>JARJEI010000009.1:10633177-15633177 GCA_029955415.1 Lottia scabra
GGTATATTAAGCACAAGCGTAATTAAACCGGGACTAACGCTGTATAGACGCAAAGTGATAATAGTCCAGATTTAAAAAGACAGTTAGCTATTGGCATACTAGGCGGCGATACTAGTACTGTTTCCGGTTTCATCTGTCGTAATTTAATCCTACTACTGTAGTATAGACCCGACAAATTTTGCGTAGGGTTTAATAGAATTGGGTTTCAGATAGTCTTGAGATTATGTATCATTCGTGTAGACTAGGCTAGTATCTTTCGCTATTGTCATTACAAAAATTAAGGTGAAGGACACCAAGCCAATTATAGAAGTGTCTGCAAGCTGTAAAATGTAATCTGATCTGACATACCAACGACCCCCTGATATTAGGGAAAATTTTTATTCTACTGTTTATCATTAGCCTAATTGCAGAAAGTTGTTTAATTCCTTTACTTGATTAGGCTATAATTACTTAGGTTAAGAATTGAATAGAGTAGATACTTATCCAAATCCTATATATGTATATATAAATCAGGATAAGTAGATCGTGATGTTATTCCATGATAGATGCTAATGTAGACCAATTTTAAGGTCTACTTCACGACATTGATGGAGTATTATTGAAAATATATATGGAACATTGATTACTAATCCCGGGTACAAACAGGAAGTCTTAATTCTCAACGCCATTCAATAGTTTTCAAAAATAAAACCCAACTTTCGCTGTTTATTAGAATTACACGTAAGTTAACAAGCTAAAATTGTAACAGACATGACTTGTTTCCGGTTTGATTACACACACATACATATTATTATAACTAATTATTTCGCAAATGGTAGAGCTATAATACAGAAGGTACAATGATATTTAACCGGTGCGTGCTCCGTTCGGTGTCTCTATTGTTCAGTACAGTGCCTCGTCTAAGGAATTGTTACTGGGTGGCAGTTAATTGAACAGACGAAATTGAAAACCGGAAATGCAATCAGCGAAACAGACATCATGTCGTTGTTGACAACACCATATAATTCTTATTTCTGTTATGTTATGTTAGTTATGATTAGAATTTCGATTGCTAGCGATATTTTAACAAAATAGGACTGCCGACCGGGACTGGCTTTTGTGTTCACTGGGCAGCAAAATACCGCCATTGCGCGGCAGCGCTGCCGCCTAGTCACAGTGTTAGTCGAGGCACTGGTTCAGTAGTCGTTAGAGAGCATTTCCTGCGGCAATGGAACACGATCTGAACCAACTGAAAGCAAACAATATCTTGTATTATGACCAATTGTGCTCAGTAAAGGCCATTGCTTCTATTTATGACCTTGTAGTTTATACAGGACACCAGACCCTGGGTTTTCAACCCTGGTGACATGTTCCAGACTGGGGAAATTTGGACATAATCTGGATGAATATGCATACAATGTCCATTGTCCACTGCCCACAATGACGCTGAATACGTGGGCCACAATTCATGTTTTTATTAAAAAGCGAAATGTGACTTGATCTGTTTTGAAATTGCATGTTTTTCGATGACTTCCGCAGACAATTCAGGGCACATGGCAATTCCCTTGTGTGTAATCGGGGACACTTGAGAAAAACAGTGGAAAACCCTGGCACTAGACGATAAGTCGGACATGGTACATTCAAATTCCAATCCTCTTGTTTATAACCATGTCATTTTTGCTGAAGAGCAAAGTTCTTCACCTGGTGTATTGGCTCTAAATTTCCAAATAGAGCAAGGTGAATGAACTGAAAATCTCTTAAATAATCTGTTGTGTATAAATATTGTATCGTCGGTAATTATAAGTTATTAAAGTCAAATAAAAGGCATTAAAAGGCCGATTAAACGTGTAAATTGGACTGATAATATGTCATTAGGTCGATGTTGTTTTGTCCGGTTCGATGATCTAGTTCATGATATTGTGTCAGACAAACAACAATAATTGTATCATTATCTGACCGTTTTTCTTCGTCTGAATACAGACATCGTGCTAGATTGCTCTTAAAGGTCGATTCTTCTCAAACTTAATGACAAGCTTTACGGGGTTTTTTTTCTGGACACGCGTGGTGTTTTTGTCTTCTGCTCATGCTATGGGTATGTATCAAAACTGGATTTTCGTGAAGATCAGATATATTTCTTACCGATATTCAGCATTGAACATATCGTTAAGAGGCGTTTTGGATGGTATTCGCACTATAAACTACAGATTGTCAATTTTTTGTTCTTTTTGTTTATTATAAGATAGGGATACCATCTAGTGATTTTTGTTCTGTTTGGAGATTTCAAGAACAAAGATAGGCTCACGAGTGCTCACTCTAAAGATTGTTGCTTGTTGCTTGGTTATCTTTAAGTTTCGGGAAAGGGAGGGTTTGATTCTCTTAAAGGCCAACAAAGTAGCTGTTGGATAATATAAGTCAACTAGATCAACAAAAAAAGAAAGTACTGTTTGATAAAGAACAAAAGCGCAGTGTCTGCAGTCTGATAATTTCCTTTCTCAACTAGTTGACTTCGACAGTCCTCAATTTTAAAAACATTGATTTTGAATGCCTGATTTAATTAAGCCTTTTTCTGTCTTGAAATTCTTTTATTTTCTGTAATTATCTACCAATTTAAAATGTGTTCTGCTAACCAATTTCACGGCAGAACAAAAATCAATTTTACTCTAGAGAGATGTCAAGAAAAATTTTAGTAAGGTTTGATCTGAAAAAAAGGAGGACATTCAAATTGTTGTATCGAGAAAAAAGTTAAATCAATTGAAAGCCCTCGTCTGATTAACTTTCTTTTTTGAACATGAATCGTTAATATATGTTGTTAATGTATTGCTTATTTTAATCCCATAGAGTACAAGCCGTGCGTTAATCTAATTTTCGCATATTTTTTTTATACGCCCACATGAAATTTGGAGCGTATATGTGCGTCACCTACGGATTTTGACGAAACTTGGTGTGAGTGTACATTATCACCCAAGGATGAACTTGGATGTTATTTACTATGATTTATTGCCCCCGTTCTTTTAAACGCGTTCAATTTTCAGCTCGTAAACACTCTAGAAGTTTACATTCTTGACAGACGGAGACACAACTTGGTAATTTTGTTCAATATAATCTCCAAAATAGGTGTATGACTGAAGGTTTTCTCCTGCAACTGTAAAATATTTGTGGGCGTATATTACGTTGCCTGGCAAGCTATCTTTTGATTGCTCATAGTGCAGTACACACTTTATTTTGAACATTACCGTGAGCTCAAGAAGTCTTCATCCAGTATGTTCTTCACCAGTTACCACAAGACGACCGAGGCAAATTCATTATGACGGGAACGGAGTTCCTATCACAATAAGATGTGTTTTCTGCACGCCCAATGTTTTGCAATGTCCGATGCACATACTATCGGACTGAGTTTTGCCTTGACTAGTAACTAGGCCTTACATCAAAGCCTGATGTAAACGAAGAAATAAAATTTTAGTGGAATCCTACAGAAATGAAATCATTAATATTCTTGATGTTTAACTACCTATCTTCTTTATGTGAGTGATATATCAAATAAGTGTAAGACGATAGACTACCATGAAAACAAACTCACCATAAACACTTCAGTACAAGTAATTCTCCTAATTATTTTGATTGTAAATCAACTTTCTTACTGAGAAAATAGTCGTAAATACAATTACATTTTCTGTGTTTGGCATCTGATAATTGAGTTAATGTTAAAAGGATCCACGAAGAAAATTGAATAATATACTATTATGTTGTCAAAATATGACATGCTGTGAATTTGTATCGAATGCACCGTAAGGAGTAATTGAAATCTTATTATATTTACTATCTTGTTTACAGAACCACAGTCTTCCAATTATTTTTTTAACTACAAAATATTAATGATTACTGCGCGAGTCTTACATTTCTTCAATAAAGTTGTCCATCAATGTAAAAATCAATATGGATATTTTTATTTTATTTTACAGATGGAAATGTTCAATCGGAAATATGGAGAACTTTTTATTTTTCTATAGACTAGGAAATATTTAAGACAAATTACCTCCAACAGAAATATGTTTATTTAATATTTATGAAACGACAGAAAGAAATCAATTGTGAGCTCATGGTTAAAAAAAAGCACAAATGTCACCAACATTTCTATTCCCAGAAGCTAAAATCTCGATCATTTTCTGAGTATTTTAACAAAGCTTCTTAACCATGTGATAATGACCCTAACACATTCCTTTCATGTAAATATTACCTTCATTATTTATGTATGGTTATTGACACTGCGGGACGTTTTCAGTTTGAAGGTTAGGGTAGCGGAGATAATAGTGTTTTGTTGACATTTTTACTTATGCCAATCAACCCAGAATAAAAAAAGGCCAGTACAGTATATTCGTCAGATTTATTTACTTCCAGTCAATTAAGCAGAGTGGTCCACAACTATCGCTTTCGTCAGTCAAAACAGATATGTTTTGTGCAATTATTTTTGAAGAATGGATTCTGACAACAGGTCGAAATTCCTGGTGCTACAAGATGTGCACATAAGGTCTTTCAACAATTGTCAACTCATTGCCACTGGGATTGCAAAGACCAAAATAGTGGAAAACATTCGTTTCAGCCCTATTTAGATACCCAATTAATCATTTTCTGCCAACCTTCGCTCATTACTTTTTGAAATGCCAGCTATATATAGATGACGTATATCACTGCCACCAGTATCTGTCATTTTGATCTTTTAGAACTTTTTATTTTAAGTTTCAAAATCCAGACTAGCCTATGGTGTTATAGGCAGCTGATGAGAGTATATGTGTGTTATTTATGAACAGTGATCTTCTAATTTACAGGTTCTAAAACGGAATTCCAAGTTATTATACGTCTTCCTACCCATTTACATTTTCTTGGTCCATATATTAATTCCTTTACAAAAATAAGACTGAATCCTGCTTTGCCTTATGTCAAATCTTTTGACATTGATCGTTCCTAGATAATCTGTATGCATTTATTAACCGCTGGACCAATTCAAAATAATGAGGATTTTTTCACATTCAACGGATTTTAATACGTCATCGAAGATTAAAGAGCCACGTGCGGTATTTTTGGGAGTCGTTTTGGGCCTTTGTTATATGTAAATAGTCTTCAGAAGTACTCAAGCTATAAGAAAATCGCAAAATAACTTCAAATATATCTCAAAGTATTGTAGTATTGGGGTACGTCTTGTAGTCTTGTAGTCTAGAGGGTACGTCTTCAGGTTGGATGAAAACAGTGTCTCGGAGTATCACTGGCTGTAATTCCTTCAGTTGAAAACGACGGATCTGATAACGGAAGTGTTTTCTCTGATACAGTTGTTTTGATGTATTGAAAACAATGTGTAGTGTTACAAATTAGATGTGACAGTAAATGTCAATGTAGCACTTTAATCTCAACTCAACTCTTGTGACACTGGGAATAGTCTGAGAATGGAAAAGGAATGGACAGATCAATTTATGGAAACCCTGGGGTATTACGAGCTGTAGAAAATAAACCTTAATTTGACTTTAAATCTGGCGTTAGAATTGTCTGGACTTTTTTCTGATCAAATTGTTCAAGACAGTCAGTTTAATTGAGTCTACCATCAGACTAGTCAGCCTGAAATCGAAATTGTTTCTAATCCAACGTATTTCATTTAAAATTAAGAACTCAATCAATAGTGAATGGTTACGAAAGCCGGGTCAGGACTTCCGACTTACTTCCAATATTTTTTTTCTTCCGACTTCCAACTTCCAATTTTTTTTATGGTGACTTTTAATGGTGACTTACATATTTTTTCATTTGTTTTAAAAAAAAAAAACTTGTTTTTTAATCTGTTGACGTGAGGACAAATAAATAGTTTATGCTTGGCACATGGACGATATGCACTTTTATTCCTCTAAAAAAAATCAGAAAATATCATTGTTCGAATAGTTATAAAAAAATTAAAATACGTTTTACATTATATTTGATTCATAATAGAAAAAGCAAAATAGATATTTTGAGACAGAACAATAGTTGTGACTGCCAAGGAGTTTTTAAAAAGAATTTTATTGCACCTGTAAATGATATATTTTTCAAATGTATTGAACGAAAAATCATAAATCATTCTTTTAATTCATGTTTGATGTCGTTTCTCTGCAAGATAGAACTTCATATAAGATAAATGTAAAGCTCAGGCTTTATCTAGACAGTTGGAAATAGGAAATAAGAGTAGCCTAATGCCACTGTCCTGGCAAAAGTTCCCTCCTTGTAGACTGTATAGCGTTTCTCATCCTCATTGGCTCATACAGGTGCAAAAACATAGGATGTTCCGCCATCAAGTGGAACTTTCGATCTAATGGTGGTTTTCTATGTATATAATATTTGCTTTGAATTTCAGTGATATAGATTCATTGTGTTCTTTCCAGATTTAAAATTTCATGATTCATCTTTAAATAAGTAAACGAATATGAATTCAATATCGTTGAAAACTTGAGGAGTAATAATTTATAGGAACTGAAATTCTCAGAAACACTGGTTTCATGTTTTATATTAGGCCCAAGTGTTATTCGTATTTTGAGCATGGTTATGATTTCATCTAGATTCCTTTTTAATATAATGTTACCAACGTTGTCATATTGTATAATTGCGTGTTACTGCCTCATTTCAATTATATTTGAGACTTGCTGATATTACATTATTCAACTTTGATGACAGTTGATAATAATACATATGTCATTTACTGAATTACATACTCCGGAAATGTGCTGAAAATGATCTGTAATTTGCTAGCTGTTTCAAGTATTATGTATTATTTTAGTTTATAATTACAAGGAGTGCATGTTAGATGAAAAGATAGTTCCTGCAATGATGGATTTTTAAATTCACTTGGTTAGTTAAATCTACTTATAAAGTCAGCGATACAGAATGACATGAACTTACATTTGAATATAAAGACGACACAAATAAAAATATTGAAATTAACCATTAAGCTAAGGTTATGTCTTTACATTGTGCACTAATCAAGTGAAAAGTCTACCCCTAGGGACATCAAACGCTAATTTTCAATTTGTGCAATGTGCATACTCAAACAAACAATCAAAGGTATGAATTTTATTAGGCCTACTTAATTGTTCGATACTAGAACGGCGATATATCAGAAGATCTACAACTAACCTGGATTTTATTGTGTCATAGAATAACACACAGTTGATCATCAGATAACTGAACTATCATGTAGTATGTTGAAATAACATTGTGTTCTTACTACAGAAGAATAATTAAATAGCAATAACTCTAGGTCTAACTA
Source organism: Lottia scabra (assembly GCA_029955415.1). Classification (NCBI taxonomy): domain Eukaryota; kingdom Metazoa; phylum Mollusca; class Gastropoda; family Lottiidae; genus Lottia; species Lottia scabra. The sequence continues at coordinate 10,640,433 of JARJEI010000009.1, forward strand.
ATGGAAAGATAAGAACGAATTGTTGGAACGGTTAGATGAAAAGAGTAGCTTAACCCATTTCCTTTCATGAGTTCACATATTCCTGGATATGTATAGATAATATTTCAAACACTAAAAATTTCTTTTGAAATAACATAGTCCAATAATATTTAAGATTCGTCTTTGCCAAATGGATTGAGATGACTCCCTCTTTTACGATTCATTCAATAACATCAGTGGTAAGTTGTTAACTCGGGATTGCTGCTATCGGCTTCAAAAACCTATTTAAATTCACCCCTTATAAATAATTAGATTCGAATAAATCTAAATTAACTGTTTTCTAACAAAAACAATTTATTTAGTAGTCAAGATAAGCTGTTAAGAAAGGTTGTAATAATTAAGTTTCGTGTCGGTATAAACCTCGAATCAGGTTAATGGTGAACGACATGTCAATGTCGGAATGGTACGACTGTACCAGGTAATACCATGTAATACTGTTAACACCATTCTGGTCATTCCATTCTTCTGTCTAGTGATTTCTATCTGCAGTAGACAATATTTCCTCACGAGTTTACATTCACTGATAAATCATGGTTATCCAGCCAACAACTTCAGTAATTCTTATGATGAAGATTTATTTGCCTTTGATGGTGTAATTTCGTAATTTCATGTTCAAACCTCTATCTTCACACCGATACCTCTCATGTCACTCTAAGAATAAATTTACAAAAGTTTTGTAGGAGTACTTTAATAATTGTAATATGAACGAATCAAATCATATTTAAACACAAAACTGATAACAAAAATATCACCAGAATGAAAATAACAGCCAATTTGATGAATAGTGCCTATATAGTGAAACAGATCAGAAGCGGCTTGCATTCTGAATATGAAGTTGTTTCCCTTATCGTCACCTGTAAATTATAACGTAATAATAATATAACGACAAGGTTTCCTAGTGGAACTGAATTCTCCGTAGATTTAAAGGGAGGTGTTCTAAACTTTGAATGTGTATCGGGGACACTGATAGAATCAATTTGCGCCATTCCTCCGTGTAATCTGTTAAAGGGAATGGAAAGTTATTTTCTAGATTTTGTATGTGTTTCGGGGACACTGATAGAATCAATTTGCGCCATTCCAATTTCCAATCCGACGTCTGCGGTTCTTGCAATTCCACTAATAGTCTAGGACCTGGCTAAGATATGTATGCACATAATTTAGGAGAGAAAAACTCAACTGTTATAGGCTGATATGACCCCAAGGAACAATTTGGCATGTGTGCCAAAATCTCTATCCGGGACGAACAGTCCGAAAATGGCCACACCCTTTTTTTGAGTGGCCACGCCCCCTTTTTTTAAGGTCCTATTTGCAACATAGCTATATCTTCTCAACCGTTCGAGTTGCAGACTTTCTGAGGTGTTCAAAATGTTCAGAATGACCATCATACATGTTTAGGTCTATAGAGATAGTCATATAGAAAAGTGTATGATATGTTACAGGGAAATGGCTAAAAACTGTTAAGTTATTACCTTACAACTGACTACATACTAGAACTGCTATATATTTATTCAGTGATAGGGTTTTAACAATCATCACTATCCTTACATTTACAGACTTGCAACACTGGATTCCAGCTACCCTGCAGGGACATTTGCCACTTTTGTAGGGATCTGGCAGGCATCGCCTTATGATATTACAAATTCTGGAACTATTAAACAGTCCTTTCTTACATACTGTAACAATAAGACTGCATTCATGATCAAGGTGGCTTGGACCCACAGCTGCTGCTTCTAAGAATATGTTTCCTCGCATTAGTTGAGGCGTAAGTGGATCTCTTAAAGTCCATCGTGAGGGCATTGCTGTCGATATGCAGGTCATCAAATGTCTTCAGGTCTGTTGATAGTTTGATATACTGGACGAAGAATGTCTCCGCCATTTGTATTGCACTTTCTGTTAGCTGTTGACAATCGAAATTCAGGATCAGAAAGGTATTCCAGCAGCTTTTAGGGCTGCCAGTTTGGTTGCTATTTTGCTGGTTGATTTTGCCAGTCTGAGCGTGGAGTGCTGGGAGACACTTTGTGAGCTCGTCTCCCAGTGCTATGCATATATCATGGAGTGATAATGTTGATCTTTTCTCTCCCGAGTTGCGAACGAGCCACAGCTCTTGAAGGCCACAATCTCTGCACTTCTCTCCATTCTTGATACTGTCCTCTTTGTAAGCGTCGAAAATGACGTGGATCTCATAACTTTGATGTCAAGGTAATAGCAAAGTCGTGGAATGTCTTGACGGGCGGACCAAGCTTCTTCTTCATAAGTCAATAATGATGGCTTGTGCTGGCGGGGTGGTTTCTAGTGGTTACTTGAGGAAGGCTTGCGACTGAGCTGCTGAAGCTGTGCCCACTAATCGATAAAAAAGGACTAGAAACCACCCCGCCAGCACACACCATCTTCATGGCCTTTTGGTAATAAAGGGCCCCTTGAAGAAGCTTGATCCGCCTGTCAAGACATTCCATGACTTTGCTATTGCCTTGACATCTATAATCACCAAAGCTGACCACAACTGTGATGAGATCCACATCGTTTTCTACACTTACAGGGGACAGTATTAAGAATGGAGAGAGGGCGAGAAGAGGAACGTCCGAAGAAATGGTTGTCCTTGATGTGTGGTATTAGCGAACTTTTGGTCGTCTTCTATCAGCAAAACTGCTTTTCAGGCATTCTATGTTGAGTGGCTGACCACCAATTACCAAAGCAACAAACCTCTATATTTCGGCATATCACCGCAGGCATGGATGGTGTCAGCTGGGTTGTGTTGCTGTGTCATTCCCTCGACTCAACTGTACACACGAGGAAGCTGATGACAGGATGATGTTTCATGTGTAGGACAATCTAAATCACCGATCAGGACCTAAATCCATAACGCTGTCATCAGGAGACACAGATGTCTTTGTGTGTCTGTTATATCACATCACCATTAATTGGAGAGATCGTGGCCTTCAAGAGCTGTGGCTCGTCCGCAACTCAGGGGATGGGGGGGGGGGGGGAGAAAAGATCAACATTACCAGCTCACAAAGTGTCTCCCAGCACTCCACGCTCAGACTGGGTGCGACTCAACCAGCAAAATAGCAATCAACCTGGCAGCCCTAAAAGCTGTGCGCAAACTAGGTAATACCTCTCTGATCCTGAATTTCCATTGTCCACAGCTAACAGAAAGTGCAATACAGATGGCGGAGACATTCTTCGTCCAGAATATCAAACTATCAACAGACCTTAAGACATTTGATGACCTGAACTAATGAAGGAAACATTCTTAGAAGCTATCACCAACAGCAGCTGTGGGTCCACGCCCCATTTGAAGACGCCTCCTTGATCATGAATGCGGAGTCGAAAAGATTGTTTAATAGTTCTAGAATTTGTAATATCAAAACCCGACGGCCTGCCAGATCCCTGAAGGGTATCTGCAGTGTGTAATCAGTTGTATGACTAATTTAACAGTTTTTAGCCATTTCCCCGTAACATATCATACACTTTTCTATATGACTATCTCTATAGACCTAAACATGTATGATGGTCATTCTGAACATTTTGAACACCTCAGAAAGTCTGCAACTCGAACGGTTGAGAAGATATAGCTATGTTGGAAATAGGACCTTAACAAAAGGGGGCGTGGCCACTCAAAAAAGGGTGTGGCCATTTTCGGACTGTTCGTCCCGGATAGAGATTTTGGCACACATGCCAAATTGTTCCTTGGGGTCATATCAGCCTATAACAGTTGAGTTTTTCTCTCCTAAATTATGTGCATACATATCTTAGCCAGGTCCTCTACTATAAAACTAACGCGTTTTATGACGTCACTAATATTTATCTGTATAGATATCAATAGTAGCTTCCGGTAGATCATTGTTAGTGATGTCATAAAACGCGTTAGTTTTAGTGGAATTGAAAGAACAACAGAAAATGGAATTCGGAATGGAAATTGAATTAGCGCAAATTGAAGCTATTAGTGTCCTTGATACACATACAAAATCTAGAAAATCACTTTCCAATCCCTTTAACAGATTACACGGAGGTTAAAGTTGATACGAGTACTAGACATATTTACGAACTAGTGCACTGAGTACTACATAAGTCATGACTTTTACTAAAAGCTGTAGGATTAATACATGACACGCCACATTAATAAGATAAGAGTTTTTCGCCTGGCACCAATAAAATTAAAGGACTCAAAACAGATTGACTGTCTCCTCAAATCCCTTGGAAAAAATAATGTTTACAAGTAAATTTGAATAATAGCACTGATATTGTCTGATCCTGTAAGTTATTAATACCATGTTTATTGGAAACTTCAAGATTTGGCCTGATAAAATATGCAATAGGGAATTTAATATCGTTATCGACGCGATTAACATTGGCGGTGATTCCCAACCTTTTTCAAGCTATGGCTCAAATTCACGAAGCTCCCAGAGCCATGGCCCCCTGTTCAATTTCAAACTATAGCGACAGGGTTGCTGTTGTGCCTTCTCATCATCGGGAGGTCAGATGCATTTGACCACAAGCAACTACAGACCTTACACAGCAAAATATATTTAAATGAAGTTAGGCTAGAGAAAAAATGATATACATCGTCATGCGCCATGGCCCCCAGGTTGGGAACCACTGCGTTAACAGAATCAGAAAAATCATTACTTGAGACGCTATAAAATTTGGAATGGGTCAACATTATCATCCTTACCGCAAAGCTAAGTTCTCAAAGGATTTAAATTGGAATTTATGCAGTATTATCTTAGACTCCTTATTCCCCCGACGCATTACAATGTCAGTTAAATGAAATAATCAATCTCATGCTGCTCTGGAATTCTATTTTATGAGACAATGACCTAATGTCATGGTGCTAGTTTAAAGATGTATCTTACTTTATTGTGTAACTTTTTGACTGGCACATCATCAAGATTCTGAGAGCATGTCGTCTGAACATTGAACTTTAATGAAAATTAGCATTTAACTCATATTGATTATGTAGGTTTCATGATGAGAATGTAATTGACATTCCACGACACCATGTCAAGCTATCTTTGACATAATGTCAAGCCATGTTAATTATATCCAGCCCTGCCCTCCTACAACATCTTGAAATTCTAGGATATCGGTCAGAAGAAAATGGCGCATTGTCTTTCGCGGTTTCTGACAAAAGGAAATGTCACACCATTTTTCAGGGTCAATCCGGACTGTCAATGTCCTCATTATAATGCATAAATTGGCTACTTCAGAAACCACAAATAACCCAGATATAAGTTTTGTTATCACCTTCTGACCTATATAATCTGTCTAAAAGATGGCTTCCTGAACTACAAGATCATAAATTATTCAAATTCTGGTCGGATCAATGACAATTATATTTCATCCAATTCTAACGCTATGACTAAATCAGGTTTTGAGGTGAAACTGTAAAAGTTCATACTCCAGCGGTCATGCAAATGGAATTTTCTCCAGCCGACTTGGGCCTGTACTGGAAGGATTTCTATCATGCAAAGATAATATTTGTCTTATGAAATAAGGTTTCACAAACAAGGCATAGAAGTAAGTAGTTCGCAAAGTTATAGCAATTGCATTCAGTAGAAAAATAAGTAATTTGCGGATTAAATTCTCTCGACTCATAAGTTTAGACAGCCACAAGTAGTCCGAACAGACTACGGTTCAGTTCAAGTGGGCCAGTTTTCATGGCTGTCTTAACGCGACTAATGGCTAATATAAGGAAAATGTCACTGGAGTGCAATGCAGGAATGACACCTTTTATAAAAATTCGTCTGTAGACAGTTATTGTCTCATTCATAGCTTGAGGCGATCATCTGACTTCCTGGTGTTGGAAGAACTTAATGGTATTTTATGCTAGCACGACTTTATATTGTTTTATCGTGAGAGGTTTACTATATCAGACATAATTTAAGGGTCATGTATAGTAAATGGAAGTTATTTAACTCAGCAAAGTGATGTTTAACGAAGCAACAGATTCGCTCGAAGCCAGAGGATTATTAAAGAAACAGAACAGCACTGAGGAAAAATGTCTTCTTTTCATGTTTATGTTTAATAACCTTTTAATGATTAAATATTGTTTTCGCTGAACAAAACAAACAAGGATTCGCGTCTGTTAAAAAACGCAAGGAATGTATAACAATACGTTATTTCATCATAGTATAACTAAAGAAATTCAAACCTTAAAAAGCAGCCTTTGAAAATGTTCAAACCATTGTACCATCTTAATGTTTATTAACAAAAAGGGAAACAATACACATATTTCATCATGGTGAATCTTAATAGTAATTCGAAAAAACTCTGTCTGGATAATATTGAATTAACCAAATCTTAAAGTACATGTATATTGACTAAGTGGTGAAAAATGTAACACTTTAAGTTTAATCCTTAGAATACCGAATCAATTTTATAACTTCACAATCCCCAATACTTTCAACGGTTATTGTGGAGGTGAATCGATCAAACTGTACAACGTTGTGTCAGAATCAGCATGGCAGGCGGTCTTGAAGGAAAATAGGTCTCACAATTTTTGCACTTAGTGTACCCCTTGACTGTCCATAATGGGTTGATATCCATTAAAGATAATGAAAGACAACCAGACGATCCTTTTCATGTAACGTGGTCGACCTGAACGAGGTATATCAGCAGTGGTACCCATTTTCTTTAAATCATAAAAAAGTTCGTCGACTATAACCCATCAGCAGTTAGAGGAGTGTCACAACAATTTGCCCTAAAGATATGTGTTTGTGTTTTCCAGTATGGCTGAATACACGTGCGGTATTATGGTCACGTGGCCAGTTCCATGTGATAAACTTTAGCCATTATCAGGTTAAAACTAAACATTTTATGATTATAAAGATTTTAATTTGTTTCAATATATATATATTACATATCAATAGAATGTTGTAATTACAAACCAGGAAGCTGGTTAATAATTGGTTTGAATTGTAGTCTCATAAAGCGTTTCATAATACGTAACCTTGGGCTAGTTAGCTATAATACCTTTTGGTGTAATTCACAGCAAGAAGTTCTAGGTCCCTGATCGATTGCTGGACTGTTTGTGAACGTATTTCGTTTTTAAATCTTTGAATGGAAGCAGAGTATTCAATTGAGATTGATGGTCCATATTTGCATTAATAGTCTTTAATTTATTCAATTTCCATAAATGATACTTTTTAAATCTGGAAATGAGTTAAATACATTTCACAGGATTATGGATATTTCACCTGACATTGGTTTTCGCAATTTTCGAGATGCCTCTGTAAAGTTACTGAAAGTTCACGTGGATTTAGTGAGGTAACCTCCATTCTCAACATTTTCTGTCTTGTATCCAAACCAGAAACAGTGATTTTAACATGTACTACAGACAATGTGATCAATGCATGTAACGAAATGAATAATGAGAATATATTTTCAGAATATCTTTAACGAATTACATCGGTCTTTGAATCTAGCACATCTTGTACTTTGAACTTTTTGCAAATAGTTGAGAGAGACTGAGATGATGCCAAATTAAATAGCTTGACCTGATTTCACATAACATACCAATTATGAGTTTCCGAATCAATTGCTGTCAATTTATATCCGGGCAATTGTATCGTGGCTTGAGGGTTGATATCCCATAATAACTGATAAGTAGGCCTATATCAATAATTGCAGTCACCCATTGGCTTCGTGAATGAACATTGTACTTTTCTGTTCTGTTCTGTACTTTTCTGTTCAATGAAAAGTTAGTCCGAGTGTTTCGATTATTACAGAACCTTTCTTTACAATTGGGGATTATTTTACAATTTCCTTTGAATGTACTGTTTCCCACTTGCTGATCACTAGCACCCATAGAGATCCAAGCTTATTAAAGTCAGATTCAGTCGCGGACAAAGGAAACTTGGTGAGGTTGTTTATTAATACTTTTTACATCAAACCCAGTAAAAACACAATTTAAATTATCTGATCTGACTTATTGTACTTATTGTTGCTGAAAACAAGTCCAATGTTTAGCTTGTAAGCACTCTAAAAGGCACACTTCTCGACAGGTTTTTGGAATTATTACCATCCAAGGTTGAACGCTATTAAATTAAAAACAATATAAGCTCTCGTGGTATGAAAATGTTACTCTTGGAACAATATCTCTAGTCAACATCATGGTGGAAGCTGTAGAATTGTAATAAAATTCAAACACCTGCAATAATGCGACATAATGATTTGTGACATGATAGCTTCACTCTTTTCGTGATTTATCAATCTCCGTCTATCACTTCATTCAAATGTAACACTTTCTAACCTAAGATCATTCACATCTTTGTCAATGACGAAATCCGATATTGAAAGATCTATCCCCTGCGATTGGTCATCGAGCAACACTATTTTTGTCCTAAAAGTACATTTAGCTTTGTGTTATTATACTGGTCGTCCTTGCCCGTTCGTCCGTTCACATTTTTGTTGGCAAGATAGGGCTCCACATGTACTGGTTTCATCTTAGTAACCATGCATTATTTGTATTATGTGTTAAGATTTCAGTTAAATTCGAATTTGACAATTAGAAACGGATTTTTATTTTGAGTCATTGATCCTGATTGACAATAAACGCCGAATTGTACCAAGTCCTATAAAAATATTGTAATTCAGTTTATGCAATTTGTAAATTCATTAGGTATCAAAGTACATTCAAAGTCTTTGAACTTGCTAGTTGGCGTATGTAATCTTGCCTGGCCAGCTATCATATTTGTTTGCAGGTGTGTAATTTTCTTATATTTCTTATACTTTGTTATGTTGTGCGATTCTCCTGCATTATCAGATATTAACATCATCATTAAACAGCAATTAGATGAATAATGTATAATATGTAGTATTTGAAAAAATGACCACGATAACGAATAGAGTAATATATTGGTGTTCAGCCGGATATGTCACCTTTATAGCGGAATAAAGATGTACTGATATGTACATATTCTTCTTTTGTCATCTTGAACACGCAAAGGTATAATTCACTGTTTCTTGTTAGACTTGCTATTGGCTTGGTGCGTTTCTGTAAAAGAAGTGCAATAAGATGATCAACTCTTTGTACTGTCAGTGGATAGCTGTCCTTAAAGGGAATACAGTATGATGCGCCTTAGGACATTTCTATACAAGCAAAACAATTCCGTTCATCAAAATCGCATCCAAAAACTCGAGAGTAATAGTTATATAGTAGTAGAAGTATATAGAGAAGTACCATCAGGTATTTCGAAAAGAGTATGGAAGTTTGTTAAGTGTCATTATCTTTCAAAAGTTTAAGGTGACGGTTTTGCCCATGGGAATACAATTTAAAAACATAGAATAGAGCAGGTGATCAGCACACTTTAGAGCTTTTTTTTCTACAAAAATGTGACATAATTCAACATTTATATCTTCTGGCTCTTGTTTCATTTTTGTGATATCCTTTACATTTTTAATTGCAATACAATTCTTTTATCGTTTAACCTTTGAGGAAATCAGAATATCAGATCTATGGGCTCTTTTACATTTAATCAGGTGCAGGTTACAAAATTGAATATGATAAACAAGTTTTTTTTTAAAGCTATGAAGTTTATATAAAAATAAAATAAATGTCAGGCTAGAGGAAGAAATTAATAATTTTTATATTTTACCCTGAAAACAATCCTTCCTGGTTATCAGTGGAAAAACAGAAATTTTATACTTCATAAAGTCGATCATAATGGGAAAAAGAGGATTGAATGTGGATGAATTTAATTTGAAGTAACATCAACACTTTAACATTCACACCCACGGATATTCGCTTCCAATAGTTCTGAGATACACACACAATACCTTCATACCTCCTGGTATTTTTCATTTCAAGAGGTGGTGAAGCTTTACTTGGTGTACTGGTTGCAGAGGTTATTGATGAGTAGATCATTGTTCGACTTCCACACTTTCCTTCATCAATATTACGACACAGTACAGGTCTCAGCTTTCATTTGCTTTGATCATGTTTGAATCATGTATCAATTACGGCTTCGGAATTGACAAATATCAGTCAAAGCCATTTTAAACAATTATTAATTTTTTCACTCCGAAAGAGAAATCGGTTATGTATGACATATTTTTCTGATTGGTGGAAGTAAATTTTTGTGAAAATGTCAGTACAAGAAGGTAACAATATGTCCCTGCTTTCTAGCCCTTACAACAGATCATTGCAGAACATAAAAGATGGCTGCAATTAGTGAATATTAATCTTCAGTTAATATTCATTATACATTTCCATCTTTTATTTGGGTTTTGATTTTGTAACAGTAGAACGTTTGCGTTACATGAGTATCAAGATACTTTATAGACACTTGGTTAGAAGATCTGATCGATTAGAATCTCTGCCAAGAGATATTGTGGGGTTTGTGGAGAAGAGCTGTGGTAGTACAACTCTGGGATGCTTCACCACACAAAACAATACAATTGCTCGCAAAACCCCGAAGGGTCTCATTTTCAAGACGTGGATGACATCGAATAGAAAGGAGAAATACAAAAATTCTCAGAACACATCTTCCAGTACTATATGTAAGCGTTTGAGAAAGCTTACCTCGAACGAGAAATAGTTGTTTTGATTCGAAATGCATGTTATTCAATAGTAACGCCAGCTCTGGAATTTTCCGACACACCTCATATAAAATCTGTATCTAATTATTATTTACTTAATGAATTCCTTATCTACTTTATAATGAGATCTATTACAATTTATTAGTATATCGCCATTACAGTAATCCGTTTGATTTTTAGATAAGCTTTTATTTGCGTGGTTGTTTTGATATATACCTTAGTGCACCTGTTGTTTTCCTCTGAATGTAAAGAAGTTTTTCATAAGTTATGCAGGTGGTCGATGCTACAGAACCTAAGGCAGTTTGTTCTTAGATTATCGCCTACAAAATTGACATGCAGAATAGATTATTTTATGATGTTTCAGAGGCGGTTGGCAAATATTTTTTAACGTTTATGTCTCTACTAAGATGAATTTTTGGTTAAAAAGCTATTATTGACAAGTTCCACGACCCGATAAGGTAATTAAAGTGTGAATCAACTCACTCTATAGTTAATAAAACAGGTGCTACAGTAAATGATCACTATACTCATGGTGACTCTCTCTGGATCTTTTCGTGAATACGGAATTGAACCGATTCTTTACTAGCTGATGTCATGTATAGCTTCACTTCCAGCTAATCTATCATCACGGCACAGGTGTAGTTGTAATGAGTGGAAACAAGTCCTAATAGTATATTGGTTTGGGTAATGGATGAACATTTTGAGAGTAAGATCTTATTGGTTGGGTAGTTAATCCAATCGGGTAGCTCTGTTACTATAAGCATTTTAACTTCATATGACAACCTGAACTTTGACATAGCAGAACTTTTACTTTTCACCTCGAAGCCACTGTTTGATATAATTTTCTGTACTTTTATTTGACCCAATCTATAAGTAGTTGGATTTGTAGGTTATACTAGTGCGAGTTACCCTTCAATGTTTGTGCGCGTCTGTTTCTTCTTAAAGTTATTAATTTATTTCATTAAAAATAGGCGTCTTATATATATATTTTCTGCAATGTTTTTTCCTGTGATGAATTGATTTAAAACCATTACAAAATCTGCTTGATAAGATTTCAGTTCAGTTGACGGACACCTGCAGGAGGCTGAAAATTTATCGGTATCCGTGGTTAACATGTGGAGAATACCTTTGATTAAAAGCTTTACATTAAATGTAATCAAAAAGGATAGTCTTCTATAGATAAATCTGAGTAAAAACAAAATTCACTAAGAAACGGAATGAGTTTTATCGCATCGCATCAACATCTCTATTTTTTTTAAAGATTAATAAACATCGCTGTGCTTGAAGACTACAAACGTGATCTATTTGAGCGTTTCTTCATTACTGGACACATTTACCATCTTGATTTCATCGGCCTTGAAATTAACGATTTTGATGGGTACATGTCAGTTTTCTCTTGGTGCATATTACGTATCGTTTCTACATTGTTCAATAACAGTCTTTGATTGCACTAATTCTTCTGAAATCGATGTTGGTGGTTAATGGTGGGTGTGTTGATTTCGTTATCGGTGTAAACTGAGATAAAGTATGGATTTTAGTATCAGATTCTGTTAAATTAGATTTGTGTCTGATTAGTAAACTATTGCCACTTTCTTAGTAAACACTCAATTTCTTACTAACAGGCTTATATCGCAGGAATCCTATTTTGATATACTTATACATAGTAGGTCGTGGTTGTTTTCTGCTCTCTGAAAGTAAACATTGGTCATTAAGTCACGTATATTCCGAATATAACATCGGGAGAATGACCTCCTGGTACTTAATAATGAAGTTTTATAATAAATCTTAAAGGTGTCGTTCTGTCACAGATAGTTTCTAGCAGTAATTGTTATAAAATAGCTGAATCTAAACTTACACAAAAAATCAACAATTATAAGATTCCAAACTGTTTTTTCTTGTGGTACGAAATTCGTTTGAAGAATATAGAAATCTGCTAAAAGGTTGAATTGGCATTATTATTATTAATTGATATTAATTTGTGAGTTAGAGAAGCGTGTAACGTCTTTAAAAAGGCCTACTCTATTGATCTGAAACGGCTGGTAGATGAGTTAAAGGTAGAACGCGGATTGCTAAGTAACTACAACTTGTTTACTGTTTTGATTGGTAGAAGTATAGTTAGACTGGAATTCATCTAGTCTTAACGGTCATGGATTAACATTCACAACTAAAATGGATTTTCAACTTTCGGTAAGTTTATTGTATTGTTTCTTAGAACATGTTTTCATGAACGCTTTTCATTCACGTTTTAAATTTAATTTATTACATTTTTCTAGGATAGATTATAGTATGATACCTATAGTAAATTTAAGTTATTATTGAAAATCGTTTACATGTTTCGTTACCGAAAGAGAAATAAAATCATTGATAAATTGACTTTATTACAGAAGAAATGCGTAAATGCGATAGTATGCAGCTGTTTTTTAGATTTATGAAATTTTCTGCTTAAAAGTTATTAAATTTGAAATATAGCGCTGAAAGTTATTATGCCTATATTATAATAACAGACATAACTCACATATTTCAACACGATACATTGGTTATATTACATTAAGGGAATTGTTAAAGTAAATGAATGATGTGCCGGAACGGCTGATCAGAAAAGAAGTCCCTCACCGTTCCACACAAAGTACAATCGCTGTTTTTAATTCAGGACAATTTGAAATTAGATACGTGTTAACCAGATATAGCTTCGTTATTTGAGTTCTCATAAACCAATTTTATTTGTAAACGAGACAAACTTTTCCTGCCTTGAACTAGAAATTTCTTTGATATCATTAGATTAACGAATACTTGTGGATGACTTTCGAATGCGGCGTCCAACTGGAAAAGAAATAGTTTGATGAAACGGAGATAATTGAAAGGTTTTGAACGACTATATCCTTAAGTGTTTTTTTTTATACACACCCACATTATAATACCATTTTATACCTAAAATCTTGGACAGTTTGAATTTGACGATTAAAGGCCTTGCTTAAACATTTGCTTGTAAACACTACAGTTTTCATCAGATTTAAATTAAATTCGGTTTTATTATTAATAATGAAAGAGTCTTGACCAAGTTTCAGCTTGACGATTTTGAGTTGAATAGAATTGCAGTTATGAACCTTGATTTAGTAGGAATACGTCAAAATCTGTTCATGAATACTATATAGGTTTGTGAATGCGAGGTGACAGTGTAAGTCAAATATTTTGATCAAAAGAAATCAACAATATTTTTGACAGGTTGATTTATTTTTGTACGATTTAATAAAAATTGAGAGCGACTTTGATATAATAAAAAATCTATCAGGGAAGTGAGAATAACCTGCAAGGCAACCACTTGTTTAACTTTATAAAGCAAAAAATACATTTGATAAATTTTATCAGTTTTCGAAAATAAGCCAGAACATATGAGATCGACCATATGTAAGTAAATTTCATTTTAGTGACAGTTTTATAATCAATCAGCTCTCTGAATTATGAAACAGATTTGCAATTGCAGAAACATAGGACGGGTTTTATTACATTTATTTCTTATGGAATTTTTAATCTGACAATTATTTGAAACATACGTGTAGTACAAACGGACCAAAAAACTATTTCGACGTTTTCTCTGAAAGTTATTATCGATATAATTGAATTCAGATTGGAAATATCTTTTGTCCTGGGGATAATTTCCGACTGTATCTGAATGTTATCAATAACGATGTACAACAGTTTTCCAGAATCATTTAGAATCAATTACAGACTTAAAACAAAATGATGTAATTTAAACTGTAAAAAGGCATTCTCGTAGGTGTATTTAGTTAAATTATTCTGTTATACATGTTTTAAGAAACGAGCTAAATAAATTGCTTTAAGTTATTGTTCATCTGCAGAACTGTTCAGAGAAACTACATAGTGTTTCACTTGAATAAAGACTTTAAGAATAGAATGGATTCAACACAAACCATACTATGAACACAAAAATCCGGGACAATAGCCATCCACAAAGTTCTTTTGTTTCCAAACAATTATCACTACAAGAGAAAAGGAACAAGAATGTCTGAATTGTAATGCTTATACTGCATAACGTATTATCAGGCGATGTTTGCATTTGTCTATGATCAGGATACGAAACAATGTTCCAATGTCGCACTAAGATAGTACTTGTTTGTGACGTTTCGAGCAAATAATTCCCTGGGATTAACCTGGCGAACAACAAATGTAGGATAACAGACAGGCCTACTTTGAAACACATTAAAAAAATATAAGAGTATGTGTTCTAAATCCTAACAACTAAGTACTAATGTCAAACACATTTTTTAAACTAGTTATCTAATGGGACCTGCCTCTCAAATGAAATTTCAGTCTCGTACATGACATTACGCAGGAATTACATCTGAAGTTTCTATTAAGAAAAGTTAGTTCACGGAATCTTTAAGGGAATTTTGTTAATGATGCTTGTCTGAAAAGCATGGTTTCATTGTCAGATATCGTCTACAGGCAAGACACCGTGTCCATTGAAGACTTTAACAAAGTTTCCTCAATGAATATTGGTTTGTCTACAGCCGACTAAGGAATATAATGGAGAGTTAATTCTCTTATGTAGTATGCCAGTTTTATATTGAACCACCAGCCATTAACAGTAATTAAATTTCACGTGAATTGATATACACGTACTTTGAAACACCTGATGGTCTTTTCCTCTGGAGTCATCTACGGAATTATCTTGGTTTTGCGTATTATTACTGATAGAATAGCTGTTGAATTCTCTCCATACAATGACTTCGATAGTCTATGATTCCTCAATTATAGATGACCACATTGTCCGAGATTGTCATGCCATGTCCGTATTTTATGTTGGATTTTGACCTTTTTAAACTCAATAATGTATTTCGTAAAAGTAGTGCGTGTCGATGTATGATTATTTAGGATTTTCATATTCATAAACTTCGATTTTACACAGCGTGACATATGTTAAATAACTTCAGCAAGTTTGACAGTAAGTATATCAGCTGTTGGTGAACTGACTCATTCAAAATGCTCAATGACAAACTGAAAGTGGCAAATGCTGGCTTGAGGATGCTTTTCAGTAGGAGGGATCCGTGTGAAAGCAAGGCCAATCGATCCTTTTGAAAGTCTTCGAATAAAAACTGTGCAAATACTGCATCATAGAAATGAATTTATGTGTCAAAAATGTCAATATCGAAATATGTTCTCATTTGCTCTGATATTAGATTTTTCGACATGCTATTTTGGTTGTATTCATTGACTTTCAGGCTTGGGCAAGTTCATCAGTGATAATTATTGGTAAACAGATTCCAAAGAGAAATGTCATCAAGTTAATGAAGTCACTTTCGCAATATCATTCATTTGTTTTAACAGAAAGAAGTTTGAGTAAATATTTGCAAAGAATCTCTTTCAAACAGCGAGCAGTTTTCTATTGCAACTTTTATGGCAGTTTTTATCGCAACCAATTTCCTTTTATTGCTTAGTGCACTTTCATTTCGGATGGTTGAAATAAATAATTCAATCAGTTGAAACAGAATTCTGTTAACGGTTGCATTTTATGCTATTTGATTGATCTGCTGCACTTTTCTTTCAATTCATCAAGCAGCATATTCAAATTGAAACTGACATATTTTAATTGAATTGGAGAGCGTAAAAGTGATGATTTTTGCAGGTAAACCGCAACTTCAGCATAAACTGTCATTTTTCAGATTTGACTGTAAAAAAAGAGACATGACAGAATAATTGGAATTATTCACTGATATCAAACTAACTGCTAGGATCAAATCGAAGTCTCTAATTTCAGTCATTAATCTAGTTTTTATGTTTTATATTATATCAAATATATGTATTAGATGAATGTAGTAAAAGAATTGAATCGCAAAAAGGTTATCTAATTGAATGTAGATCGGGGACACTGATGGCATTGATTTGCACCATTCCAATTTTCACGTTTATGTCCCCTCTCTCTCCCCCACCCCTCATTCTCACCCACTACTCTCCCTTCCCGAAAAAAAAGCTTGTATTACAGAGGTCCTTGGTGGATGTGACGAACTCAAACTCTTAATTCAAGAGGATATAGGAGGAATCACAGACGTCTGATTTAATATTAGACTATGCTATCGGGGACCACGATCCGAAGAACTATGAGGTTTTACAGTTAGCCTTTCCAACCTGCAATACTGACAGGGGAACTGGGTTGAAAATAAAATTCTCGACCAATGTGGAGTGAACCTTGGAATTTCATGTTATGGGCAAGCATCTAACTCACTGAGCCATCGCAGTTCGCTAATCTAGTTCTGTTTTTGAAATGTTCATTTCGATGTCGTATTTATAAGCAAAGTAATTGCCTACTCTTGATTGTCTCCATAATGTGTTTATCAGGAATCCTTATATTATGTTGACTATGTTCCATTAATTTTTCTTAAAATCAAATCAAGAGGTGATCATTAAACTATTAGCTATCCTTTTAGGAAAGACTGTCTTTTTCTTGAAGAGAATACAATTATGTAATGTCTAGTTTCTAAGGCGAGTTTATGTATTATATATTTGAAACCAAGCGATTTAATATTTCCAAACCTTCGTGTGTTAATATGAATATAATATTTCAAGTTAAAATGGTTCTTTTCGTATCAATGAAACAGTCTTGACAGTTACAAATTGGTATGTTCCGGATAATTTGACTCATCACAGAAAATTGACAATTATAAGGGGAAATTATAGTGTTGATTTTTATTATTCTGTGATTGATATACTTCCTCATATGAAGAGTGTATTAGCTGCTTCCAGTGTTAGTTTGGAGTACGCGTTTCGTCGTTCCTTTCTGAACGCAAGTACTAGACTACTACAGTTTTGTATTATGTAAAATATTTCTTATTATACAATGGGATAAAAGGGCTACAAAACTAATATTGACCTAAATTCTAAATAGCTTCCGTTTTCCTTCCTTTCTTTCACCTAAACTACGGGTTTTGAGGGAATTCGGAATAGTTATCCTAAATAAGCAAATAAATATGCAGTGCCAATTAATATTCGCCATCAGATCATTCACAGATAGATGAAAATTGAGACAATTCCAGATAATGTGGTTTTGTCAAATCCATCTTTGTCTTTTTCTATCTAGTGTCGACTAGAAACGTCCGGAATGTCACATGATTTATCTAATATTAATTCCTTGCATTTAACGAGATGCCATTTAGAGAGTATAATGTCTACAAAGGAAACTTACGAATCTTAAGAAAAACACTATGTTTGACATACCTGCTGAAAAATTTAAAATGGTAACCCGTTGCTGTTCGACACTTTTCGGGGTTCAAATTTCGAGTTGTCTTTTGATTGGTATCTAGTTTTGCAAGCAAATGAAATTTTCGAAAAATTTGTTTCACATCATTCACGAGTACAATACGGTCGTAATCGATTTATCAGAGAACGTTTGAGGTAAGGGTTTATGAAATACCTTTACTCATTACTAACATTAACCTGAGCTACCTGATCTTATTACCTTTAGAAATATGATTATAATTAGGATAAGTTTTATTTTACTTGACATGTATGACATTAACGTATTCAAGTTAACCAATTAGTTGTTGATTGGGTAAAGATCATCAAGTATTTATAACCATGACTGATGAAGCCTATTTAGAATCAAGAATGTTTTTTTTTTGATAAATAAAAAACCTTCCTTATGGTTTTATAGATGTAGGTGGTTGCGTGATCTTGCTAACTGAACTGAATTGAACAATTTTATAAAAAAATTTAAAAAGTTTATCAATATATATATTTTACTGCACAATGCCCACACACAATGAGCCATTAGTTATTTAGTTAATAAGTTCTAACCCATTCTATATGGACACATTCTTGTAATACACGTGCTTAAATGTTCGGAGCATAGAGATACATTTTATTACAATCACTAAATAAGGTATTGTAGGTGAGGAGAGACGTTATTCGAACAACAAAATACTAATCCATTAGTTTGACGAGCTTTGTTTCAACTATTTTAAAAGACATACTTTCATAATTTCATCAGAAATAGCTTTTATATGACATACTTAAATTGAACAATAAGACTATTTTGTTTCATCAGAGCCGAGTTAAGACCAAATCTCAATGCTTTAACACAGTTTTATTGACTTTGTCTGAGGTTCATGACTTGAACAATAAAAATTCTTTACGTAAATATTATCAGTTTTCCACCATTTTAAGTAGGATTAACATTTTATAGTTTTTATCTTTGGAAATAACAATATCATCCTACTCATTATTCTCCGAAAAACATTTGATGGATTCTTCAGTGGAAAAGGGATGTTAAATCTACTATTGACCTCCAGCACAAGGGCAATAAACTACTAACCCGTTCCTTTAATTCCACTTTCAGATATATAGATGCAGTTTAGTCACTTAAAGGGACAGTCTGAATTTTTTTTAGGTCAAAAATTTTTTTTGCTCAAATTTGTGAAAACTTTACATTAAAATCTGTAACTATGTGCCCTTTAATGTATCTGAAAGTTTTAACACAAAAAATCCAGCCGTTAATTTTTAAACGCTAAAAACATGCTAAAATTTTTAAAAAACCTTACGTAAGGTTTTTAAGTGTGTTATGTTTTTTGGACGCTGATAGGAAACTACTGAACGGATTTAAGTAAAATAAACGCCTAATTGTAGAGAAATGTCCCTCTTGTGTATTTAAAAGGTTTCAGCTCGAAATATTGAGCCATTTAAAGGGCAAACACCCAAACTAGGTCAAATTGCTTAATTAACAATAAGTACTTCCTGTTAGTAATTAACCCTTTAAAACCAAATTCAGTTTGATCAAGAAGGTATAGAGATACAATAAACATACTTTAAAAATACTTTCAGGTAGCATTTGAGATTTTTTGACAATGGAAACTTTTTTCAAAAAAGCAGAATGGCCTTTTAATAACTCCGCTTTTGGAGGCTTGGTTAATAATCTACACAGGATAGTTGGAAATCTCTCGATTTTACCATGTTTTAGGATGCGATTTTGATTAACGGAATTGTTTAGCTTGTATGGATTTTTATTGACGTCTGTTCGAATACACCCTTTTTAATATCGAATTGGTAGAAGAAACAAATTGTACATTTTTTGTGCTATGCAATATGTTGTAACATTCATTCTATACTGTAGAAATGTTGTATATTTAGTTATTGCGTCCATTAAACTCAATGCTTCACCTTCAACTGTGTCACTCAGTTCAGATTATAGAATTTGCGATTGATTTTTGAGACTTTTAAAAAGCTATTAAATGTTTTATTTATTGTCACACTTTTTAAAGGTTTCTTTTACGTATACACTGACAATGAAAACCATAAAACGCCCCGATACTGTCAGCATCGTGGTATATAATTACGGACAGAAGGGTTAATAATATTATTTGCGATATCAGCATCTTCTGGAAGCGAACGTTAACTTGTTATATACCAACCAACCAGGTTAATAATATTTATTTTTATCCAGCACCTCACACGTTTGTTGGTTAATCCATTCAACTAAAATTGGTTTTACACGGGCCAGACGAACAGTTTTGTTTTGGAGCTGAAATCAGTGATCCTCTGTTTGTAAATGGAAGCACGACGATCGCCACCAACATGGTTTATGTCAGACTAGCATCTTTAAGATCGAGGAAAGCATGTGCAGCCAAGTAAATATGTTACATGGGTGACCATTGTACTTTATATCTATATTGAGGATGCCTAAAAATCCACACAAGCATCACAATTCCATTAATCAAAAATCATGGCAAAATCATAATACATCATTTATGTTCCATAGCATAACTTTCAGAACTGTTGAAGGAACAACTACCAAGATTAACATTGTTCACGGTAAATTCTAAGACTATAATATCAGGTAATCATTGTAATTAAACAATGTCGCGTTGCATTGATCCATAAACTAAAGAAACAATGTTTCGATACCTTAAAAAAAATTTTTTTTTATTTGACAACTCTGAAACTGGTCCGACCAGGGTCCGGTTCATAGCATTCAAATAAGTGTAAGTCCGAAATTAAAATTGAGATTGTTTAACTAATTCTTGCATAGACTTAAGTCGAAATTAAGCAAGAAATTGATCGTAAGCACAAGGCTAGGAACCGGGCCCTGAAGTTTGTAAATTTAGTCCAAGGCCAGGGGAAGGAGAAAACTCTTTAAACACTGTTCAATCACTATAAAAGACGAGATTTAATGGGCTATGTAAGTCATTTTTCAACCAAATGAAGGGATCAGAGGAAATAACACGACATAACAAGACCCTTGCTGATTTTCTATAGATTTTTCTCACATTGAGACAAGTGAGACCAGGCAGTGATTAATGACAATAATCTACAACAAAAGCCTTGGAATTGGGAAAGAGAATACTGAATCACTAAACTGAGATTGATAAAACGTTTTATCTCACTAAATTACCATATGAACAGTAATTACACTTTTACTTCCGATGTCTTTATTCATTCTGAAAAACGCGATTTGGATATCAAAAGGCGTTGTGTTTATCTTCAAACCCGGCATTAAAATAGCGGCTATAATTGATCATTGTCTTAATTACTGAAATTCACGGGATTGACTGATTTCCCCTGGCTAATTTCCCTAATCTCATGGTGGTCGATACTAAGTGAGAAAGAGAGATAAGTGAAAAAGCAAGGAGGAAAACAAACATGTTTGATAGATTTACCTGACCTTGAATCGATCCTGGCACTACCAGACAAACCACCTGGGACTTTAGGATTTAATATCAAAGAAAAACAGCATATACCCATCAAGTAGTTTTGATGGATGTGTTAAAGATGGATTTGTTATTGTCAGTTAATACTGTTCACTTGTGTTGGCACATGTCACGGTCATACTCAACATCTATATGATCCAGGATAGCCGTATTGGCTTGAATTCTTGATGATGTGGAATTTACAATCTGTATTACTTGTATCTTGAGGCACTTTATTTTGCCTCACAATAAAGTTTAAAGATGTCTCAAAATCAGAGTTTAACAGTTTGTTTGAAGCCTTGATTTTATCAATCTTTATCGAGTTGATTTAATGATGTTTGTACATTATTAATGAAGCAATGCAACTGCAACAGAAAAAAACAAGAAACCAACATGACAAAGCTTAACCATCAGTTTTCCCGATATTCGTTTGGTATCCTTTGCTACAAAACGTATAATTTCATCTGATTAGTGAGAAAAATCATTATTTTTATTCTGAAGATAAGTATAATGAAAGGAAGCAGCTACTGTAATTAATTCAAAACAAATGAAAACACTGTTCTGCCGCCGATGCGTTTTACTTACAGACATCTTGCACATCATATGTACTATACAGTGGCGATATCCCAGCTTCAGACTTCAATAATTGTTTTTTCTGTCCCAGCTTCAGATTTAAATTATTGTTTTTTTCTGAACCAGCTTCAGACTTCAATAATTGTTTTTTCTGTCCCAGCTTCAGATTAGAGTGTTATCAATTTCTATGTGATGATATTATTCTTTTGAAATATATCTAGTTAAAACTCATACTGTGAAATAAGGTCGCCGATAACTTTGTCTGAACCAATGACTCTTGGGAATGATGATGATTTTACTAGATGTCTTTGCCAAAGAGAATATTTCATTAAATAAAGTACATTTCAAAACTAGTTGTTCCGTCATGGAGGTTACCGGAATGAAATAAAATCTACAATGTCAACGTGATAAGAGTTACAGGACGTCTGGACTGGCATGTCTGGACGTTGTGTTACTTTTCGCCAAATTTGAGTATCTCTTAGAAGTCGGAATTGGCAACATAATTCCTGTCATATTCCTTCTAGTAGTTACCTGTTTCAAAAAAATAAATGTAAATAGAAGGTTGTAATTTTTTATTTGACCTTGTGTCAAAGTTACTTCTTTTGTTTTAACTTTCGTGAAGAATTCCAGCCTACACTAATTAGTATAAATGAGTATTAATGATCTTTTTGGCTAGACCGCATTATTGATCCCTTTTTGCTTTGAAGTTTTTCTGTGCGTCACGAACTTATAACTTTATTTTTCGAGACAAGCGTAGTCAACAGGTAATATTGTTTATCCCTCGAGACTACACTCAATCTCACTTATCAGTTAACATTTTCAATAACTTTAATTTCTTCGTAATGGACCTTTAAATTTGAAAATTAGTACGTATATAGATTTGTAATAGAAATAATACCTAAATAATAACATACGTATATTACGAAAGCTGAATTAAATAATCAGTTTGTCTGAGAGCGTGGGAATGTAATACGCTAATAGATTAATGACGATTTCATCAATGGATTTTCGCATCTGATCGTGTATACAGGTTTAATCCCTTGATGAGAATTTTTAGAGACAGTTTATTATGATCATCACACAATACAAAATATAAGTGATGGTCTCGTTCGCTGTGTTGTTTGAAATTTTATCAAAAAGAAGCAAAACAGTCTCTGAAAGAAAGTCCCAGCTATTTCAAATTGTCCATTTCAATTCACAAACAAATGCCATGAAAGTAAAATATAAGAGTCACCTGTGATAAGTGAACAATTGAACTGATTTAATTTCTTAATCTGATGTCGTGATATTTTTCATAACCAAAATACCCTGTTATTTGACAACAGATGACTTGGTTTTTGACAATTCAGTTTTAAAAAAAAATATCCTAGCAATAATGAAAACGAGTTGTGTTTCTTGTTTTGTTTTTGAGCATGAAAAAATAATCCGAGGGTTGAATAATGAACCTATGGGCCAATTGTATGGCTTGCTGAATAAATTGCAGACATTTTCTTTTTTTTTCTACGAAAAGTTTTGTTTAAAAATCATTGGAAGCCAAATAAATTTTAATAATGCCGATAATTCAAAAGAACAAGGAAGAACGGAAGTTAATATTAATCAATACGAATGAGTGGGTCCGAAATCAGACGAAATCATTAAAATAAAAATAAATCGGTGGCTCTAATACTAAGATTTCAGAAAAAAGATGTTGAAGCCATTTTTTTTTTATCATAAGTTAATAATCTGATCAAATTGGTCTGGAGATCTTGATAATTTATGTCAATTTTCGCACTGAAGACAAAAGTTTTAATTTGTCATAGCCTCACGTTAAAATATCGGTTTCAGATCGATTTGGCTCCAGCATGATGTTGTGTTGAAAGTGTGCTGCTAATTTTCGACGAGGAGGTAGAATACCGGCCTACGCGGGGCGTGATTGATTAACCTAAGCTTTAGTTTGAAATATAAATTGCAAAACAAATTACATGTTTGCTCATTTTACATTATTACGGTTACGATAAAAAGTAATTTAAAAGGAAACTTTTTCTAAAAAAACAGAAGTTTCTCTTCCTTGTGAAGCTGTCAGTGCAATTATCTTAGATAAGACCAAGGAAAGTCACAGTAAAAATCGCTGTCAGCTTTTCATGACCATCGTAATTCTCCAATATACATAAAAGTATGATATAATACGCGATATAATGATGATGTTTAAAACCAGAGTGTTTGATAGAAGCATCGTGTGTGAGATATTTTTTCAATAGATGGGAAAACACCTGATGATACTTCTCTTTCGAGTAGTCCACTACTATACAACTATTAAGCCTACTCTCGATTTTGTTGTGTTTTTGGATGCAGTTAACGGAATTATTTTGCTTGTACGTATTTTTTTATTTATATCCTCAGTGCCGATTTCTATATCCGCTATACGCCAATTTACATCATTTGTTTACGCGGCCTGAGTAATTTCTACTGAAGCCGTAAATGAAGGTTTCTGGCCAGGAAAAGTTAATTGTGTAATCACTGGAACTTTTTTCTTTTTCTTTCAATACCGGTAATTGGAAAGAAAAAGTTAATTTGAGGAAGTACTGATGATTTTGTATTAAGTTAAACTGGCACAAATTGGCTTGTAATGTAATTTGTGGAATTTTCTGAGCACTTGCGGTGAAAGGTCACACCATAACAATTGCTCCTTGCTAATTTTTGTTCACAACTACTGGAGATAATGAATGATTTCTTCCTGCCATTTACTGTTGTTTTACCCAGTCTATAATCTGTACACCCACTGATTTTCATGTTAGTTTTCTGTCCCATTCCACACGCATGTGTGAAAAAGCAGTGTACAATTAAAAAAAAAATGCGAATTACTTTCGTATAAAGTGAAAATAAAACACCACAAAAAATGTTTATTTGACGAAAACAAATTTTCTTTAATGAGACGGAAGAAGTTGAACA
The DNA here is from genome assembly GCA_029955415.1 of Lottia scabra. NCBI lineage: Eukaryota > Metazoa > Mollusca > Gastropoda > Lottiidae > Lottia > Lottia scabra. Next base: position 10,665,206 of record JARJEI010000009.1, read on the forward strand.
GAAAGATCAAGCATTGTTATCTTGCAGATACTGGTACTGAAAGTTGGGCGAAATGAACGACTTAGTCGTACTAAAGTAGCTAGAATACATTTCAAACTATCAAGTATCCTCGATGTCAGTTATCTCCCACATATGCTATTGGTCTTGAGTTCTTTAAAATAAGTCGATGGCTATCAAAATAGAATTATTCTCCACTCAAACTTCTTTTCTATAAGATTGATGAGTTTATAGGTTTCCGGTATTGAGAGTCTTCCAATACTTAAAACATCATTTAAATTGTCTCGCGAAAAATCAGGAAAGTAATTTATGTAAAATGATAGATATTAAGAAAATTTGTTTGCATTGGCTAGACTCAATTTGAAATTGATTTGAAATTGCCAATGTGAGAGCAAAGAGATCGATCTGGTAATTGTTGGTAGTTATTTCAATACATAGTAGTTTAACATTCTGTAACCCGGAAGATCCTCGATCACAAGCAATAAATCTGTTTGATTTAATGAATTACCCGATTTAGAAAATAGTTTTTGTTTCTTTATGACAGGTTCTTGTGATGTTATTTATGTTTTTTAGTTTTCCAATGTACAAACAGAAAACAGATATAGCATAATATGAAATATTGAGTTATATGAGAAAAACTGACTACCAGTCTTTTTCTTTTCATGCAGTTCTTTTGCCAGACAATCTCACTCCATAATCACAATCTAAGACGAAATTCATGCATTTTACTCCTGTTTTGCACCTGGACTACACTACTGAATACAATAATTCAACTGGGCTTTACTATTGGTAACATCTTAAGCATAAATCTACATATCTATTTACTGTTGTCTTACGATTGTCTTCATATCAATTATTTTGAAGTGAATTGGAATATCAGCTCCAGAATAATAATAACTCTGGCACAATGAAGGGAATTGCTCACGTTCCGAGTAAATAATAAAATTAATATCATTAATGCTAATTTAATTTCATTTTCATGTATTTCAGGCGATGAATGAGACATTGGTTTACGATGAAGTTCCCCCAGAGCCTATCACCAATATCACCAACAATGAAAATTTTATCACAGTTATGGAGTATAACATTCCGTTTGCTATAGCCATTCATAAATGTGTGACACCCATCTGGTATGTTATTGGTGGCATTGGAAACATCATCTCCGCTCGCATTTGGCTTCATCCAAGAATGAAAGCCTGTAACATGTCTGCTAATTACCTAGCTGGATTAGCTATTGCTGATTTTATATATCTCAGCCTTCACGTCTTTAATGAATTAGAAAATCCGTGGAATATTGGCACGTTGGATTTACCTGTTTGGTGTGAGTTATGGAACGTGCTTTACATGTCCGTGGATTATATGTGTGTTTTACTAGTTCTTGCCTTTACAGTGGAACGTTTCCTATCAGTGTGTTATCCATTTAAATCAGAACGTTTCAGTCGAAAATCACGTTCACCTAAAGTTATTATTATACTCTCCATTGGGGCTGTGTTATTCGGGCTTCCTCAAGCATATTTTTGGAAAGTCTCGGCGTCAGATAACGAATGTTTCGTTCGTTACTCCGAACTAATGGCCGGTGAGAATTCGTTTTACAACATATATACGTGGGGATCTGAAATGGTTGTGTTTGGAATCATTCCACTGCTAGTATTATCGCTCAATATCTGTGTTTTGCTCAAAATAAAAACAGTTGGGAAGCTGAATTTCAGTGAATCGCGAACAAGTCACTTAAAATATAACCTCGTTACAACAACGATTACGTTACTTTGGGTTTCTTTTTATCTGATAGTCACAACATTACCAGTAACAATTACATTCGCTATACAGAATAGTATGAGTCTTGGGCCGGGCATGCCAGTATCACAAATGGCATCAAACGCTGAATGGAGGAAATATTTTGCCTATTATTCTGCAAGGATTGTGATCAGGGAAGTGTGTATGTCTCACCATTCTTGTAATGTGTTTATATACTGTGCTACAAGTCGTCGATTTCTAAAACATACCAAGGAATTAGTATTCGGACCTCTGGTTTGTGGCGGACATGACGATGAAAGTTGCACAAGACAATACCCAACACCATTATTAAAAAATAAAAATTTGATAATTAACCATCATTCTAATTCTCAATCACGATCTAGATCTCAAGACTGACTAGAGAAGGACTGTGGTAAGGGTGGCTGTGATATACAACTGGACCAACAACAGGCGGTTCCCGTAAACGAATCTCCTCCAAAAGATGAAGCCGATAGTTCTCTATGACTAGTGGTGATAGTAACACTATACTTCCGCAAGCAATGAACAGAATATGTAATAGTGCGCTTAAGACAATGTTGCAACATTATAATGTTATAATGAGATTCATTGAAATTCTTTCATTTCGGTCAAATTGGAACTTTTATAGTGACGAAGAAAAAAGGGAAACAATTTCTTGGGAACATATTACATGTGGAAATGTTAGACAGATTCGTTTCGTTTTGGAGTTGTACTGTTGCCATTTGGGAGATAGCCATCTTAACTTTTCAGCCACCTAAGCCCAGTCCGTAAATACTGACTTTTTATATTGTAATGGGGATTTTCTTCGTAAAGACTTCAAACGACAGGTTTTGTTATCATCTCTACACGCTAAATTCACAATATAATCGTTGAACTTCGGGGAATGTTGCCTACACGGTGCATCGGTTCCAAATGTAAGTATCGTGGTGTTCTTGCTGACGATCTCAATTCAGAATCCAATGGCACTGAAATTGTGTATAATTTTATCGTAAGGTATATGAAAAGGATCGTCTTAACTGAAGTTATGTTCATATCAGAACTATCATCGATATCAGCTACAATAGATGTTTTTTCTTAACTAATTGACTTGCAATGGCAACTCAATACAGGGGACTGCTTCTCAATCAAGATGTAGAGAAATGATATTCAGTAAACATCGTTCCTAAACATAGGTAACATATAAGCTGAAACTAGTTACAAATAGAACTTCGCATTTTATTCTGACGATGTGACTTCTTTCCCTTTGAGAAGTTCGGCTACCTCAGTTGCAAATCCTCAAAGTTTAATAATCTGATAAAGTAGGATTTAATATTTCTTTACGGAGGATTCAACGTGGTCTATCTAATTACTTAAAGACTGAAAGACAAATTTCGATTTTATGTTTCGTAACTGCTATAAAATCTCATACAGTGAATTTTCCTGCTGCTTTTTTGCCCTATAAGGCCACTCCACTCCACTAATCTGTTTACTTCTCATTTTTTAAAAAAAGATAATACTTGAAAAGGAGAATGGAGCTATCTTTGGATTACGCATTACCATTAAGTCATTGAGAGTTTTAACACATTGAAGGAGACATCTATAATCTACCTGAATGTTCATATAAGCAGAACTTAAATAACATTACTTTTATATAATGATTACGAGAGCAGCTTTTTGCTGATTATTAGAAAAAATGGTGTTTATTGGAAAGCTACTTGGAATCGACATATCTTGTACCAGAATTATATTATATACTCATGAACTAGGAGTGTCATTTTATACAGATTACATGATAAAAAAAAGAACCAATCACTTTAGCTAACATTAACTGGCTGTGCATTGTGATACCGGTGTCTGTGTAAAGAAATAGTGGGGACCTTGGAGTATATCTATATCTATACTCCTAGGTGGGAACAGACGAACAATGCATAATAAATAGGATCATCCGTTCTAGACAGACTGGTAGTTCCGTACCTCGGGGTCGGAGGAAATGTCAATCTCATTTTCTCAACGTTGGTCCGAAACTCAACTCTAGTGGCCGCAGGGAACTAAGTGTTTAATCAATTAACATACGCCATGCACCCCTCTATAGGACAAATGATCACCATTGCAGACAAAATGTTCGATTTTATTGGTGTCAATCTGCTGATACACTTTGTATGAATGTGCTGATAGTCGTTCTAAGCTCAACGATAGGCGCAACATATCATCTATTGTTTACTGCTCATATTTCTGTTATTAACCAATTTCCTGCTCATTGAATGCTGGTTTCTTGTCAATTTTACGTGTATTTTTATTGATATTGTTAATAAATTTATCTTGTTTAAAATTGTGTTGTGTTTATGGCATACAAGCTGTATATAGGATTTTTTGCTATGATATTGCCTGATTTAACAGAAAGGTATTTAATTGCATAGAGTCTGGGTAATTAAAGTCGGGTTAATTAACCCTAAGGTGGTTAATGAGAAGAGGCTAACGATTTGACTAAGTTCTTCTGCTGTAAAAAAATAGCTTTTCCCAGAACGGACACTTTCAGCAACTATATTAAATTTGATATAACGAGAAAAAACGCTTATCAAAACCTTCGAGTCAGTGCAGAAATGTTCAGAAGAGTTTTGGATTAATGATAAAACAAATTTGGGATCCAGGGCATAGACTTAACGAACACATCTGTTCCTAATAAATTAATTCAACCTCTACAGCAACTCATTAACTGAAATCAAAGGCGATATTCACAAGCAATGATGGTAGACAGATAACATGTACATCAAAGTGATTCAAAGGACACATTAATACTTCCCATAGGTGGTTGGAGTTGGTCATGGGGGCGCGTTCTCCACTAGAATTCAGAAGGTGTGTATGTGTGTGTGTGGGGGGGGGGGGGGAGGTTGTGTCATAAGACAGATTTGTGTACAACATATACTTAAATCAGATGAAAATCAGAGTTGGACTTAAATACGATTAAAGATATACCACGTCGATGCCATTTTCCCCATTTTTTTTAATGGAGGACCTTTTGTTGGGATCGTGCCTGAGATTCTTCAAACCATTCTGGTTCGTACCCACAATATTTTGGATGAATCCACTCCCTCGATAATGTCTGATCACTGGTCACTGATCACCATGAAGCACTCGAACAGTTGATTATTATTTTAATTTGATGTATATTAGATTAATATGATTATTTATCGTAAGAACTACCAAGTTCCAAGGTCAACATAATAAGGTACTCGTGGATGATAATGAGGTAGATAAGAGTCATTTATTTAAGTAGATTTTTATGAAAACATGAAATAGAAATAAATCTCAAGTCAATCAATATCTTGAGAGCAATTAATCTAACAAATCGATGTAATGAAACAGTGCCAAGTGACAATGAAAGATTGAAGATAGATTCCTCGGCTTCAATAAACGTTAACGAGAGAGAAACCTTACATGATCTATACTATATGTTAGGCTCGATCGGAATTATTTAATTTTTCTGATTTCCATTTTAACCATTGGAAGTTGATATAGGAAGAAACCTATCAATGACCAACAACAACCTTGGTCGACATAGCTGATACGTTCCTACACAATATAAGTTCACCTATATAATCAATTTAAGTGGGTCGAACCAACAACCGAGTCAGTGATTAACATGATAGCACTGCCCTTTAAGTCTAAAGTCTGTTGATTATATGAGCCCCATTCATTTGAATAAACTAGAATAAAACTTAAGAGTATGTCCCCATGGGCTGAGTGTGAGACAGGAACGTATCACTCGTGGTATTGGGCCTAATTCTGACTCTAATAAAGAGTTTATTATTATTATTATAAAAGTGAGACGACATAACTCCATTTTGATCGAGAAATAAAACATTTAATTGACAAATCAAGACAATGACGAGAATAGTGTCACTTGCTTTCAAGTTGTCAAATGGCCTTGGTGTATCATATGAGCTGACTAGAATTAAAGAATTTAAAAATAAGTTATGTAAAATATTCGTGTTAGAAAGTCATTAGGAAATTAAAGATATTACCTAAGGGCCACATAAACTTGAATTATATTTTAATGAGAATGTTAAATCTAAGAATCACGTGACAATTTAAAGTAGAAATTTAAAAAAATAATAAAGTGTTTCAGTTGATAACATCGCTTCAAAATGAATTTGAATTTATAAAATGAGACAACGGAAGTCATAAAATAAATTGTTTTAGAAATAAAGTTCAGTATTTAATTAATATATAACTGAATCGTTGTACAATTAACATTCACACAAAATCCTTTCATCTTGCAAGTTAACCTGCTGACGATGAAAATTTCGACTTAAATTTTTAATATTGCCAGTGATTAATTATTAGGCTTCAAAGAAAGAATTTTAATCCTTACCAGATCTAAAACAAAACATCATTGTACGACAAAAACAAAATACATTTACATACTAGCATTGTATATGTCTACGTACTGTATCTGTTTTTTTTTGTCCTGTAGCATCTGGTGTATAGAGACTTTAAAGGAAAAGAACGCAGAAAACATTTAATTACAAGAATGAAGCCGAAATATGGACCAGTAGTTTTATAGCCATGGATATTCATAAACATGTTTTCAACTACAGCATTTAACCCTGTTTACCTTACAGGCAATGTATCCAAAATGAAACTAATACAAATTCAATCCAAGATAAAACTTTGGTAGCTATCACGGTAAAAGATCACCTCAATGTACACTGCGGGGCATTAATTATCATGATTAACCCAATCAGGAGCAGACATATTACTTCATTTCCTTTCATCTATCAATTGGAACTTGCCATTAATGAGAAAATGATAGAAAGAATGAAGAAAAAATCAGTTTTAGCATTCGGCTCAACCTTCGTCATTTTGTTCGAGACTATATAATGACTCTGTCATGATAAGCTGCCATCTTGCTCGGTAAATGGGCAGGAAAAGACAACTCTTATTGGAAGATTGTTTTTGATTAGCTGTATTTATTGTGAAAGAAAACGACACACAATAGATGTGATTGGCTGAACTATAATTCATTCAATATGGCAACTACCTTATAGTATACGAGGTTACCCTCCACTAGTCTAGTTCTGAAGTAGATACGAGTGCATTTTTAGGTTAACAAGCTTTCTGACTACTAGCTAATCCTTGAGATCCTCTCGAGATTGATCTTTCTTGGATTAGATGTTTCTATTTAAAGCTGATTCTACTTGAATAATGAGAAAGGAGGAGATATTCAAGGTCACTAGACTATCTTACGCCGAATGAGATTAGAATCTACTACTCACTACTAGTTCGACGTTCTCTAATCTCTAATCAACTGTGATACAGCCTGTATTCCTATGATATACCCCTTGTTGAAAGTTGATTTGCTTCATCAAGGCTTACAGTGTTGTTTCATCCACTTTGTGAAGGAGAGGGTACTATGTATTTCAATGACCTACCTACCATACAATAAAGATTTTTTTAGCTCAATGAAGAAGTACCTGGTTGTCCACAATGAGAGTTTAGGATAATATTTTGAGAATATGCCATTCGATTTGTAATTTTATCAGATCATAAACTGAGGGGCCGGGGTTTTTTACTCTGTCCTACTCGTTTTTTGTGTCGGTCATCTTTACGTGTATGGTTGATAGGGGAAAACCGTGCTGGGAGATGACTGGATAATAAAACCTTAACACCTTAACACAACGATCCCAACCTTAAAACAAATCTCGAAATCCATGTCAACACATAGGCAATATATTGGTAGCAGCTAATAAACTTTTCATATGAGTAAATATTTCATAATGAAAAGTGGTATCATGTGTCTACAAGATTCTTTACAGATTGATGTATGCTGTAGACTGCATGAGATTGCTTATTTTCATTAACTCAAATTCATTTCATTTCCAATTAATTCCTAACAAGGCGTTTACTGTTTATCACTGACATAACTTACCTATGTTCAGAATGTAACCTGACATGAACGAAGTGAGAGAGTGAGTTATAACATACTAATGTAATGAAACAAGATTCCGAGGAAGTGACCAATGTTTATAGTCACGCTAATGATGTTTATTACCAAAGCAATTAATCAGTGTCAAAAAAGTCAAGTATGTGTCGGATTGAGTTCCTATCTAAGGATCAACTAGATCATTAGTATGTATTGAACGGAACTAATCTTTCAAAATTCTTCCTGAAAGAAAATATTCGCGACATTTGGTACCGGCAAATACCAATGCCTCCATGGAACTGTGGAAAAATAAGTTTAATTGAAACAATATCATAAACATCTGATAACTAAATTAATTTTTATACGCCCACATCTCTCCATGTGGCAACTTGCCGCATGCCGTGATGGGCGTATATGGCTGTGGTCCACTATCTTTCTCAATTGTATTCAGAATGTGGTGGTCTAATTTTCTGGGATTCTTTCCATTGGACAGATCAGAAAGATCTATCAATGGTGTTGATGTTTTTGTTTTTCAGCTAAAAGTGAAACGAAGAATGAATATGTGTTAATATATTTAAATTTTCACGTCACAAGATCCAGACTTTGGCTATATAATAATATAATCATATTTTAATATCCTTCCAGCCAGATAACTTGCTTCTAAATTTCACATGAAATATCAATTTTGTATCATTGATGCACATTTTTAATATATAGAGTCTGGAACACCACGCATGAGAACTATTTGACCGTTCTTTTGTTTTAATGTACAAGTTTATGATTGAAAGTGCAGTTTTTCAGAAAGAAACTGTTCTATTGACGTATGTTTGCTGTGAATAAGAAGAACTCGGTGGTGCTCTTAAACGTTCTAAATCCGCCGGAGGTGACGGATGGCAATATTATAATCTAAAAGATTGAATGAATTGATTTAGATTTAGTAGTCTTTATGATAAGGATTGTCTTATTCTAGTCGCATTAAATAATAAGGTTAAGATGTAACTTCCAGACGTCCCCGTTAGCCTTTTCTTTTGTCATCATGTAAGTCATTGAATCATTTCTGATATTAGTTAGAAACACTAACCAGACGGCCACCAACTAGTCAAGATGTAGTCGATGATAGGAGTCTTGTCTGAAGCACCCGATACGTGATATTGTCCACATTTAACCGACAAATACAATGTGAAACAATGAAAATATCATCAATAAAAATGTGTTAAAATATTTCAGTGCGACAATCCAATCCTTCGAAATTTGTCTGAACCAGAACTTTGTTACCACAAGAAAAATTGAACAGTTGAAAATAAAGGAAGAAGAGAAAAGGTTTAAGTTACGTATTTAAATGAATACTTTTAAACTTTTGAACTCTTCGTATCCATATCATATTAACTCAATCTCCAGATACCCCTTTGGCCACCCTAAGTCAGATAATGAGCCAACATGAAAGTCATACGATATTTGTCGGTTGATGTAGTTGGATATTAATTAAGCCATATTACAGCTGTAAATGATATGTCAATTATAAGGTGCAATAAACTAAAAAAGGGTATTATAGATTGATTAATAATAGACGTATATAACACATATAACACTACTTTTTTAAAATAAGAAGCTTCTCAGATACCTTTGTGGTGTTCGCTGGTACCCCCAAGTGAGGTACATATTATGCAATAATGAATGATAAGGTTGCATGGCCCTTTAGATTCTATGGTGTAATTTGTTTGCTGTAAATATATCTTGCTTCTGTTAGAAACAAGCAGCTTTTAAGCCAATAACCTTATTTTTTATTTACGAAAAATAATTCTCTCGAGACTCGAACTGTGCTTTCATATTTCAATTAACATATTTGTTTTTCAACCATTTGCACAAAGTACAAAATGTTTTTTGTTTAATAGAAAAAAATATCCCTGCAAACTGTCTTTTGCAGAATTATTATTTTAAAAATGCCGTGAAACATTTACCTTTTTTTATAAGCTTACACTGTTAAAAAAAAGTCGTATTCCATACTGATTAATTCACTAAGCTTGTCCCGAGAGCTTTTACTAATGCATGATTATTTTTTTCTTATAATTGTTCTAATCCTGCCAGAGAGTGTCAATTATGTGATTTAAATGTCACAAACTTTGCCTAACTCCCTCTATTCTTTAAGTACCACTTCATCCAGCTTCATCCATGTATTTATATTCCTTGAGGTTTTAATTATCTAGCCAATAGTACATTGAATTGAAATGGAGTGGAATTTAACGTCAAGAAATGAAGTCAGCAAAAGTGCACGCCCCAAAACAGGGCGCTTGTTCTTAAATACTATACAGCTGAGTCCTATCAATCTTGCTTCTTCCAAGAACTACACTGAGTGCCAAATTACAATCAATGAAGCGCGTATAATTTCATATAGCGAGAAAAGAACAACACATACTACTTTATGTTATGCAGTACTTTCTTTTTATCTGCCGTATACTTTCTCTCTCCGATGAATAGTTATATCAAGCTACTGTTATACGGTTCTTTTGGGTTTCCGGTTTGCGATTTAGATGTTAAGTAGGCCTACTTTGTTGCTTTTTATTTCAAATTTACAAGAATTAAAAAACAAATGTCAGCAGCGACCACAATTGAACGTAAGATTTTATTTCATTCTCTTACTAAATGATATAGGACAATAAATCATAAGGCCATTGAATCAGATTGTACTCGCGATAATTTGTGTAAAAGCGGGAAGGGATTTAACTCTCATTCGTTATAATAAATCTTACAGGAAATTATCTCCTCTTATATCCCATCGGACTGACCTTTGTACGTTAACGTTCATTGCGCACGGACGACGATAGAGTGAATCAAATTCAGTATTCTTTAAAACAGTTTCACTACATGAAACTGTGTTTAAGAGATGGAAATGAAATGAATGGAGTTTTACGTCTTACTTTTTATGGGCTAATTGAGGACGGGCAAACGTCATGCAGTGTGCAATGAGGGAAATTTTGCCAGGACAGCGGCATTAGCCTGCTCTTATTTTCGATTTCCAACTGTCGAGGGATCATCTCGACGTTTAAGAGATGGAATTCATCAAAGAGATTCAAAATTAATGTATATCTAATAAAACATTTGTTTCTTTGACTTCCGCATAATGTAACGATCACTAATAAGTGACACTTTTGCAAATTTGCGGCCATATTCAAAACGATTCGTACAAGCAAAACTATTCCGTTAATCAAAATCGCATCGCAGAATTAATATTTCAGTTAAATTACATGCACTTAAGACATTTCATTTACCTGAATATTCTAATTAGTTGTACCTCGGCAGGGTGTACTATATTGATAATGTGAAATAAGGCCTGGAGATTTGTACTTATTGTAAATTCACCCATACACATCATATTGATTATTTTCAATTATTTTCTAGAATTTATTATAATTTGAAACGTAGAGAGAAATGAATCACTTGAGACTAATATATCTCGCAAACTCAGTAAAGTGTGTTCGCAGCGCTACTTAATTTGTGATAAATAAGAGAAATTATAATGTCTGTTACAATAAATTGTTTCTCTATTTTCCAATTTCAACACAACAAATCAGTTTAAAATCAATTTAAACCTCATTTACATTATTCTCGATGGTATAGACGTCGTCAACGTGATCTGCATCCAAACGTGAAACCTTTTGGATGCAAGAAATATTGACAACATTCCCCTTTCACACAAGATTTTACCTCATCTTTTACCCAAGAAAATACGAAATTGTTCAATACCTCATAATATGAACTTTACAGATTTGGAAATTTATTTAAGAATATTGTTCAATTCTACAAAAGCATTGTGTCATTGACATTCAAGATGTATGATCGAGACTTTCGACTATCAAACAAACATTCCTAAAACACCAAATTTCGATGATCCTTACACAACAACATAGTCCTCGATATCTGTTATCAAGAAAAGAAGCAGACGTTGATGAACCTACCAGCACATGGTCTAAGATTTTAAACTGATATAGCAGATAATATTTAGGATCTGCCTGTGATTTTATATTCCACAAAATATCTGGTTACCTGTAATATTTGTTTGAAAAATACCGAAGCAGTTGGTCGTTATTAAGCCTAGATATGAAACCTGTATTCTTGAAGCCCATATACCAAACTTTATCATTATTCTTGGAAGCTACATTTCGAACAACAACAGCCGTCTTGCCACCGCATTTCGTCTTCAATGAATAGCTTTTAGTATAGTTTGTGTCATGGATGTTTTAATCAATGTTTTAATCAGAAATTTGAAAACAGTCACTGTTCAGAACGTATTTCTGAGAATGCCCTTACTAAAATTTGACCCCATAGGCCATTATCACAGATTTAAGCCAATTCGAAAGGACATTACCATCACCAACTGATCACAGTTAATAATCGCCGCCAAATTACTTCGATTTATTTTCCATTTGAATTTAAATAAGACAAACTACATTGCAATTAAAGTGACAATTGTGAAAAACACCATTATTAAAACCCTATATCGGTGTCACCTGACCTAGACTTCTATACAAATACCCATTATTATCTCCAGGCTATCAAATTCTACAGGGAAGTATCACTGTTTAATCGAGTGAACAGAAACTTAGGTCATTTAATTGTGGACATATTTGAAGCTATATTTTTCTCTCTACTTCCGTCTACGGTGCAGGAATGTAAGACTTAGGTATTGCCAACTATAGAAAACGGATTTAAGTAGTGTCTTCTTCTAAACCAGGATTATGACGCTAATTCGAATGAACGCTTTGAACTTCCTGCAGTTCATCAAAGGCGCAAGCACTTTCTGAGGGATCATCATGTTGAGGGGGGACGAACTAGGATGGTTTGTAAAGTCAAAGTACGCCGCGAAGCGCCGCAATCGCAAGCCCCAACAGGAAGTCCTCGCCCTAGAGCAAAAATGGAAAATGACATCAATTTGGTTCATTCCGAGAGATATTACTGGATTTGAGTTGGCAAAAGGGACTTCCTACTTATCTGATTGATTTTGATTCTTCAAAAAAGAAAAAATCTTTCTGATCAATCTATGAGGGGGGAGGGGGGCGAGACCTAACCGCAAAACGAAAACCAAAATTCAAAAATACATTTTGACGAAACATATAAGGTAACAGCTTACGAACTTTTCACATGAGGAATTCAATTAATTATAACAGAAATCATCTGTGTATTAATAATGAATATTTGAATATTGATCAGAAATCTTGATAAATCTGACATAAATCATATCTCTTCTGATTTCATTTGACGTGAAGAAGTCATGACTTCTTAAAATTGATATATCATGGTCGACTCCAATCCGAGAGAATCTGCTTCACATGAGAATATTTTATTTTTTATGAACGATATAACGATTTATCATTTTCGTCTCCAATCCGAAAAAGTTTTTCTCTCATGATAATAGCTACTGTTTACTGGACGTTATATCAGGCTTCTGTTTTATAACGTTCCTCTCTAACCGAAAGAATATCGTTCAAACGAGAACAGTTTTCTATCAGCCATTGCCTAAAAATAGGCTACCTTTTAATATGTTTATCAGACTGCAGTCCGGTTGAATACACTTCACTATCCAAAATTGTTACACGAGGTTTTCTTTGACGTGTTCAGACATCATTTGACGAGTTGTACAAAGGTATTTGTGGAAAGTGAAATCGTAGGGCACTATAACCACTTTCACTTTTCATTTACATTTAGGTCCGAGTGCGCTCGCCTCTATCGATATGAGTAATAATAAGTGATATTATAGTAATATATAAGTAACAACAACTAATTTAACTACTACGTCCTCATCTTATTAAAATTTTAGTCATTCTGACAAACGGATGTTGTCATTTACATTTGTGATAATTAATAATTGATGTTTGCTTTGAATATTAATAATATTGGAATATAGGTTATGGTGGTAGACTTATCATGTTACGCGACTGAAATAACTCCTGAATCATATCGTAGGATCTGAGAAACCAACGACCACCATAGACGAAGAACAACTCTTATTGAAACGAGTTTGGAAGAATGAAGAAGACCACGACACTCACGCCGCACTACTCAAGGACGATTGTCATCGCCATGTCATTCGACCAGATCTTACAAATTCTCAAATTCTCAAACCAACGGCTCAGAACTATCCAACGGAACAAATCCAACTACCAACAACTACCCAGTTTGCGATATCCGCATTCATTGGAAGATTGTCATCTACCATCATACCGTCTAGGATCATTTCTCCATATCATGCTTTTCATTGCGATTTGAATAGGCCCTGGGTACAGATAAGATTGTGTTTGTCTCAGTCTTGTGATATATTATTATACGGCGGTTGTTAGTTCTAAATCATTTTGAATATTTACTCATTTATTCCTCAAATGAAAATCTGCTACCAATGTAATGCCCATGTGTTAAAATCGATTTCGAGATTTGTTTTATGGTTGGGATCGTTCGTGCTTATGTTTATATTTTTTCATTGACAATGCATTAGTTAAGCAACTGAACAGATTATGTAATTCTATTTTAAATAACAAGCTTAAGTTATTTCTAAAACAATTATAACTACAATTCGTGTCCTTGAAGCTAAGTTGATCCTGTTTAAGAAATACGTGTTTTTATGATATCTTTGTGATAATGAAGAAATTATTTTAAATCAATTTAATCCAAAAGATAAACATGTTTTCTTTCAGAATGTAAAGACAATAATTCCACTATTGTAGTTATGTTTTTATTTAAAAAAAATATCGTATTCAAAGACTTCTCGGTACATTGGTTAAATCGATAGTTTACTATTGTACAAACTGGTATTAAAAAAAATAAACATTCGTAAATACCATAAGAATTTCGTTAATCAGGATGTTTTGAAGAATCCAAGAACGTCGAAACCCGACTCATCTTACCGAATTTATTATTCTAAATGTATCTTATCAATCAAATTATGTGAAGGACGGGAGACCCTTGTGTTCCCGCTTCTGACTCTAAAGGGGAATGGAGAGGGGGGGGGGGGGGGGAGGTCTGGGTTAACTGAGAGAGAATATGACTTGGAAATGGTCACTTGGAGTTAGCAATCTTTATGCAACACATAATGTCGGATTTCCTGAAATAATTCACAATAAAAAAACATTTTCGCCATCTTACCTCAACTGTTAATATATTCTATCAGTCATGGGTTACAAGTTACAGGCAAGAAAAGTCATGCTCTTAAGGTCCTTTGTTTTGTAATATCGGTTCATAGAATTAGTTACACATTGTTATTTTTAACATAGTAAATTTGAAAACACTTTTCAGTTGGGAAGTTAAGTGTGGATTGGCGCAATGGAAATGGTCGGTCGACCTTATTGTTCGGTGGTTCCAGTGATCAAATCTTCTAGAAAAAACATCTAGGACTGTTTTGAGCAGTAGAGACTGTATCAACACTAAAACTTATAGTTCAGAGATAAAGACAGTAAAAATCTAATAACCCAGGTTATGTAATTCCAAAACGGAAATGAGAAGTACGAGCATTAGAAATACATCTTTGTACGTTTTCAGACGTTGGACAAGAAATTGAAAAAGGAGCCCACCACGCTTTATATGATTATTATGAAGGAAAATTATATAACGCATTTCAATCTTTTAACAGTACACTTTTCCTTTGTAAATGAGAAACCATATGATGCAATTGCAGACACCATGCACTGCTTAAAGATAACTATTTTTGGGATTGTTATCCGAGATCTAACAAGGAAGTTCTCTAGCTTCTCTGAATAATATAGCTCGATTACAGATATGCAAGTTACGTCTTCGTTATTTTCTACAAGCCAACGATGTTTAGAAGAAAATAAAAACTCGAGAATGAGAAATTCTTAGTTAACTTTATATAAAAAGTTAAACTGATAATTAAAGACTCTTTAAATATAATTACGACTAAACACGAGTATAAATCATTCCATCAATATCCATTACAGTCTTAGTAATCGTTTCAATTGTTTTAAATCTCTTAAGAATCACATTTCCAGTCCGAAGATCCCTCATTGTGTCAGAATCATTATTCATGTGATTTCCCTGCAATTATTGGAACGGAAAACAGCTAAATAGAATTAACTTGTTGGTTTTTTATGGTGATTATTGTATTTTTGTTGTCTGTTAAAATTACAATGTTATTTTTTTAAGTGTAGTTTGTCAATTTCGTTTACAAATGGTAATACATGTACATTAATTTCTGCGGTAAGAATTTAACAACTTATCTTAAAAAACAATTCAATGAAGAACTTTTTATGTACTTTAGCTCAATATTGCTGGAAGTGATTCCGGCGACGAGATCGGAAAAGTTAACAAACAAATGACTACTTTCAGGTCAAATCCAAATTATGAGGCACATTTACAAAGACAATCTGAGCCTAATAAGGATTTGTCGGGCTACGGCATCAATTTAAAACTTTCAAAAAAATTCTACGAGGAATTCTTCCCACATAATGTAATCTGATTACTATCTAGCAGACTTTTAATCTCTTGTACCTACAGCTATTTTCAGTCAGTTTCTTTCTTTTCTGTACTAAACATTTTTAATCCCCTAAAGTTTCAATCTTTTTCCTGGTTAAAACGGCTTTACTTGTAAATAGGGCTCAGTTTCGTCTGTTTTAAGAGTGCTGTGGTACTTTTTTTTTATTATAATATTACTCTTACAGTTAACCTTTAGAAACTATAGTTACGATTTTGCCGTATATGACAGCTTCCTGCGAAGACTCGCTGTGTATTTCCACAATTGAACGGAAGTTCGAAGGAAATTAGCCACATAATTCCATTTGCAATATACTCTTATAAAGCTTAACTTACTTAGACCAAGGTGTTACGCTGCTTCTCTCTCACAGGCAACAGTAGGCATAATCATAGAACTAGAAGATTTACTGGAAGTTCAGGACTTCTCATAGTTTACTGAACTTCTGTTTCAATTTATGGTTGACCTAATTTCTCCATTTGTGTGTCTTGTTAATTTCCGGTGCAGTATAATGAGATCGGTCTAAACAATTACATATAACCATCATTGAAAATTAATTTTGTTTTAAGTTTCAATAAGTGTCACATTAAGATTTATCTAATATGTATATCTTATTTATCAATATGATGACTTGTAAAGCACAATGAAATGAAATGTATTAAGGAGCATCAGCACCAAATGGGCTATATAGCTCCAGAACACGATAAAAATAAGCATGTCAAAACAAAACTAAAACAAACATGAAATAAATAAACAAACAAAAAATATCACAGACCGAAGAAAATTAAAAAACATATCACAGGATAACACCAAAACGTGGTTTTAAAACTTGTAAAGCACAATATACAGACTATTTATGTCATATTACGTATAACAACGTATACGACAAGTTGACTCTAAATAATACTGTGGCAGAGAGACTGGATGTTCCGATCTAATTACTTCGCTTACTAATAATTATATCCATGCTTCTTGCTGAAACCGGAAGTATATTGGTCGCCAGTATTCAGCACATGCGTGCCGAGCTTAAACTGTTTCTTGACTGTTTGTTGTTATTCCAGAAAATCTTATAGTTCTATGGCCTGTTTACAGCTCAGAAAGTAGTCATATAAACACAAGCAAATGAGTAAATTGCTTTGACAAGTTCTAAGAAATAAAGCCAACTGTAAGTGTTAGTGCCTAGATAAAAGGTTAGGGTGATGTGGTATCAAGAAATTGGAATTGATGAGGCTGAATGAGAACTAATGAACCGTTTAATGACATATTTACATCGGCTAATCGATGACAGGTTGAGGACACCTTTTATAATACATCAAATCGTATCAAACGAAGCGAAAGTGTCAACGAACCATTGGAATTGAGACGTCGTCTTTATAAATTTAACGTGATTAACTCTATTGAAAAAAGCAGCCATATACATATATATGAATATTTTATTTTAAAATAGAATCATATCCATGTTACAATCCCAAAGGAATGGTACAATACAGCAATTTCATTTTAGAGTCAATTTCAAAGAATATAATATTATGCTCCAGACATACGTTCAATGCACACCAAATGTAATAAAACTTTTAATTCTTGAATCAAAATACTTTTCGATATGGAGAAACATAACATAGAAATGCGAGTACACTAAGTAATTAGCTTTATGGAAAAGTATAGATGTTAAATTATTGGTAGGGTCTTTGGTCCATGTGCCATGAGCATCAATTCCAGATTTGTACGTTCTTTAATAACCTTCTATACATTTATTAAAATCTTTCTGATTTGAAAATGTTTTCGTTCGATAGACAGATACATGTATTAAGCTGACGCCCACAGAACTTCTAGAACCTGTATTACATACAGTATCATTAACCTGTCAACAACCAATCTTGGTGAGTTTAATTAGGGAATCAAATAGTGCCTACACCTGATGCCTAGTTTGAAGTTTGTTTTTATGTCAATATTCGATACTCATTAGTAACCAGATGAGATAAATGTCTGCTTGGACCAAAACCTGATTAGAAATAGACCATTGGTAACTTAGAGCTACACGATCAGATCATTGGCAGCTGAAGGCTACAAGATTGAACTTGCGGCTACCAGATTGGACCATTTACAGCTTAGAGCAACAACATATAAGACCATTGGTAGCTTAGAGTTGCAAGATCAGATCATTTGCAGCTTAATTCAATAAGATAAGATCATAAGCAACCTCGAGAGCTTCAACATTAGAACATCGAAACAAAACGATGCAACAATAACACATCATAAAATACCCAAATTATTTCACCTAAATCAAGATCGATGTTATTTATCTAAACGTGTTCGAAGATCTGGTAGTGATATGTTAGAGCATTCATATAATACTGTATCTGTAGATCGAACTGTACATGTTACCTTACGGTTAAGTACAGACGCAGGACTACTCTTAAATCTTGTCACAACTAAATAGATTTTGAAAATACAACACAGATATTAGAGAATATTAATATATACATTTCTGTCAATTTTACGTCACCATTTCCTGAATCGTGGTTGACAATGACGTTATAGTAGACGATAATTCGACTCTTAGACTGCCACATCCGACATTGACACAATGTTATAAAGAAAAATACCCTTAAGGTAAGTTAGGGATAGAAAATGTTATAAGTATCAGTTTTCTCACTATAAGTTGGCGGTGTCGGGTTATTTCCTGAGGCAACAATACTGAACCAAACAAATAGGTTTACCATGTCTATCTTACAGATATTTAAGAGGTAAGTCTTGTGCACGTTGTCATTTTCCTAATGTCAAAAACGATTATCACCATTTGAAACATTACAAGGGGGAACCAATAGTAATCATAATGCGAACATATATAAAATACAAGAAATAACAGTCGAGCATACTGAAATATATCAGATGGTTTTCCGGTTATGGAATGAAGGCTGCAACAGTAGCAGAATTAGAATGATCATCATATTAATTCAATGACACTCTAATTCAAGCAATGACAAAACAAACTTCAGTACATACTTGAAATGATCCTGTTTCGACAGAATCAATTACGTTATGTTTTATTTATTTGTCACTTTATTTAGTGTTTCTGAAACTAGATTTTAGAAGTGTCACGCTATCATTGTTACTGTCCTAACAATGCAAAAACATATTAGTAGATTAGTTGTATGTACTTCAAAAGGCTTTCTACAAAATGAAACACTATCAATATTCCTCTTTTAGTATCTAAATACACGAATAACCTTAGCGCAGTGGCGTAGCTAGAGGGGAGGGGGCGATGATCCATCGGTAAAGTTGAGCCGACGGGGCTCAGGCATAAACATAAACAAATCCAAAAATATAGCTTCAATCAGCCTTAATGCAGTGAATCAAATAGCTAGAACCCCCGATCTTGAGGGGTCTTTCCCTCCTGGACCCCACCAGACTCTGGAAACCTCCCGTTTTTCGCTCCGCTCGCAAGGTCAATATAATATGTCGGTATATCTTTACCATTGCACCCCCAGTTTCGAAAACCTGGCTACGCCACTGCCTTGGCGACCCCATTGGTCATTGTATAACCTTTATATATTTTGTATGTTTTTGTGTTGGTAATGTTCATGACGGATACAATTGTTGTCATCAACCACATGAAGTGATATATTTGGAAGCGTACACATTTCTTATCGCGCTTCTGTTTGGTCTCCTTTTTTTTAAAAGAGTACGAAAGTACATTGTAGCAGCTATTAGGGATAGTAAGGTCAAGGATAGGAAGAGTCATGCAATGTGTTCAGACAAGGGAAACAATCCCAAAAATTTAACAGAATGCTTTAGGAGTTTCTCTAACGAGGGTAATGGGCGACTTGAAGGGAGCCATGGAAGCAAAAGGGATCATTGGGGAGTCATGGTATTTTTGGGAGGGTAATCGCTATTTCTGGATATAGTGATAATACAGGTGGTGAATGTCCCGTGTATCGGAGTGGGTTGGGGGATTACTAGCAAATGAAAGGAGATGGCTGTCCGGAATGGCCTCAGATGCAGGGAAATTAATCCTTATTTTCAAAATGTTCCTGGGGGGAGAACCCCCGACCCTCCGCCAGCGGCTTCGCTCCTGTGGCGCTCGCGTGTCAGTTAACCGCCAACAAGTTCGAGGAGGTAATGAAGATTGAAGATCTTCTAAGGGGAGTAACCACCAAAAATGGTTGAGAAACACTGCTTTAGGTCAAGACTTGAGTTTTCAGATAATATTCAATGGATTCTAACTAGAATCCACATCTAGTTGACCTACTCAGAGAGTCATACCAGGTGTTCCAGATTCTGTTTAAATAATATATCATTGAAAAACAAATTTCTAAGAGCTTCGGGAAAATTGCGATGGTTTAGACAAATAACGTTTCAGATGTCTCCACGCCACAGAAGATTCCCTGTGGGATTTTCACATTAAGATATCAAGTGTCTGATATAAGGTTATTTTGTTCTGTTTGGTACAGAAACATTTCATTAGACAGGGTAAGACACCATTATACACAAACAATATGAAATCAATATCACTTTAGTCACTGAAGAACAAAATTAGAAAAATTTAAATTGACATATAGTCGCCTACATACTTATCACAGTAGAAAAACAATAACAAAGATGGCCACTCTGGAGCACCTGTTTGGGTCCAGCATCCGTTTCAGTGAAGCAAACATGATGTTATTGATGTTATGTTAAGTTACATAATCTGTACAAGGCCAAGTTCAACATTGAACTGAATGTTATTTCACAGAAAACATATTTTATTGGCTTATATCTGGAAACCTAATTAACAGAACGATTTTTCCAGGTTGTTGATGGTTCAGGATCATCATATGAGTATTCTCTTATTGCATTTTATCCATACTTAGAGCAAAAGGACATTTTAGTAGTTTAAGGGTTTTGAATATGTTGTAAGGGATAGTTATTCAGACAATAGAAGAATTCTCGTGGCGAAACAGACAGACCAAAAAAGCAATACTTAATTGGCTTAGTTTAAATCTACCCATACTTTAAAATTGACTTGAAAATTGCATAGCACTAGACTCCTCCAACGAGAAGTACCATCAGGAGATGCGAAAAGAGAAGGAATGATGTGACACTAATCGAATCTAAACTCGAATGCTTTGTCAGTCTGGGGATTGTTCCAGTATGTCTACAAGTCAGTAAATTTTGGATTAGAATACGTAACTTTATAACAGATCGCTTCACTCGTTTCAACTTCGGAACTAGACTGGTTAGATAACCTCGTATAATATACGGTAGTCACCATATTGAATAAATTATAGTTCAGTCAATCACAATCATTTTTTAGATAGAGTCGCCTTCTTTCGCGTTAAAAACAGCCAATCAAAATTAATCTCCAAACAAGAGTTGTATTTTCCTGCCTATATACCGATTTCCGGGCAAGATGGCCGCCTATCCGGGTCGAGTGATTATATAGTCTTGAACATAGTCTCGAACAATGACGAAGGTTGAGCCAAATGAGATCTGTTTACTGTCAATGTCATTATTTTCTTAATGTAGCCCCATTTAAATTCAGACTGGATACACCATACTAACTGTTATATATTAGAATATTGAATTACTGTAATGGGTTATTAAATACAATCAATGTTAGATTTTAAACTAAATTTATTCAGTAATTTTATTATTTATTCCATCGAGAATTACCAAATGATGGTCGGGATGGGCTGATACAATTACAGCATGCCTTGAAACTTTTGTTTTTACCCCAGAGGGACCTTTAAAGTTCCCTTGTACTTTTAACAATTACCTACGGGGATCAAAAGGTGTAAACGATATTTTAAACTATTTGAAATTACGACAATTGGAGCTACTCTCATTACATCCTAGTGAAATGGGCCTTTAGGTTCTTGTTTATCTAATAAAAACTTGGAATATCTTTAGAGACCGGACTTGCCCTGCGAACAGCATCACTAAAATGAATAATTACATCAAACTTGGGCTCCTGTGAATCAATGAAACAAGCCAATTCTGTTCTTCTGATGGTAAAAAATTGCCCGTCTGAGTGAATCAATGGATGATTTTGTCAATAATGATACGAGGAGAGTCCCCCGATTGAATTACCATACCATTGTATACCATTAAAAATCACATATTGGCTTCTGAAGATTACCAAAAGAAAGAAAGGGAACATCCCATTACTAGGGCATGGTGAAGCACTTCGGTTACCACCATTATCTGGTCTACCTTGCCATTATGCCTTGCATGTTTGTCTGTTTTAGCTATTGAAATTGTGATTACCTAAGCGTGACAACAAGGCATTAAATTTAACTTCTTCAAGGAGAGATAACCGTTCTCAAACCACATGATTTTACTGTCAATGGTCACATTTTATCGCGGCCTGGTCAGGACCGAGAACGGAACGCATTATTGCGGCATGGTTATTGTATATTGTATACCTTGTATGTATGTCATAATATACATTACATGTAATACTGTATTGTGTATTTTTGCAGGGCATTTATATTTTGCGCACTTTACAATTTAAAGTACACGAGTCCGGACAACTGGACTTCAATCTCAATACTGCTGATAAGATACAGTAGCTGTTTCTGTTCATGTAACTATTGAATTAAATTCCTCACGAAGACTCAGTAGTAACGTCTACATTTCTGAAATCACAAATTAAATCATTGTAAGTAATTGAAATATAAGACGGCGGTCAGACGATGTAGGTCAATTCTAAATAGTGAATAATTGGTTTGAATGACCAGTCGATAATAGTTTACAACACAATTTACTGTAATTTCCTATATTAGGTTCAGTTTAAACTAACTGGTTAAATCATGTCCTTCAATCTTAATTGATTTCACTCGAAGCCAAGAATATTCATCGATTTATAGAAGTGTATTCATCTGGAAGTTTTCAGTGTTTAAGCCTTGATATAAATATTATATAAGTATTATTCAACCAAGCCATGTATTAGCAATCGAGTTATTTAAGAATATAGAAAGCACGTACTAACGTTCCGAACCGCAAAATTAAAAGTGGTATCAGGTGTCTAGAAGAGTAAGTATACACTGCCTGGCGCCACAGCAGTCCTGGCTTTAAAACATACACGAAACCAACTACAAAACATAAACATGAAGAACGCCTACTGAAAAAATAGTGACTTGACGACAAATTTTCAAAAGTTCAAGGGACGTAACTGATGAAAATAAATTATGAAATATAAATTATTACAAACAATTTTAGAAACGAATACAGAAAAACTGTCGTCATTCATGCAATATTTGGTTTCATTGACTATTCTGTCTAGAAGTAAATTCCCGACCAATCTCAATTAGTGATAAATATTTGCTTGTCATGAGATCAAGGTCGTCTAACCTACGATTGAACCCTTGATAGATCAGGGTTAACTTCATTAGTTTTACATGTACTCTATTTCATTGCATTAGGGTACTTTTATCGTGTGCCTTTCGTGTTTAAGAATATTCGTACTCTTAACTAAAGTGCTAAACTTAATTCAACTCGATACACCATATAACCTTACATTTCAAGATAAACAACAAATCAAAAGAAACACCAAGTTTCGAGTCAAAAAGATCAAATAAAATGTAATAATCCGCTCTTTGAAATATTTTTTATTTTCAAAATCTGATATTTCCATTCCATTATAATTATTGTATCAATTTTAATCTACAGTTCTCTAAGGTCAACACCGAACAGTTCCAACCGTCACCAATATCATTTAACATCTTACACAGGCTCATTTTTGTACCAGAATCTGGTGCCTGTGACATCTTATTGCCTCACGATTTTAGTTCAGTATGCCAATGCGCTGAACTTGATATGGCCTATTTTACAGATGGAAGACGTCAAAATCTGCTCTTTGGCGATAAGTCTGGAATAAATTAGAAAAGATGACTTAAGTCAAAATACAAACTACAAGACCGATTTTTAAAAGTGTCATAGTTTTCCAAACGTATTGAGGACATTAAAAAAAAAAAACTGCTCTATAGATCTAATTTTTTACGTTAGTTAATGTAGCTATTTGATATTATTATTATTTTAAAAACAAAATGATTATCCAAAGCTATTTTATATATGTTATTTTGCTTCAGCACGAACTTTATTTTGTGAATTTTTAAAATTATGAATACGGTGACCCGTGAGAGTAATTACTCTATAGCTTGTTCTTTTTGTTTTTGCAGTGTAAATTGATTTAATTTCAGCTTTTATAGTGTCGGCCTTCAGTTAAAAGCTTTTTCATAGACGACATAATGCAACTAATGCAAAAATTTGAAATCGAAATTACTCCAACCTCTTCCATGTTTGACTTCTCCACAAGCTTTCATTTAATATTATAGACTTGCGCTGTCACGTTCATAACAATATTGCTATAAGGAAATATTATAGCTAAGGAAATTCAAAAGGGAAGCCGTGATTGTTCGCTAATGTTGCTTGTTTGATAATAACGGAGAGCGCAGTCGTTGATCATCCGGAAATTGTTGAAGGGCACTCGAATTCATAAAAAAGGATGGTGCAAAAAAACCTAAAAAAAAATGCAATACATCGAGAGTTCTTGATAGTCGTCAGAAAAGCGAATTTAACAAATGAAGTATAGTTTCAAGATGAAAGCAGTCAAGTGTTGTTAATGTACATAGAGAGCTTCAATCAGAATCGTAGGACATGGAAAGGAAATAAGACACTTAAGATTGTCATACTTGTCTGATACCTCAGTCACTTACAATCTCGTCCCCCTTGTCACCGTAAAGATAAAAATAAAGCCGCTATATAGAAGTTGTATTCGCTCCTGTATATCTGTCATCATTCCGAGTCAGTAAAACAGATTAGAGGCTTAAGTTTTTAATCTGATTTTGATTCAGCATGAATTGAACGTCTCGAGATTTTGAACAAGTTTGGAATTCACAATGTTTTAATGACTGCCGTTTCAATTATTGCCATTGATATATCAAAACCGCGTTGAGATCAGCTTCATAGCCAGAGGTTTTAATCTAATTTGAAACTGGGTATTAGAAAATGGTTGATAACCTCTCGGGTGCAAACCTGAAGATGAGCAGATATTGAAGTTGAGACGTTTTGTAAAATGAGTGTGAAATGCTGGAAATTTCACCAGGAAAGCGATTGATATTTCACATGCTCAATCTGTAACACACGGGACTTCGGTTTATTTCTCGGACCACTCGATGATTATGCTTTTTTAAGAATATGGTTGATATCACGATGTTAACAATGATGAGTTTTATAGTTACAGGAACTTAACAAAATGAGCTTGGTTGAGCATCAGAAGCCATAGGCGTACGGGAGGGGGTGCAGGGGGGGGGGGGGGGGCGACCGCCCCCCCCTCCCCCCCCCCCCCCAAATTTTCGGCTCGAACATATTCGGGCAAAATTCTCGACATATTCGGGCACTGAAAGTTCCCGAGTCCTCTTGTTTTTTTTTTTAAAAAATACCCACTAAAATTGCCGGGAACCGATTCCTGCCCGAATCCCTAGATTCTATTGAAGCAAAATACCCGAATATCGAGATATTCGTGTGGCAGCCTTGTGGGCTGGTGATATTTACCTTGTTTGTTCGGGCACTTTAGGATTCATGGAGGTTTCGGATTGAACACCGGACATCGTCAAGATCATCATCAAGCACCGATTTAGCTCGAGAAATAACAGTTCACTTGCCAGTGTATTGTCTATGATAATTTATCAATATGAGTATTACTATGGAAATATGAGTATTACTATTCGGTATTTTTTATATGAAACCAGAATAAAATTCCGTCATCAATCCGAATTCGACTTACGATTATGAATTTCTGAAAGTCATCAGAAATTCACTTATTTCATGCAATATTCCAATAAAATCTTGTTGAATTTTGTGAATGGATATGAAATCGTTTTGATGAATATTCTCATGGAGTATCAAATGAGTAACCCTTCATGATCCCTTTTATGCATGAATTCTGACATTGTGAGCATATTTCATGTTTTTTTCTCATCCCTCTCGTCCAATATTCAACCCCAAATTATGTCTCAGAAGTCAGAATGCAACAGATTTAATGAAGATTTTCAAAATGTTCTGGGGGAGGACCTCACGCCCCCCTTCAGCGCTTCTCGTAGTCGGGCTTGGCCCGACGCGGCTCCACGTTCAGTAGAATTCGGGCAGAGTCCGAGATTCGGGCACAAATCTCTCCCGCACCCTCAGTTTCAAAACCTCCCGTACGCCTATGTCAGAAGCAGGAATGTTCAAACGAATTGGATGAAACTAAGTATGCAAATGAGGATTGACGAGATATCGAGGTTAACATGATATTTTGTTCTGATTCGTTTTCTTTTGACAATGACTAACACGATTTCTTAAAGACTAATTTGTTCTAGTCTATTCATTTCATTTCTTGTTTGTTAAGTCTGATGAACCTTTTGTGAACAATCCCGTAGTTCAAATTCGTGATTTCTTGCTGTGTTTTATTTGTAGTTGCCCAATGAGAAAGTTCTGCTATCGACGAACCAGTGTTTGTTCAGTTTTAAATAAAGGATTCATTAGTGGAATACAAAAGAAACAATATTTCCGCGTCGGTGTATCAACAAGTTCAGATTTCAATTAGCTACATTAAAAGTTAATAACTGCCTGAGGTTGACATGAATGAACAACGCGGATCTTCTTGTATTCATTTCATTACATCCATTGCTCAAAGATATATGTGATCTGATTATCGACACGTAGCGTGTAAGTTGTAAATCCAAATTCCAATGATCACTCCAAAATTCATCAAAATCGGTTGATTTCCATGTGGGCGTGTAAAAAGCTTACTTACTCAGATGAACTAACTGTGATAAATTACAATCACGTTCCTTTGTTCCCCAACTTTTGTTTAAATTTTTTTATCTAATTTTAGTCCCGTGCAAGATTTGAGCTAATACATCCAAAATGATGCAAGGTTAGTCCCCTATCATGTTCTAAAATTTAAAATGTGTAGGCCCACACGATATTGGTAATTGTACACCCACCTAAAGACCCGATCTACCTGGATATTCTGAAGGAGCGTCATTAGATGTTGAGGAATGTCACCCTGATCCAAGGGAAACAATCATGGAAAATCTGTTCAGGCAATGGACAACATTGATTAGTGACATACACTTCAAGTTTCCTGGAATGAAATTATCACCTTAGTTCTGAACCCAAATATAGTTTAAAAGTGAACTCAGTCTTATACAAATGAATGTTAGTTTACTTTTTACTTTGCACAAATACCTTCTTTTCTGCTTAACTAAATCGGAACGTGTTTTATTTCTACATGATATGCTAGTCAAAACAGTTTGATAATAAAACAAATTTCATATTGACTGGACTAAAAACTTCCTACTTAATTTACCAGAATGCTAAAATGCCATCAACAATTTAGGAAATGTAAAATATAACCTACATTTATACTAAACCTGCTGAAGATATTGTACTGAAATTTTTTATTCTGGTCACAACATGGACACGGGATGAATTTATTATGTACATACACCATGTACATGTATCTATATATTTAATTATTAATATAAAGCCACAAACTACAAAATTTGCTCTATGACCCAGAGTAATTCCTTCAATAAAAATAGCGTTCGTAAAAATAACCGCAGATTTTCTACTGATGAATGATGTCTTCAGCAAATGGACCTGTTTTGCACAATTGTAACTGAAATATAATCAAATATTCAAGAAATACAGTTATCTTATGAAAACTTAAAATTGTTTTTAGAGAAAATTGACAATTTATGAAAAATTATACCACAAAAATAAGCCAAGATAATCATGTCATGTCTGTGTGGTACTTGTAATATATTATATTAACGTAAATTCAATGTTAAAAATATTAAAAAGATTATAAAAAATAGAATATGTTTTGACATTTGACCATTTGACATTTTTAAGAACATTAAACTTGACTATAGTGATTTTAATATCATTTTATGGATGTACATACCTCTATCTACATATACCTTCAAGTAAACGTAGCAAATCTTGCTTTATCATCATAACGCAAAAAAGTATAATTCACTATGCGCAATCAACAACTTAAGGTTTACCTGTCTTCGTACTACATAGGAAGTTCATACTCCGACAGTAAAACAAGTTCTCGAATAGTTCAGAGGGTGTGGTAGGAATTAAACGACCAGCAGCATGTCGAGTGAAAGGGTGAACACGGATGAGGTCATATACTCAGCAGGAAATAAAGGAAAATATCAGATAATGCAAGGATTATTATGTACCGTCTCCTGTTTAACGTGTGCTTTCCCAGCTTTATCCTTTGTATTTATAGGTAATATCACAATTATTTTATTGCACATCAAACGAAAATAATTATAATGCCATAAAATACACACCAGAGCCGTAAGTAAAACACATCTGCTTAGGTAGGTTCACCAACAGGATTGCACAGGTTATTCGTATTAACGTCATCTTTAATAAAAATGAATCAGTGATATCTTTTGGGTTATGATCATTTGCTACAACAAGTCTAGCGTACGCTGGGTCCTAAGTAATCACGTTAGGTTTGGTTTCAGAGGTAGAATGGCCCAAAAGCAACGAGAAATGTCAAGCAGTGAATGCACCACATACGATCGTTCTGAATACATCTTGGTTTGAATGAGACTGAATAGTTTATGGCACTTATAGGGGTTATATATTTCAGTTTCACTACGAGTTACGCGTTGAAAGTAGTTCAGATAGACTGAAACGCATTACGGAAGATGAATGACTTGAGGTCTACCAAGCCTTATTTACGGGATGGATGCACGGCGCACACTCATGACTGATTTCTGGATATCGCTTCTGATTTAACGATTACACCTTGTTGAGTATGATACATTGTCTTTTTTAATCTTATGTTATACTATTTAGGTTTCATCCCAGACCACTACTGTTCTGCCTTACCATATACAACAGACTGGAGTGATTGGAATATTGACAGTGAATTTATAGAAGATATACAATATAAAAAGTGTCATATTGATGTTACCTCTAATAAATCTGGAGTTATTTCCCATCATCAACTATCGTGTATCAATGGCTACGAATATAGTGTGCATCGAGATGTTTCAATTGTGTCTGAGGTAATCACTCATGTAGCATCATCATCATCATCATAATTACCAGTTATAATCAGCATCATCTGATTACCCAGGGGCGGATCCAAGGGGGTGCTCTATTTTCGGTGGACTGATGTCAGAACCCAACACAAATTTGACTCTCGCGCCTTCGGCGCTCGCAATGCCGTTGTATTTGAAGCATGTTACATTACAGAGCCCCCAACCCCCCAACCTTTTCTCTAAATCCTGGGTCCGCCCCTGTTACCAGTCATAATCAACACCATTTCCATCATACATCATAATCACATTCATCATAATTAACGTAAGTCATCATCATTACCATCAGCATCGTCATTGTTATAACCACCATCATCATAATTACCAGTCATACCCAACACCATTACCATCTTCATCATCATAATTACTCATAATTCACACCATTACCATAATAAATATCAGTCATAGTCAACATCATCAAAATCACAATTACCATCATCGACATTGATACACAAACAAGCAAAACCAAATATTTCTTTTAATTTTGTTACACGAAGCATTCAAATTCACTCAATATCAAACATGACGATTTTTCAATCAAAGATCTATCATTTTCGATTCACCATTATCATTGTTATTGTTATCCAATATTCTTATTTCAGTTCGACCTTGTCTGTGATAAAGCTGGTGTAGCCGAACTCTCTCAGACTATGCTGCTATTAGGACAGTGTTTCGGTTCGTTTATTTTCTCGTCATTATCAGACCGATTCGGACGGAAACTGCCCATGGTCTTCTCTTATTTTCTACTGCTGGCTTGTACTATAGCCCAGGCTTTCATCAACAATGCTGCAAGTTTTACAGCACTGAGATTCTTTATGGGAGCATCACAGCAGGTAAATAAAATCTTTTAATAAGAGAATATTGAATATCGGGTACATCTGGCAAGTCTTTGTCAAACAACATTGAATCTTGGCTGAATTGTTTGGTTGGACAAAAATTGATCTGATTGTATCTTATGGTGTTGATCTATTTATGGTAGATGTCGCGGACGAAGCACACCATGTTTACTCTTTTCGAAATACCAGAGGGAACATTTCGTTGGAGGAGTGTACTGTTATAGTTCTTTTACTCTCGATTTTGTCATACTTGGGATAAGATTTTGATTAAGAATTTATTTTGCTTGCTATTTCGATAGCACAATCTTTGTATCAGGACGGACTGGGCGTTCTTCACTTTGATTTTCAAGCTGTATTTATTATGATACACGAATTGCTGCTTTACATTATCAAGGTAAAAATGTTAACGTCGGTATGGTATTATGATTATTTTTGCAGGGAATTGGAATAGGATCTTATTCAATGTTTGTAGAATTGATGACACCAGATATAAGAATATACTGTGGATTTATAGATTCGATTTCATGGTCTTTGTCTACGATGTCTCTTGCACCTGTCGCTTATATTACACGAAATTACAGCTGGAGAGTGTTTCAGTTTGCAACATTGATTAGTTTTCTACACTTACCTTTTTTACTGTGGTGAGTACCATAAGTCCTTCTCAAATGACGGCTCGATGCGCCCTCAAGAGTGACCCTTCAAAACTGACCTCTTTCTCTTAAACGCTCTACTCGCTTTGTTAGCTAAGCACTATTTGGCCCTGATATTTCATTCATAAAATGCATCTGGTCTTATACAAAATTAATTGAGAAAGCCTGCCATGTGGTAATTGTAGACAGCGAGATAGATTGTTAGGGGTTAATCGGCGTTCTAAATTGTGTGAAATTGAATTTGTCTGCAATAAGCCAGTTCACCCAGATTACCAAGGGTATTGACAATCGATTAAAGAATAAAGCAAAGGGATAAGTCCTAAAAAAATCACCGAAAATCTATCAGAACATACATCGATATATTTTTGTTTAAAAAATATCACTTTTTCTGCATACACCATCATAGAATGTAAAAGAAAACAATTGTATAAACGTCACACCAAACCATTGCTCTACTTTCGATTATATATTTGTCTTGCAGCTTTATGACCGAATCCTTGAGGTGGCTGTTAGCAAACAACAAATATAAATCTGCCGAAAAAGTCATTAAAACAATGTGTAAAATGAACAAAACATCGTTCGAAAACACAAAATTAATTTTGAAACATGAAATATCCGAGGTTCATGAGTCCAAACAGGATTTGAATTTGCAGTACTTAAAACACACCGTTCAAAGTTATATTGTAAAAAACGACACAACAAATAGTTCGGATTTGGATAAACAGATTAGTAACAGTTTAAAACAAGATGAGTTGTATGGTGAAAAGGACGCCGAGAAGGAGAAAACTGCTTTATTAGTGGATGGACATGACACTCCAACCAATGCTGAGCTAGAGAAACCAGACTCAAACGAGAAAGATCGCTATACATTTGTCGATGTGTTTAAACACATGGATGTGCTGAAAATGTCAATAATGATGTGGTTTATATGGTATCTGTATTGAAATTTGTCTTCACTATTTCTTAGAATGTCTTCAAGATTCTATTTCTGAAAGGTCAATGTATTATGTAGGGTGCATCCATTTTACAATGACTGTTATGTATGTGCAAAATCTGGGCAACCGCCATACAAGGACATTTTTGCAGGACAGCGTCATTAGCCTACTCTTATTTTCGATTTCCAATTGCACAGCCTGAATCTCACATATAATCCAGAAATCCAGAGAGGTTTCTTTAATATCATTAACTGAATTAGAATTTACGAACCATAAAGTCATATAATGAATTTTTTATATTTATTGATACATGTATTAATAAAAATCCGTACAAGCAAAACAATTCTGTTAATCAAAAATCTGTATATTATTTCAGGGCTATTCATGCAATGACCTACTATGGATTATATCTAACGTCATCATCAATGTCTGGAAACAGAATCTTAAATTATTTTTTGAATGCGCTTGTCGAATTACCAGCTTATATTACCATGTTCTTCGCTTTGAAAAGGTATTTAGGAGATTATTTTTTATAAAACACCAATATATCAGGCCCGTAGGAACAGGTAAAACAAGAAGTTACTGGTATGTTGTTGGGGCCAGTAAAATCAAAATTGCTTTATATAGGCAGGAGCAGCCTTGAGAATGAGTTTGAGAATCCCCCCCTCCCAATATGAAATTGTTTCCTATGGGCCTGTATATCTCAGTGCATACAGAATATTTGACTCCAGTCTATCACTTAAATTGTATACAGATCATGATTAAGATTTATAATATAGGGGATTGTGCCTTGTGTAAAGTACATTTTAAAAAGCATATCATAAATATTTTTTTATTAAAGGGATTGCAAAGTGATTTTCTAAACGTTGTATGTGTATCGGAAACACTGGTAGCATCAATTTGCGCCATTCCAATTTTCATTTCGACGTTAGTTTTAGCGAAATTGCAAGAACCAAGCACATTGAAAATTGGAATGGCGCAAATTGATGCTATCAGTTTACAATCCCTTTAAGTCTTTGATATGTTTCGTACTCACATATTTGCTTTTATTTAAAGGAAAGGCAGAAGAGAAGTCACGATGTTGTTTTCGTTTCTTACTGGTATTTTTTTAATGACATCATTTATATTCCTCTCTACCCTAGGTAAGTTATTTCTACCTCGATACCTTTGATCCAAGGGACTTTATAGTGTAGCAAATCAAAAATTTATAGACAGTTATAATTGAAGTCATTCTGTTTGTAAGGAAAACCTAAGAGAAAGTATATTAGAAGGGGTAATAAACAAAACGTTGAAAACACACGATCTAATCTCTTTCCGGGACCTAGTACCTCGATAAGAGGTGGAACAGATCCGGATTGGTGCCTGGCCCACTTCAATTTTGTAAGTGTAAAACGAATGCGTGCCTGGCTCGGATTTAACACTCTTCTGCGCATGTGCAAATTATTGTGTTTGTCCGCAATTTCGACTCTTCGTGGATCTTTTGTAATCTTTTAGTTAGAGAGAGCACGATTATTACAGTTTAATGTGGGCCTGGCCAAGATCACAGAACGCCAGTGTAAACAGACGTTTTGATAGGTACTAGGCACCGATCCGATCTGGCTCTCTTTATCGGGGCCTTGTGTAAAAGGGGTAGGCCTATTAGTTGTAATAAATAAGGAATTTGTAGTGTGATATTTTTTACAGGAGGTACATCTATCGGTGGTATACTCAGTAACCTGTTTTCATTACTGGGGAAATTCTGTGTTTCTGGTTCTTTTATGGTAATCTATATATACACACCAGAAATATATCCTACAAATCTCAGGTATGGTTGTTAGTTTTTACTTAAGATTGCATGGTTATGACCTAGCCCACGATGACTTCCTTAGGTCCTCAGTGAAATTTCTATATCTTATTTTGAGCACCACAAAATGTACTCTTAATATATTAGATTTTAACGAAGATATTCACGTAAGATATCCATTTGCATTTCGTTACATGTACGTCGACGTTGATATAAATTCTTGTGATTTAAAGTAAATACTTACTTGCAACATTGTTTTAACAGGAATGCTGGGCTGGGAATGGCATCAGCTTTCGCAAGATTAGGTGGAATGGTGGCGCCTTATTCTTCATTGTTGGTAACTATTTCGATAGTAGTCCACTACTATTCAACTATTAGGCTACTTTCGATTTTGCCAGGTTTTAAGATTTTGATTAACGGAATTGTTTTGCTTGTACGGATTTTTATCACCAACACACATTAAAACGCACTGACATATTTTAGCTGGTGCACCCTCTTTGGCATTAGATTCACAGGTTATGTTAATAGAATCGTATCGAGCTAATGGTCTCTTCCTGTTATTACGTCCGAATTATACTAAACCTGTTTCATGTAGATACGTAAAATGCTGATGGCTGGAAAAAGTATAAACTCAAAGTTTGAAAAATTATAGTGATACTTTCTATTCGTGTTTTGTAGAGTGAATTAGCGGTATGGGGACCTGGTGTAGTTTTTACAGTCTGCTGTATCTTAGCCTCAGTAATGATGTACTTTCTACCAGAAACCAAAGGGCGACCACTCCCAACCTCACTTCAAGAAATGAGAGAATTAAAGCACGCACACAGGAAGAGTGTAGAGATTATTGTACCAGAAGTGAAGAAGTAGTGAGAATGACATTTTACCACGGTTAAATATCGTATCATATCCAAATAAGTTTATTGTAAATAATTATGTAAAATACAAAACAAATATAAAACATATTACATTTTGATTTTACCCCCTTTTTGTTGTGTAACACTGTTCTTAAGTGTTGTCACTAATTGCAAACTGGTATTGGACACATTATTTTCATTTATCATTTAAAGGGATATAAAGGGATATGTTCACTAACTGTTTGACCAATTTTTGTCTCAGAACCTGGATTTTTTGTTTTAGCTATTCTAATCCATAATTATGTTCTCAACTCTCCCTGGAAATATAAACCTTCACATCTCTGTGTATAGTCATAATTATGAGCATTTAAAAGTCTCGGCGATTAGTAAGACTATGCCTTACTAGTATATAGAAAACACAAATACAGAAAATAAAAGATAAATGTTTAGGTAGGGATATAATTGAAGGGATTATGCGATTTTTATGCAGTGCTAGTACTTCTGGAAGCTATTTACATATATTCAAGGCTCAAATCGATAGTCGAAAATGCTGAACATTCCCCTTTAATGATTTGTAGCCTTAATCTCAAGTTAAAGCCGACTCGAAGGCGTGTCGCTTTCCATATATACAAATACAGCATTAATAAACGTTATTACAAAACTAAATCAGTCCAGTAATATATCGTATTTGGCTAACTAATTGGAGTTTGAAATCACAAGTTAGGTAATATAATCACAATTTGAAGACCATAGCTAGTTAACGACAATTCAATACCTTGGCGTTCTGACAGCAATATTTACACGGTTAATAAATGGTAAAATAAATACCAGTATATGAGTATATTATACTGTGGAATATCAAATATATACCAGTAGAATAAACTATATACATAATAAAGTTATCATATCGATCCCCAATAGCTATATAGTATATGAAATGTAAAATTTGTGAGTTGAAGTGTAGAAGGAAACAGGTGTGAATATAATAATAGGTATTTAAAACTGATTACAGCAGAATTTTATCAACCACTTACCATACTTATCAAATATCTCAACAAAGACTGGACTGTGGGTATTCAACAACATAGGATACTTACGTTAACTCAGGATTATAGTGATTGAGCTCAGCCGAATAAAATAATTAAGATAAATCAGAAAGATGGAGGTAAAACAGCAACACAGATGATGAACCGGAAATGGCATTATACAATGATATGCACCTGAATTGAAGTAGGACAATTTTGAAATTTTCATTAGACAATATACTCGGACAAATAGTACTAAAGTAATTGAATAATTTTGTAAGTCATTTAAAAATTGCATCAATAGGACTTGATGATATAAACAGTGTAAAACCAAGAAATCATAGACCATCAAAGAACAAAACTGGAGAAATACAAGAAAAAGAAAGAAGAAAAGACACTTTATGGCAACAACAGTGAAATAAACTTTTAACTTGATATGTTGGTAACTAAATGTTCGATGAATCTATTAAGGATGAATCATGTTTACATGTGGTAAACTCATTTTTAAGATCATGATACCTTTCTGAAGGTAGGTAAATATTTTTATTTTGTATTGCCCTTTATGATCTTAAAACCATAGGCGCATATTGGTCAAACGTATTTCACTCATCATACATTGCGTTTATGCTAATACGCATTGCAAATCCAGATTGGCAACACATTATCCCACAGTGACGACGTGATTTTAACTAAACAGGCATCTTCCACCAAAATATCGCCTTTGTTTATCAGCAATTATATAAGGCATACCCCAACCTGTGTTCTCAATAACTGTCTACATTAAGCTGTGATTCATAACGCCTACTTTATTTTCTGAATGATTATGGAGTAAGTAGGAGTGACATGCTACTTAATGCTTTCACAATCATACACAGATATCATTCCCTTAACATTTGGTATAGGCAAGGAATTCATCTTTCAGAACTTACACTTCAGCTACCCTTTGACAGGAATGCTTTAAAACCTGGGATTTCAGCTGGTTCTCTGAAGTGTCCTCAAATACACACGAGGAAATGACCATGTCCCCTGATTTGCCCGCGGAAGTCATCAAAACATGCAATTTTGAAGCATGATAAGTCACAGCATTATGCTTTTTAAAACCTTGCTGGTAGTGAATATTGCATTGCATATCCACCAGATAATATACAATATAACATGCTTTTGTTACGCTTAAAGCTCAGTTTGTGTCCCAGGGAAAATGTCCAATGTACCCCAATTTAAAAACCCAGGATTTAAGGGATGTTTCACGTGAACGTCATGATCCATTGACGTCCATTCTCGTCTCACAGCCCCACCATCCTTGTTTTATTACAGAGGTGAACTAATAAGTTTAAGAATGTACTGTTAACAGACCCAAAACCATCCAAACCTAGCGATTTACTATCAGTACTGCTGATATATTTATATAAGTTATATTTGATGAAATGTATTTCTGTTCTATTCAATATTATTTTCTGTGTCAGATTTGTAAGGATATATCGATATTCATATCTTTATTGGCTTTCTATTTAAATTGAATCAATGGGCAGCATTATGAAAACAAAGTTGTTGGTTATATCAATTACATTTATAGACTTATATATTCGTGCAGTTCCACACGAAACCTGCTATTGATTGCTATTTGATGAGTGAAGCATTTCTAGACACCAATCCCTTGGTTCCCAACCTTTTGGACTCTTCTTATCCCTTTTGTTTTTAAAGCAATCTCCTGCTACCCCTTCGCTCACTCTAAGTCACATTAAGAGCCAACATGAAAGTAAAAGTATATTTATCAGATGATGGAGTTTGATATTTAATCCATTCCATAATTTTAAAAATTGTTCAAGAGGCTCCTAAGATTCCCCTTTTGATGTTCGCAGGTACCCCCAAGGAGCCTAAGTTGGATGCTGTTGTTACAATGACCTTTGAATAGTAATATATACATAAAGATACATTTGAGTGCTCATTCTACAAAATTTGTATTTAATACCAGTTGGTTTTTAACCCGTTAATATCATTCTGTTTAATCAATACGAAATCTTTCCGAATGCATTATCATTGAAGTGATCTGTGGTCATCTAAAATGTTGACACTCTTGCCTCGAAAATTTAAAGACAGACAGTGGTGTACCTCTCGAATAGTTTGACAGTCGCAAAAAAGGATGCAAAATACATTAACTCAATATTTTGTGTCCATGATTGAATGTTTCCGTGTGGTAAATTTAAGTGACATGGCAATATATTTAATGATAAAGTAATGGGCATTCTCGCGACAAGATTCCATACAATTAATAGTTATTATAAAATATTAATTAGTATCAATTTAATATAAATACTATCTAAAATCAGCCTGTCATTGAACTGTCATTAGTTTATGTCCAGATAGACTGTAAGTTCATTGTAAACCACTAGCCTAGATATTTGATAACTGCTGACAAAGCATAGCAAATGTGACACCAATGTCGAGCATATGCCGTATATCATCCTTGCGTTGGTAACTTTCACGAGATTGTCTTTGTCCTTGAATTATAAAATTTTGAATTTATACATGGAATTACTAACACATTTCCACGAAAAATCTTAAATTTCACATAATCGCATTAATTTCTTATTTCCAGAAACAATGGATGAACCACAAGAAGACATTGGAGAAACCTGGCGTAAGAGACTACTGGATGGTGTCACGTTTATACCAGACAGGGGATTACCTGGTACAGTAGAGGTTTTTGGAGAAAATGCCAGACCAATTCTAATGTCAACCTTATCCGCTCCATGGATAGCGGCGGCGGAATATGGAAAAGGAAGGATTGTAGTGATTGCCCATGCCGCTTATGTTGCTAAATTTGAAAATACTGACCAGGATCGTGATTTAGCAAGACTCCATTTAAATATGAAGTTGTGGTTGACTCGAGGTGGTTATAGGGATCAATCTCAGATCGGATCATTGGAGGATGACAAACTTCATATTAATAATAAACTCATCCTGATTATCCGGTGGAGGACACCTGTAATTAAATCTGATGACGTTATTCTAAAATTTATACGCCAAGGGGGAAGTTTGGTACATGCCATGTGTCCGTGGGGCTGGCTAGAACTCCACCCAGGAAAAACATTAAGTGAGATGCCGTATGCTAATGTATTAGAACAGATTGGAATAGGATATCAGAAATCACATTGGTTCTTACCTAAAACTGGGTATGAAGTTCTAGGATATATAGCAACTGGCATTATTAATACAAGAACTAAATCAAAAAGATTAAAACAACAACGAAATGACCACAGAATGTAAGTTGTTTTATGTCTTTTCATCAACACCATCAGCTTCTGTCATGTTGCACCCGGTAGAGATCAATGCCAAGAGCTTTGGCCAAGGATAAGATGGGAGTGTACTCATGGGAAACTTGTTATCTTTGTTAAATAAAGATTGGTTTTTTCTTAACTTTCTTTCTGACATATTTTGAATTTTACACATGATACTATATTGTACTTTATTTTTGCTTTAGTAGTTTTGTGTAAAGCAATGTTCGTACTATTTCTCTTATTCATTATTTTGAAAATAATTGAATCGTCACGTAACTTTTTGTTCCATTAAACGTAATCCATTTTAATCATATTTCAACCAAAATATTGAATTATTAGTCGCTGTTTTCAATTGAAAGGTAGACGATATTTGACACAAATTACTGACCTAGTTTTATCGATTATGTTAATTTGTAAAGGTATGTTGACTCACTCTCGTGATGTCTGTTTCATTTCATTAATCAAATATATTTCTATTCAGTCGGTTGACCGATTCGTGAATATTACACTTTATAATAGCTGATCAATAATTTAAATTTGAAATTTTAATATAATGCTTACTGTTATTATATTATGCGTGATAAATTATCATACTTAGTTTATATACTCGTTTACTTCACCGTATTATATTAGATCAGACCTTCTCAATTAATTATTGTAAATAACCAAAGGCATTTTATGAAAAAAATATAATGGCCAAATAGAGCTCAGCTAGCATAGTGAGCAGAGCGTTTTAGTGGAAAAGGTCACTCTTAATGGCGTCGCGGGTCGCCATTTAAGAAGACCTGTATTGGACTGATAAAGTGCCATGCAGTGTACAATTTAAATATTTTTGTACCAAACAATGGGATCCATTCATAAATGTTCACTTTTTGTACACAACCTGAAACATATGCTATGTTTTTCGAATGTTGATTCTTTTGATCTGTATCGAAAACTAGCAACAGGTGCACACGTTGAAAAGCAGAAAAATTTCTGTCAACATGAAAGAACAGACAATCGAATAGTGTAATCGAATAAGAGAGGATCAATGAGAAATATAACAATGTTTTTAACAGCAATTATTATCAGTATTGCACTTTGTTCGACGCTCTGGAGAATATACCAGAATGAAATACATGTAACTGAGTTTAGATGTTGGCACCTGTATCTAATTGCCGATACAAACGTATAGGTTGTCTATTGCTTGGGACAATGATTTTCGGAATAAATATCTATGACAGACTTGCAAACTAAGGATTTTCCAATCGCGACAACCCCCTATTTTGTATGTGTTGCGGATGTGAAAATTAACAATTTCACTTTATATTTGTTCTGTATCATCAAATATTTGATATATTATACCATTCTTCTTTAACTTTCTGCATCGTGTAACAAAACTTTGTTGCTTTTTTGACTGTCGGTCTATATTACTAAGATCAATTTTTTGAACTCCACTTTTCACATCTATTTTCAGTTCTCTGGATTCAATGATAGATGGAGGAGAAGGTAGTGACTGGAGACGAGAGATACTACATGGTGTACGTGCATTACCAAATATAGCTGCTCCAGGATTCCTGTGTGTTTATGGTGAACGTGCACATCCTCTTTTGACATCAAATAAAGAACCAGGAGTTTGGATGGCCGCAGCGGAATTAGGTCAAGGTCGAATTATTGTGATAGCTCATAATGCATTTGTAAGGTATTTAGAAACAGGGGATGAACATCCAGATTTGAATCGTTTATTAGAAAACATGAAAATCTGGTTGACTCGAGGAACATATAATGATGTATCGGAAATTGGCTGTTTACAGAAAGGTACTTTTAATTTAAAAACTAATAAAATTGTGATAACGCGTGGTCGATCTTCATATAAAATCCCCGATGAAGATTTGATACGATATGTAGAGGGTGGAGGAAGTTTGATACATGCCTTCTGTTCCTGGGCGTGGTTGGTTTCTCGTCCTGGAAAAGGCACATGGAATATTCCTTACGCTGATGTGTTGGATAAAGCCGGGATATCGTATCTTGAAGGTAATTGGTTAATCCCTGAAACCGGTTTCAGAATGAGTCGGAATGTAGCGAGTGACAATCATCACGTACGTCTTGCTCTGAGTTGTATTGTGAATGAAATAGCAAGTAAAACTTTATTGCAGTTTAATTATTTACCACGGCATATCTTAAATAAAATTTTGGAAACTGCTAAAACTGAAATAGATTATTTATCTCAAAACAGGACAGTACATTGTACACCCACTCAGCAAAATCCAGTTTTCTCAAATGAGGGTCGGTCAATGATGGCAATCAAAATTGCTCAGGCTAAAACTGGACGAACTAACGAACGACTTCAAGGTATTGATGAATTCCCTGGTGATTTTGAAGTCAAACCCAATAAATTTCGAATGAAAGTTGATATCATGTCCCAATTAGAAGATGTATATCCTACAGGATGTTATTTAAAGGCGGGAGACGAAGCTATAGTTTCGATTCAGACTGAAGAAGCATTGAAATACGGATGGAGACTACAGATTGGAAGTCATACAGATCGGCTTCATACTGTGGATAATCATATAAGATGGCCGTATATAACCGAAACTGTTCCCGTTGATAGACGGCGGTTTAAAATTACTTCCCTTTATGGTGGACTTATCTATTTTATCTCCCCTGGAAGAAAGTGTGCATTGGAGGCTGTTTTATCCAATGTTGTTGAGGCGCCATTTTTTGATCTGACTAATCGTTCTCGAGTCGATGGCTGGAAGGAAAGGCGCTATGCTCCTGGATTATGGGCAGATATTTGTGGTCAATTCATTATTATAACGTTACCTTCCAAGAGTATCCGCCATATTGATGACCTTACAGAGGTCATGAAGACCTGGGATGACGTGGTAAGAGCCAATCATCATCTCAGGGGAAGCAACATCCATCGATACAGGAAGCAATGGATAGTCACAGACGTCCAGCCGCTAGGTGGCACCATGCATGCTGGTTATCCAATTGTAACTGGGCTAGATCTAACTATTGCTAACAGTAAAAGTTTCCTGTTGAATTATAGTCAAATTATTGATGGAGGGTTTTGGAACGTCTTCTCGGAAATTGGACACAATATGCAGAAGTCAGCATGGACGTTTAAAGGCACAGAGAATGTAACAAATGATATATTTACTCTGTATGTGTATGATATTGTCTGTAGAATAGGACCGTGGCTGCCAGAACGACTACTCAGCAAGATCAAATACGTGAAAAGATTTTTAGATCGAGATGAAGGGTTTTTTGAATGGTTGGCTGAACCTTCTCTAGCCTTGTTTATCTATGCACAGCTAGCAAACCATTTTGGATGGGGATTATACAAATCTATATTTAGAAAATATCGGCAGATGAATCAGTCCAATGTTCCCCATCATAATGTGACAAAAATTGACTTTTGGTTCACTACTTTGTCAGAAATAGCGGGATATAACTTAGCACCTCTATGTGATTTCTGGAGAATCCCATTATCAACAGCAGTCAGGAATCACCTTACACAATTCCCGCCATTTCTACCAGACGACGAAGTAACGAGATTGGCGCCACAACGTGTTCATGAAATTTGTGAGTTTTATCATGGTGTTATTATGACGTCACCACGAAAAGTTGAAGACATTTCAAAAGAAGATTTTGAGCAACCTCGTTTTCAGCAGCCTGCAGTTATGACGCATATTATGAGAAGTTAAATATACATTTGGCGCAATAATATAATAACGAATAACTGTATCCATATTAAGATTGCTTGTAATATCAAGCATCGGCATTATTGTGATCACGTGGGGACACGTAATCCAATGAGCTTTGAATTTGGCAATCTTCAATGCTCCATATCAAATACGAAACCAGTGAATGTTTTCCCTTTCTTTTCTTGGTTTCAAATGGATCATATTGTTAATTGTGCGAAATGAAATGTGAATATACTAACTTTATGCAATGGACAAACGTCGTACAAGAAACTCACGACCCTAACGCACACAGTCTGTAGCATACGGGGCCTCGATTAATCACAGGAACAACTTGAGGATTATTCCATGTTTTTAGAACTTTCTGTCTGATACCTATTAAGCACTTGATTGAAGAAGTAAAAAAAAAGCGGACAGCATACTTTTGACTGTTCAGTTGTCTTTTTATATTAGAGTTTACTTGCTGGACAAGTTTTCATTGTTTAAAATGGTTACTAGTATATTTGTTTTATAATGAAGGAATTGAAGTTTAATTGTGACGAAAAGAATGCTTTCAATTCCAATTTAAAAGAATTGCATCTTTGGCTTCAAATTATATTATTATATTACAGCACGTTTCA
This sequence comes from Lottia scabra, assembly GCA_029955415.1. Lineage (NCBI taxonomy): Eukaryota > Metazoa > Mollusca > Gastropoda > Lottiidae > Lottia > Lottia scabra. Next base: position 10,708,112 of record JARJEI010000009.1, read on the forward strand.
GTAATAGTATCTTCTTATCAATGTTGCGAATTTAACTTTTTGGTTTCTTTGATTTTTTTAATATCAAAAACTTGTATTTATTTATTGATTGAATATTTATATAGCCCATAATGCATGATACTTTTGCCGAATATTATGATCTGATATACATTCAGAATAAATTGTGACATGAATTATTGTTCACGATAACCAGTAATATATTGACCAGTTTCTTTCAATGCAACATTTTCTGTGATCCTGCACCCACCAATCATTATAATCTATTTTTTAAATATTATTATTATCTGTTGTTCTGTTAAATTCTATATGCAATAAATTTGTTAATTCATACTTTTTATCTATAATCATATATACTGAAATATAGTATTAACGTCAAATGTATATGTCATTTAAAATGGTGTTGTTTTCAAATGCCTATCTTTTAGTGATGAATGATCATTCAGGCAACAAAAAGATAGCAGTAACCGAGTTTATTAAACTCCGAACATGTAACTGCCATTATCTGTCAAGCAAAAACACCATCAGAAGTGACGTTTCTTTTGCATTTCGGTCTTGGTGACATAATTAATCCATCTGAATCAAGGATTTCATTTGCATTACGACAGCGGTCTATAACAGTGTAAATAAAAAAATGAAATGAATGGAGTTTTACGTCCAACTTTTCTGCACCTATGGGCAAATTGAGGACAAGCAAATGCCATGCAGTGTGCAATGAGGAAAATTTTGCCAGAATAACGGCATTAGCCTGCTCTTATTTTCGATTTCCAACTGTCGAGGGATCTTTAACGTGCACAGCCAATAGAACACGGGACCTCGGTTTGTTGTCCCATCAGAAAGACTAGACCCTTCGACCAGCATCACTGACATTAGAAATAGAAATACCGGACTTTATTTCTCTGATTCCACGGAACGAATTATTGGTATTCAGTCATAAAAAGTTTCATCATCTGTATTGCTTAGTAATCATGAGAATTCAGACTATAACTAAGTCAGTATACCTAAGAGTTGATTATTTCCCTTTAATTGAAAACAAAGTGACATGTTCTCAATGAAACAGGAATATAGAAATGTCATAAACAGTAATGCCAGATACTCAAAAGTGAATTCAATGATTTTCATTAAGATTCGGAAATTTCTCAGACGATTCCATTAAGTATGAGCATGGATGTATTGCTGTCAATATCAGGCCATGTCAAACAAAGTCATGAAATACAAGTTTTATGTGTCGTGTAAATAGTGCGATTAACATGTAAAATGTAAGGTGCAAAAGAGAGAAGCCAAATTAAAAAGCTTAGCAACAAATTTCATTTCGAAGGAGAAAATAAGCAGCATGCAGGGCGGATCCAGGATTTAGAGAAGCGGGGCGATGGGGTGGCAAAAATATGAGGGGTAGGGGCTCGAGCCAGGGGAGTCTCCCTTCGATTCGCCTCTGGCATATTCAATGATACTAGCAGTGATTTGAATATTTCATCGCATTATTCTGACAACCAGGAAGATCTTTGAGATCATTGAACACCAAGTTGAAGGTCAGCCTCGTGGTGTACTTCTTGGTCTTAATAAAAAAAAAATGCTGGACCTACTGACCTGTATACATTATCAATATCTTTAAAACTATAGCATTGTTATTTATGGTATCTTAGAAGAAAGAAAGAAATCTACAAAATGATGCTGATAATACACAGGCGGAGGTAGCAACCGGATATTGAACACTCATGGAGTTCTTTTGAAAATCAAAATCTAGGTCACTAACTCTTCACTCATAGAGTCGGAAATGTTAACTTTTTACTTTTTGTGGAGCATTTCCTTTTTGAACTCAATTGTCCGCATTTATCTTGTCTTCTGTAATAGGAATTGACATATGAAGAAGATTACACTATAAAAAGAAATGTCAACAAAACCATCATTCAAAAAACAATATTTATTCAAATTTCCATCTGATTTTTTTTTGCCACAATACAAATACATTCTACATTGCACTGACAAGAAGTCGTAGTAGATATACATACTATCAAAGCCATCAAGTTAAAAGAACAATTGTCATTCAATAATCAATTTTATTTGTGTCTCGAACAATTTGAACCAATTCTAGGCACGTGGAATAAGGATTTGCAGGTGCCAAGTTGGTGATCCATTAATACCAAGATTATCTACTCTGGATTATCCCCTCTTAGTACGTGGTGAATGATAAATGTAGGTCACCCAGTTAGTATTCGAGACACTTTTGAACCACGACACACAAGATCTTAACAGGGATACCTCAGGTTTATTCTGGGTTGTTAACTGATGATCACTAGAACAGCAACCAGTTATGGAATGGTATGTTTATGTTTTGACATTACCCGGATAAGCCGAAGTATCTCTGTGTTTGGCCATATTTATGTGTCAATCCTTGATTATCAATGATGTCATTCATATATCAATGTTATAATTTGCATGGAAGAATGTTAAAAACTACCCGAATACTTGAATTGGTCCCACGTCCGCCCTTTAACGACCACACGTGGGGCTTACATTATGGCACAAGGTGCGAGTATCCTAAAGCAAATGTATGTTAAAGACACCAACAATTCATCAGGACAAAAATTTGATACTCCTCTTTTTACCCCTCTAAAAAATCTGCTGGAGTAACATGTGATAAGAGCGAATAACGAGCAGCATGTTAAACCCCATTTACAGATCTTATTCCATATCTGGTTCAGTTGCATATCACCACGATCAGACAAATATTTACTAAGTTAGAATGCTCTGACCGGGTTTTTACTAATCTGATTACATGGAATTTGACATGCAAGGTTTCAATTATCTCCTGGTCTACCTTTAACGAATAAACTGTTTGAAAGTTAATTTAGTATCAATAATGTGCACGAAAACCTGTCACCGAGTCAAAGACATTGTTCAAAGCCTGTCTTGGAACGGGTATCACGAACTTCAGATAATGGTTGTGTAATTAATATAGTTACCTTATAATCAATATTAACTATGGAGACGTCGACAGGTAAGTCGGGTTGACAATTCGGTGACTACAAATACGTATAACTCAAAGGGATTTGTTCACTAACTGTTCGACTTAAAAACTTTAAGTCTCAGAACTTGGAATTTTTTAGCTAATCTAATCCGTAATGATGTTCCAAACTCTTCCTCAAAATTTAAGCCTTCAAATCCATAATTATCATCGTTTGAAAGTCAAAAATACGACTCGCCGTTTAGTAAGGCTATGATTTATATAGAAAACATATATACAGAAAATTAATGATAACTGTTAAGGTACGGATATACTTGTGATTGTGCTATTTTTTGGCAGTTCCAGTAAATCTGAAGGCTATTTACATAAATTCAAGACCCAAATCGATCCTCGAAAATGCTGAACATTCCCCTTTAATAGAAGTTCCCGGTATGTCATAAGACAATCCAGAAACTTACTCAAAAATCAAAATTGTCATCATAAATAAATATTAGGGATTAAATAGGATGTGGACAAACGTTAGTTCTCAAGGCAAATAAAATAGTTAGCGTAAATTGGTAACGTAACTATATTTTGGCATTTCTCTGGAGCATCGAATTGCAGATATATTTCGTCCATGGAATATGTTTTTCATATCTTTACTTTAATTTCATTGATTTATGTTTCTTATTGAATGAATTCTTTTTGTTACCTTTTTATCTGAAATGTCTTAAGAATACACTAACCTATTATTACCAACTAATTAGAGAGATTTCTGAAAGCTGAGGATTGAAGAATCAGAAATAACAATGAACATTGTTTTTTATAATTCAAATACGGAAATAACATTATTTTGACACCAATTCGAAGTTCGATGTCCTCGGTGGACTACATTATAGTTCCGTTATTACTTTTTGTCTGCGTTTTTTTTTACAACCAATGACATGTCAGTCGTTTGTTTGGTCAGTAAAACGTTTCAGATACTGTTCCCAGTTCTGTCACGTAAAGTTATTGAAAGCAAATGCAAAATATAATAGTATAAAATAAGCTATATAATAATGTATTTTTGGGAATTTCTGAGGGGAATAGGAACATGGAAATTTTAAATTGGCTATCAGTCGTTAAAAGGTTAATAAACCTCTGATTCATCTGAATCTTCTTATTAAGTATCGACCGAATTGATCTCTTATACAATGCCACGTAATTTCAATGTTTTAACAGAAATCAATTGCTCATTATTCTGTGTTATGTTTGCCCAATTCATCGATTTTGAATTAAATCATCTATCGCTAACCTTTCAGAGTAAACATTTGTTTAAAGGTGGACTGCCTTCTATCATATGACACAAGTTATCTATAGCTGATAAACGGTGCCAATTTCTACAGAAAAAATGCTTTAAATCGATAATATCAGACTTCCGTGAGTTTTCAGAATAACTATACGATATCTCACACATCGGGTGTCCCATAAAACACGTCCTCAACTTTGTCAGGAAGAATCTTAGCTATTGGTAAACCTTCACAAATGTACTTCAAGATGTCGCTGTCAAACCCTGAAAAAAAGTCATCAAATAAGAATTGTACAAATATTGAAAGGCAGGATGGTCGCATCTTGGGAGAAGGTACCCTTAGACGAGATCCGTGATGTTTAAAGGTAATTATGTCGAATTTAATAGTAAAAAAAATGCACTGAATAAGCGTATTTAACCAGTTGTTACATGTCCTTAAACAGGCGATGAAAATATCGAATTGAAACTAATGATTTTTGATACATGGTAATTGCAAGGTTAACGTTCATCAGATTGAAGATTTCTAAAGCAATTATTAATTGATTGATATTCTCATTACAGGTAAAGTACACATTGTACTAAGTGAACTATACTGGTAGAAAAATTTGGATGCATCCATTCAACCAATACGAAAACACATTAACTTTTCAGAAATGGTTAATGTTTATAGCAGTATAGCATGTAAGAAATAAGCAGTTACCGAAATTAAAATCACAGAAATAATAGCACAGGAATAAAATTCTTAAAAAAAAGCTGCAACTGTATTATTATCTTTTTCATTATCCCAACGTTTTAATTGACATGGAACCAAACAAGGCATATCATATCAATCGTACAAATCTTGAATTAGTTTTGACACCTCATTAGTACCCCAAGCCTCAGAAAGGGGATATTAAATAGTCCGTGCGTTATCATTAAAGGTAAAATCTGTAAATTACCTGTTCGCTCACTATAGTGGCACTTGAAATCAAAAGCTCGAAAGATAAAAAAATATTTTAGGATTAATGTTTAATACATGTTTGCTATTTTGCCTTTTATCTTAAATTGAAACTAATTTTCTAATTAAAACCTTCAATTGCATTATGCTGTGTAATATTTGATGAAAACTTTAATTGCATTTAAATAATTAAATGCTCTTGCGTAAGTTTACTTCTATAGTGTTTATCATTACGAAACAGCGCTGTGTTGTATTATTATAACTCGATTTGTGTTCTGGAACGAAAAATCGTAGCTTTTCCGTTGCTCTTAAAGGGATTGAAAATTTTTTTTTGCAATTCCACAAAAACTAACACTTTTTATGACGTCACTGACATTGATCTGCATAAATATCAATAGTAGCTTCCGGTAGATTACTGTCAGTGACGTCATAAAACGCGTTAATTTTAGTGGAATTGCAAGAACGTTGGAATGGCGCATATTGATGCTATCACTGTCCCCGATACATATACAAAGTTTAGAAAACCACTTTACAATCCCTTTAACATTTTAGTCTAAATATACCACAGGCGTTGAACAACTTTTACCCTTGCTAAATCTGGAAGAGAAAATATACCAATTACCTCAGGATTATATCAAAGACAAAATATCTTCATATATCCTAGACTAATTTTTCAGGCTCGTCATCTTGTAATGTAGTTTGTTGTCAAAAACATCTCCGCACTGTCTGAGCCTTGGATTAGTTCCATTATCTGTCGGTTATGTTCATGATGGTGATGGCTATTCAAGTTTTCTGAGACAAAAAGGAATCATTTATGATGTAAGGTTTCGGTTATAAAATTGTCAAGTTCATTCAATAGTTGTGATAGACTGGTGTGATTGGAGATTTTAAAGAAAGTCAGTTATTCGACGATATATTTCATAACCAAGCCAATTTCCATTGCACTATGGCCCCATGTGCTACAGGCTGTGCATGTTAAAGATCCCTCGACAGTCGGAAATCGAAAGTAAGAGTAGGCTTATGTCGCTGTCCAGGCAACATTTCCTTCACTGCACGTCCTCAATTTACCCATACAGGTGCAGAAAGCAGGACGTAAAACTCCATTAATTCAATTTTCATTTGAACTATCCTCCAATTCATAATCAACATCTCATTCGTGGAATATGAGGATCCTACTTCTCAAACAAGCCTTTTAAAAACGAAGTTCCGGTTCAGAATGAAAGCTGATGGGGAATATAGGATGTTACGTTTTACTAATGACAAAGCACAGGCTCAGAATGTACCAAATAAATATTCAATAATGATCTATATATTTTTATAGTAGCTTATAGTAGCCATATCATTTTATCGAATCAATCTCCGCTAAAGAAAACATAAAGTATATAGAACCACCACTTAATCTACTTCCGATACGATCCAAAGCTAATAATTCCATTTCCGGTAGATGCTCGGAAAAAAGAATCAACAGAAATTCTATTTGAATTTATCGACGCGGTAAATCTTTGATTGACCACACCCAACGTCATTTCCAGTTAGTTCTAAATATAGCCGTAGTCTTTCTATAACTTGAAAATGAGTGGCCCACGCCGTGATAATTGTTTTGCAAGCATGGAACCTCGGTATCGGTACTATAACACTGACCTTGTAAAGTTGTTCACTTATGTAAGTTTGAAGGTAATTGCGACAAACCTAGTACGATGTGGTCGAACGTGTTATTAGCGTCCACGTGTATGATGACCGTTATATTTAATAGTAGAAGTAATAGAGTAAAATAGTAGATGACAGCAAATCGATCTAAAATAAAGGGGATGTAACGGAAACGCTGATTAGCCTGGTTCTTTGAAATGAATAATAATAATGATGATTATCTTGGGTGACGTTTTGAGTGTTTACTAACATAACATAATACGCATTATAGCTCAATATGTGCAGAAAAGTGGGACGTAAAAGAAAAATCATTTCATTTCAAGAATAACGGAGGACAAAGCGATTTTTAAATCTCAGGTGTTGGTATGGCCACTCTCAGCAATCATGTTAAGCGTCTAGTTCAGTGGTTCCCAACCTGGGGGCCATGGCCCCCTAAGAAGCCATGGGGTGTTTGTCAGGGGGCTATGGCGCATGAGGATGTATATAATTTTTTCTCTAGCCCAACTTTCATTTAACTATATTTTTGCAAGGTCTGTAGTTGCTTATAGTAAAATGCATCTTACCTTCTGATGATGAGGAGGCACACAACAACAACCCTTACGCTATATTCCCTATTTTGCCCTAGTTTGGAATAGAACAGGGGAACATGGCTCTGGGAGCTTCGTGAATTTGGGCCACATCTTGAAAAAGGTTGGGAACCACTGGTAGTTAGTCAAACGACACGACAAATGATTTCTTAACTGTCACCATTAGCTTTTCGTACCTACCCTGACAAGCTATCGTTTAATTGAATTACGCTTAAAGCAACTACATCTATGACATGCTACAGAATCTAGAGAACAATTAACTTGTGGCATGTCAGTATCAAGATACATGTTGTGTGAGGTCCAGACTAGTCGTGGGATGTAATAACCGAGTAATGTAAAGAGGTTCTCTAACGAGACATTAACTAGATTCATTAGCGATTTAACATGAGTTTAAACTTTAAATGACGGAACTTGTGGATTAGATGAAGCCTACTGTTAAGGTAGAGCAACATACATTTAATGCAATTTAAGATATTTCTATACCTTATGTATTTAATATGTTCATTTGTCTTTCTACACATTGTTAGTTGACATTTAAACAGATAAAATATATCTTTCAAAATTATGAAAATAAAAGAACTTTTCCGGGAAGCAGTTGCTGTGCTGAAGTCTCCACGAACATGCACAAAGAACCCCAAAACTAGGCCGTCTATTACACCAGCAGGATAACCAGCGTTCAGACAGTGGAGGTGGACAAAAGATTTCAAACGACTGGAATATTTATTAACCTAGAGATATCAGCACTCCAACAATCATCTCCATAAAAGTGCATTCGATTAGCACCTCGTTAAAAGTTACAGACGTCTGATGGCATATGAATATTATTTTTTATTAGAAGTTGACAAGATTTACATGTAGTTTGTAATTATTAATTGACACGACTCAAGCCAGAAAAATAAAAAAGTGAATTGCGATGTGAAAAATAAGTTAACTAGGCGTTTATTAGTCAAATCATGTATTTCAAAGGCAACGTTCTAACAGCTTTCTGAGCAAACACTCAATTACAAATCAAACCGACTTGCCCGAATTTTGATGATGTTCGCACAGCTTACTTGGCTAATTTTTTATACTCGCTTCCCGACAACTGCTTTCCCTGCCTTTCTCCTACGGCTATGACTGCAATCGAGCATAAGAAAATGCATTTGTTAAGTGTAAGTTAAAAATACATTAAGTATTGGTCGTACAGGAATCGTTTACATGGATTTGTTTTACGGTTGGGATCGTTCGTGCTGGGGTTTCATTATTTATTACATACGAGTTCAATACACATTAGGCCTACTCCTATGTTACAAATACGTTTTGGGTATGGCCCGCGTATGATAGCTAACACGGAAAGAAGAACTATAAGCCTAAGCTGGAGAAGAAAAATACCTCAATAGTTCAATGTATGCCATATTTCGAAAATTTTGATCATGGTGTGCCAGACCTACAGGATAATAAATATAGTCCGCATGGACTGTTACTGATAATATTTATAGCCTATCTTTCAGATCTTGACCTGAACAGAACAAGGAAGAGGAACTAGATTTTTTTATCACTCAATATTTAGGTTCGTTTTACTAAAAAGTAGAACGAGTTTAATGACAATGAAGTGTTGCTTTCAATATCTGATAATAGGCTGTGATCAAGGATACAGGAAGGTTCTCGAAAGCTAGGACCTCTGCATCACTCTTAATATCTGAAGTCTACTTGACGCAGTTTCCTCTAGTGGAAAAATTAAGAACCGATTCATTTGTAACGTAGTATATTTTTTAGATCCACGGTTACTCTTTACATTCGAATAATTTTGTTTGTCGATATGTTCGGTAATTTAAGGTAGAATTACCTGCAAATAAGTAAAAAAAAAACCCAATTGTTTCATCATAACTTTTAACATTAGACAATTTCAATCCACAAGCTATCTGTCTTGATCTGACCAATAGTAAAGCGTACTCGTAGATCTTGTAATTTCATTATTTTTTATAAACACGCACCTAGAAAAAGAAACCGAGATCCAAATAGAGCCTGAAAGCCAGTGTAGACCTTTGCACAGATTACTCTGCACATCCATGATATCCTTAGTCGATTATTGTGAAGTTAAAGCCCAACGCAGACGAGGAACATTTCTGTCGACGAACAGAAACATCGGACAAATATTTTTGTTTTCCGTTATCCGCAAACGACGAACATAACCCCGCAGACGAACGAAGTTTAGCTCGAACAATACGCCAGCGCCACGGAAAATCACATGACTTCAAAATTGCTCCGTCCATTTTGAGTGTTATGTGGTCTGACTTCGATCGCTGATTGGACTTTCGTCGATTAATGTTCGGTGCTAATGTTCGTCGTTAACGCAGACGGCGATCAATGAATTGTTCGGGAGACGAACAATTTTAAAAAATCAAACATGTTTGATTTCACGAACAATTCTCGCGAACATTTTTGTTCGTGTTTCTGTAATCCGCAGACGACGAAAAAAATGATCGAAACAATTTTTTTACGATTGTTCGCTTAAAATGTTCGTCGTCTGCGTTGGGCTTTTAAAGCCAGTTGAGCTCGCTGACTGACTGTTGTGCACATCCATAAGAACATAGTTAATGTAAAAATGTTCCTGGGCTCCGTAAAAAAAGAAAAAGTTTTCAAGTACAGCTAAATGTCATCTTAAAATAAACCACAATTTCTTGCGACCAAAACATCAATAAAAAATGACAAGTCTGACACTAATATACGAGCACTAATAATAAGTATCTCGAAAACAAAATTATCTGTGATCAAAGACAGCAAATAACATAGAATTTACCTCTCACCGCTCTGCACTGAGTAATATCAGACCAAGTTCATTAAGAACATAAGCTGCTACATCACGAGTACAAGTATCACTGCAAGTGTCTAGCATCTTGGACCCCAACCTTTTGGACTCTTCGTAACCCTATTTTGTTCAAGTAATCTCCTCGTACCCCTTCGCCCACCATAAGTAACATTAAGAGCCAACATGAAAGTAAAAGGATATTTGTCGGCTGATGGAGTTTAATATTATATCTATTCCATACTTTTTAAAATTGTCTTTAGAGGCTTCTCGGGTACCCCTTGTGGTGTTCATTGGTACTCCTTAGAGGTACTAGTACTCCTGGTTGGAAACCAAGGGTCTATCAGAAAAGACTCGGACTGAGAGATCTGAAGACAATCTTAGATGTTGTGTTCTAGACATAGTAATAAGTAGGCTAAGTACCCAACCAAGTGAGTGTCTGCACTCGAATAACGTTATACCTTTCTGTACCGGAAGTGGAGACATGATGGCACGTCAAAAAATATAATTTACTCCTGGATTGCCTCCAGTCAATAGTTATACTAAATGATATAAAAAATATTATCTGTAAGTCTAGAGTATCAATTACTTCAGCTCTGTTACTTCACAAATCATTCAGGTTTGGTTCAAATTCAACTATCGATATTTTCAACAATCAACCAGAAATTAGATTCTTTTGGAAAATTATGCATATAGGCTACCATTACATCTTTAAAGAAAATTGTTTCATATGTTTTTCAGTGGATGGAATAGAGTTCCATACCAATAACTATGTGGACAATGGTATTGTATTGGGGATTGACTCGTGGGGCGGTGGGGGTGGGGAGTGGTGTCAGTCACATGTCATTAGCTTTGCTGCTTTTGTTATTCATGCATGTTATTATGTTCCACACTCTGTACTACTTACTTATAACACAATTTACACCAGCTTCAAGAGATAATATCTCGTAATGCGCCACTTTAACTTGGCCATTTGGGGTAAATATTCATCAGTGGACTAACTTGGTGTTGTAAGTAATAAAACAGAATGCAATAGATCTATAAAACAAAGTAATGATCAAGTTATTTTTGAAAAACTTGTATGCTTTATTTATTGTACGGTTTTTTGATATATCAGGTAATCTGTTGTATAGTTATGACATTAAGTAGATCCACAAATGAATATTTACTCTTATTGATCAATTTTTGAGATATTGCATTCATTCCAAGAGGTTGCAATCTATTAAAAAAAGACACACAGTTTAAGTAGAACGCATTAAGTAAGTAGTGTTGCAGTTAATAACAATTTTTTTTTAAAGTAATTTCAAAATAAGCCTGTTATTCAATATGCAGAAGAATGTTTGAATGAGTCAATAGACCACACCACATTGCCAGCTGTTGTGTTAATACAATACATACCAATGTAACAAAACAACGATATACTTCAACTCTTTTAAGTTTGAAGTAGGTAATTAAATGTTTAGGTTTGAGGAAAGGATTGGTATGGGATGGCTGTCTCAATCAGTAGCAGATTATTGCGATTTGAAACGTTCAGTCTGTCGAGACACCGTCCACCTCTCAGCATTGTACGGTCTGTCATACCATCCATCTGCCTGTGATGTAAGGTTCAGGTTTGAGGAAGGGGTTGGTATGGGATGGCTGTCTCAATCAGTAGCAGATTATTGCGATTTGGGCGCTTTTGTCTGTCGAGACACCGACCCCCTCTCTGTATGGCACGGTCTGTCAACCACCAACCTGTCTGTTTCTGTTGTAAAACACGAGGAAATCATCATACAGACTGATCTCCCAACAATATATTATTACAGTCTGAAACTTGTTCATTTCCGGTCTAGCATGTAAATAGAAGACTTCTTTCTTTTTATCTGATAAAGATTATTGATTGTTTATTAAACAAAAGAATAGTTCCAAAGACTATATTGACCCTGCTCTGGCAAGATGTCTAGCCAAACGTAACTCGTCAACTTATCGGCGAGTTATTCATGGCAAATGTATTTGATGTGTTAATATGCAGGCGTCTACCACTTGCACCTTTGATTTATTTTGAGAGCTAAAACTGTAATGTGCGATTGAAAAGGATCTTTTTAAACTCTACAATAAATATTTAGTTTCCTGTTGTACAGTATGTACACGTATACAGTATTTCATTAGAGCCTAGGAGTTGTCAACGTCAAACCCAGTCCACCTCAGTATCAAATACAACGGAAGGGTTTGCTAGAGAGTGGGTGTAGCTCGCAATGCAGGGCATCTGAGGCTACTTGGTTAGTTAAGTCAGCATTCCCTTTTAGAGTTTACATAGCTAATATTTTTGTATACTTATTTAATTTCAATGATTTTCTATCCAAACACCATCTTACAAATAATAGAGCAAAACAAAATAAGCATGTATCAAATCTCTATATGGAAATATGCCGACCAGCTGATAAAGAACTAAATGTTTATAATAAGCCTAGGGTAACATATTGCTTATTGAAAACAAATATCGAATTTCGCATACTTCTGTCTATTTCAAGAATACATGATGTACCTAACTAGCGTATCTCTTAATTATACTGCATTTAACTTTAAAGAAAATTCACATTGGTCCAATACGATACAATTATTACCCTCGATTTTGAAATGCTTAGGAATTGTTTCGATTGTACTGATTTTTATATATAGACTTTTTTGAACCCGACAAAGATGTCGTGGTGTCAATGTAAGATCTTTAAAATTTGCATTCGGTAGAAGGAACTTTATATGAAATATATATTCAACATGATTCAACCAAATCGAACATACGCATAGAAGCAATTGAAAGTAAGTTACATTGCTTGTTATATCCCTGATATCTCTGATGATTAATGGTACCCTTGCATAATTATGCCGAACAATTGGTAGATTATTGACACTGTCCACGCATGGAACCATAATTTATGAATGTCATTTTATTGAAAATATATTCAAATTCGTTATAAGACATGGCATATATTTGACACAAAACCTAACCTAGCACATACGGCTAACATTAGTTCTAGAAATCTTTTATCATTCGCACGTCATGGCGCTTGACTATGACATCGCGCAGACAAAAAAAATGTACAAGTCAGGTTAGCTTTAATCAAGATGACTTGTGGCACAGATTTCAAAAGAGAATGTCAATATGTTTGAAAGATCTAAGAGCTCGGAGTTTAAAACATGCCATTTCAAATTAAGGTATATAAAAATTCAACGTTTTGATAATTATGAACAAAATAAATATCTTGGATCTTTTCACTAATACATTTTCTAAGTTAATTTGACTTTAAATTAGTCATAAAATATTTGGATCTTTCAATTAGGTCATTTTCTTAAACGTCAAACAAATGGTTGAGGTTGGTTCTAATTCTGATCTGCATGTCCGATGACCTTGAGTTAGTCATCTACAATCATATTTCCAGTTGATCCAGTTGTCAATGGGTACGGGTTATCCTGGAAAGATCAATGCAATGAGGTTTTTGTCCTTAAGAACGTTTATGAAAGTTGTTATCCTTCATGTAAACAGTTTTTGAAAGCTGAGCAGAATGATGACATGGAATTATGTTTTGAGAAATAAGACATTGAGGAAGTGGTTAAACGTATTGTTAGCCTGAAAGCAAAACAAGAAACTTGACCCTCTGTAGAAGTATATAATTAGGCTCTGTATTTCTATTGTGTGTACGGGGAATCTGAACCGCGATTATTAACACCACTGGTTTAGGTACAGTCAAGTTATGTATGACACTGGAACCTATAATGAATGGAACGAACACGATCAGAATATTACTACTTGATCAATACTTCAACACTCTCATTGGCCAATCTGCTATATTACTGTAATTTGATTGGTCAATAACTGTTCAATATTTCTGTACACTGTAGGTATGTAAGGTGAATTAAAGAGAAAGTTGTCAAAGTTTAAGTTTGATATCAGTAGATCTTGAAGGAGATAAGAATTCTATTGATACTTTTATATCTCACCTGGCTATTTTATACCTGGAGTTGTATTTTGATTCCAATTTTACTTATTGATTGAAATAGGATGAAATTTAAAAGGTAAGTCATATATTTCTTAGGCCCATTTTACACTTGAGACGCTTGTCCAGGAATCTAAACTAACATCAGTCAGCCCTATATCTAATGTGCATGTAGGTCATTCATACATTGAAATCAATCAATTTCTGAAACGTTTTGACGCAAGAAAGAATAGTTGCTTGCAAGAAAAAGAACATGGAACAAATTGGAGTTCTACATTTACCGTAACGTTAAAATATAAATAAAATCTTCTATCCAATCTCACCTTAACCAATTGAATTGAGGGTGTGATTCCGACATTTAGAATTTTAGACCCTATACTATTTCCATTTGACAATCTTTAACTCGGTGTACACGTTTTCCAGACGTAAAACTCCATTAATTTCATTTAGTTTCCTTGCAAACTGACATTGCATTTAAAAATAGATTGAGAGGTAGTATCTGTAATCATGACAAATATGAGCGATTGGACTGGGAAATTTATTGAACTTCAAAAGGTAGTACCATACAAGGTGTCATACCATTGGCCGTTGTACAATTTAAGAATAATTTTGAATTACAAACGTTTTTGGGCCTCGAATGTGTGGCTGTTACACCCGCTTCTTCAGAAAGCTAATTCGACATACATGTATGTAAATGCTGCCATTCCCGAAACGAAATACTGAACCATGTGAGCTCACGTGTTTTCTTCCAAAATAAGACAAAAAATGAGAACTGTCCAAATGGAAGCTAAATAATGCCTCATGCGAACATATAACAGATAGAAATTCTTACTTGAATCGCTTTGATCATTAGGTTATAATAAGAATATTAGAAAAGAAAGATTCTTCTAAAATAAAATCTGTCCAGAAGTTGTTTTTTCACTTCATTTTTGAATCGCATGGAAATGAAATACATACAGGTAAATTTGGTTGAAAATTGCATGGGATGTAATTTGGGTGGCCTTTCATTAAAGGGTGGTGCTGAATACAGGTGACCGTTGGACCAAGTTTGACTGTATATTAATATTATAGAACCCTTTACAGTTAAATTGTGAAAGAATGTTATTCCTAGGGGTGAAGGGTCAGTTATTACAAACAATTATCACTGCATAAATCACAATTATATTAAATTATGCTAGTAGAATATACCAATATATACTCGGGAACATTCTGATAGTAATGTCTTGAATGGATTTATACAAAATTTCACTGATTTGAGACTCGATAAATCTTATTTTTTGGTTTTGAGAATCCAAGTGTCGCGTTGTTAATAATGTTTCAGCAATGTCTTCTTATGGATTGACGACAATAAGCAATATGTAACTTTTTTTTTGTCATTTGTCAATGCTTATTGTTTTTTTAATTTAAAACCAACGAATTGGTTACGAAAAAGGAATGAATTTAATGACTCTGGAACTGTTGTCCTTGGATCCCGCCATCGCCTGATTCCTTATTCTCGTTTATTACACTTGTTATTTTCAACTGAAAGGTCAGAATTGCTGCTCCTAATCAATCTGAAACTGACAGCTTTCGTCTATGTTGACAATGTATTTGAATGTTATGTGACATATAACTAGATGCACTATACTGTATTTTAAATTAAAAGATGATATTTCGAAATCATACCATGAGATATAAGACATTATAATGGCGTTTTCACTCTGGATTGACAGACCTGCTGAGTCATTTTGAAAATGTGAATGTTTGTTTCCACGTCTGTTCATTCATCTGAATAGATAGTTAGACTAGTATTAATATTTTTCAGTGGAGTTTGATTAATTGAGTAAGAGTTAAAACATGCATAATCTCCTAATTTGCATGTTAGATCTTTTTCTTGAATTTAAATGGATTGTAAATGTATGTGTATCAGGGACACTGATAGCATCAATTTGCGCCATTCCAATTTCCATTCCGACGTCTGTGGTTCTTGCAATTCCACTAAAAACTAAAAACTAATGTGTTTTATGACGTCACTGACAGTGATCTATCGAAAGCTACTGTCAGTAAAACCACAGACGTCGGAATGGAATTGGAATGGCGCAAATTGATGCTATCAGTGTCCCCGATACACATACAAAGTTTAGAAAACCACTTTACAATCCCTTTCAGATAAAACCCTGGTCATCGTTTTTTAGTAGCATTGAAGCTAAACAATACATATATAATAATGTACATTGATAAGATAAGAGTGGATAGTATTCCATCATCTTAATCTATTGTTTAAAAATCTAATATTCTGTTTGCCAACATGTAAAATGATCTAGCTTAAAATGTAATGAAATTGAATAATCTACATATTTATATATTCAGTTGGAATAATACCATTTCTTGCTACTATCATTATACGACATCTGTTTTAAAACAGGTTATAAAATGGGTAGTTTCTCTGTGCTAATATCATTTGCTATTGAAATGTATTTAGGATTATCAGCACCGCACCAAACAGGCCCGTAGCCAGGTCTTTGACCTTTTTTGGGCTTAAAAACATAGATTTAGTATAAATTGTACTAATTCAACGGTTTTTGACGTGGACCATGTATGTTTTATAGTAAACGTTAATGGGTTAGACATTTTTGATTTCGTATTCTCCCCATTCTTAAAAAAAAAGACAAAGTAAAGGGGGCGTACGCCCTCTACGCCCCCCCCCCCCCCCCCCGGATCCGCCACTGACTAGCTTTTTTTCCATAGCAGTAGCTTGTCGTTCATTTATCTGGCACCACACTTCTAGCGTCTGGATAAATAGCTTCGATCATCCAAGCGCTTTTCAGTTGAGGGAGCTAGCGGAGGCGCCATAAATTTGCATTCTGATGCAAAAGCCAGTTGTTTCTACATGTCTGTTGTGGCTTTCCACTTTATGGCAAAAACTCGGCCAACTTTTGCCTTTTCGGCCAAACATTTTTGAACGGCCAAGGGTTTGAAAAATCGACCAGAATCGAGAAATTTGGCCGTCAAACGTTTTTATACCATCATCATGACGTTGAATTTTAAAGGCGTGTTGTTAGACTTGTTGCAACTTGCAATGATTTCTGTCGACGGACAACGAAGTGCATCAAGCCTTCAAGCTTAATGATGCATCGGGTTTTAAATAAATAAATTCAGTTCGAAAAAAGCGGAACTCTGAAAATTTTCGGGGGGGTGCGATCGCACCCGACGCACCCCCCCCCCCCCCCTGCCTACGGGCCTGCCAAATGGGCTATATAGCTTTAGAATATCATTTGCCATTGAATACAAACTGTCTGTGGAGTTGGTCAACCTAAACCTGGGTCCAGGCAATCAAGAGACTCAAACAGAATTCTGGCCTTATTGTCATTAGGTAGTATGCAACAAACCAATACAAAAGTCATCGTTACACACGAATATGACATGTAAATAGACAGAGTTTTTTTCTGTCACCTGACTTAATTATTAATTTTCCTAACATTATCAAATAAGAGCTTAAGAAACAGGTTAGTTTTATAAATGTCCGATCCAGAGAAAAAATAGGTTCAAATTTTTGTGCTCGAAATGTTTTCGTAAAAACAATTTTTTTTTTCTTTCATTTGTGTGTTTATGTGTTTTGGTTAATAAATTATTTTCAATTTGTAGTAATGCTAATAAACCAGACACGATTTCAGTATTAAATGTTCAGTCACTGGTTAAATCTTGTGTTTATTACAAAAACAGTTTTTAGTTAAATTAGTTTTGTTGGAATTCAGATCCAATATAATAGTTGATACGTCATTGTGTATATAAAACTTTTCGTCATTTCGTCTTTTAATTGTCATTATTAACCACACAAAGAAATGGTGTCAGCCACTATATAAGAAAATAATAATCAGCCTATATAATGTCATCATAATTAGGGTAAAAAGTAATATTATAACGTATATATTGGAATTCGTAAAACACCGTGGCTCCAAATGTTAATCTAACCCTGGTCTTGAATCAAAGCTACAAGATTTAGACAATTATATTGCTGATACTAGGTATGAGGATTTCAATGAAATTTATATAGCTTGTGATTGCAATTGAGTCTGTCTGCGAATGATAACGAAACACTTACTTTTTTATGCAATACACTTATCTCAATATTGTTGTCTGTATCGAAGCATAAAGTATAGTGTTCGAGTATTATTTGTGAGATTTGTTTTGCTCTTGTTCCGGATACTTCATTACAATCTGTAATCTGCAAATCGGTTCAATTTAAAAAATTCTAAATCACAACTCAAATACGTCCCTTGGTTTGAAAATGATCACGAGTTGAAATTATTTCTTCTCTTAAGTTTCTTTTTTCTTTCTTGGTTGATTGAACATTTATTTTGTCTTGTAGGTAATAAAACGAAAATGACGAACGTCACTCCAGAATCTTTGGTGTACTCGAGTTATCTACGGAACGACATGTCGAACTCAAGTTCCTTCCAATCAGACATGTGGAACGCCAGTAACTCCAGTGTAGAACGAACGTTAGAAAGAATGCCTATGGAGGCTCCTCAAGCTGATGTGGGGAGTATTATTGGACTGTCTGTATTATTCGGGTCGATTGTTATCGCGGGTGTTATTGGAAATGGTTTAGTAATTTTTGTGATTTTAATTGATAGAAAAATGAGAAAATCCGTCACGAATATGTTTATTATGAATTTAGCCATTGCTGATTTTTTGATTATGACTTTTGGAATACCGGAACTGGTACAGTTTATATTGAATCGTGGATGGTTATTGGGGGAAGGACTGTGTCGGTTTAACAGATTTACACTGGTCTTATCTCTATACGCATCTGTCATGTCCCTGGTTTCAGTCTGCATTGAACGGTAAGTAAAGTTTATTTTCATCGGGGCTATTGCGAGGAGGGAGTGGGCATCGTCCAGATATCTCTTCCAAATATCATTAAGTGTGGCACAATCAAGCTGAAACAAAGTTTTTAGCCATCGAACCGATCAAAGTACTTTGTTTTACTGATGATTGCCAGGTTTTAGAAAGATAATTACGAACTGTGCATGTAGTATAGGAAAACAGTTACCCAGGTTTTTAAATCTAGTTTCCTATTTCTACTTCATTCGGATATCCTTGACAGTTTCCGTAAATCGTAATCTGTTGCATAAGCTTAACATTCACGAACACCGTTCCACCTGATTTGTTACAATACAACAGTTCAATTTGGCAACTAAACTGTCTTGGGCAAGAAAATGTGGATTACTTTAACCTCTTAATAACTCTACGCTATTAAATTAAAACAAGCTGTAAAGTCAGACGAAGAAAAATTACTTAAAACATTAACCTAGAAGTTTATTACTCAAAGTCAATAATTTCTCAACTTCTTTCAAGGAAGAAAAGTAAATTTTAAATTAGCAATTAAATCTGACTGTTAGACGAGTCGTTAAACTAGAATCACACAATTTAGAATTAACAACTTCAAGAGAACCTTGGTAGTATAAAGTACTTTTAAGTTATACTAAAAAGATTCAAAATCTAAAAGCCATGCTATCAAATTTGATCAGAGGGTGCGAAACCTACATCTAAATGTGTTCATTCTTGGCTCTTAATGTAAGGATTAATATCAATCCAGAAAATCAGATTCCCTCTATCCCAATAAATCACTCAATTTGTTATTTGGTTGATTAAATTATTCATATCACGTTTCTTCGGTGGCCAGTTAATCTGGATTAAATTTAAAAACTCGGTTACTCTGAATAGTTGTTTATGTTCTTAAAATTTAACAACGACAACCATAGTTTTTTATCGCAGATGTTTAAGTTCTTTTAAGTTTATTAAAAATTGTTTACAAACATTTCAGATTCCGTCAATTTGAGTCAAAAACATAAAAAAAACTAACCCAAAGGCCGCTATCGTGGATTTTATTTTCCGCATTCTACATAAAACTTTTACAAATGGCTGTTTAAAAACCTGCGTGAAAATGAACATAAGGTTGATTGAATAACGTTACCAACAGATCAAGTCAGTTGGAATGGAACATTGAGCCAGTATCAAAAGAATCGTTATCAATTTAAGAAGGTAATGAAATAGTCGGTCTTCATCAGATTATCCAAACAAAATCTTTACAATATTGTATTAACACTCTCGCTTAATTAACCTTCTAAACGCCACATTCTATTTCATTCATTCATTCATCTTGAAAGAACCAAGTTTCGTTAAGACTTTTCTATAGAATCAATTTATAAACTGACGCTAGAGGGAAGAGTATGTGAATGGAATTCTGTTTTCTTACGTGTTGTTTTTTACATCAAACTTTTTTACCTCTTTCTTTTTGTAACATGAAACCAGTCAAAATATCCTTTAGCATGTTAACAAACAAAACGTTCACAAAGTTCAGAATTATGAATTACTTCATAAGCAAAGCGGAAAAAACACTCCTACTCATTTCTGTGAATCCAAGGACAGTGTAGAGTTCAAAATCGTATACAGTGTATTAGTCTTTATTAGCAGACGAATTTGTGACATGGAAAATAGAGTCTATGAAACTGCACGCAGCAGTTGCTAGGTAACGTTATAGTTGAGTATTATGGGATGTGAACTCGTGCTAACTTTCAGTGAAAACGCATGTCAAGAGGGGACCAGAAACTTTCATTCACCGTTACTTACGTTATTATCTAATCATTTCTTTATCAATTCAATATTTTCTTTATGTTCAATGTGAATGTGAACGTGAACTCTTTGTAATCATATGAAGCTATGTTATGGAGAATTAAAGCTGAACATTTATGAATTTATCGTTGTGAACTTTGTGAACTTGGTGAACTATGACGCGTAAATGAGTCTGACCCTTCCCTCATCGACATTGCTAGTGAATGAAATCTGGATAATTATATCATCTTACGTGTCCAGAAAAGTGAACTGTGAAAAGTGAACAATTATGTCAAGTACGAATAGCCCTGCAGCAGTAAATGGGGCCGGTGATTCGGTAATTACAGACGATCTTTTAAATGGACAAGACACACACACTGCACCGGATCATGATAATGATTCTCAACACGATGTTTTCAGTGATGTTCAATCAGACATTGATGCCTATGTACAGCATACAGCTACCCAGCCTCAAATTGAACAGTCGGGGGAGTCAGCTACTCAGAATGCTGCAGCTCCACCTACTCCACAACCTACTCCACAACCTAGAAATAGAGAACCAAGGGATACAACCCAACAAAATGCAGTGAGTAAAGATTTGCCCATCATTCACCCAGAAGATAGTGCATCTAATATCTCTAGGGGTAAAAGATCGCAGACAAGTAGTATTTCAACTGCCTCTGCACTAAAACTTAAAAACCAACAGAAAATGATAGAATATCGTATGGAGTTGGCCGCTCTCCAAGAATCAAATTTCATAGAAGAAGAGAGAATTGGCATAGACATACAAGCAGAAGAAGAAAGAAATAGAATTGCTAGACAAGCAGAAGAAGAAAGAAATAGAATTGCTAGGCAAGCAGATGCAGAAAGAAATCGATTATTTAGAAAGCAACAAGAAATCAAACTTCGTTCCAAAATGCAAGCTGCAATGGAAGTCACAGAAATGTTGGAATATCATACCTCGGAGAGTTCAGAGGTACAGTTTAAGAAACAACCACAACCCAACAAAACCTTTGTGAAACTCAAGGAACCGGAAATAACTCAATCTCGAGTTGAAAATTATGTGAACAGTTTGCCAGTCATAGATCAAACAAATGCTTTGTCCACACCACCAATGCCTGTGGTTAAAACAAAACAAATTAGTGATCAGTTGTCAGCAGACAAAGATAACAATGTTGTTACAAAAACTAGTGATCAACAACAAACAAATGATTTACTATCTGTATTTAATAAACTATTAATGGATCAAAACTTACCAACACAGGACATAGAACCATTTGACGGTTCTAAAGTTTTAGAATACCAAACTTTCATAAAGAACTTTGAATTCATAGTAGAGAGAAACACTAATGACCCAGCTAGGCGATTAGAATTTTTATTAAAATACACCAAAGGTGATGCTAAACAGCTAATAAGATACTGTCCTTTAATTGAACCAGCAGAAGACGCTTATGAACGTGCAAGATATTTACTGAAGAGAGACTATGGTGATCCGTCATTAATAGCTGCTAACCTAAAATTGGAATCTGAAAAATTTGAGAGAATTGTGTCTGGAGATAAAAAGGCTCTGAGAAAATTCTCATTATTCCTAATTAACTGTGTAAATTCAAAAACCAACAATAGTGAAATGGACTGTATGGACAGTTTTGATTTCATTATAAAACTCTGTGAAAAACTTCCGAAACCAGTGCAACAACAATGGATCTCCCAAGTTGGGAAAATTAAGGATAAACATTTTAGAGGTCCAACACTAAATGATTTTGAAGAATTCGTTGGAAGACTTTCGCGTAATGAAAACGATCCGCGAATTAGTGGACTTGGCTATCAACAAACGAAAACCAATAATACAAATCAAAACAATCCGACTACAAGCCAACCAAATTTTCGGAAAAACTTTAAGCCCCACTCATCAAGAACATTATCAACACAAGTGCATGAAAATTTAGCAGGGAAATCCCCTTGTTTATCTTGTGGACCAAATACGTATCATAATCTCTATGAATGTAGAAAATTTAAGGCAATGGACTCAAAACAGAAATCAGACATTATTAAAAGTAAAGGACTTTGTTTTGCATGCCTCAATCCTGGACACATGAAACAGGATTGTAGAAATAAAGAATGGTCTAAGTGTGACAAATGTGATCGAAAACATCATTCCATATTACATGATCCAAATAAGGATGTAAATAGTGACAATTATAAAGAAACAGTTCCTAAAATATCATCCGGATGTGCTGTGACATGTAACAGTAATAGAACTGATATAATAAGTGAGGGTGAACCTTTAATGTCTGTTACACCTGTCAAAGTGAGATCAAAATCTAGTGGACAATCAGTGACAACTTACGCTTTTATTGATAACGGTTCAACTTCTGGATTTATAACACCAGTACTTAAAGATACACTACGCATAAGATGTAAAAGTGTCAATATGATTCTGAAAACTTTAAATCAAGAAAAATGTGTAAAAACTGAACAAACCATTGATGATTTAGAAATCAGTGACATAAATGGGAATAATTATCTAACATTGCCAACATCTTATATACAAGATGAAATGCCAGTGACTGTGTCAGATGCCCCGATACAAGATGATTTACATAACTTTGAACATTTTAAAGGAATTGAAATTCCTAATAGAAGAAACATTGACATTCCAAAAGTGACAATTATGATAGGGATAAATGTGCCATCAGTGACCACTCCTCTAGAAATAGCCACAGGTGATATTGGACAACCCTACGGTATCAGAAGCCCAATTGGATGGTTATTTTATGGGTTTAAAGGAAAACTTAACAATTATGTGAATCGTGTTAATTTCGTACAAACTTGTGACAATTTGGAAAATCAGATAAAATATTATTTTAATTTAGAATTTAACGAACGTTTATCAGAAAGTGGAACTGGATTATCTTGTGAAGACAAGAAATTCATTAAAATTATGGATAATTCTATAACTCTAAAGGATGGACATTATGAGACAAAATTACCTTTCCGTGATCCAAACAAAGTAGTACCAAATAATCGTCTACAAGCCGAGATGTACGCTCATCGTTTAAAGAAACGTTTAGACTCTAATAGTGAATTACTTCAGCAGTATACAGACTTTATGAACAATCTAGTTACAAAGAATTATTGTGAGCAAGTCCCTATATATGATATCAACAAAAATGATGGTCGTGTTTGGTTTATCCCCCATCATCCCGTGACACACCCAAAGAAACCTAACAAGGTGAGAGTTGTTTTTAACTGCCCTTTGACTTTTGATGGAATATCATTGAACAATCTTTTATTATGTGGACCACATAACTTGAATTTATTACTTGGTGTGTTATTAAGGTGGCGTCAAGATTATATAGCCATAATGGCGGACATAGAATCTATGTTTTACCAAGTGCGTGTTGATAAGTCAGACATTGACATGTTAAGATTTCTATGGTGGCCTAAAGGTGACTTGAACAATCCTATTACTGAGTACAGAATGCTCGTACACTTATTTGGAGCTGTGAGCTCGCCCAGTTGCTCCAACTATGCACTTCATAAGGTATCTGAAGATTATCAAGGTGAATTTAGGCCTGAAGTTATTCAGTGTATAAACAATGACTTTTATGTGGATGACTTTTTGAAGTCATTGTCATCTGTCAGTGACGGTGTCAAACTGGTTAAAGAACTTTGTGATGTCCTGTCAAAGGCAGGCTTCAATTTAACCAAATGGATAAGTAACAGTAAAGAATTGCTCCAGACCATTCCTGAAAATCTTCGAGAAGAAGAGGTACGTAATTTAGACTTAGATAACCAATCGCTCCCTGTCAAACGAGCTTTAGGCGTAGAATGGTCAGTTGAAAGTGACACTATTGAATTTAAGGTGAACATTAGTGATTTGAATGTAAAAGCTACTAAAAGAAACATTCTATCTGTGATGAGCTCCGTCTACGATCCCTTTGGCATAGCAGCTCCTTTCATTTTAAAAGCTAAAATGATACTACAAGACTTGTGTAAACAAAAGGTATCCTGGGATGAGACTATTTCCATTGAAAACAAAATACAATGGGATAAGTGGATTTATGACCTTCAGAATCTAGAAAGCATTAAAATTGAGAGGTGTCTCAAACCTCCAGACTTTGGAACAAGTGTGAATACACAAATACATCATTTCGCAGATGCTAGCCAATTAGGGTACGGTTCTGTAAGCTATATTAGACTTGAAAATGAAGAAGGTCTTGTGCATATTACTTTTCTTATTGGTCGATCTCGTGTAGCGCCAATAAAACCTATGACTATTGTGAAATTAGAACTTTCTGCAGCCACTATGGTTGTACGAATGAACAATTTGCTTGTGAAGGAATTATCTATTCCTGTAAATGGAACATTCTACTGGACAGACAGTCAAACTGTGATAAAATATATTAGAAATGAAACCGCAAGACATCAGATTTTCGTGTCAAATAGACTTGCTATCATCAATGATGGTTCTGATGTAAATCAATGGAGATATGTTCCCTCAGCACAAAACCCAGCAGACCATGCATCGAGAGGTCTCAGTGTTATGGAATTAGACAGTGAAAATTGGCTTCGTGCACCAGAATTTCTTGCTCAGTCAAGTGACGTGTGGCCTGAGACGCCAATATTTAGTGAATCGCGTGTCGAAGTTAATGTCAATAGTGTGAAAATTAGTGAAGAATCTAAAAACTACGTGAACAAATTGATTAACTATTATTCTAATTGGAAATCACTTAAACGTGGAATATCATGGTGGATAAGGCTTAAAAATATCTTGAAATTAAGATCTAAGAAACTTCCAATTAGTGAAGAATTGTGTAATAAGTCATTGACCTCTGAAGAGGTGATGAATGCTGAAAATGTGATTATTAATTTTGTGCAAAAATCTGAATTTTCAGATGAATTAGATTCATGTTTAAAAGGATCTAGTGTAAAATTGAAAAGTGCAATATCAAATTTAGATCCAATAATTAAGAACAATGTGCTTTGTGTTGGTGGTCGCTTACGAAATGCCATCATACCGGAAGATGCTATGCATCAAATTATTCTACCCAAGAATAATCACGTGTCGAATTTGATAGTCCGTTACATACATCAAAAGGTCGGTCATCAAGGACGTAATCATACATTAGCCGAATTGCGTCAGAAATATTGGATTGTCAGATCTGGTGTACTAATTAAGGATCTTATAAGTAAATGTGTTATATGTAGAAAACTTAACGCGCATGTTGGTCAACAGAAAATGGCTGATTTGCCGCAGTGTAGAGTGAAATCTGATCAAGGTGCATTTTCGTGTGTCGGTATTGACTACTTTGGTCATTTTGAAATTAAAGTGGGACGTTCGGTTAAAAAGCGATATGGAGTAATATTCACGTGCTTCTCGACTCGTGCAGTGCACATTGAAGTCGCTGATTCTTTGGACACGAGCTCATGTGTATCTGCAATTCGTAGATTTATGGCTCGACGTGGTGTACCTAAAGAATTCTATTCGGATAATGGAACAAATCTGGTTAGTGCCAGTAAGGAATTAAAATGTGGTCTAAAAGAGTTAGATCAATCTGTTTTCAATAATTTAGCTGTGAAATATGATTTTAAGTGGAATTTCAATCCACCCGCTGCATCTCACCATGGTGGGGCATGGGAGAGACAAATTCGGACAATCCGAAAAGTGTTACAATCTATATTATGTGAACAATTTGTTAAAACAAGTGAAACCCAAGAACAACTTCATACTTTTCTGTGTGAAGTTGAGTGTATTATAAATAGTAGGCCTCTTACTAGAGTTTCAGAGGACCCTTGTGATCTCAACGTTATTACCCCTAATTCATTGTTATTGTTAAATCCATTACCTTCCTTCCCTCCAGGTACTTTTAATGAGAAGGACATTTATTCAAAACGCAGGTGGCGACAGATTCAATATTTGTCTCAGCTTTTCTGGTATAGGTGGACCAGAGAATATTTACCTATGTTACAGCAAAGACAAAAATGGCTTAGGCCTAATCGTAATTTACAAGTTGGTGATGTAGTTCTTGTGGTAGATGAGAATGCTCCGAGATGTTCGTGGCCATTAGGACTAATAATTGAAACTTTTCCTAACAAAACAGGATTAGTTCGTAGTGTGAAACTTCGTACAAAAACGGGAACATTAGTACGTCCTATTGACAAACTATGCTTGTTACTTGAACAAGATCAGTGAAAATTCTTTTTATGAACATTGATTAAAATCCTTTTCAACTGTGAACATTCCTTGAGAACTTTGTGAACTTTTAGCATAATTGTTAAAGTAAATTTCTTAGGACTATGTGAATATTGTGAATCTGAGTAAAACTCAGCCCCTATCCGCTAGGACATTGTGAAAATTGTGAATCTGAGTAAATCTCAGTCCCTATCCATTAGGACATTGTGAAAATTGTGAATCTGAGTAAATCTCAGTCCCTATCCATTAGGACATTGTGAAAATTGTGAATCTGAGTAAAACTCAGCCCCTATCCATTAGGACATTGTGTGAATAAACTGTGAAACTGAGGACTCAGTTAATATATAGTGAAAACTTTCAGTGAATATTGTGAAACTATATTTGAAGAAACATTTATAGGACTAATTGTGATTAATATATTACATAATATTAGGACATTACAAGTGAATAGTGAATATTTATTGAAAATTTATATTGTCGCATGGTTAAATATTGATCATATATTTTGTTGTTTTCAGCTTATTGCTCTTAGTTTGGAGTTAAATTTTTAGTGGTGATTTTGAACAAATGTTATCTATTTTATCTTCTTATTGTTATAATAAGCTAGGGGCCGGTATGTAGAGTTCAAAATCGTATACAGTGTATTAGTCTTTATTAGCAGACGAATTTGTGACATGGAAAATAGAGTCTATGAAACTGCACGCAGCAGTTGCTAGGTAACGTTATAGTTGAGTATTATGGGATGTGAACTCGTGCTAACTTTCAGTGAAAACGCATGTCAAGAGGGGACCAGAAACTTTCATTCACCGTTACTTACGTTATTATCTAATCATTTCTTTATCAATTCAATATTTTCTTTATGTTCAATGTGAATGTGAACGTGAACTCTTTGTAATCATATGAAGCTATGTTATGGAGAATTAAAGCTGAACATTTATGAATTTATCGTTGTGAACTTTGTGAACTTGGTGAACTATGACGCGTAAATGAGTCTGACCCTTCCCTCATCGACAGACAGTCACCTAAAAACAACCTTACCTAAGAGAAAGGGGCGTTGATAATTGAAGGGAATTTCTTCATCTCTTTGTAGAATGATATAAATTATATATGCTATAGATATTGCCTTTAGCAGAAAATATAAAATTATCTATAGGTAAATGTACTTATGATTCGTGGCCTACCTTTTCAACTATGGTTCATAGTAAGAAATTACCAAAACATTATCGAAGGATTTTGTAGCTAACCCGAAGAAATTCAGGAAACAACGGTCAACTTTATCTAAATATACTTTTATCAATTCCAGCTTAAACATTTACTAAACACGTTTCTGTTTGATTAAGGTAATTCATTACCTAATGTCTAAACCAAGGCGACGTAAAGATAAACCTGTTTCATTATGTTCCTTTTTTATTTCTGTGTTTTCAGGAATTGTATTTCTACCTGCTGGTCGTTAAAACCTAACCCAACCTTTTATTTCTTATAAACTATACTGTTAATCTCATAGAGTTAGTTCTATTGAGTTCAGAGTATAAAATTATTTGTTAAAGGCTTATCTATAATGACCAGAAAATAGTTAACTTCATTTCATTTTCCCCAACACTGCCACAAAGAACAACCATTTACAGGAACATTACCTAGATATAAAAAAGATCTTGCTTTTTATTTGATATTTGTCATGTGTTGCTTTATAATTGGATTGCATAATATAAAATATAAGATTCTTAAAAATTTCAGGAAGAACCTTCATTCAGCTATTTTTTTTTATATAGCCAACAATATTTATCTTGTTATAGAAGAAAAGTCACTTATTCAGTTTTTCTAAGCCGATCTATAAATCGAACCTTACTCTACAGTTGTAGGCGTTATCCTCCGGACCTAGCTCTTCGTCTTCAAACACCTTCATTTGTTTCAAGTATTTGATTTGTAAATCGAGACAATCATCAAATGACATAATCTGTTTCAGTTCGTTTATTGTGCGGTGGAATCATGACATGCATGTTCGTGTTGTAATAACTACTTTGGATGTAACGCCTACATGATGTGGTCCCTTGTGAAAAAATTATGCTAACACACAAATACATTAGTGGGTGAAGTTTCCTAGTGTGAACGGAATTTAAAATTGACAGATAATAGTTAGATTGCCGAGGAAACCTTCGAGTAGATGATTACTTTCCAATAGATTTCGAGGTTGAGTGATCAATTAATACCCCTGTAAAAACTTCTTCTGATGTGGTGATCTGATAGAGACGATGAAAGATGAATTCAATATTAATCTAAGATCTTGTTTGATCCAACGCAGAAAAAACTTAATAAGAAATCCTGATGAAAGAATCAAATAAACATAGATTATTATCTTAGTACCATGTAAGATCTATTAACTACTCGTGGAAACTCTGAAGTACAGCAAAAAAAAATTACAGATCTATGATATAACTTGCTAGTGAATTAAAAAGTAGATTAATGTCTGAATTTAAGAAGAAAGAACAATACAGAGATAGTGGTTAGGAATTTTTGTGTTAAAGTTTGCATGCTTGTGGCATTAAACGAAGTTTTCACGCTTTTTGTTGAAACTAATGAATGTCATTAAAGTCAACGTCTAGACATCACTTAGCACATGGACAGAAAAGTAAAAAGCTCAGGAGATTTTCCTCGTATAATAAGTCATAATTATGTTGCTACCAATGCATTGTCAAACTGTTATTTTGGATTTGGATTTGCAGTTCGGATTGTTTATACTTTTTACGTTATATATTACCATTTCATTGTATTCAATTCCCGTATATCAAAACATCCTGTTTAGTCGGTGTTCTTTACAATCATTTAGCTGAGCTCACCAGTGACGTTTCTACGGGGGGGGGGGGGACATGCCCCCCCCCCCCAGAATTTAGGCTGCCCCCCCCCCCCCACTTTGATATTTCGTATAATGTTACATACGGATACTTAGTGCTGGTAGCCCCCCTGACAATTATTTGGCCCTAACTCAGCCCCTCCACCTAAAAATTCCTAGAAACGCCACTGGAGCTCACGTCGTCTGGTGATTCCAAGCATCCATTTGGATCAGTGAGCAAAACGACCATATCAAGAACTTTCCCGATAATAAGAAGCTGTGTTAATGGAACACATGATTCAATTTTATTACAATGTTCAACCTCAGCTCATGTTTCAACACGAGCGAGCAGAAAGTTTACTTCCGGTTAATATTGAAACAAAGACAGGTGTCAAACTCCCATATTTCAAGATTTTGTTACAACTGAATGACATACAACTATTACTAAATTATAATTTTAAATAAGGCTTTTATTCTAATTGACCCAGGACTATATACCAATACTATAATCCTGACTGACAGCCTGTATCCTGAGTTTTATTAGTTCTAATAAAGGACAAACATTAGCCTTGAAATGAACCTGGATTATTAGAATGGAGGATTACAAATTACAATAGGTTCAGAGTAATCTTTATAGCCATTTAAACCTTGAGCATGGTGGGAATACAGTGACAATATTGTTGGTTGGTAGGTGGGTAGATTAGACGTTAACGTTCGCTTCCAGCAGTAGTTATTGGTAGTCGTAGTTGTGGATTGTTCCAATTGGATTGCTGTTGGTTTGGTAATCGGAGAATTGATCTGGTTGGGTCGATTGACATAGCGCTGAAACTTGGTACTGAATGGTTTAACGTGATTGTGGTAATTGAATGGTAGACGTTGGTTACGTTTGGTTTGGTTAGATTATCCGTTAATATTGGATGACCATACTGTTCTTCAGAAGATTCAGAAGCCAAAAATTATGTTTCAACAACATTAAACATTTATCTTATGGGCAAGACAGACCATGCTCGAGCATTTACAACACCCCATGTCACTGATCAATGTTTGGATACATCTAATAGGCTACTGTTATACTGAAAATAAATGTCTTTATTATTGATTGTCTTGCCGGAGGATATTGGTGGATTTCTGTCTTTTCTGTTTGTTTTCATATCCTTTGTGGGTTGTAGAGACATCTAATTAAATTCATCTCTCAACAACATCACATCACTCAAGGTTTTGATCAAGGCTTTTGGCGTTGATGGTGGTCAATCCCTTCATGATCATTGTCCATAATCAATAATCGTCATTAATAGTTCCCCGTCAGATAAAAAAAAACACTTTTCAGGCTTCATGGCTAAAGGGTTCGAGGACAGAATACGCGGTAAAATATATGCTCACCATACCATAGTCAGACATGTATTAGGTGAACCAACACGTGTTCCTGTCGAGTCCCCCATTTCTATTCCGTCTCCCTCTGCCTCTGAGAATTTCCATAAATGGCTAGCATTGAATTAATTGGAGATATCAGTAGAGTCTCAAGACAGTAGAAAATCTCAAGTTAATTATCCTATTTCTGATGTGTATTCAAGGAGAAAGAAAAACAATGACTTATTGAGTGGGATCATTATTTACTCGCTTCATTTATTCCGGTATATCATCTAGATCAGTGGATACAGATAACAATAGCATCGTTAAGGGGGAGATGTAGGTCAGGAAGGCGGTGTAATTCTTCCAGAAGAATTATGATCGTGGGTTCGTAGGTTCAAAAGCTCGTAAACAAAAACAGATAGGCTCTGTGTATACAGATATCAATAGCGTAGAGGTAGAGATGTAGATGTAGATGTAGAAGAAGTATGATCGTGGGTTACGTAGATTCGAATTTTCATAAACAAAACCATGTAGGTGACATATAGGTTGTTGAGGTGATGGACAAATAGCAATACGTGCTGAAACCGGCGTTATGGAAGACAGATCGACAAGTCACAAGTATGATGGATGCTTACTTTATTTCCATTAAAATGTCATTTTTATTTTGTCAAGAATCGCTTTTATATAACTTATTGAGTGTTTTGAAGTTATTTTATCAAACGAAATTACATTAAAACATCTCTTTCATGTAATAAGATTGTGTTGTTCCTAATCGATTCCTGGAAGGAAACGTTTCTACCATGTAAAAGAGTAAGCAACATGAAAAATCTAAACACTTCACTAAAAGGTATAAATTGAATTTATTCTATATTTTATAACATTGTTTCTCCTATTTTAGATGTGATAAAAAATGGAAAAGTTTTCAGTTTTGTAAATGTTTGAGTAAATAAACATACTGATCAAATTATCCGTTACATTCCCATGCTCTAACAAATTGACCCTAAAGACCGTTATCTATAACCATTTGATATACTAGTAGTTTTCTCTTAAATGAAGTTATGCTATGTGTAATGATTTGATGAGAAACTGTAAAAATATCATTTATTTATTTATATATTACGGTATCGACATACCTCTTTACCATGAGCTCAATCTCGATTGTAAAGTGATAAAATTGGTGATCTGTGAAATTGACTTCTCGAAATCGTAATAAGAATTTATACTTTTGGCAACACCTGTTCATAATGTTTATGATGAAGTATTGCAATAAAATAACACACGAGTCTATTACCACGAGTCTCTACTTATTCTTAATCCTTACAGAGTGAAATGAAATGGAGTTTTACGTCCTGCTTTTCTGCACCTGTATGGGATAATGAGGACGGGAATCCTCGGTGAGATTGAAAACCCCGGACCCGGAATATTTATTTTACTCAGATAAGTATGCTGAAATTTCGGAGTTCTTGGGATAAATTGATACGATTTGTTTCATTAAAATTAATTTTAACTATGTAGACACGAGCAAGTTTTCCCAGCTTTCGCCAGAACGTCTAAATTTTCAATCTTAATGAATACAGCTCTAGGAAGTAAACAAACGGATTGACATTAAAGTCAGAAGGTATTAAGAGAAAATGAGCACAATCCGGATTATTATCTGATTGTTTGATGACAATGATCTAGTTGGGATATTAATTGAATCCGGACACGGAAGTTTTATAATCTCATTTGGGATTACAAGACTAAAAGCTAATGGTAAGGATACTTATTATAGTGGTCAACCTGGAATTCTCAGCCGCAAAGCCCTTCTGAGTAATTGGAAAACCACTTTTAATGTTGTTAAAGAGATTGTAAAGAGGTTTTCTAAACTTTGTATATGTGTATCAGGACACTTATAGCTTCAATTTGCGCCGTTCAAAGTTCCATTCTGACGTCTGTGGTTCTTGCAATTCCACTAAAACTAACACGTTTTATGACGTCACTAATAGCGATCTGCATAGATATCAATAGTAGTTTCCGGTAGATCACTATTAGTGACGTCATAAAACGCGTTACTTTTAGTGGAATTGTAAGAACCACAAACATCAGAGT
The DNA here is from genome assembly GCA_029955415.1 of Lottia scabra. NCBI lineage: Eukaryota > Metazoa > Mollusca > Gastropoda > Lottiidae > Lottia > Lottia scabra. The sequence goes on from JARJEI010000009.1 coordinate 10,741,326, forward strand.
GGAAATTGGAATGGTGTAAATTGATGCTATCAGTGTCCCAGATATACATACAAAGTTTAAAAAACCTCTTTACCACCCCTTTAACATAAGACAGTCCATGTAGAAGCCAGAAGATCCCATGCACAAAACAATACGGATTCACGACCATTATTCGAATTATTTGACATGAAACATAAACTGTCAAATGAAAACAAAACAATTTTACATTTATGTAATTAGAGATAATTATTGAATTGTAGGTTTTCATTTTCACAGTTGATCTTTGAAGGTAAACAAGAGGGCAGAAAAAACCTCGAAAAAGCCACAACATGCGAAATGCCTTATTAAATTATTGACTCCTACGACATCTTCAACTAAAAGGTTCTCAAGAAAAGAAACTTGGCACAAGTGAAATCTGATGAGCTGAACCGCCCGAAGACAGTTAGTCCAATAACAGTAGCACTGTGGTAATTAACAAGGCAATAACAGACCACCTACTATTAATTATCAACATGTTATATTTCATACTTGACTTCATCTTATTTTATATAACACCAAGTATCAACTCACTTTAAAGCAGCAATTTCACCATAATCCTGATCACAAATGCTGAATGTTCCCATTCAAGTTGAAATAATTAGGCAGTTTTGAAAATTTAAGACCAGGGTTTTCAACTTGTTTTCTCAAATGTCCCCGATTACGCACAAGGAAATGACTATGTCCCCTGAATTGTATGATAGTATGATAAAGTCACGACATTTTGCTTTTTAATACAAGCTTAAATTGTGGCCCAGATTAAAGAGTCCTTGCAGACAGTGGACACTTTTTTCAGACCTATAACTCAGTTTGTGTCCCCTAAGTTGAAAACCCAGGATTTGAGATGTGGCAAAGATTGAATTTTAGTCAGAACATTCTTATTCTTTATGGACGGAATCTTTTTAAGTATAACACATTTTTGGCAGTTGTCCGTCCACAAGCTTCCAATAAGGTACAAGTATGATGTTTTTACATGCCAATACAGTTTGTTGTAAAATGTTTTATAAGGGGAGATAATTATATAGTTTTAAAACAACGTGAGTTGAAGCTAATAATCGGATACAGTAATACCTTTCTAATGCGTCCAGAATAATTTAAGAGGAGATGGCCAGTAATTAAACCTGTCCATTTAAACCAATGACAGATGATTATAGAGCGCAATTGGACTCTGGTTTCTCATTCGTGAAGGATTAATGAAAAATACTGATTTAGCTTAGAAATTGGGGGTATTGAATTTTCATTAACCGAGTTTACTTGATGGAAAAACATTGAAACAAACATGTTCAAAATTGGTAAAAGTAAATTTGGTTCACAGGAAGTGAATGACTTTATACGTATTACTGTTCTCACATAAATCGAAACAAACGAAATCAATATCCTATCCTTTAATTAAAATCGAACGCATTCGGTGTAATTGATAGAAAACAGAAAATAGAAATCACGAGTTAGCAAAGAATGTAAATGTTGCGAACATGTAACCTTTGACAAGAGGTTGATTACTTAACGTTGTAATGTACTTTTTATTAAGTATCTTAAGCAGTGCAGAAAAATAGCAAATAAAGAGAATTATACGAATCAGGCGAAGCCGGCGAGAGCGATGCTCTCCAAACGACCAAGCACGAGACAATGTTCTTCTAGCCAGGGGTCCAACGTGTCACAAAAAAAAAATACCGATTAAAAAAAGACTATCACTAAAATAACGAATGAGACGCGATTAAGACCGATCCAGAGAATAGTTCAATCTTGGATCAAGTCAACAAATTGGTTTTGAGTGAAAACAAGCAGTTCCATCAATTTAGTATCCCTTTATTACTTCCTGGTTTGGAAACAATATCGTCTTGCAGATTAATACGATGAGATGACAGTAAAATTGTTATGTTATTTTTCTAGCTAACCATGGATTTCTTGTACAATAATTGTATCAATCGCTATCCTTAGTAATTACTAGGTTGTGTATCTGGCTGATGCTCTAAAAACAACTTCTGACTTCTAAAACTGCAATGCTTAATACATTTCTATTGTCAGGTGAGAACTGTACACTTCTTGAAGGGTCAAACTTACATGAAAATAAGATTATCTTAAAAAGTTCGGTCGAATGATGAGACTAATTTCACTGCCTTGGCACAGCTTACTATGCAATATCTGATGTCCGTTTTCAATAGTCCAATCAAATTAGAAATGAGTCGAAGGACGTAAAATTCCATTTCAACTGATAAAATTGCTGGAAATAATTGTTCTGAAGTGAAATTAGAAGCGATACAAACCAGACTTTGAGCCAGTAGCTCTGTAATCACTCACCTGTGAGTGGGTCATGTTGGTTAATTAATACCAACACAGCTATGATAATTAAAAGAGAAACACCGTCGAAACATTTGTCATGCTAAAGCCCCGATCTCACATAGGCGGATAGCAACGGATTATACGCCAACTAGAATCTGACGGATTGGACACGGAGAAATGGTACAAAATTGGCTTAGCCGTACAGAAAGCGGGATCTCACAGGGCGGCTGCTGAGTCAGGGAAGCTCCTCGGTAATAAAGGTTGACTCGGAGGATGCGAGGTATGCAATCCGTATGGAGCAGGTCAAATACAAAGCAGATACGGTAATGAGGTACACATTGGCGAGTTGTGCAAGGTATGGAGGGACTTACAGGGTAGGAAGCAAGGTAAAGGGAAGGGTGTACTGCGGGTGTTTTGTGAAAATATAAATTTAAATTTCATCTCAGTCTATAGCCCCGATCTCACATAGGCGTATTCAACGCCGTATGAAACGCGGATGGCCACATGAGACGATCCGTGATGTATCCGAGAGCATCCCCACAACGTCCCTCAACATACGTTGGATACGTATTTGATCGGTACTGATACGTGGATTTTGGCGGAAATTTCAAACATGTTTAAAACATCCGTCGATTCTTCAAGGATAGATGTCATACGTAGATAAATCCTCATTGTCGTAGAAGCATACTTGGCATACGTGAAAGCATACTTGCCACACGTAACATATACCTCGATAATATCTCGTATCCGTAGTCGTCGGGTCACTCATGGGAGCGACGTACAAATGCAGGGACGAGTCCACGAGTGCCTTGCATTTAACCTGTACCATACGTATTTCATACCTCGCAGTCTCCGAGTCATCCTTCATTACCGTGGAGCTTCCCTGACACATCCGTTGCGCAGTCCTGTGAGATCCTGCATATGTACTACGTACTGTACGGCTATGCCAGCGTACGTCCGTAATTAATACTCTCGTACTCGGCCACACATCCGTCAACTTTCATTTCACCGAATCTTTGTATCATTTCTCCGTGCCGAATTCGCCAAATTGTAGTTGGCGTATAATCCGTCGCTATCCGTCTATGTGAGATCGGGGCTATATAGATACTTGTATGTCACTCCAGTGAATGACCCGACAACTGTTTGGGAAGCACGGATACGAGGTATTATCGAGGTATGTGTGACGTATGTCAAGTATGCTTTCACGTATGCTACTACGGTCATGAGGATTTGTCTACGTATCACATCTATCCTGGAAGAATTGACGGATGTTTTAAACATGTTTGAAAAACTGCCAAAATCCACGTATCAGTACGGATCAAATACGTACCCCACGTATGCTCTCGGATACAACACGGATCGTCTCATATGGCCATCCGCGCTTCATATTGCGTTGAATACGCCTATGTGAGACCGAGGCTTAAGAAGGACAGTTTTTTGAACGCAGTTTAAGAAAGCTACGTCATGTTGATTTGATGAAGATAACTATTATTAAGAATGTTTAGGCTACAATTTCCACTTAAGTTTCAGAAAAATGCTTATCAGAAGTAATATTGGGTTAATACTAAAGACTTGATGCCGATTCCACATCTGCTGAGGATTTTACCCGAAAATTGAGTTAATATTTGTGTTGTGAACAATTACAAGGCGTATTTGTAAAAGTTGTAAGAATATCGCACAATCTCAAGACATTAGCGTGTCCGACGAATCACTTCAACGAAAGAAAGGGCCTTGCATGTCTTTCATTTATACGATTCAAGATTATTTTGCCAAAATATTATTGTAGGAATGGATCACTTTAATAATTAATTAATTTTGTTGGGTAATCTATTACACCACTGATGTCATTAATTTAACAACAAAATTACTTCGGGAACCTGTATAAAACATTCTAATGAAATATCGGTAAAATCTCATCAAATCACGGTAGTGTAAAATGAAAATTGACGTGTAGACATGAGGGGTTATTATGTAACTCATTATTAATGATATAACTTTGTTGAGGTTTATTATTAAACAAAGGGACATTACTCAACTCACAACAGGTCATAATGAAGGTAAAAAATGTGTAAACAAGACGGTAATGAAACTCGCCTATCGTGCCGTTACAATCTACTTTATCCTAATTGTTGTTTAAGATATTCTTTAGATTAACTTTAGATCGATTCATTACCTTTCATATAACATTAAAGTTTCAATCACTTTTTTAATAAAAGTTTGGATGAAATTAATGATAGGCTGGAAATATATTATTTTCAAACAAACAGATACGTTATAGTATGTTGTTTACAGTTCTAGGAAAGAAACAAAAATTGAAATCAAGCTTTTTAGTAAACAACGTTCAGTTCTAGCTGTATAATACTTAAAATGAAATGGTGTTTCACGTCCCACTTTTCTGCATCCACTTGACTAAAGAGGACGATGGAAAGTCATTTAGTGTGTGCAATGTGAGGAATCTTCTAAGGACAACAGTATAAGCCTTCTCTTTTTTTCGATTTAATGATACTGTCGAAGGATCTTCGAACCACTACGGGCCTTGGTTTATTGTCCCATTCGAACGTCTTTTCCGTGTCAAACCCTCACATGTAAAAGGGGTTGAAAAATCCGAAGTTATAACGTAATAATTCATGATATACATTCTACTACTAGGTATAAAGTTTCACTAGATGTTTTGTTTACATCAGAAACAGAAATCTTCGTCAAATATTTAGCTTCTCCTACTGAGAACAGTTCTATTTTGAGATGAAACATTGTAACCGAGATTTACTCACCCACCAGATAGCTGTTAGACCAGATATGAAAATGAAATAAATAATTGAAAAGTAATGGATTGGAATATCGCTATAACGTAGTCTAGGTCAGATGCGTGTAGGAGTTCTGAGGGGGATTCAATTTCAGACTAATAATGAATCAAAAGAGCAGTGGATAATCCAAATGGAGGGTTATATTTATCTCTGGAAGTCAGGATTGCATTTTTTTTACAATAGTACGTATACTGCCAAATAGGAATCTGAAAGTATTGCTCCTTGGGTTAAATAATAAGGCCTAGAACAGGCATTCTCAATTAATTTTTGTAAAGGGCCAAATAGAGCTTAGCTAGGATGGCCAGCAGAGCGTTTTAGCGGAAGGTATCACGGGCCATTCTCAAGGGCGTCGAGGGCCGGATTTGGCCCATGGTCCGCCATTTGAGAAGGCCTGACCTAAAAGTATTTTTTTTACAGTAGTGCATTCCTTTATGACTTGTTGACAATGAATCTGACATTAATGATCACGGGGTTGAATTATAAGTCAGTCAGTCAAATGATATGGTATGTAAGCCTTTGTTCACATCCTTTGTGGTACATACACTCAACATGCATTGAGTACATTTCAATTAATGCCAAGCCAACTGAACAAGTTCGATCAGTTAAATTATACTTAACGAAACTGAGATCCGTATGAGAATAATTCGAGAGAAAAAAAACACGTCACAGCAATCGTATAGTTGGGGTAGATGGGTTCTTGTCTACTGTGCGAAATGTATCAAAGTTGCAGCCGTTTAGACTTTCGGGTCAGGACTGCTATGTAAGAACTTTGCGTTTTGAGTGTTTTAATGCATAGTCTCACTAAATTTAAAGTCCGAGGGGCAGAGTAAGAGGAAGCTTGTTAGGAGACTTTGTGGTTAAAAGAAGGCAAGCCGTATAAATACCGACTTGAATATCTATATATAATATGATACATATAATCATATAATTCAGACTGATAATAAGGAAATCATTCAAGTAAAAATGTTGTCCTCAGACCTTGATTTATAAAAAAAAGTCGGTTAATAAATCGAGAGAATGAGATATTCCTGGAAGACAATTCCTCCACATATGATCAGCCTTTGTAAAATGATAAACTAATCATATGAGTTCGTCGTCAACATGAATTAAAAACTTTCTTTCTCGCTCAAGGTTGTGTTATACAGTCTACTTAGTGATTTCCGACATCTGAGTACTACGACATTCTGCATAATCCGAAATCTATTTCTGGCCCCGATTGATTTATTTCATATGAAAGTTTTTAAAACTCTTAGTACTCCGACAAGCTGGGTATTCCGAATTACGAGTAATAATTGGTGATTGCCTATAAATATCTAGCTCCGATGAGTTGCTCATTTATATCTATTTTGACAAAATAAAATACCACGCAAATAAATTGCCACCACCCGAGATTTGTGAAAATTGAAATAAGTAGATGGCATACAATTTCCGAAGCTTTATTTAAGAAATATCAACATGTAGTCCTCGAATTCTAAACAGTCATTTATCAAAATATCGACTCCTGTAGATTTTCTCTGTGAATTCAAAATTATATTTGTGAGCATGCATAAAGATTTATATTTATTTCTTCAAGTGAAAGAAATCGATTTTATAACAAACTGGGACATTATGAAATTAAAATCAATCTTTAACCGAAATCTTAACAATACAACATCACCATGAAGTGAAAAGTATGGTGCAGAATACGATTACTCTAATAACCTACAATAATTTTACTTCGGGTTTAAACAGCACACACTGTTATATTTATATGAACATTTTATAATGAAACAAATCTTTTTAACTTAAGCATCAAAAAACGAATCAGAAAAACAGACATGGAAGGGTGATCAAACAGGGGCCGCAGAGCGTCTCTGAAATTAGGGAGGGTGGAGGGAGGAAAATTATTTTCATGAAATCTAACTCTCATCCTCACTCGCCGACCACCCCCAAACCCCGCTCCGCTGCCCCTGTCGGTAAAAGTCCTAATTTTCGGCATCTAATGAGGACAGCTAGCGGCAAATAACGAATCAGAACAACAGCCATGGAAGGGTGATCAGATCTGGTAAATGATTGAAAATGGCGTATTATGTCCCACTCTTCTGCATCTGTTTTAGCTGATGAGGAAAAGCAATCGCCATGAAGGACAGCGGCATACTCTTATTTTTTAAATTTTCATCTGTTGAGAGACCTTTAAAGGTGCACAGCATGTAGCACAATGGTCCTCGATTTATTGTTCCATCGATAATACACACCGCACGATGCAACCTATGAAAACGTAAGCTAAAAGTATGTTATTTTAGTATGTAGAAATGTCAAGATGTCAATATATCGAATTTAGAGATGCAAAACTTCAGTACGTCATGTACATCAGTATTCAAAAAGCATCACGAAGAATGATCATCTTTCAACACTTGATTCCATAATACATTTATATAACTTCTGAAACCTCTGAAATAACTTGAAATTTCCTTGTTTGGACGAAGAATAAACCTTCACATTTGTACTTACATGTACGTAAAAAGTGATACATCTAAACCCATCTGAGCCCAATCACAAAAATGATACGAAATAAAATGGAGTTTTCTTTTTACTGAAAGAGCGAACAAATCCGCATAACATTCCTTTTCAAAAAAGGTACTCTGTTTTATATATTTGCGGTTCCGTTACCAAGCGGACTGATTTATTTTTTGTTTTCGTTGCTCTATGTACAGCTACAGACACGACAAGACTCCCATGATTCGTGCCCTTGTATAGAAGAAAGGTATCGAAGTAAGGGGCTTAGTTGAAGAAATTGTATTCAATACTGCACTACTTACATGTATAAACGCACAATCGTAATGGATGATCATTTCAGCTCCATACACGTTGACATTTGTCTGATGATACTCGCTGAATCAAAAATTCAATTTCATAAATAATTTATAGAAAATGTACATATTGAAATAAATCTATTTTCTATAGTTTTTTTTTACAATTTACAGAATGGAATGAGAAAAAGAAAATTGATACTGTCCAAATTGTATTGTTTTGTTGCGTGTTGTGAGGGTTATGTTGATGGAATCGGCGACTGTTCATTAATCTGCCAACTTGCCATGAAATTCAGAATGTTATTACAGTTGATATTTAACTCTGGTAATTGAAGATAAAATGTCATATCATATATCTGTCGTATATATAATTGTACTTAAAAAGGACATACAGCTAAAATCAATATAGAAATTATTTTTAATAATATGACCACAATCCGCTGGCATTTCTGAACTATAATCTGCGTAATGGTCTGAATTTTAAGACAGAAACTAGTTTTTATCTTTGATTTCTTTTCTTCTTATGAATCACGTTGAATTTTTCCTATTCTGATGTGTTACCACCCTAGTTACATGTCATTTCTTAAGCTACAGTTGTTTCCTGTTTAAAAATCCTGATCAGACTCTTCTCATACGCATTCCCCGGTGTCCCCCTGTCAGTGATGCAGGTCGGAGGGGCTGATATGGAAAAAGCGTCTCGTCGTTCGTATGGGACAATAAACCGAGGTCCCGTGTGCTATCGGCTGTGCACGTTTAAGATCCCTCGACAGTTGGAAATCGAAAATAAGAGTAGGCTAATACCGCTTTCCTGTCAAAATTTCCCTCATTGCACACTGCATGACGTTTGCCCGTCCCCAATTAGCCCATATAGGTGCAGAAAGCAGGACGTAAAACTCCATTCATTTCATTTACTTCTCGTACGCATTCGACAGGATGCCCTAGTAAGCTCTTACCTCGTTTCGTATTCTGGTGTAATATTACTATTGAACATGATAAAATCCTAGCATATAAATAATCACCTGTCTCTGAAAACACAATATATATATTCGCAATTTTTAATAAATTCTATTTATGGAAATAGAAGATGATAAATCTGATATTTGGCACTCAAGTGTCGTTTCTGTCGCGAGAGTGACAGTGACCTTCTACTCGGTAAACATTGCATACGAAATGAGTGTTACTACATGTATAATGTAATTGATAAAAGCGAGCTCACTTAAAGGGGAATGTTCACCATTTTCGAGGATCGATTTGGGCCTGAATTTATGTAAATAGCCTTCAGATTTACTGGAACTGTCCCAAAATCACACAATCCCTTCAATTATACCCCTTTAAATATTTTTCTTTCATTGTCTGTATATGTGTTTTCTATATAATGCATAGTCTTACTAAACGGCGAGTCGTATTTTTGACTTTCAAACGCCCATATTTATGTCTACACGGGGATTTGAAGGCTTATATTTCGAGCGCGAGTTGTGAACATGGATATGTGAATATTATGGATAAGAATAGCTAAATAATTCCAGGTTTTATTGGTCGTATAGTTAGTGAACATATCCCTTTAAGCTCGGATATGAATATGAACCTCACGAGTATTGATGGGATGGTAAATTAAAGTTTCAACTTGTGAACAGTGTCTGTCTTTAAAAGTTATGACATTCTGTGATACAACACTAATGTATACAATGAAGGTGTGGGTAGCTCTCACAAAATCGGTGTTACATTAACAACTGTGCTAATAGTTTTATAAAGCATTAGACCTTTTAACTTCTCTCGGATGCTAGAGATTGAGTAGGTACTATTCTTGGAGTGTTGAAGTAAGATTTCACAGATCACAATATCCATCACAGATCTACATCAGTGAATTAGTCGAGAAGGTCAAAGGTTAATCACCAAAATAACTAATCACCACACTGCTCGACAAGTAAGTACTAATGAGAAGATGATTTGTAAGGTTTTAGCTTAATGGTACCAAATAGTCATTTGTATGAAACACGTCAAGTGTAAGAAATGAATCCATTGCAGTACCAGAAGCATTTTTAAAATGACTATAATACATGTCGAGACGTATTGAGTATTAGTTATGGATACTGTAATGGACATATGGCTTCAATTACCACAAATCTACTATGGAATTTACTTAGAAGAATGATATTTTGAAATATCTTATTACTATTTTCGAGGGCAGCAGCTAGAGAACATTTTGGGGCAAATGTATTGATACTTTGAAATAGCATTACATTTTTGACGTAATGTTCCAATGAGGTACAGCACCGCCAAAGAAATGGCCAATTTAAAGTCATACCTTGAGGTACGCTTATTTATCCATCACGGCACACCTCAATAATATAATTTGCCAGAAGCTGATTGAATGGTTACTTCAGTGAAAATGACAAGCACCTATTTCGTTGTGTTTTTTAAATTGTCTTTTGTTTTAGTGATATTAAACTTCGAAAGAAATTATTCGAGACATATCAAGTAAAACCAGCCTTAGGTAGAAAATGCAGCGGAATAAGTAGAGCAATATTTTAATCAGACTGCTCATTTACCACTAGAACGATTTTAATAAAGTCATCTCGTCTTTAATAAAAGTACGCTACAGCAATAGCTTCCAAAAGGTGATATTAAAACTTTAATAGGGGAAATTAAATGGTATTTTGGGTGATAAATATGCACTTAGTACGTTTAAATGCTGATTAATCAAAGTTATCATGTTGAATTTAATCTTAAAACGCATTTTACTCAATTTTATTAAATACTTTAAAGGCCATTATATTTTTTAGTAAAATCTAATCGATATCAACTACCAGAGGGACATTCGTCAGATTAAATCTTTTCTGGTTCAAGCCCATGACTACCATCTGAGCTCTACTACATTAATACAATGGATCTTGTGTGGCACTGAATGATCACCTGACCAAAAGGACAGTCTGTGATGTTTGGCGACCGCACGTGATCTAAGAATTCATAAAGGCAGCGGGTTCTACAAATCTTATTTCCAATAATATATTGATAGAGCTCTTCTTGAGATTCTTTATTTGTCTCTTTGACTTATTCATTGAAAAATATAAAATAGACTTAATAAGATACTATGAGAGAAATGATGTCAGGGCCAAATGGGGATCTTAATTCGGCAATCACGTTAGAGCACTAGAAAGATGCCCAGAAACCGAAACTTCTCAGATTCTGATATTCCCAGTTTGCTAATGTCTGGTGCTACTCTGTGGGTTTGTTAGCTCTACATTTTGCCTGTATTAGATATTGAACATACCAAAGATCTATAATCTTTCTATATTATATTAATTACAATATTCCAGCAGTCTAGTGTACTTGAATTATTTTCATATAGCATGTTCTACTTCCATATATTCTTAAAGGTGATTTGTAGAAATTGTGTTTTTTTGTGTATATCATTCGTACGTAAATATGTATTTATTTGTTTTTAACATGAAATCTTGAAAAATATAATTATATATGATAATGATAGATGACTTATTGAAGGTATAGACTTTCGAGTTCAAGGATTTTTTCTAATTATTGCCTCGGATATTAGGTTTTTATTCACGGAAACAAAGAAATTAAGACTTTTGTCACGGAATGTTATTAAAACAGATAAAGGGTTGTTATTTGTGGAAGTTGGGTATTATTTAAGATAGTGTAATCCAGACCAAATCTAATCAGATTCGGACAAAACCGTATTAACTGAATGGTTTTATTGTCCGTGAGGTTGTATTAGACGTTGTTTTCAAGTTCGCGTTTCGTATTCTCTGTAACTTCTTGATAACTCTGACGGTATGAACATGCCAAGCATTACGTGAGATTTAAAATAACCTTTAACCTTAGATGCAGTATTCTGGACTTCCTTATTATAACATTATAGAATGCAAGTGCTTTTAACAACCTCTGAACAGTCCGATTTATCTTTGTGGTGCTACCGTCCCTGGCGGTGGTATGACCACACGATTTGCAGACAGAACGTCCATCTAATAGGTTATACTCGTTTGCTCATGGTCAATTTGTTGTCATTTAAGTTCAGCTCAACCATCTTTATGATCGATCTTTGTTCAAGCAATATTAACATTCGTACAATCAAAATCGGGATCATCAATATTAGTGGTGGACGTTTTGCATTCAAAGTCTTCAAAAGCGTTTACCCGCCCTTATAATAAGCCAATAAAGGTGAATATAAAAAATAAAACAAAAAAACAAAACAAAAAAAAACAGTACGTAAAACTCCATTCCAATTTATTTCAAATTTGTTTTGAGCGAAATAAAGGATGCGACAAATATCAAGAGGGAAATTAAAAACAAATCCTAAATTGAAAAATCTAATAAAGTTGTTATTTGATTCTGGTCGAACTAGGAAATGAATCTACATATATATATTGTTTATTGAAACAGAAATCAACCAAGAAGTTATTTCTTTGTGAACTGCGACAAATCCTTTTAAATTTACCGACTGTTTATTTCTCATTTTGTATTAATCTTTAAAACTGCAAGAATATCACAGAAGACTCCAGTCGAACAAAATAATTTAAAACGACAAATCTACGGTAATCCCATAAAATCTGCATGCATCTTTTAGGAATAATCAATAATTCCTCAACATTTCAACACCCGATTGACATGGTTACGGAAATCTCCCCAAAACCACTTCTGATGTCTGTAACAAATCCTTTGATAAGCCCAAAAGTTGCCAATTTTAAAATGACGCCATCAATTTAAAACAAAGTTCTTTAATTATTTGATAATCTTGTTTTCTTGAAAGATTTAATTTGAATAAATAAAGCTAAGTAGATGATAGACGAAAGGTAAGAATCAAAAAGATTAAATTGGATTTTGATTCTGGGTAATTTTAAAACAAGTACTGACAGTTTCATTAAATCTTTATTTTAAAAGAAAGAAATTTATTTGTGAGAAGTGATAAATATTTAGAAGCTGTACCTGTGGTCCGGTATACTGTTATATATACTTAGTATATCAGTATATCTTTACCCCTACTTACTCAATAAATAATTAGTTTACACCTTTGAATCATTTATGGTCAGTTCGTTTTAGAAGTTGAATATCCAACCTTTCCAACGAGCGAGGTGGTCAGTCACGTCAGCTTTCTACGAGAAGGGCTGACAAGTTCATAGCCTGACTCGCGGTGTCATAGTTTCTCCGACAGAGTCCGACACTCCGACAAGACATTTCAGACTTGATATTCGCGAATTGAAGAGCACGTTTTTATCACGCTGGTTGCAATAAAAAGTTAGAATGTTTTATTACGTATGAAGAAACGAAACAACAAATGAATAATTTTTCAACATCTTTCGTATGTCTTTTGATAGAAAATATTTAGCTATATCACTCTGGCAAGTTTTAACAGGAATAAAAGTAAGCGTGTCAAGTTTTGTTTTTACATTGATTTTACTTGTGAATTGAGATTTTGTAGGCGACTGCATTTTCGAATTTACTATTAAAATGTGGAATTTATATTTCCGCAGATTTTTTTTTATGAACACTGGTTCTCATATCGATCAAGTGTAGTATGAGATAAATGATATATCACAGACTAAAATAATAAACGGTTAGGCCTAAAGGTGACCTAAATTGAAATTTCCAGTGAATATGCGAATTATTTTGGATATAATTTAATTCAAAATCTTACCAGCCTTTGAAGGTTCATCTTCATTCCCAACTTGAATGCGTAGCATCTCGGTCACATACCGTTTCACATTTTTATATTTAACATTTGAATGGTGGCTGTATGAGCTTTTCATAATGTATGAATCTGCATCTTTAATTCCTGGTACTTGGTCCAATTTGATTTCTGTACTGTTCCATTCATTTGATTTGTTGAGCTGGAACAACCTGTATCGAGTCTTTTTAACCCACCATGACCCATTTGTCGTATGGAGCCAGTCGACCCCAGCAGCACATTTGTCAATCAAGAAAGTTGACGTTTCTTGAGGTTCCAGTTGAGGTGTTGTGGTTGACTTATCGTAGGGCACGTTTAAAACTAATAAGTCAAATTTTTCCTCACTCGTCAAATCCAATTTATTCAGGAGGAGCGACATTCTGGTCGTGGTAGTGAAAACGTGGGTCTAGGCTCACTGAAGATTTTTTCAATGACAGGAAATCAAGTTAAGAACGACAACTCTACTCCGTGCTTTGAGAGGGCCAGAATAGTCCGAAACATTCTATAGATTGAATATGCCACCCATGGGAGCAGATCCGGGGTTGGGTTTAAAGGGTTAATTACAGGAAGTACTTATTGTTAATTTAGGCAATTTGACCAAGTTTTGGTGTTTGCCCTTTAAATGGCTCAATATTTCTAGCTAATAAATTTTAAATACACTAAAGGGACATTTATTCTACAATTAGCCGTTTATTTTACTGAAATCAGTTCAGTAGTTTTCTATCAGCCCCCAAAATACATAACACACTTAAAAACCTTAGTAAGGTTTTTTTTAAAAATTTAGCTTGTCTTTAGCGTTTAAAAGTTAACGGCTCGATTTTTTTAGTTAAAACTTTCAGATACATTAAAGGGCACATAGTTACAGATTTTGGTGTAAAGTTTTCACAAATTTAAGCAAAAATTTTTTGATCTGAAAAAATTCAGACTGTCCCTTTAAGTTCCCGAAATGTTCCGGCTGCGGCGTTTTGCGACAAATCTCCACTCACAAAAGCATCTTCACCATGGGCAAATTTTATAATTCGCATATTCACTGGAAATTTCAATTTAGGTCACCTTTAGGCCTAACCGTTTATTATTTTAGTCTGTGATATATCATTTATCTCATACTACACTTGATCGATATGAGAACCAGTGTTCATAAAAAAAAATCTGCGGAAATATAAATTCCACATTTTAATAGTAAATTCGAAAATGCAGTCGCCTACAAAATCTCAATTCACAAGTAAAATCAATGTAAAAACAAAACTTGACACGCTTACTTTTATTCCTGTTAAAACTTGCCAGAGTGATATAGCTAAATATTTTCTATCAAAAGACATACGAAAGATGTTGAAAAATTATTCATTTGTTGTTTCGTTTCTTCATACGTAATAAAACATTCTAACTTTTTATTGCAACCAGCGTGATAAAAACGTGCTCTTCAATTCGCGAATATCAAGTCTGAAATGTCTTGTCGGAGTGTCGGACTCTGTCGGACTCTGTCGGAGAAACTATGACACCGCCTGACTCGGAAGGAGTTATGCCACAGTGATGAAACTTGGCATGCATTAAATTCAACATTTTCTGATACTAACGACATGGTTTATTTTTCAACATTGTCTCCCCTGCGGTCCCCACACGAAAGTCTCATCCTAATCACCAAAAAAGTCTTCAACGTCAGGGGAGACAATGTTGAAAAATAAACCATGCTCAATTAATTTTTGTAAAATGTCACATGCATTCTATGAAAAACATATAAGGGCCAAATTTAGCTTAGTTAGCATAACGAGCAGAGCGTTTAAGGGGAAAAGGTCACTTTTGAGGGGCCATTCACAAGGGCGTCACGGGCCGGATTTGGCCTGCTGGCCGCCATTTTAGAAGGTCTTGTTTCATTTATTCGAAGAATATGACGTTCGTAAGATTGCACTCCAGCCTATAAACATGGCTTTTGATCCTTCCTTGTAGGATGGCACACTGTGTTGGTATGTTAGGACTGAACTCAGCTCACTTGAAACACTACCTTACATTAAACACTTACAATATAGTTAATAGCAATCACATTCATTCTGTGAAACAATGATCAGAATTCTAAGAATGACAAACTTCTGATGTTTTTATTAAAAGACTGGCATGGCATGATATAAATGAAATTAGGCCTGGCTGATTAGAAGCAATGGTAATAGTCTTGAATAATCTTAGTTTGATCGTATTATAACAATACTGAATTCGGCTACCTAAAATACAGTTTGGTATCGATAATAATACACTGCTCAGCAGTATGTATATATGTATATGTATCATGCCTATATCATATATATCTGATATTGTCAATATTATGAATGATTCGAAATGGTGGCAAACTGGCACTTGTAATGGACATATCTGGCCTATTGTCAACTCATATGTCACTATATAAATGATATTCTCCTTGAAAAATATTTATTGGAAATTGTTGTCAAATTGAGATTTCACATGACGTTGAAAAATGTCCGATTGGTAAAAAAATAAATCAACAGCCCTGCCTATATGAGACCCAAATTATTGAAATTTAAGTAATAATCTTATTGATACCATCATATCAATGTCATCAATATTCACTAGTTTCATATTCCCGTAAGTATAATTTAAGCAATAACATTATCTTCGAATTGACTAAGTAGGGTGGTTAGGATCTTTGCAGTCGAAAATCGAGTTTGGTAATTAAATGTTCACTAAATGAAAGAGACAGAATCTTTTAAAAGAAAATGAGCCATCAGCCAGTTCATGAATAATAAAACCCAAACACGAACGATCCCAACAGAAAAATAAAATCTCCAAGTCCATGTAAATACATTGGCAATACATTGATAGTAGCTAATAAACTTTCATTTGAGGACGTTTATCAATAATGAGTAAATAGTTCAAAATGAACAATGGTATTAGGTGTTTAGAAGAGTAAGCATACATTGTTTGGCGCCACATTTAGATTTAAAGAGGTTTTAAAGATTTGGGTTTTTTCTAGAAACTTAAAAAGAAATGTATGAGTTGAGGTTGTTGTCACTTTGTCCTCCTACGCTCAAGAAAAATCAAGACTCTCGACTTCAATTTTACCCTTTTCCGTTCCATAATGATTTCTCTCACAGTTTCCGTTGTGTTACATAGACCAATTACTTTCATTTAGATTTCTCGTGGATTGAAAAAAAATTTGATATCACCACATGAGAAAAGTAGAAGAAAGAACCTAGTTTTTTGTCAGTGAATGAGACCAATTATAAAGAATATTTGAGAAACAAATGATTGAGTAAGAGGTAATAGGAAACATTACGGTTGAGTCATAGTCTGGAAAATGGGGGTGTTTGATCAAGGGTTCTAGAACACATCACATTGATCATTAAGACACTTATTGAGATGAGGGTGTATTGTTGTATGTAACTTGTTCGCTATGTGGTCGATATATGTCTAGATCCATTGTAATCGTTACATAGTCGTCATTGGATCAACGACATTAGTTAAATTGATAAGCGGTCCCGCTTACCAAAAAAAATTACAAAATCAGAAGAATTTATGAAAATAATTGGCCCAAGCTGACATATTACCAATATTAGTTGAAGTACTGCCTTATCATGATCACCCGCAGTAGCCTTATGATCAGACGTCATTTGGAAAGGAAGGGTTTCAGTCATTTGTATCATAGCGAAGTTCCCTTTAAGTAATAACCATCCCACTGGAAAGATAAAATAATAATAGTGATTAGACGTTTGACATTTAAATCTTCTAACATAGAGGATGCAAAGGTACTGAAATAAACACTGTGTCCAAAAAAGCAACAATGAAAATCTTATTTCAGACTAGTAATTAACCGTTTAACGTATCAGGGATGCCGTACGTAAGGCTTGCAAAGTCGTCTAGTCGTTCGGATGAAACGATAAACCGAGGCCTCGAATGCTGCAGGCTGTGCACATGAAAGAACCAGACAGTTGAAACTCTGGTGCAAAGAAGATGGACGTAAAACAAAAATCGATTTGATTGCATTTGACCCAGTGTCCCTTCAATTAAAAAAGAGACAACGTACTTCGGACTACTGATTTAAGAGATATTGGTACTTTATATGATAAAAGAAACTGATAAGAAATAGAACTGTTTTTATCGTGAAGTAATCATGTAATTATAACATCAGATAAAGAAATGTGGTTTGTTTAAACAACAAATGTGGTCTGTAGTCGTGTAGATAGACAGAGACTATAAATCAATGTTTAGAATAAATATTAGCCAAGTTCTTTATAAACTGATACCACTTAAACCAGATATCACCAATTGGCACCATTCAATTACTCAGAAATCTGTTTCAATATTTCACTCGTATAGACCACCTTGAGGTGGCCCGAAACCTACCGATACTGACAACTTTATCACAACTTTATAGTAAAAAACCAGTACTACCATGTTATAATATGAGTTAAATAGTCTGCAGCGTGGTTCCTACTTTGCAAGAGAACTCACAGCAACCTATGCTTGGATCCAATACATGTACTTCCAATGCTTGATTAATCAATAATAAAACCTAGGCACAAACGATAACAACAGTAAAACAAATCTCGAAATCCATGTAAACTTATTGGCAATATATTGGTAGCAGCTGAACTTTACGTTTGAGGAAGTATATCAATAAATGAGTAAATATTTCATAATGAAAAGTGGTTTCAGGTGTCTAGAAGAGTTAGCATACTCTGCTTGGCGCCACACTCGCCACTGCTGCTTCATGATCACACAATATCTGAACAGGAATCGAGTTGTTTCGGTAAGAATAAAATCCTTTGTCATTGATATGAGATGACGTGTTGATCCTATTGAACTTGTAATTGTAGTCGTACGTTGGTAATTCTTATATAATAAAAGTTCAATACTAGTTTTAATGGGATTGTAAAGTGATTTTCAAATTTTTGTATGTGTATCGGGGACACTGATAGCGTCAATTTGCCCCATTCCAATTTCCATTACGACGTCTGTGGTTCTTGCAATTCCACTAAAACTAACGCGTTTTATGACGTCACTAATAATGATCTACCGGAAGCTACTATTGATATATGTATGCGATCACTGTCAATGGCATTATAAAACGCGTTAGTATTAGCACAATCCCTTTAACTGTTACAAGATGTGAAATAGGTAGTTAAAAAAATCAGGTGGAATAAAGTTTGTTTCCGCCAGTGATAAGATTTCATTTCAATGAATACTTTATGGTGTACTGAAGGCAACACACACAACATTTGCTGACACATTACAGCCATTACAGCAATAAATTACAACAAAGTCGTAGCTCATCTGGGTATAAAAACACATTAGATGATTTCATCCGGGAATTCATGTTATTTCAGTCTTTTTTTTTTGGAGAGGGGAATGACATGAAATGTCTGAAAAGTCAGGTCAAATACGCCTAACGCCTCAGTCGTTTGTCAAAGCACTTTGTTAATAAATGACCACGTGTTTTTCTTCTGCACGCTGCTATCCACCTCCGTCTAAAATTAGTTTTAAGTTTTAATTATTATAGTTAGTGAATTCCATAATATCCCTTTAAGATTTAGTTCATTTTTTATATCGGGTGTCTTAAAAAAAACGTCCCCAACTTTGACGCAAAGTATCTCGGCTACTGATAAGCCGATCCCTTTCAAAATTCTCACAGATTTACTTCAACATGTCCTTGTCAGACCCTGAAAATATGAAAGTCATTGAACAAAAATTGTACAAGTACTGCGTCTTTGAGCATTTTGAACGCGATTGGTTCTTCAGCAGCTGAGATACATGCCATCAAACTTGGAGATGTTTTTTTCTGAGACACCCGATATAGACTTTGATTTCCTGTAGTAAATTATTTGATATCATACCTGATACGATAGCAGAAACCATAGATGTTAAATTGATCTAGATCATGTTTAAAAAGTACATAGTTCATATTAATGTCATGACACATTTATTTGGTTTCCTGTCATAATAAAAAATGAAAATAATTGTACTTGTACAATGTTACAGATATCAAATTTGATCTATATAGATATCTGCTGTATAGCTCATGCATTCGAGTGGTTAGAATGTTATGACTAAATATACCAAAAGAGATTGTGAAAAGAAATATAGTTGTATGTCCTACCTATCTGCACCTGCTGGTGTCAATAAGGACGACTAAACGCCATGCTATGTCTAATGTGCAATGGGGAAAAAAATGGCATAGGTCTGTTACCTTGACCTTTCCGTTTCATCCTGCAATCGTTATAAAGTAATTGGACGCCTGTCTTATATATTTACAACTGGAAAATCGGATAAGATTGCTTTCCAGATTATAAAACGCGCGTATCCTAGAGGCCGAACCCTCGCGCCTCAGTCGATGGCTGCTGCGACTCTGCGGTCAGTAAAGTCCGCAATTTGATCACCTCCCCTCATCGAGGTTTTCTTACACACGCCTCTGCATCTATAAACGTTTGTAGCATTTATTTGCACGGAACAGATTTAAGATGACGATAAATAGTTCAAGGGAATGGATTTGTCAAAAATTTTGGAGGGGACGAATCAGGATGGTTTGTAGAGTTCCAAGTACGACGCGAAGTGCCGCAATCGCAAGCCCAAACAGAAGGTCCTCGCTCTAGAGCGAAAATGGAAAATGGCATCAATTTGGTGCATTCTGAAAGATATTTCTGGATTTAAGTTGCCAAAAGGAATTCCCTACTCTTATTATCGTCTGATAGATTTTGATTCTTCAAAAATTCTTTCTTTTTAATCAAATTATGGGGTAACCGAGACCCTTTCGTCCCCCCCCCCCCCCTTTTGATTTTGAGTTCAAGGGGGAACAAATCCCCCCTCCCCCGTCTCCCCCTAAATCCACGCCCTTGAAATTGTTTAATATTAACATAACATTCATCATTTCAGCGGGTAATATATCAAGCTACATGTAGTCATCACTTTTGATAAACTCTAAATAATCTCTTCCAGTAATAAAAAATATACAAACAGAATTATTCTGGCATTTCAATTTGGTTTATGAGCTACAATAAAAATCTTGTGACATCTTCAATAAATTTTATTTATTTCTTTTAAATATAACTGAAATCTTGAATCTTGTCCAATATTACTCTATAAATATTATCAGAAAATCTTTCAACAGTTTATCGCCAGCTATAAATATTATCAGGCTTCACGACGCTCCTTTAGTTCCACTGTTTCATTTCAATTCTTTGAATCTTTCAAAGAGTTTACTAGTTCTAAAAGACGAGTCGACCTGACTCAACGCATGTTCAAAAACCCGTTCGTCACAGACAATAGAATGCAAACTCAGCACTCTTTTAAAGACAATGACTTAAATGATATTTGTCAAGAACGTAGAAATTAACACATGAAGAGACCATTGTTTTTGATATGGAAGTTTCAATCCTTTGAATCTTTCAAACATTTTTACTAGTTCTAAAAGACGAGTCGACCAAACTTAACGCATGTTCAAAAACCCGTTCTTCACAGACAATAGAATGCACTCTTTTAAAATGATTTAAATAATATTTGCCAAGAACGGAGAAATTGCCACATGAAGAGACCATTGTTTTTTATATGGAAGTTTCAATCCTTTTAATATTTCAAACAATTTTACTAGTTCTAAGAGACAAGACAATGATTTAAATGCTATATGTCAAGATCTAAGAAATGAATTACCACATAAGGAGCCATTGATGGTTTTTGGAAAAATAAACATATCACCAGCTAACGGTATGACCTTTTTACCTTTACATTCAGAAAGATTGTTTCCACGAGGGTGGTTCTATTGAATGATGTTCATGAATACCACAGTTATTTTATTCTTCGCAATGAAATCAAATTTAATGAAGTTTTACGTCCTGCTTTTCTGCACTTGTATGTGCTAATATAAGATCGCACCAACTCCGATAAACGGGTCATGTTGACTCAAATCCTTCTCGAGTTGAACCATTGCAAGTGATTAAATCTGTGCCTTCTCATTGAGATTGACAAGTAATTTAAGCTTTCTAATTACTAGCACATGTTGATTGTATTTTGAAGATAACCAGCGATATAAATTGGATAAAAAAAACTGAGAAGGAAATGAAGTGAAAGTAGGACTGTTCATTATTAGTCTCTGGAGTTTATTTTACTTCGTTTTCAGTTTATTTTAGTTACAAGATAAAATCAGTGTGTTTTACACTTGACTTGAATAGGTTGATCAAAAACCTAGTTTTTCCGTCATTTCGTTAAATTTGAATGAACGAATGATGTCTTGATAAAGAGCTGTAGAACAAAATTCGTTTACTCTTGGATCTACTTACTCTTTTCGAAACACCTGATGTTATTTCTCTTTGGAGTAGTCCATTGCAATACAGCTATTACTCTCAATTTTAACATGTTTTTGGATGCGATTTTTTATTGACGGAATTGTTTTGCTGTACGGATTTTTATTTTTATTAATGAGATGTATTTTTATGTTTCATTTAAACATCAGAAGTGAAATAAATCGGAAATTTGCAATCCGTGGTTAGAAAGTTGTCACAACTAGCTACGAGAAATCAACAACGCATCAAAATACCTCTTTTATTCTAGTGATTATCACTCTAAATTTGTCTACTGCCCATGTACTGAGATGATTCAAATTTCGATGAAAACAATTTTCTGATCCAGTAGATCTTTTGTGATCAGAAATAAGTCGCCATTGTAAGAATCGTATATATCACAGTAGACGACATGTTCATCGTTGTCTCTTTAAATCGATTAGCTAGCTAGCACCTTACAAGGGTGTTGTTTACTCTAGAGTTCAGATGAATTCTTAGAAGTTTTATGCTTTACGCTTTCATTGAAGATGTATTTTATGTCCAGCCTTGAAACATAATTCAATGAACCTCCAGACAGATAACAGCTAGTTCTTGGTTAATGGCGTTCATGAGTGATAAAACATATAGTAGAAGCAAAATATTAAGTACAAAGGCACTAATAAAGCGTTTAATTCCTTACGAAAATTTTCCACTAAAACAGATAAATTCTATAAGAACTGTCTTTTAATTTTGTTTAAGAAAACGTTGCGATAATGTGATTCCTTTTCGACGTTAAAATTTTCTAAAAGCAACTAACTTCATTTTACAGTGTAGGGTTAGTTTGGCTAGTATTTAAGAACAGTGGTCATTCAACAATCATTCTATGGGCTAATGTCAAGGGTGGGAACAGAATGGTAGGGTAAAAGATTCTTGAAAATTCTAGTATTCGTTTCTTCGAATGTATATTCCTACAACGGACATTATGTATTACTTCGTCGTGAACACATGCCTTCGGGATTTCCAGAATTACTTAAAAAACACTTAACAAAAATTCAATTCAATTTTACGAAATTTCTTTACGCGAAAACTACCTTATAAACTACAAATTATATCAGACAAAGATAAAAACTGTTTTCTCTGGTGTAGTAGAAGGCTTATAAGGCTTTTGTGAACAATATTTCATTGTTTTTGCTATGTCTATGTCTATATGTATAACATATGTCAAATATTTGACATTATTTCGCTTTTAGATAAGATATAGCAATGTTTAAAATAAACATGATTTAAATATTGTTATACGAGAAAGAATTATGTTGACGTTAAACAAGATTTAATGGAATTTCGAGGAAATCCACTTTAATCCCCGAGAGAAAGTATAGATTCTATTTTCATTTCATATTACCGTCTGACTCAGTTTAAGCTGAAAATGTTTCTTTCTTTACACCTTCATGTTATTAATTATTTTTTGTGATATGACAAAATGATAATGGCAAAAAAAATGAAATAAGAGAGAAAAAAAATCACTTAATCCTAATGTAAAATAAAAAAAACATCGGTGGAAATGTGTACTAACTGAACTACACAAGACATTCGTGGAAGCGCAGGCTTAAGAAATGGATGCTTGAAAGAGTATAACGTTGCATGAAGTTGGGGGCCTTTATATATTTTACATCATTTTGGGCTTTTGATACTGGAACGGTTTCTTCCAACCATAACTCCTTGAGCAAAACGAGTGAATTACAGGGAACGTCGAATTAATTAAAATCAACTGTTGCAAGTAATCTAGGAGCCTTTTGGGAAACGCCTATTAGTAAACCAGGACCAGATACAAGAATGAAAGATTCAATTCCATATTGCTATCTTGCGAAAATGCACAATCTTTGATCTGCTCACATTATAAAATTATATGGCTTTTCCTGACAATTTCCCTATCCATTTTATTTTAATTTAGTTTAATTTCTCATTTAATAATGTTGTTTTCTTTAAAGTATATTTAATAGGTTTAGCATCCGTGGGTAAACTAGGCTTCCTTCCCAATTACACGTATATAAAAGTTTTAAAAAAGACTTTACCGGAAGACAACCTTAATAGAAAAGAAATATTATGAAATAATTCGATATGAAATTTCTCGAAAACTTCCGTTTAAGTGTATTAGAGGCAAATTATAATGTGTTGTGATGGACAGCTTAGACATGTTGATAAAAGTTCAAAGTCCTTTTACAAAGTGTGCCTCGGTAGTACAAAAATGACATGAAAGTTTTATGTCCTACCTTATTGCTCCCTGTTTGGGCTACTGAGGACGAATTTTCGGTAGGCACCATATTTTCTTCAATTGTTGACTGACGTTTAGGAGCCAACTAAAATTTAAAAATTCGTTAAAGAAACTGATATCAATTTCGGGAGAGTGTGAAACCTGAGATGGGGCCTGAAAAACTCAACTAGCGGTTTAACGCTCGATATGACTGTATACGTTCTGAACCTAATTTTTGTAAAGGGCCAGATGTATTTTATGAAAAATGAAAAAAATATAAGGGCCAAATAGAGCTAAGCTAGCATATGGGGTCACTCTTGACTGGCCATTCTCGAGGGCGTGGCGGGCCGCCATTTGAGAAGGCCTGCTTTAATGTGATGAGGTGAACAATGCTCATGCATAGCACGTTAAATTTCGAGTCGGGAGTTTTATTACTGCTAAATTAAAATTTTCTGTAAGCAGATTCGATTGTAAGATTTTTTTAAACGTAGTGATTTCTTTAAACGTACTGACAAACCAGTTGACGGTGCTGAAAATTTCACTTCGTTTAGGAATAATTCTTTTTAAAGAAAATCGTTAAAAGCGAGACGGATATCTTGTTATACACCGAAATTAAATCGACTGTATTAAACCTTTGCCTTCCACCTCGGGTCTACCCATAATCATCCTGATGCTTCTAATTGGTGTAATTTCAAGAAAACTAGTAGGAATTTAAAAAGCTGAAATAGCTTTATGTGCCAATCTTGTTGAGATAAATGTATAGAATTACAAACTGATTTGTCACAATGGCTAGATTTTAAATTGGATTGAAATTTAGAAATTATCGTCGTGTACTCATTGTAATATCATTCCTTCGAGGAAAGGCTATAAATTACTTTTCAATCAGTGTTTGGCTAATATAGCTACGTTTTAATCGCTAGTGATTAATGATGAAATATTCGTAATTAGGATTTTTTTATTAATGTTTATGTCAACGCTATTTTAGAATCGATGTATAACATCTTAGTACCTCCAGGTTATCATTTAAGACAAATCTCTAAAATCGTAGTATAATGCATCAAAGTACTTAGTTAATTTTCATACAGTATGGGGCTTTAGAATATATTAACACATATCATGGTTGTGAATGTCCAATGATATGCCCTTACATAACTATTATTTTTTCTTTTTACGAAATTGAAGCATGTACGATCTTTAAAATCTCCTTTATATGTTTTGGATAAATACCAACTTTGTAGGTATATCTTTGTCTAAAGCCTGATATATAATACATCTTTATTTCTCTTTTCAGGTTCGTAGCGATAGTGTTTCCAATCAAAGCTCATATTCTGTGTACAAGAAAGAAGATTATCTGTATAATAATGTTAATTTGGCCAGCTGCAGTGTTTTGTGGTCTGCCTACAGTTTTATTTAACAGAGTTGTCCCTCTTAGACCAGGTCATGAGATAGCCTTGTGTCAGTTGATTTTTCCTTATAATCATCTTTCTGTGTTTTTATCCTTCAAATATGTGGAAAGTGGTATTTTCTATTTTTTACCTATTTTAACTCAAGTTGTTCTGTACTGTGTCATTGGTCGAAAACTTTACGCCAGCACAGAAGAACTGTGCACACGATTTCAAATGAGACAAAGTGCTAAAAATCAGACAGATCGTGCCAGTGAGACTATTCGTGCCAGGAAAGGTGTAGTGAAGATGTTAATAGCTAGTGTTGTGATTTATTTTATCAGCTACTCTCCAATCCAAATCCATCTTTTATACAACACCTTTTCCGACAGTCCACTTCCGGCTAGTTGGAGTTTTCTCGTGTTTGTTATGACGATGACGCATGTTAATTCAGCAGCCAATCCAATTCTGTACTGCATCTTCAGTCAGAATTTCAGACGAAATTTCAAGAAGTATTTATGTTTCGTGTGTTTTCGAATGCAGCGGAAAGCCTATCGGAGAACCCGCTTTGATTCATTTGATTCGAAGGGAGCATTGTCTCGTAGATGTAGTACTTCCAAGACGATTGTATCTAGTAAATTCTGACTAGGATTGGATAAATCAAGAGTACGAGACAAACATCAGAAACTTTACAGGAAACCAGCCACGAAACACAAATCGACATGGTGAAAAGAAAAAAAATGCCAAGTTATTCGGAAAGTGGTCAGTTTACGCCATTAGCAAAGGAGGAGTATTGTATTATTGCCATACGGTCGGATATGGATAATAAGGATGTGTTTGCAAACAAAGCAAACACTTGACAGAAATTAAATATTGTCCTTTCGTCTGGCGCGAAAGTTTAAAAGTTTGATATGTAGATCAGGGACCAAATGTATCAATTGTGTTCTGTTGTATGAAAACCCTTGCCTAGAAGGAAATGAAACGAGAATAGAGTATATTATTTGAAATATTTTCTGGGGATCTGGTGTAATATTTGTACTTAAGAGTACCTAACTGCCGATTTCCACTCTATATAATAGTTCCGACTAATTGCTGTTGACTGTCACGGGAGACAAAGGACGTTCACTCGAAGAAAAATGCGTGGCTGTGTGATAAGTTATGTGTCTTGACGAAAAAAGACACTCATAAGCAAAACGTAAAATAGTGGCAACTACAACATGTCATCATCATAAATCGTACTGGTACTTTAATTGGAGCGGATTGAAATGGTGTTTAATATCTATCTGTCTGTGTCTGATAAGGTTCATGAAAATAGAAAACGTCAAGGTTGTGGCGGGCACACTGTTTATATTCCCAACTGTCGAAAGATCTCAGTACACAGCTTGTAGCACATGGGATCTCGGTACGTCCCATTCAGACACTTTTCATTCTTCTGAAACTTCAACCTCAATCACTGACTGGGGGAAACCATGATGAAAACACCTAAGGAATATCGATCTATCCCTGTACCGACAGCATGTTACTCTCTGTGCCAATGTTTATTGGTGAGATAATTGTGATTTTTGAAAAAGTAAAAAAATATGATACACATCTCAGTATGAGCCATTTGTGAAAAAAAGAGACTATGGCAAGTCGCCTCCGTAGTCAGTAAAATTCGTACTTTGGACCGACCCTGGATTCTTTCCTGCATTTCCTCTGATGTCAGCTCCATAAAAAAATAACTGTAATTGGTTTTTACAAATTTTTGTATTGCTATCCTCGATGAATTTCAAAACGTTATCTTTTTATCGTTGTCCACTTATGTTACTTGTATGTCTTGTACAAAATGATATTTGAAGATCGTGGTATTGTTTCGAAAACGGTACCATGTACAGTACAAATATAACCAATGTTTATCTGACCTCAGCTGACAAAATGGAAGACTAAAACTGTAATCTTGGTTATATTGAAGTTTTCACCAATTTAATCCTATATTATTTGTTCATCTAGAGCAGTGGAGCTCAACCTTTTTCAAATCGTGGCCCAAATTGATGTAACTCCTGGAGCCGTGGTCCCCTGTTCATTACATAACTAGCCAAAATGGCATAATTACAAATGTTTTACAGATACAATTCTGCAAAGATGTAAATACGATTTTTAAATTCAGTTTACAGAGCCCCATGGCTGCTCCCTAGGAGGCAAGGGTCCCCAAGTCGGGACCCTCTGATGTACATATGGTGCTAATATTACCTTTAAACTGCAACATTTTTGATCAAACTAATAAGACGGAACCTTAGAATTAACAATCAAGATAGGAACCTATTTTTAAAAGTATTTTTCTAGTGTATAAAGTGAACGACTAATGTTGTCAGTAAGTTATTTGTTAATTGAAAATAAATTATAAAATACTTCCAGATGTTCTTTTTTATGCTCATTTGATGACAGTAATTTAAAGGGGAAGTCATTTGTACTGATCACATGTGATCGATAACATATGCTTCGTGCTTGTAACGATGATCGTATGAGTGGAGATGATTTGCGAAGGGAACGAATGAGTTTTCCATTCATTTGACAATACATTGTCGGAACAGTGCACCACAGGCGAAAAAGTTTGGGACCTTGATGTTACCGGAAGCCAAATCGTGTCTATTTTATGTCCATTACTGACGCTCTAGCAAGACAAGCTTGGCCATTTGTTGGGGGTGTATCCCTGTCCCCCAGTGATCTGCGCCCATGATGGTGCTCGATAGTAAAAGACAAGATGTTCCATATAAGAATTAGAATAGAGATGAATATTGAACTGTAATTTTTAAATCAGACTGTTTATGATGTACAGAAATTATAAATTTAACACCAGATTTCCCAAGACTTCTATTATTTCCATCTTAATTTTATTTGTTGTAATTCTTAAAATGATTATTTTGTCTGATAGAATGATGAATATTATGTAAACATGCCATCCTCAGGCAAGTTCTTAACAGCTTGTATTCTAATTTACAAAGTTACAAAGTTTCTTTTTAATAGGTTGAATCCGTTCTTTAAATAAATTCTGAATTAAGTTTTCTACATGAAATTTGACGCAAGACATAAGGCACCCACCGAAAGCAATAAATATGAATTGCTTGTACAACTTAGCCTTTGACTCATGAGTTTAGGGGACAGAACGTAAACTTCTGCGTATTAAAAAATAACAGAATAATTCAACAACAACAAACATGTTTTACTCAGAACTCATACCGTGTAAGACTTTTTTCTTTTGAGCAAGTCCCAGTCGGTTCTAATTGGTGGATACCAATGGCTTGTCAGATCTAGCACCATTTCAGTGTCTAACCAGATGTTGGAATCATGTTGACTACTAGTGGTGTTCAGGAACATACTCTCACGGGTAATTATATGCATACTATATGCTAATCTTATTTTGTCACGTAGTTAGGTCCTTCTGAGGTTGTGCTACTTGGCTTCAGATATAAGCTTCTTGGAGATAAAGCGTTGGAAACATCGTACAGTTTGCTACTTCAATGCATCTACATTGTTCCCATCTGAAAATCTATAAACAACAATTACCATATTTTTTGTCGGGTATCAAATGGTGATTTTGTCATGCATTTCATCCGGCAATTGTAGTACCTCGTAAGTATTATGAAATAGCCATACGAAAATATATTGTTTAGGATTAAATAAAAATCTTTTGGATTAAAGTCGGATTTTCGATCATGTTTGTAATGTCCACAAATGTTTTTAGGTCTTTCAAAGGATCTGAAAAGATTTAGTATTTTGTATTATCAGATAAAATTTAAGCCTTAAAAGAATCTTTGAAATAGTGTTAGCTATTAGGATAAAACATCAATGTATCTTTCAAAGCACAACACTATATAATCTGGTTTAGCCGCGGATTAAATTTTGCTGAAGTAAATGACAATTGGTTCAGAATAAAAAAGATTTAATGACGCATTACCACGAGATCTGTAAATTCCGGGGAATCATATAATAAATACGACAACATGTTACTTGAAGTATTGTAAAAGAGAACAAATCCTGCGTTGGAACTGATTACACAAAAAATCAAAAGAAATGAGTAACATATTTTTTTTTTTTAAAAAGCAGACAAAAATGGTTAAAGATATGGTAATTACTGTTGTTAAACAGCAATGTGACAGAAGATAACAACTAGTTTAATAGAAATCCTATAATCTAACAGAAGTTTTTGTCGGAAATAAAAAAAACATTTACAGATACAAAAAATAATAGATCATAGATATCTATGATCACATAGAATGCACATTTTCTGACTGTAAATCTGAAGATGCTGCAAAGCGAAAAAGATTTTTTAAAAGTGTCATATGTTATAAAATAAATGATTTCAACTCTATCCTTTCTATTACCCATAAAAAGAAGCTCACATACATATTTACTATACATCACTCAAAGTTATGAAAATTCAGTCTGAAAGGTTTTTGATCAAAACCGCCGTTCTGTGGTGATCTATCCTGATTGAATTTAAGCGCTACGATTAACATGTTTCAGGTTACCAACATTTAACAATCACTTTCACAGATCATTACATGTAGTTCAATAAATTGATGCATTAGCAAATAACAGACTGATGTGGCCGATCATAATTTTTTTCTATGTATTGAATGATTATTCTGGTTTTATAAAGGTAAAGTTCTTTGATGCCATGCCTGTCACTGTTCAACAACAGATATGAATCTAGAATTCGAAATGTGTTCAGGACATATGTTATGCGAGGTTAGTATTACATTTTAATCACATACATTCCGATAGGATTGTTCCAATTGAGTCCACGATTGGGTTTCCACGATTTCCACGATCAGGTTCCCCGCATTGTAACAGTTCAAATTTGTCTACAACCAACACGACCAACTGGTCATTTATGGAACAACCATTACATAACAAATGTCCTTTTAACAGTTATTATAGTGGGACATATATATCCTCACAACGCAGCATAATGATTATATTGGGTATTGAGACAAATGTTCAACTCAAGGGAACTAACTAATGTATCACTTGAAATATGAGATTTTAATACTAACGTCAATGTTACATGCCACATAATCTGTTCTTTACGGTGGCCCATATACGACAATTTATTTTTTTCTATTTTGAATTATAAACATCTGTTTTTATTTAAAAACTTGATTTTTCACCTTGGTGGAAAATAATATTCACCTAGGTGATAATTCAATGAATTTCTATTTAAAAACTTGATTTTTCACCTTGGTGGAAATTAATATTCACCTAGGTGATAATTCAATGAATTTCTATTTAAAAACTTGATTTTTCACCCTGGTGGAAAATAATATTCACCTAGGTGATAATTCAATGAATTTTGATTTAAAAACTTGATTTTTCACCCTGGTGGAAATTAATATTCACCTAGGTGATAATTCAATGAATTTTTATTTAAAAACTTGATTTTTCACCCTGGTGGAAAATAATATTCACCTAGGTGATAATTCAATGAATTTTTATTTAAAAACTTGATTTTTCACCCTGGTGGAAATTAATATTCACCTAGGTGATAATTCAATGAATTTGTATTTAAAAACTTGATTTTTCACCATGGTGGAAATTAATATTCACCTAGGTGATAATTCAATGAATTTTTATTTAAAAACTTGATTTTTCAAACTGGTGGAAATTAATATTCAAAACATCTTTCATGTCGATGGACAGCATAAAGAGTAGAAGAAGATGTACCAGCTCCACAACTACAGGAATTATGACTGGAAACAGTTCGATATGTTTAAAGGATTTTTTATACGCCCACACATTAATGTGGGCGTATATTGTAGTCGCCCCTGTCTGTCCGTCTGTCTGTCCGTCTGTCTGTCTGTCCACAATTGTTATGGACACAATAGAGATCTGGTTTCTTGATGGATTTTGATGAAACTTGCTGTGAGTGTTTGTTATCACCCAAGGATGAACCCTATTGAAAATCAGACGAATCGAAAAATATTTCATGGGTTATTGCCCTTGCTTTTGAAAATATCTTGTGGACATCATAGAGAGCTGGTTTCTTGATGGATTTTGATGAAACTTGGTATGAGTGTTTATATTGACCTTGGGTTAAACCCTTTTGAAAATCAGAAACATCGAAAAATATTTGATGAGTTATTGCCCTTGTTCTTTAAAACGCGTTAATTTTTCAGCCGTTAACAAAGTTGTGGACACGATACAGAGCTGGTTTCTTGATGGATTTTGATGAAACTTGCTGTGAGTGTTTATAAACACCCAAGTATGAACCCTATTGAAAATCAGACTAATTGAAAAATATTTCATGGGTTATTGCCCTTGCTTTTAAAAAATATGTTGTGGATACGGTAGAGAGCTGGTTTCTTGATGGATTTTGATGAAACTTGGTATGAGTGTTTGTATTGATCTTGGGATAAACCCTATTGAAAATCAGAAACATCGAAAAATATTTGATGAGTTATTGCCCTTGTTCTTTAAAATGCAGTTGTTCAGCCTTGAACAAAGTTGTGGACACGATAGAGAGCTGGTTTCTGGATGGATTTTGATGAAACTTGCTGCGATTGTTCATAAACACCCAAGAATGAACCCTATTGAAAATCAGACTAATCGAAAAATATTTCATGGGTTATTGCCCTTGCTTTTGAAAATATGTTGTGGACTCAATAGGGGGTTGGTTTTTTTGATGGATTTCGATTAAACTTGGTGTGAATATTTGTAATCATCCAAGGATAAACCCTTTTGAAATTCAGACAGATCAAAAAAATATTTAACATAATAAGGTTATTGCCCTTGATTTTAGAGAAAATGTCATTCTCATAATCTTTCATTTACTGACAACTCTTGTCAACACCCCGGACGAATTGGCTGCCATTATAAAAGTGGGCGTATTACGATGGCCATCGCTATTTTTTTCAAAATATACCAAGTGCTAAGTAGCTGTATCACCAGCAGATATATTCCTCGACAATAGTTGAATGAACCAATAACCATGTTAACAAGCAATCTGATTAAGTATCTGAGAGATACAGCTACTTAGCACTTGGTATATTTTGAAAAAAAATCCTTTATAGTCTGAATGCTATAAAAGGGAAAACATATCGAACTGTTTCCAGTCATAATTCCTGTAGTTGTGAAGCTGGTACATCTTCTTCTACTCTTTATGCTGTCCATCGACATGAAAGATGTTTTGAATATTAATTTCCACCAGGGTGAAAAATCAAGTTTTTAAATAAAAATTCACTGAATTATCACCTAGGTGAATATTATTTTCCACCAGGGTGAAAAATCAAGTTTTTAAATAAAAATTCATTGAATTATAAAAATTCCTTGAATTATCACCTAGGTGAATATTATTTTCCACCAGGGTGAAAAATCAAGTTTTTAAATAAAAATTCATTGAATTATCACCTAGGTGAATATTAATTTCCACCAGGGTGAAAAATCAAGTTTTTAAATCAAAATTCATTGAATTATCACCTAGGTGAATATTATTTTCCACCAGGGTGAAAAATCAAGTTTTTAAATAGAAATTCATTGAATTATCACCTAGGTGAATATTATTTTCCACCAAGGTGAAAAATCAAGTTTTTAAATAGAAATTCAAGTTTTTAAATAAAGACATAAGTTTATAATTCAAAATAGAAAAAAATAAATTTGTCGTATATGGGCCACCGTAGTTCTTTATTCCAAACGTGAAGTCAAAGATTTCTTTAAAATAATCTTAGTTCATGGTGTTCCAATTGATAAAAAATGTGTCAGAAATATCAAACGGTTTAGTATCGTTTTGGAAAAAATCACATGTATGACACCTTTATTAAGAATTTGTGTTAAATTTCTACAAAACTTTATATTCGCCTGAAGTTTTGTTTTTTCTGATTTTTGAAAAGATTACAAGACTCTTAGATTATTACTTTTGCGAAGGCGGTGCATCACCTTTTTGTTGAATCTTAAATAAATACTGTAGCACACAATAATCATGAAATAAGAAAAAATGCAAGAGCCAACATCCCGCAACATCCGGTTGTCTTTTTTTCCTGTTCTCTCTATTCAATGAGGTTGGATATAATTTTCTATAGGCCAAATTGCCTTTTTTATATACTAGCGACGTAAATCTTGGTGACAAAGTTCTGATCAATTCCAATTTAGTGAATTTTCTTTTAAAAACATTTAACTCTTATAGAATTATATAGGTTACAATATAGACAAACCAAATACAATCTCAACACAGAGACATCACGTGTATGGTATGATATAGCTGTGGTAAGAGTTAGAAATGACCGATTGCAGAAAATGAAATGAAGGTGCTGCTCCGAGGAAAGTGCAATTTTACTGCAGAGTAGATGTAGAATATACCATAATTGTCTTATTCTGGACAAAAAAAAAAATAGAACTCTCGCGATACGACGATTGCCTAATGGCGTCTACATGTTTCAGTCGTCCGCATTTTATTATATCATCGTCTTTGCCAGATTGTCGGATCCCGTGGGACTGTAATGACCGGTACAAGGACTTTCACTGAATCGTAATTACGAATAATTGCAGCGAATTTTTTTCTTTCATTACCTACAGACCTCTTTTTATTAAAACATCTTCAAAAAGTGACGAAAATTTCAAATGGATTTTTATTTTCGTCTGCAGACGGTGTGAAAAGATTAAATTGTTTGCTTGATTGATTTGATTGAACTGACAGTGATTAGAAAATTACTTATTTTCCTACTATATAACAACCATTTCCATGTTAAATCATAAAATTCAGCCTTCAATAAACTTTTCCAGAACTATCACTTGATTTCATATATAGAGAAGCCTCTTCCCTAATCCATTTAACGTATTAATAAAATATTGCTTATAAAAAAAAAATTTCACATGATCATTTGACCAATACTGAGGGTCAACTCGTCGACAGAATATGATGAGAGAACCCATAGAGATGTTATATGTTCAGACACATTCTTTCCAAGAAAGCTACTATTAAAGGGGGGGCAGTATTTTTGAATTTTCTATTTATTCAGCAAGATTCTTTAATAAGAAGGTGTAGGAGCCGTTATAGATACGAAAACAGGAGTTTAAAATTTGACAGTATTTTTTCTTCTTGATCGATATCTAGTTCATAAAATAGTGATTTATGTAGATGGCCATTCTGAAAGTCAATAAGAATAGATAACATGAAGGATCTATTCTGAATTTACCTGAAAAACTAATTCGTGATTCATAAAAAATCCTCTCCTTTACCAAACGTTTTTTTCACCACAGAGGCGCTAAATACACATCAGTCAGAAACCCTTTCATTGGACATCGAAACCTTTTATTTCCAATTTTAACACTGCTTCTGAAAGAAGATTATTGTAGGGGAGATAACAATGACAGTTTTCTGTCAGACTACATTGATTTATTATTCTATGTTGAATGTGCAGTATTGATCAGACTCATGTGAAACCATAATTAACTCCGTCGTTGTCAAGAATCTATATATGATTGAATGCATCTAGCTAAGTAAGAGTTAGAGAAGCACAAGATTATGGATATACTATTTCTGACATTCATTAACTCAACGTTTCACATGCTCATACAGGCAGAGTTATCAAGAGAATGAATGAGTCGAGTTAATAAATGTCAGAAATAGTATAATATCTTGTGCTTTTTTATCTATGCCTATTTCTATATGTCTTATAAACAATAAGTAAGAGTTGATATCAAGTCTACTGTGATTAATGTCTGTTTTTCAGACAAATTCCAGCTTTTGTAATATCGGAAAAATGAAATTAATTTCAGAATTCAGACATCAGAATATGATGAATAATTCTCTATTTTTTCTGATTCTATAGTTATTCATGTAATACTCAAAGATATCCCAATAGCCAAACACTTTAACCTGTTCAACCAACACATTTAAAACTTGATAATCATGTCTGTTGAAAGTGTAACGTATGATCGAAATATGAAACCAATTATAAACGCCTAAGATTACAGCGCGAGAGCTATAAGATGGACCAACTCGATATAGTATATTACCCAAATGGCTTATATTCAGCATTGCAACCAAATATTACTATTCGTAGTTACGTAAGATCAGAAAGCAACACAGACATCTGTAATTGTCAAAAAGTCACCTAGTCCGTGTCAGACTTGAAATTCGAATGTTCCGAAATATTTCCGGGACAAATTTTTTCCTGCCCTCGATATGTATGTCATCTTTGTATAAAGTTTCATATGGATCTAAATTTGCATAATGTTTGTATTTTACTTGTGATTAACTTAAACATGAAGCTGAGTTAACTTTTGGTTCGAGTGTTGGGTACGTAGAAGACTCCTTTCGCAACATCTGATGGTACTTCCCTTTGAATGGGCCACAACTTTTACCCCCGATTTCGCCACTCCTTTGATATTTTGACAACAGAATTGTTATGCTTCTACGTATTTAATTAATGAATTTTCGTTTCAGTTTTCAAAAGGTTAATCTATTTACGTTTCTTTCCAGGTTATAAAAAAATCTGGTTTAATTGAATGTTATGAGCACGAACTTGTTTTATATAGTACGAAAATAAAAGGAAAACCTACTAAAATCAAATCATGATGAAGAGAACATTGTCGCAAAGGCGTCTACAAATTTAACTTTAATGGAATTACATGAACCAACCTTCAGGGAAAAGGATTCATTTAACACATCTAGAGCTTTTTTTCATTTCCATCAAAATTGTCTGATTAAAACAGGTCGGGTGAAAAATTCAGGTCGTACTCGTTGGTGTACTTTTAGAAAGCCTCGATGGTTCTGTGAGGTAGACGCTCGCTCGTCATTCTGGAGGTCGCATAGATTGATTTAAAATAGCCAAAAGATCGTAACAAGAAATTGTTGACAGTTTTGGTCGTACTCGTTGATGTCTAATGAAAGTAATGAAATCCTATTCCATTCCATGATAAGATGTCCATGTCTGGTGTGGACACCTATGCACTTTTTCATTCATATATTTAAATATACATAATTAATTATTGAATATTGATAAAAATTTATTTATTGACATAGTTCATATTTCTATATTGTGTCTTTTATTTGTATCAGCTGCCGGATTAGCATAAGCTATTATATTCTGTAAAACATTACATGTAATGTAGAAATAAAATATTGTTTAAATCATGCTTAGAAGTTAATAATTTTTGAGCTTGTGATAAAGGTCTCAACGCCCATACTGTTATCCATTTCTACTTCACGAACATATTGGCTGTTTAAAAGATCCGCTTCCATTTAGAATCAGAGATTATTAATTAGTGAGTTACATTATATTAATCAGATTACTGGATTTATCCTTTTCCATTTAATTCTAATTCCTTTATAATTGCTAGAATGACCACTTGAACTTTCGAAGTAAATCCCCGAGTGGCTGTATTGGATTTGTAATTAATACTTGATTTATCACTTAAAATTCTCCCGGATTAATTGTTAGTACTTACCAGTGAAGATAATCAATCTCGACCACATTCTACAAACAATTTGGAAATAGAGATCTTAATTCAATCATGGCATTGCCTCACTCAAAAACTTTGTCTGTGTTGTGTGATAGCGGAACCCAAAAGAGAACAATATTAGCGAAACCCAAAAGAGAGCAATATTAGCCAAACCCAAATAAGAGCAATACTACATTTTATGTTTTTGTAATTTGCTATTCCACAATTAATTGGTTTTATTATATAATGTCATTAGAAAAATAGGAAATTTGATAATTTACACTGGAGACAAAAGTATCACCAAAGATAAGTAAATAAAAAAGAATGTAACGTTCATCTTAAATGTTTATTCGTCAAAATGTCGAAAACACACTTAAAGTATTCAAGTGTCAATTGCAGGAAAGAATTGGAGTTAACATAAAGTGTACAGATCTCAGAGCACACATCTATTATCTTATCTGGTCAACAAGAGAGAGATAGAACTCAGATACAAGATTCAAAATCACTCTGTCACAACGAGTAGATAAAGAAGAATTATTTTAAACACGCGAATCACATCAAACTTGACATAAAGGTAATTAATAACACGATTAATGCATTTCACACGTAATTATACATTTAATTTCCACTAAAACTCTTAAGTTTATTCTATTACAATCTTATCCTGATCAGATGGAAACTTGAGCTTCTATCGTGCTTAAATACCAAATTTGACACGTTGAGTGGAGGCCTGTTTTGGACTTATAAAGCGATCCGAGATCTGGAAAATCTTCTTTTTATGTCTTTATTTTTTTCTCGGGGTTGTTTCCTTCTGAATTTGTGCACATTTCACTACCTTGGCCTCAATTACAAACGTCGATAAAATTTAGCGTTTGTAAACTCGATAACAGTTTGATCCTTCAATTCACAACATTTTCGAAGCAAACGACGATGCGTTTCGCTAAAAGGAAACGAAACGTTGAATAGTCCAAATCTGTTCCAATTTCTATACTGAATATACAAAAACAAATCTTGACCTAGAAGTTCATGTCTGATAGTTTGATTATTGACTAGAAGACCGGAAGTAAGATTTAGCCAAAGGATAATTGTTCCTTAGGCGAGATTGACAACCGGAAGTTGAGATTATCAATTAAATAATAACCAGTAATTGGAAATTTCACAATGTTCTACAGTATGGGTCATTATTAAAGCTCGAAAGCTTCGAGGGCTCTGTGAGGTAGACGCTCGCTCGGTATTCTGGAGGTCCATGGTTTAACTCCGGAATTCAACCCAGTTCCCCCTGTCAGTGATGCAGATTTGTGGGATTGACATGGAAAAAAGTGTGTAGTTGTTCTTATGGAACAATCAACCGATGACATTTGTGCTACAAGGGATATTAAGATCCTCCGATAATTCTACATCGTAAAGGAGTATTGCTTAAAGCTTTTTATACCGTCAATATGGAACATTTGTCAGGAAATCAATTTTGAATTCTTAACAAAACTACACGTTAAAAAACGTATCATTGTAAATACCTGTAAAATCTCTATAAATTGCTTGTTTTGATGACGTTGCTTTAATAAGAACAGTAATGTCCACAAGACCAACTGCCGATCGATTTCATGTATTCTTCCTACAGTTAATAATATTCCTAATAGAATTAGAACACTCTGGTTCAGATCGGGATTCAATTAAAGTATCATGCAGTCATATTTCTGTATGCAATTCTTTTAAAACATTTAGATGTAGATGTACGACATCTTGTGAACCGGTGGTCAAATACTGTTGTATATAGCTCAGTGGGGTTGAAAGTTCTATTTTTGAGTTTGCTGACGTAAATAATGACGTCCAATAGTTATTTGCACTGCTTTGTGATAATATCTTTTCCACATATTCCAAATTCAGAAACTTGGAAACTGCACTCGCTGAATAACATGAATTGACATACTCTACCAGAAGCAGTAATGTATTTTCTTATCTCTTACATTATAATGTGTTACCAATCTATTGCTGTTTTACATCACGTTTCAAAAACATAACATGTTGAATAAAAAAAAAAACACTTTCACAAACACGGCTTTTAATTTTCTTAAAGTATATTTTCATTATGGTTATGTACATACGGTAAAGTAATTAGAGATAATGTGTCTGTACAAAATTTACAATAAATCCAAGTCAGAATATAGGCTACAATATATCAACAGGAGCAGGTTATGTTGAAGCCAAGATAGACATTAACAGCTTTTAAAGTACGTGACTAATTGACACTACCGTGAATATTGCCTTATCGATGGTTGTCAACGTGGGCATAATTTAAAAAGTCAGCGATTTCACTGAAATTTTTCATGTAAGGATATAAAACATAAACTGTTTTGAAATCACGTAATCGCAAATGACAACGAACACTCATCTGATAATTCAATTTACCGATCAACAAATGTCTCTGTTTCATATCTAAAATGTTGGAAATATAACGGTTCATTCGTTTTTTATCCTTCATCTTTTGTTGATGTACATGTATACTTCTTATTTCAATTGTTAATTGACACGAAAATATCAACTTAGTGTCAACAACAGGTGAAGGTCCAAATAGAATTTGATTCTTGTTAATATCAGGGAATTAAATAGTTAGTTTTATTAATGAATAACTAGAGATCTGATGGTCATAAATGATTGGATTACTTATCTTTCAGTCTCATAATCATCCTGATTACGTTACAAAAAATATCAACTAAAACCATAATATGAACTTTCTTAAACGATGACAGATAAGATATCAAAATGATAACATTTACAAGCAGGACTAGTAATTCAATTCCTAGAGTGTTATTAAAACTGATTCCACTCCTGAAGAGGGAAATTCTAGAACCAAGGCTTATCAGATTTCAGAAACAAATTAGCGTTGTTCCTAACATAATTACCCTCCGTGTTTTCGTAATAAACATGTTTATCAAACATGTTTGTGTATGCGGTGTCTTTAAGCGTGTAAGTAACAGTATCACAGCCCCCCGCCCCCACAACCTTAGACAAAATGTCGATCTCCGTTAACTGAGCAGATACATGTAGCCATGATTGATCTTTGCTGTCTTGTGAGTGATACTTTCGTATGTATTTACTTACTGTAACATACATATTTTTTTTCTATATTATGTATGTAATTTGGGAAATCAGCTGCAATTTGGAACAGAACAACTGGAAAATTGTCGGTTGTCATCGATTATTGTGTATGTAATTATGATATCCAATTCTATGTGAGCAAAAAATCAGAAGATTGTCGGAAGTCAACAAGAAGAAAAAATCTCTAACGATACCATATCCTCTGGTAGAGTTTCATACCAAATACTTCAAATATTTCACGCTGTAAAAAATAATTTCATAAGAATAAAGAGCGCTCATATTGGCATGCCAATGAAAGCAAACTCACTATTAGATACCCATTACTATTTGGAAGGTAATTAGAAAATAAGGTGGTCATTAGCTCTAGTCAATCAAGCGAGTGAAGTGATGTTATACTCTAGAATCTCTCTATAATCATGATATTACCGGATGGTGCCAGTCTTCTGATACCACTGATTGTTTTCCTGAAATAATCTTCCGACTGAGATGGCATGTCACGTCAAGTACCTTATTACATTGTATTTTGGATATAAGAGTATTTAACCCGACGTCTGTTATATTGATGGATAATTTGACAATTATGAGTTGATGTGAAGTCTATAGGGTGTATTCCACTCCACACCAACACCTCTCTCAGAGCAGAACTGTTATTTTTTCAGATCTAGTCTTGCATTCCTCCAGTCAAAAGTTCATTGTTTCTCTTATTTTATCCTCAACAACAAGTACCTTCCACACGATGATCAGATGTAAAATTATTTCGAAAATATCTTATAGAATAATTTGGAAGATACTCTTGACGGCATAGCCGTAGGAGACACTGGGGCAGAGCAGACAAATCGGTCAAAATATCATTATAATTCGGGCAATGAGTCGGTCTGCTCTCTCACAGTTGAGTCGTGGGCCCCTACGGCTATGCTTTACGGGACGCATTTGCCTGATAATATATAACTCTGAAAAATTCCGATAAGCTTGATGTATATTTATTGTATAGTGGCTTAAATGAGACATATAAGATGACAACTCTACATTGGTTACTCACGTCAGACTAAAGATCTTCTCAAACTGAATTATGTATTGATAAGACAAAACCTTTTAAAATGTCTATCTTCCTAATTATAAATACATCTAGGGGATAACAATCTTACAAATCATTGATCTCAACAGTATCTAAAGTACTAAGCTTTGGCCAAATTGGTCGCTGTCCTACTGTACGCCTAAAATCATCTCATTAAAGGAGCACGTACACCATCTGTCCGATTAATCATACATAAGCTAACCAGTTAAAGCAGGCCTGTGCAACCATCAAGTGCAAGTGCGGCCCGAAAGATGATTTTATTCGGTCCGCGGTGTCATTCTAAATTTTATGGAAATGCGGCCCGCGGGCAAATGCTTTATTTGCTCTTGTCACTGTCGGTGTAGCCCGCAGATTGTCTTCTGATATCGAAACCCGTTATATCCCATTGATGTCTTGTACGTTATATCTATGGTTTGATTATTCGGATTAATCTAACCTCTGAATAGCCGACAGTTCCCCTT
The DNA here is from genome assembly GCA_029955415.1 of Lottia scabra. NCBI lineage: Eukaryota > Metazoa > Mollusca > Gastropoda > Lottiidae > Lottia > Lottia scabra. Next base: position 10,782,835 of record JARJEI010000009.1, read on the forward strand.
TAACATTTAAACGTAAATAGAAAATTGAAAACTCTGATGACAATAATAAATCATTGTGGAGGTTCCCATTAATCTGTTAAACCCGAGGTGCGTGTTAATCTCAACGGAGACCCTTGATTATAAGGTTAACATTCTATTATTGTGAAAAGTTGAGGATCGCGTGACTATTATTGAAATAAACTATCATCACCGAAAACGCTTTATACCAATGAATAAAACAAATCTTATAGATAGGCTTCTTGATTTTCTATCAATTTACATAGTTTTTACATGGTTTTTACATCACCACCAAGAACAGAATGATACTTGGAAGTCTATTTTTTCCTAACCGTCATCGGGAACATAATACTTCTAGATCAATCATTTTTGTCTGACACTCATGTGTCGTTGTTGATGAAATTTAAAGGCGAATATTTAGCATTTTCGAAGGCCTTTGAATTTTTGTAAATAGCCTTCAGATTTACTAGCCTAAAATTACATAATCCCTTCAATTAAACCCGTTAACATTGCATTGTGTTTTCTATATAAGTCATAGTCTTAATAAACGACGAGACGTATTTTTGACTTTCAAACGCTGATATTTATGGATACACGGGGATTTGAAAGATTACATTTTGAGGGAGATATTTGAACATTATTACGGATTAGATTAGCTAAAACATTCCAGGTTTGGATACTAAAATTTGTTTGGTTGAATGGTTAGTGAACATATCTCTTAAACACATTTTCGGGCTACAGACAATATTTAATTGATACGAAGGCCAGGAAGTAGTCCGTTACAGTACAATGTTATCACGAAAGACGCAAGGTAAGTATATAATTACATTAAATTGGCAGGTCCCTTCGTACTTTAATCAGAAGCTCCGTGCAATCTTGAAATGATGCTAATTTGAATGCTGACTGTGCGACTTCCGGTTAAGATATTCAGACATGTGATTGGCTAATATTGTCAAGATTACAAGCTGAGCTAAGAGAGGAATTTAACACAGAAATGCTGTGCCTCAATAATGATTCGAAATTAGCTCAGGTTTATTGGGAATAAGTATTGTGTCCGTATCCACATATATACGAAATTCACATGTCAAGGTTACAAAAAGATATTCCTCATATTATTTGTGTTCGCTTAATCAGCTGACATTTAAGTGACAAAGTGGTATCAGGTGTTTCTAAGAGTAAGAACACCCGTCACTGCTGCTCAATAACAGTACATCACTAGGTTGATTTGATACTTCTTTTAAATCACTTTAAACAGACTTATAGTTACCTGATTTTCTGTTTCTTGCACCTTGACTGATTTGTTTCATCTGGTATAAATTGATCTGATTGCACACCATGATGATCATGAGTAGTGTTATCGCAGATCGAGATTAATCTTTTCGAAACACCTGATGGTACTCCTCTTTGAAGGAGTCCACCAATATACAACTATTGCTCTCAATTTGATCAGATTTTTTATTAACGAAATTGTCGTTTTTTTGCTGAATTTTATCATTGATTCTTAACTTTGAGAATGTAATTTATATTCTGCTAAAAGTACATAATTATAAAATACAACTGGAGGCCTTTTCTCATTTCCGTAGCAATGAGATATAAATCTCGTTTAGAAAAATTTAATAAAGAACGTAATATCATGACAGCAGAATTAAACAATATTATTATTAAGGTATGTGAAAGCTTCTTACAAACAGGGATTATGATCTACTTTTCTCTCCTATTGGGCAACAAACAATGTATAGGTTCCATTAATGTCAGTAGAAAGTACATTCTTGTTTACGATATATAATATATCAAAATATATCTTGTACGTTCAGCCTGTAGCACATAACGGTTTATTGTCCCATCTTAACGACTAGAAGCTTTTACAATGTCAGCCAATGTGATCTGAATCACTGTCAGGAGGGAAACTGGGTTGAAAATCCGAACGAATTATCTGAACCCATGCTGGGATTGAACCCTGGACAAGATAGCGAACAAGTGTCTTAAACTCACTATGCCACTTCGGACCCATAAATATATGATAAACATTATAATACACGTACTGGTTTAATATTCCTTAAACAATTTCTGTTCCTAAGGCATTGGGTTCTATTCGCGATGAAACTGTATCTCAAGCATTCAATGTCTTAATAGAAAGATTTGCAAGCATCGTGACATTAGGCCCTGGGTTTTCAATTCAAGTGTCCCCAATTACGCACAAAGATATTTTTTTTTTAGACCTATAGTTTGTGTCCCCTGGAAAATGCCCAATTGTCCCTGGTCTGGGACATGTCCCCCAAGTTGAAAACCCAGGCATTAGACTGATCTTTTTCGATTTCAATCTGTCGAGGATCTTTCTCAGTGTATTGTCTCATCCATCATGACTCTGTCGTCATTTCAGTCCACAATATTCTATGATGAATTATAACACAGATATATAAGATAATAAGATTCTCTATTTTTATTTTATCAATCTTGAGTTTTAAATTACAGTAAGGCTTGCAATCTGACGATAACACATTGTGATTAATAATGTATCCCAAGGGAATTCTGGAGTAATAGAGCACTAGCTAATAAGAAAAACAATCCTAAATACATTTTCTTTCTCTATAGTAAGCTTGTATAACATACAATTTGCTGGGGATTTTGTATTTCGCTTACATTATTCCAAAATCGCTGTTCGCCAATTGCAAGGAATTTAAATTCCAAATCCTGTTTACGTGGAGTGTGCTGATCTATGTTTTAATGCGTAGAATATCATGAACTCCAAACATTTTACTTTTATCCTGAAAATCTTCCATTTATTCCAGTCATTTTGCACATTGTGTTCTGAGGATTTTCCTGGGACCTTATTCTTAAAACTTAACTTAGATAAAATCCAGATTTTAAGAAATACTGTTATCTGATTGGATAATAATACTTAATCTAAAACTGATTTTAGTAACTGACCAATCAGATTACCTGATCACTAAAGGTATCTTAAGTTAAGTTTTCTAGAATAAGTCCCCAGTTACATTACATTATGTTATGATGTCATTATATTATACTATTGTGGATTGATTGAATTGAAATGAAAGTATATAACATTGTAATTAAATCATTCCTTGCAGCCACTAGAGGACATTAGTATCAATATAAATTCATAAGGGAATTACATCAATGATGTCGCCAGGATTTGATGAAATCAGACTAAGTCAAGTAATCAGACTCCATATAATGAAAATGTATGTACTAGTAAGAAATTGATTCTCACTCAAGTTTTTCATCATAAAATTTAATTTTAAGTCTAAAATTGTATTCCATAAAAAGAGATCAAGTCCCTTTTCCTACAATTCCATAAAAACGTCCCCAAGTATACATATTACTTTTGAAATTTTTAATTTAAAGGGACTGTCAAGAAGATTTCTGACCTGAAGCTTCATATCCGGTGAATAACAGGAACCACGGGCACCCAGCGGTGCTTTACAATCACTTTAACATGAGTTTTTTCAGTTTCTACCTTCTTTTTATACGCCCACACATAAATGTGGGCGTATATTGTAGTCGCCCCTGTCTGTCTGTCTGTCTGTCTGTCTGTCTGTCTGTCTGTCTGTCTGTCTGTCTGTCTGTCTGTCTGTCTGTCTGTCTGTCTGTCTGTCTGTCTGTCTGTCTGTCTGTCTGTCCGTCTGTCTGTCTGTCCGTCTGTCTATCCACAATTGTTGTGAACACGATAGAGAGCTGGTTTCTTGATGGATTTTGATAAAACTTGCTGTGAGTGTTTATAATCATCCAAGGAAGAAGCCTATTCAAAATCAGAAAAATCAAAAAATATTTAATGGGTTATTGCCCTTGTTTTTGAAAATACTTTGTGAACACGATAGAGACCTGGTTTCTTGATGGATTTTGATGAAACTTGGTGTGAGTGTTTGTCATGACCTTGGGATTAACCCTATTGAAAATCAGAATCATCGATAAATATTTTATGAGTTATTGCCCTTGTTCCTTAAAACGTTTTAATTTTATAGCCCGTAACACTCTCAAAGTTGTGAACACAATAGAGGGCTGGTTTCTTAATGGATTTTGATAAAACTTGCTGTGAGTGTTTATAATCATCCAAGGAAGAAGCCTATTGAAAATCAGAAAAATCGAATAATATTTGATGGGTTATTGCCCTTGTTTTTGAAAATACTTTGTGAACACGATAGAGAGCTGGTTTCTTGATGGATTTTGATGAAACTTGGTGTGAGTGTTTGTCATGACCTTGGGATTAACCCTATTGAAAATCAGAAACATCGATAAATATTTTATGAGTTATTGCCCTTGTTCCTTAAAACGTGTTAGTTTTATAGCCCATAACACTCTCAAAGTTGTGAACACAATCGAGAGCTTGTTTCTCAATGGAATTTGATAAAAATTATTGTGAGTGTTTATAGTCATCCAAGGAAGAAGCCTATTGAAAATCAGACAAATCGAAAAATATTTAATGGGTTATTGCCCTTGTTTTTGAAAATACTTTGTGAACATGATAGAGAGCTGGTTTCTTGATGGATTTTGATGAAACTTGGTGTGAGTGTTTGTCATGACCTTGGGATTAACCCTATTGAAAATCAGAAACATCGATAAATATTTTATGAGTTATTGCCCTTGTTCCTTAAAACGTGTTAGTTTTATAGCCCATAACACTCTCAAAGTTGTGAACACGATAGAGAGCTGGTTTCTTAATGGATTTTGATGAAACTTAGTGTGAGTGTTTGTCATGACCTTGGGATTAACCCTATTGAAAATCAGAAACATCGATAAATATTTTATGAATTATTGCCCTTGTTCCTTAAAACGTGTTAGTTTTATAGCCCATAACACTCTCAAAGTTGTGGACACAATAGAGAGCTGGTTTCTCGATTGAATTTGATGAAAATTATTGTGAGTGTTTATAATCATCCAAGGAAGAAGCCTATTGAAAATCAGACAAATCGAAAAATATTTAATGGGTTATTGCCCTTGTTTTTGAAAATACTTTGTGAACTTGATAGAAAGCTGGTTTCTTGATGGATTTTGATGAAACTTGGTGTGAGTGTTTGTCATGACCTTGGAATTAACCCTATTGAAAATCAGAAACATCGATAAATATTTTATGAGTTATTGCCCTTGTTCTTTAAAACGTGTTAATTTTATAGCCCGTAACACTCTCAAAGTTGTGAACACAATAGAGAGCTGGTTTCTTAATGGATTTTGATAAAACTTGCTGTGAGTGTTTATAATCATCCAAGGAAGAAGCCTATTGAAAATCAGAAAAATCGAAAAATATTTAATGGGTTATTGCCCTTGTTTTAGAAAATACTTTGTGAACATGATAGAGAGCTGGTTTCTCGATGGATTTTGATGAAACTTGGTGTGAGTGTTTGTCATGACCTTGGGATTAACCCTATTGAAAATCAGAAACATCGATAAATATTTTATGAGTTATTACCCTTGTTCTTTAAAATGTGTTAATTTTATAGCCTGTAACACTCTCAAAGTTGTGAACACAATAGAGAGCTGGTTTCTCGATGGAATTTGATAAAAATTATTGTGTGTGTTTATAATCGTCCACGGATGAAGCCTATTGAAAATCTGACAAATCAAAAAATATTTGATGGGTTATTTCCCTTGTTTTTGAAAATACTTTGTGAACACGATAGAGAGCTGGTTTCTTCATGGATTTTGATGAAACTTGGTTTGAGTGTTTATAATCACCCAAGGATAAACCCTATTGAAAATTAGAAGAATTGAAAAATATTTCATGGGTTATTGCCCTTGTTGACTTGTAGTTGTAAACACTCAAAAATCGTTCAATTTTGTAAACATTCTTGATGGCACGGTTTTTGACATATGTTTCATTTACTGATAGTTCTTGTCGACCTCCCAGACGACTTGGCTGCCATTACAAAAGTGGGCGTATTACGATGGGGCATCGCTATTTTTGTTGATATAACACGGATTTTTTCCATGTCTTTACTAACAAAAATGCGTCTAAAAATATAATATATGTTTTATGTTGCTAACATGGTGTTTCTTTATCCTTTTAGTATATTTGTTATAATTCAACAATATGTGCACACGAGAAAGCCTTTAAGACTCTGTAGATGACTTGTAGATGATTACAATGTTATGAAGAATTGTAATAGAGCTATCCCATGGACACAAAATGTCATCGTGTATGATAATAAGAAACTGGGTTTCGGTGATTTAAAATACATTAAATCAAATTCACTGATTATTAACAAAATTAGATCTAAATTTGTTAGGAGACGCTGCTATATTAGTATTTATGATGTGGCTGATAGGTTGATTGATGTTGTAATAAAGTATAATCAATGATTCAGTGTTAATATAACTATATTACCCCAGTTATTGGTTATGAGATTTTAGATATATCATACCATTTATCATTTAGGCTTAACCAATATCGATCTACACTTACGTGACAAACGTTTTACAGTGTATTCTATACTCGGTCTGTATACACAACTGACACTCGGTTCAGTGAGAAATCGTAAATAACTCAGGTACTACATAAATTTATAATTCAATAAATGCATAATTCAATAAATGAATAATTCAATCAATAAATAAATAATCAAATACGAGATTTATATTTTACATCTCTCGGTTATGCACGGTAATTTTTGCGGCGAAATCACGTAATGATAGTATGATTTAACTATGCAATGTACATACCTTGGAGTATACTCCTAGGTACATACTTTATACTTTAATGGGAACAATATAGGTTAATGTAGTTAATAACCTTGTTCCGTTTTTTCACGCTGTCTTCCCAAAAATATATTTTCTTCATAACCGTCCATGTGAACTGAATTTAAAACTTGTATCTGTGAATGAAACATTGAATTCATAGTTCGGAATTAATGGGGTGGCTACGGCTTTGAGAGTTCATGAATTTTGGCCAAGTTTTGAACAAGTTTGGGAACCATTAATTTGGAACAACCTAATTATCGACATCAATTCGGACTCATTACCATCTCTTTTTTATCTATTGTTATCTATCTCAACCCTCTCCTCTGTCATTCTTAACTGTTATACATACATCTGGAAGATTTAGCATTAGCAATTCTGGATGATCCTCGTCTAACTTATCTCGAGATTCAGTTTTATTTTGAAGTGGTAAGAGTCTTTCTTCCTCTCTACGTTTTAAAGTTCTAGTTTTCTATTCATGGACAGTATAGACAATAATTCTCAGCTGGTAATGGGATTTAATGATTGGAATTTTAGACACAACTGAACAAGGTTATGGCCCCATAAAGAGTTTTGACACCAAATAAAACACAATTGTAGAAATGTAATAAAATTGGAAGCTATCTAATACAAGGTAACAATCCTTAGTAAAAAAAATTGAGACTATACATTGTATGGAAAACAAATATGTAGAAAATGAGAGATAAATGATTAGATAGGAATATAATTGGGATTATGCGATTTTTGTGCAATCCTTGTATTTTTGGAGGCTATTTACATTTATTCAAGACTCAAATCGACCCTCGAAAATGCTAAACATTCCCCAACAGGATAATATGTAGAATTCAGCGCTCTGTTCGTCCACAACCAATGTGAATGGACAGACAGACAGACAGAGGTGGCGACTATAATGATAAAATAATTTTGGGTAGTAATAAAATATACAATAACTTTTTTTTTTTCTAGTTAAGTTACAGCTATTTTGGATTGGCATCGATGAGCAGAATTTTGCCTTATCTCAAACTTGGCCAATAAGAGTATATATTCATCAAAGTCTACAGTATACAAACAGAATCAAATAAACTATAAAACAAGTAATTTTCCTTAAAATTACAGGTTATTATTTAAAAAAAAAGCCTGAATAAAACGCTTAATACTTTATATATTGTAGTAATTATAATGTATAAGGTAGTTTTCTGGATTTATCAGATTTTACAGTATAGTTATGACACCATACAAGTTGCCTAATGAATATAAACTGTTATTCACCAAGTTTGAGAATTTTGACTTTTTGATCATTCTAAGAGGTAGTATTCCTTTAAGGTGATATAGAATAGTATTACGGTGAAAAACAACACATCCATTCATAGATTGGTCTCGATATTCCTATTAACAACGCTGCTTGTGTTACAAGAAAATAAAATTATTGAAATAAATAGATCACAATACATAAAAAGAAAGGATTAATCATTGGAAGTAAGAACATTAAAAACAAAATACGACAATGTTTTTATTTGTTCAAAACGTGGGGCTATAAATTATACAATATTAAATTTTCCTTCGGCTAAAAAACATTTTAATATTATGGTGCAATATTTCAGAGAATATTAAAAACAGATTCTAATAAGATATTTTTTTCGTTCAGATTGTCTGTAAGCTGTAATGTAAAAAATAGTCTGAGAAGTTGTTCTTCACTATCTTCAATTACGGGGCTTTTATATATAGACATAACTTTATGGTTTCACCCGTCGCCCTCAGGAACATGAGGCTAACCGGAAAAGAAAGAAAGAAACATCTATATTTTACAAGGATAACAACTTAGGTTCCGCGCGGATCCTTTCTCCCAGCTGGTCCTCGGCCAATCCTCTTGGCATTGATCTTTCTCGGATTATCCGTACCCATTTACAGCAAGGTGGACTGGAATTATGAGTGAAGATGACTTATTGTTGTTTCAGCTGTGTCTATATATTGTGCTTACAATTGCTAAATGCTATCTAAAGACTTTACGGGGCTTTTGTTATTAATGGATGTTAAACTGATCTCTACCGTTTGGACAAATGGCTATTGGCTGTGCACGTTAAAGATCCCTCGATCCCGGCTAATGCCACTGTCCTGGCAAAATTTCCCTAATTTCACACTACATGGCGTTTGCCCGTCCTCAATTAGTCCATATATGTTGAGAAAAGCAGGGCGTAAAACTCCATGCATTTCATTTATTTTTTTCTTCCGTTGGATCGTTGTTCTTTGCAACAGATTACAAAACTTCTTACAAAAATGTTTTAACTAAAATAGCCCACGATAGAGGAAGAAATCCTTGTCTGATACAACTGTCTTGACCTGCCTTACTTTGATAAATGAGATTATTCAACAAAGCAATGTGTAAGTAATGAACTATCTCTTCGACATCTATTAACATGTGGGTAGGATTCTTAAAATACATCTATAGTTGTTTAAAAGCTTTTTGTCGATATTATCCTCCACATTATCTGAATTCTATCGGATGATAGTTGTCAAATTATACCCTGAGGCATTGAAAGTAGCTTGATTATGGAGCAGATTTCAAGACACGCTATAAATATATGAAAAAAAGCTTCAATTACGTCATTTTTCCATTAATTTGGTAGTCTGTGGTTTTTCAAAGATTCTCTATGTCAGCCATGAGTGAGCCCAGAGGCCAAATGGGGTCATTTGACTCCCCCACCCCCACATACTAAAAAAGCAAATCATGCAAAACTTAGCAGTTTTCGTATTGCTGAAATTTTAAAATTACCGATTAGACATAAAATAACCGATATAACGTAGGTCTTCTAATTTATCCAGATTAATAAAATCTAACTAAGGAAAATAACAACAGCAAAACAATTCTTCTGTTTTCTTTGCCTTTTGTTCTTTTGCACATACCTAAGGGTCGGTGTGCTCCGATTTCCCAGCTTCTGTTAATGAAAGATAGGAAATTAATCCGGCTATTACATACAGTTTCTATCATGTGACAGCACGAGGAAATACCAGGAATGGTTAAGTAGTGGAATTGTTAATAGAACTTATTGGATACGAGTTCAGGCAAACCTTACACGACACAGAGAGCTATTTTGGTTTGATTTACAAATAAGTGAATAACAAGTAACCAACAGTATTCAAACAACCCACGAAAAGAAAACAATTACTGGGATCAGTATAATATTTGGGATAATGTGCAAGGAGGTAAGCCAAATCTGTATGTTTCTGTTGTAAGGTTCCGTCACTTATCAATGGAAGGGATTATATAAGCGAATCTGTAAAATTGTTAAAAAAATACCGATGTTAATCGTTAAGTCTTAAGTTTTTTAACTTGAATAATAATTTAAAAAATTCAATATCGCTAACGAGGACATTGGACCCGCATGTTTTGTTGTATTTTCACACACGAATTTATATCTGCTGGTGGGTTGGTATGCATATGCAACACAAAGCTGTTCCGAAAAATACATTAGTTTCACAAGGAAAATGTTATAGTTGCTGATACATTTCTGGTGCGCATATAATTTATGGACTATTTATAACTTATGATAATTTTTAGCCTTCACAACTCTTTAAAAAATATGAATTTAAGATGATATTTTAATGTCGACAAGTTGTTTTGCGTTTTAATCAATTGTTACAAGAGAACACCCTTTAGAATGAGCTAGATTTTGTTCTCGATGTGATCGATATCTTTGAAATCGACTTCGGTCTGGAAGCACCGAATCCTTTTACCCAGTAAAGGCTATTATATTTGATAATGGATTTAATTATACTTCCAGTAGTTATTACTGAACAGTTTCATTAACATTTCCCAAACTTTTTAGGACGCAGTTCTTCTCGGAAATTGAAAATAATTGAAATCATCAGGTTTAATGAAAGGATGTAGGACATTATTTCGATAAATGGAATTAAATAGGTATGTACTTAAGATAATCACCAACAAGCAAAACTGCGTTGGGTTACTTTGGAACTGTACAAAACTGTATCCCGCAGTTTGTTTCGGTACTTGGTCATACTTTCTATCAAATGCTGAGTATTATATGATGAACAGAAAAGCTTTCAAAATGAAACGAAATGAATGGAGTTTTACGTCCTGCTTTTCTGTACCTGTTTGGGCTAATTAAGGACGGGCAAACGCCATGCTGTGTGCAACGAGGGAAATTTTGCCTCGATTTTCAACTGTCGAGCAGTGTCGAGAGATCTTTAACGTGCATAGCCTTTAGCACACGGGGCCTCGGTTTATTGTCCCTTCCGAACGACAAGATGGTTTTTCCATGTCAGTTGAAAAATCCGAAGGTATCATCTCGGTCCATGCCGGGATTTAACCCTGGACCTTCAGGTAAGCGAGCAAGCGAGAACAGCTTTCAAAGACTATTCTAGCCTAATAGATTTCTGATAATGGTATCGTGATCTGATCAAGTTTAGATATAAGGGTGATTCATCAATTTGATGAACAATGTAACTTGTGAGATATACTCATATAATCTTGAAGAAACCATTTTGTATCATATCCCTTTAACACGTCATTACACGTTAACCCCTTTAATATACACAACATATTCAGAGAAATTATACTCACTGATTTCAGAACTTCTAGTATGTTAGAAAATGTTAATAAGAATTAGTATTTTGTGCGCTTACTCTAGTCAAACGTTTTCAATTCTGTTGTATCTATATTTATATTATGGTAAACATGCTAAAACCTGAATGTTCGAATGTGTCTAATCGCACTATCTTTGAAAATTTGTAAGCAAATCGAATTCATAAATGGATTTTTTGTCTGTATTTACATTATGGAAAATTGATAAAACTTTGTGCCATTATTTGATATCTTCACTGTTATCATGAAGCCGACGCGTACTCCTACGTGAATGTAAATCAATTTTATTGACCATTGGAAGACATGATTTTATACACCGCCCCTCAATATAATAATAAACACATTTACAAGGATTCCTATTCGCGCCATGTATGCATGTGACAAAGGATTCTTTTCTTGCGGGGATAATTATAACTCTTATATGTATTATTCAGATTCCCTATACGCCGCTAGTGGTTCTTGTACTTTCGGACAGATCCCGAGATCACCATCTGAAGTAATATTTTTCTGAAATAAGGTGCAAATATCGTGTCCAGATCTTAGACATGCCATGGACATATCATTATAGTTACGATCAAATGAAGATTGTTGTGAATGTGAGTTCGGTTCTCAATCGGTGTGTGAAAGGCCGATTGCCTTCATTCATCTTCAATCACAATTCCAGTCAACCCAGCTGTAAAGTTGTACGGATAATCTGAAAAAGATCAATGCCAAGAGGTTTGGCCAGCTTGGAGAAAGGACTATCTCGAGAACCTAAGTTGTTATCCTTGTAAAATATTGATGTTTATTTCATTCTTTCTAAGTTCACTTCCTCGATTACTCCGCACTGGAAACAGTACAGCACTTCATCTATTCTCAGAGTTAATGTTTGCGATCTTGACGTCATAATTTGATCTGACATTACTTCTTCATAATGTCGACAATGAGACGTTTAAGAAGTACCTTTATCTCGTTTTGTAGACTTTTTATCAGTTTGGATATTGTTATTAAAAAAAATGTAATTTTCTCTATTTTCAGATTTCAGTCTGGAATAATAAAAGGAATATTTACCAGATATGAGAATAATATAAGATTCATTGGAAACTGACAGAATAGTTTAGAACCTGATACAGAACCTCAACAGTTTTGAATGACAGTAAATGTATTCGGATCCCTAGCGAATTGATGACTGAAGGCAACATTCATTCTGCACAATTTCTTACAAATTCCAGCCTATTCAGAAGATTCCTTACTATATACATCCATTATTCCAGTAAAGCTGAATATATGTGATACACACGACATCTGAGATTGCTCCTGGGAGCATCACAAGTCTTTTCTTAATTGTAATATCGGAATACATATTGCTATGTAAAAGTTCATAATGACGTTAATGGAAACATACATGTAGTTTTACAGTGTTAACGAAAATTGATATATTTAATACAAGGAAAGACGTAATAAGTTAAGTAGGTCTGCTACATAAAAAAATTAACTTGCCTGTTCCAAGAATTTCCACATAAATATATTTGTGAATCTGAATTTCGCTTTATCTATGATTCAGTTAGTGCTCGGTGTTAAAAACTAAGTTTATTTGTGACAAAGGCAGTGCATAATTGTAATGCATTATCGACGTTGATAACTTTATTCACATTCTCCAGATTACATTTCTGCCTCGAAGTTTGGAACGCAAAATCATTAAAGTATTATGTATCTATATGAAAGTGGAGATATATGTTTGAAAATTGTATTTACTGTGAGACAATATATGGTGAAGTTAATATCATATTTTATGGAAGTTATATGAAGTGAATAATTCTGCGAACGTGACCACAGACATCATTTGAAATATAAACCATGGGTCCTAATGTAGTCCGTTATTATTTTTGACAGTTGGAAATGGATTAATAGCGAAGAAATCCAATAATTGAGAGAATAAATGAACCAGAATTCTTAAGAAATGGAATATTTAAGTAACATTTTCATCTTAGAATGAATTGAATTGATCATCCAAGACATAAAAGTCTCAGTCTAAAGAAGACTTATAGGATTATTTATAGTTTCTTTGTTCAGTTTCCAACCATCCTGACATCTTCACAATGGGAATAAAAAACTTAACCGAGCTCAATGTAACTAATTTTACAACGGTTGAACAATATTTTGACGCTGCGGGACTACCGGAAGTGATTTGTTTCAGTCTATTATTCCTTATAATAGGATTTGTGGGTATATCTGGAAATGGATTAGTAATTTATGTTGTTATTAGCAACAAGAAAATGCGACAATGTGCCACCAATTTAATGATTTGTAATTTGGCTCTGGCCGATTTAATCATAATGATGTTTGGTATCCCAGAAATAGTGCAGTTTATGATCAATCGGGGTTGGATATTTGACCTTTTGACCTGTAAAATCAATCGATTTATAATGGTATCCAGCCTCTACACCTCTGTTTTAACGCTTGTTGCTGTCTGTATAGAAAGGTGAGCATATTCTGAAAGACTTATTTCTTTTCCGTTTATGTTAAAGGAATACTACCTCTAAGAATGAACGAAAAATCTAAATTTTCAAATTTGGTCAATAGAAGTTTATATTCATCAAGGGACTTGCCTGGTCGCATAACTATACAACAGATTATCTAAATATTCTGATAAATCCAGAAAACAATGTTTATATACAATAATTAAAAAAAAACCCTTAATCAAATGTAAGGCGTTTATCAATTATAACCTGTTATTATATAGAAATTTACATAGTTTTATGTTTTTTTTTGCATTCTGTTTGTATACTGTGGACATCGTTGATGAATTTATATACTCTGATTGACCAAGTTTGAGAACTTAATTTTTTTGTTCGATCTGAGAGGTTGTATCGCTTTAATGTAGGTGTAATATAATAATATTTGTCTTGACGGTACCAAATAATATTTGTCTTGACGGTACCAAGTAATATTTGTCTTGTCGGTACCAAATAATATTTGTCTTGACGGTACCAAGTAGACTAATATTTGTCTTGACGGTACCAAGTAATATTTGTCTTGACGGTACCAAGTAGACTAATATTTGTCTTGACGGTACCAAGTAGACTAATATTTGTCTTGACGGTACCAAGTAATATTTGTCTTGACGGTACCAAGTAGACTAATATTTGTCTTGACGGTACCAAGTAATATTTGTCTTAACCAAGTAATATTTGTCTTAACCAAGTAATATTTGTCTTGACGGTACCAAGTAGACTAATATTTGTCTTGACGGTACCAAGTAATGTTTGTCTTGACGGTACCAAGTAGACTAATATTTGTCTTGACGGTACCAAGTAATATTTGTCTTGACGGTAACAAGTAGATTAATATTTGTCTTGACGGTACCAAGTAATATTTGTCTTGACCGTACCAAGTAATATTTGTCTTGACTGTACCAAGTAATATTTGTCTAAACCATACCAAGTAATATTTGTCTTGACTGTACCAAATAATATTTGTCCTGACCGTACCAAGTAATATTTGTCTTGGCGGTACCAAGTAATATTTGTCTTGACGGTACCAAGTAATATTTGTCTTGACCGTACCAAATACTATTTGTCTTGACGGTATCAAATAATATTTGTCTTGACGGTACCAAATACTATTTGTCTTGACGGTAACAAGTAATATTTATCTTGTCTTGCCGGTACCAAGTAATATTTGGTTTTCTTAATTCATCTATCTTGCATTACACTGCATTTTAATAGCAGCCTTGGGTTCGCAAAACTGAGCACTGAATCTGGATGCCACAAGGAAAAATACAATGTCAACCAACAGAAACTGACGAACCTATTATATTTATTCCTAATTAAAAATAATTATTGCAATCAATACATAATCATGGTTTCTGTATTATTTTAGGTATGTTGGTATAATCCATCCAATAAAGGCTTATGTTCTCTGTCACCGGAAGCGGATATCAGTAGCCATCGGGGTAATCTGGGTAATATCCTGTTTAGCTGGAATACCAACCTTGACCTTTAATGAAGTACTTCCGGGACAACAAAACGATACGTCATTGAAGTTCTGTATGATGTCATTTCCTGCATATCATAAAACATTCTTTTTGGTGTTTAAATTTAGTGAATTTGTGATATTTTATTTGGGTCCTTTGATAATTCAAGTTATTTTATACGCTACCGTGTCGAAACATCTGTTCACCAAATCTGACCAACTACACAGGAAATTGCAAAGTTTTGATGAAAATGGAACACCTATAGAGGTGACATCAGAAGCGGTACAGGCTCGACTTGGTGTGGTAAAAATGTTAATTCTGAGTGTCTTGGTGTATTTCCTGAGTTATTCTCCACAGCAAATTTTGTTATTTTATCACGTGATCTATCCTGCGACATTCCAATCACATTGGTCGTTACAAGTATGCGTTATGATCGTAGCTTATATCAACTCGGCCGTCAACCCTATATTTTACAGTATTTTTAGTCAGAATTTTAGAAACGGGTTTAAACGTGTCTTATGTTGTGAAAAAGACAAAAGAAAAATTACATATACTTCGAGTTGCAGATTGGGGCGTTTTGTAATGGTCAGTACCCATTGTTAGTTCGTCTTGAACATGTTATTGTCAAACGTTCACAAACCGTAATTTGCTGAAATTAACTGCCCAAACATTATGAGAACCCTTTAGATTGCAATGAAATGATTGAAATGTTTTTTAAAATTTGATCAAATTTTGTAATGCAAGATACATTATGATAACTTTTTTAAAAAATATGAAGTGAAATCGATTTTGTCCGTATAATTCATGCTACAAATACAAGCAATACGAAATTGTCTATGATGAAATCAACGTATGGATATTATGACACTTTTTTTAAAGCAAAGCGTACAGCACTATTTAAACGATATAATTAAGATCACAAATAAATGGATAGGCTACTATTTGTACAATTTTGATGGGTGACTAAAAAAAGATTTCTATATTATAATTCTTGAATATTCACTTCGATGTAAAATGAATAAATAAAGAACGTGGATCAGATTGTTTTTACTATACCAAACATTGGTTGTAGGGCGGACAACTCTGTTGTTTATGTAGTTTCAATACCCAATAGCCCACAATTGAAAAGTTTTATTCCACATCGGAATTTTTGTATGACCTTAGTCCGTCAGCTGCTATTGTATTGATTTTTGACATACTCATATCATGATGAAAACATCAAACATCCTGTGCATATGCAAATCATAACACGAAGCAATAAAATAGTTATATTTGAATATGTTTGGATAGTTAGATATGGTTTAATATAACGTCTTTATAACCACGGCCTAAACAAATGGGACCGCAGTTCACATTATGCAAAAAGCGTTGAATGAGTTATTGCCTATTATAGAGAACTAACGAACCAGATGGTATTGTTTATTATTCTGCCAATATTGTGATGATTATCTTCCTCTTATTATAAAAACATACGTGGAGCCCCCAGATGTCGCCCAAATAAACAGGTAGGCTAAAAGCATGTCTGATGCCTCATTAATATAATATAATATAATACAATGGAATGGAGTTTTACGTCCTATCCTCTGCACTTAGTGGGAAGGAGAGGAACGTACCATATCATAAATCTTATTATACAAAAAAAATTTTCTATCTGAAATGAATTATAAAGAGGCTTTCTAAACTTTGTATATGTATTGGAGACACTGATAGCATCAATTTGCGCCATTCCAATTTCCATTCCTACGTCTGAGCAGCATCCCAATGTCATACCTTTCTCCTTTACCATGGGAAGATGACGTCTGAGTAAAACTAACGCGTTTTATGACGTTACTGACAGTGATCTGCATAGATATTTATCAATAGTAGCTTCCGCTAGATCACTGTCGGTGACGTCATAAAACGCGTTAGTTTTAGTGGAATTGTGGAACCACAGACATCGGAATGGAAATTAGAATGACGCAAATTGATGCTATCAGTGTCCCCAATACACATACAAAGTTTAGAAAACCTCTTTACAATCTCTTTTAGATGAATTGGTGTTCGCTACATCAATGATCTAATATTTCAATTTGAATACAGGTCTTTAACAATCTGATAAAATTAAGATCTAGCATATTGTAAAGCTTATTCAATTACAGAAACACCTCGAGAGTCATTATCATATTCGTAGACAAATAGTCCTTGAAATTTTCGTAACATAAACTAAAATATAATAATGATATAAAAATATTCATATTAAAAGGAACAGTATAAAGTCAGATCTTTATCTCTGTATGCAGACAATTTATGGTCTATTAAATAGCTTTTGCATTGATCTGTTTATAACATATAATAGTTTAATTATTTGAAATGGAAACACATGTCAGTGCGATTTAATGTTTTGAAAATGGAAGTTGTTATACGTGAATTCGTTAACATATACAAGTTGATGTATTTGACGATTCCTACTCAATTTCTTATTTGTTTGCCATTTGTGGTGAGCAATTTTCTAGTAGGACATTATTCAACCCAGGATTTTAATACAGTTGGAATGAGCCTGTCTGTCATCTATTCCTTGGCATTGTCACCGATTTTTGGATTATCCACTGGGGCTGAAACTCTTCTATCGCAGACAAACGGAAGCGAACAACGAAACTCTCTTGGCATAGTTATTCAACGATGTTTGTGGATTGGATTCAATTTATGTTTTCTGGTTAGCTCTATTTTGGTTCATGCTGGATTTTTCTTAAAACTGATCGGACAAGATGTCGCTTTGGCCAGAGCGTGCCATGAGTTTATTTTGGTCTCTTTGCCGTGTATTTTCCTTTATTCCATTTGCATTATCCAAATCAAATATCTTCAGTGCCAAAAAATTGTGAAGTGTGTTGTTTTTATTGGGATTATAGCCAACGTACTTCATGTGGGATACGGAATATTATTTACTTTTGTCTTAGGACTTGGTGCTATAGGAATAGCTATTGCTTTGGGTGCTACCTTTTTATCTTGGAATATTTTATTATTTGTGTACATCAAATACAGTGGAAGTCACCAATCTACGTGGACTGGGTTTTCAATGCAAAGTCTAGAGAACTGGAGGACCCATCTTAGTATAAGCTTACCCAGTGCTTTTATGAATTGGTTGGAAACGTTTTGTTTCGAGATCTACACTATGCTCGTGGGACTGTTAGGATCTGTAGAGCTCTCCGCATATTTGATACTAAACAGCATATATTCAATAATATTCGGCTTAGCATGCGGGGCTTTGACAGCTGGGACTGTTCAGATAGGTAACTATTTGGGAAGTGGAAACCACGAGGAGGCTAAAATAGCAGCATTAGCTACAATATACATTTCTGCGGGATTACCTCTTATTTTTGCGATCCTTCTACTGTCGATGCATCAAGTCATCCCATTAGTATTCACTCAAGATAAATGGGTCATTTCTAAGGCTAAACCGTTAATTGTAGTACAGAGCGTTGTACAATTCTTTGATGGTATTTACATCATTGCTAGTGGAGCACTTCGAGCTTGTGGAAAACAACTATTCCTTGCTGTCATAGATACTGTTGTTTTTGGTGTAATCGGTATACCACTGTCTTTGTTTTTCATGTTTTGGACGCCACTGAAAGTGTTTGGAGCATTAATATCAATGACTATTGTCCTGATAATTGTGTGTATCTGTATTTTTCTCAGAACATATTTGATTAATTGGCCCCAAGAAGCAATAGATGCGATAAGAAGGACGGAAGTTGATGCTGTAAAGCAACTAGAAGCTGATGATCAAGACGAAGTTAATCCTATTCTACCGCAGAATGGATCTCGATCTTATTTCTTAATAATCGTTAAACTCTTTCTATGTCCTCTTATATTTATAGCATCTTTGGTTTCAACAATGTTATAGTATTTTTATTGATGTACATATATAATAGACAAATCAAGAAGCAAGGCTCGGTTCCAAGCAATCTAATTAAGATTCGATTACATTCCGTTTCGGTTAATTTTGATTGTCGACTCTGTGTAATCTAACCATTTATATAAGGCGAGCATCTTCTGGTGACGAAAATTTCAGCCAATCAAAAACTACCTTCAAGATCGCGGGTCTATACATTGATATGCATTGTGGGAAGACGAAACATAAAGTAAATCGACACAGCATTCCAAATTATGACGTAATACAAACTATAGCAATATAAACGCTGTTCTGATTGGCGGAGGGGTGGCATGTGCTATAAATAGCTTATTTCGTCAATAGAAGACGCTCACCTTATATAAGTGGTTATATTACATGGAGTCGACACTCAAAAAATAACCGAAACGAAATGTAATCTAATTTTAAGTCACCTTGATCTGAATCACCGATCAAAAAGTCCGAAACTTCTATCGCAGACTATACCTGAGGGATACGCCACCGCAGCTCCTCTTGTCGCCATGAACGCACTGGTGACTAAAAATGGAAGTTTTCTCCAGTTACCCATAACTTTCTCTTGCTCTTTTTTCTAATAAAATGCTATTTGAGTAAGACACCACATATTGTATTCTGTTATAAAATAATGATAGGATCAGCAAAATGACTTCAGTTTATTCTATATTGATTTTATTTTACTATATGAATAAAATACTATCATATTCATAGTAATTGTAACTATGATTATAGCTGATGTAAATGAAACGATTATAATTATATTTAATTAAGTATTCAAATAATTATGTAGGGATATTAAAATAGAACCTGAAACATGTTGCTACTCAGAATTTAATGATTTGTGATCTTTAGACAACTGATATAAATACCTAGATATCAGCAACCGCTAGAAGCGAATTTAACTTGTGATCGACCAAGTTATCAACCAACCAGCTAAAAAATTTGCAAACGTTATAAGGGGTATATATATTTCGGGGGTCAGCAAGGTACATGTTTCAGGGGTTAGCGGAAACGGTCTTACAGCTGAATAAAATCTGATAACCACGAGCTCCACATTAACTGTGAACACTTTAACTGAATATCTCAGTTGAATAAGTGTAAGTATGTGTTTGCTGCACTTCAGAACTCTTCTGGGGTAACAATGTTGTATGATTCTTAAAGAACTTATTCACAACAGCTTATAGTTTATTAGTGTCAGCACAGCGTTTGCCATGTAGGTCTGGCCCACGTTAGTTGGTTGAATATCTGGATCATCCTTCCGTACATCTTAAACATTCATTACCTTAGTGGCCATTCCTTCCAAGGTTAAAAACAAAACACTTCGGCACCCGACTTCCTCATTGCATGGATTAACTTTGATATTGTCAATTGAGTGTTTGATATGCATTTTAAAACAATCAGGCTACTTTAATATGTACTAATAATTATTAGATATTATGCATAAAACCTTTTGCTACCCTCGTATAACTCACACTTCGACAAAAGTGTAATCGGTTAAACCGGAAGAACGCAAATATTAAGTAAATTGTCTTAAAGTTGTAGAAATTCACTGAATTACACTTGTTTATTTTTTTCTGTCCATTCTTTGAAATAATGAAGTAAAAGATAAAACCTATCTAAAGTAGCATACATCCCAAAATGAGTCCCATCATAAGGCATAAGACGTTCTGACATCGGGAAAAAATCCACCGTTTCGATGCTATATCGAGATTTTAATAGTTTTGTTATTTTATTGTTATAAGCAACAACTTTATTCCAAGTTTGAGTCACAAATTGTGGACTTTTCAAGGGTCCGGGTGCTGGGGTGGTTCCAAAAATGACTAGAGGCCAGACAGATTTGCTGGCTTTAAGTTTGTCTAGACTGTCTTGAAGGACAATTTTCATAGCCAACTTTGTGTCGCATTTTTGATGAAGACCAACTGAAATAAACACTAATGTCTTTGGTTTGTTTGTTACACTATTCATAAGATCATCGAATATCTTTTTGTGTATCAATTTTTCAACTGTGATGACTTTAAAGTTCACTTTTCCTCCACACAGTTTTCCCTCTCGTCGTTGACGTGTTTTACATATACCACCATTGTCAAATTGCTTTTCAAATTGGCATCGTTTTGCTACATCTACATAATAAAAATAAAACAACAGTATTAGAAAATGTACACGAAACGTCAAACTTAATGAAAAACATACACATGTAAGGTACACATTTAATCATGTTGACATTTAATATGTCTGGACTGAATATCTCCCCTATATACTGATTCAATATTCAACGAATATTCACTAATAATATAGAACTACATGTATAAGCGCAATGCTGTTTTTATTGTTTGAACTCTGTTAAACATTTTTTGCTCTTGCTTAAGCTTTATTGTCAAACAAAGTCACCCCCACCTCCGCCTCTTTCATGAGGTTGGTATAAGGGTTTGGAAAAAGTTTATATTAGTATACGGGACTCCAATGTATACGGGACTCCATTGTTGGTGTATATAAACAACCAACTAAATGGAAAATGTTTCAGTATAAAAACGGTACCGTATAGTGCTCTGTTAAAAATTTAAGAAATTGTTAACAATTGAAAGAAGTGTCGTATTAATTTAACTTACTTGGATTTGTATCTTCTTTAAGCGCACCGTCTTTCAAATTCCCTGTCAAAGTAACAAATACTGCACTTGACAACTGTTCCATTAACGAATCACCTACAAAGTAAACTGTCCAGTTGTCCAAAACTTTACACGCTTCTTTTGTGGTAAATGGTTTGAACTCACAACGCCTGTCATGCGGTACCCATTTTGCATATTTCGGTAGAATAACTTCCCTCCTTAGATCAATACAGCCCTTACATCTACATTCTCTGACAGTTTTATTAACACACATATTGTTTAAACAACAAGGAGTCTCGCCTTCCGGATCACAAAGTGCTCGGATGTAGTTTGCAATAGGTCTAAATGTTTCGTTGCCACATTTCAGATCGGATCTTTGTAGATTGTGAGATATTGGCAGTCTATTTGTGGCTGTTTTGATTGTTTGCCATTCTTCGTGAAATTGAGCGTTTGTTAATTTCGGAGTGTGCCACCTTCCAAGAGTCATGCCTTCTAGAACGGAAGGACATTTTCCTATGTCCTTTTCTTTAGGTTCGATTGTTGTGAGACTTGCAGATATAGTTGATTTAGGTCTTGATTTTTTCTTCTGTTTATTTTTCAAAGCCTGCACTTTTTTCGTTTTCTTTGTTGGCGTTGGTATGTTCAATTTCTGTTTTCGTTTCTGATTCAATGACTGTTTTGGGTCTATCCCCTCCTTGTATTTCAATGGTTTTGGATTAAACAATTGCTTCCTGTTGTCCATCATACTTGGCTGTGTGACATAAAGTAGAACAAATGTCACAAACGCTATCCCGAAACATATTATGAAAGCCTTGATACCACTGATGTTTAAGCTTGAAAATGATCGAGACAAACACATTATATTTTCCTTCTGTAATGTAGAATTCAGAAACAGCACGTTAAGCCTTTAACTCAATAAAATTCACGTTTACAATTTGAAGTCAACCTGATGATCACATATCGACAAAATGCCCGGACCTAAAATGGCATAATATAAACTACCCATTTTACGTTGTAGATAGCCGCAGGGATTTATTGAAACTGAAAGATTAACGGATAATAATTATCGTTGACGATTGCCATTCCTATATAAGTATAGATATACATCAATGATAATGGTATACCTTCAGGCGTTATATTTGAAAGCTAAGTAAGTCAGTGATTTTCAACTTGGGCGAGTCCTTAAATGTTACCAGCATGAAAACGGTGTCCCTAAAAGGAACTGCGTGTTATTTTAAATGACAGTTAAGTTAGTATATTCATGAGACTTCCACTTTTCAATAAAGTTAGTCTGGTTAATGTATCGTCTAACTTGTTATTTCCCTTTATTTGATATAATCAATTGGAAGTGTCAGAATAATTTGAATATGTCGACGAATGTTATCGCAGCCATCAGACTCTAAAAGGCCGTACGTCAAGTGTCCGTTTTTACTATCCGCCTGTTGAAGACGTAACGTAATGGAATAAATTGCATCAGTGTGGTCACACAGAGACGTACGTCGAAAAAAATCGTAAACGTCAAATTTTCATTTCATTTTTTGATAAATCTGACGTACGTTAAATTCTGAATATTTCTTTGTTTGGGAATGAAATATTCGACTCACTTAACTTCCGGTTTCTGCAAGAAAAAAATTTAAACAGAAGTTGAATAGACGATGAGAAGACTTAGACTTCCAGTCCTATATTGCTATGGTCAATCCTTGGGTTTCAACTCGCAATTTCATAAAGTTTCGTAAAAGAAGAAGAATTGTACCCTCTTTATAGAATATCTACAAGGTGATGGACATGTGTAACCGCAATAAACGCTCCATTTGGGCGTATGAAATATGTGTCACTCTCCTTGTTAATCTAAATTAATGGCTCGTAAACATTTCAGATTATTAGGATGTTATCGCATTCACAACGGACAGCAATTATAGAATACCAATAACTTAGATCAACTGGAAGGTAGTGAATAATTCTTGACAAATTTTGATCACACATGTATAATTGATTAGACGAGGATAAGCATCTTGAACATTTACGATATTGCCCTTGTTCTTTAAGGTTACTAAATTAGTAACGCGGAACTCGACGCGGATCACATTGGTGGAGGCAGTGTTAGCGTCAATGGCGATGTTCAGTTGTGTGTCATCGGCCGAGTTTAGACTGTGGCTGGTGATGATGTCCTCAATCGGAGTCATGTAAAGCGAAAAAAGGACGGGGCAAAGGTGAGATCGTGATCTTTCGACATCACCAATGCATTCTAATATTCCGGGGCGCCGGAACCACGGGGGCGAGAGGGCGAACATGTGCCCTGTTTGTCACGGAGACACGGAGACACGGACAATTTTTATGTCATAGTAATAACAGCCGATGGGGGCAAGAGACTGTAAATGGGGATTTTATCTGGACTGGGCTCACATCCCCCCAAAAAAGAGCCGGTCGATACTATAAACCATGCGGCAGCCCAAATCGGCAGTCAGCTGATGTTCACGAACCCCAAACCTGCATCCCATTCCCTCTATTAACCATAAATCCAAGGAGCCCGACCAGCGCGTTGGATCCAGATCCACATTCACCCGTTCTTCAATTAAATTTACAACACATGGGGTAGGCGGCCGTTGCAATTTATTGATTCAAGCAAACTTAAACTTGTTCTAGCAACTTGTTCTGGCTTCCCCAGACAGGAAGGTTCTCTCGCTTCGCTCGGTCACATAGTGCCCTTTATATCACAAATGAAATGAAATGAATGAAGTTTTACGTCCTACTTTTCTGCACCTATATGGGCTAATTGAGGACGGGCAAACGCCATGCAGTGTGCAATGGGGGAAATTTTGCCAGGACAGCGGCATTAGCCTGCTCTTATTCCTGTCGCTTCCCCAGACAGGAAGGTTCTCTCGCTTCGCTCGGTCACATAGTGCCCTTTATATCACAAATGAAATGAAATGAATGAAGTTTTACGTCCTATTTTTCTAAACGTACATGGGCTAATTGAGGACGGGCAAACGCCATGCAGTGTGCAATGAGGGAAATTTTGCCAGGACAGCGGCATTAGCCTGCTCTTATTTTCGATTTCCAAATGTCGAGGGATCTTCAACGTGCACAGCCAATAGCACACGGGGCCTCGGTTTATTGTCCCATCCGAACGACTAGACGCTTTTCCATGTCAGCCCCTCCAACCTGCATCACCGACATGGGGAAACCGAGTTGAAAAATCCGAAGGTATCATCTCGACCCATGCCGGGATTGAACCCAGCTCCGCCCCCGACGCTAACATTTTATTCCGGCGGCCCTGCTAATATTATTCAAGAATCATTCAACCCGCTTTCCACCGTGTCGATGTTCCAGGTGAGAATGGATGGCATGATATGAACGTCTAATATCAACTTTATTCTGTATAACTGCAAAACATTATTTTAAATCACTGCAAATACTATAACATTGTTGAAACCAAAGATGCTATAAATATAAGAGGACATAGAAAGAGTTTAACGATTATTAAGAAATAAGATCGAGATTTATTCTGTGGTAGAATAGGATTAACTTCGTCGTGATCATCAGCTTCTAGTTGCTTTACAGCATCAACTTCCGTCCTTTTTATCGCATCTATTGCTTCTTGGGGCCAATTAATAAAATATGTTCTGAGAAAAATACAGATACACACCATCATCAGGACAATAGTCATTGATATTAATGCTCCAAACACTTTCAGTGGCGTCCAAAACATGAAAATCAACGACAGTGGTATACCGATTACACCAAAAACAACAGTATCTATGACAGCAAGGAAAAGTTGTTTTCCACAAGATCTAAGTGCTCCACTTGCAATGATGGTTATACCTTCAAAGAATTGTACAACGCTCTGTACTACAATTAACGGTTTAGCCATAGAAATGACCATCTCATTCTGTGTGAATACTAATGGAATGACTTGATGCATCGACAGTAGGAGGATCGCAAAAATAAGATGTAACCCCACAGAAATGTATATTGTAGCAATGCCTGCTATTTTAGCCTCCTCGTGATTCCCACTTCCCAAATAGTTACCTATCTGCACAGTCCCAGCTGTCAAAGCTCCAATTGATAAGTTGAATAGCATTGCATACATGCTGTTTAAAATCAAATACGCGGACAGCTCTACAGATCCTAACAGTCCCACGAGCATAGTGTAGATCTCGAAACAAAACGTTTCCAACCAATTCATAAAAGCACTGGGTAAGCTTATACTAAGATGGGTCCTCCAGTTCTCTAGACTTTGCATTGAAAATCCAGTCCACGTAGATTGGTGACTTCCACTGTATTTGATGTACACAAATAATAAAATATTCCAAGATAAAAAGGTAGCACCCAAAGCAATAGCTATTCCTATAGCACCAAGTCCTAACACAAAAGTAAATAATATTCCGTATCCCACATGAAGGACGTTAGCTATAATCCCGATAAAAACAACACACTTCACAATTTTTTGGCACTGAAGATATTTTATTTGGGTTATTAAAATGGAATAAAGGAAAATACACGGCAAAGAAACCAAAATAAACTCATGGCACGCTCTGGCCAAAGCGACATCTTGTCCGATCAGTTTTAAGAAAAATCCAGCATGAACCAAAATAGAGCTAACCAGAAAACATAAATTGAATCCAATCCACAAACATCGTTGAATAACTATACCAAGAGAGTTTCGTTGTTCGCTTCCGTTTGTCTGAGATAGAAGAGTTTCAGCCCCAGTGGATAATCCAACAATAGGTGACAATGCGAAGGAATAGATGACAGACAGGCTCATTCCAACTGTATTAAAATCCTGGGTTGAATAATGTCCAACTAGAAAATTACTCACTACAAATGGCAAACAAATATGAAATTGAGTAGGAATCGTCAAAAACATCAACTTGTATATTTTAACGAATTCACGTATAACAACTTCCATTTTCAAAACATTAAATCGCACTGGCATCGTCTGATATGTTTCGATTTACTAAGTTATGGTTAATAAAAAATTGTTTTTTACTCCTTTTTAAAACGTAACACAGCCCGTATGTTTACTAAACCAATCAAAACCAAAATCATAATGTCTTATTCAAGAAATATTTTTACGTTAAATAGTCAACTTATTTGTTTCCTTAACCAGATAGTCACCATCATTGAATTTGAATGCCGTGGCTCCAACACACAGTAAAAATTATGAGCTGTTGAACTACTTATTGCTGATTGGCTCTACTGTTAGAGTTGGATCTTCAGCGATATGTATTACTGCACTCATTTATTCCCCTTTCGCACTGCAAAAGTAATTCGGTTCTATCCAGTTCTATCCGATTAACTTCCAGTTGCTTTCGCACTTGCGAATAAACTTATTCGGTTATAACCAGTAGTTATCCAGATAGAAAAATCTACCTCCAGAGATGGATTTCAGATAAGTTGCAGTGCGAAAGCAAATAAGCAGTTATCCGGATACGTTGATCACGTGGGGTATCACGTTATAAACACTTCAAAATGACGTTTCTTGACGTGGACGTAGAAATAATAAAAAAAGAAAACCACAAGAAAAGGGCTAATAAAGTACAATAAAGTAATAGTGTACACGAGTTGTCTTGAAAAAGAATGCATATCCATCGAAAGAAGAAACAGAAAATGATATTGCTTATAATTTTATATATCATAATGTTTTGTGTCGTGACATGATGTGTTACTAAAAAAAATTTGTATCCAGATAACTTTGCAAGGCAGTGCGTATTGATAGTATTCAGTGCAAAAGAAAACCGAATTGAATCAAATCGAACTGTCTGATCGGCTATAACCGAATTCAAAAATCCAGTTGTGCAGTGAGAAAGGTGTATTAGTGCCTCACTTTATGTTAAACTTTCATTTGACATTTGTGTACAAATCTGATTTTGCTGGTTATGAGTACTGCCCATGAGGACCTTCAGCACCTTTTAAATACAGTGTCAGCCTATCCCACACTTCGTTTCTATTATAATATGGATGATAAGGCGACTCAACATATCATTATGTTTTAAAACAAATACTGATACTTAACAATTACAATACTTGAAAAATAATTGCCGATTTCCATTATGTCAGGTTCATAATTTAATTATTAAATGGTTCGTGTAAACTAGGGTCATTTTGTATCGCTAAATTCTTAACGTAGAGCTAAGCTTTTTTACGATGTATTGGGAGTGGTTTTTCGACTAAACTATTCCCAAATTCTTGAAGGTTGATACGTTAGATAAAAGATAAAGAGAACAACAGGAACAACAGGAACAACAGTAACGAGCTACAAAAAAGAGGTTTTAATAACAAGAACAATAACTCAAATAAAATATTTCAGATTTTCTGAACGGTAAATCTTTGAGTGTTAGTAAACAAATTAAGTTTTGCTAAAAAGTGAACACATTTTTAATAAAAGGGACCGTACAGATACTGAGATGATGAATTTTAATTTTTTCAAGAAACATTCTTCCCCTTTACCACCATGTCGATGTTCCAGGTGGGAGTGACTGTGAATGAACGTCTAACATCAACTGTATGCTGCATTACAGCTAGTTGTGGAAGTAGTTAGTAGTTGGATTGGTTCATTCGGATGGTACTATGATGTTGGTTTGGTAATTTGAGAATTAGTGCGATCAGGTTGGAACGAATGACATGACAGTGAAACTCGGCCGTGGGTAGTGTGGAGTGAGATACTCTTCTTCATTCTTCCAAACTCGTTGTGATCATGGTTATTCTTCTTGATGGTGGTAGTTAAAAGGCAGTTGATGGTTTGGTTTGGTTAGATTATCTGAAAAACATAGACAAAATATTGTGTATGGTTGTTGGTATAACAATTGGTTTCAAAGTACTCTGTCAGTTGCTTACGAGCGGGTTTTAGTCTTGGTACGGGATAAATACTCAATACAGTATTTGTGACCAATCAAAAATAACAATTTTCACAACTGCGGGAAAATTGCGTTATCATTGTCAACATCCGTTTAAGATACTTTTTAAGAAGCGAGACTTAATATATTTCGATAAAATACGACTTCTTTTTATACTGTAAAAAGTGATGATTTTTGTTTAAGAAATACTGTTTGAATATCATGTGCCTGTGAGAGGAGGTAAGAATATTAAAGATATAACATACCTTCATACCTTGAAAGGGCCATTCTGTTTATTTCAAAAAAGTTTCCATAATCAAAAAATCGCAAATTTTACCTGAGAGTATTTCTAAAGTATGTTTATTATACCTATCCATCTTCTTGATCAAATTGAATTTGGTTTTAAATATATAAACAGGGAGTATTTATTGCAATTTGACCTAGTTTTTGGTTTTGGCTTAATAAAGGCTTGATATTTCTAGCTGGAACCTTTTATAAATACACAGGCGGCACATTTCTCTACAATCAGGCGTTTATTTTACTCAAATCCGTTCAGTAGTTTTCAATCAGTGTCTAAAAAACTTAACACACTTTAAAACCTTACATAAGGTTTTATATTGGCATGTTTTTAGCGTTTAAAAATTAATGACTGGATTGTTTTAGTTAAAACTTTCATATACATTGAAGGACACATAGTGCAAAAAAAAATTGACCTAAAACAAAATGAGACTGTCCCTTTAAAACTCTTATACCCTATATAACTATATACGATTTTATTTTACCAGAATTAAGTGTCTGTGACTTATCGCTACTATAATTATATGGATGATAATGAAACTCAAAGTATCATTATTTTTATTATTATTATATGGATAACAATCTTAATAATTATGTCCAATTAAAACATTGAGTCTGGTTCATAAATTAATTTCTAAATGGACCATATAACCAGGGCCTTTTTATATCGCTAAACGCTCAGCCTCGTGCGATCAAGTGAACCAAGGTCCCATCTATGTATTGAACGTGGTTTTAACAAAGATCTACAACTAAACTATTCCCACATTATGAACCATATCCATCGACCATTAATCAAAATGCCTAACAACTATTGTCATCAATAGTTAATGCTAAAAATTTATATAAAATGTCCAGAAAAGTAAGCACACCTGCCGGGTGTCACAGTTGCTCAATAACATTGAAAGTGTTCAAGGTTAGCAATTTTAATTTTCATTAAAATAAATAAATTTACACATAACGGGAGAAAACTCTGTGAAGAATTTGATTATAGTAAAAAGTAGGAAACCCACTGTGATTAGAGGAAATGAAATAATGAACGCTTTTTGCAACTGTTGTATAATAGTAGTGATGTCCCTTTTTAATTATATAAAAGCTTATGTTTACAAGCGAGGGCGTGGATTTGGCAGGGCGCGTCCTCCCCCGCCTCTAAACACATTTTGAACATTATAATCCCGATATATAGCTCAGAATGCGCTTCAAAGCCATTTCAATTTTTTCTACAGAGAGGACCTCCTGGTTTGGACAAATCCACGCTCTTATCTACACACGATACCTCGATGTACAGGCTCTCGAAAGTAAGTCTTTTGTCACATAAAAGATTGATGAAATAGAGATTAATAATCCGTGATGTCTGAAGTCGTTGTATACTCTTGAACATTGTCGGCATTGTATACCTAGTCGGCTTCGTGGAGTGAGTCCAAAGTTGTGTTAAATTTATTCCGTCTGGATTATGTATAATTTTTGTGGTTATTTCCCCTTAATCAATATAACCAATTCGAAATGAAATGAATGGGTTTTTACGTCCAAGGTCGCGATATTGTGGATTATACCAATACAATCAAATATAATGGAAACCGATTTAGGAAATCCCTAAGAAACAAAAAAAAAATGAATGAATAATTTTATAATTTTTAACTGAATGTTTAAATACAGTTATGTATTCAACTAAAATATAGGCCGAAGTGGTCATTAAGACTTATTAAAAAAGATATCTCAAAATTCAGAATTTCAAGGGTTGAAAAATAATCGCATATAACACAATTTAACTCGCCGACAGAGGATTAACTGGAGACCCCCCCCCCCAAAAAAAAAAATAATGTTTTCGGTTAAAAAATCCCCAAAATCGGTCAAAATATCATTAAAATTCGGGCAATAGGTCGGTCTGCCCCCCTGTTTAGTCGTGGGCCCCTACGGCTATCATTATCAGCACCAATTGGAGGAATTGATTGATGAAAATAAACTCATAAAAGGTACTATAACTATAATGATTCTAAATTGAAGCTGAGTTTCTTAATCATATAAAAAGGACAAATTCAATAATAATACAGTTGTATTAAATGCTAAATATTGCTCGTTTAACACATTTATTGTCTAATTTTGGTACAAATATTAAATCAGTGTTCAGCAATAACGACTATGAGTGAAGACAAAAAGATCCGAGTTACGAGAATATTTGTTCACTAAATCAATTGTTCATCACATTTGGTGGTTGGACTAGCTGCGATCAACAAAACAATATCCAGCAGAGATCAAAAATAGATTCTACTTTGACCGTCAAGCCTTCATAGAATTCTTTCTTCAATCCAATTATTAATGAGAAAAGATAAAATGTGAAACTGTATGCCCTGTGAACTTCTCCGATAGCAAGAGAGTGAGTTGCAATATCGCCAATATCTGATAAAATTTCAAACAAATCAAATTTCATAGAAAAAATCAATTGAACTTTGTTCTCAAGTTTCTTGTGGTAGAAGAGTTTCATCTTGCAATTTGTTTCTAATTTTAGCACACGAGAAATATTTTCTTTCTAAAATAGGAAAGTTCAGTTCGTTACTGATATGCAGATATCTGAGATTTATGCTTTACTTTGAACGTCCCTCGACTGTAGGTACATGCATATACATTCTGACCAATTGTATACCATATATGTATTTCATAGCGATAAATAAGTAAGATAATCCGTCAAATTTTAACTTGGAAGTTATCTCTTGTCCATGTAGACCTTATATTGCCTTTAAAAAATATTCTTGAAGAAGGTTTTAACTCTATTTTAGCAATTGACAGAATTTTGCAGGATGTACAGGAACGCTGTTGAGAGAATTTCGGCCGTGTTTTCTCAATATTTGCTTTCTTCCGAGAACCAGAATCAAATTATTGAGCTATCAGTCTTGTAAGGTTCAGTTTTGTAGCAGTATTTCAATGTTCACTGCCCATGACAATATAAGAAGAATTGTGAAGTTTAGATGTACTTTATCATTGTCTTATCCGTCTGATCAGAACAATTCTTCAATGGAACACAATTAACTTTTCACTTATTCAAGGTCGTAGTTGGCTGATATATGGAGTCGGTCTGGAGCAATAATTCACCGTTTACCATCGTGGACAATAGCGGACAATTCAATGGAACATTCTATGATATATGATGATATCCAACAAGAAATCATTTATCAATTTCAATCTGTGGCTATTCTCTAACTGATTTTATTGATCTGGATGAATTCTAGACGTTGCTTGACCTTAAAGGTCATTCTGAGAAACATCCACATTATATTTAACTCTTTAATCTCATTTTCGTTTTATTTAACGTTGGATGGAAATATTGATAATTAGACAGAATCAATCTGTCAACATTTTCTACTGCTTTACTGCATTTCAATTCTTCATATTCTTGATAGAATTTCTATCCTAAGGAATCATGAGCACCTCGATTCTTTACATTCGTGGTTAAATCGTCGGCTTATTTTCAATTCACTTTAGTTTCTTTGAATTAATTTTCGAATCAGGCAAATGTGTAGTAAATCGCAAACCTGTGGGAAGACGTCAATGCAAAGAGTCTCGCCAAAGAAGTCAACGAATCATCTCATCCATATTTCAGGTAGATTCAGCTTTTCAAAAAGAATAAGTGGTAGAGTTTTTGCTTTCATACCACAGTCCAATAGCTGAATTCAATCATTTTTACACTCGCCGTCTTCATTTATTATATTTGACTTTGTTGCAATATACATCGATGGTCATTGAAGATATTTGCGGTGGTGTTTCTTGTAAGCATTCCCTAAAATCATTAAAAAGGAACTTGCTCCTCTTCGTCATTTTTATTTTTCGATATGAATATGTCAACCTATTGCTCTGTGCCTTGCGGAACTAATGGCATTATTTCATTAGTATCATGCTTTTTAGGCTGGTGCCATGCAACGAATTATTGTTTCTTCAGATTGGATCTTTGTTGCGTATAACCCGATATAATCTCTAAGCATTCTTATAGTATTAATCTGGTCTTTCTTTTTGATTTCATAGACCAATGGTACAAGTTGCACCCATGGGGTGTTTTTTTCTAACTTTGGTTTTAGATGGTTTTAGCAGTGGGTACAAAAAAAAGTATCTAGAATAATATTGATGTAAATCGACCCAGTAGTTCTGTATTGCTGTAAATGGACACAGTAGTTCTGTACTGCTGTAAATGGACACAGTAGTTCTGTATTGCCGTAAATGGACCCAGTAGTTCTGTGTCTCCCTTATGATCTGTTATTGTATTATATCACCACATAAAAAAACCACGCGTTATTGGATTTTCTTATTATTATCACTAGACTTATGCTGTAGATCACTGTACTGCAACTATTCAATCTGCAGTCTGTCGTTCTGCACTGCAATCTAATTACAGAAAAATTCAGTTTGACAAATCTGTTAAAATTGACACATGGTCATGGTGTAGCATATTTCAAACTCGTTTATCTGACGGTGGCAATCAGGCGGTTATTACAGAGTTATTCTAGTTATTTATCATTCCGCTACACTGACAATATACTTGTAACCATATGAAGAAAATCATTCATGATGAAAGAAACAGATATTAAAACTTCGATTCAAACTGATCTGTTAACAATTGTAAATAGATCCCGTTCACATGACGTCTTTCAGATGCTTCACAAAAATATGTTTTATTATAGATTTCTCAACATGGATTCTAAGCCAAACTAGGAAGCAATATTGTATTGAAATTGTATCAGTTATACGTTTATAGAAAACGTGATTATGCTAAAACTGTCAATATGTATTTTTGGTGATTTAATCAGTACTACTATTTTGGTTTTATGACATATTATTATAATTGCTATGAATGCATTGAAGTGAACCAGTGCGGCTTAGGCTGTCTTTAATTCAAGTAGAGGCATTTGTCTTACATGCCTTTTGTTGGTTTGTTTATGGCGGCTGTATTAGTACCTACATCTTTGTACTTTTTGTCTATTGTCCTTGTAGATCTTACTCGTACATTTTTTAATCTGGTTTCTTCCTGTCGCTGAAAAGGTTCGAAGATGCTGACATGAATTAGGCGTCAAAACCTTCTGATTGAAGTTTCGCTGTTTAGAAAAACGTTCCTTTTTTTCATCATAATATGACCTTGGACGTTTGCATTAACCATAACATGAAAAATTCATTTCAGTTCATATGGAATTAAACGAATTAAAATTGTCTCACCTTAAAGGTCTGAAAGACGAAGCTGCCCTACTCACGAAAGTAATGGCCATGCTTCCGCCGGCGTAGGTTTATACATTGATGTCCAAAGAAGATTGGGTTTATGGAAACCAGGTCAGACATATTAACCCCTTTCAGTTCATCCATAAGATAAATTTAGTTGAGTCAATTGTCTGTATTATTATGAATATCACGATTCTTTATTATTATGTATCTTCTTCTTAATCTCTAAATTACATTCTATTGTCTTTCTTGTATCGTGTAAATTGGAAAATGGTTGAAAAATGGAGATGGAGATGGTAAGATGTGGTGCTATTAAAATGTCTGCCGACTTAAGTAGTTCATAAAATTTGAGTTTAAGTAATCTTAGACAATTAATGCTTTGTTTTATTGTGTCGAGACGCCCTCGTGGGATCCGCAGTTTCAACAGAGCTATTACCAATAAATGAATATTTCAAAGGAGCAATAAAGAAACCAAGTTCTTACGATCCAAGCCGCAAAACGAAACTCGAATCCAAAGACATTTTGAGGAAACATAGGTAACAGCTTTAACCCCTTTCAAATAACTTTTACGATATTATACAAAGGCATCTTTGCAATGGTAAAGTGAATTATGAAAAACGCATTAATAATTTAAATCATCACGGTTTCTATTTTACTGTTTGCATCTGATAATATGCATCTGATAATACCAAGTCTTTAAAATATTAACATTCATTGGAAACTGTGAATTTTCCTTTAGTTGCGACACTAAACTTAATTTGAATGCTCTTGTTAAAAGTCAAGCAATTAACCAGAATTTAACCTCTTTTGAAACAAACCGTTAATAAAAATATACCATGTCATATAGCTCCCTTTTCTTTCACATTTCTATACCCCCTCTGCATGTGCCTACCCCATACCCTCTCCGTAAAGATTGTTAAACCAATATGAAAATAGATGAAGTGTTCTGGAACATAGTATATATAGGTTACATTGGTATTTATCAATACTGGTAAATTCCACATATTTTTTAGTAATAACGGAAATGTGAAGTGATTCGAGAACAAAAGAATAGTTCGATTTTCTTTAATTGATACAAGAAACTGACGAGAAATTCCTCTTGGCGGATCGCTTTTAATCACGTTCTTAAAAATTAGGTTTGAAAAAATGAAGTTAAAATAGATCAAACTTTAATTGTTTCGACATTTTCTTGCCGTTTTTTTGTTTCTCTTGTCTAATTATACAATAAGATGTCGAATTCCTAATGTTTCCTATTACATACTAACGAAATACCGTCAGCAATAAGAATCTTTCAATCAACATCAGAGTATAGTCGTTTAATTTGTTTTCTAAGGCATAACCAATTGTTCGTCCCTTGTATGTGAGTAAAATCTTTTCCCGGTTCCTTTAAAGGTTATGGCTGATTACCTTTTGCCTAATTTCAAGTTTCAGTACCTTATTTAGAATGACTTATGACGCATTTCGAAAGACTTGAAGTCAAATACAGCCAGACTTTCAACCAGTATCTCAATATCAATGTATACTGTATATATAACCTTGGTTTTAAACAAACATATTATCTTATTTATGGATAAGGCACTCATCTAATCGAACTACTTCTGTATTATTGGGGATGAGAACTGGAAGTTCAAGGAAGAAGAGTTTGGTGTCTTTCCACAGTTCATACTGGCACCACTAAAAATATGACGTCCATTCAATCAGCAATAAGATTCCCCGATGGCAGAATTTTTCAATTCAATGTTACAAATTTGGTCGCGGTCACCAGATACCAGAAACGTTACACAGTCACCGATATCAATTAGAAACGTGACACAGTCACCGATATCAATAAGAAACGTGACGCAGTTGCTGATATCAATAAGAAGCGTGACGCAGTCACCGATATCAATAAGAAACGCGACGCAGTTACTGATATAAAAAAGAATCGTGGCGCAGTATCATTCAGAAACTTGATAGCAAATAGAAAAGTGACACAGTATCAATCAGAAACGTGACGCAGTCACCGATGGCAATAAGAAACGTGACGCAGTCACTGATATCAATAAGAAACGTGACGCAGTCACTGATATCAATAAGAAACGTTACACAGTTACTAATATAAATCAGAAACGTGACGCAGTCACTGATAGCAATACGAAACTTGACGCAGTCACCGATATCAATAAGAAACGTGACACAGTTACTAATATCAATAAGAAACGCTACACAGTTACTGAATAGCAATACGAAACTTGACGTAGTATCAATCAGAAACGTGACGCAATAGCAATACGAAACGTGACGCGGTCACTGATAGCAATAAAAAATGTGACACAGTATTAATAAGAAACGTGATGCAGTTACTGATATCAATAAGAAACGTACAAGATTTTATCGAAGTAACAGGTAAATAATATGAATATAATAATGGTTTTATGAGATAAGGAATTGATTTATGGTAGAATATAGTCCATGTTAAACAGCATTTATTACTCAGAATGGGTAGTAGCCTTTATACGATATTGATCAAGTAAACACTAGTGTCTGAGGAGATTGCCTGCCATGAATAGGTGCTGACTTATTGAATCAAATATTTGCTAAGATTATTGTGATAATGTTACATGTTAGGCTATAATTTCTTTCCAATAATTTACTTCCAATGTGAAAATTTGTAGTAACATTATAGATTAAGATGGAAAGAGAAAGGAATTCCTGATATTAGCTTAGTACAACCTTTTATTCGAATGTCTATATATTCATTTAATAGTTCTCAAATGACGCCCTCAGTTCTAATTACATCAAATTTGAAATATGTTTTATTCAAAAATGATGAATAGTTTCTATGGCTGTTCCACCTGCTCCCCGAGTAAAATGAGCATTTCAGTCTTGTGCTTGTGTACAACAGAGGTTGATCTGTAAAACTGGTACATGCTATTGAGTAAATGAATGAATGTATCTTCTAGAGCTGTTTCGCTTCAATTAGTTGAATCATGTGTTTTTTTTCCAAAAAGGTCTTCAGTTTACCACAGTATAAGGCTATCTGACATTCGTTCTATCACTGTTCCAGTATAATTGAAGACATGATGGAAGCCTAGAGCAGATACCGTGTTAAATGAAGCTAATTTAGAAGTTATGATATCTAATCATTGTGAGTATATGATGCCATTCCCCTGGGCATTGTTTGAATAATCACAGTGCTAAGATATACCGCTTCAAGACATTGATAAGTCTGAGACTCGTGTTTGTACGAACTTGACGCATACAATTTGTAGTGCTAAGATCATCTTACAAATTGAACAAAACATTGTAATACTAGTAGAGCTTCGACAATTTAAAATAAAACAATCATCATCTCTCTGTTTATTTTATACCAATTCAACTGAATATTTGGTTATAAGGACGTGGTTGTAAAAATCAAGCCGTCTAAGGCTACGGTTCCACCAAGCTTATGATTCAGCGTTGGCGTTGGCGTCGGCGTCAGCGTTCGCGTTTGAATAAGTTCTATGTTCTGGCATACAAGTGATTCGACTGGGCGTTCGCCTTTGCGTCGTATCTATCTTCGGACGCAGCCAACGCTACCACACCCAATTTCAAATCACGACGCCTGCGTTTTGTGCAATATTTGGAATGAGACGTCATCAATCTTAAAACACGTGGTAGTATAATCTATGGCAATTTCAGCTGAAAACACACAGACCTGGTTGCTTGGTAGAAAGACTCGAACGCGGATTAAAATGCAGACGGGGAAGTTGACGCTTACAGGTTCATCTCATTTCCCACAACCAGCAACTCTAATCATTGTAGGTAGATCGTTCTGGTCGGATGTAACAATATGGCAAAGGGAAAATACATGTGGTCTGATCCAACAGAACTTAGATATAGGAGGGGTTTATGGATCTATAAAATTTGATCCTTATTACTAACTCTATAATATATTTTTGAGGCTTTTTGCTTCTAATGAAACTTGCATAGTTTAGCATTCGTTTGACGTACACAATTCTGACGTAGGTATGTGTGACCACAGCCTTAAACCAAATTTGCTCCTGTATACGTTATGATAAATTAGGGAATATTCTCCACATTTAAACTAAGTAAGTCTAACAGCATCTTATTGACCAGAGACGAACCTTGCAATCGACAGCTGTGATGTACTGACACGCCAGTTTGACTTACTGAATTACCATCATTCGCTAGAGACCTATTTGCTAAAACCAACAATAAATTTGATTGTGTGATAGTATTAAAAGGCCATTTGGGGTTTAAATGTAAAGTGTTTATCTGATTTTATGTCTATATAAATCTATTCGATGTTTACTGGGATTTTGTTGGATAACTGTAAATCTCTGAATTTTTACAGAACGTTGTCCTTTTGGAATTGTGATAGAGATATTAAAGGATCATAGTAATGATTTGAAGTATTTAGACGCCTGGGAGACGCCTGGGTGGTTTGGTGAACTATAATAATCATTGTGTGAATCGTTGAAGGTTAAAAGAAAGATTTGATGAAAAGATCAAAGTCTAAGTGAAATAATTAAACATAACAAGAAAGATTTTGATGAAGTCAGGATGTTCGTTATCAACGTTGTTGGGTATAGGTGTATATTTAATTGGGTTGTGGTGTACTTGCATATGCCCACCAAACTTCTTGTCGGATTCGAATGAACAAATTGATTAGGGATATTGCTGAAGCAGTAGCACATTGGTAACATGTATATTATTTCCAATGCTTACTCACAAAATATGCTAAATTAACGAAGATATAAGTCAGACACAACAAATCTATCCTAAAGAATATTTCTGTTATGAATACGCTGGAGGAAGAATTAGAATCAGAAGGTCATGGTCACGATATTTGACTTGTCGAGTCATATATAGTAATTTTGTAGGAGGTTTCAAAGGCAGGAAGGTTATGGAGGATGAAAGAGGGGTCATCTCATTCGCCAGATTTATAACTCTTCTAAAAGACTCGATGGGAATAGTAATTAAGGTTATTTTCAACTTAATTTAACTCCAAAAGACCATTTCTATTGACAATCAGTAAAGTAATTTCTTCTACATCTCCAAATGTCTGGTTTCAGTTATACTGATGGCATATTTTACAATATTTAAAAACACGTATCCTCGGGGTAATGGTTTTCTTTTTATCACTTGTTACTACTAATTCCAGTTAAATACCAAATGATGGAATCGATTTTAAAGTTAAAAGTATAGGGTAAGATAGTGGATCCTTATCTCACAAGTTCAATGTTGGGGTTGTGACGGTAGTGTACTTCGCGATAAGTGTATTGAGAAATGGGGTCTTAGCTGCGTTGATGATATAGGCAGAAAGATAAGAGACCTGGAGAGGAATGTGACAGTTGAAAGGGTTTGATACAAGTGGATCTAAACACGCTAGATACAATTACCATTGATGGATACAAATGAGACGGCTTTATTCTTCTGAAAAGTGCAAAACGTGCAATCTTGACGGAAAGCATTATCATCAAATCCGATCGATGCAAGAATCCGCAATTGTCAGAGAAGCATCGTGTCCAAATACAAAATAAGATGCCGTTATAATGATAGACAGTGAAGATATCTGACACTGCCATTTCGAATATAAATATTAAAAATGAAAAAAGTTAATTTGTATATGAGGCTGAATTATAAGATGATCTATAGTTTATATTACGATAAGTAATGGTTTGTGTTGTACGAGTCCATTAATTTGAAATATGAAATATAAGACAGACACTTTGTTAATATCCTGTCTACATATTCTAGATGAGGTTTCAGGCGATGTATTACACATTTGATTTATCAAGTCACTATCCAGACAAAATAACATTATTGTTCCGTGGGTCATATTCAGCCCTAAATCCAAACTCATGCAATTTTTAAATAAGGTATATTTTTACGATTTATGAATATATACATTTTGCTTTGTTCCATTTCAGATTCTGGCCCAATTCCATCTACATTGGAATAGCAAGTGCTTTTCAAATTTTGCTTCAATTTGATTGTTTTTATTGGCAATAAGGCTTACATAACTTCCAATATTAAATCTTATAAGTGGTATGGGTAGTTAAAATCAAATATTATCAAATAGAAAGATAGATTTCATAAACATTAAATGCGAAAAGGGTGGTGATCGATCAGTCAGATTTTAAACACCAAATTACAACATTAAGTGGTACTCTGCAATATTTCAAACATCTTCGAACACCTACACGATTTCTGTCATGAATCTAAGTTGACATTGTACATCAAGAACAGTAAAGGAACAGTAAGTATAATATTCAAGCAAGGAGGACGATGCATCAATAAATTATCTCTTCGCATCCCGCCTTCAGGAGACATGGTATCTCATAGCGAGAGAGTGAGGGAGAGTTAAAGGGTGGCTATCCTGGGGTCGATACATTTTCTTCCAATACTTGCTCATCGTCATTCAGAATGAAGAGGCTGGCATTGAATTTGCATCTAGTCGTTTGGATAGGACAATAATCAGAGGTCCCATTTGGTACAGGCTATGTGGGTTTAAGATCTATCGATAGTTAGAAAATGGATATAAAATGAGATCATTCCACATTGCATACTCCATGTTATTTACCCGTCCTTTTCTGTCTAAAAAGTAGGACGTATTTCATTTCACTTCGCACCCTGATTTGCTGATTTTAGTCTTCTTTTTATAACACATCTTATCTACTTTAAAACCACTGTATTCTGAATTGCGAAATGGACAGCAATATTCATCAGAGATTTTGAATAACTAAGTCTATATAAGTAAAGCAGCTTAAGTTGATAAAAACGTGGAACTATACAAAGCTCTTATTGTCGTATTGTCAGATTTTAATCCCTTGATGTATTGTTCTAGAGATAAGTGGGGAAATAATTCTCAATGTTCAAATGGTAATATTAAAATTGTATATGAAAACCGATTTGCTGTCTCGCTACGGAATTAAATTTTCATATTTATATGGTTATTGTATGTTAAAGGGACTGTCAAGAGGTTTTGAAGTGTTAAATTTGAGATTGTTATTTCAGCTGAACTTGCATCATATCGAATTCACATTATAGCATGTACTTTGACAAATGTCGCCAAGCAAAGTGAACCATAGAACTGTAAATGTAAACGTAAATAAAATCATTGTTGTCATTCCATTTTCATTTCTAAGATCTCATACAACTACAACAACATAATGTGCTTTATATTTTTGTGACAGTTTTGAAACTTCAGTGTCCAATTATAGAAACACTATAATACAAAGATATGTTTATATCATTTTCAAAGAATTATGTAAGAGGTACATCTAAAAGGTCAACAGGTCAACTATACCGAAGTTAATTATATTAAATTTTTGATACATGAAAGGAAGTTTCGACTTGATTATATAATATTGAAAGAAAATTGTAAAACATCTATAAAATATGAATTATTGTTGTCTGAAACATCTTTGTACTCTATATTAAAGGCAAACGTTCACAATTTAGCTAAGCTAATCAATTATTGTGTCCAGTGTTTATTCTTAAATTGAACATTCAACTTCCTGGGTATCCATACCTATCTTTTCAAGAGTTGTTCCAAGTCTGAAAACATTTAAAATTTGTCCTTAGCCTTCCCTAATGCTTTCCTATTAAAGACCTTATCAAGTAGAGAACAATTTTCGAGTTCCCTAATTTTAGACTGTGGATAAACAATTGGACGGGAAAAAATGTGATATATAGATTTTAAGCAATTTCGAAGAGATTCTCAAGACCCAAGAGACGAAAATGGTGATTGTTCGCCTTTAAAGAAATTTCAAAATTCGTGTATGATGGAAAACCAATCATCGTTTTAATAAACACAGGTGTCTTATGAGGCGTTTTAGAAAATGAAAGAAATAATTTAAAATTGGAAGCTTAAGAAAATGTCTGATCTGATAAATTTCTAAACGACTATATACAATTGTTGTCGGAGAAATGCTATTATTTTTGATGAAGTCAAAGAAATGAGAAAGTTTTCCACTATAAAGACATGGCTAATCATTTAAGATCGTCTTTACGTTCGTCTAATTCCATCTGGAGTTCTTTTGCTGTTGGTAGGTCAGACAGCGGGGCAACTAGAAAGCGAAAGATTTAAGAGTAAAAGTAATATCTTAAATGGCAAGAAAATTGTGTTTAACGTGTTGCTTCATTTTTTTAAAGAAATGTTCACACAATTTAAAAAATTTAATCACTATAAAGCTTGATTTTTTAAATGGGAACTTGACAGTTCATGTTATTTTGTTGTTAATCCAGGTTTTACTGTTATTTGGTTTAAAGCTATTTTTTTCAGTGATCCCTGATCTCCTAAAAAAAACTAAGACGAACAAAATTGTCAATTTATCTGTCGATGGCACGAAATGCTTGTGTGGTTGAGTTACATGATATCTAGTACAAACCGACTAGTGTATGTTTGATATATATACCCTTTTTTTTATT
Organism: Lottia scabra; assembly: GCA_029955415.1. NCBI lineage: Eukaryota > Metazoa > Mollusca > Gastropoda > Lottiidae > Lottia > Lottia scabra. Next base: position 10,825,325 of record JARJEI010000009.1, read on the forward strand.
GCATAACATTTATTAAGCGACATAACTGACACAATTTTTGTATTGATCGCCTTGTTGCCACATACCAATTGTATGATACGATCTTGTTGACGATAATATCACATTTTTTTTAAACCTTTGTCAAACAAATTTTATAATGAATTGTTTGATAACATTGCAGTTGTTTCATTAACAGTATCAACCATCATTGATTGCATGTTGCAAATAAGGGCCTACTGGTATTGGGCATTTTGGTGCTGCCAAAGCGACTTATCGAAAAGAAATACAAGCAAGTAATGGAGAAGAAAAGAGAGACTAGCAGTATTCAACGATAGAGCAAAGATCGCAACAAGTGCGTTCCAGGTCATTTTTGTTTATTATGCATGCAATGAAGCAATTAGACATTTTAAAATGTTTCACTTTACTAGTTGAAAGCACACAGTGTCTTCCCCGGCTGTTGATCGAATTCCAATTCCTGCCATTGTCTCTAGTCAACCAACTGTAGAAACATGAAATGAAGCTCATCATATATTCATAAATAGTTTCTTTCAAGCTTCTTCAGTCTTCGTAAATTGATTCAATTAAAATTCGGTTTGTTGTTTTCGACTAATGTGATACAACCTGTGGCCAACTATTTTAAAACTACACTTAGTACTAAGTTTACTTCTTTTTTTTAGATATGTATGATAAACTATGTCAGAATGTTCTCATATTCTATGCATATCGATTATGTCGGGAAGAAACTTGACAGGTGTTGGCGGAACAAATGGCATAGCTTACGCCTGGGTAAGACCAACAGTTATCCGGTATTGAGTACATAAAGTTGCATTTTTTGTCTATTCGTATAATTGCTGTCTTTTATAGACTTCGATATAACAATAACATATGATGAATTTTTGCTTATTTGAAGCGAGAAAGTAAAATGCACTTGAATTCCTTTTAAACACTTACAATTTCTATTGATATGACAACTTTGTTCTAAACCTAACTACTGTGTTCTGTTTTGTATGACTAGATGATTAACCAAAGATTACATCGCAACTTGATGAGTTTGGGGGAATATCTGGCCTCAATCACTCGTGGGTCAAAGCAATGTGTTGTCCAATAATGTAACAATACATCTGTAATATTGTATATTTCTGTACATGTAATTACGTTATAACCTTTTTTGTAAGTATGGTGGTATACTTGGCGAAATTTAACGTGGAAATATTCAATCACATTTTATGAATGGAAGTTATAATGTCTACACAATATGTATTTTTCAACAATTAATTCAATATTACAATATGTACATACAAATAAATTAACATATACATGAATTATGCATCAATCGAGCTATCACAACCTATTTTCAGAGTCTGCATCTCAATGTGTCTCATTGTTCGTTAAGTACTATAGCCATTTTCTTCAAATGATAAAAGAATCCTTGCAGAATTTGTTTAGTGTCAATATTTTTGGTGTAATATGATCGAGCAAGCGTGAACTTAATTGACATTGTGGCCTTCAGACATGAATAATGCATTCCAAGAGGACCACAGTATTTCACGCCTTACATAATAGGGTCAGCTATTACATGTATGATTTGGCTACGGTATATGAGAATATCCAATGTGCTGTAACTGGTTCACTCATTGCATTTATTACTTGTTCTTTGAAAGAAGATAATATTCTTTCATTACATTCACGGATAATCGTAAAACATTATTCGGCCATTGCATTTGAATATAATGCATCCTTTACATTTCTGTGTTATGGGTCATTTGTATAAATTCGTCCATTGCATGTCAATCATTCCATATCGATTACAACGATCGTTTTCCCACCATTATACATAGTCTTAAGATTTACTTGCAACGGTTGTTTTCACAAACACGCAACGTATATGAGTAATTTAGCATTCAAGAATTTAAGTTTTCCTCAAACGAAACAACCAGTAACATCAATTCCAATCAATACCCGTCTTATCTTTAAATTGTCATCCTCTGATTTATTTCATCAGAATTTACAACATGATTCTTTGCACATACATACAACAATTTTCCATTTGTCCTCTAAAAACTCTACTACAGATTTACGCATGCGCACTGATACACACATTCACTTCCGTCTAGACTCTTTTTTTCCAGTAAAAATACCCCATTTAAAGACTGGTTGGTCAGGTCTTGAACCCAATTTATATTTGAAGGCACATCTCGAACATCAAGACTGATTATCACGATCCACTATACATATACCCCGATGACGTCAGCAACACACAAAGGTAGCCAATTAATGTGGAAGTTTGTGAGATGGCGCTGTTTGTGTTGGCAGTTCCTGAAAATGAAGAACACAAGGAATTCATTAATTTCTTTTAAAAAATAACAATTCTCATATTACTGTATGATATGTTTTGACAGAGAGGATTTCATTTCATATTTCGTGTTAAAAGCGTTGTGTCTATTGAGTCAAGATGCAATTGGTTCGCAGCCTTTTGACCAAATCTATTCATGCCATCTTACAATGTTATCAAAAAGCACTTGCTACACTCGACTATAAATTATTTATATCATCAACAGCTTCATTCAAATAGCCGAAATTATTTCATTTTTATAAACAAACTCATGCCGACATTCACGTGCGATTAATAGAACATTCTGGTAACAGAGGATCTTCACTTGACTAGACTAAGCTCCCATCTCAGAGAATCTCGTAAAATAACACGTGATGAAATGAAAGAAAGATGGGCGAGAATGTCAGATATTTGGAGCTGATTAAATCTGTTTGGTTTCAATCAGTGATAACATTTGAAACATTTTACAGACTACTTCCGCATGTTACCTAAGATACGTTTAACAAATGAGGTTAGATCAACATGTACAGGTATCTTCTTTCGTTCTCCATCAGTCTTCAATCTCTCGTCCTACAGACGAACTAGATCGACTCTTGTCTTGTTAGATTGCATATATTCTTTATCTCAACCCAAGATATAAACAAACTTCATCAGATTTTCACAAAAACACAAATTTATTATTGATAAAATTTTGATTAATTTCTGACATTGTCATAAAGAATATCAGTAATGTTTCCAATATGTTAAGTTCATATATAATGTGATTAATCCACACACCAATTTGAAAAAGTACACAAGATGCTTCTGTGTCTGAATTTAATTACTACAAAAGAACCAATGTCCGATGTAAAGAAAACGTGCATACATTAGAATGTGCTCTAAAAGATGTTGGAAGCCATTGTCCCATTTTATTTCGTTTTCGTTTTAATTTCTGGCGAGAAAACATCGACAAGTTGATATGGTTTGGTGTCATAATAGTATGATCTGAATTAATTCACTTTCATTGCATTGCCAATGGCCTTCGAATAACCGATGAGTCGGATATTTTTTTTGTATTGAACGAAGGTGATGGAAAACGAAAGAAGTCCATGGTAATAATAATATGAAAGTTAACTAACTCTGTTCAGGATGTCTGTGTGTTCGAGATGACCCTGATTTCGACCGGCCAGGTTCTGCAATTAGGTCAGAAAAATGTTACTATTAGATATACATAATACATACAAAATACGACTAGGGTTGCCAGGGTGGTTAGTTATACAAATCCGGTTAGTTGAAAAACAAAGGTTAAATGCAAAGAAAGGTTGACTTAAAAGGTGAAATGAGAATTGGTTACAAATTTAATAATATGCTAACTAGCTTCTATCCAAAGAAGGAAAAATACAACAGTTCTAAATATAAAGTTAAGTTCGGAGCAAGTATGCAATACGATATATTTACACTTCCGGGAGATTGTACCAATGAAAAGCACAATTCGTCAACCAGGTTTCTCATTCCACCCAGGTCTAAATCCAGTTTGAAAGGTGCATTCGAGTACAATTTAAAGCGTTGAAGGGCCTTTCGTCGGTAAACGAAAATGCATCTGCCTACCATATACATTCACATGCATATGACAAGCACCTGAATAGAAAATATTTGACTTCTCGACATTCTCAAATCGGCTAATGATGTTCGAGGAACTAAATTAGTAAGAAACATGCAATACAATCTGAGATAAAAGAAATAGGAAAGATTGTTTCCAACAGAACTAATCATCACATGAAAACTAGCAGAGAAAACCTGACGTAGTCCGAGAAACTATCTCGTAAATAAACCACCCTATCAGCAAACGATATGTTGATTTTCAAAGAGATTAATCAGAAAGTGTTCTTCTCCTTCTCTTGATGGGTATTCAACGTGGCAGAGAATGTTGCTTGGGGTAGGCGTAAAAGTTGCAGGTGCTTGAATTTCTGTTTCAAATTTGAAATTGCGTTCGGTTTAAAAACAAAGAATATTCTGGAATTTCTCATGTGTTATGGTTTGGAATAACTTGGGCTTAGCTGTTATACACAATATGAATACTGTGAACCATTGGACAAATAAAAAATTAAATTAAATGAATGGAGTTTTACGTTATACTTTTCTGCACCTATATGGGCTAATTGAGGACGGGCAAACGCCATGCAGAGTGCAATGAGGGAAATTTTGCCAGGACAGTGGCATTAGCCTGCTCTTACTTCGATTTCCATCTCTCGGGGGATCTTTAACGTACACAGCCAATAGCACACGGGGAATCGTTTACAAAAAAATAATCTCATATATTGGTAATAATTTAATAGTTGCTCGGACTAGGATATGAAATATAACTAATATTAAGATGGAATATTCTGAACGTCTGGTTTATATCAAAAGGTATATAAATAATGTAATAGTTCTGTCTTAATTATTGTAAACTATATATAATATACCTGGCCATTTACCAGTAATTACACGTATTAAGGCTGGCATTGCAGGCACTGAGACATTCAGTTTACTGTGCATATTAAAGCTGGCATGCATACATAATATATCTTGATGTATCGCTAATTATACAAAATAATTATTAAAGCTACCATGGTGGTTTGAGACAGATTCCAATATGACATACTTTGATTTTCCGGTAATCACGGATATAATTGCTTGAATGCAAGGATCGATATGAAAAAAATCTTCAAAGTTATCTTTGTTATCTTTCAGATAAGTTATAATAACCTTACGTTAATTACATATGTCAAAGCTGTCATTACAGATATTAAGAGAACATGTTATCCTAGACTTAAAAGAAAGACCTCTTACCTCTTTTAACATTAGAGGAATCAGCTGAAAGAAACAATAATGAAATGGTATATTGGATTGTTTATCAAAAATGCAATGACGAGTATTAAAATTTCAAATTTCAGTCAGCTCCGTCATTTTGCTACTAAGCAACTAGCGAGTGTAGCCATAGGTGTTTGTACTCTACTTCCGGGTTTTTCCAATTTTGGTTTTGCCACATACACCAACATTTATTCTGAAATATAAAGTAGCCACATCCGGTTTGTGACAGCAACCCGGAAATGACGTCCTACTTGAAGAGCGTTTTATCAAACCACTCTTTACTCATTGATGGTTGTCGAGTTATCGAGGAAATTGTTGTCAATGATATTTATTTACTGAAACCATTATAGATATTTCCTTATTGGTGTCGAGGAACTGGTAAGAGCATAGATTGCCAAACTGCATTAAAATAGATTATCATTTTGGCCAGTACTTTCAACAAATCTGAGTATCTTCTCGTAAGGGAAGTTCACTACTATATAATTATTGCACCCGATTTTGTCATGCTCTGGACGAGATTTTTGATTACGAAATTGTTTTGCTTGTACGGATTTTATTGGACTTAACTAGCTTACTTACCTACTAAAACTGTAACTGTCTTTTTATTAATTTCATCTAAAGAACTTCTACAAATATAAGTACCAGTGTCCTCTTTAGTACTCCTATCTATAATTAGCCTACTAATAAGCGCTCGATTTTCTAATGAACGAAATTTTGTCACTATAATATTATGATATTTATGGGAGTCTATTTTGTCTCCGTTTTTAAACCAGTCTATATCTTCTGGTATGTGAGGTCCACCCGTAGCATTACACTCTAACACAATAGATTCTCCATGTTCCACATATTCTTTACCTTTCACTGAAATACCTGGAAATAAAAGAAACATTTGGTATGGAATTTGACGAAAATTGGGTTACAATCCATGAAAATGTTCCACTTTTGCAAGAACATGTCAGGGTAAGGGAACAAAGACAACGAGTTATGGTATTGGACAAAGTATTATTTCCATTTAATAGATTAGATTGATTGAACAGAAATTACAACAGAAGGCACTGGTTCGGGGTTAAAGTTTTGTTTGCCACTATAGTAATGTTAATATTTAGTAAACTAGAGTTGAAAAAGGTAATTATGTCAAGGTTTAAAAACTGCACGTGGTACCGGATACGATATTTGGAACACTGCAGAATCCCAGACAAATTTGCTTCCATAAGGTAACCTGATGTTTATATGATAACAGTAAGAATACACAGCAAGACGGAAGTGCACGAAGAGCATTTATGTGATTTCCTGTTGCAAGTAAGCACGCTATAATTTTCTTAAATAACTTCCTCTCGTTTCGTGAAAAACATCCGATATTGCAATGTCTATGTAACAAAAAAGCTAATTAATGTGTTTGCTCAAGAGAAGTAATCTGTTCGGCGCTCGTTTACAATATTGAATAAAATTTGAGAGGGGCTGCAGTTAAAATTCATTTTTAAATGGTGTACTCATATACAAATGCAGGCGTCAAATCAAAAGGTAAAAATGCAAATTAATAGAAGCTGGCATCTTTAGAGGGAGAAAACAGCTTGAGCACTTACCCGGCTTGTGAAGAGGAGGGCCTTGATAGAGAGATGGAATAAAAAAAAGAATGAGAAAATTAGAAAAGATTCCAATACATTTAATAGACAAACGTAAAGAAGCTTGCATCTTTGAAAGGAATTTGGCAAATGTTTTGTAGCTTTAGAAACTGTACAACTATACGAATTAAAGAATTTAACTAGTAGAATTAACTTATTGAGATAAAAAAAAACCTTTTTCACAGCCATATTTGCCACAGATCGTCGGTTACTCACGCAGACGTTGCAAGTCAAAAATTGTATAATTAATGTTTTGGACAAGGGATGCTACCACATCATGAATCATTACCACATTATTTACAGAGGATGCTACTTCACTTCACAGAGGATGTTAACACAAAAAGGGTTATTTCACAATAATAGTGGTTATTACCACAAGAAAGGTTTTAAGATGCAAGCTTCTTTTGGAGTAGTATTATACAATTACAAATTATAGATTGCACGTGTAATATTGTGTAAAGTAGGTCATAAAACCCTTTATTTGTGATATCGTGACATGAGCAAAATATATACAGAATGCATATAGAAAAAAAACGAAAGTCAAAGCATGTCCGTCATGCTTGAGCTCATATTCCAAGGGTATCAATTAATGCAGAGTTGTATCTTGGGGCAAAGGAATGTATGTGTAAAGTGAATAAGTGGTACTTTTGGAAAAGAAAACAAATATACACCTACCTATAACATTTAACTGAACTGTTCTTTTCATTATTTCTGTCGCTGTTATTTGACATTCATAAAGCCCTGCGTCTTCTGGTTTAACATTTTTAATTAATAAATTCCAGTCGGATATTTCGGGTGTTTTCTGATTGTAACCGATCATTATGTTGTCTTTTTTCACCCACGTTAAGCGACCAATCGTTGTGAAGAAATCTTCACCAACTCTCTGCCACGTAACCTGAAAAATAAATAACGATTTAGAATTTTAAACATTTAAAAAATTTAAATAATTCATTTACCCTAAAAGGGTCAAAATTGGTCAATTAATGCTCTACATCTGATGGAACTAAACCAAATTTGTCACAAAATTTTCTAAATTTGTTTACTTATTCACGCAAATAGATAATTATTGTCATTCACATTTCTTCATGCTATTATCTTATGGTAAGGGATGTTCTGTTGCATATAAAAGTACATTTTACGTATTTAATTTCAGTGTGGATACGATACAGATGTTTATAATATATTCTACTAAAATAGTTATACTTATAATATCTTGATACAATGCAAATTTGAGCAAGTGTATTGTTTAAAAGTTGTACAAGAATTCTTGTATAAATTGCACACAGATGAAGATTTAAAACATGAAACTGATAAGTTAAATAAGAACATAAAGAGTCATGATATATGATTATTCTGTAGATGGAATAGGATGAAACTGTTATGCACTGTTCGCATTTTTTTCTGAGAGGGTAATGTTGAACGCAACGTTTCTACAATTTTGATGCACGACACATCATTTCAATAATTTTCAGTACATAAATGCTAGATCAATGGATAAAAATATTTTATTTCAGATTCTGTTTGTCGCTAGATACAAGTCCCTATGTGAGATGTATTCAGGATGCTATCAGATAAATTGATTACCTAAAGAACTATGGTCAATCTTTTCGTGATGAACAGATAACATTTTTAACGCTTTATTATTTTCTCTTGTCATTAGTGTCTCATTAATATCACCAAAAACAGTAATGGCACATCAAACTTATGACCACATTGACATTGACAGATTCGAAGGCAACAAGATACCTTCATAAATGATGCATTACATTTCGTTATCGGAATTAACGTCATATTTCATATGGTAACACTTGAATAATTGAGAGTGGGTTCTAACCACCCAGAACCACAATTTATGACAGTAGTTAAGAGTTCTGAAATATTAGTGATGACATGTAAAGTAGCCACAGAATGGATGGCGTATTAGGCTACTCTCCTCTGTTATAATCTTTGTAATTTACAAATTTATAACTTCCACCTCACTCCAAATAATAACCTTTATTCAAAACGATTAATTATTGCAGTGACGCAATCATTCAATAACCAAATCTACGTGATGATGGAAAAAAAGAAATATGCCCCAATAAATGTTTTAAATTGACCTTAAGCTTTTATATAAGCTAGATGATGAACGTGCGTACGTATAATAATACATTTTAATTATTTAAGATTGTCTGCAACAGCAGCTTACTCGCTTAAAAATCTGATTTAATATTTGTCATGCAGGCTTCGATCTACCCTCTTGCAGCCAATATAAAATTATGTTCATAAGTGTACTCCATGTGTAGAATTATTTCTGTACGGGTCAATAGTTATCAGTCTGTTTTCCATGTCTGTTCTGCTCCATGATACACAAGGTAACTATCGGGGTATAATATATTAAACACCTCGACCTTATAATAAATATTCCTGATATCTGTACCCAGTTCCTCAAATGATTGACAGTTAGTTAACCTGTCAACAAGGTATATCGTTTAATGCAAGTTAAATATCCTACTTTCGGTTTCGCTCTATCGAGAAACAACTCGTGCTCAACTTTCTGCAAAAACCTTAAAGCCAAACTGCAGCTGTGTTTGTCAACAATCCTTCCGCAAATCTACCAATATTACTTTGGTACTTTTATGTTGACGCAAAGAAATGAATTGATCATACGTTTAGCGTTCTAATAAGATTGGGTCACTTCAATAAGTAAGACACTTTCTTAGTTCCATTCCATCGATCAACTTCCGAATCTTACAAATTAGATTTTATGAGATGAAACGGTGTTTAGAACAGAGTTCATTCAAAATAATAATAACAGTTTACAGGAAGGTATACCTTTAACTTCAATTCCATCACTTATTTTGTTGAAGTCACACTTTTGCACCCTCAATTCAATTCAAAAGGGAAATTGAAATAAGCAAGATACTTTCTAAATTTCAAACAATCGATCAAATTCAGGATCTTACAAATTAGGATTTTATTTAAATAAAGAAACCAAGTACTAACGATCTGAACCGCAAAACCAAACCCGAAATTCAAAAATGATGCAACGGTGTTAAGTACAGAGTTCACTCAAAAGAATAATTACAATTTACGGGAAGGGATACCTTTAATTTTAATTCCATGACTCATTATATAATAATACTAATTTTATAACCATATTCAATTTGTAACTTGACAAGGTCGATCAATAGAACAAAGGCTTTGGTTTCATGTTTCTCAAGTAATAATCAAAGAAATCTATTTTATATTAACATTGCATAAGATTGATAATGCATGGATTCCATGTGCCAAGGAGGCATTATTATTGTCATTACCATAATTATTAACCTTGGAGGAGGCTACACTTCCTCTCGCATCGCAATCCTGGGACTTTATTCTCAAAAACTTAACTAAGTTAAAATCCAGATTTTAAGAAAACAAGTAATGTGATTGGATTATAACACTAAATTAAAATCGATTTTAGTAACTGACCAATCAAATGACTGAAACACTAAAATCATCTCAAATTAGGTTTTCGGAATAAGGCCCCTGGATTGAAAACAAGAATAATGTCAGGCATTCATATATGAAATTATAAACACTAATTCAGTACAAAGTATTAGAATGTTATAGTCGTTTTATTATTAACTGCATAACCCCATAAACAGGACACAGTGGTTAACTATCAGGTAAAACAGATGATAGAACTGAATAAACTTTCACTAAACCAAGATAACTTTCAAAATAAAAAATTGAGGTTGGACGCGCCTTAAACCAAATAAAAATGGATCATTATGATCTATTTTTGTAAATTTAATATTTTCTGTGGAAACTTGTTTTCAGAGAAGTTTCTCATGGTTGAAAAATCACACAAAATGAAAATTATACTATGATAAACTTTGTATATTTCATACTATTTTCGTGATCTAGTAAATCTAAAACAAAAAGTATAGCTCGATGAACTAAGTTCATTAGCTTGTAAAGCATTATGTCACATAACAATATCCTTTAAAAGAACCAAATTTCAAACAATAAAAAGCTGTTATAGCCGTTAAAGACCAGATTCAAAGTTATGAAAGTTTGAAATTGGCCTCTATAAATACCTCTATAGTTTGTGTTGAATTGCTTCAAGTAAAAGAAATAAATGTTGAAATTGTGTCGAACTCTCTACTGTGAGGCTTAACCTACGCGATCATTGCATTCTTATTCGTAGAATAAAATGAGCAAGGAAACACAATTTGTCAATAAATCTGGATTTGGGGCATTTATTGTTAATACTCTTGACTTTTAACACTACCATTAAAATAGAGTCTTTAAGATTGTAGCAGTCTGAAAGGCGATTAGAAACTTTATTGTATTTTAGAATTTAAGTAAAAAGTGAAACTGAGTAGCTTACAGTCGTCTGCAATGCCAAACACTCATTAGCACCGGAAAGTCGTGATTTTTAGCTTCTACATTCCAATATATTTGTTATTTCATGGCGTCTTTTACTCAATAACATCGACTTTATTTCTATCTTGGCATTCTACTGTCAGGCTATTGAACACAGGCAGAAATCAAATCTAAATAAATGAAACGAATTTAAACCGTCTTTTAGCTTTCAGCGGATTAATATCCCGACAAAATAAGATAAAACACTTTACTTTTAAACCACAAATGGCCTTTTAACACAATAACTGATTCAAATTTATTTCTTACTCGGAGAAAATGGAGTCTCGAGCTAATGGTAGTAATTGAATCAAGTCAAAATTTGATGTCACTTTATCACTGATTTCCAACGAATCACGGACGGGGAGGGTTAATAAATAATCTTACTCTGTTGTACAACAAATCTCCAGAGCAAAAACGTCATAGTTGAAAATTACAAACTGCAGTGTTCGATTGACATTGAAAAATATTAAATTAATAGAATGATATTATTTCTTTTACAAATGAATGAACAGAGATGAACCTTGTTTACCCAACGACGCTGAGGTAATTCCCTCAGATATTCCTCCTTCAGACTAGAATGATTTCTAATTTATAGAGATTAAAGTGAAGAGTAATACAAATCCATAACAAGCAAAACAATTCCGTTTATCAACAAATCTTGACCGTTTCAACATCAGGAGCAATAGTTGAATTGTCTTGGACTCCTACAAGAGTGTTATCGAGTGTTTCGAAAATGTAAACCAGCTCTTTATAGCGCGACACTCATCACTATTTTTTAGTTCTTATCATGAGAATTGACTTTTGCTAAGTTTCAGAAAAAAAAAATTTATTTAAAATATTTCTGATGCTAAATAAATTAAAAAGGAAGTTCTTCTAACGTCATCGTCATTGAAGACTGCGGAAACGTTATGCAATAATATACTACGGAAATTTATCAATACAGTGTCATTTATGTCTGTTTTATAACAAGTTCCAATTTTCGACAGAAAGACCCTTGGCCTTTGTTAGACAAGGGATAGTTTCATATCTTGCTCAGATTGGTGGTGAGCTAAAACTGGCCCTTTTTGCTGTTGTATATGTATATGACTGTATACTTTCTTCCAGTTTCTTTGGTTACCGTTATTTATATCAATATCTTGAAGGTTATTAACATTTTAAAAATCATAGTGCGGAAGTCTCGGTATTTTATAGTACAGCGACTCCTACTTGAAGCGAGTGAAGTGTTCTTCAATAATTTCATTTAATAAAAGTCAGAATGTCGTAAAAAATTACATATTGACTTAAATCTCGAGTTGACAGATATTCCATTGATTATACCCACGTCTGTATTTACTTTCATAATATACATATTCCATTGCTACTTTGTTCGTTATAGTCAATATCGCAAGCAAAATATTGATGTTCCAACCTTCTCATTGTGAGATTGAGATTTGCAACCTTTCTTTTTATCACTAAGATAATGGCCTATATATTTGGAAATGTCAGCAATCACAGTTGGATGGTGTATTCGTTAAAGGGATTGTAAAGTGCTTTTCTAAACTTTGTAGCATCAATATGCGCCATTCCAATTTCCATTCCGATGGCTGTGGTTCTTGCAATTCTACTAAAACCAACGCATTTTATGACGTCACTGACAGTGATCTGCATATATATCTACAGTAGTTTCCAGTAGATCACTGTCAGTGACATCGACGCGTTAGTTTTATTAGAATTGCAAGAACCACAGACGTCGGGATGGGCGCAAATTGATGCTATCAGTGTCCCCGATACACATGCAAAGTTTAGAAAATCACTTTACAATCCCTTTAATCATCCGGAGAATATGATATAGCTTTCATACAATGTAACAGGTTATTACAGATCCACCAGCTAACATAAAGTAAGTACAGAAAAGTCAAGACCCACGTTCAACTTGAAGTTTTAAGATCATGGTTATCATATAGAAAATGAATTCAAAAGAAAATGTTTAAAGCGACTACTCAGGGCACAAAATCCAAACGACTGCTAACTGGGGGTGGTCTTATAAAATAGGTCATGACCAAATGTCCAGGAGGGCTATTTCTTGCTGAAAGTGCTCTAGAAAGGACATTGTCTATTTTTGTCAAGTGTAGGTTTTACGATAAATCACAAAAAACAAAATTGGTAAATAATTCAATTGCCAAAGCGGATTGTCACTGTTAAGGGCCAAATGCATTTTATGAAAAAAAATATATGGGCAAAATAGAGCTTAGCGAGCAGAGGGATCACTCTTGAAAGGCCATTCTCAAGGGCGTCGTGGGCCGGATTTGGCCCGCTGGACGCCATTTGAGAAGGCCTCCTGTAGATCGTACGACCGCTTTACTCTCTGATTCTACCAATAGACTTCTTAAGATGCTCTTGATGGATTGGATATGTGGAGAAAGAGAAATGTCCAAGTTTTTAGGGACCAGTGAGCAAACAATGGTACTTCAAGGAATTGGAAGTTTGAAATAATTTGATCAAAGGCCATAAAATATATTTGAACGGTATAATTCTCTCTTCAAAATCTCTTTAACAAAACTATATAAAAATCTGTTCGTGTTTCGTTTAATAGAAATGTATTTTTCTAGAATTCAGTCTACAAATAAAGTACAATAATATTCATAGACAAAAATACAAGAAAAATGGTTTCAGAATTGAGGCCTCCCCAAGGGCGAATAACTGTGTATAGATAAAAATGATTAATGGCTAGAGTATAAAAAATAAGTTGGAATGAGTGAAACGAAGAAGTGTTGAAGTAATGTTTTATGTCAGTAGTTTTTGATGGAATATCGGTGTATGGTTTACAATGAACACAAGTTAATAATCTGCCTTCATTGCTTTTTAAACAGGCGAAACATTCCAACAAAATTAGTTACATAGTTTCTCTTGATTGATCGCTTTATTTTCCTCCGCCAATTGTTCTTCAATCATCCTACGTTTAAAGCCTCGATGTTTTTAACCGAATTTAAAAAAGAACAAAGGACAAGACTTGTCAGAAAAAGGATGAACCTAGTACACTTATGTCCTAAACGGTAATCAACACTTGAGTCAAGAGTATCTAGCCAGAGCTTGCAACTGTAACTTAATGAAGGAAATTGATATTCGAGGAAATCCTACCATCCACTACTACATATATATTGAATGTACATGCACTGATCTAGCGTACCTCAATTCTCTGCACCAATGTGCCTTTAACCGAATGTCAACCAAAAATGAAAATGAAATGAAAAATTACCAACAGAGAACTTGTGGGCGTCTAAAGACAACAACATAATGGTATTGATGTTGTCTTATTCACAATATATTTAAAGCTTTTTTCTAAAACAAAAGTATTGACAATGGTGCTACTGGCATAACACATTTTTTTTGCGTATGTGAACGTGAACGTATATGAGCAAAAACCACCAATGTACGAAGTAATAAAAATTGCAAATTCCAAAAGATCTTTGTCGCTATTACACCATTAGACTCAGGCACATATTTTACCGAGCAAAGCAATGGATTATTTGTATAGTTAACATTGAAAGTAAACATGTACATTTCTCAAAAATTAAAAAATCTACCAAACATCATGAAAGCTTGATGGAAGCAGTACACAATACATGTATAACCATAACAATACTAGTATATTTAAAACATAGCAAATAATTCATTATGTTTAGTCAAACATTGAAACTTGATTTACTATGCTCTTTACCCACAAACAATGTAAAGTCGAGGATTCTATCAATGCCTGTAATCGCTTTTTACTTCAATTATATACCGTCATTAACAATCCACAAACAAGTCTAGTTTTTAACGAGTCTAATTGACTTGGAACAAAAATGTAATCACATTAACCATCAGCAGGCAGATATCTGATAAAACATTAAATCTAGATAACTTTTTATGTTTTATTGACGAGCTATCCTTTAAGCTCATTTAGAACAATTACTGGTGTTGATAAGGTGCTGCCAATGGTGGTTCGTTATGTAACTAAAAACTCATTATCCGTCTTGTCCGTATACGCAATTGGACAAGGTGCTATTTGTAGATCATCATCTTTATTCAGGATGCTGACATTAGCTATACTGTCATAATGTTTCCAATCAGAAAACCCGGTTGTAACTTGGCTGTACTCGTGAACACTCGCGGCTCTAGACAAATTTTTAAACATGTTACAACCGAGTGTGTCGAGTTGACAAAGAGTTCCTTCCGAGGATATTAGGAGTTTCCCGATTTTTATCCAAATTTTACCCGGGACGTACTCGGCTTGCAACCCATGTAGGTGGGAGAGGGGCTTTACTCGGTCGCTAAACAGCATGATCTGCGTAAGAACAGTGTGTCGAGTTGACCAGGAGTTCCTTCCGAGGATATTAGGAGTTTCTCGGTTTTATCCAAATTGTACTCGGGATGTACTCGGCTTGCAACTCATGTAGGTGTGAGAGGGTCTTAACTAGGTACTAATCGAACAATCGTATCTGTTTTAGTTACATCCGATTCTGGATAAGAAGTATGCATATGTTCTAATCAGGGAAGTCGCCTTTTTAAATGTTGATATTATGATAGTTGAAGAATGATGACCTATTATGAAAGTAGTATTTAGTAGTGTGTGTAATATATAATTTAAAAAATACCATAATATATATAATTTGTTTGAGATTAATCTTGTAAAGTGTTTATACAGGAATACCGAAGGGAAACAAATCCATACTGATGCCATGAATGATGTTTTGTATACAGTAGTTGTAATTATAGGTTTGACTAGGATGGTTCACTAATTATCATGTCATATAAAATCAGGTTTCCATCATTCATCTGGTAATGAGTAATAAAAATATGGACGTTAAACAGACGTGGAATCAACCAATACATGGAATAGAAATAAACCAGACGGCATAAAACTCGGTTCAGCTCAATTCTATTTGTACTTCTCAGCCAAATTTTAACCATTTTTTTCTCGGTTTATTCTTCTAGAAATAATTTAATAACATTGAAATCTTTGATTAAAGAAACTTCAGACGTCTGTAGAACAAGTTTAGGGAAAGTAAAGTTCTTTTCTTGTCAACAAGTCGAACATTTGAGCAACGTTTTATAGTTTATTCAATGTCCACAGATTTTATTGGATTAAACTGGTGTGTTTTATATCTTAACATAAAGCTTTAAAGCGTCTGTTACCAGCTGGAGTCACAGCTTATGCGAATTGATGTGCTATCATAGGGAGAAGGAAGACAAACAAATTCTCAGAAAACACTGAATCACAACAACTGTCAAAGCATAATCTTTACAATATATTTCAAAAACACACCATGACGCACTTAATTTTTTAACATCCTTTTAGGACACCTGATGCTACTCCTCGTCTGTGAATTTTGACTCTTTAATATCTTACTCAGAAAGTCCAGCTAATAATGTTCAATACGATTACAATGTGTTTGGATTTCTCAGTTGGAAATATTTTTTTTTATTAAAGCGCTCTGTCGCGATAAGCTCATCACTGAAATTTCCGAATACATTGGAAGGTATTGAAAGTTCTCTTACCTGTTTTGTACCAAGATTTAATACAGAACACGGTAATTCAGCTAGGGACCCTTCTCGGACTGTTATATTGGTTGCCACTGATAAAAATCGAGGTTCAAGAAGCTGGACGGATGGATTAGATTTTTCTGAAATATACAAAGTTATATACACATTAGTTATTCATATGGATGCTCATTGCCTAGATTGTAGCTTGAGCCCCATCAGATGCAGAAAAGTAGGACGTAAAACATTTCTTTTTACTGGTTTACTTATCTACGACTGTTGTTGCTTCAGGCATCACATTTTTAATATATGTACATGTAATACAATATAACGAGGACATTACTCTTTATGTTTCTTAACTTTTACTACGTAGTACATTTAGAAAGTTTATTGCTGTGTGACTGAAAAGAAATGTTTTTTTGTACTACATTTCTGATTTCTATTATGAAAGGAAGATCATTAACTAAGCAGCTTCTTTTTGCGAACATCTCAATGTCTTGATTGGTACATTTCTGATTTTTTTCTACTGTAAACACCGGGAATCTCTTGCAGTTCAGGAAGGTAAAGGAGAAGTACGGAACGATGACCTAATTCACATTAATGCCGAAAAAGAACATCTAAAACCGACCGGAATATAATGTATAGTGCTCATGCTGACCTCAAAGCGGTGTGACTAAAAAGCGCAAACAAGCGCAAAAAAGCCTTTACAAACATAAGACCTTTACATGAAGGTTAATATCTTGACTAGGGTGCCCTATTTTCTAAGAAGGTTATGAATTACATATTAATAGATATAAAATTGTTTTATAAGAGGAAACACTCGAGACGATACTTAATCTTTAATATATTAAACAAACCCATATAGAGACCTCCAATGTAACTCCGATTGTAGAGGTTGAAACCATAATTTGTAACTTTATATCAATATTTGTAAGAGACTCTTTTCTGATGAATATTCTTGAGTAGCTGCTCACATTTTTCATACATAAAACACGAAGCCATATGTCATAAGAATTTGGCCAGAGAAAGAAAATCTTGACCGACTGATCATGTATACATTATTGCTAATATGAATATGGGGGGATGAGAAGGTAAATATAGGTTTAGTGCAATGGTTCTCAACATGGGGAGCCATGGGGCATTTGTCAGGGGGGCCATGGGCCACGATAAAAATCGTATTTAAATCTTTGCAGAATTTTATCTGTAAATTATCTGTGATTATGCCATTTTGGCTTATAGTTTGGTAATGAACAGAGGGCCACGGCTCCAGGAGTTTCATCAATTTGGGCCACGGTTTGGAAAATGTTGGGAACGACTGGTGTAGTGACATAAGTTTTATGTCTCACTTGCCTTTAAAGGGATAGATATTGTTATCGCGGGATAGATTCTTATAAATGGTGCCCAAGAGCTAATAGAATGAACATTAAGAAAGGTAATAACATGGTGTTTAACTTCTTAATTTTCTTCTTTCATTTTCTGCTAATATAGAATGGCCAGAACAGCCAAATTCGGAGTGTAAACCCCCAAGAATGGCATTTGGCCCTTTACAAAAATTAATTGAGAAGGCCTGGGCTAGGAAATCACTGAATATCAATAATATCATACTCTGAAATAACCCTTCATAGCAAACATTTGCAAATCAGACCAACAATAAAAAAATTACTTCCTACAGTATAGTACAGTACATCGATCGTAAAAAACACATTCATATTAATATCCGTAAAATACTCTTAAAATAAATGGTTACTACTCTCAGTCTATGGGAAATCGTTTTCCAATAAGAAATAAAAATTGAATCTATTTCCGATTCCCATGATCGTAACTGAGTAGAAAAACATGAGATATTATAGAAAATTGATATATTAGTTATAACCTAGTCTGAACAGTTCACCTTCAATAATGATTGGATATACAGTATATATCCTCTAGTACTTGATTAAAATGGGGACACAAGTAAGGATTAAAAACAATGTAACTGAGGTGTGAAGAACATTATTAATTTGACAAATGTATGATACTGATATGTTGTTCAGAATAAAGGATACCTAATGTTAAGCCTCTTGAATTGCATAGCATTCTGCGTATTATTAAGACTATAGATAAAAACTAGAGCTGTGAACAGCACTGAGCGTGGCCCGTGATACTTTGCCTGATAGCTGTAAGACTTTTTGAACTTCAAACCCCTAAAGTCTGGTATTCACTCCCTCAATTTTTAGTAAAAAGTTTTGTGAAAGGGTAGATTCAATATTATATCAATATAACTTATAGTATGGTTATTTTTATAGCTTCATGGTAGCTATAATATACAGGTTTGTGTGAAATGTGAACATTATGTGACGGAATTCATTTCCTTTAAATATGATCTATAACTGTTTCACCTTCATTAGTGTAATGCTGAACAAGTTGTTGAAAACCAAATTTTTGAAAACAATTAAGTATAGACAAATGATATTTTGATTGAAATCTCCCATAATAACATACACCAGATTCTTGTAATTCAACTAGTGATCTTTGTAACATTGGGAGAAATAATTCTAATCGATAAACAGGTGGTCTATAGATAACAATTACGTTAATATTCTTAAATATTCAAAGTAATGTGTTCTATTTTTAAAACTCCCAAATTTAAGACATTTTTTTTCTTCCTTATTATAAGGGAGCCGCGGTGGCTCAGCGAGTTAGACGTTTGCTCGCTAACCTGAAGGTCCAGGGTTCAATCCCGGCATGGGTCGAGATGACACCTTCAGATTTTTCAACCCGGTTTCCCCCTGTCAGTGATGCAGGTCGGAGGGGCTAACATGGAAAAGCGTCTAGTCGCTTGGATGGGACAATAAACCGAGGCCCCGTGTGCTATTGGCTGTGCACGTTAAAGATCCCTCGACAGTTGGAAATCGAAAACAAGAGCAGGCTAATAACGACTACTTTGTGAATAGTGACTGCATAGACGATACATTACAAATACATTCAACAATTACGAACAAATAATAAGCTAAGCAGACGATAAAAACAGGTTAAAGTCAATTGGGCCCCTATCCAAAATGGCCCCTCGTTTGGTCAAAATGATCCCTGATAAATGGTCAAAATGGTCCTCAAAAAAGGTCAAAATGGTTGAAATCAAAAGAGAAATTCACAGGCCATTCTGACCAAAATAGGGGCCATGGTGACTGGCCATTTTGACCAAACCATTGACTAAGGGCCAATTTGGATAGGGGCCCAATTGACTTTTTATTGCAATGGATTAGTGCAGACGCGTTGCGAACGCGAACCCTCAGTCGAAAAAAAAACGCAATATTTTGAAAACATATTTTGATGGGTTATTGTCATATATCGTTTAAAATCTAATCAAATCGCCATTACAAAATTGAAAAATTTAATTATCTGCGTTGATTAGAAAATGTGATAGAGATGTCCATTTTGACCAAAATAGGGGCCATGGTGACTGGCCATTTTGACCAAATTTAACTTTTATGGCCATTTTGACTAGGGGCCATTTTGTATAGGGGATATACCCCCTTCCCCAACATTCGAACTGTGTAAATGTCAATATTTTCCTTTAATGCTGAGTTGAAATACTGTCTTTCGTTTCAATGTATTGGAGCAGTCAGTAGCCAGTAGAATTGATGTATGTAAGTCAATTAAGTGCCGTGGGTAAGAATCACCCTCAAAATAAGAAAAAATCTGCTATTATATCAAATATAGCAAACACTCGAAAAAACATGTTCATTTTTATAAAGTTAAAACAATGTGTAATGAGATTAATTTATCTTTGACCTATAATAATCTTAGCAGACGATAAAAAACAGTTTGAGCACTTACTTTTTATTGCAACGGATTAGCGCAGACGCGTAAACAGCTAAATTGCTGTCTGCTAGAGTCCAACCCTAGAGTTAAAAGATTATGTAGTCTGACTAATTTGTTTATAACCTTTAATAACCTTAGCAGACGACAAAAAGAAAATTGGTGTGTATCTTGTAGAAAGAGTTCTGTCAATGGTAGAGAAAAAATTCGAACAGGTTAATGTATCAAAAATTCACAGCTCTAAATGATTGTATGTAAAATTAATATAAGTGAAAATTTTGCAAAAAAAATGAATAAATTTTTGATACTTTTTAGAGTGTTAAAAGATTACATAATCAGATTAATCTGTTTATGACCTAAAATACTTCACACCTCCATGTGAAAAGTTCATGTGGGTAGTTTTATTACCATATTATATAACCTGCTATAACCCTTGTCAATCATTTTAATCCTCTCTATTTCAATTCTTTCTCAGAAAAGGGGTAATCAATGCCTATTTTCACTTTAATGGATTTTGTATTAAACTGCTCATGTCATATGTCGTTGAAAAGAGAAAATTTAGTACATACTGACTATACACACCATATTGCTATTAGATAATTGCATTGTAAGTTATAACCCTCAGTCGAAAAAAAACGCAATATTTTGAAAACATATTTTAATGGGTTATTGTCATATATCGTTTAAAAGATAATCAAATCGGCATTACAAAATTGATAAATTTAATTCTCTGCGTTGATTAGAGAATGTGATATAGATGTCCAAAGTTGACAAAAATGTCAATTTTCAAATGTCCATTAAACCAGAAATTAATATTTTTCAATTAATATCAGCATTCCTATGGATAGCTGAGGTCAAGGACATCCTTCATTGGAATTTTCAAGGTCATCAAAGGTCAAGGTCACATAATATGGCCTTTTGAATTTTCAAAAAATTCAAACGAACATAAAAAAATTTCAAATTCGAAATTCAAAATTCTGTTCCAACAAACTGTAGACAAGGTTACAAGGTTTTGATAGACACCAAAATCATAAAAATCGGATAACAAATAGAGGACTTATTAATTTTTTGCTGAAATGTGTCAATCTGTGACGGCAGTTTATGCATCACTTCCGGTTTGGATTTTTTATGCTAAGTGCATTCTAATTATGACTGACAGACAATATATATAGTTTTTGTCAATATCTGAAATTTATACCGGAAGTGGGGCTGCTAGGCGTGATTTTGAAAAACCGGAAGTTCTCACGTCAAAACCGGAAGTGATAGAAAAATTTTGATTGATTAATTTTACTTGTATGGACATTCTGTATACGTCCTATGAATTTCAGGTCAATCGGATAATTAGCGGCTGAGTTAGAAATTTTGAACTTTTTTGACAATTTTGGTTTCAATTTTTTTTTACAAAAATATTTAAAAATTGAAATTTTTGTAATCGCACTTGATACTTCTTATTACAATGAATATTTTAAAGAAAATTTCAGCCAAATCGGTTCATAAATAAACCTTACAGACTAGGTGCAAAATAATTGCATATTATGCAATAGCCCACTTCTGGTTTAGCAAAAACTGAGTTTTAGATATTCATTTTTGATACCAGGTCATTTGATAATGTTTGGTGGATACAATTTATCTACACCATTTTCGATTTTCTCTAGAAAGTTTCCCAAAAAAAAAAAAAAAAAAAAAAAAAAAAAAAATAATCATAACGAAAACAAAGCGTGACAAATCGAAAGATTTGCCACGCAAAAAAGAAACTCTACATCAGTCTTCTATCTTGCACTTTTGTCAATTAATGGAATGGTCTTGTGAAAGGTGGTCATCAAAATAATAGAATAACCAATTTAACCTGTGGCTCGAATGTGTAATCCATAGAGGTGCAGAAAAGTAGGACGTAAAACTCCTTTCATTTCATTTTTCATTTCGAATGTGTAATGTGTATCACAATTCTTTGTGACTAATTTAAATACATGAATGGTAAATTAACCAATATCCAACTGAATTTTACTGATTATTATAGGTTAATGGCCGAGTGACGTTTAATAACTTCACGAATGTCGGTAGCTAGGACCGTAAGGTAATTGTAAATTGAAATATGAGTTTGACACAAGTTTGAGTAATCATTGACATTGTAAATATCAACTTCATTCATTAACTCTAGAATTATCAATGTTCAGAAAGTTGACCAAATAGAACAGATAACAGTAATTATTGTCAACTCAAGCCAAATTATGATAAGTATTTAAAATATAATTCTTTGATTAAATTCAAGTAACAGTAAAAGACATCTACAAAATAGAGTTTGTCATTTATACTGTACTATCGATCCAATTAAATTATTTTGAAAAAAGAAATAAATTGTTTAACATAAACATTATTCACATAAAGACAGATGCTGTATCACCAAGAAGTATAATTGTATCAAACCTTAACACTAAAAGAGAACATGTTAGCCTTAAAACCGGCATCTGGAATGTGAATAAGTACAAGTACATGTAGTATAATAAAACGTAAATGTATGTAAGAGTCAGCAGGGAGTAAGGTTGTTGTAGTCTGATAATTTATGAGGGTTACAATACTAATAACTTCTTAAAATACTGGCCGCGTCAAGAGGGTGGTGATGAATAGAGGTAAATTTGGTTGAAAATTGCATGGGATGTAATTGGGGTGGCCTTTTACTAAGGTGTGGTGCTGAATACAGGTGACCGTTGGACCAAGTTTGTATCTTCATTAAAGCGATGCAGTCCTAGAATCGTTTGTTTTCGGGATTGATGCAACCAGTGTTCAAGTTGTATGTAGTTCAGTTGGTTGGTCAATTGCAATCTTTATATGACATCATTTGTCTGGTCACGTCGAACCATTGGTCGTAGGTTCTTATCAAGGTCTGTGTGTACAAATCTGAATACCTTGAAAAGTCATCTTTCCTCAGTATTCAAGTCGACCCAGCTGTAAAAGGGTACTGAAAATCGAGGAAAGATCATAATATTTGACCAAAGACGAGCTAGTCAGGGTCGTCGTGAGTCTAAGTTATAAAAACTTGTAGAAATAGTTCTTCAGTTCTTTCTTTCTTAGCGTTTCAGATCGTGGTCATGTATAAAAATTTAATCTCATTAATCTCAGTACCAACTGAGTTCCAATATATATTTATGATGTTAATGTTATAACAACACATTTTGTTATCAAATTCGTTCTCTACCTCATTTCAGATAATTCAATAAATAACTAGATGGCTTTATTCCTTCAATGACTATAATTACCTAATGTTTTTCAACAATCTCTTTATCGCTGTAAACTAACACTTTCTCATTTTTCAAGTTCAAGTTAGGTTGTTGATTTGATATCTTAATAATGGCTTTTAAAAAACTTTTTCTAGAAGAAACAATGTATTCTTATTTTAATCTGACAGAGTTTTAGTTCTCTGATTTAAACTGTAATTAACTGGTAGTATTGCCCTTGTGGTTACTAGAATTAACAGCTAAATTAAAACCTTTGGCGTTACATACGTTCGAAAATAATTTGATGTGGTACGAGTTGAAGGCAAAGCAAGAGAAACCGTAGCATGGATGACATCCGATTGTTTAACGATTATGACGTGAGGGTTTGTACAAGAAAGAAGGGAAATGAAATGGAGTTTTCCGTACTGCTTTTCTGCACCTGGTTTGAGCAAGAAGAGTATTGTCATAGGCACATACTAAATCCGCTGAAAGATCTCAGAATATAAGAAGGTTAACCATAAGAAATGCACCTATCTGAAATTGACAAACAATCATAATTGATACACCTGTACCTCGAAAGATATACTCACAAGCTAAGCTATATGCTATATACAAACACAGACATCAGAGCTACAAATCATAAAATACAGTTTTACAGAGAACAGATTCTTAAAAATTTCACGTTTCTTAAAAATAACCCAGAAACTGAAATAAAATTTCTGAAATTTTTAAGTAAAACTGTTTCAAGTTAAATTTATGAGTCAGAGTACTAAATGGGAGCCATAAATCGGAACATTTCATTCAAATTGTTTTGTAGTAAAATAGGCATCAAGTTCGCATTAGATAATTTCTCTCACTTTAGCTCGATATCTGGTTAAAATCGACATAAAATTGACAATAAAAGTTTGATGAGTAGCGAGCTGTGTGTCTTTAACGAGAAAATTAAAATTGATTCGAGACAAGATTGTCAAAAGTTGGAAGAAAATTTGAAAGGAATTTTTATAATAAAACTCATTTTATACGACGCATACTCGATAAGATTGGCAATCCTCTTTTTCCGGTATCTATTTTTCAGAGAGACACATAATTCAAAACTTTGAAATGATATCAATAATGTCCCTTCGTATACCCCATCTACATGTATTTACTATTTCCTGTCAGTACTTTGTTCTTCAGCTTCGGCTGTTTCTACTTCTTTTATGCTTCTGCGTGGTATATTATGGAGAACTTTTCCTCTTTTCAAAATCGTTTCGCCTTTTTTAGTTAGTTCAGATACTATGTTAAATTAATGTATAAAATAGCTGTTGTATTTTCAGACATTTGGTATTTGTGCATTTTAAAGCAGATTCGACACGTGCCCCAATAATAAAAATACATTACTCAAATAAATTAAACGATGAAACACCATAAGTAGGGGAATATCTATTGTTATGGTCAGACGTCGAGTGACCAGCGGTCAAGAAAATATTGAATCTTCTATTGTTCTGTAAAGTTAACAGAAGGCTTAAGACGACAAGGTAATGCATATTTCACACGGAGTTGAATGTGCAGTAAACACGCAGCGTTTAAATCGATTGAGAGATTATTATCTGCAAACAAAATTTGTGTTTTCACACGTGCGTCCTTAATACACTTAAAGAAAGGATTTATATTCTTAAGGGTGAATTATAAGAAACAATGTGATGGAATAAATTATAAACTCATTGTTTATATAAAAAATCAATTCTTTTTATTCAAAACTATCTTTATACTTAAAAGGATATTGTCAAATAACTTGGCTTTATCTTTTACGAGTTTACAAAGGCGCAATTTAGTTTCATATTCTTAGAGGGACTGTGAAGGGGTTTTTCTGCTAATTGCATACGTTTCGTAACCACTTACATCAAGGATTTGCACCATTCCAATTTTCATTCAGACATGTTTCTTGCAAATCGACTAAAACTAAACTTTTTATATCAAGACTTCTTTCAACAAAACGGTCAAAATTATATCAAATAAAGCTCTAAGGAAAAATGTATACTGTATGGTTCACAATTGAACTGGATTATACATTATTTTCTTGACCATCTTGAGGAAAATTCATTATAAATATTTCCAGTACGTCCCTATTTCATTTTAATGAGTTATAAACTTGGTTGAGAGAAAAACAAGAGCTTTGCATCGCTTTAAAACGAAAAGCAATTTAAATTTCTTCTACTCGTGAAATATTTGATATGCTGGAGGCAGGTTCTAAGTAATTTCATTTCATCATTTGTAATTCTCAAGAAATTTAATTTGTTCCATTGTTTTTGAGACAAGGAAGTTTCACAATGATGAGAATAATACCTTGTGGTGTCATATTCACTTTTAAAATTATACTGAATTTGTATAAAAATAACATAGAATATTTGATACATGTTGGTGACCTATGTTGTTCCTTTTGTGTCATCACGATCTTGCTTGACATGACATATGTACCTCTATTAAGCACCACCCTTTAGTAAGCAACCACTTTTAAGCATTGAATTGACTGGCTGCTTAATACAAGTTTGACTGTATTATAAGATATACTATTAAATATATACTTTTAACAAAATATTTGATTACATAAAAACGTTCTGTCTCTCAAACGATGTTCCTATTCACCTTCAAACGCCTAGTTGGGTTTGTTATCCATAAGCTGGTTCAATGCCCCGTTATTGCAAATAAACAAATGGTTCATTGTGTATAGAGTAGTTAAAGACTTATAACATTATACTGAATTTGTATAAAAATAACAGACAGAAGATTTGATACATGTTAATGACCTATGTTATTCATTTTGTGTCATCACGAGCTTGCATGACATGACATTGCATAAGTGAAAACTTTCTGTGTCTCTAACGATGTTCTTATTCACCTTTGTTATCTGTATGTAATCCACTGTCACATTATTGCCAAAGTATTTAAATGTGTATAGAGTAGTTGTTTAAGAAAGTACAAGGTCGTCAGTATCAACTCTACAGCACGTTTTAATACTTAAAATACAATGTAATTAATTAGTAAAATGTTTATAGCTTTAATCCAGATTAAACTAATACTCCTCGGGGACTGCTATAGTCCGAAAACTGCTGACAGAATACAAAGTAAAGGAACATTCACACATTTCAGCGTGTGCATCTATGTCTGCATGCGCACCCGTGCCTCTTTCTTGCCGTTTTTCAATTTTCTGTTCGAGGAATGGGTCAGCAAATAGTTCAGCAACATTCTTCTCATACCCATGACTGTAAAGTAATTTGGATCATACTTTTACAAAATCTTCACAGCAGTTCCGAGCTGAAACGACACTTATACCAGTTCCGATCTAAAACGACACTTTTCTTCTGTTGAGAACGGGCTTTCATAAGCACAGTTGTCGGTTAGGGCGATTGAATATTAACATGTAAAAATACACTGATACACTCGGGATACCAAAACCAAGAAGTTGTTTTCTTAAGATAAAAATCATCAGTACTTCTTATTCTCACAGGATTATCTAGATAAGAGTCTGACAGTTTCGGACTAGAACTATAACAGAGTTACTCGCATTACAAGAAAACGTATTCTAATTACAGATAACTAGCTATTTAAAATACAACACAATTGGTATTGACTTGTATGAGTATAATCTTCTCGATTTATTCTTGAACAAAACAACCTTGTCCACATCGAACCAACAATAGATATAAGAAGGACACAAATGCCAAACCGGTCAAGTAATACAAATCAGTACAACAAGACAATTTCGCCAATCAAAACTCACGTCCAAATAATATCCAAATCGAGAGCATAGATTGTACAGCAGTGGGCTTCTCCAAAGAGAAGCACCAACAGGCGACGTATAGTTACACAAAAATAATTCAACACAGGCATGGTATAGACTAGCCTATATATTATTCTTGAAGTAATTTCAGGATAGCTTAGATATCGTTCTGAAATTAACGTCAAGGAACAAACCATCTCATATACATTCGGGGTGCAGATAGTATTCAGTAACATTCGGATGTTCAGATGTATATAGAGGTTATATACTAGGCTAATATTGTGATAGCGTAGCTACAACCGAAATTAGCCAGGGTCGTCAATTTTTATGAGAAAAAAAGTGACCTGAAATTATAGTACTAACCAGCAATCACCTTCGGATTGTCTCTACGACCTTCGCGATTCTTATTTACATCCAGAAAAGACCTTTAATCATGGAATTAGTTAGAATATCCTTGGATATCAATATTTTAAGTCTGAGATTATACAGGGACAAGTCAACATATAATCATCATTTATTCTGACCATCAGAAAGATTAACTAGTTATTACCAATGTTAATTTTAACCTTGAATATATATTCTCCTGGGTTGTAGTAGGGAATAATAAATGTTAAAATCTATATCTCATATGTTTAAGCCTGCAGGACATTTCTATCTATGATCTGGAAGCTACATCGTTATTCTCAGTGAAAATGGTACTGAAATAATTTAAACATGGACAAAAAATAAAATGGAGTTCTGTTTCCTACTTTTCTGCACGTTTGCGTTGGGGAGGAGATGGAAGAAGGGAATAAAGCATTTTCAGTCTTTACGTTTTTTCCACCACACATTTCTTGTTTGAAAATCTTATAATCTGGATTGAGTCATATAACGTTATGTCAGTCACCTCTCGCAACAAATGGCTGCAGAAAAAATAATTTTCAGTTGCAATTGTGTCTACGATCAGCTGGTTGACAGAATTGTTTTTCTTAAAATATAGACGTAAAAAATATATTATCCTGTATGGCACTTATAACAATAAAGTGTTGAACTGCAATTATATTATTTGTATTTCAATACCTGATTATATATTTAATATTTATAATAAAAGCGCTATTTAGTACAAATCGTTGAACGGCTGGCAAACTTTCACATTAACTTAAATCGACTAATCTCAAAGTCTACCTTTGTTCGGAATCCCAAACAATAATCATCATAACTAATTGCACAGATCTCTTATGAATTATTTAATACAACATAAATCGGTTTATTCCTTAATGCGTCAATCTGATAAAAGCCTAATCGGTATTCAGTAGAATGGACTTCAAATTATCTAGGGAACTTGAAGAGACACTCCATAGAAAGACGATTTGTCAAAATATGCCAGGATGAATTCGTAAATCACTGGAATAAATATTTAATTTGACTCGTCCCCTGGGTGGTCAGTGTCGCGTGCTTGACCAGCGATGACCACATGTTGATTATCGTTCTTCATTGACCAAGGTAAAAGGCCATCTGGGCATTATTTAGTTAAAGTGTGGAGGTGTTTACAGGTTTCTCGTCTATATAAACAAACAACCACGTTAGAAATAGCTCGAATTTATGCGAAAACAAAAACAAAAGTTATTTTCTTGAGAACTTCACTAAGTTTAGTTTTACAGAGTTGAACAGAAAATGTTCAGCCTTTAAAGGCTTCTGAAGACGGGAATGCAAATTGTAATAAAATATATTTTGTCAGGCGGGGGAAATATTTTTTCAATTTTTATTTGTCCTTGCATGTCAGAACGCATTTACAAGTGTAGAAGTAAAAACGTCTCATACGACTTATTGTATCCCAAATTAAATGCATACATGGACCCGATGGTAATGTGAGCTGTCAGACATGTTCACACATTGATCATCATTCTTCTGTTCCAGAAAATTAAAAAATATATAACATGTCAAAAAATCGGTTAAATGTCGGCACTCGACAGTCTATATGTACCTGGCCAGGTCGAGTAGTTCTATTTCGTCCTGAACTCTTCTCCTCGTCCTAGCCTAGGCCTTCTCAATTATTTTTTGTGAAGGATCGAATGCATTTTAAGGAAAAAAATAAGGACCAAATAGAGTAAAGGTATGGGAGCAGAACGTTTTAGCGGAAGGGATCACTCTCATGAGCGTCGAGGGTCGGATTTGGCCTGAGAAGGCCTGTCCTAGCCTGTTTCAATTCATACTAAAAATTATGATTTTGAGTGTTGATCGGACAGTAAATACTTCATTATTAAGTCTTGACCACGAACACTGCACTCAATAATCTCGGATGCACATGGCTGCAAGGAAATTTTATATTACAATGGCAGATACCTCAATGGCCACTGAGGGACGATTGAAACGTAAACGGAAATTTTCATTTCATTTCCAGTCAATGTTGTTTACTTTCTTAAACTTTAAAATAACAGACAGAAGCCATGATATTCCGGTGGGTTAATTTGTCATTACATGTTTAAGTGTCTGTCAAACTGAGCAGGCATCTGTATCCCGGCTGTAGCAGCAGTTAAAATGTAGTAAACGCTGATAGTAACAGTCGTTATTAGAGCCTGTAATGATTAGACCATTAACAGCTGTATGTTAATTAATTTAACATTTATTAGTTAATTGTTGGTGTATTAGCTGATCTGTTATTACGATCTATCGTAGACTGCAAATATCATCGCCAGTTAATTTCTAGTCACGAAGATGTCTGTTTGTAAATTCTGTCGATATTCCTATAGTCTGGATTGAGAAACAGTTATACATTCGGACCATTACCAATAATCAATCAATTACATGTCATCAAACTTTCTGCCAGATGTTTAGTTGGTAGAAAAGTTAACGTTCGCTTCCAATGGATGCTGATATCGCAAACAAGATAGTTGTTTGTAGCTTGGTAGAGAGATGACAAGTTAACGTTCTATTCCAATGAATGCTGATATCGCAAAGTTATAACTGAAGATATCATGCTCTGGTATAAAAGAAAATGTGTAAACCTATATTCATGTACCTGAATCCATAATCAAGAAGACAAAGAAGTACACATGCTTTAACACCTAAGACCCAACTATATTTTGAATCTAACTGAGGTGAAATGTAAAACCAAATAAGTTGGAATGATGCACAACATCAGTTACTAGGTGTATTTAACACGTGTGTTCCAGTCAGTATTCTTTACCACCAAACACTACCAACAGACAGAACCAACCAAACACAACGCATCAACAACAATCCACATTTAGTTGGTCTCTTTTGGGATATGAAATTTTGTTTAAATTGTGGGTGGTCTTTATAATTGTATTTTCGTGAAGATTTGAATTCCAGAGATTCTGTTTAATTCAAGAATACATGTATAAGTCATGAGCAAAATTTCAATACATGTACTTCTAGCTAATCTAAGCATAATCAAAATTCACTGTAGAAGTTTGAAGACGTCTCTGGTTCTATTTTCAGCTATTTTGTCGCTATTCAACACCAGACAAGAAAAATAGGTCACATGTAATTTCTCATAATGCATTTACATGTAAGAAAAAAGCCGAGAGTAAAATACAATTAGACACCTTCAAACGGAAAACGTTTTTGTTCGCGTCTGGGGGATATATATTCAGAATGTTATAATCAAATTAAACATGTCAAATTTAATTACAGATATTTACTGAGAAAAATTCACAGGTATAGAATCGCGGAAAGGACAACAGACAATTAACATCATATGGATATTTTAGTAAGAAACTAAAAAGGGAAACAAAACTGGTGTCAATTTTCTAGAAAGGTATCTTCTTCATCAAAATACTAGTATTTAACTTAAGGAGTTATTGTTAGGCCATTGTGATACAACATATTTGTTATGTTGAAGATACATAAGGAACTTGATATTTGAATATCAAGGCTTCGTTCCAATCACACAAAGGTAATCGACACCGCCTAGGCTTCGAAGAGCATAGGATGTCAAAGAGCAGCTTCTGAGACAACCGATGCCATGATGGTTTAACTGACCATCTATCCCTCTCTTGGAGATACTGATTGCGGTATTAATGAATATGCGACTAGACTATATTGAAACTATGATAAATTAATAATAGCATTTAGTTTTCGCATGCTGAACACATTGTAATCATGATGCAATTTATCAGTCGATCACGAAGCGTCTACGAGACACGTAACCAATCACACGAGCATATCAGAACATGCCTATCAATGCTTGTGACGTCACGCTACAATCAGTTGAGTAAATATTCTGTATTTTCTTTACGTCCTTCGACCTGCAGTCACTTAATAACAAATTGTTTAATCCTTTTAACAAATTGACAATTATTGGAGATAAGAATTGAAGTATTGTCTAATCAATAGAGACTCTTCATCTACTATTTATCATTCAATTTCCGTATTACATTAAACATAAACAGCGGTTTTTACTTGGTTGTTATCAGAGAAAAAGTGGGCCATTATAATTGCTATTTATGTGGTTTGTTCAGCAACAACGTAAAGGGATCATTTACAAGATACTTTTCCTTTATCCAAACATGTATATGGACATGGAGCGATTGCTTATCACAAAAAGGTCATTATTATTTGCTTATATCAGCAACAACATAACATTTGACATTCAACTTAAAGAAGCTCCTTGCTTCATCGTATATTTTAGTTGTTCCGTTTTGGCATTGGATGGTTCCTTTTTTTTTTGTTGTGATACAAATTGATATATGCGATATTAGGAGAAACAGAAGGGGGTCACCTGAAACGTGATTTCACAAACTTGGGTCATACACTTATAGGACAACAAATGAAACTTGGCAGATTGAATGTTAAGACTGGAGAAATTGTTGTAAACTTCAATATAAGAAGTAGAATTAGATATTGGCAAGTTTTCAATTAGTTTGATTAGGTTCATTTTATCTTTGACATCGTCAACATAGTTTTATATTAACCACAGTTCAACAGACTATTAACCACAGGAGTTCGTTATGCCTTGTTGGGCGATGAGGTACAACAATTTGACGTATGATGCACCCCGCTCTGAAACTGTGTAAGGTTTTCTGGATATAAAAATCCGCACAAGCAAAACAATTCATTTAATCAAAAATCATGGCAAAATCGAGAGCAATAGTTATATAGTTGTGAACTATTCCAAAGAGAAGTACCACCAGATTCTACTTGAACAATAATGTTATTTTGGTGGACAGATAAAAACATATATACTGGATAGTGTAGCCATTCTGTAGTCGGGTCGCGATGAGATGAGAAGACACCAGTGGACAGAGCATCGCGAGCTAGTTTTGCCTAACATGGTATCATAACAATATTTGTTATACAGTGTTATCATATCGAATTTTATGAATTCCATATACGACACTTTAAAAGATTTGATGGTACATTGGCACGACATGATATTTGATATACATAGTGGGCATATTTCTCTAGACTGTAATAGTGTTATTGTATGTTATATCGTCCATGTCTAGGTATATATTATTTGTGGCACTCACGACAGAATAGTTCATTGCCTACTATTGTCGGAATTACTATTCCCAAACCAATTTGGTCATGTTGACAATAAGACGTCTGACCTGACACTTTCAATTCTTTGTTTTCAGTTTCCAATTATCCATTCAATAACATAATCATTTCAAAATTAAACTCATGTCATAATTATTCCAAATGATTACTATGATAATCAGTCACGTGGCATGTTGACCCGTATTGACCTATGCATATGTCACTGCGACTACTAACTCGATTGCCTCTAACAAGCCAGTGGTGATTTACACATAATCGCATTAAGACCTGAAAGCAAACTCGTTGCAGCGGAAGTAATTCTATTTAGAAAAGAAGAGTGGTTTAATATCTCATTTAAATCAATCCATTAAAAGAAATCTGATCTCATTATAAACACTGATTAGTTGACCCTTATTATCTCCCTTTTCAAAACAATGACGTGAAACACGGCCGAGAGAATTCCCCTAGGGCATTCCCCTATTGGTGAAGTATGCCTGAGCGTACTGTATGGAAGTGATCTAAGAGGGTCACGGGTTTGATTATAGTTGATTAGTGGGGTTGAAAGGTTAATTGTTCCCTGCTTCAGCCTGTTATGGAGGTAATTGCGGTGTACCACGTCCATCTTGTGACCACATGTAATTAACACAGGGTCGTTCCGTATGAAATATGGTCTATTATTTTCGAAATCATGGCAACATTGACCCAGGTTTGTCCGCATTCCACCATAATATTCCTCTTTCTGTAATATCGGGTTCCGAGGTGGAATAGTTATTGGTCCGACTTTCAAAAAAGAGGTTATGAAAAGTCTGCATAGTCATAGGTCCGCGTTTGTCAAATATACCACTAGCTAGTAAATAGACTTGTGCCATTCAGAATATGTTTGAATTAATATCATCAAATCAAATTTCTCTAAATAAAGGAATAATGCCTATTTGCAGCAAGAAATAATTTGAGGACCAGATTAATATGTTCCACTAAAACCTGAATTTGTTCTAGATATTAGTTGTCATCACACGTACACACTATCAACTGCCTTCTTTATCCAATCCTCTTAGTAGAAGTGGTGCACTTTATGCTGTGTGTCTGAAGAAAAAGTGCCCCCCTCCCCCTTTCACAATACTTGTCTAGTAATTATCACATTCTCTCAAAAAACTGGTTCATTCTTTAATGTCAACTCTCGAAAAGACAAACTGGTTCATTCTATACAGTATTATCGAGGGATCAATTTGTCATCCTTTACCATATTCTTTCGGAAACAAAATAATGGGTCATGTTCTTTCGCTTTATAATTTTGTCTGGCAAAATATAGTGCACTGGAAGTCGTATTCCCCCCATACAAACTATCATTATCATTAATTTTATCGTGGCTGAGTGGAGTGGCCAGAGCCCCTGAGACGGTTACAGAAGCGTTCACCAATATATAATTTTATTTAAGAAGTTGGACTTTAAGCATTGTCAAAATTGTTGACATCTCTGACTCTGGAGGAAATCCCAATTTTGTTAATTTGGGCACAGATTTAACAACTAGCATACAATGTATGCATGTAGCACAACCCTATGCTTGACACAAAATACATGGATCAGGGCGTCCTCGCTAATGAGGGCTACGGAGGACCCTTTTCAGGGAACAAAATTTTGCCAGATCAGCAGAGCAGCCTACTCATTTTCGATTTCGAATTGTTAAGGGTTCTTAAACGTATCTATGTAACATGGGACACAATGGAATTTTATGTACGAAACAAACTGTGTGTCATCCCTTAAACTTTCTATATTAATTCATTTCCGTGGTTTGTCTCATTTGCATATACACTAGGTTAGGTAGACAATTCATTACTTTATATGACCAGAGGGGATTTATAACAACCGTAAGTCTTAATTTGATGGTAAAGAACGACGTTTAAAATTAGACGGACAATATGTCTGTCTAGAGTTGGACTGTTTTATTAACTTCCTCTCAGTCATTGATCTATTTCTATCAAGTAGAGTCTTGTCAGGTTCAGTCTGTAGACAGGATTCTGGTGTATACCTCACTTTAAATAAAGTTGGAATCTATAATCTATAAGAAACAAATTAAAATACAATGTCTGAAGAGGAATGACGAGAGATCAGATTCTAGCTTTTTTTAATCAACTCAGATTTCATCTTTCTGGACCATACACGCTATATTCCATCAATATTAAACATATTTAGCTTTGCAAGACTTGTTAGATGGCAGTTTATACAAGAAAATAATTATTTGTAATGCAAAAAAAAATGTTTATTAGCTTGTACAAGACAAGTGAATACGTTTCACTTCAAATAAACTCCAAGCTTTAAGGAAAGAGTGTAGCTTAAGTTTTATAACTTGTGCTCAATTCGTTTGAAAAATATTCAATAAAATATATTTTAACCAAATATCTATATGAATGTATTATATTATATATTCAAATTGCATCCATGCATCAGCAATCATTCTTAACCTATCCATGAATAAATTAATTTTTTTTTTGTATCATGCGCCTTATGCCCCCACTCCACACACGCCACGAATCGCGCGAATAGCCACGAATTGATTAATCGTAGGATTCGTACCATTTCGCAAAGTTCTCAATAGGTTAGTATTTATTCGTAGTTTTAATTCTTGTGCTATCGGGAATTCGTCGCAAAAATTTTGAACTGTGAATTTGATCATATTTTGGATTCGTAATCACTTCGGGAAATTCTTAACCGATTGATATATATTCGTAGTCAGTTCTTCCAATTCTTGAGTCATCTGAAATTCGTACACAACATTTTGAGCCCGTCCAAAGTTTTGACCACGAACTCCCCGATTCCAAAATCGTAGTTAGTTCTTAACTATTTCGTGGTGCATTCTTGTGCATCTTAATATAATCTTAGGCTTATCCCCAACGAATAGACACTGAAACAGATACGAAGCAAATAACGTTCTTGAAGTATTTGTAATCGATTCTTGTAAAACGCAGTGCATTCTTGACAATATTTTAACGATTGGAACCGAATCGCAAGAATGCTCTGAACTCTATCGTACCAGAATCGTAGAACGTGACGATTTTGAAAATTAATTTTCGAAAGTCAACGAATCCTCACGAATTTCCACGAATTGCTACGAATTTCCACGAATTTCCACGAATTCCCAAGAATCCTACGATTCATCAATTCGTAGCTATTCGCGGGATTCGTAACGTGTGTGGAGTGGAGGCATTACTCTGAAGCTTACGACAACTGCATGCAGTGTGTTATGAGAAAAATTGCCAATGTACAACCCACTGGACACTTTCCTATCCTATTATTAAAATCGTACAGCTGTGGAATTGAGGTTTTGTTCATTCCCTCAACTTAAAGGGATTGAAAAGTGGATTTCTATTCAGGCGCGTTAGTTTGAGTGGAATTACAAGAACCACAGACGACGGAATGGAATTTGAAATTGATGCTATCAGTGTCCCCGATACACATACAAAGTTTAGAAAACCACTTTACAATCCCTTTAACAGGCATTTTTCTGAACCAGTCCTTAACATGCATTTCTAACAATGAAATACTGCCTAAGAGGATATGAAAATTAAATCGATGAAATAGAGTAACCCAACGCTGCTCGGTTAAACAACACATTTCCCATTTAATTGGCAATATTTATCAGATCTCAAGACGCAATGGAGAGAAAAGAACGAGATGTGCAGAATTCAAAATGCGTAAAATTTGATAAGTTGATCAAATTATTCACACCACAGTGTTGATAAATTACTAAAAGCATCTTGAAGCACCATCTCAAGTCAAAAGTTCAGTTATCGATAAAATGTAGAAAAATGATGTTGAATCCATAATAATTGATGTGTTAAGATAAAAGGATTTCTAAAAATCAGTCGTGTTTAAACTTGATGATAGCACATTTTATATTAACAAACCTAATTTGATCTGAATTGAGAAGGAAGGCAAGATTTGAGCTTAAGCTATCGCCGGAAAGCTGGGCTTAACGCCAATTATACATCTTATTAGGCATTAACCATCAAGCTGGCCAAAATCTCAGTTATTTTCAACATTAATTTTTACAAGAAATC
Source organism: Lottia scabra (assembly GCA_029955415.1). Taxonomy (NCBI): domain Eukaryota; kingdom Metazoa; phylum Mollusca; class Gastropoda; family Lottiidae; genus Lottia; species Lottia scabra. Next base: position 10,862,293 of record JARJEI010000009.1, read on the forward strand.
TGGTATTAGAACTCGATTACAGTAATCAAAATACGACGAGCACGCCGTTTATATATTTATCACTCTAAACCATTTAAATATTTAGAAAACATTAAGATTTTTTCTGGGTAATTTGTAATATTTTGTTCCAGTTTTTGCACTAAGCTGCCTGTTAATTGATAGAATACATGTGTTTGAATGGCAAACATGAGTTGATACAGAGAAACACATGCTTTGATACTTGCTGCAGTGAGAATTATGATCAACATATTTTATCTGACGTTAAGAATGTTGGTGGAATAAATCACCATGCAGTAACTGAAACGATGGTATATTTTTATAATTGTGGGTGTAATAAACAAAGAGGATACTTGTCTGTCTGAACAACCTAATCCCATCCTATGATAGAGGAATGAGGTTTCATGAAACATAAAATTATGTGTGTAGATATGTTTGCAAGGATCATTGAAATACATCTATATCTCATTTGAAATCTACATTTTTAAATTTAATTTAAGTTTTTGTTTAATCCTGTTATATTTATGGTGTGGTAGAAAAGGTATCAAACATTAACCAAACACCACAATAATTTCCGCTGTGAATTAATCGTGGAAGTAGTCTTATTGAGCTAATGAAAGTCTTATATTGATATTTGCATCTACAAGCAGGTTTGTAATCTTTATGTCAAGCCATCTTTTGTCCACGTGACGAGGAGTGAGGAAATGCGAGATGATACGAGGTCGAGTCGCTGGTGAAAGTGAGCGATAATAAACAAAATATGAATGACAAGGGCAGTAATCGGTGACCGCTTGTCAATCAAGCATGATGCCTGAACATATCCTGAGATCTGGAGCTGATGATTGGCAGCATGAAGTCATGTATAGATTTTATAATAAAAGACATCTATGATGTTTCACGTCGGCTGATTGACAATCGACAAAGATGAGAGGCCTTCATTATTATTTCCTGTTCCGTCAAAACAAATCAGTGGTCATCACTAGACTAATAAAACCACTATAATCGAATTGTGGTTGCTAAGAAGATGAAATCGTATTGTTATAGAGGTTTTGACATCTCATTTGCTGGCCACTATACGTTAATGTCGTCCACTTTAATCGAATCGAGCCACCACTCAGCTACGGTCCTAAGAGACGAAACGATCAGCCTTTCAAATAGCAGTTGCATTAAGTAAATATTATTTTGCTATCCCAGCCAATTGTTTGTTTAAAAACCAATTATTCTAGTGCGAGACTGTAGTTTCAACAATCACTGATCGATAGCTATCAAAGTAAGACTTAAAATACACCGTTTAAAACCAACATCTTTACTCCAGTCATGAAAAAACCCAAGTGAAGTAAATTCAGCACAAATGAGATATACAGATTATCTGACTAAAATGGGGATGCGTTGACAAGCAAGATAGCAAGTCATGATTACTACAGTTTTATGAAGCTTTTTAAAAATAAGATTATGTTCTATAAGCCATGTACCTGGGTTTTCCGAAATCAGAATTTTCCTAATTTTATTTTGTATTATATTACAATTATCCTTCCTATTATCGAAATTCGGTGTTTGTTTTGTGATAAAGAACGTTACTCTTCCATGTGTGCATCAGTCAATGCTAACGCAACAGTTTTATACTATCAGTGCTTAGGTTTCATTGGAAGCCACTTTTAAAGGTTTGTAATATGCTTTTATGTTAATATATGAAAAATAAATATTGTTTAATTAGATTAAGCTTTAAGTTCGATTTTCAATTACGATATTAACGCCAAACGATGAGAATAATAATCTATCGTGAAGTTTGTTATGGAAAAATTGTTCAAAATGAAATAATTATGATGTATTTAAACGATTTTTCATAAAAATAACAAAATATTTCAAGAATTCAAATCAATTAAAGAAATTGCCGTGCTTAACATTCAGTAAGGATGTTTCTAAAATAACATTTATATTTATTTCTGAAAACAATTACCTTTCAATTAGAACGCGATAAAATTAATAAATAAACCTGCTTGTTTCCAGATCCTGGCAGCTATCGTTATGTACCAACGGATGATACAATATTATTTAAAAAATAATTACAGCCTTAATTTTTATGAAAGTTATAGTCAAACTGTTAACTGCTGAGATCTTCAAGGTACAAAGTCTTGTGAATAAGTGATTATTCTGACAATTAGATCTTTTTGTTTGTGGTCCCATTACATTGGATTTAAATATCGTGCCTGCTGATTTGCATTTTGCCCATTTATTGTATGAAGTGGAATATGAACTCGAAAATAGTTCTGATAATCTTAGATTGTCTTTCGGGTGATAAAAATGCAAATGGTTGACATTTTACGATATCACAGAGTAGAATTTTTAGTCTCGAAATGTGGATAATTCTTATGACAAATTTCTCAGAGGGAAGTATTTTTATTTAAAATACAAAATTCCATGGACCAAGAATCGTTTGCAGACTCAGAACTTAATGTGGCCACAGAGTAACCTGGGTCATACCCGGGTCACTACAATACTGTGTTGGTGCTACTTCAGGTACAGCAATTGACAACTGGAACTTTAGAACATAAGACAAGATTAGTTTTCAGGTTTATCAGGGTAAAGAGAAATGTATATTTGCCTAGTATATATACTTGATTAGAATAAACATGATGCCTCTATTTGTTTTACTCGCTTCCTAGTTCGTTTAATCAAGTAATTCTACTACGACTCATCACAAATGTTATTCGATATTGCGATTACTTAAGGTTGGTTATCGAATAGGTAGTAAATCCTACACCAAGAAGTGAAGGACACTGCACTCACAGGAATAATCTATGATGACAGCAAACTGGTTCTGTGAAAGTTACGCTTGTATTCTGTTACGAAAGCTTTAGAGGATTGCCGATTGGGATGACTGTTAATCAGTCTTTGCCTTACTGTTTTATAGATCTCATTAAAAAAAAAAAAATATGCCAAAATTTTACTCTTCATCGTGATCTCAGCAAATTATGATTTTACCAAGACGATTTCAATTCTGCGCAGAATCTGAAAGTAACAAGAATCTACAAGAACCCCCAGATTCAATTTGATGATAAACAGCATCGTATCTGAATGACATACTCAACTTTCCCTTAATTGTACTTATATCATTAATATTGAGACCTAGATTACGGAGAATCTGTTGACGAAGTCTGTTTTCTTTCAACGTTGTATAACACTACCCATCAAACCCACTTTACATTTATGAAGGACGTTGATCATTTCATAGTTGTCTGTGTTGACGAGGTCCAGACCATCCCGGAAGCTAGATATACAAGGTACAAGGTACATCACAACATTGTCTAGAACAAATTCCATTTGAGAATGTTTGGTCTAGGATCTCGACATAACAGAGATTATTATGTCAGGTCTGGTACAAATTATACGATGTGGTATTTAATTGTTCATGTAATGGAATAAGCTACCTATCTACTAACAGACTTTATAATACAATAGGTTAAAACTGTCACGTCCGTTAAGTCCTGGGTTACCAAACAGGGGTACCTGAGAAGCCTCTTGTCAATTGTAAAAATTATAAATGGATTAAAAATCAAACTCTATCAACCGACAAATATCCTTTTACTTTCATGTTGGCTATTATTTTTTTTATGGTCTGCGAAGGGGTACCAGGAGATTTCTTTTGAAAAATAGGGGTACGAAGAGTCCAGAAGGTTGGGAGCCATAGCCTTACTCAACGTCTGTATTATGGTTATTTTGACTAATAGCGGATACCGTTCTTACCAAGCAGAGGAAGAAGACGCTGATCTGTAACAGGGTTTCAACAACTCAATTTGAGCATTACATGTCTATGATTTGACTACTATTTATTTAGCCATACGGCCAAACGATTCCCCAGTGTTCCCTATACAAGTTTCATTTTACATTGAACACAATCACTGTAGTTGGAAATCCCCTTTGTTAATATTCTCATATTATTCTCCATTTTCCCTATATTCAAATTTTAAATACACTGAACATAATAGTTCAAAGCATGTTTTATGATTCATTGAACTTGTCTTCAACTTAAATATTGATTATTACATTTTAAAAAAAAAATCGTTTTTCATCATTATGTCACTCATGTGTAATTTTACTTTATGAACAACAAATATACCATGTATGAAGATAAAAAGAATTTTTATCAGATGCGGTTGAACAACTCGAAAATTTTTCGAAATATTATAAAAACATAGAACGCACATTTTCAATCCTTTAACGTCTTTTACATTATTTTCCCTAACTTTTTAGAGAGGCATATATAAATTTTTGACAACATGACATGTAAAATTAATATAAGACAATATAAGAAGTGCAATAAGTAATTACTACTGCATTGTTTTATACCGTGAATTATTAATACATTGCGTGATTCTTGCGACTTGTTTTTTACACAAGGGGACAAACTGAAAATTGATTGAATAATGCATGATTGATTTATATCTGATTCCAGATGGTCCCTCGATTATCTTCATTCGTTATATGAAAACTAAAGTGACTAAAGGAATTTCTGCATGGAATTATCGAAAGATTATAAAACCTAGTCGATTTGTTGGACATAGAAATGAAATGAGCTTAATGTCACATGGTACGGGGATTCTATTCATCAGCATATTATTGTGTATGCCATTTTCTGACAGCTTTGGAGTAACATAGATCAAAAAGTAGTGAACACTGTGGACCCATTTGAGTAGAACAGTGGTTCCCAACCTGGGAGCCATGGGGTGCTTGTCAGGGAGTCACGTCGCATGTAGAATGACTCATGACTGCAGATCAGTTATCATAATTTTCAATTAGTCAGTATTCGAAAAACATTATTAAATTGTATGCTCCAAGAGTTAGTTTCGGGGTAGCATCAGGTATTTCGAAAAGGGTAAGCATGCACTACCTAATCATTCCCTTCGCCAAACAAGTGTTCAAAGAGCTATTCTTTCAAGGATTAGCTTTTTGCGTGACAAGCGAGAAATTTTGATTGAATTGAATTACTTTCTCTTCTTTCAAAGAGATTATTTTGTCTGCATTTGGTTTCGCTTGGGATTTCTAAAACTGAACTCTTCCTTACATTTTCCGTGACTTTATCAATTAAATATGTGTGGCTATTTCTTGGGACCATTTTTTTCAGAATTTTCTTGATAATGACTTTGAGGATCACATGTAAGACGTCTTTTTGGGAAACACATACTGACGTTAATAATTTAGTTCTACATTTGAAGGCTGCACAATATTAGATTTAAAAAAAAAACATTTTTCTATGGCGTCAGGAGACTGTAACAAACAGGAATTGACTGATAAATATAGTCTGAGATACATGGACCTGTTCACGAACTTATCGTTGTATTCTTGTTGAGAACAGTTTTTAAGTTTTCAAAGCGTGGATTTAGAGGGGTGTTGTCGACTCCTCACCAACTCCTATCATAATTTGACTGGAAAGAACGATTTTGTGAAGATCAAATGAAAATCAGAGTAGAGTGTAGTCTCAAAACCCAAAATATCTGAATGTACCAAATTGATACCATTTTTTCATATTTTCTTTAAGGGCGAGTACTGTCTGTTTTAGCTCGCAACTTTGGCCGCCTATTGCGCTTCGCGTCGTATTTAAACCCTACGAACCATCCTGGCTCGTCCCCTAAAACATTTTGATTGAAAAAATAATGTCCGTTGCATGTCGAAATTTTTCAATCACATCTTGCTTAACATCAATAAGCAACAATGAATCATGCCATAGAGTCCTTGTCTTCAACGTTAATACTGTGAAAATTCTGAAGATATGAAACTTTTAAGATTCAAATATACCCCAATGATTCAATACAAGAGAGACAGCAATAAAAATGTCACGTAAACCAGAGAAAAACATGAATATTATTCGCCTCCAATATTTATGAGTCTCCAATCTTATAATAAAACTCAAGTATACTAAATTTATAGGATTTGATTTGAATGGCAATAAGCACATTACATGTTCCTTTTCAAAATTTGACAATCAAGGAACATCGATTCAAATTGTTTAAATCTCACAGATTCTTAAAACTGTTTGATTTATCTTGAGTTAACGATTGGAACTCGTTCATTAAATGTTGTAGGTCTCTTGGTTGGCAGCATACTCTATTGTCTGAATAGTTCTATCTGCCATTTTCGTATTCTATAATAATCCGATAACCAATTTGAATCGACAACTATATTTCACATTCTATCAGACCTGTTTTTCAAAATGAAACATATGTTTTGACATTCGTGCTTAATTTAAAGAGCCACGTGCGGCATTTTTGGGAGTCGTTTTGGGTCTTTGTTATGTAAATAGTCTTCAGAAGTACTTAAGCTATAAGAAAATCGCAAAATACCTTCAAATATATTTCAAACTAAAAAATTCACTTTTATTTATTTTTTTTTCATTGCTGTACGCGGCTGGTCTCCAGCCTGTGTGAAAATTGTGTGTCTTGTTGACCAAGTCTACAATTCAAAATACGGTATGCTTGTGTGGGCCTGTGCAGTAGTCTGGATGACCTGACCCGCGCTGTTGCACCACGGGAATAACTTATTTGTTATCAAGATGGCGGGACGCTCAATGTGTAGTAGGGCATTGGGACTTTCAAACACGGATAATTAAGGATACACATGGATTTGAAGGCTCAAATTTCAACGGTAAGCTCTGTAGACTATTTCTAATTAGCTAAGCTAAAGATTTCACATCTTTGCGACCGTCGGATGATTGTCCGAAACAAATGCCACACGTGGCTCTTTAAGTCCATCATAGCGTTTCAACAACTTAAGGTGCCAGTTATTAAATTTTCGAAGCTTGTTGATTACAAAGTTTCTTTTGACTACTAGTTATGATCAATCTAAATAGTTTATTTCAGTCATATTTTAAATGGGTATCTGGGATAAATCTTCTATTTGCACCATTTGATTTCCCGTTGGACGTCTGTGATTTCTGTTATTTCAGACAAAACGTGACTAGATTATATATTAACATCCATACCAATAACCGTAATGCACACACAAATTAATTCACCTCAATTCAATTCTGTGCCATTATCTAGAACATTCATTTAACTAACAGAGAGAGTTGTCAAAGGTACCCCCGTCGCCTTACCCTTTGTAAACAATGCATCAATAAGTAATGACTAAGGGTTTCGGACTAACCACTGTATTCGATGGAGTAACATGTGGTCGATGTAACATTCCTAATACTGATTATAAATTCCCATTTGTGCTATAATAACTAGGAAATCAGACAGTGATGTGGTGAAATTATATCAATAACTCATTTTTCATCATTTGTATACCAGTCAGATACATAAACATGTTTTAAAAGATGCAACCCGATAGATTCCAAAATATCGTGTATCTCTATAACCTCGAAATGATTTTAACTTTGTGTATGTTACATTTAGCGTTAACATTGCTACATAGTCCCTTACTTCTAGTGTGCTTAAATTTACTTGAAAAGCATGTAGGTCCAGTAGCAAATCTGTTATTGGGTTATGCGCAATTCAAATATGTAACAATGGCATGGACTTTGGCTTTTTAACGTTGCCATAGATAGATCGTTAGTCCTGTACCTCTGTTGCAATACAATTCACTCAGCATGTTTGCCCTATAACAAATCTATGATCGTATTATGGGCAAAGCAAAACTATTATGATTTTACCTTTAACATTTTATCCTAATGATCATAATAAGTCTATAATGACATTAGTTTCGGCCAAAGCAAATCTACATTTCTCCAAATATCTAAGGGAGTTTATCTTTAATATAAGTCAGATTGATCGTGTTACTCCAGACAGTATGTTACATTAAAATACAATGAAGAACATTTCGAATATAATTTCTACTCTATCATAGATTTATATTTTCCACTTAGTTTATGAGAATTCTGAGACTATTGCATGGAATTTAAATATTTTGTTGCAGATAAATAAGTTTGAAATGGTTATGGTTATGTTATTTGTGACTTTCATAGTAGATGTTCCAATTTTGCATGACAGGTCAACAAGTTTTGAAAAAGCGACCACTAACCACTACGTTTTTTAAATTCTATTGCAGATGAATATCAAGAGCTTGCTCGATTGGGGGGCATGGCCCCCTAGGGAGCCATGGGGTGTTAGTCAGGGGGCCATGGGGCATGAGGATGTATATCGTTTTTTCTCTAGCTCAAAAAAAAGACAAGACAACAACCCGTGTGCTATATTCCCTATTTTGCCCTAGTTTGGAATGGAACAGGGGGCCATTGCTCTGGGAGCTTCGTGAATTTGGGCCACAGCTTGAAAAAGGTTGGGAACCACTGGACTAAGCGAATAGTAGACCTAACATATCCTTATCTGGCCCCTGACGCAGGGGACGGAAGCTGATAGTTCCTGCTCTCTCCCGATTGTTTATTGAATATGTTTGTTGATATTAAACATATCTTGAACACACATCACTATAGAAAGCTGTAATTGCTATGATATTTAAGATTGGAGCTACTGGTGAAATGTAACAGTCATGCTCACTGACCAGGCTAGAAACATGCTGAGAAGTAGATGGAAGTATCTGATATACAATGAGAACACGGTATTATATTAAGTGCAACATTATTTATAATTAACTGCTTAATGTGCATTATAGATTAACTTTGTTTATTCCTCAATCAACATAATTGTTAATAATCACATCAAATCCTTTTACTGGGCCATAAAAATATCGCATTATCTTTAACATTCACATGAGGTTTTTGTCGTCTGGTTTTAGCATCTGCAACTATATTCTAATCTGATCAGAAGCAGACGAACATAAAAATTTATCTTTGTTATTTTTTAACGTATAACGTAACAGCTTATCATTGTCATTTTTTAACGCATTTTAATGTGCCTTTATAGCATTTGAATTATTGAGAAGCACTCGTCTATATTATGAACAACAAATACATCTCACAAAAAAAATTCCAAAAACCTAATTAAGTATATCTCATTTAAAATTCCACATTTCAACAAATTCTTGCGACCTTGAACGGAACGTTTTAAATCGGCTTGATATAAAATAAAATAAAGTTTGATTCAATTTGTGAAAGATATATTATATTTTGATTATGTGTAATAATACCGTATTTAATGTGTAATATCCATACAGAGTATATCCCTAGACAATTGTTGATATTTTCTTTGTTAACAATGTATTATTTATCTGCAGTCAAGCTAGAATACAGATTCATCATTCAGTTCTTTTAGTCGACTAAACCTCAAACTAATATGCAAAAATTATTTCTAAGCATGTAAAAACTCTTAATGGGTTGTCAAATCATTAATATGGTACAATGAGTGCACTTTTAATCTTTAGTTCCCAAACAAACACAATTCAGTGGAAAAATTAAATGGAATTTTACGTCCTATTTTTCTAATAAGAAATCATCTGATGTAATTTTTTCCTATCATCGACTTAGGCTTTAGGTATTTTTTCTTTACTAATATCATGTATGCAGAGTCTTTATGATTGTTCTTACCAGAAAACAATGATGATAAAATGATAAATGATAAATCTTTTAGATTGTAAACGGGTTTAGATCTGTGAGTTATTGTATTGATAATTCAGTCAACTAGGCTGTAACTAATGACATAACTCACTGGAATATCATTTTATACTACAATACAAACTATTCACAGGATGAATACGGGGATTTCGAACAATATGGTCTGTTTTTTCAAATAATAACCTCTTTATTTAATATAAACGGCGGCACTTTGATTTATCACATCAAGTAGAATCGATTTCCGCCTTCCGAACATTATCAAAGCAAATAGTTCATTATTCTGTGACTTTTGACATATGATCGCTTCCTGATTAACGTTATGGTATTCTCAGCATAAACCATTCAACCAATTGAGTACGAACGTCTGAATTACACCAAGAGAGGCGACAGTTTTCTTAGTTCGTTTATACACATTGTACAATTTAAAATAGATTTTTATCAATAAGGTGATGATTCAAAAAGGGAAAATTATTTATTTTTTGTTGATAAATTTAAAAGCACTGCTTGAATTATGGCAATTTTTTACATTTTTTTACATTTTTTTTCATTTAATAGTCTCGATCAAGCTGGGGCGAAAAGTAAGACAGTGAACTAAAGACAAAAGAATATAGTATCATGTCTGTTTAAAGCTCAGTTTAAGAATCGATTGATCTGTTTTAAGTTCTAACTTTCTTCACCTACACACTGTTATATGTAGACATTTACTTCGTCATCTCGTAAAACAAATATTTGAAAGTCCGCTATTATGAAAATAGGACTTTTCATCCGGCTTGACCTTCAACAAAATGGTATTCTATCTCCGTTATCACCCGCTTTATATCGGGTTAATTATATATTATAAAAACGTCCCCAAGTAAATATTAAATTTTGTGACATGCTATTTTGCTCAGGGCACTACTTGTACAATTTCTATCCATGACTTTCGTAATTTCAGGGTCTGATAAGGACATGTTGAAGTAAATCTGTGAGAATTGTGAAAAGAGATTGGTTCATCAACAGCTGAGATACTTACCGTCAAACTTGAGGACACTTTTTATGTGACACCCAATATAAGCATAGTGCAGGCTTTTTCAATTAATTTTTGAAAAGGGCGAAATCCATTTTATGAATAAAGTAATAAGGATCAAATTGAGCTTAGCTGTCATAGCTAGCAGAGATTTTTTAACGAAAGGGATCACTCTTGAGGGGTTTGCAGACCGCCATTAGAGAAGGCCTGGCATAGATATATCTTAATATCTTATCTAAATAAAGTGCATAGTTTCATGCTTATGTATTATCATTTGATCTCTTCATAGTTTCATCCATTGTTACAGAAACAGATGTAGAAGTACAGATGTACTTTGCCATCAAGAATATTACAAGCCGAACAATCCGATATCTTTGTTAGATCCTTCATAATATATAAAAATGGTTTGAAATTAAGACATTCTGTAGAATTATCGTGTATTATTCTGTATGTGTTATTAAAGATTTCAGTGATCTGTTTTAAATTGTTAAATACGTCTTTAAAGTAAGACAGTCGTTTTGAATTTTATTTCCAGAAGATAGAGTAGTTGTCTTCAATGTCTAGCCATCACTTAAAACATGATCAGAAATAGAATTTACTTGTTCTTCAGAACAAAGTGACACCAACTTCGACAAAGAATGGGACAAAGAACTCGGATCTATTTTTCTAGAGGTTGTTCAGAACAGATAAAGGAAGAGTGAGAAAGGAAATATCTCTGTGATGTTTCCAATAATCAAGATACATGGTGCAGTAAAGAGAAAATCTGTAAAAAGTCATCTTACACCTTATTCTTTCTGATAGCTTTCTATTTTATAAATGGTGTTTGGTCCTCTTTGTCTGTAGCTGAGTTGATGGAAACATTAAAGCAATGAGGAGAGATAAAAAAAAAAGAGTTTAATCAGTAACAAATAAGTAAGTACTTTAAATTGATCGTTTAAACCATTCGATGATACAGAACCTCTTCTCACCTGTGTCTCAGCAAGTGCTTTCCGTAGTGATGTGCCTAGATTTCGACCCTCCGTCACATAGTCAGAACTGTATTGCTGGTAATAGATCAGATCTAAGCTGAGATTGTTCAAGTGGAGATGAACTGGTGAACTAAGGAGTATTATTCTACGACAATCTGTCTCGTAAAGTTATCATAGTTCAACAAACCTTAACATAATATTTATAGAACGAGCGTGAAACCAGCGACATTGTTATGATTGAACGCCTTAGGTCATTGAGGAACTCAAATTAATACGATTTCTACTTAAGTCTATGATTATTGGGCAGAATGTTGATTTGATTTGAGAGCGAAATCGTTTTGTTTATAGGCAGTTTGTACAGACAGGTTCTGCTTTATGTTATCTTATTGTGGGAACTAGCACATGTAATTAACTTTTACGGAATTTCATAACCTACAAGAACCTACAAGAACTAACAGTAACTAGTGAACAAACATAACATGCTTATTCTTTTCGAAACACCTGATGGTACTTCTCTTTGGAGGAGTCCAATACTATACAACTCGATTGCATTGGTGAGATTATTTAACGGAATTGTCTTTTAGTGGCACAGCAAGAAATTTTTTAAAGATGGGGGTAGGTAAACAGAACAAACAGCCAAACAGAACATGCCTCATTGTCCTAGTAAAACCAACATCAGTAGAAGTCGTGGTAAGACTCTAACATGAAGTGTAGGAGAAAACATTAATGGACACTTTTCTTTTAAAGTCACAGTTTTTAATCAACAACAAAAAAACTAGCTGCATTGATCTTTTCTTTTATTTAAATGTGGCAACATGTCAATAGGTTTTTAATGTGTTTCCGGTTCTTTTGAAACCTCGGGTTCATTTCAACAAACTGTGTTAGTAACAGCACACTTGTGGGTTATTTAATGAAAAGTTTCAAATAAAAAATAGTTAATGTCTTTCAGTGCTCAGAAAGATAATTACGTAAGTTCTAAAAACAGCTTCAAAAGACCGGAAGTAACGCAGTATTTCCATGTTTAATCTTCTGTCTGATTACCTCCCTTGCCCAGTAGTGATGGAAACAAAATGAATGAATTTTAGGTTCCTTTGTACTTTTAGCAAGGAAATGAATTGAGGTGGTCCTGAAGGCCTTACACAGCTATATTAAAATAAGGATTATCTTTGGTTTTATTAGGTGATACTGGTACTTCACCTTCTACAAAATATATTGATATACTGCGTTAAAAACAGGATATTCATAATTCTATTATCAGTATACTTCCACAAACTTGGTCAATCATAGAACATGTTCAGTAGACTTACCTGGTGTCATTACTAAACTACAGATTACCTATTTAATCTTGTATATTTATAAATCTAAATAATTATCCATAAAATTATCAATGTTTACAGAAAAAGAGAAAGTGTTAGTAACAATTACATTTCATAAATGCCTTTTAATTTTGTAGCATTAACAATTCCATAGAAAGAATGTTCTAAATGAAGTGTAGTTATTACAACCTATGAATAAAGACATTATCGATATAGAAAAGTTAATGCACTACTGTAACATCTATGTAAAGAATTGATTTGTAGCTCGTAAAATAATATATGGATAGTAAAGGTATTTTTCACAAGAGTAATTCTCCTATCGTTAAATTTCCATTCATGTGCAGTAACATACCCCAATCACCAGCTTATGGCGTGTACTTTCCCCTCTTTTCCGCTATGTCAGATCTTATTTGATTTGTGAAGACTTTGATTATGGTCGAGATTATTGATCTGGTTGTATCTCATGAACTCTTGAGCATACACAGTACGGTGAGTGTTGCGTACGATGCAGTTAATGCTTTTTTGGCGATACTTCTCTTTGAAGGAGTTCACTACTACACAACTATTACCCAGATATTGTAATTTTTACGAAATTTGAATAACGGAATTGTCTAATATTTGATTTATTTTATTCCGAGGCCCTTATAATAGAGGCAACGTCAAAAACTTACTTCTTCTAAAGCACTTGAAAATTGATCCACGTATAAATTTTGTTTAAGCAATTATTTGTACCTTGCTGAAATTCAAAGGTTCGTGGTAAAGGTAACAGTTTCTAAACCTTAATTCATTCCCGATTTATATCAGGACATGACTGTCATGTGAGTTGACCTTTAAGTCATCATGGTTAGAGGTTAGATTGCTAAACCTAAACCAAAAAGCATGTCTATTGCCGTGTATGTTGGCCGTGTATGTTGGCCTTTACTAGAAGCAACGAACGAAGGTGAGATTTTATTGTCAAGCTAAAGGTAGGAATTATATAGAAAGTGTCTAATTTTAATTCTCTTGTCAACAAATTGTGATGTAAAAGACATGTTCAGATATCGATTGAGTATATGAGTGGTTATTGTTGGAGAGATCAATATCTGTTGGCGAGATTAAACTTCATGTCAATCAATTAAAGGCGGATTAAATATTAATTGATAAAAGGGCCATTTCAAAGTAGTGTCAGATATAATAATAATAATAATAACTAGAATCGTGAGCCGATACTGGGCAGTGCGCATCCGGTTTCGTCTATGGGTGAAAAGTGTCATTTCCAATCCATACATATAAATTGTTTATATTCGGGAGTGAAAAGTAGAATAACCAGTTCACGTTCGGTGAAAAATGGAATAACTAGCGTATGATCGGTAGTGAAAAGTCATCTGATTAAAAAGTCGTTGTTTTTATTTATGTACATTTTTATACATCATTGGAAGTAGAATAGTTAAAGAAAATTTATTAATATTTTTCATATGTAATATCATACATATGAAAGAAATGAAGTGAAATGAATGTAGTTTACGTCCTTTTTTTTCTGCTCCTATATGGGCTAACTGAGGACGGGCAAACACCATGCAGTGTGCAATGAGGGAAATTTTGCCAGGACAGCGGCAGTAGCCTGCTCTTTTATTCGATTTCCAACTGTCGAGGGGTCTTTAACATGCACAGCCAATGGCACCATGGTTTATTGTCCCATCCGAACGACTAGGCGCTTTTTCCATGTCAGCCCCTCCGACGGAAATCAATCCTGGACGTTAAGGTTGGCGAGCAAGCGTCTTACTCACTGAGCTACCGCGGCCCCCTTCATATCATAACACCATTACTTGATGTGATATATATATAACATCAGAATTCTGAGTGCTAACTTTCATAAAAAATTCGCAGTTCAGCTCGTAATTTATCATTTTAATTTCCTTAGCAAAATATTTATATTATTATTTTTTTAAAAAACTTTTTAATGGTCATCGTTTTTAGACATGCAGTTTTCAAAAAAACACATTTAATAAATGACAGAACCAGATTTTTAGAATGAATTTTCTTCTTTTGGCATCGGATCGTTATCTTCTATATTTAGATTTTATTTTTTCATTTTTACTACATAATTTAAAACGTTAAAAGCGCAAGTGACAATGTAAGAAAGTAAGCACTTGCAATTGTCAGTTGAGGGGATGGAACTGCATTTGAACATATAGACAACAAACATTTGTCAGTTGAAGGGAGAGAACTGCATTTAAACATACAGAAAACAAACATGTAAGTTTTAATCTTATATTTTGCAAGCAAGTGTTTTTTCAGATCATTTGAAAAATGCTTTATATAGTTTAGTAGGATACAATTCTCCCCCAAAAATTTCATTGTTGTATTTTAGTTTTATGATATTAAAAAAAAAACATTTGTTGTACATTATATCAAAACATTGACCAGTGAGAAGCGTTAAATGAAACAATACACTGTACACAGTACACTAATCATGAAATGTTAGACGTGCTGAGGGGATGAAACATTGTAACACAACAACGTAGACTCTCACATGCCATCAGGTACGGGAGGATTTAATGACCCTTCCTATGCGATTTTAAAAGGTTATGAATGTCCATTACTAATACCCCCTGTCAGTGATGCAGGTTAAATGATATGAAGGGGGCCCCGGTGGCTTAGTGAGTCAGACGCTTGCTCGCCAACCTGAACGTCCAGGGTTGAATCTCGTCAGTGATACAGGTCGGGGGCTGACATGGCAAGGGCGTTCAATCGTGGATGTAAATAAACCGATGTGCTAATTGGCATGTTAAAGATCCCTCGACAAATGGAAATTGATAATAATATCAGACTAATGCAAAATTTTCCTCATTGCGCACTGCATGGCGTTTGCCCGTCCTCAATATAGGTGCAGAAAAGCAAAGCAGGACGTAAAACTCTATTCATTATATTTCATTTTTCAAAAATTGGAAATTTTTATAATACTTCCACTGTAATATATTTTTTCCGGGTCACATTACATTATTTATTTTTTTTATGATGACCATTTTTAACATAATGCAAACAAATATTTTCAAATATCTCCAAAACTAAGGAAGTTAAAATTACAAGATTACAAGCAAATGACGTCAAAACCGGAAGTAATATAAAGATTCTAGAAATATTTTTTTGTTCAGAATCAAATTGTCTATCTACCTGTAAGTTTTAAGATCGATCGAAAAAATTTCAAAAAAACACGCACGGTTTCAATGGAATTTGACACAAAATTTGCAAGTTTTAAAAAGCGCAATTTTGATTCAAATATATTGTGTTATATATCATTTGAAAGAGCACATTTAGCATAGTAAAAATGAAATAGAATTTGTGACGTATGTAAATTAGGTCACGTGACAGAGCTCTTTAAAGTTAAAAATTGCAATTTTCAAATGGCGATAAAACCGGAAGTAAACATCAGAAATCGGAAATGAATATATCATCTGATAGATCTCGTCAATGGCAATAATTTTTGTACAGGTCAAGAGGTCATCAAAGGTCAAGGTCACTAGATATGAGCCTTGAAAGTTTCGGTCATTACTGAAATTCTTGTTCCGGAAATATACAGAAATTGAAATCGAAATTCAAAAATCGACAACCTACATTTTTTTTGCAATCGATTGCAGAAGTCGTAGATTTCAAAATTAAAAAAATCCGATTAACCCTCGGTTCTGAATTAAAATTTTAAGAAACATAGGTCAGTTCAAGATGGCGGCTGATAACTTACACCTGGATAAAATTTCATCATTTTATTTTTTATGTATGACCAAATCTATGATAACACAAAACATTTTTTTCAAATATCTTCAATATTCCGGAAGTTGAAATTGAAAGTTTAGAAGCAAATGACGTCAAAACCGGAAGTGATATCGAAACTTTGAAAATTGATTTTCTTTGGAAATTCATATGTCTATGTTATTGAAAGGTTTCAAATCGATCGAAATAAAATTGCAAAAGTTAAAAAAAATCCTTTAAAAAGTGCTCCAAAAGTCAGCTACAAAAGTCAAAATATGATTTTTTTCAAAATTGCAATTTGTAGCTATTGGGTTAAACAAATGAACCAAAAAAGACCGATCACAATCTGTTGGAAAAATGAGTTGAAAATGGAAAAACCCTGAAATACGACTTTTTAATATACGTCATTTCCGGTTAGGCAAAAATGCGCCATTTTACATTTAAGCAACACCGAGCAGTTAATCATCGCAGGAAATGATGTCAAGTTATGTGTGGTATGTGCAGTTTTGGCTGGGGAGCGTGACCAGAAATAGACAAAAAAAAACTAGAACCGTGCGACGGTACCGAGCAGTGCGCATCCGGTTTCGTCCATGGGTGAAAAGTTACATTTGAATCCATATTGCAGTGTGCAATGAGGGAAATTTTGCCAGGACAGCGGCATAAGCGTACTCTTACTTTCGATTTCCAAACTGTCGAGGGATCTTTAACGTGCACAGTCGCACACAGGACCTCGGTTTATTCTCCTTTCTGAACGCCTAGACGCTTTTTCCATGTCAGCCCCTCCGACTTGCATCACTGACACCGTGAAACCGGAATGAAAAATCATCTCGACCCAGGATTGAACCCTGGGCCTTCAGGTTAGCAAGCAAGCGTTTAACGCACTGAGCCACCGAGGTCACTACATGTGAAAGAGCTAATTCTCATGTAATTGACATCAGAATAATGTGTGCTAACTTCGTAGTACAGCTCGTACATTGTCAATTTAATAAAAAATTAGCAAAAAATCTGTTTTATTATTTTTTTTAAAAAAACATTTTAATGGTAAACGTTTTTAGACACGCAATATTTTTTGAATACTGACAGAACCAAATTTTAAGAACAGATTTTCTTCTTTTGGCATTGGATCGTTATCTATTACATTTAGATATTTTTAAACTTTTTTACTACCTAATTTAAAACGTCAAAAATGCAAGTTACTATGTAAGAAAGTCATGTTAGTGCAATTGTCAGTTGAAGGGATTGAACTAAATTTAAACATACAGACAACAAACATTTGTCAGTTGAAGGGAGAGAACTGCGTTAAAAAATGCAAAACATTGACCAGTGAGAAGCGTTAAAGGAAACAATATGGTAAATTGTAACTTTCTAGTTGTTATTATACTGTTCATGAATCGTATGATGTGCTGTAGGGATGAAACGTTGTAATGCAATAACGCAGACTCTCGCACATCATCAGACATGAGAGTAGAGATTCATCTTCTTGATGTGTGTTTCTAAATGAAGGTTAAAGGCTATTAATACTTCCTGGTCATTTTAACTAATGAATATGGAAATATAATTCTTGAACGTTTCGGTCATTACTAGAGTTCTTGTTCCAAAAATATATAGAAATCGAAATTAGGGAAATTTTGCCAGGACAGCGGCATAATCCTGCTCTTATTTTCGATTTCCAACTGTCGAGGGGTTTGTCACGTGCATAGCCAATAGCACACGGGACCTTGGTTTATTGTCCCATCGACAAGGCGCTTTTTCCATGTCAGCCCCTCCGAAATGCATCATTGAGAGGATGAAACCGGGTTGTAAAATCAGAAGGCATTATCTCACCCATGCCGGGATTGAACCCTGGACCTTCAGCATAACGAGCAAGCGTCTATCTCACTGCGCCACCACGGCTCCCCACATATGATAGAGCCAATTCTTGATATTATCTTTAAATGATATCAGAATACAGATTGCTAACTTCCATACAGGTAAGTTCGCAGTACAGTTCTTACATTATCATTTTATTATGATAGCAAAAATTATATATTATTATTTTTTTAGAAAACATTTTAATGGTCAACGTTTTTAGACATGCACTTTTAAAACTTGTTTTTTAATAAATGACAGAACCAGATTTAAAGAACGGATTTTCTTCTTTTGGCATTGGATCGTTATCTACTTCTTTTAGACTTTTTGTTGATCATTTCTAGTACATAATTTAAAACGTTAAAAATACAAGTTACAATGTAAGAAAGTCATGTTAAGCATGGTGCAATTGTCAATTGAAGGGAGAGAACTGTACTTAAACATACAGACAACAAACATTTTTCAGTTGAAGGGAGATAACTGCATGTGAACATTTTAAAATACTACTCTGACCAGTGAGAAGCGTTAAAAGAAACACTATGGTAAATTGTAACTTCTAGATGTTGGTGTATTGGTCATGTATCGTATGATGTGCTGAGGGCATGATACGTTGTAATACTACAACGTAGACTCTCACATATTGTCAGATATCGCATTAAAATAATGATCTTCTCGAGGTGTGTTACACTTATTTGAAGCAAATAGGTACTTCCTGGTCATTTGAACCAATAATTCTTTTAAATAGCTTAGAAAGGTTCAGTCTAAATTAAAATTCTTGTTCCAGAAATATAAAGAAATCGAAATTAAAAAATCGGTTGCCACAAGGTTGTTGGCCATCGACTAAGGATTTCATAGACACCGATATAATGTAAATTAGATTATCCCCTGAGGTCCCATTTTGAGTTTTATAAAAATTAGTCACAACAACATGGCACCTGACATAGTACTTCCGGGTCGGATTTTATCTATATCGATCAAAATCAAATTTCCAAAAAACACGCACAGATACAATGAAAATTGGCACAAAATTTGCAAGTTTTAAAAAGTGCAAATTTGATTCAAATATTTTGTGTTATATATCATTTGAAAGAGCAGATTTAGCATAGTAAATATGTCTAAAAATTTGTGACGTATGTTTATTACGTCACGTGACAAAGCTCTTTAAAGTTAAAAATTACAATTTTCAAATGGCCATAAAACCGGAAGTTAACATCAGAAATCGGAAATGAATATATCATTTGATAGATCTCGTTAAGGGCAATAACTTTTGTACAGGTCAAAAGGTCATCAAAGGTCACGGTCACTAGATATGAGCCTTGAAAGTTTCTGTCATTACTGAAATTCTTTGTCCGGAAATAGAAAAAAGTCTAAATCGAAATTAAAAAATCCGCTGTCATAAGGTTGGTGGCAATCGACTAAGGATTTCATAGACACCAAAATTGTGCAAATCCGATTATCCCCTGAGGCCCCATTTTGAGTTTTATAAAAATTAGTCACATCAACATGGCGTCTGACATATTACTTCCGGGTCAACTTTTATTATAAATATCTTTTATGATGACAAATTCTAACATAATGCAAAAAAAAAATTTCAAATATCTCCAAAACTCCGGAAGTTAAAATTTCAAGTTTACAAGCAAATGACGTCAAAACCGGAAGTGATATCAAAATTTTGAAAACACAGTTTTGTTCGCAATAACAATGTCTATATGTCTAGAAGTTTTCATAGCGATCGAAATAAAGTTGTGAAAGTTGAAAAAAGCGTTAAAAAAGAGTTGCAAAATTCAGCGTCAAAAATCAAAAATTATAAGTTTTTTAGTGGTTATCGTGTAGAAAAGACATAACTGAAATAACCCAAACAAATTCCATCGAAATCGGTTGAAAATTGTAGGTAAAAATGATAAAAAAAACGAAAATAGACGTTTTGTGATACCTAATTTCCGGTTGGACAAAACTGCGTCATTTGACATTTAAGCCACAATGAGCAGCAAATTATCGTGGGAAATCGTGTCAGATTTAGTGTGACAAGCTTCCTTCATGCCGAAATAGCGAGACCAGAAAACGAAAAAAAAAAAAAAAAATAGTCAATTGCAAAACAATGCAGTGCGTTCGAAGAATCGAACGCACTGCAAAAATCGAACGCACTGCAATAATAAGTTATTTTATTAAATATAGGTAGGCTACATATTACATGATTTTACTAAGAAAAAATCTGCTGACTATTGTAATTGAGCTTTTATTTATTATCCTGACAAACATGGATGAAATAAAGCATTGGTGGAGTCAGCTCGTTTGTGGAACAACATAAAGCTTCTATTAAATATTAGTAAAGGCTACATTTTCTGAATGAAATGAAGCGAAGCAGACAATGCTTACTCTTTTCGAAACACCTGGTGGTACTTCTCGTTGGAGTAGTCCACTACTACATAACTATTGCTTTCGATTTTGCCATTATTTTGGATTTTTGATTAACGGTATTGTTTTGCTTGTACATATTTTTATTTAAATTTATTTTATCCTAATGACATTACTCATCACTTACACTTTAAAACGTGTAGCCTCGTCAAATGTGTCTTCTGTTGTTTTATCTTTTCTCCCTAGTATACACGTCCGCAAAATATGTCCAACAAATATTATAAATATAGCAAGAGTCTTTATGGAATACAATCACTTTATTTTTTAACAACACGACGTTTCGACAAGATTCCACAAGTCGTTATCAAGTGAACAAAATATAACAAATGAGAAACCATGTGGTAAAGCATAAATATATACAAATTGTAACAATGGGGTGTAATGATAAAATAAATAACAGAGAAGATGGGCTGTATCTCCCTAGAGCATATGACAGAATTATTTAGTCTTATTTTCCCGTCTTATGCAATTGTTAGGAGTTTGTATATATATGCATTTCATATTATTCAGTTTGGTCAAGCAAGTTAATTCATAATATCTTCATATCTATTTTACCTTCATGTTAATTTTATATATCAAGGTGTTAATTTAATTTTTTTCAAGCTTATAACCTTTTAGTAATTAACTTTCAATCATTATTATTATCAAAACATACCTTAATCCTTAATATTTCAATTAACCTTATTTAATTTTATCATTACACCCCATTGTTACAATTTGTATATATTTATGCTTTACCACATGGTTTCTCATTTGTTATATTTTGTTCACTTGATAACGACTTGTGGAATCTTGTCGAAACGTCGTGTTGTTAAAAAATAAAGTGATTGTATTCCATAAAGACTCTTGCTATATTCGTGTCGATCACTAAATGCCTATCAAACAGTATATCAAACATCAATATGGAGATGTGGCAGTAACCTTATTCAACCAGATCAGTAACCATGGAGCTAAATATATACGAACTTGTAACAACCTTACCTTTTTGATGCGATGCAGGGATAGTGATATTACACCTAAAGGATTAACACTAAAATCACCCGTACAGTCGAAAGCAGCTAGCAAAATAATTCACCTAGCGGGGAAACAACTGTTAAGAGAACGAATTCAACATTATCGAAATGAAAAACATCGCCTGAACGAAAAATCTCAAGAACTCCAACAGCAACTGCAGAACCTGGTTACCGAAGAAGATTGGACTAAACTATCAGACCTTCAAAATAACCAAAACCGACTACTAGACAACAAAACTAAAGAGAAGCAGAAACATAAATTTGGAAGCCTGAAAACAACAAAAACCCAAACAAAAGAACATAACCAACAAACCAGGAACAATTACTTAACCAAAACTGTCATCAATTTGAGCACGATACCATTAACAGATGATCAGATCAACTTATTGGCACGAGGATTACATTACGTACCTAGTGGAAAACCAAAAACCGACAACTATATCGCGAGTATAGAACGTGGTCTTCGGCAATTAGCACCTGGAGGCAACGTAGATTACTTACGTCATCAAATCGAGGATGTATTGACTAAAACCAAAAATCCACCAAAATCCAACCGAACCGAAACCTTAGCACTAAAAGATCTCAAAGACGACAAAACCATAACGATAGTACCAGCTGACAAAGGTAAAGCCACAGTTATTTTAGACACCAAAGAATACCAAACCATTGTTTCCAACCTGCTGAATGACTCTACCACGTATAGACGCATAAGGAAGAATCCCACTGAAATCCACCGTAAGAAACATGAGAACACCCTTCAAAAACTAAAGAACCAAAACCAGATTACACCCAACCTATATTACCAACTACGACCGAATCATCCTCGCCCTCCGTATGCAAGAGCCACAATTAAAATACATAAGAACCCGATGAAAGCACGACTACTCATTTGCTCCCGTGACTCCGTGTACTACAGTACAGCAAAATTTTTATCAAACCTTTTATCACCATTAGGAAAAACAGCTAATTCTTTCATAAAAGATTCCAGTGAACTTGTACAAAATCTCTTAACCAAAAACCTTGACGGTAAAATGATCTCTTATGATGTGGTAGACTTGTTTACCAATATCCCGAGGAAAGAAGCTATAGAAATTCTACGCAACAAAATCCTACAATTGACTAATCCGATTCATCCGACCCTGACTACTGACAACATCAGAGACCTAATACGAGAAAGCATTGATTCAACTTATTTCACTTGGGGTGACGATTACTATGAGCAACTACATGGGTTACCAATGGGAAGTCCACTTTCCCCCCTCCTAAGTGAAATCTACATGGAATCCTTCGAAGAATTAGTCCTGCAGAGTTCACCTATCACACCAATATGCTGGTATAGGAAAGTGGATGACACCTTTGCTGTCATTAAAACCGAAGATGACCCAAAGGCTCTACTACAACATCTAAACAGTCACCATCCAAGAATACAGTTTACTATTGAAATAGAAGAAAACCATAGCTTGCCCTTTTTAGATATCCTCATCAATAACAACAATGGAGTTTTAAAAACAGCAGTTTACAGGAAGCCAACACATACCGATCAATATATTCACTACAGTTCTGACCAACCAAACAGCTCCAAGATCTCCACCATTGCAACCCTTACCAAAAGAGCCCAAAACATTTCTGATCAATCTAACCTACCTCAAGAAATAAATCACCTGAAGAATGTATTCACCAGCCTAAATGGATACCCACAAAGAATGGTAGATAAAATCATCAATAGAACACTCAACACAGAAAGACCTAAATTCACTAAACCTGACCAACCTCCCATTAAAGTATTCATTCCATTCCATGGGAATATCTCATACAAAATCAAAAGATTACTGAAAAAACAAGCAGGAATTGAAACAGTCTTCCAAAAAAGTACCACACTTAAAGACATCCTTAAAGCTAACGGGAAGCACAACCCCACAAGTCCACCCCCACCTAAGGGTTGTGTTTATCACATAGAGTGTTCTTGTGGAGAAGCATATATTGGCGAAACTAAACGTCCATTAAACTTAAGAATATCAGAGCATAAATCTAAAGCTACCAGTAACACCTCGGCAGTGGCAGAACATTTAGAACTTAACAGGCAACATTCAGTTAATTGGGACAAAATTAAAATTTTAGAAACAAATCAACACAACAAAAAGAAAAGACGTATCCTGGAGGCAATACACATAAAGAGGCACCAACCAAAATTAAACAGAGAAGATGGGCTGTATCTCCCTAGAGCATATGACAGAATTATTTAGTCTTATTTTCCCGTCTTATGCAATTGTTAGGAGTTTGTATATATATGCATTTCATATTATTCAGTTTGGTCAAGCAAGTTAATTCATAATATCTTCATATCTATTTTACCTTCATGTTAATTTTATATATCAAGGTGTTAATTTAATTTTTTTCAAGCTTATAACCTTTTAGTAATTAACTTTCAATCATTATTATTATCAAAACATACCTTAATCCTTAATATTTCAATTAACCTTATTTAATTTTATCATTACACCCCATTGTTACAATTTGTATATATTTATGCTTTACCACATGGTTTCTCATTTGTTATATTTTGTTCACTTGATAACGACTTGTGGAATCTTGTCGAAACGTCGTGTTGTTAAAAATAAAGTGATTGTATTCCATAAAGACTCTTGCTATATTCGTGTCGATCACTAAATGCCTATCAAACAGTATAAATATTATAAAACTGGTTTTATTCTATCGAAATATGCAAGCTCTATAGAAAGACGTCAGTACGTTACAGACTTAGCTTAGCAGTTGGAATTTTAAAAGATATGAGTGTCTCTGATTTGCACACATCAAAGTTTGTTTCAAAAGATCAATACAGCATATTGCAGAAAGTGAAAACCTATATTGAATATCACGTTGTTCAGGTGCGTTCAAAACGCAATACATAACTCTGCAGAGTGTTATACGATGAAATATAACAAATTGTTAGATCTAAATATTTATATATTTCACAAAGTATGTAGAAATAATGAGCACAATGTAGATGTGAATTTATTCTAATGTTAACGTCCTACTGGTCTGTACCATTCTGGGTAACACCCAAACAATGTGCAACCTATTTGGCGCGGATTCGTAAACGATGTTTTCCCATTAACGATTTATTCTCAAAGGAATTTATAGACAATTTTTTCATTGGAGTTTTCGATTTAATAGGCCAAGTGTTTTAAAAGATTTTTGTAACTGTGTGACTATTGAATTTAAAGCATGATACCAAAATAACTCTTTTTGTGGATTAGAATCAAACCTAAAGACATGGTCCTTTCTGACATTCAGTCCAGTGAACAAACATAGATACAAAGAGCAATATTAGGACAACGAACTGAGCGCGTATAACATGTTCCTTGAATAATAATAATATGGCTTTGTCTATACAAACAATCTAAAATATTTCAGATCCAATAAAATATATTTCTGATAATAATTCTGATTTAAATAAATTTACTGTATCTGATATTTTATGAGAGAAAGCGATAATAAACAGTCTTTGTAATCGAGGAATGGTATTGTATGTAAAGTTATGGATCTATTTTATGTCGTTGATGAACGTAAATAACTCAGATCATGATCAGGACGATGTAAAGAACACTATTGAAAATGGTAATCAAATTATAAGTATAGACAAAAGAACGTTTTATTATGATATGCCACAGTCGTCTTCTTTTTAACGACAGATAGAATGTCCTTCGTTGAAAGAAGTACATAAAAATTAAATTAAATAGTGTTTGACGTCCTATATTTTGATAAGCACATGATAGGCTAATAATGTGTATTATGACAGAAATGTTACTAGAACAGCAAGAAAAACCTGCTCATTAAAGTACATCGAAAGTACATTTTGTATATTGCATTATCCAGAGTGGTCACAGACCATATGCACTCTCATTCGTAAAATATTAAAGGCTGGTAACCTCGAATCAAATACAAATGGAACTTGCCATGGTAGTAATTCTAGATTTGCTCATTAGAGTATAATCATTGATGGAATGCAAAGCAATCAAAGGTAAGGATATATACCTCTAAAGTCTAAGCAGAAGAGCATCTAACGAAAGGAAATTAAATTGAAACGAAATGAAATTAAATTGAAACGAAATGAAATTAAATTGAAACGAAATGGAGTTTTACTTCATGATTTTCTGCACCTATTGAGTTAATGAGGATGGGCAAACGCTATGCAGTGTACAATGAAAGAACGGGACAGTGGCATTTCCATACTCTTATTTTCAATGTTCAACTATCGAAGGATCTTTAAGGTGAGCGTGGGGCCTCGGTTTATTGTTTAACGAAAGGAGTGATCCTAGTTATGGGTGTTAAATGGTTCTCGTATAAAATTGAGAGTCATTTATTTGTCAACGGATTCCTCTTTTCGATCTTCTCCTTTTTGCAGACTGATGGCTAACTATTTGTGATCAATGATTGACTTTCACATTCAAATTCGTAAAGACATTAACAGGTGTAAAATATCCTTACAAATTCTTAACTGTGTCATTTTTATTCACAGTAAAAAATAGCCATTGATAACTGATCAATAGAGCTGATGGTTTATATTTATTACTTAAATTAAACTAAGAGTGTTTTTCTTAATATTTTAAATGGTTAGTCATTCAGATCTTTGAAATAAAAGAATCAAAGTGATCTGATTTCCAATTTTATATGATGTTGACTAACCGTAGAAAATTTTTAAACACTACATTTTAAGAAATACGTTGCTGGTCACAACTGATATCGACTTACACTGCCGCCTTTGAAAAACATAAAAGTGTTTTCGTCAGGTTATTATGGTAGCTATTTGACTATTCATCTTAAACGTTGAATACATAAGAACACTGAACTTTCCCCACAGGATGTTCAGGATGTGCTTTTGTCAGTGGTCGACTTTCTCACCCATACTATAATACATTCACAGATCATATATACACGTGGACAAGTGGACACACGCAAAAGGCTTACGGTATAGGTATCCGCGATCGATTTCTTCAAAGTATTTGCACATTTTGTTTGCCTTCTAAATTACATAGGCTAATAAAGCACGCACGATCAGATAAGCTGTGAATAATTCCGTAATAGTTTGATAATCAAATCATAATGGTATAGAAACATCATATAGTCTAATGTTCTATTTTAAGTACAATGAGACGAATGCAGTTTTTGAACAAAGCTAATTCTGAGAATAAAACTAGGATTAACTACAGAAATATCCTGAAATATTCCATTTGGAACATTAAGCTACATTAAATACATGTATATATATAAAAGGGTATTTCTATTATCACAGTGTATTTTCATCATTGATGGAATATATCTGCTTTGGTGAGAAATGAACATACATTATCGCTCTTTTTCATATGGAGCATCGGATACAAAATGATAAGCTTTACTGTTAGTTTTAAAATTCACACGACGCTCCCATATTTTGAAGCCTAGTTACATGATATAATATTTGGTGGAGTCTAGGTGTCTATTTTTTTTTCAAATACAGCAAACTATTTAAAGCATCCATTAAACTAGATTATATAGCGTATGAAAGAAGGCGGTTCAGTCTGGAAATTTAAATAAAATACATAGTATACCAGACTACCAATATATTTTTTTCAAAGAAGTAAAAAGATTTTGTAAATTCTGTTATACGTAACGCCATGTAAGCTGTTTGCAGGTGGAGAAAAGTAGGACGTAAAACTCCTTCATTTCATTCCATGTTAGCTGCTTGCGAACACGATCGGGTTAGAAATATTTTGGAGCCTTATCGGTGAAATGAATAAAAAGCTGCAACGTTCGCGCTGCTTATTTAGCCCAAGTTGCAAAACTTATGTAAGGTAAATTGCAAAAAACGGTGAAAAAATGGTAGCTAAATGCCTATGTGGAGCCAAATAGGCTAACGCAATGATCTCTTGCATACAATGAAAACGGAGCATGAACGACGAGCTTCGAATGGAGTCTTATGCAATTGTATTTTACCTAGTACAGTTTTGTATATAAGAGTATATTTGTATCCTTACGATGCCATTAATTATTGAGAAAATAACACTATGATTGGTTATCGTGACTGAGATTAGCAGTGACTATACACTGGGGATTGTATAACTCCTAGTAGCCTCATTCTCGAGTCACACTTCTAATTATCTATATATAACATCTACTTTCATGGTATAAAAAATATCCTTGACTTGCATAGCTTTTCATCATGCGTAGATGCACTCTTATTTCTGTTCAAACAATGACAAACTATGTACACCATTTGTTTAAATTTTCTCTTGATAAGCTAGCGAAAATAACTTGAGATACTTAATATTGTTCATTCTGGGATCGTGTCCCTCTGCACTGTATATAAGCATATCATACACGTGACTGGTCACTTGGCCAGTTGTTTTCAGCAGCAAGCAACACCAATCTCAGGAGAGGAGGATAATTAGTGTCATTGGTGGCAAGGTACAGCGACAGCAGGAAGGAGAGGAGTCAAATAGCTCTCAGGAAGAAAGACAGGTTGTTTTGCTCTGTATATTTTGAAGTGTTAGCGCAGTTCTTCCCAATACCTTCATATGCAGGGCAACGAATAATCAGAATGACCATGTACTATGTTAGTACTGAGTTTCCTTAACCGAAATCACAAGCTAGTATTTCAGTTTGATACAATACTCCCGGAGCAAACTTTAAGACTCGGATTTCAGAAACACTTATGAGTCTCATCACCCTAATGAAGATTACTCATCACCTCTCTTGGCTATACAATATTTATAATGGATCATGAACATAGGAATTTCTGTTGCATACAGCTTAATTACAAAGTTAAAATGTTTTCCACATTATTGAGTACGAAAGTAGTATACATTGTAAGTAAGAAGGTAAAACTGTACGCTTGTTTTCACAGCAAATGTATTCCCATATCGCTTTGTTTTGGCTATTGTTAAAATGAACTGAAGCAGATGACAATAAAGACAATACTATATTATATTCATAACCTTTTCCTTTTCTTTCTGTCGAGATCCCCTGAGAATCTTTCTCTGTTTCAACATAATCAGTTTCGACCTTTCTTTCATAGTTACTCTAAAACCTCTCAATATTCAATCAGAAGAAGACTAAAAGAAAACAATTTCAGGAAGCTTTAAGTGTTAGCGAGTTTCACAGTCTCCACACCGTAGCCGAAGATATGAAGTGCAGAAGTACTAGACTACTCCATATACAATAAATGTCAGAATTTCGTCTCAAAATAACAGTCACTTGGTCGAAAACTAATGAAGGTTGCGCCCACTGATCTGTACTTTGGAATAATTAAAAAGACGTTTCTTTTCTATTGTTTCATCTGAACAAATCCAATACTCTTTTTCATTTT
This sequence comes from Lottia scabra, assembly GCA_029955415.1. Lineage (NCBI taxonomy): Eukaryota > Metazoa > Mollusca > Gastropoda > Lottiidae > Lottia > Lottia scabra. The sequence continues at coordinate 10,891,429 of JARJEI010000009.1, forward strand.
GTTCATTTAATACAATTAATTTCAATAACTAGTTTAGAGTTTAGAACAAAAAAATCGGTCATTGCTGAGTTTTTCATGCTGCTATTTCTAGACAATCGTCCTTTAAATATCGATACTCGATAATTACTTTATTTTTTATTCCCTGTACTGGGAAATATAACTATACTACTGATTCCATTTGACGAGTGTATAATGATTACAGAATTACCCAACTTGCACATCTTGTGGTAAATGTCAGATCTATAAGGATTTGATAATGACATATGCCAAGTCGTTAAACAGAGTTTCGCCAGTTTACAATGAAAAAGGACATTCTTTCATTAGGTGTTATTTGTCTTTGATGAGATTTGTACGAGATGTAGTGGGTGAATGATTATTCTAAAATCTAATATGATCTGTTAAATTGTAACTTGGAAAACATACAGATAAAAGTTTGAAACATTTTGAAATGAAAAAGGACATTCTTTCATCAGGTGATATTTGTCTGAAATCAAATATGATCTGCGTAATTTTAACTTGGAAAACATACAGATAAAAGTTCGAAACATTTTGAAATGAAAAAGGACATTTCATGAGATAAGATGTCTTTGATGAGATTTCGAAAATGTGAAGATGTTAAAATTCAGTAGGTGTATCATTTCTGTCAATGATTACACTAAAATCTAATATGGTCTGAGTAATTCTAACTTCGAAAATATACAGAGAGAAGTTTGAAATATTTGCAATGAAAAGTGACATTATACATTATATCCATGAGCTGGTATTTGTCTTTGATGAGATTTCGAAAATATAAAGATGTAAAATTCAGTGGGGGTATCGTTTCTGTCAATGATTACACTAAAATCTAATATGATTTGAGTAATTTTTACTTGGAAAATATACAGATAAAAGTTTGAAACATTTGACATGAAAAGGGACATTCTTTCATGAAATAATATTTGTCTTTGATGAGATTTTGAAAATGTAAAAGCAGTGGGTGTATCGTTTCTGTCAATGATTGTTCTGTAATCTTATATTTATTCTAACTTGAAGAATATACAGATACAGGTTTTAAACAATTTTAAAACAAGAAAATAATTCCCACAAACATTACATGTCATCATAGTTCAAATATAAACGCATTATAGCAGAAAGAAAACAGAATCACAGAGTAGTTTCTGTAGAATATACCAGCATTTTGGTCAACTCTGTGAAACTACGCTCCCCTCCACTTCTTTGTCAGAAAACTTCGTACTTGTATACTAATTGCCAATACTTATAAACTAAGATTGTTCTAGTAAGAACATCCTTAATTGTAACAGGTATGATGGAAGGGGGCATACTCTTTACCATATCAGCATACCAGATAAAACTATGAAAGCCCCCTTTTCTTTTATAGATTATCCCCGCACTTCATGAAACAATGTAACTATAATTATAATGCACTCTATATTCAATGGGTGGAGATGCTTATACTAGAAATAAAAAATATTGTGAAACCGGAATCGACGAAGTTATAAATACATATAAGTATAATTTTCAACATATTCAGCAGTCTAAAGTATCCAATAGTAAAAATATTCAAAAAATACATCTGTGTTACTTCAATCTACCCATAGCATAAGTTATGTGAAAAAATATGTTGTTTGAAAGATATTCTGTCAAAAGTTAAAATCGGACGCTTACAGAAATGTAACTATTACAGAATATAGCAGCAGTTCTTTACCGAAAAGTCTAAGAAATGGTTTATCCACTAGAACAATGAACAAGAATGAAAAAAAAAGATGTTATCTTACCTTTTTTGGCTAACACCAGTAAACACAAATGACACAATCCCAGAATAAAACACGGTATATCAATCCACAAGTACATTTTAATGATACTGTAACATCCTTATCGTCAGATACTGGGGTAAAGTAAGTAATCCATTCAGTTGAATTTAACCACCACTTGTTATAATAACTGACCACGATCTGACAACTAACCCTTCACTTCTTCATTCTTAACATCTACCATCAACCAATCAATTAACGCCGTCATCGAACCAATTTCTTTTATAATCACATCCAATATTGAAATTTTAATCACATTTTTTAAGTATTTTAAATGTTTTATCTACGAGTCAAAATAAAAAATTTCGTCTCGAACAAAATTCCACCCTGAATTCCTTTTAGGCGAAAAAATCTCCAAAATTTACTTATGTTATTAAAATTATTAAAATTTAGTTATTAAGTTAATATTTTGTAAGAAAAAATCGTCGAAAAAGACCCCCCAGGCTCAAATCTTAAAAACTGTGGGTTGAAAAACATCTAGCTTTAGAATTTCTCAACATAATCCTTATATTCCAGCACTTCTGGGCACAATGTCACAGTATCTAAGACACACCAGATTTATAATGGCAATAATGTCGCAGAAATCAGGGAATCAAGGCATCGATTACGATATAATAATTAGATTTGATGTATGCTGGAATTATGTGATATCACGATAAGGAAGTTATTATGATATAACAATAGTAATAATCCTGGAGTTAGTAATTATCGCTTTAGATTTATTAAGACTCTAATAATAATACGAATATCATTCATTCCAATCAAATAACAATCATTCCTAGATATTGATATTCACTGGGCCGTTATCACATTCGACTCGTTTTATTACATTTTCTAACAAAACTGTTCATTACACGCTTAATATCCATTTATTATATTATATAGTTTACATTTAATATGACTTCAGCACAATTCCTTTGCTACAAGCGCAACCGTAACGCTAACAATCAATAGTCGTAGTGGTTCTATAACCAATTTATACACCAACCGTATTCCAAACCATAGTCAATATCATTAACAAACTTCGTAACTGGTTCGATTCATCTACAACTGTTCTTCTGAACAATTCCTACACTTTTCAATATATCTTCGATGAAGCACAGTCGATATCGTAGACAACGAAACCAAACAACTACGTTAATAGCTTGATTTTTAAATATTTGAGCTTTGTTTACTGGTTTCGTTGATGCGTACTAAATAAAATACACTTAAATTAAAATCCTCAGAATAATTAGCAGGTTGAAAAAGTTTTTTTTAATTCTCTCAGGCATCTCTAAGAATCGATTTTAACACACGTAGTTACCTGCCAGTTTCATTTGTTCGAATTTTACTCGTAAAAACAATGAAATAGACAACCCATAGAGCTTGTGAAGTACTGAATATATTATTATTGAGGTGTTTTAATAGGCACAATGTCACAAGATCGATGGTGGTTCAACTGTTGTTCTATTGTCTTCACCGTCTTTTAATATCTTTATCTGAGAAAACAATTTACCTTCATTCACAGTCAAATTGATAAAACAAATATCAAACGTCTAGGGACTGTTTATACACTGTTTTACATGCTTTTAGATTTAATTTACGATATTACACATTTCGTTTTATATGATGAACAATAAATATATCAAGCACTGGAACCGTTATTATGCTTCGATATTTGAAAATATAAAACAATAAATCCAATATACTGTACAGAATATATCTCGCTTTGTCGACGTCAAATTAATAATGAACTCCACAGAAGTATTTTAATTTTATGCAGTTTAAACGAACAGACACGATAACTCGAGAACTATCAGTCCAACACACCTGTCAACGATAGCTTAACTTATTGTACAAAAACCGTGTATTAACTCCACACTGTGATAACTCACTGTGAATCATTGCAGTGTTTGTCTGTGCCTTTAAGTTATCGGTCGATTTTCAGTCAAAGCGGGGAAGTCGTTGTAGAGGTTTGCTCGATACGGCAATGGCAATATTATGCGATTTACTTCATTAGGCGTGCTACTATCATCGATGCTTCATACACTCGTCGTGGTTCCTTTTATTTTGAAATCACGTACAGAGTATCTCTGTAAATTGAGTTTAGTGTTGGTTTGTAACAGTAGGTTTGTCAATGGAACCATGTGGTTGAAATCAATGGTCTTGGTGTATATTCTATATCTTGATAGAGTTATTACTATCCTGGTATTCACGGATAGTTAAATTAATGGGGAAATCACATAACGTATATGTCTTGTGGACAAGTCTACACAATGAGATGTCCAGTCACTATCTATCTTGTTCCACTTTCTCCCAGACGTATTATCGTCCTTGTCGTCTATGTCCAGTCTTAAAGAGATGAACTATCCTTCCACACACTATTGTATAAGGCTAGAGCAAGAATGGTATTACCATTGTGTACGCTTTTAGCAGTACGGTGTCAATGGGTCACCCGTTATTTTCAACTACCGATGAATCTTTTCTGAAGACCAGTGGTTCTCAACTCCCATATCCCAGAAGCAAGCATTTGAGCCCCTCACATCCTCAAAGCAATGAATGTTAATTGTCTTAATAATCAGCCAAATGATATTATTCATATTGCCGCAATAGGATGTTCAGTAGGGAGGCTCAATTATGTATCAGTCTCCATTTTCAATATTCAAATCTAGAAATGGATACTTTTGTCATCCACTGCATCGAGTGTATTTCTAGTTTTAGTTCTGGTCCTGATACCTAAAAGTGTAGAATATTCGAGAGAACTCGCAGAGAAAGGAATCATTCCTCTGAAATATTAACCGGTATATGCACTGATAACATATAACATAACTACAAATATAAGTTATTGTACTCTCTGGAGTAAGTGCCGAATTGTTGACTGCAGTTTTCGATGATTCTTCAACGTGATTTAACTGTAGCACCCTTTCGTTTTGGTGAGGGTTTGCGATGAATCTGATTGACATCAGGCGAAAAATGTTATTAAGTGAGTGATGAACACGTACTGGTATAAACAGTTCTAAAAGAAAATACTCAAATGTAGTAAATCAAGTTAAATTTCTACAGAAACAATACAAAACACATTGATATCCTATGAATAAATTTGCATGATATTTTTTGTTAATTCTTAGAAACACAATAATTCTATTAGTCATATACTCACTAAACTTAAACAAGGGGAATAACTGTGATATCATATTTTTAATTATATTAACACTGAATTTGAAATGCGCGTTATAAGTCCATTATTATTTCAGTTTGGATGTCATCCGTATAGATATTTGTAACACGTAGCTCTAAAATGGTTTAGTAAAAGTAAGAATTGGTTTTAACACACGTTGATTTATATTATGAGAGAACCTCAACTGACTTATGTTCGTTATTCGTTATCGCTCTTAAAGCCTGATAGATCTGTTGTGCTCTTCACAGGCATAAAACTGTTCCGAAACACCCGAAAATCTGCTATGTAATTGTTCTAACTTTGTCAAAATCCTGAACCGTTGTGAAAATAATGTCACGTTAGATACATCTGGTTATATTGTGGCGTATATACTAAGATATTTTGACTTTATGAGCCCCCCACCAAAACAGCGTTATATTATATTCGCAGGGAAACGTCCTCCGAGTAAATGCTTCTGAATTGAAGGAAACCATCTATAAAATGTAGGTTACAGTCTTTAACAATATAGACTACTGTCCTAGTCTGCCGAAGATCAGAAGATATTTATTTAATATTTAATATGAGAGAACGTGTACAATTCTACTTATTTCTGTCTGTTGGGTGATAGTGTTAGATCTGAGTTCTATCATCAAAACGTGATTAATTCTATTTTCTATATATTATTACTCTTACTGGACTGGGCTCATCCTTTAGTTAATCTTTAATCGTTAAAAAAGTTTGGTCCCTCGGAAGGTGTGAGCGGACGAAATTCCTAACTCAACGAAAAACACTTTCTACTACCATTGAAAGAAAAGTAGTTGATGAACAAATACATGTAGTCCATTGCATGCCTTTAAGACTAGTCAAAGGAAACAAGGAATATTTGTAATGGGAAAGTGGAAAAAGATTGTGAGAAATCTGTAACTTATAAACACTTAACTTTTTTCTACAAGCAAAACCCAACCAACATTGTGACATAATTTTGTACGTTTCTTAAACTGGCAGAAATGTGAATATTCACCAAAAAATTTGTTGATTTTTTGGTGTCGGAATGCTTAGGAGATGCTTTAATATTGTCCATTTATCAATACTGTTACCATTTTTAAAAATTATGTTACATTGACCCTTTCCCTAAGTGTCTTAGAAGTAACGGCGATTTCCCTTGGAAAGTACTGCATAGAAGTACAATATATTCAGTGGAATTTCAGTGGCGCTTCTACGGGGGGCCATGCCCCCCCCCCCCCCCGCCCCCGAATTTAGGCTGACCCGTCATTGGACACCCCCCCCCCCCCACTTTGAAATTTTCGTATAATGTTAAAAACAGATGGTATGTGCTGGTAGCCCCCCCCCCCCCCCTCCACCTAAAAATTCCTAGAAACGCCACTGTGGAATTTAGGCATTAAGAATTTCTGTTGTTCATCAAAATTCGTGAATCATGTGTAACCACATTGATCAGATTAATTCATGAATCTGTTTGAATATTTATATCGCATGCAACAACATTAATCTTAGTATTGTATATATTAGTGCTAATTTACTCTTCTCAGTCTCAACATATAATATCATTCTTTACTCACGACAAAAATGACAAAGAAATTGCTACTCAGTTGCAGACATTTGAATAATTTACAATTGTTACTTCTTGAATGCTTAAAGTACACAGAAAATAATTTTCGTTGTCTGTGATATCAGCTCTATGACAACATCAGAAGTGATCCATCAGCTATGAATAACGCTCAGTTCCTCTTTGGTAGAACATAATATAACATAAAATGTTTCCTTTTCGTAGTAACAGTCGTTTTAGGTCTAATTGAATGACAACAAAATACACCAAGTGTGTCCAATGAGGTTCATCAGTGGTTTACCTGGTGTCATAACTATACAACAGAATCCGACAAATCCAAAAAACTACAAGTAAATCCCTGAGTAATTGTCAAAATTTACTTCAAATTTTAAGATTTCTTAGTGATTTCTGTGTTAAGTCCTTATGGAGCATTTACATTGTATCATTCTAAGAGGCAACATTCCTTTAAGATAGTCTACAGACCTCATCAGTTTATCTTAATACCATTATGATTGAATTATGTGATGTTCATGATGAAAGTTGATCAATTTTTCACCAATCTGATTATCGCGGCTGGTATTGGGTATAGACGTGTTAAAGTGGTATAATAAACAGATATGGGTTTATATTATTTTCAATAATCTTGTAGTTAATAGGATATTTTACGGTTTCGTGTGAGAGCATGTCGAGTAGTTCTGTAGCAATCGATGTTAAAGGATGATACCCGATCTCATGACCAAAAAACTAATTGATAGTTCATGGAATAACCATTTTCAAATTCCAGTGGACTGTTACTCGTACAGAAATGTCAATAGAAACTTTAAAACTAAGCATTTATTTCAAATATGTTTCTTGAACCCAAAACGTAGAATATTGGCAACACACTACACAGTCACATGAGCAAAGGACCTAATCTTTGGTGATAATATTGGAGGATAAAGGTTTAATGGAAGAATTAGCTATTGATCTTAAAGTTAAATTGTATCCTCTGTTGTGTATAGTCTCATAAAATCCTAAGGACAAAATGTATACGAGAAGTAAAAAAAAAACCTTGTATAGTTTGTATAGGATACTATCTGGATGCCACCCTTCCTCTCTCTAGGGACATGAAATCATATTTCAGTTACCTCAGGGAATACAGAGAGATAAATCTGACCCTGATTATGAAACTGGAAACTGTGATACTTGTTAAATTGACAAATTAAATTGAAGCCATTGTTGATACATTGACATTCTAACAAGTATTCCGATACTATAATTGCTCAAGATAGTGTTTTTGTTTTAAATTTGATATAACAGAATAACACATTTAGTTGAAATGGTTTGTAACACGGAAGTAAGGATGATCGAGAATATCTCGTAACGTCTCATAATGACTTATAATTATTCCCGCTTATTTTGGATCCAACCTAAGGGTAAAAAGGTCTTAATGGGGAATTTTTGGTGCAAATGAAGTGGGTTTTAATTCTAATATAATAAAAAAAAACTCAAAAAACCCGTCCAAAAAATAAAGAGCAATAGTACTGGACTACTCCAAAGAGTACCTACAGATGTTTCGAAAAAAGGAATAGCTTGACTTTCATTTTTCTTTTTTCTAGTTCAGAATTAAAGTTATTTCCCCATTTCTTACGCTTCAGAATATCAGAACGGTCCAGATCTGTAGATATTTACAGGGAGGTTGCTATAAAATGAGAAAAAAGGTTATTAAAATCATTTCAAAATGATGTTAATAAAATCATATAGATATAGTTTGATGTAGCAGAATTGTGTTTATGAGACATTCAAATCGTATAACATCATTGAGTTTCACAGACAAATATAGAAATAAAATGTCAAGGAAAGATCATTTTATGTCGAGTTTAAAGACGTAAAAGAAATTTACCATTAAAGCCCACATCTCTGTATGGAGGACGAATATATAATGACGATACTCGTGTCCATCCTTCGTCTATTTTTAACAACCCTCTTGAAATCTAGATGCATAATATTCAGAATCCACATTCCACAAGTCCAAATCTGAATTTCACCAGTTGGTGACAAGTATTGTTGATACACTTATTGACTATTGACCTTTATTAGCCTTTATTAGCCTATAAAATAGAATGCTTAAGTTGAATATTAAGTCGTTTACCTCAATATGTACCTTGTTTGGGTAATTTAGAAATCTTGTGATTTTTATGCTTTTATTGAAAATTGCTGGTTTTACCTATACCCAATCCGGGGTTAGCCTTCTTGTACGTGTTCCAAAACTGTGATTTTGTTTTTGTGACAAATTTCTTCCGACAGATTATTGTTCACGAGCGAACGTCATTTGTATGGAAACCACTCGGTTGATTCAATGTTAGCTAAGGCAGGGATTAAGTATGATTGTTTTGTGTAATATAAATGACAAAATAGAGTAAATAGATATTAAAATACAAAATGTCACGCCGCTTGATAGAAAGAATTGAGTTTATTCCAGCATAAGTTAATTTTGGAGTGTAAATCTCGACTATAATTCGAATCAATAATCAACTAAATAGAAATCAAATAAAAGAGGATTGTATTAATGGATTTTCTTGATTTGGTGTAAAATCTGTGATTCTTTTCATTGATTTAGTATTAGTTGATATTACCAACCCTCTTAATGTTTACACTCAAACATCTTATTAGTCAGATTCTCTTAGTTACATAGACAGGCTAACAAAGGCTCCAAATGAATGCAAAATTGGTTCCAGGCTATGATTCTTTTCAGGAATTAGAATGATTGCACTACGACTTAAAGTGTATGAGCACTAGAAGCAGGGCCTTTTCACTCAAAGTGAATATATCAATGGATCAGAGAGAGTAGGATCTTTAGATTTCACGCTAGTTACAGCGGTTCACGTCGTTGTCAAATTGACAGCGAAAATTAGAGAAAATAAGATGTTGCATCATGTTACTTACGCACTGCAGAGCAAGAAATGCCAATATCTTCGAAGGCCTGTCTGATTATAACAGTAGTTCTATAAACTTCCAACAATGAAATTATATAACACCCAGAGAGTTTTTAAATTAGTGAAAATACTATACTGTGGACTTCGCAGGAGCTATTGTGGTCATATATCCATGTCTGCTCCGCGAATACAGGGTGTTCCAAAACTATGTAAGCTAAAGCCCTGAATGTGTATAGTACTGTAACAAAAAAGGGTATTCTGGTAAGCCCAATGCCATTTCATTTAGATGCTATGTATTTTATCGAGCATTTCGGAATAACGTATCACTTTTGTTATTCTACATTTATTTTAAAGGCGAAGCATTACATTTACGCATCCCAGTCAATTTAACGAATGATTAAGTATCATATAGCATTACTAGATTTGTTCATCAACAAAATTTTAATTATTACATATGAATTAAGACAAAACCGTCACTCAGCAGGAGCTGCCAATCGATAAAGGTAGTAAAGCAGAAAGTATGTAACATTCTAGGCTATTATACTGTCTACTATTCACTGGTATTTACTTTATAGTGAGAGTAGGGAAATATAATCAATGGAGTATTACGCTCCACCCTTCCGCTGCTGAATGCAACAAACAGCAGGTGCTTTTGGATCTGATGATGACGGTAGAAATGGGTATTTGTAATATTTCTACTATCAGTGTCACTTTCTAGATTGATAAATACGTTTTCAATAGTCCATATATCAGCTGAAATGACGACCCTTGACGTTTGTGCATAGTTATGCGGATATAACCGGCATCCACTGATTTGAATAAGACGGTGAGCATATGGGGTCAAAGAAGGTCTGGGCTTTATTGCATATTATGATCTTAAAAACTTTAACATCTGTTTTCTTATTAATAATTTGCAAAAAGCATACATATCATTCTATTCCCCAATGGGATTTACTGAGTTTTTCTTGGTAGCACGGAGTACTAACTTGTTATATCCGCTATTAGCACGTATTTATCAACATGCAATCAACGACTAGACTGGTCGATATCGTCGACATATATCAGGTTTATCGGATATTCAGCCATTGAATTTCTGACCTGCAACACAACAGGGGTTAGAATGGTGTTAACAGTACCCTAGCATAGTCAAAACGCAGACTTGTTAGAATTGGGGTTTTTTTAATGCTGGATATTACATTTTACTTCAATATCAAATTATCTATAGGTGTTTTCTCGCTAAAATTACACATGAAATATGAATTTGTTGCCCAATGCTCACTGGAGTCTTGTTACCCTATATCCAGACTGCAGGCAACGACATATGTGTTGTATCTTCTGGCGGTCAAAACAGACTTTTGTTGAACGACACTCTTGCAAATAGTATCGTTAATCAATAAGTTAGAATAATATCGTCGAATTAGGATTTAAAATATACCTTTATCACTATAATTTTAAGAAATTTTACTTCTCGCTTTAGTCGAATAGTATTCGCTCTTTGAGATCACACAGGATGATTTTCCCCGATCAATATCAATTTGAAGAATGCAGTATCCAAACATGCGGGCACTAACTACCGAATTATCCACTAATCAAAACAAAGGATTCATTCATTATAACCGTGACACTTCCGGTGACAACAGGAAACAATTGGCAGAATAACAAAGTGATGTATTTTTCTTAAATTAAAATCTAAATTACCACTGTTTGTCTAGTCTATTAACCTCTATTATTTAATGGTGCAATAATTACTTCAATCTAGAAACTTTCTTGGCCTGATGACATACTCATATTCTAGATAGTCAGATATATATCTATTATTTTGTACTTACTGTTCCTAAAAAGTATACCAAATAAACTTAAAACAAATATGGTTACCACAACTTCCTAGATAGGATGATGAGAGAACAAAGCCAGTGCAGAGCACAGAGTAGAATGATTTATTCCGAAGGTGACTTTCTCTATATTGTCTTGGAGGGTATTGAACTCTTGTAGATTTCTTGGGTTGAAAATGTTACTCCAGATATAAAAAGCAATGCAGCATGCACTTAGTGACAGACTGTGTGAGGTACGTATAAGATTTGTTATGAAACTGATCACAATTTGCATCTTTGTCGTTGACTTGACTGCCCCTCCATATCGTCCGTCCACTTTCGTAAAGCGAACGTGTTTTCCAATAGAGATGACAGAGATAGGTTATATATTTTCACGACAAGAGTAGAAGAAAGAATACGTTAGAATATGTGTGTTTGAAATAAACGTGTCCTTACTGATGTCACTAAGTGAATCCCCTCCAGACATAACCTATAAATTTTGACGTTCCGGAACTTCAGAAACCAACACGTGCTGTGACGTACTCCACTCATTCATGCCTAATTAGCCAATCACAATCTCAGTGAAAATAATAGCCAGGGACTGTAATTTATCTTAACGCCTGGATGACAGAAACATCCCAACAAATCGTTAATCTCGATTATCAATTAAGGAAAGTAGATTAATGAATAATAGGGTCAATAGGTATGAAAGTGGTCTGTAACATCCATTAGAACTTAAAGGATCGATTGATCTTAAATACTATTTCATGACCCATTAATCAGTTGATCATTGAAATGGACAATAGAACTAAAACACACTTCACCATTGAACCAAAACTTTCATTTTCTTTTATCCGTTTCAACATGTCAGCATGTTTCTATTTTGCTGCAACGACTGAAAGTTAGGATATTTGTACCGCCGTAATATCGGTTTTATTTGTATAGAACATGCCTTCTCAATTAATTTTTGAAAGGGGCCAAATGGATTTTATGAAAAAAAAGGGTCAAATAGAGCTTAGTTAGCATAACGAGCAGAGAATCTAAGGGGTCACTCTTGACGGGCCATTCTCAAGGGTGGTGCGGGCTGCCATTTAAGAAGGTGTGGTATAGGAAGTCTATAAGCCTATAATTTATACATATTTTATAACTGCTTCCATCCCCTCGTTGAAACAGTCTAGAAGACTTAAGCCCCGATCTCACATAGGCGGACAGCAGCGGATTATACGCCAACTAGAATTTGACGGTTTGGACGCGGAGAAAAGGTACAAAATTGGCTTAGCCGTACAGTAAGCGGGATCTCACACGGCTGCGCAACGAATGAGTCAGGGTAGTTCCACGGTAATGAAGGTTGACTCGGAGGATGCAAGGTATGCAATCCGTATGGAGCAGGTCAAATACAAAGCAGATACGGTAATGAGGTACAAATTGGCGAGTTGTGCAAGGTATGGAGGGACTTACAGGGTAGGAAGCAAGGTAAAGGGAAGGGTGTACTGCGGGTGTTTTGTGAAAATATAAATTTAAATTTCATCTCAGTCTATAGCCCAGATCTCACATAGGCGTATTCAACGCCGTATGAAACGCGGATGACCATATGAGACGATCCGTGTTGTATCCGAGAGCATCCCCACAACGTCCCTCAACATACGTTGGATACGTATTTGATCGGTACTGATAAGTGGATTTTGGCGGAAATTTCAAACATGTTTAAAACATCCGTCGATTCTTCAAGGAAAGATGTCATACGTAGATAAATCCTCATTGTCGTAGAAGCATACTTGGCATACGTGAAAGCATACTTGCCACACGTAACATATACCTCGACAATATCTCGTATCCGTAGTCGTCGGATCACTCATGGGAGCGACGTACAAATGCAGGGACGAGTCCACGAGTGCCTTGCATTTAACCTGCACCATACGTATTTCATACATCGCAATCTCTGAGTCAGCCTTCATTACCGTGGAGCTTCCCTGACACATCCGTTGCGCAGTCCTGTGAGTCCTGTACGGCTATGCCGGCGTACGTCCGTAATTAATACTCTCGTACTCGGCCACACATCCGTCAACTTTCATTTCACCGAATCTTTGTATCATTTCTCCGTGCCCAATCCGCCAAATTGTAGTTGGCGTATAATCCGTCGCTATCCGTCTATGTGAGATCGGGGCTATATAGATACTTGTATTTCACTCCAGTGAATGACCCGACAACTGTTTGGGAAGCACGGATACGAGGTATTATCGAGGTATGTGTGACGTATGGCAAGTATGCTTTCACGTATGCTACTACGGTTATGAGGATTTGTCTACGTATCAGGTCTATCCTGGAAGAATTGACGGATGTTTTAAACATGTTTGAAAAGCAGCCAAAATCCACGTATGGGTACGGATCAAATACGTATCCCACGTATGCTCTCGGATACAACACGGATCGTCTCATATGGCCATCCGCGCTTCATACTGCGTCGAATACGCCTATGTGAGACCGAGGCTTTAGACAGTTCACACACACCGTCATTTTGTATTTCGGGGAAGGGAGGGTTTGATTCTCCCAAATGTACAAGCCTACGGTGAAACAAATACTTTATTTAGAAATTGGGATGATGGTCTCGATTCTGGCTTTTCTTCTTTTGTTGTAATCTGAAAGTAGACAAAATATGAACTGTTGTGTTGTACCTGCTATGTACTGATTGGTTTAAGTTTACTATGTACCAGATTGTCATTAAAGTTCTTATTCTTTGAGTAAACAACTATCATTTTCTGCTTTTTTTTCATAGACATAGTGAAATTTCTCTTGAAGGCTCTTATAGTGGGCATGGACTATCATGCTTGCTCTATTACTGGTTGTATTGAATGGGATAACAAAGGATGCTATGAAAAAGTCTCCAATACACCAAATTTTATAAACGTTTGACGAACCGGAAGTCGGATTTTCAATCTGAGATGCTCTGAGTAGCTGGAGCCGATTCCAATTTGATCTTTTTGGGTTGCATTAAACAAATCAACAAGGTCAACCAAACACGCCATGGTGACATCATAGAAATATAATAGACTGGAAGTCTTCGAATCGTCTACTAAACTTGTTTCAATTTATGGTTGACCTAGTTTCTCCTTTGTCCACAAGTTGACTCTAAGTAATACTGTGGCTGGATGATCCTTTTAACATTCCTTTTAAATTATATGACTTCTTGCAGAAACCGGAAGTTAAGTCCCCAAAATTCAACGCATGTGTGCCAAGCATAAATCTTGTGTTATTATTCCCTACCTTAATGTTCAAACTGTACAAATTGAATTAAATCAAGTAAACATCTAAATCATAAATATTTAATCTCTCATAAAACTAATTAAGTAAGAAATATAATCAGAAGATGTCAAAATAATAAAATTAGAGTCGTCTAGAGGGAAGGGAAAACTTGTTTTAATAAATAACTTGACCCAAATAAAAATGGAAACCAGACACGTAAAGTATAATTAATAATTCCAAGACACTCATCAAAAAACGTAGCCAAATCATTTGTTCCTTTCAAAATAGTTATTATTTTACAAATTATTAATATGACAGTTATTCAAAAACACAATTTTTCGAAAGCAATGCAAATCAAGCAGAGAATCTGGAACATCGGCAAGGCTGGTAAAGACTTTATGCTGGAGAATCTGCTAAGAAGACAACCGGATGTAAAATCTCGATGTTTGTGAGAAAAGTTTTTCGACTGATGAAGTATTAATATAAGTATTTTATAGAGGAGATCTAGGAAGCATCGATAGTAATTTTAATAGGTTAAAAAATGTCATGAATGCCGTATATAAGAACAAACATATCTGCCAATGAAAAAATAAGCATCGATATCAATTCTATATAGAGTTTATCAGATTGGAGCGAGTATATCAATATACAGTCTTATAGACTTAATGAATGATATATTACATAAGATAACACTATAATCAGATATTCTAAGATATACACTATTCTTACAGATAATTAAATTATACACATCAATTCTTATTATTGACAATACCATTGTTCAGGGGAATTGTCTAAATATTCCAACTATCTGACAAATGTCAGTCGTTCTTACAATAGACAAGTTATACATGAATTTATTAGGGTTGCGTAACTAATGATAATATGAATAATATTATTTTCGATGATGAAATAGAAAGTGAACTGGTTTGTCCCTAAACAGTTCAGTTTACAAGGCCAAGGAAATTAAACGAAACGAAAACAGGTTACTTGGCTAGTGACGCTGTGTGGACAAATTAAGGTGTTTTTCCTATGTATTCATTCGTTATATACCCACAGTTCAATCTAGTAAAAGGTTTTGTACACCTACTGGGCTGAATATTATACTGTTCTAGTACCCGTCAAAGGTACCTCAGTAGTTGCAATGTATATCAAGTATATGGTGACACCCATGCTCAACAAAATTTACATCAGGTAAATAAACAGAAGGTCTAAACAGCTGTGTTTAAACTCGACATGGAATCAAAACGACCTTCACCCTTTTAATGTGAATGGGGGTCATTAAGGGACACTGAAATCACCCCTTAGTTTAACGGAATTGCAAAAACCATCGACTATTAACAGTACATGGATGTCATTAGTGTTCGAGATACACATATACCGTTAAAAAATCTCTTTGTTCAATCTCTTTAATGTGAAGTTCAGCCCGTCTGGAAGTCAAGCTCGAACTTAAAAGTATTGGGCTTGACATAATAACAATTTTTCTAGGGTTACGAAAGTATGTTGATCTATTAAAACCTTACCTGGATGTACTGATTTTAGCTACTGCTCCTATGTTATATATACCTGTTATTATCTTCATACTAATAAGGATATTTATTTCCTTTGAGAATTTTTATCAACTAATCAGGCTGAAAACAGAAGAAGATTTATAAAAGGTAACTGTGATAATAATTCTCTATGTCTGAAGATGGCTTCTACCAGATATACCAATCAGCTGTCTTTGTTGTACTGGAATCTTTTATCTTGTCTCCTGTTGAAGCTGGGGAACTAGGTGACTAGAACATAATACTCCAAGTAACTGGTAAGGTTAGGTCAGGAAAGAGAAAGGTTAAGATAAGTAATGATTTTTACCCACATGGCTATTATTTTAAGCTTTCAAGAAGGATCTTTAAATGGGTTTTTATACTGTGGATTGCTCCATATGTCTAAAATACATGTAACCAAAGTTCGACCTGAATGATTCAGTTTCGTTTCAGTTTTCAGACGAAGTTGTTGATGTAAAAAATGGGTTGACTTGTTTGAGTATAGACGGGGGATTTCAGATTTCATACAATTTGTATGACCCAGTCTGTAGCAGCTTTACTATAGGTTGAAAAGTGTAGGCACAACCTCGACCCCGTTTCATTAACACAAGTTAACATTGCGATTTCCTACGATTTTCTGTCATGAATGGAATGGAATGAAGAAAGATTGTTGAGCAATGGAATGCCAGGGATTCCGTGATTCCGGATATTCATAGAACCCTGTATCATATCAAAATGTCTTAAGATATACAGAGAGAAAATAATTATATTTTACAACATATTGGAACAATCAGCTTGGCAGGATTCATATTCTCACCTCACTAGAATAATACTGTCTTGTATCTTGGCCCAGTTCAACAAAATTCAACTGAAATTTGTAATAGCACCCGAGTTGGAGGCAGGTTTATACCACATTTTTCCTTTCTAATTAGCAAAATCTATGAGTTTAATTACCCCAATCAAATTATTCCAGTCTACAATAACCCCACACATTTTATATAAACACTACGTTAGCTTTAAAAACTTGTTATTTTAGGTTCATCTAATGATTTTCATTTCCCTTTTATCTCAACTGGGAACATTTGGTATTCATTCACTTAGATTGCTTCTTCTCTGAATTCAGCTTTTTGGGTTGATTATTACCAGAGTAAGAAGGCTAAATGATTAACGATTATACAATAATTGAATCATTTCAAATAATTGAAGAATGCTATAGATGTTTAGGTTATTGATGGGGTTTTTTTTCTGACGCGCTTTGCAACTTTTATCATTCTTTATCCCCGTCTTCATGATAATCATCATATATAGACACAGCATTATGGAACAACACTCACTTTTACCAACTGTGTCTATATATTGTGCTTACAATTGCCAAATATCATTTTAAGACTGTATGTTCATCATCATTTTATTATCGTCATCAACAACAGCATCGTTCCTAATCATCATTGTCGTGTATAGCATTCATCATCATTATTATCCTCATCATCATAATAGGCATGGCCACCATCATCAAAGGAAGGGGATTAGTTATTTCATTTCTCAAACTCGTTGATCATGGCTTGAGTTTTAAGAACCGTTAATTGATAAGATTAGAGGTGAATACAGTACCAGCCGTCATACTTCCGGGAAGCCATTTTCTTTTATATGATATTAAAAAATGCGACACCTATCGCGGATCGCATTAATTTGTACTCGCATTTTAGTCTCTATACCCCATGTCGCATTAATTTGTTGACGCATTAATTTCTCGCCTTACAGTATATCAGCAGAGGAATACAAATATAAATCACCATCATTGCTTAAGTTCACTGACATACCGAAGAAGAATACAGCAGCACCATTCAGTACAACTATTAGCCAAACCCAACATTACATAAACTAATCCCACCATAATCGATTTGATCTTGATGGTCTTCTCTCAGCACTTATTTCTTCATTAGTGCTATAAATAAACATCTATTGTCTGCTACCTAATTAAAATCTTAATGTCATTTGGTCAACATTGGCTGTTTAAATGACAATCAAGCGGTCATTTCTATTCCCAGACAGAAATAAGACACCTTACTAATTGCAGTCTGCTTCCTACAGCCAATATTGGGCGATTCCATGGAAGTGTCGAATATCTTATTTGTAATTCACTGGTGTACTTTTGCCTCATGTTTCGTAATTCCAGATATTGAATACGATCACTGCATCTGCCCTAGACACGCATTTACCAGTTATACAATTAATTTGAATATATACAATTTGGAGTGAATGAACCTTACAGTGTACAATTTGTTGAATATTAACAGCCTTCGATAAACATTTTTGACAGTTATCTGTAACCAGCTATGTATTTCTCGTTATTCACTGCATTTTATTTATTCAGAATTGTTGCATTTTCTATATCTGCCAAGAGTTATGTAGATAAGGTTAATGCAGGTACTTGCAGGTTAACTTCTAGGTTAAGAGTGAACAGCAAGGAGCTACTTGTTGATAAAGTAAGAAGTTCTAGTATTATCTAAAGACAGTTAAGAGGTAAAAAAGAAAATTGTAAGAATAGATTGTACACTCGTCTAATATTACACTTTAACCTTTATTTTATTAAGTTGAGAAGATCAAACTTCCGCTACCAAATACATACTGCTAAACACATGGTTTACAGGGATATTGTTATTTTAATATTCCCTTCATGGCAGTATATTTTATTGAGAAAGATTATTGAAAAAATCTAATGTCACAAAGCCATAGGAAGGAAATACTGAAGGAGCGCCAAAGACCCCCTCGACATAGGTCGATGTAAGGGTATTTACGATTTCGATGAGAAAACGCTCCAGTAAGGATTTACAATATTTGATGGCGACTTAATGTTGAGAATTTGCAGTTTTCAATTCGTTTGTGATCATAGCGATCTATGACACTTTGGCCATACCCGATAGCATGAAAATAAGAATGAAACTACAAGTTTGTTAAAAAGGGGGCATACATATATTTTATGTTTCCGAATGTAATTTGAATCTTTAACAGTGTTTAAGTTTCGAATTCACTGCGATCTGTGTATAGGATACAGCAGAAAGTCAAGACAAATGTGTGATATTGGCTCGAATTCTTAACTGAAACAATTTTATTGGCCTTTTGACACGGAATATGAACACACGAGGAGTATTTGACCTAAAACATTAGGCATTTCTCTCATCATATAGACTCGACAATCAAACTAGAAACACCTTTAATATCTCGACCTAATCAACACGATAGCTACTGTGTTTTATAAACATTTACACCTCAGTCTTATCAAAGGTCAGAGATTTCACTACCTAGCCCTTTATCTTGTCGTCTTCAAGTAGCTGCAGATAGCACTGGGGCAGTTAGTCCGAATCAGTGAATCACCGGGAATTGCTTGGAGGTTTGCGGTATGTTTTCTGCAGATTTGACCTAATGAAGAATTAAATTGCAAGTTCTAAAGTGTACCACTCTGTGTAACAAATTAGGTTTCTATGTTACGAATCTTACATGGGGTATGCTTCCCACATTAGTCAAATCTGAGATATAATTGAGTGTAAATCACACATACTAGTTCTCCGTTTAAATTGATCTTCGCTGCAAGTATGTGCTCATAAAATATCACTTCATAAGTGGTTCGTGAACCGAGCTCCTATGGTGCGAAAGATAGTTCGGTGGTTTGGTGTGTTCTTTTATTCTGCTGACACGTACTATTCTGTAACTGTAATCTGGGACATCTGATCCAACTTCTCATTTTACATTGATTTTCACTGGAATATTATGCTTATCTGATACCACCTCTACCAGCTCTTGTTGTTGGCACTGACACGGACTATTCTAATCAGGATACAACTAAATGAAAGCAAACTTCCTTCCTACTTCCCCCACTCCTCGCCATCTTGATACCATATTACCACCAACAGGAGTTGAAACCCTCGAGATAAAGATTCCTACCGTGTATTTATTGTGGATTAAATAACCACTAATCTTGCCTGGAATCTCCAGTGAAAGCAAAACCACATTATCATTATTTACAAATAGATAGCTTGACGTGAACCTTACTGTGTTCATAGACCTCATTTACACTCACGGTGAGAACAACTCTTTGATGGTTTAACCTTGGTGATGTCGATACTTTAACACCATGCAGAGTTTATATAATTGTTTAATGGCGAGGTCACACTTCACTCTGTGCAACAATTTGGTTCTCTAATCAAACAATCGTTTATTTATCTTCTTTAACACATGCCCACTATTTCAAAGTGATTCTCATTTTTTTTCTTAAAGCAATTTCGAGGGTCGATTTAAGCCTTGAATATATGTAAAAAGTCTCCAGAAGTACAATAACTGCACAGAAATCGCTTAATCCCTTCAATTATACCTATCTTAACATTTATCTTTCGTTTTCTGTATATGTGTTTTCTAAATTTTCTATATTACTCATAGTCTTACGGCGAGTCGTATTTTTGACTTTCTAACGCTGATATTTATGGATACACAGGGATTTGAAGGCTTAAATTTTGAGGGGAGAATTTGGAACATTATTATGGATTAGATTAGCTAAAAAAAATTCCAGGTTCTGGCACTAAAAGTGTTTTGGTCTATCGGTAAGTGAACATATCCCTTTAAAGAGTAGACTGAATGAATAGAAAGAAACGAGTAGCTTTTGACTACAGCAACGTAAAGCATAATTTTCTTCAACAATTCCTTGACAATATGATACTAAATCGTTACTCGGTAAAATGTATAAGAGAACCCCCAGTATAATTATGATTATACAACTGTAGAACATTAGTCTAAAAAGTAATTCGGGGGAAGATTATACTCCTTTGAAGATGTCTTTGCACAGATAGGTATATCATTATAAAAACAGTTTGTGAATATTATCATTTTCAGTCTGTTCATTCTTAAATTATTCTATTTCATATGAATGTACCATTATCAACCACATTGAACTTTTAAAGATATATAAAACAAAGTGCATTTCCAAATAGAAATTACCTCAGTTAATAGGTATTTATTGAAAATTACTGCAGGTGTATTTTTCTTTTAGTTTGTCATCAACAAATTAAATGAAATGTTTAGTTTGGCATAAAGATGGCAATTAAAAATTTGGCATTTCTTGATAATTTAAATATCTAATAGTGTCTAATTATAAAGCCATTAGACTTGTACATTGGGGATATTTTCAAGAGCGTGGAGTCTCAATTAAAATAAATACTGCTCTTATACATGTGTATGTCTTCTTTCTTAACGCAGTGTTTTACCGACAAGATAAGTGTGCCTTTTCTGTTCTCGACTTTTTGTTATAACTTAGAGTGCACCTGCTTGTCATATTTTTAAATTATAAATTCCACACCCTTTAAACTTTTAAGATGTAGACGAATAATTTAATTTTCATCATATACTCAGTCAATTGACAGCAAAAGTACTTGTAATACCCATGAATAAGTTTAAAAATGACGATTACATTTGATATGTGTCTTCCTGCAATTCATCATGCTCGACTGCAATGGTATCTTCTTTTTTACTTGTGCCATATTTTTCTTGCAATAGTGTTCGTAAGTATACTCATAACATTGCGTGATGCATTATCATTTTGCAATATTAAGCAATAAATTGTGGTAAAAAAGAGATGTTATGTATTCGGAATAATCATAACTCCTCCGACAGAGACAGACCTACAGTTGCCCGTGGTACAGACCATTTTTATACATGAAATTATCAAATATTATTCGACAGTGACCTCTATGTCAAATACATTATATCTTTTATTATGTTCCTTTCAGACCGTCTGATGTCATTCATCTACTGAATTTATCATCAGAGATCTCATGTACTTATCCGTTTACAGCACCCAATAACGTTATTGTCAGTGGCATACTTGGGGGTGGGTCATGCCTTCTCTCTCTCTCTGGCCAAAATTTTGCTATATTTTCACTTAAAGAGCGCACAATTTGAGTATTTTCATGCTATAACAAACACAACCTCCCCACCCACCCCACAGGACACACCCCCACCCCTCAAAATATTTCTCACTACAACACTGTTTTTTGTAGTATTTAACCTAGCTAAAAAGGACATATTATATACCTTTTGTGTTTTGTTCAGTTATGGTCCAGTAATAGGACTTTTGTTTTAGATGTTTTAAATGACCAGTGATAAGTAGAATTCCAGGCAATAATAACCTACTATTAATATATATTAATTACTAATGATAGGTACTTTCGACTATCTCAGATACCATATTATCAGTAATAATAAAAGTAATATTAGAATATCTTTCTCTGTTATTGTACATTGTTGTATTCCCAAACGATTTCGAGATTTTATGTGTTTTCTCTAGATAAATTAATAACAGATTGGGGGATAATGTTATACATTTACAAATAAATATATATTGTGCAGGCTTCAGACCACTAAGGATTTATCGGCCACTGAGTAAATCATACACAAAAGCATCTGTTAATTGCGCGATGTTGTAAAAATGTTTGAACATATAGCACCATAGTCAGTAAACCAAATACAGTAGTATGATATAGTTATGTTAAAATCTTATTATGTTAAAAAAAAATAGCCATTTATATGTTCGGACATATTAACCAGTCAGTATCCAATGCTTTCTTCTAGTTTGCATCCAAAATTTGAATGATTCCGGTTATTCGATCGAGGCTAGAGGAATGCCAATGAATAGTGATGATCTGGATTACGATATTTTCCAGACAAATGATAGGTCATGTTTTAAATATCTGATCTTGCATCCACTAGTTGTCAGACAAATAGATTAGCGATTCTTTGCAGATTGTTGTGGACAGCTGCCTCTGCATTTTAAGAAGCTGAAACTCTTAGCCAACCGCTTCAATCTAGATATCAAAATGGGAGTAACTAGGTTGAGGAGTTGAAAGGTACAGATTCTATTTTATATATTTCAGGGTTAAGAATTGGGCTATGTAAAGTATGTCAGCAATGGTGTTCGGGGTTAGAGAGGGTATAAGATTACTATTGGTTTTAACTTTCCACTTTATTTACTATCAAAACACATCTAAATGTCTTCCTTGCTAGCTTTATCTACAACTTAACATGCAGGCTAGATGTTCTCTCCGTGTAAAACAATATATATTTAACACCATTCTCACGTGTGTGGTTTCTGGAATAAAATAAAACAGGCTCTATCGTCCTTCTCTTTGCTTGCTAGATTAAGATTGTTTACGGTCAATACCATACAAAGATCGTCGGTGGAATTGGTCACATGAAAATAACATGCACAAGACCATTTTCAGTAACATTTCGATTGGATAAGTAGGTTTGATATGGGTTCAACACCTCAGATAATAATAATAAAGTCTCTCGATTTTTTTAAGTCGGATTTCTAACAAGTTCACAATGAAGAAGTAAACGGCCTCGAGAAATTTCATTTGATAATGAATCTATGAATACTAATAATTATGTCTATGTTTCGGAAACAATATTAACAACGAGAACAATATTTTATCAAGGCTAATTCTGTTTTATAACTAATTTGGCCAATTAGCCATGTGGGTATATGAAGCGTGGGAATGTGCTGAATTATGTTCTGGGTATGGTGATGTTCTTTGAAACCAATAAAAATCCCTTGTGTAACTTTGAAATTGTAAAAGCGTTATTCGCTGCTATGTCTTGAAAATGCTGTATTGGATCGTATTCTGGAAAAAAAAAATACATATAGCTAAAGTGCAACTTTATCAGCATATAAAGCAAATATTTTGATACCTTCCCTACTAACTGAAGAAACAGTCTTGGCATTCTTCTAACACGAACACATCTTAACAAGATTGTGGAAGCGATAGACCGACAGAAGAGCTGTGTATAATTAAGATATTAAACACAAGTCAGTCGGATTACTAATATCAACACAATTTACTAGAATCAGATGGTGGATGGTTTTCTAAGAAAATAATTGAAAATTAGGAAAAACTACAACAAACAAATTACCATCAGCTCAAATGACTGGGTTAAATAAGCTACAATTTCGAAGCTGTTGTTAAAAATGGAGGTCGACATACCGGTCAAATTTGAGAACACGATAGTGTGTCAGTCATATCTGTAAAATCAAAATGAAATTCGGTAGAAAGTGACACGATTTTTTTTTGATATCTACTTATATGAAATTTTTTTTACGAAAAATGAAGGTTAACAAAACTAACGATTTAATTGAAGAGAAATCAGTTCAGCTGATAGCAAAGTCGTTACAGCTGAGATTTATTAACTTCGTTTTACAAGGGACTTGATTTACCCTTACCCAATTCCATCAAGTTCTTTTGTTGCATATGGAGTCAATGGTTTTATCACAAATAGGTATGGGGGATAGATATATGTTGGAATGAAGTTCATAACTCAAAGCAGCTACCAATGGCAACCAAAATAAAAACCAAGTAGGAAGGCATCAAATGAGTCTAAAAATTCGTACAAGCAAAACAATTCCGTTCCCCAGATTCCTTATAATGCTTTTTGTACTTGACATTAGCGTGAGCTACTAGACTGGGCGCTTTGAGATTTCACGATCATTAAAGCATCCGCGCGAAAGACTTGCCACAATTTGTTCGTTGCACTCCATTATATTCTGTACAACTCCAAAATGAACCAAACGTGTCCAAGTTTAAAGTGATGATGAATTCAATTGCTAAAACATTCTAACTGCATGCAGAGCAGAAAATATTTAACAGTAAATCACACAAATTGAGAATTTACAATATGCAAGAAAATAAGAGTAATATATAACGTGAAAGAGACATTTACCTGTATATTGCATAATATCAATTGATTTTATTGGTTAAAATAGCGAGAACAATCAATTTTACTGTTGATTTAATTGATCAAATACCAATTGCTATATATCGATTAGACTAACAAGATTTTGATTGCCTAAATAATTACATATTAATTCTGTGAAAGGTTGAAAAAGTGTGATAAACCCATACAAACTATTTGAAACGCAATCCATCACATAATGTTTCGTTTTCAATTAACGTTTTGAAAGTAAAAAGGCGTTGTAACAAAATGGCCGATTGTGATTGATTAAGGGTTATCGCCCTTGCCATTCAAACTGGCATTCATCATAAATTCATGTCAGATGTTTGATGGATGAAATTTTATGTACCAACAAGTACCATTATTTACATAAGTTAATTAGTTTTATCTTTTTAACCTGTAATATTACTGTAAATAGTATGGTAACCTATTGCTATATAGGCTATTACACTGGACTGGTAGAGCTGATGGCTGATAACGAGCAAACGTTTGCTTCCAGAGGATGCTGAAATCATAAACTAGGTACTTGTTGGTTGATAGAGGTCAGGTTGACGTTTGCTTCCAGAGGATGTTGATATCACAAACTAGGTAGTTGTTGGTAGATGACAAGTTAACGTTCGCTTCCAGTAGATGCTGATATCACAAACTAGATAGTTGTTGGTTTGTAGATGACGAGTTAACGTTTGCTTCCATTGGATGCTGATATCACAAACTAGATAGTTGTTGGTTGATAGATGACGAGTTGACGTTTGCTTCCAGCGGATGCTGATATCACAAACTAGGTAGTTGTTGGTTGGTAGATGACAAGTTAATGTTTGCTTCCAGTGAATGCTGATATCATAAACTAGGTAGTTGTTGGTCGGTAGATGACGAGGTAACGTTTGATTCCAGTGGATTCCGATATCATAAACTTGGTGGTTGTAGGTTGGTAGATGACAAGTTTACGTTTGCTTCCAGTGGAAGCTGATAACACAAACAAATTAGTTGTTGGTTGGTAGATGACGAGTTAACGTTTGCTTCCAATTGGATGCTTATATCACAAACTAAGCCGTTGTTGGTTGGTAGATGACAAGTTAACGTTTGCTTCCAGTGGATGCTGATATAACAAACTAGGTAGTTGTTGGTAGATGGCAAGTTAACGTTCGCTTCCAGTCGATGCTGATATCACAAACTAGGAAGTTGTTGGTTAGTAGATGACAAGTTAATGTTCGCTTCCAGTCGATGCTGATATAACAAATTAGGTAGTTGTACATTCAAGGGGAGTCTTTGTTATAAATCAAATAATTTTGAGCCTTTAATTGGCTGGAAATGTCAGGAAAATCGCGTTTATGGGCATCTCATTTTCAAAATATTTGGGAAATGTCAGAAAATTGTGTTTCCAGGCGTCTAATTCTCCTATTTTTATTGGACGATATCCTTCAGATCCTACACAAATAATTTAATAAAACCAAGAATTCGGTGGGAAACGTCAGGAATTTGCATTTCCAGGCGTCTATTTCTCAAAAGTTTCTTCCGGTAGTCCCGTAGTCCCTACTTAGTCCCTACACAAATAAACCTTAGGTTCGTCAGGAATATGCATTTGAAGGCGTCTATTCTCAAACTTTTCTATTCTAGATCCTCTCAAAATTTTCTCCAGTTGACCCTGCAGTTCCAATATAAATAAACCTTTGAAATGTCAATAGATTTTATTAACGGGCGTATAGTTACCAAAATTTTCTAGGCTAGATCCCTCAGACATACAATTAATCTTTAATCCCAAATTTGCTGAGAAATGTCTGAAATTTGCTTTTTCATGCGTCTAAATCCCAAAATGTTCTTCTTTTGGTCCCGTAGTCCATGTATAATACAAATAAACCTTAAATTCGTCAAAACATACGTTTCAGGGGTCCCCAGGTTTCAGAAAATCTTATTTCCAGGCTTCCAATGTTCAGTACAGGTACCAATAACTCAATAGAAGGCACCACTGAAAAGCATAACAATTCACAAAGTTTTCTAGGAAGGGAGATAAGGTGGTGGGTGGGGAGATAGGAGTTGGGGATATACCTAAACTGTTCCCCTTGATTAGACGTTTATCCCCGTATCGAAGCACTTGGCTGGCTACGGGTGTGATCCGCATGGGCTGAATGAGACAGGACCGTATCACTATGGGCTATTGGGCTTAATTCTGACCAATATCAAATAAAAAGATGTGTATAGAATGAAATAATTGTTTCTGTGTTTTAATTAAAACATTTACAGTTTCTACTTTAAAAAATAAATGAAACATTGCGCATGTTTGTGTATATATATAATAATACAAAAATACAAGCTTTTTAGTATAAATGATAATAGTAAACCAAAGAGATTGTCTACAATATTTCGTGTATAATGAAATTCAGACCACGATAATTTTCTTGGTTTCTAATTAAAAGATTTACTACAAACATCAGCGGTTACTCCTCTTTGCTTGTAAGATAAAAGGATTGCACATGTGTCATTAAGAAATTATCATATAGATAAAAGCTATATATAAATAAAACTGAACCCGTAAGAAAATGGCCTAATCTTGTATAGTAGAAGCCTATAATGGAAATAGGCTTACATTTAGCAGAAAGCTTAATGCTTTCAACTTTATTTTTCTTTAAATATTTTGAATTTTTATTTGTATTATTAATCTTTTCGTTTCTTAATACTATTTACTTTATTTTTTTTTAAATCATTATTATTATTATTTTAGGTTTTAAAATTTTTGGGTTACTATGTAGAAGAAATCTTCCTAAAACACTTCTGTGAATCGGGTATGTAGATACTGACTATTTGTGTTAAGGCATATTCATCACACATCAAATCGAAATCGTTATTCTTTTAGATTATTGTTTACAAAATGGAACTTGGGCTTGATATAAAAAAAAACGATTTGATGGTTGATGCATATGCCTCGGTATTTCAATTTAAGCAACAGCCCTGCGATCAGTTTTTCTGAAAAAGTTTCGTCTTTTGATTTGGTGCTCAGTGACTAAACTAGATGGGACCGTTGGACTTGGTTTGGACTTGGTTTAACCTGTCTTCTAATAGTTGAGCTGAGCCACCAATACTCTTTCAATAGAATGGTAAACGCTTCAAAAACTTGTACTAACTGATCGCAGGGCCTACAATAGCGAAATAGACGAAGCACGATGTTTCCAGTGGTAGATAATTGATACAAAAGAAAAAAAGGGAAGCAAATACCCGAGGTTCAGGTCTGGACTTGGTGCGTATTAAATTTGCTTCATCTTTGATCTAACGTATCAATAATCCGAGAATTCCTCACCATACATCGTACTTCGTCTATTCGTCTATAAACATATTTAGACATTTTGCCAATTAAGGTGGTAATTTTTTGGCATCAAGGGATGAAGAAAGACTCAGGTTGTCCGCAACATCGATTCTGCTCTTGGCAGTAAAGTACATAACGTACATTTTGTAGAATTCTTCACTGCCCATGGCGTATGGCAATCCTTTGTCAAAAAGTTTAAGGGCTTTTGCAGCAAGATTTCTGAAATATAACAAAGATGTCTGTAAAAAAAATGACCACGATATATCGATCAAAGATTCAAACATTTGTCAAGCAAGTTTCAAAATCCAATAAATTTACAGAATATTTCAAAATTGTCAGAACCCATCAATCAAAAACGTTAAACAAACATCCAATCACAAATGCCAAAATAAGTCCATGAAAAATATCATAACTATACCCAAGTCAATTCAAAATATTTCTCAAAGATGTCTCTTATCTGTCAATCAAAATATTGTAATTTATATATTAATCAAAAACGTCACACAATGACAATTAAAGTCTAAACAAAGCTTAGAGTTCTCCTTACCTTTCTATCTGCATGTAGCCAATTTGCTCGTAGGCGATCACGCACGCATAGTCAATTTTAATAGCTTTCTGGTAAGTTTCGAATGCCTTGGCTTTCTCATCTACTCTCATATACATTTCTCTAAAATGAAAAAGAATAATTATAATGATTTTGATGTTCACAAAACAAGACGACTTTTGTCTCTAATTAAAATGAACTTCATAAAATGGTATCAAATTTTAAAGGCAGCGAGATTCTAAATACATATGGGGTTTATTGTGAACTTAATGTAAGAACGAGTGCTGGTGTCTTAGTTCACGAAAAGTTGACCGCTTTCATACAGCAGTTACTAAAACGTATGGTAATTATCTTCTGACTAACCTAGTAAAACAAAGTTTTGTACTTACGCTTTGTAGGTGAGAATGCGTCCAATGTGTGGAGCTAAGCGATGCGCTATCTCAAAATGTTTCTCAGCTTCTTTGTAGTCTTTTCTACTGGTCAACACCTAGAGTAGAAATCATAAAGATCAGATTGTTTTTTGTAATAGACATCCTATTGGGTGTTATAGCTGATTCTCTAATACTATAGAACAGTGGTTCCCAAACTTTTTCAAGCTGTGGCCCAACTTCACGAAGCTCCCAGAGCCATAGCCCCCTGTTCTATTCCAAATCCAAACTAGGGCGAAATATCGAATATGACGCAAGGGTTGTTATCTTGTGCTTCCTCATCATCAGCAGGTCAGATGCATTTGAACACAAGTAACTACAGATCTTACACATCAAAATATAGTTAAATCAAAGTTGGGTTTGAAAAAAAAAAAGATATACATCCCCACGCGACATGGCCCCCTGACAAACACCCCATGGCTCCCTAGTGGGCCATAGCCCCCAGGTTGAGGACCACTGCAGTATAGAAGCTCTGACAAAGTATATAAGAAATTAATTGATTGCACCGATTTGCACCATTCCAATATTCATTCAGATGTTTGTCAGTGTTTTATGACAGCGCTGTGACAAAAGTTGTTCATAATATCCAAGAACCTTTGAGATTCATATATAATATACATAGTTACTGACCTTAGCATAAAGAAAATGTATCATGTAGTGGTCATGGTATTTCTCTACCATTTCTTTAAACAAGGCATCACCGTCATGTTTGAAATGGAAGTGTGCAACATTCTCATTGGCCTGTCGGAACACTGAAAAAAACACAGTAGAGTAAGCATCATTTAAGGTCATTTTCTTGGGTGTCTTATGATACACTTCCTTATGTGTTGATCTACTTCCTATAAGATAAACTTATAAGCTACAACAATATTTGCCTGTTATTTTGGATTTTGAATTTTTGATTTAAATGATTTTCGTTGTTGTTATTAAGTTATTTATTGGGTGGTTAAGTAAGTATGGATCATTGCCTTGAGTACTATTTTCTTGATCCAAAAGAAGGATATTTGTATACTTACGAGCCAAAGCTTTGGCAGTCATAGCCGGAATGGACTCGGGTTGAAACCGGAGAGCCTGAGTGTAGTTTTCAATCGCTTTCATAGTATTACCCAGTTTTAGGTATTCCTGAAATTAACCAAAATATTTTATCAATGTAAATACAAGATGATGCAAATCAAGTATCGTATTGTAGCTGAAATTCTAGCGAAAAGGTCCTTTCAACTCAAATTCAAGATGGCCTTTCCAAGCCAGTGTCCTATAACGGCTACTATCTAATAGTCAATTAGCGACAAACATCAACAGTCAAAATATCCATTTATCTTCAATTTGTTGTTCATGGGCTGCTTGTTACACAGGAACATGTCACTTTGATGCCTTTATCTGGCCCATGTAAAATAAAGAATGTATTTTTTTATTAAGGAAAATATGTGGACTTACCTCTCCTCTATGAAAGAACACGTCTGTATTATCAGGTGCTATATCTATAGCCCTATCAAAACATCTTTCTGCTTGTTCTGGCTGTTGTGCCCAGTGAAAAAGACTGGCAGTCTGTATGAGTATTGTTGCCGATAACTACAATATCATATCAATATTTAAATACAGTCCAGTAAGAATATATCTGCACTCAGGTCTAGTCGGATTTTAAACAAAAACACGAACTATATTTTAGGTAGAATAAATATGTGGAAAATTGGAATTGAAAAAGAGTAGACTGATTCAGCTGTCCTGGCAAAATTCTAAAAATACTGTAAACACTTACCATTGGATCCCTATTACCAATAGGCCTAATGTCTACCCTCATTAGTAACCCTAAGGCTACATCCGCAGAACCATTTAGGAATTTAGCTGTTGCCAGTAGTAACATGTACTTCTGTGGATTTGAAGAGGAAACAATGTCTCCTGGGTTTAGGTTGAAGGCAACCAAGATGTTCCCTGCCAAAAATTCTTTATGGGCGTGGACAAGGGCTCTGTAAATACAAAAAATATATACATATAGATATATTGTTGATAATATCATGGAATACACTTTCTATTGTAAGCTCTTTACTCAAAATCCAAATATTATTCAAGGAGAGGGTTTTACAGGCACAATCCTATCATAATGTTGTAAATGATTATCCTTCATACAAAAAATATAACTAAAAATTGAATTTTTAATTTCCTGATGATGGATTTATATCAAAAACGTTTGCTTTTTCCAATTATTGAAAGTTTTTCGAAAGCTGATGAAGCCGCACCTGAAGATCGACTCCAATAAAAACTTGAAATCCAGGAGAACCTTACCTGTCCCGATCCCTCACTAGACTGGATGATCCATCATCAATGATCTTTAAAGGGTGATTATGGAATCTTTCCATGAACTCATCCACAACATACTTTGGAGGAGACATGTGTGAATGGTACTGTAACGAAAAACAATTTTTTAAACTTGAATATAAATGATTCGCTTTCGTTAAAACTGGTAGCGAGAAAATCACTGCTTCAAACCGTCAGCAAAGAGCCTATTTGTAATACCGGGAAGTATGGGGGTCGTTCTTGAAACCACTAGAAAGGAGGCGGAACTAAATTCCACTCTCTCAAACTGGGAAGTGCTGCGTTCTTGAAGACAGGAGTAATGAGGCAATCTTCAAAAAACGGAAGCAAGTACGACATAGATTAATACGGGAGACTCGGGATCTCAGTTGAGAGAGGGTGTAGTTTAGAAGGGATATCGGTCGACAAAGGGCGTGGTTTAAAGGGGATACCGGTCGACAAAAGGCGTGATTAAGAGGGGATATCGGTTGACAGAAAGCGTGGTTTAGAAGGGATATCGATTGTTCGATTAGAAAGGGTGTCAGTTTACACTGAGCGTGGTTAGCAGTTAACCGAGGGTGTGGTTAAGAGGTATGTCAGTTTACAGGGAGCAGCGTAGTCAAGATGTCGTTTTATAGAGGAGTGGGTCAACAGGGAGTTCCCAGTTCCTAAAAAAAAACAATTTACCTGGAAAGATATAGTTGTCTTATCTCGAGCTAGTAGATGTATTATTTCCTGTATTTTACTTTGTAATTGAATATCTGGACCTTTTAATAAATAATCAATGGTGGCATAATCTGAAAATACAGCAGGTTGCATCCGTTATTCATGTCTTTTTCAAATCAAACTGGTAATCAGTTAGCTGGAAGTGAACATTATCTCGGCAACCAACCTATCACTGAGATATCAGTTAGTATGAAGCAGGCCTTATTTTGGGCTCAATATCTAAACCACCATACAGAGCACTAATCTCATTGTCTCAATATTAGGTCTTTATGAAATGAAAGTAGAAAGGCAATACACCACTTACCACCTAGAGCTTCTTGTAGCTTCCCGTAATGAAGATAGGCTGCGGCTCGCCTGAGGTACACATCTACGTCTTCATTATAATGTTGTAAAGACATAGTACAGTCCTTTAAAACATTTTCTTGGTCGTTCTGTAAAAAATCAGAATTATTGAAATTATTGTTACACATTTCAACGCCACCCCCCCCCCTTTCCTTTTCAACTATAATGATCCACTGAAACTTTCTTTGACCGAATGGTGGGCTCATGTAGAACTGCAAACATGAAAATCTTCGGCTTTTTATTTTAATTAATGGTTAGGAATTAAATATTGATTTAATCACGATGTGAGAGAAAGTGAGTATAATGAACACTACTTACAAGTTCCTTATAGGCCAACGATCGGCATCCATATATCTTTGCCTTTAAGGCTTTGTCTGTCTCTGCTGGACATATACCAGCACCATCTGTAAAGCACGCAATGCCTTCCAGGTAGTTCTGCCGTTTCAGCAGCTTATCGCCTGCTTTTAAGAAACAATCGGCAAAGATGGCTTCCACTTTTATCGGAGGTAACTCTACCGGCGTGGGTTGGATTTCATTGACTGACTTTTTATCTAAAAATTAGAAAATATAGATATAGGCCTATCATATCACAGATGAACAAAAGAAAGGGAGAAATGAAAAAAAAACAATTATTTCCGTTCGAAAGAATCCTTTCTACTTACTAATTTTACCCGCTGCCAAACTTTTTGTCGTTAATGTGTCGTACTCATTTACAGCTATATCGACTGCCATAGCTCATTGACATTTTCATTGGAGAGTGTAGAGAGTTGGGTGAGGATTCCTTCCCCCCTAAACAGAAACGCGCCAACTAGTCTTGCCAATTAACGATCCCTTTTGACTTTGTCTAAAAAGCATCAGACCCGTAACGTTACAACGGTAAAACCTGACCAAATTTTAGAGGCTGATTCTGTTTCATTCAACGAAATATTCCACCAATTATGCTGGAAGATCCATACGCTACACGCTGTTGGCCCAAAAGAAAAAATTTAAGAAAAGTAAGAGAAAAAATCTATTTTGGAAATCTTTATCAAAATTGTTACGCTTACTCACCTTTTTGACGGTCATCTTTAAACTTTCTAACGAGCTTCTGAATAAGGTACACCCCCGCTATCCCTACCCCTATCCCTGCAACAGCGGCTCCTAACTTGTAACCTCCTAAATTCCACACAGGCATTTTGAAAAAATCCGAAGGAAATCCAAAAGTATCTTAAATCTTAAAGCGCGTCTTAACTTAATAAGTTCTGCGCTCAGTGTGAAGAACTACTGCCGTTGTCCGGCAACATGTCACTACGCTTTCTAAAAATGTCCCTTAACGTTCTAAAATTCTAAAATCCCTCCCATTAGGTTCATTTACATGAATTCTTTAGTTTTGACCCAAAACTGTTCAAAAAATTAGGTCTTACGTCAAAAATTATTATTTTCAAAAATGGGACTATTTGACGTCGCATGTTTATATTGCTCTTGCCTAGGACGTTATGCGGTTCGTCTGTTCCTATTATGACGTTACGTCAAAGCCTTAATGCGGTAATTCCTACTTTTGATTCTCAAATTTAACCCTTTTATTCTAAACCTTAATAGAATGTGATATTTTTTTATTATACTCCTAAGAATCCATAAAATACAGACTGTTAGCTAAAGGCTAAAGCGAGTTAATCATCTATAGTACAAACTGCAACTAGCGCTTGATACAATTTGATTTCAAGATAACGATTGGATAGTTGGTGAATACGCCTTGGTATTTAAATTTAAACAACAGCCCTGCGACCAGTTATCCGTTTATACGAGAATGAGTGGACTAAAGTGAGATGGAGACCCTTTTAGGGACTAATGGACTTGGTTCAACCTGTCCTTTTGATAGTTTAGCGACTGATGCTACTTTTCTTTCAAAAGAATGAATTCTAAAACGCTTCATAAACGTTGCGCTAACTGATACCTGGACTGCCGCGGATGAACGAGGTACGACAACAGCACGGTTTGAAGCAGGGTAGTCGATGCACTTTTGTTTCTTCATGCTAATAGGAATCTGTTAACCTGTAATGCAGTCATGAAAACTTGCTCTCAAAGTATCCAAGTGATCTGTTGGAGGCTCTCGGTGGAACGAAGACACTGTATAACCGATGCTGTGTATGGCTTCAATTACCTACACAAATCCCCAAACTATGCCGGAATTGCAGTAAAAATCAGATTGGTATCATTATAAAACAACAATGTCACAAAATAATGTTTTCGGTCAGTTCTATTTGACTATAAACCTGATGGATTATTAATGTGATTTTAATTGTTGTATATACGTCAAATAGTTCTTGATATAATAATATTTAATATTCATAATCACCAGTAAGGATGCTAGGACATACGAAACTACTTGTGGTCATAGCCGCAGGGGCCTACTACTCACGACTTAGTGGGCTTATTTTGCCCAATTTATGGGAACTCGCTGCAAAAATGACAAAATTATAATCTAATATGACAATTTTGAGATGGTCTAAATCAGACAGTTCTTTGCCTTTATACCGTTGGCTACAGAGGTTTCACTCATATTGCCAAAAATCAAGAAAGGAAAAAAGTTTCACTAAGCATTGAAAACTGTATTGTTATATTATTTATTTATTTATTATTTGAAAAAAAAAATGCAATTTCCGACAGTTTTCGATTATTTTGAATTTTAAAACAGGGATGTGATATTTGATGTTGGATATTTAAAGGGCTGTAGTAACTTACAATTCCACATTTTTGCTTTTTTTTACGAAACACTAAGAAACTTTCTTGTTAAATCAACCCATTTTATTTTTTATATATTCAGCCTTTTTCAATTAAGATACTTTGAATTAACGTAATAATATTATGATAAATAAATAAACTAATTAGAAGTAATTATTGAAGATATTCTGATTAGTTTGTAGTATACAGGTGTGTTAATTTATTCAGTATGTCTCTACGCCCTCTTACTCATCTATTCAATGTATCCCGATATCTGTTAGTAAATCACTCAGGTGCTGTTTATGACTCGCTTTACAATAAATGAGGCTTGTTGTGCAGCTTAAACCTACTTTTTGTTCACATTTTACCCTTAGAGGACATACTGGTGTTATATTAGATTATTTTACCGTTGCTCCCATGACACGATATTCTCGTCATTACTGACTAGTAAAAACCAATTTGAAACTTGACAAGAAAGATAAGTATACTGTAGGTACAATTTCAGCTCCCTTTCGTGTAAAATCAAGTTCTAAAATTTTCAGTTGAGATATTTTTCCTGGTAATGGCGAAATGGAAGGGTGAAATTTTCCTGTAATAATATGTTTTAACTAATATGATTGGTCCAGAAGAAAATTCTTTACCGATGAAAATTATAATGACGAGAAAGGTATATCAGGCTACGATAAGATCGTATTATACCTTTGCTAAAGGAACATTACTTAAACCAGTCTATATGGAATGGGAGTTAGGCCACTGCTGATATGGTAATAGAACAAACGATGGTTATGCATTATGTCATAAAGATATTTTACTCGGGGGTTAATTCTGATTCGTTTAACAACGTGACACAGAAGTGGTCAAGTGATCAAGAATCGGTATTGGGTGACCGCTAGAATGACCTAGACATGCCATGATCTTGGACATATGAAGACAATATTACGACACAATGAATGAGAGAAAAGGTGTCTATTGTTGACGAGATGGGAACGTAGTCAATAAGATATCACCGCTGTCATCAGTCTTTCTACACACATATTGTATGGTCGATATGCCTTCAAGGAACCAATTAATTTTTTTAGCAGACTTCCAAATTGTAGGGTGGTGAATTTGTTATTCCGTTTGATTTTAACTAGCAAACAACATGTACTGATGAATCCAAATCAAAATCCTTTATTGGATTGGTAGTGCATGATCCTGTGGAACACCGAATGAAGGTCCAACCTCACCATACACAATATACATGTACTTACTAATACAAACTTACTAATCATAAGAACAGAAACGTCTACAATCTACAAAACGGATTGCCTTCGAGAGTAATTTGCATGAAATCATTTAACAAGTATCAATTGATGCCAATTTATCAATAAACAAAGATGACTGTGATCATAAGTCGTTTGTATTAATTAACATAACATAAACTGACTCTTGAATGTCTAGGACGAATTGACATGGATCAGAGCTGTCTACGGTATTTTCCGACGCCGTAAGACATAAAAACGACTGTCTATTTGATTTGATTGGATCAACTGGACAACAAAGTTTTCATCTTATTAATTTAGTCTACCAATTGTCCACAATTAATCTCTTCCTAAAAACATTTCCTTTGATCTCGCCGCGTCATCTTATTTACAGAAGGTTGTGGTCTTTATGTCGCTTAACTAAATTTAGGACTAGACAAATTATTCGTCGATGAGGTCGGAATCTTCATTACTTCATAGTAATATACTTTCATTTTCATCACATATCTGGAGGTTTTCAATGACAAACTGCACATTAAAATATTGTATCAGTTTATTTGATAGTGGTAATCAGTTGACCAACGATAGAGAGCAGTATTAGTAGGGTCTCAAAAGCAGCATAGTTAGCTGTTCAAAGTTATTGTAGATATCATTAGATTTAATAAATACAGCCATATAATATATAGCATATTTTGCCACAGAATTGTACTTTTACTAAATGCATTTGAGAAGCTCAGTTCTAGAAATAGAAGATAATTTCTTGACGTTTGAAACTTTTATCGCCATTCCTTTCTCGAGAGACGTTAACAGTTAACACTTGAAGAAAATGAGAATTTCTTATGACTTGATGAACAATTACGAAATGACCCTAAAACAATATTTATCCAAGGGACGATACGGCCTGCATTTAAATAAAGCAACTTGAGGAATAATTGATGTGAACTATTGTTTTTACCACTGTTGGGTTATAAATGAGTCTATTCTAGTGAGAATATAATGGAATTGGTGGTAATTCCACGGATCCAATTTGCCTGCCAACTAAAATACAAATCAATGAAGCAAGGATTATATGATCAACATGGGAAGCACGTTTATAGCTTATTTCAAATGACAATAAGCAGGGTGTTATTTACTCAAACCGTTATCTGGAGATTTGGTAAAAGAACAGTATTAATGCATTTTTTCAGCTGCATTATTGTCTGGAATTTTTAAACTAATTTCTGCTACAAACCAACACAAATATGTCTTGGTAACTGAATTTACTTAATAAAACTTTAAAGGCACAAATCGTACCAATTTTTCAATTATATCAACGGGAACTTTATAAACTGAATAGTGACATGTGCCTCTAATTCTACAAAAACTCTTGGAGACAGGGAAAGAATATCAAGCCAATAAGGGTTCCAGAGTAGAAAATATAAACCAACAGACAAAGATATTATTGTTAGATTGATTGAAGATGCAACTTCATTTTTATAAAGAGCGTATTTTATAGGTGAAATAACAAATTTATTTTAGATGTATTTTTGGAAAGTCCACGAACCTAACGTTTTTATTTGTAAAAGTTTATTACATCTAGCTGGGGAAAGCCTAAAATAAGTCTGTGTGTTTATTTGTGTGTGTAATATATAAACAATGACCCTGACAGAATAACATAAACAAACACATTCCACAGGAATTGGGTAACTATCGGCAGAAAAACACATCTTTTTTCACTTGACATTAAGTCAAATAGAATCAAACTAAGTGAACGGGTCTCAATTTACTCGCTGGTATTTTATTTATATATACAAACTAAATCAAATTTTATATCAATAATATTATTTATGTTATGTCATACTTGTCATATTGATGTCATTTGAAATTCCTTGGGGGATTGAAAAACAATAGAAAATCACTTGACACAGGAATCTATTAAAGACGGGTTTTCTGAATTGTTTCCCTATAAGCTAATTATGGCAAGCTAGTATTTTGGAACTTCTCTACTTGATATTCATATAAATATTAACCTTTTAATTTCACAAATGCAAATAAGAAGACCAATCTTTAAATGACACAAACTTTTGTAATAAGAGCGGAACGTTTCGGATTACAAATAATTTAAAAGCTGTCCATAAAAAATTTACTGTAGGGTAGAGATCACTAGCTTCTCCTCTTCAAATCATTACAATATATATATTTTGTTTTGACTTAATTCCATTTATGTTTTAAATTAAAACAATTTTCTTCACTTAAAACTAATAACCTTTCAAGTCTTACAAGTTACTGAGAGTGCAAGTATAATGGAAAGTTCTTGTGTTTTGTAACCAGTTAAATGTGAACCGTGAACTAGAGCAGGTGTCCCAGGGGATTATTTGATTAAATCAACTAATGTAGCCTATAGATTCCGTTTATTTACAGTAGTTAAACCAAAGCACTATTTTCCTCCCAAATGATTTACATATAAATATGAATCATATTGAATTTGCTTTGTTTTTTCAGGATTATATTTTGTATCGTGAGTGGGTTTGGTGATGATAAATTTCGGGAAATGGTCGGAATAATGCATCTTTGATCCATTGATGCCACAAAACAGAGACAAAACTAGTTTTATAGCAAGTAACTGCAATGGACGAAGAACATTCCCTCACCGAAACAAGGTGAAATGTATGAATTCGGTTCCTAACCTGGAGTGTTTTCACTTCCTGGGAATCTGAGATTTGAAAACCATCGACTTGGTAAGGGTCTTTCACACTCAGGATTCGCAAGGACGTGGATTTAGGGGGTACGGGGTGCGTGTCCCTTGAACTCAGAAGGTGGGGTGATGAAAGGGTCTTGGTTCCCCCCTCCCATAATATGATTAGTAAGAAAGATTTTTTGAAGAATCAAAATCGATCATATGACAAAAATGTAGCCCAAGATTGACCCTGTACGAACTTGAACTATTTGGTTAAAGATGTGTTAATGAAAGTTCTGTTTCTATTTTTAGACGATCGTGGGGGGCGAAAACGATTTGGTGTGTAAAAGATATTTTAAAAAAGTTTCAGAATAGTTTGTAGGAACTATTAAGTCATTGGTAATAAGAAAGGGAGCCTTGCCATAAATTACACTGCAAAGTTTTTTATGAAATTGTGGACGAACGACACGTCAAATATTCTTTTAAGTGATATGACGACTTTATCTCCAAAATCACTTACAAAAAATCATTGTATTCCTTTTTATAGTGTTTTACATTACTAAGCATATCGTAAATTATTCAAAGTTTATTTTCAATATTGTTCTAAAGAATATCAAAATGCTTTTTTATTTATATATTTATATATTTATGGTATTTTTATTTATCAATGTTGTGTTAATAATAGAAATAAAATATTTTCAACAAAACATCTCATATATATTGGTTATCATTGTGAAGTTAAAGGCGGACTATTCATTCAGAATTGCCGTGTCCAATAGACAGCTAGAAGATTGTGACACGAAAATAGCGAGTAGCCATTTGATCAGCATTACACAACTTATCTCGGTTTATAGTACCATCGGATCGACTAGATTACGTTTACTTGCCATTTATAGAAAACTCATAAGCACTGGTGCTTAGTCTTTGATGCAAGTCGGAGGAGCTGACAATATGGAAAAAGCGTTTGGTCTATCTGTCCCATGTGGTACAGGCTGTTTACGTTAAAGATCCCTGATGTTTGATTTTTTCAGTGAGTTATTCTTAATACAGTTTCTAAAAGTGGCATCGAAAACGTCTTTAATTGTTCCACTTGCTGTATTACTATTACGTCGAGTTTTAAAATTAATGGTCCTCAATTTTTAGAGACTAAAACAAACAAGCTGCTTGGGCCCAGGCAAAATGGAGGAAGTGTAAAGCGTGAGTTGCTCTGAAAACGAGGCAGCGACCTTTGCACGAAGGTTAGGGTGAAGGACAGAAACTTCATCTAAAATTAGATCTTTCAGATAGAATAATTCAGACCACAATAATTTTAATTAAAAGATTTACTACAAACTTTATCAGTTTCTACTTCAATAAATAAAAAGAACATTGCACATGTTACAAATATAGATATACAAGCTTTTAAGTATAAATAATAATAATAGTAAACCAAAGAGATTGTCTACAAATGTTTGTGTATAAATGCTAGAACGAAATTCAGACTACAATAATTTTCTTGGTCTTTAATGAAAAGATTTACTACAAACATCAGCGGTTACTACTCTTTGCTTTTAAAATAAAAGAATTGCACATGTGATATTAAGAAATTATTATTAGATAAAAGCTATATATAAATAAGATGATTATGTTCATAAAATAAAACTGAACCCGTAAGAAAATAGCCTAATCTTGTATACTAAAAGCCTATAATAGAAATAGGCTTACATTTAGCAGAAACCTTAATGCTTTCAATTTTCTTTTTCTCTTAATATTTTGAATTTTTTTTCAAAACTTAACAAACTTTTCGTTTTTTAATTCTATTTTTTTAAATTATTATTTTTTTTTTTTGACCTATTATGTAGAGAAATTCTTCCCAAAACACTTCTGTGAATCGGGTATGTAGATACTGACTATTTGTGGTTAGGCATATTCATCACACATCAAATCGAAACGTATTTCTTTTAGATTATTGTTTACAAAATGGAACTTGGGCTTGATATAAAAAAAAAACGATTTGATGGTTGATGAATATGCCTCGGTATTTCAATTTAAGCAACAGCCCTGCGATCAGTTATCCGTTTTTATGAAACAGTTTCGACTTTTGATTTGGTGCTCAGTGACGTTGGACTTGGTTTGAACTTGGTTTAACCTGTCTTCTAATAGTTGAGCTGAGCCACCAATACTCTTTCAATAGAATGGTAAACGCTTCAAAAACTTGTACTAACTGATCGCAGGGCCTACAATAGCGAAATAGACGAAGCACGATGTTTCCGGTGGTAGATAATTGATACAAAAGAAAAAAGGGAAGCAAATACCCGAGGTTCAGGTCTGGACTTGGTGCGTATAAGATTTGCTTCATCTTTGATCTAACGTATCAATAATCCGGGAATTTCTCACCATACATCGTACTTCGTCTATTCGTCTATAAACATATTTAGACATTTTGCCAATTAAGGTGGTAATTTTTTGACAACAGGTGAAGAAGGAAGGCTCAGGTTGTCCGCAACATAGATTCTGCTCTTAGCAGTAAAGTACATAACGTACATATTGTAGAATTCTTCACTGCCCATGGCATATGGCAATCCTTTGTCAAAATATTTAATGGCTTTTGCAGCAAGATTTCTGAAATATAACAAAGACATCTGTAAAAAAAATGACCACGATATATCGATCAAAGATTCAAACATTTGTCAAGCAAGTTTCAAAATCCAATAAATTTACAGAATATTTCAAAATTG
This sequence comes from Lottia scabra, assembly GCA_029955415.1. Classification (NCBI taxonomy): domain Eukaryota; kingdom Metazoa; phylum Mollusca; class Gastropoda; family Lottiidae; genus Lottia; species Lottia scabra. Next base: position 10,933,142 of record JARJEI010000009.1, read on the forward strand.
TCAGAACCCATCAATCAAAAACGTTAAACAAACATCCAATCACAAATGCCAAAATAAGTCCATGAAAAATATCATAACTATACCTAAGTCAATTCAAAATATTTCTCAAAGATGTCTCTTATCTGTCAATCAAAATATTGTAATATATATCAATCAAAAACGTCACACAATGACAATCAAAGTCTAAACAAAGCTTAGAGTTCTCCTTACCTTTCTATCTGCATGTAGCCAATTTGCTCGTAGGCGATCACGCACGCATAGTCAATTTTAATTGCTTTCTGGTAAGTTTCGAATGCCTTGGCCTTCTCATCTACTCTCATATACATTTCTCTAAAATTAAAAAGAATAATTATAATGATTTTGATGTTCACAAAACAAGACGACTTTTGCCTCTAGCTAAAATGAACTTCATAAAATGGTATCAAATTTTAAAGACAGCGTGATTCTAAATACATGTGGGGTTTATTGTGAGCTTAATGTAAGAACGAGTGCTGGTGTCTTAGTTCACGAAAAGTTGACCTCTTTCATACAGCAGTTACTAAAACGTATGGTAATTATCTTCTGACTAACCTGGTAAAACAAAGTTTTGTACTTACGCTTTGTAGGTGAGAATGCGTCCAATGTGTGGAGCTAAGCGATGCGCTATCTCAAAATGTTTTTCAGCTTCTTTGTAGTCTTTTCTACTGGTCAACACCTAGAGTAGAAATCATAAAGATCAGATTGTTTTTTGTAATAGACATCCTATTGGGTGTTATAGAAGATTCTCTAATACTATAGAACAGTGCTTTTTCAAGCTGTGACCCAAATTCACGAAGCTCCCAGAGCCATGCCCCCTGTTCTATTCCAAACTAGGGCAAAGTAGGGAATATTGCGCAAGGGTTGTTATCTTGTGCTTGCTCATCATCAGCAAGTCAGATGCATTTGAACACAAGCAACTACAGATCTTACACAGCAAAATATAGTTAAATCAAAGTTGGGCTTGAGAAAAAATGATATACATCTTCACGCCTCATGGCCCCCTGACAAACACACCATAGAACCCAGGATGGGAACCACTGCTATAGAAGCTCTGACAAAGTATTCAAGAAATTAATTGATTGCACCGATTTGCACCATTCCAATTTTCAGTCAGATGTCTGTAGTTCTCAGCGCTGTGACAAAAGTTGTTCATATTATCTAAGGTCATTTGAGATTCATATATAATATACATAGTTACTGACCTTAGCATAAAGAAAATGTATCATGTAGTGGTCATGGTACTTTTCTAACATGTCTCTAAACATGGCATCACCGTCATGTTTGAAATGGAAGTGTGCAACACTCTCCTTGGCCTGTCGGAACACTGAAAAAGAAATTAAACATCATTAAAGGTCATTTTCTTGGGTGTCTTATGATATACTTCTTTATGTGTTGATCTACTTCCTATAAGATAAATTCATAAGCTACATCAATGTTTGCCTGTTATTTTCTATTTTGAATTTTAGATTTCGTTGATGTTATTAAAGAGATTGTAAAGAGGATTTCTAAACTTTGTATGTGTATCGGGGACACTGATAGCATCAATTTGTGCCATTCAAATTTCCATTCCAACGTCTGTGGTTCTTGCAATTTCACTTAAACGTGTTTTATGAGGTCAACTCCACTTCTATTGATATTTATGCAGAGCATTATGGGTGACATCATAAAACGTGTTAGTTTAAGTGGAATTGCAAGAACCACAGACGTCGGAATGGAAATTGGAATGGAGCAAATTGATGCTATCAGTGTCCCCGATACACATACACAGTTTAGAAAACTTCTTTACAATTCCTTTAAGTTAAGGATATTTGTATACTTACGAGCCAAAGCTTTAGCAGTCATAGCCGGAATGGACTCGGGTTGAAACCGGAGAGCCTGAGTGTAGTTTTCAATCGCTTTCATAGTATTACCCAGTTTTAGGTATTCCTGAAATTAACCAAAATATTTTATCAATGTAAATACAAGATGATGCAAATCAAGTATCGTATTGTAGCTAAAATTCAAGCGTAAGAGTCCTTTTAATTCAAATTCAAGATGGCCTTTTCAAGCCAGTGTAATATAACAGCTACAAGCAAATATCTAATAGTCAATTAGCGACAAACAAACATCAACACAGTCAAAATATCCATTTATCTTCAATTTATTGTTCATGGGCTGCTTGTTACACAGGAACATGTCACGTTGATGCCTTTATCTGACCCATGTAAAATAAAGAATGTATTATTTATAAAGGAAATATGTGGACCTACCTCTCCTCTATGAAAGAACACGTCTGTATTATCAGGTGCTATATCTATAGCCCGATCAAAACATCTTTCAGCCTGTTCTGGCTGTTGTGCCCAGTGAAAAAGACTGGCAGTCTGTATGAGTATTGTTGCCGATAGCTACAATACAATATCAATATTATTATTTAAATACAGTCCAGTAAGGATATATCTGCACTCAGGTCTAATCGGATTTGAAACAAAAACACAAACTATTTTTTTAGGTAGAATAAATAGGTAGAAAGTTGGAAATCGAATAACAGTAGATTGAGTCAGCAGCTGTGCTGACAAAATTAAAAAAATACTGTAAACACTTACCATTGGATCCCTATCACCAATAGGCCTAATGTCTACCCTCATTAGTAACCCTAAGGCTACATCCGCAGAACCGTTAAGGAACTTGGCTGTTGCCAGTAGTAACATGTACTTCTGTGGATTGGAAGAGGAAACAATGTCACCTGGGTTTAGGTTGAAGGCCATCAAGATGTTCCCTGCCAAGAATTCTTTATGGGCGTGGACAAGGGCTCTGTAAATACAAAAAATATATAAATATATTGTTGAAAATATCATGTAAAAATTTTCTACTGTAAGCTCTTTACTCAAAATCCAAATATAATTCAAGTAGAGGGTTTTAAAGGCATAATCCTATCAAAATTTTGTCAATGAATATTGTTCATACAAAAATGTAATAAAAAATTGGATTTTTAAGTTCCTGATGAACGTTTACTTTTTCCAATTTCAGATTGAAAGTTTTTCGAAAGCTGCTGAAGCCGTACCTGAAGATCGACTCCAATAAAACTTGAAATCGAGGAGAATCTTACCTGTCCCGATCCCTCACTGTACTGGTTGATTCGTTATCAACTATCTTTAAAGGATGATTATGGAATCTTTCCATGAACTCATCCACAACATACTTTGGAGGAGACATGTGTGAATGGTACTGTAACGAAAAACAATTTTTTAAACTTGAATATTTCTGTTGCGAAATGATTTACGTTCGTTAAAATTGGCAACAAGACAATCACTGCTTCAAACCGTCAGGAAAGAGCCTATTAGTAATAGCGGTAAGTATGGGGGTAGTTCTTGAAACCGCTAGAAAGGAGTCAGAACTAAAGTCTACTCTCTCAAACTGGGAAGTGCTGCATTCGTTCTTGAAAACAGGAGTAATGAGGTAATCTTCAAAAACGGAATCAAGGACGACATTAGATTAATACGAGACACTCGGGATATCGGTTGACAGAGGGTTCGATTAAAAGGATGTCAGTTTACACGGATCGTGGTTAAGAGGGGTTAGCAGTTGACCGAGGGCGTGGTTAAAGGGGGGTGTCAGTTTACAGGGAGCAGCGTAGTCAAGGTGTCAGTTTATAGAGGAGTGAGTCAACAGGGAATTCAAAAAAGAAATTTACCTGGAAAGATTTAGTTGTTTTGTCTTGAGCTAATAGATGAATTATTTCCTGTATTTTACCTTGTAACTGAATATCTGGACTTTTTAACAAATAAGCAATGGTGGCATAATCTGAAAATACAACAGGTTACATCCGTTATTCAGGTCTTTTTTAAATCACACTGGTAATCAGTTAGCTGGAAGTGGACATTATCTTGGCATCCAACCTAAATGGGCATTATCTTGGTATCTGAGATATCAGTTAGTATGAAGCAGCTCAATATCTAAACCACCATACAGAGCACTAATCTCCTTGTCTCAATATTAGGTTTTTCTGAAATGAAAGTAGAAAGGAAATACACCACTTACCACCTACAGCTTCTTGTAGCTTCCCGTAATGAAGATAGGCTGCGGCTCGCCTTAGGTAGACATCTACGTCTTCATTATAATGTTTTAAGGACATAGTACAGTCCTTTAAAACATGTTCTTGATCGTTCTGTAAAAAATCAGAATTATTGAAATTATTGTTACACATTTCAACGCCCCAGCCCCTCTCAAGTCCCCTCTGCCCTCCCCACCCTCAAATTTCTGTGGCCATTATTTCCCTAACGCCCCCCCCCCCCTTTCCTTTTCGACTAATGATCTACTAAAGCTTTCTTAGACCGTGTGTGGGCTCATGTCGAACTGCATGAAAATCTTCGGCTTTTTGTTTTAATTAATGGTTAGGAATTAAAAATTGATTTAATCACGATGTGAGAGAAAGAGAGTATAATGAACACTTACAAGTTCCTTATAGGCCAACGATCGGCATCCATATATCTTTGCCTTTAAGGATTTGTCTGTCTCTGGACATATACCTGCCCCATCTGTAAAGCACGCAATGGCTTCCAGGTAGTTCTGTCGTTTCAGCAGCTTATCTCCGGCTTTTAAGAAACAATCGGCAAAGATGGCTTCCACTTTTATCGGAGGTAACTCTATCGACGTGGGTTGGATTTTATTGACTGACTTTTTATCTGAAAATTAGAAAATATAGATATAGGCCTTTCATATCACAGATGAACAAAAGAAAGGGAGAATTGAAAAAAAATAATTAGTTCCGTTCGAAAGAATCCTTTCTACTGATTAATTTTACCCGCTGCCAAACTTTTTGTCGTTAAGTTTTCCCCTGATTGTCGTACCCATTTACAGCTATATCGACTGCCATACCTCATGGACATTATCATTGGATGTAGAGAGTTGGGTGAGGATTGCTTCCCTCCTAAACAGAAACGCGACAGCAAGTCATGCCAGTTAACAATCCCTTTTGACTAAAAAGCATCAGACCTGTAACGTTACAACGGTAAAACCTGACCAAATTTTAGAGGCTGATTCTGTTTCATTCAACGAAACATTCTACCAATTATGCTGGAAGATCCATACGCTACACGTTTTTGGTCCAAAAGAAACAATAGAAGAAAAGTAAGAGAAAAAATCTATTTTGGAAATCTTTATCAAAGTAGTTACGCTTTACTCACCCTTTTGTCGGTCATCTTTAAACTTTCTAACGACCTTCTGAATAAGGTACACCCCCGCTATTCCTACCCCTATCCCTGCAACAACTTTTCCTAAGTTATATCCGCCTAAATTCCAGACAGGCATTTCGAAAAAATCCGAAGAAAATCCAAAAGTATCCTAAATCTTAAACCGCGTCTTAACTTAAGTAAGTTCTGCGTTTAGAGTAAAGAACTACTACCGTTGTCCGGCAACGTGTCACTACGCTTTTTCAAAATGTCCCTTAACGTTCTAAAATTCTAAAATCCCTCCCATTAGGTTCATTTACATGAATTCTTTAGTTTTGACCCAAAACTGTTCAAAATATAAAATTTAACGTAAAAAATTATTATTTCCAAAAATGGGACTATTTGACGTCGCGTGTTTATATTGCTCTTGCCTCGGACGTTATGCGGTTCGTCTGTTCCTATTATGACGTTACGTTAAAGCCTTAATGCGGTAATTCCTACTTTTGATTCTCAAATTTAACCCTTTTTAATCCCAATCTTAATAAAAAAGAAAAATGTGATACTCATTTATTATATTCCTTAGAATCCATAAAATACAGACTGTGTGCTAAAGGCGTTCCGTATTTCCCTAATATAATGGAATCAAATTTAATTCTAAAGCGAGTTAATCATTACAAACTGCAACTAGCGCTTGATACAAGATAACGATTTAATGGTTGGAGAATATGCCTTGGTATTTCAATTTAAGCAACAGCCCTGCGACCAGTTATCCGTTTTTATGGAACAGTTTTGTCTTTTGATTTGCTTCTCAGTGGCTCGACGAGAATGAGTGGACTAAAGTGGATTGGAGACCCTTTTAGGGACTAGTGGACTTGGTTCAACCTGTCCTTTTGATATTTTAGCCACTGATGCTACTACTCTTTCAATAGAATGAATTCTAAAATGCTTCATACGCGTTATGCTTACTGCCGCGGATGGACAAGGTACGACGACAGCACGGTTTGAAGCAGGGTAGTCGTTTCTGTTTCGTTGCATCATGCCTCATGAAAACTTGGTTTTAAAGTATCCAAGTGACCTGTCGGAGGCTCTCGGTCGAACGAAGACACTGTTATCAATTACCTACACATATCCCAAAACTATGACAGGATTGCAGTCAAAATCAGATTAGTATCATTATAAAACAACAATGACCCAAATAATGTTTTCGGTCAGTTCTATTTGACTATAAACCTGATGGATTATTAATGTGATTATAATTGTTGTATATTATGTTAGAGTCAATCTGTGGAATCAGCCATTTCATGTATGAACAATTCACTCAGCCATTTCATGAAATGCCTGAAATTTTTAGCCTTTTCATGAAATGACCAATTCACTCAGCCTTTTCATGAAATGACCATTTCACTCAGCCATTTCATGAAATGACTATATATATCAGGCTTTTCAGAAAATGGCTAAAAATTTCAGGCTTTTCATGAAATGGCTGATTTCACAAATTGACTGTATAACATAATATAGGCCTACGTCAACTCTGTAATCATCTTAGTTCTTGAAATAACAATATTAAATTTTCATAATTACCAGTAAGGATACTAGGACAAACTACTCGCTGCAAAAAAATGACAAACTCATAATCTAATTTGACAACTTTGAGATGATCTAAATCAGACAGTCCTTTGCCTTTATACCATTGGCTAAAGAAGTTTCACTCGTGTTGCCAAAAGTAAAGAAACAAAGTTTCACAAAACATTAAAGCGATGCAATCCCCACAGTTTTCGATTATTTAGAATTTTAAAACAGGGATGTGATATTTGATATTAAATATTTAAAGTGCTGTATATAGTAACTTACAGTTTCATGTTTTCAGTGTAATTTTACGAAACACTAAGAAAGTTTCTCGTTAAATCAACCTATTTTATTTTTTATATTCAGCCGTTTTCAATTAAGATACTTTAAATTATCGTGATCATATTATGATAAATAAATAAACTAATTAGAAGTAATTATTGAAGATATTCTGATTAGTTTGTAGTATACAGGTGTGTTAATTTATTCAGTATGTCTCTACGCCCTTTTACTTATACTGCCATTCAATGCATCCCGATCTGGGCCTTATTCTCGAAAACTCAACTGAGATATTTTTCCTGATAATGGCAAAATGGTAGGGTAAAATTTTCCTGTAATAATATGTTTAAACTGATATGATTGGTCCAGAAGAAAATTCTTTACCTATGAAAATTATAATGGCGAGAAAGGTGTATCAGGCTACGATAAAATTGTATTATACCTTTGCTAAAGGCCACTGCTGATATGGTAATAGAACAATCGATGGTTATGCATTATGTCTTAAAGATACATTACTCGGGGGTTAATTCACTACGCCTACTAATTCGTTTAACAACGTGACACAGTAGTGGTCAATTGATCAAAAATCGGTATTGGGTGACCGCTAGAATGACCTAGACATGCCATGCTCTTGGACATATGAAGACAATATTACGACACAATAAATGAGAGAAAATGTGTCTATTGTCGACGAGATGGGAACGTAGTCAATAAGATAACACCGCTATCATCAGTCTTGCTTCACACATATTGTATGGTCGATATGCCTTCAATACGACAGACGGGGAGGGACTTCCTTCTTCCGTGTTCCAACTACTATATTCCGACTTCCAATTTCCAACTTCCAACTTCCTTCTTCCGTGTTCCAACTACTATATTCCGACTTCCAATTTCCAACTTCCAACTTTGGAGCTCAATGACGTAACGGTTGAATGTGCATCATTGGTATATTGAAGGTTAAACGTGCAGTTAAACTCGCAATCAAGTAAGTTCTGTTCCGTTTATTAGCGTTAGGGACGAATCATATTTGATTTGTATTTATTATAAATACATAAATACATGTATAGTTTTGTTGAAGAAGATTCACTGTTAAATAGATGCAATAACAGCAAAATTCTTCCTAGAACTAGTAGTTCTTACTTTTTACCACTCTTTTAGTGCAAAAAATATAATGATTGGGCAATACAACGTTCCAATACTGATAACTTAAATCAAGACATCACCACTACGATCCCCCACCCACCCCCACCCACCCCACCCACCCCCACCCCCGTGTCCTCCTCCCCCATCTTTACCTTTTTTGTTACATAGCTCACATTATTGTGATTTTTCTTTTCAAGCAATGAAACCACAATTTCACCCAACCCAGTTGCAGGGAGCTTCAAGGAAGGAAATAATTTCGGTATACTTTGAAATGGGCTATTCATATAGAGAGATAGTCATGTCACTTTTGTGCAACCATGGCATTAAACTGAGTATTCGCCATCTCAAACGCATGTTAAAAGTTTATGGCTTGAAAAAACGACAATATCATGATGATTTAGAAAAGACTGTCAAAGCAATTATTATAGAACTTGAAGGGAGTGGCAGGTGTCTCGGATATAAGGCCATGTGGAAGCGACTGAAACATAAGCATAATTTAGTTGTTAAAAGAGATGAGGTTATGCACATTTTGAGAATTTTAGATCCGGAGGGGGTTGCCAGACGTAAATCTCATCGACTGAAAAGAAGAAATTACTTTGTTCCAGGCCCAAATTTCATTTGGCACATAGATGGTTATGATAAGCTAAAACCCTATGGATTTGCAGTCCACGGGGCTATAGATGGATATAGCAGGAAAATACTGTGGTTAGAAGTTGGTCCTTCAAATAACGACCCTTTGGTAATCGCTAACTACTATCTCGAGTGTGTAAAAGATCAAGGTATCGTGCCAAGGATGGTAAGATGTGACCCTGGTACCGAAAATACTACGGTAAGGTACTTGCAAACACTGTTTCGTAGACATGATGAGGATGCTTTTGCCAACAAGAATAGTTGTATAATAGGAAAGAGCACCTCGAATCAAAGAATTGAAGCCTGGTGGAGTATCTTAAGGAGGCAATGTATTGATTTTTGGATGTGTTTTTTTAAAGACCTCGGGGATTCTGGCATTTTACAAGATGGTGACATAGTTTTTCAGGAATGTGCTAGATACTGCTTCACACCTATCATCAGAAATGAACTAATACAAGTAGTCAATCAGTGGAATTGTCATGATATTAGCACCAAAAGAAATGCTGATGGGATTGCTGGAAAACCAGACGTTATGTTTTTTTCGCCCGCAATATATGAAACTGAAAATTATGGCTTACCAATAAACGTACAGTTTATAAGTGACTATCAACAACAGATTGGACCCAGAAGGCAAGATTGTAGTGAAGAATTCCTGGAGCTTGTCAGATTAATTATGGGTGAAGTAACACCTGTTTATACATTGGAAGAAGCTTGTAATCTGTATGTTAACATGATCAATGCATTGAAAGATTTTGTCTAAATAAAGTTGTAACAGGTGGAATATTTTTGTAGTTGGAAATTATTCCAAATGAAAGGCATTTACCGTCCCGTATGTATATCTATATTTCTGTAACTAACTGATCTCTACTCTATATATCTGTAACTTACTTATCTCTAACCTATATATCTGTAATTTACTGATCTCTTATCTATATATCTGTATATTACTTATCTCTACTCTATATATCTGTAACTTACTTATCTCTAATCTATATATCTGTAACTTACTGATCCCTAATCTATGTATCTGTAACTAACTGATCCCTAATCTATATATCTGTAACTTACTGATCTCTACTATATATACCTGTAACTTACTGATCTCTTATCTATATATCTGTATATTACGGATCCCCAATCTATATATTTGTAACTTACATATCTCTACTCTATATATTTGTAACTTACATATCTCTACTCTATATCTATGTAACTAACTGATCCCTAATCTATATATCTGTAACTAACTGATCCTTAATCTATATATCTGTAACTTACTGATCTCTACTCTATATATCTGTAACTTACTGATCTCTAATCTATATATCTGTAACTTACTGATCTCTACTCTATATATCTGTAACTTACTGATCTCTACTCTATATATCTGTAACTTACTGATCTCTACTCTATATATCTGTAACTTACTGATCTCTACTCTATATATCTGTAACTTACTGATCTCTAATCTATATATATGTAACTTACTGATCTCTAATCTATATATCTGTAACTTACTGATCTCTACTCTATATATCTGTAACTTACTGATCTCTACTCTATATATCTGTAACTTACTGATCTCTAATCTATATATCTGTAACTTACTGATCTCTACTCTATATATCTGTAACTTACTGATCTCTACTCTATATATCTGTAACTTACTGATCTCTACTCTATATATCTGTAACTTACTGATCTCTACTCTATATATCTGTAACGTACTGATCTCTACTCTATATATCTGTAACTTACTGATCTCTAATCAATATATCTGTAACTTACTGATCTCTAATCAATATATCTCTAACGTACTGATCTCTAATCTATATATCTGTAACTTACTGATCTCTACTCTATATATATATAAACGTCCGACTAACTACGATACTTTCGGGGAACACAATAGTTCACCGAAACGTAACCAGAACAGAAAATTGTTTTTTCCGATATTCCAGAAGAAGATATTTGGAAAACGAACATTTAGTGATGTCATGAAAAATTGACATTTCTATATATATTATGAAAAGATACAAGTGAATACATGTTAATTAAACTTAATGATTAGTCCACTTGTAATCTTAATCTAATCTAATTAGATAATTATTTGTTTTCTGTTGAATGTTGATATAGTTACAAAATTAGTAACCATTAACAATTTTATTTTGTCCATCCAAAATATAAATATGATTCAATTATTTATGTATTCATCTCACATTTTGAAAAACGCCCAAGGCGAGAAAGTACTTAATGGAGTAAAATGAGATTTACTATGAGATAGCAGTTTGTTTTTTTTCTATATTTTACCGTGGACAACGACAAGTACTTGTACTTACCTGATTTATATATATATATATATATATATATATATACTTTTAGAACTACTGACATGTTGGGTCTCTCACATGATTGAGACTCGAAATATTGGGTCCAAGACTGAATATTGGGGCGTATACTAAGTAGTGGGTCATAGACCCAATTATTTGGAGACCCAATAATAATCTTGTGTTATTTAACTTTGACATTGTATCAAAAAGAAGACAAAGGCAAATCTTAATCCAGAATTACTGGGTCCCTTTGGTCAGTCTCAAATGAAGTTTGAACTTTTCCCACCTCTTTATATATTAACCAACCCAGTGAGCTATGTATTAGCCAATGATATCTCAGTATTATCATGTGACCAAATGTCCCAATAATTCTGCATAAGGGATATAAATATATAAATTGAAAAGGATTAAAATTGCATAGTTCTCGAATGCTGAAATTTAGCCAGAATGAAAGAAAATTCGGTAAGTTTTAAAAAGTTTTTCACTTATAAATTAGTATTAAAAAGCATTGAAGTGAAATTTATACTTAGAAGTGATTATTGGGACTCTTTTAAAAAGTTTTCTCAAATTCAAGGGAGTCAGTTCAACATGCAGAGCTCCATTATTATTGAGGCAATTTTTTTGGTAACAATAATTGTAACTTCTGTACTACTTATTGTTCTTGGTATTAAGTGTTTTCACCTGTTAAGGCAACTTGTGAACCTTCTCCACTCCTGGGATTCACTTTTTCGCTATGGCGATCGAGACAGCAGGACAGAAAGTGCCAGACAAAGATATCAACAATATTATATGTAGGAAGGTATGTAACTGTTACCCAGGCAAAGTGGGTGTGTGAGGGGTGGGGGTGTCCTGATACTTTGCCATCTGGACCACCAAGATATTTTCTTAACTTTTTTTATTGAGAATGGTTGGAAACATTTTAATTATCTCACATTCTACTACTATCTTTGCTAGCTAAAATTTTCTCTCACAGGTCATATTAGTTAAATGTGATATGGGAGTTTGGTGGCCTGCAAAATATAGAGGTTTAGTTAAAAAGAAGATTTTAGTTGAATATATGGATGACAATGATATGTAAGTATTTGCCTTGACAAATTTAATATTAAAGATCACACCAGTTTTAATTTAATTTATTTTTTAAATCAAGATACTTTCCTACTCATAACATGGGACACAAATCAATGTATTTCATCGGTTTCAAGTGTAAAGAGCATTTAAGCAATATTTTTTTAATTGTGAAAACATTCATGATATCAAAATAGTCTCAAGTGCCAAGTATCTCTTGGTACAGATTTTAACAGTTTGAAATCAATATTTTAGAATTTCAAAGAAAATTGAATGCCTTGACTTGAATATCAAAGTTTATCATTTGAATTCTTTCACCATCGATTTATATATTGAAGATGTATAATAAAAAGAAACAATTGAATAATGTATTAGAATTCATTTCAAATTTTATCATAATTAGTGTGGAAGTTCACGAATCAAAGGTATGCCAATACTCAGAAGACAAAATAACTAAATCAGAAGGTATAATATCGAAACAAAAACACGTTAAATTAATTATGGTTATTGTTAAATCATTTGATTACTTTGTAGCAGATAGCTATAGTAGTTCTGGGCAATAAGTTATATTGAGAAAAAATCAAATATTCGTTTTATTGTTACTGTCAACTTATTGATTATAGGGTTTCACATGTGACACCCTATAAGTTTAGCTATATGGGTTAGATTAAAAAAAAATCAATTTTCTTTAATAATTTATGTATTGAATCAGGCCAAAGGGATCTAGCCGGATTATAGATTTCACTTTTGTTTTACATGATAAAGCTTTGTACCCAAATTGTCAAAAATTGATCATTTTGAATTCTTTTTGATATCAGAAATACCTAAGATATATGCTTTAGTTTCTTTTTGATATAATGTCAGAGTTAGTTAAATATTACACAATTATTGTTGGGTCTACAAATAATTGGGTCTATTCATCTAATTTGGTAAAAGCCCCAATAAGTACTCTTATTTATTGTTGGGTCTTCAAATAATTGGGTCTATACATGTATTTGGTAAAAGCCCAAATATGTAGTCATATTTTTTGTTGGGTCTTCAAATAATTGGGTCTATTTATTATGTAATTTGGTAAAAGCCCAAATATTCAGGCTTGGACCCAATATTTTGAGTGTCAGTAACCCAACTTGTCAGTAGTTATAGAAGTATATTATGAACCATAGTAATTTATTGCCCAGTTCTACACTTTATTTCAATATTTTCATTTTGTTTTGTTATTAAATTGTTATTAAATTCAGTATTACACCGTGTGGATGTATAAGCTGGATGTTGATTACCCCTCCCTTTTTCAGTATATTTTCCAATTGTCTTTTAACAAATGTTCAAGTAATCTGAATTGATTATGAAGATATGATTTGGAAATATATATATTTATCAATATCAAAGAAAGAAATACTTCCACAATGTGCACATAGGCGTACGAGCTGGGGGTACCCCCTCCCTCTCCCCCCCCCCCCACCCCAGTAATTGTCATGAAGGAAATTTAAAAAAATAAAATCGTTCGGAAATGATGTAAAAAGGCAGATGGCGAAAAGTTTTTGGAATTAGGGGTAGGGTGGGGGTCGACTTGTCGGGCATATATATTTCGTTGTCGGGCAAATTAGCATTAGTTGTCGGGCAAGTATCTCTTGGTACAGATATAATGTGATTTTAACAGTTTGAAATCAATATTTTAGAATTTCAAAGAAAATTGAATGCCTTGACTTGAATATCAAAGTTTATCATTTGAATTCTTTCACCATCGATTTATATATTGAAGATGTATAATAAAAAGAAACAATTGAATAATGTATTAGAATTCATTTCAAATTTTATCATAATTAGTGTGGAAGTTCACGAATCAAAGGTATGCCAATACTCAGAAGACAAAATAACTAAATCAGAAGGTATAATATCGAAACAAAAACACGTTAAATTAATTATGGTTATTGTTAAATCATTTGATTACTTTGTAGCAGATAGCTATAGTAGTTCTGGGCAATAAGTTATATTGAGAAAAAATCAAATATTCGTTTTATTGTTACTGTCAACTTATTGATTATAGGGTTTCACATGTGACACCCTATAAGTTTAGCTATATGGGTTAGATTAAAAAAAAATCAATTTTCTTTAATAATTTATGTATTGAATCAGGCCAAAGGGATCTAGCCGGATTATAGATTTCACTTTTGTTTTACATGATAAAGCTTTGTACCCAAATTGTCAAAAATTGATCATTTTGAATTCTTTTTGATATCAGAAATACCTAAGATATATGCTTTAGTTTCTTTTTGATATAATGTCAGAGTTAGTTAAATATTACACGATTATTGTTGGGTCTACAAATAATTGGGTCTATTCATCTAATTTGGTAAAAGCCCCAATAAGTACTCTTATTTATTGTTGGGTCTTCAAATAATTGGGTCTATACATGTATTTGGTAAAAGCCCAAATATGTAGTCATATTTTTTGTTGGGTCTTCAAATAATTGGGTCTATTTATTATGTAATTTGGTAAAAGCCCAAATATTCAGGCTTGGACCCAATATTTTGAGTGTCAGTAACCCAACTTGTCAGTAGTTATAGAAGTATATTATGAACCATAGTAATTTATTGCCCAGTTCTACACTTTATTTCAATATTTTCATTTTGTTTTGTTATTAAATTGTTATTAAATTCAGTATTACACCGTGTGGATGTATAAGCTGGATGTTGATTACCCCTCCCTTTTTCAGTATATTTTCCAATTGTCTTTTAACAAATGTTCAAGTAATCTGAATTGATTATGAAGATATGATTTGGAAATATATATATTTATCAATATCAAAGAAAGAAATACTTCCACAATGTGCACATAGGCGTACGAGCTGGGGGTACCCCCTCCCTCTCCCCCCCCCCCCCCCACCCCAGTAATTGTCATGAAGGAAATTTAAAAAAATAAAATCGTTCGGAAATGATGTAAAAAGGCAGATGGCGAAAAGTTTTTGGAATTAGGGGTAGGGTGGGGGTCGACTTGTCGGGCATATATATTTCGTTGTCGGGCAAATTAGCATTAGTTGTCGGGCAAATCGGTTTTGCCCCCCCCCCCCCCCCCCCCCGCTCAACTAACGCCCCGTACGCCTATGAATGTGCATCAAGTTGTAACTTTTATTTCAATATTATGGTTTATTCTACATCTCATTATCAGTTATCTTATTTTAACCATGCGTTTTCAAGTTCTGACCTGAAAAACTGACCATATTCTTATACATAAATTTTGTAAATTCAAGTTTTATATTAATTGTCTATCAACAATTCAGTTAAATGGTTTATAGTTTTATTTGACTGTATATTCATTTTCAGAGAAAATATGTAAAAAGGCTAAGAGGTATTTAGATTCGTTTTTAAAAGATGTCACTAGTGCCAGAACAATCATCAATAAAGGTAGAGTACTTTTTTGGTTGGTTTTCAATTCGACTTATATTTCAATTCAACATTCTGAAATCAAAATACTTGAATTTGAAATTGCTTCAATGTAAGTATTATGTTTAATAGACAATAAAGACATGTATATTCTCTTCATTTCAGAGAAATCATTGTTCACCTCCACCAAACAGGATGTTTCTAGCAAGGTTGATTTACAGATACAAACTTCTACTGGACAAGATGTTTCTAGCAAGGTAGATTTAGCTGAACAGGATGTTTCTAGCAAGGTAGATTTACTCATACCAACTTCTACTGAACAGGATGTTTCTAGCACGGTAGATTTAACTGAACAGGATGTTTCTAGCAAGGCAGATTTAACTGAACAGGATGTTCCTAGCAAGGTAGATTTACTCATACCAACTTCTATTGAACATGATGTTTCTAGCAAGGTAGATTTACTCATACCAACTTCTATTGAACAGGATGTTCCTAGCAAAGTAGATTTACTCATACCAACTTCTACTGAACAGGATGTTTCTAGCAAGGTAGATTTAACTGAACAGGATGTTTCTAGCAAGGTAGATTTAACTGAACAGGATGTTTCTAGCAAGGCAGATTTAACTGAACAGGATGTTCCTAGCAACGTAGATTTACTCATACCAACTTCTACTGGACAAGATGTTTCTAGCAAGGTAGATTTAACTGAACATAATGTTTCTAGCAAGGTAGATTTAACTGAACAGGATGTTTCTAGAAAGGTAGATTTAACTGAACAGGATGTTTCTAGCAAGGTAGATTTACTCATACCAACTTCTATTGAACAGGATGTTTCTAGCAAGGTAGATTTAACTGAACAGGATGTTTCTAGCAAGGTAGATTTACTCATACCAACTTCTACTGAACAGAATGTTTCTAGCAAGGTAGATTTACTCATACCAACTTCTACTGAACAGGATGTTTCTAGCAAGGTAGATTTAATCATACCAACTTCTACTGAACAGGATGTTTCTAGCAAGGTAGATTTAACTGAACAGGATGTTTCTAGCAAGGTAGATTTAACTGAACAGGATGTTTCTAGCAAAGTAGATTTACTCATACCAGCTTCTACTGAACAGGATGTTTCTAGCAAAGTAGATTTACTCATACCAGCTTCTACTGAACAGGATGTTTCTAGCATGGCAGATTTACTCATACCATTTTCTACTGAACAGGATGTTTCTAGCATAGTAGATTTACTCATACCAGCTTCTACTGAACAGGATGTTCCTAGCAAGGTAGATTTAACTGAACAGGATGTTTCTAGCAAGGTAGATTTAACTGAACAGGATGTTTCTATCAAGGTTGATTTACTACTACCAACATTTACTGAACGGGATGTTTCTAGCATAGTAGATTTACTCATACCAACTTCTACTGAACAGGATGTTTCTAGCATAGTAGATTTACTCATACCAACTTCTACTGAACAGGATGTTGCTAGCAAGGTAGATTTAACTGAACAGGATGTTTCTAGCATAGTAGATTTACTCATACCAACTTCTACTGAACAGGATGTTTCTAGCAAGGCAGATTTAACTGAACAGGATGTTTCTAGCAAGGTAGATTTAACTGAACAGGATGTTTCTAGCAAGGTAGATTTACTCATACCAACTTCTATTGAACAGGATGTTCCTAGCAAAGTAGATTTACTCATACCAACTTCTACTGAACAAGATGTTTCTAGCAAGGTAGATTTACTCATACCAACTTCTACTGAACAGGATGTTCCTAGCAAGGTAGATTTACTCATACCAACTTCTACTGGACAAGATGTTTCTAGCAAGGTAGATTTACTCATACCAACTTCTACTGAACAGGATGTTCCTAGCAAGGTAGATTTACTCATACCAACTTCTACTGGACAAGATGTTCCTAGCAAGGTAGATTTACTCATACCAACTTCTACTGAACAGGATGTTCCTAGCAAGGTAGATTTACTCATACCAACTTCTACTGGACAAGATGTTTCTAGCAAGGTAGATTTACTCATACCAACTTCTACTGAACAGGATGTTCCTAGCAAAGTAGATTTACTCATACCAACTTCTACTGAACGGGATGTTTCTAGCAAGGTAGATTTACTCATACCAGGCGTCAGACAGAGCGCATCTGATATGCCTTCTAGTAGTAAAGAAAGTAAATCAAGCCATTCTTATTTTTCTTCAAATGCATATTATTATTCTGAAGATGAATTGTTTTCTGATGGGAGTGATATAAATGATCCCGACTTTATAGTGGACCACATACAATCAAGTAGTAGTGATTCCGACTTGTGCTCAGGTCAGTCACAGAATTTAATATCTAATCCAAGAAAAAGGATCAAGAATGCAAATTTACCTGTTGCTATAGAAGATAGTGAATCATCTGATGAAGTACCCATCCAGGATTATGGATTGTTGTCCTATCTACATAAAGATGCCAACCAAAAAACAGAAGATCCAAAGAGTGATAGTGACTCTTTCATTCCGAAGAAAGGAATTGTAAAAGATGGTTGTAAACAAATTTACGATAAAATAAACTTTTGCACATACTGTTCAAAACGTATTGCCTCCAAAATTTCCAGACATCTGTTAAGTGTCCATAATGACGAAGAAAAAATAAGAGAAATCCGTATGATGCCTAAAAGATCAAAAGCTAGACTGATAAACCTAGAAATTTTAGCAAATGAAGGAAATTTCAAAAATAACATTAAAGTTCTGAAAGAAAAGAAAGGGGAATTTATCGTTGGAAGAAGAAATACAAAAACAGCAATCAAAGATTTTTTACCTTGCGAGTATTGTAAGAAATTCATATTGAAACAAAATCTGTGGCATCATAGAAGAAATTGTGCTGTTTTAAAGCTTTATCGAAATGATAAAACCACAATGAGTGAATCTCAATCATTACGCAGAGGGAGAAACCTATTGCACAGTGCTATATTAGGCGATACTGATGAAAGATTAACTGGATTTTTCTCAAGATTACAATGTGATGCAATTAAAGAAGTCATTGAAAATGATGATATTATCAAGACTTTTGTTTCACTAAAATTAGAATCATTGGGAGATAAAATCGACCAGAAGATATCTGATTTTTATAGAGTAAGTCAACCAGCCAGAACTCTTGGCAGACTAGTGCTAGAAGCCCGAAGCAGACGGCCTGAAGTTAAGCTGGATTTGGATTATCTTCTCAAACCTGAAAACTTTGATTTCCTAATTCAGTGTGCAAAATATATGTCCCACAAGCGGGATGAACCTGTTCTTTCACTTGGTAGATTAATAGGAAATCTAATTGGACATGTAATCCAAGTAAAAATTGGTCTGGCCCTTCGACAAAATAATGATGTGAAAAACAGAGAGGCATCAAATTTTCAGAAATTGTATGAGTCAGAATGGAATTTTAGAGTAAATGCAGTATGTACCAAAAAATACAACATCAAAAAGAGAAACAATATACAAACAATTCCAATAACGGATGATCTCAAGAAATTAAGGGATCACATCATGGGAAAAATGAGAAGTACAGGTGATACTTTAAGTGCCCTTCCAAACATAGAAAGCTGGAATTATCTAAATAAGTTGACTCTCGTCAGAATCATTCTTTTTAACAAAAGAAGAAGAGCTGAAGTAACTGAGTTAAAGGTTGATGACTTCCTCAACAGACCAAATTGGAAGGACGAAATGAATGGGGAAATATCCTTGGCATTAACAGAGAGTGACAGAATTCTGGCCAATAGGTAAGAAACAATAAAATCATAATCACAATCCACAAAGAATAATTCTTATTCTGATTCCACAACTATGATTAACAAATTTTGGCCACAAATATGAACTACAAACTTCGGCAGCATCTGGTATTTCAAGTTCTGATTTCTTAAGCACCCTCTACATTGTGCATAAAACCTGTAATTGTTGTAAACAACATAGGGAACATAGTTAAAACACTGATCATATTTTTCTAATTTATCGTCCATACATCGTTCTAAATGATTGAATTGAGTTTAGCTCTATTGTAGAAGCTAATAGGACTTCATAAACTGTTTTTCAGATATTCTCTCCAATGTAGATGAAAGAATAAGCCAGCACATATCAACAATATAATGACTGATTTTTTTTTCGTTTTTTGTAGAATGGATATGATGATTTCTGGTGGGAAGTCTAGAAAAAATGTTGATGCTTACGTCTTATTTCCACCAGATTGTATGACGGCTCTGAACATTTTAATGGAAACAAGGTCGTTGGTCGGTATCCGAACATCAAACAATTACCTATTTGCAAGACCAATGTCTGATACACCACTCTCTGGACACACTGATATCAAAGATGTAGTAAATGAATGTTCAAACTTAAAATGTCCAGAACGAATTACATCTACTTCTTTAAGAAAATATGCTGCAACAGTATCTCAGGTATGTTTTAATATACATTTGTAGTATACAGACAACATTTTTGTCTTTGTAACCGTTCCAAATTGATTTAATAGAGCAGATGTCTTTTACATTGATTACAATGTGTTTTCATTTTCTTGTGATTTTTATTGTGATTTTCTGTTGATAATATGCATAATTGTTTTAATTTAGATTCTGGATATGACACCGAAAGAAATTGAAACCTTAGCAACGCATCTTGGGCATGATGTAAATACTCATAAAAATTTTTATAGACTGCACAGTTCAACTATAGAATTATCAAAGGTAGCTATTTTCTTACAGTATTTAAATAAAATTTTGAATGTGATATATCCTGTTCTATCTTGCCTCATATATGATGTTACTAAACTTAAATATTATTTCTATGCAAATAACAAGTTTTTTTGCCTATATGAGTTTGTTGAATAATTTTACATTATTAGGTTTCTCACATGCTACTTGCCATGGAAGGAGGTCACATGAATGTTTGGAAGGGAAAGAAACTTGAAGACATAAATATATTAGGTTTGTAATATTTGAAATTGTATCGCATCTTTACATACATATTCATTGTAAACCTTAAAAAATCATGTAACAATGTTAAATAAAATTCCAGTCAAACACTCAACAATCTTTGGATAATCATGTAAATTTAATTAAATTTTTCAGATTTACCAAGTGAGGCTATTGAATGTGATGATAAGAGTGATGATGATGATAATTCTTGTAAAGGTATATTTAAATCAAATTTGACTAGAAAACTATTTGATATCAAACAAAACATTGAAGTTACTTTGAAGATGAAATTCTTGATTGAAAAATTGTGTTGATCACCAAAATTCTTTAAAAAATAATTTAAGTTTTGATTATAATTTATCTTTAAGATTTGATAAACTCATGAAATATATTTTCAGATGTACCAGAAGAGGTTATGGAATTTAATGATATTGATTTAGTTGAAAATGATATTGAAGAGGTCATTTCTTGTAAAGGTAGGATGTTTAAGATGAAATTCATTCAAAAGATTATTGAAATTAAACAATTAGATTTTTACTGCTTTAGCCATAACGGGAGAAGAGTTAATAATAATTGAATTATCATATGAGCAATTTAGACTCTCTGATATGGAGAGTGGATGTGGAGTTGACAATATAAATACCAAACAAAGAATACTCGGTATATTAATTCCCTGAACGGATTATATGGTTCGCAGTTTTAATACCAGACTAATATATGTTTTTAGACAAACAGGCATGTGAAAGTAGTAAAGATAAGACAGAAAGAGTTAATCATACAGATAAGACAGAAAGAGTTAATCATACAGATAAGGCAGATAAGACAGCAAGTGCTAAAGGTGAGATGTTATCAATAATTTGCTTAAAACTTTTATTCAAATGTGCAACTCACACTCTGTTGAAGTTGGCAGAAAATACGTTTACCTATTATGATAGTATATTGAGTAAAGCATTATTGTTTTCATTTCCCTATTTCATTTACTGTTTTAGTTAAGAAACATTTAAAGAGAAAATGGTCAGAAGAAGAAAACAACATCGTAAAGAAAAAGTTTAGAATTCAGATAGAGAAGAATGTAACTGTTACCAATGATGAGCTATTAGAAGTTCAAAAGACTCTAAACAATAGATCTTTGGCAATGATCAGAAGTAAAATAAACAATATGAAGTTTGGAAAATGTAATTAAATGTAAAATATCCACCTTACCCTAGACATATCACTTAATTCATTCTTAAAGGTACACTAGTACGAAGTATTTTTTACAGTCCATGGATCAAAGACTGTAATATTTGAACTACTGTAAACAGTATAACATCACACCACAATATATCTTCCTAATTTTAAACATATCTTGTTAAATTTATTTCAACTATTTTAGAAAGCATTCAATATAAAAATTAATAAAAGATATTCAGAATATATTTAAAATAATAGCTAAACATAATTTTGACTAGTTAACATTTAACCTTAGATCACACCCTTCTATGAAAATTAAATTTAATCAAACGGTGTACTCGTATTATTTAATGAGTGAATATTTGGAAGTGTGTCTTACAAAACCTTCTCGATTCATGTTCATTAAAATGTAACTTTTAAATTATCGAGCAGTTATCGATATGAACAAATTGTTGTGAAATTTTATTGTATTTTCTTAAATATTATTAGGCTGTGGGTTACAGTTAGAACAGCACTTAGTTAAAGCTATCTTAGCATCCACAATAAATTTTTGGAATGATCTTTGTTTTGTTTTTTTTATTAATGTGCCAATTTGTTGAACATATAGGTTGATACTGAGGTAACTGGGGATTTCTTTTAGTGTAACTTGTCTTGGTGTCCAAAAGAGCATAATATGACAAAAGCATTAAAGAAAAGCAATTACTGAAGTAATTTAATAGCTGGATCCAAACATTATATAATATTATGTCAATCCTCATTCCTCAAATCTTTTCCCTAAGCTGGCATAATTTGATAAGACATTGATTCCCTAAATGTCCATTGCTGCATATAACAGACCTTATCCCATAAAAATCCATCTCAAACCAAGATGCAAGAAATGTATAACATCTTTCAATTTTATCCAAATTCCTGTTGTTACAAAATGCATTATGACTGCCGATGGATGTCAAACTTATCAATTAACATTCCAGCTACTTTAAATTAAATGTACATTGTCATTGTTTAGACAACTTCATAGATCTTATTAAGTAATATTTCATAGCCTTGAGCACCTTTCAATGAAAGTACATGTATAGTTATTGTCTTAGAGCTTATAAAAGGCAATTCAATCCTAGTTCAGAGGAGAGAGTTCTTAGCGACGGAGATACCAAGTATAGAGAGTTCCAAATCAAGTTTCCAACCGGGCCTTGCCCCCTTGGGCCATGTTCGATACCAGAGGATCCAAGATATAAGTTAAGATGTTGAAACCATGTTTAATTATACAAATGCTTTACCAACCAAAAAATGTTCTATACCAACAAAAGTCTTATGTGTTACACTGTAGCTTATGTTCAAAGAAAGCAAATGGTACAAACGGTATTATAATGAAGAATTATTGGATCTGTGGTATGGAGAAATTTAAACAAATATATATCTGTGTTGTCAAAGGGGAATAATATTCCATTGTATGTGGTCTGAATGCTTCCTCTGGTTTATTGGGTCTATATATTGTCAGTCCAAATAAGGATGCGTCTATATGTTCCACGTGACTTACACATGGACCCAATATCATAATTGGGTCAGACCCAATATCATAATTGGGTCAGACCCAATCACCCCGGTCTGATTAGTAAGTCAATTATTCAAAAGACAAATATATACATTAATACAAACAAGATATATATTGCTTACTAAACCCATATATAGTGTGGTAATAAAGCAAATCTATTGAAATTAACAGTCCTTGAAAGAAAAGCAATTACTGAAGTAATTTAATAGCTGGATCCGAACATTATATAATATTATGTCAATCCTCATTCCTCAAATCTTTTCCCTAAGCTGGCATAATTTGATAAGACATTGATTCCCTAAATGTCCATTGCTGCATATAACAGACCTTATCCCATAAAAATCCATCTCAAACCAAGAAATGTATAACATCTTTCAATTTTATCCAAATTCCTGTAGCTTATGTTCAAAGAAAGCAAATGGTACAAACGGTATTATAATGAAGAATTATTGGATCTGTGGTATGGAGAAATTTAAACAAATATATATCTGTGTTGTCAAAGGGGAATAATATTCCATTGTATGTGGTCTGAATGCTTCCTCTGGTTTATTGGGTCTATATATTGTCAGTCCAAATAAGGATGCGTCTATATGTTCCACGTGACTTACACATGGACCCAATATCATAATTGGGTCAGACCCAATATCATAATTGGGTCAGACCCAATCACCCCGGTCTGATTAGTAAGTCAATTATTCAAAAGACAAATATATACATTAATTAATACAAACAAGATATATCGGGTGGGCCAAAAGTAATGTCCCAACTTTTGACCTTCACTATTTTCCAAAGCATTTACTCAAATGGACTGAAATTTTGCATATGATTAGTTTATGATATTATCTACCTTTGGTTCGAGTTTGAGTGATATCGCATCATTAATCTTTAAATGGCATACAAAACTAAATTAGAGGCCGAAAAATTTAATGCCGCAGTCTTCTGAAATTATCCCCCCATATGCATGGTGGCATGGTGTCACCAGCCAATCAAGATTCATGTGGGATGTTCGTGGGTTTGAGGTGCCAAAATGTCTAAACAGAGGGCCTAGATGATGTTAAAACATAAACTGCCCAGTTAGATTTAATACCCCTAACTAACAACATCTGGGACTCACTCTCGGAAAAGGTCTATTAAGGTCGCACTTTATTCACATAGACAGAATTCAAGGTAAAAATTCGAACATGCTGGGATCACAATTCAACTGCTGAAGTCAGACAATGTATTGCCTCGTGGAAAAAGTGACTGAGAGCTGTACAGAATGAAGATGGAGGTCATAATGATCACCTCTTATAGGAAACAAATGGTATGACAACATTCAGGCATTAAATTTTTCGACCTCCGATTTAGTTTTGTATGTCAATTAAAGGTTAATGATGCGATATCACTCAAACTCGAACCAAAGGTAGATAATATCATAAACTAATCATATGCAAAATTTAAGTCTATTTGAGTAAATGCTTTGGAAAATAGTGAAGGTCAAAAGTTGGGACATTACTTTTGGCCCACCCGATATATTGCTTACTAAACCCATATATAGTGTGGTAATAAAGCAAATCTATTGAAATTAACAGTCCTTGAAAGAAAAGCAATTACTGAAGTAATTTAATTATAGCTGGATCTGAACATTATATAATATTATGTCAATCCTCATTCCTCAAATCTTTTCCCTAAGCTGGCATAATTTGATAAGACATTGATTCCCTAAATGTCCATTGCTGCATATAACAGACCTTATCCCATAAAAATCCATCTCAAACCAAGAAATGTATAACATCTTTCAATTTTATCCAAATTCCTGTAGCTTATGTTCAAAGAAAGCAAATGGTACAAACGGTATTATAATGAAGAATTATTGGATCTGTGGTATGGAGAAATTTAAACAAATATATATCTGTGTTGTCAAAGGGGAATAATATTCCATTGTATGTGGTCTGAATGCTTCCTCTGGTTTATTGGGTCTATACATTGTCAATCCAAATAAGGATGCGTCTATATGTTCCACGTGACTTACACATGGACCCAATATCATAATTGGGTCAGACCCAATATCATAATTGGGTCAGACCCAATCACCCCGGTCTGATTAGTAAGTCAATTATTCAAAAGACAAATATATACATTAATACAAACAAGATATATATTGCTTACTAAACCCATATATAGTGTGGTAATAAAGCAAACTTATTGAAATTAACAGTCCTTAGCTGTAGTCCCAACTGTCAGGTTTAAGAAGAGAGACCCAGCTTCTTGGCAGTTTTAAGTAGACATATATATATATGTAACTTACTGATCTCTACTCTATATATATATGTAACTTACTGATCTCTAATCTGTATATCTGTAACTTACTGATCTCTAATCTATATATCTGTAACTTACTGGTCTCTGATCTATATATCTGTAACTTACTGATCTCTACTCTATATATCTGTAACTTACTGATCTCTTCTATATATCTGTCACTTACTGATCTCTAATCTATATATCTGTAACTTACTGATCTCTACTCTATATGTAACTTACTGATCTTTAATCTATATATCTGTAACTTACTGATCTCTACTCTATATATCTGTAACTTACTGGTCTCCACTCTATATATCTGTAACTTACTGATCTCTAATCTATATATCTGTAACTTACTGATCTCTAATCTATATATATGTAACTTACTGATCTCTAATCTATATATCTGTAACTTACTGATCTCTAATCTATATATCTGTAACTTACTGATCTCTAATCTATATATCTGTAACTTACTGATCTCTAATCTATATATATGTAACTTACTGGTCTCCACTCTATATATCTGTAACTTACTGATCTCTACTCTATATATCTGTAACTTACTGGTCTCCACTCTATATATCTGTAACTTACTGATCTCTACTCTATATATCTGTAACTTACTGATCTCTAATCTATATATATGTAACTTACTGATCTCTAATCTATATATATGTAACTTACTGATCTCTAATCTATATATCTGTAACTTACTGATCTCTACTCTATATATCTGTAACTTACTGATCTCTAATCTATATATATGTAACTTACTGATCTCTAATCTATATATCTGTAACTTACTGATCTCTAATCTATATATATGTAACTTACTGATCTCTAATCTATATATCTGTAACTTACTGATCTCTAATCTATATATCTGTAACTTACTGATCTCTAATCTATATATCTGTAACTTACTGATCTCTAATCTATATATATGTAACTTACTGGTCTCCACTCTATATATCTGTAACTTACTGATCTCTACTCTATATATCTGTAACTTACTGGTCTCCACTCTATATATCTGTAACTTACTGATCTCTACTCTATATATCTGTAACTTACTGATCTCTAATCTATATATATGTAACTTACTGATCTCTACTCTATATATCTGTAACGTACTGATCTCTACTCTATATATCTGTAACTTACTGATCTCTAATCTATATATATGTAACCTACTGATCTCTAATCTATATATCTGTAACTTACTGATCTCTAATCTATATATCTGTAACTTACTGATCTCTACTCTATATATCTGTAACTTACTGATCTCTACTCTATATCTGTAACTTACTGATCTCTACTCTATATACCTGCAACTTATTGAACTCTGCCACTTTAGTCTAAATCATCCAATATATCAGGAGGAAAGAATAACTTTGTTAAGTAATTCTTTTAACTGTAGATTCCGAATTAATTAAATAAAGACTTATTTTTTAATTTATTTAGAAATAAAACAAAAAATGAGGTATTGAATTTTTCAATATTCAGAACAATCAATGAATACAACATCCTAGTTGATGTTCAGCTACAAGTTTAAAATGGAAGGCAATAATCTGATAATAAAATCAATCACGGATAATCCTTTTGAAACATTTAAGACCAATAATCACTTTCTTAATTCACATAATTTCTTTAGTCTCTGTAGTGTAAGATAGAGCTCTTTGTGCACGCGACAAAATAAAAAAAAAGAGTTCGATCACATAAAAATGAGGTATTGATAATATCAACATCAATTTGCGCCATACATTTTATTGTTGCACAGTCATATCACTTAAGTTACTTTGTACTGCAATTAGAAATTCTTTAGCAGCAGGTCTCTCATCAGGTATGTAACAGAAACACTGACTCAGCATTTGAAACCAACTTCTCAATTTACTATCATTGCTTATGTTTGTCTCCATGTGTCTAAAAGCTGTTGGGGGAAGATTCTTCTCCATTTTTAGCTTCATATAGGACATTAACTCTTCATCATCATCTACCTCCCAAACTTCTTTTTCCGTGAACAGCTCTAATAGGGTGCAGGCCATTGACCACACATCTGTTTCCTCATTTGGCAAACAATTTCTCTTAAGTAACTCTGGTGCCATATAGCTTAAAGTCCCAAAAACTTTTGTAGTGCACATGACAGTTTGTGATGCTTTGACATTGCTTAACCCTAAATCACAAATTTTTGTAATAAGAGAATCAGATGCGACAAGAATGTTAGAACATTTTATGTCCCTGTGGATAACAGGTGGTGTAATATTGTGGAGGTAAGATATGGCTTGTAAAATCTGTTTACCTATGTAGATCTTACTCTCTGTATTAAGATGCAGAGCTTGTCCAAAAATGATAGTCTCTAAGTTATGTCCTTCTACAAGTTCAGAAAAAAGTAAAATTTCTCTTGGATTAGAGTGGATCCCCATAACCTGTACTATATTTGGATGTCTCAATCGACACAGAATATTAGATTCTTTTTTAACAGCTGTCAGAATGGCCTTAGCTTGTCTCTTTAAGCTAAATCTTTTGATAGCAACGGATGTCCCCATCCATTCACCTTTGTAAACCGTACCATACGATCCATGACCTATAATGTCCCTTTCGTTGTATTTAAAATCTGTTTCTTTTATAACTGGCAAAGTATCAGAGTAGCCTTCAGGTAATTTCTTCACAAATGATATAGATTTTGATGATTCTATTGTATTATGATGGTGTACAGTAACACTGTATGTACCAGGTAAACGTACTACTATAAACGGTAAACTTATGCATTTCTCCAGAGTGATGCCATCTCTAACCCAAGTAAAAGTAGTTTTATCGGATTCAGATGAAACCAGTACCCCTACCATTAATTCTTTACCATGCAATCCAAATATTTCTGAAGGATGATGAAGTATTATACTGGAAGTGTCGAACATTTGTTCTTCTTGGACTTGAGGCCATATGAATGTCAACAATTCTTTATTATTGTCACCTGTAGCTTCGACGGGTATCTGTTCCAGATATATTTTATCCTCAATAGAAACAGATCTTAATTTAAATCCATCCTTAAATTCATTATAATCTTCAAAAGATTCATGGGTAGCGGACAGCTGGAAACACTGCTCTCGTCCAAAACATATCTGCTTCATAGTGATTTCTGGGTCGTAAAGAGAATTAAGTTTTTTTACATATGAAATATCTAGGCGTTTACACTCCTTTCCATCAACAACCAGTTCAGGGTAATTAATAACTAAATTTGCTTTTTCATGATCAGATGTGGTACTGCTTCCATGTGCTGAATAATGTGCAGCTAGATGTAACACATCAACATTTGCATCTTCAGTTGGCAATGTGGAAGAATCACTTTTCTCATTGTAGGTGCTTGTGTCTTTAAGATACGTCATGAGATACAATCTAAATTTTGATGCAAAGAGACCATGAGAATGCATATACATGTACTCAGATAGTGTACAACTTTTTCCTTCTAAATCCTCAAAATCTGTGATACATTCTCTCTTAAAATTTCCAACTTTAATATCAAATAATTCATGATCACTTGGGATAAAAATATCAATCATTTTTTGTGTTAAATCACTAAAAGTAGTTTCTGCAGGTACGATTGTTATATCTCTCGTTCCACCACCTTCATCTAACCTTTTCTTCTGTGTATAGGTTAATCCTCCATCAATAGAATGCAGCCATCCCAATTGAATTTTTGTTGATTTTTGTTTGGTTCGAGGATTAACTGATGATTTGGTCCTGAAACACTGCAAAAGATGAACATGAATGTTGTTATACTTTAATAAATGAAACTCATACCACAAATGTCCTAATTGTGCCAACTTAGCACAATTTAAGAATCCACGATAAGCCTCCTTTAAACAAATGGACACCCACAAATTATTTTGTAACTTTAGCGACAGGTTATAAGATAATCTTACCACTGATCTTGTACTCGAGGTCGTTCTATTTTTTCGTATCTTTGACAATATTTCCTGAATACGTGCGTCTAGAACAAAAGAAATTAAACTGCTTCGTCATATTATTCAATCAAAACACTATTTATACGGAATGATGTAATATGAAAGGAGGTTAACCATCAACACTGTATCCTTAGGCTTACATTATGAAATATTCATTTACAAAGAATCGTTCTTTATTACAAAGGGAAGTGCTAAGCCTACTTTACCTGTTTTTGAGCTTGTTTGGTCATGATGTTTCCTAGGTGATTTTGACTGTCTCAATTTTAGAATATCTCCCATTTTAAAACCGACCTCTTTGAGGTCACCATCTGATATCTGACAGAATTCATTCAAATCGAGGATCTGAAAAGTTATTACGATATTCAAAGTAAATGTAAAGTGCTTAAAACAGATGTAAAGGGACAATCTATGAAATTAACAGTCAGTTTCATAGCTTAAACAAGCTAATTCAAATTTGAATTGAATGTCAAATAGTTTAATTTAAATGTTATGTGATATCGTGGTGACCACAAGATGTTTCATGCATTTATAAAAATTTCATTTTTTTCAATTCCTGTAAAATTACAATTTAAATCACTAAACGTACTTAAAACCAAAGTGTTTTAGATGGTGAGGAACATGCTTTATAAAGACGAGAGGAAAATCGTCGAAACGTAGCACATCAGCACAGAATTAAACAGTTAACACTTAACACACACGACTGACTCAAATGGTTACGTTGCTCGTTATTTATATATGCAATGCTCAGATCTAGAACCATCTAGAAACATTTAGAACAATTTACACAATTACAGACGTCATTATGTAGGTCACTGTACATTTAACTAATTAATGACATTGCTAAGTAGGTTTATAATTCTCACAACAAATACTTAGGCCTATATGTGGATTGAAAACGAGCTTGTTGGCTGTGGCTTTTTACCACGGTTAAAGAAAGTCCATGACATTAGAATTTATATTTGGCTAGAATGAAGATGATAGTTACAATAGTTCAGCACTAACCTTCTCCCTTTTACACATTTCCACAAAATTCCCTCCAGCCTCTGTCCCGAAAATAGCAGCGAAATAGTCCTCCATCATTCTCTCATAGGCAAACAACAAGGAATGGCGCGAAAATGGATAGCGGAAGTAAGTTTTCTGTTTGAACTTGGAAAACGGAAGTTAGAAGTCTGAACTCGGAAGTTGGAACATGGAGGTCCCTCCCCGTCTGTCGTACTTCAAGGAACAAATTAACGCAGTTAATTTTTCAGTAGACTTCCTAATTTCAATATCAAATCTAAAGGTAGCAAATTTGTAAATCCGTTTGATTTTAACAAGCAAACAACATGTACTGATGAATCCAAAATCAAAATCCTTTATTGTGTTTCAGCTTGGCTGTACAGTCACAAGACAGTTAGAGCATGATCTTGTCGAACACCGAATGAAGGTCCAACCTCACCATACACAATATACTAACTAATACAAACTTACTAATCATAAGAACAGAAACGTCTACAATCTACAAAACGGATTGCCTCAGTATCAAAACTCGAGTTCGAGAGTATATAATTTGCATGAAATCATTTAACAAGTATCAATTGAATCCAATTTATCAATAAACAAAGATGACAGTGATCATATGTCTTTTGTATTAATTAACGTAACATAAACTGACTCTTGAATGTCTAGGGCGAATTGACTTGGACCAGAGCGGTGTACGGTATTTTCTGACGCCGTAAGACATAAAAACGACTGTCTAAAGTTAGAGACTTTGATTGGATCAACTGGACAACAAAGTTTTCATCTTATTAATTTAGTCTACCAATTGTCCACAATTAATCTCTTCCTAAAAACATTTCCTTTGATCTCGCCGCGTCAACTTATTTACAGAAGGTTATGGTCTTTATGTCGCTTAACTAAATTTAGGACTAGACAAATTATTCGTCGATGAGGTCTGAATCTGTCTATTACTTCATAGTAATGTGCTTTCATTTTCAGCCAGATTATGAAACCGCAGATGGTTGTAGCCATTCCCTCCCGATGTGGCTAACATTTATTATTTATTATTAATAAGACACAGATAGCAATATTAGTTAACGACAGATAACAGTATTAGTTAGCGACAGATAACAATATTAGTTAGTGACAGATAGCAGTATTAGTTAGCCATTGAAAACAGTATTAGTTTGCGACAGATAGCAGTATAAGTTAGCGACAGATAACAGTATTAGTTAGCGACAGATAACAGTATTAGTTAGCGACAGATAGCAGTATTAGCTACCGACAGATAGCAGTATAAGTTAGCGACAGATAGCAGTATTAGTTAGCGACATATAGCAGTATAAGTTAGCGACAGATAGCAATATTAGTTAGTGACAGATAGAAGTATTAGTTAGTGACATATAACAGTATTAGTTAGCGACAGATAACAGTATTAGTTAGCGACAGATAACAGTATTAGTTAGTGACAGATAGCAGTATTAGCTAGCGACAGATAACATTATTAGTTAGCGACGGATAGCACTATTAGTTAGCGACAGATAACAGTATTAGTTAGCGACAGATAGCAGTATTAGTTAGCGAAAGATAGCAGTATTAGTTAGCGACAGATAGCAGTATTAGCTAGTGACAGATAGCAGTATTAGTTAGCGACAGATAGCAGTATTAGCTAGCCATTGAAAACAGTATTAGTTTGCGACAGATAGCATTATTAGTTAGCGACAGATAGCAGTAATAGTTAACGACAGATAACAGTATTAGTTAGCGACAGATAACTGTATTAGTTAGCAAAAGATAGCAATAATATTAGTTAGCCATTGACAGCATTTTTAACTTTATCACTAATTAGAAAGGAAAGCGGTGTCATTCGCCACTGGTTTTAAAGTACAATTCAGCTATCAATGCGATCAAGGCTCTTTTCTTACTACTTCGACTCATGTACTTTAACAAAATGTATTTGAGAAGCTCAGTTCTAGAAATAGAAGATAAGTTCTTGACGTTTGGAACTTATATCGCCATTCCTTTCTCGAGAGACGTTAACAGTTAACACTTGAAGAAAATGAGAATTGCTTATGACTTGATGAACAATTACGAAATGACCCTAAAACAATATTTATCCAAGGGACGATACGGCCTGCATTTAAATAAAGTAACTTGAAGGATAATTGATGTGAACTATTGTTTTTACCACTGTTGAGTTATAAATGAGTCTATTCTAGTGAGAATATAATGGAATTGGTGGTAATTCCACGGATCCAATTTGCCTGCCAACTAAAATACAAATCAATGAAGCAAGGATTATATGATCAACATGGGAAGCACGTTTATAGCTTATTTCAAATGACAATAAGCAGGGTGTTATTTACTCAAACCGTTATCTCGAGATTTGGTAAAAGAACAGTATTAATGCAGTTTTTTTCAGTTGCATTATTGTCTGGAATCTTTAAGGTATTTTCTGCTATAAACCAACACACATAGGTCTTGGTAACTGAATTTACTTTATTAAACTTCAAAGGCACAAATCATACCAATGATGCAATTAATTGTACCCATGGGATCATTTTTAACTGAATAGTGACATGTGCAGGGTTTCCAAAATACCCGGGTCTTAGAGATTACCGAGTCCGAGTCCGGGTCCGAGTCTGGCCCTTGGACCCGGGTCTGACTCGAATCGAGTCCTTCGATATTTGCCCCTCACAGAATACATAGATATTCAGAGCTGAAAGCAAGAAGGAAAACAGCATCGTTTTCTTATACACCCGTCACCCGTCACACCGGACCGCGACCATATACGATCTTCCGGCGACCAGAAAATGGACAAGTTGTCGGTAAACGTGACGAAAACGCGAGAAAAAGACTCCGAAAAAACTTTAAAGGGATTGTAAAGAGGATTTTTAAACTGTGTATATGTATCGGATACACTGATAGCATTAATTTGCGCCATTCCAATTTCCATTCCGACGATGTGGTTCTTGCAATTCCACTAAAAGTAACGCGTTTTATGACGTGACTGACAGTGATATGCACATATTATAGATATCAATAGTAGCTAAAATGACATCATAACCTCGACTCCATCAGTTGACCCAAACACAAATTTATGTTTATAAGCGTCCCTAAACTTGTTACTGACAATTTCGATGGTTTTATCGGCATTGATGCCACTCGTGGCTCTTGCTAGGCCGAGGTTCCACCCTGTGTGTTATATTGATGTAGCGTCTAGCTTAATGTGGGTGTTTCTGGACAAGGAAAGCCAAACGAATAGTAAAACTAATAGCGTGAACACAACTTGCACGTCCCAGTGATTTGAGTTAACCATTTGCAGCATTTGCTAGTAAGTTAGACATTAACAACAAACGAATACTATGACAAAATTCCATATAATTATTCGATTTTGGACCCGGGTCCAGACCCGATTACATGACCGGGTCCGAGTCTGACCAAAATAACCGAGTACCCGGGTCTTCGAGTCCGGGTCCGGACTCGATTGGAAACCCTGGACATGTGCCTCCAATTCTACAAAAACTCTTGGAGACAGAGAAAGAATATCAAGCCAATAAGGGTTCCAGAGTAGAAAATATAAACCAACAGACAAAGATAATATTGTTAGATTGATGAAGATGCAACTTCATTTTATAAAGAGCGTATTTTATAGGTGAAATAACAAATTTATTTTAGGTGTATTTTTGGAAAGTCCACGAACCTAACGTTTTTATTTGTAAAAGTTTATCACATCTAGCTGGAGGAAGCCTGAAATAAGTGTGTGTGTTTATTTGTGTGTGTAATATATAAACAATGACCCTGACAAAATAACATAAACAAACACATTCCACAGGAATTGGGTAACTATCGGCAGAATAACACATCTTTTTTCACTTGACATTCAGTCAAATAGAATCAAACTAAGTGAACGGGTCTCGATTTACTCTCTGGTATTTTATTTATATATACAAACTAAATCAAATTTTATATCAATAATATGATTTATGTTATGTCATACTTGTCATATTGATGTCATTTGAAATTCCTTGGAGGATTGAAAAACAATAGAAAATCACTTGACACAGGAATCTATTATAGACGGGTTTCCTGAATTGTTTTCCCTATAATTTCATTATGGCAAACTGGTATTTTGGAACGTCTCTACTTGATATTCATATAAATATTAGCCTTTTAATTTCATAAATGAAAATAAGAAAAACTCATCTTTAAACAACACAAACTTTTCTAATAAGAAATGGACGTTTCGGACCACATATAATTTAAAAGCTGTGCATAAATAATTCACTAGCTTCTGATCCAGCTAAGGTATTGAACAATGAACCATTCTATAAATCCCTCTACAAGTCATTACAATATATATATTTTGTTTTGACTTAATTCCATTTATGTTTTAAATTAAAACAATTTTCTTTACTTAAAACTAATAACCTTTCAAGTCTTACAAGTTACAGAGAGTGCAAGTATAATGGAAAGTTCTTGTGTTTTGTAACCAGTTAAATGTGAACCGTGAACTAGAGCAGGTGTCCCGGGGGATTATTTGATTAAATCAACTAATGTAGCCTGTTGATTCCGTTTATTTACAGTAGTTAAACCAAAGCACTATTTTCCTCCTAAATGATTTACATATATATATGAATCATATGGAATTTGCTTTGTTTTTTCAGGATTATATTTTGTATCGTGAGTGGGTTTGGTGATGATAAATTGCGGGAAATGGTCGGAATAATGCATCTTTGATCCATTGAAGCCACAAAACAGAGACAAAACTAGTTTTATAGCAAGTAACTGCAATGGACGAATAAAATTCCCTCGCCGAAACAAGATGAAAGGTATGAATTCGGTTCCTAACCTGGAGTGTTTTCACTTCCTGGGAATCTGAGATTTGAAAACCATCGACTTGGTAAGGGTCTTTCACACTCAGGATTCGAAAGGACGTGGATTTAGGGGGTACGGGGTGCGTGTCCCTTGAACTCAGAAGGTGGGGTGATGAAAGGGTCTCGGTTCCACCCTCCCATTATATGATTAGTAAGAAAGATTTTTTGAAGAATCAAAATCGATCATATGACAATCGGGGTAGGATGCAAAAATGTAGCCCAAGATTCACCCTGTACGAACTTGAACTATTTGGTTAAAGACTTTCTATTTTTAGACGATCGTGGTGGGCGAAAACGATTTGGTGTGTAAAAGATATTTTAAAAAAGTTTCAGAATAGTTTGTAGGAACTATTAAGTCATTGGTAATAAGAAAGGGAGCCTTGCCATAAATTACACTGCAAAGTTTTAATGAAATTGTGGACGAACGACGCGTCAAATATTTTTTTAAGTGATATAACGACTTTATCTCCAAAATCACTTACAAAAAATCATTGTATTCCTTTTTATAATGTTTTACATAATTACTAAGCATATCTTAAATTATTCAAAGTTTATTTTCAATATTGTTCTAAAGAATATCAAAATGCTTTTTTATTTATATATTTATATATTTATGGTATTTTTATTTATCAATGCTGTGTTAATAATAGAAATAAATTATTTTCAATAAAACACCTCATTATATTGGTTATCATTGAGAGGTTAAAGGCAGACTATTCATTCAGAATTGCCGTGTCCAACTAGACAGCTAGAAGATTGTGACACGAAAATAGCGAGTAGCCATTTCATCAGCATATTACACACCTTATCTCGGTTTATAGTACCATCTGATCGACTAGATTACGTTTATTCGCCATTTATAGAAATCTCATAAGCCCTGGTGCTTATTCTTTGATGCAAGTCGGAGGAGCTGACATGGAAAAAGCGCTTGGTCTATCTGATCGGACAATAAACCGAGGTCCCATGTGGTAGCAGGTAGGGCCTACACTGTGCTACATGCTGTTTACGTTAAAGATCCCTGATGTTTGATTTTTTCAGTAAGTTATTCTTAATACAGTTTCTAAAAGTGGCATCGAAAACGTCTTTTATTGTTCCACTTGCTGTATTACGTCGAGTTTTAACATCAAACATGGTCCTCTCAATTTTTAAAGAGACTAAAACAAACAAGCTGCTAGGGCCCAGGCAAAATGGAGGAAGCGTAAAGCGTGAGTTGCTCTGAAAACGAGACAGCGACCTTTGCACGAAGGTTAAGGTTAAGGACAGAAACATCATCTAAAATTAGATTTAATACACAAATCTTTAAGATAGAATAATTCAGACCACAATGATTTTAATTAAAAGATTTACTACAAACTTTATCAGTTTCTACTTCAATAAATAAAAAGAACATTGCACATGTTACAAATATAAATATACAAGCTTTTAAGTATAAATAATAATAATAGTAAACAAAAGTTTACAAACATTTGTGTTAAACAATAGAATGAAATTCAGATCACAGTTATTTTCTTGGTCTTTAATTAAAAGATTTACTACAAACATCAGCGGTTACTACTCTTTGCTTGTAAAATAAAAGGATTACTTAACTTTTCGTTTTTTAATTCTATTTTTTTAAATTATTATTTTTTTATTTTTTGCCTACTATTTGACCCATTATGTAGAGAAATTCTTCCCAAAACACTTCTGTGAATCGGGTATGTAGATACTGACTATTTGTGTTAAGGCATATTCATCACACATCAAATCGAAATCGTTATTCTTTTAGATTATTGTTTACAAAATGGAACTTGGGCTTGATACAAAAAAACACGATTTGATGGTTGATGAATATGCCTCGGTATTTCAATTCAAGCAACAGCCCTGCGATCAGTTTTTCTGAAAAAGTTTCGTCTTTTGATTTGGTGCTCAGTGACTAAACTAGATGGGACCGTTGGACTTGGTTTGGACCTTGGTTTAACCTGTCTTCTAATAGTTGAGCTGAGCCACCAATACTCTTTCAATAGAATGGTAAACGCTTCAAAAACTTGTTCTAACTGATCGCAGGGCCTACAATAGCGAAATAGACGAAGCACGATGTTTCCGGTGGTAGATAATTGTTACAAAAGAAAAAAAGGGAAGCAAATACCCGAGGTTCAGGTCTGGACTTGGTGCGTATTAAATTTGCTTCATCTTTGATCTAACGTATCAATAATTCGGGAATTCCTCACCATACATCGTACTTCGTCTATTCGTCTATAAACATATTTGGCATTTTGCCAATTAAGGTGGTAATTTTTTGGCATCGAGGGATGAAGGAAGGCTCAAGTTGTCCGCAACATTGATTCTGCTCTTGGCAGTAAAGTACATAACGTACATTTTGTAGAATTCTTCACTGCCCATGGCGTAGGGCAATCCTTTATCAAAAAGTTTAAGGGCTTTAGCAGCAAGATTTCTGAAATATAACAAAGACATCTGTAAAAAAATGACCACGATATATCGATCAAAGATTCAACATTTGTCAAGAAAGTATAAAAATCCAATAATTTTACAGAATATTTCAAAATTGTCAGAACCCATCAATCAAAAACGTTAAACAAACATCCAATCACAAATGCCAAAATAAGTCCATCAAAAATGTCATAACTATACCCAAGTCAATTCAAAATATTTCTCAAAGATGTCACTTATCTGTCAATCAAAAAATTCAAATATATATCAATCAAAAACATCACACAATATCAATTTAAATATCAAAGTCTAAAAAAACTTAGAGTTCTCCTTACCTTTCTATCTGCATGTAGCCAATTTGCTCGTAGGCGACCACGCAGGCATAATCGACTTTAAGAGCTTTATTGAAAGTTTCAAATGCCCTGGCTTTCTCATCTATAATCAAATACATGTCTCTAAAATGAAAAAGAATAATTATAATGATTTTGATGTTCTATACACAAGATTTTTGCCTCTAGTTAAAATGAACTTCATAAAATGGTATCAAATTTTAAAGGCAGCGTAGTTCTAAATACATATGGGGTTTATTGTGAACTTAATCTAAGAACGAGTGCTGGTGTCTTAGTCCACGAAAAGTTGCCTTCTTTCATCCTGCAGTTACTAAAACGTATGGTAATTATCTTCCGACTAACCTGGTAAAACAAAGTTTTGTACTTACGCTTTGTAGGTGAGAATGCGTCCAATGTGTGGAGCTAAGCGATGCGCTATCTCAAAATGTTTCTCAGCTTCTTTGTAGTCCTTTCTACTGGTCAACACCTAAGAAATCACAAAGATCAGATTTTATTTTGTAATAGACATACTATTGGGTGCCTCTCAGACAAATATCAATTTCCACTAGCACAAAGAACTTGACATGTTCAAAGATACTTTTACTTTCATGTTGGCTCTTAATGTTACTTAGGGTGGGCGAAGGGGTACCAGGAGATTGCTTGAACAAAATAGAGGTAAAAAGAGTTCAGAGGGTTGAGAACCGAGGCTATAGAAGCTCTAGGATACAAGAAATTAATTGATTGCACCATTCCAATTTTTATTCAGATTTCTGTAGTTCTCAGTGTTTTATGACTGCGCTAAAATTTGTTCATAATATCTAAGGACCTTCGCAATTCATATATAATATACATAGTTAATGACCTTAGCATAAAGAAAATGTGTCATGTAGTGGTCATGGTATTTCTCTACCATTTCTTTAAACAAGGCATCACCGTCATGTTTGAAATGGAAGTGTGCAACACTCTCGTTGGCCTGTCGGAGCACTGAAAAAAACACAGAGTAAGCATCATTTAAGGTCATTTTCTTGTGTGTCTTATGATAAACTTCCTTATGTGTTGATCTAATTCGTCATAAGATACTACATCAATGTTTGCCTGTTATTTTGGATTTTGAATTTTTGATTTCAATGATTTTCGTTGTTAAGTTATTTATTGGGTGGTTAAGTAAGTATAGATCATTGTCTTGAGTACTATTTTCTTGATCCAAAAGAAGGATATTTGTATACTTACGAGCCAAAGCTTTAGCAGTCATAGCCGGAATGGACTCGGGTTGAAACCGGAGAGCCAGAGTGTAGTTTTCAATCGCTTTCATAGTATTACCCAGTTTTAGGTATTCCTGAAATCAACCAAAATATTTTATCAATGTAAATACAAGATGATGCAAATCAAGTATCGTATTGTAGCTGAAATTCTAGCGTAAAGGTCCTTTCAACTCAAATTCAAGATGGCCTTTCCAAGCCAGTGTCCTATAACAGCTACCAGCGAATATCTAATAGTCAAATAGCGACAAACATCAACACAGTCAAAATATCCATTTATCTTCAATTTATTGTTCATGGGCTGCTTGTTACACAGGAACATGTCACTTTGATGCCTTTATCTGACCCATGTAAAATAAAGAATGTATTATTTATAAAGGAAAATATATGGACCTACCTCTCCTCTATGAAAGAACACGTCTGTATTATAAGGTGCTATATCTATAGCCCGATCAAAACATCTTTCAGCCTGTTCTGGCTGTTGTGCCCAGTGAAAAAGACTGGCAGTCTGTATGAGTATTGTTGCCGATAACTACAATATAATATCAATATTTAAATACAGTCCAGTAAGAATATATCTACACTCAGGTCTAGTCGGATTTTAAACAAAACACGAACTAAATTTTACGTAGAACAAATAGGTGGAAAGTTGGAAATTGAAAAAGAGTAGGCTAATACAGCTGTCCTGACAAAATTCAAAAAATACTGTAAACACTTACCATTGGATCCCTTTCTCCAACAGACCTGATGTCTACCCTCATTAGTAACCCTAAGGCTACATCTGAGGAACCGTTTAGGAGTTTAGCTGTTGCCAGTAGTAACATGTACTTCTGTGGATTGGAAGAGGAAACAATGTCACCTGGGTTTAGGTTGAAGGCCATCAAGATGTTCCCTGCCAAGAATTCTTTATGGGCGTGGACAAGGGCTCTGTAAATACAAAACATATATAAATATATTGTTGAAAATATCATGTAAAAATTTTCTACTGTAAGCTCTATACTCAAAATTCAAATATAATTCAAGTAGAGGGTTTTAAAGGCACAATCCTATCAAAATTTTGTAAATGAATATTGTTCATACAAAAATGTAATAAAAAATTGGATTTTTAAGTTCCTGATGAACGTTTACTTTTTCCAATTTCAGATTGAAAGTTTTTCGAAAGCTGCTGAAGCCGTACCTGAAGATCGACTCCAATAAAACTTGAAATCGAGGAGAATCTTACCTGTCCCGATCCCTCACTGTACTGGTTGATTCGTTATCAACTATCTTTAAAGGATGATTATGGTATCTTTCCATGAACTCATCCACAACATACTTGGGAGGAGACATGTGTGAATGGTACTGTAACAAACAATTTTTTAAACATCAATATAAATGATTCACTTATGTTAAAATTTGGGTGCCAGAAAGTCACTCCTTGAAACTGTAGTTAAGAGAGGATATCGGTTGACAAAGGGCGTGGTTTAGAGGGGATATCGGTTGTTCGGTTAAAGGGATGTCAGTTTACACCGAGCGTGGTTTAGATGGAGTAGCAGTTGGCCGAGGGTGTGGTTTAGAGGGGTTAGTAGTTGACAGGGGGTGTGGTTGAGAGGGATTAGCAGTTGACAGGGGGTGTGGTTTAGAGGGATTAACAGTTGGCAGAGGGTGTGGTTTAGAGGGGTTAGTAGTTGACAGGGGGTGTGGTTTAGAGGGGTTAGTAGTTGACAGGGGGTGTGGTTTAGAGGGGTTAGTAGTTGACAGGGGGTGTGGTTTAGAGGGGTTAGTAGTTGACAGGGGGTGTGGTTTAGAGGGATTAGCAGTTGGCAGAGGGTGTGGTTTAGAGGGATTAGCAGTTGGCAGAGGGTGTGGTTTAGAGGGGTAGTAGTTGACAGGGGGTGTAGTTTAGAGGGGTTAGTAGTTGACAGGGGGTGTGGTTTAGAGGGATTAGTAGTTGACAGAGGGTGTGGTTTAGAGGGGTTAGTAGTTGACAGGGGGTGTAGTTTAGAGGGGTTAGTAGTTGACAGGGGGTGTGGTTTAGAGGGGTTAGTAGTTGACAGGGGGTGTGGTTTAGAGGGGTTAGTAGTTGACAGGGGGTGTGGTTTAGAGGGATTAGCAGTTGGCAGAGGGTGTGGTTTAGAGGGGTTAGTAGTTGACAGGGGGTGTAGTTTAGAGGGATTAGTAGTTGACAGGGGGTGTAGTTTAGAGGGATTAGTAGTTGACAGAGGGTGTAGTTTAGCCAAGGTGTCGGTTTATAGAGGGTTGGTCAACAGGTAGTTCAAAAAAGCAATTTACCTGGAAAGATTTAGTTGTTTTGTCTTGAGCTAATAGATGAATTATTTCCTGTATTTTACCTTGTAATTGAATATCAGGGATTTTTAACAAATAAGCAATGGTGGCATAATCTGAAAATACAGCAGGTTGCATCCGTTATTCAGGTCTTTTTCAAATCAAACTGGTAATCAGTTAGCTGGAAGTGAACATTATCTCGGTAACCAGCCTATCACTGAGATATCAGTTAGTATGAAGATGAAGCAGGCCTTATCTTGGGCTCAATATCTAAACCACCATACAGAGCACTAATCTCATTGTCTCAATATTAGGTTTTTCTGAAATGAAAGTAGAAAGGCAATACACCACTTACCACCTAGGGCTTCTTGTAGCTTCCCGTAATGAAGATAGGCTGCGGCTCGCCTAAGGTAGACATCTACGTCTTCATTATAATGTTTTAAGGAC
Source organism: Lottia scabra (assembly GCA_029955415.1). NCBI lineage: Eukaryota > Metazoa > Mollusca > Gastropoda > Lottiidae > Lottia > Lottia scabra. The sequence continues at coordinate 10,975,203 of JARJEI010000009.1, forward strand.
ATAGTACAGTCCTTTAAAACATTTTCTTGATCGTTCTGTAAAAATAAGACATATTTAAATTATGGTTACATATCTCAACGCCCCACACAATCAGAATTATTAAAATTATTGTTACACATTTCAACCCTTCCCTACGTCTCGAATTTCTGTGGCCGTTATTACCCTAACGACACCCCTCCCCCCACCCCCCCTTTCCTTTTCAACTAATGATCCACTCAAACTTTCTTAGACCGAATGGTGGGATAATGTATATCTGCAAACATGAAAATCTTCGGATTTTTGTTTTAAATAATGGTTAGGAATTAAATATTGATTTAATCACGACGTGAGAGAAAGAGATTATAATAATAGTATAATGAACACTCACAAGTTCCTTATAGGCCAACGATCGGCATCCATATATTTTTGCCTTTAAGGCTTTGTCTGTCTCTGGACATATACCAGCACCATCTGTAAAGCACGCAATGGCTTCAAGGTAGTTCTGTCGTTTTAGCAGCTTATCGCCTGCTTTCAAGAAACAATCGGCAAAGATGGCTTCCACTTTTATCGGAGGTAACTCTACCGTCGTGGGTTGGATTTCATTGACTGACTTTGTATCTGAAAATAAGAAAATATAGATATGAAAGGGAGAAATGAAAAAAAAAACAATTATTTCCGTTCGAAAGAATCCTTTCTACTTAATAATTTTACCCGCTGCCAAACTTTTTGTCGTTAAGTTTTCCCCCGAGTGTCGTACCCATTTACAGCTATATCGACTGCCATACCTCATGGACATTATCATTGGATGTAGAGAGTTGGGTGAGGATTGCTTCCCTCATAAACAGAAACGCGACAGCAAGTCATGCCAGTTAACAATCCCTTTTGACTGAAAAGCATCAGACCCGTAACGTAACGTTACAACGGTAAAACTTGACCAAATCTAATAGGTCGGTTCTGTTTCATTCAACGAAACATTCTACCAATTATGATGGTATATCCATACGCTACACGTTGTTGGTCCAAAAGAAACAATAGAAGAAAAGTAAAAGAAAAAATATATTTTGGAAATCTTTATCAAAGTTGTTACGCTTACTCACCCTTTTGGCGGTCATCTTTAAACTTTCTAACGACCTTCTGAATAAGGTACACCCCCGCTATTCCTACCCCTATCCCTGCAGCAACTGATCCTAAACTGTAACCTCCTAAATTCCACAATGGCATTTTGAAAACATCCGAAGAAAATCCAAAAGTATCCTAAATTTAAAGCGCGTCTTAACTTAGTAAGTTCTGCGCTCAGTGTGAAGAACTACTACCGTTGTCCGGCAACATGTCACTACGCTTTTTAAAAATGTCCCTTAATGTTCTAAAATTCTAAAATCCCTCCCATTAGGTTCATTTACATGAATTCTTTAGGTTTGACCCAAAACTGTTAAAAAAATTAAATTTGACGTCAAAAATTATTATTTCCAAAAATGGGACTATTTGACGTCGCATGTTTATATTGCTCTTGCCTCGGACGTTATGCGGTTCGTCTGTTCCTATTATGACGTTACGTCAAAGCCTTAATGCGGTAAATTCCTACTTTTGATTCTCAAATTTAACCCTTTTATTCTAAACTTTAATAAAATATGATATTCATTTATTATACTCCTAAGAATCCATAAACACTCTATCAACTGGCCTATAAATATATTATATCTTCTAAACGAAGTAAGTAATTCTTTACTTTGCAATTCAAATTACGACATTCTGATTTTGTAAAACACGACATGTAGAAATAGGAATTTTTGACTTTGCAATCTTGACTTTGCACACAGTTTTGGCAACGATACCCCTCCATAGTAGACATCTCATTAAGACAAGTGTATTTTTATTGTCTTAATTTAAATGACTCGATTGCAACATATCCAATGAGCAGTTTTGAATCATTGAAGTACTCCATGACCTAATGGTCCATGACCGCAAGCTGTAGGTACTGTCGTTAATACAAATGAGGCTTTAATAATACTAATAGAAATTTCTACATATGTTGTCTAATTATTTTATTACTATATAAGGTAGTGACTGTTTTAGAAACTACAGATAGAAAACAACAGTGATCAGAGATACAACTAAAAAACTGTATCATTCTCCACTCTTTCTCTCTCTCTCCAGTTTATAACAGAGTTTTTTTTATACAGGCTGTAATAGCCACTCATACTAGTAACATCACAACTAGATTACTCTTACCACAGCACCTTTATCAACAACTAAAAGTATCCAAGATGGCGCTCGAAGATTTTAAACAAAAATTTGGTGGAAAATGGAAGCAAGAAAAAACAGAAAATTTGGAGGAATTTTTTAAACTAATGGGTAAGAGTGTAGCTTATTTGATTAATTTCATACAATAATAAAAAAAATTGACGTTAGGTCCATTTACAAAATAAGTCTTTATTATTCTTGTTGGTCAGAAGGATACAATCTGCAACGTTCTCTCTTACGCCTTTTAAATCAATTTTATATTATCTTTTGAGAGTTAAAAATACGACTCGTAATTTACTGCAAATAAGCCATAATATAATCTAAAGAAGATACCTGTTTAGAAATTGAGATTAAAATTACTAATTTGGGGTATATTTGAAGGGATTATGAATAGTTCACGCAGTTCTTGTAGTTCGGGAGAATGTATTTTTTATCATTTGTTTTTTCGTGGCAGATTTGAATATCGTCGACATAAAACTTTTGATGGAAGTAATCCCTATGGAAGGATATAAAATAGATGGCGATCATGTTATATTGATCAACAATGTAGGACCAATGTCGTCACAAAGCAAATTTAAACTTAACGAAGAATTTGAAGAAGAGAGAATGGGAATTAAAATGAAGGTAGGTTAATAAAATTCATAATTCCTGGATCAAAGTCATCATTTTTCATAAGATGAAGAAACTAAGAGTAACTGCTAAAATTGCAAAAGAATACTCTTACATATATACCACTGGTGCCTGTCTTTCAATTCATTCCCAATTGTAGGTCTATACTAGATTCAACCTCAATTACCGACAGAATTTTGCCAGGGGCCAGGGGAGGGAGGTATTTGGAGGGTCTGGTCATTTTTTTCAGAGGGACATGGTCCCCTCCCCCTTTCCTCCTATGTCACTCTACGCTCTACGGGCCTTGAAACCTCCGTTGTAATTTCACGAGATTGTAGATTAACGGAATTGTTTTGCATGTACGGATTTTTATTGTAGAGTGTAGGTCGATATGAAAATGGAAAAATGAAAATTGAAAGTTCACCGGTCAATAACCCGGAAGTAAAACCCCAATTTGTTACGATTGAAAAACTCAGCGACGACCAAAGTCTTTCGGTATGTATTCATGTTTATAACACACATTCGGAAACTTTACCCCATTTTCAAAATGTTACAGAGGATAAACCGGGCTGTAATATACTTGACTTCATTTTGTCTTTGATGAATAATTCAAGACTTATGAAACTTTGCAAGAACCTAATTCATAATCTTTTTAAAAACCTTATTCATGATCTTTACAAGAACCGAATTCGTAATATTTGCAAAACCAAATTCTTAATCTTTGCAAGAACCTAATTCATAATCTTTGAATGAGCCCAATTCATAATCTTTGCAAAAACCTCATTCATCACCTTTACAAAAATCATATTCATTATCTTTACAAGAACCGAATTCGTAATATTTGCAAACACCAAATTCGTAATCTTTGCAAGAACCATTGCAATCCAAAACGATGAAACTTGTCAAAAACCTCGTTTCCAAAACTTTTAAATTTGTAAATGTCTGAATTGTAAGGGTCTGATTCTCTAATTATATGCAAAAATGTAGCCCGAGATTGTCCCCGTACGAACTTGAACTATTTGGTTAAAGATTTGATAATGAAAGTTATGTTTCTATTTTTAGACGATCGTGGTGGGCGAAAACGATTTGGTGTGTAAAAGATATTTTAAAAAAGTTTCAGAATAGTTTTTAGGAACTATTAAGTCATTGGTAATAAGAAAGGGAGCCTTGCCATAAATTCCACTGCAAAGTTTTTATGAAATTGTGGACAAACGACACGTCAAATATTCTTTTAAGTGATATGACGACTTTATCTCCAAAATCACTTACAAAAAATCATTGTATTCCTTTTTATAGTGTTTTACATTACTAAGCATATCTTAAAATGTTCTAAAGAATATCAAAATGCTTTTTTATTTATATATTTATATATTTATATATTTATGGTATTTATATATTTATATATTTATATATTTATGGTATTCTATTTATCAATGCTGTGTTAATAATAGAAATAAAATATTTTCAATAAAACATCTCATATATATTAGTTATCATTGAGAAGTTAAAGGCGGACTATTCATTCAGAATTGCTGTGTCCAACTAGACAGCTAGAAAATTGTGACACGAAAATAGCGAGTAGCCATTTGATCAGCATTACACACACGCATTATCTCAGTTTATATACCATGGGATCGACTAGATTACGTTTACTCGCCATTTATAGAAAGCTCATAAGCCCTGGTGCTTATTCTTTGATGCAAGTCGGAGGAGCTGACAATATGGAAAAAGCGTTGGGTCTATCTGATGGGACAATAAACCGAGGTCCATGTGGTACAGGCTGTTTACGTTAAATATCCCTGATGTTTGATTTTTTCAATTTCTAAAAGTGGCATCGAAAACGACTTTTATTTTTCCACTTGCTGTAATACGTCGAGTTTTAACATCAAACATGGTCCTTTCAATTTTTAAAGAAACTAAAACAAACAAGCTGCAAGGGCCTAGGCAAAATGGAGGAAGCGTGAAGCGTGAGTTGCTCTGAAAACGAGGCAGCGACCTTTGCACGAAGGTTAAGGTGAAGGACAGAAACATCATCTACACAAATCTTTCAGGTAGAATAATTCAGACCACAATCATTTTAATAAAAAGATTTAATACAAATTTTATCAGTTTCTACTTCAATAAATTAAAAAAAAAACATTGCACATGTTACAAATATAAATATACAAGCTGTTAAGTATAAATAATAATAATAGTAAACCAAAGAGATTGTTTACAAATGTTTGTGTATAACAATAGAATGAAATTCAGATCACAGTTATTTTCTTGGTCTTTAATTAAAAGATTTACTACAAACATCAGCGGTTACTACTCTTTGCTTGTAAAATAAAAGGATTGCACATGTGATATTAAGAAATTATTATTAGATAAAAGCTATATATAAATAAGATGATTATGTTCATAAAATAAAACTGAACCCGTAAGAAAATGGCTTAATCTTGTATAGTGTAGGCCTGTAAATGGAAATAAGCTTACATTTAGCAGAAAGCTTAATGCTTTAAATTTTATTTTTCTCTAAATATTTTGAATTTTTTTTTTTTATTACTTAACTTTTCGTTTTTTAATTCTATTTTTTAAAATTATTATTATTTCTTTTTTGTCTACTATTTGACCCATTATGTAGAGAAATTCTTCCCAAAACACTTCTGTGAATCGGGTATGTAGATACTGACTATTTGTGTTAAGGCATATTCATCACACATCAAATTGAAATCGTTTTTCTTTTAGATTATTGTTTACAAAATGGAACTTGGGCTTGATATAAAAAAAAACGATTTGATGGTTGATGAATATGCCTCGGTATTTCAATTTAAGCAACAGCCCTGCGATCAGTTAAACGTTTTTCTGAAACAGTTTGGTCTTTTGATTTGGTGCTCAGTGACTAAACTAGATGAATGGGGCCTCTTTTAGGGACCGTTGGACTTGGTTTGGACTTGATTTAACCTGTCTTTTAATAGTTGAGCTGAGCCACCTCTTTTAACAGAATTAATGGTAAACACTTCAAAACCTTGTACTAACTGATCGCAAGGCCTACAATAGCGAAATAAACGAAGCACGAGGTTTCCGGTAATAGGTATTTCTTGATTTAAACATTTTAAGAAGGAAGGCTCAGGTTGTCCGCAACATTGATTCTGCTCTTGGCAGTAAAGTACATAACGTACATTTTGTAGAATTCTTCACTGCCCATGGCATATGGCAATCCTTTGTCAAAATATTTAATGGCTTTTGCAGCAAGATTTCTGAAATATAACAAAGACATCTGTAAAAAAAATGACCGCGATATATCCATCAAAGATTCAAACATTTGTCAAGAAAGTTTCAAAATCCAATAAATTTACAGAATATTTCAAAATTGTCATAACCCATCAATCAAAAACGTTAAACAAACATCCCATCGCAAATGACAGAATAAGTCCATCAAAAATGTCATAACTATACACAAGTCAATTCAAAATATTTCTCAAAGATGTCACTTATCTGTCAATCAAAAAATTCTAATATATATCAATCAAAAACGTCACACAATGACAATCAAAGTCTAAACAAAGCTTAGATTTCCTCCTTACCTTTCTATCTGCATGTAGCCAATTTGCTCGTAGGCGATCAGGCACGCATAGTCAATTTTAATGGCTTTCTGGTAAGTCTCGAATGCCTTGGCTTTCTCATCTAATAGCAAATACATTTCTCTAAAATGAAAAAGAATAATTATAATGATTTTGATGTTCACAAAACAAGACGACTCTAGTTAAAATTAACTTCTTAAACTGGTATCAAATTTTAAAGGTAGCTTGATTCTAAATTGTGAACTTAATGTAATAAGTGCTGATGTCTTCGTCCACGAAAAGTTGCCCTCTTTCATACTGCAGTTACTAAAACGTATGGTAATTATCTTCTGACTAGCCTGGTAAAACAAAACTTTGTACTTACGCTTTGTAGGTGAGAATGCGTCCAATGTGTGGAGCTAAGCGATGAGCTATCTCATAATGTTTCTCAGCTTCTTTGTAGTCTTTTCTACTGGTCAACACCTAGAGTAGAAATCATCAAGATCAGATTTTATTTTGTAATAGACATCCTATTTGGTGTTAAAGAAGATTTTCTTCTACTATAGAACAGTGGTTCCCAACCTTTTTCAAACTGTGGCCCAAATTCACGAACCTCCCAGAGTCATGGCCCCCTGTCCTATTGCAAACTAGGGCAAAATAGGAAATATAGCGCAAGTCATCAGCAGGTCAGATGCATTTGAACACAAGCAACTACAGATCTTACACAGCAAAATATAATTAAATCAAAGTTGGGCTTAAGAAAAAATGATATACATCCTCACGCGACATGGCTCCCTGACAAACACCCCATGGCTCCGTAGTGGGTCATAGCCCCCAGGTTGGGAACCACTGCTATAGAAGCTCTGACAAAGAATACAGGAAATTAATTAATTGCACTGATTTGCAGCAATCCAATTTCAGTCAGATGTCTGTTCTCAGTGTTTTATGACAGCGCTGTGACAAAAGTTGTTCATAATATCCAAGAACCTTTGAGATTCATATATAATATACATAGTTACTGACCTTAGCATAAAGAAAATGTATCATGTAGTGGTCATGGTATTTCTCTACCATTTCTTTAAACAAGGCATCACCGTCATGTTTGAAATGGAAGTGTGCAACACTCTCATTGGCCTGTCGGAACACTGAAAAAAAAAACACAGTAGAGTAAGCATCATTTAAGGTCATTTTCTTGGGTGTCTTATGATACACTTCCTTATGTGTTGATCTACTTCCTATAAGATAAACTTATAAGCTATAACAATATTTGCCTGTTAGTTTGGATTTTGAATTTTTGATTTCAATGATTTTCGTCGTTGTTATTAAGTTATTTATTGGGTGGTTAAGTAAGTATGGATCATTGCCTTGAGTACTATTTTCTTGACCCAAAAGAAGGATATTAATTTGTATACTTACGAGCCAAAGCTTTAGCAGTCATAGCCGGAATGGACTCGGGTTGAAACCGGAGAGCCTGAGTGTAGTTTTCAATCGCTTTCATAGTATTACCCAGTTTTAGGTATTCCTGAAATTAACCAAAATATTTTATCAATGTAAACACAAGATGATGCAAATCAAGTATCGTATTGTAGCGGAAATTCAAGCGTAAAGGTCCTTTCAATTCAAATTCAAGATGGCCTTTTCAAGCCAGTGTAATATAACAGCTACAAGCAAATATCTAATAGTCAATTAGCGACAAACATCAACACAGTCAAAATATCCATTTATCTTCAATTTATTGTTCATGGGCTGCTTGTTACACAGGAACATGTCACGTTGATGCCTTTATCTGACCCATGTAAAATAAAGAATGTATTATTTTATAAAGGAAATATGTGGACCTACCTCTCCTCTATGAAAGAACACGTCTGTATTATCAGGTGCTATATCTATAGCCCGATCAAAACATCTTTCAGCCTGTTCTGGCTGTTTTGCCCAGTGAAAGAGACTTGCAGTCTGTATGAGTATTGTTGCCGATAACTACAATACAATATCAATATTTAAATACAGTCCAGTAAGAATATATCTACACTCAGGTCTAGTCGGATTTTAAACAAAAACACGAACTATTTTGTTTTAGGTAGAATAAATAGGTTGAAAGTTGGAATCAAAAAAGAGTAGGCTAATGCAGCTGCTGTCCTGACAAAATTCAGAAAATACTGTAAACACTTACCAAAGGATCCCTATCTCCAACAGACCTAATGTCTTCCCTCATTAGTAACCCTAAGGCTACATCCGCAGAACCGTTAAGGAATTTAGCTGTTGCCAGTAGTAACATGTACTTCTGTGGATTGGAAGAGGAAACAATGTCACCTGGGTTTAGGTTGAAGGCCATCAAGATGTTCCCTGCCAAGAATTCTTTATGGGCGTGGACAAGGGCTCTGTAAACACAAAAAATATATAGATATATTGTTGATAATACCATGTAAACACTTTCTACTGTAAGCTTTTTACTCAAAATTTTGAAAATCCAAATATAAGGATGGTTTTATAGGCATAATCCTATCATAATTTTGTAAATGAATATTGTTCATACAAAAAATATAACTAAAAATTGAATTCTTAATTTCCTGATGATGGATTTATATCATAAATGTTTGCTTTTTTTAATTTCAGATCGAAAGTTTTTCGAAAGCTGCTGAAGCCGCACCTGAGGATCGACTCCAATAAAAACTTGAAATCCAGGAGAACCTTACCTGTCCCGATCCCTCACTAGACTGGATGATCCATCATCAATGATTTTTAAAGGGTGATTATGGAATCTTTCCATGAATTCATCCACAACATACTTGGGAGGAGACATGTGTGAATGGTACTGTAACAAACAATTTTTTAAACATCAATATAAATGATTCACTTATGTTAAAATTTGGGTGCCAGAAAGTCACTCCTTGAAACTGTAGTTAAGAGAGGATATCGGTTGACAAAGGGCGTGGTTTAAAGGGGATATCGGTTGTTCGGTTAAAGGGATGTCAGTTTACACCGAGCGTGGTTTAGAGGGAGTAGCAGTTGGCCGAGGGTGTGGTTTAGAGGGGTTAGTAGTTGACAGGGGGTGTGGTTGAGAGGGATTAGTAGTTGACAGGGGGTGTGGTTTAGAGGGATTAGCAGTTTGCAGAGGGTGTGGTTTAGAGGGGTTAGTAGTTGACAGGGGGTGTGGTTTAGAGGGGTTAGTAGTTGACAGGGGTGTGGTTTAGAGGGGTTAGTAGTTGACAGCGGGTGTTGTTTAGAGGGGATAGTAGTTGACAGGGGGTGTGGTTTAGAGGGATTAGCAGTTGGCAGAGGGTGTGGTTTAGAGGGGTAAGTGGTTGACAGGGGGTGTAGTTTAGAGGGGTTAGTAGTTTACAGGGGGTGTGGTTTAGAGGGGTTAGTAGTTGACAGAGGGTGTGGTTTAGAGGGGTTAGTAGTTGACAGGGGATGTGGTTTAGAGGGGTTAGTAGTTGACAGGGGGTGTGGTTTAGAGGGGTTAGTAGTTGACAGGGGGTGTAGTTTAGAGGGATTAGTAGTTGACAGAGGGTGTGGTTTAGAGGGGTAATTAGTTGACAGGGGGTGTGGTTTAGAGGGGTTAGTTGTTGACAGGGGTGTGGTTTAGAGGGGTTAGTAGTTGACAGGAGTGTGGTTTAGAGGGGTTAGTAGTTGACAGGGGTGTGGTTTAGGGGGGTTAGTAGTTGACAGGGGGTGTGGTTTAGAGAAGTTAGTAGTTGACATGGGGTGTGGTTTAGAGGGGTTAGTAGTTGACATGGGGTTTGGTTTAGAGGGGTTAGTAGTTGACAGGGGGTGTAGTTTAGAGGGGTTAGTAGTTGACAGGGGGTGTAGTTTAGAGGGGTTAGTAGTTGACAGGGGGTATGGTTTAGAGGGTTTAGTAGTTGACAGAGGGTGTGGTTTAGAGGGGTTAGTAGTTGACAGGGGGTGTAGTTTAGAGGGATTAGCAGTTGGCAGAGGGTGTGGTTTAGAGGGATTAGCAGTTGGCAGAGGGTGTGGTTTAGAGGGGTTAGTAGTTGACAGGGGGTGTAGTTTAGAGGGGTTAGTAGTTGACAGGGGGTGTGGTTTAGAGGGATTAGTAGTTGACAGAGGGTGTGGTTTAGAGGGGTTAGTAGTTGACAGGGGGTGTAGTTTAGAGGGGTTAGTAGTTGACAGGGGGTGTGGTTTAGAGGGATTAGCAGTTGGCAGAGGGTGTGGTTTAGAGGGGTTAGTAGTTGACAGGGGGTGTAGTTTAGAGGGATTAGTAGTTGACAGAGGGTGTAGTTTAGAGGGATTAGTAGTTGACAGAGGGTGTAGTTTAGTCAAGGTGTCGGTTTATAGAGGGTTGGTCAACAGGTAGTTCAAAAAAGCAATTTACCTGGAAAGATTTAGTTGTTTTGTCTTGAGCTAATAGATGAATTATTTCCTGTATTTTACCTTGTAATTGAATATCAGGGATTTTTAACAAACAAGCAATGGTGGCATAATCTGAAAATACAGCAGGTTGCATCCGTTATTCAGGTCTTTTTCAAATCAAACTGGTAATCAGTTAGCTGGAAGTGGACATTACCTTGGCATCCAACCTAAATGGGCATTATCTCGGTAACCAGCCTATCACTGCGATATAAGTAAGTATAAAGCAGGCCTTATCTTGGGCTCAATATCTGAACCACCAGGCAGAGCACTAATCCCACTGTCTCAATATTAGGTCTTTCTGAAATGAGAGTAGAAAGGCAATACACCACTTACCACCTACAGCTTCTTGTAGCTTCCCGTAATGAAGATAGGCTGCGGCTCGCCTAAGATAGACATCTACGTCTTCATTATAATGTTCTAAGGACATAGTACAGTCCTTTAAAACATTTTCTTGATCGTTCTGTAAAAAATAAAACATATTTAAATTATGGTTACATATGTCAAAGCCCCACACAATCAGAATTGTTAAAATTATTGTTACACATTTCAACCCTTCCCTACGTCTCGAATTTCTGTGGCCATTGTTTCCCTAACGCCACCCCCCCCCCCCCCCCCCTTTCCTTTTCAACTAATGATCCACTGAAACTTTCTTAGACTGTGTGTGGGCTCATGTAGAACTGCATGAAAATCTTCGGCTTTTTGTTTTAATTAATGGTTAGGAATTAAATATTGATTTAATCACGAAGTGAGAGAAAGAGAGTATAATAATAGTATAATGAACACTTACAAGTTCCTTATAGGCCAACGATCGGCATCCATATATCTTTGCTTTTAAGGATTTGTCTGTCTCTGGACATATACCAGCACCATCTGTAAAGCACGCAATGGCTTCCAGGTAGTTCTGTCGTTTCAGCAGCTTATCTCCTGCTTTTAAGAAACAATCGGCAAAGATGGCTTCCACTTTTATCGGAGGTAACTCTACCGTCGTGGGTTGGTTTTCATTGACTGACTTTTTATCTGAAAATTAGAAAATATAGATATAGGCCTATCGTATCACAGATGAACAAAAGAAAGGGAGAAATGAAAAAAAAAACAATTATTTCCGTTCGAAAGAATCCTTTCTACTTAATAATTTTACCCGCTGCCAAACTTTTTGTCGTTAATTTTTCCCCTGAGTGTCGTACCCATTTACAGCTATATCGACTGCCATAGCTCATGGACTGTTATTATCATTGGATGTAAAGAGTTGGGTGAGAATTACTTCCCTCCTAAACAGAAACGCGACAACTTGTCTTTCCAGTTAACAATCCCTTTTAACTAAAAAGCATCAGACCCGTAACGTAACAACGGTAAAACCTAAACAAATTTAAAAGACCGATTCTGTTTCATTCAACGAAACATTCTACCAATTATGCTGGTATATCCATACGCTACACGTTGTTGGTCCAAAAGAAACCATAGAAGAAAAATAAGACGTATTTTGGAAGTTGTTACGCTTACTCACCCTTTGGCTTTTGCCGGTCATCTTTAAACTTTCTAACGAGCTTCTGAATAAGGTACACCCCCGCTATTCCTACCCCTATCCCTGCAGCAACTGATCCTAAGTTATATCCGCCTAAATTCCAGACAGGCATTTCGAAAAAAATCCGAAGAAAATCCAAAAGTATCCTTAATTTAAACCGCGTCTTAACTTAGTAAGTTCTGCGCTCAGTGTGAAGAACTACTACCGTTGTCCGGCAACATGTCACTACGCTTTTTAAAAATGTCCCTTAACGTTCTAAAATTCTAAAATCCCTCCCATTAGGTTCATTTACATGAATTCTTTGGGTTTGACCCAAAATTGTTCAAAAAATTAAATTTGACGTCAAAAATTATTATTTCCTAAAATGGGACTATTTGACGTCGCATGTTTATATTGCTCTTGCCTCGGACGTTATGCGGTTCGTCTGTTCCTATTATGACGTTACGTCAAAGCCTTAATGCGGTAATTCCATACGTTATATTCCTACTTTTGATTCTCAAATTTAACCCTTTTATTCTAAACCTTAATAAAATGTGATATTCATTTATTATACTCCTAAGAATCCATAAAATACAGACTGTATAGGTAAAGCCGTATTTCCTTAATATAATGGAATCAAATTTAACTCTAAAGCGAGTTAATCATTAGGCTACAAACTGCAACTAGCGCTTGATACAATTTGATTTCAAGATAACGATTGGATAGTTGGTGAATACGCCTTGGTATTTCAATTCAAGCAACAGCCCTGCGATCAGTTATCCGTTTTTATGAAACAGTTTTGTCTTTTGATTTTCTTCTCAGTGGCTCGACGAGATGAGTGGACTAAAGTGGGATGGAGACCCTTTTAGGGACTACTGGACTTGGTTCAACCTGCCCTTTTGATAGTTTAGCGACTGATGCTACTTCTCTTTCAATAGAATGAATTCTAAAACGCTTCATAAACGTTGCGCTAACAGATAGCTGGACTGCCGCGGATGGACGAGGTACGACGACAGCACGGTTTGAAGCAGGGTAGTCGATGCACTTTCGTTTCATCATGCCTGATAGGAAAATTGCAGTCATAAAAACTTGTTCTCAAAGTATCTAAGTGACCTGTCGGAGGCTCTCGGTAGAACGAAGACAGTGTTATCAATGCTTATGTATGGCCTCACAAATTACCTACACAAATACTAAAACTATGCAAGGATTGCAGTAAAAATCAGATTAGTATCATTATAAAACAACAATGTCACAAAATAATGATTCCGGTCAGTTCTATTTGACTATAAACCTGATGGATTATTAATGTGATTTTAATTGTTGTATATAAATCAACTCTGTAATCATCCTAGTTCTTGATCTAACAATATTTAATATTTATAATCACCAGTAAGGATACTAGGACATACGAAACTACTTGTGGGTCTTTCATAGATAACAGATGATTCTGATAACTAGGTGAGGCACGAAGTTTTGTATGAATGGTAGAATATACCTCTGGAATAAGGAAAGTGCCCACATTTTTTCGACGGAACTTGGTATGGAGAGAAAAAAGAGTTTTTAGTTTTTATATTCAGCCGTTTTCAATTAAGATAGTTTGAATTAACGTAATAATATTATGATAAATAAATAAACTAATTAGAAGTAATTATTGAAGATATTCTGATTAGTTTGTAGTATACAGGTGTGTTAATTTATTCAGTATGTCTCTACGCCCTCTTACTCATCCATTCTATGTATCCTGATATCTGTTAGTAAATCACTCAGATGCTGTTTGTAAATGACTTAGGAGACTTGTTGTGCTGCTGAACCCAGCTTTGTGTGCACATTTTCTCTGTTTTGAAATGAATTCAACCCTTAAGTGGACAACCTTATAGAGGGGGGGGGGGGGGTAAAATCGGGCAAAATATAATTAAAATGAGAACAATAAGTCGGTCTGCAAGTTTCAAGTTTCAACATTTTCCCGAAAAAATATGTTTTGATTAATATGATTGGTCCAGAAGATAACTTTCTACCAATGAAAATTATAATGGCGATAAAGGTGTATCAGGCTACGGTTAAATCGTATTACTAGTATACCTTTGCTAAAGGAACATGGCTTAAACCAGTCTGTATGGAAGTTGAGTTACTGCTTTGGTAATAGAACAATCAATGGTTATGCATTATTATTATATATCAGGGGCGGATACAGGATTTGACGTTAGGGGGGCGCAGAATAAAATTTCGCCGAGCGGAGCGAGTCGAAAAATTATTTGAGGTTAAAATAATCAAAGTTATTGAAATATTCTTCTAGAGTGGGTGCAATTTAGATAGATATCTTGCCAAGCGAAGTGTGGCGAGAAACAACCCATGCTTTGCAAATTTTGGGGGAGGGGGGGGGGCGCACGCCCGCTACGCCCCCGCCTAAATCCACCCCTGTATATGACATGTATTATTTCTCGGGGGTAATTCACTTCGCCTACTATTCGATGACACAGGTGACACAAGGTGACACAGTAGTGGTCGAGAATCGGTATTGGGTGACCGCAAGAATGACTTAGACATGCCATGCTCTTGGACATATGAAGACAATATTATGACACAATAAATGAGAGAAAAGGTGTCTATTGTTGACGAGATGGAGACGTAGTCAATAAGATAACACTGCTGTCATCAGTCTTCCTACACACATATTGTATGGTCGATATGCCTTCAAGGAACCAATTAACGGGGTTAATTTTTCAGTAGACTTCCTAATTTCAATATCAAATCTTAGGGTAGCAAATTTGTAATTCCGTTTGATTTTAACTACTGATGAATCCAAATCAAAATCCTTTTGGACTGTACGGTCACATGACAGGTAGTGCATGATCTTGTGGAACACCGAATGACGGTCCAACCTCACCATACACAATATACATGTACTTACTAATACAAACTTACTAATCATAAGAACAGAAACGTCTACAATCTACAAAACGGATTGCCTCAGTATCAAAACTCGAGTTCTAGAGTAATTTGCATGAAATCATTTAACAAGTATCAATTAATGCCAATTTATCAATAAACAATGATGACTGTGATCATATGTCGTTTGTGTTAATTAACGTAACATAAACTGACTCTTGAATGTCTAGGGCGAATTGACTTGGACCAAAGCGGTGTACGGTATTTTCTGACGCCGTAAGACATAAAAACGACTGTCTAAAGTTAGAGACTTATTTGATTGGATCAACTGGACAACAAAGTTTTCATCTTATTAATTTAGTCTACCAATTGTCCACAATTAATCTCTTCCTAAAAACATTTCCTTTGATCTCGCCGCGTCAACTTATTTACAGAAGGTTGTGGTCTTTATGTCCCTTAACTAAATTTAGGACCAGACAAATTATTGGTAGATGAGGTCGGAATCTGTCTATTACTTTATAGTAATGTGCTTTCATTTACAGCCACATAATTCAAACACAGATGCTTGTATCCATTACCTCCCGCTGTTGCTAACGATTTATTATTAATAAGCGACAGATAATTGTATTAGTTTGCGACAGATAGCAGTATTAGTTAGCGACAGTTAGCAATATTAGTTAGCGACAGATAGCAATATTAGTTAGCGACAGACAATAGTATTAGTTGGTGACAGATAGCAATATTAGTTAGCGACAGATAACAGTATTAGTTAGCGACAGATAGCAGTATCAGTTAGCGACAGATAGCAATATTAGTTAGCGACAGATAGCAGTATAAATTAGCGACATATAGCAGTATTAGCTAGCGACAGATAGAAATATTAGTTAGCAACAGATAACAATATTAGTTAGCGATAGATACTGATTTTAGTAAGCGACAGATAGCAATATTAGTTAGCGACAGATAGCAATATTAGTTAGCGACAGATAGCAGTATTAGTCAGCGATAGATAACAATATTTGTTAGCCACAGATAGCAATATTAGTTAGCGACATATAGCAATATTAGTTAGCGATAGATAGCAGTATTAGTTAACCACAGATAGTAGTATTAGTTAGCGACAGATAACAGTATTAGTTAGCGACAAATAGCAGTATTAGTTAGCAACAGATAACAGTATTAGTTAGCGACAGATAGCAATATTAGTTAGCGACAGATAGCTGTATAAATTAGCGACATATAGTAGTATTAGCTAGCAACAGATAGCAATATTAGTTAGCCATTCATAGCAATATTAGTTAGCGACAGATAGCAATATTAGTTAGCGACAGATAGCAGTATTAGTTAGCGACAGATAGTAGTATTAGTTAGCGACAGATAACAGTATTAGTTAGCCACAGATAGCAGTATTAGTTAGCCACAGATAGCAGTAATAGTTAGCGACAGATAGCAATATTAGTTATCGACAGACAATAGTATTAGTTAGCCATTGACAACAGTACTAGTTAGTGACAGATAACAGTATTAATTAGCAACAGATAGCAGTATTAGTTAGCGACAGATAGCAGTATTAGTTAGCGACAGATGGCAATATTAGTTAGCGATAGATAGCAGTATAAGTTGGAGATAGATAGCAGTATTAGTTAGCGATAGATAGCAGTATTAGTTAGCGACAGATAGCAATATTAGTTAGCGACAGATAGCAATATTAGTTAGCGACAGATAGCAATATTAGTTAGCGACAGATAGCAATATTAGTTAGAGACAGATGGCAATATTAATTAGCGATAGATAGCAGTATTAGTTGGCGATAGATAGCAGTTTTAGTTAGCGACAGATAACAGTATTAGTTAGCGACATATAGCAGTATTAGTTAGCGACATATAGCAGTATTAGTCAGCTATTGACAACAGTATTAGTTAGCGACAGATGGCAGTATTAGTTAGCGACAGATGGCAGTATTAGTTAGCGTCAGATAGCAGTATTAGTCAGCTATTGACAAAAGTATTAGTTAGCGACAGATGGCAGTATTAGTTAGCGACAGATAGCAATATTAGTTAGCGACAGATGGCAGTATTAGTTAGCGACAGATGGCAGTATTAGTTAGCGACAGATGGCAGTATTAGTTAGCGACATATAGCAGTATTAGTCAGCTATTGACAACAGTATTAGTTAGCGACAGATGGCAGTATTAGTTAGCGACAGATGGCAGTATTAGTTAGCGTCAGATAGCAGTATTAGTCAGCTATTGACAAAAGTATTAGTTAGCGACAGATGGCAGTATTAGTTAGCGACAGATAGCAATATTAGTTAGCGACAGATGGCAGTATTAGTTAGCGACAGACAGCAATATTAGTTAGCGACAGATAGCAATATTAGTTAGCGACAGATAGCAGTATTAGTTAGCGACAGATGGCAGTATTAGTTAGCCATTGACAGCAGTGTTAACGTTATCACCAAGAGCGATTAGAATGGAAAGCGGTGTCATTCGCCACTGGTTAAAGTACAATTCAATTCGATGCGATCAAGGCTTTTCTTTCTACCTCGACTCATGTACTTTAACTAAATGCATTTGAGAAGCCCAGTTCCAGAAATAGAAGATAATTTCTTGACGTTTGGAACTTTTATCGCCATTCCTTTCTCGAGAGACGTTAACAGTTAACACTTGAAGAAAATGAGAATTTCTTATGACTTGATGAACAATTACGAAATGACCCTAAAACAATATTTATCCAAGAGACGATACGGCCTGCATTTAAATAAAGCAACTTGAGGGATAATTGATGTGAACTATTGTTTTTACCACTGTTGAGTAATAAATGAGTCTATTCTAGAGAGAATATAATGGAATTGGTGGTAATTCTACGGATCCAATTTGCCTGCCAACTCAAATACAAATCAATGAAGCAAGGATTATATTATGATCAACATGGGAAGCACGTTTATAGCTTATTTCAAATGACAATAAGCAGGGTGTTATTTACTCAAACCGTTATCTGGAGATTTGGTAAAAGAACAGTATTAATGCAGATTTTTCAGCTGCATTATTGTCTGGAATTTTTAAACTATTTTCTGCTATAAACCAACACAAATAGGTCTTGGTAACTGAATTTATTTTATTAATCTTCAAAGGCACAAATCATACCAATTTTTTTAATTTTTACCCATGGGATCTTTTTTAACTGAATAGTGACATGTGCCTCCAATTCTACACAAACTCTTGAAGACAGAAAAGGAATCGTTAGACAACAAGGGTTCCAAAGTAGAAAATCCCAATATTAACCAACAGACAAAGATAATATTGTTTAATTGATAGAAGATTTAGTTGATAACAAATATGAAATATAAATAAATTAAGTTTAGTCTTCCTTTTTTTGTGTGTGCGTGCATTTTTAGAAAGTCCACGAACCTAACGTTTTTATTTTGTAAAAGTTTATTACATTGAGCTGAAGGAAGCCTAAAATAAGTGTGTGTGTTTATTTGTGTGTGTAATAGATAAACAATGACCCTGACAGAATAACATAAACAAACACATTCCACAGGAATTGGGTAACTATCGGCAGAATAACACATCTTTTTTCACTTGACATTCAGTCAAATAGAATCAAACTAAGTGAACGGGTTTCGATTTACTCGCTGGTATTTTATTTATATATACAAACTAAATCAAATTTTATATCAATAATATTATTTATGTTATGTCATACTTGTCATATTGATGTCATTTGAAATTCCTTGGGGGATTGAAAAACAATAGAAAATCACTTGACACATGAATCTATTAAAGACGGGTTTGCTGAATTGTTTCCCTATAAGCTAATTATGTCAAATGGTATTCTGGAACGTCTCTACTTGATATTCATATAAATATTAGTTTTATAAATGAAAATAAGAAAACCCATCATTAGATACACAAACTTTTCTAATAAGAAAGGGACGTTTCGGTCTATATATAATTTAAAAGCTGTGCATAAATAATTTACTGTAGGGTAGAGATCACTAGCTTCTGATCCGGCTAAGGTATTGCACAATGAACCATTCTATAAATTCCTCTACAATTCATTACAATATATTTATTTTGTTTTGACTTAATTCCATTTATGTTTTAAATTAAAACAATTTTCTTCACTTAAAACTAACAACCTTTCAAGTCTTACAAGTTACAGAGAGTGCAAGTATAATGGAAAGTTCTTGTGTTTTGTAACCAGTTAAATGTGAACCGTGAACTAGAGCAGGTGTCCCGGGGGATTATTTGATTAAATCAACTAATGTAGCCTATAGATTCCGTTTATTTACAGTAGTTAAACCAAAGCACTATTTTCCTCCTAAATGATTTACATATAAAATAATATGAATCATATAGAATTTGAATTTGTATCGTGAGTGGGTTTGGTGATGATAAATTTCGGAGAATGGACGAAGAAAATTCCCTCGCCGAAACAAGGTGAAAGGTATGAATTCGGTTCCTAACCTGGAGTGTTTTCACTTCCTGGGAATCTGAGATTTGAAAACCATCGACTTGGTAAGGGTCTTTCACACTCAAGATTCGCAAGGACGTGGATTTAGGGGGTACGGGGTGCGTGTCCCTTGAACTCAAAAGGTGGGGTGATGAAAGGGTCTCGGTTCCCCCCTCCCATAATATGATTAGTAAGGAAAGATTTTTTGAAGAATCAAAATCGATCATATGACAATCGGGGTAGGATGCAAAAATGTAGCCCAAGATTGACCCTGTACGAACTTGAACTATTTGGTTAAAGATGAGTTAATGAAAGTTCTGTTTCTATTTTTAGACGATCGTGGTGGGCGAAAACGATTTGCTGTGTAAAAGATATTTTAAAAAAGTTTCAGAATAGTTTGTAGGAACTATTAAGTCATTGGTAATTAGAAAGGGAGCCTTGCCATAAATTACACTGCAAAGTTTTAATGAAATTGTGGACGAACGACCCGTCAAATATTTTTTTAAGTGAAATAACGACTTTATCTCCAAAATCACTTACAAAAAATCATTGTATTCCTTTTTATAATGTTTTACATTACTAAGCATATCTTAAATTATTTAAAGTTTATTTTCAATATTGTTCTAAAGAATATCAAAATGCTTTTTTATTTATATATTTATATATTTATGATATTTTTATTTATCAATGCTGTGTTAATAATAGAAATAAAGTATTTTCAATAAAACATCTCATTTGGTTATCATTGAGAAGTTAAAGGCGGACTATTCGTTCAGAATTGCCGTGTCCAACTATAGCTAGCTAGAAGATTGTGACACGAAAATAGCGAGTAGCCATTTGATCATCATTACACACCTTATCTCGGTTTATAGTACCATCGGATCGACTAGATTACGTTTACTTGCCATTTATAGAAAACTCACAAGCACTGGTGCTTAGTCTTTGATGCAAGTCGGAGGAGCTGACAATATGGAAAAAGCGTTTGGTCTATCTGATGGGACAATAAACCGAGGTCCCATGTGGTACAGGCTGTTTACTTTAAAGATCCCTGATGTTTGATTTTTTCACTGAGTTATTCTTAATACAGTTTCTAAAAGTGGCGTCGAAACGTTTATTTTTCCACTTGCTGTAATACGTCGAGTTTTAACATCAAACATGGTCCTCTCAGTTTTTAAAGAGACTAAAACAAACAAGCTGCTAGGGCCTAGGCAAAATGGAGGAAGCGTGAAGATTGAAGCGTGAGTTGCTCTGAAAACGAGACAGCGACATTTGCACTAAGGTTAAGGTGAAGGACAGAAACATCATCTAAAAATAGATTTACTACACAAATCTTTCAGGTAGAATAATTCAGACCACAATCATTTTAATAAAAAGATTTAATACAAACTTTATCAGTTTCTACTTCAATAAATAAAAAAAAAACATTGCACATGTTACAAATATAAATATACAAGCTTTTTAGTATAAATAATAATAATAGTAAACAAAAGAGATTGTTTACAAACATTTGTGTATAAACAATAGAATGAAATTCAGACCACAATAATTTTCTTGGTCTTTAATTAAAAGATTTACTACAAACATCAGCGGTTACTACTCTTTGCTTGTAAAATAAAAGGATTGCACATGTGATATTAAGAAATAAACATATAGATAAAAGCTATATATAAATAAGATGATTATGTTCATAAAATAAAACTGAACTCGTAAGAAAATGGCTTAATCTTGTATAGTGTAGGCCTGTAAATGGAAATAAGCTTACATTTAGCAGAAAGCTTAATGCTTTCAATTTTATTTTTCTCTTAATATTTTTAATTTTTTTTTGTATTACTTAACTTTTCGTTTTTTAATTCTATTTTTTTTTTGATTATTCTTATTTTTGGTTTTTTTTTGTCTACTATTTGACCCATTATGTAGAGAAATTCTTCCCAAAACACTTCTGTGAATCGGGTATGTAGATACTGACTATTTGTGTTAAGGCATATTCATCACACATCAAATCGAAATCGTTATTCTTTTAGATTATTGTTTACAAAATGGAACTTGGGCTTGATATAAAAAAATAACGATTTGATGGTTGATGAATATGCCACGGTATTTCAATTTAAGCAACAGCCCTGCGATCAGTTAAACGTTTTTCTGAAACAGTTTGGTCTTTTGATTTGGTGCTCAGTGACTAAACTAGATGAATGGGGCCTCTTTTAGGGAGCGTTGGACTTGGTTTGGACTTGGTTTAACCTGTCTTATGATCTGTCTTTATTTAAACATTTTAAGGTGGTAATTGTTTGACAACGGCTGAAGAAGGAAGGCTCAGGTTGGACGCGACATCGATTCTGCTCTTGGCAGTAAAGTACATAACGTACATTTTGTAGAATTCTTCACTGCCCATGGCATATGGCAATCCTTTGTCAAAATATTTAATGGCTTTTGCAGCAAGATTTCTGAAATATAACAAAGACATCTGTAAAAAAAAATGAGCACGATATATCGATCAAAGAAGGAAACATTTTTCAAGCAAGTTTCAAAATCCAATAATTTTAAAGAAATATTTCAAAATTTTCAGAACCCATCAATCAAAAACGTTAAAGAAACATGCAATCACAAATGCCAAAATAAGTCCATCAAAAATGACTATCGAAGTCTAAACAAAGCTTAGAGTTCTCCTTACCTTTCTATCTGCATGTAGCCAATTTGCTCGTAGGCGATCACGCACGCATAGTCAATTTTAATGGCTTTCTGGTAAGTTTCGAATGCCTTGGCCTTCTCATCTACTCTCATATACATTTCTCTAAAATGAAAAAAAAAAATAATTATTATGATTTTGATGTTCACAAAACTAGACACCTTTTGCCTCTAGTTAAAATGAGCTTCATAAAATGGTATCAAATTTTAAAGGCAGCGTGATTCTAAATACATGTGCGGTTCATTGTGAACTTAATGTAAGAACGAGTGCTGGTGTTGCCCTCTTTCATCCTGCAGTTACTAAAACGTATGGTAATTATCTTCTGACTAACCAGGTAAAACCAGGTCCGTGGGAAGCAATTTCATATTGGGGGGCAAATTGTGCAAAAACTCATTCTCAAGGGTGGTTGGGCAGAATCAAGGCTGCTCCTGCCTATATAAAGCAAGTTTGATTTTACTGGCCCTAACAACATACCAGTATTTTCTTGTTTTATCTTTAAGATTTTATTGCTTCAGTCATTAACGCCAAAATTCTTGGGGGATGGGGTGGGGGCTGGGTTGCATACGGGCCTGAAAATAAGGTTTGTACTTACGCTTTGTAGGTGAGAATGCGTCCAATGTGTGGAGCTAAGCGATGCGCTATTTCAAAATGTTTCTCAGCTTCTTTATAGTCTTTTCTACTGGTCAACACCTAGAGTAGAAATCATAAAGATCAGTTTTATTTTGTAATAGACATTGTATTCGGTGTTAAAGAAGAAATACTATAAAACAGTGGTTCTTAACCTTTTCAAGCTGTGGCCCAAATTCACGAAGCTTCCAGAGCCATGCCTCCTGTTCGAAACTAGGGCAAAATAGGGAATATAACGCAAGGGTTGTAATCTTGTGCTTCCTCATCATCAGCAGGTCAGATGCATTTGATCACAAGCATCTCCAGATCTTACACAGCAAAATATAGTTAAATAAAAGTTGGATTTGAGAAAAATGATATACATCCTCACGCGACATGGCCCCCTGACAAACACCACATGGCTCCCTAGTGGGCCATAGCCCCCAGGTTGGGAACGACTGCTATAGAAGCTCTGACAAAGTATATACAATAAATTAATTGATTGCACTGATTTGCACCATTCCAATTTTCAGTCAGATGTCTGTAGTTGGCGTTTTATGACAGCTCTGTGACAAAAGTTGTGCATAATAGGACCAAGGACCTTTGAGATTCATATATAATATACATAGTTACTGACCTTAGCATAAAGAAAATGTATCATGTAGTGGCCATGGTATTTCTCTACCATTTCTTTAAACAAGGCATCACCGTCATGTTTGAAATGGAAGTGTGCAACACACTCATTGGCCTGTCGGAACACTGAAAAAAACACAGTAGAGTAAGCATCATTTAAGGTCATTTTCTTGGGTGTCTTATGATACACTTCCTTATGTGTTGATCTACTTCCTATAAGATAAACTTATAGCTATAACAATATTTGCCTGTTAGTTTGGATTTTGAATTTTTGATTTAAATGATTTTCGTTGTTGTTATTAAGTTATTTATTGGGTGGTTAAGTAAGTATGGATCATTGCCTTGAGTACTATTTTCTTGATCCAAAAGAAGGATATTTGTATACTTACGAGCCAAAGCTTTGGCAGTCATAGCCGGAATGGACTCGGGTTGAAACCGGAGAGCCTGAGTGTAGTTTTCGATGGCTTTCATAGTATTACCCAGTTTTAGGTATTCCTGAAATTAACCAAAATGTTTTATCAATGTAAATACAAGATGATGCAAATCAAGTATCGTATTGTAGCGGAAATTCTAGCGTAAAGGTCCTTTCAACTCAAATTCATGATGGCCTTTCCAAACCAGTGTAATATAACAGCTACTAGCGAATATCTCATAGTTCAATAGCGACAAACATCAACACAGTCAAAATATCAATTTATCTTCAAATTATTGTTCATGGGCTGCTTGTTACACAGGAACATGTCACTTTGATGCCTTTATCTGACCCATGTAAAACAAAAATTGTATTATTATATAAAGGAAAATATGTGGACCTACCTCTCCTCTATGAAAGAAAACGTCTGTATTATCAGGTGCTATATCTATAGCCCGATCAAAACATCTTTCGGCTTGTTCTGGCTGTTGTGCCCAGTGAAAAAGACTTGCAGTCTGTATGAGTATTGTTGCTGATAACTACAATACAATATCAATATTTAAATACAGTCCAGTAAGAATATATCTTCACTCAGGTCTAGTTAGATTTTAAACAAAAACACGAACTATTTTTTAGGTAGAACAAAAAGGTGGAAAGTTTAAAATTGAAAAAGAGTAGACTGATTCAGCTGCTGTCCTGACAAAATTCAGAAAATACTGTAAACACTTACCAAAGGATCCCTATCTCCAATAGGCCTAATGTCTACCCTCATTAGTAACCCTAAGGCTACATCCGCAGAACCGTTAAGGAACTTGGCTGTAGCCAGTAGTAACATGTACTTCTGAGGATTGGAAGAGGAAACAATGTCACCTGGGTTTAGGTTGAAGGCCATCAAGATGTTCCCTGCCAAGAATTCTTTATGGGCGTGGACAAGGGCTCTGTAAATACAAAAAATATATAAATATATTGTTGAAAATATCATGTAAAAATTTTCTACTGTAAGCTCTATACTCAAAATTCAAATATAATTCAAGTAGAGGGTTTTAAAGGCACAATCCTATCAAAATTTTGTAAATGAATATTGTTCATACAAAAATGTAATAAAAAATTGGATTTTTAAGTTCCTGATGAACGTTTACTTTTTCCAATTTCAGATTGAAATATTTTCGAAAGCTGCTGAAGCCGTACCTGAAGATCGACTCCAATAAAACTTGAAATCGAGGAGAATCTTACCTGTCCCGATCCCTCACTGGACTGGTTGATTCGTTATCAACTATCTTTAAAGGATGATTATGGAATCTTTCCATGAACTCATCCACAACATACTTGGGAGGAGACATGTGCGAATGGTACTGTAACAAACAATTTTTTAAACATCAATATAAATGATTCACTTATGTTAAAATTTGGGTGCCAGAAAGTCACTCCTTGAAACTGTAGTTAAGAGAGGATATCGGTTGACAAAGGGCGTGGTTTAGAGGGGATATCGGTTGTTCGGTTAAAGGGATGTCAGTTTACACCGAGCGTGGTTTAGAGGGAGTAGCAGTTGGCCGAGGGTGTGGTTTAGAGGGGTTAGTAGTTGACAGGGGGTGTGATTGAGAGGGATTAGTAGTTGACAGGGGGTGTGGTTTAGAGGGATTAACAGTTGGCAGAGGGTGTGGTTTAGAGGGGTTAGTAGTTGACAGGGGGTGTGGTTTAGAGGGATTAGCAGTTGGCAGAGGGTGTGGTTTAGAGGGATTAGCAGTTGGCAGAGGGCGTGGTTTAGAGGGATTAGTAGTTGACAGAGGGTGTGGTTTAGAGGGGTTAGTAGTTGACAGGGGGTGTAGTTTAGAGGGGTTAGTAGTTGACAGGGGGTGTGGTTTAGAGGGGTTAGTAAGTGACAGGGGGTGTAGTTTAGAGGGGTTAGCAGTTGGCAGAGGGTGTGGTTTAGAGGGATTAGCAGTTGGCAGAGGGTGTGGTTTAGAGGGGTTAGTAGTTGACATGGGGTGTGGTTTAGAGGGCTTAGTAGTTGACAGGGGGTGTAGTTTAGAGGGGTTAGTAGTTGACAGGGGGTGTAGTTTAGAGGGGTTAGTAGTTGACAGGGGGTGTAGTTTAGAGGGGTTAGTAGTTGACAGGGGGTGTGGTTTAGAGGGTTTAGTAGTTGACAGAGGGTGTGGTTTAGAGGGGTTAGTAGTTGACAGGGGTGTAGTTTAGAGGGATTAGTAGTAGACAGGGGGTGTGGTTTAGAGGGGTTAGTAGTTGACAGGGGATGTAGTTTAGAGGGATTAGTAGTTGACAGAGGGTGTAGTTTAGAGGGGTTAGTAGTTGACAGGGGGTGTAGTTTAGAGGGATTAGTAGTTGACAGAGCGTGTGGTTTAGAGGGGTTAGTAGTTGATAGGGGGTGTGGTTTAGAGGGGTTAGTAGTTGACAGGGGGTGTGGTTAAAGGGGGTGTCAGTTTACAGGGATCGTAGTCAAGGTGTCGGTTTATAGAGGGTTGGTCAACAGGTAGTTCAAAAAAGCAATTTACCTGGAAAGATTTAGTTGTTTTGTCTTGAGCTAATAGATGAATTATTTCCTGTATTTTACCTTGTAATTGAATATCAGGGATTTTTAACAAATAAGCAATGGTGGCATAATCTGAAAATACAACAGGTTGCATCCGTTATTCAGGTCTTTTTCAAATCAAACTGGTAATCAGTTAGCTGGAAGTGGACATTACCTTGGCATCCAACCTAAATGGGCATTATCTCGGTAACCAGCCTATCACTGCGATATTAGTAAGTATAAAGCAGGCCTTATCTTGGGCTCAATATCTGAACCACAATACAGAGCACTAATCCCATTGTCTCAATATTAAGTCTTTATGAAATGAAAGTAGAAAGGCAATACACCACTTACCACCTAGAGCTTCTTGTAGCTTCCCGTAATGAAGATAGGCTGCGGCTCGCCTAAGATAGACATCTACGTCTTCATTATAATGTTCTAAGGACAGAGAACAGTCCTTTAAAACATTTTCTTGGTCGTTCTGTAAAAAATAAATATTTAAATTATGGTTACATATCTCAACGCCCCACACAATGAGAATTATTAAAATTATTGTTACTCATTTCAACCCTTCCCTACGTCTCGAATTTCTGTGGCCATTGTTTTCCTAACGCCACCCCCCCCCCCCCCCCTTTCCTTTTTAACTAATGATCCACTGAAACTTTCTTAGACCGTGTGTGGGCTCATGTAGATCTGCAAACATGAAAATCTTCGGCTTTTTGTTTTAATTAATGGTTAGGAATTAAATATTGACTTAATCACGATGTGAGAGAAAGAGAATATAATGATGGTATAATGAACACTTACAAGTTCCTTATAGGCCAACGATCGGCATCCATATATCTTTGCCTTTAAGGCTTTGTCGGTCTCTGGACATATACCAGCACCATCTGTAAAGCACGCAATGGCTTCCAGGTAGTTCTGTCGTTTCAGCAGCTTATCTCCTGCTTTTAAGAAACAATCGGCAAAGATGGCTTCCACTTTTATCGGAGGTAACTCTACCGGCGTGGGATGGATTTTATTGACTGACTTTTTATCTGAAAATTAGAAAATATAGATACAGGCCTATCATATCACAGATGAACAAAAGAAAGGGAGAAATGGAAAAATAAGTATTTCCGTTCGAAAGAATCCTTTCTACTGACTAATTTTACCGGCTGCCAAACTTTTTGTCGTTAAGTTTCGTACTCATTTACAGCTATATCGACTGCCATACCTCATGGACATTATCATTGGATGTAGAGAGTTGGGTGAGGATTGCTTCCCTCCTAAACAGAAACGCGACAACTAGTCATGCCAGTTAACAATCCCTTTTGACTAAAAAGCACACCCGTAACGTTACAACGGTAAAACCCATAGGGTTATAATAAGAACTCTATGGTAAAACCTGACCAAATTTAAAAAGGCCGATTCTGTTTCATTCAACGAAACATTCTACCAATTATGCTGGAATATCCATACGCTACACGTTGTTGGTCCAAAAGAAACAATAGAAGAAAAGTAAGAGAAAAAATATATTTTGGCAATCTTTATCAAAGTAGTTATGCTTACTCACCCTTTTGGTGGTCATCTTTAAACTTTCTAACGACCTTCTGAATAAGGTACACCCCCGCTATTCCTACCCCTATCCCTGCAACAACTTTTCCTAAGTTATATCCGCCTAAATTCCAGACAGGCATTTCGAAAAAATCCGAAGAAAATCCAAAAGTATCCTAAATCTTAAACCGCGTCTTAACTTAATAAGTTCTGCGTTTAGGGTGAAGAACTACTACCGTTGTCCGGCAACATGTCACTACGCTTTTTAAAAATGTCCCTTAACGTTCTAAAATTCTAAAATCCCTCCCATTAGGTTCATTTACATGAATTCTTTAGTTTTGACCCAAAACTGTTCAAAAAATTAAATTTAACGTCAAAAATTATTATTTCCAAAAATGGGACTATTTGACGTCGCGTGTTTATATTGCTCTTGCCTAGGACGTTATGCGGTTCGTCTGTTCCTATTATGACGTTACGTCAAAGCCTTAATGCGGTAATTCCTACTTTTGATTCTCAAATTTAACCCTTTTTAATCCCAATCTTAATAAAAAAAAAAATGTGATACTCATTTATTATATTCCTTAGAATCCATAAATACAGACTGTGTGCTAAAGGCGTTCCGTATTTCCCTAATATAATGGAATCAAATTTAACTCTAAAGCGAGTTAATCATAAGGCTACAAACTGCAACTAGCGCTTGATACAAGATAACGATTTAATCGTTGGAGAATATGCCTTGGTATTTCAATTTAAGCAACAGCCCTGCGATCAGTTATCCGTTTTTATGGAACAGTTTTGTCTTTTGATTTGCTTCTCAGTGGCTCGACGAGAATGAGTGGACTAAAGTGAGATGGAGACCCTTTTAGGGACTAGTGGATGTTACGGCCAAAAGGTCATTTGTATAAATAAAAGTGTTCCTAGTAAAGGAAATGTGTATTTGTTTCGAAATATATATATATTTGCGTTTTTGGCATAGATTGCCTTCCGTACTATTTTATGTGTAGTCACGTGACTGAAAATTATTTTCCCATGGTCAAGGACAAACGCCATTTTTGTAAGAAATATTAATCAACGAAAACGTAATAAAACGAAACGTAACGTAGGAAGAGATGGTTTTCTACAAATAGTGAGTGACACATAATAAACTATAAGGAACGCTCTAAACGTAAACGGTGTATTTTAACGCTGACATTTATGTAAACCGTATTATTGTTTGTTTTTCTGACTGTATTGAAGCAGACATTTCCCTCGTGTATAGACATGGGCTTATTGAAGTAAAAATCGTCTGCTAGCTGTATTAATTGAATATTATTAAGTATTATTGTCATAATTTGCGTTTAAATAATTATATGTGAGTTGACTGTGCATTCATGAGTGATTTGTAATGATATTAGCTTATATTTCCCCCTGCCTTTATTATTATGTAAACATGTGCTTATGAATATTTTGTATTTTGTCATTGTAGTAAAACCTGCAAAGCTACCTGTAAAAACTGCATTCCCTGTAAAAACTGCTAATTGCAAAGTTATATGCAAGACTACAACAGTATTTTGCTGAGTATATAAAATTTGTGGAAACTTAAAGACTCTTTATTAACAACGAATAGTTTGAATAGAAACGAAACGAAATTCCCCAACGTCATGTGCCTGCCCTGCATTGCAACCATGCATTTCGCCCAATATCTACACAACTCATGGTCGTGGCAGTCATATTAGTTTTATATTTTCCAAAGACAATCGTGTAGATAAACTGTGTTTATTATGAAAGACAACTGTGAAGACAAATTAGTCAAATGTGTATTTTAAACTGTATTAAACGATACTGGTATATTGTTTATGAAAGAAACTTTGTGTATTTGTGTAAGCCTTTTATAGTAACATTTCAATTAACATTTTGTCATAGCCATGTGGATGAATGAATACGATGACATTGAGAGAGCTTCTGTCTCCTCGTCCGGAAGTTTTAGATCAAACAGAACTGATAGAACTTATAGGTCAAATTATACTGGACTTCCTGGTCAAAACCGTTCACCACCAGTGCTTACCCCACAACTCTCTCAACATTCTTCAAGAAATAGACTCTTATCAAATAATGGTAGTAATCACAGCTTAAACTCTTTGATATACAGAAGACATGATGGACAGCAAACCTTTGAAATGCCACAGCCTGAAATGCCACAATCTGAAATGCCACAGTATGTGCCTCCTGTTATTCAGCCTACAGTTATGATACCACCACATTTAAGTGATTATAATGAACTAATCCGTAATCAAAATAGATTAAGCACAATACTCGTCGAACAACATGAAAGGTCTTTGTTGCCTCAACCCAAAGTAGACAAGTTTAATGGAGAACCCCTAGACTTTCAGGCCTTCCTACGTGCCTTCGAAAACAGGATCGAAAGGCACATCTCTGATCCAACTGATAAACTTTACTATTTAGAACAGTTAACGACTGGTGAACCAAATGAGCTCGTTCGTAGTTACCTACACATGCAACCAGCACTTGGTTTTATAAAAGCTAAGAAAGAATTAATATTCAAATTTGGTGACGAATATAAAATCGCTAAAGCTCATTTAAGCAAACTTTTGAAGACTACTCCAATGAAATACGACAATCCGACACATATGAATAAATTTTCCATATCATTAAAAAGTAGCCTGAACGCAATGGTTGACATCGGTTATCTTGATGAGTTGAACCACCCAAAGAATTTATTAGAGTTAATGGATATATTACCGTACGCTACAAAGGAACGTTGGAGAAGAAAAACTAACAGCATAAAAAGACACAAACAAAGAATTGCAGATTTTGAAGACTTTGTCCGCTTTGTTGAAGGTGAAGCTGAAATGTTAAACGATCCTGTATTTGGTAAAAAATATGAAAATTCAACAGCTAGAAGTCAAACTACAACCCACAATTTAAAACCAACACATGGTTCACAAATCACTAAACAAAGAAGTTTTGTTACAGCTACAACTGAAAAGGTTACATGTATCTTTTGTGATGGTTTACATAATTTAGAAGACTGTAAGGACTTTAAAAAGATGTCTGTAGAAGAACGTAGAAATTTTGCAAGAACTAAATTCCTGTGTTATGGTTGTTTAGAGACTAATCATGAATCTAGAAATTGTCCAAAGAAGAAAACTTGCTCAATTTGTCAAAAGCCTCATCCAACTGTATTTCATATTGATGGTTTTCAACGTAGCAACTTTAAGCCAAATTCTGATTTACAACAAACTGCTAAATCATCTACAAACTTTAAATCATCAACCAATCAGACAAATGTTAAACAGTCCAATGATCAAAAATTGTCTACAACCAATGGTGCTATTAAAAATGGTTATGTCAACATTACTAGCTACATTGTTAAAGATACAACAGAAACTGACTTATTGATGTCTATTGTTCCTGTAAGACTTAGATGTAACAGACGTACTCTCATTACATATGCCTTTCAAGATAATGGTTCTGGTGGATGTTTTGTTACACAAGATGTGGTACAACGATTAGGTTTAAAGGGAGATAACTTGCAATTATTACTTGGTACCATGCATGGAGAGAGTTTGATTGATAGCTGTGCATATGATGATTTACAGATTTCTGATATGAATGGTGAATATACAATAGATTTACCCAGAACTTACTTGAGAGATGAAATTCCTGCATCAACTTCTAGAATTCCTACTCCAGAAATCATCCAACGTTGGCAGTATTTAAATGATGTTCCCATCAATGACTTTTTACCTGGTGTAGAGATAGGACTTTTAATTGGTACAAACTGTCCTAAGGCTATAGAACCATTAGAAGTTGTTTCTAGTCAAGATAATGGTCCATTTGCTGTACGTACTAGACTCGGTTGGTCTATAACAGGTCCAATTAATGCTGAAGTATCCCCCCTCATAGTAGATTGTAACAGAATCATCGTTAAAGAATGTGAACCTTTTGTCAACTGTCATCAGTTAGCTGTCACAGAATCAATTAAAGAAGTAGACATTGATACAAAGAAACTTTTAGATGTTTTTGAAGCTGATTTTAAGGACAACGATTCAAATAAACTTGGTCCATCAAAGGAAGATAGAATATTTATGCAGAAAGTTGGTAACAATATAGAATATTCAGAAGGACATTATGTTATACCACTTCCCTTTAAAGAAGATGAAGCTTATCTTCCTAATAACAAAGCTCAAGCTTTGAAGAGACTTTCTTACCTCAAACGTAGACTACAATCAGATTCAACTTTATTCAAAGATTATGTTGAATTCATGAATGGTATCATCAGCAAGGAATATGCAGTACAAGTACCAGAAGATCAACAGAACGTAACGAATGGTAACGTCTGGTACATACCGCATCACGCTGTATATCATCCTCGTAAGCCTGATAAAGTAAGAGTCGTCTTCGACTGTAGTGCCCAGTTTCAACATAAGAGTCTGAACAACGCTTTATTACAAGGTCCTCATCTTACATCATCATTAGTAGGTGTATTAACAAGATTCAGAGAGAAGCCAGTTGCATTCATGGCAGACGTTGAAGCCATGTTTTATCAAGTCAACGTACCCACTAATCATCAAGACTTTTTACGTTTTGTATGGTGGCCAGAAGGTAACATCAACGAAGAACCAAAAGAATTTAAGATGACAGTACACTTATTTGGTGCAGTTTCTTCACCTAGCTGCGCTAATTATGCCCTACGTCAAACTTCTAAAGACAATGCTGAATGTTATGATCACAACGTTAAATCAATAGTTGAACGTAATTTTTATGTTGATGACCTGTTGAAATCCTGCAACAATGTACAAGAGGCCATAGAAGTAGCAACTGAAGTCATTGATGTATGCGCTAAAGGAGGATTCAACCTAACCAAATTCATCAGCAATAATCGCACTTTCCTGAAAAGTATTGATGAAGACAGGCATGCTAAAGATGTAAAAGAACTTCAATTGGAATATGATGATTTACCTATTGAAAGAGCATTAGGTGTGCATTGGTGCATCGAGAATGACCAATTTGGTTTTCGGATAATCATCAAAGACAGACCAATAACACGGAGAGGAATACTGTCAATTATTGCCTCAGTATTTGACCCTTTAGGATTTGTGGCACCTGTCACATTAAAAGCCAAACGAATTCTTCAAGATCTCTGCCGAGAACAAATTGGATGGGATGAAGATATTCCAAATCATCATGAAATGGAATGGAGAAAGTGGTTAGAAGAATTACCAATATTAGAGAAATTTACAATAAACAGATGTCTTAAACCGGTAAACTTTGGTCCAATTGTTTACTCAGAGCTTCATCACTTTGCAGATGCAAGCACCTCAGGATACGGCACAGTATCTTATCAAAGAATAATCAACGACAGAAATAAAATACATTGTTCATTTTTGATGGGAAAGTCACGTCTATCACCTATTAAACCAGTCACAATTCCAAGGTTGGAGCTACAAGCAGCAACGATGGCAACTCAAGTTGGAAATATGATATCAGAAGAATTAGATTTACAGGTAGATTACATCACCTATTGGACTGACAGTACTACGGTACTTAAATACATCAATAACGAAAGTAAACGGTTCCATGTTTTCGTAGCTAACCGAGTTACAACAATCCTTAAAGAAACACAGCCTAGTCAATGGTGTAAAGTGGATACCAAATTTAATCCAGCTGACTTAACTTCTAGAAGCACCTCTCCTAAAGAATTCTTAAACTCATCACAATGGTTAATGGGGCCGGAATTTCTTTGGCAACCAAAAGAAACCTGGTCAGACCAAAATATTGATAAGCTGATACCAGCCAACGATCCAGAGGTAAGATCAGATTTGCTTACTTTCGCTACTGATGCTACCCCTTTGGTCAATGCAACGATGAACCTTATAGAACGATTTTCCAGTTTTCATCGACTGAAACGAGCAGTTGCATTTATGTTACGAGTAAAATCATACCTCATTGGCAAAGTTCGAATTATTGATAACCACACTGATTGGAAATCTGATTTGAGTATAGATGAACTTGATTCAGCTGAGATTGCAGTTCTAAAATTTGTCCAAGGTCAAGTTTTTTCAGATGAAATTAAGATTTTGAGTAAAGCAGTTAAAGATAATCAGCAAAATGGTAACGATAAAGTTGAAGATGGTAAAATGAAGTCAACAGTACAGAAATCAAGTCCATTGTCCAAGTTAGATCCATGGTTAGATAAGGGTATAATTAGAGTTGGTGGAAGATTGAGTCGTGCCGACATTCCTTACGAAGCTAAGTACCCTATAGTTATTCCTAAAAGTGGACATGTTACTGTTTTAATTATTAGACATGTTCATCAGAGTATAGGACATTCTGGAAGAGCTCACACTTTATCAATTATTCGAGAGAAATATTGGATTATTAATAGTAACTCTATAGTTAGATTTACACTCTCTAAATGTGTAACGTGTCGAAAATTAAACAATCCTGTTATGGAACAGAAAATGGCAGATTTGCCTGCTAATCGTGTTACTCCTGCACCTGTTTTTACTTACACCGGTGTTGACTTTTTCGGACCATTTTTGGTCAAAGAAGGACGAAAAGAACTTAAACGTTATGGTGTTTTGTTCACCTGCCTTGTTGTAAGGGCAGTTCATATTGAGATCGCCTGCTCATTAGATACTAGCTCTTTTATTTTAGCCTTGAGACGATTTATAGCTAGAAGAGGTCAAGTTTTGGAAATCCGAAGTGACAACGGTACAAATTTCTGTGGAGCGGAACGAGAGTTACGGTTAGAAATTGATAAATGGAATCAAAGTGTTATTAACGATGAATTACTTCAACAAAACATTAAATGGATGTTCAATCCACCCAGTGGTAGCCATCATGGTGGAGTCTGGGAACGACAGATTCGTTCTGTTCGTAAGGTATTAAACTCACTTCTACGAGAAGCTGGCAACCCACGTTTGAATAACGAATCATTTATCACCCTCATGTGTGAAGTGGAATCGATCATTAATAGTCGTCCGTTGACTTTTGTTTCTGACGATCCGAAAGACTTAAATCCCATAACACCAAATCAACTCTTAACCCAACGAACGAAATGGCTTGTTCCCCCTGGTGAATTTGTAAGAGAAGATTTATATGCCAGGAAATACTGGAAACGCGTACAATTCCTCGCAGATTCCTTTTGGAAGCGTTGGAGAAAGGAGTATTTAGTTACATTGCAGCAACGCGTTAAATGGAACACGCCCAGAAGGAACATAAATAATGGTGATATAGTGCTTATTGTAGATGAAAATCAGCCACGTAATTTTTGGCAAATGGCGCGTGTTATTGAAGTGTTCAAAGATAAAAATGACATAGTGAGAAGTGCTACAGTTAAAACAAAATCTACTACTCTAGTGCGACCGATTTCTAAGTTAGTGATCCTTTTGCCCTAGTTTGTGTGTTAAGCGAGTTAACGGGGCCGGTGTGTTACGGCCAAAAGGTCATTTGTATAAATAAAAGTGTTCCTAGTAAAGGAAATGTGTATTTGTTTCGAAATATATATATATTTGCGTTTTTGGCATAGATTGCCTTCCGTACTATTTTATGTGTAGTCACGTGACTGAAAATTATTTTCCCATGGTCAAGGACAAACGCCATTTTTGTAAGAAATATTAATCAACGAAAACGTAATAAAACGAAACGTAACGTAGGAAGAGATGGTTTTCTACAAATAGTGAGTGACACATAATAAACTATAAGGAACGCTCTAAACGTAAACGGTGTATTTTAACGCTGACATTTATGTAAACCGTATTATTGTTTGTTTTTCTGACTGTATTGAAGCAGACATTTCCCTCGTGTATAGACATGGGCTTATTGAAGTAAAAATCGTCTGCTAGCTGTATTAATTGAATATTATTAAGTATTATTGTCATAATTTGCGTTTAAATAATTATATGTGAGTTGACTGTGCATTCATGAGTGATTTGTAATGATATTAGCTTATATTTCCCCCTGCCTTTATTATTATGTAAACATGTGCTTATGAATATTTTGTATTTTGTCATTGTAGTAAAACCTGCAAAGCTACCTGTAAAAACTGCATTCCCTGTAAAAACTGCTAATTGCAAAGTTATATGCAAGACTACAACAGTATTTTGCTGAGTATATAAAATTTGTGGAAACTTAAAGACTCTTTATTAACAACGAATAGTTTGAATAGAAACGAAACGAAATTCCCCAACGTCATGTGCCTGCCCTGCATTGCAACCATGCATTTCGCCCAATATCTACACAACTCATGGTCGTGGCAGTCATAGTGGACTTGGTTCAACTTGCCTTTTGATAGTTTAGCCACTGATGCTACTACTCTTTCAATAGAATGAATTCTAAAATGCTTCATACGCGTTATGCTAACTGCCGCGGATGGACAAGGTACGACGACAGCACGGTTTGAAGCAGGGTAGTCGTTGCTGTTTCGTTTCATCATGCCTCATGAAAACTTGGTTTCAAAGTATCCAAGTGACCCGTCGGAGGCTCTCGGTCGAACGAAGACACTGTTATCAATTACTGTACCTACACATATCCCAAAACTATGACAGGATTGCAGTCAAAATCAGATTCATGACATGAAAATAATGTTTTCGGTCAGTTCTATTTGACTATAAACCTGATGGATTATTAATGTGATTTTAATTGTTGTATATTATGTTACAGTCAATCTGTGGAATCAGCCATTTCATGAAATGCCGGAGATTTTTAGCCTTTTCATGAAATGACCAATTCACTCAGCCTTTTCATGAAATGACCAATTCAACCAGCCATTTCATGAAATGACTAAATATTTCAGGCTTTTCAGAAAATGGCTGATTCCACATGTTGACTGTAACATATATACGTCAACTCTGTAAGTAATCATCTTAGTTCTTGATATAACAATATTTGATTTTCATAATTACCAGTAAGGATACTAGGACATTCCAAACTACTTGTGGTCATAGCCTTAGGGACCCACGACTGGGCTGGGCTGATTTTGTCCAATCTTTGGGAACTCGCTGCAAAAAATGACAAACTCATAATCTAATTTGACAACTTTGAGATGATCTAAATCAGTCAGTCCTTTGCCTTTATACCATTGGCTACAGAGGTTTCACTCATGTTGCCAAAAGTAAAGAAAATAAAGTTTCACAAAACATTAAAGCGATGCAATCCCCACAGTTTTCGATTATTTAGAATTTTATAACAGGGATGTGATATTTGATATTTAAAGTGCTGTATATAGTAACTTACAGTTTCATGTTTTCAGCGTAATTTTACGAAACAATAAGAAAGTTTCTCGTTAAATCAACCCATTTTATTTTTTATATTCAGCCGTTTTCAATTAAGATACTTTGAATTAACGTAGTAATATTATGATAAATAAATAAACTAACAAGAAGTAATTATTGAAGATATTCTGATTAGTTTGTAGTATACAGGTGTGTTAATTTCTTCAGTATGTCTCTACGCCCTCTTACTTATACTGCCATTCAATGCATCCCGATCTGGGCCTTATTCTAGAAAACTCAACTGAGATATTTTTCCTGATAAAGGCAAAATGGTATGGAAGGGTGAAATTGTCCTGCAATAATATGTTTCAACTAATATGATTGAACCAGAAGAAAATTCTTTACCGATGAAAATTATAATGACGAGAAAGGTATATCAGGCTACGGTAAGATCGTATTATACCTTTGATAAAGGAACATGGCTTAAACCAGTCTGTATGGAATAGAAGTTAGGCCACTGCTGATATGGTAATAGAACAAACGATGCAATATGTCATAAAGATATTTTACTCGGGGGTTAATTCACTACGCCTACTTATTCGATGACACAGGTGACACAAGGTGACACAGTAGTGGTCAAGTGATCAAGAATCGGTATTGGGTGACCGCTAGAATGACCTAGACATGCCATGCTCTTGGACATATGAAGACAATATTACTATACAATGAATGAGAGAAAAGGTGTCTATTGTTGACGAGATGGGAAACGTAGTCAATAAGATAACACCGCTGTCATCAGTCTTTCTACACACATATTATATGGTCGATATGCCTTCAAGGAACAAATTAACAGTGTTAACTTTTTCAGCAGACTTCCAAATTTCAATATCAAATTGCCTCAGTATCAAAACTCGAGTTCGAGAGTAATTTGCATGAAATCATTTAACAAGTATCAATTGATACCAATTTATCAATAAACAAAGATGACTGTGATCATATGTCGTTTGTATTAATTAACGTAACATAAACTGACTCTTAAATGTCTAGGACGAATTGACTTGGACCAGAGCTGTGTACGGTGTTTTCAGACGCCGTTAGACATAAAAACGACTGTCTAAAGTTAGAGACCTGTTTGATTGGATCAACTGGACAACAAAGTTTTCCTCTTATTAATTTAGTCTACCAATTGTCCACAATTAATCTCTTCTTAAAAACATTTCCTTTGATCTCGCCGCGTCATCTTATTTACAGAAGGTTGTGGTCTTTATGTCGCTTAACTAAATTTAGGACTAGACAAATTATTGGTCGATGAGGTGGAATCTATCTATTACTTCATAGTAATATGCTTTCATTTTCATCTCTGGAGGTTTTCAATGACAAACTGCACATTAAAATATTGTATCAGTGTATTAGATAGTGGTAATCAGTTGACCATAGAGAGAGTATTAGTAGGGTCTCATTGTCTCATAGTTAGCTGCATTCTGATCAACAGAGAAATTCTACCTATCGTAGATATTACTCTGACCTATTGACCAACCATGTTTTAAATAGTTCACGCGTAGACATTTTTCTCTCGAAGACCAGAAGTGAGACGAAACGACTTCATATTAACAAACCGAAAGTTTCAAGATGGATTCCACACCACTCAAACCAATTTATACAAACACATATGAAGAGAATGTATTTTATTTGATCCATACTAAGTGAATAAAAATAAAAATTTTAATGAGGTCGAAACAACTCATAATGGTGCGAAATGTCTTTAATCGTCTTTCCGGTTTCTAGTCTCGTAACTCAAATACGCCTCCACTATTAAAAATAGTTCTGTACTGCAACCTCTTCGTTCAACGAATATCGTTTGTGTCATGGCTGGTGATTAGGTTCGTGTCTTTATCTGCGACACATACGGAGCTAGGAACGATGCGAAGTTTGGTATGAGTTAGCTTTTTTTTTTTTTTTTTTTAAATCAATATTTATTTACATGAATAAATAAAGGTTACAAAACACAATACGGGATTTAGAAACAAGCATAGCTTATTTAAATCTATTTCCCTGAAGATGGAAAGCATATTTTCTAAAAGTAAAATAACTACGAACATATTTTAACTGGAAAATAATTAAGTAAGTAATTAAGTAAATAGAAATAAAGAAATAAAGAAACAAAGAAACAAAGAAACAAAGAAACAAAGAAACAAACTCCAATCCCGATCCCACCCAACACATCCCAGTCATCCCCAGCATCCACCGCGGCAGACCAGTTCGTGATGAAAAGAAATATAGTGGGTAAGTTTTCAGAAAATATGGTAGAACAGGGTCAGTTTTATTTGTAGAGCATTAGTTGAGATTTACATTTTAAATCGCTTTGATAGGATAATAAATTTTTCTACTATGTTAAAAATTTTATCATTAGCATTATTGTCTAAGTCCGGATCGCCATACAACAGAATTCTGATATCAATTTTAAGAAGTGTATTTATGGTTTCTTGCCGTTCTTTTCTATACTTGGGGCAGGCCATGAAATAATGGTAAGAATCTTCTATGAGGTTCCCACAGGATCTTCTGAAATATGCATCATAAATTTATGGTAATTTAGTTCACTCTTTAAATTTCGAAGACGAGCGAGAATGATCTGTAAAGGTCTGGTACCGCAGAAAAAATAATGCGGGATTTTAGGATCGTTTCTTTTCAACAGACGTTTGAAAGAACTAATGGGCATAGGTATTTTATAGTTTTCAGGTATTGAATTCCATTCGATGATGGTTGATGGAAGGAAAGAGTTTTTATATTGGTTGGTATTGCATTTGATAGGACGATAATTATTTCTATTTCTTAAGTTGTGAGTTGTGATGTCACTTATTTTAGGTGGAAGCAGAGAATACAGATACGATGGTACCATATTGTTGATCATTTTGAAGAAAAGACATAGACGGTGCCTTGTTCGCCTTACTTTGAGGGAGGAAAATCCTGATTCCTTGTACACTAATGCATGAGATGTTCCGCGAACTAATCCTGAAATAGTCCTTAGTGCGTCCAGATGAAGATTTTCCATAAGATTGGAGTTTTCTTCCGAACAGTTGTCCCACACTACATCAGCATAGTCGAAGTTTGGTAAAATGAATGAGTTATAAGTTGTTTCTAGTGAGGAACGAGATAGTCTATATTTCAAAGATTTAAAGAAGTCAACTTGATTCCGGATTTTGCTTGCCAGGGATTTTATATAAGAAAGGAACGTTTCGGACTATATATAATTTAACGGCTATCCATAAATAATTTACTGAAGGGTAGAGTTCACTAGCTTCTGATCCGGCTAATGTGAACGGAAAATGCATCGTATAATGAACTATTATATAACTTCCTTTACAAGTCATTACAATATATATATTTTGTTTTGACTTAATTCCATTTATGTTTTAAATTAAAACAATTTTCGTCACTTAAAACTAATAACCTTTCATGTCTTACAAGTTACAGAGAGTGCAAGTATAATGGAAAGTTCTTGTGTTTTGTAACCAGTAAAATGTGAACCGTGAACTAGAGCAGGTGTCCCGGGGGATTATTTGATTAAATCAACTAATGTAGCCCGGCTCTTGATTCCGTTTATTTACAGTAGTTAAACCAAAGCACTATTTTCCTCCTAAATGATTTACATATATATATGAATCATATTGAATATGCTTTGTTTTTTCAGGATTATATTTTGTATCGTGAGTGGGTTTGGTGATGATAAATTTCGGGAAATGGTCGGAATAATGCATCTTTGATCCATTGATGCCACAAAACAGAGACAAAACTAGTTTTATAGCAAGTAACTGCAATGGACGAAGAAAATTCTCTCGCCGAAACAAGGTGAAAGGTATGAATTCGGTTCCTAACCTGGAGTGTTTTCACTTCCTGGGAATCTGAGATTTGAAAACCATCGACTTGGTAAGGGTCTTTCACACTCAGGATTCGCTAGGACGTGGATTTAGGGGGTACGGGGTGCGTGTCCCTTGAACTCAGAAGGTGGGGTGATGAAAGGGTCTCGGTTCCCCCCTCCCATAATACGATTAGTAAGAAAGATTTTTTGAAGAATCAAAATCGATCATATGACAATCGGGGTAGGATGCAAAAATGTAGCCCAAGATTCACCCTGTACGAACTTGAACTATTTGGTTAAAGACTTTCTATTTTTAGACGATCGTGGTGGGCGAAAACGATTTGGTGTGTAAAAGATATTTTAAAAAAGTTTCAGAATAGTTTGTAGGAACTATTAAGTCATTGGTAATAAGAAAGGGAGCCTTGCCATAAATTACACTGCAAAGTTTTTTATAAAATTGTGGACGAACGACGCGTCAAATATTTTTTAAGTGATATAACGACTTTATCTCCAAAATCACTTACAAAAAATCATTGTATTCCTTTTTATAATGTTTTACATTACTAAGCATATCTTAAACTATTCAAAGTTTATTTTCAATATTGTTCTAAAGAATATCAAAATGCTTTTTTATTTATATATTTATATATTTATGGTATTTTTATTTATCAATGCTGTGTTAATAATAGAATTAACGTATTTTCAATAAAACATCTTATATATATTGGTTATCATTGAGAAGTTAAAGGCGGACTATTCATTCAGAATTGCCGCGTCCAAATAGCTAGCTAGAAGATTGTGACACGAAAATAGCGAGTAGCCATTTGATCAGCATTACACACGTTATCTCGGTTTATAGTACCATCGGATCGACTAGATTACGCTTATTTGCCATTTATAGAAAACTCATAAGCACTGGTGCTTAGTCTTTGATGCAAGTCGGAGGAGCTGACATGGAAAAGGCGTTTGAAATTGTCTATCTGATGGGACAATAAACCGAGGTCCCATGTGGTACAGGCTGTTTACGTTAAAGATCCCTGATGTTTGATTTTTTCAGTGAGTTATTCTTAATACAGTTTCTAAAAGTGGCATCGAAAATGTCTTTTATTGTTCCACTTGCTGTAATACGTCGAGTTTTAACATCAAACAAGTCCTTTCAATTTTTAAAGAGACTAAAACAAACAAGCTGCAAGGGCCTAGGCAAAATGGAGGAAGCGTGAAGCGTGAGTTGCTCTGAAAACGAGGCAGCGACTTTTGCACGAAGGTTAAGGTTAAGGGCAGAAACATCATCTAAAAATAGATTTACTACACAAATCTTTCAGGTAGAATAATGCAGACCACAATCATTTTAATAAAACACAGTGGCTATTTTTACGGGACCGTAAAGAAAAGTCTGTGGGCTATTTTTACGGCACTTTCCGTCACGCATGCGCAACGTTTATAATGGACTTAAAAATTGGCTATTTTTACGTCAGTGCCGTAAACAATGATATTTTTTGTTCGCTTTCTACAACCAAAGCAAAAGAAGACAGTGGAAATATAAGCAATTACTGTGATTTGAATACATTCGATCCCGTTATTTCAATCATTGGCTACTTAGTAGGCTAGATTAATTGAAATTTCAACTTTAAATGGTGCCCATTCCGTCTCGTTACCAAAGTTAATAACGTCAATGACGTCATTCATTGATAAAATGCGACGTGAACGAATGACGTTATTAATCACCATTTCAACGGCAAGAAAAATTGGCTTAATGCTGCCCTTTTGCCCCTTTTCTCAGAAGTATGTGAAGAAACACTCAATCTGATAATATTTTTAAATAGTGCTATTAATTACGATTTTAACGATGTAAAATTTGAGCTAGTTTGATAGAAGAAGGAGTTGTTAAAAACCTCATGGTGGTGATTTTGCTGAAGATTGCTTTTTGACACTGCTATAGACCTTATTCACGTCTCGCTTTGAAACCGAGTTTCTTAACGCAAATGACGTCATCCATTCATAAGATGCAACGTCAAAGGAATGAAAAGGAATATGACGTCACTAATCACCATATCAACAGCGAAAAATGGGCTTAAAACTACCTTTTTGGTCCTTTTCTCAGAAATCTAATGAAGAAACACTTCATCTGAAATTATTTTCAAATAGCGTTATTTATTCTGATTTTAACGATGTAAAATTTGATTAGTTTCAAGCTAGTTGGATTGAAGAAGGGGGCGTTCAAGTCCTCAAGGTGGTGATTTTGCTGCAGTAGCTAGACGTTGTTTTGTTTGTTTGCCGTTGAGCGGGTACGTATTGCCCACTGCAGCAAAATCGCCACCTTGAGGTTTTATAACGCCTCCTTCTTCAATACTTTACTCAAACCCCACCCAGAACTTCATAGCAATAGAACTAACGTAATTCGATTCAAAGGACCTGTGGCGCGTTCATTTTTTATTCACTAAAAGTC
Source organism: Lottia scabra (assembly GCA_029955415.1). NCBI lineage: Eukaryota > Metazoa > Mollusca > Gastropoda > Lottiidae > Lottia > Lottia scabra. The sequence continues at coordinate 11,018,703 of JARJEI010000009.1, forward strand.
TTAGCCTAGATTGACGTTATTTTAGACTTTGCGTTATTGTTTCTAAATCGTGAACTGCGCATGTGTTATAGTAAGTGCCGTAAAAATAGCCCACAGTCTTTTCTTTACGGTACCGTAAAAATAGCCACTGTGTTAATAAAAAGGTTTAATACAAACTTTATCAGTTTCTACTTTAATAAATAAAAAAAAAACATTGCACATGTTACAAATATAAATATACAAGCTTTTTAGTATAAATAATAATAATAGCAAACCACAGATTGTCTACAAATGTTTGTGTATAAATGATAGAATTCAGACCACAATAATTTTCTTGGTCTTTAATTAAAAGATTTACTACAAACATTAGCAGTTACTACTCTTCGCTTAAATAAAAATTGGCACATGAGTTATTAAAATAAACATATAGATAAAAACTATATATAAATATGATTATGTTCATAAAATAAAACTGAACCCGTAAAAAAATGGCTTAATCTTGTATAGTGTAGGCCTGTAAATGGAAATAAGCTTACATTTAGCAGAAAGCTTTAAATTTTATTTTTCTCTAAATATTTTGAATTTTTTTTTGTATTACTAACTTTTCGTTTTTTAATTTTATTTTTTAAAATTATTATTATTTCTTTTTTGCCTACTATTTGACCCATTATGTAGAGAAATTCTTCCCAAAACACTTCTGTGAATCGGGTATGTAGATACTGACTATTTGTGTTAAGGCATATTCATCACACATCAAATCGAAATCGTTATTCTTTTAGATTATTGTTTACAAAGTGGAACTTGGGCTTGATATAAAAAAAAAACGATTTGATGGTTGATGAATATGCCTCGGTATTTCAATTTAAGCAACATCCCTGCGATCAGTTTTTCTGAAAAAGTTTCGTCTTTTGATTTGGTGCTCAGTGACTAAACTAGATGGGATCGTTGGACTTGGTTTGGACTTGGTTTAACCTGTCTTCTAATAGTTGAGCTGAGCCACCAATACTCTTTCAATAGAATGGTAAACGCTTCATAAAACTTGTACTAACTGATCGCAGGGCCTACAATAGCGAAATAGACGAAGCACGATGTTTCCGGTGGTAGATAATTGATACAAAAGAAAAAAGAGAAGCAAATACCCGAGGTTCAGGTCTGGACTTGGTGCGTATAAAATTTGCTTCATCTTTGATCTAACGTATCAATAATCCGGGAATTCCTCACCATACATCGTACTTCGTCTATTCGTCTATGAACAAATTTTGCCAATTAAGGTGGTAATTTTTTGGCATCGAGGCTTAGGTTGTCCGCAACATCTATTCTGCTCTTAGCAGTAAAGTACATAACGTACATTTTGTAGAATTCTTCACTGCCCATGGCATATGGCAATCCTTTTTCAAAGTATTTAATGGCTTTTGCAGCAAGATTTCTGAAATATAACAAAGACATCTGTAAAAAAAATGACCACGATATATCCATCAAAGATTCAAACATTTGTCAAGCAAGTTTCAAAATCCAATAAATTTACAGAATATTTCAAAATTGTCAGAACCGATCAATCAAAAACGTTAAACAAACATCCAATCACAAATGCCAAAATAAGTCCATCAAAAATGTCATAACTATACCCAAGTCAATTCAAAATATTTCTCAAAGATGTCACTTATCTGTCAATCAAAAAATTCTAATATATATTAATAAAAAAAAGTCACACGATATCAATCAAAATATCAAAGTCCAAACAAAGCTTAGAGTTCTCCTTACCTTTCTATCTGCATGTAGCCAATTTGTTCGTAGGCGATCACGCACGCATAGTCAATTTTATTGGCTTTCTGGTAAGTTTCGAATGCCTTGGCCTTCTCATCTACTCTCATATACATTTCTCTAAAATGAAAAAAATAATTATATTGATTTTGATGTTCACAAAACAAGACGACTTTTTCCTCTAGTTAAAATGAACTTCATAAAATGGTATCAAATTTTAAAGGCATCGTGATTCTAAATACATGTGGGGTTTATTGTGAACTTAATGTAAGAACGAGTGCTGGTGTCTTCGTCCACGAAAAGTTGCCCTCTTTCATCCTGCAGTTACTAAAACGTATTGTTATTATCTTCTGACTAGCCTGGTAAAACAAAGTTTTGTACTTACGCTTTGTAGGTGAGAATGCGTCCAATGTGTGGAGCTAAGCGATGCGCTATCTCATAGTGTTTCTCAGCTTCTTTAAAGTCTTTTCTACTGGTCAACACCTAGAGTAGAAATCATAAAGATCAGATTTATTTTGTAATAGACATTGTATTCGGTGTTAAAGAAGAAATACTATAGAACAGTGGTTCTCAACCTTTTTCAAGCTGTGGCCCAAATTCACGAAGCTCCCGGAGCTATGGCCCCCTGTTCTATTCCAAAATGGGGAATATAGCGCAAGGGTTGTTGTCTTGTGCTTCCTCATCATCAGCATGTCAGATGCATTTGAACACAAGCAACTACAGATCTTACACAGCAAAATATAGTTAAATAAAAGATGGACTTGAGAAAAATGATATACATCTTCACGCGTCATGGCCCCCTGACAAACACACCATAGAACCCAGGATGGGAACCACTGCTATAGAAACATTGACAAAGTATACAAGAAATTAATTAATTGCATTGATTTGCACCATTCCAATTTCAGTCAGATGTCTGTAGTTCTCAGTGTTTTATGACAGCGCTGTGACAAAAGTTCTTCATAATATCCAAGGACCTTTGCTATTTAGATATAATATACATAGTTACAGACCTTAGCATAAAGAAAATGTATCATGTATTGGTCTTGGTACTTCTCTACCATTTCTTTAAACATGGCATCACCGTCATGTTTGAAATGGAAGTGTGCAACACTCTCGTTGGCCTGTCGGAGCACTGAAAAAAACACAGAGTAAGCATCATTTAAGGTCATTTTCTTGGGTGTCTTATGATACACTTCCTTATGTGTTGATCTACTTCCTATAAGATAAACTTATAAGCTATAACAATATTTGCCTGTTATTTTGGATTTTGAATTTTTGATTTCAATGATTTTCGTTGTTGTTATTAAGTTATTTATTGGGTGGTTAAGTAAGTATGGATCATTGTCTTGAGTACTATTTTCTTGACCCAAAAGAAGGATATTTGTATACTTACGAGCCAAAGCTTTGGCAGTCATAGCCGGAATGGACTCGGGTTGAAAGCGGAGAGCCTGAGTGTAGTTTTCAATCGCTTTCATAGTATTACCCAGTTTTAGGTATTCCTGAAAATAACCAAAATGTTTTATCACTGAAATACAAGATGATGCAAATCAAGTATTGTATTGTTGCTGAAATTCTAGCGTAAAGGTCCTTTCAACTCAAATTCAAGATGGCCTTTCCAAGCCAGTGTCCTATAACAGCTACCAGCGAATATTAATAATAGTCAATAAGCTATATCAGCATTACAACTGCGCATGTCAGATGACCTCCCACGTCGGTAACGTCAAAGGTCACGAGAACCTAAGTAGACAACGTCAATGGCGTCAATCTAGAACTCAATGTAAACATTGTACGTTCGAGTAAGGGTTTAGTTATTAATACTATTCCTTAAACCATAGAATTAGAAACTTATACTTCTATGCTTAAACCAAGGCTTGAGGAAATAATGCCGTAAGAAGTGGCGGAACATAGATTGTGAAATAGGCCTATTACACTCTACGTCACATGGGAAAGACTTGTCTTGTGTAAGCTTACACATTTCTACAGAGTTAGCCTAGCGGATCCACACAAAATGAAAGAATGGATTAATTTGGTGAGTTTTATTAACCATGTTTATCCTATACCATATATAAAGCCTGTGTACTATCCATATTGAACGAGTTTTATACTAATTTTATAAGCCCGGAGTAAGGTAAGCCCGTAATGTAATTGGCGTAAGATAGACCTATGATTAGGCCGAGGCCTAGAGTTCGGCTTAGCCTCACCTAAATAGGACAATTTAATGCCATTGTTGCCCCAATCTCGACAACTTATGGTAAGCATACTCTGCCTATGGCGCCTAACCCGTCTTTTTTATGAATTATTTGAATTTGTTCTTATTTAATGCAGGGTGTGACTAATTTATCTTGTGTTTCTATGTTTTTTCTATAGGGCCTATGGCATGGTCTAAAAAAAGTTGTCATTCTGGTAATTCATTTAAATATTGTTTCTATATATTCTTCCAGTTAATGTCAATCAGTTGATGGAAGAGGTTTGTCAAGCTTGTATAGATGGAACAATTACAGACAAGTTTGAAGCAGTCAACGTTCCAACATCACTCACAGCACAATATGACCATCAGGTTAAAGCAGAGGCCAGAGGCAGTCAAAAACTTTGTGTCCAGATTTGGATGTCAGTAATGAACAGGCAACATTTAATCATCTTATACCCGTAATTAAAGGGATTGTAAGGTTTTCTAAATTTGTTATGTGTATAGGGGATAGCTTCAATTTGCACCAATCCCAATTTTCATTCCGACGTCTACGGTTCTTGCAAAACTAACGTGTTTTATGAATGAAGCTACTATCTATTCAATTAACATCATTAAACACGCAAGTTTTAGTGGAATTGCAAGAACCACAGATGTCGGAATGAAAATTAAAATGGTGCAAATTGATGGAATGAGTGTCCCCGATAGAAAGAATTTTAAAAACTTCTTCACAATCCCAATAACAAACAGTACTCATTTTCCAAATCTCATGTTAGGGGATGAGTAAACATCCTTCAAGCTTACCTTGTGCGTGGATAAATCCTACTCTACCTCTCCATGGATTGGAGTAGGTTGGGTAGCCCGCTGGCAACACTTGCCCTGACAACACTTGCCCTGACTTTTGGCTTCCATTTTTTTTTACTCAATATTATACTAATCTATGCTATATTGGTGTTTGTATATATGCCGTGGTCATCAAAGGAAACTATGTATAGTTCTTACATGGAAATAACACTCACACAAATGTATGAATGACCCATGTGAAATAAAGAGATTATTGCGTTCATTACTTGTTTTATTATTATTATTATTATACAGCCTGCATAGGCAACATCAAGCACATCTGGGTCCACATTTGGAAAGCTGGGTGCTGGATGCATTCCTTAGCTTGACCCTCATTTTTCTCTCTAACTCTCTTCAATACAGCAAAGACATTCTTCAGGTTTGTCCAAATGTAGGCCTATGTAAGAGCATGAACCTCACTGACACCTGAAATTATAAGATGGTACTTTATTACTAGCAAATGGGAGTTGTAAATGAGCTTTCTAAACGATTAGGCCTAGTGTAGGCCCTACACTAATAATATGTGGCAGTGGAATAGCTCAGTCGGTAGCTAGTTAGATTGCCGTTTGCTAGGTGATTAGGTGCCTAAGGGCAATACAAATTTCTGATGCCACGGCCAGTGCTTTCGAGAGTCGGTCCGGTGTCGGGCTTCACCCCTAATAATATAGAACAGAACTACACACCAGTCAAATATCTTTGTTTTTTTCTTGTAATTTTAGGCCTACTAGTCTAGCTCTAAGCCTAGGCCTATTACGTCATATTCAAACGATTGTCAAAATCTACCAACTTTGCCACAAAGTAATTACACAATTTAGTTCAGAAATGTTTGTTTTACATGATATAAAGTGAAAATAACCATACAATACATGTGGCGTAGGAAATCATAAAATGGAGGGAATCCCTTTTCTTATTCTTTGTTGACACTGACAAATATTAATATCGTATCGTCACGTGTCTATTTATCAATAACTCTTGATAGGACTTTCGTCGTTAAACATATTAAAATCTAGGAAATCCGATCAATTAAATAATGTGTTTAACTTACCATTCATTATTAATATTATTCAGCCTACCAAAATCGACAGAAAAGCCCCCATGCAGAAGCTGGCTCGCCATTCCATTGATCATTCAATCAACAAGTAGGCCTAGTCCCTGGTCGTCAGTTTTCACTGCAGCCTTCTGGTCGCTGACGGTCATAATAACGGGTAAATTCTGCAAACTAGAACAGTACACCATGACCACTAATTCCTTCCATTCACTGGTAGCCCTCTCTTTTGGCAAAACTCTGTCAACTGCTGAACTTTCCATTTTTCAAAACTTTCGATATCTTCCTGCTCCGCCATTGATGTTGATCTTTTGGTTCCCGTGACCTTTGACACAATCCCACCATGCACCGCGCGGCTCAGACTCTGAATCCGCTTATTAGCGACAAATATCAACACCGTCAAAATATCCATTTATCTTCAATTTATTGTTCATGGGCTGCTTGTTACACAGGAACATGTCACTTTGATGCCTTTATCTGACCCATGTAAAATAAAGAATGTATTATTTATAAAGGAAAATATATGGACCTACCTCTCCTCTATGAAAGAACACGTCTGTATTACCAGGTGCTATATCTATAGCCCGATCAAAACATCTTTCTGCTTGCTCTGGCTGTTGTGCCCAGTGAAAAAGACTAGCAGTCTGTATGAGTATTGTTGCCGATAACTACAATACAGTATCAATATTATTATTTAAATACAGTCCAGTAAGGATATATCTGCACTCAGGTCTAATCGGATTTGAAACAAAAACACAAACTATTTTTTTAGGTAGAACAAATAGGTTGAAAGTTGGAAATCGAAAAAGAGTAGGCTGATTCAATGGTCCTGACAAAATTCAAAAAATACTGTAAACATTTACCATTGGATCCCTATTACCAATAGGCCTAATGTCTACCCTCATTAGTAACCCTAAGGCTACATCCGCAGAACCGTTAAGGAACTTGGCTGTTGCCAGTAGTAACATGTACTTCTGTGGATTTGAAGAGGAAACAATGTCACCTGGGTTTAGGTTGAAGGCCATCAAGATGTTCCCTGCCAAGAATTCTTTATGGGCGTGGACAAGGGCTCTGTAAATACAAAAAATATATAAATATATTGTTGAAAATATCATGTAAAAATTTTCTACTGTAAGCTCTATACTCAAAATTCAAATATAATTCAAGTAGAGGGTTTTAAAGGCACAATCCTATCAAAAATTTTGTAAATGAATATTGTTCATACAAAAATGTAATAAAAAATTGGATTTTTAAGTTCCTGATGAACGTTTACTTTTTCCAATTTCAGATTGAAAGTTTTTCGAAAGCTGCTGAAGCCGTACCTGAAGATCGACTCCAATAAAACTTGAAATCGAGGAGAATCTTACCTGTCCCGATCCCTCACTGTACTGGTTGATTCGTTATCAACTATCTTTAAAGGATGATTATGGTATCTTTCCATGAACTCATCCACAACATACTTGGGAGGAGACATGTGTGAATGGTACTGTAACAAACAATTTTTTAAACATCAATATAAATGATTCACTTATGTTACAATTTGGGTGCCAGAAAGTAACTCCTTGAAACTGTAGTTAAGAGAGGATATCGGTTGACAAAGGGCGTGGTTTAGAGGGGATATCGGTTGTTCGGTTAAAGGGATGTCAGTTTACACCGAGCGTGGTTTAGAGGGAGTAGCAGTTGACCGAGGGTGTGGTTTAGAGGGGTTAGTAGTTGACAGGGGGTATGGTTGAGAGAGGTTAGTAGTTGACAGGGGGTGTGGTTTAGAGGGATTAACAGTTGGCAGAGGGTGTGGTTTAGAGGGGTTAGTAGTTGACAGGGGGTGTGGTTTAGAGGGGTTAGTAGTTGACAGGGTGTGTGGTTTAGAGGGGTTAGTAGTTGACAGGGGGTGTGGTTTAGAGGGATTAGCAGTTGTCAGAGGGTGTAGTTTAGAGGGGTAGTAGTTGACAGGGGGTGTGGTTTAGAGGGATTAGCAGTTGGCAGAGGGTGTAGTTTAGAGGGGTTAGTAGTTGACAGGGGGTGTGGTTTAGAGGGATTAGCAGTTGGCAGAGGGTGTGGTTTAGAGGGGTTAGTAGTTGACAGGGGGTGTGGTTTAGAGGGATTAGCAGTTGGCAGAGAGTGGTTTAGAGGGGTTAGTAGTTGACAGGGGGTGTAGTTTAGAGGGGTTAGTAGTTGACAGGGGGTGTGGTTTAGAGGGATTAGTAGTTGACAGAGGGTGTGGTTTAGAGGGGTTAGTAGTTGACAGGGGGTGTAGTTTAGAGGGGTTAGTAGTTGGCAGGGGGTGTGGTTTAGAGGGGTTAGTAGTTGACAGGGTGTGTGGTTTAGAGGGGTTAGTAGTTGATAGGGGGTGTAGTTTAGAGGGGTTAGTAGTTGACAGAGGGTGTGGTTTAGAGGGGTTAGTAGTTGACAGGGGGTGTGGTTTAGAGGGGTTAGTAGTTGACAGGGGGTGTGGTTTAGAGGGGTTAGTAGTTGACAGGGGTGTAGTTTAGAGGGATTAGTAGTTGACAGGGGGTGTAGTTTAGAGGGATTAGTAGTTGACAGAGGGTGTAGTTTAGTCAAGGTGTCGGTTTATAGAGGGTTGGTCAACAGGTAGTTCAAAAAAGCAATTTACCTGGAAAGATTTAGTTGTTTTGTCTTGAGCTAATAGATGAATTATTTCCTGTATTTTACCTTGTAATTGAATATCAGGGAGTTTTAACAAATAAGCAATGGTGGCATAATCTGAAAATACAGCAGGTTACATCCGTTATTCAGGTCTTTTTCAAATCAAACTGGTAATCAGTTAGCTGGAAGTGGACATTACCTTGGCATCCAACCTAAATGGGCATTATCTCGGTAACCAGCCTATCACTGCGATATTAGTAAGTATAAAGCAGGCCTTATCTTGGGCTCAATATCTGAACCACAATACAGAGCATTAATCCCATTGTCTCAATATTAGGTCTTTATGAAATGAAAGTAAAAAGGCAATACACCACTTACCACCTAGAGCTTCTTGTAGCTTCCCGTAATGAAGATAGGCTGCGGCTCGCCTAAGGTAGACATCTACGTCTTCATTATATTGTTTTAAGGACATAGTACAGTCCTTTAAAACATTTTCTTGATCGTTCTGTAAAAAATAAGACATATTTAAATTATGGTTACATATCTCAACGCCCAATACAATCAGAATTATTAAAATTATTGTTACACATCTCAACCCTTCGCTACGTCTCGAATTTCTGTGGCCATTGTTTCCCTAACGCCACCCCCACCCCCCCCCCCCCCCCCTCTTTCCTTTTCAACTAATGATCCACTGAAACTTTCTTAGACCGTTTGTGGGCTCATGTAGAACTGCAAACATGAAAATCTTCGGCTTTTTGTTTTAATTAATGGTTAGGAATTAAATATTGATTTAATCACGATGTGAGAGAAAGAGAGTATAATGAACACTTACAACTTCCTTATAGGCCAACGATCGGCATCCATATATCTTTGCCTTTAAGGCTTTGTCTGTCTCTGGACATACACCAGCACCATCTGTAAAGCACGCAATGGCTTCTAGGTAGTTATGTCGTTTTAGCAGCTTATCTCCTGCTTTTAAGAAACAATCGGCAAAGATGGCTTCCACTTTTAACGGAGGTAACTCTACCGTCGTGGGTTGGATTTCATTGACTGACTTTTTATCTGAAAATTAGAAAATATAGATATAGGCCTATCATATCACAGATGAACAAAAGAAAGGGAGAATTGAAAAAAAAAAACAAACTCATTAATTTTACCCGCTTCCAAACTTTTTGTCGTTAATGTGTCGTACTCATTTACAGCTATATCGACTGCCATAGCTCATTGACATTTTCATTGGAGAGTGTAGAGAGTTGGGTGAGGATTCCTTCCCCCTAAACAGAAACGCGGCAACTAGTCTTGCCAATTAACGACTTTTGACTTTGTCTAAAAAGCACCAGACCCGTAACGTTACAACGGTAAAACCTGACCAAATTTTAGAGGCTGATTCTGTTTCATTCAACGAAATATTCTACCAATTATGCTGGTATATCCATACGCTACACGTTGTTGGTCCAAAAGAAACAATAGAAAGAAAAGTAAGAGAAAAAATCTATTTTTGGAAATCTTTATCAAAGTAGTTACGCTTACTCACCTTTTTGACGGTCATCTTTAAACTTTCTAACGAGCTTCTGAATAAGGTACACCCCCGCTATTCCCACCCCTATCCCTGCAACAACTGATCCTAAGTTATATCCGCCTAAATTCCAGACAGGCATTTCGAAAAAATCCGAAGAAAATCCAAAAGTATCTTAAATCTTAAACCGCGTCTTAACTTAATAAGTTCTGCGTTTAGGGTGAAGAACTACTACCGTTGTCCGGCAACATGTCACTACGCTTTTTAAAAATGTCCCTTAACGTTCTAAAATTCTAAAATCCCTCCCATTAGGTTCATTTACATGAATTCTTTAGGTTTGACCCAAAATTGTTCAAAAAATTAAATTTGACGTCAAAAATTATTGTTTCCAAAAATGGGACTATTTGACGTCGCATGTTTATATTGCTCTTGCCTAGGACGTTATGCGGTTCGTCTGTTCCTATTATGACGTTACGTCAAAGCCTTAATGCGGTAATTCCAACTTTTGATTCTCAAATGTAACCCTTTTATTCTAAACCTTAATAAAATGTGATATTCATTTATTATACTCCTAAGAATCCATAAAATACAGACTGTATATAGCTCTAAACGTTCCGTATTTCCCTAATATAATGGAATCAAATTTAACTCTAAAGCGAGTTAATCATAAGGCTACAAACTGCAACTAGCGTTTGATACAATTTGTTTTCCAACATTTTCCGATGACTGATGTCACCCTTGAATATTTCAAGTGCTGTAGTTACTGACAGAGGTTACAGATGTCGAGAATGCAAAGTCAAGAATACACAGTTGGTAATGTTATTGATACAAAATGCAGAGATTAAGATTGCTAGAAAACGATTTAAAGTTGGGGTTTTCATTATTATAAAAAGTATTCTTGAAAACTGAAATAAGTAATTCTTTACTTTGCAATTCAAATTACGACAGTCTGATTTTGTAGAGAATGAATTTTGTAAAACACGACATGTAGAAATAGGAATTTTTGACTTTGCAATCTTGACATTGCACACAGTTTTGGCAACGATACCCCTCCATAGTAGACATCTCATTAAGAGAAGTGTATTTTTATTGTGTTAATTTAAATGACTCGATTGCAACATATCCAATGAGCAGTTTTGAATCATTGAAGTACTCCATGATCTAATGGTCCATGACCGCAAGCTGTAGGTACTGTCGTTAATACAAATGAGGCTTTAATAATACTAATAGAAATTTCTACATATGTTGTCTAATTATTCTATTACTATATAAGGTAGTGACTGTTTTAGAAACTACAGATAGAAAACAACAGCGATCAGAGATACAACTAGAAAACTGTATCATTCTCCACTCTTTCTCTCTCTCTCTCCTGTAACAGGTTTTTATTATACAGACTGTAATAGCCACCCATTCTAGTAACATCACAACTAGATTACTCTTACCACAGCACCTTTATCAACAACTAAAAGTATCCAAGATGGCGCTCGAAGATTTTAAAAAGAAATTTAGTGGAAAATGGAAGCAAGAAAAAACAGAAAATTTGGAGGAATTTTTTAAACTAATGGGTAAGAGTGTAGCTTATTTGATTCATTTCATACAATAATAAAAAATTGACGTTAGGTCCATTTACAAAATAAGTCTTGATTGTTCTTGTTGGTCAGAAGGATACAATCTGCAACGTTCTCTTTTACGCCTTTTGAATCAATTTTATATTATCTGTGGAGAGTTAAAAATACGACTCGTAATTTATTGAAGTTACGCCTTAATATAGCATAAAGAAGATACCTGTTTAGAAATTAAGATTAAAATTACTAGTTTGGGGTATATTTGAAGCGATTAAGAAATTTTCATGCAGTTCTTGTAGTTCGGGAGAATGTATTTTTTATCATTTGTTTTTTTCGTGGCAGATTTGAATATCGTCGACATAAAACTTTTGATGGAAGTAAACCCTATGGAAGAATATAAAATAGATGGCGACCATGTTATATTGATCAACAATGTAGGACCAATGTCGTCACAAAGCAAATTTAAACTTAACGAAGAATTTGAAGAAGAGAGAATGGGAATTAAAATGAAGGTAGGTTAATAATTCATAATTCCTGGATCAAAATTATTTTTTTTCATAAGATGAAGAAACTAAGAGTCACTGCTAAAATTGCGAAAGAATACTCATACATACCACTGATGCCTGTCTTTCAATTTATTCCCAATTTTATTGTAGGTCTATACGTAGTTCAACCTCAATTACCGACATAATTTTGCCAGGGACCCGTGGAGGGAGGTAGTTGGAGGGTCTGATCATTTTTTTCAGAGGGATATGATCCCCTCCCCCTTTCCCCCTTTGTCACTCTACGGGCTTTGATACCTCCTTTGTAATTTCACGAGATTGTAGATTAACGGAATTGTTTTGCATGTACGGATTTTTATTGTAGAGTGTAGGTCGATATGAAGATGGAAAAATTAAAATTGAAAGTTCACCGATCAATAACCCGGAAGTAAAACCCCAATTTGTTACGATTCAAAAACTCAGCGACGAACAAAGTCTTTCGGTATGTATTCATGTTTATAACACACATTTGGAAACTTTACCCCATTTTCAAAATGTTACAGAGGATAAGCCGGGCTGTAATATACTTACTCGATGTTTTTGATGCATAAACCTAATTCAAGAACCGAATTCGTAATATTTGCAAAAAAACAAATTCGTAATCTTTGCAAGAACCTAATTCATAATCTTTGCAAGAACCTAATTCATAATCTTTACAAGAACCGAATTCATATTCTTTACGAGAACCTAATTTATAATCTTTGCAAAAATCCTTGCAAGAACCTAATTCATAATCTTTGCAAGAACCTAATTCATAATCTTTGCAAGAACCTAATTCTTAATCTTTGCAAAAACCTAATTCGAAATCTTTGCAAAAATCTAATTTGTAATCATTGCAAGAACCAAATTCATATTCTTTGCAAGAACCGAATTCATATTCTTTACAAGAACCTTATTCATAATATTTGCAAGAACCTACATGTAATTCGTAATCTTTGCAAGAACCTTTGCAATCCAAAACGATGAAACTTGGCAAAAACCTCATTTCCAAAACTTTAAAAGTTGTAAATGTCTGAATTGTAAGGGTCTGATTCTCTAATTATAAAACAATGCAAAAATGTAGCCCGAGATTGTCCCCGTACTAATTTGAACTATTTGGTTAAAGATCTGATAATGAAAGTTATGTTTCTATTTTTTGACGATCGTGGTGGGCGAAAACGATTTGGTGTGTAAAAGATATTTTAAAAAAGTTTCAGAATAGTTTTTAGGAACTATTAAGTCATTGGTAATAAGAAAGGGAGCCTTGCCATAAATTCCACTGCAAAGTTTTTATGAAATTGTGGACGAACGACACGTCAAATATTCTTTTAAGTGATATAACGACTTTATCTCCAAAATTACTTACAAAAAATCATTGTATTCCTTTTTATAATGTTTTACATTACTAAGCATATATTGAATTATTCAAAGTTTATTTTCAATATTGCTCTCAAGAATATCAAAATGCTTTTTTATTTATATATTTATGGTATTTTTATTTATATATTTATGGTATTTTTATTTATCAATGCTGTGTTAATAATAGAAATAAAGTATTTTCAATAAGACATCTCATATATATTGGCATAGCCGTAGGAGACAGGGGGACTTTCGGGCAAAACGTCCCCATATTCGAGCAAAATATCAATAACATTCGGGCAATAAGTCGGTTTGCCCCCCTGTTAAGTCGTGGGCCCCTACGGCTATATATATTGATTATCATTGAGAAGTTAAAGGCGGACTATTCACTCAGAATTGTCGTGTCCAACTAGATAGCTAGAAGAATGTGACACGAAAATAGCGAGTAGCCATTTGATCAGCATTACACACCTTATCTCGGTTTATAGTACCATCGGATCGACTAGATTACGTTTATTTGCCATTTATAGAAAACTCATAAGCACTGGTGCTTAGTCTTTGATGCAAGTCGGAGGAGCTGACAATATGGAAAAAGCGTTTGGTCTATCTGATGGGACAATAAACCGAGGTCCCATGTGGTACAGGCTGTTTACGTTAAAGATCCCTGATGTTTGATTTTTTCAGTGAGTTATTCTTAATACAGTTTCTAAAAGTGGCATCGAAAATGTCTTTTATTGTTCCACTTGCTGTATTACGTCGAGTTTTAACATCAAACACGGTTCTCTCAATTTTTAAAGAGACTAAAACAAACAAGCTGCTAGGGCCCAGGCAAAATGGAGGAATCGTGAAGCGTGAGTTGCTCTGAAAACGAGACAGCGACCTTTGCACGAAGGTTAAGGTGAAGGACAGAAACATCATCTAAAAATAGATTTACTACACAAATCTTTCAGGTAGAATAATTCAGACCACAATAATTTTAATAAAAAGATTTACTACAAACTTTATCAGTTTCTACTTCAATAAATCTACAAACATTAGCAGTTACTACCCTTGCTTAAATAAAAATGTGCACATGTGATATTAAGAAATAAACATATAGATAAAAGCTATATATAAATAAGATGATTATGTTCATAAAATAAAACTGAACTCGTAAGAAAATGGCCTAATCTTGTATAGTGTAGGCCTGTAAATAGAAATAGGCTTACATTTAGCAGAAACCTTAATGCTTTCAATTTTCTTTTTCTCTTAATATTTTGAATTTTTTTTCAAAACTTAACTTAACTTTTCGTTTTTTAATTTTATTTTTTAAAATTATTATTATTTCTTTTTTGCCTACTATTTGACCCATTATGTAGAGAAATTCTTCCCAAAACACTTCTGTGAATCGGGTATGTAGATACTGACTATTTGTGTTAAGGCATATTCATCACACATCAAATCGAAATCGTTATTCTTTTAGATTATTGTTTACAAAATGGAACTTGGGCTTGATATAAAAAAAAAACGATTTGATGGTTGATGAATATGCCTCGGTCCCTCGGTATTTCAATTTAAGCTACAGCCCTGCGATCAGTTAAACGTTTTTCTGAAACAGTTTGGTCTTTTGATTTGGTGCTCAGTGACTAAACTAGATGAATGGGGCCTCTTTTAGTGACCGTTGGACTTGGTTTGGACTTGGTTTAACCTGTCTTTTAATAGTTGAGCTGAGCCACCAATACTCTTTCAATAAGTTTAATGGTAAACGCTTCTACTAACTGATCGCAAGGCCTACAATAGCGAAATAAACGAAGCACGAGGTTTCCGTTTCCGATAATAGGTATTTCTTTATTTAAACATTTTAAGAAGAAAGGCTCAGGTTGGACGCGACATCGATTCTGCTCTTGGCAGTAAAGTACATAACGTACATTTTGTAGAATTCTTCACTGCCCATGGCATATGGCAATCCTTTATGAAAAAGTTTAAGGGCTTTTGCAGCAAGATTTCTGAAATATAACAAAGATATCTGTAAAAAAAATGACCACGATATATCGATTAAAGATTCAAACATTTGTCAAGCAAGTTTCAAAATCCAATAAATTTACAGAATATTTCAAAATTGTCAGAACCCATCAATCAAAAACGTTAAAGAAACATGCCAAAAAAAGTCCATCAAAAAATGTCATAACTATACCAAAATATTTCTCAAAGATGTCACTTATCTGTTAATCAAAATATTGTAATATATATTAATCAAATACGTCACACAATGACAATCAAAGTCTAAACAAAGCTTAGAGTTCTCCTTACCTATCTATCTGCATGTAGCCAATTTGCTCGTAGGCTTTCAGGCACGCATAGTCCATCTTAACGGCTTTATTGAAAGTTTCGAATGCCTTGGCTTTCTCATCTATTAACAAATACATCTCTCTAAAATAAAAAGAATAATTATAATGATTTTGATGTTAACAAAACTAGACGGCTTTTGCCTCTAGTCTGGTATCAAATTTTAAAGGCAGCGTGATTCTAAATACATGTGGGGTTCAGTGTGAACTTAATGTAATAACGAGTGCTGGTGTTGTTGCCTTCTTTCACCCAGCAGTTACTAAAACGTATAGTAATTATCTTCTGACTAGCCTGGTAAAAGAAAGCTTTGTACTTACGCTTTGTAGGTGAGAATTCGTCCAATATGTGGAGCTAAGCGATGCGCTATCTCATATTGTTTCTCGGCTTCTTTGTATATCTTTCTACTGGTCAGCACCTAGAGTAGAAATCATCAAGATAAGATTTTATTTTGTAATAGACATCCTATTTGGTGTAATAGAAGATTTTCTTCTACTATAGAACAGTGGTTCCCAACCTTTTTCAAACTGTGGCCCAAATTCACGAACCTCCCAGAGGAGTCATGGCCCCCTGTCCTATTGCAAACTAGGGCAAAATAGGAAATATAGCGCAAGTCATCAGCAGGTCAGATGCATTTGAACACAAGCAGAACAGATCTTACACAGCAAAATATAATTAAATCAAAGTTGGGCTTAAGAAAAAATGATATACATCCTCACGCGACATGGCTCCCTGACAAACACCCCATGGCTCCGTAGTGGGTCATAGCCCCCAGGTTGGGAACCACTGCTATGGAAGCTCTGACAAAGAATACAAGAAATTTATTGATTGCACCGATTAGCACCATTCCAATTTTCAGTCAGATGTCTGTAGTTCTCAGCGCTGTGATAAAAGTTGTTCATATTATCTAAGGACATTTGAGATTCATATATAATATACATAGTTACTGACCTTAGCATAAAGAAAATGTATCATGTAGTGGTCATGATATTTCTCTACCATTTCTTTAAACAAGGCATCACCGTCATGTTTGAAATGGAAGTGTGCAACACTCTCATTGGCCTGTCGGAACACTGAAAAAAACACAGTAGAGTAAGCATCATTAATAAGGTCATTTTCTTGGGTGTCTTATAATACACTTCCTTATGTGTTGATCTACTTCCTATAAGATAAACTTATAAGCTACAACAATATTTGCCTGTTATTTTGGATTTTGAATTTTTGATTTAAATGATTTTCGTTGTTGGTATTAAGTTATTTATTGGGTGGTTAAGTAAGTATGGATCATTGTCTTGAGTACTATTTTCTTGATCCAAAAGAAGGATATTTGTATACTTACGAGCCAAAGCTTTGGCAGTCATAGCCGGAATGGACTCGGGTCGAAATCGGAGAGCCAGAGTGTAGTTTTCGATGGCTTTCATAGTATTACCCAGTTTTAGGTATTCCTGAAATCAACCAAAATATTTTATCAATGTAAATACAAGATGATGCAAACCAAGTATCGTATTGTTGCTGAAATTCTAGCGTAAGGGTCCTTTCAACTCATATCAAGATGGCCTTTCCAAGCCAGTGTCATATAACGGCTACCAGCGAATATCTAATAGTCCAATATCGACAAACATCAGCAGCCAAAATATCCATTTATCTTCAATTTATTGTTCATGGGCTGCTTGTTACACAGGAACATGTCACGTCGATGCCTTTATCTGACCCATGTAAAATAAAGATTGTATTATTTTATAAAGGAAATATGTGCACCTACCTCTCCTCTATGAAAGAACACGTCTGTATTATCAGGTGCTATATCTATAGCCCGATCAAAACATCTTTCTGCTTGTTCGGGCTGTTGTGCCCAGTGAAATAGACTGGCAGTCTGTATGAGTATTGTTGCCGATAACTACAATACAATATCAATATTTAAATACAGTCCAGTAAGAATATATCTACACTCAGGTCTAGTCGGATTTTAAACAAAAACACGAACTATATTTAAGGTAGAACAAAAAGGTGGAAAAGTTTGAAATTGAAAAAGAGTAGACTGATTCAGCTGCTGTCCTGCCTAAATTCAAAAAATACTGTAAACACTTACCAACGGATCCCTATCACCAATAGGCCTAATGTCTACCCTCATTAGTAACCCTAAGGCTACATCCGCAGAACCGTTAAGGAACTTGGCTGTAGCCAGTAGTAACATGTACTTCTGTGGATTTGAAGAGGAAACAATGTCACCTGGGTTTAGGTTGAAGGCCATCAAGATGTTCCCTGCCAAGAATTCTTTATGGGCGTGGACAAGGGCTCTGTAAATACAAAAAATATATAAATATATTGTTGAAAATATCATGTAAAAATTTTCTACTGTAAGCTCTATACTCAAAATTCAAATATAATTCAAGTAGAGGGTTTTAAAGGCACAATCCTATCAAAATTTTGTAAATGAATATTGTTCATACAAAAATGTAATAAAAAATTGGATTTTTAAGTTCCTGATGAACGTTTACTTTTCCAATTTCAGATTGAAAGTTTTTCGAAAGCTGCTGAAGCCGTACCTGAAGATCGACTCCAATAAAACTTGAAATCGAGGAGAATCTTACCTGTCCCGATCCCTCACTGTACTGGTTGATTCGTTATCAACTATCTTTAAAGGATGATTATGGAATCTTTCCATGAACTCATCCACAACATACTTGGGAGGAGACATGTGTGAATGGTACTGTAACAAACAATTTTTTAAACATCAATATAAATGATTCACTTATGTTAAAATTTGGGTGCCAGAAAGTCACTCCTTGAAACTGTAGTTAAGAGAGGATATCGGTTGACAAAGGGCGTGGTTTAGAGGGGATATCGGTTGTTCGGTTAAAGGGATGTCAGTTTACACCGAGCGTGGTTTAGAGGGAGTAGCAGTTGACCGAGGGTGTGGTTTAGAGGGGTTAGTAGTTGACAGGGGGTACGGTTGAGAGAGATTAGTAGTTGACAGGGGGTGTGGTTTAGAGGGGTTAATATTTGACAGGGGGTGTGGTTTAGAGGGGTTAGTAGTTGACAGGGGGTGTAGTTTAGAGGGATTAGTAGTAGACAGGGGGTGTGGTTTAGAGGGATTAGCAGTTGACAGGGGGTGTAGTTTAGAGGGATTAGTAGTTGACAGGGGGTGTAGTTTAGAGGGGTTAGTAGTTGACAGGGGGTGTGGTTTAGAGGGATTAGTAGTAGACAGGGGGTGTGGTTTAGAGGGATTAGCAGTTGGCAGAGGGTGTGGTTTAGAGGGGTTAGTAGTTGACAGGGGGTGTAGTTTGAGGGATTAGTAGTTGACAGGGGGTGTAGTTTAGAGGGATTAGTAGTTGACAGAGGGTGTAGTTTAGTCAAGGTGTCGGTTTATAGAGGGTTGGTCAACAGGTAGTTCAAAAAAGCAATTTACCTGGAAAGATTTAGTTGTTTTGTCTTGAGCTAATAGATGAATTATTTCCTGTATTTTACCTTGTAATTGAATATCAGGGATTTTTAACAAATAAGCAATGGTGGCATAATCTGAAAATACAGCAGGTTGCATCCGTTATTCAGGTCTTTTTCAAATCAAACTGGTAATCAGTTAGCTGGAAGTGGACATTACCTTGGCATCCAACCTAAATGGGCATTATCTCGGTAACCAGCCTATCACTGCGATATTAGTAAGTATAAAGCAGGCCTTATCTTGGGCTCAATATCTAAACCACCATACAGAGCACTAATCTCATTGTCTCAATATTAGGTCTTTATGAAATGAAAGTAGAAAGGCAATACACCACTTACCACCTACAGCTTCTTGTAGCTTCCCGTAATGAAGATAGGCTGCGGCTCGCCTGAGGTAGACATCTACGTCTTCATTATAATGTTTTAAGGACATAGTACAGTCCTTTAAAACATTTTCTTGATCGTTCTGTAAAAAATAAGAAAATAATAAAATTATGGTTATACATTTCAACGCCCCACGCCCAGAACCAATGGTTTAAGTCCCCACTGCCCTCCTCACCCTCAAATTTCTGTGGCCATTATTTCTCTAACGCCACCCCCTCCCCCTTTCCTTTTCAACAAATGATCAACTCAAACTTTCTTAGACCGTGTGTGGGCTCATGTAGATCTGCAAACATGAAAAACTTTGGCTTTTTGTTTTAATTAATGGTTAGGAATTAAATATTGATTTAATCACGATGTGAGAGAAAGAGAGTATAATGAACACTTACAAGTTCCTTATAGGCCAACGATCGGCATCCATATATCTTTGCCTTTAAGGCTTTGTCTGTCTCTGGACATATACCAGCACCATCCGTAAAGCACGCTATGGCTTCCAGGTAGTTCTGTCGTTTTAGCAGCTTATCGCCTGCTTTTAAGAAACAATCGGCAAAGATGGCTTCCACTTTTATCGGAGGTAACTCTACCGGCGTGGGTTGGATTTCATTCACTAACTTTTTATCTGAAAATTAGAAAATATAGATATAGGCCTATCATATCACAGATGAACAAAAGAAAGGGAGAAATGAAAAAATAATTATTTCTGTTCGAAAGAATCCTTTCTACTTACTAATTTTACACGCTGCCAAACTTTTTGTCGTTAATTTTTCCCCTACGTGTCGTACTCATTTACATATATATCGACTGCCATAGCTCATGGACTGTTATTATCATTGGATGTAAAGAGTTGGGTGAGGATTCCTTCCCTACTAAACAGAAACGCGACAACTAGTCTTTCCAGTTAACAATCCCTTTTGACTAAAAAGCATCAGACCCGTAACGTAACAACGGTAAAACCTAAACAAATTTAAAAAACCGATTCTGTTTCATTCAACGAAACATTCCACCAATTATGCTGGTATATCCATACGCTACACGTTGTTGGTCCAAAAGAAACAATAGAAGAAAGGTAAAAGAAAAAATCTATTTTGGAAATCTTTATCAAAGTTGTTACGCTTACTCACCCTTTTGGCGGTCATCTTTAAACTTTCTAACGACCTTCTGAATAAGGTACACCCCCGCTATTCCTACCCCTATCCCTGCAACAACTTTTCCTAAGTTATATCCGCCTAAATTCCAGACAGGCATTTCGAAAAAATCCGAAGAAAATCCAAAAGTATCCTAAATCTTAAACCGCGTCTTAACTTAATAAGTTCTGCGTTTAGGGTGAAGAACTACTACCGTTGTCCGGCAACATGTCACTACGCTTTTTAAAAATGTCCCTTAACGTTCTAAAATTCTAAAATCCCTCCCATTAGGTTCATTTACATGAATATTTTAGTTTTGACCCAAAACTGTTCAAAAAATTAAATTTAACGTAAAAAATTATTATTTCCAAAAATGGGACTATTTGACGTCGCATGTTTATATTGCTCTTGCCTAGGACGTTATGCGGTTCGTCTGTTCCTATTATGACGTTACGTCAAAGCCTTAATGCGGTAATTCCTACTTTTGATTCTCAAATTTAACCCTTTTTAATCCTAATCTTAATAAAAAAAAAATGTGATACTCATTTATTATATTCCTTAGAATCTATAAAATACAGACTGTGTGCTAAAGGCGTTCCGTATTTCCCTAATATAATGGAATCAAATTTAATTCTAAAGCGAGTTAATCGTTAGGCTACAAACTGCAACTAGCGCTTGATACAAGATAACGATTTAATGGTTGGAGAATATGCCTCGGTATTTCATTTTAAGCAACAGCCCTGCGACCAGTTATCCCTTTTTATGAAACAGTTTTGTCTTTTGATTTGCTTCTCAGTGGCTCGACGAGATGAGTGAACTAAAGTGGGATGGAGCCCCTTTTAGGGACTAGTGGACTTGGTTCAACCTGTCCTTTTGATAGTTTAGCCACTGATGCTACTTCTCTTTCAAAAGAATGAATTCTAAAACGCTTCATAAACGTTGCGCTAACAGATAGCTGGACTGCCGCGGATGGACGAGGTACGACGACAGCACGGTTTGAAGCAGGGTAGTCGATGCACTTTCGTTTCATCATGCCTGATAGGAAAATTGCAGTCATAAAAACTTGTTCTCAAAGTATCTAAGTGACCTGTCGGAGGCTCTCGGTAGAACGAAGACAGTGTTATCAATGCTTATGTATGGCTTCAGTAATTATCTAGACAAATACTAAAACTATGACAGGATTGCGGTAAAAATCAGATTGGTATCATTATAAAACAACAATGTCACAATGTTTCTGGTCAGTTCTATTTGTCTATAAACCTGATGGAATATTAATGTGATTTTAATTGTTGTATATACTTAAACTCTGTAATCATCCTAATTCTTGATATAACAATATTTAATATTTATAATTACCAGTAAGGATGCTAGGACGAAACTACTTGTAGGTCTTTCATAGATAACAGATGATTCTGATAACTTGGTGAGGCACGAAATTTCGTATGGATGGTAGGCTGTACATGGAGTACAAAAGTACTGCTGTAATTTATAGTTTCAGAGTAATTTTACGAAACAATAAGAAAGTTTCTCGTTAAATCAACCCATTTTATTTTTTATATTCAGCCGTTTTCAATTAAGATACTTTGAATTAACGTAATAATATTATGATAAATAAATAAACTAATTAGAAGTAATTATTGAAGATATTCTGATTAGTTTGTAGTATACAGGTGTGTTAATTTATTCAGTATGTCTCTACGCCCTCTTACTCATCCCGATCTGGGCCTTATTCTCGAAAACTCAACTGAGATATTTTTCCTCATAATGGCAAAATGGAAGGGTGAAATTTTCTTGCAATAATATGTTTCAACTAATATGATTGGTTCAGAAGATACCTCTCTACCAATGAAAATTATAATGACGGGAAAGGTATATCAGGCTACGGTAAGATCGTATTATACATTTACTAAAGGAACGTGGCTTACACCCGCCTGTACGGAATGGAAGTTAAGCCACTGCTGATATGGTAATAGAACAATCGATGGTTATGCATTATGTCATAAAGATATTTTACTCGGGGGTTAATTCTGATTCGTTTAACAACGTGACACAGTAGTGGTCAAGTGGTCGAGAATCGGTATTGGGTGACCGCAAGAATGACCTAGACATGCCATGCTCTTGGACATATGAAGACAATATTACGACACAATGAATGAGAGAAAAGGTGTCTATTGTTGATGAGATGGGAAACGTAGTCAATAAGATAACATCGCTGTCATCAGTCTTTCTACACACATATTGTATGGTCGATATGCCTTCAAGGAACCAATTAACAGGGTTAACTTTTCAGCAGACTTCCAAATTTCAATATTAAATTGTAGGGTGGCGAATATGGTGATTCCGTTTTATTTGAACTAACATGTTTCTGATGAATCCAAATCCAAAACCTTTTGTGGAATTTCACAGCTAGACTGTAGAGTCAAATGGTAGATATCTTGTGAAACACCGAATGAAGGTCCAACCTCACCATACACAATATACATGTACTTACTAATACAAACTTACTAATCATAAGAACGGAAACGTCTACAATCTACAAAACGGATGGCCTCAAAACTCGAGTTCTAGAGTAATTTGCATGAAACATTTAACAAGTATCAATTGAATCCAATTTATCAATAAACAAAGATGACTGTGATCATATGTCGTTTGTGTTAATTAACGTAACATAAACTGACTCTTGAATGTCTAGGACGAATTGACTTGGACCAAAGCGGTGTACGGTATTTTCTGACGCCGTAAGACATAAAAACGATTGTCTAAAGTTTGAGACCTGTTTGATTGGATCAACTGGACAACAAAGTTTTCATCTAATTAATTTAGTCTACCAATTGTCCACAATTAATCTCTTCCTAAAAACATTTCCTTTGATCTCGCCGAGTCATCTTATTTACAGAAGGTTATGGTCTTTATGTTGCTTAACTAAATTTAGGACTAGACAAATTATTCGTCGATGAGGTCGGAATCTGTGTATTACTTCATAATAATGTGCTTTCATTTTCATCACATATCTGGAGGTTTTCAATGACAAACTGTACATTAAAATATTGTATCAGTTTATTAGATAGTGGTAATCAGTTGACCATAGAGAGCAGTATTAGTAGGGTCTCAAAAGCAGCATAGTTAGCTGTTCAAAGTTATTGTAGATATCACTAGATTTAATAAATACAGTACTTTAACTAAATGTATTGAGAAGCTCAGTTCTAGAAATAGAAGATAATTTCTTGACGTTTGGAACTTTTATCGCCATTCCTTTCTCGAGAGACGTTAACAGTTAACACTTGAAGAAAATGAGAATTTCTTATGACTTGATGAACAATTACGAAATGACCCTAAAACAATATTTATCCAACGGACGATACGGCCTGCATTTAAATAAAGCAACCTGAGGGATAATTGATGTGAACTATTGTTTTTACCACTGTTGAGTTATAAATGAGTCTATTCTAGTGAGAATATAATGGAATTGGTGGTAATTCCACGGATCCAATTTGCCTGCCAACTAAAATACAAATCAATGAAGCAAGGATTATATGATCAGCATGGGAAGCACGTTTATAGCTTATTTCAAATGACAATAAGCAGGGTGTTATTTACTCAAAACGTTATCTGGAGATTTGGTAAAAGAACAGTATTAATGCATTTTTTTCAGCTGCATTATTGTCTGGAATTTTTAAACTATTTTCTCCTATAAACCAACATAAATAGGTCTTGGTAACTGACTTTAATTTATTAAACTTTAAAGGCACGAATCATACCAATTGTTTAATTGTACCCATGGGATTTTTTTTTAACTGAAAAGTGACATGTGCCTCCAATTCTACAAAGACAGAGAAAGAATCTCAAGCCAGAGTAACAGTGCCGTTTCTAGGAATCTTTAGGTGGGGGACCGAGTTGGGGCCAAATAATTGTCAGGGGGTGGGGGGGGGGGGCTATCCCAAAGGGGGGCATGGCATGAACCTCAAATTCTACACAAACTCTTAAAGACAGGGAAGGCATCTTGAACATGTGAGGGTTCCAATCCCAATATTAACCAACATACAAAAATAGTTTTCGTTTTGTTCTTGGGTGCATTTTTGGAAAGTCCACGAACCTAACGTTTTTATTTGTAAAAGTTTATTACATCTAGCCGGAGAAAGCCTAAAATAAGTGTGTGTGTTTATTTGTGTGTGTAATATATAAACAATGACCCTGACAGAATAACATAAACAAACACATTCCACAGGAATTGGATAACTATCGGCAGAATAACACATCTTTTTTCACTTGACATTCAGTCAAATAGAATCAAACTAAGTGAACGGGTCTCGATTTACTCGCTGGTATTTTATTTATGTATACAAACTAAATCAAATTTTATATCAATAATATTATTTATGTTATGTCATACTTGTCATATTGATGTCATTTGAAATTCCTTGGAGATTGAAAAACAATAGAAAATCACTTGACACAGGAATCTATTACAGACGGGTTTTCTGAATTGTTTTCCCTATAAGCTAATTATGGCAAACTGGTATTTTGGAACTTCTCTACTTGCTATTCTTATAAATATTAACCTTTTATTTTCATAATTGAAAATAAGACGACCAATCTTTAAATGACACAAACTTTTCTAATAAGAAAGGGACGTTTCGGTCTACATATAATTTAAAAGATGTGCATAAATAATTTACTGTAGGGTATAGATCACTAGCTTCTCCTCTTCAAATCATTACAATATATTTATTTTGTTTTGACTTAATTCCATTTATGTTTTAAATTAAAACAATTTTCCTCACTTTACAGAGTTACAGAGAATGCAAGTATAATGGAAAGTTCTTGTGTTTTGTAACCAGTTAAATGTGAACCGTGAACTAGAACAGGTGTCCCGGGGGATTATTTGATTAAATCAACTAATGTAGTCTATAGATTCCGTTTATCTAGTTAAACCAAAGCACTATTTTCCTCCTAAATGATTTACATATATCGGGTGGGCCTAAAAAAGTGGCAACACACTTTAATATGATATTATGGAAAATGTATGGGAGCTATAATTTTGATATTACACACCCATCACAATATAGTAATTTGACATCTTCACTAGACATTTCAGACCAAAAGACCAAATAGTGTTAATTTGCCAGCAATTTTAAAATTAGAGGTCAAAAAGTGCAATATCGAAGAATGTCAAATGTTATCTATCCGAACAATGACTATGTGTTTCAGCAGTATGGAGCAACTTCCCATACCAGCAATGCAACACAAAGTTACCTAAATGACGCGACCCCAAAGTTCATTAAAAAAGATGAGTGGCCCCCACAGTCCCCTGATTGCAATCCCATGGACTTCACTGTGTGGGACTCTCTCTCAGAAAAAGTCTATGCGGATCGAACAAAGGTGTTCACGGAAAATGAACTAAAAGATCGAATTCGTGAAAAATGGAACGAAATCCCACAGGCAGAGATCAGAAAGTGTATTTCTTCATGGAAAAAAACGATTGAGGGCTGTCTGCAATCAAGACGGTGGACACATTGATCACCTTTTCAAGTGAAACAAAGTTTAGATAACATTTGACATTCTTCGATATTGCACTTTTTGACCTCTAATTTTAAAATTGCTGGCAAATTAACACTATTTGGTCTTTTGGTCTGAAATTTCTAGTGAAGATGTCCAATTACTATATTGTGATGGGTGTGTAAAATCTAAATTATAGCTCCCATACATTTTTCATAATATCATATTAAAGTGTGTTGCCACTTTTTTAGACTCACCCGATATATGAATCATATAGAATTTAAATTTGTATCGTGAGTGGGTTTGGTGAGGGTCTTTCACACTCATCTCAAGGATTCGCAAGGACGTGGATTTAGAGGGTACGGGGTGCGTGTCCCTTTGAACTCAGAAGAAGGAGGGGAGGGAGGGGAGGGAGGGGGGGGGGGGGGCGAAAGTGTCTTGGTCCCCCCTCCCATAATTTGATTAGTAAGAAAGATTTTTTCAAAATCGGTCTTATGACAATCGGGGTAGGTAGTCCATATTGCAAACTCAAATCCCGAAATATCCTTCATCTGAATGCACCGAATTCATGCCATTTTATTTTCTCTATGGCGGGGAACTTCTGTTTGGGCTTGCGCTTTGCGACGTACTTCGACCCTACAAAACATCCACGTTCGCCTCCCACCCCCCCCCCCCCCCCCCCAAAAAAAAAAACCCCAAATGGATTAGATCCTTTAAGTCAACACATTTAGCTTTTGATTGTTTTTACATGTTTTTAACAAACTTCCTTTTAAATATCTCCAGGTTATGGCATCTATACAATGAACTGTATCATAATTAGATTATACTTAAAGACACATTTTTTACCGTCTGTAATTCTTCCTCTATAAATTATACAAGATGTAGTGTTTCTTTTTTAATTTCACCGAGTTAAAAGTAAACGCCGGACATATTATAGAGGTAAAAGAAATCGATTTAAAATCATTACATCAAAGAGAATTTTCTTGTGTGTTTCAAATGTAAAAGAAATTCAGCAAAATGAAATTATTATCGAAGTGATAACGTTAAAGGTACAGTCGCATAAAGATGTACATAATCTGATAGCACTTCTCTCCATACTTCTCACACTGCAATTGCAACTTCATTCTTCGGATATGTATAGAAATATCAACATATTTCCATGCGAGTATGGGTGTAGCGGTTGCTGGTTACGGTGGTATAGCAAATATTCGGGTTTCTAAATATAACTCGCCAACAGAATTTAAAATTTGGTAATAAATCAAAAAGGCTACCTTAAAGGGATTGAGCCGCCGAAGCTTTCTAGGTAGCCTAGTTATTCACATCTGACAAATAGTATAAAGATTATATCTTGAACTATCGTCATATCCACTAGTATGCTTCCATTTCGTTTCATTGTAGACGAGCAACGTTTTGGACAGTTATAGTAAACTTACAAAAAGAAATAAATGTTTTACTACAAGACAGAGACAAACCATGAAATCGGCATTGTAAACGAACATAAAATTAGTTTTGAAAGAGATACTGTTTGCAGGTTCCCTGACAAAAATGGAAAAATGGAGGCTTTTTAACTGCAAAATGAATATAAAACTACATTAACCTTAACATTCACTTTAAATGTCGTTAAAATTACATTAAATTATTTTCCTTAATATGCCAATAAAAAGACTATGAAAACGACAATAAAACTGAGAATATGAGATAGAAAATGAGATAAAGTCAGAGTTAAATTGATCAAAGACCTGATATAGAATTAGTTTTTAAAATACTCTTCTGTCTTTCTCCACCATTAAATATCAGGGTGCTATAGTTTACAATATTTTTGCGATAAATGTCAAATTGAGAGTTTTTAACTAATAGAATAATTAAGAATAATCCACATAATATTAATATTTCGTAGTATGGCGTAGGCTATAAATTACCAAATAACTGTTTGATATTTAGGGACGATTTGTTTTACAGATGATAGCGTTCCATCATTTTCCATCCATCACCAACGTTCCGCATGTGAAGTAGGCCTAATCCAATCTCTTCGGTTCTCGTGCATCTGAAAGATAATCATATACAGGTCCGTTTACAATCAAATGAAAGACCGACAGAAATTTATATACATTTGATCCAAAATTTATTTCATAATGCATCAAATTTATTCCATTTTTCAAACTGGAGCTGAATATCTAAGTACCTCCAACGGAATTCTTGTTCCTTATTTTTAATCTCAACCCCGACAGTTGCTATTGCCTTCATTAACCAGTCTGATATGCGTTCTGATGGTACAATAAACCGAGGTCCCGTGTGCTATTGGCTCAAACGGTCTCCGTGAAAGTTACGCTGGCGCTCTGCAACATATTATGGTTTACGGAAACTGCCGAGGATTGCCGATTGCTATTGGCTGTGCAAGATCCCTCGACAGTTGGAAATCGAAAATAAGAGCAGGCTAATGCCGCTGTCCTGGCAAAATTTCCCTCAGTGCACTCTGCATGGTGTTTGCCCGTCCTCATTAGCCAATACAGGTACAGGAAAGTAGGACGTAAAACTCCATTCATTTCATTTCATTCACCTCCACCATCTTACAACAATAACTACTGATATTTTTACTTCTAAATAATATGATTAAACGTAGTGAGCATACACTCGATACAGCATGTTTCATATCGAGTCTGATTAAAAACTGCACCGGATATTGTTTACTGTTATCTTTTACTAACAGACTAACAAAATCAATTATTACCTTTTTGTATTAATTAATTTTACCTTAATTAAATAATTATCATCTACAAAAATATTCGGCATAGATAGGCCTACAACGATGAAAAAAAGTAAGATTCTCGAAGATTCTGTATAATAGAGCCTTGGCCAAACCTTTTGGCATTGATATTTACAGGATCATCCGTAACTATTAGCAGTGGTGAGATAACTTATTTTACATTCAACCCACCTCATTCATTAATTGCGTCAAGGAACTTTTTTCAAGGTGACCGAAATATACAAATTAAACTAAACGATGTTAAAAATATAATTTGGTACAAAAACCTCTTACTTTAATTAATTTTGTTTATTTTGAAATAATATTTGATAATTATAAAGATTATTATATTATTAATGGGCCACCTGACACCTGTGTCTGAGGTGTTCAAACTCGTTCCAAAACTGTGAATTAACGAATTCTTTCTTACCTCTCACTAATTTACCTGAAGATGTTAACAATGTGGAAACTATCATCATTTCGGCTGTAGAATGTACTCTATTACCTTCACACTGTTTACGTCAGATTCAAATTGTTTGTTTTCACTGAAAAAATATTGAATGCTATACCCAATTATTGTATCACTTAAAGGTATACTGCCATGCAATTTCTTTGATTGTAGGCCTAATGCAATTTGTGACATTTCGTTTCGTGTTTTTATGTAGGTTACTGCACTTGTCATCTAAGATCTGACCACATTTTTCTATGAATCGTGTTCAGTCGAACATTGACTCTACAGCATCTCAGCAGTAATCAAAAACATCATTTTAATTGTTTAAGAGCTCTTATCGAAGTTTTCCAACGAATGCCCCATATGGTAAAAAAAAATATCTTAAAATCGGTATTCTGGCAAAATACTCATTGCATTGTGCATGGCGTTTTTCCTTCCTGATTAGCCCATAAAGATGCCTGAAAGTAGGACGTAAAACTCCATTTGATTTAATTTCTAAAGTTGTGAAAAAATGCAATGTTCCTTTCAGATAAAGGGAGATAACAATGAATTATTTTGAATCTATCAGACAACAGCAATTTAATTACTGAAGAAATTTACTCATTTTATTAAATTTACACAGTAAGTTGTAAACCGCAAGAGGTTGTCATAGCTGATAAGTGACTATCAATTTCGGATTTATGAACGTGTTGACTCCAATCGGACGATTTGGTATTTGTCAAATCGCCCATCGTCCGATCTGGTATGTCACGTTATCTACTGGTCATGTGATTTGAGAAGGCATGTTTAGAAATTGTGTGTTGAATAGTGGAATTTGATCTTATAAATAAACCATCCATTTCAACATTCAGCAGGTACGCCGTGTTATATGTATAGAAATGTATTGGAATAAATAATAGGCTACTATATTATTCAAAAATGGTGCTTTCATTGACTGACAGTAATTCATACTTTCATAATCATAATCTGTAGATTGAATTCCAATGTTTACACATATTTTACCTCCTAGTACCAATCAATACAGTACCATACTATAACTTTTTTTGATGTTGTTATTTCCGATTTTTGTATACTTTTAGATTCCATTAAGATGGCTTTAAAAGGGATAAAAGTGATAGAAATGGCAGGATTGGCACCAGCTCCATTTTGTGGAATGATATTGTCTGATTTTGGTGCCAGAGTGATAAGAGTCGATAAGGTAGGCTTTTTATGGATATTAATTTATATACCGGTATCTAAAATTTGTCCACAAAAAGCACAAATCTAAAGCTGTAATTAACTGATATTTAAGATTGAAATATGACTTACCTGGTATATTTAAAGGAGACTATGTTATGTATAGAAAGTGAAATTTCTAGTTTTAAATCAACCCCAAAATACCAACTGGTTCCCTTTGAATATAATATTTATGTTTGCAGGTTCAATCTGGTGGATTTGGGGATTATTTAAGTCGAG
Source organism: Lottia scabra (assembly GCA_029955415.1). Lineage (NCBI taxonomy): Eukaryota > Metazoa > Mollusca > Gastropoda > Lottiidae > Lottia > Lottia scabra. The sequence continues at coordinate 11,049,497 of JARJEI010000009.1, forward strand.
GTAAACAATCTATAGCTGTTGATTTAAAACAACCTAAAGGAAGAGAAATAGTACATAAATTATGTCTATCTGCTGATGTTGTTTTAGAACCTTTCAGATCAGGTAAGGATTATTATTTTGGTTGTTTGTAACTTTTATGTATGGCAGTTTTTTTGCAGTCGGGCATTTTACAATAGCCTGTTCAATTTGACTTCAGTTTTCAAGTTTTTGATTGGTTAAAGCAGAGATCATTGAGGTTAGGTCAGAGTTCAAATTGCCAGCACTGTAAGAAGAACTAGGTTGGACCCTAAAGAACTGGCTAAAAAAAATTGAATTTTATAAAAATTTGGATCTAATTTGAATTAGACTGGAATCAGAATTTAATGTCAGCTTATAATAGGTATTTTATTGTAGGTGTAATGGAGAAGTTGGGGCTAGGACCAGATAAAATAATGAAAGAAAATAAAAGATTGATCTATGCCAGATTAACAGGGTATGGTCAGAATGGTTCCATGTCACAACGTGCTGGTCATGATATTAACTATTTAGCTACGTCAGGTATTAGATTATTTACAGTAGTAAAACCCTATTTACATAGTCCTAACAAAGAGTAATTAGATTTTGGAAATAAAAAGAAGAGTATCACCTGGAGTTTAATATATCCTTACTACCAAATGATACAGGGCTAATCGAGTTTGAATGTCTAAACTTAGTCTAAACTGTTTTAACTGGAATATGAAGAAAATGTGACAATTTCCATCCAGTACTTACAGTAAAAAGGGCTTGATGTGGTAAAAGCTTCCAGTTATTTGGCTGGTACAGTAAACCGAGGCCATTGCTACAACGGGTACACATCTGTTTGAAAAACAATAGGCTGCAATCCCAGCAAAATGTTAACAATTGCATATTACATTGTGTAGTACAAGCCCAACAGGTGTAGAAAAGGTAGGAGTAAGAAGAGATAGAATGAGATTTGTATTGATGCTAATATTAAGTGTATTTTATTTTATGATTACAGGAGTATTATCTTGTCTGGGAAGAAAAGATGAACCTCCCCAGCCACCTATTAATTTATTAGCTGATTTTGCTGGGGGAGGTATGACATGTGCTATGGGTATTATATTAGCCTTGTTTGAAAGAAGTAAATCAGGTCATGGTCAAATAGTCGACTGTAGTATGACAGAAGGGGCAGCATATTTAGGTATGATATGATTTATATTGAACAGATTCTTAATCTTGTCTTACCATGATCTCTGATCTTGTTAGGTGTTTCGAGAACGCCTACAGTCCTATTCCAATTTTAAGAAATACCTGATACAGAATTGCCAGTTTTTGATGTCATTAAGTGTAGAAGGTGAATCGAGAGTTTCAGAAACACAATAGAATAGTACAAATACATTAAGAAAGAATGAAAGAAAGAAACATCTATATTTTACAAGAATAACAACTTAGGTTCCATGCGGATCCTTTCTCCCAGCTGGTCCTTGGCCAAACCTCTTGGCATTGATCTTTCCCGGATTATCTGTACCCATTTACAGCTGGGTGGACTGGAATTATGAGTAAAGATGACTTATATTCAAGGTCATCAGACTTTCACACCCCCAGATCGAGAACCGAACTCTCAAATAGAAGATATAACAGATTGATTATGTGTTTGTATTGTCTATGTAGGTAAATGGCTGTGGGCGTCACGTGAAATGTTTATCTGGGGTAAAGAAAGAGGTAATAATGTATTAGATGGAGGAGCGGCCTACTATAACACCTATAAAACTAAAGATAATAGATATATGGCAGTAGGAGCTATAGAACCACAATTCTTTCATCAACTAGTCCAGGGTAAGTAGGAGCTTCTTGTATCTGAGAATTAACAGTTTACGTCTGTTGCTGCTATTATGTTCTGACATGGCATAAGGTTTGTTTAGAATGAAGGCTAATCAGTAAATAGTCTGAAACAGAGTGTTATTACATGGATATTGTGTCTGGGAAGAGAGGTTGACTACTAAAAATTTTAATAATTTCCGAATGCAAATTTCTTCTCCTAACTTTTGGGACAATGGGACTCAGTCATCAGTGAGCACAATAACTTAAAGGTTCTAGCTTAAATCCTGGCATGGGTGGGAATGATACCTACTGAAACAGCATACTTGGCTCCTATTCATAGGTGTTCCTACTTTATATTTCAGGTTTAGGTTTAAATACTGAAGAAGTGAATCAATTCAGTGACCAGGAAAAATTAAAACAACAGTTTGCTTCAATATTCTTGTCTAAAACACAAGATGAATGGACTAAAATATTTGAGAATACTGATGCTTGTTGTACACCAATTTTAACCAAAGATGAAGCCCCATTACATTCTCATAATAAAGACAACAAGACATTCCTTAGCAATTCCGATCGAAAATGGGAACCAGGACCGGCGCCTAAGCTATCTCGAACTCCAGGAAATGATAAGTTGTTACCAAATGTAATAGGTGGTTTCAACACTATAGAAATTCTGAAAGAACTAGGATATACTTCTTCTGTTATTGACGACTTTATCCAAAAACAAACTGTGGAACAATGTCAGGAAAATTCAAAATTATGAAATAACTCCATGTTTGATACTGGTAATTAGGGAATTCCAAGAAGGAGAAAGCTTACGAACCTATTGCAGTTTATTTTTAACTTATTATTCATCTATCCCATTGTCCTATACACAATACAGGGTTTTGATTAAATGCTTGAATGTTCAGGATTTATACTTTGCCATTATTATTGAGTTTGTCTTCATAATAATAACTATTGTGGATTTCTCGGGGGAATTATTTCTGCATATTTGAGAGTGATTTCTATGACATTATTCTTGTATAGAACTTGAAAATACATTGAGCACAATGGTTTTCAGAAGATTTCATACCAACTTGATAAACAATGTATGAAGATATTTGGTCAATATTGAAATGAGCATGTAACCTACTAACTTACTAAATATAACGTGTGAAAGTCTAGTCCTTTAAAATCAGTTTAATTTGTTACCACTTGCTTCTAAAAGTTCCAAAATTAAAAGAAAATGAACTAATTTAATACATGTATTCCAATGAAAGTGCCTTTATTTTTGTTATACAATTATCATATTACAGAAAATTTTACTTTTATAAAGTGTTTTCCTATCTTTACTGGCAGTAAATGTTTTCTGAAACACACTATGGACGTCTCACTGCCAATGATTGAATTGCCAATGAAGGGTCTTCTGATTTCAATTTTCATGTGGCTTGAGGCTACTGATATTTCTTGTGATGTTATGAGTTTGACGAGTTGGCTCTTACCACATCCTGATACTAGACACTTTTGAAAGCATGGTCTTTGAAGTGAACCCTTGGACAGCTACGACATGGCTTAATAAGTTGCAAATCCGTAGATCTCAGATTATAATGAAAAGTATAAAACACTTTTACTTTCTGTTCAATTACATCCCTCTTTCAAGTCAGAAAAAACAACTACAATAATATAACGGTATTCAAAATGTGATTTATTACTCTTACTCCTGATAACATGAAAAAGATGTAATGTCAAGCAAAGAATATTTTTTAAGTTACGATATTTATTTATTCTGGGGCCTTATTCTTCAAAACATAACTTACAATGATTTTAGTGTTCCAGTCATCTGATTGGTCAATCACTAAAATCGATTTTAGATTAAGAATTATCATCCAATCAGAGTTCAATATTTCTTAAAATTTGGATTTTATCTTAGTTAAGTTCTCAAGAATAAGGCCCCTGGTCCAAATAAAGAGGGCAATATCTCGGCTCGACTATAACAGCAACATTTATAATGTATAACAATTTACATAGTAAAGAATAACAAACACTATTAAATCTTAAACACAAATTGAAAATAATGATTTTTAGTTGGTGGGTTTTAGTTTCAAAAGGATTTTGATTAAACATTTTATGAAAATGATAGCATTTGATCAGAATGTTTTTTTTTTATTTTAATATCACTTTAAGATAGAGATCAAATTTTTAATTCACAGAAATGGCCCCAAGTTCAAATGTAGAAAATGTTTGCATAGAAAACCAATGAGGGACTATTTGTCAAAACGGATATCACTAACAATTGGCTATTGCACCTATCCTGAGTTAATACAAATACTTTCTATATTCTTTAACAATTTTATAATATTAAGTACATTTGAATAAAGTAGCATAAAGATATTTGGAGATATTAAGAGCAGACCTTCTCAATTAATAAGGGCCAAATGCATTTTATGAAAAAAATATAAGGACCAAATAAAGCTAAGCTAGCATTGCGTTTTAGCGCAAGGGGTCACTCTTGACAGGCCATTCTCAAGGGCGTCGTGGGCCGTCATTTGAGAAGGCCTGATCTAGAGTTAACACTGAGACGACTTTCGGAGAGCCAGACCAATGAGACCATAGCAATGGAAATCCCTGTTATCTTAAAAGAACTGAGAATTACAATATCTAACAGTTAAGGCTGACTTAATCAAACTAGTAAGAAAAATAAACAAAAACAACAGAATTCATGAGTAATATTAAGAAGAAAGCCATTGGCAAAATAGAATGACAACTACATAAATCTATATAATTCACTTTTTCTTTACCACTTCACATAAGGCATAAAATGACTTGTCAATAATAAGGCTTGGTGAGATTTAAGATCTAATCCCAACTTTCTCTAGCCTATGCCTTGTTAAACCTGCAACCTTCTAAAATACAATTGAATCAAAAGTCAAATTTATCAGATCATAATAGTAAAATCTATAATGTATGTACAAAACAATTCACAGCCATAGAAGAAGAAAAATCTCAATATTGAGACACAAAATTTAAGGGATACAGGTATACAGGTATATAAAAATTTGCTTCAAAACAAACAGATGAAAACTGAACTAAATGATGAAAAAGTTTAAAACAATGATTAGAAAACCCAGGAATGACTTTGTGTACAACAGGAATATTTTTTAACAATACCCATTTTGAAGCTGGCACACACTATAAATTGCCATAAACAAAAAAACAATTAAGGCTTCCATTTTCATTGCCACTTTTCTCTGAAATTTTTTTACACAAATCATGATTTATTTCACTCTGAATAGAGTTGCCAAACATAAAACTCATTTAATAAAAGTTTTGATTAAAGCCTACATGTGTTTTAAAACATTGAGTTTCTGTCAAATGATATAAAATTGCTGCAGATTTTTTAAGAAAAAGGCAATGATGGGCAGAAAGGCACCAATAATTAAAATATAAAAACAATTAAAGTTACTAAAAAAAAGTTATAATTGAGTAGAATAGAATAGAATATAAAAACAAATAATGACTATGATGACTCTATATTTACCGGTTAATAATCTTAATTTCTACTTGGCCTATGTACTACTTTTAAATTTACCCTTTTGGAAAAATAGACAATAAATTTCCCAATTTTTATCACAATTTCATGAAAAGCTGTCAAATTAGCTTTATTTGAGGTGGGAGTATAGTTGGTTAACTTGTAGTCCGAAACTTGCTGACTCTTTACCCAGCCTCTGATAGCTAATTGGACAGATATACCTGGGAGAGAGTCAGAAAAACTAGGCCACAAAAACTTTATATTTTCGGCACCTCAGCAGGTGCGGGGGTTTTAAACATATATTTATTTATTTAATCAATTGGAAGATAAATTCCTTACAAGTAGTTAAAAAGATTCCTAAACAAATAAAAAGTTTAGTGAAGATAGAGACCTAGAAATACAGATAACCATGAACATAATAATAATGTGGTAATATCAATAAATAACAAGATTAACAAACATGGTTTATATCACAATGGGACATGGTTTATATCACAATGGGACATGGTATATACAAAATGTCTTGGTTTCTTTGAAGGAGCACTACCTCTTAAAATGAAACTTAGCTAAAGGTTGGCTGACACTTGCACGACTTTTGGGCACAATTTTGTCATGGCAAGTTGTGCCATTTTGGGGCACGAACTTTGATGCTCCTGCACTGTTCATGACTAGATCATGACACGAAATTGCACGACAAATTCACGAATAGTTTGCTCATAGTTTACGCAATTCCAGCATTGGAACAACGACTTTGCGCAATTCTGACGTGAGCTGTTCGTTAAGAATTTGTGGCAGCTTGTGACAGTCGTGGCGAGTTCACGGAATGTTTGCGCATACTGCACGATCCGGTCGCGAAAATTTGTCGGAACCAAAATTTTGAACATCTCAAAATTCTCGTCCCGACATGGCACGCACTCCAGACGTGTTTAAGCACAATTTACGCCATTTTACTAATAGTTTGCAGACTGGCACAACAAAATTCGTGCCTATGCTTGCCACAGAATCGTACCAGTGTCAGCCTAGATTAAAGAGAGTATATCTTCATCACTGGACTTACCATGTGACTATATAACAGAGTCCATGTTTAATCCCTGTAACACTGTAAGAGGTAGCATTCTTTTAATAATAATAAGAATATAAACGCCTCAATTTGGCTGTGTCTAACGTCTTGTTTTGGCAAGTAATAGGAACATCGAAAAAAAGATAATCACAATTTTGAAACCCTATAAACTTTTGAAACTATTTGTGGTTTACTAATTTCATCATTCATAATGTTACAATAAAAACACAACACATTACTGAATGCATCAATTAACCAGCTACCTTATTCTTGATAACATAACTTATGATATGGTCAATCTCTAGAAGCGTTTTTACGAGGCTCGAACGCAAACGTGTTTATGGGAAAAATTTGTTTAATCTGATCAGTAAATAAAATCGATTTAAATTTAGTTTTTTAAACTGACATAAGAAGGAACTCAATCGGGACCAGACATTGATTTCGGATTACGCAGAATGTCGTAGTACTCAGATGTCGGAAATGACAGAGTACACTGTAATTGTATTATCGGATCAGATTAAAATCTTGAACCTATCTTTGTTTTATTACAAGAATAAGGCTTAAGATTAATGAGTAATGTGGTGATTTTAGCTAGAAAGTCATGGAATGGCTACCCTTTACGATCACCTAATACCACTAGGTGACAAGGATAGTCAACTCAGCTCTCTTTAATAATCTTTAATATCAAAAAATGTTGAAATAGAAAAATAATTTCATGAGGAAAATTAATGACCACATAAAATAGTTATATACTTTGATTTTCAAAAAGATGATCAAGGTAAACTTCCAAAAAAAAAATGGACTTTTATTTATTGCTAAAATCAAAAATCAACTATTTCGATGATCTCCTTTTAAGCACTATAAGATCGTCATGCATAAAAAAATGGTTTAACAAACGTAATGTAAAATATACAGCATCCAATGCCTCAAAAATATTTTAAAATGATAAAAGTATAAATAAATAATAAAAAACACTATAAAAGTTGAATATTAAACAGATTCAGCAGTAGGATTGAGAGAATGAGTGGAAGTATCACCAGAAACTTGATTCTGACTACTATTTTGAGCAGCAGGGGATTGAGCAAGAGATCTCTCAGGGTTTCCTATATCTATTTCATCTTGTCCTATTTCCATTTCCAGTTCCACTGGTGGGATTGCTAGTTCCTTCCCGGGACAACATTGTGGGAAATATAAGGTCCATAGATATACTAGGATACATGTCCAGCTTGATGCCATCTTGACCCATACAGCTGACCAGTTCAAACCAAACTTATTGATATCACTCTCTTCTGGTCTGTTAAAAAAAAATGTTTAACCGTGGTTTTTTTTTTTTATAAAATGTTTTCAAGCACAAGATATATAATATGGATATACTATTTCTGACATTTATTAACTCAACATTTCACATGCTCATACAGGCAGGGATTTCAAGAGAAAATTAACAGTATTTATTTACTCAAATTTCCGCCTACAGATTTTTGTTTGAATTTGAATATCAGCTTGGAACGATACTAGACCAGAATGGATAAATATCATCATTTGAAAATTGGTTCTTAGAGAAGGTAGTGATGGAAGTAGTAGTAGTGCTTAAAGATTTACAGCAATGAGCCATAGGTCAATTCAGGTTACAGGATGAAAATTTTCCTTGGTATCAATTTTTCTTTAACCCTTCCATTAAATATGACATATCAAGCATATGAATAAAAGGCCAGAGAAAACACTTACCTGTACCAGTTAGTTAGCTGCATCATAATATATAGACCAGCTAGAAAAAATACTAGGTGAAAAAACCAATAATGATATACTAAACCATCTACTTCATTATGATTGACCTTTTGACCTCCCAATTCAGATGGATTATCTCCTAAAATATAATAAAACAAAATCAGAAATAATCTATCTGGCACTGAAATAATATCAGGAAATATGAAATGTAGTTTTACACACTACCATGTTATAAACAGATTGCGTTTGTTTTCTGGTATCAGTTTGGCTTTAATTGGAATCCCAATAAACCACAAGATCTCAGAAAAATATTCCCAATCTTCACAAGACATCTGTAATAATGTAGGGCAAGATTTAGCGAGCAAATCATATTCCAAATTGAGAGAAAGCGAAAAAACTGACAGAAATCTGAAACTTACTATTCTGAATGACACAGCAGCAACAAGCCTTCATTTTCTACAATTTATTCAAGAAAAAAAATTAGAAGATTACAAGAGTCCTATACTTTAGGCATTTAAATATAATCTTTCAAATGTATGCCAAACTCTATCCACAATTCTAACGAGGCCTTCAACATATATATTGATCCTGTTATGCTACACAACAAATCTGTCATTTATGTCAGGTCAATGTCAAACTCTAAATTAGTTGCCTAGCCTCTTTATTTCAATAGAATTACTGTCATTGTTGTTTTAGCTGCTTGCCAAATAATCAATGAACACAAAATTGCAGAGAAATATATTATCTCCCATATCTCCAAGTTCCAACTCAAAATATCAAAATTTGAATGCCAAAGTTGACATATATTGATCTGTCTGAGCTCCATAATGTATAAATTGCTTAAAATACATACCACAGATTGTCTGACACCAAATCTATGTTCTGCATGTGACGTTTTTATGCTGTAATAAAAAATTTATTGATCTAAAATACGAATCTTGGTTTGTGCTCTCTTGCTCATCAAAAATCATACCTCTGTTTATTTTCATTGAGTCTTATTGGAAAAGTTTTCAGATGTCAATAAAAAATCTTCCTACCTTGAATACACGGCCATAACTAACATAATGAACAGTCCAGCATAGGCTGAAATGAGATCAGCTTCAGGAAATTGAGAATCAGGTCGACACATATGTAATGTTGTGTTCGACGGCATCTCAGAAAACTTTTGACCCACATTGGACACAAAACCAACTTTTGGTGGCATTGTCTTATTTCTTGTCTTATCAACTTGTGCTGCCATGATAGCTATTGATTCAATAACAGATACTGAAATAAAAATATAAGAAGATTAGATATATTGCCAAAATCCGAGAGAAAAATATAGCAAAATCACTATACTAACACTCAATGCACCCAAAGTTTACACAGTTAACTTGTACCTGGATTTCAATTAAAAACTGCAGTAGAAGTGTCTGTATGCCCTTAGGTTCAGTATTTCAATCCAAAAAAGATAGGTGTTTTGATAATTGCAGCCATTATGGAGGTGTCCATCTGTCACACTTTCAGATTAGAAAGGTATTTGTGTAGAACATTCTGTGCTTCAGATGAAAATCGTATCAAAATTGTAACAATGCTCAACGTATACTATATTCTGAAATGAACATTGAGATGTGAAATATTGAGATACGTAACTCACTTTCTTCAGGTGGTTCACTAGATACTGCTGACCAGGTTAAATATACAACATATAAACATATCACTGAGGCTTGTAATATACCAGCATTGGCGTTACCTGAAATTGAAACATAATGACTTCAAAATACATCTAGTATTAACTTCAAGACTGGCAAACTATCAAGTTTCTACAAGCATGTTCAAAATAAAATTGTAGTTAATAAATGCATTAGTATATTAATTGTTCCAAGCAAATTTTACTAGAAAAGTTTTTGCTTTATTTCACAATCTAACTCAAATTTATAAATATGTCAAGCTAGTCCATATGTCAGCACAACTTTAAGTTATTGAAAAAGTGTTTGAAGTAATGTAGAATTCACATGGAAACAGGATGTATTTAAAATGTCAGAAAATTTCAAATCTTAAAATATAACATCAAAGAACTTACGACTAGCTGTACATGGTAACATGGTCATAAATGTTAAAATAACACATAAGCCAGAGTTGACAGATAGAAATATCTTATTGGTATTACAATCTTCATTGGCATAGAATAAAAACAAACAGATCATTCCACCAACAGATAACATTATAAACAAACCAGAACAAAATAATGTACCTGTAAAACAATAAGAAAATCTAGTACAGTGGTTCCCAACCTTTTTCATACCCCCCAAGGGTTGTTTTGTGCCTCCTCATCATCGGGAGGCCAAATACATTTCACCACAAGCAATTACAGACCTTACACAGCAAAATATAGTTAAATAAAATCTGGGCTAGTGAATTTTTTTTACACATTTTCATGCTCCATGGCCCCCTCCAGGTTGGGAACCACTGACTAGTACATGTATTTCTATTTATTCTTCTTGTCCAGTTAGCAAAGATCAGCAGGTACTGTCCATGTACGCCTGTGAAACCACAGAGACTTTTATTTTGAATGTAATTCTGGAGTTATGCTATGGTTAATACTGATCATTTTCAGTGGTAACACACTAGCTCACTTTTAAATAATAACTGTCTTGGATGCTTGTAAAAACTTGCAGAATCTTAAAAGACATCACTTACCAATGTAGCCACATGTACTTCTATATTTCCCTTGTCTGTTAACCCTGTAAGATAAACAATTATAAACTTTACAACTCATCTTTCTACATCCGTTTAAAAAAGAGAAAAAAAATTTCAGGGCAGGTGAAATTTCTTGATTTTTGTAGTTTGAACTCTAAACTTAATGACTAAACCTAAGTTAAACAATACAACCTTATATATTCACCCCTCCCAGGAACTACTTTTGCTTATTACATCATGACCCTCTGACTGACTTAACTACATCTTAAGGCTTTTCATGAAAGTTAAAACTAGTTTTTTATTACTCTATACCGGGACATAAAATAAACAAATTTGTGAAAGAGATTTTTACCATCTTGCATTCCATGTATGAGTAAAATCTACCAATAAAATCAACTGTAACAAAATAAATATAAAACCACCAACCATTCCCAAGTACATCAAATCTAAAATTTAAAAGATATCTAAATTAAATCATAAATCTATTATGTAAAGCAGTTTACAATGTAGGCTTATTTCAGACATAATATAGATTTTCAGTTCAAACAAAAAGCAGTTTTGAAAGTCTTGGCCAGAACTATGTTAAAGTAAATTAAAAACTTACATATATTATAAGCAGGAGGTATAAAAAATGCCCCAGTACATAAACAGCATAGAAAAACAAGCTTGAAAAACCAGTATCTATAATACAGGAAGAAGAAATTTGTTAATCTTCTTTCTGATTGCCACAATGAAATTTCAGAATCTAATACTAATATTCACTTTAAATATCATCACTGACAGTGATCTACTGGAAGTTAGTATTGATATCTATGCAGATCAATGCCAGTGATGACATAAAACGCATTTTAGTAGAATTGCAAGAACCACAAACGTCGGAATGGAAATTGAAATGGTGCAAATTGATGCTTTAAGTGTCCCCAATACACATACAAAGTTTAGAAAATCACTTCACAATCCTTTTAATTATGAACAACTTATTAAACTTTTCAACAGTGGCAATTTAAGATTATGGGGCTTAATATAATTTGCTCATTTTGGGAAGAAGATGAGTGCAGAATGATTTCTAGTTATTATTTAATAACCTCTAGACTTACCCATTCTGTATGGAAGCTCTCCAATGATTACTGTTAGGTACACAGGGTGTTACTATCATTAATAAAAAGTGGAAGACAATAATACCCAGACCAACACGATATACAGCTTTATATCCTATTAATTTAGAACAATTCTCTCCTGCTGATATCATTATACACGTTTCATTTAATCCCTATAATATACAATAAAGAAATAAGTCATGAATGGTGATAATGATTAAATTAATTCATAGAAATATGAGCATAGGTGATAAAATAAGAGTCTAGATGAGATGCAATCACAATTCATGAAGTTTTCTTTCTCAACAGAAAACAAAAACCTAAATATTAACCTCATACACCACTTATTACCTAAAAATTATGCGCATGACATTTGACTGCTTGAAATAGCAATGTAACTTGTGAAAATGAAATTCAAACACAGGAAGATATGTAAATAAATCTAATATTCATCAACTTACAGATTGTATGATCTCATCATGTAGTTGTGGTGATAACATTAAACATGATATACTGAAGGCCACCACTAGAAACAATGTGTACATTATCCTGGTACCAGTTGATTCATTGATAGCTGGTAGTCCTTTACAACATAAACTACATGATGCTGGTCCACAACAGCATGCCAGCTGAAATAAATCAAGGAATAAGTAGGGCACGTTCATTTTCCTTTTGACCTACCGTATTATACCTTATAGCAGTGGTTCCCAACCTTTTCAACAATTTGAAATATCGCCCAAGAGGTGGATTTGTGCCTCCTCTTCATAGGAAGAGACCTTACACAGCAATATATAGTTAAATAAAATTCAGGCTAGTGAAAAAATAATACACATCTTCCCCTAAGCCCCCTGACAAAGAATACCAGTCAACTCGGAGACAAAGTGAGTTAACTCAGAGACACATTCGAGCCAACAGCCAACCCGGTGACAAGTTTGAGTCAACTCAGAGACAACATATTATTGAAATAAAGATGATATCTTATAACATTGTTTTGTTCTCCTATCATAAATTATTAGAGGTTTAGATTTTATACTGATCAAAACGATCGAAACTTTATTTTAACAATTTAATAAACCAATCTTCCCGTTATTACATTGACTCAAGTTCGCAAGCGTATGAATCTCGATTGACAAAAGGCAAAACTAGTCGTTAAATTTAGTTGACCGATAAAGTTTGAGTCTTTAAAAAGCAAAGGTACTGTCAAACCCAAAATGGATGTTTTTTGCTGTCATCAATTTGATTTTGATTGTCCTTCAAAAGATGCATAAATAATGAACCAATGCGATATGAATTTGCATACTAAATCTGCTAATTTCCTGTGTCAGCATTTTGATTCTATTTATAGTAACAATCAACCTTTATTACCTCCTTTGTTTCTGTACTGAATCTAAGCCACTCTCAATCTAAGGTGTGACAAATTAACAGGATCTCATTGTTTAAAGTCACCCAACCTCATAATTAATAATAAGTTTCATTTCTTAATTAGTAAATTTTATGGCATGACAAATATTGCTGACGGCAACGGCATGATTTTATACATCGATCTATATAGCCATTGGTACCGGTATCAAATTTTAAAACGGAAAATATTGCAACAGAGTTGTATATTGTCTCCGAGTCAACTCTGCTGTTATTGTCTCCAAGTTGGATTTTGTCTCTGAGTTAACTGACAAAATATTGTCTCTGAGTTGACCAAACACCTAACAAATATCCTATATATTATAGTATAGTCTCACCAAGACCTAATTTTAGCTAAGCTAATAAGTAAGAGGTTATCAAATATTCTAATTACAATCTCAGGCTTAGAAGTTGGAAAATGAAAAGAATATGGGCAACAAATTCTCGTTATACACTGCAACACACCGCAGGCGTACCAAAACAAAGCCATAATTGAGGCTCAAGAAGTAGAAGCTTTCGAGCTTAAAACAGACCAATGATCAGTAAGAATAAAGACATTTGCTCATGTTTATTAGCCCAAACACATACAGAAAAGAAAAAAGTAAAATTCCATTTCATGACATCTTTAATTGCGTCTATTTGGTCAGACAGAAGCGCTCTATCTATGAATATGCTGTCATCTGTCAAAATAGATTTCAATATTTCAATCCCAAATATATTCGACTAAAACGGCAATAATGGACAGAAAATGGATATACAGAATCAATGCCCCGGCTAACCTGTGACGAACAAATTCCCAACATTACAATACTGTTTAATTATTCCATTTAAAGAACATTAAATGTCACAAAAACTCAGCTGTTTTTCTTCGCCCTCTTAGTCTTTGTTTACATATTCTACTTCCTCTTCCGGTTAGGTTACTGTCCGAAATGTCTGACAGTCTTTGATAGGCTAAAGGTGCACTCAAGCACCGAAAGAGGCATAAAGTTACCGTATATGAATAGTTGAATTGCTTTAACTAATACATTGCCAAATTTCAGTTGTTGTTTTTTTTTGCTCAGATAGTTAGTATTTGTCGAATTTTCAAAATTTCAAATGAAGGGAGACATAAAATTATAATTTTAAAGGGGCATTTTTTGACCATCCGTTCGACCAATGAAACGAGAGCCTATATCTAGGGCCTATATCGGGTGTCATATAAAAAACGTCCCCAAGTTTGACGGTAAGTATCTCAGCTGTTGGTGAACCAACCTTTTTTTCACAGATTTACTTCAACATGTCCTTGTCAGACTATGAAATCCTGACTACGACCTTGCAATGGTGTGTTGAATATATGATACTCCTGATGTAATTGGCAATCACCCACTGATGGCAAATGATGCATTAGACTGAGAATATATTTTTTCAATTTTGTCTTTTTTACTCCCAGCACGTTTTCAACATGAATAATCTGCGTGTTGGGACGAAGTTTCATACTGGAGTTAATAAAACACGTATTGTTACACAAAAGTTTGAAAATTTTCAAGTTAACATAGCACCTCTTCAAATACTCGTGTTGGTGTCATAACTATATTTCCGGTGGCTGAACGTAATGTCAATTTCAGAATTAGCGGCTGTTGATTTAAGAGCAAAGGTGGCTGTAAAACGGTGTACTGTTTAAGGACAACCAATCTACAAATAACGAAAGATACACCAGTTTTGGGGTGAAATTCGCCTGTACTTCAATCTGGTCAGGACACAGTGTTGTCTGACAGGAGTTCTTCTAAGTACATTTCTTCGTGACATTTGTCCAATACGTTCACCACCTGAATATAGGCCGCTATATAAAAGACGCGTTAGTATTTTAGAGCTAATCCTTGGTCACACTTCGTCATTAAATAAGAAAGGCTTTCTGGACTTACCAAGTAATCCAGACTTGCCTAATCATGGCTATTCAAAATGTCATATGTTTATTGTTGGTATGTGTAAGTTTAAATGTGGTGAATTGTCAAGAGGATCTATTTGATGATACTTTTGGAGCTGATCCGGGATGTAAAGATCCTTGGTCAACAGAATGGACAAGAGATGGCGGAGACTGTACCAAAGTCCACTTTTGTGTACAGGGCAAGAAATATTGGACCATATCTTGTAATGATACTAGGATTTGGTCGAATACTGGTCATGCTTGTGTGTTGCCGTTATCACAATGGGATGACTGTAACCAAGTTATGACCACACCTACTATCAGTAAGTAGCAAGATTCATTACTTTTTCTCTTATAATAATTTATCAGACTTCTTCGATGAATTCACAAACTGACAGAGAGAGAGGTGAAAGGTGAAATCGACCTTATTGTCAAATTGAGGGGTTCTCTGCTTGCTTAAAAATGGGTTTCCTTATTTTCATTTAGTAGTTGTAAATGTTAAAACTTACGAATAGAAAGAAAGGGTTTTCATAATTCTCTTTAAACGTGAACTGATATTTCTGCAGTTGGTTGGGTCCATGGAGACGCTATGAAAATGCAAATCTTTGTAATTGGATTTCTCAGATGTAATTTTCATGTGGACGCCCCTGGTAATGTGGAAATGACTTTTATTGTTTCGACCTTACAGATGTCTTTTATTCACATTCGCCTGAGTAAAACAATAAGGTATCTAAACAAACCGTAACGTAATGTGACCCCTGAATGATTATATATAGTTAGTAGGCCTATTGTATTTTGTATCTGTTTCCTATTGTAATATACCCATCCTTTTACAGACGATGAACGATGTATAATGCCAACTGGTATGAACCCCGATCCTGATAACTGTGCCCAGTTTTTAGCTTGTGATAACCGTACTGTGGTAGCTACTATGTCATGTCCAGAAAATACACTGTTTTCTACCAGAAACAACACTTGTGAACTGAGTTATATGGTAGCAGATGAATGTAGGACCAGACAAATTCCTAGCCATGTTTCAGTCAGTAAGTATACCTTGTTTCTGTTTCCGCTACAGCTTCTAACTTCCTTACCAATTTTCATTTAACCCATAATAGGCGAATTTAAAAAACAAATTGAAAATTTAATCTAAAGCTTGGTTCACCCCTGTAATCTTTTTTCATGTTGGAGAATACAGCTTGGCAAAAACCCTTCACTAACCCCAAAACATTTCCGGGTTGAAAAAACCCTGAATAAAAGATATATTATTTTTCCACGTTTAAAACAATATTGTTCTAAATGTCACATTTTCCCAGTGCCATGTAGACTTAAACTAAATCAGGTTGTGCGAATGTGCGTATATCTGCATCCATGTTCCTTCAGCAACGTTAGATATTGGCATTATCTAATGTAATGAAATGAAATGATAGCCGTTGCTAAAGGAACATGATGTGCATCATTTATTGCGCTTCTAGATTCAATGTTAGTGCTACTAAGACATAATAATGCACACATATTATGTGAATTAGATTAAAAAAAATTAGACCTAGGTTTATCTACATATCAAAACAATAATCACTTCATTTTTGCCCTACTTCTTAAAGTAAACCTAGCAGTCAGAAGAAAATGTTAATAAAAACTTTCAGGCAAGTTTCAGGAATTTACGTTTTATCTTTTGTGCGTTTTTCTTGGATTAATTCTATTGAATCTGTTTTTCAGCCACTGCAAGTCCAATCATTGATAAACCATGTGAAGGAACCAAAAATGGCGACGTAGCAGATCCAAGAAATTGTGCCAGGTTTTACAAGTGTAATTATGGCCGAGTGGTGGCTAGGGTGAAATGTCCCAGTAACAGCCATTTTAATGATCAGGATCATAAATGTGACTGGAGAGCGAACGTAGAATGTGGTAGTCGTCCCAAATAATCTATCAATTAAACACAGACATCTGTACCTTCAACAGTATTATTCCTGAAATATACATTTTGAAAATACTGTGCTTTGTTGACAAAGACGTTTGGATTTTTCTCTTCTATGAGAGCTGTGCAGCGTTTCTTAAAAAAAATGTGCACTTAAGTAATCCTGGAATGAGAGACTGGACCCAAATTTTATTGTTGGTTTTCAACTTTTTTCTAACTGTTTAAAATTTCAAAACTCTTATCTGAACACTTGAATTCACATTGTAATCGTTCGCTGCAATTAATCTTTATTATTCGTTATATCAGTTTAAAATTTGTGTATGTTTATTTCTTCTTCACAATTCGTTGTTTCATTTGTAAATAATGTTTTAAGATGCTCATGTTTTGTTCATTATATAAACGTGTGTTCAGTTTGTATGTTTGGTTACAAAGTGAATAAAGCATTTCATTTATATCACTTTTAATTTTCTTGTTGTTTAAAGACCTCTCCCACCAAATTTAAGCCTTCAAATCCATAATAATTGTAGAGTCTGGAAGTCAAAAATACGACCTTTAGTACGCCTATGCCTGATAAAAAGTAATTGAAGGTATTCTGTGATATTCTTGCAGTTCCAGTTCTTCTGGAGTCGTTTTTCATATATATTCAAGGCCCAAATCGACCCTCGAAAATACTGAACATTCCCCTTTGGTTACACTCTTTAAAACAAGGAATACTGCGCATATATATTGATGCTAGAACCGATTGGATCTGTTATGACCTCCTTCAAAGGTCAAGGGTTTATCCCAGCATGTGTCGACATAATACCTTTGAATCTGAGCATTTTTCAACCCGAATTCGCCCTGTCAGTGATCTAGGACTGGTCTGAGTAGCAGACTTGGTGAAAGTCGTAATGGTTGTAATAAAACGATCGAAGCGCCCTGTGCAATGTTATCATCTAATGCAGTGGACTGCAAAAGACCATTAACCGACTTAAACCACAGATAAAACTAGCATTGGCATCTGCTCATATACAATCAAATCACTGACAACTTTCAAAGGTGACAGAACAGGTTTTAGTAAGTTTACCTACATGCAACTAAAGTATAATATGAAAATAAACGTAACAAGGTATTGGAATTATTGACCTTTTATAGTGTGGATAAGTTGTGCTATGTTTTATGTTCACAATTTGACCAGAGACCAGATCAAGCTGAAAGATGAAAGTAACAATTACGTATTGTAAAACTTATCTCCCTTGAAATAGACGTGTATTGGGTTTCATCTCCGTTCGATTTACATTAAATTTGCTTACAGCGCGTGTGAAGGTACACGCCAATCAATTAGCATTCCCTAATCAGAAGCTCTGGATTGATCAAGATCAAGAACCCCTTTTCCCCTTTGTTTTCAGAATACAAGTGATAGAGGCGTCGTTCTTTTGTGAAAGTGTGATGAGCAAGTAAGAGCCACAGAGTCATTCCACCCCTTTTTCAACCCATGAACTGTATATGAGAGAAGGTAAGTCAGTACATAGATTGTATGTAGTAGCACATTGGCGTATCCAATAGGCGAATCTCTCGAACGTCGGTACTTTGGCTGCTTTTGTAGACTAATATATCGGGTGTCCCAAAAAAAACGTCCCCAAGTTTGACGGTAAGTATCTCAGCTGTTGGTGAACCGATCTCTTTCACAATTCTCACAGATGTACTTCAACATATCCTTGTCAGACCCTGAAAATATGAAAGTCATCGAACACAAATTGTACAAGTAGTGGCTCGAACAAAATAGCATGTAAAAAATTCAATATCAGAGCAAACTACATATTTGAATTTGTGTTCATTGTGTCTTCACCACATCAACCACCAATATCAAACATTTTCCATCCTGATAAACTCTCACGGATCTCATCTAACGGTACCACTTGAAAAGTGACCATCCTGCATTTCAGTTCATGTTTAATCAGTGTGTCCTTCTAACCCAAGTGCAGTACACCTGTTTCTTAAGAGAATCCCATACTGTCCAGAGTCATTACCATCACCAGTGAAACAAACTAGATGAACAGGAACTGAAAAGCAGGAAGGTAGCTTTTTGGGAGAAAATATCTTAAGATGAGATTGGTGAGAGTATTTCAGGATGGAAAATGTTTGATATTGGTTGTCGATGTGGTGAAAACACAATAGACACAGGTTGAAATATCTAGTTTGCTCTGATATTGAATTTTTTGACATGCTATTTTGTTCGTGGCATTTCTTGTACAATTTTTGTTCGATGACTTTCATATTTTCTGGGTCTGATGAGGACATGTTGAAGTAAATCTGTGAGAATTTTGAAAGAGATTGGTTCACCAACAGCTGAGATACTCACTGTCAAACTT
Source organism: Lottia scabra (assembly GCA_029955415.1). Lineage (NCBI taxonomy): Eukaryota > Metazoa > Mollusca > Gastropoda > Lottiidae > Lottia > Lottia scabra. The sequence continues at coordinate 11,068,936 of JARJEI010000009.1, forward strand.
GGGGACGTTTTTATTGGGACACCCGATATATATGGTCAAATTGTAAACTTACCGAGAGTTATCACTTAAAGCATACTATAGAATATCCACACGAAAGTATGTTTAAAATCATAAAGTTTAAATCGATCTAGAGTAGTTCTACAATATGATTTATCATTCATTCTCCATTCTAGGAGTCATTGCCCATCAATGATTGCAGTAGCTGCTACGAGCCATTTCATTGCCCTTTGTCCTGATAGAAATTATGCTGGACTCTGTATACGTAGTATAATGCAGAATCTACGGTAGAAAAAGAGGAATGCATACAATACAGGCTAACCAAAAGAGGCTGAAGATTATCATAATGATAAGCACTCAAGAAAAAATATATATATCTGTCGTCTGCCTGGTGTCAATTCACAGTTCTTATCTCGTCAAATCAAGAATAAAAAGGTTTGATGCATTCTCCACTCCCCATATCCATCTTACATTACAACATGGCGTTAATTCTGTGGTGTGTGTTGTTGATATGTTGTAGTACGGTGTTGGAAGCAAAGAAAAATGTTCTGTTTATTATAGCTGATGATCTGCGACCAAATATAGATGTTTATCAAGGCCTGGGATATCATTTGGGTCAATCGTATACACCTAATATAGATGCGCTAGCCAAGAAGAGTATTCTTTTCCAAAGAGCATATGTCCAGTTTGCATTGTGTTCTCCAAGCCGAACTTCCTTTTTGACCGGAAGACGACCTGATTCAACTCACGTATACGACCTACATACGTACTTCCGGAATGTCGGAAACAATTTTACTACCATACCCCAGTATTTTAAAGAACATGGTTTCCAAAGTGAAGGAATGGGAAAGATTTTTCATCCTGGAAGAGCATCAAATAATGGAGATCCGCCATCTTGGGACACTTTTCATGATGTTCAAACTGGCATAGATTTTCATAATTTAAATCATAGTTGGAGAGCAGTAAGCGACAGTGAACGAAGCCAGAATCCACTAGTAGACGAAGTAATAACCGAAAAGGCAAAGGAAGTCTTGCAGACCTTATCTTCAGGATCTAAACCGTTCTTTCTTGCTGTTGGTTTTAACAAGCCACATTTACCCTTCGAATTTCCAGAGAAATTTCTATCATATTTTCCCGAAGACAACATTCATCTTCCGTCCAATGAATTCCCTCCTCATGGGATGCCAGATATAGCATGGACGACGTATCAAGAATTGAGATCATACAAAGATATTGGGGCACTCGATACAACAGGAGAAAAAGATACACTTCTTCCAAATCATGTTGTTAAAGATTTAAGACGAGCGTATTTTAGTGCCATATCCTATATGGATTCTTTAGTTGGTGAGCTCGTGGCAGAGGTAAAACGACTCAATCTGGAGAGCAATACAGTTATTTCCTTAATAGGTGATCATGGGTTTTCAATGGGAGAACACGGACTTTGGTCTAAAGAGACAAATTTCGAGGATGTCGTCCACGCTCCAATGATGATCAGCGTTCCCGGTCTTACGGACCACGGTATCGTAACGAACCAATTGGTGGAATTCGTTGATCTGTTTCCAACCTTAGTAGAAGTTGCTGGCTTACCATTACTTCATACCTGCCCGGAACATTCTCATATGGATGTCTGTACAGAAGGAGAGAGTATGGTACCCCTTATTCATCACCCAAACTCACATTTTAAAGGAGCAGCATTCTCCCAAAGTTTCCGTCGCAAGGAGGGTGCTATGGGTTATACAGTCAGGACGGACCAATATCGTTACACAGAATGGCATCCATTTGACTCTCGGATTAATAGACCAGACTTCACTCATTCGTACGGTAGTGAGCTGTATGATCATGTCCACGACAAGTATGAGAACGACAATGTCGTTTTCCATCATGAATACGACCACGTTGTGGCAATACTCAGAGATATGCTGCATAGAGGTTGGAGATCAACTCTAAGTTCAAGAGATCGTCCCATTGTAGGTTAAATTAGTAAATGAAATTAAATTTAGTTGTTTTTAATCGCACATGGGGTTGTCGGGATTCGGAATTAGTTGATTCCGAGGCATACCTTTGTATATTGCATCTTACCCTGTTTCCACACAAAACGTACTCTAATTAAGGTTTAGTTGAATTGACGGTAACACCGTATTCGTTCAAGTATGTTATATGGTAAAAGAAGTAAGATGACACCATTTAAGAGTGGCTAAAGTACTTTATTCTTTCATCCAGCAAACATGTGGAACCCATAATTACAATATAGCATTAAAATAGAATGTTCAGCATTTTCAAGAGTAAATTTTGGCTTTGAATACATGTAAATAGCCTCCAGAACTGCACGAAAATCGCACAATTCCTTCAATTATATCATTATCTAAACATTTATCTTTCATTTTATTTATATGTGTCTTCTATATATAATGCATCGTCTAACTAAAATACGAGTCGTACTTTTGATAATTATGGCTACACAGAGATTTGAAGGCTGAAATTTCGAGTTGTGAACACTTTTACTGATTAGCTTAGCAAAAAAAAATATATTATAAGATTCTGAGACTTAGGTTTGATTGGTCGAACAAACAGTGAACATATCTCTTTAAATAATCTTTCATTATGGAGGAAAATCGTTGCCAAAATTCACTGTGTTGCAGCTAGCTATATTATATGGAAGACACAACATAATCGACCATACATACATGAACGAGCCAGATTATACTTGGCGGAGACTAAGGAGGACTGCTGAATGTTTCTGTGCAAATCTGCGTCTCATTTCATTCGGTAAGACCCTATGCCATAACCTGCGGCATAAATCTGGAGAAAATGTAAAGGTGGTCGGGTGGTAGGACGTAAAATGCGAAGCCAATAAACATCAGCGATTAAAAACACTGTTATTTTAACTTTTATTACCAATTTACCCAATGATAGGATGATCTTTTGGTAACAACCTCCAACCTCTACGCAGTGTATCTCTTAGTGTTGTCACAATGTGGTCGTTTTCATGGTGGGCAGCGATATTGTCGTTCTCGTACGTATCATGGACGTGGTCGTACAGCTCACTACCAAACGAACGAGTAAAGTCTGCTTTATTAGTCCGAGAGTCAAATGGATGCCATTCTGTGTATCGATATTGGTCCGTCCTGATTGTATAACCCATAGCACCCTGCCTACGACGATAGGTCTGGGAAAATGCAGCCTGTTTATATTGAGAATTCGGATGATGGAAAAGAGGAACCATACTCTGACCTTCTGTACAAGTATCCATATGAGAATGTTCCGGGCAGGTGTGAAGTAATGGTAAGCCAGCAACTTCTACTAAGGTTGGAAACAGATCAACAAATTCCACCAATTGGTTCGTTACGATACCGTGGTCCGTAAGACCGGGAACGCTGATCATCATTGGAGCGTGGACGACATCTTCGAAGTTTGTCTCTTTGGACCAAAGCCCGTGTTCCCCCAGAGAAAACCCATGGTCACCTATAAATGAGATAACTGTATCGTTCTCCAAGTTAAGTCGCTTCACCTCGGCAAGAATCTCTCCAACTAAAGAATCCATATACGAAACGGCACAAAAGTACGCTCGTCTCAATTCCGTTACAACATCTTTTGGAAGAAGTGTATCTTTGTGTCCTGTTGCATTGAGTGATTTGATATCTAGGTATGATCTCAGTTCCCTATATCCTTCCCATGCTACATCTGGCATCTCATGAGGAGGGAATTCATTGGACGGAAGATGAATGTTTTCTTCGGGAAAATATGATAGAAATTTCTCTGGAAATTCGAATGGTAAATGTGGCTTCTGAAAACCAACAGCAAGAAAGAACGGTTTAGATCCTGAAGATAAGGTCTGCAAGACTTCCTTTGCCTTTTTGGTTACTTCTTCATCTATCAATGGAGTCTGACTTCGTTCGGTGTCGTTAACTGCTTTCCAACTATAATTCAAATTATGAAAATTCAGGTTTGTTCCAACATTATAAAAAGTGTCCCAAGATGGCGGATCATCATTATTAGATGCTATTCCAGGATGAAAAATCTTTCCCATTCCTTCACTTTGGTATCCATTTTCCTTAAAATACTGGGGTATAGTAGTAAAGTTGTTTCCTATTTCCCGGAAGTACGTATGTAGGTCGTATACGTGAGTTGAATCAGGTCGTCTTCCGGTCAAAAATGAAGTTCTACTCGGAGAACATAATGCGTACTGGACATACGCTCTTTGGAAAAGAATACTCTTCTTGGCTAGAGCGTCTAAATTAGGCGTGTGAGATTGACCCAAATGATATCCTAGACTTTGGTAAATATCTAAATTTGGTCGAAGATCATCAGATATGAGAAAGAGAACATTTTTCTTTGCTTCTAACACTGGACTCAAACAAATAAGCACAAACCACAGGATTAATGTCATGTTGTATTGTAAGATGGATATGAGGAGTGGGTGGGGTGAACCAGACCTTTTATGCATTGATTTGAAGAGATAAGAACTGTGAATTGACACCAGGCTGGCGGTAGATAGATCCATTTTTTCTTTGGACACTTATCATTATGATAATCTTCAGCCTCATTAGCTAACATTTTATTGCCTTTTATCTCGAAAATGACCAGACCGAACTGGAATATTGGCTTGTTTAAGTTGTACCTTCTTCACACATGTAACTTTTATTGTTATCAATTTCAAAACGTGGTCGAAGAATATGATTGAATGAAGACTATTAAGGGTATTGATTGGGCTAGCGTTCGAGAAAAAAAACACGAGATGGAATTTTTGCGAATTACTTATTATTTTTGGGCTCAGATTGTAGATAATTATTATTACTTTATTTGTAAACTATATAGAATGAAAAAAAAAACGAAAAGAAATTAGGTATTTCGTTAGTTTTTGCTAAAAAATTAGGAAAAAGTAGCAAAATGTGTCCCGGTTGGTACAAGATTTCTCAGCCATTTTTTATTGGAAAATTACGATCTTGATTGAAAGCTTATTCAATAAGGATGAAACGTACAGAGAGTTTTTTCGAAAATTCTAATCAGTTTGGCCCCTGGAAAATGTTTGCCGTACCTACGTGTAAATTTTCGTATTTCCATGGTAACCACCAAAATAATATTTTTTTTTGGAAAATCGCTCTGTACGTTTCTCGGCAATGTAATTGTCTACATTTATGCCAAGTTTGATGTAGATTGATCCATTCACATTTTTTTAAACTTGTATCAAAGGTTTGAAATGTCCAATTTTTATGACATGTTTGAAAGGGCTGTCAACTCATTAAAAAAAATCTGATTGACATGAAATCAACCTAAAACTATCGAGAAGGACCCCAAATCATCAACAAATGCACAACAAGTCTCAAGAAATCATTATTTCATATACTTATTCCATTTTTTCATAGCGTGAAATAGCCCAATTAACACCCTTAAGTCAATTCTCACGCCCAAATGCAAACCTTGGTTAAACATTCTCTTGGACTGTCATCAATTAATTTCAACCCTGGGGTGTGGAACTGGAGTGTCCGAGGTGTCAATTGTCGTAGGATAACAAGTGTTTATTCTTCAAGGTTTGGTTTTTTAGTTTAAGGACTTGGCACTATGCTGCAGTGGCCAAAGTAATCGTATCAAACCCTCGGCTACTGAAGATGTACCAATCTACTGATATGAAAAAATGTTTTTGGAATCACGAGTCATTGAAATGATCACTTCGGGGTGTGAAAGCTGATAAACCACAGAGAGTCTTTCACAGGAAAAATCAACAATGCGTGTCTTAACCAGTATTTTCTAACCGTAAATGACTTATTAGATGTTCGTTATTTGTTCTATAGAAGATAGCAATACTCAAATCAACATGTTTTTAAGAAGGTGTTAACAAGTCAACAGAAATACTGGAGTTTTTATCTGGGTCAGGCAGATTGAAGGTCAACTGAGACCAATGTAGAAAAACCAACACACACCATGAGCCTATATGAGAAAAATACAACTGTGCAACATGTTTGATTGATAAACAACCACCTGTTATAAATGAATCTTAAATAACCCAAAGATTAACTATATCATTATATAGTTATTAGTTTCTATATATATATCTGAGATCTCGATCCAAGAATAACCCAATCCGATTCTCTTTTCTCTCTTCGTGAACTAAGGTTAGCAGCATTACTACAAGTATACGCCTCGTTTTGAAAGGAGGATGTTTTGTATTATTTTACTTCCTAGATTCCGATTGTGAAACGTAAGATTTCCATCACTTTAGACATCGAGGTCCTAATTCAGTCGGAGAATTTGACTATCACCTGATATAATCGTAAATGGGATATGTTCAATTATCAACAACTTCGGGAAACATTTCATTATTAAGTTAATGCAATCTGTTTTGGAGAATAAATTAGTCATATTTACTTTTTACTTTTTTTAGTTATTTTATCGAAAGAGGGATCGTCAAGTAAGTTAATGCAAAGCCTGTATCTTTTTATACCTGCGTTTCATTTCACCCCGCAAATCCCTTTTCACTGTTTCTCACTTACTAACACTGCATCTATAATTCAATACTGCACTTAACACCCACAAAATATACCTATATAAACCACTAGTATTGATTGGAAATCTTAATTGAGATTCAGATTGGTACAATGTTAACCTTCGTCGTAACCGCAGTTCTATTAGGAGTAGTTACAGCCCAGAGTGGTCGCTGTAACTTTCCTCAGACCAATGAGACGATGGGTCGTATCTACATGGTGAAAGGGGATTGTACATTCTACTACCAATGTATCAATGGAAGTGAACATATGAGAAGACCATGTAAAGTCGACGAAGTTTACAATCCTTGGATTGGAAAATGTGTTTCGAATACTGAGTCTGTCAACTGTGATATAAGTCCCGATTACTATGCCAGATGTAAGTATAAGATGTTTGATACCGTTATCACGGGGTGCCGTTCATACAGGGGACACGATAGCCCAATTAAAAAAACTGGTGGGGATAGCTCAGAGAACGTTCTTTTTGTAACATTGACAATGATGCAATTCGTAAGACAGGCCAGAAATATATACATCAAACGTTTACAGTTGACGCTAAAAGATAAAGTGGAAGCTGGACTCCATCTCAATAACCTATTGATGTGATATCATTGGGCATAGGTGGTAGGTGTGGTGCCAAGCAGGATATGCTAACTCTTCTAGACACCTGATACCACTTTTCATTATGAAATATTTACTCATTTATTGATATACTTCCTCAAATGAAAAGTTCATTAGCTGCTACCAATATATTGTCAATGTGTTCACATGGATTTCGAGATTTGTTTAACGGTTGGGATTGTTAGTGCTTGGTTTTATTATTCTGATACACGCCATGTTAGAGAAAAAAAACATCATCTAAGATGGCTAATAAAAAATTATGTTAAGAGGTTCCACACATTGATATATCAATTTGAAATGTTCTTATTTTATTTCAGACGACCAGTTATGTACTACCACAGAAGAAGGTAGCGTTGCTGTTCCCTTTGATTTAACTAAGTTTGTATTGTGCTGGAAGTATACCTTTAGATTTCCACCCATGTCCTGTTCCAATGGTTTGATTTTCAACCAAGAGAAGGGACTCTGTGACCATGCTGACCCCGACACACCATCTGTCCCGGTACAGAATGTAGTAGTACCCGAACAGAATAATGATGTCAAGTTTTACGATGGATATAGAACTTCTGGTTTTGAACAAGATATCATTGGAAGCCCAGGTAATAATTTATCATTTATCCTAAATCGCCAAAACCAATTTCAGTATACAGGCATGGCTTTCTTTTAGGTCGATCTAGGATTTACGATGCAGTGCCCATGCGATGATCTAGTAGACGGTTGCAGATTCGGGTCAGCATTCTTTGACAATCAGTTCTGGTATATAGTTCTGAAGTACGTTGAAATCATTTTGATACGCAACAATGCATTATCATATTATTGAACCCGGTTGAAAATCGAAAAATTTTGGAATTTTGAAATTCAGTCCTCCCAAATAAGCTGAAAGAACTCCGCTGTAGCACGAATTTATCAAGGACCTTCACCATCTCAGATGGAAATAGCTTTCTATATGATTTCTCTATATATTTCAGCCTGTATCTATCAACCTGTGATAGGCGATTGTACCAGATATACATACTGTAATGGTGGCCCTGAAGTAGTTGGTCAGTGTGCTGAAGGTACAGTCATGTCCAGATCTAAACAAGGGTGTGTTTACTGTTCCGATTTGACCACATCCGAGAAAGTGGAATGTCAGTTACGATGCTAAACACCGTATTCAACATAATTACGACGAAATTCGCAATGTTTCTTATTTATATATTTTTGTAACCTTTTTAATGTTCCCAATGATTTTAAATAAAATCATATGCTAAATGAACAGCCTCAATTTATTTATTTGTTTTTATATTCTACATTCAAGAATTCACGGATACTTAAAGGAGAGAACACACAAGTGTCATGTGTTATGTTGACTTCTCTGAGTGCAGTTGGGGATCTTTGAACAAAAATGTTACTGTAATAGTAATAGTCCATTTACGTTACATGACACCTTTGACACTTTAGACGAACTAAATATCTCCAAAATCCCCCAGAACATCAAATGTGACCAGGAATCATTCATGCAATACCGCTAGCGCTCTGCAACATCTTTATAGAAATTTCTGAGAATTGCCGGCGAATGGCACCGTGACATGTACTGATAATCACTGTCAAAGCATTTATATCTCGTTTATTGGCAAATACCTCAAGACTACATGATCTAGAATCACAGAATGATTGCCGTTTTACGCTATTAGAAGGCACTTTCTTTGCAAAATTGCAGTTTCGAGATGTCAGAATGTATTCTATAATATGGTTATTGGGTTATAATTTGGTTAAGACACCACAACCAGACAGTGCATTCATCAACCCACTCATGACCCTAAGACAAATGTCATTGTTAATGTGTATGACACGATACAACCCTTTAACCAAAGTTGGTGAAAATTAGAGTAACACTTTCTTAATTAGCCTCTTTTACTACTGGATTATTTTACTAATTAAACAGCTAAGTTAGAAACATTTTGATCCGTTTGGTAGTAAGATTTGACCTTTAGGGTCAACTGATGGCAGTATGTAAGTACATTGATAGGTATATGTTATTTGTTTGTAATGTAGACAAGATAAGTATCGTCTTTGAGTCTTCAAGCCATCTGATTTGTTTACAGGGCGGCAACATTAATCCCACCAATCTTATATAAAACTACATTTTTAAATCAGACAGTTTCTAAATCCGCAGCTGAGGACGTGTTGACATGATTCTATTGCTTATATCTGCCCTAGTATGGGGGACTACTTCCGGTCAAAGTGAACGATGTAGTTTCCCAAGACGTCCGGAAACTTCAGGACGGATCTATATGGATGGAGTGGATTGTTCAATGTATTATCATTGTGACGAGGCTGGTCAGGAACATCTTATTAAACCGTGTAGAAAAGGAGAAGTATATAATCCATGGAGGAACACCTGTACTCCACCTGGAGGTACCGCCAACTGTAAATTAGATCACCAATATTATGATCAGTGTAAGTGTTCACCTAATTTTGAACAATGAGTACAATACGTAATTTTAATATCTAAATCTACTTCTTGTTTCAGTCATAAATGTGTTATAACTAGTGATGAAGACCGTGCCACTTTTTGTGGTGCCAATCTAGTCCAGGATTATATGAAAACGACTGTTTTTTTTTGTTTTGTTTTTTTTATTGTTTTTTAGATTTTTGGCTTAGTTGTTCAAATTCACTGTTGCAATCTTTTCTAATTTGTAAAAATAGGTCAAAGGAATTTTCAAACATAAGGTATCAAATGTGGTTCCCTCTTCTGAAGGTGGTTCACTGTTCATTTGTTAGGTTCTAAAAACAAAGGCATAATATCACATTTCCAGATTTGGTTTACAGGATTGGTGTACTTTTATATAAAAAAATTCGCTTTTTAGCACCACCTGGTATTAAGTGTGGTTCCATTTCCAGAAAATGATTATCTTTTGAAAACATCAGACATAATTTTACACTTAGTCGTCTTATAGTAGTCATTTCCATAAGCTGAAGGCCCTCCGAATTACTTCAGACACACATGTGGTAATTTACTGTAACCTTTCCAAATAATATTTTTCAGTTGACAGACTATGTAGTAATGTTGAAGCAGGTAATCTACCAATGCCAAGCGATCCCCGTATGTACATCTCCTGTTGGCAGAAGGCATTCCGGTTCCCACCGATGGAATGTCCGCACGGTACAATATTCAATGGTGCCATGAGTAGATGTGATCATAGTGATTATCGTCAAAATAGACCAGCAAACAACGTACCTAGTTACGAAATGCCAACTCAAAACGGAAATGCTGATAACATGGACAATATGCCTGGATATGAAAATGGAAACAATATGAAGTATGACAATGACCAAAACCAAGCAGTGAATAGTGGAAGGTCTCAACAAGGTCCGTCCGAAAACGTATACCCACAAATTATCAATGCTCCATCGAACGTTAGAGATTATAATCTTGAGAATATATTGCAGAATGGGGGACAGAACAACAACAGATACCCTGATCCCCAGGGTGGGAGACAGAATGTACCCACTGTACCCAGTGACCTGAATGCAGGGGGTGAAGATTTTATTGGTCATAAAGCTGATGATGGAAAGGATTATATGATGAGAGAGAACATGGATGGTAATCGTATGAATTATCAAGAAGCTATGAAAGAAAGACCCGTTGAAAACAATGGACCAGTTAATAACAATAATTTTGTTGATCCTACAACCAAAGGCATTGACGATTGTAAGTACATAATATAGCTTCAAGGGAATAGAGTCGATATTTAAGTAATTTTGGATATCAACACCCTAGTCTCTGCCGGTGGTAACAAGGCATTTGTGCTACTGTTTATATATCATGGCCCTTTTATTGAGGGATCACTTACCGAAAAACGCACAAACTGGTTTTTGAACATCATTGCGGTAAACTTTTTGCAATAGGTACTTTTGAGCAACAAAACGAACCGAGCTCTAAAGTTTGTACAATTTGAGTGCTAACACGTTTGTTGTGCACTTTTGGGCAACCGCTGCTGCTTAATGTCCAAAACACACATCCATTCGCCATTAAAAAAAATAAAAAACCCATTCGAGATACAATGCCTCTCCAGTGACAATGTGATGTTAAAATTCTATTTTCAGATTGTATATTTGATCCGTTCCCTGGGGATTGTAATAAGTTTGTTAGTTGTCAGGACAGAACTGATGTCAGGAACTGTGGTAAAGGTACTCTGATGTCTAAATCACGACATGTCTGTGAATACTGCCAGAATTTAACAGACGACGAGAAGAGATTCTGTCAAGTTCAATGTTAAACATTGGCTACGGTCTGATTGAAATATAACTTCTACCTTTTCACTTCGTTAAGTCAACAAATTTTATGGCGAACTACAAAAACAATGGTGAAAAGTCACCTACAAATGCCAAAGAAAACAAAACTGTCGAGCTTTGTATTAATAAGATTGTCATGTTTTTTTCTGATGCCAGTTGCCAGAATTAGACCTACTTTGTGTAAAACGTATCCAACAAATGGCGTAATAATGTCCTCAATTTTTTTAAATTAAACGTTCGAGACAATAATGTGTAAGTACGAAATGTGATTTTTATATTTTCCATATTTAATCCTACGTATTATATAATATATATTTGAATTGCTTTTCGTTGTCTTTATCGATTGAAAGCTCTGCCTTTTCTGGTGGTAGTTATGGAGTTCTCGTACTTCTCGGGGAAGTTAACAATCCAATACAATCCTTGAATGACATTGTGTGCTCAATTATTTTGAATATTTTCTGCCTTGCTTCAACAAACCATACCTATACGCCTCATATGATAGCTCTTCGAAATAAAGGTTATGTATCAAAGCATAATCAGCTAAAAAGATGCCAAGTTGACTAACACAACCGTAGAGTGGCATCTGTTTCAGAAAGAGAGGGCATACCATGCTTCGCCCCGCTACTGTATACTGTGTGAACTGGAACAGTGTCATACAACCATGTTATAATGGAAGACTGTTACCACCAACGCTAAAAATATAACGAAAATCAACAGATATAATCTCAGATGGCCAACTACTGACGTTTCAAAGCTGCATGATTACGCAATGCCAGATCGTTTAAGCTTTTACACTCACTTCATAATTCTAGAGTAATTAAATATTCAAAATGTCCATTTGTTTTAATCTGACCTCAACTTGAAGATCAGCGACTAGTCGAGTTTTAACCGGAAGCTGGCAGATATAATCGGCGAGTACAAATACAAAGTAGAATCCTCTTGATATCTTCTAGTCGCGTTCAGCATTTCTTCATCCCTTGCGACATGATCGTCAAGGCACAACTTCTTTCTGGTTGGCAAACATTCGCGATTGTTTAAACACAGAGCCATATAAATTCAAACACGCTTGTCAAAACGACAGCATTTTACATTACTACATTAACACGTATAGGTTCTGTTTAGTTCCTATAACCATGGCAAGGAATATCCTTGCGAGTTTAGCTGGCTTTTTAGCCATAGCGTCGTGTATATTGGCGGCGGACTACTACTACGATGAAGTTATCTGTCAGAATGTACAACCCGGATTGTGGGCCAGAGATGATCGTGATTGTATGGTAGCTCATCAGTGTGGTTTTGATGGAGAAGTGGTTCAATCTATACGCTGCAATGCCAGTCAAGTCTGGTCGAAATTAGCCTCAGCTTGTGTTTGGGAGTGGGATCCAGACAGGGATGATTGTAATGGATCACCACAAGTACCTCTTCCCAGTAAGTTTTATTTCAGTCAATTTAGATTTTACCATATTATGATCTACGTTGTTTAACATGGTTGGTCGATGACAAATTTACGTCTGCTTCCAGCACAAGCTTATATCGCTGATTATATACAGGCTAATAATTATGTCAATTTATGGATATGCTAAACTTACCAAAGTGACCGAATCGTTTCCTAGTAGATATTCATAATACCTGGAGTTTTTTTTATCACCTAAACATTTCACTCAGCAAAATTAAAACAGAATAGGTGTACAGCTGCTTGAATGTGATTTGGCGTTTCAACTGATGTTGAAAAATTCGGTCATTTCGTGGTTCAAGTATAAATTTTTGTGTTCTGCTTAATAACAATCGGGGAATTTTTGTTTAAATTACACTCATCTGTATTTAAGATTAAGTAAAAATTGTTATTCTTGTACTTTGTATAATGAAATATGTAACCGTATCCAATTCGATTATACAGTTAATAAAAATCCGTAAAAGGAAAACAACTCCGTCAGTCAATATCGCATCCAAAAACCTGGCAAAATCGAGAGCAACAGCCGTACAGCAGTGGACCACCCCAAAGAGAAGCACCATCAGGTGCCTCGAAAAGAGCAAGCATGATCTGCCTCGCGTGCGTCACCTGTCACCACCATAAATGTCCACATCATGGGACACAATAAGAAGATTGTGCTCTTTTTTAGTTTTTAAGCTTATATGTCTTTTCTTTTATTTTCATTAAGATAATATTTTAATTTCCAGATGACATCCGATGTATTAACCCTACCGGAAACAACCCCGATCCTAACGACTGTTCACGATTTGTATCTTGTACCAATGGTACACTGATTGCTATTCAGAGATGTGGAGATGGTACATTATATTATCCCAGAAATAATTCTTGCGAATTCGCACATAAGATTGTACATGAATGTGGTAGCAGAGCTCTTCCGGAATCAATTGTTATTCGTAAGTACATTCTATTCTTTTTTCGATTGTGATTTACATGTTTTCCAATAGTTTTGCTGATTCTTAGCTTGTGATGTATTACAGTTATCTTTGTCCTTTCTCCCCGACCTTTGTAGCTACCAGGGGCCTGATAAATTGAATACCGGAGCAGACTGTGGAGCTATTGTTCAATGGACAAATGGACTTACTAAGTCAATCACCCCTAATGCTCAACTCATCAATTTTATTTATTAACCAGATAGTTGAGAATCAGCTTGCCCCTCATTTGATCCATCAGGCCGCCACGACTGCATTCTTCAAACCATTGATCATCTTTCCCTCATTGCACACTGCATGGCGTTTGCTCGTCCTCAATTAGCCCATATAGGTGAAAAGTAGGACGTAAAACTCCATTCATTTCATTTCATTTTTCTGATTTTACGATAAAGAATCTTGATTTACGATGGTTACCACAAATATCTAACTTATGATGATGCTAATCGATACTCTGTCACGAATATACTTGAACAGTTTAGTATACTCTTAACCCCTGGAAATTAACATTTGAAAAATTGAATATTTTCAGGTCAAGACGATCCCATCTGTACTCGCGAAGGACAAGTACCAGATCCAGACAGCTGTATTCATTTCATTTTATGTCAAAATGGACGACGAACCCAGACAATTCAGTGTCCCCATGGAACAGCTTTCGGTAGCCACAGTGGACAATGTGAATGGAAGAGCGAGGTGGATTGTGGATCCCGTAAAATGAATTAGAAGACGACGATCCACATTTTTAGACTTTCTACGATCTCAGAGAGCCCTATCTCTCCTTGTTGTCAGACATGTTAATATGATAATATCTAGGTGACATATTAACATTGCATTTCTTTTTCATGCCCTGTTCACTTTGTTTATCTTTTATTTTTTCATATTTGCTTTTCATTTTAAATGCATTATCAAGTTCATTTTACTTGTATTTTTTCTCAATAATTTACTTCATCAATATTTGTCTCATTTTTCAATTTCTTTTTCAACTCCATCTTCCATTTTCTTAAAATCTGCCATCTCCACATTATTTTCTTTTTCAACTATTTTGTGATTCTTAAGGAATATTCAAGTAACGTTGGCTTACTACGAAAGCTGCGTTATCTTTCATTTTTGCCCTGTGTGTATAATGTAGACTTATTTTATTAGCATTGAGCCTTCAATTGTTTGCTCTTTGTTGTTTGAAAAATAAAGGTGAAAACCTCTTCTTGTTTTCTTCATGACCACGATCAGTTAAAAGAGAGGGTGTCCAAAATTCAGAGTTTGGTATTAAAAATGGGAAATGGGAATGAAAACAGTCTGATTCAATATTGCCATATTACGAGGGGGGGGGGGGGGCTGAAAAGTTCATAGCCTGACTCGGAAGGAGTTATGCCACAGTGATGAAAGTTATACATTAAATTCAACAGCGGTGCATGGGGTGCTTGGATTCCGGTGGTAGGCCTATAGAAGCTCTCATCCTGATCACCAAAAAAAGTCCTCAACAGCAGATATTATGACCTCATCATCAGTCCGGTACCGCTTCCCAGCTAAGTGGTTTTTCGTGTTCGGGAACAGAAAATAGTCAGATGGTGCCAAATCAGGAGAATATGGGGGGTGATCCACCAGCCACGGTGCCAAATTGTAGGCCTATCCATATTCACAAAATGTCTCTGGTTTTACTTTTCAAAGTCCTCACAGGCTATGAACTTTTTTATCTTAATTAGTCAGATAAAACCTGCCGTTGAACAGCAAATGCAAGAACTTTTACTCAGGGCCAACTGCATAACTTCAGCATCAGGGGAGCAATCAGTACACGCAACGATACAGATTTAATTGTTGTCTACTCGGTTTGATGCCCTTGAAGAACTCTTCAATTAAAGGAAGAAAAGATATATTTTGGAAAATATTTCTCAAAATATTGGCGATTTCACATATTTTGTAAGTTCTCATCGAATTCTGAAAATATTTTGTTAGCAATTTGCACAAGGCAATGCATATCTCTTAGAAACATAATGAACTTGTTGTCATACCTCACTGAACTCTAGAAAGCAGAGAAACGAACCTGAAAAAGAAGTATTGTCCTGTAGCCTACTATTAAAGGGAAGAAACTCTTGTCTTAGACCACAGTTATTGCTATGGATTTTGAAGATTCTGATGATTGTGATGAAGACTGGAGTAAACCAGTAAATGAGGGAGATGGTTCATTTTGTAGTATTACAAGAAATTCTCCAAAAGTATCAGGTATGAATTAAAGTAAAGTAAATGAGATAAGATCTATAGACTATGGATAAGACACACAGTAGTTTTAACAAATTGCCCCTAAAATAATGTCAGGAGCATGAGTAATAACCTACTTGCAGATAGGCTTACTTTTTTCATGTGTTTGGATGTTCCATTTCTATGATAACTTTCTACTACCGGTACTGATTTTATACACCTTGATCTTTGAAGTAACTTAGTAGCCTAGTGTAGGCATACTGGTAGTATTAAATATGTCCCAAAAAGAACTACAGAACAGTATCTAAGATTTGTATAACCATGCACATGCACAGATATGAACTGTAAATTTTGTATCAGATAACAAATTTACAGTTAAATGAATCAACAAAGATATACATGTAGTGCCAATCTAACAAAAAAAAAGAGTTATCCTTTTTTTCTTCAGATTCAAACTTACCCAAGAAGATTTCAGCTGATATTGAACATCCAAGGACAATAATTCATATTGATATGGACTGTTTTTATGCTCAAGTTGAAATGATTAAAAATCCCAGCTTACGACATGTACCTTTAGGTAAGTTAACTAACAAGGAAGTTTTAAAAGGCTACAAAATTGTTACGTTTTGTAAAACAAGTTCTAAAAAATAATATTTTATCTTCCTAAGTCATCATTTTATCATCCCCTAAAAATCTAGGATTACCAGTGCATAAACAGTGCATATATTATTCTTTATGGCCTAGGCTCATTCCATTTTCTCTTAATATTTTTTTTTAAATTAGCATGGATGAAAAAATGTACAAAAAGGTTTTTCAATTGATGATTATTCTGGATGACAAGTTGATGTTGCAGATTATATAGTTTTTGGGATCAATCAATTTACATATGAGCCTTTTTGTATTTGATTAATATTTTAGGTATTCAACAGAAGTATATAATAGTAACCTGTAATTACCCAGCTAGAGCACTAGGCGTCACCAAACTAATGACAGTTAAAGATGCTAAAAATAAATGTCCATCATTAAGAATGGTTTGTGGTGAAGATTTAACAGAATATAGAAAAATGTCTTATAGAATATCAGGTGATTATATTATTTATCAATCAAGGCTCAAGCTACTCGCAAAGTTCACATCATTGCACACTGCAAAACTCACTCAAAATACTGCATGATATTGTATTTGGTCAAGAAAAATTCATATATTTTTGCATATATCCAAGACTTGTTTGCAGATACTTTACTGTGTGTATCCGGCCCTTTAGTGCAGAGGCTGAGTTCAAGATAGGGGTGTTTTATAAAAGTAGGAAGGCTAAAACTACCCTTAGAATTAGATCCACATGATAGCTTTGTATGATTTAAACTGAATTCTTTTAAGTGCTTCAAAGAATGAAAATCATATTTGAATAAGCTTGTTAAACTTTAATTCTGTTTTGAACTTTTTAGAATATCTTTTGAAATATACTAAGAAAGTTGAACGTTTAGGATTTGATGAGAATTTTCTAGATGTTAGTGAACTTATCAATTCAAGACTAAATATAGAATCTCCAGGCCAATTCAGTGGACATATATATGGAGTAGAAGACACCAAATCAGATATTTCAGGTAATTCTAGGCTCGAATTCCATCCTTACCATAAAATCGCCTAACACAGCTCTGTCCTGGCAATTTCCTTCATTGCACACTGCATGGCATTTGCCTGTCTTCAAATACAGGTGCAGAAAAGCAAGACGTAAAACTCCATTTCATTTCATTTCATTTCTATCAAAGATCTTCTCACCAGATTAAACCCTGCATTGTACGTATACATAGGGTATATCATGTATATAAGTTTTATGATACGACCTATATTATCAGCTAGTCCAACTTGATGTATAAAGGAAAAATGTCAGATCAGGAAGGAGTAAAGCAGTCTTAAAGCAAGTAAAAAACATAAAAGATTCAAAAGTTGTGTTAAAAAGGCTGTTTAATAATACTATTTTTATACGCCCACATTGAAATGTGCACAATCAAACTAATAATAATAGTTGAACATCCAAACCAGTCATGAAGAAGATAATGGTGATCACAGTTTACTGGATAAACTGGATTCTAATGACAGGATACAAAGTGAGTCCAATACAAAATAAAAAAAAAAAAAAATTTACCATGAGAACAAAATTAGATTAGATATGGCAGAATCATTTTGGATTCATAGACTCAATACTGTATGGCCCAATGGCTTAAATGAACAAAATCCTGACAATCTCAAAAACTTTTCAAAGTAAAATTTTTTTATTTTTTTATTTTTTTTTTTTATTTTTTAGATCAATACTCTCTTTAAATTGTTTTGGCTTTTACTTCTACTTTAATTATAGCTAGAATTTTTGTTATAAGTGTTGTTGGGTAGGACCTCTGATGTCATTAGCTTGATGACGTCATAATTTTTATGACTTCATCTTAATTTATCTCTTCATTTTGTATTTTAGTCCTCCCTGAGGAAGCTCTATTTTATTAGAGCGAAACGTTGGAATTTAAATGGTTTAATATGACAGTGTTTTTTTATTTTTTTTTTTTATTTTGTATTGGACTCACATTGAAATGTGGTCGTATATTGCCGTCGCCCCTGTCCGTCCGTCCGTCGGTCCGTCCGTCTGTCCACAAGTGGCTTGAGTCCACAGTTTTGGTTGGATTTGAATAAAATTTTGTATGTATGATTATATTCTAAAGATCTCAGACAAGTTCGAATTTGGAGTTTGAAGTTTTACACCCCAAATGTGTTAAAAATGGCTTGTGAACACAATAGAGACCACAGTTTTGGTTTGATTTGAATAAAATTTTGTGTGTAGGATTATATCCATAAGATTTTGGACAAGTTCGAATTCCGGATCGATTCAACAAATATTTACGGAGTTTTACACCTAAAATATGTTAAAAATGACTTGTGAATGTGATAGAGACCACAGTTGTGGTAGGAATTTCATTAACTTTTGTGTGTAGGATAATATCCATTAAATTGTGGACATGTTTGAATTCCGGATCGATTCGACAAATATTTACGGAGTTTTATTAGTTCTGAACACCATCCAACAAAAATTAAGATAGTAACATTCCTTAATATATTGACAATTTATGTAGTAAGTGGGCGTATATTGCTAGGCAAGCACTTGTTCATTATGGAATACTTACTCATGTATGATTGATATAATTCCTCATGTGAAAAGTTCATTTGTCAAAATGTCTTTTTGGATTTTGGGTTTTGGTTTGCGGTTCGGATTGTTAGTAGGCTACTTAATTTTTTATTTACCGACTAAATTATCTAGTTTGCTCTTGCTGTCACTGGTTGGGCTTACATTAAAGTGTTAAGAAATAATATTACCAGGGCACTTAATATTTTGTTTTTGTCAATTTGATTCCAGGATTAAAGCAGTGTAGTTGTGGGTGTTATCAAAGAATAAAGTTAGGATCTAATATAGCTCAGGAAATACGAGATAGTTTATACAATGATTTAGGTGTTACTAGTTGTTCTGGTATATCCTATAATAAATTATTAGCTAAACTGGCTGGAGAGAAACATAAACCTAATCAACAAACTACATTGTTACCTGAATATACTCTTCAGTTACTACATTCTCTACCTAGTACTAGAAATATACCAGGTATAGTATTCAACAGATTTGAGACTAGTTGGGGGAAGTTAGGAAGCAAATTCATATTGGGGGCAAATTGTGTAAAACTCCTTCTAAAGGGTGGTTTTGCGGAATTCAAGGAATTGGGCAGGGTATGGCTGCCGAAATTATATGGGGGTGGTTACTTGTTGCCCCCGTAACACTCCTGTTCCTACAGGCCAATGTTGTAAATGGGTTTTTTGGTTTCAACCTTTATTGGGGCTATATATAGCATCATTCCAAGTTTCAGATAAGAATGAAAGAAAGAAACTAACATTATTTCATAAGTTAACAAGTTCACAAGAACTCTTTCTACCAGCTGGTCCTTGGTCAAACCTAATGGCATTGATCTTTCCCTGTATAATACTGAATAGCATTTGAATAATTCATTCACTTGGTCACGGTAAAAGTATCTTGTTTAATACCATTACCTTGGCCAGTGCTTCTATAGGAGAGTATCTTCTATAACACCAAATACCATTACTGGTATTCTGGTAGAAAATGCTGTTTCATAGATCTCATGATTCTAAACAGAAATTGAAATAAGGAGCTACCTATGGTCTTGATGTCCATCATATCTATCTATAGTATTTAATATGTTATAATGATAAAGAAATCATATTTCAGGTATAGGATCTGGTATGAGTAAAAGACTGAGTATATTTGATATAAACAGTGTTGTAGATCTTTATAATTATGATCAAGATAAACTAACTACAGAATTCGGACAACAAACAGCTAAATTTCTAAAAGATTTATCAGCTGGTGTTGATAACACACCTGTTGTTAGATATGGTCTTCCACAGGTATGATCTTTGATATTTACTTTTACCTTAAATTAAAGGGATTGTAAAGAGGTTTTCTAAACCTTGTATGTGTATCGGGGACACTGATAGCATCAATTTGTGCCATTCCAATTTCCATTCCAAAGCCTGTAGTTCTTGCAATTCCACTAAAACTAACGCATTTTATGACGTCACTGACAGTGATCTGCAAGAAGCTACTATTGATATCTATGCAGATCATTGTCAGTGACGTCATGAAACATTTTTGTTTTAGTGGAATTGAAAGAAATGAATGAATAACTGAAATTTAAAAGGATGGCATTGGTGCCTGATCTTCTCATTTCTAAATTGAAGACAGGAGAATTGTTAATGACTTATCCGGTGTCAAACAAAAACCAATTTAGCAGCCTAATAAAGATCTTGCCTAGTTGAGATTGGTCGAAACATTAGTCCATATTACTAATCATTGATATAATAGTCTCAAAAATGTCTGAAGCATAATTCCAAATGATAATACTATGTATGTAATTTTTGCAGTCAATATCTGATGAAGATTCCTACAGAGATTTAAATAATATAAAAGATATAGAAAAACAGATTGATATTTTAGTGGGTAATGTTTTAAAAAGGTAAGAGAAAGGTTTATAATTCACAAGGACAATTATGTATTATATGGATCCAGTTAGTATTTTAAAGTAAAATGTTATCATGGATTTACCTACAAAAAATAAGTAATAACTTTCTGTAAGGTGATGAGATAAATTCAGACGATAGCAATTGTTACTTTTGAATAACTATCAGCTTCAACATGATGTGATGACATGGTAGAGCTTCTTTGGATCGGACAATAAACAAGGCCCTTGTGCTACAAGTTGTGCACATTTCAGCTAGAAATTAAAAGTGGGGAAACTAAAGACGCTGCCCAGTCAAAATATCCTGCATTGCATCTTCATGATGCTAGTCTGTCATCAATTTCTTAAACAGGTTAAGAAGATCAGGTTTTAAAATTTCTAATTCAGGGTAATTGAAGATGGGCGTAGTCCCCAGACATTACGTGTAACTATAAGAAAGTCTATATTGAGTGAAGATAAACAAGTGTTAGAGTATGGTACAAGAGAATCTAGACAGTGTCCTATATCTCACTCTATATTTAATAATAAAGGTAAGGTAAACTTGTATTAACAATAAATTCTCAAATAATCTTTTTAAGATACACTTCTGTAATCCAAGACCAGCCAAATTGTCTTTGCACTTGTCAAAAAATGTTCTCAATTATTAAGTAAAATGAAGCAAATGAAATGTCTGTATGGGCTCATTAAGACGCTCAAATACTACAAAGTGTGCAACAAGGGAAATTTTGTCAGGACAGAGACATTAGCCTATTACGGTATTCTTTTCAATTTCCAACCATACTGGGATCTGTGTGTACCACACACACTCTAATCTATGCCTCAATGTCGATAAAAATGTTTTCTACTTCAGATACGAGTACATGGAAGACACCAATAGTGGAACTGGCTATCAGCTTATTTAACAAGATGGTGGACCTCACACAACCAATTCATTTAACTTTAATTAACATCTGTTTTACTAAATTCTTAAAAACATCTTCTCATGATATCTCCACATTCTTTTCTTCACCGAATTCTAAACCCACTCAATCTCATGATGATGAATTCTTTTCTCAAAGGACAAATAACAACAAGGTATCACCAGCAAAACAAATTGCAAGTTTTTTTGGTAACACCCAAAGCTCAACTGTTTCTAAGGAAGAAAAAAGTGGAAATGTTAAAGGAAAGTCAAATGGCGTGATGAGTTTCTTTAAAAATTGTGGTAAAAGGAAAGATAGTGAAAGTGAAAATAACAATGTTGATACTAAACGTGCTAAGACAGAAACAATCAACTCTTGTAATACCTCAGAACTGCAAATTCCAGATACATCAAAATTACAAGACTTAGATATTGATGTGGAGGTTTTTAATCAATTGCCACCAAATATTCAAAAAGAAATTTTGAACACTCATAATATGTCACAAACAGCTCAAAATCCATTGAAATCATCAGTGAATGTGGTATATAAAGCTAAATCAGAGACCAAATCTAAGGCGAAAGTAGGAATAGCCAGTTTCTTTAATAAATCCCCCAAGGCACTGACAAAGATAACAACACAAACACAAGACACATCACATTGTAATACATTAGCAAAACAAAGTTCTTCATCACATCAAAATCCTGAGCCAACATTCCAAAGTAAACGTTCAACTCCAAATTTTGAACCATTGGAACAAAGCGAAACATCATCAGTAAAATATCAACCAGAAGGGAAGGGATGTACTCTATTTACAGAGCCTTTCGAATCATCATCAAACAAGAATAAGCTTTCTGGGCTCTGTGATTCAGCATCATCATCAAACCAGCAAAATGTTTCCCTTCATCATAATGAATCGGAGAATCATCAACAGGAGACTAAAACTCTTCAAATTCCTCCCAACATTGATCACAGTGTGTTTGTAACTTTACCACCAGAAATTCAAAATGAACTGATATCAGAATGGAAGGCTTCTAAAAATAACAATATTGCTGTGTCCAAAAAGCCTAAAGCTAATACTGGTATCTTAGAATATTTTAATAAAAAATAATCCATCTTTTGTTGAATTTATTGATAATTTCCTCATTTTTAGCAAAACCAAAATGTCAAATTTCATCTCTTGCTAGAAGTATTTTATATTATTCATTATGATCAAATCTGTAGAGCAAACAGATTACAAAGGGTAACAGCTAACAGTTTTGGGGGGTCTTTAAGATAATGTTGGGAGTCACTAAACAGTGGCAGTGGTGAAATTTACCAAATAAATCTATTCAAAGGTAAGAAATTAAATTACAAAAAATGAAATTTATTTTGAACAAATAATATATATATGAAATATCACAAAGAGCAAAAATAGCACTGTTTATTTTCTTTCTTCTTATTTTCAATTCTTGTACACTTTATTACAATCTGAAAACAGAAAAAACATTTAATTTGATATTTTGCTTGGTAATCAACTATACATCTTATTAACACACTGATATTCCAATAAAGTGATCTGTCTTGGGATACCCTTAATTCAGAATATTTCAGATACAATGGCTCTTCTAGTCTGTAACCTCATTATATATGGGTCATATTTAGGTCAGAATTTGGTTCATTAAACAAAAAACACATAACCACCAAAGTCAACAGACCAATCTAGCAGTGAAGATATTATTCCAGATCTTACAATGTCTTTATCATGCTTCCGTCATTTCAAAGCAAGTCAGTGGTACTCCCACACATGGTTTTATCTCTAAAATTTCAGATCTCAATCGGTTTGTGAAACCAGCTTTAAAAAACTAGACTATTTCCTCGGCTATTGAGACAGTAAAAATAACTCCATCTCTTGAACCCAAGAAAAACACAAGAGATTGTTCACTCACCCTAACTGTCCACCAGTTAATGTAAAATATTTATTATAATCTAAACGTAGCAATAACTGAGCTAGATGTGGACTAGCATTGTGATTTTTGACACTTGATAATATTTTAAATAATAGATTAAACTGTCTCTGGAACTTCTGAAAAATAAAACATACAATATTGTGAGACAAAAGAACCTTCTGGCTCTTTGTTTCATAATATGGAAGTAGTCCAGCATATCCAATTATTTAACATAAACAAGAGCATTGTTTCTGGTATGGTTTACAAAAAGTACAGCACATGCCATAAACTGTCTTTATATCTTACAAGCATATTATTTTAGTGAGACTCAGGGATGAGAAAGGTGGGACCACCAAGGGAAAGGCGTAGTCTAGTGGTTGGTAGTGCGGGGCCAGAGCTTTTCTTGATTCTCTGTGGTAGATTCTTGGCATATTTTCCAAGCCCATTTCTGAGATTTTGTCCCTAACATACATAGTAAAAATATTACCATCAATTTCAAAGATGACAAATTTCAAGGTCAAAAGGTGAAAAACCACCTTAAAGCAGGATTTTTTCATCCCTGACAGTTACATCTTATTTTCTAGATGTTAAGTAAAGTACAAAGTATTAAAAATCTAACCTGTGCTATATCTGTTAACTGTTGTAATTGTTGTGGTAATAAGGGACTAGATGAACTATGTATAAGTCTACAGTAAGCTGTACATTGATCTAAGATCTCTCGTAGACAATGGGACACCTAGTAAATATATTCAATATATATTAGGACCATTTAATTAATGTGTACCGGTAGTAGTATTATCAAAGTTTTTCAGCATCAATAATTTAATATAGTATTAAAACGCATTTTTTACAGCACTCTACTCATCTCCATAATACATAGATCAGGCCTTCTCAATTAATTGCATTTTATGAAAAAAATATAAGGGCCCAATTGAGCTTAGCTAGCATAGCAATCAGAGCATTTTAGCGGAAGGGGTCACTTAAGGGGCCATTCTGAAGGGCGTTGTGAGCCGGATTTGATACATAGATACCATGAATTGTATAATGAAGGAAAATATGTTTTCCAGAGAGTTGTCCATAACTTTGCCTGCTTAGTGCCACTTAATGATAAAATCTCTGGTATATTATTGCCTGGCATCATTTAACTCTTCATATATTTCAAAGACATGACCTTTATTAATGACTGTATTTTATTGTTATACCAGGGCTTGCCAGGCAAGGTAACATACGCCCACTGGCAGATGTCAGAAATTATCATATTTTAATTAACGATAATACAAATTTCTTTATATCTAAAGAATAAAAAGTCAAGAGCAATAACTCAAAAACTGTTCATCGAAAATGCCTCATGTTAGAACTTGACTGAGATCTTATCAATTCCAATGATCACACCAACTTTCATCAGAATCAGTTTAACTTCTTTGGTGCTAACAAAACTATTTTTGATGCGTTTTTGCAAAGTCAAGGCCAATAACTCATAAATTGTTCATCCAAAATTCGTCAAATTTGAACTTAACCGAGATCTTATCAATCTCAAGGATCATACCAAGTTTCATTAAAATCAGATGAAAACTGTAGTCTCTAGAGTGCTCACAAACTAAATTTGACGCATTTTTCCAAAGTCAAGGGCAATAACTCAAAAAACGTTTATCGAAAATACATCAAATTCGAACTTGGCCGAGATCTTATGAATCTGAAGGAGCATAGCAAGTTTCATTAAAATCAGATGAGAACTGTAGTCTCTATAGTGCTCACAAGAAATGTTGACGGACGGACCGACGGACGGACCGACGGACAGGGGCGACGACAATATACGACCACATATTAATGTGGGCGTATAAAAAAATCATATATTGATAATTATATTAGAAGACTTACAGATTTCATATGAACAAAACTCTGAGCTAATAAAGCTGATAGGAAATTTTCATGAGCTACTTTCACTGCTTCGAAATCTCTAGTAGAGTTGATTTTATCTAATAATATACCATACTGAGATTCTATAACATCTACCTGGAAATTGATAAAAACATTTTATACATGTACATTTAATTCTTACATTACACAAGATTTTATGCAATATTACCTGTACATTTGAGAAGAAATGACCAAAAAATATGTAAATGAAATGTTTTGCTCCAGTTTCTTTGAATCAAATGTTGTGAAATATTCAGTAGTCACATCAACAACCCAGAGATCAAGCTCATGTTTCACAAAAATTTTAAGATCGATTTCATAGTATATATCACTTATATTAATAACATTTATTTTTTTTAACTTTACCGTTACGTACACTTGATGTCCGATAGAGGCTATTTGAAAACAGTCATTATGGCAAAAGAATCGGTCATGTCCGTCATATATTGGCAATTCAACAGCCCTGACTTGAGTTATTGCAATTAAATTTTGTGATATTGCCAGGTGCAGCCAAATCAACCTTAGAATGTTCAGACACTTACCTGAAGATAATATTGTAAATTATCAACTAGGAAACCCATATGAGTACGAAGTTGTAATTTGGCCATTTCTTCTTTCTGTGTTGGTTTTACTTTACGTGTCATCTGTACAGTCCAACATGACTGTATATCTAACTGGGCTCGTTTTACAGCTAATAGAAACCTAAACACTCTATCATATCTAGCAAATAAATAAATATAATTATATCACAATATGAAAAGTAAATTGAAATTTAATCTTTGTTTTTTTACACAGATGTAACTGATGTATCCAATCCAAGTAGCAGCAATACTACTAAATATGCTTTGAGATACTAAAGATTATTGATATCTGATTTGCAATATTTGAGACATAAATAAAACAGGGCTTCTACAGGTTACAACAGTTTAGTTTTGTTCAGTTTAGATAATATAATCAATATCTAATTTCATTTTGAAATCTGGTACTAGTAGTGGATGCAAATCCTATCATCTAGGAAAAGACAATAATTTGATGAATGTACCTCTCGTGAAAAAAAATCAATTAATACCTTTCTAACATAGCAGGTGTAAATAAAATATGTAATGGCCATTGAACAGAATGTTGTAGTCCAAGACAGTTCCATCCTGATTCTACAGCAGAACTTGATTCTGTTGAACCACTCTCTAGAATATAAAAAATGAAAAAATGTTTCTTAAAGTCAGACTAATAAATTAATCCACATTCAGATTTAATGTATACATTTCCATAGCCAGTTTTTAGCTTTCTGTCAGCAGAAACCTCTTTGCTAATGAGAATAAGAGAGAACTTCTGATGGAAGAGGATGGAAAAAATGGTGTGTACAAATGTTACGATTTCAAGCTAGTGAAAGGATATGGAACTGACTTACTTAATGTAATAGTTAAAGTAAAGGTCTGTAGGGATTCATCTTGCATCAAAACATTTCTAGAAGCTTGTTGAAACGCCATATTAATATCTGAAAAAAAACATTTCAGAAAAATATATGTATGAAGCATAAGTTATTCTAAGGGAGCAAAGATGCTTTTATACAAGTTTGTGTGTTTTTTATAAATCTTCAAAAACATGGGAATTGTGCAAATGCATGTTAGACACATTTAACATAATAGAGCTGCTTTATTTTTTAACCAAATTTTAGAAAAAATTGTTATTTTTAATATATCTTACTTCTGATACAGGATAGATATATTTGGAGAGGTTTTCCCTATACCGTAACCAATTACCAGACAATCGGTGAGACTATATCTCAAGTTAAGTAATGATCAAGGACCTAAATAATTCCACCACCTACCATGTTGTGTTGTAGAGGTAGCTGGAGATGATAGTAAATGTTGAGCTTGATCTATAAAGGCTAGATAAAGTTCACCACGACCCAAAAGAAAGAAATCTTTTATAATCTTTAACTGATTCCGTAAGTCTGATTCTTCTACTATTAATACCCACAAGTGCTGAAAAAAAACACAAAATTTTTTTTATTGGGTTCTGACAAACAAAAGCACTATATGTGGAAACAAAAACTTAAACGTTCAAGAAATCTTTAAATATATATTCCTTGAAGTCCTTTCAAAAAATATAAATATTAGAAAAATCAAGTATGCCAACTTTTTTGTTAACAAGGGGTGCACACTATACCTGGGTAAATGAACTTTTCCCAATTTAGACAGGGTAAGGAAGGGGTGCGCATTATACATGGGTGCGCATTATATTCAGAAATATACGGTATTTATATTATCCAATTTATAGTTTGAGGTGAAAAAGTTTGTCATGTCATCATATCTAACATGCATACTACTGGTATATATCATGATAAGATCTTTCAATATTTTGAGACAAGTCTAAAGCAACTAGTATATAGGAATATACATTAAGCAAAACAATTTTGAGAGAAATTAAATTTATCTATTTATCTATACTAATCTCTATATTTGTTATATAATGGAATATATAATTGCCTCTTGGGAGATGGTACATTTAGATGAATCTGTCTGTGACAGTATCTAGGGAAGGATAAATAGTTGATATTGGTGGTCAAAGTGGTGGAGGGCACATTTAACGCAGGTTGATATTGAGTTTTGCGACATACTATTTTGTTAGGGGCAATTTAAATTCGATGCCTTTCGTATTTTTAGGGTAGAACAATGACATGTTGAAGAAGGTTTGTGAGGATGTTGAGATCAGTTTACAAACAGCTGAGATACTATTTGTCAAACTTGAGGACTTTCTTTTAAGAGACACCGGGAATATTTTGCCACAAGTGACCTCATAGAATTGAAAAGATAAATACCTCAGCTACATAGGTTCTAATTTTATCTATGAAATTTTCAAATGCCATTAGATTGAATTCTTCTTTCTCTGACAGTTTATGTAAGTCTTTATTAAACTCTTCTATTCTATTCTTTAATATTGGCTCTAAAATTAATAAATATAAATCAGATCTTGGGTATCATTTCTGATGGACATTGCTTTAAAAATAAAGGTCTTCCATGACCTGTGCAAATCCTTATTATAGTTTAAAGCTCAGAAATACAGTATTTTGATTGGATAATAATACTAAATTTAAAATCGATTTTAGTAACTGACCAATGAAATAACTGGAACACTAAATCATCTTAAGTTAAGTTTTCAAGAATAAGGCCCCAGATCTCCTGAACAGAATGATTTCATCTTTTACCTGAAGAGTAATTTTTTGACGTTTGCTTTTCATTTTCAAACATCTCGACTGATTCTCCCACAAACAGAATCTTGGAGGCCACTCTAATAGGAATATAACCTGGTAGAAGATTAGCCTGGATTCCAAATAGATGTTCCTTTGGTGGCATATTTTTAGGTGTAGACAGATCTAAAACTCTCTGTAATAAATACAATGACAGGTTTAATCTAATTAGTTAATGATGGATGCCAATACTCATATGTAAAGAGTATTTTTAACTTTGTATAGGGGACACTGATAGCATCAATTTGCGCCATTCCAATTTCCATTCCGACGTCTGTGGTCCTTGCAATTCTACTAAAACGAACGCATTTTATGACGTTACCCCCACTGATCTACCTGAAGCTACTATTGATATCTATGCAGATCAGTGGGGGTGATGTCATAAAACCTGTGAGTTTAAGTTAAATTGCAAGAACCACAGATGTCGGAATGGAAATTGGAATGGTGTTTAGGTGAAGTTTTCAATATATTCATGAATTAAGAAACAAGTACCTGCATCTGTCTGCCTGTTACTCCCATAATACCAATATCATCATCGCCTGTCTCCGTAGATTTTACTGTCTCAATAGATTTACTAACAGATAGGTTCTGAGACTCGGCATCTATCTTCTGTATAAAGAATTCATTATAAGAATCCAACAGTGAACCATGTAATAGCCAACCACACAGTTGTTTATATAACACTTTGTGACAGTCATGTAGAATCCTATAAACCAAATAAAAACAATTTTCAATATACTTTGGGATGGGTTGCGGTAATCATTATAACTTCAGAATCATTTGATATCATTTGATATATTGCTTAGAAGTTACAAATGGTGGTTGTGGCTTGTAATATCAGTGTGTAAAAGTCTAGTGATCATGATTAAGTCATCTTTTCTCTACATTACTTCAGTTGACCCAGCTGTAAATGGCTATCGATAATCAGGAAAGATCAATATCAAGGTTTGACCAAGGACTATCTTGGTTGCTCGATACCCATAAACCCAATCTGTTATGATTGTTCCTTTCATTCTTTAAGAAGAAAGTTTTATTAACAGAGAAAGAAAGCAACTTATTTTGCATGTAATGTATTGAAAATTGAATTGAAAATTTGACACATATTGTCACAACACTGATGTATGACTGTCAGATTGATCCAATCCTTACCTTTTAAAAGTATGTTTAACTGTTGGTAGACCACAGATTGAGGCACGATGTAAAATGTCTAAAATATAACAACCATGAGCCTGTAACAAATAAACAATAAGATAAATAAATACCCATAATTTTCACAAAATGTAAACAAATACATACTGAACAAAAACCACACTTAATACGCAAATGGATGAGGTAGGGTACATGGTCCATTGTCCGGTCTGAGATTATCCACGCAGAAGAAGCAAAAAACGGTATTGTTGCAGGCACCATGAACAGTATAAACCAAATATCCATTCACTATTGTCAAATCAAGATATTAAAAAGACTACAGGTGCATACCTTATGAGATTTAATCTGCTCTATAACTAAGGCTATCTCTGGAAACAATAACTGAAACTGGAAAATTGAGAAAAGTGTAATCCCTTTCATCATATTAAACTCCTCTACACCATGTATGAATATGAAACTACATATATGTCAGATTGTACAAATACATTCATAAAATTAGGGGTGTTTTCAAGTCAAATGTCCAATTATCTCAGCCTTGTGCCAAATCAAAAGCTCATTATTTTTTATACCTGCAATAGGATCTTTGTTGTTTACAGCCTGTAGTATTTTACAGTCCAACACCTAAACAAAAGGGTACAAAATTATCTCCTATGCAACGTGGAAAATCAAAATCCATTTCAAATCACCTTTGTGCTATCAATGCGGAATTTTTTTTGCAACTAAACAATATGTGTTTTTACCTCTTTCAATTGGTACAGATAATGAGACACTGGTAAATAAGGATCCTGAAGAAAGTCTTCTTCTAATCCTAACAATGCCTGTCTATAATCCATCAATACATTATTCAAACCATTACACGCAGCTTTTAAATACAATCCATGTAATTTATCTTCACTTTTTAATGCTAGAAATACAAATTTAGTTTCATTAACATCAACATATCCCTTTTATTATTCAAATTTGAAATTTTCAGTCTGAAATGTGGGTCAATATTAAATAAAATTTCTAGTAGGAAGGAGTGTTCTTTCAAAAATATTTATAACCTTATATTTCTATTGCCCCGGATTCCAGAAGCATTTTTTGACAAATGACTTGCAATAGAAAATCATATTTTCAATTTCAATATGGTTAGAGAATAGTCTAAGGGCATGTGTCATTTGGTCTGGTCTGAACTTCAAACCTACCTGCATGCTCAACAGAAAGCATAGATCTGTATGTTGATATAAATTTCTTGAAGTTTCTATAATGGGTGCCCAGCTTTCCAAAGTCATTAAGAATTTCTACTTCTGATTCGCTAATGAAAGGTATGTCTGAAAACACCTGAAATAAATATTGTTTATATTTACATCTCTCTAAACATGGGATTTATGCTTAATTAAACCTAAACAAATTTTTTACTGCACACGCACAGGGTCTTTACTGAAACACACTTATTGAGACCATAAGATCAATTTCATGAATTACCATTACCAAGCCAGATCTAGATAAGCCTAGATGAAATGGTGATTTAGGTCCTGCTTTTCTGCACCTATATGTGCTAACGAGGACGGGGAAACGCCAAGCAGTGTGCAATCAGGGACATTTTGCTAGGACAGCGGCATTAGCCTTCTTTTATTTTCAATTTCCAACTAGGCCTAACTGTCAAGGGATATTAAAAGTGCACAGCCTGCAGCACGCGGGGCGTTGATTTAATATCCCCCCCCCCCACACTAGACGCTTGTTCGTATCAGCCCCTCTGACCTGATTGAAACCTGGACCTTCAGGTTAGCCAATGAGCTAGGGCTGGGCGATATACCGGTATCGCGATAAATACCGATATAGGAATTTATATCGTTAGTAATATCCCCTCAAATAAAAATACCGAAATATCGCCATATCGTGATATATGTAATTATCATGATATATCGTCAAATTTTGGTCAAGATAAAGTCATTTTAACAGTTTTAACACAATTAACACATAACTTAATACTTTTAGATATTTGAAAAAGATGTGTTTTTTCATGCTATTGAAGATTTGGTTGTTTTTCACAGATATTTACTGTTTTTCTTACATTTAAGATTTTTTAATAGAACAAAACATGAACATTTTGTTTCAAAAACCAGTAAAAACCCTTCTTAAAAATATCGCAATATATACCCATATCGTGATATATTTATGATGAATATCGTGATATCCACTCTAACCAATATCGCCCAGCCCTACAATGAGCCACATTGGCTCCCGTAGATTAGCCTAGGTTTAAGAGAGACAGAGCTTAGCATCCCAAATTGTGACGTTTGGTTTGTAAAAAAAAAGACACACTGACAGTGACATAGTAGTGAATAGTGCCCCCCTCCCCCTTCTCAAATTGAATTTCTGTCTAATAACAAGCATCTCACCTGAATACAATCGCCTTTGTCTTGAAAAATACCACCAGAATTTCCAGACAAGGCAAATAGAATCTCGTGAAACATAACTAGCTAGTTGTTTTAAAAATATTTCATTTATTCTTGCTTGTTTATTTTCATTCGATACTGCCGCCAAACAGAGTTGTCTTTCCTTGAAACGGTGATCGATATGCTATGAAATTTTACATCCTTCTTTATTTTTGAGATGAATGAAGATAATGATAGTTTCTTTGATTCGAATGGAATCTTGGACGAGATTTTATCTTGTACAGGACAAGGTTAAACTAAGCGGACCTCAATTGGTAAATTCTATTGAGTTTTCTAGATCTATGAAATTTGGTATATGTACCTGGGCAATATTTTTAGTACCGAATATGATAGTACACCGCTTTTCTAGCCTTCTTACTTCGGAATAAGATACGTCATTCCGCTATGAAAAATAATCATAAATTAGTTTTAGTTATGTGTAATGAATTTACAACAATGTGTTTTGAATTTTCTCACAAACTATTTCTATGAAAATTAAATACTAATGAATTAGTAAAAATAAAAATTATCATAATCATGACAAAACTGCAGAATTCATACGCAATCATCCTAGTTCGGTCTTTTATAAAATTCAGCCATTGTAAACTAACGTGTCACGAAGAGTGTCACGCTTAAAACTTAAAAGATGGTGAGCAAACCTGAACCCTCCCCTGAAAAAAAGCATTATATTCCCCCAACGTTATTTGTTCTATTGCTAGTACATGATTGTAATTGAAATGTCGTATAAAATCATCTCAAATGTTTAGTTTATTACCTCAAAGAAAAAGGTGGGCTGGGCATCACAAACATGAAAACACGTGTTATTTCACTACGACAGGCTCTTGACGTCCTGTCTGTCCATAAATAGTTGTAGTCCTTATATTGTTCCCACAAAATTTTCACTGAAAAATTCAATGGCTTGGGATCCATACGAGCTTGTTCATTGTGACAAAAGCTGGCACAAGATCTAACAAAGTTGAGTATACAACATTAAACTTTTATAAGGGGTAGGCCTAAATAAGTGGCATTGGTATTCTTATGCTTATGAATGAATGTCTTGTTTTTCAGTCTGCAGCAAGGCCTTTAGTATCTGTCTATAATGAGAAGGGTGAGAAAACTGGTGCCAACATTGCTTTACCAGCAGTGTTTAAAGCTCCAGTTAGACCTGATGTTGTCAACTTTGTTCATTTTGAAATGATGAAGAATACTCGACAACCCTATGCTGTGTCCCAAAAAGCAGGTAAAGTATTCATGAACAATTACCACCCTACAACAATATTTTGGTTTCTTGACTACATCAATTAGATAAGCTTATACAGTGGCTCACTATGAATAGTGTTGGTTGTTAATTGCAAACAAATACCTCATTTCATATTGCTTGTTCAGTCTTTCATCATAATCAACAACTTTGATCAAATGTTTTCAAGGAAACTGTAGGAATGTTCTTTTTTATGTTCACCATCTTTCATTATTTCAGGTCACCAAACCTCTGCTGAATCCTGGGGAACTGGAAGAGCTGTGGCTCGTATTCCTCGTGTACGTGGAGGTGGTACTCACCGATCAGGTCAGGGTGCCTTCGGTAACATGTGTAGAGGTGGTCGAATGTTTGCTCCAACTAAGACCTGGAGAAGATGGCATCGTAAAATCAACACCACTCAGAAGAGATATGCCATCTGTTCTGCTGTGGCTGCTACTGGAGTACCTGCTCTTGTTCTTTCTAAAGGTATAGTATGAATTTCACTCAGTTATAGTGTGTAGAAATGAAAGTCCCTCATAGTTATGTTGAATATCTATTTGTTATTTTCAATTTTCTCTAGATGGTATGAACATAGATTTCTATAAAGCTTACAGTGATTTTGTTAGAATTAATCTGTAAAGTAATTTGCTTCCAAAGTCTTATGATTAAAAGATAATGTAGATTGTAGAAACAGAGTCTGGTGCTTTCATTGTTTTCTCCTGTATGAATTGCATTTACATTATAATCTTGCCTTGTAGGCTCTATATAGAATAATTAAACATAGAATAATTTAATTAAATCTTGAATTGGTTATTTCAGGACATAGAATTGAGGAAATCCCTGAGGTACCATTGGTTGTTACTGACAAGATAGAAGAATTCAAGAGAACAAAAGAAGCTGTTCAACTTATGAAGAAACTAAATGCATGGATTGATATTCAAAAGGTAGGTAGGCTACTGGTTCCGCTTATTTGAGAACATATTAACATCAGTTACTGATGTTATATGCATTGTGTCTATGATATTATTGTATTGTCTGAATTTTCCTTCAAAGAATGAATTGTTTACTTACTTGAAAAAACAGTTTGCATTTTTGAGAAAGATAGTTATTGATCAGACTTCATCTGGTATGTGTTCGCATGTTAGGATTCTAATTAGTTGACGATAATGTTGATTTAGTATTTATCAAGTATTAAAACTATTTCAGGTATATGCATCAAAACGCATGAGGCCAGGTAAAGGTAAATTGAGGAACAGAAGACAGATGATGCGTAAAGGTCCACTCATTGTATTCAATAAAAATAATGGTATCTGTCGAGCTTTTAGAAACATCCCAGGTAAATACAATCTTAGTGTCTTGTTGGAGAGAAATTTGTGATAGTTCAAAATATAACTTGATACATTAATTTTTTGTGCCACAACTTAAAGGGATATGATTTCACTAACTGTTCGACCAAAAAAATCTTCTCGGTAATACTGTTCACAACTCTCTTACTAAATTTAAGCCTTCAAACACATGTGTACCCATAACTGTTTGAAAGTTTTAGTACTTCTGGAGGCTACTTAAAAATATTCAAGTCCTAAATCAGCCATCGAAAATGCTGAACATTCCACTTTGTAATCAAATGTCCTTTATATTTAGCATTTTTTGAATGTTGCTGACTTTATTCTAAATGACTTTCTATTTCAGGAGTTAATTTATTAGATGTATCAAGATTAAATTTATTAAAAGTAGCACCAGGAGGTCATGTTGGACGATTCACTATCTGGACCGAGGGAGCTTTCAAAGCTTTAGATGGTCTTTATGGTACATGGAAAAAAGCTTCAACTGAGAAAAATCATTTCAAGTATGTATGACAGTGTTTTATAATGCATGAATGATTAGAATTCAGGAGTGAAAACTGGGACTGGGACTGAATGCGGAGTACATTGTAAATAAATGTATTCTGCTTCAAATATTTATTCTGATATAACTGCATACAGGGTCCAAGGGAGTAAATTGTCATTTAGGGGATAAATAACCATTGTAGAAACTTGTTGACTGCAATAAATATTGCTCTATTGATATCTAACTGTTTGTTGATATTCTTTTACAGTTTACCAGCAACTAAAATGACTAATACTGATTTATTAAGATTATTAAGAAGTGATGAAATCACCTCAGTTGTAAGACCTGCAGTGTAAGTATTAAAAATATTTTCCTTGAAAATTAGAATGGAAAGTTCTGGCCCCTGTTTCTCAAATCTTATGATAAATTTTGTCGCAAGTGCAGCATTTTGCAATGAATAATTCCACACTTGCAACAAGTTAAAATCGTAAGTTTTTTGAGAAACAATTCCTCGATTTTCACATATACTTGTCTTAGTCTCTGATTCATGGAATGAGAATTTTGGGAATCTTGTAGCCATGAAAAAAACCATTTCAAGTGGTATGCTCATGAATTGTTGATATATTCTGAACTGCAAGGAAAGTCTCATTAATATAATGTAGTTGATTTAACATTTGGGTTATTACAGGTCTTATATAATAGTATGGTTTATTTTCACCCAGTCAAGTTATTTTCCAGGATTATTATTAAGTCTGTGCTAAAACTTCGCAATCATTTGCATATATTGTTATTTTTATAGCCATGATCGTAAACGAAGAACTTTGAAAAAGAATCCACTGAAGAATAGATCAGTTATGATTCGTCTGAATCCCTACGCTAAAGTTCAACATAAATTACAAGAGAAGCGTGAAAAGGATCGTACCAATTTATTGAATAAAAAACGTGGGGTAAGTAGAGACTGCTGGACAAAATTTAATACTCGTATCTCCTGTCCCTGAAATGTCTTCACTCTTCATCAGTCGTTCGGATGGGAAAATTAAGCGAAGGCCTTGTGAGCTACAGGCTGTGCGCGTCAAAATCCATTGACAGTTGGAAATCTAAAATAAGATTAGGCTAATGCCACTGTCTTGGCCAAATTTCCCTCCTTGTACACTGCATGGCTTTTGCCGGTTCTCAATTAGCCCTTGCAGGTGCCAAAAGACACGTAAAACTCTATTTATTTCATTAAATGTTTTCGCTCTTCATTAGGAAAAGGCAATTGTAAAGTTTCCTTGACTTTCAATGCTCCAGGATTATGTAACTCATTCCATTTTTATTGGCATTGTCTGTTGGATAAAAGTTGTCCTCATGTAGGAGCTATTGATGAAAATTGTAATACTTAGCTAGTAAGTCTGACAACTAATTAAATTTCCCGTTTCAGCTTCCTCCAGTGGAAGAACCACCCAAGTCAAAGAAAATCCAAAAGAATGCTGCTAAAAGAAAGGCATGGATAGCCAAGAAGGGTTTGAAGAAGCAGAAGGCTCCAAAAGCTAAACCTGCCAAACCCGTAAAGGGAGGCAAAGCTTTCAGGGGAGGCAAAAAACCTGACCCTGTCAAAGCCAAGAAATAAACAGTTTTTCTTCAAGAATAAACTTTGAAAGATAATGTCTTGTATTTCTTTCCCATTTGATATTTATAAACTTGCTTCCAAGAGGATCATTCCATCAAATTGCAAATTTGTCTTAGGATTTTCATGTTGATGACATTGGTAAAATATGCTGGTTCTGTATCCCAAGCTTTGAAATATTGGCCACCAGTTTTTGGGAAGAAAGCATAGAATCGTTTTACATGCTTTTTAATGTTGGGAGGGCCAGACTGAGTACTCTGAAGATCCAGTCAAGCAAAAAAGATAGGGAAAAATAAATGACTGGTGAAGGTAATTTTCCATAGAAAAAAAAATAAATCTTAAAATTCTTTTAATGAAATTATTGCACATGATTAAAACAAACACAATGTATACAGAACATATGTTGAAAATAAAAGGGAATTGGCTTGGAGTGAAAAATTCAAGCTATCAAATGTTCCTGCTAAAAGGGAAGTCACTCCTGAACGTATAGAAAGCTGAACAATCACTACTATACCGCTTATTGAGCAAACAAATAATTCTCAACAATGACGATAAAGAGCCAAATTTTAAATCTTTATAAGCATCAAGAGGCTTTGTAAAATTTAATTTCCAAAAAACTTATTTTCCCTCGGGTTATTTCAGAAATTATGCTGTAAAGAGATCAATTTTCCAACAGAAATATTAACAGGACTGATTTAATTGCCAAATCTAATTAAATTGTAACTAATTTTAAAAGCTTATTGCTTGTATTGGACACAATGATGTAATGTAAGTTGCATTGAGACTATATACTTGTTATTGGTCAAATTATCTTCGAGATCTTATGGGAATCACTCCTCGCGCAATTTGTCCAATCCAATGGGGAACTTTGATGAAGGATAAACAACCATATAATCAATTCAAACAGATTGCAGGAAAATAAAATAAGTAATTTAGGTAAACAATACTGATTATTATAATAATAATAACATTAATTAAATATATACAAAATAACATCAGGTCCATTAATAAAAATCACAACAAAAAGCAAATTTACATTCCAAATTCTGCACATTACTGCGAATGTGAACATATTCAAATTAATACTTAAAGTTTTTGTTGTCATTTACCTGGTAAGAGAACAGCCAACTAGAGTGTTCAAAAATTTGAAATCAATTTAACGACACCTTTTTTGTAAAATGATTTTTTGCCATAAAAAAAACTTTTAACCAGATAGTCAAGTTACACACATTTATTTGTTTTCACACTATCAAGATAACTGATAAAATAAAACATGACGTCATGACAATAATAAATTGACCATTATGTTTAAAACACAGATAAAACATATATTATAACAAATTGGTAAATAATTAAAGATGGAATGCATTACATATATTAATAACAATAATATCTAAAATTCAAAATAAAATTCATAAATAATATCAATGATGAAATAAATAAAAGTCAAACTTTCTTACAATTCAAATTTTTACAGAATTCCAGGCCTAACTACTTCATCAGTTCATGAAAATGTCAGCTAATGAAAAAAATAGTTTTTGGGGATATTTCAAAAGTAAAATCATGAAACCATCTAAGATGAATACAATGCAGCTGAAAATTTATTTTGAATAAATATGAGAAATTAAAGAAAACGTTCAAATTAGGGATCATTGTAATTTGAGAGTACACATATCATAACCATATAATATCATAATATGATATTTGGCAATATATCAGTAAAGTGCAGCTAGAACAAAACTACAAATGGCAAGCAATGACTCTTGGGCTGTCGATTTCGCCGTATCTGACACAATAGTTGAAAAATTTGATTGATTGATTGATTGATCAAAAAGATTGACATAAAATAAAAATAGACCAAAAAAAATTCAAATTTATATAATAAATCAAATTTTGAAAAGGATCAGGAAATATTTTACCCAATCAACCGCCCAGAATAGTTCAAATGTGGAAGAAATTAAATCACTTCCTTTCTTTGGTGATTGTCAGCTTGAAATGCTGTCAGAAATCATATCTATCATATATTTCATGAAAGTTTAAAAAGATAAATTATGCTTGAGCTCCCTCTTTCATATATCAGTCTTTATCAATGATATTAGCTATATGTATATGTATATCAACACTGTAGTTGGATGATGGATTTCAATACATATTCTCATTTCACAATAAATTTACAATCACAACCTGAAATAGAAGAAAAGAGCTTAAATTGAAATGACATAATATGTGTTAAGTTAAGTCAAATCCAAGGAAATCTAAATAAGAAAATTCTGATGCCAGATGCCAGCCCTTCCAAATAAAGTCAGCCTGGTATGGTTTAAGTTAAATCACCTATATACATGGAACCACGTTTATCCACACATTTCTGCTCCTGATAAAATCGTAGTTCAAACCTTTTTCAGATTTTTCATGCTAGTAACAAATCATTAAGATCTATAATTATAATCATTCAAATTTTCAGTTGAACAAGTAACAAATCCACAAGATAAACATTTAAATATTGCCTTGATGCAAAATAGATTCAATGTTAAATTTTAAGAGAAGGACAAAAAGGTATTAAATATTTCAGGAAACATTTGCAAAATAAAAGCAGAGCTTAAACAAAATAAAGTGTTATGCAATTGACATTTTAATTGCTGTTTTTTATATAATGTATTGAATTACAAATAATTATAAAGTGTAACAGCTGATAAAATATATTTATTATCAGACAAATATATCATAATGAACACCATTCAGTGTTATCTTCATTCAGTATATATACATTGTACTGGTAGTCTATCTGTGATCAACCATATGCTGTCAACTTGTTATTCTTAAAGGGGAACAGGCTGTATTTTGGTTTTGATTGTGTCTATATGTAAACTAAACGAAAATTACATTATCCCTTCAAATTAAACGGGAAATTTCAATCTCTATTTCAATACAAGGTTTATTCTACATATTTAGTGTAGGTTGTTAATTATGGATACACATGGAATCGAAAGGCCCAAATTCTGACAGTGAGCTTATTTGAAATAAATTATTGTTTCTACCGGTACTGAGATTAAAGGGATTGTAAAGAGGCTTTCTAAACTTTGTATGAGTATCGGAGACACTGATAGCATCAATTTGCGCCATTCCGTCTGTGGTTTTTGCAATTCCACTAAAACTAACACGTTTTATGACGTTACTAATAGTGATCTAATGGAAGCTACTATTGATAACAATGCAGATCAATATTAGTGACGTCATAAAACATGTTAGTTTTAGTGGAATTGCAAGAACAACAGACGTCAGAATGGAAATTGGAATGGCGCAAATTGATGCTATCAGTGTCCCCGATACACATACAAAGTTTAAAAAAACTTCTTTACAATCCCTTTAAGGTATGATTGTTGAAATGAATGGTGAATGTGCCCCTTTAACATAACATAATGTTAAACTGTAACTGATCCTGTATTAAAAGTAAGACTAGTAAATGGTACAATGTAGATGTATTGATTAAATAGCTCTGTGTATTGTTAAACATGTAAATTATTAGTGAAATCATGCAGCTGTAATATCAATCTTACAACCATTGTATTTGTTAAATATAGCTCATTACTGACAACATTGTACAGAAATATCTTTATAAACTTCAAGAACCAAAAAAGTACACACTCATTTCTGTGTGATTAATGATCTCAACTAAGATTAGGGAGGATTTTCTCATGCAAAAAGCTTGTAAATTAAATGAAATCGAGTTTCACAAGTTCCAGCACGCAAATGAAGACTGAGAAAAACATCAGGTGCCGTATGTGTTGGTATTCACAAAATTTGAAAGTGACAATCAATTACTGTAATATATATGTAATAAATATAAGATTTTTATAAAGGTTATGATAGGCATTCTCAAATAGCGGCCGGCGACGCCCTTTAGAATGGCCCATCATGAGTGACCTCTTCCTCTAAAAACTCTCCTCTCTGTGCTAATTAAGCTTTATTTGGCCCTTATATGTTTTCATGAAATGCATTTGGCCCTTTATAAAAATTAATTGAGAAGGCCTGGGTTATGAGTAGAATCATTAAAAAAGGTTTTTGATGTCACCAAGCAACAGTTTGACAATCCAAAATGCTCTAACGAACTACTAAATCATAGCACACCTGTTGAGATAAAGTCCACCAGATGGCTAATACAGTCACAATAATCAATGCATATATTGGACATTGATGGTTCTGAACTCATGTATATACACAATTAATATATCAAAACAATTAATACATTACACTTCCTTAAACTAAAATATGTATGTTTTTTTTTATGTTTTTGCACAAAATTTGTAAACATCCTTTAGGAAATTGTGATATAAATACAAATACTCAGAACTCCTAAAGTGGGATTAAATGTTCAAGAGTAAATTTGACCTGCCTCGACATCAACTTTATAACAATTTAGCCAAAGTTTGATATCTATTCAAATTCATCCAAAAGTACAAACCATAAACAATGAGGAAATAGGCCCACTGAGCTGTATTTTCATAATCTTTATATCTGAATTTCAGTTTTCAATGAACTTGATTCATTATATTATGCACCAGTATATGGCTAAGAAAATTAAATAAAGGATATACATGAATAGAATTATTATATTGATATACTGTACTGAATTCTCTCACTGCTACACTACACATCAATGAATGAAAAACAATTGATCTGTAACAAAGCTGTTATTTTCAAGGACGAAGTAATATTCAGTCTTGTATGGTCATTTAGGTAGTATATAATCTTTAAGAGAAACACCTTATTCAGAATCAAAACGCTTTCTGATTTCCCTTGGGTTATTGTTTAGACTTGTTTTCATTAGACCTTATCTCTACTATCTCTACCCACTCAACTGATCCTTCTCACCCTATTCATAGTCAGAGATTTCCAAATTCTCCTTTGTGGGGACATGTTGAGAGTTATAACCTGTCTACCAAAATAAAAAGAAATTGTTAAAGGGATATGTTCACTAACTGTTTGACCAATAAAATTTTAGTCTCAGAACCTGGAATTTTTTAGCTATTCTTATCCATAATAATGTTCACAACTCTCCCTTGAAATATAAACCTTTAAATCCCTGTGTAGTCATAATTATTAGCATTTGAAAGTTAAAAATACGACTCGTCGGTTAGCTAGACTATGCCTTATATAGAAAACACATATACAGAAAATTACCCTCGAAAATGCTGAACATTCCCCTTTAAATATAAAGGAAAATGATACTACCGTAAATTCATTAGAGAAATGTATTCACTATGCATTTATAATTTCTCATGCATGGATAAATAAATATATGAATATAAAATATTTATTTGTCATCCTTGTAATAATTGGTTATTGTGTTGTTTTTTGTTTATTTGCATATGGTTGTATTGTCTATAAAGGGGCAGAATGGAAGACAGGCCTATCATTGGGTATTCAGGATTATCTTGATGCTCATCGCATCGGCAATGTATGACCTAATTTTCTACCCTTTTGTAATTAAAGATATAATTATTATCATTATCATAATTTTTTATGCATGGCTAAATAAATATGAATGGATTCATTATTCATACACTGAAATTAATACCTGATATAGATACATTATAACAATGAATATAGATATTTATAAAATACTACGTAAATAAAAATAGAGTATTGGGCTATTAGTATAATTATATAAGAGGCTCAAAAAACAAACCAAATGTTAAATCGTATTATATCATACTACGCAATAGGTTACCAGTATGTCTTGTATTTTTCTATATTTATAGATCTATTATTGTCTTTTTTGTTATCACAGCCGATTTGTCACATTAAAAAATTCTGTCAGATTTAATCATGTGAAGTGAGATAACTTCACTTAAAAAATTGTACAGTATAAGAATTTCTTAAATTAGAGTAAATATGATAGTCTTTTTTTCTGGTCCACTTGCAAAGAAGGATTTGTGAAATAATCATTTAAGCTTACATGTGTAACAAGGGAAAATTGACTGTAATATTAGTAAGCTTATACTTCTTATTTCAGTTCCCTATTATTATAGGAAATACCTGCAATCTTTTGCCCTAAGGAAATGTTAAACCAGTAGGATATGCAAAACCAGCAATCATATGGCATATCATAATAACAGGTCTGGTGCTCTTATAAATTCTATACAAACCCAGAATCTCACGTTTACCAGTAAGCTTACTTTTTTTCTAAGAAGATTTATCAATTCCAGAAAATGAGGAACAATCTTGGTCTAATACCATTTATATAGACCTAGACTTAGCATCATCATTATCATAATTTAGAAATAAGATTACTGTTTGTTCAGTGAAATCCCAGCAGGACAGACCTTGTTGACAGGTCATCTTCTACTGTTATTGTAAACTGGTAGTTCACAGAATGCTAATTAGCCTATTTACTGTGTCAAGTTCATTATCTCAGGATAAGCCTAGAGTTTGAGCCACCCAATAGATAATAACTGCACTTGCAACTCCATGTGCATGCCTTATCTAGATAAACCTTTATCTTATCATATAGAGAAAGGTAAAAGGTAAAAAGAATCTGTGCACCTTTACAGGTTTTATTATAACAGCACTGTTAAAAACTATATATTATTCAAATGACACCTTATAGTTTTATTAACATCAGGTTTTATAGGACATGAACATTCTTGAATGATCCAAATACCAAAATCATTTTATTTGTTTAATCCCTTTACCTTAAAGCTAACACAATGACAATATCATACGTTACTACTTACTATTCATTATGCATATTCATATCAAGCTAACAATTTCACACACTTTTCTCAAAAAATCTTGTAATTTGAAGAAAGACAATCTGAAATCAAAATATACTCACACAATAGGACAAATAAGGAATAAATTATCTTTTATGACCACCATTTAATTCAAAAACTGTCATATCGTCTTCATCGTCATCTTCCTGATCTAAAGGTGCCATTTCTAAATCATTGGGTGCCGTTATTAATCCATATTTTCTAGATTTATTTCTTTTATGTCGTAATCTGCAAAATTAGAATAAAGTTTCATAAATCATTACAAAGAGTAAGGCTCCGCAGAAACAGATTTAATGAAGGCACTGGAGGCTTTAAAAGTTTTTGAATCAGGTTCAATCAATTAAAATAAATATTCCACAGGCATCAAAAAAAAAAAAATTACAAATGAAAAAATATATCTTTACTTTAGTTAAGTTTCCACATATAAAAAAGAATATCACTTGGAATTAATCAAGAATTAAAGGATTTTTAAATATGTCAACAGCTAGTGGAGATTAGCAAT
Source organism: Lottia scabra (assembly GCA_029955415.1). NCBI lineage: Eukaryota > Metazoa > Mollusca > Gastropoda > Lottiidae > Lottia > Lottia scabra. The sequence continues at coordinate 11,113,479 of JARJEI010000009.1, forward strand.
GAACACACACAAAATAGTGGCTTTAAAAGTTTAAATGTTACAATAATCATAATAATTATTCAGAATAAATTGTACTGTAATATCATATAATTATCTCTGTTATATCATTCATGAACTATTACTGTATTCAAATATCAAAGGTTATGTGGGCAGTGTCATGTAGATTACACATTGTCATGAGATGCGCTTTTGGGATAGGCCTATAAAGTAGAGAATTAAATAAGGCTCTGTGATCTTTATCCTATAAAATGCATATAAAAAAATCAGTCATAAATATAATTTATAAAGGTAATTAGTTTTAAGGCGGCATTGCACACTTTCAATTTGATATTTACTATCAACTATAGGCCTACTTTTTTTTATGCCATTAGCAGTTAGCACTACTTACATCAGCAATTCTTTTGTGCCACACCTGCTTTGAAATTATCTTTTATCTTATTGGTTTATTCATGATTTTTATGTTGAAAATGTTAACAAAATTGAAGAACAATCTCAATATTTTATTAGTTTTGGTTTGGCATATCTTTTAGTTTTATAAAACAGATTATCTATTTCCACTCATAAATGACTCAGAGTCAGCTGAAGTCACAGTAACTTACCTAAATGCTCTGACCATGAAATAAACCACAATTATAGATGTTAGAGCAATCAAAACATACAATGTTCTTAATAACATTGCTTTATTTTTCCCTATCATATTCACCATATTTCCATAAAATGTTTTATTTTTTGTACAATTTTTACTACCATCATTACAAATAGTGTCATTAGAATTTGTTTTATTATTTGACACTATGACATCACTAGCTGAGATAGGATGTTTTGCAGGAGGTTGATTATTGCCCGTGTCACTAGTTCCTGGATTATTTTCATTCACTGCCTTTGCAATCTTGGAAGCACCGCCATCCAAAGAATGGACAGATTGTGAAAAATGTCCAATAAAAACAACAGAAAACACAAATAAAATATAAGTCAGTCTCCCCATTTTTCTGCTGAAATGTCCTAAAGTCACAGATAACAAAAATAGCTGTTATAACAACATAATTTTTTCATAAAATTTCAAGAAAAAATTCTTTTTCGTCTTGTTTTCAATACAGCAGTCCCACAAACAACACGTCGTCCGGAAATGAAATGTTTGGTTATCCAGTCACATGCATCATTATCACGTGATATTATTTTGTACAAAATGGCGGCAAACAATATTTGTTTCAAAACTGTCAATTATTCAATTTTTCATAATCCGTCAATCTATCTGAAGATTAAAAGCCGTTTGTTGTTGAACAGATAATGAAGAAGAACTCAAGAAATAGAACTGAAGAAGACAAGAAGAAAGAATGCTTTGACAATGAATTTAGTAAATATTATTACCACGATTTTTCTGATTCTGCATCACTATCAGTAATCAGGATGTAGTCACTATTCAGCCTTCGGCTTGAATTTGTAATTTTGATTTAGGTGTTTGGTTTAAAGACCTCCATGGAATGTATGGATTGAAATTGAAATATGGATGAATTAACTGAAGCGGGTGACCATTTACAAGAAATGATATTATCGACAGATGATGCTTCAATAATCTTACAAAATAAGTATGCTTACTTTATTTACCTTGATATTATATTAAGAATTCAATTGTAAAGATAGATGAAATTAATGAGATTAAATGTAAAGACATTGATAAAAAGAAGCAAGATACACAAAAATTATAATATTTTTATTGGAATAAGAGTCAATTCCAGCAAGTTATGATTTATTATTTTGAAATTAATTTATTTGTTTGTTAATTCTTTTAGAGACAATATAAGTGTTGGTTATATCAATATTAGAGGTAGAATATCATCAATAAGTGAAATATTCAGGTAATATTTGAAATCAGGTTCATACTATTAGTTTAAGATCAATTTGATATTAGGTTTATTCTATCAAATGGAAACGTTTTATGATCTGAAAAGTATAGTCTATGATAAAATCTTGAAATTAGGGCTAATTAGAATATGAATTATTTCTTAATCTGGCAATATTTCAATTTATTTAGAAGTATTGTACAGATTTGCATATGAAATTAAATGTATGAATTGTATTTGAATTTATAGTTTCTTGTACAATTAGATAATTTGATGTACCTCTTTTACAACCTTTGCTTGCTATTTTTTAGTATGTATTTTATTTTTCATTACATAATATTGACTATGATTACTATTTATAATATAGAGTGTCTGTGACTGTATTTTATCTTTCATTAACAAAATACTGACTATAATTACTATTACTACTGTAGAGTGAATAAAGATAAGTTATTTCTGATGGTAATAGATGATATAATTAATATTATAATAATGGTAAGTTTATAGGTGTATATTATTTCACTGATTAACATTTGTATTCTTTCAATACTGGTTAAGTGGTTAGAATGGAATGATTTATGTATACAACAATTTTTATGGATTTTCAACAATGACTATAAAATTTGTTACTGTTCACAAGGCTGAAATTCCAGACTAAATTAAGAATATATGATAATTTGAAGAATTCAATAATATTTCTACTCTTTGTTACTATTTTATGGTGCAACAGTCACAGTGATGGTTTTAAATGTTTATTTTCAGAGAGAAGAGCTGTTAAAATGGAATCAATATTTAGTTCCAGGTCATGATTATATATTTATTAAATTTAAACCTGCTACACTTAAAAAGGTAGGAAAATTTTGTATGGCTCTCAATTTGAACACTATTATTGGAATTGACAAAATAAAGGATCAAAAGTATTTTAATAAGCTTTGTAAAAGAAAATGTAGTGCACATCCAAGTAGGATATAAATGATTTGTTTCGACAATGTTACTACCTAATTATTATAAAACATGAGACAGTATTTTATGTTCTAGGGTGTTGATATACCTATGAAAGTCTACATGCCAGGATCAAAGTCTAAATTATACAGAGATAGTAATGATATAAAGACCTGCAGTTTAACAGTGAGTATTTTACTACTGAATTAAGATTTACTTGGCACTTTAATGTCAACTATCTTGCTGTTAAATTTATTCAGTTATCATTTGTTAGAATGTCAATTTGTCGTGGCAACACTTTATTTTACTGGAAGTGAAAGGGAGATAAATTCATTTATCTTATTGAAAGACTCTAGCTCCCATATTGTGATTTCTTGGTGTTTTCAGGATTGGTTGGACAGTAACTCTATAAATAAAGATAAGTTAAACCTGGATATTCCTAAACCAACAGATATAGAATCATTATCCAGTTGTAAATTTGTCTCTTATCAGGTACGTTTAATTGAACTCAAAATTAAGTTTCTCATAGCTCTTTTCAATGATAATAATAAAAAATAATAAAAATTTGACTTGTTTCATGAGAGAAATCAGAGGGCTCTACTCTGATGCTGTTAAATTGAAAAAAATCTACATTAAAATCGTCAACACATTAACCAATAATTAATAGTGAAAATTACTTCTGTTATTTATCACACAATTTGTTTTGTAGGGAAATATAGAAAAGGTTATCAGTGCTGAATTTGGAATTTACAATCTAGATGGTAACATTCTGTAAGTTTTGTATTTTATGTAATTTGTATAAATTGTGGTAGAAAATGATGAGTATAAAAAGACATTCTAGTCCTTCCGATCCAAATCTGGTGCATCAGCAGTGTAACCAACTTTTATAGAAGAAGATCTCAGGACTTCCAGTTTTTCATGTGATGGATGTGTAAAGGCAGTTTTATATTGAGGTTATGTAAACTATATTGTATTTAATATTTTAGGCTGTATACCAGTTTTTTACCCACCAGTAAAAGGATAGTAAATATTAATATTGGTAGCACTATTATAGTTCATAATGTCCATCATGGTACAGGAAAACTGGTGAGTATCTAGTTTCTGTTACAAGCACAGTTTGATTCTTGTTGGAGAAAAACAGGACGCCATTTGTTGCATGGACATTAATAAAAAATACATTTAAAAGATGAACTGCCTTTCAAGATTGTGAAGGAGCAAGTATTTTGCCGAATAAGATGAGAAAAATCTGGGCCTGGTTTCGCAGGATCAAATATCCAGTGTTATAGAACATCCATTTGTGTCATTCACACTGGTCGTGTACAAGTCATGCTGGGACACCCAGAGCTCTGAAGGTGATATATTCCTGACAATAACCACAGCACATAGCTAATTTAACATCTTGTATTATTATGTTGTAACCTAACTTCAAAATGTCAAATTTAAATTATTTTTTACCTATTTTATCTCCAGCCTCCAAGAATACACCTATATTGTTGTAGTAAGAGTACTTTACAAATAGTAAATAGTGGTCCACCAAATACTGGCCTAAATCTTAATGTGAGTGATCTATTTTATCATAAAGTATATTATAAAAGTGCCATAGCAGTATCTCGATGTCGTTCAGAGAAAAATGGCTATGCACACGAATGAAAAGAATCTTATCAGTATGAAATGTAAAGTGATTTTCTAAACTTTGTATATGTATCGGGGACACTGATTGCATAAATTTGCGACATTCCAATTTCCATTCCAACGTCAGAATGGAAATTGGAATGGCGCAAGTTGATGCCATCAGTGTTCCCAATACACAAACAAAGTTTACAATCCCTTTAAACAGTCCAAGCATTTGCCTAATAGAAAAAAAGAATATAACATCAACATATTTAATTGTTTTTTAGTCTAGTTATATAGAGGCTGTGAAAACGTGGGTTTATCATACAATAAATACCTATAATTTAAACAAACTGGAATGTGAAACATTACGACATCTCTATCAAACAGTTTATTGTCTGTGTCAGAATTTAAAAAGGTAAGAAACTAAGAAAGAAAAAATAAACATCTATATTATACAAGGATAACAACTTAGATTCCATGAGGATCCTTTCTCCTATCAATCCAAATGACGTCATGCTTGTAAAGAAAAATGCACTAACCACTGTGACATAGAAACTCACAAAGTTTTGAAAAATTTAACTCCTTTACCTAAGAACAGAGATTTCAACTCCTTTCTGCCTACTACCCCTTTCAGAACACTTTACTCTCTTCCCTTATAAATCTTTACTATTTTGTAATTTTCTCATAGGTTTTCCATGCATTTATTTTTTTTGTTGATGAACATAGCCTGACTGAATAGAATATTTTGTATTTTTTAAGAGAAAAGTATGATGTGATCAGATTGTTACAATCATTGTTATCTACTCCATATTGTCCAAGACTACAACCGCAACCAAGAAACATCATCCAGGAATTTTTTACATTGCCTCACAATTGCTTCTTTAAACAAGTGGTAGGTTTATATTTCTATAAGAACATATTATTATACCTGACAGAGATTGTTTACACTTCATTTTAAGACAGCTTCAAGTTAAAACTTCATTTACCACCTTAATTGAGATAGAGCTTATACAAAAGCTACCAACATTTTGGTCATGTGCATAAATAGGTGTACTTTACCAAGAAAATGAGCATGAATAACTTCTTGTCTATGGTGTTTGTAGGATCTTTGAAATGGGAAATAAGGGTTGAAATTCCGTCCATTTCCCCCTCTTTTGTCCCCTCAAATTATTGTTGTTCTATTCAGAGTGAAGTTCAGAAGATACCTAATGTGATAACAGTTGAAAGTTTATTAGAACTAGCCAACAACCAATGTGACAATATAGAAACATTTAAAACTAGATATCAAGACAGTCATCTAACTGGTAAAGATCTCAGTGAAAAGTTATACTGGTCATATAAAATATTACCAAAACAAGATACACAAGAGGTATTTTTTTTTTTTTTTTTTTTAAACAATATTTATTCAAAATTTACAAGATATGTGGTGCATAAATGTGTTACATCCTTGAATGAAATTTGGGACTGCTGTTCTTTGAAGAATCAGTTAGATTTTGATTATCCAGTCGTATACCTTCCTAAATGATTTCATATAAGATGTTATCGACAAGACATACAATTATCGGGTAGCCTTATTTTCATACATAAGAGAAATTTGTGAACCCCAAAAAATCATATGCACAAGGGAAAGTTTTAATTAGGTATATCAGAAGGAATTGTTTTGATTTTCGTACAGTTTAAGAACTTCTAAAGACTTTTACATATGTTCAACGCCCAAATCAACCTCATGAATATTGATTATATGTTTCCCTTTGATAATTATTCTGTAGGACCTTGTTATTAATTATTATATTTTAGGTTCTACTAGGCTGGCTAGAACTGTGTACTACTACAGGACATGTTGTATTCTGTGATGGTAAGACTAGAATAAACACTATAATAACTGATAATAATACACAACATAACTGTGATAGAAACTGTTTATCTTCTGCTCCAACTCATTGTCCGTTTCTTCAAATTGAGGCATTGGAGAAAATTATACTAGTGACTTCATTTTGTGTTGTGAGCGAACAATTTATGGTCGGCCAATTTTCAAACATAGAAGCTCTAACTACTGACATCATTGACGAAATTCAAAAAATACCTTATCTACAATTCTCAATATGTGACAGCCATGTTTTTTTACCTTCTACCAAAAACTCTTCAGGATATTCACTGTCAAGTAGAGAACACAATGACGAAGTTAAAAAGAGGAAAGGCTCTGACGGAAATTTATTAGAATCCAAATCAGCTTATAGTACATTGAATAGTGAATTGGATTCAGTCAAAATCTCAGAATCTTCTTCAAAGACTGTCCAAAATTTCACTGGAATCAAAAATGAACAAAGATTTTATGTTGCTTGTACATCTTCAAAGTCTACAGAATTAGGAGAAAGTTCAAAAACAAATTCTGAATTAAACAATAATGCATGTGAGATTCCTAGTTCTGTGAAGCCAATTCGTAATGGCTGTTTGAAAAGGAACAGTAATTCATGTGTTAATCAAAGTGGTAAGAGTGTTGTCTCCAATAATCAAAATGGCTGCCAAGCAGATACCAGAAATGTTAAAACTGTGCTAATAACTCATAAAGAATCTTTAATGACAGAAACATTTAGAGGTCAAACAAGGTTAAAGTTCACTGCGTTGGGATGTATCATGTATCCAATTGATTGTGAGAAGTCAAAGGGAAATGAGAATTATAGATACGAACATATAGAGTTAGTGTTTCAAGGACCAAGTGTGAAGTGGTATGAGGTGATACTATCAGGTGCAGTGTATGAATTTGATCAGTTGAAGTCTGTAGATAATAAAGTACCGTCATCAATGCAGTACCGAGTGGAGACATCAGTACAAAGATCTAAAGCTAGAAGAACTGTTACTGTACCCACTGATACTAATATAAATAGAATATTTCTTCACGATAGATCAGTTCAGGTGAGTATATCAAGCCAGGGCCTGATGCATAAAATATAACCCAAGATGGTGTCCTTGTAAAATATAGATGTTTCGAACTTTTTCTTAACTCAAGGTTAAATTAAACTCTGATTAAATTAAATATTGATTAATCCAGGTTTTCAAGGGTTAAAAATGGATTTTACTAAAAGTTATGTATCCACACAAGCCCAGGTATCGAATACTGATTTTAACTCTGATCATTACCTCTATGATAGGATCTTGAAGTGAATGGATTTAGAATTTATGTGTTGTCATAGTGGTCCTATGGATCTGAGGATTCTGTTTAAATAAAAAATAGTCAACTGTGATGTGCGACCAAATAATCAAGTTTTTTACACATATTTTCTCTATTTCAGCCAAATGAAGGAGTAAAGGAAATAGAAGATATTTTATCAACAGAGTAAGTTTTATTTTAAAAATTACTTCCCTTACCATAAGAGATTTACTTTCATTAATAAATTGTATCATGTTTTCCTTGATATTTAGCAGTTTGTAATGTTTTATTCCTCATTAAAGGGATTGTAAAGTGATTTTCTAAACTTTAGTGGAATTGCAAGAACCACAGTTGTCGGAATGGAAATTGGAATGGCGCGAATCGATGCTATCAGTGTCCCTGATACACATACAAAGATTACAAAACCTCTTTACAATCACTTAAAGATCTTTGGAGGTCTAAGTGAAGGTCATCAGTTACTGGACATTTCTTCTATACCCAGTTGACGTTTCTTGACTAATTTTAATTGAATGTGCTATACTCGACTTAACTAATCCTATATATTTCAGTTGTAAAGACAGTCTAGTAACAGTAATAGGAAGATTAGTAGGACGTAAACATTGTGAATCAGGTCTACCTCCTAAAGGTGTTGGTTTTAATGAAGAGAAATTGAGAAATGAAACACAAAGAAACCTTGGTTAGTAATATCAGTTTGTCAATGTCCAAAACATTTTGTCTTTTTACAATCTAATTAAAATTAGATTACATTTATTTTCGGTTATTTTTTGAGTGTGGACATGTAATCTAACCACTTATATAAGGCAAGCATCTTCTGGTGACGAAAATTTCAGCCAATAAAAAACTCCCTTAAGATCGCAGGTCTATGGACACAGCTGTCCAAATGATGACGTAATACAAACTATACCAATATAAACGTTGTTCTGATTGGCGGAGGGGTGGCACATGCTATAAATAGCTTATTGGTCACCAGAAGATGCTCGCCTTATAGAAGTGGTTAGATTACATGGAGTCGACAATCAAAAAATAACCGAAACTACATCTGCATTAATACTGCAACACTTTGCAGTGTAAAATTTTTTTATGTTTTAGCCATGTTTGATTGTCCAGCATTGTTGAAAGATTGTTGATATTGATTTGATATATTTTCCAGGAGTATCTATGATAGGTAATCAGTGTGTACAACTACAGTTAAAATCTCTGACTAATACTAGTGAAATAACAGTGTATATGAAGTTAGAGAGAACCTCGTATCCCCTAGGTTTAATACCGGGTACAGTAGTGAAGTTTGAAAGATTAGAGAGAAAGATGTCAAAACGTGGAACTGTTTACTGTCATTTTATATCAGTGTCTAGTTTAACATTGATATCATTTACTCAACCCACTCATAGGTAAGATTTTATATTAGACTTTTCATAAAGATGGATTTCAGACAAACTTTGAATTTTAGATGTTCATAAATCAAAACTGCTGGTAACCCAGTATTTAAATGCACCAGTACCTAGGATTCATTAGTGGTAAAGAAACTTGAATCTGTCTACAAAACTGAACATTACATAGTTAAGAATCTCATTAAAGCCTGTTAGAACTCAATTTGCTAAGTTACTCGTGTCAAATTTGACAATAGTTAAAAGTATCCATAATACATATCTAAGTATAGTAAGTTATATATATTAGAGGGGAAAGAATTCTACCTTTCTTCATCTCAGAAGTCTTTATCCTGGCCTGAGGAAACTTCATTATATTGTAACCAAGTACCGTATATTTCTGTGCATAGTGCGCACTTTTAATACACAGTGACTAAAAAAATTGAATTTTTCACCAGTGATACTTAAGTCAAAATTTGCAGCCATTTTGTAATTGATCGCTGATGTATGAAGGTGTTAAAATGGAATACGGCAGCCACGTGACAAAGTCTTATCACGCACTATACATGGGTAAATGAACTTTTCCCGATTTTGATGGGGTAAGGAAGGGGTGCGCATTATACATGTAATTCAGATTGTGCATTTATTTTTATGAACATGTATATGTCAATATGTTTCAGTGCCAAAGAAAAGTTACAAGACAGTGTTGAAAGAAGTGGAGTAAAAGTAGAATATATACTAGATAAACTACATGACAAAAATTCTAATATCTTCCTGTGTCAGGGACGTATTTATCAAATTATCAGTTTAAAATTAGGGTGTAAATGTTGTTTATGTGGGAGTGTTTACAGACAATCTAAATGTCCCAGTCCAGCCTGTAGAAATAATTCATACTGTACATTGTCTGGAAAAATCAGGTATGAAAAGATTCAAGTAAAGTTGTATGTCAGGGTGTGCAAGAAAAGATCAGAGAAAAGTTTTAAATTATTCTGAATATTAACAAATGAAAAATCGGTCGATTCTTTTGGGCTGAACCTGATCTTAAGACAAATTTTATTTTAACAAGTGTAATAGCCAACACAAAAAACGCCTACAGAAACGTAAAATCAGCATTTTATTCAGATTTTATAAGACCAAACTCATAATTTGTATTCCTTTCCAGTTTTTTAATAGATGATGGTAGTACAGTAGCTAAGAGTTTTTATATATTAGATAACACTAGAATAACAGGATTATTTCAACTACAACCTGAAGAATTAGACTGTTTAATCGAAGAAATACAAGAAACTGGTGAAATTTATATTAGTAATGTAAGTATGATATCACAAGACTGGTTTTTAATGTGGGCCCCATCACAAAAACAATGGTTAGGTAGAGTAAATAGAGGACAGAATATGTCTTGCTTGTTTATTTCGAGTTCTACTTATTATAACCATAGAAATGTATAAGACTGGAAGTCTTAGTCTACTCATCGTCTATTGAACTTCTGTTTCAATTTATGGTTGACCTAGTTTCTCCTCTAGGACTAGTTGACTCTAAGTGAACATGTGTCAGAGAGACTGGATGTACCGTTCGAATTAAATCGCGTTTATCATGGCTTTTAAATGATTATAACTTCTTGCAGAAACCGGAAGTTATGTGCATACCTTCAATTCAACGCATGCGTGCCAAGCATAAATCTTGTGTTATTATTCCCTATCTACATTTCTATGTTATAACCAAAATGCAGCCTGTATCATCCAGTCTCTCTTTGTCTATACTCATCTTTAACCAAAGATAGTCTGGACCAGTCGGTAACAATCTTCATAAATGAACTATGGTGAATTTGCTATCTGTAAATAAGTAGTCTTAGATACTTGTAGAAAATGTGAGAGCGTTATTAAAAAAATTCAACAGTAAGTCAAAGACTATATCCTATAGTCAAAGACTAGCCAAAAATACAAGGCATATATTTCTGGTTTTTTTTTACTTGGACTTGAAAAATATCTTTCATTAACAAAGAATTCTTTATTTATAGTTTTCAGATATTTATAGTGATGTACCTATATCTATGTTTTTAAAACAACTCTGTAACAGTTCTAATGTTAAAACATCATGGCAATTTCAACTGAAACCATTTTATAATCAGAATATAGATAGTGTAAAGATGGAAGGTAGGATAATATATATATTATAAGCCAGTAATACAGTGAACTTTGCTTTAATAAAAAAGCACCTTTTCAACTTTTCATGGACTGAGAAGCGACCACTATCATTATGCAACCAAGGGTCGTATTCTCAAAAACTTAACTTAGATAAAATCCAGATTTTAAGAAATACAGCAATCTGATTGGATAATAATACTAAATTTAAAACTGATTTTAGTAACTGACCAATCAGATTACCGGATCATCTTAAGTTTTCGAGAATAAGGCCCCAGAATTTACAATCCAGTATAATCAAAATGTGTCAGTATGGGTATCACTTTATAGGGGAGCTCTGAACAGATTCTATCTTTTCCAATTTCGGCTTCAAGCAAATGGTACTGTACCGGATATGTCTCATCAAATTTTACTCTTCTTTCTCCTCCTTTGGCAACTTTAAATTCGTCAGGTAAGACACATTCTGAAACCCATTGTCATATTTTTTTTTATTTTTAGTAGAATATAACCATTTCTATCTGTTGATGTTTCAGATTTAGAAGTAAGAAATGTACATGTTGGGGATTCAACTATACAGACTAAAGGTTTACCTTATTGGACACTGGAGTGTTTAGATTTAAAACCTATTAACTATTCTACAGCTTTACTTAATTCTTAATCATTCTGGGACCTTATTCTCAAAGACTTGAAGGGATTGATAGAGTTGCATTTTGGGCATTCCAGACCTCTTTAGACTTCATAAATGATATTTTGATTGATTCAAATGCATGTCAATTGAGGAAGATGCCTTGCCATTGAGTAAGATACTCGGCTAAACAAGAAGGCGTGGTTTAAATCCAGAGATGCGCAAGCACAGAGGTTCAAATGGTCTAACCAGGTGAGGTCAAATCTTGTGTCAGCGTTCTGTTTTAGTGTTGACACCAACTATATCACACCATTTGAACTCATTTTTTGTGTTAAGGGTATTGATTGGGCTAGCATTCGAGAAAAACAACACGAGATGGAAGTTTTGCGAATTACTTGTTATTTTTGGGCTCAGATTGTAGATAATTATTATTACTTTATTTGTAAACTATATAGAATGAAAAAAAACGAAAAGAGCCCAATTAACACCCTTAATATAGTACTATAGTGTTTGAACACTTGAAACCAGTATATCTTTTACATGGATCATGTTTTTCAATATCTATCAAATAAGGAAATATTTGCATTTGACCCAGTCCAAATTCTACACTAACACTAGTATTAACAGTGAATTGACCTCACCCAATGTAAATGCATGTAAATAAAACACTATTTATGATTATTGTATAAATGATTTAATGTATCAATATATAAATATTATACTTTACAATTAGTGTACATTTTCTTCTGAATGAACAAAGTCGAATTGCAGATCAATTCACTTGGTCTCTTGCCAACAGTTGACCCTGATATATTGTGGTTTCTTTCCTGAAAAAAAAAATTATCTTCTTATTAATAGAGGTTCCCCTTCTGATTAATAACGATTTCCCACCTGATTGATAGAGATTTCCCTTCTAATTAATAGAGGTTTCCCTCCAGATTCTTAATGGTTTCCCCCCTGATTAATAGAGGTTACCCTCCTGATCGATAGTGGTTTCCCTTCTGATTAATAGAGGTTTCTCTCCTGATTAATAGAGGTTACCCTCCTGATTAATAGAGGTTTCTTTCCTGATTGATAGGGGTTCCCCCCTGATTAATAGTGGTTTCCCTCTTGATTAATAGAGGTTACCCTCCTGATCGATAGTGGTTTCCCTTCTAATTAATAGTGGTTTCTCTCCTGATTAATAGAGGTTACCCTCCTGATAAATAGAGGTTTCCTTCCCGATTAATAGTAGTTTCCCTCCTGATTAGTAGAGGTTCTCCTCCTGATTAACAGAGGTTTCCTTCCTGATTAATAGAGGTTTCCTTCCCGATTAATAGAGGTTTCCCCTCCTGATTAATAGAGGTTTCCCCCCCTGATTATATGGGTTTCCCTCCCGATTAGTAGTAGTTTTCCCTCCTGATTAATAACAATTTCCCTCCTGATTAATAGAGGTTTCCCACCTGATTAATAGTGGTTACCCTCCGGATTAATAGAGATTTCCCTCCGGATTAATAGTGGTTTCCGTCCTGATTATATGGGTTTCCCTCCCGATTAGTAGTAGTTTTCCCTCCTGATTAATAAAAATTTCCCTCCGGATTAATAGTGGTTACCCTCCTGATTAATAGAGGTTTCCCTCCTGATTAATAGGGGTTTCCCTCCTGATTAATATGTTTCCCTCCTGATTAATAGAGGTTTCCCTCCTGATTAATAATGGTTTCCCTCTTAATTGATAAATGGTTCCCTTCTGGTTAATAGACATTGACCTCCTGATCAATAAAAGTTTCCCTCCTGATTAATAGAGGTTTCTCTCCTGATTAATACATGTAGTGGTTTCTTTTCTGAATAATAGTATAAAGGTTTAGAAAAGCAGGACGTAAAACTCCATTCATTTAATTTCCTGTTAAATATTGGTTTCCCATCTGATTAATAGAGGTTTCTCTCCTGATTAATAGAGGTTACCCTCCTGATTAATAGAGGTTTCTTTCCTGATTGATAGGGGTTCCCCCCTGATTAATAGTGGTTTCCCTCTTGATTAATAGAGGTTACCCTCCTGATCGATAGTGGTTTCCCTTCTAATTAATAGTGGTTTCTCTCCTGATTAATAGAGGTTACCCTCCTGATTAATAGAGGTTTCTTTCCTGATTAATAGAGGTTTCCCTTCCTGATAAATAGAGGTTTCCTTCCCGATTAATAGTAGTTTCCCTCCTGATTAGTAGAGGTTCTCCTCCTGATTAACAGAGGTTTCCTTCCTGATTAATAGAGGTTTCCTTCCCGATTAATAGAGGTTTCCCCTCCTGATTAATAGAGGTTTCCCCCCCCTGATTATATGGGTTTCCCTCCCGATTAGTAGTAGTTTTCCCTCCTGATTAATAACAATTTCCCTCCTGATTAATAGAGGTTTCCCTCCTGATTAATAGTGGTTACCCTCCGGATTAATAGAGATTTCCCTCCGGATTAATAGTGGTTTCCGTCCTGATTATATGGGTTTCCCTCCCGATTAGTAGTAGTTTTCCCTCCTGATTAATAAAAATTTCCCTCCGGATTAATAGTGGTTACCCTCCTGATCAATAGAGGTTTCCCTCCTGATTAATAGAGGTTTCCCTCCTGATTAATATATGTTTCCCTCCTGATTAATAGAGGTTTCCCTCCTGATTAATAATGGTTTCCCTCTTAATTGATAAATGGTTCCCTTCTGGTTAATAGACATTGACCTCCTGATCAATAAAAGTTTCCCTCCTGATTAATAGAGGTTTCTCTCCTGATTAATACATGTAGTGGTTTCTTTTCTGAATAATAGTATAAAGGTTTAGAAAAGCAGGACGTAAAACTCCATTCATTTAATTTCCTGTTAAATATTGGTTTCCCATCTGATTAATAGAGGTTATCCTCCTGATTAATAGGGGTTCCCTCCTGATTAATAGTGGTTTCTCTCCTGATTAATAGAGGTTACCCTCCTGATTAATAGGGTTTCCCCCCTGATTAATAGTGGTTTCTCTCCTGATTAATAGAGGTTACCCTCCTGATCGATAGTGGTTACCCTCCTGATTAATAGTAGTTTCCCTCCTAATTAATAGTGGTTTCCTTTCCGGATTAATAGTGGCTCCCTTCCTGATTAATAGAGGTTCCCCTCCTGATAAATGGACATTGATTTGTTCGGCAATGTGTTTCATAAAATTGTGACATTTCACTATCTGAGTTATTGCCCTTGAAAATACTATGTTAGCTTTTAGGATTGATAAAATATAGTTAATTAAAAAATGTAGTTCTTTCATTAATTCTAAATGAATGCAGTCTTGTCTGATTTTGAATAAAACTGTGTACACCAAGGTATATTGACTGTGGTCTTGGATCAGAATTTTGATAGTTTTAAGTTATTGCCCTTGATTTTATTAACAAATTGAGAATTAAACAAGATTATATTTTGGAATAGATAATTCTTTCGAATTTCAGGGATTTAGGTCAGAGCGCATGGCATAAAAAATTGTGTCATTTGACAAGAGGCAATTGCCACCAGGTTCCTTTAGCAATAATTTAATTAAAACAAAGTTTAATTCATCTTAGGCTCAGTTGCTCCTACAACAATATTCGTTAGCCTTTTTAGTTTACAGTATGATTGTCATAGGCTATGCAGCCAAAGAAAACAACAAATTTCATATCTTTTTAATTCTAAAATATACACAATGGCGTAAAACTCCATTCATAACTTCGGTTTATCTTGTAGTCATTCCACAATAATTAAATCTGAAATTAGACATGAAGGCGATGTTATTTGTTGTACACACTACATTTAAGGATGGGGCAGGGTCAATTTGTGACCATATCACAGGGATACAGAAGAAAGGGATTATTGTCTCTCGGTTTTCTGACTTTTATACAATAGGCTATGTCAATCAGTAACTTTACTCCTAACGTTTTTGTAATAATCAACCTTTTCTACCACTATTCAAAAAATTAAAAAAACAAATTTCAAACTATTTTCTTAATGATAATGAACTTTCCAAAGAATGTTAAAATATATCCGATTGTCAAAAACGCGTTAAAAGTCATTTTACTAAATATGAATGGTTACAATAAACATTTCTTATCATATCAGGAGGAAAAACTCTAATTAAAACTTGTAGGTAAAAAGTTCTAACATTTGTTCTAAAATCTGATCAAAAATTCGACTTATACTAGATTTTTGTTACCTGTACTAACATTCTAAATCCTATTTCCTATTCACAACCTCTGATTGACAAAGGTTAAGAGGCCAAAATATTGGAATTGAAAAATTTCAAAGAAACCTCAATAAAAATATGTTTGAACAGTTTTGAACACAAGATTGGTTACTTCTTCTATATTTGTATCAATTTTAAAATTAGGGAAATTTGGATAATTTCTTTGGTGTATAAAATCTAGGAATCTATGTGTAAGTGTATTAGGGTTAGGTGTAGAGTTAAGATTAGTAAATGTTGAAGGATGCAGATGAACAAAATATTTCAAATTCCTAGATTTTTACACCAAAGAAATTTCATATTGGAATATTTCTTTTTTTAAATTAAAAAGTAACCATTCTTGTTTGACATCGAAAAGCATCATTCCTATCATATCATCATTCATATCCTAAATTTTGTTGAGTTTTTTTCCCAAAAACAAATTGTATCAAAACGTGTAAGAAAATCTAAATTTCAACTGTAATTATATGGCTGTCAAATAACAGCTTTCTTTTCAACCCAACACGACTACTCTATATTTAATCAGAAAAGTGACAAAAAGAATACATCATGGTATCAAATCCATTGTATCATAACCATTCATATTTCTAATATAGAAAACTATTTTATTATAAAACCAATACTTGATGGTTCAATCTCACCACAGATTCTGTTATTGCGGTTAACTGTAACCACCTCAATGAGTTTTGAATATTTTCAACATCTATCAAGAGAATTATGCTTGAAAATCAAATCAGTACGTGTACATGAAAGTCAATTGTATTTTGTAAAAGAATCAAAAAAACTTCGAATAAATAATAATGTACAAATAAAACCAATACTTGATGGTTCAATCTAACCACAGATTCTATTATTGTGGTTATCTGTAACCATCACAATAAGTTTTGAATATTTTTACACAAATCAAGAGAATTCAGACTTATAATAATTATATGAATCCAAACATATTATTCGTACAAAAAGTTGATTATGTTATACGCAAAACCAATAAAAAACAAACCAATATTTGATGGTTCAATCTCACCACAGATTCTATTATTGTGGTTAACTGTAACCATCTTAAGGAGTTTTGAATATTTTCACATAAATCAAGATAATTCAGAACCTATAAAATGAACTAACATGGCACAATATCAGTAACATACGCAAATCACCGAGAGACAAATATCACCAATTTCGAGTTTACCAAGGAAATTTATCAAATGGAGAATGAGGCAAATTTAAATATGAGAAAAATATGCTGAAAATGACATGCATGTCAAATATATCAAAAAGCTGGTTCAATATTTCAATATATGACATTGGATCATAGGCAAACAAGCCAATTCACTGAAAGGGAAGTTTATAAAATTAGATAAAATAATAAAATATAATAGGAGCTTTCCCGAAAGACGCCAATTGAGATGATCCCTTCCAATGCTGCTGACAAATGCTCGTGGTTTAACATCAGAACCGCTTGTCTTTTAGGTTCACATTGACAATATTAGAGCTTAGGAGGTAAATAACCTGATTTTAATATTGTTCTTATAACAAATTATAAATCCGATCAGATTTTTTAATAGATTATATTCTACGATTAAAATCATTTTCAATTAAAAATAGTAGAATAAAAAGATATTTTCAATGCACAGTTTGAAGAGGTACATGCTATTGTATTATGTCAAGTAAAGTAATTCATAAATCTATGAAAACCACATTAGAGCTCTCAATTGAACACATGGAAACTGAGAATAATTTTTAAAAAATCTGGCACTAGTCTAGATTTGATCCCCCTGAAGGAAGGTATAGAATATAGGATGTCATTTGATTTTGTGAAGTTCTAATCGTCGCGACCGTAGGACTTCATGATCACACCTACTCAGAACCGCCCTGCAGCAAAGTGGCCCCCACACCTACTACACGCATGCCTTCAGTGGTCATACAGGTCGCCGTCCCTATCCAATTTAGAAAAAAACAACATCATCAATTTTATAGCCGTTCCTACAGAAGGAGAATTCCTAATATATAAGACTGAAATATGTCCAGTTAAAGCCAAAGTTACTTTTTTACAACTCCCCTTATCCTAAAGAAGTTGTATTCATAAACAAAGCCCCTGTTGAACTTGGAAATACACTCATACTTGGAGTTGATTTCATGTCTTTTGACTAAATAGCGTCAACATGAAATCAACCCTTATAAATCTGATGAGCTTTAAACATTCATTCTTTACATCTTATATGATACATAGCTCATCAGAATATAGCCACAGTGGGGAATAAGACTTGAATTGGGAAGAGAAAATTTGGCCAGACTTCCCTTATAACCTAAAGAAGTCATATTTTCTCTTCAAACAAAATAGGATTTTGAGATCGACTGAACAGTCATATATGATTAAATTATATAAGATAGCTTGCCAGGCAAGGTAACATACGCCCACTTCAGCAAATTTGAATATTTGAAAAAGTTGATTGCACCATCGCTCTTATTTGAGCTGATATTTAGATGAATCAATTCGAATGAAAACTCTAGCCTCTATCGTGTACACAAGTTAAGGGCGATAACTCATAAACTGACGACTCACGATTCTCGAATTTATCTGAGTTATTATCAAGATGAACCAACAAATAAAATTGTGCCATTTTCAAACTCATCCGAGATATTATCAAGATGAATACACATACCAAGTTTCATTCAAATTGGATAAAAACTCTGGTCTCTATCATGTACACAAGTTAATTTTAACGTTTTTTCACTAAGTCAAGGGCAATAACTCAAAAACCAACAACTGGAGTCACGCTATTTTCAAACTCATTCGAGATATTATCAAGATGAATACACATACCAAGTTTCATTCGAATCGGATAAAAACTCTAGCTTCTATCACGTACACAAGTTAATTTTAATGTTTTTTCACTAATTCAAGGGCCATTACTCATAAACCAACGACTGGAATTGCGCCATTTTCAAACTCATCCGAGATATTATCAAGATGAATACACATACCAAGTTTCATTCGAATCGGATAAAAACTCTAGCTTCAATCGTGTACACAAGTTAATTTTAACGTTTTTTCACTAAGTCAAGGGCAATAACTCATAAACCAACGACTGGAATTGCGCCATTTTCGAACTCATCCGAGATATTATTAAGATGAATACACATACCAAGTTTCATTCGAATCGGATAAAAACTCTGGCTTCTATCGCATACACAAGAAATTGTTGACAGACGGACGGACCGACGGACGGCATGACCGACGGACGGACAGGGGTGACGGCAATATACGTCCACATTTTCATGTGGGCGTATAAAAACACATTCACACAATTACTGAGAAGTTCAACAGGCAGCATAAATAAATCCAATAGATTCTCAGATTCAAGTGTTCTGCCATGTAACTTACAAAATACCAAAGTTAGAACTTTCTACAATCATATGATAACAAAAATGTGTTTTGGTCGAATAAGACAATAAACCTTTAAAAAATGTTTTAGGGCATCAAGAAACTCACCCAGAACAAATTTAGTAATATGGAAATTATAATAGTTTGAAATATGACCAATAACTTTGGTCTATATACGCAAACATTAATCAAACGTTAATCAAACGTTTTCAAATTCAGTCATAACTTATCTACAGTTGGCAATTATTTGCATCTGTTATATTTACTCAATCTTGAGAACAATTTAAGACTCAACTTACAAGGTTGGTTTTACAATGGACTTGGTATGAAAATTTAAGAGAAAAACATCAATAGTTCAGTATAAAAGATCTAAAGAAGCTAATTGAAGTTATGCAAAAGCCATGGAAAATTAGCTAAAAGCTCAAACTGATATTAAGTTTTCTATTATAAGTTTTTATTATAAGCATTTGAAGGATTAACATAACATGATTTTATCATCTGAGATATACAAGATAATAAAACAAAAACTGACATTAACATCTGATGGCTACAATAATGATTAAACCTGGGAATATAACCAATATGAATGATTATTCTAGAATGGCAAAGATTAGCATAGTCTGATAGTATTATTTTCTGGTAGCTATTATTATTTTAACATGGCAAAGATTAGCATAAACTGATATTGTTATCTTTTGATAGTTGTTATTATTAAACTGATATTGTTATCTTCTGATAGCTGTTATTATTTTAGAATGGCAACGATTAGTATAAACTGATATTATTATCTTCTGATAGTTGTTATTGTGATGAGAATGACAAAGATTCGCAAAGACTGATATTGTTATCTTCTTGTATAGTTGTTATTATTTTAGAATGGCAAAGATTAGCATAGTCTGATATTGTTATCTTCTGAAATTTGTTATTATTATGAGAATAATCTCTTATTTTCTTAATTTATAAATGATCATCAATCAAAAGTAAAAATCTATCAATGTCAATGACTAAGCTGTTTCCCAATCCTGTTCATATTCTATATCTTATATATATCCAAATTAGAAGTTAGACGACCAATTCAAATCAAATGTGAATAAAATAAATCAAACAAGAAATCAGCACCCTAGACTATTTCCTTCATAATGTCAATAAAATATAAGCAAAATAGAAATCAGTAGATATTGTATATATTGTAGAAACAAAATAAACAGAAAGAAAAATATTCAAATGGTTGTTACACAATGTTATCACTTCATGATCCTAATCCCACTACAAGTCCCACCGCCAGAGTTTAGTATGCCACCCGACAGTCGCAGACTTGCCCAAGGTACACTGCCTTTTATCCAATGAACACATGAAAACTGAGAATAACTTTAAAAATATCTGGGACTAGTCTAGATTTGATCCCCCTGAAGGAAGGCATAAAATATAGAATGTTATTTGATTTTGTGAAGTTCTGATCGTTGCGACCGTGGGACAACATGACCACACCTACTCATGACATGCAGCAAAATGGACCCCTCACCTACTACATGCTTTACTTCAGCTGCCAAGCCAGCCGCCGTCCCTATCCAATTTAGTAAAAAAACAACATCATCAATTTTATAGCCATTCCTACAGAAGGGGAATTCCTAATAAATAAGACTGAAATATGTCCAGTTACAACCAAAGTTAGTTTTTGACAACTTCCCTTATCCTAAAGAAGTTGTATTCATAAACAAAGCCCCTGTTGAACTTGGAAATATTCTCATACTAGAAGTTGACTTCATGTGTAATGACTAAATAACGTCCACATGAAATCAACCCTTATAAATCTGATGAGCTTTTAACATTCATTCTTTACATCTTATATGATATACAGCTCATCAGATTATAGCCACAGTGGGGAATAAGACTTGAATTGGAAAAAGAAAATTTGGCCAGACTTCCCTTATAACCTAAAGAAGTCACCTTTTCTCTTCAATCAGATAGACTGGATGAGACATTACCAAGCATATTTCTGACAATGATTTAAATTTCCCAAATAGGAACTGGTACTGCTAAACTTTACAATCCATTTTGAGGACAGAGTCCAATAATTTCAGTGTAAGATATTTTTGCAATACATAAAAAATAATACATACTTTGGTGAATCTTTTCCAATATAATTTGATATGGTATTTGTACTGACAAACTTTACAATCTATTTATAGGACAACAGTCCAGAAATTTCAGTGTAAAAATGTTGGCAACACATTGTATCAAATATGTTTGGATTAATGGTGAAGCTTGTAAAACTTCAATATTTTGGTATGATATCTGAATTAGATATAGAAATAAGCTTGGTTTTATCCAAAAGAAAAGTTAGTGCTCAAATGGTTACTTATCTGGACTATTTCAATATTCTTAGTCATCATTGGATAATATAATTTAATATTCTATGCAGGCCGACCCAAAATTTGAATTTGGAATTTTGACTTAAATCTGTAGGCTATTTGCTTATTCTTTCTTTTTATCTAAACATTTGAGCACTAACAATATTTGAGACAGAAATCCAAAAGACAGTTTAAAACACAATCATTCATTTATTCATACTTAAAGTTGACTTCATGTTTTAATGAATAAATAACTTAAAACATTTAATCAACCCTTATAAATCTGATGAGCTTTAAACATTCATTCTTTACATCTTATATGATAGACAGCTCATCAGATTATAGCCACAGTGGGGGATAAGACTTGAATTGCGAAGAGAAAATTTGGCCAGACTTCCCTTATAGCCTAAAGAAGTCATCTTTTCTCTCCAAACAAAAATAATTTTAACATTAATTGTTGTATAAAAACACATTCACACATTTACTGAAAAGTTCAACAGGCAGCATAAATAAACCCAATAGATTCTCAGATTCAAGTGTTCCGTTCACTAGGAAGCTTCCCAAGGAGCCCTGTTACGCTTCGGAGAGATTATGCTTTTTATCCTTCTAGTGGGTCAGATCTTATCGTAACCCAGGGAAGATCTGGTTAAGAATGGGAAGAAGATTTGTGATTAACAGAATGTTACAACCAAATTGATTATTCCCTTACTGTTTATTCTGAATTACTGCCTTGCCACATTTTTCGTAATCATGATAATTATCAAAATATTATCAGTCCTAAAACTTTCCTATTATATAATATCATAACATTATCATTCCTAAAACTTCATTCTTATAATAATATATAACATTATCAGGTCTAAAACTTCATTCCTATTGCATATCATAACATTATTCTTAATTCCTATTATATATCATAACATTATCAGTCCTAAAACTTCATTCCTATTGCATATCATAACATTATTCTTAATTCCTATTATATATCATAACATTATCAGTCCTAAAACTTCATTCCTATCATAATATTATCAGTCATAAAACTTTATACCTATTATATATCATAACATTATCAGTCCTAAAACTTCATTCCTATTGCATATCATAACATTATTCTTAATTCCTATTATATATCATAACATTATCAGTCCTAAAACTTCATTCCTATTGCATATCATAACATTATTCTTAATTCCTATTATATATCATAACATTATCAGTCCTAAAACTTCATTCCTATCATAATATTATCAGTCATAAAACTTTATACCTATTATATATCATAACATTATCATTCCTTAAACTTCATTCCTATGATATATCATAACATTATCAGCCCTAAAAATTCATTCTTATTATATATCATAACATTATCAGTCCTAAAAACTTCATTCTTATTATGCATCACAACATTATCATCCTAAAACTTAATTCTTATTATTTATCATAACATTATCATTCGTAAAAAATCATTCATATTATGTATCATAACATTATCATTCCTAAAAATTCATTCATATTATATATCATAACAATATCAGTCCTTAAAACTTCATTCCTATTATGCATCATAACATTATCATCCTAAAACTTAATTCTTATCATTTATCATAACATTATCATTCGTAAAAAATCATTCATATTATGTATCATAACATTATCATTTCTAAAAATTCATTCATATTATATATCATAACAATATCAGTCCTTAAAACTTCATTCATATTATATATCATAACATTATCATTCCTTATACTTTATTCCTATTATAGATCATAACATTATCAACCCTAAAACTTAATTCCTATAATTTATGATAACATTATCATTCCTAAAGTATCATTCATATTATATCAATCATGACATTATCAGTCCTAAAAGTTCATTCCTATTATACATTATATCAGTTTCATCCCTAAAAATTCATTCCTATTAAAAATCATAACATTATCAGTCCTAAAACTTTAATCCTATTATATATCATAACGTTATCATTCCTAAAAATTCATTCCTATTAAATATCATAACATTATCATTCCTATTATATATCACAGCATTATAATCCCTAAACTTTAATCCTATTATATATCATAACATTATCAGTTCTTAAACTCCATTCCTATTATATATCATAACATTATCATCCTAAAACTTCATTCCTATTATATATCATAACATTATCATTCCTAAAATTCCATTCTTATTATATACCATAGCATTATCAGTCCCTAAACTTTAATCCTATTATATATCATAACATCATCCGTCCTTAAACTTTAATCCTACTATATATCATAACATTATCATTCCTAAAACTTCATTCCTATTATATATCATAACATTATTATTCCCTAAACTTTATTCCTATTATATATCATAACCTTATCATTCCTAAAAATTCATTCCTATTCAATATTATAACATTATCAGTTCTAAAAATTATACCTATTATACATCATAATATTATCAACCCTAAAACTCCATTCCTATTATATATCATAACATTATCATCCCTAAAACTTAATTCCAATCATTTATCATAACATTATCATTCTTAAATATTATGTATCATGGCATTATCATTCCTAAAAATTCATTCATATTATATATCATAACATTATCATTCCTAAAACTTTATTTCTATTATATATCATAACATTATAATTCCTAAAACTTCATTCCTATTATATACATCATAACATTATCATCCCTAAAACTTTATTACTATTATTTATCATAACATTATCATCCCTAAAACTTTATTCCTATTACATGTCATAACATTATCATTCCTATTATATATCATAACATTACCATTTCTATTATATATCATAACATTACCATTCCTATTATATATCATAACATTGTCAGTTCTAAAACTTCATTCCTATTATATATCATAACATTATCAGTCCTAAAAACTTCAATCCTATTATATATCATAATATTAGCATTTCTAAAAACTTCATTCCTTTTATGTATCATAACATTATCAACCTTAAAACTGTATTCATATTATATATCATAACATTATCATTCCTAAAATTTCATTCCTATTATATATCATAACATTTTCATTCCTAAAACCTCATTCCTAATATATATCATAAAACAACCATTATATCATAAGATTTATGAAAATTTTCACCTACCTGAGATAATGAATCAGTATATTTTCAACCATTCAATTCTGTCTCACTACAAAAGAGAATAAATCATTTTATGAGAAATGTATGGTCAGGTTCGTATCAACAAGGGCAAGGGGAAGTGGAAGGGGGCAATGTACAATGCACACCCCACCAACAATCTGTCAATTTTTAAATATGAAATTCGAATGAATTGGCTGCTTTCAAATTGGTTTAAAAAAGTGCATAAAGAGGCACACATCCTGTAGCGCACAGGAAACAAAGTATAACAATAGCATATTATGCTTACCTAATCATTTCATTTGTTGTTGAATGCTTTCAGTAAATTTTGTTCTGGTACAATTCTCTCAATAAACATGGAATGAAAGAAATGAGAAACGTTGAAGTAATAAATATTCTTCAAGTATCTATATATACATAAAATTGTCATATTTATCTATACCTTGTGCTTCTAACATGTTATTGAAGGATTATATTGAACCTGATCTAAACGAAATACTTTAATAGGGGTTCCATCTAAAAATCGACTTATTCAATCAAAATGTATGAGGAAATTTTTTATGAAGTATTTGTGATTGATTTAAGCAATAAATCTTAAAAGAATGATATGGAAAGAAGTTACCTGAAAGATGAATCTTAAAATGTCGAAATTTAGCATCCAAAAACGTTCAAATCACAGAATATTTTTTCTGTTATTTCACTGACTTGACAACAAGAAGTGAATCCTGGGATGTCTGCAGTCACTATGAACATACAATACAGGTGTAGAGAGGTCTCTATCCTAGCCTACTGATTTCAGTTCACAAAGCTGTGAATTTCACCTTTGTTTTAATATTTTCAAATCTTTTGTATTCCTGAACAGGACTCATCCTTAAACCTCGAACCCCTGAATAAAATTTATCATTAATCAAGACTTTTAACCTAACACAATAGCCAAGTGGTAATCAACTTAAAATACAATGTACAATGTTTGGTTCTGCAAAGTTTAATATTCAGGTGGGTATTAAATACCCTTTCCCAAACCCCTTTACAGTCCCTTTTGTTCACTGGCCTCAACTCTGTCTTCTAGATCAGTCAGTATTATTATTGGTCCTCCGTTGGCATGGCCCCCTATGTCAACATATATATGATTTGTCCAGGATAATTATGTTGCCGAGACAAACTGGCATGTCTGAATGTAGGCATACATTTGCTGAGCAACCTTGTATGTCAAATTCTATTTAACTGATACCAGGAGACCACCCCATCAATTTGTCAACGTAGGCATGTAATACATGTATGTTGATGAAACGACCTCGTTAGACGACTTATTGTGTTGACTTTTCAGATCAGTTATGCCATCGTTGAACTTTATCATTTCTGAAACCAAGCATCCATTCCAACAAAAGACCTATCCCATATCCCGAGTTTCGTTTTGCGGTTCAGATCGTTAGTACTTGGTTTCTTTATCGACTTGAGGCAAACACAAAAAATGAGCCGTTGATAAACTATATTGAACAAGTGATAAACCATATTGAACAAGTGATAAACCATATTGAACTAGACGTTATAATAAAGACATAGAATGACACAGTTTATACAATCTATTGTTTTCCAATAAAAAACATTTAATAATAATACAAATAATTACACGCAGGCTGTATTGTTGTACCAGCCGTATTTTTATTGAAATAATGGAACTATGGATTTGAGTTTCCATGGAAACGATATTGTTGATCTTGGAGTTACCTGATATTTCAAATCATATTGATTAGAATAATGCGGTTTTCGTTCTATTGACAGGTCGACCCACGACACTCGGGATCTTATCATTTGTCTATTATCTCATGCCTATCAGCTTATTAACTACGGAGCGACTCTACTTGGATTAAAGTATGATTCTAGTCACAGGTAAGGTAAATTAACGAGTATATTTCAATTAGTCTATTTAGCCTTTAAATTCTTTTTTTTCTTGAGCGATGGACTCATAAGACAATGCAACTTTTATATTTTTAATCAGTACAAATGATATGTAGTACCTGCAAGTTCGATTGGAATATAATATACAATATTATTTTTGAGGGTAATCAAATGATGAGTCCTGACTCTGGTCTACAAGGTGCCCGATATTAATACAATAGGTCCGTCCTTACGGATACAAATATTAGTCGTGATGGATGACGATTACGATATATTGCATTTAGATTTGGGGTTACAGTAACAGTACAGTACAGTAAAGTAACAGGTTCTTGGCACAGTTAATTTACAAAAAAAAAAAAAAAAAAACCTGTATAACAAAAATGAGTTATTATAAGAATTGTGGATTGTTGATTAAACACATCTTCCAAAGTTATACCATATATGTATACATATTTTATAACCTCATATCTTATGTTTTCTTCAAAAATTGTCCCACAATAGTATACAAAAACATTTAGGCTTTTATATTTGTCAATGGTTTCGAAGAGAAAAAAAAACTTAACTTTTAAAAAACAATTGGAATTGGAATTGGAATTGGAATTGTAGGACTCTGACCCTTCTGGTACCTCAGACAACATCCGGTGACCCGATCCCTAGATCCGAGTCTGTTTAAACGTTAATGAATGATAAGTAGAAACAAGGAAAGGGTGGTGATATTGCTCATATTACGATAGCCTATATTTCATTGCGTGATATTGTCTCATTGTTTCTGATACCTAGCCTGAATCTATAAAACAATCCTCTTATTTATAATCAAGTTTTTACCTTTATTGATATATTATGATCCTTTTCCAGTTTAGTAGAACAGGTGTCTTCATACAGACAAATAGCATTTAATTCTACCCACCCCTATACTCCGATCCTTTAAGTTTCAAATTTCTTACCATTAAATTGATAAAAGTCTATACTGTGAGCTCCCTGATCATTCTATTGTCCAAACTCGGCCCTTTCAACGTTCTTTTTCCCAAACTCGGCCCCACTGCTATCAATTTTCAAATAGTGTAGACTAATGAGAAGTCTAAAAGCTCATCCATTATAGTGGCTTAAAAGTCATCATTCCAATGGCAAAGAAAAATGCCACCAAATATCAAAAGATTCAAAATGCATCAACAAGTGCATGGTCTTCATGTAGCCAATAGCCATCTTTAATAGAATCATGTATTTTGTTTGACAGGGTATGGCTAGCTGTCGGCTAATCTAATTTTAATTAGATTGACCCCCAGGTTACTCCGATCCAAGTTTCAAATTTCTCCCCATTAAATTGATAAAAGCCTATACCGTGAGCTCCCTGATCATTCTATTGTCCCAAATAGGACCCTTCCACATTCTTTTGCCCCAACTCGGCCCCCACTACGATCAATTTCCAAATATGACAAAAGAGAAGCTCATCCATTAGGCTATAGTGGCTGAAAAATCCATCATTCCAATGGCAAAGAAAAATGCCATAAAATATCAAAAGATTCAAAATGCATCAACAAGTGCATGGTTTCATGTAACCAATAGCCAACTTTTACTTTAATAGAATCATGTATTTTGTTTGACAGGGTATGGCTAGCTGTCGGCTGAAGCTCAACAAGACAGGTGTCTGTCTGGAACAAGGAAACTCTGAGGGTCTGGAGACAGGCAGAGACAGTCCATGTCCGAAAATGGTATGCTCAAAGGTAGGAAAAGATCTTTTTACGGTATCATTTTTCTATGCAGGCTGTAAGGCTGTGTTATGATGTAAAGGTCCAATAATTTTTGCCAAAGCTCTGACAACTTTCCATGATTGAACACTGTGTTGTACTCAGCAACTCTTTCTTCCTTTAAGTGGGTGCGCAACAGTACAGGGCAAACCTTTATTTCATTTTCATCAATCGATTTCTAGAATAAAAACCATTCAATGGATCTGAAAAAGCTTTTAGTGTTGGAATGTGAAAGAACATATTGAATACATGTCAGAAACTTGTTGGACAGGAAAGAGACATCACCCAATATGGTTCGTCAGAGAGACACAGATTGATTTGTCACGACCCTCAGAATCACTGGACACGAAACGAATTCGAATTAGCAACGAAAAATGACGTTTATCACATCTCTCCGTTGCCTCCACAGCACGATTTCATCGTCATTTATGACTCGTTACGAATTGGTGTTGAGGTACAAGTAAGAAACTTTACAGAAAGATACTAAAATGTGTCCTGTGTATATTCATGTCAAATTGCCGACCATTTCAACGCTCCCTTTCGTGTCAAAAGTTGTTTTCCAGCAAAAAATTGTTGAAAAAGTATTTACCAATGAAAGGTACAAGGACGAAAATATTGTGTTTGGGAGCAACGAACGATGTGCATAAGGACCATGATTTTATTCAGACTGTGGTACAGATCAATTCTACTAAACGCTTGGAAAATTAAAGTATATCCGTTAATGCATTAGGTTGTAGAATAACCTGTCCTCATAAGTTGATTTTGTAACATAATACGGATAGGTAAAATTTAATTAGACCTTTAGACGGTATAGAATGATAAAACTAATTAAACAACACTGTGTGTCCTTAAGATTATAAACTTTCCATTGGCATTAATGACAAAAAGAGGTAAGAAACGGTAAATTGATCCAAACTCTATTAATTTTGTTGAAAAATAAAAATGTAATTAGCTGCGTGTGTGATTTGAATCTAAAGCCAAGCCTGAGACTATATGTGAAAACAAGGCGATAACGAGGTTGTTATTAGTATTGAATAGCAGATCTACACGGTATTATAGTTCCACATTATAATCCCCTCATCATTATCAACATCAAGATGCTTAATTTTATGATTAATCCCTTTTATCTATTGTGAATTCTAGGCTATGACATACGGAGTATTCAATAATGAGCGTACTTTTTATACTCGATCAATACTGTAACACATGTAATAGGTCTTTAACCCGTCATGTGAAGCACCAAGAATTATTGGATAATTCATAGGTAGCTCTAGCTCATGATCTTGCAATATTCGCTTTGGCAGTCAATGTCCTTCATATATTGCATCTTCCCAACAATAGATCTTTGCTATTTTCACTGCAATCTATTTCATGTCGTAAATTTCATGTCGATGAATATAACCTTACTAAATAGAACGACTTGGATTATAATTTTCAAATCTTTTACATTTTAAAGTGCCACATCACACCACACAAAAAAGTTGTCATGAATTATCCCTTGGAGCAATTACCACCAGGTTCACAACACAATTTCAAAATGTTATCGTCTACGATTTCAATAATGGAACTGATATTCGATCGATTTAGTTTACAAAACAGAAAGATAATTGGCAATGAAACAATTTGATAATTCATATCGTATTTTTTATAATGATACTTGTCCTACGTCACTCGTTTAAATGCATTAACGGAAATTCAGAATCGATATTGTATTCATAATGGCCATAACAATATACATTGTCTGTGACGTGAACAAATCCAACTGATAAAACAGTAAATCTATTATGACAATAACACCACTGATAGGAACTGCTAAATAATGCATGGAACTCATTAGCGTTTATAACTGATAAGAACACAGTGGGATGAACGACTCTTTATAAATTGATAATGATAAAAGACTGTGATATCAGATAACAGTTTATTAATTCTGGCCTGTATTCCCCAAGTTGACTGAGTTTTATAGTTATATCATCTAATATTCATACAGACAACAATCGTTTATTATAAAACTATCGGCTTATAGATACGTGGGCTTAATGATCTATGCTAATGATAGTCATAGATAACAAATAAAAATCCGTACAAGCAATATAATTCCGTTAATCAAAAATATCTTCCAGAGATCAGGTGCAACTATTATATAGAAGTGGACTTCGCATACGAGAAGATAACTAAATACTTTTACGTACTATTGATGGTTTCGCAAAAGAACAGCTGGTTTCTTAATTAGCCTACGCATTTTGTTATCTTTCTAATTTTGTACATTATGGTGAATGTGAATCAATGCAAGGATAACAACTCAGGCTCCCATGAAAATCCTTTCTCTCAGCTGGTCCTTGGTCAAACCTTTTTGGCATTGATTTTACCCAGATTATCAGTAACCATTTACAGGTAGACTTCTAAGTCTTAACATGTAAATGTATTTGGAATTGGTCAAACAGTCCACATGGAATGTTCCGCTGATTTTCTGTAACATATAGTTAAATCTTTACGAAAATTGCCGATTGAATGTGGATTTTTTTATTTTATTTTAGTTGGTGATAAGTTTAAGTCATACAGTAGCTGTTTATGGTCAGCTGTGTCTATCTCTAGGAGCCAGCACTGATAGTGATGACCTAAGGAAGGAATTACAAAGACAAAGAACAATAGCGTGTGATATTTCAATGAAAACCAAAGATAAACTCATTCCATTGTATAAAAAGTGAGTTATATTTCTTCGTTTTAACCACAGGGGCTCGTAGTTATATATATTTTTTAAATATTGTTTTACGGTAATATACCGTATAACAAAGATATGACTACGAGCCCCTGTGGTTTTAGCATCCACTTAACATCTTTCCACATCTTAAAGGGACTGTAAAGAGGTTTTCTAAACTTTGTATGTGTATCAGGGACACTGATAGCATCAATTTGCGCCATTCCAGTTTCCATTCCGACATCTGTGGTTCTTGCAATTCCACTAAAACTAGCTCGTTTAGAAAACCTCTTTACAATCCCTTTAACATTTCTATAGCAGTAGAAACGATCGAGATTATATGCAACAATATCGTACAGATGATGTTATATCACGATTATATTAATATTTTTTCCTCTTCTCATTTCAGCCAAACTTCCAATGTATCGTCAATATCCAATAACAGTGAATGTGAACTAGAGAGACTGTGTTTTCTATTTTCTGGTTGTCTCGAACTTTTAAAAATAGAACTAACCAAATCGTTATCTTTACATCGACTATTTCCATCAGGTTGGTTTATTCATTCATCGTAAATTGTTACTTCCGGTAAAGAGATCTCGATTTATCAGTCCATTTATTCCACTTCCGGTTTGGAATCATATTATTATGACCCTTCCGGTCTTGGTAGACAGCCATTCCCTTCTGACGGTTTAAATGCGGAGCTAACGGTGTCAAATGTCGAGGTTAAATTTGAAAGAAAACAACTTTGTGGATGCACCAGAGGCGCAAACCTCTCATTCAGTCTCCTCAAGATAATACACAAATATTATGAAACAAAATCGTATACAATTCATATCTAAATTTCTAAGTAAGAGCATCTTCTTTTCAAGAAATATTAGAAGCTATTGTGGTATATTGTTGTTAATACATTTCTCTGTCTTTTACCAACATCGCGTGCTTAACCTTGCGAAATCTTTCTTTAATTATCTACATCAATAATATCACAAGAAAGATAAAAGGAATATCTTTGATCTAAGCTCATAGGCGTACGGGCTGATTTTTCTAGGGGGGGCTGACGCATTTTTGCCCGAAAAATATGCATGGTGCCCGAAAATGACAATTTATTGATACCACCTAAGAGCACCATCAACTTTCAGTAACACTGAGATAATCGATTTGAACCACAATGGAAACATTTTATTTTCACCATATACATACAGTGTAAAGTGATCATTCATACATCAAGAATTTGAATTTTAACACAAACATGCAAAACTGATGCGACTGTCGTCTGCCGATGAATCCCACATCTGCGCAGAAGGTACTAAGCGAACAGCACGAACAATGTGGATTAATCTTTGGCCATGGCAACACAGTTTACATCAACTAGCAAAGCAAAACACGTACACTGCTGATAGCGAAAATAGTCATAGTCTGAAAATTGAGGTGTCCTGTTCAAAAGAAATGTGATTTGCGATTTTTGCGACTAGCAAAGACATCGATGATTCTGTCCATATCATTTTCAATCACAGCAATGGCATAAAATCGTTCGATGTTGATCAATGCTAGGTGGCTCAAACGTTCCTGGCCCATGGTGCTTCTCAAAAAGTTTTCAGTCTTCTCAACGCACTGAATGAGCGTTTTGCAGAGCACGATGTCACAGGAATGGTACACAGCAATTTTACCACGTTTGAAAATTCAGGAAGAAAATCTATCAGATCATGATTATACATAATGGAAAGAAGATCAATTGCATTGGAGAAGTGAAGCTTATTCTGCGATATATTTCATGTTAAGCTTTCAGAACCTCTAAATCTAGTTCATAGAAATTGGCCACTTGGTGCCGGGGTCTTTGGTTTGGACGACATTTCCAATTATCAACCTGTTAAAGATTCGGGTCTGCTTAATAACGGATCGCACAAGAATTAATTTAATAAAGTCACGAAGATTGAAATGCAAAGATTTGAATGATCACAATCTGCAGTCTCATTGCATGGAAATCTTGAAATGAAATTATACTGAACTGATTCCGTAAGGCATGGAATTAGTTAAATGCAATCATTGGCTATATCCTACCTATTAAAATTAGGTATGTGTTTATAACACAGAAAGGCCTTTGATAATATCTTGAGTCATAGTCATACTGTACAACAATTTCAAGATCTTAACAAATCTCAAAAAGCAAGATTCGACTTATCAATTCGATCTGCACTGATTTTTGAATAAAATAGAAGATCTGGTCTGTCGATTAATATGTAGTTACCAAATTCGGGCTCCAAACAAAATTTCCCGAGACGGGCTGGGAAGCTCAGACCATCGGATTTTGGGCACTTTTTTCTGGTGGTCGGAGGGATCTTCTAATTTTTTAAAAAATTTTCTTGACAAAAACCTTATTTTACAATTTTTCGGTCGGTACCAGAAGCCAAGAAGAAATTTCCCAGAGACGGACTGGGAAGCTCAGACTAACCCTACCTCAGGACCAGCAAAGTAACCCGGATTTCGGGCACTTTGTTCTGGCGGTCGGAGGGATTTTCTAATTTTTTGAAAAATGTTGATTTTTCTTGACAAAAACATTATTTTACAATTTTTCGGGCACAAACAGAAGCCAAAAAGAAATTTCCCCGAGACGGTCTGGGAAGCTCAGACTAACCCTACCTCAGGCTCAGCAAAATAACCCGGATTTCGGGCACTTTATTCTGGCGGTCGGAAAGATTTTCTAATTTTTTGAAAAATGTTGATTTTTCTTGACAAAAACATTATTTTACAATTTTTCGGGCACAAACAGAAGCCAAAAAGAAATTTCCCCGAGACGGTCTGGGATGCTCAGACTAATCCTACCTCAGGCTCAGCAAAAAAACCCGGATTTCGGGCACTTTATTCTGGCGGTCGGAAAGATTTTCTAATTTTTTGAAAAATTTATTTTTTTCTTGTCAAAAACGTTATTTTACATTTTTTCGAACGCTGCCCGAAAAATTTGACAATTGCCCGAAAAAACTCATGTTCGCCCGACTCAGGGGGGGCTGCAGCCCCCCCCAGACCCCCTGGCTCGTACGCCTATGTCTAAGCTTAATGATAGGAAATTAGATCTCTCTTTGACAGGAAGATTAGAATGTTTGAAGTAAACAGCTGATATTAATCATATCTTACACTTCATTTTACTTCCTTAATTAACTAGACATATCTTACTAATTTGATAGCTTTTGGTGACGGATTTAGATTAGAAGTGATACGAAAAAGCTTTAAAGGGATTGTAAAGAGGTTTTCTAAACTTTGTATGTGTATTGGGGACACTGATACATACACTGATGCATAGATATCAATAGAAGCTTCCGGTAGATCACTGTCATTGACGTCATAAAACACGTTAGTCTTAGTGGAATTGCAAGAACCACAGACGTTGGAATGGAAATTTTAATGTCGCAAATTGATCCTATCAGTGTCCCTGATACACATACAAAGTTTAGAAAATCACTTTACAATCCCTTTAAGATGGTGTCCAGCATAATATACATATCCACGTTTGTTACAAAAAAGCGACTGTATTTAAGAAGCGCTATATTAAAGTGTTAAAAATATATAACCGATTAGAACTTAATTTCAAAAGGAAACAAAACTGTTTAATTCGAAAGAATAGATTGAATACTACGAAATCATAAAAAACATGTCTTTTAGAAACTTGAGATTATTGCTTCATAACAGGTTATACGATGATTGATTCTTACAAGTCGATGAAAAATAAAATAAAAATATCATTTCTTTAGGCTAATCGATGGAAAAAAAATCGTATTTCCTGAAAATCGATAAAGAAAAAATCCATTGACACTAATTGTAGTGGTACGTGGTAATTAATTGACCTATAAGGAAGTTACCCGTGACTGAGTTAGACTGCACTGGACTGAAATTGTAATAAAAATCAAAATGATGTTTCGTATGATGGTAATAAAAATTTCTGGTATTTTTTAGGCTCAACTTGTTTAATAAATACCGGTATCTCAGAATCTATGATTGGAACAACGTCCCGAAAATCAGTTACATCCGTCACAAGTTTAACAGACAGATATAGAAATGATGACGACCATATAACTTCTATAGAAAAGTACGTACGTTACGCAGGCCGTTTTTACCACACAGGTTCTAAATGAACACACCACAACCACATAAACAACAACACAATCCTTGGATTTCAATGTCCTGTTTATTATTCGAGATGCTTTTGAATAAATCGTTTTGCATGTATCTTTAGCACAATATCCGTACGGATTGACAACTGGTCAGTCTAATTAAAATCAGACCCTAATTTCGTTTCGTTGGTTTTTTTTTTAAATCCGGTTTTTTAACCACTACATTTGGGTCTGAGAACGTGGCGCTGGACCTGCCGTTCAAGTTAACTTTGACCTAACCTTAATGACCTTTGTTTTAACCAATCAGATCTTTGCCCTCTCCTGCGCTGGGATTTTGTTCTCGAACAATAGGTGCATTCTAGGATTCCTAAGTGCTGTAGACTAGTTTATTAGGTCATTTTTTTATCAAGGTTAGGTCAAAGTTAACTTGAACGGCAGGTCCAGCGCCACGTTCTCAGACCCAAATGTAGTGGTTAAAAAACCGGATTAAAAAAAAAACGAACGAAACGAAATTAGGGTCTGATTTTAATTAGACTGGACAACTGGTTCGACTGAAATGGTGAGACGCCAAACCACAATGATCATTTACTTCCTTGCATAGTTGCATATTATGTTTCCTCTACACACACATTCCCATTCTTGCGAAACAGAACATCTTGCAAGACATAACAATAGTAATTTCACTTTCCTATGTTTTTCAGAGATATTAAGTGTATTAAAACATTGGAAAATGACGTTGATAGAATAATCAGTGTACAACCATGGAATATTGAACCTGATTCATATATTATTGGTAAGGCTCCAAATACATGGACGGGGCAAAATAATGACACAGTCAAAAACTGGAATTTCAGTCGATTTTTAAATTTTAACCAATCTTTTAACCAGCTGTAAGAACTCAGTTTTCAAATCATTGTAATTGACCTTGTCCTTGGATACAATCGCTGAACATGTTCCAGATCATGTTGATACAATTGCTCATTGCATTGCTTCATTCATTCATTATTTATTCGAAAAATCGCTAAAAATTGAATAGCCCGTAACACAAAAGGGAAAATCTTGCGTAAGAGAGTTATGTCCTCTTAAAATGATTCAAACGAAAGAACTGAAAAAGATCCAAAGATAAAGTTTAAAGTTTAATCAATGAAACACTCTGATTTCAGGTGAACGTGACAGTCTGCCACATGGTTCCATATCATCAGAATTAAAAACAGTAAGTACATAACATTACAGTCTGCAGTATAACATTATCATAGGAAACTATCAGAGATAGGCAACACGATATGTTTCTCTAATACAGTTATAAAGCACATCTATGCCGTCTAAACACGTTTCCATACTTAAATGCAATAACACAGCCTACATACTATGCTTTAAGGTAGATGATACGGTCTATCCTGTGTTCGTTTATTATAATCCGTACAAGCAAAAGAATTCCACTAATCAAAACCGCATCCTAAATCATGGCAAAATTGGGAGCACTAGTTGGTATAGTAGTGGTCTCAATAATTGTGTTCGAAAACCGGAAGTTGATGCCCAAAAGTGCACGGCTTTTCTTTTTGGAAACGTTCTGGATTTTAAGCTGTTCTCTTTGTCTAAAGGTTACATACATTACTCATATTTAAAACGGTTTAATAAATTTCCAAACAAATAGCTATATTTTATATTTTAGACAAGAAGAATAGAAAGAAATCGGGGGAAATATTTATGGATAACGTTAGTAATTTTTGCCGTAGCCACTATTACTGGCAGTGTGATAGGACTAACTATAGGACTGTCGTAGCATTCAATCTGTAAGCTGTAAATGCACTTGAGCAACGTTACAACTTGATGCTGGAGCTGGAAGATTTATTCATTGGCAATCCTCCGACGTTTCCGCAAAGATGATTGAACAGTAGATTTCGTTGTATATTCTGGGTGAATCTTTCTACTTCCGGTACAGTACACCGAGTTGTCAAGTGATAGTTATATTGTGAACTGAATATAGTCCATATGTTAGAGCCAGTGAAGAATTTTTTTTGAAATCCATACTTTACTTACTTTTTGCTTTTATTGGATTTGTTTACAAAAGCTTTTTGTCCCGAAAAACATACTTTAGTAGTTCGAACTACCAGCATCGCGCAACCCGTTGACAATCTGAACAGACCGGCGAACAATGACTGTTTTTTAACACCGAGATGTTGCAGGACACAAGAGGAAACCAGATTATTCACCTGTGGCGTTATTTTTTCACTCAAACTGCTTTTCGTCTTTGCATATTATAACCGTAGAATGCTTTAAAAGCGTATCAAGCAGAAGCACAAATCTACTTTGCTCTGCTTTTGTTGACCGTTATTCGCCACAAATGTTTCTGACAACTGACTATGAAGGCTTATTGCTGTAAGTTTGTGTTGAAACGGCGTTGCCGAAGCCAAGTCGTGGAGATTGTAACATCAACAATACATGATATCTGTTTTGGAGGAAGACATCTGAAATAGAAGATATAAACCTTTTCTGTAATGTTCGATTAAAATCAAAACAAATGATACCAGTTGATTATACACACTAGATTATCGTAGTACATAATAAACTCTTTTTGTACATTTTGTCTTTTATGATTATTATCCAAACCTTGTAGCAAGCACCGTTTGACGCCTCGTACCAAGCATCGTTGTTCATCACACAAATCTCATGTCAAGCATTGTTATGGCCAATCAATACCTTAAACAAAGTACGAACGGTAATCACCCAAACCTCACACCAAGCATAGTAAGTGATCAAAGTATTGTTGGTGACCATCCAAACCACGTAGTCAACCAAGCATCGTTGATGATTCGAGCATTTTTGGTGACCATCCAAACAAGTCCTGTTGGTCATCAACCAAACCTCATATAAACCATCGTTGGTGATCACCCAAAATCGTACTCAAACCCAAAAGCTCGTGTCATTCCGAGTTAGTACCGACCCTCATAGCTATAGGAGACAGTGGGGCAGGGGGGAGCAGCCCCTCACCCCCCCCCCCCCCACAAATAGTATGTTTTCGGGCAGCGAGTTCCACAAAATCTTGCAAAATCGGCCCATTGAACTGGGCAAACATCATTTAAATTCGGTCTGCCCCCCGTTGAGTCTTGAACCCCTACGGCTATGCAGATCCTGTTGGTGGTCACCCATAACTAGAATAAAACCCCGTTACGGATAACAAACCAAGCATCGCAGGTGCCTAAGTTCTCTATAGTTTGATCACATGCTTTCGATGTTTCTGCTTGTCAAATTATACAAATCACCATCTTATCTTATCTCGTACACAAATTCAAGGATAAAGTAAAGGGAGCAAACTCGATAAGTTGTCAAGATTAACTCCTTTGACCACGTCTACTAACGTCTCTAACTAAATTGGTCTTGCACGGAATGAGTATGTGACAGTTTAATGGATCAAATATGGATACTTGAAGAATTGATTCATAATTGTGAATTTTTTGTAAGCGTTTATATTGTCAAACTAAAAAAAATAGTAGGGTGAACTTACCTACGACAAATTTGCACAGATTCCATATCGCAGCTCTTAAAGTTTAAATGAGATCGATAGCTCTATAAACTATAAGTTTATTTCCTATGCTGTGGTGGTAACAGCAATATTTAACATACTTCTTAGCATAGATAATGTTCTCCCCATAAAAATTTAGGGCAGAAAGGTGGCTCAAGTGATTTATAAGTACATAAGAGTACATCACGGTGTTCAGAACTTTGGTCGGAAACAGGTATTATAATATTTGGATCAACACCTGTGATGTATAAAATGTTGCCAAAAACAAAATATGATACTGTTCCGATACGAAATTGCCAGATCTTATTATTAATGAGATCTAATTGATCTAGATGTAGACGCACACTCAAGACGTGGCCTAGTCTCATGATAAACTGAAGGTCATATAAATATCTTAATTGATAAAAGATATCATCGTTATCAAGGCCAAACATAATCAATATATATTTAAAATATTATCTGATTAGTACATAAAGATTGAAGTTAGTTACCAAGATGATACTGAAAATATTACTCATCACCATACAGGCTGTATTAACAACAGCAGTGACTGGAGATAATTATGTGATAGATGCCAGTGTCGGATTGGGAAGAACTTTTACTGGAATCGGTGCCATCAGCGGTGGAGGGGTTAGTACATATGCTTTGATAACCCTAAAGTTTTGTAAGGGCTGCAGTGATACCATTAACACTCATGGCTGTGATACCATTAACTTTCATGGCTGTGATACCATTAACACTCATGGCTGTGATACCATTAACACTCATGGCTGTGATACCATTAACTTTCATGGCTGTGATACCAATGGCTCTCACGACTCTCACGGATGTGATACCATTAACTGTCAAGGCTGTGATACCATTAACTCTCATGGCTGTGAATCCATTAACTGTCAAGGCTGTGATACCATTGGTTCTCATGGTTGTGATATCATTAACTCTTATGTCTGTGATACCTTGAAGTGATACCATTAACTCACATGGACATGACTGTGATATCAATGGTTCTCATGGCTTTAATATCATTAACTGTGACTATGTCTATCACACCATTGGCTTTTTTTTATCTAAAATTGCCGTCTGCTTTTCATGTTATTTATTTTTCGCCTTCTATAATATCTGTAAAATCTGGTTTGAAATTAAATTTTCTTCTGATTGTTTTTATTCAGGCAACATCGAAGTTGTTAGTGAATTATCCAAAACAACAACAGTCCGAAATATTAGATTATCTTTTCAAGGTGAGTAAATTGTAAAATACAACGATTTCGACCATCTTCGGAACTAAGATCCCTCTCAAACGCAGAATCAATGATGACTGAATGCTGGTGTAGTAAACACGATGGCACAGTCGTCTACAATAAGCAAGTTATGTACTGCATTTCGGTTTTATCACTACGTACATAAGTCGTAAACAATGCTCTGCGGATTTACCATTAACCTTCGAGCTCCACTCTGGTGCCACTATACACACTGGTTCTTCTTTTTCAAAAACTGGCTTAATATTTCGGACTGATATTTTCAGCCAAACTTTGGAGCATCTCTACACATATTTAAAGTTGAAATTGGAGGCGATATCCAGAGCACAGGTATGTCTTGTTCATTTCTTATAGAAAATTCTATGTTGCTGGAAGTTCTTGACTTCAATATGACAGATGTATGTCATCTAGTACTGTAAAAACTAAAGACTTAGGACACCGATTTCTAATTTTGACGCAACTTTTTTTTAGTTTCTTGTTTAATTCGGATTCAATGTGATTTACCCAGAAAAGCACTACGTTTAGTGGTATAGAGTCTCTTTACTCTGAGTATTGTATTTCTATAAAATTAGCAATATATTCAATATTTTCAGAGGGTACCGAAGCTTCCCACAGTCACTATGGTTGGGATTTAGATTATACTAGAGGTTATGAATGGTGGATGTTACAAGAAGCTAAAAAGGTAAATTTACCTTTAGTTGAATATAAAACTAAAGTAGGTCCCTAACACAAAGCACTCGACATTACATCTTGTAAGCCAACATATTCTCTCATAGATACGTCAGCTAAAACGTCAACAGATTTTAGCACATCTGATGTAAAGAATGGCGTCGTAATTCACATTTTTAATTTCAGAGAAATCCTGATATAAAACTGTATGGACTACCATGGGGATTCCCGGGTTGGTTAAGGGACACAACTGACCAGCCATGGAAAGATATTCAGACCACAGCGAATTATGTTGTTAGCTGGATACAGGGAGCTCAATCTAAATATAATTTAACCATTGACTATATAGGGGTATGTACGCGCGTTTTTATGTCCAAACCGCAATGTTTTGATGGATTTGGTATGCCCATTGGCCTTTTTTTTTATTCATAAAAAATTGTTGTTTAATTAGACCAAGATTCAATTATTTATAAAAGCCTGACTATAACTGATAATTTGAATTAAATTCCGTAATCAGTCATCATGTGTTCATCTACAGATCTGGAATGAAAGTCCGTATAACGTCACCTACATCAAAGTAAGTATATAGTTATTTAATTTTATCATTCAGCAACAAAGTGTTTTCCTAAATGGAGTTCCGATATGATAAAGACTTTGAAATCTAGCTATATGCCGATTGACATTATCAAAAATGGTTATTCAAACGGAATGTTCCATGTGATTGGTCCAGTACTTGAACTATAAAAAGTCCCAAGTAACACGTTAACAGGAATAGGAAGAATATTTTTTCAAGGGATTATGTTACTTGCAAATTCTACGAACACACAGCTGTAATCCATGCATTGATCAACTCAAATGAAAGTATGTTTCTTTCTTTATTTTTTAGACTCTTCGCAAAACTTTGGATAAAGCTGGATTTGGCTCCACGTTGATCATAGCCTCTGATCAGAATGGTTGGTTAATAGCAGAAGACATGGCAAAAGACCAAGAATTATCTGATGCTATATATGCTCTGGGGTAAGCATAAAATAATTTCTTAACACAGCAGCTTCATGGCTTACAGTTTGTAGACTCGTACAACACGATTGGAAGCGGTATCTGTTGTAAAAATTAATATGACTAAGGGTAACAATGTTCTAATCTGAAGACACTGATCACATATAGTATGTTTGCAAGATTCTCCAATACACGTAGAAATTTAGCACCCCACAATACATATACTTCAGAATAAGATTGAAAACATCCACAACAATCTTTGGTCTTATGTCTCCATTTTATTTTAAATGTGTACCAATGACTGTTGCAGGTCACATTACCCCGGAGGTAAAAGTACGCCTCAGGCTCTCAAAACTGGCAAACCTTTATGGTCATCAGAAGAGAGTGTCCAGAGTGGCAGTGCTCTATTGGCTAAGGTAAAAATAACACTTTTTCCACTATTATGCTTTGCTTTGTCGATATTTTCAGATCTCATTATCCGAGCACACAAAGTACTTCATTGGCACAAAAAACTGGCAAACCTTTATGGGCTTCAGAAGACAGAGTTGACAATCTAGCCAAGGTATTCATTGTTACATTTATTGTCCTGTTTACCCTTATATAGATATCATGGGAGTTGAAATTGATATATGATATTTGAGCATAATCGGTTCCAAGACTCGAGAATCAAGATGTACGCGTCTATTTCAAAATGCCACCATTCTCAAATGGACGTCTTCGTCGTCTTGGCCGGAACCTCCTCATTAGCATTGACCCTTAATTCGCGTGGCTCGTCTTCCGAACACCAATATAATTTAATTATATCATTCTACCCCACATTACAATGTCGGTATTTGTTTCTTTTCAGACTCTGAATGAAAATTACGTAACTGGTTATATGACATCGTAAGTTGTTCTTATTTTTTTCCAAGTGTAACGGATCCAGATGTTCAAAGAAACATTTTCTTTTCCAAGCACCAAGCTTGGCTACGTCCTGCTCTTGCATTTGTCCATAAGATTGATTGTACGCAGTCAATATAATTACCATCTGCGTAGGACGGTGATTGGTACACGGAAGATCATTTCGCCAAGGAAACCAAGAGCTTCTTGATGAGCATAAGAGTTGATCAAACTGCCTCACAATAAATCCATATATTTTCTGTTCTCGATGATTTTAAGGACTGTCTTATGGAATGTTATTGTATCGTATTATTTTGGTTTACCATGGATAAATTCTGGTTTAATGACAGCGAGAGAGCCGTGGTCTGGATATTACGACGTTAGAGATTCAATTTGGTTTACAGGTTACTTCTTTATTCTCATTTTCCTTTTGAATACACTTATACAACTCGATACAAGCTTATACTGAGCATGTTATAGGGCGCCTACATGAATGGAATCCGTTTAATGCCCAACTGGTCTCTTCCTATTTGCCAATGAAGACAGACATTTCTGACCTTCAATGATTTGAAACGGCAATAAAAGTTA
Organism: Lottia scabra; assembly: GCA_029955415.1. Lineage (NCBI taxonomy): Eukaryota > Metazoa > Mollusca > Gastropoda > Lottiidae > Lottia > Lottia scabra. Next base: position 11,156,603 of record JARJEI010000009.1, read on the forward strand.
CTTCCGGTTATTTTTTAATTTTCTCAGTAAACATGATAAGAGCTACATAATTCTCAAAAATTCAAATCGTGAATATTATTGATAATATATACAATACAGACTATGTTCGTATACATCATTGTTTTTTTAAATCAACAGCATTGTTTTTATCACTGTATATTTCAGCTCATACAACTCAGTTCACCAAAATTGGTTGGCAATATTTAAAACATGATTATGGTGCTGGAAAATTATCTTTTGGTGGAAGTTACGTATCATTAGTTAGTCCTGATCAAAAAGACTTTACTTTGATCATTGAAACAATGGTATGTATAAATAATAGCTAAGCAATCTGATTGGATAATAAAACTAAACTTACAATCAATTTTAGTAACTGACCAATCAAATAAATAGAACACTAAAACCATCTTAAGTTAAGTTTTCGAAAATAAGGCCCCAGATCATTGATGTTAAATTGCTACCGTGCAATTTTTTTTAAATTTAACTAACTTTTTACTACATTTTTTGCTTTCAGGACGGTCATTTAGGTCAGTATGGTTTCAGGAATGTTACGTTCTTGCTGAAAGGGATGCTGGTAAGTACATGACATGGACATGTATGAAATCTAAACTTGTGTAGATTTCATACATGTCCATGTCATCCCTCAAAACTTCCAAATCAAAAGATATCGTTGCGAACAAGCCCTAAGCACAGTAAATGGTCGGCGGTAAAATGATTAGTTGCGTATAATTTCATAAGAAAGATTTTCGTATGGATTCCTCTGAACTGTAACTATGTGATACAAGTTTCACTGAACAATGCATGTTTGATTGTACGATATAGGTTTCACTATAAAAAAGAAAGAAAGAAACATCTATATTTTACAAGGATAACAACTTATAGGTTCCGTGCGGATCCTATCTCCCAGCTGGTCCTTGGCCAAACCTCTTGGCATTGATCTTTCCCGGATTATCCGTACCCATTTACAGCTGGGTGGACTGGAATTATGAGTGAAGATGACGTATTCAAGGTCATCGAACTTTCACACCCTGGTCAGGGACCGAACTCTCAAACATAACAATGTATAATAGAAATAATTATGTATAATGTATAACTTAATTACACAAGTTTGACTGTAAAATACAGTTTTGACTGTATAGAATATTTAACAAAATATGCAGGTTTGACTGTATAGAAGATTTGACTTTGTACAGTAAAAATCCTGAAGACTGTACACCCTGAAGACCGGTTTTCCCTGAACATCGGTAAAATGTAAAAGTCCCGATAAAATCACTATATGATTCATTGAATATTTTACCCGTATAGAAGATTTGACTACATGTAAATGAAAAAGGTTTGACTGTATATTATTCAGGGAGAGAAGATCAAGAGTCTGTATGTAAGATATACTAAATCAGCTTATAATGTTTTTGCTACAGAATATTTCAAACAACTAGAAAATATACCGGTAAGTATTTTACTGTTCATCTGTCGACATGCTCACCATAGAGATTTCTTAATATGACTTATCAACTCTGGATGCTTAATTGCTAAACAATGGTCAGTCAACGAACAGTTTAAAAAATTTCAAGCAGAATAAATGCCAATGAACAAAGCATAGAATATAGAACAGGCCTTCTTATGGCGGCCCACGACGCCCTTGAGAATGGCCCGTCAAGTGTGACACCTTCCGCTTAAACCCTATGCTCGCTATGCTAGCTAAGTTCTATCTGGCCTTTTTTCCATAAAATTAATTGAGAAGGCCTGATATAGAAAAACATCAATTACCTTTTCATCAATCTACCTAGAAAATAGTAACTATTCTTTTGTCACTTATCATTTGAATGAGGATAGATATTATTGACAGACATTCGTAAAAATAATACCAAAACGCAATTTGCAATGTAAAACTAACTTACCCGATACGTACGTTCCTCTCTACTACTAAATTTAAAATGACAATGAAACTTAGCAACGTTCTGTTTTGTATTGAAAACGCGGACGTTAAAGGAAACAATGACGTGACGTCATAGTGTTCAAGTCGAAAATTTTAAAAAGTTCAAATTATTTTGAAACTGTGTTTGTTTTTGAAGGGAAAATCCAAATTTTACACCAAAATATTTATCAATCAACTTTTAATTTGCGATGTTCAGATGGCGTTGGATATTATATATATCATGAATAGTTATACAAGTAAAGAAATGAACAACACTTTCTAAAAAAAATGAATCGGTTCTAAAAATTGGATTTTGCAAACAAACCAAAAACCGAGTAAAGTAGCCTACATATTTGTAAAGTTTTGGTATGTGTATATCATTGCTATCAGTAGAAAATATTGAAAATTGGGTTTGCGCCTTTGACTCGTCCCGATTTGGAATATTCATTAATATCCAACAAGATCCAATAATTTTTACCCTGTTCGTTAGTCACGGACCATATATATGAACTATACCATTTTCAGGAGGTTAGAAAACTCCCCATCTTTCGTGTAATGGGGCATGTTGAGGATACTTAATTTTCATTTAAGGTTGTAGATGGTATGGTTCAACTTCAACTAAAGGATGCTGAAGTTTGGACTCTCAGTACTATAAGCACCAGTTTTAAAGGATATTACCCCAATGTTCCGGAACCACAACCGTTTCCTACAACTTACTTTGAAGATTTCGAAGGTTGGTAAGACCCCGTATTCGGTATGCGGTCGTTTTCTCCAATTGTTAGGTTACAGTATTTTTTTTCTCAATCAGAATGATTAGCTTACGATACAATAGTCTTTAAAAGATTGCTTTTACAAAACTGAATGATATAAGTTTTCTAACAAGAAATAGCTCTGATGCATATTAATTTGACCGTACTGGTCGTATATTCTGCTTAGAGACCACCTTCAGTAAGCGACCGTTTTGTTTTTTCCCTTGAGCGATCGTTAAATGCAGTTTCTACTGCAATATTTTAATATTGTTTGTCTGTTTTCTTCTAGGTTACAATGTTGGTGAGGAGCCTTATTATTTTTCACAACAAATCGGTTCCTTTGAAGTAGCTACGGAGAATAATAATAAATTTATGCGACAGATTGTAATTGATATGCCAGTTCATTGGTTTTGGTGTCATATTGATAATTACAACACATCATTGGACGTGTTTGGAGATTACACTTGGTAAGTTACTTTACCCGTCATTCCTGGGGAGTTTATCAAATTTTGGCAATTACTGTTTTAAGTGCTGCGTCAAGATCGAGAGAGAACTTACTTAAATTGAAATCAGTTTCACGTCATCTGAATTCCGGACATGGCCGATTCTTTATGAAAGTAAGGGGTGGTACAAAAGGTTTTATGGAAATATTTCTTTAGGGCTATAGCGCAGTCACCTGGTGCATTTTTGTCAGTTATGATTGTGAGCTTAATTTGTATATCTTTTCAGGAGTAACTTCACAGCCAGTGTATCTGTATCAGTGACTGGTGAAAATTCTACCGATTGGGTGTTCCTAGCGTCAAGAGTATCGGCTGGTGGATGTCGTTCTCAACAGGGCACTGGTCTGTTTTTCTACTTCAGTCCAAAACAACAAAAATATATGTTGACTACTGATTTGAGTAAGTGGTGCCGTTCTTGGATTATATTTAAAAATATATTCTACATTTTACATTCTATATTTTTCGTTAAAAGTGAATGGTTGGAATACTCTTCTTGAAGATAAGAGAATGCTCGTACTGGTCAATATTTTTCTCACAATCATGTCCGTCATATCTGTTCCCCTTAGCAAACTCAGACGATCACCACAATCTGACATCATGTATTTAAGGTCGTAATGCAACCAGTCACATTGTTTGAAAGCATTATAATTTATTCACCAATCTACCTTGTTAATCCCATAACGTTCTTTATTCTTACAGTGAGAACTAACGTTTTAACATCTGGTGGAGTAGAAAACATCAAGTCTGATTGGAATGATTTAGAATTAACAACAAACGTAAGTAGGCCTACTCAATATAACAGTGGCATAAAAAATTATAAAATAGTTTTAAGAACCGGTTTACAAGCACATAAAGAACCGTCTCAGCTATATACTTTCTTTCTTGTCCATGCTTATTTACATGCATCTGTATGTGCTTGGGTCGTCATTTCATTTTAACATTAGCACTAATTTCCATTGCAGGGCAATACGGTGGTTGGTTATATAAATTCTAATATGGTATTTAACGTTAAGGCACCAATTGAGATTTTGAATGGTTGGGCAGCTGTAGGGACCTTCCCTTATGGTTATGCTGGATTCGACAACTTTCTTGTTAAAAAGATATAAAAAGTATTATTTCTATGGTGTTATGATTTATTCTTGTCATTCACAGTGTTAATTTGGGAGATACTTTTGTTTAAATTCATTTGATGATACAATTAAATTACAGTAAAAATCATACAGCAAAATAATCACGAAGAATGCAGCTGGGTAGGTATAGAATGTGCACTTCTGCTAGCGTCAAAACACGCCGTCTTCCACTAGGCAATATAACACGTGTGTAAAAAATTTCTGAATTTATTGAAGATTTCAATAATCATATCACAAATATATAATAATCATACAGTTTCAACACTAGACAAAAAGTCTTTCAAACTATTAATTGACAAGAAATGGGATTCGTTTGTAGATGTTTCGATTATTTCAAATATCGGAGGGTTTTCTTGGATTTTTTTTACCAACTACTATTATATACGGATAACCCAGACGTTTGGCATCAAAGAGTCGTTTCCCCAGTGATATTTGCTGTCGATCATCGATCACAACTTCATGTTTCAAATTAGGCATGATATTCAGAGCATCGAAAATTCGTCCTGAAAATCAGTTACATCCGTCATTAGTTTAACAGACAGATATAGAAATGATGACGACCATATAACTTCTATATAAAAGTACGTAAGTTTCGTAGATCATTTTTACAACACGGATTCGAAATTAACAAAAGAAAAAAAAAATAGAGAAACAACCACATTCAAAAGAACATCATTTTCTCCTATGTTGGATTGTGGTGGAAGAGAAAGATAGCATGTGCAGGGAGTTCCAAAAAATCTGGCAAAATCGGCAAACAAATGGGCGAACATTTAAAGAAATTAAATTCGGGTAAGTCGGTCTGCCGTCCGCTGAGTCTTGAACCCCTACGGCTATGCAGACCCTGTTGGCGGTAACCCATAACTAGAATAAAACCCTGTTGTGGATAACAAACCAAGCATCGTAGGTACCTAAGTTCTCTATAGTTTGATCACATGCTTTCGATGTTTCTGATTGTCATATTATACAATTCACCATCTTATCTTATCTCATACACAAATTCAAGGATATAGTAAAGGGAGCTAAGTCGACAATTTGTAAAGATTAACTCCTTTGACTATGTATATATTAACGAAATTGGTCTGAAACTGAATGATTATGCGAAAGTTTTTAGAATCAAATACGGATATTTGAAGATTTGCTTACTGAGATTGTATGATTAGATATTCACTTAAATAGTTCACCATACAAAGCAGTTCCCAGCCCTGCAATTTAGGTAGTGATCATATGTAAGTCTTCGTGATAGGCCTACTGTAATTTTTATTAGCGTTTATTTTGCCAAACTTACCGTAATATTATAGGATGAACTAACTAGACGCACACTCAAGACGTGGCCTAGTCTCATGATAAACTGAAGGTCATATAAATATCTTAATTGATAAAAGATATCATCGTTATCAAGGCCAAACATAATCAATATATATTTAAAATATTATCTGATTGGTACATAAAGATTGAAGTTAGTTACCAAGATGATACTGAAATTATTAATCATCGCCATACAGGCTGTATTAACAACAGCAGTGACTGGAGATAATTATGTGATAGATGCCAGTGTCGGTTTGGGAAGAACTTTTACTGGAATCGGTGCCATCAGCGCAGGGGTTCGTACATTTATATCAATACTTTGATAACCAATTGCAAAAATATGGTTGTGATACCATTAACCCACATGTCTGTGATACCATTAACTGTCATGGCTTCAATACCATTGGTTTTCATGGCTGTGATACAAATGGCTGACTTTCATGACTCTCGTGGCTTTGATATAAATGGCTCTCACGACTGTCATGGATGTCATACTATTCACCTTCATGGCTGTGATACCATTAACTCTCATGGCTGTGATACCATTAACACTCATGGCTGTGGTACTATTAACACTCATGGCTATGATACCATTAACACTCATGGCCTCAATACCATTAACACTCATGGCATTGATACCATTAACTCTCATGGCTGTGATACCCTTAACTCCCATGGCTGTGATATCATTAACACTCATGGCTGTTACATCATTAACCCTCATAGCTATGATATCATTAACTCTCATGGCTGTGATACCATTTACACTCATGGCTGTGATATCATTAACACTCATGGCTGTGATACCATTAACACTCATGGCTGTAATACCATTAACTCTCATGGCTGTAATACCATTAACTCTCATGGCTGTGATGTCATTAACGCCCATGGCTTCGATACCATTTACACTCATGGCTGTGATATCATTAACCCTCATGGCTGTGATACCATTAACACTCATGGCTGTGATATCATTAACTCTCATAGCTGTGATATCATTAACCCTCATGGCTGTGATACCATTTACACTCATGGCTGTGATACCATTAACTCTCATGGCTGTGATACTATTAACTCTCGTGGCTGTAATACCATTAACTCTCATGGCTGTGATACCATTAACCCTCATGGCTGTGATACCATTAACACTCATGGCTGTGATATCATTAACCCTCATGGCTGTAATACCATTAACTCTCATGGCTGTGATATCATTAACCCTCATGGCTGTGATACCATTAACACTCATGGCTGTGATATCATTAACCCTCATGGCTGTGATATCATTAACACTCATGGCTTTGATACCATTAACTCTCATGGCTGTGATACTATTAACTCTCGTGGCTGTGATACCATTAACTCTCATGGCTGTGATGTCATTAACGCTCATGGCTGTAATACCATTAACTCTCATGGCTATGATGTCATTAACGCCCATGGCTGTGATATCATTAACTCTCATGGCTTCGATACCATTTACACTCATGGCTGTGATATCATTAACGCCCATGGCTGTGATATCATTAACTCTCACAGCTATGATATCATTAACGCAAATGGCTGTGATAGCATTAGCTCTCGTGGCTGTGATACCATTAACTCTCATGGCTGTGATACCCTTAACTCTCATGGCTGTGATATCATTAACTCTCATGACTGTGATATCATTAACCTTCATGGCTGTGATATCATTAACTCTCATAGCTATGATATCATTAACCCTCATGGCTGTGATATCATTAACCCTCATGGCTGTGATAGCATTAACCCTCATGGCTGTGATATCATTAACACTCATAGCTGTGATACCATTAACACTCATGGCTGTGATACCATTAACTCTCATGGCTGTGATACCATTAACTCTCATGGCTTCGATACCATTTACACTCATGGCTGTGATATCATTAACTCTCATAGCTATGATATCATTAACGCCCATGGCTGTGATATCATTAACACTCATAGCTGTGATATCATTAACCCTCATGGCTGTGATATCATTCACTCTCATAGCTATGATATCATTAACGCCCATGGCTGTGATATCATTAACACTCATAGCTATGATATCATTAACCCTCATGGCTGTGAAATCATTAACCCTCATGGCTGTGATACCATTAACACTCCTGGCTGTCATACCATTAACACTCATGGCTGTGATACCATTAACTCTCATGGCTGTGATAGCATTAACTCTCATGACTGTCATAGCATTAACTATCATGGCTGTCATACCATTAACTCACATGACTGTGATATTAACTCTCATTGGCTGTGATATCATTAAGTCTCATGGCTTCGATACCATTTACACTCATGGCTGTGATATCATTAACGCCCATGGCTATGATACCATTAACTCTCATGGCTGTGATGCCATTTACACTCTTGGCTGTGATACCATTAACACTCATGGCTGTGATACCATTAACTCTCATGGCTGTGATACCATTAACTCTCATGGCTGTGATATCATTAACTCTCATGACTGTGATATCATTAACCTTCATGGCTGTGACATCATTAACTCTCATAGCTATGATATCATTAACCCTCATGGATGTGATATCATTAACCCTCATGGCTGTGATATCATTAACCCTCATGGCTGTGATATCATTAACACTCATAGCTGTAATACCATTAACACTCATGGCTGTGATACCATTAACCCTCATGGCTGTGATACCATTAACTCTCATGGCTTCGATACCATTTACACTCATGGCTGTGATACCATTAACACTCCTGGATGTCATACCATTAACACTCATGGCTGTGATACCATTAACTCTCATGGCTGTGATAGCATTAACTCTCATGACTGTCATAGCATTAACTATCATGGCTGTCATACCATTAACTCACATGACTGTGATATTAACTCTCATGGCTGTGATGTCATTAACACTCATGGCTGTGATACCATTAACTCTCATGGCTGTGATAGCATTAATCCTCATTGCTATGATACCATTAACTCTCATGACTGTGATAGCATTAACCCTCATGACTGTGATAGCATTAACTTTCATGGCTGTGATGCCATTTACACACATGGCTGTGATACCATTAACACTCATGGCTGTGATGTCATTAACACTCATGGCTGTGATGTCATTAACACTCATGGCTGTGGTACTATTAACTCCCATGACTGTGATAGCATTATACCCTCATGACTGTGATAGCATTAACCCTCATGACTGTGATAGCATTAACCCTCATGACTGTGATAGCATTAACCCTCATGGCTGTGATACCATTAACCCTCATGAGTGAGATAGCATTAACTCACATGGCTATGATAGCATTAACCCTCATGACTGTGATAGCATTAACTCTCATGACTGTGATAACATTAACTCTCATGACTGTGATAACATCAACTCTCATGGCTATGATACCATTAACTCTCATGGCTGTGATGCCATTTACACTCTTGGCTGTGATACCATTAACACTCATGGCTGTGGTACCATTAACTCTCATGGCTGTGATACCATTAACTCTCATGGCTGTGATATCATTAACACTCATGGCTGTGATATCATTAACTATCATGGCTGTGATATCATTAACTCTCATTGGCTGTGATATCATTAACTCTCCTGGCTGTAATACCATTAACTCTCACAGCTATGATAGCATTAACTCTCATTGGCCGTGATATCATTAACTCTCATGACTGTGATATCATTAACCTTCATGGCTGTGATATCATTAACTCTCATAGCTATGATATCATTAACCCTCATGGCTGTGATATCATTAACCCTCATGGCTGTGATATCATTAACCCTCATGGCTGTGATATCATTAACACTCATGGCTGTGATACCATTAACACTCATGGCTGTGATACCATTAACTCTCATGGCTTCGATACCATTTACACTCATGGCTGTGATACCATTAACACTCATGGCTGTGATATCATTAACTCTCATAGCTATGATATCATTAACGCCCATGGTTGTGATATCATTAACGCTCATAGCTGTGATATCATTAACCCTCATGGCTGTGATATCATTCACTCTCATAGCTATGATATCATTAACGCCCATGGCTGTGATATCATTAACACTCATAGCTATGATATCATTAAAGAGGCACAGGCTTCATTTTCGCGGGTCGATTTGGATAAGTCTCAGAAACGGGGATTTTTTAGCTCAGCAATTTAGTACTGGTTATCACAACTCACCATTGAAATTTGAGCCTTCAAATTCATGTGCATCCATAATTATTAGCATTTGAAAGTTATAATGCCCTACTACACATTAGCGATACTATGCAATATATGGAAAAGTCATCTATAGAAATAGAAGGAGAAATGTCTAATTTAAGGTATATTTGAAGGAAATACGCAATTTTCGTGCATTTCTAGTGCTTCTGAAGGATACTTAAATATATTCAAGACCCAAATCAACCGATAAAAATGAAGACTGGTCCCCTTTAACCCTCATGGCTGTGAAATCATTAACCCTCATGGCTGTGATACCATTAAAACTCCTGGCTGTCATACCATTAACTCTCATGGCTGTGATGCCATTTACACTCTTGGCTGTGATACCATTAACACTCATGGCTGTGATACCATTAACTCTCATGGCTGTGATACCATTAACTCTCATGGCTGTGATATCATTAACTCTCATGACTGTGATATCATTAACCTTCATGGCTGTGATATCATTAACTCTCATAGCTATGATATCATTAACCCTCATGGATGTGATATCATTAACCCTCATGGCTGTGATATCATTAACACTCATAGCTGTAATACCATTTACACTCATGGCTGTGATACCATTAACTCTCATGGCTGTGATACCATTAACTCTCATGGCTTCGATACCATTTACACTCATGGCTGTGATATCATTAACTCTCATAGCTATGATATCATTAACGCCCATGGCTGTGATATCATTAACACTCATAGCTGTGATATCATTAACCCTCATTGCTGTGATATCATTCACTCTCATAGCTATGATATCATTAACGCCCATGGCTGTGATATCATTAACACTCATGGCTGTGATATCATTAACGCCCATGGCTATGATACCATTAACTCTCATGGCTGTGATGCCATTTACACTCTTGGCTGTGATACCATTAACACTCATGGCTGTGATACCATTAACTCTCATGGCTGTGATACCATTAACTCTCATGGCTGTGATATCATTAACTCTCATGACTGTGATATCATTAACCTTCATGGCTGTGACATCATTAACTCTCATAGCTATGATATCATTAACCCTCATGGATGTGATATCATTAACCCTCATGGCTGTGATATCATTAACCCTCATGGCTGTGATATCATTAACACTCATAGCTGTAATACCATTAACACTCATGGCTGTGATACCATTAACCCTCATGGCTGTGATACCATTAACTCTCGTGGCTTCGATACCATTTACACTCATGGCTGTGATATCATTAACTCTCATAGCTATGATATCATTAACGCCCATGGCTGTGATATCATTAACACTCATAGCTGTTATATCATTAACCCTCATTGCTGTGATATCATTCACTCTCATAGCTATGATATCATTAACGCCCATGGCTGTGATATCATTAACACTCATAGCTATGATATCATTAACCCTCATGGCTGTGAAATCATTAACCCTCATGGCTGTGATACCATTAACACTCCTGGATGTCATACCATTAACACTCATGGCTGTGATACCATTAACTCTCATGGCTGTGATAGCATTAACTCTCATGACTGTCATAGCATTAACTATCATGGCTGTCATACCATTAACTCACATGACTGTGATATTAACTCTCATGGCTGTGATGTCATTAACACTCATGGCTGTGATACCATTAACTCTCATGGCTGTGATAGCATTAACCCTCATTGCTATGATACCATTAACTCTCATGACTGTGATAGCATTAACCCTCATGACTGTGATAGCATTAACTTTCATGGCTGTGATGCCATTTACACACATGGCTGTGATACCATTAACACTCATGGCTGTGATGTCATTAACACTCATGGCTGTGATGTCATTAACACTCATGGTTGTGGTACTATTAACTCCCATGACTGTGATAGCATTAATCCCTCATGACTGTGATAGCATTAACCCTCATGACTGTGATAGCATTAACCCTCATGACTGTGATAGCATTAACCCTCATGGCTGTGATACCATTAACCCTCATGAGTGAAATAGCATTAACTCACATGGCTATGATAGCATTAACCCTCATGACTGTGATAGCATTAACTCTCATGACTGTGATAACATTAACTCTCATGACTGTGATAACATCAACTCTCATGGCTATGATACCATTAACTCTCATGGCTGTGATGCCATTTACACTCTTGGCTGTGATACCATTAACACTCATGGCTGTGGTACCATTAACTCTCATGGCTGTGATACCATTAACTCTCATGGCTGTGATATCATTAACACTCATGGCTGTGATATCATTAACTCTCATGGCTGTGATATCATTAACTCTCATTGGCTGTGATATCATTAACTCTCCTGGCTGTAATACCATTAACTCTCTCAGCTATGATAGCATTAACTCTCATTGGCCGTGATATCATTAACTCTCATGACTGTGATATCATTAACCTTCATGGCTGTGATATCATTAACTCTCATAGCTATGATATCATTAACCCTCATGGCTGTGATATCATTAACCCTCATGGCTGTGATATCATTAACCCTCATGGCTGTGATATCATTAACACTCATAGCTGTGATACCATTAACACTCATGGCTGTGATACCATTAACTCTCATGGCTGTGATACCATTAACTCTCATGGCTTCGATACCATTTACACTCATGGCTGTGATACCATTAACACTCATGGCTGTGATATCATTAACTCTCATAGCTATGATATCATTAACGCCCATGGTTGTGATATCATTAACGCTCATAGCTGTGATATCATTAACCCTCATGGCTGTGATATCATTCACTCTCATAGCTATGATATCATTAACGCCCATGGCTGTGATATCATTAACACTCATAGCTATGATATCATTAACCCTCATGGCTGTGAAATCATTAACCCTCATGGCTGTGATACCATTAAAACTCCTGGCTGTCATACCATTAACACTCATGGCTGTGATACCATTAACTCTCATGGCTGTGATAGCATTAACTCTCATGACTGTCATAGCATCAACTATCATGGCTGTCATACCATTAACTCACATGACTGTGATATTAACTCTCATTGGCTGTGATATCATTAAGTCTCATGGCTTCGATACCATTTACACTCATGGCTGTGATATCATTAACGCCCATGGCTATGATACCATTACCTCTCATGGCTGTGATGCCATTTACACTCTTGGCTGTGATACCATTAACACTCATGGCTGTGATACCATTAACTCTCATGGCTGTGATACCATTAACTCTCATGGCTGTGATATCATTAACTCTCATGACTGTGATATCATTAACCTTCATGGCTGTGATATCATTAACTCTCATAGCTATGATATCATTAACCCTCATGGGTGTGATATCATTAACCCTCATGGCTGTGATATCATTAACCCTCATGGCTGTGATATCATTAACACTCATAGCTGTAATACCATTAACACTCATGGCTGTGATACCATTAACTCTCATGGCTGTGATACCATTAACTCTCATGGCTTCGATACCATTTACACTCATGGCTGTGATATCATTAACTCTCATAGCTATGATATCATTAACGCCCATGGCTGTGATATCATTAACACTCATAGCTGTGATATCATTAACCCTCATTGCTGTGATATCATTCACTCTCATAGCTATGATATCATTAACGCCCATGGCTGTGATATCATTAACACTCATAGCTATGATATCATTAACCCTCATGGCTGTGAAATCATTAACCCTCATGGCTGTGATACCATTAACACTCCTGGATGTCATACCATTAACACTCATGGCTGTGATACCATTAACTCTCATGGCTGTGATAGCATTAACTCTCATGACTGTCATAGCATTAACTATCATGGCTGTCATACCATTAACTCACATGACTGTGATATTAACTCTCATGGCTGTGATGTCATTAACACTCATGGCTGTGATACCATTAACTCTCATGGCTGTGATAGCATTAACCCTCATGGCTATGATACCATTAACTCTCATGACTGTGATAGCATTAACCCTCATGACTGTGATAGCATTAACTTTCATGGCTGTGATGCCATTTACACACATGGCTGTGATACCATTAACACTCATGGCTGTGATGTCATTAACACTCATGGCTGTGATGTCATTAACACTCATGGCTGTGGTACTATTAACTCCCATGACTGTGATAGCATTAATCCCTCATGACTGTGATAGCATTAACCCTCATGACTGTGATAGCATTAACCCTCATGACTGTGATAGCATTAACCCTCATGGCTGTGATACCATTAACCCTCATGAGTGAGATAGCATTAACTCACATGGCTATGATAGCATTAACCCTCATGACTGTGATAGCATTAACTCTCATGACTGTGATAACATTAACTCTCATGACTGTGATAACATCAACTCTCATGGCTATGATACCATTAACTCTCATGGCTGTGATGCCATTTACACTCTTGGCTGTGATACCATTAACTCTCATGACTATGATACCATTAACTCTCATGGCTGTGATACCATTAACACTCATGGCTGTGATATCATTAACACTCATGACTGTGATACCATTAGCTCTCATGGCTGTGATACCATTAACTCTCATAGCTGTCATACCATTAAAACTCATGACTGTGATACCATTAACTCTCATGGCTGTGATACCATTAACTCTCATGGTTCTGATATCATTAACTCTTATGTCTGTGATATCAATGGTTCTCATTGCTTTGATATCATTAACCGTAACTCATGTCTATCACACCATTGGCTTTTTTAACTAAAGTTGCTGTCTGCTTTTCATGTTATTTATTTTTCGCCTTCTATAATATCTGTAAAATCTGGTTTGAAATTAAACTTTCTTCTGATTGTTTTCATTCAGGCAACATCGAAGTTGTTAGTAAATTATCCAAAACAACAACAGTCCGAAATATTGGATTATCTTTTCAAGGTGAGTAATTGTATAACAAACCAAATTTCGACAATGTTCGGAACTAAGATCCATCTCAAACGCAGAGTCTATAATGATTGCATTCTGGTGTTGTTGACATGACAGCACAGTCGTCTACAATAAGCAAGTCATGTACTGCATTTCAGCATTAAGGTTTTATCACTACGTACGTGAGTCGTTAACAATCCTCTGCGGATTAACCATTAACCTTCGAGCTCCACTCTTGTGATATACGCAATATGTGTCAATGGTTCTTCTTTTTAAACAACTAGCTTAATATTCAGGACTGATATTTTCAGCCCAACTTTGGAGCATCTCTGCACATATTCAAAGTTGAAATTGGAGGCGATATCCAGAGCACAGGTATGTCTTTTTCATTTCTTGTAGAAAATTTTCTATTGCTGGAAGCTCTTGACATCTATATGACGGATGTCTGTCAAAATTAAAAACCTAGAACAATGATTCTTTTGACGCAACTTTTCTTATACATGTATAATCAATCCTTATAGGAGTACCTACTCTCCTTACTTTAAGAGAGTTTTTGTTTTTCTATAGTCTATAGCTTATAGCAATAAGCATTATTATCTATATTTTCAGAGGGTACCGAAGCTTCTCATAGCCACTATGGTTGGGATTTAGATTATACTAGAGGTTATGAATGGTGGATGTTACAAGAAGCTAAAAAGGTAAATTTACCTTTAGTTGAATATAAAACTAAAGTAGGTCCCTAACACAAAGCACTCGACATTAGCCTACATCTTGAAAGCAATCGTACGTCACATTCTCTCATAGATATACATCAGCTAAAAGTCCAAGAGAAAAGATTTAATCCGTCGCATGTAAAGAATGGCGTCATAATTAACATTTTTTTTTAATTTCAGAGAAATCCTGATATAAAGCTATATGGACTACCATGGGGATTCCCGGGTTGGCTAAGGGACACAACTGATCAGCCATGGAAAGATATTCAGACCACAGCGAACTATGTTGTTAGCTGGATACAGGGAGCTCGTTCTAAATATAATTTAACCATTGACTATATAGGGGTATGTAAGCGCGTTTCTTTATGTCCAAAAAGCTATGTTTTGCTTGCAATGAATCAATTATTTGGCAAAGTATGCTCATTGGCCTTATTTTGAAACTTCATATAGAAATCGGCGTTTCATTAGACCAAGATTCATTTATTTGGAAAGCTTAAAAGTCTGA
Organism: Lottia scabra; assembly: GCA_029955415.1. Lineage (NCBI taxonomy): Eukaryota > Metazoa > Mollusca > Gastropoda > Lottiidae > Lottia > Lottia scabra. Next base: position 11,172,574 of record JARJEI010000009.1, read on the forward strand.
CTAACTGTAACTGATAAATTTGAATTAAATTCCGTAATCAATCATCATGTGTTCATCCACAGATCTGGAATGAAAGTCCGTATAACGTTACCTACATCAAAGTAAGTATTAAACTTTTCAATTCTACTTGCATTGTTGACAAAGGAGCTCCAATGTGATAAGGTCTTTGAAGGCAAGGAATGCTGTATTGCGTTTCACGTAAGGAATGCTGTATTGCGTTTCACGTAATCCACGATTTTCTGTATACACACGTACTTAGAGCTCGGTCTTTTATGATTTATAACAGAAAGGTAAATTTCAATTGAATGTCGTCAGCATGAACATGCAAATTCAACAGAGCTGTTATCCGGGCATTGATAAACTAAAGATAGTGGACCACGGCCATATACGCCTAACGAAAAAGTCGAAAAACGAAAAAATTATCAGGAGAAAACTAAACTTTCTCAAACCTTTCGATTTAGGTCCAATAACATCCATTTTAAGTTTCATCAAAATCGGTTGAAAACTAAGAGAGTAATAGCATATTTAAGATTTGGGGCAAGGGCAATAACTCTGCTTGTAACGATCGAAAATAGCTCAAATTCGAACTTGATCTTCGCTTTCTGAATATATATACACATATCAAATTTCATTTGATTCCGTCAAAAACTCTAGTTTTTAGAGCGTTTACAAGCAAATGTTGATGGACTGACTGACGGATTTGGGGCAAGGGCAATAACTCTGCTTCTAACGATCGAAAATAGCTCAAATTCGAACTTGATCTTCGTTTTATGAATATGTATACACATACAAATTTCATTTGATTCCGTCAAAAACTCTAGTTTTTAGAGTGTTTACGAGCAAATGTTGACGGACGGACGGACGGACCGACGGACGGACCGACGGACGGACGGACGGACGGACGGACGGACAGGGGTGACTATAATATACGTCCTCATAGAGAGATGAGGGCGTATAAAAATGACGTGATATCTCTTGCGTTACATTTCAGACTCTTCGTAAAACTCTGGATAAAGCTGGATTTGGCTCTACGTTGATCATTGCCTCTGATCAGTTTGGTTGGTTAATAGCAGAAGACATGGCAAAAGACCAAGAATTATCTGATGCTATATATGCTCTGGGGTAAGTTTCCAGACTTCTATTAATTCTAATAGTTACACCTATTGATGTAGGCAAACGCATACTTGATCGCTTGATGGCTGTATCTGAAATTGTCTGCCAAAAATGTATATGACAAGACAACGGCATCGTATCACGAATACGGGTTTTGACATGGAAGTGTAACAAAAGGGGGCGTGATTTGGACACGATGAGAGGTAACGATATTCTAATCTGGAGACATAGGCGTACGGGAGGGGGGAGCAGGGGGGGGACCGCCCCCCCAAAATTTTCGGCTCGATCATATTTGGGCAAAATTCTCGACATATTCGGGCACTGAAAGTTTTTTTTTTAGAAAAAATACCCACTTATATTGCCGGGAACCATTTCCTGACCGAATCCCTAGATTCTATTGAAGCAAAATACCCGAATATCGAGATATTCGTGTGGAAGCCTTGTGGGCTGGTGATATTTACCTTGGTTTTTCGGGCACTTTAGGATTCATGGAGGTTTCGGAGAATTCGGGCAGAGTCCGAGATTCGGGCACAAAACTCTCCCGCACCCCCAGTTTCAAAACCTCCCGTACGCCTATGTCTGGAGAAACTGATCTCTGACGCATATGTTTGCATCATTTTCCACAAATATAAAAGTTTAGAACTCCAAAATACTTTTCTAGGACTGAAAAAATCCAAAATCAATCTAGGTCGTTATGTCAATGGTTTCATTGGATAACACGAAAAAGTATATATCGCATTTAAACGTGTATGACTTGATGTTGTAGATCTCATTACCCCGGAGCTAAAAGTACGCCTCAGACTCTCAAAACTGGCAAACCGTTATGGTCATCAGAAGAGAGTGTCCAGAGCGGCAGTGCTCTATTGGCTAAGGTAAAAATAACACTTTTTCCACTCTTATGCTTTGCTTTTTCGATTTTTTCAGATCTCATTATCCAAACACACAAAGCACTGATTTGGCACAAAAAACTGGCAAACCTTTATGGGCTTCAGAGGACAGAGTTGACGGACTAGCCAAGGTATTCATTGTTACACTTATTGTCCCGTTATACCCTACTGGGTAATATATCAAATGAAAAGTACTCGATATCATATTTGACTGGAAGTTGGGAGTAAATGCCATACACATATTATGGGAGTGGAAACTGAGAATAGGCCTTCGACGCCGAGAAAGGCAAATCATGACGTAAACACTTATTTATAAATGTCACAATTTATCAAAATAAAAGGGCAGATTTTCATTGTCATAACGGGAACTTTTTCCAAGAGTTTTTCAAGTCAAACAAATCTTCAACCCTTCAAAACTTCGCTGTTTTCATCGTCTTAAAGCATTCCAAATGGCCGACACCAAGTCGTACACCATCTGACTACCAATGCAAAGTCCTTATATATCGTCTTACTTCATTTTACATTTTCAATATCAGGATTATCAAAAGCACATTTTTTTTCAGACTCTGAATGAAAATTATGTAACTGGTTATATGACATCGTAAGTTGTTCTTATCTCTGTTCCAAATGTAACGGAATTGATTAACGGAATTTAATGTTTTGCTTGTACGGCTGTACGTTATCTCAAACGTTTCCCAATTGTCCAGTTTTAAAACAAATTGTTTAAAGTCTAGCTCCTGTGTGGAAGAAGAATGGTAATTGGTATACTAGTAGATAAGATCATTTCGCCAAGGAAACCAAGAGCTTCTCGAGAAGAGTTAGTCAAATTTTCTCACAATTCATATTTAGATCTTAATCCATATATTTTCCTTTCGCGTTGCTTTTAAGGACTGTGTTATGGAATGTTATTCTATCATATTATTTTGGTTTACCATGGATAAATTCTGGTTTAATGACAGCACGAGAACCATGGTCTGGATATTACGACGTTAGAGATTCAATTTGGTTTACAGGTTACTTTTTTATTCTGATTCTCCTTTTGAAAACACACATACAACTCGATACATGTTTATATTGAGCAATGGAATCCGTTTAATGTCCAACTGTTATCTTCCTACATGCCAATGAAGACAGATAATAGTGGATTTTCAACCTTCCAGGATTTGAAACGGCAATAAAAGTTACTTCCGGTTTTCAAGTTTCTGAACTACGTTATTCTCAACAAATCAAATCTTTCTTTTCGTATGGAAAGTCCACTGCTATATAATTATTTCATCCGATTTTGTCATGCTATGGACGAGATTTTTGATTGACGGAATTGTTTTGCTTGTACGGATTTTTATTATTGATATATAATATAGCCACTGTATCTGAAATCAACATCATTAGTAATATCACTGTATATTTCAGCTCATACGACTCAGTTCACCAAAATTGGTTGGCAATATTTAAAACATGATTATGGTGCTGGAAAATTATCTTTTGGTGGAAGTTATGTATCATTAGTTAGTCCCGATCAAAAAGACTTTACTTTGATCATTGAAACAATGGTATGTATAAATAAATTAATAGATTACGGAATACTAGATCGATAATTGAAAACTTGAATCGTCAAATCAGATATGGTTCGTTTCTTCAGCAGAACGACACCAGATCATTGATGTTAAATTGCTACCGACGAGTGCTAGTGCGTTATTTTGAAATTTAACTAACTTTTCCTACATTTTCTGCTTTCAGGACGGTCATTTAGGTCAGTATGGTTTCAGAAATGTTACGTTCTTGCTGAAAGGGATGCTGGTAAGTGTAGATTTAATATATATATATTATCCCTCAAAACGTCCAAAGCGCTAAGCACAGAAAAAGGTTGGCGGCCAAATGATTATTCGCGCATAACTTCATTAGAAAGGTTTCAGTGTGTAGCCTATTTCTCTTAATTGTAGCTCTGTGATACAAGAACAATTATCACTGAACAATGCCTGTTTGGTTGTACGATATATAGGTTTTTATGAACTTAAACATACATTATAATAATATAACTTAATTTTAAAAGTTTGACTGTATAGAAGATCTGACAAAATGATACAGGTTTGACTGTTTAATGTTTTAGGGAGAGAATATAAAGAGTCTGTATGTAAGATATACTAAATCAGCTTATAATGTTTTCGCTACAGAATATTTCAAACAACTAGAAAATATACCTGTAAGTATTTTAGTTCATCTGTCTACATGCTCATTATAGAGATTTCTCAAATGACTTATCAACTCTGGATGCTTAATTGCTAAATCTGAACAATGGTCAGTCAATGAACAGTTTACAAATTTTCAAGCAGAATAGTCGCCAATGAACAAAGCATAGAATATAGAACAGACCTTCTTAAATGGCGGCCCGTGACGTCCTTGAGAATGGCCCCTCAAGAGTGACGCCTTCAGCTTAAACCCTATGCTCGCTAAGTTCTATCTCAGTATAATTAAAATCAGACCCTAATTTCGTTTCGTTTGTTTTTTTTTTTTAATCCGGTTTTTTAATCACTACAACGAAATTAGGGTCTGATTTTAATTAGACTGAGTTCTATCTGGCCCATATATATTTTTTTTCATAAAGTGGATTTGGCTCTTTACAAAAATTAAATGAGAAGGCCTGATATAGAATAACATCAATTACATTTTTATGACATTTAACTAGAAAATAGTAACTCTTCTTTGTCGCTTATCATCTATTAATGTGGGTGAATATTATTGACAGACATTCTTAAATTTTTTTTACAAATTTACAATGTAAAACTAACTTACCCGATACGTACGTTCCTCTCTACTGCTAAATTAAAAGTGACAATGAAACATAGCAACGTTCTGATTTGTATAGCTAACGCGGACGTTAAAGGAAACAATGACGTGACGTCATAGTGTTTAAGTCGAAAATTTCAAAAAGTTTAAAATATTTTGAAACTGTGTTTGTTTTTGAAGGGAAAATCCAAATTTTACACCAAAATATTAATCAATGAACTATTAATTGGAGATTTTCAGATGTCGTTGAATTTTATATATATCATGATTAATTATACAAGTAAAAAAATGAACAACATTTTTTTAAAAATTGAATCGGTTCTAAAAAATTAGATTGTGCGAACAGACCAAAAACCGAGTAAAGTACATACTGGTAAAGTTTTTGGTATGTGTATATCATTGATATCAATAGAAAATATGAAAAATTGGTCTTGCGCCTTTGACTCGTCCATATTTGGAATATCCTTTAATCGGTATGCCCCCTATTTTTACCCTCAGTGGAACGAGCTGAAGCTTCAGACGAGTTCGTTAGTCACGGACCATATTAAATGAACTACCATTTTCAAGCGGTTAGAGAACTCCCGATCTTTCGTGTAATGGGGAATGTTGAGGAAACATCATTTTCATTTAAGGTTGTAGATGGTATGGTTCAGCTTCAACTACAGGATGCTGAAGTTTGGACTCTCAGTACTATAGGCACCAGTTTTAAAGGATATTACCCCAATGTCCCTGAACCACAACCGTTTCCTACAACTTACTTTGAAGATTTTGAAGGTTGGTGAGGGCTCGTAATCGGTCGTTTTTCTCCATTTGTTAGGTTACAGTATTTTTTTTTCTCAATTGGATAGATTAGATTAGAATGCTATACTGGTACATCAATAATGCTGTTTTTTTTTATAGCTTACGATATAAACTTGGTTTTTATAAAAGGTTTCGACACTGAATGCTATATTATGTTTTTTTAAGTAAAGTTTCAATATTTTTGTCTGTTTTCTTTTAGGTTACAATGTTGGTGAAGAACCTTATTATTTTTCACAGCAAATCGGCTCCTTTGAAGTAGCTTCAGAGAATAATAATAAATTTATGCGACAGATTGTTATTGATATGCCAGTTCATTGGTTTTGGTGTCATATTGATAATTATAACACATCATTGGACGTGTTTGGAGATTACACTTGGTAAGTCACTTAACAGGACATTCTTGGGGGGGGGGGGGGGGGGGGGGTATCAGATTTGGGCAATTACTGTTTTAAGTGCTGTCAACATCTGGGGAAAACTTGCAATCAGTTGCACATATAACTTTCATTTGAGGGACACGGTTGATTTATTATAAAAGTAAGTGGTGGTACAATAGGTTAATGGAAATATTTCTTTAGGGCTATATTAGCGCAATCACCTGGTGCATTATTGTCAGTTATGAATGAGAGCTTAATTTGTATATCTTTTCAGGAGTAACTTCACAGCTAGTGTGTCTGTATCAGTGACAGGTGAAAATTCTACAGATTGGGTGTTCCTAGCGTCAAGAGTATCGGCTGGTGGATGTCGTTCTCAACAGGGCACTGGCCTGTTTTTCTACTTCAGTCCAAAACAACAAAAATATATGTTGACTACTGATTTGAGTAAGTAAGCTGATCTTGGATTATATTTTAAAATATATTCGACAATTTACGTATTTTCGTTACGTGTATGGTTGGAATACTCTTCTTGAAGATAAGAGAATACTCCCACTTTTCAATTTTTTTTTCTAACAAGTCCCTGTCATATCTGTATCCCTTAGCAAAGCTGGACGATCACCACTATCTGGCATCATGTATATAAGGCCGTAATGCAGCCACTCATTCAATCATAATTGGCAGTATTTAACATTTGCGAGTTGAGATATGCCTTATGTCAAGAATAAAAAAGCAATCAATATCATATTGTTTCGTAAAGCATTATAATTTATTCACCAATATTCCTTGTTAATCCCATAAAGTTCTTTATTCTTACAGTGAGAACTAACGTATTATCATCTGGTGGAGTAGAAAACATCAAGTCTGATTGGAATGATTTAGAATTAACAACAAACGTAAGTAGGCCTACTCATTATGACAGCGGCATAAAAATGGTTTTAAGAACCGGTTGACAAGTCCATAAAGAACTGTCTCAGCAAAATACTTATCTTGCTAGTTGATGCTTATTCACGACTGTATTGGGTCGTCATTTCATTTTTACATTAGCACCAATTTCCATTGCAGGGCAATACGGTGGTTGGTTATATAAATTCTAATATGGTGTTTAACGTTAAGGCACCAATTGAGATTTTGAATGGTTGGGTAGCGGTAGGGACCTACCCTTATGGTTATGCTGGATTTGACAACTTTCTTGTTAAAAAGATATAAAAAGTATTATTTCTATGGTGTTATGATTTATTATTCTTGTCATTCACAATGTTGATTTGGAAGATACTTGTACAAATTCATTTGATGATACAATTAAATTACAGTAAAATTCATACAGCAAAATATTTACGAAAGGTGCAGCTGTGGGTAGGTTCTTGGTTTATCATGGTATAGGTATACAATGTGTGCTTCTTCTAGCGTCAAAACATGGCGTCTTCCGCTAAGCAATATTAGGCTAAGTTTTCACCAAGATAAAACTGTTCCGACCACGCGTTCGCGTCAGCGCCGTATCTTGCTTGTATAATATCTTGCCGACGCCAACGCTAAATCAGAAGTTGGTGGAAACGTAGCCTAACACGTGCGCAGAAAATTGGGAAATTCATAGAAGATTTCAATAATCATATCACAAATATATAATAATCATACAGTTTCAACACTAGACAAAAAGTCTTTCAAACTATCAATTGACAAGAAATGGGATTCGTTAGTAGATGTTTCGATTATTTCAAATATCGGGGGATTTTCTTGGATTTTTTTACCAACCACTATTATATACGGATAACCCAGACGTTTGGCATCAAACAGTCTTTTTCCCAGTGATATTTGTTGTCGATCATCGATCACAACTTCGTGTTTCAAATTAGGCATTACATTCAAAGCATCGCTCAGCGTTAGAGATGTTGTTAAAAACTGCTCTGCTTCTGCTTGTACGCCTTTATGGGGTAGAATACATATTTGATATGGAGCTATTAGACCTGGCCATCTAATCTTATTGTCAGAAGATAAAACTTCAATGGATCCTTGCAATAACCTCGAAACACCGATACCGTAACATCCCATTTGAAGGGGGTCGATACCATTATCACTTTTCATGTAAGTGGACTTGAACACAGACGAGTATTTCGTTCCTAATAAAAACGTGTGGCCGATTTCTATCCCCGATGTTGTTCTGAGCTGACAATCTTTATCACAAGTTGGACAAACTGTACTCTTGTTTTCCACAAGTTCCGAATTCGATCGAAAGGAACATTTCTCACAAAATAAAAGTTTGTCTTCTCCAACTGACGATAGAAGATGAAATTCGTGAGAAAGTGTACCTCCAATGTTTCCTGTAGCACCCTCCACTTTAGCAAACGGTAGCTCTAGTCTACTGAACAATTTAGAATATGATTCACAGACAATTTCATACGTTTCTCTCGCCTCTGATTCACTAGCATCGAATGAATACATGTCTTTCATCTCGAATTCTCTGCCACGCAACAACAAATGTTTCGGCTTCATTTCGTCTCGGAATTTCCTAGTAATTTGGTAAAATCTTATAGGTAAACGTTTTTGAGATATTGGAGAATATGTAGCCATAAGATTAGTCACAATCTCTTCGTGTGTTGGTCCTAAACAATATTGTACATTATGTCTATCTTTAACAGTGAACAATTCAGTCAATGTTTCATCCCAACGTCCAGATTTTTTCCATAGTTTTGCAGGGGATAAGGTTGGCATTGATATTTTCTGTCCACCGATTGCTTGCATCTCTTCATCAACTACCCTGATTAATTTATCAAGCGCCCTTTGTCCAAATGGTAAAATAACATGACAACCAGAATGGCAACTTTCCACGATGGCATTATATTGCATAAGAATTTGACTTTGGCATGAATGTGTCGATCCTTCTGGATTTATTGTTCCAAAATTTTGAAAAAGTTTGGATACTAATCGTCTGCTTTTGCTCATGTCCCGGACATTGGGAGTTGATTTAGAAACCTCACTCACTTTAGTGGTAGATTTATGCCTGATTATGGCATTTTGTTTGGGTATATTCCTGATCAATACCGTTGCTACTTTATTTTGCATGATTAGGCATATGTTTTTCCAAAAACTAAGCTTTAAAACTAAAATATTTAGAAAAAACGTTTCTTATGTTGACAAATCGGCATGACAGGAAGTAGTGAAGGACGCGAGTCTGTTAAAAAGGTAACCTGACGTTTTATGACGACAGCGTAACTATTTATCCACTCCAGACAACAGTTATTTAAGATTCTCTCCCTTCGACTATAATACAAGAGTGTTTTCCAGGTACCCACAAACTGAATGCCAGTTAGATTTCATTCTTTAATGATAAACCGTCTAATAGTTTTACTATGAATACAGTTATCATAATCAATCCTAATTTAGCAGGGTTACAGGTGCCGAGGGGGCTACAGAATTATCCAAAGGGGACTAAAAGAGCACTTCACTCTTAACTGGGGGCATTTTTTTCTGCTTCATATCCATCAAAGCAACAGGTATCCGTATATAACATTATACGAAATTTCAAAGTGTGGGGGCTGTAATATCTTCATGTGGGTGATATCAAAGCCATGTCTTGATGTAGAGAGTATAATGATAACACATGGCAGGGGTGTTGCTGTTTATTGCTGAGTGGTATAGAGAGGGTGAATACAGTATAGTACAGGACAATATATACATGGACTAGTCTATTATAATACTATAGTTTAGAGGGGTGATAGGATGGGTTATTCTATTATATACAATTAGGTAATACTATTACATCCCCTTTTTTCTCAAATGAAAGTTAAAAATATACATATAAATTAGAAGCTTACTTTACAATAAATATATAAATTTGCCAATGAAGTTTCTGAACATATATACAAATGAATTTTGAATGTTTCTAAAATATATGATTATCACAGGTTCTTAACATTATCACAGTATAAAATATGGACAATTACAATTTGAATTATAGGTCTAGTCTTGTTGGTGGTCTGCTTACTCTTCCAGAGCGGGTCTGTACACCTAGTTCAATATTGGAATGGTTACCGTTTTCTGTATCTTCAATTTCTAGTTGGGTAGGAGTTGTGGTTGTTGATTGGTTTGGTGGTTGTATTATTAGGTCTGGTTCTTCTGGTATATCAAATTGAACTCTTTTCCTTCCTCGTTCTTTCAAAAATGTTCTGTTTCTTCGAACTGTATGACCATTGGGTAATTCAACTTTATATGATCGTTCTCCTACTCTTTCTTCGACTACTGCAGGTCCCCATTTGAGTGTTTTGGGGTGTTGTACGTTGACATATTGACCAGAAGTGAGAGGGCGTAGTGGTTTTACGTGTCTATCATGGTATTTCTTTTGCGTTTCTTGTCTTTCCATGAGTCTCTCAGTAATCATCTTATCTTGAGTATTGGTGTTTAGTTTTGGAAGGTTTGTTCTGTATGTTCTCTGGTTTAACAATTCTGCAGGTGATGGTAAATGGTGGTCGATTGGTGTTGATCTTAGACATAAAAGTGCCATAAGTATGTCGCTCTTGCTTTGAGTAGCTTTCTTCATAATTTTCTTTACAGTTTGAATTTGTCTTTCTATGAAACCATTGCTTCTGGCGTAATGTGGTGAACTGGTAACATGTTCAAAATCATAATCTCTGGTGAACTGTTGGTAAGATTGACTAGTAAATTGTGGTCCGTTGTCGCTCATCATTTTCTGAGGTATTCCATGTTCTGTGAATATTTGTTTGGTAATAGTTACTATCATGGAACCAGTACTCTGTCCTTTTGGTATCTTCCTGACGATTGGAAATTTACTGTAATAGTCTGCAATTATCAGGTATTCATCGTTGTCGTGGTAAAAGATGTCGGTTCCTAAGGTATGCCATGGTTGGTTTGGTATAGAGTGTTGAATGAGTGGTTCCTTTGGTTGTGATGTTTGGTATTCTTGGCATAACGTACAATTGGAGACTAGTTGGTCTATTTCTTGGTTGATGTTTCTCCAAAAGACTGATGTTTTCGCTCTCAATTTACATTTCTCTGCTCCCTGGTGTGCCATATGTACTCTTTCTAAGATTTCTGTCTGTAGTGATTTAGGTATGATGATTCTGTGTCCTTTTAAAATGATACCATTTTCTACTGCTAGTTCATCTCTATATGACCAATATGGTATGAGTGGTTTTGGTAAATCTCCTTGACGTTCCGGCCAGCCGTTGAAAATTGTTTCTTTCAAGGGTGCCAATTCAGGATCTGATGCAGTTTCATCTCTTATGTGGTCTAATTTGTTAATTGAAAAGTTGGTCATTACGGTATGGATCTGGACATCCATTTCTGGTATTGGTTCCTTTTCTTGTGGTGACAGACGAGAAAATGCATCAGCAAGTAATAGATCTTTTCCTGGTTTATACTTTATGGTCAAATCAAATGGTTGAATTCGTAACAACATACGTTGTAACCTGGGTGGTGCTGCTGTTAGATGTTTGAGATGAATGCTTTGTAGTGGTTTGTGGTCGCTTTCTACAATAAATGGTCTGCCATATAGGTAGGTGTGAAATCTTTCGCATCCATATACGACAGCAAGCATTTCTCTTTCTATGTTGGCATATCTGCTTTCGACATCTGTTAGGGCTTTGGAACAAAAAGCAATTGGTTTGTTTTCCTGTATTAAAACAGCTCCAAGTCCTCTGAGTGATGCGTCTACTTGTAGTACGACATCTTTGGTTGTGTCGAAATATGCTAAGGTTACTTCTTTACATATGCTATTCTTTATGATGTTGAAAGATTTCTGGTGTGAAGCGTTCCATGTAAATTCTGACTCTTTCTTGGTTAGTTCTCTAAGTGGTGCTGCTAGTGTTGCTAAGTTTGGTATGAATGGTCCCATATAGGTTGCTAATCCTAGGAAGGTTTGTAGTGATTTTACGTCAGTTGGTGGTTTCATTTGATCCAGTGCTGATATCTTCTGTGGATCTGGTTTCATGCCATCTTTACTGAATATGAGGCCAAAAAATGTAATCTGTGGTTGTTTAATCTTACATTTTTCTGGGTTGAAGATTAGTCCATTGGCTTTGGCTGTAGTCATCAGTCTATGCAGGTTGGTATCATGTTCTTCTGTGTTACTTCCAAACACACACACGTCATCTGCTATGCTAATGGTTCCAGGACAATCTTCTAAGATTTGGTCCATTTTCTGCTGGAAGACATCTTGGCTCATCTTTAGACCAAAAGGCATTCGTAAAAATCTGTACCGTCCAAATGGGCTGTTGAAGGTAGTGTAATAGCTCGATTGTTCATCTAGTACTACGCTCCAGTATCCATGTTTAGCATCGAGTATTGAAAATACTGTGGCACCATTTAGTTTTGGTAAAAGAGTTTCTATCGTTGGGGTTACATGGTGGTTTCTTCGGATTGCTTGGTTGAGATCTTTTGGGTCGAGGCAGAGTCGTAGACGTCCATTGGTTTTCCTTCTAAATACCAAAGAGTTTACCCAGTCAGTTGGTTCATCCGTTATTCTTCGAATGACTCCTAGCTTTACCATTTCATCCAATTCATTCTTGATATCGTCTCGTAATGTCAGCGGGACTTTTCTTGGTGCGTGTACTACTGGTGGTATGTTTGGATCCAGCTTGATGTTGTACTCTCCCCTGAATTCTCCGATACCACTGAATCGATCAGGATATAGGTTGATTAGCTGTTCTTTATCTCTTATTGGTGGTAGGGGTGTAGTTTTCTCGATCATGCAATTCATGGTGATCAATCCCAAGGTTCTTGAAGACTCCAATCCAATGATGATTGGTCCTTGGTCGTCTGTTACAAAGAACTTGGTTGGTGCTGTTATCCCCTTGTATCTGCATTGAATTGTGGCAATTCCATGGTGTTGGATCTTGTTTCCACCGTATGATATGAGATTGGTTGAACTTGGTGTGAGGTTGGTTGGTAATCCATTTATGTCAAGTTGTTTAGGGTACATTTTCTTGAAGGTTCTTGTTGGTAGAAGGTTTCCTTGAGCGCCTGAGTCCACTTTTCCTTTCATGGTACTGTTTGGTGGGAAATCTGGTAATTCTAATGTTGCGTAGATCTCGTCTCGCTGGTCTGAAGTAATGGTGTGGAATGATAAATTCTCAAGTTCGTTGAGTGGTTCTTCATTCTCTAAGGAGTGAAACTGTTTTCTACCGTGGCTTCTTTGTTTAGAGCTACTTCTGTCTCGATTGGTTGATCTCTGATATCTTCTCTGACTATTCCCACGAACTTGTCTATCTCTAGGTTGGTATGCGTTTCTTGCATGTCCTCGACAAACTTTTGCCCAATGGTTTGGTATACCGCATTTTGAACAAGTGGTGTTGAATGCAGGACATGATTTCCTATCACGTGGATGGTCTCCCCCACAGTTGCCGCATTTGGTTTCATTGTTCTTATTGTGGTATGATTTGGTAGACTTTTGTTTCGTGGTGGTATGTATTGTAGCCCGAGTTGATCTTTCCATTTGGTCCATCTGTGTAATGGTTGCTTCGTATGTTCTGGCTACATCAAGTGCTTGGTCAAGTGTTAGCTTGTCATCTGTGCCAATAAGTTTTTCTTGTACTTTCTTGTGTTTGGTTCCGAATATAAGTTGCTCAATTATTCTTTCGTTCGATTCGATGTCATCTCTAAATTTACATTTGGTTGCCTGTGTCTTGCATGTTGTAATGAAGTCATCAACTGTTTGGTTTTCTGCTTGACGGAAATGACGGAGATTTAGTCTTGCTAGACGATGGTTGGATTTCGGTTCAAGTTGTTGACGAAATTTCTTCCAGATAGTTTCGGGATCATCTTTATCTTCGCCTTGACCAAAATTCCAAGAATTGAAAATCTCAATGCCTTTCTGTCCAGTCCAGAGTAAAATGTAGGTAACTTTCTGTTGCTTTGACTTCTCATGTAGTGGGCCATCAAATATCAATTTGCAATACTGCATGAATCTCTCAAATGTTATTGGTAAGTTTTCATTCTCCCAGTCCATTGTTGGTATTTGAATACCAGTCAGTTCAGCCATGTTGTTTTAGCTTACTTGTGTTCACTTGGTTGTTGTGCAATTATTTAGTACAATGTTTCTTACTGTTTCTTTTTTTTTTTTCTTGGCTGCTTTCTTGGCTCTGTGGATGTTGCTTTACACTTCTGACACCATGTAATATCTTCATGTGGGTGATATCAAACCCATGTCTTGATGTAGAGAGTATAATGATAACACATGGCAGGGGTGTTGCTGTTTATTGCTGAGTGGTATAGAGAGGGTGAATACAGTATAGTACAGGACAATATATACATGGACTAGTCTATTATAATACTATAGTTTAGAGGGGTGATAGGATGGGTTATTCTATTATATACAATTAGGTAATACTATTACAGGGGCCAAGACCGAGCCAGTCTAAGTTCTTCCCTTTTTCTGCTGATAATGACACAGTTAGGTACTTTGTTATACCCATTTTATAAAATGCTTAGTTTTAGGGGTATAACAAGATAATTGGATGTGAAAATAGAAGTTGACAGTTTCCAATTCACAATTCACATTAAAGGTTTATAAAATTTCTTTACATTTCTTTTAAAGCTAAAAGGTTGACTATGACTCTGGGGCAATTTTGTCAACCAGCAGCTTTTAGATTTGACCTTTGAAAGTCAAACAATATTTTGTATCACAACAAATCCGTTTAGTATTAGTTAATTTGTGACAATGGAATTTCAAACATGTATCATTATTTTGTCATTTGTAGCCTGATCAGGGGCGGATCCAGGGGGGCTCGGCTCTCCCGGCTCGGGCTGCCCCTATTTTTGGCCGACTAATGTCAGAGCCCTCTAAAAGTTTGTCGCTCATGCCTTCAGTGCTCGCAGTGCTATTAAATTTGTATGTTATATTTTAGAGCCCCCCCTTTCTCTAAATCCTGGATCCACCCCTGTAAATATTCCATTAAATCATCCTGTCCTATTTATATGCCAATTATTTACTATAAATACATATAGGATGGCTGCACCAAGCATGGAATTCTGCTAGAACAGCTTATTCCTCATTGATTTCCATCTGTCATGTTATTTTAAGATACACAGCCTCTAGGCATCAAATACAGCATCATCAACGTGGGATAGAATAAATAAAACAGTGTATTTCTATACTTAAATTTTATTTTTTCAATGTTTTAAAAACAAATGAAATAGCAAGTAAAGTAATAAATTTAAAGTGATAATAATAGAATAATATATAACTTTAATCAACAAGTAATGAATAAATAATAATGATATTAATAATGAAATAAACAGAATTTAAAGGGATTGTGAGGAGTTATATATGCAGTTTTGTGTAGGAGTGGTAGTTATGGCTTTATTGCTTTCCTCTATAGCCAACAATTTTCAATGCAGAATGGTAAAGTCTGCTGCAATATGTTTTGATTTAAATTCACATTATGTATCATTTTTTCATGTTGCCAGCTGGTAATAAACTGAACTAATTGCATGGCCCAGCACATCTGTTATAAAAATGCATATTAAGCTGTAAATATCTCCTCCCCACCAGAAAACTACCATACAAACTTTTCACAATTCCTTTAAAATCTCATAACTAATTAACAACAAGAAAGTTCTTGATTTTTAAACTAAACTTAATAATCATCAACTAAGATTTGCCATAAATTTCAAACAATTGAGAAATTGTACAATCCCTCAATCATGGAAAACTACTTGATTACTTGCCAGTGCTCTGTTAGCCCAACCCTTCCTTTTTCAGTGCTCTATTTTCTGCTTCCCTTTTCCTGAGCCCAGTGATAATGAGAATTAATCAGGGGCCATAGCTATGGGAGTTTCTTGAATTTTGGGCCACGGTATGAAAAAGATTCGGAACCACTGCCTTAGCCTATTCTTCCAGCCCCAGCACTCTAGCTGCCAAAGCCTACCCTTACTTCCCCAATGCTCTGTTAGCCTAACTTTCGCTCCCAAGAGGTCTAATAGCTCAAGTCTTCACTTCCCAACACTCCAGTTCCTCCTTAAAAGTCTTTTTAAACCCTATCCATCCCTTTTTAGACCTAATCTTCCCCTCCCAGTGCAATATTAACCCTAGCCTTCTCTGTGCTCTATTAACCCAAGCCTTCCCTTTAAGCTATAAGTGAATGTAAACAAGTTGATATTGAGACAGAATAATAAAGTTAACTACAGTAATACCAGGCTATTGTATGAAGTAATATTATTAATAAACAACTGTAAATAGAATGCTAGGCAACAGTTCTTATGTAATAACCATAACAATGAGTTCTAAACCTGATACAGTCAATACAGATTACTACAGTTAAAGGCTGTTTTCTACGTAAATATCTACGCGTAACAATTGTTTTCCCTTATGGAATCAGGGACTGTATGCAGAAAAAATAACTCAGGGTTAAATTGGACTCTTGAGTTAAATTAACCATTGATTTAAAAAGGTTTTCGAGGGTTAAAATTTGATGTAACTCAAATTTAAGTTTTATGCATATTGCCCCTGGGCCCTGAATAAATCAATGGTTGCTTAAACTTATTCTTTTTATTATTTTTATTTTTTTTATGCATACAGGCCCTTGTATTATCAATTTTAAAGACAATTCAGGTTCTAGCAATCTTTTAATTTCTCCTACAAATGGAAATGATAACTTGTCAACACTAACGTGCATGAAGATATTGGCAAGGAGATACCTCTTAACATAATGAATTATAGAACTTCTTATCAAAGGAATTTACTAATGCACAGCTGACAACTTGTTCTGGCACTAAAAAAATATTCAACAGTTACTCTAATACAGTTAGACTAGTGAAAGTAAATCGAATGCATAAAACTTAACACTGAGTTAAAACCATATTAACCCTTGAAAACCTGGTTAAACCGTTGGTTAATTGAACCCAGGGTTTAGTTTTACCATGAGTTATTTTTTATGGCCTTATTCTTAAAAACTTGACTTAATACAACCTTAGTGTTTCAGTTATTTGATTGGTCAATTGGTAAATTTAGAAATATCATCCAATCAAAGTACTGTATTTCTGAAAAGTTAAGTTTTCGAGAATTAAGCATTTGGTTTCAGAGCTGGTAACTCAGCTACTTAGTATGTGCCCTGATGAATGTTGCCTGCGCTTGCAGGGTTCAGCTTGCCCTAATTGTGAATTTACAATGAATGATCTATGTCCAATGCTATCTAGAGTGACTATAGTGATTACATGAAGAAGGCAGTAAGAGAATCCTCAGATAGTTCATTTATAATAAATTAACTTTTATCACCTAGTATAATAAATTAACAAATTCTACTAACAAAGTTCACTAACAATTTACAATCACATTAAAGCACACTTCCCCTTTAATTTCTCCTTTCTTTTTTGTGACTTTGATTTCTTCGTCTCCAACTGAAGACTCATAGTCCTGCGTTTCTCTAATTGCAGAAGTTCTTGAAACAATTCCTTGACATTGTGATTAGTTTTGGCGGAAGTCTCTAAAAAAGCACAATTCCATTTCTTGGCAAGTTCTGCTCCCTCGTGCGTTGTAATTTCACGAAGAGTTTCATCACATTTATTGCCCACTAACATGACAGGAATACCATCAATGTCTCCTTTAATTTCCAAAATTTCTCCAAATATGGGTTTCAACTCCTCTAAAGATTGCCTACTAGTGATTGAATACACTAAAATAAACGCATGTCCTTTAGATATTGAAAGTCTCTGCATCGCTGGAAATTGATGACTACCCGTTGTGTCAGTGATTTGTAATGTACACACTTGTTTATTGCAGCTGATAACCTGTCTATATGTGTCTTCTATTGTGGGAATATAACTCTCTCGGAATGTTCCTCGCACAAACCGTAACACTAGCGAGCTTTTCCCAACACCACCAGCCCCAAATACTACCACTCTATAATCATTGCTCTGTTCTGGCATTACTCGCAACCGAACTGATCTATCTTTAGAGATCTGAAAAGATAAAAATATGATTGTTTAGTATAAGAAAGGGATAAATAACAAATAAATCCTTAACTGAATGAATGAAACATTGATCCAAGCCTAAGAATGAATGAATTCAGTTCTGAAAAAATAAAAATATAAATATAATCTTTAAATGACATTTAGAAGTAGGTAGAACATTAATGAAGAACAACTATTATGGATATACTACTCCTATATACTACAAGGAGTAGTATATCCATAATAGTTGTTCTTCATTAAAAATATAAATGTTGAGTATAAGAAAGGGATAAATAACAAATAAATGCTTAATTGAATGAATGAAACATTGATCCAAGCCTAAGAATGAATGAATCCAGTTCTGAAAAGATAAAACTATAAATGTTGAGTATAAAAAATTGAACAAATAAATTAATAATTGAATGAATGAATGAATGATCAATTGAAAAATAATTTTATAATGCATGGATTGTATTCTATGCCTAAGAATAAATGAATACCAAATAAATGTTTGGTATAAGGAATGAATAAATGAACAAATAAAGTAATAATTGAATGAATGAATGATCCATTGAAGAATGATGGGGATTTTAAGCCTAAGAATTTGTCTTCATACCGTACTGTAGTAAACTTTGTCCCAAGCCAATGTGTGCTAACAGAGATCTCCCCAACAAATGGTCTTAATTTTTATTTCACTCATCTTAAATATACATCATAATTTACATCAATAAAAGCAACCTTTAGACTTAAATTGTGCAATTCAGCAAAATGATAAAAACTCATAATGATAATGTGTTTTTCAACATTACATTTCAAATTGAGCAATTCACTTATAATTATTTATTTGAAAAAACAAACATCAATCAACTTTTAATTCATAGTTTTTTTAAAACGAGATTGAAATTATGGAAGTCAAAGAAAATGATGACAAGACATATTGTACCTATCCAACAGATACTGGTATAAATGTCCTACAGCAAAGCCTGAAAAACCGAGACACCCGGATATCCATGTTTATTTTTTGTTTATTAGGGTAACTACTCAATTATTGTTTTAACTTTATCTATAAATGTGCTTCCAATGAGACAAAAAGCCAACTACCTTTCCTGTGTTTCCACTGGGCAAATTGCCAGAGCCTTATGGTTCAGGAACGATTACGGTTCAGGAGCCAAACCCTTTGACTTGCATGTTGTCAATACTAAACGACTTTGTTATCAAAGCTTATATCCTTCATGAGTGTAAACACCCTGTTGTGACAATAAAGCTTTAAAATTCTCAGTGAAATCTCAGTTTATCTCCTACTACCACAAATCTAAGCAGTTTCTCTTGATAACGCTGCCTGTATGAGCATGTGAAACGTTGAGTTAATAAAAGTCAGAAATAGTATATCCATATATTTTGTGCTTCCTCTCCTGTTCTAATTCTCATTATAAGATTTGTCTGTATATAACATACTGTAATAGGCCTACAACATCTGAATAATTTCCAATTTATATTGAAAATAGATCACTAAATGTTATCTGTGTTTTACAGATGTTTCCAAGATAACACAAAATTCATGAATATCTTTGAATATATTTTTACGCAAGATGTTGTAAGTCAACTAAAATGTTCAAGGATATGTGGTTTTACACACATTCTCTGTGACAAGCAATGTTATAATATAGGTAATTTAAAACATCTCCTATTACAAATTGGCACGCTGACAAAATCTCTTTTTTATTTGACTGTGATAAATCTTGTGCCTTCAATTACAGCGTGTAATTAGATTTATAGTGATTTTTATAATGCATTACTTCATAACACAAATTAGTATATTCTCTTTGCTGTAGAGTAGGTCTATGAATCAAACATGACACAGGGGCCACAGAGCATTTCTGGAAGACTAGGGGCCTCTGGTCGAAAATTTGAACAGAATTCACCTCCACCCTTACCCACATACCAAAACTTCTGAGATTTCGACCACTCGATTTTCAGATTCAACACATTATCGTAAGAAGATGAGAAAAAAATAATATTTTATGGGCTAAAAAGTAGGGGGCATAGCTCATGATTGCTCTACTAGCATGCAGTCTACAACTTCTATTATCCGATTGGGTGGCACATGCACAGCGGACGGTGTTTACTCCTTTCGAAACACCTGATGGTACTTTTTGAAGTTGTCCACTTCTATACAACTAAATCACTTTCAATTAAATTCAAATTGTTATTTAATGTTGACTGCATATGTTTCCAAATATTGATATTTGTTATGCATATCAACTGTGGAAACATTTATAATCTTCATTATATTGTATTGAGTCAAAGTTTTTTGTGTCTCTCCTCCTTCACCCTCTCCCATTAAAAACACAAGATTGAGTGTGATACTGCCATTTATTTAAAATGACTTAAGGAATGTAAAAATAAATCATATACAAATACAAACAACAATAATGAATAAACAACAAGGCATTAAAAATTCCTAAACTAATACTGAACAGTTGGGCTTAACAATCCTTCTAAGCGCCACTCATTGAACAAAATAAACTAAATTTCTAATATATAGGTGGAAGAAGGGGAGGAGGTGGGCTTTTCAACCGCAAATTCAACGAAGTTTTCCAATGGCGGGTTGAAGAAAAACGATAATGCAACGAACCGGAAACAGATTAGCAGACGGAACTAAATTAAATACAACAAAACGGTTGGTCGACACAAAACATATTATCTTACAATAATTTTTATTTGTGTCTCTCCTCCTTCACCCTCTCCCATTAAAAACACAAGATTGAGTGTGATACTGCCATTTATTTAAAATGACTTAAGGAATGTAAAAATAAATCATATACAAATACAAACAACAATAATGAATAAACAACAAGGCATTAAAAATTCCTAAACTAATACTGAACAGTTGGGCTTAACAATCCTTCTAAGCGCCAAACACATCACTGGACAAAGTGATGTCTAGCCCAACACAAAACAAACCACAGTATCACACTCAAATGGGACGGAAACATTAAAAAGATAATACATTATAAACATGGATTAAAGAACCACCTTCCTCGTCAGACGCTGATTAGATAAGTACCGGTATATTGGATGAAAAATCATAGAGAAAATTAGTGCCGCAAACTACGTTGTCAGCTGTTAAGTTAATGTCAGATGTCTTATATTAGCTGCAAATTACTTTGTCAGCTCCCTACGGAATGTCAAATTGGTAAGATAGGCTGCAAACTCCCACCCACTTCAGGATTGTAATATATATGCCGCAAACTACGTTGTCAGCCCGCTAACATATAAAATGGACATTGTCAGTTGAAAGAGTGTTCTAAAGAGACAAATCGGGCAAACGGACGTATGATCTTACAGCATTACTACGCCACCGTCCCATTACCCGTATTGCATCTTCAGAATGGCCCTTCATAAATGCAGAGGTGGCTGCCCCAATTCGGAAAGAATGCAATTTATATTGAGTAGGCGACAAATCGAGAAAGGATACAAGACGTTGCAAATTAGTATTAACATAAGAATATGTGGCAGGAGCTCCAGTCATAAATTGAAATAAAGGTCCAGACGAGTGGGGGAAATTTTTAAAATAATGAAATAAAGAACAAGGAGCACAAGTAACACAATTAGTATTGGTGCGACAGTTACTGTCAGTGATCTGAATAGATATCAATAGTAGTTTAAGGGTGTTAATTGGGCTATTTCACGTTATGAAAAAATGGAATAAGTATATGAAATAATGATTTCTTGAGACTAGTTGTGCATTTGTTGATGATTTGGGGTTCTTCTCGATAGTTTAAGGTTGATTTCATGTCAATCAGATTTTTTTTAATGAGTTGACAGCCCTGTCAAACATGTCATAAAAATTGGACATTTCAAACCTTTGATACAAGTTTAAAAAAATGTGAATGGATCAATCTACATCAAACTTGGCATAAATGTAGACAATTACATTGCCGAGAAACGTACAGAGCGATTTTCCAAAAAAAAAAATTATTTTGGTGGTTACCATGGAAATACGAAAATTTACGAAAATTTATTTGTAGGTACGGCAAACATTTTTCAGGGGCCAAACTGATTAGAATTTTCGAAAAAACTCTCTGTACGTTTCATCCTTATTGAATAAGCTATCAATCAAGACCAAGATCGTAATTTTCCAATAAAAAATGGCTGAGAAATCTTGTACCAACCGGGACACGTTTTGCTACTTTTTCCTAATTTTTTAGCAAAAACTAACAAAATACCTAATTTCTTTTCGTTTTTTTTTCATTTTATATAGTTTACAAATAAAGTAATAATAATTATCTACAATCTGAGCCCAAAAACAATAAGTAATTCGCAAAAATTCCATCTCGTGTTTTTTTTCTCGAACGCTAGCCCAATCAATACCCTTAAGGTAAATCACTGTCAGTGACGTCATAAAAAACGCATTATAAAAGAATTGCAAGAACCACAGACGTCGGAATGAAAATTGGAATGACGCAAATTGATTGTAACAGTATCCCCGATACACATACAAAGTTTAGAAAGCCACTATACAATCTCTTTAAAGATTCACACCCAAAGTCATTGATACAAAATGAGAAAATAAAACTCCTTAGTAACTTGTTATTTATTTAACACATTGCATATATAAATGAATAAAAGCTATTATAACACCTATATGACTGTTAAAATCACCTTGAATCATATTATAGCCTTTATATCTATAGAACAGAATAACAATAACAGTATAACGTTTTTATCATGTTATTCTTCATTAAAATAATATTCAATAACCACGTTATGCTTGTCAAGTCAACAACTTTATTTATAGATATTCATAATTAAATTTTAATAATTAGTGGAATTTAATTAGTTTTAAACCAAAGTATGTAATTAAATGGAGAGATATAGTATATTAATATTTCAATTATTTCTGTTTATCGTGATTTTGATATAGTTTTTATAACACAAACCTCAGAATTTCTCTTGACAACAAGCATATAAAAAACTCATTTAACTAATAAAGATCTCATGTAAAAGATGTAAAAATTTTAAAGTTATCATTTTATTTTTCATTATGAAGATTGAAAAACACTACTACTTTGCTTTTAATCAAAGCAAAAAATTTAAATGACTCCATTTTTAATGGTAAAATCAAAAATTCCTGAAGATAAATTAAGAAAATAGAAATTTCAAAATTACAATTTAAATCTTGTTTTAATTGGTTGAAGCTAATTGACAGTTTGGGTACAAGGTTAACCATTGTAACTAGCATGTAATAATCTAAATTCCTGCCTTGAACCAATAAGAAAGTTTTGAGATGAACTATTTTTAAGTGACATTAATTTACAAGATGAATTATGCATCAATTGGAAAATGAGTTGGAAAATTTCAAAATTTAATTCACACAACTTTATTGTTTATAAGACATAAAGAAGCGCAAAAACTAAAGCAAGAAAATCAAAGATTTCATTTCTTACAATAACAAAAAATTATTTGAAAATAAACTTTAAAAAATCAAAAATTTTAGTTTTTCTATATTACAATTTAATATCTGAAAACTTACTTTCAAATAGGGATCACTATTCATCAACATCTGAACAAAAATCCTAGAAAAATCATTACCCTGTTTTATAGACACAATCCAAGACACAGACTGCGAAACCTCCTCGGACCAACTCTTTTATAGTCAATCAGTGGTGGAAATTAGGTGAACACTGAACAGAGAATGATTAATTAGGTTTACCTGACAATCCTGACATAAAGAGTCTAACATTAATAATTAATACACGATTTAAACGACATCAGAAACCTTAGACTTGATCCTGTTATACTTTTACTCTTATTTCACCCGACCAATACCAATATATAATATATATATATACTGTACTATTAATCAATACCTGCTATATAATTCATTTCTGATCTATTTTTAAACATATAGACCTAAGATTAACAACACAATAATTAATTAACGTGTCTTATTACTAGGCTAGATATAGCTTGTTATCTTACAATAGGCCAGGGTAAATCAAATTAATTGATATATTATTATAAAGCTATGTAAACAGAAAACACAAGTTGGGATTTGGAAGACCAATGGACAAATTCTAATTTTAGTTTCAACAGAACTTTTGTTCTCCAGGATTCGTTAACCAATGTAAATTTTAATTTAAACATGCAAAAAGAAATAATCCTCTGCAATTGACTATAAAAAGATACAATTACATATTAAAAAGAGACAGAACTTGGGTTCCCCAGGATTCTTTCCACTGACTGAAACCCGAAAATCCTGTTCTAAATTTTGAAAAAGCAAAAAGATAGGACCTTCAAAATTTTCCTCAAGTATTTTACTATAAAAAATGATATAGCTATGCATATAGGAATGAAAACAGACCTGTTCAATAATGAAAACCAAACTATCTTAATTAAAGAACGATTACCTGTTTAACTGAAATAATCACTATATTATACAGTTATTTAAAAACAGAACTCAGGTTCTCCAGGAGTCTTTCATTGAAAATTTAAACCAATATTAACCAAATAAAAAAACACAAGCACAATGAGAAAATATTTCAAAACGAAAGGCTTCAGGTGTCTTGAAGAATATGCAAACACTGCTTGGCACCACACCTGTCCATATTTCTCAATGATATTAATTCAATAGGTTAATGATTTCTGTCACAAAAGTCCAAAAATCTAGTACATCTTTATAAATGCAATAAGACTTACGCTTACTTTTCTTCCTTAGGAGGTTACACTTCTTTGGAAAGCATGCAATCTTTTCTTGCTCTTTATGCTGGACTTTACAATACTATTAAATATAATATTTATATCTCCACTAGCCAATACTGAGGATGGTATGGTGTTTGTGTCTATTGCATCAGCATAATTATGTTTTACTATACTTTTAAATTTACTATATATAGGCCTAAATATATTTGTAAAATCATAACAATGCTTAGTAACATCATTAATGTACATATATAGACAAGATTAAGAAATTTAAATACATATAGAATAATAAGATTAACTGTTTAAATTAAGATTATCAAAATTAAAGAAGTTAAGGATGTAATCCAATGTCAGAACCTAAGATTACATTAATTAAAGAAGTTAAGGATGTAATCCAATATCAGAACCTATTGAATGGTGATGGAAACCAAAACATTCTATTTCCAGTTTGATAAAGTAAAAAAAATTAAACAACCCCATTTGTAAGGATAGCAAGGTAACAATAGGTTCTAGATGGTCAACTTACTAAACTCAATGACTGATTTGATTTGAAAATGTACAGCAAAAGGATTTTGAGTAGTTTTACTTTCAAATTTGAATGTAGAGGATTCTTTCATGGTTCTCAGTCTAACCTTCAAGCAACTTTTGGATGATGACCTAAGTAGACCAATCTAATCATTTTAAAATGCAAATCTAAATGTTTTGTTTGATTCCACTTATTCTTGTAAAATTGTTCTTGATCTTCTGTTGAATGATATTGAAACAATCAAATTCCCTGTTCAATTTTTCCATATGAAAATTCTAAAATTAGGCATTGTTCATACTGATTTTTATTGAAATTTATTGAAAGTTATCATAAATTTTGACAGTATTAGCTATGTATTCTCTCAAAATAGGCATGTGAAGTGTAGGTGTATGTTTTCATGCCTGGCAAAGGGTTTCTAAAAAGTGATATCAAACCAGGATGAGGCAGCCAACTAAATTCTCTGAAAACATCCAATATATTTTGATCGGTTGTCAAATTTTCCTGGTGACCTGAATTTATAGCTAACATAGTTGTCATTGTTTCAGATAAAAATAGAATATTGTTGACATTTGATTTACATACTGAATCCTTACATAGTCTTCCAAAATTCAGAGCTCTGATTTTGATACAGCCAAAGATAAATCAAATCTTTCTTTCTTCCCCCATGCTTCTTTTGAACATGGTTCAGACCTGTTGTTGACTTAATTTATCTTAATTAACTTTTAAAATTTAAGAAGAAATGTACTTGAAGATGCAAAATTCCACTTTGAAACGTCTTAAACACTTAACTCTCCAATACCTCCATCATAACTTATATTTCAATTAAAAAAAAATTGCAAATTCGATATATCATTAAAAAGTAAGAAATCGGCAGTTATTGTCAGTCGTTCTTTAAGTGATATGAACAGCACCCTCTTGAATTTAAGTGATCCAGATTCAAATTCTTGATAAAGATATATATTCTCTGTTTTAACATTGGCTTTCATTGGTTTGTATTAATCATTATTATAACTAAATAACATTTGGTATAACAAAAACAAAAAAGATATACATATGAATTTTGTCAGATAAATCATTCAAATCACCCACAGTATGTAAGTAAGTCCTTTAAAATTTGATTTAGAAAAGATAGACTTGGCATTAAACTTCTACCTACTATCTTCACTAGGCTACATATTGCGCAATGCAGAGAAATTAAAATTTCAACATTCAAATAAATTCTATGTCAATTTTCATATCCCATCTGACCATGACATGAAGACAAAAAACAAGCAGGAAATGTCACTTGATCAATCACAAACTGACAGAAAACAAATTACTCTGATTCCACTTGCTGTCGAAAGTTCATCCAATCTTCTCTTCTCATTTGAATAATAAAAAATAAACTTTGAAGGAAATGCATAAAATTAACCAGGTTGACACTCCAATAGAAATGTTGAATAAAATGAGACCTGAAAAGATAACAATTTTTCTTGGCAAAAACATTGAACTCTAAATAGTTTGTACTCTAACAAAATAGTTTGTACACTAAATGGTTCATATACTAAATAGTTTGTACTCGAGCTCAATAGTTAGTACTCTAAAGAGTTTGTACTCTAATTAAATAGTTTGTACTCTAGCTAAATAGTTTGTACTCTAGCTAAATAGTTTGTACTCTAGCTAAATAGTTAGTACACTAAATGGTTCATATACTAAATAGTTTGTACTCTAACTAAAAAGTTTGTACTCTAGCTAAATAGTTAGTACTCCAAATACTCTAAATAGTTTGTACTCTAACTAAATAGTTTGTACTCCAAATACTCTAAATATCTCTACACTCAATAATTCGTATTCTAAATAGAACGTCACATCAACCCTTGGAAATGTTGAGTCTTCCCCTTCAGGGCATTAAATTATGCTGTAAAATACTACCAATTTCTACAGTAAATAGCATCAATGCTATCAATATGAATAGGAAAAAATAAATCACACGATAACGCGCAAACAGTAGGTAAAAAGTCAATATAATGAGAGTAAATGTAGCTACGTTTCGGGACTAATCCCTTTTTCCAGCCAAAAATAAATTTAAAAATATTAAAAGGCGAGAAAGGTCCTAAGAGAAATGAATAGTAGAGACTATAATAACTATCAGACAGACAGACAGACGGACAAGAAAGACAAGAAAGATGCTAAGACAAGAAAGATGGTAGGTGAATTATACTGCATGTTCTTCTTATTGACTAACACTGATATTGATTATATTTCTTCTACTACAGTTTAATCTGGTTATCTTCTACTTCATTATAGACACGTACGTACGTACGTCTCAGGCTGATGTGGTACACTGGCTTTTTAATTCCATTTTGCTGATATGTTTTTATATAAGAATAAGCTTTAAAAATTTTAATACTAATTTTCAGTTATGGATGAGATCAGCTTCGTTTGCAATTACAGTATAGGGTATCAGTAAAGCACATCATTTCATATTTGACAACTGTGGTAGTTCAGAAATAAAAAAGATATTCTCGAATCCAATAAAACAGTTTGGCAATACTTTGGTAGCAGCCAAAGAACTTTCCTAATGAGAAAGTATATCAATCACCAATGAGGAAGTATTTCTTAATGAAAAAATGAAAAGTGATATCAGGTGTCTTAAAAAGTAGGGGAATTGTAGACAGAGATTCCAGCTCATATTGCAGTACAGTAATTTTTTTGATTACACCCCAACATTATCATTTACCTTTCATTTTTTGTATATGTGTTTTCTACATAAGGCATAGAATTACTAAACGACGAGTCATATTTTTGACTTTCAAACACAAGGAGAAATGTGAACACTATTACTGGTTCTGAGACCAAAATTACATTGATTAAACGGATGGTGAACATATCCCTTTTAGTCTTATTAGTAGCCTACTTCCTTGCTCATCTGTTGCTCTGGCCATTAAAAAGAAATTTCCATAAAAATAACTAGCCAAGAGCATAGAGCAGTTACTGAAGTTTGCAGACAAAACCTAGTTTACATTTCCTTGAACTCTGTATAAAAAATCTAGTTATCAACTCAACCGGGCCAGTCTATTGCATGATTGAGATAATAGCTTGATATTCAATGGAATCAAAATGGTTTTCATCCTGCAACAGACTAGAATCTAGGTCATCTTCTGACTCGGTACCATTAATACTGTAAAAAATCAATGTCAGATTTTGCCTCAGCCAATCAATACCACCCATTCATGAAAATTGTGAAATTTATCTCATTACTGTTGTTTTACTGGTCTAATTCCCAGTTGATTCGCTGATTGAAGAAATGCTGTTGATCTATATGGAGTGAAATCCAATATGTCTACTGTGTTTGTTTTAGCTGAAGGGAAGAGGAGGAGATGAATTCAATAATGTCTAAGCCTACTCTACTCTACCATTGAATATTCTATGATCAAATGTGACTGGGCCAGCTGAGTTGCAGCTGAGTTAAAGCTTAATTGCAGCTGAGGTAAAGCTTAATTTCAGCAAGGTTGAAGCTGAGTTGCAGCTGAGGTAAAGCTTAATTTCAGCAAGGTTGAAGCAGAGTTGCAGCTGAGGTAAAGCTTAATTTCAGCAAGGTTGAAGCTAAGTTGCAGCTGAGGTAAAGCTTAATTTCAGCAAGGTTGAAGCAGAGTTGCAGCTGAGGTAAAGCTTAATTTCAGCAAGGTTGAAGCTGAGTTTCTGACGAGGTAAAGCTTAATTTCAGCAAAATAAAGCTGATCGAGTTTCAGCTGAGCAGAAGAGATTAAAATGTCCTAACCTTCAAAAACCTATTTCTATATCTATAGATCAAGCCGCATAACAAAAAACCTACAAGCAAGATATAATTATTACAAAATATAGGCTACAAAGCAACTTTAAGTCGCCATATAACTAAGCTAGACACAAATGCACTGTAAGAACAAACACATTGAAGGTTGAATGTTGAAATATTGAAATATTTAGTTTATGGTTTATGTCAATAAACTGTCTTTATTTTCTACACTAGACCACAACTCACACCTACCTTGAAAAAAACCCAGGTTATTGGAAAATTTAATCTACTGAAAAAATAAAAAATTCTGAACAAATGTCATGAGTCTAGATGAAATTGAAAAGTAATTTGTCACACGATATTTCAGGGGTATATATTTGAGTAGGTTGAGTATTTCACAATAATACAATAAAAATGGTGTAGGCTAGTTTGGTTTCTTTCTAAATTTATATCTGATAGACTCATTTCAACACTTTTGGAATATTTTTTTTTGTAAACTCAATCTCGTGTGAAACATTGCTGTGACCGTTGTCGCTACAAAAGCAATGTTTACTCTCTTTTAGAACACCCAATGACTCTCTGAAATTTGTTTTATTAACTCTTCACCGTTATTTTTCCTCATAGCCAATTTAGTTTTTTAGTAAATTGTTTGTCAAATCTAGTATTTTTTTTGTATCATTTTTACTTATATGCACCTGTATGAACTAAAGAGGACAGACAAATGCCATGCAGTGTGCAATGAAAGAAATCTTATTTGCAAT
The DNA here is from genome assembly GCA_029955415.1 of Lottia scabra. Taxonomy (NCBI): domain Eukaryota; kingdom Metazoa; phylum Mollusca; class Gastropoda; family Lottiidae; genus Lottia; species Lottia scabra. The sequence continues at coordinate 11,202,177 of JARJEI010000009.1, forward strand.
TTCCAGTTGATGAGGGATCTTAAGCATGCACAGCTGCAGGCCTCAGTGAGGAACGACTAAACACTTTTACAAATATTTTGTCACTGACCATATGGTATATTTGTTAAATAGATTTTTTATAAGTATATAAGTGTACTATAACATCATGGACATTGAGCAATAGGTAATTAATTAACTTGATTGTGCTTTGTTTAATTCATTAACAATAACACATGTTACAATTAGTACCAACAAAACATATTGTGTTTAATAAATACATGTGTAATATATAATTATTCCCAATTGAAATCCATGTGTTATTGGCAATTGAAAATAAAAAAAGACTGTATTTTAGAGATCAATGCCTTTATATAGAAAAGACATAAACAAAGAGTGTAAGGGAAATTTCTTTTTTGAGCTATATTTGAATGGATTTTTTGATTTTCGTGTAGTTCTGGAACTTCTGTAGACCATTTACATATATTCATGTCCCCAAAAATGATGACGGTACCTCTTTAGAAATTTAATTGCCGAATTACATCACTTGGTGGAGATCCCACATTTCATCCAATTAAAAGTTTTATCGTTGTGTAAGCTATTGAATGTTTAAACTATCATTAATCATAAGATTGGTTGAAATTGAAATTCCTATTTACAGCTCACAAGGGAAAACATTCTACCTTTGTAAATGTCACTAGGATGAGTGGGTGGCTAGAAAAAAATCGTTGACAGGAAAAGTTCTGAGTTTCCTGTTAAACTACAGGCTTTCAAACTGATGAGAAAAGTTATTGGAATTATTTCAATTATTCTGTAATTTTAGTCGTTAAAGCTTGTCAATGTAAAAATCTATGAATTGCATTTTTTAATCTAAACGTTCAATCAGAGAGTTGTAAAACATATTTCTAAATATCAGAAGTCATCGAAAAGGTTGACCATTATAACCTTCTCATATAACTTTACTATTAAATTCTGCAGAATTCAAGGAATGGATATAGTTTGTAACGTTCATAGTGGCAAAATTGAGTGGTGTTTCAGAAGGTTAAAGAAACCCCCACTCTTACTTTGCAGTGGGGGGATCCAAGTGGGGGCTCAAAATTCTTAAAAGGCCTATTCATGAACCTCATACTTCAAAGAATTTCAACAACAATAAAAGTATACTCGATGTCTGAGTGTAAGACAATTGCCAGTTAAATATACTTTGAGCACTCTAGGTTTTTGGAATTGCATTTTGAGCATTATCAGCTTTTAATTTATGTCAAATATGTAAAACTATAGTGCAAATCTAAAAGTATGCTGATTCCCCTTTTCCAGTTCCACACCCTATATCATTCATTCATTAGCTGAATCAGCTAACTGGGATGTAAAACTTCATTTCATTTACTTACTCTAGTGCTATTGAACTCTAATTCTCAGATCTTAAAAAAAAAACACCTTCAATGTCTAGGTTTCTAGACTTCTTCTAGCTAATTTGAAAGACTTACAAATAATTTGAAAGACTAATTTTCAATTTTGAATAAGAACCAAACACCCACTGACATTTCAATTTGGTTTTAACAACAGAAAGTAACTTTGACATTTATTGAGAAGACAATGAATTAAGTAGCACAATTAGACAATAACCGGTTTTCTTCTAAACTTCAATTTGTAACTTGATCAAAATGTAATTCTCTAAGGGATTTCGTTGTCTAAATATGTAAATAACTAGTTGCTATGGTCTAATGACATCATAAGAAATGTCTACATGAAGAATGGTACTACACATAGGTTCGTGTATGAAAAATCTTTAAAGTGCAGAAAAAAGAAAAAGCAACATCTATATTTTACAAGGATAACAACTTAGATTCCGTGCGGATCCTTTCTCCCAGGATTATCCATACCTTTGTACAGCTGGGTGGACTGGAATTATGAGTGAAGATGATTTATTCAAGGTCATCGGACTTTCACACCCTGATTGAGAACCGAACTTTCAAACATAACAATCTTCATTTCCTCGTATCCAAGCAAATGTTGTCATGTTTGTAAAGAATGATGCGCTAACCACTGTGCTATAGAACCTCACAGCCTGTACTGTTAGGAATATAAGTTCCACTATAATAACTGTTCCAAAGAACTTTTGTTTGGTAATAATTGTTCCATTTGGAATTTTCTTTATGAAATATTTCATCTGGCTTCATGAGGAATCTTTAAAGTGCACAGCCTGTACCACATGGGTCCTTGGTTTATTGTAATCTGAAAGATTAGTTGCATGCTTTCTCCTTGTCAGCCCCTCTGACCTTCAACAATGCCAGGGGTAAAATGGACTAAAGAAGAACTCATTATGTATTTTACCCATGACAGAGAAGATGTGCTTGTACAAGATTTTTTGTTCAAAGTAAATTACCTAGTTTGTAATATCAGCTGCTACTACAAGCGAACGTTAACTCGCCATCTACCAACCAACCAATCAACCGTAAATTGCATTTGATAATATAAAATATTCTGATTGATGTTTATTTCTGTAACCTCGTTAAAATCTATCAATTGTTTATTATTTAATCAAAAACTGAGGCAATCATTTTGTTATCTCATCAGTGACAATAATAAACACCCATGTATTTCTTCATCTTTAGATAAACATAAGCTTTCTATGAAAAAAATGTGTTGTACTGAGCAAGTGCTTTTGTATAATATTGCTTTACAGCAAGATAACATAAATGCCAATTAACATAACTGCCAAAAAAACACGATATAATGAAGATAGAAAAGTAAGAAGGTCATTGTACGACCCTACTGTAGTAGCACGTAGAGTTAAAAAAGTGAACGAAACAAAAGTTTGGTGTAAGAGTGACATGAGAAGGGTATTCTAAAAAAAAGCACTGGCCTAGGTCATGAAGTAAGAAACAAAATGAGATGATTAGTTTAAAAACATGTTAGAAACAGATACATGGATCTTGTTTTTCGGTTTTCTTGGTTCTGGAGAATCTAATCTATAAAGCATAACTAAAGGAAATAAACTTGAATAACTTCTATATCGGTGCTCATTATCCAGTTGCTGAAAAGGGTCTAATTTTTATTAGACGGATGAAATCGGTTAAAAAATATTAAAAAACTTTAGAAAAAAAACCATATAATATGATACACTACTCTTTTCTTAAGTTACATTTCCTTTCACCTTGATTAAGAATAAATTTCATCTATAATAGAGTTTCCATTGTTATAAAAATTTAATGTGCATCTGGAACATTGAAAGCATCTATTGGTAGGCCTAATCTACAAATCCAATGTTCAGTTAATTGGCTGTAGATAGTATCATTCTGTTAAAATTAAGCGTTTTATGACGTCAGTGTAGTAAAAAGTGCTAATAGTGGATTAACAGATTTTGTGATGGATTAGCACCTATAGTATAAATGACGTCACAGCTCATTCAGGATTTTTTAATTACAGAAACACAGATATCTGATTCAAAATGGGATTATGCAAAGACAAGCTATAAATCATTTTTGATACAAACTAAAAGTTAAAGAACTTCTTTATAATTCATGAAAAAATATAGTTTGCGATATATGTTCCACTATAATAACTGTTCCAAAGAACATTTGTCATGTAATAATTGTTCTATTTGGAAATTTTATTATCGTATATTATAAAACTAGCCCTAACCCTAACTGGAGAAAATATTATATGATATGATAATTTTTGTTCTTCCAGGAATATTTATTATGAGGAACAAATATACAGTCACATGTTGTCTACCAACCAACAACAAATTAAACACAGTTATAGCTTCTGACTCTTCAGTATCTCCTACTATTACACAGTTTATAAATCAAATTAATACAAATTGGTTATCAATAATTCATATACTCACCCCACTTTCTGATTTATGTTTAGTTCCCTTCATTTTTATCACAACTCCTGTAGTAAGGTGGTCTTACTCAAATGTACTGGTGTCTTGCGGTGAATTGTTTCTTTCAATCTACCTAATCTCAAAGTACATTTACTTAATGGCACCCAATATAAAGAAACGATTATTTATATTATACAAAATTTTGTTCACAAGTCTTAATATGTACTTTTATCTACATGGTTTAAACTTGTAATAACCAATTCAGTTTCAGACAAAACCAGTTTAACCAAGAAAGTATTTTGACGTAGTAACTTTACAAACTATACATGGAATCATAACAAAACCCACTCAGCAATCTTCTGGTTGAGAGACCTGGCAATCCATTTCCCAAGATCAATTAAAGCACTCTATATAGTGTTCTCCCTCACGCAATCATAGACGGAACAATTCCCCAGGGATATTCTACATCTATCAAAGACAGAATAGTAAATGTGATTGTATAGAATAGATTGGGGTATTGATTTAAGGTTGGTTAATCAATGAGTTTGACGTAAATCTATATAATTAGACCTTTACACAAATTATACATTCCTTTCATTGATTCTCTAGCCTCTATATATATCTCTTACCCACGGCTGTTGTGGTGGGTGTATTAACCAGACACACCTGAACCGACTCAAATCAACCATGACATGGGGTGTATCTGACAGTACCGTTTGTCTGCCATTTCAGCGAGGGGCTCTCAAATTCATTTCATCCGTTCTCTAGCCTCTATATATATATCTCTTACCCACGGCTGTTGTGGTGGGTGTATTAACCAGACACACCTGAACCGACCCAATTCAACCATGACATTGGGTGTATCAGCCAGTCATGTATGATTGAAGGTCTACCATTTCAGCAAGGGGCTCTCAAATTCCCTTCATTGATTCTCTAGCCTCTATATATATCTCTTACCCACGGCTGTGGTGGTGGGTGTATCAACCAGCCAGACATTAACAGTTACAAAAACTGCTCACTTCATCAATGGTATGGTTTGAAGTCTACAAAAATTCCCGAAATTTCAGCCAGGATTTTTTTTATTAACCAGAAACATCTAACAAAAGATCCCAAATGCTCAATTCAGCTAAACTATCCCCTGTTTTTTTTTTCTCTTAGGTGTGTTAACTAGTCCTATTCTATTGATTCTTTTAATTCTAAAAATATCTTTACCCAGGTATTTATGTGGTGGGTGTATTAACAAGTTATATCTGAACAGGATTTACAAAACTATCACATAATCAATCTGATCATGATCAGTTACATCTGAACAGGTTTTACAAAAGTATCACATAATCAATCTGATCATGATCAGTTACATCTGAACAGGATTTACAAACCTATCACATAATCAATCTGATCATGATCAGTTACATCTGAACAGGATTTACAAAACTATCACATAATCAATCTGATCATGATCAGTTACATCTGAACAGGATTTACAAAAGTATCACATAATCAATCTGATCATGATCAGTTACATCTGAACAGGTTTTACAAAAGTATCACATAATCAATCTGATCATGATCAGTTACATCTGAACAGGATTTACAAAAGTATCACATAATCAATCTGATCATGATCAGTTACATCTGAACAGGATTTACAAAAGTATCACATAATCAATCTGATCATGATCAGTTACATCTGAACAGGATTTACAAAAGTATCACATAATCAATCTGATCATGATCAGTTACATCTGAACAGGATTTACAAAACTATCACATAATCAATCTGATCATGATCAGTTACATCTGAACAGGTTTTACAAAAGTATCACATAATCGATCTGATCAGTCTCATCTGATTTTTCAGCTACTCAGACCTAACCTTGAACACACTTAACAATACAACTAAATTCAGCTCAGGACCTAGCCTTGAAAACACTTAACCACACAACTAAATTCAGCTCTGACCTAACCTTGAAAACACTTAACAATACAACTATACAGGACTCCTATTGCAAGTCTAGAAACACACCTTTCGTAGATTGGGTACCTCCTCAAAAAAAATTAAGAGAATTTGACACCTTAACATTCGATTTCCTGACAATTACTAACAAATTTAGGGGTCATTTGTATTAAGACTGCAAGACCACCACCAGAGAATCTAAAGATTATTTGTTTAGGGTCTGAGGTATGTTGCTTAGAACATTTTGAGAATTAGATGCCCAGAAACACAATTTCCTGACATTTCCCAGACAAAGATTATTTGTTTAGGGTCTGAGGTATGTTGCTTAGAAAATTTGGAGAATAAGAAACAATTTCCCAGCCAATTTAAGATCAGACCAAGAAATATCATCAAATACTTATTAATGATCAGTCCCAGATTTCATAGTTTACAAAGTTCTTACCTGTATTGAAAGACAAGTTACTAGTCCAGAAGAATCTGTAAACTGACTGTTCAACATCCAACAATTCAATGATAGTGTGGACTTGTTCTATGTACACCAGGTAAATTGATTGAAATTGATTGAGGAAATTTTTAATAAAATTTAATCATCTGAAGCCATAAATAAACGTTAATTGTATCAATTCCAGTATCATATTATATCTATCATGTGAAAAGATAAATCGGGGCAAAAATAATTACTGTGACGTCAAAAGAGTGAAAAAATCCATGATTTCTTAATGATTTAATAGTCTTAATTGTAAACATAGAACAGGTTTCGAATATTCTCAACTTGATCAAAATAGAAATAGACCCATAGTCTGATATCAGTCATCAATTATAGACTCAGACAACAATTAACTTCACATACCAAACTATGGTAGATTGTGTAACATGATCTGATTCAACTGACATTGATCTCAATAAGAGACATCTCAAAAATAGTTATATAACACTTCTTTTATTAATTTTGAACAAAATGTTTGAAAAGGGCATGCTTCCTAAAAGAATACTACTACCTCTTAGAATGATCAAAAAATAAAATGTCAAACTTGGTCAATAAAAGTTTATATTCATTAGGCAACTTGTCTGGTGTCATAACTATACTGTATAATCTGATACTGGGGAGGAGGGGGGGGGGACAGGGGGACAGAATAATTTATGGTCTAATGACAGGAAAACTCATTTGCGCGTTTTGCAACCCATCTCTATTCGCACAAGCATCGTTACTAATGGGCACACGCAGCAAATTTTTATTGCTCTCATATTTTCGTCAATCATATGTGATCAGTATAGATATCACTGGTGCCCCCCACGTAGAAAAAGCGATATGCGTTTGGCATTCCTGTTATCAAGTCAAGATTCATTTTGTGAAATCCCTACAACTGCGATATTTATTTGATATATTAAATTACACACCACCAATATCTAATATAGTTAGACGAAACCACTAAGGTGGTGTTATTTTGGGGAAATGTATATATAAATAAATTATATCAATTACAGATTTAAGGGGTAAATAAAGTAGTTATAACCCTTCAGAGTTTTCAATAAATCAAGCCCGTTGTTTCTGGCCTTACTGTGTAAGCGAAAATAGTGTCCGGGGGTATTTATGTCCGGGTTGGACATAATACGCTAGATAGAACTGTCCTTTATTTAGTCATGGACATGTTTCACTAGTTAAAAATGTCCATTGGACATGTTTCACTAGTGCTAAATGTCCATCGGACATTTTCCACTGGCGGACATTGTACACTTTTACAACTGTACTAACTAATAAACTTCCAGACTCAAACATTCAAATTGGCAAGGTCAGGCTGCTACAGACTAATTAAAAACATTTCTATAATTTGAGGTCCTTTTTCCTAAGTCATATCAAGATTAAGGCTTCTAACTAGAAACTCTAGATTGATAAATTTGAAACTAAATTATTACCAAATCAGTTCTTTCAGCTCCGAATTCAAATCTTAATCTTAACCAACAGTGCATTAACTCTCTTAGGAATGTTATACACAGCCACAAAATGCTATCTTTTTCTACAATCTGACAATAGTTCAACACTAGAACACCCTCATATAATCTTACATCTTACATGATAATTGGCACATAAGCCAAACCCTATCTTGAGTATAACCAGAGTGAAATGTTGTCATCAGTTTCAATGAATTTTAAAAGTTCAGCAAAAGCAGACCCAGCTCAGAAATATCATCAAGCAAGGTGATGCAATGTTAATTAAAGTGTTTCAGAAATAGTGATCACAACCTGCCTCAAGGGCAATATACCAGCTGCACAACATAGATACTATATACCTATATCAAAGGATCAAGGATTGCATGGAATTCAAGCTTTGTATATTTTAATGACAAAGCTTCATTTGAAGTATAATTTGCATAGACACACCCTTCCCCCTTCAAACACCAAATTTTGCCCACTTTTCACTTGAAAATCACAAGATAGAAGCATTTTCATGTCTTTGGCCCCCTCCCTACCTGAGATTTTAGGTTCAGACTGGAAATGGTCTGAATAGCAGGCATCAGTTAAACAAATGTATAGGAAAGCAAAGGAAAGGGTCATTGACTGAAATAATACCAAACATTATAAAGACTGTTTCTTAAAGGTTATATCTGCACTCCCCTTGATATAGTTGCATGATTCAATCCAAGAGGAAAGATCAGAAAGGAAATCCTCACCTTGTCATTTAATAAGATATATGATGACCTAAATATCGACAAGATAACACCCCCATCTTTTTATATACAAGACTCAATACCTACTAGTATTATATATCATATATCTAATTAATCAATTTATCTTCTGATCAAAACCCAATCTGTATGGTACCAAACATTGTGCATATCTGCACTACCACCTTGCAGACTGACTGAATAAAGCAAGGGTATAATTGAGCTGTAATGAAATAGTAGTAAGTAAATTGAACAAACCTCCATATTCTCACAGATTCCAGGGTTTTTAGAATTATGTCGTATTGATCTGCTAGTCGCGGCCATACTAGAACCACGGCTAAGACTGCTTGTAGCAACGACATTTGTCGATTTCGGTTTACTGGCAGCAGTGGTTGAATTTGATTTCTGCATGTCTGTTGAGTTAAATGAAATCACAAATCCTTGAATTGCATAGCTGTGTCACAGAAATACACGTTATATCTGAAATCCATCATGTTACAATGATCTGACATCAAATTCCACCATAGATAAGTCATAAATAACAGTATTAATAGAAAACATGCGCACACACAGAACTGGTGGAATTCATTGATCCGTTCTAGTTTGGCCGTTTCGTTTCCGACTGCCAGTCAGGAATATTGGTTCTCGTCAATAATACATTTAAAGAGAAACATCTGACATCTTATCTAATTATCTCAACAATATAGGTTCTATTCCTTCTTAATACACTATACAGGCTCGGCTTTTCTTCCTTCCATTGTCTTGGACTATCAGGAATATATAATACAGCCTGTTTATGACATTCTGTTTAACTTACATCGAGGTAATTAAAAATTCTGCAGCTTTAAATGGATCATTGGGCTAGGTTTCTTTTTCTTAAAAGGACCAGAAAGAGGTGATCCTGAACGTCTACTTTCATGCTTTACCTCCTAGGGCGTCATAGCACATGCTCATGCCAAAACACAAGGTTTTCCTTTGGAAAAATGGCTCAAATTTGGTGCATTTTGAACAATTCATCGGGGTTTAAGTGTTAATGTCGGGATTTCCAACTTTAATTATCATCTAATTCTTCAAAAATACTTCCTCACCAACCAATTACGTGGGGGATCAATAAGACCCCCCCCCCCCCTTTCTAAGTTCAGGAAGGAATAGAGGTCGCGCGGACCACCACCCCTTCCCCCCACTCTCCTTCCCCATTTTTTCCCCTGACTTTGTGCTGACTATGTGGGAATTCTGGGGTTACTCGGATACTTTCAGGCTCTTAAATTGGAAAGGCTACATATTACAGTGTACATGCATAGTGATAATGAAGAACTAAAGCAGAATGAAGCATAAAATGGATCATTGGGCTAGGTAACACGACTTCCTCCTGTCCAGCTCTTCGGGAGGTTACTTGCAGTGCCTCTTTGGGAATCCCATACACAATTTCTGCAGGTTTAAATGGTATATATACTCTAATAATTTCGAGCCCAATTTTTGGATAGGCTACTCAGTGCCAGGGGTAAATTTGAAATGTTTGAGGGTGAAATTTGAAAAGAGGGAGGATTGGGGGTGAATTACAAAACGTGAGAATTTTATTTGTAGAAGAATATGATATAGTAGAGTTTTCAGGGCACAGGGCAACATTATTCAAGATTTCTGCAGGTTTAGATGGTAGCCTATCTTAGACGAAGCTACTTTCGGTCCCAGTTTTTCTACATTCAAATACTCCCCGACCCAACATACACACTGTCTGGAGTTACTCGTCTTCAAAAGCAAAAAGACGTCGGTAAAAGATTAAGGTACTTTTACTTTGAGGCAATCAAAAATACTGAAAACATAAATTATAACAGAAATAATTTATGACTGAAAGTTGAACGTTCTGCATTTTCGAGGGTTGATTTTGATTTGGATTACATTTTATTATTGTTTATTTGGAATAAGTGAAATGTAAAGCTGGAATCGTGTCTGTTGATAGCCTACCAGGAATAAAGTTTGTTAATATCTTAACGACTCGAGACAGATAAACTATGATGGAATTGATCTGCTATCTCTTTATCTTAATTTATTCGAACCTAAACGAGAGATTCTGGTGATACGAAAGGAAAATAGCCAGATTGACTTAAGTAAATCAATCATAGATGTACATATCTATAAAGCTTATCTTAAAGCCTGGGTTTTCAACTTGGGGGATATGTACCAGACTGAGGACATTTGGACATTTTCCAGGGGACACAAACTGAGCTATAGGCTTAAGATATGCATCCAGTGTCCATTGCACACAATGTCTCTACTCTCTGTTCGTATTAAAAAGCAAAATACTGTGACTTAATCATGCTTCATGCTTGCATATTTTCGATGGGATCCACAGATAATTCAGGGGACATGGTCATTTCCTTATGGGAAATCGGGGACACTTGAGAAAACCAGTTGAAAACCCAGGTCTTAAAGCGATACTTACACCTCTTAAAATGATCATAGTTCTAAAACTTGACCAAAAGAGTAGGCCTATATATTCAAAGGTGTCTAAAGTTTTTAATCCAATAAACCATAAAACTAAATAATTTTCCACAAAATTACAGTTTATTATTTAAAAATGCTTAAAATGTTCAATTATTCTTATAATTATAAGGTAATTTTCTGGAGTTATCAGATTGTACAGGCTATTTGTTGTATGGCCCATGTTTATGACTGCAGGTCAAGTCCTTAATGAATATAAACTCTCAACCAATTTCGAGAGTTTTGCTTTTTCGATCATTCTAAGAGGTCGTGTTTCTTTAAGAGTCGTTGTTGAACGTATTGACCTGATCATGAGCTCCAGCTATAAGACTATTTGAGGTTAGGGACGGTGGCCTTTGCCAGGAGATTTTGCGAATATTGTCTCAGGAATTTTTTTTTTTAATACATACGCTTTTTGTATCTAGGGTGGATCCCCAAGGGGTTTGGAGTCCGTGGATTTCCTTGTTGTGGTTAATCCCCAAAGCTCCCAAGGGCAGCTGTGTCTTCATTAAGATTGGGACTATGTGGATAAATCGGGTAGAGAACTGTGGAACCTAAAAAAAGAGGCACACAGACCTCATAACCATGTGAAACTGTGCAATTGAAAAAGTTGCAGCACTGGAGCATAACAGCTCGAACTGTTCAACTATTGCTCATTGTCATGATGCTAGAATCATTTATCAATCATAATATATGTGATTATCGGTTTCATTTCATTTGACAGAAATCTCTATAGTTAGCTTGCAGTCAAGCGTACAGGGGTTCTACACGAATCAGATGTTCATGACCTGTTCCAGATGTCCTGTTCCGAACAAGCTTTCGAGTAATTCTGAAAAAACTAAAATCTAAGTAGTTCTAGACAGGTTCTAGTTAATGGGGTCATTTCACCGAGTACGATCTGAAAAAATCGCACGCGACTACGCGCGACTATGATCGCAGCTTGGTTTTCTCATAGTCGCGGGCAGAATCCGTGCGACCTGATCCTTTTTTCTGTGTACGCTCTATGTTCGATGTTATCTCGTTCCACCCTCGATGTGTACGATTGAACTGCGTCCTATTTATGCTCTGCACACGCTCTACTTGCGTCTATCCACTCGATCTGTTCTCGCTCAAGAAGACTGAGCCTCGCTTATCCCCGTTCTAGCCTCGATTGTCTCTCGACCAATGCGTTCTTTCCTCGACCTTGTTCGCTCTTTCGGCGCTCTTTGTGCGACTTTTAGGTCGAAGCTCAGTTTTTTGACATGTCAAAAAACCGAGCTACGATCTCTTCGTCGGGGAGACTATTCCTCGACCACGTGCGACCACGAAAGACCAAGGTGCGACCAACTCTCGGTCAACCGTCGACTGTGTACGACCTTCGGCGACCAAGTCACGATCTGAGATCGCAGCTCAGTCTTCAGGCACGATTTCTTGGTGAAATGACCCCATAACTTCCAGTCAAGCGTACGATGCAGCTCAAGATGATTGTGGTTGAAGGGAGGTAACTATAATTTTTATGGTTATTCAAAATGAAATTTTGCCTTGTTCTGGAGCTGTTTAAGAAATTTGAACTATCACAATATCAAGATACACAATACTCTGCATGCGTTCAGACTGACAGTTTTGAATTTTGGAATAAAATTTCCTAAATGAAGTTTACAATTTTGTTGCAAAAAACACTGCTTAAAAAGTTTTGAAGTCAATACTCGACCTCTGACCAGAAAGTCCTCATAAATTGAACAAGACCTTGCATAGCGGATGAGTTTCAAAACGTACACACCATCAGACATAAGATGGTGATGAAGGTATGTTACTGCACATGAAAGTAAAATTGGCAAAAGTCATAATAATCAGAAGTTATCAAAAAGTTTGAAACAAAGATCGTGATTGTTGTATTTTAAATAGCAAGTCCATGTAGGACGCTTCTTTAGTCGTAGAATCATTAGTGTATTTAATTTCATGAATGTATTACAAACCAATAATGTTCAGTTCAGTCAGATCGATTTCACTCTATCTTATAATCATACACTATCAGTAACTGTTCACCTATCTTATCAGATAACTCGTCATGTCAACAAGTATGCATGTATCGCGGAGCCAAATATATCAGGAGAGAGCTGAATGAATACAGCAGTTGTATGATCTACATGGTAGTCAGATTTCTGTGTCATTGATGTACCGTATCCAGAGCACTCAATGAGCCCAGTATGTTATGTATAGCGCTATTGCAGTGATATTGCAGGCATATTAATCTAGACTATTATGTATATTATGTATAGAGCTTATGGAGTGATATTGCAGGCATATTATTCTAGACTATATTACGTAATCAAGTCGTGAGCTAACCAGTCTCTTTGCTTACTAAAGCAGGATATTAATAGTTACCGTAGGTAAATCTATCTTCTTTCTAATCTAAATATGTCACTGACACTCACAATTTTTGATAACACTTAAAATATCGTTATCATTTTTAACGTTTATAGTATAGCCAAAGGCAAATTGTTTTAAATGAAACTAAAATTGTAAAATTTCCTAGAAATCTAATTATAGCTTAAAATGAGTGATCGAGTTACGTGACAAACGACAACATACACTCATACAGGCCCGTAGAAATCAATTTCATATTAAGGGTGGTATGGATGATTTCAATGCCTTAGGATCATTGCTTCAGTTAAAAATGCCACCCCACCCCCATGTTCCTTCAGCAACGTTAGACATTGGCATGAAATGATAGCCGTTGCTAAAGGAACATGCCCCACCCCCAATCTAATTAAAATTAGATTACATTTCGTTTCGGTTATTTTTTGATTGTCGACACTCAAAAAATAACTGAAACGAAATGTAATCTAATTTTAATTAGATTGGCCCACCCCCTGCCCCCCATGTTCCTATAGGCCTAAAATATTAACCAAAATAACGGTCATATTAAAAGATAGGAGAAATTATAATACTCTTGTCTTTTACAAAACTATACACATTATTTTATAAACACAATATGCACATACATTATAATGTTTAAAACATCTTACATGTGGAAAAAGTACCTGGTATTTTATTAACAGTATAAAAGTTTTGCGGCTACTAGAAATATCAAATAATAATAATACAATTGAATAACATATAAATAGATATATACAAATATATAATTGAATTAAAATATGAAAAAATATATAAAAATTATGAGAACAAATGTTATAGCCTCTGTCAAAGTTTAAAAATAAAATAAATATGTATAAAATTCCATTCGTATTTCTCAAAAGTTATATAAACATAATTGTATACACTTCACGAAAATATGACATTTACATTTATGTGACTGCTGACTGCAAAACTTAAATAACATAAATTTGATTGTTTATCTGTTCATGTTTATTCGAAAGAATTTACTGGTACGTCGTTAGGGCAAGTAAAATTGCTTTAAATAGGCAGGAGCCGCCTTGAATTCAGCACCACCACCCTTGAGAATTAGTTTTTACACAATTTGCCCCCCCCCCCTTCCAATATGAAATTGCTTCCTACGGGCCTGCATAAGAAACAATGCGAAAAAAAAATCTTGATTGAAGACTGATATTAATTCATCAGAACATTCTTTTCAAAAGTTGACGAAGTTTATAAGATATTATAATGTAACTTCTTACTTATCAATAAGCCCAGTCCATTTTTTATTAGACCTTTGAAAACAATAATTGTTTTTGTTAATCTATCGTATAACTTGTGGGCTATGACTTATTTTTTTTTTTAAAAGTGTTATTTCTTGTTAATTTATTTTTGCAGGTAGGCCTATCAGTAGTATCACTACCACGATGGCACCTACAGATGTGAAATGTCATTTTGATCTCGATCTCAACACAGCCAAATGTAAAGATAGAAAGCAGTTGGAATTTAGAATTACAACATTAAAACTTCATCTCGATCAACGCATTTCACCCTTAAAGTTAGCAAATTTAAATCTTCTTGGTGTTATTTATTATTATTCTGGACTTTACCATAAAGCTTATGAGATGTTTTCCCTCGTTCTGGAACACGATAAAGATAACTTGAATGCATTGGAGAACATTGCTAGAGTTTGCTTCAGGTTGCAAAATTCACGAGAAGAAGAAGAATTCCGTACGAGATACCAAAAAATTGAAAACAACAACCCAGGGATAAAAATAATGGCCAGATTCAAAGCTGAACATGCTTATGCACGTGCTTTTGAATGTTATCTTGAAACAAATGAACTGAGGAGGTATCACGAATCAAACGAGGTGTATCAAGAGTGTTTCGAAATGACGTCTGAAATTCCTGATATGAATCAAGAACGTGCTGAATGGAAGATGTGTATGGTATGGAACTATAAAAAATTGTTCAATCGAAATTTTAGTATGGATCGACAAAAGGAGAAAAATGAAGAACTACACCCCAAAATACTGGAAACACTTTTTGAAATTCTAGATCTCGTCCCTACAGATGGGTACCTACGTTGTGTAGTGTACGGGTATTTGGGTTATTTTTCTTGGAAGAGACCAATTTCAGCCCACGAAACCTCTCAGGATAGAAAAGATATGCCCATTCCAAAGATAGTTATGGAAAAGGGTATGGAAAAAGATTTTCAAAATCCTGAAATATTGTTCAAAGAAGCTTTAAAGGACGGAGATGAATTAGAGGTGTTACATTTGTTTGTTGGATGGCTGCAATCGGAACGACGATACGACGAATCTCTCGATATTTTGAACAGATGTGTTAAGATGAAGCCCATTGACAGTAACTACTTTTCATATTCAAAACGCGGTGAAGTTCTTTATGGCAAAGCAGAACAAAAATTAAAGGGCACGGTTGGTACTCTAACACCAGATGTTGAGGAATACTTAGACAAAGCTATTGCTGATTTTGAATTCGTAGCCACTGTCAACCCTACTTCGTATCTGTTTCGTAATCTGGGATTAGCCTATTGTTTACGATCTGACAAGGGTATGGACAGACAAATGAAGGCAAATTGCTTAACAGCTTTTGAACGAGGTCTTGACTGCTTGGATGGACGCCATGACCCTGTTATTCATTTCAAACATGCAGAATGTTTGCGACAATTTGGTGAGAACGACCATGCTTTGCAAGCTATAAAACGAAGCGTAGAAAGTCAATATGCTAAAACCAAATATATCAAAGATATAGAATTTCTTTTGGAAGAGTATATTAAGAAGATGGATGATCCTAAAGTCGTTACACAAATTATTCCAGATGTAATGCATTGGTTCTGTGTCGCATTCGATAAATACGACACATCCGCGTTTACAGCAATGTTTACAGCTCTGATTATTAAGTACTGTAGTAAATTACCTATGGATATATTTACCCAGCTGTTTCTAAAACAGGATAACAAGATCAATACATTTTTCGTCAAGGTTTTTCAGCAAGCGAAAGTCAAATCTGAATGTAAAGATTATTTAGATGTGCTATGTCAAATATTTTCCACAGTCGTGACCGTTAAACCAATCAAAGCTGTAAGTCGTAGCACAGATTTGCAGCCTAGAAATCGTGCAGGATATGATTATGATTTCTTCGTCATTTATAGCGATAAAGATAGGGACTGGGTGTTGTTCAACCTCCTTGATTATTTAGAAAAGACGAGAGGATTCAAAGGATTTTTAGATCATCGTGACTTTACTCCTGGTATCACCATATTCAACAACATCGAAACGGCCATCACGAAGAGTTATAAATTCATATTAGTTATCACACCAAATTTTGTGGAGAGCAAATGGTGCCGGCTCGAGTCACAGAGTGCATTGGTTGATTCTCTTAACAACAAAAAAGAAGGCTTAATTATTCCGATCGTGAAAGATAAAGCAAAAGTTCCTGAGTTTTTGAAATCTATAAACCATATCTATCTAGAGGAAAGTCTTACGCAACCTTCAGACGAATTTCAATATGAACGTTTAGCAAAAGCATTGGACTGATAATAATCCTCAATAATATCTTGTTTATAAATTTATGTAAAACTTTAGCCCATCATTCATTATATTGACTATATCGCTGTCTAAAAATGTGGGTATACCTTAAAATCATAAGCCTTTTTGATAAGATATCTATCAGGAAAAACTAGTCTTTACCCGTTCTATAACATGGCAGAGTTCTAAAAAAAAAACTATCGGTTACGGCACAATTGCCTAGACCCAGTGAAAATGGCAGCATTTTAATACTCTATGTTTAACTTATTACAAAGGATACCAATCATACACGGTTTCATTTCCACTGAATAACAATATAATAAACAAATAACAAAATTATAGATTTCTTCTATATTAATATAGGCTTTCCTTTCTTATATAATACAGCTTAAAGTGTTACCTATGATTGCGTTTAAAATTGATTTGTATATGCACATTAAACAGCTTTGTTATATCTCATAAATGTGACCTCGATTTGTTTTATATGATTTATCAACAGCTATACACAACTGATGATTGATATGGGGTGAGGGCACCCTTACTATTTTACCTTCTAGGCTAGGTAGTTTGTTACAAAATCACCCACGTTTATCATCTGAGAACGTTTTCTGTTGAGAGAGAGCAAAGAGTGCAAGAATAAACTGTCGAAGCTGAGTTATTGTTCTGCATTTTGGCACAGGCATGGTACACACAATCGTAGTAGGCCTACTCTATAGGAAGGACGTTGCAAGGATCGTAGTCGGTCACTGCAAGGCCCATTTTTATCCAGCCCTTCTTGTCTTGACTACATTATTTGAAAAGCTGTAATTGGCACTTTTTATTTGTTTTGTTATTATTAATTGTTTGGTTTATTGTTATTTTTTTTGTGGGGGGGGGGGGGGGGGGACGGATTATAATGTTTTATATTGCAACTTGCTAGCAATTGTATTTTTCATTTTGCTTAAGGTAATCTGATAGGGTTATATATTTTTAGCTTATTTTATCATTGTGTGCCATAATTATATACTAGTGTTGTTTATTTCTTACATGTATATTATTTCAATGTATATCTTATCTTTTGTTATGATGTGCTATTTTTTACATTTAGCCTATGTATATTAAATTAAAGAGGCAGTATTAATTCAGAACTTACATGGCATAGAAATAAATGAACGGATTTGCAAATTCCTTGCGTGTATATTTTTCTCATACATGTATTAGTGTTTTCCCCGGAAACGAATTATGGAAATCCTTTATAAAGTTTTTTTTTTATATTTCACAAATTAAAGGTTGGATATATTTATTGGCTATTTATTTATAACCAATTAACTTTACAAACCTGCTGAAAAAAACAAGGTTGTCCCCTAAAAACAACGTTCATGACAAATATTGTTATCCTATTCAGAATTATTGTCCTATCTCGGATGTGTTTCAGGCCATTTTCCCACTAAATTTTGACAAGTGCAGACATGATAACAAATACAGTAGCAACGTGAAACTTTGAGTAACAACATAGTTTGTTTAATATTTCTATATCGCTTTCCTTATTATAATGTTTTTTTTATTGCAAGCAATTGTATTTTTCATCTTGCTCATGGTAATCAGATAGGGTTATATATTTTTTAGCTTATTTTATCATTGTGTGCCATAATTATATATTTCTTTGACATTTATGTATATATATTAAATTAAAGGGGCAGTATTAATTCAGAACTTACATGGCATAGAAATAAATGAACGGATTTGCAAATTCCTTAGCCTACGTGTATATTTTTCTCATATTAGTTTTTTCACGGAAACAAATTATGGAAATCCTTTATAAAGGTTTTTTTTTTATATTTCACAAATTAAAGGTTGGATATATTTATTGGGCTATTATAATTTTCATTTTTTTATAACCAATTAACTTTACAAACCTGCTGAAAAAACAACATAGATTATGTGGTTTTTTTTTAAATATTTCTATTAGAATCGCTTTCCTGATGTTTACAGCGCTATTTTTACATTGAATATATTTTGTTATTGAATATATAAACATTAAAACATATAAATTTGTTAGTTACTTTTTTTTAATAAAGTAGAAATAAGTAGTTCCCATAGTTTTCCGTCTAATTAAAATTAGATTACGTTTCGTTTCGGTTATTTTTTGATTCGGTTATTTTTTGATAAATAACCGAAACGAAATGTAATATAATTTTAATTAGATTGCATAGTTTTGTACCTTTTCTGGGAGCAAAGAAGAACAATTCTAAAATATTGCTCAAAAGAGGCTATTACAGTTTGCTTGTCGACAGCTTAATGTGGTGTAAAGGGGTTTCTCTATACGATGGATGGGTAATGAAACAATTTGAAATCGGTTTTAAAATGTGAGAACAATAAAGCGTATTGAGATCAGTTGAATGTGTCACTTTCAATTTCAGTCATTAAAATAAATACGGTCTCAATAATTATGATTTGGCATGGATTTGTATTTTTCGGCTGTTAAAAGTCAGATTCAACATGACGTCTTCCGACATGTCCTGCTGCTGTTCTTAAAATGAGTTTCGTTCCATCTAAACGATTTTATTTGACCTACAAATTCAATAGAAACGTGCCCATGAAATGAATAAGATGCGTAAGTAAAACAAATCACTTATATATGGTTAAAATTCAATTGAAGGAAATTTCTGTTTACTGTTGGTGCGTTCGAGTGTTACGAGTGTATATACCAAAACGTAACCAACCACTTTGAAGAGCGGCTCATCTCGACCCTCTGCGTGTAAGAAAGCAATTATAATCTTAAAACCTATAGTTTTTAGAAATTTTGTTATTTTATGTTTTAAAAACAATTAAAGGTATAGGAGATAATTGTGTTTCATTGCCTAAATTTCTCTTGAGCAAATTCTTGAAACTTTTAACGATGATTACCTCCCTTTAGTCGATGATGTTGAACGTTTCAATGTAGACTAAAAAATCTTGGCATAATTTATATTGCAGAATGATGAAAAAGCTGCATACTAAATGGATGCGTTTGCGAAATCCTGAGCTGCGTCAATTGGGATGCACAATTTGAATTTCACAGAAGGCTACTTAAACATCCGTAAGATTTGGGATTATACTTTTTACATATTTTGACAATTTTGGTTTCCCAATTTCCCCCCCGAATTTCCCTGAGTAGGTCTATTGTGTATTTCTTTGTTATTGTTTCTTTTTTGATTTCCTCGAAATTAATATACTTTTAAAATTATTTAGGTACAATTAAATCCAATGTTGTCATCCCGTTCTGAAGACGAAGAAGATGCAAATATTTGTCTTTAAATGGAAAAGGAAGAAGTGTTTAATATCAGGGGCAGTTATAATTGTAATTCTTACATTTTATTATTTGCTCAAGATACATTTTATCACTTTTAATCATTCTGGAACTGTAGATTTCAGTTATCTACGTTTACCTAACGACAATCTTCCAGAACTCTCACAAACGGCTCTGGAAGAACTTTCAAATTCCGGATATGATAAAATTCCTAGGATTATACATCAAACATGGAAAACAGCGAATATTCCACAATTATACATATACTGGGTCCAATCCTGGCTTTCCTTGAATCCTGATTGGGATTATTGGTTTTGGACTGACGAAAACACCCGTGCGTTCATTGCACAAAAATATCCTTGGTTTTTAGATGTGTTCGATAACTACCCCGAACCTATTCGCCGTGCTGATTCGATGAGATATTTTATTTTGTATGAATTTGGTGGAGTGTACGTAGATTTGGATATGGAAAATCTCAAACCTTTGTCCCCATTGATCAAACAGTTTCCTTGTTTTATTGGACAGGAGCCATATGTTCACCCTATGATCGACTCAAATTTTGAACATTTATCTATCAACGCCATTATGGGGTGCCGGAAAGGTCACCCTTTCATGAAACTGTTGATGGACCAACTGCCTAAATTTGCTCATATGTGGCATGTTCTGGACTCCACGGGTCCCCATTTTTTGCGACTGTGGTATGAAGATTATAAAAAATATAATTATCATGCTCAACATAAAAATGGAATATTCTTGGCACCACCAGAATATTTTTTCCCATTTGTGGACCCTGTCAAAATAAAGGATTTTCACGAAAAATGCAGCAAATATGACTCTTTACTTCACCATCAAAAAAGAGCGTGCCAATTTATCAAAAAACATAATGGTGTGCCGTCGAATTTAAAGCATGCTTTCACTAATCATCATTGGATTCATACTTATTTTATATCTAGAAACACTGAGTCACCAACTCGTGACATACATTCAATTGTTCCTTCTGTAAAGATCTGGTAACCTTAATAAAAATAACTTATTATTTTATAATAAAATGTTGTTTGAATTCTGTAAATAAACAATCGGGTTCTAGGCTACAGTAGAAACTGTATTAAAAGACCACTCAAGGGGTAAATTCAAAACGGTCTCTTAATGAAGGTGGTCTCTTAGGGAAGGGTTGGATCAGCGTGGAAAAAAATCAAAACCGAATATAGTTCCTTCTTATTCATTGGCACTGCGCAGCTCGATGGAAGTCACTTCTCGACCCCTTCAATAAGCTTGTGACACCCTCCACAGAGTCAACTTTCAAAGAGCAGAAGCACATCTGCATAGGCCCCTATTCATAAATGTTTTCCAATAATTACTATTTAGTGAACAAATTAAACTGTATTCATTAACAAGTAACAAGTATTGAAGTGAAATGGGCTTATTAAATAGGAACTCTACTGAAAAATTGTATTTATTTCGTGGTGAAAAGAAGTTTGGCTGGATTATACCCAACCTCAGGCACTGACACATTTTTATTACAACATTTGAGACCAAATATTCGTTTAATCTTAATAGTGTTACGATATAAGACGCTAAATCCGCTCACTAACAAACAATAATCTTACAATGGTTACGTATTCAACAATTTTTTAGAAGAGTCCGTTTGATCGAGGCTACCGTGACAACCAAAGGAAAAACTAATGTGACGGTTTTGTCTGTCACTGTTAGTGAAATGAACGTTAATAATTGAAATGTGTCGGGACAGTTAATAGTTTCATAGATGATCATTCGTTTAATTAAATCGACCAATTAATATGGAATGTAAGTAGGGCATATTTATTATTCGATCAATAAAATCTATAACACGAGACGAACCGGTAGTATCCGTAGTCTTGTTCTATTTGTCACATTTTGCGGTAATTACTAAACTCTGAACTGGTATGCTGGGTTGGATAATATATATCTTAACTTTTACCTAATTTGCTATAATATTCGTCTTCGGACTTGATAGATACATGTCGGTCTCTGATGAGCTGATATTTTTTTTTCTTTACTTTTACTTTAAAATAATAAATAGTTTTTGAACATTTTACCAGGTCACCATCTTAGAAAAAAAATGATAAAATCTACAGGTACCCCTATTAGCTTACCCAAGATACGTAAAAATACTAGGCTGTTCAGAATCTCATATGTGTTTCAATTAATGTTTCATGACTAAGTTCTCGACCAATCCAATTTTATTACGAAAATACATGTCTTCAATGTCGGCGCAAGATGTCACCTAAATCAGGTAGCTTACATTTAATCATAATGATAATCATATTATTGTTTTGTTGTAGACATTGTTTGCTTGAGTGATGGTCTGTATAAAGTAAAATCCAAGAGAGAGACGTGTAAAACTCTAGCTAAAGGAGCATTCGGTATCATCCTTCTTCATTTTCTCATTCGCTTCGAGCAGGTGCGTGAACATGGAGATTTTGCGTCTCTGAATATCCCCGATTATGACACCAGAATTCCGTCACTTCCACCGCAAATACTAGAGAGTTTTCCTACAGATGGAGAGGATAAGATGCCTAAAATCATTCACCAAACGTGGAAAAGTACATCAGTGCCTCAGATGTTTGTGAAATGGGTGAAAACTTGGTTGAAACATAACCCTGATTGGGAGTATTGGTTTTGGACAGACGAAGCGGCAAGGAGGTTCATAGCCGAGAATTATCCTGATTTTCTTTCAACATTTGATGGCTATTCTCAACCAATTCGACGTGCAGATGCAATGAGATATTTTATTCTGCATTATTATGGAGGCGTGTATGCTGATTTAGATGTGGAAAGCATCCAATCGCTTTCACCAATGATAAAAAAGTATAGCTGTTTCTTTGGTCAAGAACCTTTCGCTCACTCTGTGCTGGACTCCAACTTTGAACATCTAGTCATCAATGCTGTTATGGGATGTCGGAAAGGTCATCCTTTCATGAAATCTTTAATCGAGAAGTTACCATTATTTTCACACATGTGGAATGTATTGGACTCGACAGGACCACATTTCGTTACTCTTTGGTACCGAGAATATGAAAAACTCCATTACCCACCTGACCATGTAAATGGTACGTACTTAGCCCCTGCCCACTACTTCTTCCCCACCCTAGACCCCGCCAAAAGCTTCCATTTTCATTCTCAATGTGCCAATTTTCAAAACTTGAATCAAAATGGAAAAAGAGCTTGCATTCATCTAAAGAAAACTAGTCTCCAACCGTATGATATGAGGAATTCATTTACAAATCACCATTGGGTACATACTTATACCTTTATGTTTCGACTTCCTCTGAAAGGACCAGAAGATATACGGGATTTAGTCCCCCGTGTAAAAGTGTTATAGTGAGATCTTATTCCAATCAATTGTTGCCCATGGGCTGCAGGAATAATTCCAGCGAATTGTGTTTTTTCTGAATTAAAAGATTGTAAAGAGGTTTTCTAAAAGGCATGTGTTTCAGGGACACAGATGCCGTCAATTTGCGATGTTCCAAATAAGACGTCTGTGGTTCACAACTGCGAAATATTCTTGTATCAAAAGTAAACCTTCAGTGACATCAACAAATATTCAAAGTTGTGTCGAATTGATGGAACGATTGACTGACTAAAAACCTAAATGGTACAAATTGATACACATGAAGAATTAAGAAAGCCTCCTTACAATCACTTTAAGGATATGACCTTAAGTTGTCAAATCAAATTTTCATTTAGTATTTTGTTAAATAATCTGCAAGTACAATCAAAAGATTATGTTTCGGATCAGTCCCGGCCGTATGTACATATACATGTACTCTCATGTAATGCATCCTATATTACTTGAATAACAGAAAGATCTATATGTTAGCTTTACCAATAGATGTTAGGTATTGATATGTTTTTTTTTATTCCGTCACCTATTATTTCATTATTGTACTGCCAAGGATCATCTCCGGAGTCCGGACCAGGCAGACTCAATATTTCTACCAAAGAGTTTATAAAAATCCCATCAATTTTTTTTTTTACAATTATTTGAGTTATATTTTGTTATTAAAGTTAGCCTATTTATTTTATATTTACTCTTTATTAAAACTTTTATTTTAAATGGATTGTAAAGAGGATATAGTACAAAATTCCTCATTTCCAATTCTCAATCATACGTCTGTGGTTCCAGCGATTCGACTCGACTAAGGGTTTGGTGAAGTCACACATTGCAAATGGTTTCTGTGAAGCATAATATTTCTGATTTGTGGCCACATCGAAATCTAAGTCTCAATGGAATTGTTGGAACCTCAGACGCCTGATTGAAAATTCCTATATGGAAATAGATTTTAATGAAAATACGCGTGGACACCACAAGTATCCGAATTATAATAATCCTTTAATCGACATTTAGAAATATATATTACAATGTATATCACAATGAATAAATGGATCACAAAGGGACAATGTCAATTGTTGAAACGTTGCATTGAATGTTTATATTCTAAACTTATCGAATAACGTCATATTGAGCCCGACCAATTTTTCTAGTGGCGAGTGCTTATTTTTACCAAAACGTGACCAAAGATAACGCCGTCGTTTTTTCAAAACTTCCAAAAAATCCAGTTCTTTCATTGTCATTAATTTACAATCCAAACTGATCAAACTAAATTCAGTATTCCAAGTTGATTTTACAATCGTGATAGATGTCTGATTTTTAGAATGACAAAATTCTTCTACTTTCTTTAACAAATCTGAATAATATTTCACTTCTTCGAAAAAATCGTCGTCTTGCTTAGATATCGTGTCTTCAAACTTTTTGAGAAAATAATCGTACAATATGAAATCCAGTGGCGAATGATGCCGATACATTTCAACTTCTTCTGGGGAAAGTTTTGTCTTACAATTGTTTGATTTCGATAGTGAGTTAATTTTGATTTGGATCACATCTTTCAGTGACCATCCCAATAGTCGACGCATATAGATGATAGACTCTTCAAAATGTTCAGCAACTAACACAAAGTTGAAGAACTGTCCTATATATTGAAGGTATTCGTTGAAAAGTTCAAGGTCATTGAAATATCTGGTCGGATATCCGAAATCTCCCGCCATTTTGTTACGAGTATGTGATAGTAACTTTTTATCATATTTCTGAACATTTCGTATGAAATTATGAACAAGTTCTGATTCACTACCATTCACTTTGTTCAGGTAAACATTCCGGCCTGCAAAAAGTTTTCTGTAGTAACAAAAAGCTGACACAAATCTGGCGACTGGATTACGTACGGAAGCAATATACACTGTATCATTTGGTAATAGGGCTTGAAACACCTTGTCATTAAACGTACAATGGTGGAACAACATATCGAATGTTTTATTACCAGGGGGAGGTAAGACGTGCCAGTTCCCAGAAGCGCCAGACAAATAATGACCGTATGAAGGTAACACTTCTGTCAAATTGTACTGCAATACATATCTATTGAAAATGTTTTGAATAGTCGTACTTCCGGTTTTATGAACTTTTAAATATCCCACGTGTTGCTTTACTTCCGGTTGTAGATGCTTTACGTGTGTATTTCTGGTCGGATTCTGTAACAGTTCCTCATTACCTGTGATGAAATGGTATGAATTGATGTTTCCATTGAAAATGTATCTATAAGACAAAAAATAAGAATGACGTGAAATAAATAGTCAAAGCTTTTACGGCGTTCACATTGCTAAGGACGATTCACAACCTGGTTCCCAATCCAAAATGGTGTTGAAATGGTTTGCTTCAAAAATGTGTTTTTGGTTGAAAGTAGGCTACTAGGGATGAGAGGAGTATATTTATGATCTATGATGATCGGGTTGTTCGTAGTTGTGGGTCTTTACAATACATGAATACAATACATCGTCTGATTTTAACCTTACTTTACTATAGTATTTTGAGACATTTTACTTCGCAATTGTTCTGGATCAACACATAGCAGTAGGGGCAGATATAATATTAATCATTATTAACTTAGTATGCCTTATATGCCTATTGGAAAAGATTCTTAAAGTTGGCAAATTCATGTAACAAAATCAGAATCAGAACTGGGAGAGGGGTGATAATGGGGAAAGCCTGTTCCCAAATCTTTTTCTTTATGAATAAAATATTGTTTACAAAGAAAAAATATCAGAACACATCGATTGAATAAGTCTACGAAACACGTAAAATCGATTGAATGTTATACATAGTGGGAAGAAACCGAAAACTCTACCTATGTTTAATGATTGGTATTATAAATATTGCAAATTTGCAGACAATTTCAATTTCAGCATTGATTAAAAAAAAAAAAAAATTGTATCAGATTCTCAAAAGTGCTTTCAGGAATCGAAGTCGAATTTCAGCTGGGAAATTTAAATGGGAATGTTCAATATTTTCGAGGATCGATTTGGGCTTTGAATTTATATAAATTACATTCATATTTACTCGAACTACTCAAATTTAAATCGCACTATCAATTCAATTTTACCCATACCTTAACAGTTATCTTTCATTTTGTGCATAATTGGTGTTTACTTACTAAACGACGAGTCGTATTTTTGACTTTCAAACGCTGATATTAATGGATACACAGGGATTTGAAGGCTTGAATTTTGATCGAGAGTTTGGAACATTATTGCAGATTAGATTAACTAAATAAATTCCAAATTCTGAGATCAAAGCTTTTTTGGTCAAACAGTTAGTGAACATATCCCTCTAAATAAAATAATTACTTACAATAGACAAAAGCAAGCTGCAACTGTTAGGATCAGGAGAGTCTTCCTTTTTCCTAAAGTCACTTCAGTGACAGTATTCCTAATTACCATTGATTGGCACATGCTGATATTCCAAATACAGATACATGTACATGTAAATATATTGATATTATAATGAAGCTTAAATGTTTGTTTATGAATAAATTAACAATTTGGTCCTCCTCGTAATTTTTGATTGTTTATTGTTCCTAATGGCAATTTCTAGTATCAACTGGTTGTTTTTAAATAACTATCTAACGTTGTTCATATTCCCTGATATATAAAATTTAAAATGCAGCTCAGATCATCTGAACCACTATCATATATTTACAGTAAATTGATAGGTCTATAATACTACCCTTATCCGTCGACGTGTCTTATATCCAGCTATTAAAGCATTAATTATATATACATGTAATATAAATCATGATGATATATACATGTAATGTTATTTTCGTAATTACATGTACCGGTATATGTTTATCACAATGAGTCAATCTTGGATAGGGCCCACCTGGCTTGGTACTACATCTTGTGTGTTCGAGACTGGCACCGCCTAGTCCCCATAAGAGTGAGTCGTTCACTAAAGGTCCGTTTATACTGAGCGCGACTACGACTGCGAATTGGATTGCTTGACCTGGGTTTGTATGAGGTCGTTTAAACTAGCGGCGAAAAATGCGAATGCGACCGAATTACTGTTCGCGCGGAGAACCGCGTAGATTGCCTTCAGAGCGATTTTTTGGGAAAAGACCGCGCGAACTATTTACATTAGCCAATCAGAGTGTGAGGTCAAAGTTCATACAATATTGTAATATGTGGGTTGGGGGGGAGCTTTTTACCAGCATACAAGCAGTATGCAATGTTATTCATGGCTTAGTCCAGGTCTACTGCATAGTAAACAATAACGTAGTTAAGTAGGTCACCGTGTTATGACCGTATTCAGTGTCGTCATGAAGGGAAGAGGAACGGTTTAAACATTATAAATATTTAACTTTCATTAACAAAACTGTGCTTTTTATAAACTTCCATATTTAATCATTAATTCACAGCCAGGATGTATAAGTATTAACAGTAGTTTTGTCATAATAATGTTTGGAAGCAAGCCATCTACGACCGTTCTCGTTGCCGTCATTCATGACGCGTCGTTAAGAGGAAATATGGTGTGTTTACAAAACAATAGTAGTAATACTAATTGAGTCACAGCTCATGTAGGACATGTTTAATATAGTTTAAATTGATCATTATTGTTAAATGTGCATTACGATTCCCGTTAGGATTTAGCTTAACGCATAATATTTATGTACTAAATTAGAACTATTTCGGCAGATTACTACGTCGGCCGTCGTTAGGGACTATGTTAGCAGGGCACTAGGTCAGTCGATCAAAGATTGTTACGCCTAGGTCGTTATTTCTGTGTTTACAAATTATAATTATAAGATAATGTTTTCATTGCAAGTTAATATGAAAGTTATTTGTATTCTGTATAAACGGACAAAAACCGGACAAGGCAATATTTCAATTTTAATCCAACAATTCTTGTAAGGATGCGGAACTCTTTTATGACGTCGACTTTTTACCTTCGTGTTCTTTCGCATTGAGCACTTTATCGGATAGAATTATCTTGTCCGTTTTATGAAAACTTTAATTATTGCTAATTTTATCATTGTAAATTGTTACTAAGCTTAAAATATTAGGGCGGACAAAGTCCGGACAAGCTGACTTTCGTTCTCATTACCCGAACTCGCTTTCCCAACGCGGATGCGGGGGTCGCGCTTCGCCTATATATAGAGGCCCGTTAATCAAAAATGGCAGATACGCCAGTTACTTGGTAGGTGGCAAAGGTTCTCCCTAGTCATCAAACTTTTAGCTGTTTAACTTTACGGAAACTTAGGATTCACTCTTGTTTAGGTAAGAGAAACTATTATGGAAAACCATTCTAATTTTACACCAGTCGTCTCTGGACCCGAATTCATTAAGTCTTTTTGGATTCATTAATTAAACTCCTTACAAGGATTTCCGTAATGACGGAACCGCTAGGGTAGGCCAAGCCCTTAGATGCTGCCGCGTATCTCACACCACACTCCGGATCGGATTAAGCAATTTTAACCGCTCGCAATATTTCACTTATTCATACCATGGGGACGGGAATTAGAAGGACAGTCAGCTTTCCGACAGGATTTAATAATTAATTAAGACAATATGATAACTCGATTAGGATTCGGCCATTTTGGATATTTCGTTGTTGTTGATGCCTATGACATGGATTGTTGATTTCCTGGTAATATTATTATTGGCAGATGTATATAGTATTATTTAATATGGAGTTTGAATATATATATAATCTATCATTGAGAATCAGTCTTTATGTTTGATTTCCCGCAAGCTGACGGACGGGACGTGCACGTCCTCCCCGTATCACCCCATTGGAACCAGGAAGGATTTGATTGTGTCTTTCCCCAGAATTACCAACTTAGAACACCCTTACCCTATCCCCATTAGTTCCTCAGTCCCAGTAGGGAGAGGTTAACGAATCCCAGAACATTAAAGCAACGGGTGAGGGGGGCACTCTTACCATTCGGGGATCTACTATGCCTAGGAAACGGTTAGTAAGGAACGGTGCCCGGATCCTTTTACGTGAGCGACTTAATAGGTGTGTCACCTGCATTTGGGGAAATCAGGGAAATATAATAGGAACTAGGAAACGCCCCAAAGACACAATCAGATCCAGAAACGGGAAACTATGTCAGTCCACAATTATTGCATTAGCCTACAGTGGAGTTATCTCCCATTAACCATGTGGAGAAAACAGAGGAGGACAAGCCTGAAGGAGTTGTCTCCCATGTAACACTGATACAACCTACACAATACACTTCATACATTGGATACTCTCGATACATCCTGACAGATAATGAGAGGGATAGTCCGACCAGCTAGGTCGAAGGTAGCTGGGCACCACGGACAGGGTGCGCGCCCACGCTTACAATTTGGTGTCAGAAGTGGGATTGTTGGAAAAATTATATATAAACAAGCGGACCCCAGAGCTGACCTGTCAGCAGTGCCCATAGGCTTATTACTGGGATTACTTTTTTTATTAACCTGCTTGGGAGTGTGGTGATTGTACATAATGTATATATACATAGCATTTTAAATGTTCAAGTTCAATTTAAACAATTTTGATTCTTTTTCTTATTAGTAAACGAATATGGCGGATAATATCGAAGCATCTCCTGATCATGAGGTTATTATCGGATCAAAGTTCCGGGTAGTAGATCAAGAGGGGCATGGAGATACTATTCCAGAAGATGGATCGGATTATAGCTCAGCTGATGAATATGGTGGAATATCTGCTGATGTTGCAGCAGGGGATAGTTTTGACGCAGAATTAGATAGGCGACAAAATAGCTCTAATAGGAAAACGGGTATAAAAAGTAGGGATAAGAGGATATTTTCGATCAAGCCCGAACCTTATCACGGGACTGATCACTGGGAAGAATACATTTCACATTTTGAGGACTGTTCAGAGTTGGGGATATGGTCTCCTCGAACAAAACTTCTTTATCTATCTGCAAGCTTAAGGGGAGCAGCAAGAACATTTTACATGAGTCTGTCGCCCTCAGACAAGGCAACTTACAAATCTTTGGTACAAGCTCTAGAAAGACGCTTTAGTAGCTCAAAGCATCAGAACAGATGGTTGTCTAGATTGGAATCATGTAAGCGCAGTGCTGGGGAAAGCATTGCTTCCGTTGCTGATGAGATAAGACAAATGGCCCAGAAAGCCTATTGCAATCTGGATATGGAGGCTCAAGAAGTACTGGCATTAAATCAATTGTACAGAATCGTGCCTACAGATATGAAATTACGCTGCATGGATAGGAATTGTCAAACTGTAGCTGAAGCTGTGGATGTAATTGAAAGATATGAATCTATTGTTGGAGATTTACCTGATAAGAAGAAACCGTCCGTAAGAGCCGTAGATTCTCAAAGGGAAAGGGAGGTAATAAAGCAACCTATGGAAATTTCTAAGTATAATAGCAATGATATTACTAACACCCTTAAAATGGTTATAGATAGATTGGAACGTCTAGAAAAGAAAGATAATATACCAGTATGGAATGAACCCAGACATAGAGCCCCAACCAATTATGTGTGCTACAATTGTAATACCCCTGGACATCTCAAGAGGGACTGCCCGAAAGGAAATTTTACTGGAAATGGTCCACAAAATAATGGAAATAGAAGATCGGGAAACGGGAGACCATCGGTTCAATAGGGCTTGAGTCGATGGGTGGATATACGCCCGAAAGGCATGTTGTCCCGTCTAGATCAGGTCACATCGGAGAAACCGATGATACTTGGGACAATGGATTTTATACAAATGGCAGAATTAGAGAATATATCATAAAGTTTTTGATAGACAATGGATCTACTGTATCCATGTTATCAAAGTTAATATATGAGGAAATCTATAAGGGAAATACCAGTTTACACAAAGTATCAACAAAGATAAGCGATGTAAATGGAAATGCTATAGAGGTATTGGGTTCACTAACTATAGCTGTTATGTTTGATATTGATATAGTTATTGAGCACACATTCTTAGTTTGCGACGTCAATCAGGATGCAATTATAGGACAAGACTTTTTATTGAAACACATCAGTAAAATTAATTATCATAAAATGACACTACAAATGGGGAATAAGGAAATAAGATGCTGGGTTGGGGGGAAGGCTAACATGATATGTAGAGTAGAGGTTAAGGAAAGTATATGTATATCTCCTAACTCCGGAGTCTTTATACCGGTTAATATAATTGGAAGCGATAAACTAATGGAAAACGGATATCTGGAAGGAACAAAGGATAATGTTTATGTAGTACCAGGAATAGTTAATACAAGGGGGAGCCATCAGATTAATGTCCTCAACATGACCGACAAGGACATTGTTCTACAACCTAAGCAACAAATAGCAACATGTGAGTCATACCAAGAAAGTCATGCAAATAGAGTAAGATGTATAAACCAGAACTCTGTGGAGACAAGCAGTGGTGAAGACATTGTTCCTGAACATTTATCCGAACTATTGATAAGAAGTTGTAAACACCTGGACTCCGAACAGAACGAGAAACTTAAGAGGCTGCTAGTAAGATATCAACATGCTTTCTCGAAAGACTCGGAGGACCTTGGTAGAACAGATAGAGTTGTCCATAGAATAAATACGGGAACCGCCTTCCCAATCAGACAAGCTCCTAGAAGATTACCTATAGGGAAACGGGACATAGAAAAGAAGGAGGTGGAAGATATGCTAAGGAGAGGAATAATAGAACCAGCCAATGGACCCTGGGCATCTAATATTGTATTACTAGTCCGTAAAGATGGAAAAATTCGCTTCTGTGTCGACTACAGACCACTCAATGACGTTACAAAGAAGGACGCCTATCCACTCCCTAGAGTTGATTCTTGCTTGGAGGCTCTATCAGGGTCCTGCTGGTTTGGAACTATGGATCTCAATGCTGGATTTTGGCAATGTGGAATGGCACCAGAAGATAAACAAAAGACAGCTTTCATGACGAGTATGGGCTTATTTCAATTCACAGTCATGCCATTTGGTCTTGCAAACAGTCCATCGACTTTCGAGCGGCTAATGGAGGATGTATTAAGAGGTCTGCAGTGGGAAGAATGCTTACTTTATATGGATGATATTATTTCCCATGCACGGAATTTTGAGAACGGGTTACAGAGACTAGAGAATATATTCGAAAGATTGATCGACGCAAATCTCAAGCTAAAACCTTCAAAGTGTGTCTTCTTCCAAAAGGAAGTAAAATTTTTAGGTCATATAGTATCCGAAAAGGGAATAGCCACTGATCCAGAGAAAACAGAAGCAGTAAATAAATGGCCCCAACCAAAGTCAGCCAAACATGTGAGGAGTTTTATAGGACTATGCTCGTATTACCGACGTTATGTCTTGGGATTTGCAGATATTGCCAGACCTCTACATAAATTATGCGAGAAAGGAACGAAATTCTCGTGGAGTGACGATTGTCAAATTTCTTTTGAAAAACTTAAAAACGCCTTAACTTCAGCACCAATCTTAGCTTATCCAAACCCAGGATCAGATTTCATATTGGACACCGACGCTAGTGACAAGGCAGTTGGTGCCGTCCTATCTCAAGTCCAGGATTCTAGGGAGCGAGTCATAGCCTACATGAGCAAAGCGATGAATGTGCACGAGCAACAATATTGTGTCACCAGAAAAGAATTATTAGCTGTCGTTACCGCCGTTAAACAATTTCATCCTTATCTGTATGGCCAACATGTGATTCTGCGAACGGATAATGCAGCCGTGAGCTGGATGAGAAATCTTAAGCGACCCACAGGACAGACAGCCAGATGGTTGCAGGAATTAGGAACCTACGATTTAGAAGTCATTCATAGAAGCGGAGTCAAACACAGGAATGCTGATGCTTTGTCAAGACGACCATGTAAATCCTGTACAAGGCAAGAACAGGCTAATGCCACATTTAATCCAGAGGATGAAGTAGAGTCAGATGGTGAAGTCAATGATATAACAGAGATAGTTCGAGTTACTACCAGGAGTCAGGATCCACAACCATGTATAAATGATGTTATCTTGGACGGGTGGAATACAGTCGATATAAAAAGAGCACAGATAGATGATCCTATAATTTCTCGAATCAGGCAAACAAAGGAGAACGAGGAACCTAGACCTCAATGGGAGTCTATATCTATGGAATCCAGTTGTATAAAAACATTATGGCGTCAATGGGACAGATTAAAGATCCACAACGGGATATTGTATCGTGAATACTTTCAAGATGATAATCTGTATTTACAATTGGTCACACCTCCATCATTCAGGGAGCGAGTCATTAGCTATCATCACAACATTCCTTCAGCAGGACATCTTGGTCTCGAGAGAACATTAGAGAAGATACGCAGATCCTATTATTGGCCCAGATTAAGGCAAGAAGTATCTGAATATCTCAGAAATTGTGACTTATGTGCTGCAAAGAAGCCACCCAAACAGCCGAGCCGTGCACCACTGGGGCAGTATCTTGTTGGAGAACCTATGGAACGCGTTGCAATGGACATCTTAGGACCACTTCCATTGACCGAGCGAGGAAACCGTTATATATTGGTTATCGGCGACTGTTTCACCAAGTGGACGGAGGCGTTCGCAATACCTAATCAAGAAACCCAAACCATTGCAAATGTAGTAGTCGACGAATTCATCTGTCGCTTTGGTGTTCCATTACAGATCCACACAGACCAGGGAAGCTGCTTCGAGTCCAAACTATTTAGGCAAATCTGTGATCTTTTCAGGATAGACAAGTCCCGTACCACGGCACAGAGACCACAAGCTAATGGGAGTATCGAGAGATTTAATAGAACTTTGGGTTCCATGTTAACTATGTTCTGTGAACACGACCAAAAGCGCTGGGACAGATATTTACCCCAGGTGATGATGGCCTATAGATCTACATTACACTCAAGCACCGGTAAAACGCCTAATATCATGATGTTGGGAAGAAATATTTGTATGCCTTTAGAAGCTATTACTCCAAGACCACCTACGGACAACGACATTGCTGATACCGAGGAATACGTGGAAAAATTAAACAACATATTGTCTATATCACATTCGCATGCCAGGAAACAATTGAAACAGAAATCAGATTATCAGAAGAAACATTATGACATTAAGTCGAATAAGAGAGCCTTGAGGATGGGACAAGCTGTTTGGCTGTACGACGCATCGAGGAAAATTGGGGTTTGCCATAAACTCACGTCTAAATGGAAGGGTCCGTATGTAATAACAAGGAAACTAGACGATTTAACTTACTTGGTACAACGTTCAAGGAAGCAGATACCAAAGGCATACCACATTGATAGACTATTACCATATCGAGGAAACAACCCACCAAAATGGTTTTCAGACTCGAAACCAGAGATTAAGGATAAATGATTATTTGGATTACAGGCCTTATATCCATTGATCATTTGCTTGTTTAATAATAAAATTGTTAATAATTATTGTTTTTGTTCACTCTTACTCTTAATTTGGAATATGGTGGAGGGATGGAGGTATGGCAGCAATGCAAATTAAGACACGGTGCATCTGGATACATATTCCCCTGGCATTATATTCTGTATTCACTGCAGTGTTGGATGAGAAGATGTTCTCACATCCAGGGATTATCTGCAGGTGGGTGTTATAATATTGGTTACGATGTGTATTCCGTAGCCGGGTTAATTGATTAACGGGAGGTATATATCCCGTGGTATATATCGCATGGTGGAAAGGAGGATGAGGGGGAAACAAAATTACACACGGTGCGCCCCAAGATACCGGATTCCTGGAACCATGTATGGGTCGACCCTCATTTTAGAATTCTAAGAGTTAATAATTATCGATAAAGGATGAGACAGAAACGTGCGTATGGTACATTTCCGAGATATGGCAGGAAGCATCTGAGGAGCTCATACTGCTCCAATATAAAAAAAAAAAAAAAAAACCAAACAAACTAAATTTATATATATTGTATTAAATAACAAAAGAATGCTGTGAGGAGCTAAACCTCGACTTTCATTTCAACATTACGAAATATGGTGATTTTTCTATTTCCAGGAATGGCTTCAACCATAGAGAGGAAGTGCCCGATGTGCGAAAGGAGGTTCGGGAAAATAAGAGACCTGAAGAACCATCTAGCCGCAGCACCCCACAAGGCCTTAGCTGTGATATGTCCTTGGTGTGGGAAGGAACTGAGGAGGTCCGTTGACTTGAAACATCACGTCTCCTCGAGTCACGAGGCTGTTTTTCATCTGATGCCTGAACGGTTTTTCTCAGAAGGCAATGGGTATTGGCTGGCAGCCAATCCCCATGTGTACGTTGAGGTCGTTACCCCTTCCGTGGAGGCATCAGTGGAGGCAATAAAAGCCAGGATGGAGTCATCTAGATGGAGAGAGGAGATCAGGAGGAAGGACCACCTCGACGACTCGAAGATGCTGATGAGCATTAACCTTGCTCATGGATCCTCATATGCCATTTTTCAAGAGGTTGATACATTTTGGAAGGTTTCCATTAAAGATGCCGTCTTTGAAAATGCAGTCGCTGTGGCTTCTTTGGCAAGGAGAATGGGATCCCTTGGGAAAATGGACCTACCCGAGTTAGCATACCAAGAAGTGGAGACAAACCTTGGTCCACTAGCCATGTATCTGGGCATACCTACATCAGTCTTGGGGAAATCATTCAAAGGCTCCTATTTTGGACATGGCAGGGAAGACTTTTCGCCACTCAGCACACCCAGCACCGCAAGCATCTCGCTCGATTGGCTTGAGGATATTGGAGAAGGGGGGACCGAGGAGAAAGAAAAAGAGAGGAGACAAGGGAAAGAGGAGTTACAGAGAAAGGAGAAGGATATAGAGGAAAGAGAAGAGGCGAAGAGGAGGGAGAAGGATAGAGAGGAAAGAGAAGAGGCGAAGAGAAGGGAGAAGGATAGAGAGGAAAGAGAAGAGGCGAAGAGAAGGGAGAAGGATAGAAAGAGAAGAGAAGAAGAGGAGAAGAAGGAGAAAGAGAATAGAAAGAGAAGAGACGAGGTTGAGCAGAAGGAGAAAGAGGATAGAAAGAGAAGAGACGAGGTTGAGCAGAAGGAGAAAGAGAATAGAAGGAGGAGAGACGAGGATGATAAGAAGGAGAAAGAGGATAGAAAGAGAAGAGACGAGGTTGAGCAGAAGGAGAAAGAGAATAGAAAGAGAAGAGACGAGGTTGAGCAGAAGGAGAAAGAGGATAGAAAGAGAAGAGACGAGGTTGAGCAGAAGGAGAAAGAGAATAGAAAGAGAAGAGACGAGGTTGAGCAGAAGGAGAAAGAGGATAGAAAGAGAAGTGAAGAGAGGGAGAAGAAGGAGAAAGAGGGTAGAAGGAGAAGAGACGAGGATGATAAGAAGGAGAAAGAGGATAGGAAGAGAAGAGACGAGGATGAGAAGAAGGAGAAAGAGGATAGAAAGAGAAGTGAAGAGAGGGAGAAGAAGGAGAAAGAGGATAGAAGGAGAAGAGAAGAGAATGAGAAGGAGAAGAAAGAGGATAGAAGGAGAAGAGAAGAGGAAGAACAGCAGATTAATAAAGTGGATACAGATGAAGAAAGAAAGAGTGGGCGAAAAAGAACGATAGAGGATGGACAGGTCGAGAAAGAACTAAAAAGATTTAGACGAGACAATATGAGGGAACGAGCTAGAGCTCTACTGTGTCAAGGGGGAATGCCACTCTTCCCAACGGCGAGGAGGGAATGGGATGTAGAGTGTGCGATAGAGATCCAGATACAACCAAGGATAGTTTGGCCCCCAGTAGGCTGGAAAGAACTCAGCAAAGAAGATAAATTAAGGCAATTTGAATTCGTCGCCACTGCCTTGGAACTAGCTGAAGGGGCAGTGGTTCCTCTTACCAGGGAAGATTTGGCTGGAAAATACAATTTCCTCATACTTCCAGGTACCGCATACCACAAGGCAGAGAAGAGCGTCAGAGACATTGTAAAGGCTAGAACATATACCTACAGAACTTTGCGGGATATTGTTCTCAACGATGATGGAAACAAAGACTGGTTGAGAATGGTAGAAGTGGCCACCAGTTTTGCACCAACACCATCTTCCCGGATCCAAACCATTCTACAGGACATCAATGAAATGGGTATAAGTTTGCGACTAACCGATTAATGAATAATTCCGAGTATAATACGCATGTCATTTTTTTATTTTTTTTAATGAGTAGGCCTTTAGTTTTATTTTAACATACCAAATTCAGGAGAATTTCTCTATTGTGGGTGGGGAGAGTGTAATATGTGGGTTGGGGGGGAGCTTTTTACCAGCATACAAGCAGTATGCAATGTTATTCATGGCTTAGTCCAGGTCTACTGCATAGTAAACAATAACGTAGTTAAGTAGGTCACCGTGTTATGACCGTATTCAGTGTCGTCATGAAGGGAAGAGGAACGGTTTAAACATTATAAATATTTAACTTTCATTAACAAAACTGTGCTTTTTATAAACTTCCATATTTAATCATTAATTCACAGCCAGGATGTATAAGTATTAACAGTAGTTTTGTCATAATAATGTTTGGAAGCAAGCCATCTACGACCGTTCTCGTTGCCGTCATTCATGACGCGTCGTTAAGAGGAAATATGGTGTGTTTACAAAACAATAGTAGTAATACTAATTGAGTCACAGCTCATGTAGGACATGTTTAATATAGTTTAAATTGATCATTATTGTTAAATGTGCATTACGATTCCCGTTAGGATTTAGCTTAACGCATAATATTTATGTACTAAATTAGAACTATTTCGGCAGATTACTACGTCGGCCGTCGTTAGGGACTATGTTAGCAGGGCACTAGGTCAGTCGATCAAAGATTGTTACGCCTAGGTCGTTATTTCTGTGTTTACAAATTATAATTATAAGATAATGTTTTCATTGCAAGTTAATATGAAAGTTATTTGTATTCTGTATAAACGGACAAAAACCGGACAAGGCAATATTTCAATTTTAATCCAACAATTCTTGTAAGGATGCGGAACTCTTTTATGACGTCGACTTTTTACCTTCGTGTTCTTTCGCATTGAGCACTTTATCGGATAGAATTATCTTGTCCGTTTTATGAAAACTTTAATTATTGCTAATTTTATCATTGTAAATTGTTACTAAGCTTAAAATATTAGGGCGGACAAAGTCCGGACAAGCTGACTTTCGTTCTCATTACCCGAACTCGCTTTCCCAACGCGGATGCGGGGGTCGCGCTTCGCCTATATATAGAGGCCCGTTAATCAAAAATGGCAGATACGCCAGTTACTTGGTAGGTGGCAA
Organism: Lottia scabra; assembly: GCA_029955415.1. Classification (NCBI taxonomy): domain Eukaryota; kingdom Metazoa; phylum Mollusca; class Gastropoda; family Lottiidae; genus Lottia; species Lottia scabra. The sequence continues at coordinate 11,240,865 of JARJEI010000009.1, forward strand.
AGGTTCTCCCTAGTCATCAAACTTTTAGCTGTTTAACTTTACGGAAACTTAGGATTCACTCTTGTTTAGGTAAGAGAAACTATTATGGAAAACCATTCTAATTTTACACCAGTCGTCTCTGGACCCGAATTCATTAAGTCTTTTTGGATTCATTAATTAAACTCCTTACAAGGATTTCCGTAATGACGGAACCGCTAGGGTAGGCCAAGCCCTTAGATGCTGCCGCGTATCTCACACCACACTCCGGATCGGATTAAGCAATTTTAACCGCTCGCAATATTTCACTTATTCATACCATGGGGACGGGAATTAGAAGGACAGTCAGCTTTCCGACAGGATTTAATAATTAATTAAGACAATATGATAACTCGATTAGGATTCGGCCATTTTGGATATTTCGTTGTTGTTGATGCCTATGACATGGATTGTTGATTTCCTGGTAATATTATTATTGGCAGATGTATATAGTATTATTTAATATGGAGTTTGAATATATATATAATCTATCATTGAGAATCAGTCTTTATGTTTGATTTCCCGCAAGCTGACGGACGGGACGTGCACGTCCTCCCCGTATCACCCCATTGGAACCAGGAAGGATTTGATTGTGTCTTTCCCCAGAATTACCAACTTAGAACACCCTTACCCTATCCCCATTAGTTCCTCAGTCCCAGTAGGGAGAGGTTAACGAATCCCAGAACATTAAAGCAACGGGTGAGGGGGGCACTCTTACCATTCGGGGATCTACTATGCCTAGGAAACGGTTAGTAAGGAACGGTGCCCGGATCCTTTTACGTGAGCGACTTAATAGGTGTGTCACCTGCATTTGGGGAAATCAGGGAAATATAATAGGAACTAGGAAACGCCCCAAAGACACAATCAGATCCAGAAACGGGAAACTATGTCAGTCCACAATTATTGCATTAGCCTACAGTGGAGTTATCTCCCATTAACCATGTGGAGAAAACAGAGGAGGACAAGCCTGAAGGAGTTGTCTCCCATGTAACACTGATACAACCTACACAATACACTTCATACATTGGATACTCTCGATACATCCTGACAGATAATGAGAGGGATAGTCCGACCAGCTAGGTCGAAGGTAGCTGGGCACCACGGACAGGGTGCGCGCCCACGCTTACAATATGCCTGCCAGATCACTCTCAGACGGCTTCATCATGTCAGGAGACAAAACAGAAGAGCTCATTTTGCTAATCGAGAATCGTCTTATTCATTATGATATAAGTCGCAGGGACTTCAAATATATCGACAAGAAGATATACATATGGAAACAAATAACACAGTCTATAAGCCAAATTGGGAGCTGCGGTGGCTCAGTGAGTTAGAAGCTCGCTCACTAACCTGAAGGTCCAGGGTTCAATCCCGGCATGGGTCGGGATGATACCTTCGGATTTTAGAACTGTTACAAAATCCGACCAGAAAATACACGTAAAACGTCTACAACCGGAAGTAAAGCAGCACGTGGCATATTTAAAAGTTCATAAAACCGGAAGTACGACAATTCAAAACATTTTCATTAGATATGCATTGAATAACAATTTGACAGAAATATTACCTCTACACCGTCAATATCTGTCAGCATATTCTGATCAACCAATCTGGCACGTCTTACCTCCCCCTGGTAATAAGACATTCGACATGTTATTCTAATTTCATACGAAATATTCAGAAATATGATAAAGAAGGTCTACTAACACGTACTCATAACAAAATGGCGGGAGGTTTCGGATATCCGACCAGATATTTCAATGACCTTGAACTTTTCAACGAATACCTTCAATATATAGGACAGTTCTTCGACTTGGAGTTACTTGTTGAACATTTTGAAGAGTCTATCATCTATATGCGTCGACTAGTGGGATGGTCACTGAAAGATGTGATCCAAATCAAAATTAACTCACTATCGAAATCAAACAATTTTCTATACTTACAAGTTAAATAGCACAACTATGAAACTAGTAAATCCATTCCATAAAAACCAAAATCAAGAAGCTTACTTAATTACAACAATTAATAAAATATACAAACCACATATAATTGTACCAGAAATACTTTAGTAAAGTATGTTATTTATACTAAACCATTTCTGAACGTTTACCGAAATTTTGATATTACACGTGCATCCAAAATGCGACAAGGATTTAAACTCGCCCTGTCAAATTACCAAACCTCGATATAAATGAACAGTTAGTGTAGTTCAATCCTACTTCCATAATGCGTAGCTATCATATATGGTAGCTATCAAGGACTGGGAATAGAGTCGGCTAGTTTCGGACTAATTTATATGTTCCCTGTTACTTGATTTAGATCAGACAACATTTGTATCCAGACATTTGCTATGCTATGCAAACACTTGTACACATTCTGTTTTTCAACAGTAAATCGATTGTTAAAACGATAGATGGAAAAGTTCCAACTTCTGTAAGAAGCCTCCAAGCGTATACTACTACACCGCGATACATTAATCAACTACCATTATTATTATTTCACTGGAAAACAGAGACTTCATGCTCGTGACAAGTTACCGGAAGTAAACAAAAAAATTGCAGTTCACAGTTTCACTTTGACGGGCCTGTAACTTTATAAGAAACCTCAATAGATAAAGTAGACAGCTTGTGAAAACAACATGGGAAATAAAGTGACAACATTCACTGAAGATCAGCTTGAATCCTATCAGGTAGGCTAGAGTTTTCAGTTAAATTTTATAGGGTGCGTCTAAGTTTCCGAAAGTACTCAAAAGAAGTCAAAAGCAAATTATTTTTAATGAACTTTAGGTTTGGTATTTTGTGATGATATATTGGCATTGTCATCCCTTTGCGCTTTAATAAATTTGACTTTTGCTTATGATTGGGCAGATTAGCCTGGTTTTGTAAATTTTGTATGTGTATCGGGGGATAGGCCTACTAATTGTATCATTTTGCGCCATTCCAATTTCCATTCTGACATCTGTGCCTCTGTGGTTTTATGACAGTGATCTACTGGAAGTTATTATTGATATACAGTACTGTGCAATAAATATTCTTACAAAATGGCGGCATGGTTATATTCGCTCCACGACCTTACATACTTGGACATCGATTGGTAACGTTGCGGCGTTGGACGTGTCCAGGAATACAATTAGCACGTTTTAAGAAGTGTGAAGAACGAAGGGGGTACATAGTATACACTGGAGATGAGGAAGGCAACCTTTTTCTATGTACGCATATATATTGCACGGTACTGTATATGCAGATCACTGTCAGTGACATCATAAAACATTTTGATCCAGACACCAAATGTGATTGTACTTTAGATCTATTATTGTGAAACTGTAGGTCTAGCTTACATTTATTTGTCCTGGTTTCAGACACAAATTGTTCTTACAATGATCACAATTAATAATGCAATGTCTATTGCTCTTACAGGATTGTACTTTTTTCACCAGAAAGGAAATTTTGAGGTAAGAATTTAGGCTCAATTTCAATGATCCTTGTTACAGTTACTGAGTGGAATTGACTTTTATTTTTCTTGACTAAAAACAAAACTACTTTATGTCAATGATATTGGGATATGGATATGGACATTTTCATTCCAACTGTGCACAAGTAGGGACAGATTAAAATCTTAAAAACATGGAAGATGGGATGAAATTTGTTGCATTATTGTGCACAATTTTGTTGTCCCTGATATTACTTTATAATGATTGTACTTCGTTTATATTATTTGCCTCGGTGTACGATATTATAAACTAGGCAGGATTGGCAATATTTATAATAAAATTACTCCAAATGAGCTCTTGAAAGTATCCATATTTTGCCTTCAATTTCCATTTGTAAGAAAAATGCATGTGGAAAAGTTCAAATAGATGTTTAGGGGTGTCAAAAAACTGATTTGCATATATCTTACCATATTTATACGAAATTTACCTTATTACATACCAGTACTTATTTTTATAATTAGAGTATTCCGAAGATACCAAGAACTATCACCAGATCTGATACCTTTCAACATGACTGGGGATGAAAGTAGATTAATTAAACTTCCTAGTGATGTCATAGAACAAATGGCAGAATTAAGTGTAAGTATGAGGACTCTTGTGTTTAAGTCAATAATTCTATCCCTGTTTTTCACAATAATGTGAGATATCCAAAAGTGGTAGCTTTTGAAAGGAACTTCATACTTTAAATATTGATGATGAGCTGTCAACACAATAAATGTTTATAGTTTTGATGAAAAAGAATCCCTGTTTCAGAGTCGAAGGTATTGGTGTCTTAATTCGTCAATTATTGAAGTCTACATTGTTAATTGCGGGACTTTTTCTCATTACAGGAGAATCCATTTAAAAATAGAATTTGTCAAGTATTTTCTGAAGATGGAAGTGGAAGCTTGTCCTTTGATGATTTTCTGGACATGTTTTCTGTCTTCTGTGAAGCTGCACCAAGAGATATCAAAACAGCTTACAGTTTCAGAATCTATGGTGGGTAGGATATCTCTAGTTTCAATTTTATTTATTTGAAATGTATCTACATGTATTTAAATGGGTTGTAAAGTGGAATTGCCAGAACCAAAGACATCGTAATGGAAATTGGAATGGCGCAAATTGATGCTTTCAGTGTCCCCGATACACATACAAAGTTTAAAAAACCTCTTGATAATCCCTTAAAAATAAATCAGCTTAAGTTAGGAAGGGATGGCTTTTTGGAGGATACAACATTTTTTTGCTTGAATGTATGAAAGCCATAGAACAAACTCTGAAGAAAACTGACATTTTCAGTTAAGAAACTTGAAGAAAATGATGGATTAAATTGATGAGTCTGTTGAAATTTGATGATGGCAAAGATTGTAAAAAGTTTTACCCTGTGTAGTTTAAAGAAAGTGAACAGTACTTTGAAATATTTACATGAAATACTTATACTTCAGCGTGAATTCAAGCCATTATTAATATATCCAGCTTGTTTAATTTCTGACTAGATTTTGATGGTGATAGTTATTTAAATAAAGATGATTTAGAGAAAACCTTGAAAAATTTAACTAGAGATGAGTTAACAGCAGATGAAGTGAAGTTTGTTGTGGATAAGGTAGGATATAATGAAGAATTTAATTGAAATGTACATTTGACAGTGATTTCTGGTAAAAGTGAAACCCCATGTTATTAAAAAAAATTATTATTTAAAAATACAGAGTATGAAGGGCTGTACTTTTGGCTTCTGAATGTCAGGTTTAACAACTTGAAAATAAAGGTTTTTTTTTTTTTAAATCCTGCAAGTGGTGACAATTTCCAAAGTTGGAGGTTCCTTATTTCCCAATTTTTCAGGCCATGGTTATATAGTATGTAATATTTATATCCGCTAGGTTTTAGAAGAAGCTGATTTAGATGATGACGGGATGTTATCTTACATTGAATTTGAACATGTGATTTCGCGAGCCCCAGATTTTCTGAAGTAAGTTAAATTGTCTTTTGGGACCTCCTTAAGAGCATACCAGGCCTTCTCAAATGGTCGCCAGCGACTCCCTTAAGAATGGCATCTCAAGAGTGACCCCTTCCGCTAAAACACTTTGCTGGCTATGCTATATAAACACTGATGCATTTGGCCCTTTACAAAAACTAATTCAGAAGGCCTGCTGTATACTGTACAAATTGAACTGCAAGTCATGGTGGATAGGCCTATATATCTAGATGCATAGCTATCTTGAATCTAAATCAAAACAATGACTAAACCAATAGCTGTAGATATACAAGAAGACAAAATTAATAGCCATTTTATTGGAGCACTTATGTAACGTGTGACTTTACTACAGATGATTTTATTTCATAACTGATATTTTATCATTTTCTATTTCAGCACATTCCATATAAGGATATAGTGTATTTTTGCCACTATGGTTGTTTTGTCTAGTCCCTCCTTTTTTCCTATGCAATTTATAACATATGTTATGATGATTGTGTTCTTTAAACAGTGCTACAGCTATATAGCTGCAAGAAAGCAGCGTTCATTTCATTTCATTTAAACAGTGCTATTTATTTTTAGTTAAACAAACATATTAATTAAAGAGATACTACCTTTAAAAATAAGCATAAGATAAAATTTCAAACTTTGTCAATAAGAGTAAGTATTTATCAGTGAAACGTACTAATAGAGCCATGATATAAGTAATTTTTCATAAAATAACAAGTTATTATTGAAAACATTTGAAAATTCTTGTAGTTGTGTGGATTTATAAGATTAACAGGTAATCTGTTAGGTTTATGACAGCAGATAAGTTGCCTAATGATTATCAACTTTTATTGACTAAGGTTTGAGAATTTTTTTGTTGTGTTAGTAATATTAATAAATGGTAGTATTCCTTGAACATTGAAGGATGGTTATTAACAATATTGCTCCCACTACCCCATTATCAAGTCTGGCTTCACTGATTTCAATAATAACTTATTGATTCTTGATGCAAACACACTGTTTATGTATTTGTTATACAGCTTTCAATATAAGTGATTGACTAAAACAGTTCTATTTTATTTTCAGTGTTTGTTCTATTTTGTTTTCATGTTTTCTGTGATATTTATGAAACTAAAGCATTTTTTTTTTTTTGCACTTATGCTCCCTATAATTCATATGTAGCTAAGGTATGCACTCAATAAGGGTTATATGGTTATATGGTTTTGTTGGTGTTTTACATAACTTCATTTCAGTTGGTCAGTGCAATCAGTCATATATTTATTATTGTTAGTCCAAAACTTGCCGACTCTATTCCCAGCCTTTGAAAGATATTTGGACAGATATGGCTGGGCAAGAGTCAAATACGTTTTGTGGTTTAGATTTTCTTACTCTCCCCCAGTCATATTTGTCCATATAACTATCAAAGGCTAGGCATAGTCAGCAAGTTATCATATTTCTTTGAAGGACATTGAATTACATGTCGAATGACAGATCTCTGCATCTTTTACGCTCATCATCATTTGGTAAATGAGTCCATTTAACTGCAATTTCAGTTGTTTTGTCTCAATTATCTTTACATGGACACTTGGCTCTTAATACCAAAACATTACTACATGTACCTTCTTTAAGAAGTGGCATTTTTTTTTTGTTATTGTTTGTTTCGTTGTTATTGCTGTATATTCAAATTGTTATCTTTATTTGTCCTACATTCCAATAAAGAATTAAGTCCTCCGTCTATTTATTTTATTTCATTATCTTGACTTCTATGTGTCTCAAAAAACACCTGGCATGTAGGAAGGAAAGATAACCGTTTCTGATTCTGTTATTAGAATGGTATAAGACACTCAGTCTTCTAAAATCATGAAAATTGTTCAGAGGTATACGACAGCCTAAAATGGTACCGATAGTTGAAATTGAAATCTATCAGCGGGCTAAGCTGTTTTTAAGGGTTATCTCCTCCATGGGCAAAGTTTCTTAAAAAATATACAGTATAGGTCTATATATGTCTTTTCCAGGTGAAAATATTTTATTGGACCTAAATCGAAATGTTTGGGAAAATTTAGTTTACACAGTTTAAATTTAAGTTTTTTCAAGATTTAGGCCTTTTACGTCAGTTTTGAGGAGTTATCACCCGTTAACCTCCATACAGTAAGTGCTTTTACCAACATCAATTGCTTGAAATTCGGTATGTGTATCAATATTCATAAAATAAAGATCAAGTTCGAATTTGAGCTTATTTTCGACCGTTTAAAGCAGAGTTATTGCCCTTGCCCCAAAATCTATAATATGCCATTACTCTCTTAGTTTTCAACCGATTTTGATGAAACTTAAAATGGATGTTATTGGACCTAAATCGAAGGCTTCGAGAAAGTTAAGTTTACTTCTGACTAATTTTCAGGCTTTTTCGTTTTTACCATCCGCATGCCGCGGTGGGCGTATATGGCTGTGATCCATTATCTTTGTTGTTTAGCGGGGCGAATGTATAGAGCTAAAAACATATATATCAGAGAAAACATCAAAAACTAAACTTTTATTAAAAAATTAACAAATTCTAAATAAATAAACATGATTGAAGTAATATTAGTATGTTAGTAATACCCTTGTGGACGATATGTTGATATGTGGTGGATATGTTCCAGATTATCTTGATCCAGGATTCTCAAAGTTTGGTGGATGGTTCAGTATATTCGGGGTTATCTATTCCTAATTTTGTATGACCATTAGTTAGCTTCTTCATATTTATATTATCCAGGTCCAAGGTCTCATCTATCTGAACCTCTGACAGATTATTGAAGTAGTTTCTGAAGATATGACTGAGAATACCTGCTCCTATCGAGTCACCAATGACGTTGATAGCAGTTCTGAATCGATCGCTGTAAATAAACGGTTAAGTTTAATATTGAAAAAAAAAAATACGACGAGTCATCCGCGTTTTTTTTGTTAGACTAAATGACATGGTATCCTCTAATTTTGGTCAGAACTGATTTCGACCGTATAGGCCTAATGCTTGATATTAATGTTGATTTGATGTTTACAAGGAAGTGGTGGCGTAGGGTCAATTTTGAAAGTAATAGTTAACATTTTATTGATAGTTACTAGTTAGATAACTAGATACCAAATTACAGTAGTTGCAAGAGTATATCAAACTCTTATGTTAATCTATACTTACAGAAGCCAATCTATGGCTAAGATGAGCGTGACATCTTCGGTTGGTAAACCAACGGCGGTCAACACAATTAACATGGTTACCAAACCAGCTTGTGGTACTCCTGCTGCCCCGATAGCTGCCGCTGTAGACGTTAAACTACAACAGAGTACACATTAATATTAGATATCTTTTTATTAACAGTCAATTGGACAATATACCCAATTATATTTCAGAATAAAAATGTGATATCGATCCTTCAGTAATTAAATCAGCATCGTAAGCAAACAGAACATTGTCATAATTCACATGTTGTATTCGTTCTTTAATTGTTCATGATATAAATCATATCTCTTGAAAATTATTGTAACCAGGTATCAACTCTATCAATTTTATTAAGGTTGAATTACTTTATTGCTTATTGTCCAGAGGACGAGGGCCCAGTTCCTAGTCTTGTGCTTAAGATCAATTTCGTGCTTAAAACCCTAAGTCTATGCAAGAATTAGTAGGAAAATCCCAAGTCGAATATTGGACTTGGACTCAGTTAAATGCTAGGAAGCGGATCCAGGGGTCTGTTTCTCAAAAAATCTGGTAAATGTGGAATTATTCATTGCAAAATGCTTATGAGATTTTTTGAGAAACAGGCCCAAGGTCTCTATATACTCACCTAACAATGATAATATCAGCTATGCCGAGAGTGATACCATTAGCCTGGGCTATAAATATAGCTGCCACTGCTTCATACAGAGCGGTTCCATCCATGTTTATAGTCGCACCAATCGGAGCTACAAATTTAGCCACGAGTGGGTTCACTCCATTTTTATTTATCAAACAATCCATGGTAATAGGTAGTGTGGCAGAACTATAAGATAAATTTTAGAATTTAAATTACCATGTATGTCCAACTTGTCAGCAATATGACTCACTCACGAGTGAACATATTTCATATTTGAATAACACCTCAAGATCATTTGCAGTTTTTATATAGATAAAAGTATGGACGAGGATATGTCACAATTTTTTTTAGGGAGAGGAGGGGGGGGGGGGCAACTAGCATAGATTGTAGCGTCCAGGTACGTCGCGAAGCGCCACAACCGCAAGCACAAATATTTCCGGGTTTTGAGTTGATAATAGGGACTTCATACTATGATTTTCATGTGATCGATTTTGATTCTTCAAAATCTATTTTATTATTCAATTTATGGGGTGACCAAAACCCTTTCTGAGTTTCTAATACGTGATAAAATTTCACTTGAAAATCGCAAAATTTAAACATTTTCATGCATACGTAATACTCGACAGCAATCTGGTTTCACACAAAATCAAATTCTGCATGACTGCACCAACATAGACACTTACCTGGAAGCTGTACCCCAAGCAGTTATAATAGCTCGTAACATTCGGTATAAAAATACGAAGGGATTTTTTCTGGTGGCAATAAAATAGATGAGTGGTAAAATAATGACGCCATGGATAAACAACCCAGCTATAACAGTACCAAAATACAATCCTAGCTGTCGAAACGTCTCTTCAGGATTCGCCATTCCAACAAACTTAGCAGCAATCAAAAACAAGATACCTATAGGTGAAAACCTGAAAAAGAAACAAAAGTCGATCATTAACTTTTTTTCCCAGCCCACAGTAGCCCAATCATCATAGGGACTGGCTAATGGGGCCAACGGTTTACTGTGGTAGGGACGCCTCCAGAAAACAAATTGAAACCCTACAGACTAAGTGCAAAATAATTGCATATTATGCAATAGCCCACTCCTGGTTCAGCAAAAATTGAGTTTCAGATATTCATTTTTGATTCCAGGTCATTTAATAATGTTTGAAGGATACAATTATGCTACACCATTTTCGATTTTCTCTAAAAAGTTTCCCAAAAAAAAAAAAATATATTTCCCAGAGCAATAACTCAGACTCCCCTGACAAGAGGTCATATCCCAGGTATGTCCACGGGTTCAATCTCAGAGTCATTGCCAGCCGATAAACTGGACATCTTGAAAATCTGACATAAAAGTGCTTGGAATGAGATATATACGTAGGCCTATGTATATACTGCTGTGAAATAAAATTACAACCGGAAGTGACATCTTACCAGATAACAAGTCGAACTAAAACCATGATGACATCATTTATAGCTTCAAACAGATCACGTAATGGCTTGGCTTTTTCGCCGACATGGTTAATGGTGCAACCAAAAAATACCGAGAATACTACCAGACCCAGTATATTCATACCACTCTGTTTTACTATATCCACATTTTGTTCTGTTACATCTGAAACAGGTTAAAGGGCACGTTCAACATCCGTTCTGTCAATCAAACCTTAGTCTCGGAATTTGTTTAGTGTTCACAACTCTTCCTCGAAATTTAAGCCTTTAAATCCATGCGTAGCCATAAATATCAGAATTTGAAAGTCAAAAATATATCTCGTATTTTAGTGATACTATGCCTTTAGTAGGGGTATAATTGGAGGGATAGTGCAATATTTGTGCAGTTCTAGTACTCAAGACTTAATGCATAAATTCAAGGCTCAAATCGACACTCGATGCTTGATATTCCCCTTTAAATAAAACCTTCTAGTTATTGGCATGACAAGTTAACGACCCCTCAGCAGTTTGCCAAATCGGTAGAGGAAGTAAAACGTCTTTTAATATCATATATTTTTAATTGTTGGAAAACAGTATATTTAAAAAAGTAAAAGCGCTTTAGAATTAGTTTTGAATACACCCATTATCAGTAGAAAATTTGGCAATTCAGCAAAACCATTATTATCTTATAATGGCATTCATTACAATATGGGGTTAGGTTTCAAAACTGGAGATCGATAAGTGTTATATGCATTAACTGTCACGATATATCAAGGACGTCGTATAACCTATTATGATATTATGTATTGTGTGGCTGATTTTTTTTTTTTGCCAGGTACTTAGATTTTGACAATAAAACATGTAATCATTATGAATGCATTATTATTGAAGTGGTACATATTGAATTATACATTATTATCCCCTATCTATAACAAGAAGGGGGGCCAAAATTTGTTGGGGAATTTTTACTACAAATCCTGATAAAAAAATAATCGAAACTAAAAAGAATACTGAAGCACCCTTTTTGGTCTAGGTCCAGGGTTCAATTCCGAAATGGGTCGAGATGATACCTTCGGATTTTTCAACCCGGGTTTCCCCATGTCACTGATGCAGGTGGAAGAGGCTGGCATGGAAAAGCGTCTAGTCATTGGATGGGACAGACTGTGCACGTTACAGATGGTTGGTGTTTGATACTTACTTTTAGTCATTGTTATATTATCTGTTCCATTAAACTCAACTTCTTTAATAGTTTCAGAGTAGTTTGTTTCTAACTGAAAAATACATTGTTATATAATAAAAACAGAATCGCCGTTTCCAGAGCAAGCGATGCCAACATTAAACCAGGTTTTTCACTCGCAAAGCTATCAGTTCACGTGTTTTGGATTTGACAAAGACAATCATAGAGCTAATGGTTGTGAAAAGATGGTCCAGATTGGTCAGTATCGCAAGAGCTATAGTTTCTATAATTAAAGGGATATGTTCACTAACTGTTCGATCAATAGAAATTTTTGTCTCAGAAACTAGTTTTAAGATATTCTAATCTATAATAATTTTCTCAATTTTTCCTCAAAATATGAACCTTTAAATCTCTATTTAGCTATAATTATGAGCGTTTGAAAGTTAAAAATACTATGCCTTATATAGAAAACACAAATACAGAAAATGAAAGATAAATGTTTTAGTATTTCTGGAGGCTATTTACATAATTATTCAAGGCTAAAATCGTCTAAAATTTCATAAGCCCACCAGGATAAGAAATAAATGAACATTGGAGCAGTGCCTAATTCTTACAGATATGGTGTCAGTTCTTTCTTGATTCCTAGCCATTTTTATTTAAAATAATTGAACCTCTTACATTTAAGCCTTCTTTTGGCAAACGATAATGATCTAAGAATTGAATAGGATTTGGCATTATCTCAATTTATTCGGGAAGAACATGAATTTACAGGTGAACAGTGGTGTTACTAAATTGAATCATCTAGGATATTTTTGTTAACATCCAAAAGACACAAAATAATCATTAAGATATAGTAACCTATATAAACTGATTTCAGGTTTAGGGTCTTTAATTTTAAGTTATTTATTTAATAAGGTATCAATTTGTCTTTCTGTGAAAGATGCTGGGAAGGTACCATGGCACCCCCCTTGGATCAAATTTTTCTGTATTTCACTTCAATATTTGAGCATTTTCATGCCCATGGCCCTCTGAATATAACTCCACCATGTAACTATCAGGCAATAAGTTAGACGATTAATATACCCTCTTAGAATAATAAAATATTCAAGTCAAACCACTTACCTTACTGAAACATGCCTCAATGATGTTAGGTGGAAAACAGTTTCTGTAATAAAAGCAGAGATAAGGTTATATGACAAGAAAACTCCCAACATTTGACACTGACACATTCTCAAGATCATATTGAGTCCATTTTTTAAGGTATTGTAAAGCGTCATTCTAAACTTTGTATGTGTATCGGGGACACTGATAGCATCAATTTGCGCCATTCCAATTTCCATTCCGACATCTGTGGTTCTTGCAATTCAACTAAAACTGACAGTGATCTGCAAACATATCAATAGTACCGGAAGGTAGATCATAACATATAAAGTTTAGAAATACGCTTTACAATCCCAATGGCCATCATTGCCTAAAAGCTTGTTACTGATTTGGATGTGGGACAGACTTGGTTGAATTGTGAAAGAGCAGTCAGGGTTTCAATTCTGAAATTCAGATCTATCTTTATCTTAAAATATATTCATATGATTATATCTTTTTAAGTGTTAAGGTTCATCGATTATTGATCTGTAGTTTGTTTGTTTTTACAGGGTAAGTTGGTGGATTAGGATTAGTAAAGAGATAATCTAGATTATTTTCTCCCAATTATCCTGTTTCGGTTTATATGAGACAAAGAATTTACATTTACATCAATAAACATGACAGTGACAATGCAGATATACAACTTTTCTATACCCTAATAAAGCTGCGTTTGAACCATCCCCAATGGCCGATTGTGATGGAACGAGGAGTTAAGACTATCTGCTATGTTCACTTCAACATGCTTCGGTTTTAGAGCTATTTTGAAAATGAACCTCAATAGCTCAAGAAATAGAATGTAAGGCATTTGGTATATGCACCCCATGAAATGAGCTTCTTAGACTATTCGGTACATGCACCCCATGAAATGAGATTTTAAGGCCATCTGGTATGCACCCCTTGAAATGAGGTTTTAAGACTATTTGGTATATTATGCACCCCATGAAATGAGGTTTTAAGGTTATTTGGTATATGCACCCCATAAAATGAGCTTCTTAGACTATTCGGTACATGCACCCCATGAAATGAGGTTTTAAGGCCATCTGGTATGCACCCCATGAAATGAGGTTTTAAGACTATTTGGTATATTATGCACCCCATGAAATGAGGTTTTAAGGCTATTTGGTATATGCACCCCATAAAATGAGCTTCTTAGACTATTCGGTACATGCACCCCATGAAATGAGCTTTTTAGACTATTCGGTACATGCACCCCATGAAATGAGGTTTTAAGGCCATCTGGTATGCACCCCATGAAATGAGGTTTTAAGACTATTTGGTATATTATGCACCCCATGAAATGAGGTTTTAAGGCTATTTGGTATATGCACCCCATAAAATGAGGTTTTAAGACTATTCGGTACGTGTACCTCTCCGTGGACTACTGAAATGAATCTGCGATAATTTGATTATATACATTAATGCACATACAATGGTGTACTGAAATTTGATGAGATAAACAGCTTATGTTTGAATGAAAGGGGTCATACAGGATCTCTAATTTCGACAAATACCCCCATCTACAATATAGATAAGATTGCCAATATCTGATAGACACGTACTGGGTTGTAGTCAGGACTATACATTGTTATCAAGGTCATTATGAAATAGGAAGTTGAAACTAGCCAAATTGAAAGGGACTTTTGTAATTTTTCGATAACCTAATAAAATGTTAATACCACTAGATCTTGTTAAATTGCAAAAACATGAGGTATGGGTCCGGGAATGATTGGTTTTATCTGTTATCTATTGTATAGACCATCGTACACGGAACGCCGCACTGGACTGTCGTCTAGTCCCACTGTGTAAAGGGAAATGTTCGGTATTTTCGATATGGGCCTTGAACATAATATGTAAATAACCCTCAGAAGTTCAAGATCTGTTCTGTACGAAAAACCCCATAACCCTACCTAAATATTTATCCTTAATTTTTCTGTATATGTGTTTTTCTATGGGAGGTATAGTGTTACTAACATACGAGTCGTATTTTGACTTTCAAACGCTGAAAATTATGGATAGTCCTGCACTATTGCTGATTAGATAAGCTACGAGTATATGGTGCTTGCTACATTAAGCAGTGTGTGGCGACCGATGCAGTAGAAAGTAGAAACAGCGAATCATGTTCGTCCTGTGGACGGAAAAGACTTGCGGTCATTGCTACTTCAGCCTTCCTTTCTTATACCTCTCACCTCACACCGCAACGTACACCGCACCAAACGCAATACTACGTCTATTCGCACGTGTAATCAGCTTAACTTACATTGGCTAAAGGTGACACCAGGGTCACTAAGTGGAAAGTATCGACCAAAGAGATAAATTTTGATTTCTTTCATCATACAACTGTATGCTTTAATTGAGTTTTTATGATGATATCATGTACCATCCACTGAATGTTAAAATGTAAACATTACCAAATCGGTTGAGTGACTTTTAATTCTATGATGGATTATTTCGCTATTTTTGACCCACATAATTTCTTTCATCAAAATCGGTAGTTATTTGCTACCACAATGAAGAGAGTTATATAGTGTCACAGACAATAAAAGTAAGATCTACAGCATATAAAATTGACAGGCGAAGAGACCTTGACCTATTTTATATTATTATTTATGTATATTATATATATTCAGTCGACCGTTTGCACATCTTGTATACTTTATATTGTTGATGAAATTGTGACAAAATGAATCATTTTACAATATATTCGTTTAGAAATCAAATGTAAAGCACTTATTAATGAATTTTACGTTCTCATGTCCTTAAATACGCCACTGGTTCTTGCAATTTCTCTTAATCTAACGCGTTTTATGACGTAACCCTCAATGATCTACATAGATATCAATAGTAGCTTCCGGTGGATCAGTGTGGGTTACGTCATAAAACGCGTTAGTTTTAGTGGATTTGCAAGAATCACAGACGTCGGAATGGAAATTTGAATGGCGCAAATTGATACTACCAGTGTCCACGATACACATACAAAGTTAAGAAAACCTATTTACAATCCCTTTAATGTGGTTTTCAATGTCTACAATAAAGTCACTTTGCAAATGATGAGTTCCAAGTGAACAAAATACACCACTTAAGAGACTAAACATAAAGAGGAAACTTTGTATTTCAGTTTGCTTTGTTATAGTTTGTAATGAAGCGAAAAATAAAACAATATTACCTGATCAGATCCAACAAAGAATCCAGAGGATTACTGTCACGCGACGAGCCAGCTCTGTTTAACTCGTTTGCTGAGAAGCCAGGTTGAATAGATACCACCAAAATAATTCCCAATATGACAGCAATCAGTGTGGTGGTGAGGTAATATACTATAGCACCTAATCCAAGCCGACCAGAAGATCTGCTGTCCATGGTAGCCAGAGCGGTGATGATACTGGATACAATCAGAGGCAGAATTAACAGCTTCAACATACTCAGTAACAGCTGACCCGGGAACTCTAAATAGAAGATTTTACGCTTCTCTGTCGGTTCCCAGACATCTCGTAATCCAAAGCCCAGCCCAATACCAATTGCTACTGCTAATATCATGAATATTACTATCAGATTGTCCCACAACACCTCCTTCAGCATAGAGCTTCGTTTTTTCTCCTCCACCATGTTGATGGTTAGGTTTCTTCTGTGTGATTATCTAAAATATAAAGTGTTTTTTTTTCTGATACAAGTACATAATTGTTCAACCATTGTTGATGCAAGTGTTAAAAGAAGACATGGAATTGAGCGACCTTGTTTTTTAAAACTGGTTTAAGCGTCTTGATAGTTCGAAATGTTCATTAACGTCTATGGATATCGTTTATGGTTCGTACCGAGGTTCAAAATATTTCGATTGAATCAGCGGTAATCTCGAAGTCCAAATGTTCATAGCCGTAGGAGACACGTGGAAGTGGAAGCGGGTGATGGTGGGGGGGGGGGGGGCTGGCTGCCCCCCAAATATCATGTTTTCGGGCAAAAAATCCCCCAAATCGGGCAAAATATCATTAATATTCGGGCAATAAGTCGGTCTGCCCTGTGTTGTCTCTGTCAATTCATCAAGCTACCACTTTGTAGTAGTTTTGAGACTGTCAAAATGTCTATTTTGAATCAAAAGATAACTGATAGCAGGAATTGAAACAGAATATGTGTCAAGGACAGTGATGGTGTTATGTCGGCTGACGGAATTTTTATTTTATATTGGAAAAGCAGCACGCTTCACTTGAAATCGACGCCTCAAATATACTTAAAAATAAAAATGTTCATACTTTTCTGCACTTGAGCTAATGAAGACGGCATATATTCGGAGAGATGTACTTGACATACAGGTAGTTTGAATGAGCTGTCAGATGGTACTTCTCGTATGGGAAGTTCACTACTATATAATTATAGCACCCAATTTTGTCATGCTCTGGACGAGATTTTTGTTTAAAGAATTATTTTCCTTGTACGTATTTTTATTATTCTTCTAACTAAATACAACTTCCTGTTAGGGTGTAATATTGCATTTAATTAAAGGGACAGTCTGAATTTTTTTTTAGGTCAAAATTTTTTTTTGCTCAAACTTGTGAAAACTTTACACCAAAATATGTTACTATGTGCCCTTTAATGTATCTGAAAGTTTTAGCTCAAAAAATCCAGCCGTTGATTTTTAAACACTAAAAACATGCGAATTTTTTTAAAAACCTTACGTAAGGTTTTTTGGTATGTTATGTTTTTTGGACGCTGATAGGAAACTACTGGACGGATTTGAGTAAAATAAACGCCGAATTGTAGAGAAATGTCCCTCTTGTGTATTTAAAAGGTTTCGGCTAGAAATATTGAGCCATTTAAAGGGCAAACACCCAAACTAGGTCAAATTGCTTAATTAATAATAAGTACTCCCTGTTTGTAATTAACCCTTTAAAAAACAAATTCAGTTTGATCAAGAAGATGCATAGATATAATGAGCATACTTTAGAAATACTTTCAGGTAATATTTGCGCTGGTTTTGATAATGGAAACTTTTTTGAAAAATGCAGAATGGCCCTTTAAACGCACAATATTGCTGTGTAGCGACAATAACCTTTATCTTATTGGTTGTATTAATATGAAATTAAACAATGGTTTGAATAATTTTCCTGGTTAAACCACAGAAATTGATATAATATCATATAATCAAATATAACTAGGATAATTTGAACAGAAAAATCCCTTTTCGTGTGGCAAGCCAGCTTTGCTTCATTGGTTCACTATAGAAAAAAATTGTTAAATCCAGTCATGCGAATTATCTACTATCTCATAAAAGGAAGGAAATTATCAAAAATAACATAATTTTGTTTCTTGCAAAATGTCATAATATAGTAGTTTCGTTTTGCCGTTCTTAGTACGGTTTTGATTGTTAGTACTTGGTTTCTTTATGTGAAACAAAAGTCACCCACAAATATAATATGAATTTGAGAAACGAAATAAATAGATAAAAATTGTAACTATACTGCACACACTGGCAACATTCTCGACAACATGGCATTTGGGCAACATTTTGGCCAACATGTTGTCGAATATGTTGTCAGTGTGTACATGTACAGTAGGCCTACATATTATTGTAATATTAAAAATTGTCCTTGTCAAGGACTTTCTGAAATGTGAGATAAATTTCATTATATACCGGAAAGTTTTTACATTATGAGTTTATTGTTTATAAGACATATAGAAGTAGGAAGATTACATTAAAAACACTAAGATATATGGATATACTACTTCTGCATTTATTACGTGTTTCGAAACGTAGTATGTAATAAATGCAGAAGTAGTATATCCATATATCTTAGTGTTTTTAAAATTATGAGTTTGTTTCTATAATTTAATGTGTGAACTTTTCTTGATAACCATTCTCCCAATTTTTTATATCAATTATTTATTTCAAAGAATGTCTTGCGATAGTTCATAATCTCCTTTCTATACAGTTTATTTAAGACAGTCATTATAAGGTTAAACGAATTTTGAAGTGTTCTCCATTAAGATTAGTTTCTATTAATGATTTACCAAGCGACAAGTGATGGTTTGTACACACGAAATATGTTTTGTTGTGGTTTATCTTAAATGTTACCCTTGTCCCGTTTCTCAAACATTATTTATGATAGATAATTGCTTTTTATATAATTGCAGTACCTTCAAAACCTTTTAACAAATTTGGTTTACGTAAGGTGTTTGAGAAATAGTGTGTAATTTTATGATTGAATGATGATAACATAGAGCTTAAAACATCACCTAGTAAAATTGCCCTCGGTTCAAATAAGATGCAGAGCGGTCGATGGTTCAGCACAAAACACTCAACAGCAATTATATAACGTGTTATCTTTATCAATTGAATCATCTTCACTTCAAAAAGCCCAAACTATATTACATATATTAATTGATAAGGCATAGTTTACATGCCTATGTAATTGGATCAAAACTTTACCTATAGATGCTCCCAGCATAGTTCAATTTAAGCGATATAGCAACTCAGCAATGATTATTTTCCGATCCAATATTTCCAATGATTTGCTAAATTAAAAATCATGACGATATTGTTTTAGGATGATTTTCATGAAATTTTCCATTAAAGAATGCGGTAACATTATAACCTGGGCAAGATCGACCTGAAAGCATGTTTCCGACTTGTACACACTGACAACATTTTCGCCAACATGTTGCCGAAAAGTCATGTTGTCGAAAAGTCATGTTGTCGAAATTATTGTTAGTGTATACAGGTTCAGAAACATTCAGCAACAAGTTGTCCAACATATTGTCGAACTGTTGTCGTGTGTGTACAGGACCAAATTTGTGTTGCCCAGGGGTTTCGGCGGGGTTTCGGCGGGGTTTCGGCGGGGTTTCGGAAATGTTGTCAGTCGTTCAGTGCTGGTACGATCTAAAACACGTCTAAAGTACTGTACACACTGACAACATTTTCGACAACATGTTGGCAAATGTTGACAGTGTGTAAAGTACTTTATGCGCCCATTTAGTGAATACGGTATAATGCAAATGATGCAGCTTTACAATCGGAAGAGATGTGCGACGACAAGGAACAAACAGAGTCAAGGTATGCAAAAACTGAAATTTAGTAAATTTGGCAATCTCAATAATTGAACCCCGACATCAGTTTTCTTTAGTGTTGTTACATGACATATATATAAATAATATCAGATTCTTCAACTGCAGCAACACGTCATGCACACAACCACACGAACCAGGATGGTTTGTAGAGTTCAAAGACGTCGCAGACACAAGCCCCTATATCTACGCACTTGCATGTCCATATTGGAAAATCGTACATTTTAAAAAAAATAGTTTATTGAATCTATTTGGTTTGCAATGAGGTAAACCTCCTCTCTTCTGGTATGTATGCTCTCAAATTTCATTCGAACGATGAAACGTTATATTATCTTTGTTCATATTTGACAACTATGAATATATAAATTATACATGAAATTAACGTGTCGTAAAATTATCCAATTGTTAAAACATTTAACTATAGTTGTGAATCGTTCTTCCTCTTCAGTAATTTGATGATACCTGTGGATTTATTTCACACTTTCAGTTCCGGAAACAATAATGAAATAATCTAGCTACCTAGAAAGAGAGGAGGTTTAATAGCGTGGCAAAATAGGAATTTGAGATGGCCTGCTTTTTTAAATGGTTCACAACTAGGGTCTTTTTCACATAATGAGGACCTTTTTCAGCTATGTCAACCTATGAACGAGGGACCACAGCCTACGTATGGTGACCAGGCCCGTAGGAAGCAATTTCAGATTGGGGGGGGGGGGCAAATTGTGCAAACACTCATTCTCAAGGGCAGTTCTGCTAAATTCAATGGTGCAGGAGCCTATGTAAAGCAATTTTGATTTATTGGCCCTAACAACATACCAGTATCGTCTTGTTTTATCTTGGAATTTTTTTTCATTATTGGTTCAGTCATTAATGTCAAAATTATTGGGGGGGGGGGGGGGGGGGGGCGAATGCCCCCCTTTCCCCCCCTGTTCCTACGGGCCTGGTGACAGACTCCAACAGATTGAGCCTTTGTAAAACAGATTAACTTTAAATATAATACATATATGCATCATTCGATTAATCATACAACCATATATCAAATTTTGACGGTTTTATGTCTTTGTGATAGGTGCAGTAGGATATGAACTACTTTCGTTTTGTTTGTTTTTATTGAGTGTCGTGATAAAATGTTGATAAATTAGGAAAAAACTGACCCAGGTCACATAAAAGGACCGTAGTCCACGAATTTCAACATAAAAATGCATTGCATCCTGTCGAAAAATCCAAAACATTTTAATGTACATGGGAGTTAATTGTCGATTTGTAACAATATAAACAATCGGCACATGTCTGAAATAATTAAACAATAGTGGCAGTTTAGAACAAACACGTTGATTTTGATAGTAGTATCAGTATAAATTAAGTAAAGAAAAGACATTGGTATATGGGAAGATGGTGAAATTTTGAGTTTGAGGTGCAATTTTAGTACATTTTTATTTATAGTCAATTCAACACCCGGAAAAGCTTCTAGTCGTTCGGATGGGAAAATAAACCGAGACCCGTGCACGTTAAAGATCCCTCGACAGTTTGAAATCGACAATAAGAGTAGGCTAATGTCGCTGTCCTGGCAACATGGCATGGCATTGTCCCGTTCTCAGCCCATACTGGTGCAGAAAAAACAGGACGTAAAACTCCATTTCATT
The DNA here is from genome assembly GCA_029955415.1 of Lottia scabra. NCBI lineage: Eukaryota > Metazoa > Mollusca > Gastropoda > Lottiidae > Lottia > Lottia scabra. The sequence goes on from JARJEI010000009.1 coordinate 11,262,544, forward strand.
TCAATCCGACACCTAAAAAATGCCGACAGTACACCTTTAAATAAGCCAAAGTTAGTCAGATATAACAAGCAACGAAGTACTGAATATATATAGGAAATATTTTTTAGATGAAAACTATCTTTAAAATGTCCTAAAGGTGTATCTGTGTTTACATCAAATTGTCTTAAATGTGTTTACTCAGAAGGAGTATTTGTTGTTCGTCATTACATCCGTTATCCTAGTTTTAAATCGCATTAAGCCGATACAGTACATCTTAAATTTGCATTGTTTCTAAAGTCACTCTTGAAAGAATTTCTTAAATGACAGTAAGTATTGTTGTCATTGTGTTTGTCTTGTGTTGAAGAAGTTGAAGGATGTCATTGGAAAAACCAATCCGTTCAAGCAAAACAATTCCACTAATAAAAATCGCATCTAAAAACATGGCAAAATCGAGAGTAAAACAATTATGTTAATCTAAAATTTCGCCTAGAGTATGACAAAATCGTGTGCAATAATTATATAGCAGTGGACTTCCATACAAGAAGTACCACCAGGTGTTTCGAAAAGCATACTTTGCGCGCAACATCCGCCACTACTACACTACATCAAGTGTACCAGAGGGATACACAAGATCGCTTGCACATTGCACATTTACTCAACCATCAAATACACAAACTGAAGTGCAGAAAAGTCAGTGCATTTTATCTCAATAAGTCAATGATCCTAATATACTACACCTCAGGCAACCCTTTCAATAAACAAATATTTTAATAATTGTACTCCACGTCGACTGTTTTGCTTTTCACTTGCTGTAAGATGTGCAACTCTTCTCGTCGTATCCTTTGAAAGAATGTCTACCCCTCATCCTCAACAAACGAGCATGGAAGCGAGCGAACTCTCACATGTTGTCTTCCGGTAGATCACTATTAGTGACGTCATAAAACGCGTTAGTTTTAGTGGAATTACAAGAACCACAGACGTCGGAATAGAAATTGGAATTGCGCGAATTGATGCTATCAGTATCCCCGATACACATACAAAGTTTAGAAAACTTCTTTACAATCCCCTAAACTCACAGAACAAATCAATCGTATTGCATATAACATACTCTGGTGAAAAGAAACCCGGACCATCTCTGATCCAAGCTAAAACGCATCCTTTCTCAGATGGAAATAATAAAACAAAGTCTTTAAAAATATCCCTATTGTACACTGCTCATTCTGATGAAAAACAAGAAGCTTCAAACTGCATGTCAAAAATTGTATCATATGCGTACATAGGCCTACAAGTGTAACTCTATATATGTGAAATAAACTTACCTGTACGCTGTTCTAGTGACAAATGATTACTATTAAAAGAAAATAAGGATATACATATATCAAGAGTAGGTTGTCATGGTTGATACACTACAATAGTTTCTACCTCTCTCACTATATATTGTCTTGTATACTTGTCAAATAAAAGTGTAAAGATCTCGATGATTTGACAAAAGAAAATTTGTGATTAGAGTGTTTGGAAAGCAACAAGTTTGTGAGTATTTTTTCAAACCACACCGTTGTCCAGATGAGAAGCACTAACGTTTGTGTTTCGTATCACAATTCCAATGCAAACGTATACCAATGGGCTATTAACATTATTTGAAGATATTTTCTGCTGGGACTACATTGCAGACGTCCGATTGTGTGTTATAAAATTTTAAAGTACCATAAGGTCGTACACTTGAGTAAAAGTTATTGCAATTTGAGATAAAAAGATCCTCAATGTTATGGTACATGTAGATTACTCATAAGTTTTATCGCACATAAAACTTTTCAAATATTAAATTTCATTAAATAATCGTATTTTCCTCATAGCTCAATTTTAGCTAACCATATCATTTATCAGTATTATAATTCGACACCCAGTTCATCTGCAATTAATTCATTGTAGCATAGAGGTTTAGAATATTGTCAATTCCAGGCCGCTATTAACAAGTTTTTAAAAAGCACTGGCAGGGGAGATAATCAGAAGTAGGAATTAAATCTGAGAAATGTACATACAGTTTACCACTGGTAGAATTGATATACAAGTTGTATATGTACTGATGAGGTACAGGTTGTTCTGATTGCAGTTACTAGTTAAAAGGGTTAATGCGTTTTCACTGCATGTCTTTCCATAACTTGTAAATATTGTAAATTATACAATATATGCCAGGCCTTCTCAATTAATTTTTGTTAAAGGCCAAATGCATGTTATGGAAATAATAAATAGAGCTTAGATAGCATAGCGAGCAGAACCTTTAAGTGGAAGGAGTCGCTCATGAGGATTTTTGTGGGGCCGGATTTAGTCCTCGGGCCGCCATTTGAGAAGGCCTGATCTAGGCAATCCAGGTCAAACCTTATATGTATTATGAGTTGTGATGTTACGAACAAAGTAAAACCACAAAACTAATCCAAAACAAACCTTTAATAAAAAAAATATATTTTTATAAAATATAGTTTATATTCAAAAATAATGTTTTTACAAATAAAAGTGTATATTGATATGTTTTTCAAGGACAATAGTTGGACCTGAGTGGGAGCTTCAAATGAAGCCACTCGACCCAATATCCAACTAGAAAGTTCCTTATGACCCAATAGATTTTACATTTGCATGTGTATTGTTATTCATTAAATATACAGTGAACACAAAAAAATGAACTTCAGTATGATAAGTGGCCTATTTTTGTACAAATATAGATATCAAGTATGAGTCGAAGCGAATTTGCAACCGTAATATAGGCCTTTATATAATTATATACCCTCACTGTAAATGTTAACATTATGCACCAAAATATAAGCTACAATAGTTAAGTTATAAAAATCGGAGAGATATATGATATATAAAGTAAATATTATGACTGCATTTTCATCTTATCTTATCTTAAAGTATCAGTTAGCATATAGGGCTATCTAAGTGACTATAAATTTTCTTGTTATGAACTGAATAGATTCGTCTTTTGTGGCAGGATTTTGAGCTTAAAAGAATTAGCTACTAGTAATGAATACGATCTACTTCGGTTATTGAAAAAAAATGAGTTGAAAATCTAGCAAAGCCCTAACATGTCGATTGTCGATTCTCTTTGACTTATCTTAGACCTACAATGCGCTAGCACCAGATGAATAATCGACATTTATCACTGATAACTATCAGAGTCCAGAAACAAAAACCTACTGTGATATTTATGAGAAACTGAACACATTTTGGTCTGCAAAAGAAGTTCAATTCCATAACGCCACAGAAACTGTAGCCTAGACTACAAGAATTATGAAAAAAATTGCAGAACGAGTTCAAATTGTCACTTAGCAAAGGAATTGTAATTTTATAACTACATTGGCAGTAGGTTCACAATGCAAATACTAATATGTACAAAACCATTCTGAGATTCGAGACAATGGAATTTACAATAATCTAACCAACTATTTCAATTTTAGACCGTTAAGTTATACAACATTTACTTCCCTTGTATTAGAAAAAATAGTAAAGGGAAGTAACTCAATTATAATGCAAGACGACCACACTCAAGAGTCACTTTCAAAAATGCCCAATTTTTAGTAGAATCTGACAAACCAACAGATATGGTTAACAATATATATATATATATATATATATATATTATAAGATCCAGTAGGACGTAGTTTGTGAGACAGAACGCCGCTACTGGATCTAATCTAAATAAAATCAGTGAATAAACTTAATAAACTTAATCTAAGTGCCTGAGTTAAAACTTTCCACATTCATTTACATCTTAGTTTCATCCAATATAAAATTTCCATTGTCATGAGCATGATCTACCTTTCCCTTAACTTTATCTTTATCTATATCCAGGGCGTCCATCTTGGCTAAATCAGCCCTTGATAGATGAGCTACAATACCAGCACCGAATGCATCTCCCAGAACGTTCACAGCTGTTCTAAAACGATCCCTATAATGAAAAATAAAACTTTTTGAAATCCATAGCTATGCAATATAAAATAGAAAGCTTAGAAACTAGTTATCATCTCGGCTTTCAGCTCTAGTAATGCCGGGTTTATCCTTTTGACACCATGAATCGTCCTGATCCACCAGCTCATACTCGCAGTAGCATCGAATAGGTTAATGCCAGAGCACTCTCTGTCAAAACCTCATGAAAATCCGTAAGATAATCCTGTGTTGCAGATGCAAAATCCGAAAGAAAATCAGGAATTTCGCAGCTTCAGAACATTAGTATGTAATAAAAATCCGTACAAGAAAAACAATTCCGTTAATTAAAAAACACTAGGTCAACATCATGGGATACAATCAGATCAATTCATGCATAACAGCTTAGAAATGAAATGATCCAGAAAGTTTTAGTTTTAGTACTTACAGTAGCCAATCTATAGCTAGAATGAGTGTAACGTCTTCTGTAGGGAAACCAACAGCTGTAAGAACTATAACCATTGTAACTAAACCAGCCTGAGGTACTCCTGCTGCCCCGATAGCTGCTGCTGTAGCCGTGATGCTGAAACGACGAAATACAGCTGAAACAAGAGTCTATCAGTGACATGTCGGGTTTGGGGAGGGCTATGGGTTTTACCTTTAAAAAATTATAGTGATAAGGAGTGGGTCATGAGATTTGAAATGAAGTATTAAGGATTCATTTTTTTCCATATTGAAAGGTTAATCAGTCAATCGTCTTACTGAATTTGTCCTTATACATGTAGTGGTATCAATTGAAGTTAGACCGGGTGTCCGTTGCTTTATTGAGCAAAAATGGTATGCAATGCTCCATGCGATAGTAAAGTTGTACTAGGAATTTGTAGTATTCCCCAGTTTCAGTTTGATATACATGTACATAATATAAGTATGGATCCATTCTGGATGAACTAACAAGTATCTTGGACTGGAGAGACATTCTGAGCTACTCTATCAATCATGGATCTATAGTTAAATACAACAGAGTTAATTTGAATGTGGAAGACAAAGTCCAATATGTAAATGCATGTTGGGGATGAAAAAAAACATTGTTACCTGACAGTGATGATATTTCCAATACCTAAATCCAGATTCCTAACTTGTCCAATAAATAAGACAGCTACGGCTTCATACAGAGCAGTTCCATCCATGTTAATAGTCGCACCAACTGGCGCCACAAATTTACAAACTCTCGGATCCACGCCATTATTATCTTCTAAACATTTCAATGTTACCGGTAGAGTAGCAGAACTGAAAAATACAATGGGATTGTTTGTAAGCAGAAAATCTGGCAAATATGAAATAAAGGTAAGTATATACATTGTATAGGCCTATATTATATCGGCTGGTGATTCATAGTACATGTATCTCATCAGAATCAGCTGATAACACTTTCGATCTATACTGAATGCTGGCGACCATTTCCAATTTGATTCGATTAGAAGAATTCTCCAGCACTTTTCATCAGTAGCTTACAGGCATTCAAATTAAGATGTGCCAATACCAATATCCTACCCGTAATATTGAATTATTTGGATACTTTTGTCTGATAAACTATTACATGTAAACTAAACAATCAGAAATTACGCTGACTCTAATTTTGAGATCTCAAGGGGCGCTTGTCATTTTCAAGTTAAGGCAGCAGACTAAAATCTACCTCAGTAATCAGATTCGTTGAAATAAGATACGACTCGAAAGTGATTTTGAAGAGGTCCCTATTCTCCAATAGCTATCTGATTTCACGGTTATTTAATTCAAACAATCGTCGAGTTGTAAAGAATCGCCGTTCAAACCAATTTTTACTCATCAAATATTAGGTACTTCAAGACTAGACTAGACTAGCGTGTTCCATAATAAAATATATTATAGTTCGCTATCAAAATCATTCTTCAGACAGAGTTATCATCTCCTGCCTTCACATCAGCCAATCAAAATCCAGGTTCGTTCAAGAGTTGTCTGTTCTTGCCCATTTACCAGACAAGATGTCTGCCTATCATGATCGAATCATGTCCAAGTCCTGAACATTGACGAAGGTTGTGATTTTATTTATTCAGATATTTTAGAATTAGAGGGTTGACAATCGACATGTTTGAGAGATTGTCCATACTATACTATTTAAGTCTATAACGCGGTGTCAGAATGAATACTTAGGTATTCTAAGGAAGGGATGAAGGACTGTAGACTTTGAAACTTACAATTACAGCTTCAAGATGGTTGCTGTTATCTATCTTCGGTTAGATACTTAGGTATAGCAGTTTGGAACCAGTTTCAGACAAAAAGCGTCGCTTACCTTGACGAGGTTCCAATGGCAGTAACTATGGCTTGTAAAACACCATATATAAATCGGAATGGATTCTTTCTAACAAACAGGAAATAAACCAGAGGTAGGGACACGAAACCATGTATAAACAAGCCGGCCATGACCGTCAGAAAGTAGTAGGCGAGTTGCTGGAAGGCCTTCTCGGGATCCTCCATTTCTACAACCTTAGCTGCTACTAGAAACATCACACCAACTGGTGAATACCTGAAAAAGTCCTACAATTTATCATACCATACAACGTGGAAATACTACATTGTATCTGAATCTCTTATGGGCCATAAAAAGCAAATAACCAAACCCAGCAAGTCGCGGAAGGCATTTGCCGCGTGCTGTGTTGCACAAAAATTGCTCATTTTGACAATTTTATTGTCAGTTTTACTCAAATCTTATTCAATGACTCTGACCAAAGCAATATTATATACCCTAAATATCTCTTAAAACGATTTTGACACACATATTTCAACCTCTTCATTTCTAATGAAGTTATTGGCCCTTGATATTGCTCGAGATATCGTTGGTGGTGATATAGCTATCAATGATGTACTTCTGACCATAACCTTGCGTTGAATTGACTTTTGGACAGCAATAAAATAAAAATTTTGACATAAAGCTTGGTCAATTCATTTCTATTTACGGTTATTAAAACTTGTAAAACTCGCTACTTTACTTTATTCTCTAACATAAAAAAACCCTTGACATCTATATCAACTAAATGAAATGAATAACCTTCTCTTAAAATAAATAAGATATCCACAAGAATTCACAAATACTAAAAGTAAAAACTCTTTGACAAAATCTCACTGTGTGGTGTTCAGTTTTAGTTTAGTTTTAAATGATATTCTAGAGGATGATCCCCTGGCGATTTTTCTGTAGGCCTACTTTTGTCTTCGTGTTGAAGGTAATAATTTTAGTGCTTTGTCTCATGCGAGACGGTTGGAGACTTTACATTTGCAGATAGAAACAGGAATGCATTTTATGGTGCGAACGAGCCAAATACTTTTCAATGGATTCTACACTCTATTTAACGTTATGTTTTCAGATACTCACCAAATAACCACCAATATCAGTTTCAAAGTAGCTTCATTCAAAGAATCAAAAAGATCTTTAAGGGGTTTTCCCTTTTCTCCCATTTTGATAATACAGATGCCTAGAGCTATAGAGAATACCACTAAACCTAATACATTCATTCCTTCGACTGTGGTTACTTTAGGGAAATAAATATCCTCTAATTTCCCATCTGAAAAGCATAAATAATATGTAATATCAATAATCATCAACTGACACAAGGGTTGTTTCGAAGGAAGAAGCCTAGAATAGAACTGACTTAAGTACATATCTGGTAGCAGGTTTGAAGATTCGAACAATATCAGAATCACATGGAGCAATTAGATATTAATGGGGGACATAGATGCAAATAGGATTCTTATTCACGCATTTAATGCAACCAACGAAATATATATACCCGTTGTTTATTTGGATAAGGCTGACTAAGAACTGCAGGGTTCCAAACTGTGTCATGACACCATGGCAGACAAAGTGGGAAAATAAACTGAAAGACTTTACTAGTTGACGTATAAGATTCAAAATATTTCCGAAACCAGAACAGAAAAATATGCGTTTAAAGCGTTTGTCAGATGAGATAAAGAGACTTGGCTTCTGGGAGATGTTTAAGACGAACTCTGAACTCCAGGCCTATGCTATGGAAAAGTCATTTCCTTACCGCCAGTAGCATTGAGAGTTGCGTTGATCATGTCCATTAGAACGGTTGTAGGTGGAGAAGCTGTAGTCCAGTTATTAGCTGCCAATGTTGCATTGATCAACTCCAGTCGTTTCTGCATAGCATCCGTATCTAACTGTTGTTCAGTTAAAGGCTGAAAAATAATGAAGATCGATGATGCCTTGGTTTGATCAGTGTTAACGTGAAATGTTCAGCAATTTCTAGAGTAGATTTTGGCCTTGAATATATGTTAATAGCCTCCAGAACTGCAAGAAAGTCACATTTTCCCTTCCTAAACATTTATTTCTCATTTTCTCTATGTGTGTAGTCTATATAATGCATAGTCTCACTAAAATAAGAGTCGTTTTTTACTTGAAAACACTTAAAGTTATGGCAACACAGGATTTGCAGGCTGAAATTTCGAGGGAGTGTTGTGAATAATATTACTGATTAATTTATCTAAAAAAAAATTGCAGGTTATCGGTCGATCGCATAGTAAACCATATAATATTATTTAGTAAGTAGAACTTTGTTATAACTTGTGAATTTAAAAGAGTCTGAATCAAAAATCAGAAACAGAAATAGAAGCAACACTGAAACGGTATTTCTATACCAGTCAACAACTGAAAATGTATCTGAGTTGCAAGTACCTTTTATTAACAACATCAGTTTCCAATAGTATACAGATCATACAAGTAAGATGAATTTTTTAAAAGCAAAAAAAAAAGGTTTCGCTTACCTTCCTGAAACATGCTTCGATGAGATTCGGTGGGAATGCTTGTCTGAAATTAGAAAAAATAATCCCATTGATATTAGCATAATTATTAACTAGGAAATCTAGAAAAATTCTTTTGTACCCCGAGAAATTTTCTATAGGTACTTAGGTACGGTTGCGTGTCAGATTTTCAGAATGAAGGATGTTGAAATTATGCATTTTAAAATATTTTCATATATTACATTTTTGTACAATTTCATGAAAAACGATAATTTTGTAAGCAACTTAAGTTTTTGGAATGTTGTGAAAATATACAAATACCAGATAATGTTCAACACGTCCATTCTAAATACTACACAAATACAATCTAACTCAACTGTCAACAAATCTGTTAATGTTTTGATTTTTTAATAACATGGAAATAACTGCATTATTTCAAGGCAAATGATAATACAGTGGGACCGCGTTTTGCCGGCCACCGGTACTCCGGAAACCCCGATATCCGCATGTTTTTTTTATCGTGAAATGTAAAATTATCCGTTAAACCGATCAACAACAATAACAAGGATCTCAAATACCCTTCCTTCCAGTTCATCATTAGGTTCCTTCCGTACAAGCAAAACAATTCCATTAATCAAAATCGCATACAAAAACCTGGCAAAATCGAGAGTTAAAGTTATATCGGGTGTCCCAAAAAAAACGTCCCCAATTTTGACGCAAAGTATCTCAGCTGCTGATGAGCCGATCTCTTTCAAAATTCTCACATATTTACTTCAACATGTTCTTGTTAGACCATGAAAATATGAAAGTCATCAAACAAAAATTGCACAAGTACTGCCTCCAACAAAATAGCATGTCAAAAAATTCAATATCAGAGCAAACTACACATTTCAACTTGTGTCTATTGTGCTTTCACCACATCGACCACCAATCAAACATTTACCATCCTGATAAACTCTCACGGATTTCATCTAAAGGTACCACTTGAGAAACGACAATCCTGCATTTCAGTTCCTGTTCAGTCAGTGTGTCCACTGTGCAGTACACCTGTTTCTTAAGAGAATCCCATATTGCCCGGAGCCACACCATCAACAGTAGAACAGACAGAATGAACAGGAACTAAAAGGCAGGAAGGTTGCTTTTGGGAGAAAATATCTTAAGATGAGATTGGTGAGAGCATTTCAGGATGAAAAATGAATAATATTGGTGGTCGATGTGGTGAAAGCACAATAGACACAGGTTGTAATATGTAGTTTGCTCTGATATTGAATTTTTTGACATGCTTTGTTGTTTGAGGCAGTACTTGTACAATTTTTGTTTGATGACTTTCATATTTTCATGGTCTAACAAGAACATATTGAAGTAAATATGTGAGAATTTTTAAAGAGGTTGGTTCACCAACAGCTGAGATACTCACCGTCAAACTTGGGGACGTTTTTATTGGAACACCCGATATAGTAGTGAACTACTCCAAAGAGAAGTACCATCGGAGGGTTTCGAGAAGAGTAAGCATGGTATGTTTCGTGTTTAGGCTACTGAAGCAGTTGTATAATTCGTATCAACTTCGGAACTAGGTTAGTCTAAAAAAAATGACGAGGGTTTAGCCAATTGCAGTTGTATATGATAAGGAGGACAATTTTCATTAACTGTGCAAGTATGCCTTTAATTTGCGTATTTCACAAGCGTCTATCACGAAGTCCCAACTTTGTTTACATACTGCGACGAAATAGGTCGAAGACAGGAGTGGTCTGGGTGAATACTGATTGATAACCGATTTTTGGGGTTTTTTGTCACTGGTCTCGTACTCTATCTACAACCTGTTTACAATAGGGTCTACTTCCTGGTTCGAATTATTCAAATCTTAGCCCACTAGAGTTCAAACCCCGGTATGTACTATTCATAAACATAATATCTTAGTCCTCAATCCTTGCAATGTTTCTCTTCTGCGTATCAAAAAGGCTACACATTTGCAAGGTTACGTCTGTTGTTACTGCAATTGTACTAAAAGGGGCAACGTTCAGCATTTTTTTTATATGGGCCTTGATTATTATATTATGTAAATAGTCTCCATAGATACTGGAACTGCTCGAAAATTACACCCCAACCTTAACATTTACTTTAATTTTCTGTATATTATGTGTGTTTTTTTATAATTCATAGTCTTACTAAACGACGAGTCGTATTTATTTGCAACCTCTGATAATTATGGATACACTAATACTTACTACAATAAGATTAGCTAAAAATAATTCCTGACTAAGATTGGTCGAACGGATTGTGAACATCTCCCTTTAAGACCTCCAATATTTATTAGAACTACAGACATTGGATTGAAATTAGAATGGAGCAATTTGATGCTATCAATGTCTCTGATACACATAAATAAATTAGAAAACCTTTTCAAAATCCCTTCAATGGAAAATGATCCATATTACACATTGATATTGTTGACATATTGAATTAATGGTATAGAATGACGATATTGAATGATTATCAATATGAATAATTTTTAAGACGCCATAGAAAGTAGTTTTTCATTCTGTTCAGAATATAAATATATTGTGACGTAATCTAACCGTATGACATATAATCTGAATGAGGAGTTGTATGAATAGTTAAATTTTTATAATTTAGGAGCACGAAATAAATGTATGGTGTAAACGTCCTTATATGCTATATATCAGGCCTTCTCAATTATTTTTTTTACAAAGGGCCAAATGCATTTTATAAAAAAATATTAGAGACAAATAGAGCTTAGTTAGCGTAGCGATCATGGCATTTTAGAGGAAGGGGTCACTCTTGAAGTGCCATTCTGAAGGTTGCCGCGGGCCGCCATTTGAGAAGGTCTGAATGCACTAGTGAAGACGGACACATACAATATTCATAGTGAGGGAAATTTAGTCAAGAGAGCGGCATAAATTTATAAGTTATAAATTTTATTGGCACCACAGACTTGACTAGACCGGAACATCCTGTCCCTCAATTAGTGGATTCGAGGGACAGGAGACTAAGCTTGATTATATCTTGAAATCCGCAGCCAATTTGGTTGCGTTGAAATATTCTTCTTCCTGGAGGATTTTTCTCTAAAAACTGGCAAATTTCTTTTATGTTATGAGGTCAGCTTCATAACGTCTCTGTCTGTGTACAATCTCACATAGCAGTCTCTTTATCAAAACATGGCTATGGTTAGTATTATTGTATTTTATCATCTTTTATGTGTTAATATATGTAAATGACTAAGCATGAATTTAACATTTAAATTTAAAGTACATGTACAATGTACATTATTTTGAATTCACAAAGAATAAGAATTGTGCATATTTCAGTGCGGCTATTGACATAGCACAATGCACCTTCAAAACATACACTTAAAGGGATTGTAAAGTGCTTTTCTAAACTTTGAATGTGTTTCGGGGACACTGATAGCATCAATTTGCACCATTCAAATTTCCATTTCGACGTCTGTGGTTCCTGCAATTCCACTAAAACTAACGCGTTTTATGACGTCACTGACAGTGATCTGTATAGATATATCAATAGTATCTTCCGGTAGATCACTGTCAGTGACGTCATAAAACGCGTTAGGTTTTTTTTAGTGGAATTGCAGACGTCGGAATGGAAATTGGAATGGCGATGGGAACAGGGATATTTATGATTGGGCAACATCTATCCCTTTAAAATTCAAATTAGATTAATGTAATTGACAGTAGATCGAGAAATTTCAATTCATTTCAAATCGAATTATATTAATGATAGTTCGACATCGTACTGGTTACAAGATCGTCTGATAGTCGAATTAAAGTATCTTCTTATCTCGGTGAATAGGGACATTTGTTTGAAGAAAAAACATCGCCTGTGTCAATACGGGATACATTTATTCAAAGATTCCCTTTAGAACACATATTATTCAAACAATTTGACAAATAAGGTTACTGCTATGTCAATTTATCCCTTTTCAATTTCAAATCTAGATTATATCAACAAGACGTCCTTATTCACATAATATTGACTTGAAATAAGTAAGTGAAGGAGACAAATTCTCTGTTTTAATTTCAATGGCTGATTCATTTACTATGATTTTCCCTAACGACGTTCTGCTTAGCGGAGGTTCAAATATTTGAAGAACTGTTTAAGAGCTGCTTTATATTTATCAGTCTAATGTACTGGGTGTATCCTTTAAATAATAATTTCTATTCAACGTTCAAGAGATTAAACAGTAACACTTCTAGCCAGGGTTTCAGATATTGACAGAATAACTTCGGTAAAAATGACCCGTTATGTACATGTATTCCACGTAGTGACTAAACTTTGGATTAGAGAGAAAATTGGTAGTAGGGTGGGGTCTGTGCCCAAAACAGATTTTAGTCAAATTAGCGTTTGAATTCTGCGTTCTATCTCTTTCAAAATTAGTACAGAAATGATGCATAGTCCATGATCACGTGATCACACAACAATCTGGAAACAGTGCGGTAAACATGGCCACCATTTAAGCCCGTACCAGGCTGCAGAGTGGTGAAGAACAATTCAAGATCGTGGAGAACTTGACACTGGACCTCTACTGCAATATCTGATAACGTTCACTTGTACTGAATCTCTAAATGTTTTCTTCACCGATCATCAAAGAGCAAATGAATGCAGATTGTTTTTGTAACAAACGTGATGATGCTCTGAAGATATAGTGCACTATAATAAAAGGTAGACTGTCATTAAAGGGATATGTTCACTTTCCACTCAAGCAATAAAACCTTAGTCTCAGGACTTGGAATTTGTTCAGCTAAGCTAATCCGTAATGGTGTTCACAGCTCTTCCTCGATATTTCAGTTTTCAAAGCCCTATGTGGCCATAATTATCAGCGTTTGCAATTAAAAAAATACGACGCGTATTTTAGTGAGACTATGCCTCAAATAGAAAACATAGTATAGGTCTATATAAATGTTTAGGTACGGATATAATCGAAGGGATTTGGTGATTTTTTGCAGTTCTAGTACTTCTGGAGGCTATTAACGTATATTCAAGGCCATTATCATCCCTCGCAAATGCTGAACATTCTCCTTTAAAGGCTACCAAGCCAATCAATGTTAGACAGGATATAGACTTTGTGTTGATTTACACCTATTTGTAACGCAGTTGTGGTTCGCTACTGTAACAATATTATCTATCAAATCATTACAGTGTCTATATAAATACTGCAGGGCAATAACGGTAACTTATATACACTAAGGGTTAAAAGATATATAATATAATAATTAAAATGTACACATGAGGTATTTTTCAGAGGTGTTGATTTTTGTTATTATGTGCACTCTTTAAACATGTTAGAAACGTTAATTACGTTTATGTACACATTGGTAAAGACATCTTTTGATGTCGTTCAAATATTAATAACCTTGGGTTAAACTGGTAGTTTGGTTGATGTTTTCTTTACGTGTGTCGCGAGCTAAGCAAGTCATGCTTACTCTTATCGAACCAGAATGGTTTGTAGAGTTCAAGTACGCTTGAAGTCGCTAGCTTACGTCGAAAATAATATTGTTATGATCGAAACACATTATGATGTATGACATATACTGACTTCATTGGTAAAACAGCTCAGAGCTTCTTTTAATTTACAGATTAAAAGCTTCCTAGGTGCAGATGCATGTGCGAAACACCTTTACAAACCATTGCCTCTACACTACTAGATCACAGAGTAATGTCCCGTTATTTTTTGTGGGTCAAGGATATAAAAAGTAATATTTCTGTTTGTTTTGGAATGAGATGATATGAATAATTCTGAGCGAAACTGACAATATTAGCTTAAGGAGGGTTGAGAACTCGAGAGTTCTAATTGTTTAAAAGTGTAGCCCCATATAGTGTTTGGGTGCATAAAATGAGTTACCCCGCATAATATTTTTAAGCAATAAAATAAATTACTGTCCCACATATATATATTTTGGATGTGATAAAGTTTGTAGCCAGAGGTTTTGCTCAATCAAATCAGTGACCCCAACTCACATATGGTCGCGGGGGGCGTAAAATTTAGGCTGACCCGGTCCAATCACCCGGTCTTGCCCACTCCACCCAAACCCCACCCACGGTTTCCTCCGAGATATTAAAAAGTTTTTAAACAAGTCTGTAAATATTTTATTTTAGTTATTACAGACAGTGTTATTATAACTGGTAGCTGTCATTAGGTGTAGTTTGGTCTGTGACAGTTAAATGATGTTCTTAATAGTGTGGTATAATACAGGTTGGCTTATCAAAATCTACAAACAAAAATCAAAATTTTATAAAAAATATTAAAATACTGGTACTGATATTTATTTTTTGAGAAACATACAACAATTCTTTCTTCAATGCTATACATTTCATAAATTAAAATCAAAACAATAAAATTTTATGTATTTATAATACATATATCAAATTTTATGCACGATATAAAAAGATCATTTCCAAATTCAACGGATCAATATTGGCTCTAGAGCATAATGTTCATTAGTAACGATCAGAAGACTTCACTATCCTATTTGTTGTCCAATAAAGTGGCGTAACCAGGTTTTCGAAACTGGGGGTTCAATGGTAAAGATGAACCGACAGAATATAAATGAACGGTTGGGGTGCAGAGTCCCGTCTGAAGCCCCCTTTTTTTATTTGATACATTGCAGGATGGCTATTTGAAGCTTTATTTTGGATATTGTTTATGTTGATGCCTGCGGCCGGTCGGCTCAACTTTACGACGGCACTTTTTAAACCGACGGATATCAATAATATCCCCACCCCCTTCTCTAGCTACGCCACTGTATAATAGGATAGTTAAACGTTTGGTAGAGCAATAACTTTTATAAAATTAAGAAAAGAACCTTACCGTCTCCTGGCTTTTTACCCCAATTACCAATATCTTCACATTCTTCTTCGCTTTCAGATCTAGTTTGGAATGAAGTTGCATCATCGAATGCCATCAAACAAGTCAAAGATCCTGTAAAACCATTTAAACCAACAGCTGAATCTCCCACTGTCACTTTGCCTTTTTCACGGAAACTCACTCTCGATATAGTGACTTGACCAACAGTTACGCTGTTAACTCTTAGAACTAAGGTTCTACGATTGTAGAATCCAAACTGCACCAAACTCCAGGAACCTATTGCCAATGTACCGCCACTAACTTCACCTAGTTTGACACCATTGCTGGTCTTGACGATAAATTTCAGGTCACCGTTTTCAAATCGTAGTTGAACATCTGTGATTCGAGAATTACTGTCCTGATTAGCTTTATAATTCAAGATGTACCCATTCAATGATTGTGGATTTACAAAAATTGAGAAAGCAAATTCTTCACTTTTCAGGTTACCATCTGGTATCTTCATTTGACTGTAGGTGAAGCCGTTGTAATACAAAGCTCTGCATTCAGCGTGTGATGTGAATAAACCACTGGCACTATAATCAACTTGAAAACAATCATCTAATTTTGGAAAAATACCATCATTGCCATTTATTGTCTCATAACTGAATGACTTTTCGCATAGTGGCCATTTCAATTTAGGACTAGTTGCACATTGCAACATCCCGAAATCTGAAAATAAAGAAAAAACATTAGTTTTATATCAAGCTGTTGATTGCAAGTCAATTAGTCATATTAAAACAATTAATTTACTGTTTGTCATACAATTTTGAAATATTGTTAAAACATTGTTATGACAGCGCACCTGCTAGCATAATTGAAAATCGAAAGTTTGGTTTATAAAAGAATATCGAACAATGTATATTTACCTGATATCAGGATGAAGATGAAACAAAATAATTTCACACAAAATGACATCTCTGATTCTTTCTAAATGTCTATTTCTAAATAAAAGAAACTCGCAACAAATTTTGTACAGAACCGTATCAACACTATAAGGTAGTTGTTGGTAGTAGTTGGTAGTTGGATCTACCTACACGTTTAAATACGATTTGGTTTGTTTAAACATCCAATGAAAATGATTGAGAGTTTTTCTAACACAATCAATATAGTCATGCATATACTTCCAAAAAAATTTGAATTTCATTTTAAATACATGTACAGAATTTTTATATTTTTAACAAAATTTCACTTGAATACAACAAAAAAAATAAATGACGTTATAGAGGTGTAATTAATTGATGCTTTTGGAGAGATGTCTCCAAAACAAAAGCCAGATGTTTATCCTCGTCAGATAGGCATTCGTTATTTTTGTCTAACTATTTGAAAAATTAATCTACTTTTAATCATAAGCTGCTAATGGAGTTAAATTGTTTTTGTTTTTTTAAGCATTTTGCAAAATTTATGCTTTTGTTATATCTGTTGACAGTATTGTTGTATTGTTAAATTATAGCGCCTGTCAAAGTAATCTATTTATTACTAGAATCTATTGTTAAACTTTTATTTTAATTCCACGTGGAGACTTCCAAAACAAATTGACAAAACAAGCGTACGACCCATACTCACTCAAAATTTTGTTGTGGTGGCTCTCAAATTTCCGTAAAATTGTGTTTCCAAGCTTTCAATGGGCTCTAGAGCACCAGATCTGTATTGGGATTCAATTTACAAAGTTTTCAAGGAAAAGCAGCCCCCACCCCCATTCGGCTCAACCTTCGTCATTGTTCGAGACTATATTCGAGACTATATAACTGGCGGCCATCTTGCCCGTTATTTGGACAGGAAAAGACAACTCGTGTTTCAATGTTGGTTTTGATTGGCTGTTTTTTTTCGCGAAAGATTATGATAAATTCTGAAGAATAATTGTGATTGGTTGAACTATAATTTATTCAACATGGCAACTACCGTACAGTGTACGAGGTTATCTAGCCAGTCTAGTTCCGAAGTTGATACGAGTGCCTCCACTAAGAGAAAATGGATGGCTACAGGCTTGAAGAGAAAGTATTCGGTCCTCACTCTATATCCAATCCACATCTCCCAATGAATAATATTGAACGTCAATTATTAAAGTATGTAAACAATAATACCAAAACCTCTTTCTTGTGAGGTTTCAAGCGATACGATTGAAATCGTGGCCTCGATCGTGAACAAATCGTAGAAGCGTTTTTACGAGATTCGATCGATTTACAGCAAACGCTTTTACGGGAAATTTTTTACTAAATCAACTAACTTGCCTAGCGACCAAATTAGTCGATCGAGGGCGATCAAAATGGCGTCGGCAAGATAAGTTTCATTATTATTGTATATTTAATATTTTCATGATTGACTTATTGCAACTTTACAAAATTAATTATCAGTGCTGGTCATTTTTAATTGTTTAGGGTGATCTCTTTAAACTGCACCGGAAATCAACAAGGCACACACAAGGAGAAACTAGGTCAACCATAAATTGAAACTGAAGTTCAATACACGATGAGAAGTCCTAGTGTTCCAGTCTATCTTATATTTCTATATTTCTATTTCAAGTAAAATGAAATGATATGGAGTTTTACTTCCTGCTTTACTGCACACATGATTAAAGGTTAAGAAATGTTAGCTATGAAAGAAAGTACGATGTATCATTTCTTTTCATGAAATTATGAAAATGTAAGAATCAACTTTCTTAAGTAAATCGCTAAATTCTGTAATACGAAATCATTTTTTGAAAAAGTGTGTTTAGGTTAAAGGGCCATTCTGCTTTTTGAAAAAAAGTTTCCATCAAAAAAATCGCAAATGCTACCTGAGTATTTTTAAAGTATGCTTTATGTATCTCTATATCTTTTTGATCAAACTGAATTTGGTTTTAAAGGGTTAATTACAAACAGGGAGTACTTATTGTTAATTAAATAATTGACCTAGTTTTGGTGTTTGCCCTTTAAATGGCTTAACCTTAAATATACACAAGAGGGACATTTCTCTACAATTCGACGTTTATTTTACTCAAATCCGTTCAGTAGTTTCCTATCAGCGTCCAAAAACATAACATACTTAAAAACCTTACGTAAGGTTTTTAAAACTTTTAGCATGTTTTAGCGTTTAAAAATTAACGGCTGGATTTTTTTAGTTAAAACTTTCAGATACATTAAAGGGCACATAGTTACAGATTTTGGTGTAAAATTTTGCACAAATTTGAGCAAAAACATTTTTTGACCTAAAAAAATTCAGACTTTCCCTTTAACTACCGAACAACACTTAACACATTCATTAAAGGGGACCAGTCTTCATTTTTATTGGTTGATTTGGGTCTTGAATATACTTAAGTAACCTTCAGAAGCACTAGAAATGTACGAAAATGGCATATTTCCTTCTAATATATCTTAAATTAGACATTTCTCCTTCTATTTCTATAGATGACTTTTCTATATATTGCATAGTATCGATAACGTGTAGTAGGGCATTATAACTTTCAAATGCTAATAATTATGGATGCACATGGATTTGAAAACTCAAATTTCAATGGTGAGTTGTGATAACCAGTACTAAATTGCTGAACTAAAAGTCCCCGTTTCTGAGACTTGGAAAAATCGACCCTCGAAAATGAAGCCTGTGCCACTTTAAAACAAACCCATGTGTCACATCCAGACTGAGATTTCAAACGTGAATTAAGTGAATCTATCAGATCCAGTCAGAAAAATGTAAAAAAATTGACTGGCAGCTTTAATGAGAATACATGTAGATTTCTCTGACCCAGCCGTTTTGGCTGACTCATGCAAGAATTCACCCATTATTTATTCAGACAATATTTTTAAATGCTTTGAGTTACGTAAAATCATTATTAATTAAAATGTTACAAATATGTGATTTAAAAGAAAAGCTTCACCAACTGTGTCATACTCACTGAGCCACCGCGGCTCCCAAAGCGACACATGAGACACAGACAGATTAGTGATAACATGCCAAATGATACATAATTATATCTGACATACACTTTTACAAAATGTGTTGGTCAATAACTTGCATGATTCTGGAATTTATCCTTAGAATCTGCCCAATTTGAATTGAAACTCTTTATAATGCATTTTGCAAATTTTAGAGGAATTGAAACAGTCACAGACGTTGGAACGAAAATTGAAATGGTGCAAAAAAAAATGTTTTCAAGACCTCTTACAATCCTTTTAAAGTATAGTCCCTCTTGAAATGCATAAAAAATCTAATTTTTCAAACTTGGTCAATAACAGTATTATATTCATCAGTGGACTTACCATTGTCATTGTCATAACTTTTCAACAGATAACTTGTGTAATCTGATAAATCCAGAAAATTACGATATAATAATTGAAGAACGCTTACACAAATTGTTAAGCGTTTTAAGTAATAACTTTTATTGATTTTTCCTTAGTTATATGGAATTTAACAATGATTCTGTTTGTATATTATGATACTAATGATCAATTTTCAGAAAGTCGGTTTCATTTAGGTCATTCTGGCCTATGGAACAACATAACTACTCTGCAGTTGCAGAAAGTAAGACTTACTACTATTACATTTCAGTTAAACCCTTGATCCGACTAGTTGTCTAATATTGGTCCGAATGGTCTCATAACTGGTCGAAATGACCTGTGTCAGAGTCGTCCTTTGACGATACCGCATAAACAATTAATCGGTCCCGGATGTAGCGCTCTGTAATGTATACTTTAAATAACCGTATGGAGCAGCATTTATTTACGGTGGCTGGTATACGCCATCAAATTTACAATGTGCAATTTTTTTTAAGTGGTAGTGATTTTGACTTTTGTATTTTAAACTTGGCTTTTAATTAAAATTAAATATTTAAGTCGGGACTTTTCAGTCGAAAAATTTGATGTTTAAGTCGGGGCTTTTCACCCAGGTGGAAAGTTTTTTCACCCCGGAGAAAAGTCAAGTTTAAAATACAAAAGTCAAAATCACTACCACATAAAAAAAATTGCACATTGTAAATTTGGTGGCGTATATACCAGCCACCGTATTTATTTGCTAAATTATGATTTTTATGTCTTCACAACTTACATGACTTAAGCTCATAAACCGCTCTGAATATCTTTAACTCTATCAACTTTTTAATGTTATGATCTGTAAGTTGGCACCAAATAACAATAATATAGATTTTTATTTTTGCGAAAACAACCTCAGGTAGATGATTTTCCAAGCATTTTGACACCAAAAGTATATACATAAATCCAAAAATATAGATTCAATTAGCGTTCCTGCACTATGTCAAATAGCCAAAGGCCCCAGAGCTTACGGGGAAAGCCCCCTGGATCCCACCAGTTATTCGATCCGACCAGCAAAGGTGAGGAAAATCTCTAATTTTTGTGGCTTAGTTATTCTGACTCTATCCAGCCATGTCTGTACAAATAGCTGTTAAAGGCTGGGAATAGAGTCAGCAAGTTTCCACGATTATATATACGATTTTTTTTTACCAGAATCTGGTGCCTGTGTAAGTTTCGGTCTATCAACAGTGCTGTATTCTGTTGATTCGTTCATTTCTATTTACATTTTTGTTGAACTGGATTTGTAACCTATAATCAAATCTTTTACTACAAAATAATCTTTTTTAAAATCACTGTTGGGAATTGCTGTTACAGAAACCTCGTCTAAAATAGACAACATTTTTCAATAGAGAAAAATTTAAATTGTACAACCAAAGTCTGTTCAGTTTAGCATACAAATCAAGAAAGAAGAATTTATGAATTGATTTATGCATGAGCAATTATAATTACAAATAGTAATTAATATAGAGTACTAGATTTTGAGTTGTGTGGTCTTCCATACAAAACTACTAGACACATTATTATATCCTGTTACACAAACAGGTCCAATAACCTGATAGCCGAGATATTACAACAGACACTGCGCTTTCCACATTCCCGATTTTAACAGCTGCTGCCCTCTAAAGGCAAGCGCACACGAGAGCTCCCAGCTGAGCAAAATTTCATTCGTGGCTGTCAGCTCAGCTCGTAGCTCTCGTGTGAGTGGTGTTTACGTAAGATTTTTTTTATTCGAGGCGTTAAGGAAATCATCTGTCGTGTTTGATAATTTTTTCCTCGAATGAAAAATACCTTACCGTGTGCGCAGCCGAACTTTCATATTCTGAATCATTCTAAGGGTTGTTGACGTCCGATATTTTGTCACGTTAAAATGTCACGTGATCTAGTTATTTTTTAGACGTTTATGACTGACACCATGTGTCTGAAAGCTCTAAGCTTAGCGTGTGCGCGTAAACCGACGAAAGCTGCGAGCTGAGCTGGGAGACACGAATGAAATTTTGCTCAGCTGGGAGCTCTCGTGTGCGCTAGCCTGAAGGCTTAAGGCACGAACACGTAGAAGAGTGTCACGCGGTTTAAGTTTGATTTTCCGTAGATTTTTATCGTCATCAGTTGATGGAGTCTGAAAAATAACATTTGCCAGTAGACGGAGTCGCTGAATATAATCCAGACAATTTCATTGAACGTTAAAGTACATTTAATTTCAGATAATACTTTCGAACAGAAAATACAATCTTTCATACAGAGTTGTCTGTGTAAGAGATTGCAGAAAATGAGATAATCACTGAGAAAATTAACAGACTTACCGTAAAAGATCCAGGAAAGTATCAACTGGATCAACGTTTTTTTTGGGTGAACCGGTACTGTCTGGGGTTCCTCCTTTCCTGCCTGGTTCGATAGCAACTACCAGTACTATACCAAGTATAACAGCTAATAGAGTAGTTGTCATATAATATACCACAGCTCTTAATCCCATTACACCAGAGGCTCGAGCGTCCAGCGATGCCATTCCTGATACCAAACTCGATACAACTAATGGTAAGATGAGCATTTTCAACATGCTCATCAGAAGCTCTCCAGGATATCCTAAGTATAAGATCTGTCGCTTGGTAAACTTTGGTTCCACATAGCGTAATCCTGCTCCAAGAGCGACTCCCAGGAAGAGAGCAAGAACAAGTAAAATAAGCAGTAGGTTATTCTTGAAGAATCGTTTTACTTTTTCTTTCATAGTCAGCGATTCTTTTACTTCAATGTCTGCATTAATTCCATCATAAAATTCGTAGTTGGCTCTTTCCATCTTGGTTTAGTCGAGGTCTGTGAACCAGGATTAGTAAGATAATGCGTTCACTGTCAATGTCATCAAGGTAATGTAAGAAGAAGACGGACTGTAATAGATGACCTTAGCTCAACCAAGTTATAACATATAATACCAAAATGTCAACAAACCATATCCAACCAATCGCAAGCACACATAGACTTACTGAATGTTTCTTCTGTAAATACATGTGCGAGGACAACATTTTTCAATTATTTCATTCTCATAGTTAAAGAAATTTTATAAATTCTGAAAGATAGAGATTTGTCACGCATTTAGAATTAGATATATCTCTGTAATCCTCGTGTGTTTCTCAGAAGACAATTTTGACTTAACCACAAATGATGACAGGTAACAACAATAGGTAAAATGTTAAAATGTAGACGAAAGATATGTACATTATCAGCGTGGCTGACTATTTATTATTACAAACACGTACATGACGATAATCAATTACCCTACCATCACTGGACACGGTGTTTAAGGCAATGATATAGGGAAAATTCTATGTCAACTATCTGTAGCTTGTTTTATGTTTCCAGTAGGTAAGGACCTCGATGCTTTGATACTCTCGATTAAAGGTGAATTGTTGATATGCAAGTCTGTCCCGAAGTATGGCAATGCCCCCCGAAAAAATTATGTCGACCACCCATTTCTATAACGTCATATAAATGCATGTAATATCTTTTGTATATATATCAAAATCATTGATGACATCAATAAATTTATTTATTATTATCAATTTGGTTTATAATCGTATCTCCGACATAATTTACATCCAATGATCAACGGCAACGCTAAGTTTTGCTTAGAACTCACCTGTCCAAATAGCTTACCTGTAGTAGATGGATGGTTGTAAGATAGTCATTGTTAGGACAGCTATATATAAACCATGGACGTTGGCTTTCCTAGAATTATGTAGAAATAGTAACAATTTTTACTAAATTAGTCATAGTATTTTGCAATATCTTAATGTTCTTATATTAGTTTCTTTTTATGGGTAAACTATATGAGTAATATTTAATATCCGCAAAATAAAGGGAATTTTTATATCCGGCTCTATTTCAATCAATTGAAACACGTTGAATGCAGTCCACAAAAAAGTCACTGTAGTTAACATAACCTTTTATAAAAAGTTTTTCAAAATGAAATATAACTCAGAGATTTATCTTTGTTAAAGGGATTGTAAAGAGGTTTTCTAAATTTTGTATGTGTATTGAGGACACTGATAGTATCAATTTGCGCCATTTCAATTTCCATTCCGACGTCTGTGGTTCTTACAATTTAACTAAAACTAACGCGTTTTATGACGTCACTAATATTTATCTGCATATATATCAATAGTAGATCAATATTAGTGACGTCATAAAACGCGTTACTTTTAGTTGAATTGCAAGAACCACAGACGTCGGAATGGAAAATGGAATGGCACAAATTGATGCAGTCAGTGTCCCCGATACACATACAAAATTTAGAAAACCTCTTTACAATCCCTTTAAAGGAATACTACCTCTTTGAATGGTCACAAAATCAAAATTATCAAACTTGGTCAATAAGAGTATACCTATGTATATTCAGTCCCTATCTCACATACACGATTTAAGAAATTGTGAACACGATTTAAGAAAAGTTGAAAACATCGTATTGATTCGTGATCGACCTTGTGATTTATGCAAATTTTTTAACCAAACACGATCGTCATACGAATGAAAACGACACTCATACGACCGCCATACGTCTGAACACGACACTCATACACCCGTCATAAGATATGTATTCGATACAACACGATTTAACAAATCTTTGACAGGCTGTAACTCAGAAACCATTGGAGCTGGAGAGTTGCGATTTGTACTTCGTTTGTGCATTGATATGTAGTTATTATGTTTTAAATTTGAAGTTCCTGTCGTTAATAGTCTGGGTGCTACGAATTTTTTAGTGTTGGCAACCCTCTGAAACTGAAATTTGAGGAATTTGTCTTCTCGAAAATTGGGTACAAATTTTCAAACTCATTTTTCTCGAAATTTTGAAAAATATGAAATTTTTTTTCTGCATGAAAAAGATGAATGATATGTAGAATTTTCACCCAGTACAAAAATCAAAGCTCTAGGATCAAAATTGGCCAGGTTATGGCCATTTTAGTTTTAGGGTCAATTTTTCACTTTTTCAATAAAAGACCAAATCTTTGACAGGCTGTAACTCAAAAACCATTGGAGCTGGAGAGTTGCGATTTGCACTACGTTTGTGCATTGATATGAAGTGATTATGTGTCAAATTTCAAGTTCCTGCTGTTAGTAGTCTGGGTGCTACGTATTTTTTAGTGTTGGCAACCCTCCGAAACTGAAATTTGAGGAATTTGTGTTCTCGAAAATTGGGTACAAATTTTCAAACTCATTTTTCTCGAAATTTTGAAAAATATGACAAAAAATTTTCTGCATAAAAAAGATGAAAGATATGTAGAATTTTCACCCAATATAAAAATCAAAGCTCTAGGATCAAAATTAGCCAGGTTATGGCTATTTTAGTTTTAGGGTCAATTTTTCACTTTTTCAATAAAAGACCAAATCTTTGACAGGCTGTAACTCAGAAACCATTAGAGCTGGAGAGTTGCGATTTGCACTACGTTTGTGCATTAACATGAAGTCAGTATGTTTCAAATCTCAAGTTCCTGCCGTTAGTAGTCTGGGTGCTATGAATATTTTAGTGTTGGCAACCCTCTGAAACTGAAATTTGAGGAATTTGTGTTCTCAAAGCTCTAGGATCAAAATTAGCCAGGTTATGGCAATTTTAGTTTTAGGGTCAATTTTTCACTTTTCAATAAAAGACAAAATCTTTGACAGGCTGTAACTCAGAAACCATTGGAGCTGGAGATTTGTGATTTGCACTAAGTTTGTGCATTGATATGAAGTCATTATGTTTCAAATTTCAAGTTCCTGCCGTTAGTAGTCTGGGTGCTACAAATTTTTTAGCGTTGGCAACCCTCTGAAACTGAAATTTGAGGAATTTGTCTTCTCGAAAATTGGGTACAAATTTTCAAACTCATTTTTCTCGAAATTTTGAAAAATATGAAATTTTTCTTTCTGCATGAAAAAGATGAATGATATGTAGAATTTTCACCCAACATAAAATCAAAGCTCTAGGATCAAAATTGACCAGGTTATGGCCATTTTAGTTGTAGGGTCAATTTTTCACTTTTTCAATAAAAGACCAAATCTTTGACAGGCTGTAACTCAGAAAGTATTGGAGTTGGAGAAAACAATTTTGAATGAAAAAGATAGCGGAGATGTTGAATATTCACCCAGTAGAAAAATCAAAGCTCTAGGATCAAAACTGGCCAGGTTATGGCCATTTTAGTTTTAGGGTCAATTTTTCACTTTTTCAATAAAAGACCAAACTTTTGACAGGCTGTAACTCAGCAACTATAGGAGATGGAGAACAAATGTCTGAATGTAAAAGATAGCGGAGATATTGAATATTCACCCAGTTGAAAAATCAAAGCTCTAGGATCAAAATTGGCCAAGTTATGGTCATTTTAGTTTTAGGGTCAATTTTTCACTTTTTCAATAAAAGACCAAATCTTTGACAGGCTGTAACTCAGAAACCATTGGAGCTGGAGAGTTGCGATTTGCACTAAGTTTGTGCATTGATATGAAGTGATTATGTGTTAAATTGCAAGTTCCTGCCGTTAGTAGTCTGGGTGCTACGAATTTTTTAGTGTTGGCAACCCTTTGAAACTGAAATTTGAGGAATTTGTCTTCTCGAAAATTGGGTACAAATTTTCAAACTCATTTTTCTCAAAATTTTGAAAAATATGAATTTTTTTTTCTGCATGAAAAAGATGAACGATATGTAGAATTTTCACCCAGTATAAAAATCAAAGCTCTAGGATCAAAATTGGCTAGGTTATGGCCATTTTAGTTTTAGGGTCAATTTTTCACTTTTTCAATAAAAGACCAAATCTTTGACAGGCTGTAACTCAGCAACTATAGGAGATGGAGAACAAATGTCTGAATGTAAAAGATAGCGGAGATATTGAATATTCACCCATTTGAAAAATCAAAACTCTAGGATCAAAATTGACCAGGTTATTGCCATTTTAGTTTTAGGGTCAGTTTTTCACTTTTTCAATAAAAGACCAAATCTTTGACAGGCTGCAACTCAGAAACCATTGGAGCTGGAGAGTTGCGATTTGCACTGCGTTTGTGCATTGATATGAAGTGATTATGTGTTAAATTGCAAGTTCCTGCCGTTAGTAGTCTGGGTGCTACGAATTTTTTAGTGTTGGCAACCCTTTGAAACTGAAATTTGAGGAATTTGTCTTCTCGAAAATTGGGTACAAATTTTCAAACTCATTTTTCTCAAAATTTTAAAAAATATGAATTTTGTTTTCTGCATGAAAAAGATGAACGATATGTAGAATTTTCACCCAGTACAAAAATCAAAGCTCTAGGATCAAAATTGGCTAGGTTATGGCCATTTTAGTTTTAGGGTCAATTTTTCACTTTTTCAATAAAAGACCAAATCTTTGACAGGCTGTAACTCAACAACTATAGGAGATGGAGAACAAATGTCTGAATGTAAAAGATAGCGGAGATATTGAATATTCACCCATTTGAAAAATCAAAGCTCTAGGATCAAAATTGACCAGGTTATTGCCATTTTAGTTTTAGGGTCAGTTTTTCACTTTTTCAATAAAAGACCAAATCTTTGACAGGCTGCAACTCAGAAACCATTGGAGCTGGAGAGTTGCGATTTGCACTGCGTTTGTGCATTGATATGAAGTGATTATGTGTAAAATTGCAAGCTCCTTCCGTTAGTAGTCTGGTTGCTACGAATTTTTTAGTGTTGGCAACCCTCTAAAACTGAAATTTGAGGAATTTGTCTTCTCGAAGATTGGGTACAAATTTTAAAACTCATTTTTCTCAAAATTTTGAAAAATATGAAATTTTTTTTTCTGCATCACAAAGATGAAAGATATGTAGAATTTTCACCCAGTACAAAAATCAAAGCTCTAGGATCAAAATTGACCAGGTTATGGCCATTTTAGTTTTAGGGTCAGTTTTTCACTTTTTCAATAAAAGACCAAATCTTTGACAGGCTGCAACTCAGAAACCATTGGAGCTGGAGAGTTGCGATTTGCACTGCGTTTGTGCATTGATATGAAGTGATTATGTGTAAAATTGCAAGCTCCTTCCGTTAGTAGTCTGGGTGCTACGAATTTTTTAGTGTTGGCAACCCTCTGAAACTGAAATTTGAGGAATTTGTCTTCTCGAAGATTGGGTACAAATTTTCAAACTCATTTTTCTCAAAATTTTGAAAAATATGAAATTTTTTTTTCTGCATGACATAGATGAAAGATATGTAGAATTTTCACCCAGTACAAAAATCAAAGCTCTAGGATCAAAATTGGCCAAGTTATGGCCATTTTAGTTTTAGGGTCAATTTTTCACTTTTTCAATAAAAGACCAAATCTTTGACAGGCTGTAACTCAGCAACTATAGGAGATGGAGAACAAATGTCTGAATGTAAAAGATAGCGTAGATATTGAATATTCACCCAGTTGAAAATTCAAAGCTTTAGGATCAAAATTGGCCAAGTTATGGCCATTTTAGTTTTAGGGTCAATTTTTCACTTTTTCAATAAAAGACCAAATCTTTGACAGGCTGTAACTCAGAAACCATTGGAGCTGGAGAGTTGCGATTTGCACTGCGTTTGTGCATTGATATGAAGTGATTATGTGTTAAATTGCAAGTTCCTGCCGTTAGTAGTCTGGGTGCTACGAATTTTTTAGTGTTGGCAACTATTTGAAACTTAAATTTGAGGAATTTGTCTTCTCGAAAATTGGGTACAAATTTTCAAACTCATTTTTCTCAAAATTTTAAAAAATATGAATTTTTTTTTCTGCATGAAAAATCAGTACAAAAATCAAAGCTCTAGGATCAAAATTGGCTAGGTTATGGCCATTTTAGTTTTAGGGTCAATTTTTCACTTTTTCAATAAAAGACCAAATCTTTGACAGGCTGTCACTCAGAAACCATTGGAGCTGGAGAGTTGCGATTTGCACTGCGTTTGTGCATTGATATGAAGTGATTATGTGTAAAATTGCAAGCTCCTTCCGTTAGTAGTCTGGGTGCTACGAATTTTTTAGTGTTGGCAACCCTCTGAAACTGAAATTTGAGGAATTTGTCTTCTCGAAGATTGGGTACAAATTTTCAAACTCATTTTTCTCAAAATTTTGAAAAATATGAAATTTTTTTTTCTGCATGACAAAGATGAAAGATATGTAGAATTTTCACCCAGTACAAAAATCAAAGCTCTAGGATCAAAATTGGCCAAGTTATGGCCATTTTAGTTTTAGGGTCAATTTTTCACTTTTTCAATAAAAGACCAAATCTTTGACAGGCTGTAACTCAGCAACTATAGGAGATGGAGAACAAATGGCTGAATGTAAAAGATAGCGGAGATATTGAATATTCACCCATTTGAAAAATCAAAGCTCTAGGATCAAAATTGACCAGGTTATTGCCATTTTAGTTTTAGGGTCAGTTTTTCACTTTTTCAATAAAAGACCAAATCTTTGACAGGCTGCAACTCAGAAACCATTGGAGCTGGAGAGTTGCGATTTGCACTGCGTTTGTGCATTGATATGAAGTGATTATGTGTTAAATTGCAAGTTCCTGCCGTTAGTAGTCTGGGTGCTACGAATTTTTTAGTGTTGGCAACCCTTTGAAACTGAAATTTGAGGAATTTGTCTTCTCGAAAATTGGGTACAAATTTTCAAACTCATTTTTCTCAAAATTTTAAAAAATATGAATTTTGTTTTCTGCATGAAAAAGATGAACGATATGTAGAATTTTCACCCAGTACAAAAATCAAAGCTCTAGGATCAACATTGGCTAGGTTATGGCCATTTTAGTTTTAGGGTCAATTTTTCACTTTTTCAATAAAAGACCAAATCTTTGACAGGCTGTAACTCAACAACTATAGGAGATGGAGAACAAATGTCTGAATGTAAAAGATAGCGGAGATATTGAATATTCACCCATTTGAAAAATCAAAGCTCTAGGATCAAAATTGACCAGGTTATTGCCATTTTAGTTTTAGGGTCAGTTTTTCACTTTTTCAATAAAAGACCAAATCTTTGACAGGCTGCAACTCAGAAACCATTGGAGCTGGAGAGTTGCGATTTGCACTGCGTTTGTGCCTTGATATGAAGTGATTATGTGTAAAATTGCAAGCTCCTTCCGTTAGTAGTCTGGTTGCTACGAATTTTTTAGTGTTGGCAACCCTCTGAAACTGAAATTTGAGGAATTTGTCTTCTCGAAGATTGGGTACAAATTTTAAAACTCATTTTTCTCAAAATTTTGAAAAATATGAAATTTTTTTTTCTGCATCACAAAGATGAAAGATATGTAGAATTTTCACCCAGTACAAAAATCAAAGCTCTAGGATCAAAATTGACCAGGTTATGGCCATTTTAGTTTTAGGGTCAGTTTTTCACTTTTTCAATAAAAGACCAAATCTTTGACAGGCTGCAACTCAGAAACCATTGGAGCTGGAGAGTTGCGATTTGCACTGCGTTTGTGCATTGATATGATGTACTGTCTTTCTCTTACGTGCAGACAGTGATTCGGACTATTGATCATATAATTAAATGTTGTTTCGTTTCGTATCTCAGTTCGGTGATTCCCGTTTTTTTGTTTGTTTACCAATTGTTCTTATTTCCTGTTATAAGTTTGATATGTATATCGATTCGAGCACAGTGTAAGTTTTCTGTTAATTCATAGATTATTACATACGTTAATTTAAAATGTATCTACACCTTTTTTCATAGTTTATACATGATTATTCTTATTGTATGACCTGGAATGTGTCAACAAGTGCAACGTGCTTTTGTTTATGTTTTTGAATGTTTCGAATTAGGCCTATTATGATCGTATGTGTATGTTAGGTTCTACATCTCCTTTTTTCTTTGCTTTCAGCTTTTTACCGTTTTCTTGTTATTTTGCATTAAACTCCTTTGAACATCAGCATACGTGTATGTCATCATGCTATAATGTGTTATTGGAACTGTAAAATAAAGGTTAACTTTAGTGTATTATCATTTGTCCGCCCCTTGGGAATGATGGAGGCACTACAGTAAAAAGACTATTGAATCTGGTGGTACAAGTAAGAACTTTTGAATCTAAAAATAAATAGACTTTAGATCCCGACAAATCGAGTGCAATCATGTCTTCGGTCGGAGATAAGGAAACTGAAGTCTTAGACAAAATAGAAGCTCCTGAAAATATGGACAACATCAAACGACAAGGTCAAGACACGTCTGACGAATTTTCGGAAGATAGAAGCAGGAGAATTCGCACAATGACAGAAAAAGGACAATATGTTTTTGAAGCTTCTAAACGAAAATTTTTATTGGAAATTGAGAGTGTGAAAAGTGATTTGCATTTAATTTCTCGAAATATTGAGCCTTATTCGAATGATCTCGACGCACTTATCGAATTAAAGGCAAAGTTCATGAAGGAAACCACAAATTATGATGACATTTGCAAGAAATATTTAGATTTTCTTAAACGGACCAACACACAGGAATGTCTATCGGAAGTCGGTCGCTTGACATCAGAAATACAGTACGTCTCTCGTATGGTAGGACAGGATGTTGGACTCATGAACAAGTACATAAACGAGTTGCGATCATTAGAAAAGCAACAATCTGTGAAATCAAATGGGTCAAATAGTAAACATTCGTCAAGGAGATCAACTAGCTCCGCCGTTTCCTCAGCTTTAAGCAGAAAACGTGCTAAAGCAGAAGCCGAGAAAGTCCGCTTAAAGTTTGCCGAGCTGGAAGCTCAAATTGCTAAGGAAAAGGCCGATCTCGAACATAAGCGTGCAATCGAAGCAGCCGACTTTGACAAAAAGCAGGCTAATATAGAAGCTGATTTGACTCTTTTAAATACAAAGAAAGAGGCCGCAGTACTGGAGGCAGAAGCTGACGCATTACAAGGTGAAATCGACGATAGACTATCGCAAGTATTACCGGATCATCTACCGATAAACGCTCCCGAGAGGACTGCTGCATACGTTGATTACGTGAACGCTATGTTGCCAAATAATGTTGATCGTGTTCATCAACAACCAACGACGACTTTGGATGCCGGTGCTAAACCCTTCACTCCGATCAACCCAAATCTTGATTATCCTATAGACTCTAGAAATCGTTCTACCTTTGATCCGCAAAGGCCAAGTGAAAAGGATATAGCATTAGACTTTACGAGATTTCTACTTAAGAAAGATCTCCTAATGTCGCGTTTTCATACGTTTAACGATAAACCCGAGTATTATCCATCGTGGAAGGATTCTTTTCAGAAAATTATTCTTGACATTGGAGCCGATGATAGTGAAGAGATCGATCTTCTGCTCAAATGGACCGGATCACAATCCAAAAATCATGTTCAAAGTATAAAAGCTGCAAACATGTGTAATCCTTCAAACGCTAAAGTTCTCATATGGGATAGACTAAACGAGAGATATGGAAGCCCAGTACTAATTGAAAATGCGTTGAAAGTGAAACTTGCAGCATTTCCTCGTATTACGAATAAGGACTACTCAAAGTTGTACGACTTGTCGGATATTCTGTCGGAAATATCATCTGTTAAGGAAAGTGACAATTATAAGGCAATCTTTTCCTACTTTGATTCCTCGATTGGTGTTTCTCCCATCGTATCCAAACTTCCTTATCATCTTCAGGAACGTTGGACAAGAACGGCCGTAGACTACAATTCTCGACATGGCACAATTTATCCCCCGTTTCACGTTTTCGCGAACTTTGTTAAGGAGCAGAGCAAGGTGAGGAACAATCCCAGTTTTATTTATGAAAACAGTACAAACCAAAATCAAAATTCTAGTATCCCTACATCTAATGATAAAACTAGAAGACCGGAAATACGTACCAGGAAATCTAACTCTACAGACGTTAGCGGTGACAAAACCCAACAAACCTCACATTCTAGTAATACAACTGCAGATCCTCAAGGAATTGATCCAAGCGCAAAATGTATTATACATGGTTCAAAGCATAACTTAAATGAATGTCGAACATTTAAATCAAAACCCATCATGGAACGGAGACGTCTTCTTAAAACTCACAGAGTCTGCTTTCACTGCTGTGTGTCAAACTCTCATATTCAGCGAGACTGTCCAGTTGCCGTCAAGTGTGATGAATGTGGACGGACAGATCACCCAACAGCGCTTCATATCACATTTCGACCTTCAGATTCCTCGAAAGGTCATGGCGGGGAGCGATCTGCAAACGAACAAGATACAGTAGAAACAAAATGTACACAGATATGTTTTGACAAGTTTGGTGGCAAGTCCTGTGCAAAAATTGTGCTTGTTGAAGGCTTTCTCGCCGATGATCCGGACAGGAAACTCCGATTTTATGCCATTCTTGATGACCAATCAAACAGAACTTTGGCTAAGTCCGAAATTTTCGATTTTTTTGGATCAACCTCCGATTCGGACTATGTCTTGTCAACTTGTTCAGGAAAGACACACGTAACCGGACGTAAGCTTAGTGGCCTCATGATTCAGTCATTAGATGGAACTACATTGAAAGCGCCTGATATCATAGAATGCAACCAAATTCCTGACTCTCGAGATGAGATACCGACGCCAGAAGTTGCATTAAACCACACCCATCTCAATGATCTTACAGACTCAATACCTCCACTAGATAGTGACTCTAAAATCTTAGTATTGATAGGACGTGATCTTATTAACGCACACCACGTGCTCGATCAACGACTTGGTCCTGACAATTCGCCTTACGCTCAGAAGCTACCGTTAGGGTGGACCATCATCGGTGAGACTTGTTTGGGCAAGGTTCATCATCCAGATATCGCAAGTGTGAAAAAAGTACACTTACTTCAGCCAGACAGAGTGTCAATCTTTCCTCCGTGTCACAATGACTTCAAGATAGAAGAAGTTTATTCATTCGAGGCTTACGAGAAGATCTCTGATAATTATGGACACGATATATTTGTGCGTAGTTTAGACGACGATAAACCTGGACTATCTGTAGACGATAGGGAATTCCTAAAGCTCATGGACAAATACTTTAAGAAGGATGAAAACGGTAATTGGTCAGCCCCATTACCATTCAGATCGGATCGTCAGCGTCTTCCAAATAATAAGACACAGGCATGGAATCGAGCGAAAGGCTTACATGTGAATCTTACTAAAAACCCTACAAAACGAGAACACTTTCTAGCATTCATGCAAGGAATCTTAGAGAACGGTCATGCTGAAAAGGCTCCAGACGTTAGTGACGATCAAGAGCAATGGTTCTTACCCATTTTCGGCGTATATCACCCGAAAAAACCTGGAAAACTGAGAGCAGTCTTCGATTCTTCCTGTCAGTGCGATGGACTTTCGCTGAACAGTGTACTACTTGGTGGACCGGACGTTACCAATAGTCTTTTGGGAGTCTTACTGCGATTCCGAAAGGAGTGCGTTGCGGTGATGGGCGATATACAGCAAATGTTTTATTGCTTTAAAGTGGACGAGGAGCATAGAAACTTCCTCAAGTTCTTTTGGTACACAGACAATGACTTTACCAAACCTCTAACGACCTATCGTATGTGCGTCCATGTTTTTGGAAATTGTCCGAGCCCTGCTATTGCTACATATGGATTGCGAAAGACTGCTCAAGAAGGTGAACTAGAATATGGATCCGATATGGTTGAATTTGTGTCTAGAGATTTTTATGTGGATGATGGGTTGACGTCGAAACCCACAAGTGCTGAAGTAATTGATCTTATGACTAGGACTAAGAAAGCGTTACAACAACACGGTAACATAAGACTACACAAGATCTCATCTAACGATGAAAAGGTTATGCGCTCATTTGATAGTGAAGATCTGGCAAGTGGTTTTAAAGACCTTGACTTTTCAGAAGCTCTTCCAGTACAGCGCAGTCTTGGTATGACTTGGGATTTGGAGTCGGATTCATTTATGTACGCCATAAACCAAGATCTAAAACCTTACACACGTCGTGGATTATTATCTACCATTAATAGCATATACGATCCTATTGGATATTTAGCACCAGTAACAATTAAAGGCAAGTTACTCCTTCGATCCGCAATGACAGGAAATATTGCCTGGGACGATCCGTTGCCTCAGGAACTGTATCGCAACTGGGAAACATGGCGTTCATCATTGTTTGACTTAGAAAAGGTCCGATTTCCTCGCATGTTTATTCCCGTGTCATTCAGCCAATCTTTAAGAAGAACAGTGCACATTTATTCCGATGCTTCCGAGCAAGCTATAGCCGCCGTTGGCTATATTCAGTTAGACGATCACCCAAATTTAGGATTTATTATGGGAAAGGCTAAGGTCGCGCCTGTTCATGGCCACACAATCCCTCGCTTAGAACTGTGTGGTGCCTTGTTAGGTACAGAATTAGGACTTACCATTTCCAATCAGCTTGACATTCCTTTGTCGGATATACGGTATTATACGGATAGTCGTGTGGTATTGGGATACGTATACAATACTTCACGTCGTTTCTACCAATATGTGTCGAATCGTGTTGCAAGAATTCAAAAGGTATCGAAATCGTCACAGTGGTCGTATGTTCACACAGACTCGAACCCAGCAGATCAGGCAACCAGATCAGTTGAAGCGTCAAGGTTACAAACAAGCCTGTGGTTATCTGGACCGACCATTCACAAACCGTCAGAGAACGATTTCGCTTTAATTGAGCCGGACTCTGATCGTGAAATACGTTCTGAAGTGACTAGTACGAAAACAGGAGTTCAGTCTGATTCGTCTCTTGGTTCACACCGATTTGAAAGATTCAGTAGTTGGAAATCGCTTGTTCGTACAATTGCTCGTATCAAAGACTTTGTTTCACGAAGATCCTCACACAATTCAGAGAGTACAACTTCTTGTCAGTTTCATGATGCCGAGAAAATAATTCTTAGATCCGTACAAAGCGAAGTGTACTCAGATGAAATTACAAGTATCAGGGACAATCAACCCATAAACAAAAGGAGCAATCTGCTAAAACTCGACCCGTTCATAGATAGTGAAGGAATTCTGCGTGTTGGAGGACGTATTTCACTCTCTATTGTTAGTTCAGATGAGAGACATCCGATCGTTATTCCCAGTAAACACTGGATTGCAACCCTTATTGTTCGTTACTTCCATGGTAAAACACAACACCAGGGTAGACATTTTACCTCAGGAGCAACGCGTACTGGTGGTTATTGGATCGTTGGAGGCAAGCGTCTCATTTCCTCTCTCATTTATAAGTGTGTTACTTGCCGAAGGCTTCGTAGACCTACTGAACAACAGAAAATGGCAGATTTGCCGAGTGATCGCGTGAATCCAGAGCCTCCGTTCACTTCTATAGGCATTGACACTTTTGGACCCTGGTCCGTAGTTAGCCGACGTACACGTGGTGGAATCGCAAATGCCAAGCGTTGGGCAATCATTTTCACTTGTATGAGCACTAGAGGCGTTCATATTGAGGTAGTGGAAGAATTAAGTTCTTCGTCCTTTATAAATGCTTTTAAGAGATTTACAGCTATCCGTGGTCAAGTAAAACTAATAAAGTCCGATAGAGGAACAAACTTTATCGGAGCTACTGACTCTCTGGGCATCAATACCATAAACGTTGAGGATGAACCTACGAAACAATTTCTCTATGATAATGGTATACAGTGGCGTTTTAATTCACCACACTCCTCCCATATGGGTGGCATTTGGGAGCGGATGATCAGGACTACTCGATCAATTCTAGATTCCATGTTATCTAAAGTACCCGGAAATGATCTATCTCAGGAAGTTCTAGTGACACTACTAGCAGAGGTCACCGCTATTATAAACTCCAGACCGCTTACTTGCGTATCAACTGACACTGATGAACCGTTTCCGCTAACCCCAAATCTATTGATAACTCAAAAACCAAATGTTTTGATTCCTAAAGATGTCTCGTTCAGCTGCAAGGATATGTATCACGCTCAATGGAAAAGGGTTCAATATCTTGCGGACATTTTCTGGAAACGTTGGTATGTGGAATACCTTCAGACTCTTCAAATCCGTCAAAAATGGAACAAGAAATATGACAATATCCAAGAAGGTGACATTATTTTGCTTAAAGACAATCAAGTTAGTCGTATCAACTGGCCTATGGGTATTATCACTAAAGTGTTTCCTAGTTCCGATAATCTTGTCCGAAAAGTAGAGCTACGTATAGTACATTCCGTGGACGACAAAAATTGTGCAAAAACGTCTATATACATAAGACCTGTTACTGAAATCGTATTACTCTTGTCTAAAAGTTGGAATAATTATAGTGACATTTAAGATGCCAGACGGGGAGTGTACTGTCTTTCTCTTACGTGCAGACAGTGATTCGGACTATTGATCATATAATTAAATGTTGTTTCGTTTCGTATCTCAGTTCGGTGATTCCCGTTTTTTTGTTTGTTTACCAATTGTTCTTATTTCCTGTTATAAGTTTGATATGTATATCGATTCGAGCACAGTGTAAGTTTTCTGTTAATTCATAGATTATTACATACGTTAATTTAAAATGTATCTACACCTTTTTTCATAGTTTATACATGATTATTCTTATTGTATGACCTGGAATGTGTCAACAAGTGCAACGTGCTTTTGTTTATGTTTTTGAATGTTTCGAATTAGGCCTATTATGATCGTATGTGTATGTTAGGTTCTACATCTCCTTTTTTCTTTGCTTTCAGCTTTTTACCGTTTTCTTGTTATTTTGCATTAAACTCCTTTGAACATCAGCATACGTGTATGTCATCATGCTATAATGTGTTATTGGAACTGTAAAATAAAGGTTAACTTTAGTGTATTATCATTTGTCCGCCCCTTGGGAATGATGGAGGCACTACATATGAAGTGATTATGTGTAAAATTGCAAGCTCCTTCCGTTAATAGTCTAGGTGCTACGAATTTTTTAGTGTTGGCAACCCTCTGAAACTGAAATTTGAGGAATTTGTCTTCTCGAAGATTGGGTACAAATTTTCAAACTCATTTTTCTCAAAATTTTGAAAAATATGAAATTTTTTTTTCTGCATGACAAAGATGAAAGATATGTAGAATTTTCACCCAGTACAAAAATCAAAGCTCTAGGATCAAAATTGGCCAAGTTATGGCCATTTTAGTTTTAGGGTCAATTTTTCACTTTTTCAATAAAAGACCAAATCTTTGACAGGCTGTAACTCAGCAACTATAGGAGATGGAGAACAAATGTCTGAATGTAAAAGATAGCGTAGATATTGAATATTCACCCAGTTGAAAATTCAAAGCTTTAGGATCAAAATTGGCCAAGTTATGGCCATTTTAGTTTTAGGGTCAATTTTTCACTTTTTCAATAAAAGACCAAATCTTTGACAGGCTGTAACTCAGAAACCATTGGAGCTGGAGAGTTGCGATTTGCACTGCGTTTGTGCATTGATATGAAGTGATTATGTGTTAAATTGCAAGTTCCTGCCGTTAGTAGTCTGGGTGCTACGAATTTTTTAGTGTTGGCAACTATTTGAAACTTAAATTTGAGGAATTTGTCTTCTCGAAAATTGGGTACAAATTTTCAAACTCATTTTTCTCAAAATTTTAAAAAATATGAATTTTTTTTTCTGCATGAAAAATCAGTACAAAAATCAAAGCTCTAGGATCAAAATTGGCTAGGTTATGGCCATTTTAGTTTTAGGGTCAATTTTTCACTTTTTCAATAAAAGACCAAATCTTTGACAGGCTGTAACTCAGAAACCATTGGAGCTGGAGAGTTGCGATTTGCACTGCGTTTGTGCATTGATATGAAGTGATTATGTGTTAAATTGCAAGTTCCTGCCGTTAGTAGTCTGGGTGCTACGATTTTTTTAGTGTTGGCAACCCTTTGAAACTGAAATTTGAGGAATTTGTCTTCTCGAAAATTGGGTACAAATTTTCAAACTCATTTTTCTCAAAATTTTGAAAAATATGAAATTTTTTTTCTGCATGAAAAAGATGAAAGATATGTAGAATTTTCACCCAGTACAAAAATCAAAGCTCTAGGATCAAAATTGGCCAAGTTATGGCCATTTTAGTTTTAGGGTCAATTTTTCACTTTTTCAATAAAAGACCAAATCTTTGACAGGCTGTAACTCAGAAACCATTGGAGCTGGAGAGTTGCGATTTGCACTGCGTTTGTGCATTGATATGAAGTGATTATGTGTTAAATTGCAAGTTCCTGCCGTTAGTAGTCTGGGTGCTACGAATTTTTTAGTGTTGGCAACCCTTTGAAACTGAAATTTGAGGAATTTGTCTTCTCGAAAATTGGGTACAAATTTTCAAACTCATTTTTCTCAAAATTTTGAAAAATATGAAATTTTTTTTTCTGCATGAAAAAGATGAACGATATGTAGAATTTTCACCCAGTACAAAAATCAAAGCTCTAGGATCAAAATTGACCAGGTTATTGCCATTTTAGTTTTAGGGTCAGTTTTTCACTTTTTCAATAAAAGACCAAATCTTTGACAGGCTGCAACTCAGAAACCATTGGAGCTGGAGAGTTGCGATTTGCACTGCGTTTGTGCATTGATATGAAGTGATTATGTGTAAAATTGCAAGCTCCTTCCGTTAGTAGTCTGGGTGCTACGAATTTTTTAGTGTTGGCAACCCTCTGAAACTGAAATTTGAGGAATTTGTCTTCTCGAAGATTGGGTACAAATTTTCAAACTCATTTTTCTCAAAATTTTGAAAAATATGAAATTTTTTTTTCTGCATGACAAAGATGAAAGATATGTAGAATTTTCACACAGTACAAAAATCAAAGCTCTAGGATCAAAATTGGCCAGGTTATGGCCATTTTAGTCTTAGGGTCAATTTTTCACTTTTTCAATAAAAGACCAAATCTTTGACAGGCTGTAACTCAGAAACCATTGGAGCTGGAGAGTTGCGATTTGCACTGCGTTTGTGCATTGATATGAAGTGATTATGTGTTAAATTGCAAGTTCCTGCCGTTAGTAGTCTGGGTGCTACGAATTTTTTAGTGTTGGCAACCCTTTGAAACTGAAATTTGAGGAATTTGTCTTCTTGAAAATTGGGTACAAATTTTCAAACTCATTTTTCTCAAAATTTTGAAAAAAATGAAATTTTTTTTTCTGCATAAAAAAGATGAAAGATATGTAGAATTTTCACCCAGTACAAAAATCAAAGCTCTAGGATCAAAATTGGCCAGGTTATGGCCATTTTAGTTTTAGGGTCAATTTTTCACTTTTTCAATAAAAGACCAAATCTTTGACAGGCTGTAACTCAGAAACCATTGGAGCTGGAGAGTTGCGATTTGCACTGCGTTTGTGCATTGATATGAAGTGATTATGTGTTAAATTGCAAGTTCCTGCCGTTAGTAGTCTGGGTGCTACGAATTTTTTAGTGTTGGCAACCCTTTGAAACTGAAATTTGAGGAATTTGTCTTCTCGAAAATTGGGTACAAATTTTCAAACTCATTTTTCTCAAAATTTTGAAAAAAATGAAATTTTTTTTCTGCATAAAAAAGATGAAAGATATGTAGAATTTTCACCCAGTACAAAAATCAAAGCTCTAGGATCAAAATTGGCTAGGTTATGGCCATTTTAGTTTTAGGGTCAATTTTTCACTTTTTCAATAAAAGACCAAATCTTTGACAGGCTGTAACTCAGCAACTATAGGAGATGGAGAACAAATGTCTAAATGTAAAAGATAGCGGAGATATAGAATATTCACCCATTTGAAAAATCAAAGCTCTAGGATCAAAATTGACCAGGTTATTGCTATTTTAGTTTTAGGGTCAGTTTTTCACTTTTTCAATAAAAAACCAAATCTTTGACAGGCTGCAACTCAGAAACCATTGGAGCTGGAGAGTTGCGATTTGCACTGCGTTTGTGCATTGATATGAAGTGATTATGTGTAAAATTGCAAGCTCCTTCCGTTAGTAGTCTGGGTGCTACGAATTTTTTAGTGTTGGCAACCCTCTGAAACTGAAATTTGAGGAATTTGTCTTCTCGAAGATTGGGTACAAATTTTCAAACTCATTTTTCTCAAAATTTTGAAAAATATGAAATTTTTTTTTCTGCATGACAAAGATGAAAGATATGTAGAATTTTCACACAGTACAAAAATCAAAGCTCTAGGATCAAAATTGGCCAGGTTATGGCCATTTTAGTCTTAGGGTCAATTTTTCACTTTTTATAAAAGACCAAATCTTTGACAGGCTGTAACTCAGAAACCATTGGAGCTGGAGAGTTGCGATTTGCACTGCGTTTGTGCATTGATATGAAGTGATTATGTGTTAAATTGCAAGTTCCTGCCGTTAGTAGTCTGGGTGCTACGAATTTTTTAGTGTTGGCAACCCTTTGAAACTGAAATTTGAGGAATTTGTCTTCTCGAAAATTGGGTACAAATTTTCAAACTCATTTTTCTCAAAATTTT
Source organism: Lottia scabra (assembly GCA_029955415.1). Taxonomy (NCBI): domain Eukaryota; kingdom Metazoa; phylum Mollusca; class Gastropoda; family Lottiidae; genus Lottia; species Lottia scabra. The sequence goes on from JARJEI010000009.1 coordinate 11,303,684, forward strand.
GAAAAAAATGAAATTTTTTTTTCTGCATAAAAAAGATGAAAGATATGTAGAATTTTCACCCAGTACAAAAATCAAAGCTCTAGGATCAAAATTGGCCAAGTTATGGCCATTTTAGTTTTAGGGTCAATTTTTCACTTTTTCAATAAAAGACCAAATCTTTGACAGGCTGCAACTCAGAAACCATTGGAGCTGGAGAGTTGCGATTTGCACTGCGTTTGTGCATTGATATGAAGTGATTATGTGTAAAATTGCAAGCTCCTTCCGTTAGTAGTCTGGGTGCTACGAATTTTTTAGTGTTGGCAACCCTCTGAAACTGAAATTTGAGGAATTTGTCTTCTCGAAGATTGGGTACAAATTTTCAAACTCATTTTTCTCAAAATTTTGAAAAATATGAAATTTTTCTTTCTGCATGAAAAAGATGAAAAATATGTAGAATTTTCACCCAGTACAAAATCAAAGCTCTAGGATCAAAATTGGCCAGGTTATGGCCATTTTAGTTTTAGAGTCAATTTTTCACTTTTTCAATAAAAGACCAAATCTTTGACAAGCTGTAACTCAGCAACTATAGGAGATGGAGAACAAATGTCTGAATGTAAAAGATAGCGGAGATATAGAATATTCACCCATTTGAAAAATCAAAGCTCTAGGATCAAAATTGGACAGGTCTTAGGGTCAATTTTTCACTTTTTCAATAAAAGACCAAATCTTTGACAGGCTGTAACTCAGAAACCATTGGAGCTGGAGAGTTGCGATTTGCACTGCGTTTGTGTATTGATATGAAGTGATTATGTGTAAAATTGCAAGCTCCTTCCGTTAGTAGTCTGGGTGCTACGAATTTTTTAGTGTTGGCAACCCTCTGAAACTGAAATTTGAGGAATTTGTCTTCTCGAAGATTGGGTACAAATTTTCAAACTCATTTTTCTCAAAATTTTGAAAAAAATTAAATTTTTTTTTCTGCATGAAAAAAGATGAAAGATATGTAGAATTTTCACCCAGTATAAAAATCAAAGCTCTAGGATCAAAATTGGCCAAGTTATGGCCATTTTAGTTTTAGGGTCAATGTTTCACTTTTTCAATAAAAGACCAAATTTTTGACAGGCTGTAACTCAGCAACTATAGGAGATGGAGAACAAATATCTGAATGTAAAAGATAGCGGAGATATTGAATATTCACCCAGTTGAAATTTCAAAGCTTTAGGATCAAAATTGGTCAAGTTATGGCCATTTTAGTTTTAGGGTAAATTTTTCACTTTTTCAATAAAAGACCAAATCTTTGACAGGCTGTAACTCAGCAACTATAGGAGATGGATAACAAATGTCTGAATGTAAAAGATAGCGGAGATATTGAATATTCACCCAGTTGAAAATTCAAAGCTTTAGGATCAAAATTGGCCAAGTTATGGACATTTTAGTTTTAGGGTCAATTTTTCACTTTTTCAATAAAAGACCAAATCTTTGACAGGCTGTAACTCAGCAACTATAGGAGATGGAGAACAAATGTCTAAATGTAAAAGATAGCGGAGACATTGAATATTCACCCAGTTGAAAATTCAAAGCTTTAGGATCACAATTGGCCAAGTTATGGACATTTTAGTTTTAGGTTCAATTTTACACTTTTTCAATAAAAGACCAAATCTTTGACAGGCTGTAACTCAGAAACCATTGGAGCTGGAGAGTTGCGATTTGCACTGCGTTTGTGCATTGATATGAAGTGATTATGTGTTAAATTGCAAGTTCCTGCCGTTAGTAGTCTGGGTGCTACGAATTTTTTAGTGTTGGCAACACTTTGAAACTTAAATTTGAGGAATTTGTCTTCTCGAAAATTGGGTACAAATTTTCAAACTCATTTTTCTCAAAATTTTAAAAAATATGAATTTTTTTTCTGCATGAAAAAGATGAACGATATGTCGAATTTTCACCCAGTACAAAAAACAAAGCTCTAGGATCAAAATTGGCTAGGTTATGGCCATTTTAGTTTTAGAGTCAATTTTTCACTTTTTCAATAAAAGACCAAATCTTTGACAGGCTGTAACTCAGCAACTATAGGAGATGGAGAACAAATGTCTGAATGTAAAAGATAGCGGAGATATAGAATATTCACCCATTTGAAAAATCAAAGCTCTAGGATCAAAATTGGCCAGGTTATGGACATTTTAGTTTTAGGGTAAATTTTTCACTTTTTCAATAAAAGACCAAATCTTTGACAGGCTGTAACTCAGAAACCATTGGAGCTGGAGAGTTGCGATTTGCACTGCGTTTGTGCATTGATATGAAGTGATTATGTGTTAAATTGCAAGTTCCTGCCGTTAGTAGTCTGGGTGCTACGATTTTTTTAGTGTTGGCAACCCTTTGAAACTGAAATTTGAGGAATTTGTCTTCTCGAAAATTGGGTACAAATTTTCAAACTCATTTTTCTCAAAATTTTGAAAAATATGAAATTTTTTTTCTGCATGAAAAAGATGAAAGATATGTAGAATTTTCACCCAGTACAAAAATCAAAGCTCTAGGATCAAAATTGGCCAAGTTATGGCCATTTTAGTTTTAGGGTCAATTTTTCACTTTTTCAATAAAAGACCAAATCTTTGACAGGCTGTAACTCAGAAACCATTGGAGCTGGAGAGTTGCGATTTGCACTGCGTTTGTGCATTGATATGAAGTGATTATGTGTTAAATTGCAAGTTCCTGCCGTTAGTAGTCTGGGTGCTACGAATTTTTTAGTGTTGGCAACCCTTTGAAACTGAAATTTGAGGAATTTGTCTTCTCGAAAATTGGGTACAAATTTTCAAACTCATTTTTCTCAAAATTTTGAAAAATATGAAATTTTTTTTTCTGCATGAAAAAGATGAACGATATGTAGAATTTTCACCCAGTACAAAAATCAAAGCTCTAGGATCAAAATTGACCAGGTTATTGCCATTTTAGTTTTAGGGTCAGTTTTTCACTTTTTCAATAAAAGACCAAATCTTTGACAGGCTGCAACTCAGAAACCATTGGAACTGGAGAGTTGCGATTTGCACTGCGTTTGTGCATTGATATGAAGTGATTATGTGTAAAATTGCAAGCTCCTTCCGTTAGTAGTCTGGGTGCTACGAATTTTTTAGTGTTGGCAACCCTCTGAAACTGAAATTTGAGGAATTTGTCTTCTCGAAGATTGGGTACAAATTTTCAAACTCATTTTTCTCAAAATTTTGAAAAATATGAAATTTTTTTTTCTGCATGACAAAGATGAAAGATATGTAGAATTTTCACACAGTACAAAAATCAAAGCTCTAGGATCAAAATTGGCCAGGTTATGGCCATTTTAGTCTTAGGGTCAATTTTTCACTTTTTCAATAAAAGACCAAATCTTTGACAGGCTGTAACTCAGAAACCATTGGAGCTGGAGAGTTGCGATTTGCACTGCGTTTGTGCATTGATATGAAGTGATTATGTGTTAAATTGCAAGTTCCTGCCGTTAGTAGTCTGGGTGCTACGAATTTTTTAGTGTTGGCAACCCTTTGAAACTGAAATTTGAGGAATTTGTCTTCTTGAAAATTGGGTACAAATTTTCAAACTCATTTTTCTCAAAATTTTGAAAAAAATGAAATTTTTTTTTCTGCATAAAAAAGATGAAAGATATGTAGAATTTTCACCCAGTACAAAAATCAAAGCTCTAGGATCAAAATTGGCCAGGTTATGGCCATTTTAGTTTTAGGGTCAATTTTTCACTTTTTCAATAAAAGACCAAATCTTTGACAGGCTGTAACTCAGAAACCATTGGAGCTGGAGAGTTGCGATTTGCACTGCGTTTGTGCATTGATATGAAGTGATTATGTGTTAAATTGCAAGTTCCTGCCGTTAGTAGTCTGGGTGCTACGAATTTTTTAGTGTTGGCAACCCTTTGAAACTGAAATTTGAGGAATTTGTCTTCTCGAAAATTGGGTACAAATTTTCAAACTCATTTTTCTCAAAATTTTGAAAAAAATGAAATTTTTTTTCTGCATGAAAAAGATGAAAGATATGTAGAATTTTCACCCAGTACAAAAATCAAAGCTCTAGGATCAAAATTGGCTAGGTTATGGCCATTTTAGTTTTAGGGTCAATTTTTCACTTTTTCAATAAAAGACCAAATCTTTGACAGGCTGTAACTCAGCAACTATAGGAGATGGAGAACAAATGTCTAAATGTAAAAGATAGCGGAGATATAGAATATTCACCCATTTGAAAAATCAAAGCTCTAGGATCAAAATTGACCAGGTTATTGCTATTTTAGTTTTAGGGTCAGTTTTTCACTTTTTCAATAAAAAACCAAATCTTTGACAGGCTGCAACTCAGAAACCATTGGAGCTGGAGAGTTGCGATTTGCACTGCGTTTGTGCATTGATATGAAGTGATTATGTGTAAAATTGCAAGCTCCTTCCGTTAGTAGTCTGGGTGCTACGAATTTTTTAGTGTTGGCAACCCTCTGAAACTGAAATTTGAGGAATTTGTCTTCTCGAAGATTGGGTACAAATTTTCAAACTCATTTTTCTCAAAATTTTGAAAAATATGAAATTTTTTTTTCTGCATGACAAAGATGAAAGATATGTAGAATTTTCACACAGTACAAAAATCAAAGCTCTAGGATCAAAATTGGCCAGGTTATGACCATTTTAGTCTTAGGGTCAATTTTTCACTTTTTATAAAAGACCAAATCTTTGACAGGCTGTAACTCAGAAACCATTGGAGCTGGAGAGTTGCGATTTGCACTGCGTTTGTGCATTGATATGAAGTGATTATGTGTTAAATTGCAAGTTCCTGCCGTTAGTAGTCTGGGTGCTACGAATTTTTTAGTGTTGGCAACCCTTTGAAACTGAAATTTGAGGAATTTGTCTTCTCGAAAATTGGGTACAAATTTTCAAACTCATTTTTCTCAAAATTTTGAAAAAAATGAAATTTTTTTTTCTGCATAAAAAAGATGAAAGATATGTAGAATTTTCACCCAGTACAAAAATCAAAGCTCTAGGATCAAAATTGGCCAAGTTATGGCCATTTTAGTTTTAGGGTCAATTTTTCACTTTTTCAATAAAAGACCAAATCTTTGACAGGCTGCAACTCAGAAACCATTGGAGCTGGAGAGTTGCGATTTGCACTGCGTTTGTGCATTGATATGAAGTGATTATGTGTAAAATTGCAAGCTCCTTCCGTTAGTAGTCTGGGTGCTACGAATTTTTTAGTGTTGGCAACCCTCTGAAACTGAAATTTGAGGAATTTGTCTTCTCGAAGATTGGGTACAAATTTTCAAACTCATTTTTCTCAAAATTTTGAAAAATATGAAATTTTTCTTTCTGCATGAAAAAGATGAAAAATATGTAGAATTTTCACCCAGTACAAAATCAAAGCTCTAGGATCAAAATTGGCCAGGTTATGGCCATTTTAGTTTTAGAGTCAATTTTTCACTTTTTCAATAAAAGACCAAATCTTTGACAAGCTGTAACTCAGCAACTATAGGAGATGGAGAACAAATGTCTGAATGTAAAAGATAGCGGAGATATAGAATATTCACCCATTTGAAAAATCAAAGCTCTAGGATCAAAATTGGCCAGGTCTTAGGGTCAATTTTTCACTTTTTCAATAAAAGACCAAATCTTTGACAGGCTGTAACTCAGAAACCATTGGAGCTGGAGAGTTGCGATTTGCACTGCGTTTGTGTATTGATATGAAGTGATTATGTGTAAAATTGCAAGCTCCTTCCGTTAGTAGTCTGGGTGCTACGAATTTTTTAGTGTTGGCAACCCTCTGAAACTGAAATTTGAGGAATTTGTCTTCTCGAAGATTGGGTACAAATTTTCAAACTCATTTTTCTCAAAATTTTGAAAAAAATTAAATTTTTTTTTCTGCATGAAAAAAGATGAAAGATATGTAGAATTTTCACCCAGTATAAAAATCAAAGCTCTAGGATCAAAATTGGCCAAGTTATGGCCATTTTAGTTTTAGGGTCAATGTTTCACTTTTTCAATAAAAGACCAAATTTTTGACAGGCTGTAACTCAGCAACTATAGGAGATGGAGAACAAATATCTGAATGTAAAAGATAGCGGAGATATTGAATATTCACCCAGTTGAAATTTCAAAGCTTTAGGATCAAAATTGGTCAAGTTATGGCCATTTTAGTTTTAGGGTAAATTTTTCACTTTTTCAATAAAAGACCAAATCTTTGACAGGCTGTAACTCAGCAACTATAGGAGATGGATAACAAATGTCTGAATGTAAAAGATAGCGGAGATATTGAATATTCACCCAGTTGAAAATTCAAAGCTTTAGGATCAAAATTGGCCAAGTTATGGACATTTTAGTTTTAGGGTCAATTTTTCACTTTTTCAATAAAAGACCAAATCTTTGACAGGCTGTAACTCAGCAACTATAGGAGATGGATAACAAATGTCTGAATGTAAAAGATAGCGGAGATATTGAATATTCACCCAGTTGAAAATTCAAAGCTTTAGGATCAAAATTGGCCAAGTTATGGACATTTTAGTTTTAGGGTCAATTTTTCACTTTTTCAATAAAAGACCAAATCTTTGACAGGCTGTAACTCAGCAACTATAGGAGATGGAGAACAAATGTCTAAATGTAAAAGATAGCGGAGACATTGAATATTCACCCAGTTGAAAATTCAAAGCTTTAGGATCACAATTGGCCAAGTTATGGACATTTTAGTTTTAGGGTCAATTTTACACTTTTTCAATAAAAGACCAAATCTTTGACAGGCTGTAACTCAGCAACTATAGGAGATTGAGAACAAATGTCTGAATGTAAAAAGATAGCGGAGATATTGAATATTCACCCAGTTGAAAATTCAAAGCTTTAGGATCACCATTGGCCAAGTTATGGACATTTTAGTTTTAGGGTCCATTTTTCACTTTTTCAATAAAAGACCAAATCTTTGACAGGCTGTAACTCAGAAACCATTGGAGCTGGAGAGTTGCGATTTGCACTGCGTTTGTGCATTGATATGAAGTGATTATGTGTTAAATTGCAAGTTCCTGCCGTTAGTAGTCTGGGTGCTACGATTTTTTTAGTGTTGGCAACCCTTTGAAACTGAAATTTGAGGAATTTGTCTTCTCGAAAATTGGGTACAAATTTTCAAACTCATTTTTCTCAAAATTTTGAAAAATATGAAATTTTTTTTCTGCAAAAAAAAGATGAAAGATATGTAGAATTTTCACCCAGTACAAAAATCAAAGCTCTAGGATCAAAATTGGCCAAGTTATGGCCATTTTAGTTTTAGGGTCAATTTTTCACTTTTTCAATAAAAGACCAAATCTTTGACAGGCTGTAACTCAGCAACTATAGGAGATGGAGAACAAATGTCTGAATGTAAAAGATAGCGGAGATATTGAATATTCACCCAGTTGAAAATTCAAAGCTTTAGGATCAAAATTAGCCAAGTTATGGCCATTTTAGTTTTAGGGTCAATTTTTCACTTTTTCAATAAAAGACCAAATCTTTGACAGGCTGCAACTCAGAAACCATTGGAGCTGGAGAGTTGCGATTTGCACTGCGTTTGTGCATTGATATGAAGTGATTATGTGTAAAATTGCAAGCTCCTTCCGTTAGTAGTCTGGGTGCTACGAATTTTTTAGTGTTGGCAACCCTCTGAAACTGAAATTTGAGGAATTTGTCTTCTCGAAGATTGGGTACAAATTTTCAAACTCATTTTTCTCAAAATTTTGAAAAAAATTAAATTTTTTTTTCTGCATGAAAAAAGATGAAAGATATGTAGAATTTTCACCCAGTATAAAAATCAAAGCTCTAGGATCAAAATTGGCCAAGTTATGGCCATTTTAGTTTTAGGGTCAATGTTTCACTTTTTCAATAAAAGACCAAATTTTTGACAGGCTGTAACTCAGCAACTATAGGAGATGGAGAACAAATATCTGAATGTAAAAGATAGCGGAGATATTGAATATTCACCCAGTTGAAATTTCAAAGCTTTAGGATCAAAATTGGTCAAGTTATGGCCATTTTAGTTTTAGGGTAAATTTTTCACTTTTTCAATAAAAGACCAAATCTTTGACAGGCTGTAACTCAGCAACTATAGGAGATGGAGAACAAATGTCGAAATGTAAAAGATAGCGGAGACATTGAATATTCACCCAGTTGAAAATTCAAAGCTTTAGGATCACCATTGGCCAAGTTATGGACATTTTAGTTTTAGGGTCCATTTTTCACTTTTTCAATAAAAGACCAAATCTTTGACAGGCTGTAACTCAGCAACTATAGGAGATGGATAACAAATGTCTGAATGTAAAAGATAGCGGAGATATTGAATATTCACCCAGTTGAAAATTCAAAGCTTTAGGATCAAAATTGGCCAAGTTATGGACATTTTAGTTTTAGGGTCAATTTTTCACTTTTTCAATAAAAGACCAAATCTTTGACAGGCTGTAACTCAGCAACTATAGGAGATGGATAACAAATGTCTGAATGTAAAAGATAGCGGAGATATTGAATATTCACCCAGTTGAAAATTCAAAGCTTTAGGATCAAAATTGGCCAAGTTATGGACATTTTAGTTTTAGGGTCAATTTTTCACTTTTTCAATAAAAGACCAAATCTTTGACAGGCTGTAACTCAGCAACTATAGGAGATGGATAACAAATGTCTGAATGTAAAAGATAGCGGAGATATTGAATATTCACCCAGTTGAAAATTCAAAGCTTTAGGATCAAAATTGGCCAAGTTATGGACATTTTAGTTTTAGGGTCAATTTTTCACTTTTTCAATAAAAGACCAAATCTTTGACAGGCTGTAACTCAGCAACTATAGGAGATGGATAACAAATGTCTGAATGTAAAAGATAGCGGAGATATTGAATATTCACCCAGTTGAAAATTCAAAGCTTTAGGATCAAAATTGGCCAAGTTATGGACATTTTAGTTTTAGGGTCAATTTTTCACTTTTTCAATAAAAGACCAAATCTTTGACAGGCTGTAACTCAGCAACTATAGGAGATGGAGAACAAATGTCTAAATGTAAAAGATAGCGGAGACATTGAATATTCACCCAGTTGAAAATTCAAAGCTTTAGGATCACAATTGGCCAAGTTATGGACATTTTAGTTTTAGGGTCAATTTTACACTTTTTCAATAAAAGACCAAATCTTTGACAGGCTGTAACTCAGCAACTATAGGAGATTGAGAACAAATGTCTGAATGTAAAAAGATAGCGGAGATATTGAATATTCACCCAGTTGAAAATTCAAAGCTTTAGGATCACCATTGGCCAAGTTATGGACATTTTAGTTTTAGGGTCCATTTTTCACTTTTTCAATAAAAGACCAAATCTTTGACAGGCTGTAACTCAGAAACCATTGGAGCTGGAGAGTTGCGATTTGCACTGCGTTTGTGCATTGATATGAAGTGATTATGTGTTAAATTGCAAGTTCCTGCCGTTAGTAGTCTGGGTGCTACGATTTTTTTAGTGTTGGCAACCCTTTGAAACTGAAATTTGAGGAATTTGTCTTCTCGAAAATTGGGTACAAATTTTCAAACTCATTTTTCTCAAAATTTTGAAAAATATGAAATTTTTTTTCTGCAAAAAAAAGATGAAAGATATGTAGAATTTTCACCCAGTACAAAAATCAAAGCTCTAGGATCAAAATTGGCCAAGTTATGGCCATTTTAGTTTTAGGGTCAATTTTTCACTTTTTCAATAAAAGACCAAATCTTTGACAGGCTGTAACTCAGCAACTATAGGAGATGGAGAACAAATGTCTGAATGTAAAAGATAGCGGAGATATTGAATATTCACCCAGTTGAAAATTCAAAGCTTTAGGATCAAAATTAGCCAAGTTATGGCCATTTTAGTTTTAGGGTCAATTTTTCACTTTTTCAATAAAAGACCAAATCTTTGACAGGCTGCAACTCAGAAACCATTGGAGCTGGAGAGTTGCGATTTGCACTGCGTTTGTGCATTGATATGAAGTGATTATGTGTTAAATTGCAAGTTCCTGCCGTTAGTAGTCTGGGTGCTACGATTTTTTTAGTGTTGGCAACCCTTTGAAACTGAAATTTGAGGAATTTGTCTTCTCGAAAATTGGGTACAAATTTTCAAACTCATTTTTCTCAAAATTTTGAAAAATATGAAATTTTTTTTTCTGCAAAAAAAAGATGAAAGATATGTAGAATTTTCACCCAGTACAAAAATCAAAGCTCTAGGATCAAAATTGGCCAAGTTATGGCCATTTTAGTTTTAGGGTCAATTTTTCACTTTTTCAATAAAAGACCAAATCTTTGACAGGCTGTAACTCAGCAACTATAGGAGATGGAGAACAAATGTCTGAATGTAAAAGATAGCGGAGATATTGAATATTCACCCAGTTGAAAATTCAAAGCTTTAGGATCAAAATTAGCCAAGTTATGGCCATTTTAGTTTTAGGGTCAATTTTTCACTTTTTCAATAAAAGACCAAATCTTTGACAGGCTGCAACTCAGAAACCATTGGAGCTGGATAGTTGCGATTTGCACTGCGTTTGTGCATTGATATGAAGTGATTATGTGTTAAATTGCAAGTTCCTGCCGTTAGTAGTCTGGGTGCTACGAATTTTTTAGTGTTGGCAACCCTTTGAAACTGAAATTTGAGGAATTTGTCTTCTCGAAAATTGGGTACAAATTTTCAAACTCATTTTTCTCAAAATTTTGAAAAATATGAAATTTTTTTTTCTGCATGACAAAGATGAAAGATATGTAGAATTTTCACACAGTACAAAAATCAAAGCTCTAGGATCAAAATTGGCCAGGTTATGGCCATTTTAGTCTTAGGGTCAATTTTTCACTTTTTCAATAAAAGACCAAATCTTTGACAGGCTGTAACTCAGAAACCATTGGAGCTGGAGGGTTGCGATTTGCACTGCGTTTGTGCATTGATATGAAGTGTTTATGTGTCAAATTGCAAGTTCCTGCCGTTAGTAGTCTGGGTGCTACGAATTTTTTAGTGTTGGCAACCCTTTGAAACTGAAATTTGAGGAATTTGTCTTCTCGAAAATTGGGTACAAATTTTCAAACTCATTTTTCTCAAAATTTTGAAAAAAATGAAATTTTTTTTTCTGCATGAAAAAGATGAAAGATATGTAGAATTTTCACCCAGTACAAAAATCAAAGCTCTAGGATCAAAATTGGCCAAGTTATGGCCATTTTAGTTTTAGGGTCAATGTTTCACTTTTTCAATAAAAGACCAAATTTTTGACAGGCTGTAACTCAGCAACTATAGGAGATGGAGAACAAATGTCTGAATGTAAAAGATAGCGGAGATATTGAATATTCACCCAGTTGAAAATTCAAAGCTTTAGGATCAAAATTGGTCAAGTTATGGCCATTTTAGTTTTAGGCTAAATTTTTCACTTTTTCAATAAAAGACCAAATCTTTGACAGGCTGTAACTCAGCAACTATAGGAGATGGAGAACAAATGTCGAAATGTAAAAGATAGCGGAGACATTGAATATTCACCCAGTTGAAAATTCAAAGCTTTAGGATCACAATTGGCCAAGTTATGGACATTTTAGTTTTAGGGTCAATTTTACACTTTTTCAATAAAAGACCAAATCTTTGACAGGCTGTAACTCAGAAACCATTGGAGCTGGAGAGTTGCGATTTGCACTGCGTTTGTGCATTGATATGAAGTGATTATGTGTTAAATTGCAAGTTCCTGCCGTTAGTAGTCTGGGTGCTACGAATTTTTTAGTGTTGGCAACCCTTTGAAACTGAAATTTGAGGAATTTTCAAACTCATTTTTCTCAAAATTTTGAAAAATATGAAATTTTTCTTTCTGCATGAAAAAGATGAAAGATATGTAAAATTTTCACCCAGTACAAAAATCAAAGCTCTACGATCAAAATTGGCCAAGTTATGGCCATTTTAGTTTTAGGGTCAATGTTTCACTTTTTCAATAAAAGACCAAATCTTTGACAGGCTGTAACTCAGCAACTATAGGAGATTGAGAACAAATGTCTGAATGTAAAAGATAGCGGAGATATTGAATATTCACCCAGTTGAAAATTCAAAGCTTTAGGATCACCATTGGCCAAGTTATGGACATTTTAGTTTTAGGGTCCATTTTTCACTTTTTCAATAAAAGACCAAATCTTTGACAGGCTGTAACTCAGAAACCATTGGAGCTGGAGAGTTGCAATTTGCACTGCGTTTGTGCATTGATATGAAGTGATTATGTGTTAAATTGCAAGTTCCTGCCTTTAGTAGTCTGGGTGCTACGATTTTTTTAGTGTTGGCAACCCTTTGAAACTGAAATTTGAGGAATTTGTCTTCTCGAAAATTGGGTACAAATTTTCAAACTCATTTTTCTCAAAATTTTGAAAAATATGAAATTTTTTTTCTGCATGAAAAAGATGAAAGATATGTAGAATTTTCACCCAGTACAAAAATCAAAGCTCTAGGATCAAAATTGGCCAAGTTATGGCCATTTTAGTTTTAGGGTCAATGTTTCACTTTTTCAATAAAAGACCAAATTTTTGACAGGCTGTAACTCAGCAACTATAGGAGATGGAGAACAAATGTCTGAATGTAAAAGATAGCGGAGATATTGAATATTCACCCAGTTGAAAATTCAAAGCTTTAGGATCAAAATTGGTCAAGTTATGGCCATTTTAGTTTTAGGCTAAATTTTTCACTTTTTCAATAAAAGACCAAATCTTTGACAGGCTGTAACTCAGCAACTATAGGAGATGGAGAACAAATGTCGAAATGTAAAAGATAGCGGAGACATTGAATATTCACCCAGTTGAAAATTCAAAGCTTTAGGATCACAATTGGCCAAGTTATGGACATTTTAGTTTTAGGGTCAATTTTACACTTTTTCAATAAAAGACCAAATCTTTGACAGGCTGTAACTCAGAAACCATTGGAGCTGGAGAGTTGCGATTTGCACTGCGTTTGTGCATTGATATGAAGTGATTATGTGTTAAATTGCAAGTTCCTGCCGTTAGTAGTCTGGGTGCTACGAATTTTTTAGTGTTGGCAACCCTTTGAAACTGAAATTTGAGGAATTTTCAAACTCATTTTTCTCAAAATTTTGAAAAATATGAAATTTTTCTTTCTGCATGAAAAAGATGAAAGATATGTAAAATTTTCACCCAGTACAAAAATCAAAGCTCTACGATCAAAATTGGCCAAGTTATGGCCATTTTAGTTTTAGGGTCAATGTTTCACTTTTTCAATAAAAGACCAAATCTTTGACAGGCTGTAACTCAGCAACTATAGGAGATTGAGAACAAATGTCTGAATGTAAAAGATAGCGGAGATATTGAATATTCACCCAGTTGAAAATTCAAAGCTTTAGGATCACCATTGGCCAAGTTATGGACATTTTAGTTTTAGGGTCCATTTTTCACTTTTTCAATAAAAGACCAAATCTTTGACAGGCTGTAACTCAGAAACCATTGGAGCTGGAGAGTTGCAATTTGCACTGCGTTTGTGCATTGATATGAAGTGATTATGTGTTAAATTGCAAGTTCCTGCCTTTAGTAGTCTGGGTGCTACGATTTTTTTAGTGTTGGCAACCCTTTGAAACTGAAATTTGAGGAATTTGTCTTCTCGAAAATTGGGTACAAATTTTCAAACTCATTTTTCTCAAAATTTTGAAAAATATGAAATTTTTTTTCTGCATGAAAAAGATGAAAGATATGTAGAATTTTCACCCAGTACAAAAATCAAAGCTCTAGGATCAAAATTGGCCAAGTTATGGCCATTTTAGTTTTAGGGTCAATTTTTCACTTTTTCAATAAAAGACCAAATCTTTGACAGGCTGTAACTCAGCAACTATAGGAGATGGAGAACAAATGTCTAATGTAAAAGATAGCGGAGATATTGAATATTCACCCAGTTGAACATTCAAAGCTTTAGGATCAAAATTAGCCAAGTTATGGCCATTTTAGTTTTAGGGTCAATTTTTCACTTTTTCAATAAAAGACCAAATCTTTGACAGGCTGCAACTCAGCAACTATAGAAGATGGAGAACAAATGTCTGAATGTAAAAGATAGCAGAGATATTGAATATTCACCCAGTTGAAAATTCAAAGCTTTAGGATCAAAATTGGCCAAGTTATGGACATTTTAGTTTTAGGGTCAATTTTTCACTTTTTCAATAAAAGACCAAATCTTTGACAGGCTGCAACTCAGAAACCATTGGAGCTGGATAGTTGCGATTTGCACTGCGTTTGTGCATTGATATGAAGTGATTATGTGTTAAATTGCAAGTTCCTGCCGTTAGTAGTCTGGGTGCTACGAATTTTTTAGTGTTGGCAACCCTTTGAAACTGAAATTTGAGGAATTTGTCTTCTCGAAAATTGGGTACAAATTTTCAAACTCATTTTTCTCAAAATTTTGAAAAATATGAAATTTTTTTTTCTGCATGACAAAGATGAAAGATATGTAGAATTTTCACACAGTACAAAAATCAAAGCTCTAGGATCAAAATTGGCCAGGTTATGGCCATTTTAGTCTTAGGGTCAATTTTTCACTTTTTCAATAAAAGACCAAATCTTTGACAGGCTGTAACTCAGAAACCATTGGAGCTGGAGAGTTGCGATTTGCACTGCGTTTGTGCATTGATATGAAGTGATTATGTGTTAAATTGCAAGTTCCTGCCGTTAGTAGTCTGTGTGCTACGAATTTTTTAGTGTTGGCAACCCTTTGAAACTGAAATTTGAGGAATTTGTCTTCTCGAAAATTGGGTACAAATTTTCAAACTCATTTTTCTCAAAATTTTGAAAAAAATGAAATTTTTTTTTCTGCATAAAAAAGATGAAAGATATGTAGAATTTTCACCCAGTACAAAAATCAAAGCTCTAGGATCAAAATTGGCCAAGTTATGGCCATTTTAGTTTTAGGGTCAATTTTTCACTTTTTCAATAAAAGACCAAATCTTTGACAGGCTGTAACTCAGCAACTATAGGAGATGGAGAACAAATGTCTGAATGTAAAAGATAGCGGAGATATTGAATATTCACCCAGTTGAAAATTCAAAGCTTTAGGATCAAAATTGGCCAAGTTATGGCCATTTTAGTTTTAGGGTCAATTTTTCACTTTTTCAATAAAAGACCAAATCTTTGACAGGCTGCAACTCAGAAACCATTGGAGCTGGATAGTTGCGATTTGCACTGCGTTTGTGCATTGATATGAAGTGATTATGTGTTAAATTGCAAGTTCCTGCCGTTAGTAGTCTGGGTGCTACGAATTTTTTAGTGTTGGCAACCCTTTGAAACTGAAATTTGAGGAATTTGTCTTCTCGAAAATTGGGTACAAATTTTCAAACTCATTTTTCTCAAAATTTTGAAAAAAATGAAATTTTTTTTCTGCATAAAAAAGATGAAAGATATGTAGAATTTTCACCCAGTACAAAAATCAAAGCTCTAGGATCAAAATTGGCTAGGTTATGGCCATTTTAGTTTTAGGGTCAATTTTTCACTTTTTCAATAAAAGACCAAATCTTTGACAGGCTGTAACTCAGCAACTATAGGAGATGGAGAACAAATGTCTAAATGTAAAAGATAGCGGAGATATAGAATATTCACCCATTTGAAAAATCAAAGCTCTAGGATCAAAATTGACCAGGTTATTGCTATTTTAGTTTTAGGGTCAGTTTTTCACTTTTTCAATAAAAAACCAAATCTTTGACAGGCTGCAACTCAGAAACCATTGGAGCTGGAGAGTTGCGATTTGCACTGCGTTTGTGCATTGATATGAAGTGATTATGTGTAAAATTGCAAGCTCCTTCCGTTAGTAGTCTGGGTGCTACGAATTTTTTAGTGTTGGCAACCCTCTGAAACTGAAATTTGAGGAATTTGTCTTCTCGAAGATTGGGTACAAATTTTCAAACTCATTTTTCTCAAAATTTTGAAAAATATGAAATTTTTTTTTCTGCATGACAAAGATGAAAGATATGTAGAATTTTCACACAGTACAAAAATCAAAGCTCTAGGATCAAAATTGGCCAGTTTATGGCCATTTTAGTCTTAGGGTCAATTTTTCACTTTTTCAATAAAAGACCAAATCTTTGACAGGCTGTAACTCAGAAACCATTGGAGCTGGAGAGTTGCGATTTGCACTGCGTTTGTGCATTGATATGAAGTGATTATGTGTAAAATTGCAAGCTCCTTCCATTAGTAGTCTGGGTGCTACGAATTTTTTAGTGTTGGCAACCCTCTGAAACTGAAATTTGAGGAATTTGTCTTCTCGAAGATTGGGTACAAATTTTCAAACTCATTTTTCTCAAAATTTTGAAAAATATGAAATTTTTCTTTCTGCATGAAAAAGATGAAAAATATGTAGAATTTTCACCCAGTACAAAATCAAAGCTCTAGGATCAAAATTGGCCAGGTTATGGCCATTTTAGTTTTAGAGTCAATTTTTCACTTTTTCAATAAAAGACCAAATCTTTGACAAGCTGTAACTCAGCAACTATAGGAGATGGAGAACAAATGTCTGAATGTAAAAGATAGCGGAGATATAGAATATTCACCCATTTGAAAAATCAAAGCTCTAGGATCAAAATTGGCCAGGTCTTAGGGTCAATTTTTCACTTTTTCAATAAAAGACCAAATCTTTGACAGGCTGTAACTCAGAAACCATTGGAGCTGGAGAGTTGCGATTTGCACTGCGTTTGTGTATTGATATGAAGTGATTATGTGTAAAATTGCAAGCTCCTTCCGTTAGTAGTCTGGGTGCTACGAATTTTTTAGTGTTGGCAACCCTCTGAAACTGAAATTTGAGGAATTTGTCTTCTCGAAGATTGGGTACAAATTTTCAAACTCATTTTTCTCAAAATTTTGAAAAAAATTAAAATTTTTTTTCTGCATGAAAAAAGATGAAAGATATGTAGAATTTTCACCCAGTATAAAAATCAAAGCTCTAGGATCAAAATTGGCCAAGTTATGGCCATTTTAGTTTTAGGGTCAATGTTTCACTTTTTCAATAAAAGACCAAATTTTTGACAGGCTGTAACTCAGCAACTATAGGAGATGGAGAACAAATATCTGAATGTAAAAGATAGCGGAGATATTGAATATTCACCCAGTTGAAATTTCAAAGCTTTAGGATCAAAATTGGTCAAGTTATGGCCATTTTAGTTTTAGGGTTAATTTTTCACTTTTTCAATAAAAGACCAAATCTTTGACAGGCTGTAACTCAGCAACTATAGGAGATGGATAACAAATGTCTGAATGTAAAAGATAGCGGAGATATTGAATATTCACCCAGTTGAAAATTCAAAGCTTTAGGATCAAAATTGGCCAAGTTATGGACATTTTAGTTTTAGGGTCAATTTTTCACTTTTTCAATAAAAGACCAAATCTTTGACAGGCTGTAACTCAGCAACTATAGGAGATTGAGATTGAGCGTTTGTGCATTGATATGAAGTGATTATGTGTTAAATTGCAAGTTCCTGCCGTTAGTAGTCTGGGTGCTACGAATTTTTTAGTGTTGGCAACCCTTTGAAACTGAAATTTGAGGAATTTGTCTTCTCGAAAATTGGGTACAAATTTTCAAACTCATTTTTCTCAAAATTTTGAAAAATATGAAATTTTTCTTTCTGCATGAAAAAGATGAAAGATATGTAAAATTTTCACCCAGTACAAAAATCAAAGCTCTACGATCTTTGACAGGCTGTAACTCAGCAACTATAGGAGATTGAGAACAAATGTCTGAATGTAAAAAGATAGCGGAGATATTGAATATTCACCCAGTTGAAAATTCAAAGCTTTAGGATCACCATTGGCCAAGTTATGGACATTTTAGTTTTAGGGTCCATTTTTCACTTTTTCAATAAAAGACCAAATCTTTGACAGGCTGTAACTCAGAAACCATTGGAGCTGGAGAGTTGCAATTTGCACTGCGTTTGTGCATTGATATGAAGTGATTATGTGTTAAATTGCAAGTTCCTGCCGTTAGTAGTCTGGGTGCTACGATTTTTTTAGTGTTGGCAACCCTTTGAAACTGAAATTTGAGGAATTTGTCTTCTCGAAAATTGGGTACAAATTTTCAAACTCATTTTTCTCAAAATTTTGAAAAATATGAAATTTTTTTTCTGCAAAAAAAAAGATGAAAGATATGTAGAATTTTCACCCAGTACAAAAATCAAAGCTTTAGGATCACCATTGGTCAAGTTATGGCCATTTTAGTTTTAGGGTAAATTTTTCACTTTTTCAATAAAAGACCAAATCTTTGACAGGCTGTAACTCAGCAACTATAGGAGATGGATAACAAATGTCTGAATGTAAAAGATAGCGGAGATATTGAATATTCACCCAGTTGAAAATTCAAAGCTTTAGGATCAAAATTGGCCAAGTTATGGACATTTTAGTTTTAGGGTCAATTTTTCACTTTTTCAATAAAAGACCAAATCTTTGACAGGCTGTAACTCAGCAACTATAGGAGATGGAGAACAAATGTCTAAATGTAAAAGATAGCGGAGACATTGAATATTCACCCAGTTGAAAATTCAAAGCTTTAGGATCACAATTGGCCAAGTTATGGACATTTTAGTTTTAGGGTCAATTTTACACTTTTTCAATAAAAGACCAAATCTTTGACAGGCTGTAACTCAGAAACCATTGGAGCTGGAGAGTTGCGATTTGCACTGCGTTTGTGCATTGATATGAAGTGATTATGTGTTAAATTGCAAGTTCCTGCCGTTAGTAGTCTGGGTGCTACGAATTTTTTAGTGTTGGCAACCCTTTGAAACTGAAATTTGAGGAATTTGTCTTCTCGAAAATTGGGTACAAATTTTCAAACTCATTTTTCTCAAAATTTTGAAAAATATGAAATTTTTCTTTCTGCATGAAAAAGATGAAAGATATGTAAAATTTTCACCCAGTACAAAAATCAAAGCTCTACGATCAAAATTGGCCAAGTTATGGCCATTTTAGTTTTAGGGTCAATGTTTCACTTTTTCAATAAAAGACCAAATCTTTGACAGGCTGTAACTCAGCAACTATAGGAGATTGAGAACAAATGTCTGAATGTAAAAAGATAGCGGAGATATTGAATATTCACCCAGTTGAAAATTCAAAGCTTTAGGATCACCATTGGCCAAGTTATGGACATTTTAGTTTTAGGGTCCATTTTTCACTTTTTCAATAAAAGACCAAATCTTTGACAGGCTGTAACTCAGAAACCATTGGAGCTGGAGAGTTGCGATTTGCACTGCGTTTGTGCATTGATATGAAGTGATTATGTGTTAAATTGCAAGTTCCTGCCGTTAGTAGTCTGGGTGCTACGATTTTTTTAGTGTTGGCAACCCTTTGAAACTGAAATTTGAGGAATTTGTCTTCTCGAAAATTGGGTACAAATTTTCAAACTCATTTTTCTCAAAATTTTGAAAAATATGAAATTTTTTTTCTGCAAAAAAAAGATGAAAGATATGTAGAATTTTCACCCAGTACAAAAATCAAAGCTCTAGGATCAAAATTGGCCAAGTTATGGCCATTTTAGTTTTAGGGTCAATTTTTCACTTTTTCAATAAAAGACCAAATCTTTGACAGGCTGTAACTCAGCAACTATAGGAGATGGAGAACAAATGTCTGAATGTAAAAGATAGCGGAGATATTGAATATTCACCCAGTTGAAAATTCAAAGCTTTAGGATCAAAATTAGCCAAGTTATGGCCATTTTAGTTTTAGGGTCAATTTTTCACTTTTTCAATAAAAGACCAAATCTTTGACAGGCTGCAACTCAGAAACCATTGGAGCTGGAGAGTTGCGATTTGCACTGCGTTTGTGCATTGATATGAAGTGATTATGTGTTAAATTGCAAGTTCCTGCCGTTAGTAGTCTGGGTGCTACGATTTTTTTAGTGTTGGCAACCCTTTGAAACTGAAATTTGAGGAATTTGTCTTCTCGAAAATTGGGTACAAATTTTCAAACTCATTTTTCTCAAAATTTTGAAAAATATGAAATTTTTTTTTCTGCAAAAAAAAGATGAAAGATATGTAGAATTTTCACCCAGTACAAAAATCAAAGCTCTAGGATCAAAATTGGCCAAGTTATGGCCATTTTAGTTTTAGGGTCAATTTTTCACTTTTTCAATAAAAGACCAAATCTTTGACAGGCTGTAACTCAGCAACTATAGGAGATGGAGAACAAATGTCTGAATGTAAAAGATAGCGGAGATATTGAATATTCACCCAGTTGAAAATTCAAAGCTTTAGGATCAAAATTAGCCAAGTTATGGCCATTTTAGTTTTAGGGTCAATTTTTCACTTTTTCAATAAAAGACCAAATCTTTGACAGGCTGCAACTCAGAAACCATTGGAGCTGGATAGTTGCGATTTGCACTGCGTTTGTGCATTGATATGAAGTGATTATGTGTTAAATTGCAAGTTCCTGCCGTTAGTAGTCTGGGTGCTACGAATTTTTTAGTGTTGGCAACCCTTTGAAACTGAAATTTGAGGAATTTGTCTTCTCGAAAATTGGGTACAAATTTTCAAACTCATTTTTCTCAAAATTTTGAAAAATATGAAATTTTTTTTTCTGCATGACAAAGATGAAAGATATGTAGAATTTTCACACAGTACAAAAATCAAAGCTCTAGGATCAAAATTGGCCAGGTTATGGCCATTTTAGTCTTAGGGTCAATTTTTCACTTTTTCAATAAAAGACCAAATCTTTGACAGGCTGTAACTCAGAAACCATTGGAGCTGGAGGGTTGCGATTTGCACTGCGTTTGTGCATTGATATGAAGTGTTTATGTGTCAAATTGCAAGTTCCTGCCGTTAGTAGTCTGGGTGCTACGAATTTTTTAGTGTTGGCAACCCTTTGAAACTGAAATTTGAGGAATTTGTCTTCTCGAAAATTGGGTACAAATTTTCAAACTCATTTTTCTCAAAATTTTGAAAAAAATGAAATTTTTTTTTCTGCATGAAAAAGATGAAAGATATGTAGAATTTTCACCCAGTACAAAAATCAAAGCTCTAGGATCAAAATTGGCCAAGTTATGGCCATTTTAGTTTTAGGGTCAATGTTTCACTTTTTCAATAAAAGACCAAATTTTTGACAGGCTGTAACTCAGCAACTATAGGAGATGGAGAACAAATGTCTGAATGTAAAAGATAGCGGAGATATTGAATATTCACCCAGTTGAAAATTCAAAGCTTTAGGATCAAAATTGGTCAAGTTATGGCCATTTTAGTTTTAGGCTAAATTTTTCACTTTTTCAATAAAAGACCAAATCTTTGACAGGCTGTAACTCAGCAACTATAGGAGATGGATAACAAATGTCTGAATGTAAAAGATAGCGGAGATATTGAATATTCACCCAGTTGAAAATTCAAAGCTTTAGGATCAAAATTGGCCAAGTTATGGACATTTTAGTTTTAGGGTCAATTTTTCACTTTTTCAATAAAAGACCAAATCTTTGACAGGCTGTAACTCAGCAACTATAGGAGATGGAGAACAAATGTCGAAATGTAAAAGATAGCGGAGACATTGAATATTCACCCAGTTGAAAATTCAAAGCTTTAGGATCACAATTGGCCAAGTTATGGACATTTTAGTTTTAGGGTCAATTTTACACTTTTTCAATAAAAGACCAAATCTTTGACAGGCTGTAACTCAGAAACCATTGGAGCTGGAGAGTTGCGATTTGCACTGCGTTTGTGCATTGATATGAAGTGATTATGTGTTAAATTGCAAGTTCCTGCCGTTAGTAGTCTGGGTGCTACGAATTTTTTAGTGTTGGCAACCCTTTGAAACTGAAATTTGAGGAATTTGTCTTCTCGAAAATTGGGTACAAATTTTCAAACTCATTTTTCTCAAAATTTTGAAAAATATGAAATTTTTCTTTCTGCATGAAAAAGATGAAAGATATGTAAAATTTTCACCCAGTACAAAAATCAAAGCTCTACGATCAAAATTGGCCAAGTTATGGCCATTTTAGTTTTAGGGTCAATGTTTCACTTTTTCAATAAAAGACCAAATCTTTGACAGGCTGTAACTCAGCAACTATAGGAGATTGAGAACAAATGTCTGAATGTAAAAGATAGCGGAGATATTGAATATTCACCCAGTTGAAAATTCAAAGCTTTAGGATCACCATTGGCCAAGTTATGGACATTTTAGTTTTAGGGTCCATTTTTCACTTTTTCAATAAAAGACCAAATCTTTGACAGGCTGTAACTCAGAAACCATTGGAGCTGGAGAGTTGCAATTTGCACTGCGTTTGTGCATTGATATGAAGTGATTATGTGTTAAATTGCAAGTTCCTGCCTTTAGTAGTCTGGGTGCTACGATTTTTTTAGTGTTGGCAACCCTTTGAAACTGAAATTTGAGGAATTTGTCTTCTCGAAAATTGGGTACAAATTTTCAAACTCATTTTTCTCAAAATTTTGAAAAATATGAAATTTTTTTTCTGCATGAAAAAGATGAAAGATATGTAGAATTTTCACCCAGTACAAAAATCAAAGCTCTAGGATCAAAATTGGCCAAGTTATGGCCATTTTAGTTTTAGGGTCAATTTTTCACTTTTTCAATAAAAGACCAAATCTTTGACAGGCTGTAACTCAGCAACTATAGGAGATGGAGAACAAATGTCTAATGTAAAAGATAGCGGAGATATTGAATATTCACCCAGTTGAACATTCAAAGCTTTAGGATCAAAATTAGCCAAGTTATGGCCATTTTAGTTTTAGGGTCAATTTTTCACTTTTTCAATAAAAGACCAAATCTTTGACAGGCTGCAACTCAGCAACTATAGAAGATGGAGAACAAATGTCTGAATGTAAAAGATAGCAGAGATATTGAATATTCACCCAGTTGAAAATTCAAAGCTTTAGGATCAAAATTGGCCAAGTTATGGACATTTTAGTTTTAGGGTCAATTTTTCACTTTTTCAATAAAAGACCAAATCTTTGACAGGCTGCAACTCAGAAACCATTGGAGCTGGATAGTTGCGATTTGCACTGCGTTTGTGCATTGATATGAAGTGATTATGTGTTAAATTGCAAGTTCCTGCCGTTAGTAGTCTGGGTGCTACGAATTTTTTAGTGTTGGCAACCCTTTGAAACTGAAATTTGAGGAATTTGTCTTCTCGAAAATTGGGTACAAATTTTCAAACTCATTTTTCTCAAAATTTTGAAAAATATGAAATTTTTTTTTCTGCATGACAAAGATGAAAGATATGTAGAATTTTCACACAGTACAAAAATCAAAGCTCTAGGATCAAAATTGGCCAGGTTATGGCCATTTTAGTCTTAGGGTCAATTTTTCACTTTTTCAATAAAAGACCAAATCTTTGACAGGCTGTAACTCAGAAACCATTGGAGCTGGAGAGTTGCGATTTGCACTGCGTTTGTGCATTGATATGAAGTGATTATGTGTTAAATTGCAAGTTCCTGCCGTTAGTAGTCTGGGTGCTACGAATTTTTTAGTGTTGGCAACCCTTTGAAACTGAAATTTGAGGAATTTGTCTTCTCGAAAATTGGGTACAAATTTTCAAACTCATTTTTCTCAAAATTTTGAAAAAAATGAAATTTTTTTTTCTGCATAAAAAAGATGAAAGATATGTAGAATTTTCACCCAGTACAAAAATCAAAGCTCTAGGATCAAAATTGGCCAAGTTATGGCCATTTTAGTTTTAGGGTCAATTTTTCACTTTTTCAATAAAAGACCAAATCTTTGACAGGCTGTAACTCAGCAACTATAGGAGATGGAGAACAAATGTCTGAATGTAAAAGATAGCGGAGATATTGAATATTCACCCAGTTGAAAATTCAAAGCTTTAGGATCAAAATTGGCCAAGTTATGGCCATTTTAGTTTTAGGGTCAATTTTTCACTTTTTCAATAAAAGACCAAATCTTTGACAGGCTGCAACTCAGAAACCATTGGAGCTGGAGAGTTGCGATTTGCACTGCGTTTGTGCATTGATATGAAGTGATTATGTGTTAAATTGCAAGTTCCTGCCGTTAGTAGTCTGGGTGCTACGAATTTTTTAGTGTTGGCAACCCTTTGAAACTGAAATTTGAGGAATTTGTCTTCTCGAAAATTGGGTACAAATTTTCAAACTCATTTTTCTCAAAATTTTGAAAAATATGAAATTTTTTTTTCTGCATGACAAAGATGAAAGATATGTAGAATTTTCACACAGTACAAAAATCAAAGCTCTAGGATCAAAATTGGCCAGGTTATGGCCATTTTAGTCTTAGGGTCAATTTTTCACTTTTTCAATAAAAGACCAAATCTTTGACAGGCTGTAACTCAGAAACCATTGGAGCTGGAGAGTTGCGATTTGCACTGCGTTTGTGCATTGATATGAAGTGATTATGTGTTAAATTGCAAGTTCCTGCCGTTAGTAGTCTGGGTGCTACGAATTTTTTAGTGTTGGCAACCCTTTGAAACTGAAATTTGAGGAATTTGTCTTCTCGAAAATTGGGTACAAATTTTCAAACTCATTTTTCTCAAAATTTTGAAAAAAATGAAATTTTTTTTTCTGCATAAAAAAGATGAAAGATATGTAGAATTTTCACCCAGTACAAAAATCAAAGCTCTAGGATCAAAATTGGCCAAGTTATGGCCATTTTAGTTTTAGGGTCAATTTTTCACTTTTTCAATAAAAGACCAAATCTTTGACAGGCTGTAACTCAGCAACTATAGGAGATGGAGAACAAATGTCTGAATGTAAAAGATAGCGGAGATATTGAATATTCACCCAGTTGAAAATTCAAAGCTTTAGGATCAAAATTGGCCAAGTTATGGCCATTTTAGTTTTAGGGTCAATTTTTCACTTTTTCAATAAAAGACCAAATCTTTGACAGGCTGCAACTCAGAAACCATTGGAGCTGGATAGTTGCGATTTGCACTGCGTTTGTGCATTGATATGAAGTGATTATGTGTTAAATTGCAAGTTCCTGCCGTTAGTAGTCTGGGTGCTACGAATTTTTTAGTGTTGGCAACCCTTTGAAACTGAAATTTGAGGAATTTGTCTTCTCGAAAATTGGGTACAAATTTTCAAACTCATTTTTCTCAAAATTTTGAAAAATATGAAATTTTTTTTTCTGCATGACAAAGATGAAAGATATGTAGAATTTTCACACAGTACAAAAATCAAAGCTCTAGGATCAAAATTGGCCAGGTTATGGCCATTTTAGTCTTAGGGTCAATTTTTCACTTTTTCAATAAAAGACCAAATCTTTGACAGGCTGTAACTCAGAAACCATTGGAGCTGGAGAGTTGCGATTTGCACTGCGTTTGTGCATTGATATGAAGTGATTATGTGTTAAATTGCAAGTTCCTGCCGTTAGTAGTCTGGGTGCTACGAATTTTTTAGTGTTGGCAACCCTTTGAAACTGAAATTTGAGGAATTTGTCTTCTCGAAAATTGGGTACAAATTTTCAAACTCATTTTTCTCAAAATTTTGAAAAAAATGAAATTTTTTTTTCTGCATAAAAAAGATGAAAGATATGTAGAATTTTCACCCAGTACAAAAATCAAAGCTCTAGGATCAAAATTGGCCAAGTTATGGCCATTTTAGTTTTAGGGTCAATTTTTCACTTTTTCAATAAAAGACCAAATCTTTGACAGGCTGTAACTCAGCAACTATAGGAGATGGAGAACAAATGTCTGAATGTAAAAGATAGCGGAGATATTGAATATTCACCCAGTTGAAAATTCAAAGCTTTAGGATCAAAATTGGCCAAGTTATGGCCATTTTAGTTTTAGGGTCAATTTTTCACTTTTTCAATAAAAGACCAAATCTTTGACAGGCTGCAACTCAGAAACCATTGGAGCTGGAGAGTTGCGATTTGCACTGCGTTTGTGCATTGATATGAAGTGATTATGTGTTAAATTGCAAGTTCCTGCCGTTAGTAGTCTGGGTGCTACGAATTTTTTAGTGTTGGCAACCCTTTGAAACTGAAATTTGAGGAATTTGTCTTCTCGAAAATTGGGTACAAATTTTCAAACTCATTTTTCTCAAAATTTTGAAAAATATGAAATTTTTTTTTCTGCATGACAAAGATGAAAGATATGTAGAATTTTCACACAGTACAAAAATCAAAGCTCTAGGATCAAAATTGGCCAGGTTATGGCCATTTTAGTCTTAGGGTCAATTTTTCACTTTTTCAATAAAAGACCAAATCTTTGACAGGCTGTAACTCAGAAACCATTGGAGCTGGAGAGTTGCGATTTGCACTGCGTTTGTGCATTGATATGAAGTGATTATGTGTTAAATTGCAAGTTCCTGCCGTTAGTAGTCTGGGTGCTACGAATTTTTTAGTGTTGGCAACCCTTTGAAACTGAAATTTGAGGAATTTGTCTTCTCGAAAATTGGGTACAAATTTTCAAACTCATTTTTCTCAAAATTTTGAAAAAAATGAAATTTTTTTTTCTGCATAAAAAAGATGAAAGATATGTAGAATTTTCACCCAGTACAAAAATCAAAGCTCTAGGATCAAAATTGGCCAAGTTATGGCCATTTTAGTTTTAGGGTCAATTTTTCACTTTTTCAATAAAAGACCAAATCTTTGACAGGCTGTAACTCAGCAACTATAGGAGATGGAGAACAAATGTCTGAATGTAAAAGATAGCGGAGATATTGAATATTCACCCAGTTGAAAATTCAAAGCTTTAGGATCAAAATTGGCCAAGTTATGGCCATTTTAGTTTTAGGGTCAATTTTTCACTTTTTCAATAAAAGACCAAATCTTTGACAGGCTGCAACTCAGAAACCATTGGAGCTGGAGAGTTGCGATTTGCACTGCGTTTGTGCATTGATATGAAGTGATTATGTGTTAAATTGCAAGTTCCTGCCGTTAGTAGTCTGGGTGCTACGAATTTTTTAGTGTTGGCAACCCTTTGAAACTGAAATTTGAGGAATTTGTCTTCTCGAAAATTGGGTACAAATTTTCAAACTCATTTTTCTCAAAATTTTGAAAAATATGAAATTTTTTTTTCTGCATGACAAAGATGAAAGATATGTAGAATTTTCACACAGTACAAAAATCAAAGCTCTAGGATCAAAATTGGCCAGGTTATGGCCATTTTAGTCTTAGGGTCAATTTTTCACTTTTTCAATAAAAGACCAAATCTTTGACAGGCTGTAACTCAGAAACCATTGGAGCTGGAGGGTTGCGATTTGCACTGCGTTTGTGCATTGATATGAAGTGTTTATGTGTCAAATTGCAAGTTCCTGCCGTTAGTAGTCTGGGTGCTACGAATTTTTTAGTGTTGGCAACCCTTTGAAACTGAAATTTGAGGAATTTGTCTTCTCGAAAATCGGGTACAAATTTTCAAACTCATTTTTCTCAAAATTTTGAAAAATATGAAATTTTTTTTTCTGCATGACAAAGATGAACGATATGTAGAATTTTCACCCAGTACAAAAATCAAAGCTCTAGGATCAACATTGGCCATGTTATGGCCATTTTAGTTTTAGGGTCAATTTTTCACTTTTTCAATAAAAGACCAAATCTTTGACAGGCTGTAACTCAGCAACTATAGGAGATGGAGAACAAATGTCTGAATATAAAAGATAGCGGAGATATTGAATATTCACCCAGTTGAAAATTCAAAGCTTTAGGATCAAAATTAGTCAAGTTATGGCCATTTTAGTTTTAGGGTCAATTTTTCACTTTTTCAATAAAAGGCCAAATCTTTGACAGGCTGTAACTCAGCAACTATAGAAGATGGAGAACAAATGTCTGAATGTAAAAGATAGCAGAGATATTGAATATTCACCCAGTTGAAAATTCAAAGCTTTAGGATCAAAATTGGCCAAGTTATTGACATTTTAGTTTTAGGGTCAATTTTTCACTTTTTCAATAAAAGACCAAATCTTTGACAGGCTGTAACTCAGAAACCATTGGAGCTGGAGAGTTGCGATTTGCACTGCGTTTGTGCATTGATATGAAGTGATTATTTGTTAAATTGCAAGTTCCTGCCGTTAGTAGTCTGGGTGCTACGATTTTTTTAGTGTTGGCAACCCTTTGAAACTGAAATTTGAGGAATTTGTCTTCTCGAAAATTGGGTACAAATTTTCAAACTCATTTTTCTCAAAATTTTGAAAAATATGAAATTTTTTTTCTGCATGAAAAAGATGAAAGATATGTAGAATTTTCACCCAGTACAAAAATCAAAGCTCTAGGATCAAAATTGGCCAAGTTATGGCCATTTTAGTTTTAGGGTCAATTTTTCACTTTTTCAATAAAAGACCAAATCTTTGACAGGCTGTAACTCAGCAACTATAGGAGATGGAGAACAAATGTCTGAATATAAAAGATAGCGGTGATATTGAATATTCACCCAGTTGAAAATTCAAAGCTTTAGGATCAAAATTGGCCAAGTTATGGCCATTTTAGTTTTAGGGTCAATTTTTCACTTTTTCAATAAAAGGCCAAATCTTTGACAGGCTGTAACTCAGCAACTATAGAAGATGGAGAACAAATGTCTGAATGTAAAAGATAGCAGAGATATTGAATATTCACCCAGTTGAAAATTCAAAGCTTTAGGATCAAAATTGGCCAAGTTATGGACATTTTAGTTTTAGGGTCAATTTTTCACTTTTTCAATAAAAGACCAAATCTTTGACAGGCTGTAACTCAGAAACCATTGGAGCTGGAGAGTTGCGATTTGCACTGCGTTTGTGCATTGATATGAAGTGATTATTTGTTAAATTGCAAGTTCCTGCCGTTAGTAGTCTGGGTGCTACGATTTTTTTAGTGTTGGCAACCCTTTGAAACTGAAATTTGAGGAATTTGTCTTCTCGAAAATTGGGTACAAATTTTCAAACTCATTTTTCTCAAAATTTTGAAAAATATGAAATTTTTTTTCTGCATGAAAAAGATGAAAGATATGTAGAATTTTCACCCAGTACAAAAATCAAAGCTCTAGGATCAAAATTGGCCAAGTTATGGCCATTTTAGTTTTAGGGTCAATTTTTCACTTTTTCAATAAAAGACCAAATCTTTGACAGGCTGTAACTCAGCAACTATAGGAGATGGAGAACAAATGTCTGAATGTAAAAGATAGCGGAGATATTGAATATTCACCCAGTTGAAAATTCAAAGCTTTAGGATCAAAATTGGCCAAGTTATGGCCATTTTAGTTTTAGGGTCAATTTTTCACTTTTTCAATAAAAGATCAAATCTTTGACAGGCTGTAACTCAGAAACCATTGGAGCTGGAGAGTTGCGATTTGCACTGCGTTTGTGCATTGATATGAAGTGATTATGTGTTAAATTGCAAGTTCCTGCCGTTAGTAGTCTGGGTGCTACGAATTTTTTAGTGTTGGCAACCCTTTGAAACTGAAATTTGAGGAATTTGTCTTCTCGAAAATTGGGTACAAATTTTCAAACTCATTTTTCTCAAAATTTTGAAAAATATGAAATTTTTTTTTCCTGCATGAAAAAGATGAAAGATATGTAGAATTTTCACCCAGTACAAAAATCAAAGCTCTAGGATCAAAATTGGCCAAGTTATGGACATTTTAGTTTTAGGGTCAATTTTTCACTTTTTCAATAAAAGACCAAATCTTTGACAGGCTGTAACTCAGAAACCTTTGGAGATGGAGAACAAATTTCTGAATGAAAAAGATAGCGGAGATGTTGAATATTCACCAGTACAAATATCAAAGCTCTAGGATCAAAATTGGCTAGGTTATGGCCATTTTAGTTTTAGGGTCAATTTTTCACTTTTTCGATAAAAGACCAAATCTTTGACAGGCTGTAACTCAGCAACTATAGGAGATGGAGAACAAATGTATGAATGTAAAAGATAGCGGAGATATTGAATATTCACCCATTTGAAAAATCAAAGCTCTAGGATCAAAATTGACCATGTTATTGCCATTTTAGTTTTAGGGTCAGTTTTTCACTTTTTCAATAAAAGACCAAATCTTTGACAGGCTGCAACTCAGAAACCATTGGAGCTGGAGAGTTGCGATTTGCACTGCGTTTGTGCATTGATATGAAGTGATTATGTGTAAAATTGCAAGCTCCTTCCGTTAGTAGTCTGGGTGCTACGAATTTTTTAGTGTTGGCAACCCTCTGAAACTGAAATTTGAGGAATTTGTCTTCTCGAAGATTGGGTACAAATTTTCAAACTCATTTTTCTCAAAATTTGGAAAAATATGAAATTTTTTTTTCTGCATGACAAAGATGAAAGATATGTAGAATTTTCACCCAGTACAAAAATCAAAGCTCTAGGATCAAAATTGGCCAAGTTATGGCCATTTTAGTTTTAGGGTCAATTTTTCACTTTTTCAATAAAAGACCAAATCTTTGACAGGCTGTAACTCAGAAACCATTGGAGCTAGAGAGTTGCGATTTGCACTGCGTTTGTGCATTGATATGAAGTGATTATGTGTAAAATTGCAAGCTCCTTCCGTTAGTAGTCTGGGTGCTACGAATTTTTTAGTGTTGGCAACCCTCTGAAACTGAAATTTGAGGAATTTGTCTTCTCGAAGATTGGGTACAAATTTTCAAACTCATTTTTCTCAAAATTTTGAAAAATATGAAATTTTTTTTTCTGCATGACGAAGATGAAAGATATGTAGAATTTTCACCCAGTACAAAAATCAAAGCTTTAGGATCAAAATTGGCCAAGTTATGGCCATTTTAGTTTTAGGGTCAATTTTTCACTTTTTCAATAAAAGACCAAATCTTTGACAGGCTGCAACTCAGCAACCATTGGAGATGGAGAACAAATGTCTAAATGTAAAAGATAGCGGAGATATTGAATATTCACCCAGTTGAAAATTCAAAGCTTTAGGATCACAATTGGCCAAGTTATGGACATTTTAGTTTTAGGGTCAATTTTTCACTTTTTCAATAAAAGACCAAATCTTTGACAGGCTGTAACTCAGAAACCATTGGAGCTGGAGAGTTGCGATTTGCACTGCGTTTGTGCATTGATATGAAGTGATTATGTGTTAAATTGCAAGTTCCTGCCGTTAGTAGTCTGGGTGCTACGATTTTTTTAGTGTTGGCAACCCTTAGAAACTGAAATTTGAGGAATTTGTCTTCTCGAAAATTGGGTACAAATTTTCAAACTCATTTTTCTCAAAATTTTGAAAAATATGAAATTTTTTTTCTGCATGAAAAAGATGAAAGATATGTAGAATTTTCACCCAGTACAAAAATCAAAGCTCTAGGATCAAAATTGGCCAAGTTATGGCCATTTTAGTTTTAGGGTCAATTTTTCACTTTTTCAATAAAAGACCAAATCTTTGACAGGCTTTAACTCAGCAACTATAGGAGATGGAGAACAAATGTCTGAATGTAAAAGATAGCGGAGATATTGAATATTCACCCAGTTGAAAATTCAAAGCTTTAAGATCAAAATTGGCCAAGTTATGGCCATTTTAGTTTTATGGTCAATTTTTCACTTTTTCAATAAAAGATATCGAGTATAGAACATTATACATAAAATCAGACCACAATGATCTCATTATGTCTCCCTTAGACCATTTAAATTAATGTTACAATTTGACTAACTTGTACGCGTTGTTCTCAAAATTATTCGTCATTCTCTTTTGTTAGCCCTTGACATTTTTAGAGGATCGAGAGTGAGAGAGTAGGGAAGGGACATTTCAAGGCAAAACTAGAGTATCAGGGTTAGAAAAATTATAGGGACAAATGACTGTTTTCCTCCCTGGGAAGATTCGGTTTGGTTGATGATAATGAATTATAATGTTATTCATATCATACATGTATCTACAGGATCTTCAACTAAAGGTTTTCTAGTTAGTCGTTAATCACTTCCATCTTGACCAATTAGAGCTTGTAATTGAGGAAGCGTAATGTGATTTGATTGGGGAAGAGTTCGGGGAGTTTTCAATATTGTTTAATTTCATAGGGAAATTATAGATAGAAGTCTTCGTTTTTGATTCAAGTTTAACTTCCTTGCTCTTATTGATTGGTTCAAAATGCCTTGACAAAAGGAAAGTGATACTACCTCATATAATGAGCGTGACATTAAAATTCTCAAAATTGGCCCTGAAAAGTAAATATTATACTGTTGTTGACCAAATATGAAAATAAAGATGTTTGGTTCATTCCAAGAGGTGGTATCTTTTTCATGGACATGAGCACCAAATCGCTTTAAATTCAAGGGTTCCAAATCCTCGTGTTGGGATTTGTAGATTTTTACTATGCCCTTAGTACATTTTTGTTACATTTGATCTTTTTATCCAGAGCTCTTGAACTTAGTTCAACCTGTTCTTATGGTAGATGACAACTATAGGCTAATAATATTATCTGAAGTAGATGATAGGAGTGTATAGGGCAGGGTAGGCCCTATTTGAGATGTCTCAAATCTATGTATTCCGTTTTATCAATTCAATGAACAAAATGTCAACAGTCATGCAGCGGTGATCGATCGTCCGATTTTTTTTGTACGAATTCAAAACGATCGATATGAAAGAAATTGCGTGATAAACTGAAAAACAAGTTATTTTTAGAAATGAATCATCAGTCTCGATTATATAGGACATTGTAGTCCGTTACTTCATATTTCAATTATATAGAGTCTTTGATATCCAGACGTCTTTCCGCCCACGCAAATTAATAACCTAGATCTGCATATTTTTAATTCACATAATTCGGGAAATTTGAATATTTAATTGAAAGTCTTAATTTAGTACAAAAATATTACCAAAACGATGATTTAACGTTTCTGAACTAAAAATTCCCTTTACTGAATAATTCTATTAAATGTTATTTTATTGTAATTTTGGGCAGGGTTAAATCATGCATGGTATTAAATGTACCCATGTTGAGTCACGGTGCATAAAAAGAAATATTTGATAAGCTGACCGAATTTCGTCATAAATTAGGTAAATCAAAGTCGCCGTTAGTTGATGGGTGGGGTTTAAAAAGCCGGTACAAAAAAAAAGGAATTGTTTGAATTTTGTAAGGCTTAAAAAAATTAACTAAATCTGGCATCAGGTCCTAATATGTTCATTATTTAACATAATATAAATGTTAAATATGTCGTTCAGATCTAATAAATGTATCATGTCCCAAAATCCAAGACAATTCTTAACAGTTCTAACCGGTAAATGCTTTGTCATATACAATACCGTATTCCTGATATTTTTTAATGTTGGGCAGGGGTTTGATTTTTTGACTGCATCAAAGAAGATAAATAAGATTTAAGCCAAAAGTTTTTTTAAGGTCATTATTGTTTCGCTTTGTTGTGTCCACTATGAGTATAGTCAGATAAAACTTACTATGAGTAGGTCTATTTGAAGCAAAGAAACCTCTGCTGTGATCTGAGGACTGTTATCAAATTGTGTTTCAGGACATAAATATTATTATAAGTAATACTGTTACAATGTCAGTATAACTGTGATGGACACAACATTAGATTAATTTGGACAAATGGAGTTTTATCACGACAGCTTTTCAGATATTAACCTATTGATCAGCAAAATAACAAAAATATAAATTAAACAAAAACAAAGAAAATTTTCAGTATATTTTTATTTACATGATTGATATTGCACTAAGACCCCTAGCACTATAGATAACTTTTTACAATTATATGTTGTCTCGTTACAATTGCTGGGATCCCAATATTAAAATATAAAATATTACTGGTTCCATCTTAAAACCAAGTAATAGCAGGGACTGCTCAATTTTATCAGTGTACCCGATATACAAGCACAGATAAAGTTGATCCCTACATCATCTCACGTTTTGATCATAACCCATCAATCTGTTTGGTTAAAATCCCTATAACTAAGAATTTTTGAACATATGTTTCTATGAAGCATCTAGATGTTTCTTTCAATCTAGTATTTTCTACTGTGGCTATAATTTTTCATCACAAACGTAAAATTTCCAGAGAAAATAGATTATCAAATATGACCTTGACATTAATAGGTTACATGTTTTATGTAATTAGCAGATAAGTTCATGAAGTAGAATTAATTGGTTGTAACGTTGGTAACACTGGCCTTGATCTGTAATCCATATTGGATTAAGCTTAATACACTTGAATAACTCCAGCTATATCATTACTTCCATGCTGGAGATTTTTTGAAACAAGTTCGTAACTAACACACATATAATCTCTACCTAAATAACGTTAAAAGTGTTAAAGTATAAGTAAACTGTTTATCAAAACCTTACGATAATTGAAATTTTAAAAGGCTTTTAGTTTTGTACCTTTAGCCAAATTGTACATAAATTGATGAAATTTAAAAGCCAAATTTGAATTTTGTTGAGCAATAATCATGGTTGGACTTAATCTTAACACTTAGTGGTCATCGAACTATTATCATGGTACAATGTAACTACAGTACATATAGACACTATTACAATAAGCTTCTTATATAACAGCGACAGTCTTAGATCTAACATCTCCAAGTTTTCTGTCTTAAGAATTTCAAAAAATAATAGAGAGTATCTATGAAGCGCTACATTCCATTTGTAAGGTTATTTCTAAGAGCTTACAGCATAAACGTTAAGACTTTTAAATGTACAGCGATAATGACTAACTACAAATGATATACAATTGCTGGTATCAATAGACAATGGATACCAGGGGATAAAGTCCAAAATAGAATATTAAGGCATTATCATCCAGTATTCACATTGTCTTTTGATACAGCAAACCTTCAATATTAAAAAAATTATTACAGATGGTATACAATTCCAAAATATACATAACAAAACACGCTGCCCTGCTTTTACTTAAACTAGCTTTAAACTGAATAAATGTTATTAAATCATGGCACAAGCTAAATTTTAATAACAAAACATGCTTGATATTCAATCGAAAGATCTTTACTTTAACCGTAATAATTATAATTTTACATAGGCCTGAATAATACCCATTACACCAAGGTTCCTGACAGATATTCATCATGTAGAAACATGGTTACATTAACATTCAAATTCAGTTTAAAACTAGCATAAGCAGTTAGCTTATAATATGAGATACCAAGTATCTTTCTCTTCAGTTCTCTGACATCTTGCCCTATATTAGTTCAACAATGTTAATACATACAATATTTCACTTCACTCAATGGACAAACAGTTTAAATAGCAGATAATTAACATTGGCACTAATTAGATACATTGTTACAATCATTAACAAAGGACTTAAGCTACTATATATGGTATACTTTTTGATACAAAAACATTTCCACAGATATATATATCTACTTAATTTGTGGTACAATAAGCTACTCCATCATATTACATTATAATGTACTTTATCAGAAAACACTTATATTATTGAAAGAATTGCCACCAGAAACACAATAACTGAATGAGCACCATTATGGTATTTTTGACTGTAGAAAATTATTGTGATTCACAATACCAAAAATTCATTCAGCTATGATGCTTCCAGCAGAAAGTTCCTTGTAATAATCTTCACTAAAGAATCGATTAAGTTTAAATTTAACAAATATCAAATATATATTATAATACCAAGATGTGTCACAGGAAAAAAATATAGGAGACCAGTAACATCTAGATAATATGTAAAACTATCTACTGTTAATATAGTCACTTTAAAAGACATTACAGGTGTACAACAGTTCACATTTTAATGTAGGGAAAATTCAACCCTGTAACGAAACCTTAAAAACACTATGTTCTAACACAGAAACAAGACACTAGCAAAATATCTCTTGAATATAAACCTTGTAGCATTTTTACGATTCTAAGCCTTGTCTCATACTTGCTGTAAGAAACAACTCATAGATTTCAATTAGAAACCTTGATATGAGATGTTTCCTCCAGTAACAAGTGTGATTAACATTGAGGCCATATTTAAATGAATCTCTACACAATTCTGCCACAACATTAACAAATTCAAAACAATTCACACTTAATATCATACTCGAAAATAAAAATAGATCCAGGTACTCGGTCAGTCATTCTGTCAGTAATAGTAGGCTATGATTGTCATTTTAATGTTGTCATTATCAGTGGGTTTGCTGTTCTCGGGGTAAATCAAATCCAATTTCTTTCAGCCACACAAATACATCATTGAAGAATATCTTGATGAAATAATTTAACAATTTGGTAATTTTGGTCTTACATCTAATCTTGAATTGTGACATTTGGTATCTCCATGAAATACTTAGATGTTCAATTCTCGAAACTAGCCATCAATCTCTAGATACATTCATACACTCATTTACACCACATTTCAGATCCAAAACCGGTATTATGTAATTTATAAATAGTTATCAAGTGGTACTAAGATTGAATTGTCTACCGAGTTGCAACAACTGTAGCCAGAGCTCCCAAACCAACAGCTGTAAACAGGAGGCCTTTCCATACTTTTTCTTCAAATTCACCATGATCAGGGAAAAATTCCACGAAAGCATCCTGAAATAAAAAAAAAACTTTTCCATGAATATTATGATTAGATGCTTACTCTTACTGGACCACTTCCATTTATCAGTACTGGTACTCATTATTACCAATGGATGGATGACAGCTGCTCTGTTGTACTGAAACTTGTGTATCATGAGCACTGGTTGGTTAAAACAATTGACATTTAGGGGTAGACATGCTTTATTGTTGTATTTTTAATCAATAAATATACTAATATATTTCATATAATAAATATTTTATTTAAATATTGAATAATTAGTTTCTTCATATTATGATAAGCATCATAAGCGTATTTGCTTCTATAAATGAACTCCCAAACTGCTCATTCATCTGGATTACTTGGTGGTAGGGTACCGTAACATCTGTTGCCTACAATCCTACATTTTTTATATCGCCTCTTAGACTACTACTCAACTGGCTTTTGTCTAATTTTGACAGAGATAAAGATAACTGGACGCCTGACAATCTGTATTGGGTATTGCTTATTATTACTTCCAATGCGCTTCTTTTGTAGTACCAAGTAGTGGCAAAGACAAAACTATTCATTGTACAATCAAATATATCTTACCCAGCCTCCATGGTCCAAAATCCATTTCCCTAATTTACTTCCTACGTATTTACCAACATACAAGGAAACTTTTTCTGGGTAATCATTTAAATCTTTTTGACGACAATAGGTTGCTAATCGAGCTGCAAAAGCATAAACTGCTACAATTCTTCCCCAGTTTATTTGACCATCATCAAAAATTTCATCTGCTACATTGACAAATGTCTCAAAAGTACGCCCTGATTCTTCAACTTTGAGCTTATTCACCATTCCTTTGAATGAAATGTCATGTCGTTCTGAGAGTTCTTTTACAGTTCTGCGCATTGTTTTGCAGTATTTATTTGTAGCTTTCTTGGTTTCATCTGCACTTAATGTCACTACCACATCATATGCAATTATTTCTGCATCTCTTCTAACTTGTTCTAACGGCGAACTACTCCCTGGCGTTTGTGTACATTCATCAACATTACCAATGTCGTTCAAGCCCGCCGCTCCGGGCAGTGATCTATATTGTTTACTCAATTCGGCAAATAAACTCTTGTTAAAAACCATATTTGTTGTTTTAGAAGCATATAAATTACTGTCCATTCCCTTAGTCGACATCTCGACTGATTATTTTACACTACCGTTAAAGAAAAAACTGTACAAAATAATGAAACTATACACAGATCCTTCTTAAAATGGCGACAACAGAGATGTGAAGATATACCACGTGATTTTACAAGATCTAATGATTGGTCAATATAAATAGATATTTTGTGACGTTGTTTATGGTTTCACAAGGTGACTACATCCGGAAGTGGGATTTCCTTAACAAGAAGACGAGAGTTAGACGAAAGGGAAGACACAAACAAATTTTTTGTAAAAGAAGAAAAGAGTAAACACTCAGAGTGTCTAAGAATAGCAAGAAACAACAACTAAAGTTCCTTAGTTTGTAAGTACCATGTATGAATCATCTCTTTCGCCTACCTTTTGGGAATCTTTATTTTTTGAGGGCCAAACTCACTGACTCCCAACCAAAAAAGTTCTATGAAAAAAATATGATCATTATCATAATATTAATTATTATTAGGCAATTACCCATACCCATTATTGAGGAATTCAACCTCTTAGAATGAACAAAACATCTAAATTATCAAATTTGGTCAATAGGAGTATATTATATTCATCAGGGAACTTGGCATAACTATACAACAGATTACCTAAATAATCTGATAAATCCAGAAAACTATGTTTATTTTACAATAAATTATATACAAATAATTGAAAACGCTTAGGCCTACTAAATTTTTAAGGGTTTTTCTACATAGTTTTATTGGTGTATTTGATTCTGAACGCCGTTGATGAATATATTCTCTATTATTGACTAAGTTTTAGTTTGAGGGGTTATAGTCAAATTGGCCCCAATGGGCTGGGTGGGCCTATCTATAACTGGCTAACTGATAACTATTATATTTATTTCTTTATTTTGAGATGTCCTGTATTCCTCCCCAATACAAATTGATCGCTGGAATCAAAAACGAAAAAAATAAGATACCGTAACTATAAGATAATTCAGATCATGTCATATATGCTTGACGAATCTTGGATTTTTACATTAAGGGTTAGCTTATCAGAAATAAGCTTAATTTGACTGAAATAAGCTTAGTGTTCACAGCTTACTGGTAAAAATGTGTAGTAATTCCCCTGTAAAGGACTTGTATCAATTTTATAAGCTCCATCAAGCATTTATGACTAACAATTATAATTTACCATGTACTAAAGTATTCAAAACTAAGTTCTGTCAGTTAATATACTTATATAAACTAATTATTTGTGGCAAAAGTGAATAATATTTTTTCATGACATAACTTGGATGGATTAATAAAGGTCAACAAAAGATGAACGACATAAAATTTTAGGTTTTGTGTTTTTGAATTAATTTAAATGTTCATTTACCTTTAGATTTAAGTAAATGATACAAGATAATATCTGTAATTTGTTGTTTTTCTCAAGTTCTGTACATTTAGTTTCATCTGAACCAACTTTTTTTTCGATTCAGATTACATGGAATGAACCTGGTATGGGCTTAAAAACTGAAAACACAGATGGTGCAGAAAAGATGACATCAAAGGAGAGAAGTTTGCCTCAGGTATCTGCAGACATAAGAGAAGATGACGGAAGCACTGATGTAGATCTGATTGGATCCACAGAGAATCTGAGTAACAGTACTAATCTTCCACCAGTATTAGTTACACCTCCAATGCCAGTATTGGAGCATCCAGTACACGTCAGAAACTCCCAGGACAGACCACATAGTGCTCATGTTCATCGAGTGTGTGGGTTGATGCTGAGAGCAATGGGTGATCAGTATCAATGTAATAGTTGTGGGCGTACGTTACGTACCCTAGGAGATGAAATGAGTACTCTGTATAACATGAGAAGAGTGGTTAGTTCGAGCAATATATCAGATCTGGTTCGTACACCTAGAAGATGAGGAAAATCAACGAAGACTAATGACGCTACAAAATCACTCCATACACAACCCAGTGAGCCACTGATGAATCGTTTTAATGATTGAAGATGAAAGAATGTTATAAAATGTGAAATTTTTAACCCAGCATATCAATATCGTCCCCCTTCATGATTGAAAGAAAAATCAAGTCAGTCAATAACGTTATTCAAAAATCACAATTGATTAACCAAATCTGACAAAAGTTAAGATTATGAAGAGATAAACGTCAAAGCTATGACCGATAGGCCTAATTTTAAAATGTTTATACGTTAGGTTGTATATTTTCATATCCTAGATTTAAATTTTGTTATATTTATTTTATATGTTTATATTTTATATTGTACATAGTATTTATAATTTGACAAGCCAAAACCCCAGTTATACACAACTGGCATTAGCATCAATGGCCTGAATTATTGACTATCAATGCAAGTGATATCTGTTGATTATGTACTTCACAATTGAAGAGATTGTTTATGTTATAACTTATATAAGGTGCAGGATGTAAACAAGTACCGGTATCTCAGATTGTTTGTGATCTGATTATCTGTTTACTTTTTAAACTGATAACCTGTTTTAATAAATATGGTTAAAATGTAACTTCTTTAGTGTTTTGTTGAACATATCTTTTGCCAAAACACACCTTGGCTTTTTTTGTATTTGATAAGCTAACCTTACCGTACTTATATCAAAAATTCTGATACAACTGACACAACACTTAATAGAAATTGTCAAATTGGGACTGAGAGAACTGGATTTTGTATATGTGTCAATTTAGCATGTATTTTCAATATAAGTACCGGTATGTGAAAACTGGATCGGGAGGTATGATTATGATCTGCTTTCTTGCATTAGATTGTAACCGGTATAATGATGTGATCACATTTATTTACAAGACTATGATGTTCCACGTAACATAATGTTATCTATTTCACATATTTAAACTGATCATGTTTATCTATGATGTTTCAGCTATTGGTTGTTACATCATGGTACGAGACGTGATGTATTTGATCTCTGATTATGACGTTAAATGGCCAGCTATGACTAGTCACATGATGTACTATCTATAATGATACGGGACATCTAATTACTCTGATAACTGTATCAATATTATCACTGTGTAATCTGTATATCAAATAACTTTATAAACTGAAATATACTTATGACATTAGTTAATTGACCTTGGTTTGGAGTTTGGACATTGACATGGCTTGTTGACAAAAAATTTATTCATATCTTTTATGCAATTGCTTGAGTGTATTTAAATTTGTTCAATCACATGAACCTAGTCATCACAGATAGTGTCAAACAGTTCAGAATGAAATTGTTGGTCTTGATTTAAAGCCAAGTATTTGATTGTACGGACAGTTTGTACAATTCTCAAGCACAACAGAAAGACAAACAAATCAAAAGACTGGCAAGATAAAATAAACTCAGAATTTGTATATCCATGTATATTATTCTATTTTATGCCTTAATTTTTTATTGGTGGTAACTACTGATTTCTTGTTGATATAAAAAGAAAATTTGGAAAGTTCCTTTAAGGCTTTTTTTGCCAAAAATTCATCACTTTGATGATCAGTACGGTAGTTTTTAAAAAACATAAGATATATTATATTTATTGAAAAATTCTGTATATAGAAAATATATTATGGAAATATATAAAAAAGACTATTTTTTTTTGTTCATGGTTGTTAGAACATTATGTGCAGTTAGCCGATAACCTTGACATTGAAACTTATTTGATATATCTATGCAATATCTATTTTAAGTAACATGTAAGCTTTTAAAAGATATAAAGTTAAATGAGCAAATAATCAAAGCGATAACTATATGTTTTATCTTTTTTACACCTAATGACCGTTGGCTTACCATGTTAATTATTGATTTATTATATGCCTACTCAATGACGCTGTTTTATGATTTTATCTATTGGTTGGAGAAAGTTGAGCCTTGTACTGAGAAATAAAAGTAATAAGGGCTATTTATGGGCATGCTTTGAGATAGACAGAATTATAAAGCCTTTTATAGACCTCAATATGAAAGCCAGAAATATATAAGTTCATGTACTTGTGCTTTTCACTCCTTTTATAGTGCTCAATACATTAAAAGGCTAATCAATAAGAAAATATTTGCATTATGTAAAAATTAAGAATTGTTGTGTGTTGAAAATGTATTGCTCAAAAAGATTTATATATATATATATATATGAATGAAATTAATATATTGCTATTCCGGTGCTATTGTAAACATGTCAACTATTTGGACATTATAGAAATTCATTGTAAATATTGTTTATTTTTACCTTCCATTTTGTAAATAAATTCATGTTCATCCTAAATTTTATCTTTTTTCCACAGATACATGTATATAGGAGGGAATGTGATGGGAAACTGGAAACTTACACAATCCCCTGCATAATGATATGTTTTTTTTGCCAACTAGAGCTCATTTGCAAACTAGATTGTCTGTTGAAATTTTTAAATATTGTTTCTGGGAAGAGAGTTGGAGTCATAAATTTAACATATATTGTGACGAAATTTATATACCTGACATAATCATTTAACTGAAAATTTCTGTGTCAATTCAATCAAAAATGTCTCTAAAACCTGTGCCCATATGCATAATAAATAAATCAAGGTTAAAAAGACTCCGGAGTTGAATAAGCCTGTGATCTATAAATGTTGAATATGATGGATATAACTCAGTGTTATCAGTGGCGTTTCTAGGAATCTTTAGGTGGAGGGGGCGTGTTGGGGGACAAATAATTGTCAGGGGGAGGGGCTACCAAAGTTTCAAAGTAGAAACGCCACTGAGTGTTATGCTTTATGCACACAGGCCATGGCAACCTTTGACGATTTCAAATAAAAGCAGGATATTTATATTTTTGAAGATTTGAAACCTAGCATTGTGTTAATCAACCTACACATTATGTGGGCTAACTATTTACATGACAAGGTTGATGTCAGCTAGGCTTTATTCTATCTCAGAGTGTTTATAATCTTATACATACTGTTTACAGTTCAATTACCTATATAGTCAGCTTTATTTATGAATTCTGAAGAAAAGATATATTTGTTGAATATCTAGGGCATGTTATTGTTTGCTAGGATATGATATGTTATTATCACCTTGTTTTTGGAGAATCTTGTGAATGAAATACATTGAATAAATTGAATACAAATTTTATGTGCCATGATTTGGTCTGCCAATCCAGTCCACTTAGTATATTATATAACTTTATGTAGGCCTATTTCTCTAAGATATCAAACAGATCAATCTACAAGTTTGCCATCATTCACCAACATTAAAAATTTTAATTCAATTTTATTGAAGGTGAATTCTATTATAATTACTTACGTAGGCCTACTATGATGTAAATTAATAATGAAACTAAGTACACTCATCATTTAGAAACCCCAATAATTGAGTTTTGAAATAAAATCTTTGAATAACTGGTATATTCCTGATCCATTCATTGTTTTGACTAGGATAGAGTTATTCAGTGGATGGATAAATAACCACTTATAATTTCAAAATGGTTAGATTATCAAAATACCCAAACTATATTTAGATCTGTAATAAAGTGAGAGGATTTCATATACCGTAGTAGTTAAAGGGATTGTAAAGAGGTTTTCTAAACTTTGTATGTGTATCGGGGACACTGACAGCATCAATTTGCGCCATTCCAATTTCCATTCCGACGTCTGTGGTTCTTGCAATTCCACTAAAACTAACGCCTTTGATGACATCACTTCAACTGATCTGCATAGATATCAATAATAGCTTCCGGTAGATGACTGTCAGTGATGTCATAAAACGTTTTAGTTTAAGTGGAATTGCCAGAACCACAGACGTCAGAATGAAAATTTGAATGGCGCAAATTGATGCTATAAGTGTCCCCGATACACAGACAAAGTTTAGAAAACCTCTTTACTATCCCTTTAATATAGTGTAATCCTACACCATGGATTAAAT
The DNA here is from genome assembly GCA_029955415.1 of Lottia scabra. Taxonomy (NCBI): domain Eukaryota; kingdom Metazoa; phylum Mollusca; class Gastropoda; family Lottiidae; genus Lottia; species Lottia scabra. The sequence continues at coordinate 11,347,024 of JARJEI010000009.1, forward strand.
AATATATCTGTTTCTATAAATAAACCAGTAATATATCTATTTCACTAGGTCAAAGTGTTTTTGGCTAGAAAACTGAAGTAATTTGTCTTTTCTCATCTAAACACATAACTATTATTAGTCTTTCATAATTAATTAGTCTATTTCATTCATAGAACTAGATAGCTTAAAGATGGCTTCCCACTAGAAAATATTTAAACACAGAAACTCATTTACTGTAGAGATTTTGAATGGCACAAGGACTTCTTGTTTTCTGTTTCCACTTCACATGGATTTCTAAAGTGTCCCTTAAAGGGATTATAAAGCGTATTTATAAACTTTGTTTGTGTATCGGGGACACTGATAGCATCAATCCAATTTCCATTCCGATGTCTGTGGTTCTTGCAATTCCAGTAAAACTAACGCGTTTTATGACGTCACTGATCTGCATAGATATCAATAGTACCCAAAGGTAAACACTGTCAGTGTTGTCATAAAACGCGTTAGTTTTAGTGGAATTTACAAAGTACAAATACAAAGTTTAGAAATACGCTCTACAATCCCTTTAATGCTTGACATGAGACATAGAAACCATCTAAACCAATGTTTGGATCAAAACTGTGTCCTCTCAATCAGCAAGTTACCCCTTTAAAACTGTAAGCCACTCAAGCAACTTTATACATATCACAGGCCTTCTCAAATGGTGGCCTGCAAGCCAAATTCGGCCTGTAATGTCTTTCAGAATGGCCCCTTAAGTGTGACCCTTCCTATAAAATGCTCTGATCGCTACCTTTGCTAGCTAAGCTCTATTTGGCCCTCATATTTTTTTAAGAAAATGCATTTGGCCATTTTCATAAATTAATTGAGAAGGCCTGATATATGATAATAAACTATATATTTGTGTACACTCAATAATAAATGTTTTGTTCCAGTGCCAAGATAAACAGTATTAGATATGAATGGTAACCGGCTATAACCTGTCTGTATACTATAAATAGACATCATCATACAATAATATATATTATAATTAAATAAACCGGTTTATATAAACTGTGATGAAATAGTTTACATCCTATTTGATTGATTTAGTAGAATAAATATAATACATCTTAATGGAATAGTGAAGTGGTTTAATGACGTCACTGACAGTGATCTACCAGAAGTTACTATTGATATCTATGCATAATTACTGTCAATGACAGATAGTTTTAGTGGATTGCAAGAACAACAGACGTCAGAATGGAAATTGGAATGGAACAAATTGATGCAATCAGTGTCCCCGATACGCATACAAAGTTTAGAAAATAACTTTACTATCCCCTTAAAGGGAAAAGTTCAGCATTTTTAACTTGATTTGGTCTTGAATATATGTAACAAGAGAGAAAAGTAGGCCTATGATATTAACTTTATTACATTTTTAGAAAACCAATTTAATCTAATTCATTTCTTTTTATCTGAATCAAAGCAAATTCGAACTCAAGCTAAATATAGAATTAGATAAATTTTTCTTAAGGAAGACTTTGCACTTGACCCAGTTTCACAATAATATTTATATTAACAAAATATTCTTTTGAAAGATTTTTTGGTAAAACACAGGCCAAACGTTTTGAAATTCCAATTTAAATTCAATTTCAAAAAGTTTTCGATTGGATAGATTGCCATGATATTATATTGAACTGAACTGAACTATATCAATTCACCACTTTCTAGGACAGATCATGATAAGAACTAAAAATAGAACAGGGAGATACAATCTCGAACTGACAGAAGTGAAGGTGGTTATCACAGGGTCATATCAATATCATTAATTAATTAATTAATAACGAAAAAAACATGAAATGAAATTAATAACTAATTACTAAATTCACCAGTCATTAAATTAATCACACAAGTTATATCTCAAAGGCAATAACTCAATATTGACAAATATTTGCTTGATAAACATCTTAAACAGTATTTAATTTTTTAGTCTCAAGACTGTTTAATTAAAGGGATTGAAAACAGGTTTTCTAAACTTTGTTTGTGTATCAGGAACACTGATAGCATAATTTGCGCTATTCAAATATTCATTCCGATGTCTGTGGTTCTTGCAATTCCACTTAAACTAACATGTTTTATGACCTCACCCCACTGATCTACCGGGAGCTGCTATTGATATCTATGCAGATCAGTGGGGGTGACGTCATAAAACACGAGAACAACAGACATCGAAATGGAAATGGGAATGGCGCAAATTGATTCTATAAAACTTCTTTACAATCCCTTAAAGTAGGAACAGCTTTCTTGACACATGAACTATCCAACGATTTGAGTTTGAGTCAGTTCAATTCAAGGTTAAAGATAAGATAACACACACACATTGCAATAGTTTTTAACTTGTTCTAGGATGATAGACTTCTTTTTATGGCCCTTCAAAGATATTAGTGTACATCCAGTTATGATTCAACTAAGGCGCATTACTAAATTCTTTGGGAAGCCACTGTTATTGAAAAAATATTGAATTTGACATATTTGATTCTAAACTAATCTATAAATGACAGAATTGGAACTACCATCATCAAAAAGAATAACCATGATCACAACGAATTTGGAAGAATGAAATAGATCGAGTAACTCACGCCACACTACTCAGGGCCGAGTTTCACTGCCATGTCATTCCACCTGACCAGATCTTAAGAATTCTCAAATTACCAAAACAACATCACAGTACCATCCGATTGAACCTATCCAACTACTACGACTACCAACAGCTACCTAGTTTGCGATATCAGTATCTGTTAACTTGTCATCTACATACCAACAACTACCTATTTTGGGATATAAGAATCCACTGGAAGCAAACGTCAACTTGTCACCTAACAACAACAACCTAGTTTGCAATATCAGCATACTCTGGAATCAAACGTTAACTTGTCATCTACCAACCAACAACTACCTACTTTGTGATATCAACATCCGCTGGAAACGAACGCTGGAAGCAAAATATGTTAATTTGTCATCTACCAACAACTACCTAGTTCGCGATATCAGCATCAGCTGGAAGCAAATGTTAACTTGTCATCTAACAAACACACAGACAGAACCTGAACTTGCCAATTAATCACCCCCATCCATTCTAGTAATTAATCATCTAAAGAAACATGAAATACAATGTCACCAGTCTGAGTTCTGCTGATTATATCAAATAACTAGGACAATATTTCAATATTTTATTCAGTTTTACTAAAGTTAGTTTGTAATGGTAATATCATCTGAGAGGCATCAGAAGCTATTTCACTACGTAACATATTGGCAGCATGTGATAGTTGTAGAGCAGCACTAGGGTGAGCTGTCCCAGGTAACATGGTGCATTCCCTTTCTATCATAGTGGCTATAGCATCTAATAGTTCCAGGAAACCGAATGATAGTGCTGCTCTTCTTATTCTATTTAATTCCTGAAATTAATAAATCCCTATTTAAACATACATTGTACTCACTAGAAGAACACCCTAGGTATACTCTTTCTAGTCTTGATTGACAAAATAAAGACAGTTAACAGTTTTTGCCAGCCTTCTCTGTTCTGATTTAAGCTGTCAAGGCCTTGACTAAAGGAATATTCTAAATTTACTACAAAATTGCAGATATTGCTTATCATAGCATTTCTTAACACATTTTGCCCGCTGGTTATTCCCAATCATGATATTTTAAGTCAGGCTATCTCAAATGGCGGCCCAGGGGTCAATTCCGTCCAGCGACACCCTTAAAAATGATCCCTCAAGAGTGACCCCTTACGCTAAAAGACTCTGCTTTCTAAGTTCTATTTGGCCCCTCTATTTTTTTCATAAAATTTATTGACATGGCCTGTTTTAAAGTGAGCTAAAGCCTTTGATTTACTCAACAAACAGATTTCAGATAGTCATAATCTAGTGTATTTCTACATGTAAACAACAACAAACAAACCTTATAAAATTGTTGTTGTTTGTCTGGTAGTTTACGAGCATGACGTAATACTTTCTGTAAATCAGCCTGCAATGAATATGTAATTTGAAAGAAATTAATAATTTTACTTTATATCATGACCAGTGTTTTTGGAATCAAATTTTCTGAAACATATTGCACACTTAAATGAAATTAAATTCCAAAATAATTTAGCATACATTCAAATTATTTTTATAGAGCAAGATAACCCATTTATTGATTCAAAAACTTCAAGCTTATAGCAGTTGTCTCCCTTTGAATGAAATAAAATAAATAATAATTTTTGCTCCATTTCACTACTTTCATAGAATATTAAAGTTTACATAAAAGCTTGATCCAAAATTACAATCCACCAGCTTGCAAACACACACAGAGTACAGCCAAATGTGATGGATAATGCAATTGAACAGAAAGAATTACCTGTAAGCCATTGGGCTTGATCCAAACAACACAACTCTGAGCATAACTACGTTTATCTGATGGTCTTATTGGAAAAGGTGTTTTGGTATCATCAGCACCAAAAGGAGATTCCATGAAGTCTGATAGTGGTGCCAATTTATTCAGATCACCCAGCCAACTAACTGCATGTTTTCCTGTAATATATAAATTCGAGTACCGTATTATACTATACTATAGAGCTAAAAACAAAATTAAATGACACTATAAGCTAACATTTCCGGTTTTCAAATCATGGGTCGATAGCATAATTTCAAAGGGTTGCAGAACTTCTCCATGGTTGCATGGGTCGCAAGCACATTTGTGGGGTAAGAACTGTAGTGTTACATGTTTATAACGATATTAATGATAATTCTTAACAGTTTAGAAATAATAACGTTACATGACTGCATGTTATAATACACAATGTTTGATCTCCCGATTGAACTCTTGATCCATAATCTGACAAAGTTCAAGGTCGCTGAACAATAACAATGCTCAGGTTTGGGTCTCCAAGATAAATGGGTAAAGACCAGGGGCTTACATGCTATTTGTCAGCACATCAGTGGACAATAATTGAAAACACAAAAATCTTTATTTACATCCTACTGTTCTGTACAACAGTGGACTATTGAAACAAAATGGACTTAAAGGGGACCAGTCTTCATTTTTATTGGTTGATTTGGGTCTTGAATATATATAACAGGGTTCATACAGCATTTTGCCTAAAAAATTCAAAGACTTTTCAAGGACTCTGGGCTTTGAAATTCAAGGACTTTTCAATGATATTAGTCTGACAGAATACACATGTAGCCTACCTAATTTCTGAACTGTGAAATCAATAAAGATAGTTAATATTTGACAAGGGGGTTAATCTGTTCTGTATTTTCAGTTTCGGCTGTTCTGTTGATAAATCTTACCCAAACAAAAATGTCCCATAAAAACATACGGAAGACAAATTCAGTCAACTCAAAATTCAAGGACTTTTCAAGAGAAAATGGGTTTTTTATGGTGTTTTCAAAGACTTTTTTTTAAATCAAGGTTTTTCAAGGCAAAGGACGGAATTCAAGGGTTTTTCAAGGCTGTGCGAACCCTGTATAAGTATCCTTCAGAAGCACTAGAAATGTACGAAAATGCATATTTCTTTCAAATATACCTTAAATTAGACATTTCTCCTTCTATTTCTATAGATGACTTTTCTATATATTGCATTGTAATAATTATGGATGCACATGGATTTGAAGACTCAAATTTCAATGGTGAGTTGTGATAACCCGTACTAAATTGCTGAACTAAAACATTCCCCGTTTCTGAGACTTCTGTGCCCCTTTAAAGGGACTATCATATCACATATTAAAACTATTTGTGTTCCATTTAATTCAGTTTACTAGTCAATTTCAAGATAAAAGTTTTACTGCTCTGTTTTTGTAATAATGAAAGAAATTCAAATGTTTAATAAACAAACAAAACTTGAAATTACCTGGCTCAAACAAGGCAAGTAATAAATTAGATTTCTTTTTACTATCAGCCCAGGAAAATAATATACCATACCAATCTTCACTGGAAGGAAAACAGACAGTCTTTAAATGGAGAACAGAAATATTTAAAAGTTTTTAGCCACATCACATACAACATTTCTCAACTGCATACCACTTGAAGCAGATTAATCGATACATATAAACCATTTGCACCATTTGAATTCTCTTGCAATTTCACTACAAATAAATCATTTATGATGTGACTGACTATTACAAGTCGAAGATGAGTGTCTCCAAGACACTTAAAAACCTCAGAAAAACTCTTAAAATACCTTACAATTAAGAATTTAACTAGCTTACCCTACTTTAGTAACAGCAACCATACTTTCAACTTTTAAACTACCATGTAACATTACAGTGAAGGCTGGAACTTTACCATCATCTATTATAGAATCTTCTTCATCTTCTACTTTTACTTCTTTATTTATAGAATCTTGGAGAAATAAAACATTACAATTACAATACATGTCAGTCGCTTATGGAGTAATTCTATCTATATTACACACATATTGAGTCTTGCTGAGCCAATTTTCTAGCTACATAGCTGGATCTGAATAACACAAAGATAATAATTACTTCACCAAGCTTCTTCTGTAATATTTCAAACCAAAATTATCACAAATAGGCAAAGTATAAACAATCCACTATAACTTGGTTGGCATTATAAACCAGAATTATATCAAAATTTATGACCTACCATCTTTAACTTGTTGTTTAGATCTTGGTAAAACTAAATGTCGTGAAATGGTAGGAGGACTAGAAATATCAGAGATATCTAAAAACCCACAGATATATAATTCATGTGATATCATTCTTTCAACTTTCCCTTCATCTGTTTCACTATAAATAACAAGATTTAAATATAGTTCTCAGATCAAATCCTTTAAAAAACTATCAAGTATTCATTTTATTCATAGCTAATCTGCTAATTTTTGTTATTTTAAAAGCAACTTAAAAGTAAATAAGAACAATAACATAGAATCAATAATACACTTTGATCTCAGATATAGGAATTGAATCTGCTGAAATACAAAGGCAACTATTCATTGCTCAAGATTAGTTTTAGCCGAACATATAGAACCTGGGTTTTCAACTGGTTTTCTCAAGTGTCCCCGATTACACACAAGGAAATAACCATGTCCCCTGAATTTATAGAAGATACTCTCCTATAAAAGCACTGGCCCAGGTCACAAGTAGAGACTATGGGTTTCACCATGAAAACTAATTTAATTAAATTAAGTAGAATACATTTTACTGAATACCAATCAAGGATATATTACTTCTGGAGGGATTCAAAAAAAGGGTAAAAAAAAATAAAATAAAATTGATACTAGGTAACAGGAATGTGGCCTCAATCAGTATCAGGTAGAAGAATAAAATAAGGTAAAATGAAAACTTTTCAATTTAAATCACATAACCAATGAAGACATAATGACAACAATTAACTTACACAGTATAAGGTATCGGAGCAGGATAAACATGTATAGCATTCTTTAAATTCCCACAATGTAACATACCATGGAATGGACTAAAATATTTCTCTGCTAAATTAGAAAAAGTTTGTTGCACTGATTTTAAATTGAGTTGTCCTTCAGGATAAAACACCTCACCACCCTGGCCATTGATCTCTATCAGTTTCTCATAGAGTGGGAGAGAGTTTTTAAGTTCACTGTCGTTATTATTGGCTATGCACACAACATGTAGTTTACACGGAAACTTAAATGGCAGAGGTGACTTAGCATTGTTAGTTTTAGCATCGTTTTCACTGTATGTTTGTAAAAAATGTTTTAATGATCCTTGACCTATTCCTGGACTTCCATCCGTCACTATGACAACCTGAAGAAGGAAAGGAGATCAAATTATACAAAAAATTACATGATTTTCCTATAGGATAACTAAAACTCATATATCACAAGGCTAATCATGCATGAAACATCTAAAATCTTTATGAGATCGTGTACAATAATTCTTTTGAAGGTGCTAACAAAAAGCAATCCACTTCCTATAATATTTGAGGCAATTCAACTCTCATGTGTTCACTAAGCATCATTGTCAGAGATTCTAGTATTTCATGATGCATACAAAAATAATGTACATTTTATGATTCACAAAAGTCCCCATGTTACATCTAAATTCCAATGCATAATTGTTGCAATGTGCCTCTAGGAAAAGCAGGGCATTCTAACACTTTCAGATCAAGTTCTTAGATATTTGGTTTTATATACAATACCTGACAAGGTGAACTGTTTCCCCATTCCTCTAATATAATAGCACTAATACCAGTTAATGCTGTCTCAATACATGTTTTATTATACACCTCTACTTTATTCAACGCTGTTTTAATACTATCATAATCACGCGTAAAACTCACTAACTGTTCATACAGATAGGAAAATACAACCTGAAGCAAACAATAATTAAAATATTTGAATAATTATTTTGACAAATATCAGCTTAGGTAAATTCAGAAAACTGCCATTTTGATATTCAAGAATAGATGACCCCAATTGGGATCAATGGTTTGAAAATGGGGTTAATTTACAATATATGGAATGGATCAAGTCTTTTATTTTCGGTTGGGCATTGCAGGTTAGTAAAATTTTATTGTATTTTGCAGCCTTTTGTAGTGATTTTGATAGGCTTCTAAACAAAGCGAATAAAGGAATACTCACTAATGAAATAAATTCTAATTTACAGTTAGAACTGATATAATCTAATAAAGTATTTATGCCATGGATAGCTAGATTCCGCTTATCAAAATCTTCTGTAGTACTGTCACATTTCACTAATCTACTCATAGACAGAGATACATCTAAAGCAATTATAGTTGGCATTTTCCTGAAATGATAAGAGAATTGATTACCATTTGAAAACTTTGTAGGATTGGTCAAACAGTCAATTTTGTAGAGAAGATTATACAGATCTGGACTGAGCTTTAGCAAGATTTTATATTGTACCTCTAATAATTGGGGTAAATGCCAAATGAAACTCTGAACCTGTTTTATTTGCATTCTGAAATACGAGCAATGGGTCATTTTTACAAATAATTTGTATGTGTGAACTGCATACTGTACAAGGGATTGTAAAGTGATTTTCTAAACTTTGTATGTGTGTCGGGACACTGATAGCATCAATTTGCGCCAATCAAATTTCCATTCCGACGTCTGTGGTTCTTGCACTAAATCACTAAAACGATTTACATAAAACGCGTTAGTTTTAGTGGAATTGAAAGAACTACTACAAACGTCGGAATGGAAATTGAAATTGATGCTATCCCGATACACATAAAAAGTTTAGATTCCATTCTTTTTAGAATGTCCTTGTCTTCATAGAAATATTAAAGGGATTGTAAAGTGGTTTTCTAAACGTTGTATGTGTATCAGGGTAACTTTTGTCTACACTACAGCTACAGTCTGAGTTTGAAAAGGGGGGAAAGCACTGAAAGCCTCTCGGATTTAGTCTACGACGCATACGGCCATCGGTTTACCTTGTCCGTATACTTCGTCCACTATGCACTATGCGCGATAATGGCATTGTGTAATTTGATTGGCTGCTACTTATAATGTATGCGCTGTGATTGGCTGCCTTGAACTGTCGCAGCTATTGACTTCTAGAATGAGTGAAGCTGGACTCTGTATACATAGTAAATCAGAGTCCAGGGCTGGACTATCTATTTCTCTGAGTAGGCTTTGATTGCAATTGAATTTTATTAATGGTATACATTTGGAATAACGCATGATTGATAAGTGACATTATCTCTATTTTATCAATAGCTACCTGATATACAATTTACATGTCTTTTAAATAAAAAATCAATACATCAAATAACATAATATCAAAAAGAAAAATCGAAATATATTTTCACAGTCGAACACCCGCCATGACACTAAAATTATGGATTTTCTTAAGAAACAAAAGAAACGCAATTAAAAAACAATATCCATAAAAAAGTATAATTCAATTTTTGGGGTTATGAATTTTAACAAAAAAATTACGAACCTATTTATTTAGTGAATGCTATCTGTAATTTTCATATTCAACATTTGTTGTTTTTTTGTTGTTAAATAAATTCTTCGTTCACGAAAAGAAATTTATTTTGAATCTGTCATTTTAAAAAGCCATAGACACGATTTACTAGTCTTTGAATATTGTTCGATTTTCCAGTACTTTTCTTATCAAATGGAAAAATTATCGATTGACAAGAAAGGATTTTTTTTAACAGAAGAAAAAAAAATGATGGAAAGAGATTAAAGGCAGTTTAATATCACTACCCCAAAGCAGACGGCTATTTTAATCGAGATTTGTGTTTTTTTTATTATTCCTAGGTAAGTTTTTATTTCGAATTTATATGAATTTGGCAAAGCGTTTCCATGGACGCTTCTTCTTTGCAAGGGAACCTGAACAGCGCTCTTTCAGATCGAATTGATTGAATTCAATCAATAGCAATAAAAGTAATGGCAAGTCTGATTCTGTTAATTTACAATATTTATATGAAGTGCTGTATGATTTTTTGTGAGATTATGCTTCTCTACAGAAATTCAAGTTGGCCTCTCTTCAAACCAAACTGAGCTCTAGATTAGGCTTGGACTTTTTTTTTTAGCTAGGGTCATGTGAGGTGGTGATCAGGACCAAGGCCTTAAACCAAGGCCTTAACTCAATATTCAATATTCATCTGTGTTGGCGTCCTACTCATGGAACTGGGGGAACAATTAAGTTGAAAAAAGGGGCAGACGTGTTAAAAGGGGGGACAGGAGAACTAATTTAGGGTTGATATTCCAAATAAAAAATTGAGTAGCAGTTTAATTTTACCTTGGTCTCGTATTGGGTCTTTAAACAATTTTGTAAAGAGAAGTGATTGGTGCATTTTTACACATTTTTTATTAAAAATTGAATAAAAATCATTTTTTTTAAATTTCTGAGATATAAAGTGGGCTTGTATTTGAGGGTACAACATATTTGTATGAAGGAACACCTGATCCCCTACTGGCACCATCACTGATATTCACAATTCTAGATAAAGTATTTATAAAAAAAACTATCAGAGTTTTAGTTTCTTGCACAGTTAGTTTCAGACATAAGCTTATAGTATGATAATTTTGGTGCTCTTGTTTGACCTTGAATTTTAAATTTCAAGGTCATTTTAAAAATTCATCTTGCAAAGAAGAGCTAGAATTTAAGGTATTTTAAGACCATTTCAAATGATTCAGTACCCAGTATTATAAGGGGGACAATGAAATCCAATACATTAAAATTAATGTCATATAATTAGTGGCAGCACCTGTCTTCTTGAACTGAGGGTACACGTAAGGGGCTATACTATTGGGATTGAAATTCCTAATACGGTAGGGTCTACGATATAATCCTGTCTTGATGGGCATGAAAGGGTTAATTTTGAAGAAAATAATAGATTTGATTTATATTTTGGAACAAAAACAAAAAATCATATTTAGAAATTTTTAAAAATTAAGGGGGTGTAGTTGACAGTTTCTTCTGATCTTCAGCAATAATCCTGGAATCTTTGAAGATTATTTTCTTAAAATCATGACATCAGCTGTCTGAACATTATATTCTGATTCAAAATTAGTTAGACGGTAATTAAGATTTTATAGAAAATGAAAATTGGATTTTTCAGTCTTGTTTCAACTTTCTAATTAAGTATAATTATTTAATTAACAATGTAAGGTAAAGGATGTATTCAGTGTTAATTATGTTATATAGTCTGAGGTAGAAACGGAAGCTTCATTTATTGATTAACTCAAACAAAATTGATAAGGCTAATAATAAATTTTTGTCTGTTTTTTCAATGAAAGCTTATTCAATTTTAGAAGTTTTGTTGAGGTTAATTTCTGGATATGCACATCTTGAAAAATCAAGCATAAACATAAATATGCTGTAAGATTATGTAATTTAAGCTAATTTTATATACTTGCTCACTTTTCATTATGGAACTCCTATTTTCAGTTTGACATCACTTTATTAGCATAAGTCTTATTAGGCATAATCTACACTATCTACTTATACCAGGGGTGGACCCAAGTGGGGGCCCCACCTATTTTTGGTAAACTTATGTCAGAATCCTCCAACAATTTGTCGCTTGCGCCTTTGGCATCAAATTTGAAGCATGTCATATTTCAGTGATAAACCCTTGAACAAATGATTTTGAAATTAAAAAACCCAAGCACAAACGATCCCAATGAAACAAATCTCGAAATCCATGCAAGCACATTGGCAATACATTGATAGCAGCTAATGAACTTTTCATTTGAGGAAATATATCAATAAATGAGTATTTCAAAATGAAAAGTAGAATCAGGTGTCTAGAAGAGTAAGCATACCCTGTCTGGTAGCGTCATTTGCCATCACTCGATACATCAGTTTAGGTTAACTTTCAGTAGTTTATATTGGAAACAGAAGTGTATTCTAGGAAGGCCTAAAGAGAAAATGAAATTAGAACTATTCTTGTAAAAATTAACTAAGTGTGGGCCAATGGTAATTGTTCTATGTTGAAAGTTTTGCCTGTAGACTTGATTTATTATGGAGATAAGTTTATATTAGTCGTAATAGGACTGTAAGTGTCTGGCCTCGAACCAGACGTCATATTGCCGTATGTACCAAATTGATTGAATTTCTATAGATTGTGTTTTCACGCTCGCCTCCTTGAAAATTAATGGCTTTTTCTAGATATTTCAAAGGTGATAAAACTTGTGAACATTATTCTTCAACTTCAATAAATTAAACATTGACTTAATCTCTCTAATATGATAGAAAAGAGGAGAATTTATGAGAAGTATTAACAGCGTATTAACTCTATGAAATATTGTTCATCTTAAGACTCTTGAGATATAATACGATTTATTAGATTTATTAGAAAGAGTAGGAGGGAGAGGCTAGAAATGGAAGGGAATGTGTCTTAATCTTCAGATAATGTGAAAAGCGATTCAGGCTAGAATTTGGCAATATTGGTCAAATGTAATAATAATTAGAGCTGATTATATCCATCGCGATATGGGTGTAACTAACAATATTTTTTTCATTTTTTTTTTTTACTGCAGTTGGACTTTCGAATCCTGCTCTAAATTTTGAGTACAGTACAAGTATTTGACATAGTCAGGATTTTTCTGCTGTTTTTTGTAACTGGTTTCATGCATTGTTTGCAAAGTATTGTCTCTTTTGGCCTTGTCATCTTCTTTCAATCCAGTAGTAGTTAACTTTACCAGTTTATAGGGGCTAGTGGTTTTTTTTTTGCCACTAACGCTCCATCATCGAGATTTTCTACCAACGCCATGATTTTGCACATGTTGGAAGTTTAGTCATGAAAAAGCATGTACAATTTTGTTAGATAGTATAACAGTTTGATTGTTTGGCATCAGTATATTTCGAGTGAAAGCTTCAGGGTACTGAATTCCTGTTTTTTTTTAAACACAGCCAATTCATAGGTTAAAACAAATATCATGTAATATACTGAAATGTCTAATGAAGTAGGCAATAGAATATTTATTTAATAGGAGAGGAGATTGATCTGGGAAGCTGAGAGAACCATGCTGAGTAAGCAAATCGGATGCACACCATGTTTTGCTAATGAAGCAGACCAAATATATTAAAGATCATGCAAAAATTGGTAAAACTTCTCACTGCGCAAAACTTAAATTTTTTTTCTCAGAAATTAGAAGAAAGAAGGACTTGTTCTTCAAGTTTAGCTAGGAGGTCTGACCTTGGTTTGTTTGCCTGCAATTAATTTGTGTAATTAAAGCAATATACCTAGATAGATGTTACAGATAGTGAATATTACAAAAAATTGAACAAATTAATAACATTAATATAAAGGTTCATAGAGTCTTGAGGCAAGTTGGAGCCTACAGCTGTCTTGTGAACAGGATGAACTATAAAGTTCAAACAGTTGACTTATTTAATGAGTGCATTCTACCTACCTGTTATGTTTTTCTAATGATTCACTGATATTGCTTGTTTTATAGTTTTAAATATTAATTCAATGATTACCTATTAAAGGAATACTACCTCTTAGAATAATCAAAAAAAGCAAAATTTTCAAACTTGGTGAAGAAGAGTTTATAGTTACATTTGCTAAGATGTTTTTCCCATTGACCTAATGTTAATTTGTATGGCGGTTATCACGTAATAAATGACACTGCGCACATTCATTCAAATTTGCAGCCAACCTGTGTCCTGATATACGACCATACACGCCATAGGGTAACAGTCTATTGCTTAAATATTCATTAGTCAACTTGTCTGGTGCCTTGTTATGGGTGAAACAGCTTAAGTATTTGAACCACGAAGAGTTTTATAGAAAGCTGAAACTGGGCCCTTTTCACCAGTAGAACAAATATTTAGATAATTATGACTCTTAGAGATTTAACTCTTTCCATTTAGGTTGCAGAAAAAATATTATGATTGAAAACTAGCTTTATGTTTGGTTAGTATAAAACCTAATTAGAAATAAACTTAAAAACCTTTGACACGATAAGAAATTTTTTATTTTTACATTTCTATCAATCTGATGTGATCAAAGCGGAAATGAATTCCTCTGTTATTTAATTACTTTATGGTCGTGATAATAGTTTTTCTTTCTGATTCAAATATTAGTCAGTGTCATTAAGGTAATCGATGGTGAGTTTTCTATGCTCTATCTAATAAGGCTAATAACAACGTTACCAGGTTGGCTTCATTTATTAATCAATCATTTTAAACTAAGAACTTGTTGACAGAGACTTAAAGTCTTAAAGAGTGGCAAGTCTCTAATTACAGCTACTTAGAACTTAATTTCACCTGCATGTAACACCTTCCATTGTGAAAATCTGACTTTTGACATGATTATATACAAGCAATTTTCCATAAACAGTAGTGGAATTATATTGTGATTTTCAAGGTCATTAAATCTGATTGTTGAATGTTTATCCAAATATCCGTGGTCCATAAGCTGTACACTTTAAAGACCCCTTAACAGATGGAAATTGGAAATAAGAATAGGCTGATGCTAGCATAAAACTACATTTTCATCACACCTGTTTCCAAAGTAGGTAAAGGTAAAGGTTTTTTAAAGGGTTTGATATCCAAAACACACCTTAGTACATAATGAGCTATGAGTCAATATCAATATCCAATATGTCAATATACAGGTCTGTTAATATCAATTACAGTTGTCTTCTGTATCTTTACATCTCGCTATTTATTATTCATTATTCACAGAGGAATATGATGTCTGATTCCACATACCTGGTTTTAGTTTAAAAAGTTCAGTCTTTAATAGTAAGTAAGTTCTAGCAGTAAGTTATGATAATAAACTCCATTTTCGTTCGGGGGACCTCAGTGGCTCATCGCTTTCTTGCTGTCCTGGCAAAATTTCCCTCATTGCACACTGCATAACGTTTTCCCATCCTCCATAGCCCAAACAGGTGCAGAAAAGTTTCATTTCATTTCCTGTTCCTAGGCGAGAGTGCTTCTCGTTTTAATTTCAGATACACCTTCAGATTTTGCAACCTTGTTTCCAGTGTTAACAATGCAGATCTGATGGGTCACATTGAAAAAAAAAAGTGGTGAATTTTATTTGTTTTACTTTCCTTATCCTACAGCACCCTAATGCTTTTCTTATGACAATCAAAATGGCAACTGACTGAAGAACACCACTGTTTAACCCCTTAATAGGGATTGTAAGGATTCTTTGTATGCATATCACATATTAGGGCTGGGCGATATACCGGTATCGCGATAAATACCGGTATAGGAATTTATATCGTTAGTAATATCGCCTCAAATAAAAATACCGAAATATCGCCATATCGTGATATATGTAATTATCATGATATATCGTCAAATTTTGGTCAAGATAAAGTCATTTTAACAGTTTTGACACATAACTTAATACTTTTAGATATTTGAAAAAGATGTGTTTTTGCATCCCATTGAAGATTTGGTTGTTTTTGACAGATATTTACTGTTGTTCTTACATTTAAGATTTTTTGATAGAACAAAACATGAACATTTTGTTTCAAAAAACAGTAAAAACCCTTCTTAAAAATATCGCAATATATACCCATATCGTGATATATTAATGATGGATATCGTGATATCCACTTTAACCAATATCGCCCAGCCCTATCACATATACATGTATGTAATAGAATTCAATTGCATCAATCCGATTTGCAACCATAAATAACCATAAAATCCCTTTAAAACTACCTTAATCTAGCTCTAAATAATCAAAGAGTTGAACCATTCTAATTAGATTTTTAATTCTCTTTTAGAGTAAAACAAACATTTTATAATAACAATTAATAGATTGTAGCTTGTAGCTGAGTCTTTTAATAAATCTTAATATAAAGGTTTATCACAAGCGTGATTTGTCTGATGTATAAATAAATAATTCATGTCAGTTTCATCAAAACATTTTTTATCTGCACTAAAATAGGGTCATATACCAATCACGTGGAATCATTTTGCATGCAGAACAACTCTGTATTTCACAGACTTACTATGAGATAGCCGTTTGTTTTTTTATTATATATTTGACGGTGGACAACGACAAGTGCACTTGTACTTCCCTGATTTATATATAGCTGAAGATATAATTATATCAGACATCCTGGTTAACCTGTTTCCTGTGATATAAGATTTCAACCACATATAGAAATGAAATGAAGTTTTATTTCCTGCTTTTCTGCACCTGATGGGTTAATGAGGACGGCAAATGCCATGCAGTGTGCAATGACAGCGGCATTAGCCTTCTCTTATTTTGGATTTCAAACTATTGAGGGATCTCTAACGTGCACAGCCAATAGCATAAACCACAATGCTGTTTTTGAATTAAGCTCTTTTCAGGCAGAAAATTCCATTCAAAGAACTTTGAATATGACCAATGCAAAACTTTGGTAGTGCACTTAATGCTAAATAAATCTGTGAATGTGTTACGCTGATAAATTCATTCTTATATTCAATATTAAGACAATAATGAAGCAACAGTGTTGGTGATTATTATTATGTCTAGCAATCTATATTAATCTAATTAAAGGAACTATTTTTTACCGCCAGAGTTATATTGTTATCAAGCAATTGACCTTTATTTTGATTTATTTCATTTATATCTTAACAATGATATTGATTGCTTATTTTCTTTACAATTTCTTGTTCCCTTGTGTTTGAATTTACCCTTGTTTCTATGGAAACCATTATGATATGTTATATATAAGTTAATGATGTAGATTTATTTTAAGTTTCCTTTCTTAAAAGTTCAGTAATCTTTAAGAGTTCAGTGAGAGACATGCTTATAAAACCCTTGGAAATAAGTTTATTAATATATTAATTTGATAATAATATCAAGAATTGTTATTGTTTTGATAATAATTAACTTTATAATGTAAGCTTGGGTCATTGTCCTCAAATTATTTCCCTTAAAATCCCGGGGCCTTATTCTCGAAAATTTAACTTAGATAAAAATCCAGATTTTAAGAAAAACAGCAATCTGATTGGATAATAAATATAGATTTTAGTTAGTGACCAATCAGATGAATGGAACACTAAAATTATTGTTTGTGAAGTTTTCGAGAATAAGGCCCCTGGGTAGTTCTTCTCGAAATCTTTACTAGTGTTCCAGTAATCAGATTGGTCAGAAGTTAAGTTTTTGAGAATAAAGGCCCCTATGTAGTTATTTGGACATTGATCTCAAACTATTCAGAACATTTACTGACCTCCAAATTTAATATTTTTCAAACATCACCCAAGAAAAGACAACATCAAATTTGATATATCCAGTCAGCAAGTGTCCGAGCTAGGAAAAGCTTTTCTTCGACAGCACAACTTATAGTCTGGGCATTTAACCCTTTAGAACCTTGGTTCCCAACCTTTTAGACTCTTTGTACCCCTTATTTTTTAAAAGCAATCTTCTGGTACCCTTTTGCACATTCTAAGTAACATGAAGAGCCAACATGAAAGTAAAAGAATATTTTTCAGGTACCCCTTGTGGTGTTCCCTGGTACCCCTGGTTGGGAACTGCTTTAGAACCTCTCATTAACCCTTTGGCGTCAAACTTACCCCACTTTCAGAACTTAGGCCTTAAAAGTATTTTCCTATAGTTTTACATAATAATCGAAAATAAACAGAGTAATGTCTGTGCTATAGAATCGGTAAATTGAATAAACCTGAATACAGACATCACATGGGAATATTTATATTCTTACTAAAGATTTTAAACCTGTATTCACATTTGATAGGTTAAGGTGGTTGAAAGCAACAAGTTACTATTCAACAGAAGGCACTGGTACAGGGTTGAAGCAGTGTTCACAAAAAATGTTATGGTTAGGTTAAAATCATCACTAACTTAAAAATCTATAAGATTATCATAAAAATATATATTATCTGTAAAGTAATTCCTAAACACTAGCACTGAAACTAAAAATTGATGATTAATAAATAAATTGAAATGACAAAAACAAAATGCTAAAGGGATATAAGATTATATTAGACTTCAGACCAGGGCTGTTGGTTTAATGATATTCTAGTCAGACATCTTTTTAACAATGTTTTGGGGTTTCTTCATTGTAGCCTACATTAATGTAACTCAGTGTGTTCATTAGACCAGTGTGTTTAATTTATCTCACATCATGAAAAGAAAGAAAGAAACATCTATATTTTACAATGATAACTACTTAGGTTCCATGAGGTTCCTCTCTCCCAGCTGGTCCTTGTCCAAACCTCTTGGCATTGATCTTTCCCAGATTATCTGTACCCATTTACAGCTGGGTTGCCTAGAATTATCAGTGAAGATGATTTATTCATCAGACTTTCACACCCTGGTCGAGAACCGAACTCTCAAATATAAAGACCACCATTTCCTTGTATCCAGGCAAATGACGTCATGTTTATAAAGAACGACGACACAGTAACTGACTGTGCTATAGAACTAACAAGTATCAATATTTAAATATCTAAACTGGTAGAGTAAATAACAGAATCTCTAGGTGTTATACAGTATTAAATTTAAGATGCATTATGGCTAGAACCAGACAGTTTGGATCCGTTTATGTCAGTAAAGTATGGAAGTTGCTAATGGAAGTGATTTATATGATGCTATTTACTACCAAGGTTTAAAGTTTCAGGCCAGACACCATACAATATGCAATAGATTCCTACAGGACTGTAGTGACAGCCGGTAATGTCTATTTGCAGGCCTTCTCAAATGAGCCCCCTTGTGAATGGCCCTTCAAAAATAACCCCTCCCGCTAAAATGCTCTCCTCTCTATGCTAGCTAAGCATAGTCGTAGGACTTAGGAGACAAAGGGCCAGAGGGGGCAGCTGTCTCCCCCAAATAATATGTTTCGGGCAAAAAATCATAAAAATTCAGGCTATAATTGGTTTGCTAATAGCTTTATTTGGCCCCTATATATTTTTTATAAAATGCATTTGGCCCTTTCCAAAAATTAATTGAGAAGGCCTGGTCTATTGATAAAAAGTGTCTGGTTACATCTTTTTTGATATTTTGGTAGGGTAAGGATTAACAAAACAACAACCCTATATCCTGCAAGCTGAATGCTGTCCATTTAAAATGTTAGAATGCAATCACCCCTCCTCCCCCCATGATATCTATAGATAAAGAGCACGTTCACCATTTTTTAGATAAGTTTTACAGATCACTATGGATGATCGGAACCTTCAAATTCATGAGTATCCATAATTAACTGGGTTTAAAAGTTAAAGGTGCACATTAATCATATGTTTGACCAATTGTACCTTAGGCAGAGTCTCAGAAGCAAACATGAATTTTGTTTTGAGTTTGAAGTATATTTGAAGTGATTATGCAACTTTTCATGCAGTGTTAGTGCTTCTGAAAATCAGTTACATATAAGCTGTATTTAAGAACCTTATAAAACCCAGAAAAATGCCTACTGCCCCCTTTAAAGTATTATTGTTAATGTTGAGTGTCAGTGATCTATTATTATCAAAACAACTCAGATGTTAAGAAAATCCTTGACATTTTCTAATGACTAATATGTTGTAATTAAAATGTTCTGAAACCTTGATTCTCCATCTTATTATTATATTGATATTAATCACAATTTCAAACCAGAATTTCTTTGATTTTTTTTAGCGATGTCAGTATCTATCATTAAAGGGATTTTAAAGAGGTTTTCTAAACTTTGTATGTATAGCGGGGACACTGATAGCATCAATTTGCACCATTCCATTTTCCATTCCAATGTCTGTGGTTCTTGCAATTCCACTAAAACTAACACGTTTTATGACGTCACTGACAGTGATCTGCACATACGAAACATAGCATCTTTCCTAGCTCCGTATTTGTATGATAGGTAGAATTTCTCTGTTGATCAGAATGTGATCTGCATAGATCATAAAACACGTTCCATTCCTAGCCACTATTAAAGCTGTATATGTAAATTATATATATGAATTATAAGGTTGATTGTGTGTATGTGTATAACACTACTTTTTAAAATTGTCTAAGAGGCATCTCAGGTACCCATTGTGGTGTTTGCTGGTACCCCTGGTTGGGAACTGAGGGGATAGAACATAAGTTGAGCAGGTCAGACCATGCACGAAACACGTGAAGCCACCCTAGCTCTTCAGTTATTGAGTAAAGGAGAACCATCCCTCTTCACGTTATATATTCAACAAATAGAGTAGGTATAATATTTATCAATACTCTTCAAACCCACCATATTGATTTTAGTTCAAATAGATCTTAGAAACTGTTGCTAGTTTAAAAAGCTCTTGGTTACCAGGATGGTTGCGGGGCTATAGTGAAATGTGTATCGCATGCTGACCTTTCCAAAACTCATGGTGTCACTCTACTACAAAAAGATAAAGTGTGTCACGTGTTGTTTGTAAATTGTGTTGAAATGTCATGTGCTTTGTTATATCATAATATTCCCCCAGCACGTTTATTGTTTTATATTGCTCTCCGCTTCTAAATGTCTTTCAAATCTTATCACAGCACCTATTGTAGAAATGAAATGGTGTGTTTTGTCCTTTTTTATGCACCTGTTTGGGTTAACGAGGACAGTCTAACACTATGCAGTGGCATGACAGTGGCGTAAGCCTTTTTCAATTTAACATCCACAGCCTGTAACACACAGGGCATTTGTTTATTGTTCCATCCTAAAAAGATCTAAAGATGCTGCTATCCAAACCCATCTTTATCATTGATGTACTTATTTGGATGGTTACTTTGAACATCACAGACCAGTTTCCTTGAGGTGTCAATAAAACTATTGATGAACATTTTATTTGCATGAAATCTACCCACGCCTGAGGACGAGTACCAATATGACTGTTTTGTTGAGTATTATTAAAAAGATTTAATGGTATTTTATCTATATCTTTAAGCTAAAATCAATGGTAAGATAAATATGGTGGCATTCATCAGAAATTAGGTTGATTGTCTTAGATAATTGGAGAGTTGTGTTCTGTCTGTATTAATAACAGTTTTAATAAAAAAGATATTTTTTCTTTTTGTAAGATATAAAAATAATCCTGATGGATTAACACCTTGATTGGTAGTCATAATAACAGTTTTATTTTGATATTATTATTACTGGATAATATGATTATGATAGTTCCATTCATAAACGTGACTACTTGATAAAGGCCAGTGTCATCGTTAAAATAATGCATGGTATTTATTAGTTCATTGTTATTTGTATAAGATAATGTCTTGGTATTCAGTGTTCTGTAATTTATTCAGTCATTCATTCAATTTTCAGTTTTTTAGTCTTCAGTTATTTAGTATTCAGTTATTTAGTATTCAGTTATTCAGTCTTCAGTTGATTTGTCTTCAGTTAATCTTCACTTATTCACTCTTCAGTTAATTAGTTTTCTGTTAGTCAGTTTTCTGTTATTCACTCTTCAGACTTTCAGTTCTCAGATATTCAGTCTTCAGTTATTTTTAATCATCAGATATTCAGTCTTCAGTTATTCAGTCTTCAGTTATTCACTCTTCAGTTATTCACTCTTCAGATATTCAGACTTCAGTTATTCAGTCTTCAGTTATTCAGTCTTCAGATATTCAGTCTTTAGATATTCACTCTTCAGTTATTCAGTCTTCAGTTATTCAATCTTCCGTTATTCACTCTTCAGATGATTTGTCTTCAGTTATTTAGTCTTCAGTTATTCAGTCTTCAGTTATTCAGTCTTCAGATATTTAGTCTTCAGATATTTAGTCTTCAGTTATTCAGTCTTCAGTTTTTCAGTCTTCAGTTGATTTGTCTTCAGTTATTCAGTCTTCAGTTATTCAATCTTCAGATATTCACTCTTCAGATGATTTGTCTTCAGTTATTTAGTCTTCAGTTATTCAGTCTTCAGTTATTCAGTCTTCAGATATTTAGTCTTCAGATATTTAGTCTTCAGTTATTCAGTCTTCAGTTTTTCAGTCTTCAGTTGATTTGTCTTCAGTTATTCAGTCTTCAGTTATTTAGTCTTCAGTTATTTAGTCTTCAGATATTTAGTCTTCAGGTATTCAGTCTTCAGTTATTCAGTCTTCAGTTGATTTGTCTTCAGTTATTCAGTCTTCAGTTATTTAGTCTTCAGTTATTCAGTCTTCAGATATTTAGTCTTCAGTTATTTAGTCTTCAGATATTTAGTCTTCAGTTATTCAGTCTTCAGTTGATTTGTCTTCAGTTGATTTAGTCTTCAGTTATTCAGTCTTCAGTTATTCAGTCTTCAGATATTTAGTCTTCAGTTATTCAGTCTTCAGTTATTTAGTCTTCAGATATTTAGTCTTCAGTTATTCAGTCTTCAGTTGATTTGTCTTCAGTTATTCAGTCTTCAGATTTTTAGACTTCATTTAGTCTTTGAATAGATATTTAGTCTGAAGTTAGTCTGAAGACTAACTCTTTAGTTAGTCTGAAGATGATGATTCACTTTTCAGTTATTTAGTCCCCAATAATTAATCAAATTATTCAGTGCAAAGTTTCCAGTTGTTTAGTCTTCAGTGTTTCTTCCACTACATGGTACTGTTGCATGTATCAACAGACGGACTCACCCTCAGTGTCCAAAAATCAGAATGCATCCTTTTTTATGTCTGCTGAAAGTGCAGGCTCTATCTTCAATTTTGAAGAGTTGCTGGCCTTTGAACTGAATCCAACAACCAACTTTTCACATGGTAGACTGACATTTCTGTTATTGAAACTAAATTACCTCCCTTGATGAGTGAGCAACTTGCAAGTGTGATGTATACAGTTATAAAATCTTTTTTCTTGCTGATTGATCAATCAATTTTATATTGATTAGCTAAGCAGTACCTAAAAAATCGATACAGGTAGTTCTGGATGAGAAATATGTTTTGTTTTTAATAAAAACGTAAAGCTATAATTTCCTGTGTTACAATCTTGTGTTTGTTATGCTATCTAAGCTAGTTAGTGATCATATCATGGACCTTGTTTTTATTAATTTTCGATCGTCAGACCATCGATATTATTAATGACTTTAACCTTTGTGATGTGATTGACTTAAAGGGATTTTGTAACTTTGTATGTGTATCGGGGCATTAACAGCATCAATTTGCCCGATTTAAATTTTTTCCCCAGTTCTGTGGTTCTTTCACTTCATCAAATAAATACTGCATGTTTTATGAAGTCAGATGGCAGATTTTTTCAACTGCTTCTGCAGACCATTCAGAGCTGCAGAGCCCTGAGTTTGATGGCAGCATCATCTCAATATGTGAAAGCAAATTGTATGATTCAAATTCATGAAATATTCAAAAATTTTGTCATTTGAAAATGAAAACACACTGCCCAATAACACAAAGTAAAGAGTTATAACACAATAGGTAATGTATTACACACCAGTATAGGACAATGACTGTGGTAAATAACACTGATCCCAAGGTCATTCCTCACCCAATTAGTTATTCAACTTATTAGCCATAAGCCCCTTGAGTTCATGTTAAAAACATTGATTGATTTCGAGATCTGTATAAGTAGAAAGGTATGTTATACTAATTTTTCCTGATGCACTAAGCAATTGTTTGTCTACGTAGCCTCCCTTTTGAAGAATCCAAATAGCTGAAAATTATCTTGTATATATTTTGTTTGCATGAAGTTTCTATCACAGACTGATATAATTAATAGTAACTTTTGCGATAGAGGCATCATAAAATGCTAAGGAAATTTAAGCTTTCATTGGTACTAATACACATTAAAGAAAATCTCTTTAAATTCCTTTTAAACTTGAAATTTTTGTAAACGCAGAATACATTGGGCAAGATTTGCAGAATGCGGGTTGTGGTTTGAAAAAAAAAAACCAAAAACGAACTAGTGCAAAACTAACTTGAAATTAAAAGAATATAAAGTTTGGCAATATTTTTGAACCATAATTGTATTTCAAACACAAAAGAGGAAGTACTTCATGAATTATGGTATCAGGTGTCTAGAAGAGTAAGAATACCCTGCAAACACTTTAAACATCATGAATTTCATACCAACAACATTCCACTTGTAGTGTGACTAGGGTATTAGTATTATTATTATGATCAGAAGATCAAAACCACTGGTCTCTAGGTATCACTAATCCTGTAAATCAGTAACTGTTTTTATCCCCGTAACAAATGAAACAGTAATTTCTGGTGTAATTCTACACAACATAAGCTGATATTATATGTAGTTAGGTTTCATTAGAGACAAAGGGATTATAGCAAGCTTGGTTTAATCCTCTTACAGATTATAATGGGTAAGTGAATTATTCTGTTCTATACCTATGTCATTCATTCTAGACAAATTAGGATTCAGTCTTGTTTTTAACTTATATTATGTTTAGTGTTTTCATTTGAGAGTAACAGCTTGTTTACAGACTGAAGGCCTTATTCTTAAAATATAGTTTTGATATATTATATTTGGATTTGAGTGTACATGGACATATATTATGGTTAAGATCAATTGTGTCTTTGATTTTACAGTAAGTTTCAACCTTTTATAATTGAATATTACCAATTATAAAACACAACTGATTCCAACCGAAAAACAAATCTCGAAATCCATGTGAACACATTGGTAACATAATGTATCTATTCATCTGAATACCATTGTTACAATTTACCTTTTCCAGTCAGAGAATGGCCTGAAAAGCATCATTTATAATTTATATTGATCCGATGTTGTTTAACCAAAATATGGTGCTTTCATGAAATATAAGAGATAATACAGACCTTACCACTTTTTAAGGCATAGTTTTTAGAGTTCTACATCTATATTTTGTTGTGGATATACTTATATGAGCTCTGATTAATTTGTGATTCCAACCATCTCATTGAAAATGTCAAACAGCCCTATAATATTAACTGATTAAAGTAACTGTGAACATTTACATGGATAATAAAAAATATGTACAAAAAAAAACAATTCTGTTATTAAAAAGAATAACCTAAGAATGAGAAAATCAAGTGCAAAAAATTTTATAGTTGTGGATTCCCATACTAGTTCCATCAGGTGTTTCCAAAAGAGTAAGCATGCCACCTGCCACTACTATACAGGTCAAAATCATGATGTTAACTCTAATCAATGGGTAAATTAAAATTTCAATAGATGAGTTAGTGGTTATAGATGTTATAGAAAACTCTCCTATAGAAGCACAGGCCCAGATCACAAGTAGAGACGATTGATTTTTTTTTTTGTGCAAACTATGCAATAGTGATTTTCAGGTGAGAGAATGAGTAGCATAGGAAACCACCTTATGGTCCCGATACTGCTTAACATTTTGCATCAAGAAAGGAAGAAATTTATGTGAAAATCTTTGATGAAAGATTAAAACTATTGGAATATGATTGCGTCCTTTAAACTATTGATGTTTGATGTGAAACATTGTATGTTTGCTAAACACTAGAGAGTGTATGTTAAATGCCAGAGGAGAATTGATTCCAGGAATCATGAGACTATGACCCGATATTTGGTCTGATTATTGAACCATTCTGATAGTTCTGATTGTCTGATACAGTCCGAGAATTGTTAACTTAAACCTAACCTCTGATAGAAATTTTGACAGTCAAGTTGTCAGTTTGATTGAGATTCAGACAAATTCCTGTTTTTTAGAAATTTTTTGACACTTAAAAGTTTCATGTTCTTTAAAACGATTCTGGAGTTCAACACAGTACAATGTTTGTAGTTTATTCAATCAATTCTTTACCAATTTTATTTTGCATGAAAATTTCAAGTAAATATTAATTGGTAGAAATAGAATTTTAAGAAATTAATTTCATTTTCACAGTAACAGCTTTTACAGATCAAAGGATGATTTTCCTGAACTCTGTGGGTGCGGGGGTTTTAAACGTATTTATTTACCTCGAATCCACAAAACTTCAATATATTTAAAAAGATGGATGATTTTGTAGTTCAATCACACCATCATTATCCCCCTACACAATACAGGCCATGTATGCAAGTCCATCAGAGTTTTTTTCCCCTAGAAATAAAATCTGTTGGTCGCCATTGAATGCTGCACTCGCAAGGGGTGGAAAATCACAAATCTTTCCCAGTCATATCTTTCCACATATCTATCAAAGGTATGAGATTGGAGTCAGCAAGATTTGGACTACAGGGTTTTGAGATAAATCTTGTAATATTCATGTGTTTAGATTGTTTGGTCTGAAATAGATCACAATATTGACATGATAAACAACATAAGATACGACTGGCTGCTTACAATGTAAGAGCTTTTTACCAATAATATGAGAGAACTTTTTTAAAGACGAAGTAACAAGTGTTTATTCTGTCTGAAAAGATTATTAATTTAAAATCTTCAGATGATCACAAAGTTGTAATGTTAGAGTCTTTACCAATAATATCTATCTTTTCTGCCTGAAAAGATACTTTAGAAGTCTGCTATGTACTATGTAATGGATACACATCATAGCTCAAGATATCACAACATGGATGACTGGCAACCTTTGCTTTAATAGATTGGTTTTGCTGCTGTCAAAGGTTTATACTTTTGAAGCTGCACAAAGTTATGTGTAATAAATAAGCTTAAACATTTGGCCTAGATTCTGTGATGTCACAAAAATTGATAGCCAGACATTTTGAATAACCCTTGTTAAAATTGATTAAAATTGTAGTTTGGATTGCATCTTCTATTAAATTGGGGAGCCGTTTTCAACCATTTGTGCATGCTTTGATGTGATAAGGAGCTAACCTGGAGAAATCCACATCAAAATTCATGATCTACATGAATACATTCATTAACAAGTTTATCTTTTTAATGATATAGAATTGGACTTATCAATCCCTTTAATAGATTTTTTTCTATTGACTTGAAAACACTTCTGATTAAGACTTGGATGTCATATCCAATAAGTTTAATTGCTATATGAATTGTTAGTAGAAAGGCAATAAAGTCTATCAAATATATTGACTGTAAGATCAAATCTCTAGACTATAAACTTCACGTATCATACCGTGTACGTGTTGAAATGAATTACAACTTTCTTTTCACGTATTGTTAGGTATTCTTCTCGTATTGACTCTGTTATTTTCTGATATTTTTTAATATGAGTTGATCTCCCCGTTAACAAAATATCTTATTAGAAATGTCATTGAAGTATGTGAACTCTCTGAACCTTGGCTAATATAATATGTAATAATTGTCTTGTGAATTATAATCTATATTTGTTATATTACCTTTTTATAAACCTGTTTTATATTGTCAGGAAAATAATATAGTTAAAAAGAAACACATACATGGTAACATAATATTATGAAAGAATTTTTTTAAGGAGTTTTAATTTAAAGAGAAAGCAATTTAATATATAACAAATATTTTGGTGCCTGTTTCATAACAAATTGAATATTTCTATGGCCAAATTTAAGTTGCAATTGTAAAGGAAAGGACATGAAATACATTCCATCAATAAGGAAATGAAATGAAATGAATGGAGTTTTACATCCTGCTATTCCATCAATAAGGATTGATAAAACAATAATAAGAAAAGGATGCAACACTTAGTAGATCAGTTGTCTGAAGATAACACAGTGTGAAACTCCAATAAATCCATAAAAGGTAAATAATTATTCAAAATATCTTAAGAGGTTCTAAGTGTTTTTAAAGATCTTCCATAATGTATCTTTAATTAAAGAGGCACAGGCTTCATTTTCGCGGGTCGATTTGGATAAGTCTCAGAAACAGGGATTTTTTAGCTCAGCAATTTAGTACTGGTTATCACAACTCCCCATTGAAATTTGAGCCTTCAAATCCATGTGCATTCATAATTATTAGCATTTGAAAGTTATAATGCCCTACTACACATTAGCGATACTATGCAATATATAGAAAAGTCATCTATAGAAAAAGAAGGAGAAATGTCTAATTTAAGGTATATTTGAAGGAAATACGCAATTTTCGTGCATTTCTAGTGCTACTGAAGGATACTTAAATATATTCAAGACCCAAATCAACCAATAAAAATGAAGACGGGTCCCCTTTAAGTAAAGGTAAATGATCTATGTGCAGACAATAAGTTGGACTTGAGGTCACTTCACACTTGATCAATTCAATTGTATGCGAATTGTTTATTATGGTATGGATTAATATGATATTTTCTATATCTAGTTCCCACTGTTGAGTTATTTTTAGGTGGGTATTATTATATATGCTCTCCAAAAAATGGCACACAATACTATAAATAAAGGAGAAAATTGAATAAATCTTATATAAGTTATATTTGTATTTGGAATAGACATATGAAAAGGTGACATGCCCTGTCTATGTCTTTTGATTGATAATGTCATTGAAAGGTAGACGAAGGAACTTTTTTTTTTAGAGGTTGTTTTTGTTGTAATTGCTATATAATACTATAGTATTTATGATCAGGCACTGTGGAACCACCACAATTGGGGAGGCTGAATAAGTTTTGATTTTTTTCGACAAGATTACGGTATGTGCAAGATGAGTCTAATACTGATTAAGACTAGGCTTTTTAAAAGTGTTAAGGCCAAGCCAATAAAAAAAATCTATCTTTAACTGATGAATAGTAAAAGGTAGGGTTATTAAGGTGTTGTCCATTGTTACCAATTATACTGTCACTGTCCTGTTTGTTTACTTTTTACTGACAGTTTTTACCAAGGTGTGTCTAGTTTACACATTGACTCAATTTAATATGATGAATAGAAACATTTTTAGTAATATATTTATGTAATTTATTACTATTGGACATCAGTGATTGCAATATGCTAACTGAATTGGGTAATAAATTTAATTTTTCGTGATCGTTATAAATTCATGTTTTGGATATGTGGAAATATGACTAATAGGAAATAGGTGAATAATTGCAACACTTGAATTAAATTATTTTTAGTTAAATGGGGATGGGAAAAAATATATCAGAAAATTTTTACAGTGGCGTTTTAACTAAAGGTTTTGTATTGTGTTTAGCTGGAAGGATCAATTTAACTGAATTGAACAACTAAAAGGTAATTTTCCTTTTGTATATTTTGAAGTTAGTCATTGCTTTTAACTATCAAGCTTAATAACTGTGTTTCCACTGACAGAAAAAGCCGGCTTCAAGCTTGCTTTTGTACGTGTGTTTACACTGGGCATTTGCTGAACCATTATGGTGCGGGAACTGTAATGGTTCAGCAATCGAAGCTTTTTGCTAGCTTTCATGTACTCAGTAGAAACGTTTTCTTGTTCGGCAATATGCAGCGCTTGTTCTTTATTGTCAACTAGTAGAGTAAATGGTAAGTCTTGTAGATCACATGCTGTGTATTATATGTGACTTTATGATTGAGACTGAAGTCGTGCAGGAACCAGTAAAAACTCAGTGTGAACACAGCACAACATTCTCAGTGGAAACGCAGTTTATTATAATCATTTTGTTGTGAAGTTTAATGAAACAAGTTAGTTATTTTTTCCTTTGATGAATTGTTTCGCTAAACGACTCCTTATTAATAATTCTCTATGTTGAACACTTCTGATTTGTTGAAAACAATCATAGTAAAATACAAGGCTCATTATTAAAAAAAAATCAAATTTAAAAATCAATAGAAAATCTTAACATTTAAAACATTTATCGTTTTCAGGGTATTAAAGTTTTTTTATGTTTTTACTCATTGAATTTGTTTTGTTTCTAACAGTTAGGTGATGGAAGAGTGGGGGTGAAAGTCTACACCGGGCTGACTCTCGAAAGCACTGCATCTGCATGTGGCATCTGGATTTTTCTTACCTTGAGGGGACTATTGATATTAAGGAATTATATGATTTTTGTGAAGTTCTAGTACTTCTGGGGGCTATTTAGATATATTCAAATCCTAAATCGACCAACGGAATGCTACATATTCCCCTTTAATAATCCAAAATTTTAGCTAGTATTCAAACCTACCAGTACATCAAACTCTCTCACTATAATCAAAATCACAATTTCACACAGACAGATACTGATGTAACACAATTAGATGCCAAAGAACTATAAATCAATTAACTTGTAGAAATTAATTAAGAATTTGCTCAGAGTTCTTCCCAAATTAAGAAACATTCTCAGATTCTAAGTGGAAAAGGTGTTTAATTAATTAATTGTGGGAAATAACGGGATTGCATCCAAATTTAGATAACTTAAATGAATCAGAATCTTAAAGTAGAATAGTCAACAATCATATGATTTTTTTTCATACTATTGAAATCTTATTATCATGCCAAGTAAACCATCATGCTCAAAAATATATAATTAAATAACTAAATTGTTTTGTTGCAAGGTCATTGACAAATATAGAAACTTTATGATAAAATGTCTTTTATTATGAAAAATTATTTTTTTTTTATACTGAAATCTACAGAAAGTTATCCTTTTAAACTTTATAAATATAGTAGTTGAACTAGCTTCACTGAATCTGATTGAACTGGAAATTTTCCAATGTCACACTGAGTCCAGGAAGGTGATTTTAATTATAAAAGCTATCTAGAGATACTCAATATATATATAATACAGATACTAATAGATTGTATTAAGTAATGTCAATGATGTAGATATGTCAATGGGGGGTTATTGGTAATAAAGGGAGATTATCTGCATCAAGGTTGAATCCTCTGACTCAATAATAAAAATCTGTACAAGCAAAACAATTATGTTTATCAAAACTTTAGTCCAGAACATGACAAAATCAGGTGCAATAATTATATAGCAGTGGACTTCCCATACGAAAAGTACCATCAAGTGTTTTGAAAAGAGTAATCATGGTCTGTTTCACGAGCGACAACCACCACTACTATAAAGATCAAAATCATGAGGTGCTACATGATCAATTCATGCTTGACTAAACAAATCCGCCAAAATGCAAGAAGCAGATTTGTCAGATAGTAATAATCGACCACAAAATCCTGACCTTAATTGGCTATAATCAAATTTGTGAACTTTTGGACTAAAATAATAAGCTAAAGAACTAACACTTATGATCCAGTGGTCAACCATTATTTAATTGGTGACCAGCTGGTCTATTTCACTGTCTTTACCTCAATCACAGTGTTCATTATTTATTAGTGGTCATTATTTATTAGTGGTCATTATATATTAATATCACAGCATGTTGTCATGAAAGGTGTTAACCAATCACTATTTAGTCATGCAAATGTATCGTTATTTGCCTCCTATCAACATTATGATGGGGTGGGGTTCAAGGGGTTCGGACAAACGCCCCATTGGAAACAAATAAGCACTGTTAAAGTCAACGTTCTGTTTAAATTGTAGCTGTTAAAGTTGATTTTGATTGATTCGCTAGTCAATGTTACCCCCCTTTGAAATTCCTGGCTACGGGCCTGGCTCAATGTTACGTCTTGTTATAACTGCTTGAACTTAAAATGTATATTTTCTCAAAGTTTTGTTTTTTATATTTTCGTCAAAGTAGGCTTGTAGATGTTAAAACAGTGTTTTTGATTTTTCTCTCACAATCAAGGTTAACAAACTGAGTTCAGACCACAACCAATTGAATACATTAGCTCCCCTTGTTTCCGTTTATTGACACCACCTAATGGATTTTTCTTTTCATTAATTTATTGATCTCAAATTAAATGATAAAACGACTTAATTATTGAAATTTTATTCTTGAATGGTTGCCATGGCAATACAACAATAGGTAAGTTTGCATAAAAGCTTTAAAGACGTCATTGATTTTGAAATATTTATATTTTAAAAGTCTATTTTGAAAGGTATTTCATTTACGTTCATAACCTTTTATATATTAAACTTTTTGGACTAAAATACATCACACAATCTATTTTTTCAGTTTGGAATTAAATTTTTCTTTTGAAATGAGTTATCTGCAAGTAAGTCTGTACAAAGATTTAATATAAGCCTATAAGCATTGTGGAAATCTAAAATTTGATCTTTGAGCTTAAATAGTTTCTAATATTGGATAAATGCTATTCCAAACCCTTTGAATATCCCTTTTACTGATGATGGGCATTATATTCAAACCATTTCCCGTAACAGTAAATCTGTACAAAGATGTAATATAAGCTTAAGCACTGTGGAAAAGACAATAACTTAATATTTGATCTTGGTCCTCTTTGAGCTAAAATAGTTTCTAATATTGGTTAGATGCTATTCCAACCCTTTGAATATCCCTTTTACTGATGATGGGCATTATATTCAAACCATTTCCCGTATTCTGGATATAACCTTACCACAGGGACGCTCTGGTAACTGTTTTAATAAAAGATTCTGGAACATATAAGCGCCAAGATCATTTTGAGAATTTGACCAGGGCCCGGGATCAAGATGTAAAAACAAAAGTTATAATTGGTTAGCTACTTGAAAAAGAATGTGGAGTTTTGAAAAATTGATGTGGAATTAATTGATATATATGAGAGATTTGATGTTGTTGTAAGACTGTCAATACACAGAGTGTATCCATGGACAACTAGCGTGGTTGGTAGCCAATCATTTAGTATTGATCTCTCAGAAGACTGGATGGTAGTTACAGCACGAATACTATCCATTCTTATATAGACACATTTACCGTTATACAGCTTTTCAAATCTTTCACTGTTTCCTTTCTTAAAAATACTCTTCCTTCTTGTGGAATTACATTCAAATTCAGAAGTGTTGTTTTTCA
Source organism: Lottia scabra (assembly GCA_029955415.1). Lineage (NCBI taxonomy): Eukaryota > Metazoa > Mollusca > Gastropoda > Lottiidae > Lottia > Lottia scabra. The sequence continues at coordinate 11,379,986 of JARJEI010000009.1, forward strand.
CCTTACTAATGAAGAGTCAGAGATAGTGGATGAACATGTATTTGGATGTTTTTAGTGTCACAGTATTTGGACGGATTATGTAGACTCAAGTGACTGGTTTGGAGTGTTTATTGACATTTTAGCTGTGATCAAGGAGATTTATGTTCTGTTTTATTTCCCAGTTGATTCCCATAAGAAACAGGTAATCTGCCATATTAATGCATTTTTTCTTCTAACGTGTCAGATTGTTTCAGAGTAGGCTTATTTTGATCCTGATTCAATGTTGTTTTTCAACGGACGGCCTATAGGTAACTGAAGGCTAGCTATATAGTAGGGCTACATTTTTAACAGTCCGGTACGCAGGTATTAAAATATTTTGGAATGTTTCGATTCTTTTCAATGAAAAGATCATGTCGGAAAAAAAGATAATTCAAGGCCTGCTAAATGTCTTTTATACACAGTTTTATAGATGGAGACACAGATTGTATGACCATTCTCATTGTTTTGGATAGTCTTTGGCATATTTTTATTTTCACCAACTGCTAGCAACTGTTGGCATATGGAATTCAAATAAGTAAACAAGTAAACATTAAGAAACAATAAAATTAGGCCACTGCATCAGACCTTAGAATTTGTTCAGATGGATTCCTCCTGAATCCCTCAGAACTATTGTCTAATTATTGCTCCCATTTTGTCATGCTCCATGCTCGGGACGGGATTTTTGATTATGGAATTGTTTAGCTTGTACACATTTTTTTTATTATTGAACACTGATTTGTGGAATTAGAGCTGCAATTATCCAATTTGGTGCCACCATTGTTAAATGCAAAATTATTAAGGGCTTGTCTCATATGATATAAATTGGTGAAACCCCTTTAAACAGGCAGCCAAACCAACTGAATAACAGAAAATGTCACTTCAAGGGGGTTACTAGTAACAATGAGTGGTTAAGTATCAATCTACAAAAATGCATTAAGTAAGTTTTTAAGTAAGTAATGTTCAACCGGAGAAACACTGGAAATCAATCATTTAATTGGATTAGGACTTAATTATTGTATGATAATTAATGTGAGCAGGTGTCATACTTACCTGTAATATCTTAAACTGATATATTGATATTGATAATCGGTCAATGAATTTAGTTACTGATATATAGAGGTTAATAATCCATCCCCCCCCCCAGTGATTTTCATGAAGGACATTTAAAAAAATTTAATCGTTTGGAAATGATGTGATCAGGCAGATGGCAAGAAGTTTTTGGAATTAGGGGTTGGGTAGGGGTTGACTTGTCGGGCATATATATTTCGTTGCCGCTCAACTAATGCACCGTACGCCTATGGACCTGGGCCTTATTCTCCAAAACTTAACCGAAAACGATTTTATTGTTCCAGTTATTTGATTGGTTAATCACTTAAATCGATTTCATATTCAGAATAATCATCCAATCAGAGTACTGTATTTCTTAAAATCTGGATTTTATCTAAGATATATTATCGAGAATTATGTCGATTTCCAGGGATTGTGAATGATGTTAGTTTAAAAGGGATGCCAGTGTAAAGGGGATGTCAGTTTAGAAGGATGCCAGTGTAAAGTGGATGTCAGTTTAGAAGGATGTCGGTTTAAAGGGGATGTCAGTTTAGAGGGGATTTCAGTTTAAAAGGGATGCCAGTGTAAAGGGGATGTCGGTTTAGAAAGATGTCTGTTTACAGGGGATGTCAATTTGCAGAAGATAGAGTCTTAGAAGGATATCCTCTTATTGGGGATGTTGGTGCAGGGGATGTCAGTTAAGAAGGATGGTTAAGAGGGGATGTTCGTTTACAGAGGATGTCCTTTAATAGAGGATGTGATTTAAAAGAATTCAGTGTATGATTCTGTAACTAATGAAAGTTGTTAATCAATTGCTATATAAGGCATTAATTAAGTCATTTCCTTTTTTGTATCAGGTACTGTGAACAAACTGATCACTTTTGAAGGTAATAAGCTCTATAACTAATGTGAAACAATATATAGTACATAACTGTAGATAATTATATAATATGAAATTTTCATTAATATTTCTATTAAAGGCTCCTATTGATTATTTATATTCATTACATAAGGAAAATAGTCATTGAATTATCAATTTAGCTAGGTAAACCATTGTCAGTGAGAGTTGGTTGTTCGTTCCCCCCTTAAATCATCTGTTTCAGATAGTGAAAAATGACAATACTATGCGCATTCTGAACAACAGAAAAATTCTACCTATCGGAGATATTACTCTGACCTATTGACCAGCCATGTTTTAAATAGTTCACACGTAGACATTTTTCTCTCGAAGACCAGAAGTGAGACAAAACGACTTCATGTAAACACACCGAAAGTTTCAAGATGGATTCCACACCACTCAAACCAATTTAAACAATCACATATGAAGAGAAAACATTTTATTTGATCCATACTAGGTGAATAAAAATAAAACATTTAAGCACACTAATGTTAATGAGATCGAAATAACTCATAATGGTGCAAAATGTCTTTAATCGTCTTTACGGTTTCTAGTCTCGTAACTCAAATACGCCTCCACTTTCAAGAATAGTTCTAAACTGCAACTTCTTCAGTAAATACACACTGTTAAAATTGGGAATATTTTTAGCATTTAAGAACTTATTGATATCCTATAGACGTTTTAATATTAAATTGGATGCATACTTAATCGTTCAACCAATATCGTTGGTGTCATGGCTGGTGATTAGGTTTGTGTCTTTATCTTCGACACATGCAGAGCTAGGCAAGATGCCAAGTTTCGTTTGTCCTATGCAGTGAATAATGAAGGTAATTTATTGGCTCTAAAAATATAGGTTTTTTTTATCCCATCTGAAAGACTAAAACAGTTTTTACTGGTATCTGGTCTGTATTTAATCAAAGAAATGAACAGGACTCACAAGTTAAATTTCTGTATTTAACACCTTATACCACCCTCATATCCTAACTAACTCAGGTTGATAAAGTACAGAGCTCTTAACACCAATTATCACTTCATATTACCAGCCTGCTAACAACTCTCATTTCTATCTTATATTACATTGTGACAACAGCATGTGAAGGTTGGTAGATGACAAGTTAACGTTCGCTTCCAGCAGATGCTGATATTGCAAACTAGGTAGCTGTTGGTAGATGACAAGTTAACGTTTGCTTCCAGCAGATGCTGATGTCAAAAACTAGGTAGCTGTTGGTAAATGACAAGTTAACGTTCGCTTCCAGCAAATGCTGATATCGCAAACTAGGTAGCTGTTGGTAGATGACAAGTTAACGTTGACTTCCAGCAGATGCTGATATCACAAACTAGGTAGTTGTTGGTTGGTAGATGACAAGTTAACGTTCGCCTAACACAATTGTAGCCATGTTGATAGTCATAAGTTAAGGGATTGGTTGTAAGGAATTTTTTTTAATTTTTATGTGTATCTGACACTTGATTGCATCAATTTGCATCTTATTTTCAGTCAGATGTCTGTGGTTTTATCATTCATTTCTTTGGTGTCCATTTTCTAAATGTTTCAGTGAAAGTTGGTTTTCAAGATAAATGAACAAAGTATTTCCATATATGGTTATTGACAAATTGTCACTGAAACCCTGAAAATTGTTAATATTGTTGTTTGCCAGTCATGTGACTAGCTCCATGATAAGCAAGTATTATTCACCCACAGAAAAAAAAAACAAATTCTGAATCTGCTATTCATTGAGATTGGTTGATAAATACATGTATATTGTAATGGAAAGAAACCTGGGGTGAATATGCATTAAGGTTAAAGAAACATGGATGTGCAAGAAAAAGACAGAAAGTTTGTGAAAGATGATATGAAAACTGCATTTTAATGATATTTTTGTCTAATTTCAGATCATGATACAAAATGGAAACAGAAGATTTTTTCAAAAGGAAACTAAATAGATAACAATTTCTACTGGTAGAATCAGAGACGAGCAATAATTATGGGAAATTTACGAATTCGAGCAATATTGGGAAAGAAAGGGAGATCGATAAGAATTTATATTATAGCAGGACTGTTAACAGTAGGCTATATTTTAACACTTGGCACATCAGTTGGAAGTGCATTTTTAACCACAGAATATAATGACCGTTTGCAATCGGAACATGGTGCATTCCCTCTCAGAAAGTTGTTATCGACAGAAAACTCTAGTGGTGGGGTTTACCCGAAAGAGGCTTTCACTAAATATCAGTTAGAACATGGTGCATTTGTTCTTCATATCCTTGGTCTTATTTACATGTTTGTTGCTGTAGCCATTGTCTGTGATGAATTTTTTGTGCCATCCCTGGGTGTAATAATAGAACGATTAAATCTGTCGGAAGATGTGGCCGGAGCTACGTTTATGGCTGCTGGTGGAAGTGCACCTGAACTATTTATCAGTATCATTGGAGTGTTTTTAGCCAATAACAATGTTGGAATTGGAACTATCGTTGGATCGGCTGTGTTTAATATATTGTTTGTTATTGGAATGTGTGCGTTATTCAGTAAAGAAGTGTTAAAACTAACTTGGTGGCCTTTATTCCGAGACGTTTCTTTCTACAGTTTTGACTTAATTTTGCTGATAATATTTTTTCTGGATGGTGAAATTAAATGGTGGGAGGCCCTGCTCTTATTTATATGTTATTTTATGTATGTTTTGTTTATGAAATTTAACCATAATATTGAACGTGCTGTGAAAGGATGTTTACAGAAAGCATCAATAAATAAAGTTCAGAGTACAGATAGCTTGTTAAATGAGGTGAGATAATATTTTAATATTTATTCTCTATGGGACAATCCAGCTTCCTTAAAACACAAGGAATATAAGAGAAGATTAATGCCACTGTCATGGCAATATTACCCTCATTGCACACTGCATGGCATCTTCTTATTCCAAATGAGTTCAGGAAAGTGGGCGGAATTCCATTTCAGATCATTTCATTTTGTAGCCTCTATCATCTTATCTATCTCGTCTTCTACACAAAGCTTTGATGAAAGATGTTCTGGACTGGTTGCCAACATTCTTTGTAGCCATTCTTTGGCTATGAATTTGCTATATGTAAACAATTTGTTAGCCGAACTATCAAATTGAAAATGGAAAAGTGTCACTTCAAAAAAGTCAATAATATGTCCTATCCTCATCGTAATTAGGACAAATCAGGGCATCAGAGACTACTCATTTTCCACTCAAAGCAGTTAGCATTACAGACACATGCAACATACATCTGTTCCTTGAAAATACAAGTGTATCTTCCCCTTTTGTAGAATAAGTTTATTACATTTTGAGATGCCACTAGTGGCAGGAAGTCACAAAAACCACAAACTTAATCGTTCTGCCTCAATGCCAAACACTCACAAAATGGCTGACAGCGAGTGACTAGGCTTGTTTGTATAGGCTCTGAGAGAGATCAATTCCAAGAGGTTTAGCTATGATGTTATTCTTTGTTGTTTTTTTTTTTCCTTTCGAAAAATAGTTTTCTGTGATGATTAACTTTTTCCTTTTCTGTAAAATTGTTTTGAATGGTTAATAGCGGAAGCAGCATTGAGTAGGAGCTAATTGTTCTATTATTAGTTTGTCTTTCCTTCCTGTAGTTTTTACAATGATTCTATGTTCACATTTCAACAGGAAACTTCATACCTGTATTTTTCTGAAACATCTCTGTAATAGCTGTGTTAAAATTGAAGAGAAAGCGTAATTGCTGACTAACATGCGTCCATTGGTTGGTTAATTCAGGTTCAGGTTTAAGGCTACAATTTCTTTGCTTTCTATGATGATAGTTGTTGTTTTGTACAGTTCCACTTCTAATAAGGTATTCGACAAGATAATTATTATCGTAGATAATCTGTGATTCTAATACAGTACTATTGTTCTTAGTATTTGAGTTATAAAGCATAGTTAGATTGAATAAAATCTTAGATACTTTATACCAAAACTGTATTATGGATGGTATGCCTTTTTATATCTAGTTTTTACAATGTTTTCATCTGGTCCATGCAAGGATTTGCTTTCCTGCTTATATTAAAAGCATTTTATAGTTACAAGTATAAGGCCTACATTAAAAATAGTCTTGGTGACATAGTTTTGTGTAAAAAATGGATAATTTTTGAGCATTCAGATCAATTCAGCTCATTTTTCCCTCAAAGACAATCTGATTTAAATCCAGTTCAAGATGTTATGCTGTGTTTTTTCTGTGGGCCACATCACTTGCCATCATCCATCTATAAAAATTTCAATATAATTCAACTAAGCAGAGTAACTAGGCTTGCAGTATTGAATAACTGATGTACGCCATTGACATGATCGACATCTTGTTCTAAATTCAGAATAGCAGAAAATACTTAAATATTCCAAATATGGACATTTACTGCCTGAGGGAATGAAAGCTTTACGCAATCTTATATTCCTAATTCATTCCCAATTAAGATAATGTAGGTTTCAATTTAGTGAAATGTCATCCACCATTGACGTAAAAAAATACACGATAAATCATTTACTTTAATTTTATTCTCGGATTCCTTTTGGAAGCGGATGTGGACGTAGTCATGTAACTGTTACTATTCAAGTAGAAAATACTGACAGTTGATGCTTTGTTTGTGAAGCCAAGTTTTTAATATCGAATTGTTTTTATATGTTCATGTGCCACCACTTCCCACTACCTTTGATTACACCTCAATGATTGCACAAGAAAATTGTTTTAGTGTTTTTCTGTTGAGGAATTTCTGATTGATTCCATTAGTACAGTTAGGTGATCTAGTGTAGGTGTAAAATCAGGAGGGTGTAGAAAAATTGTCACACCCCCAACTTAGTTCTAAGAAATTTCAAAAGATTAGGTTTAATACATTTTTGCCTCAAAATATGAGCCTGAATGCACAAAATTAATCCTATTTCAAAAGTTTTCAACCCCAAATGTCCAGGCAGCTATCTCCACCACTGTAACTCTTACTTCTTTCTGTAGCCTGTTATAAAGAAGAAATAAAACAAGTAAAATTTCAAAGAAAGTTCCTTGATTTTTTACCATGAAAGGTTTTTCTCAATTTTAGTAGGCCCACACGTTAACATAGCTCAGTTGGTAGCGAGTTAAATTAGAGATTAGGTGCTGTAGTTTCGAATCCCCCTCAAGAGAAGAAAAGTTCTGATGCCACGTCTAGTGCTTTTGAGAGTCAGCCCCACGTCGGCTTTCACCCCCTATCACCTAACTTACAGTATAATGACATAATCAATTATAGGGTTACATTAGTCTGGGATATATCAGGTTACTGGAAGAGAATGACTTGGAAGCAGACGTTAACTTGTTATCTACCTACCTTCCTTATATAGTGTTACAATTTAATTAGTAAATTATACCGATAATAAGCTTATCGTGTTTTAAGATTGCTGATGGAGAGGAAACTGTGTTGTTGTTTTTCTGTAAGGGTCAATAACATTTTCTTCAAGTACATTGCAAGTTTCCAACCTACAGATCATCTACTTGTTTAATTAGATAATTATTTCTTTGATCACATAAAAAAAATCCATTAAGGAAATGTTTATTTCTTATAGTTCTGTTTACATGCAGCTAATGAGTTGGATTGTCGTCTGCTTAGTAGTCAGGTTTCATTTTCATTTCAAATTTTGAATTTCTGTAAATGAAAATTATATTAGGCATTTGTTTGAATATTTCTTTGTACTTTTTAGTCAATGCCGTGCCCAAATAAGCACCAAGACCAATGACCAAGATTTAGAAAAATTGTCAAGTCATGCTCATTAAGCACTGCTGTCGAGTCAAAAACTTTGAAAAAGTGTTCATAACAGTAGTTCACCTCCTTAAATGAAATTATATAACACTCAGAGAGTTCTAAATCAGAGAAAACTTCTTGGGAGATTTCCCACCAATAGTGGATATACCGTACCCAAATTAAGGTATTCTAACGGCCTGAATTCAAACTCAATTTATTCATGACAGATTGAGAAATATCCTGGTGTTTTAATTAGAAATATAATTGTATTGAGTTGTAATGAGAATAATAAAGAAATATATATATTGTTTGATATGTTTAGAGAGTTGCTAAGAGATATATCAACTATACTAATCAATATACCTCTATACAAGAAAAATACCATTGTTGTTTATTTTCTTTAAATACCAAGGTTTAAAGGGAATTTTTGTTCAGATTAACAAGATCAGGCAGTATTGAATGAAATAAAAACTAAATGTTAGTCACAAGTCACACCCTTTTCAATCTTTGTTAATATAGTGAAAAAATTCCAATAGGCGATTTATACTGTTAAAATTTATGATGTTATCAAATAATATATTGACTGAAGTAGGTGATAGGATAAAAAATACTACTAACAGGTCATTCAGTAATAATTGAATTGTTCATTCCGAATGTCAACAGCCCCATCACATTAATAGTTGGTTGGATGACCGTTGCAGATGACAAAATAAAGGAAGAAATCTATTTTGCTCTATTTTCACTGAAAGATCGCAATATTTTAGCATTTTCATGCCCCTGGCCATCTCTGAAAATTTTCTCACTATGCGACCAATCCAGGTCTCGGAATTGTAGAATTTGGATTGGTGATCTTAGTCATATCATATTGATTATAATAGCTATTAAATAATACTATATTAATATTAACAAGATTCCGTCGAAAGTCTGAAAGTCAAGTTAATTGATGTGGAGAGTTTCAGGAAGTTTATTGGAAATCAAATTAATTACAAAATTTTTGAGAAGTAAACAATTATCTTTCTCTTTTCTTTTTATTTTGCAAGAATTTTAACCTAAATTTAAAACAAAACCATAATGTAAGGACTTACATTTCATTATTGTTCAAAATACCATTTAATGTAAATCTTCCCTATAGTCTACTAGAACAGGAAATAATTGTGGTCTGATAGCTATTGGACTATGCACTAATATATTTCTTAAACATTTTGAAAGTAATGATGGGGACTGTAAAAAGGACTCAATTAATTTTGTAAAGGGCCAAATGCATTTTATGAAAAAAATATATGGGCCAAATAGAGCTTAGCTAATATAGCGGTAGCAGAAGGGGTTAATCTTGAGGGACCATTCTTGATGCCTGCTCTACAATAACTCGATCTAGTCATGTTCTGTAAAAAGAAACCAGAGCAGTTGATCTAGAAAAATGAGCATCCTGTTAAGATTTTATGATGCAAAGTAAAAAAAACAAAGTTCAAAGAAGGTGTTATTTAATGAAAAATTCTCATGGGTAATCTGAAATTTACTAAGGAGATTCAACAAATAGCTGACACTATATTTTAAATAAATTAGTGTATAAAAATAGTTTTTCAAACTTCTTCTTTGAACTGAGTAAAAGCATCATTATCCTTTTATGTTGGAGATATTACCACATAGAGTAATCTGTCTTGAGTTGAAATAGAGAGGAGAAATGGCTAATGTATTTCCTGATCTGTCCTTTCACATCTTACGAAGATCGAGTGAGATCATAAAATCGTGGATTTTTATCTAATCTCTATCATGTTCTCAAAGTGGTATGATTAATTTGCCGTTATTTCTACAATAAAGCTTTGAGAACACAGTTGAAACACATTGAACATGTACTCTTAGCTCAAGTTATTTTATTATTAAGTGATTTTTGATGCAATATTAAGAAGCAGTGAGTTTTGGAATTAGGATGTTTTTACATGAAATGCAAAACTTATATTTGGAAAAAATAATTGTAATGGAAAGAAATTTGGTTTCACTGTTATTGACTGTTAATTTGGGATCTAACCATACAGTGGCTCAGGACATTTTGGTTAAGTGAGATCATTGCCTTGACATGTCAGAAATTCATTTTTAAAATGTTGTAGTTCATTAGATTTAAAATCTTTTGGAAAACTCATCCCATATTACTTGGGAATGATGTTCAAGTTTTGGCCAGGTTGATTCCGGCAGATCAAACCCTCCCTGATAACGTGTGATGTTTCCATTAATTTTATCTGTATAAGTTGCTATAAAATATGGTGGGTTGTATCGGAAGGATCTATGGTGCTGTGGGATTTAAAATCATGAAGATAAAGTGTCGTGTCTCAAGTTAGACACACACATCAGACTGGGAAAGATGTTATATTTTCAGATCGTAATATCTCAAGGCATATCAACCTACTCGCCATATTTCTACTCCTGGCAATTCTTGATACAGAAAATATTAGACTTGAAATAGAGTACAGTTCTTTATTTAGCTCAAATAAAACAAACAAACATTTTTATAAAACAGACTTAACATTTAAGACTTCATACCAATAGCAATTTTTGACACAAAAAATTTAAATGTAAAAATAAAAATCTGTACAAACAAAACAATTCCATTAATCGCATACAAAAACCTGAAAAAATTGAGAGTAATAGTTGTATTGTAGTGGACTACTCAAAGAGACGTACCATCAAATGTTTCGAAAAGAGTAAGCATAGTCTGTTTCCCGCACGACACCTGCTTCTGTGTGCTCCAGATTCCAATGTTAAAACAGTTGCAGTTGCTGTGTGCTCCAGACTTGAATTTGAAACTGAAAGAGAAATTAACAGCTATTTTATCACAACCATCTACTAGTTTATGTATTTTCTGTGATTTTAGTGAACCTATCACTCAATTAATCATGTCTTTATCTTTCTCTCGAGTCTCCACGGCTTTCTTTTAAATTAACCATGTAGAGTCAGTGGAATGGTTGATGTTTTAACGTGATGACTGGCGAGTTGGAACTATATTAACGTAAAATGGTAACTGTTGATTCAAACCTGTCAAATAACATCGACTTCTTCCTTTCACCAGCCTTCAATCACATATTTCTGCTGATTCAGCATATTTCTTTCCATTTATATTGAAGTAGTTATTTCCAAGGTTGCAGGATATGAAAGATCTCTTTCTATCAAAGACTGTATGATTTGACATTTATCTATTGAGTGACGTACGGACATTGAAAAGACAAGATATATTCATCATATGAAATCTAATTATGCTTTAAACCTTTTATTCATCCAATCAGCATTGGATAAATCTTCTGTGAAGTGGGTCACTTATTCATTAAGAGCACAGAATACATAACAGATATATTTTTAGAACCTAACTTACCTATATTCATCCAAGCAGAAGTGACTAATATATGAATTTGTGATATGTTCAAATTAAGTTCGACCAAAAAAGTAAAATATACTCCCTCTGCCTCTTAATCACATAGATTGTACTGAATATGATTTAGATTACTTGGGCCTAATGTATACTATAATTATTCTATATATATATTTTCTTTATGTATTATCAAGACAAAATAATGATTTTTGAAAATTTATGATATGAAAACAGACTTTTCTTGATTAACGGAAATGCCGAAATAGCTGCCAATCAATACTTTTATTCGACTTTCTTAGACTTGGAAAAGTCATTAGCTATGATTTAATATGTATATTTGTATATAGTGTATTATTTCCAAGCCAATGTCATTGGAATGTGGGTTAATTAAGTGATATATTCTGTATATATCTATGTGATATATGGTACATTTACCAGAGTTAACTTGGGTTTCGAATTTATGTATATTGTGATATATGGTATATTTACCAGAGTTAACTTGGATGGTATATTTACCAGAGTTAACTTGAACTTGGGTTTCAAATTTATGTAAATAGAGATATATGGTATATTTACCAGAGTTAACTTGGTTTTGAATTTATATAAATAGTCTCCAAAAGTGCTTAAACTCTACATAAACCCTTCAAATATACCTTACCGTGGAGCCCGAAAATATTCAAAAATGTTCTCGCTACGCCACTAGGCCTGACTAATTGGCTAAATTAAGGAGAACATCTCTTTACAGTGTTTTGTGGTCTTACTGCATGTTAAACACAGAGGTGCTGAAAGCTATATTAGGACTGTATGTGCTGAAAGCTTTAAGACTAGATGTGCTGAAATTAGGACTATATGTTCTGAAAGCTATATTATGACTACATGTATATGTGCTGCAAGCTTTATTAGGATTGTATGTGCTGAAAGCTATATTAGGACTTTATGAAGAAATATATCAACAATTAAACACTATAACTGTGTTTCCACTGACATAAAAAGCCGGCTTTAAGCTAGCTTTTTTGTGTTTCCACTGACAAATTGCCAAACCGTTACGGTTCGTTCGGCAATTGAAGCTTTTCGCGTTCGGCAATTTATCGGGGGCCAAATGAAAGCCAGCTTTCATTTACTCAGTGGAAACACAAAAAAGCCGGCTTTATCTCGTTCGGCAATAGGGGGCGCGCGCTCTTAATTAACTAGTAGAGTAAAAGATAAGTCTTGTAGATCGCGTGCTGGCTATAATGTGTGACTTTATAATCGAGGCTAAAGTCGTTCGGGAACCAGAAAAACTCGGTGTAAACGCAACGTGTTCGGCAATAAAGCTAGCTCTAGGCTAGCTTAGAGCTAGCTTTCCTTCACAATTCTCAGTGGAAACGCGGTTTATGTCAACATTTAATGTTATTTCTGAAAAGCCTATCCTAAAATAAAATATATAAGCTTACCTGAAGCCAATAATGTCTAGACTTACAAGATTTAGGTGTATTCTTTGTTCTCAGATTTTCGCAGTTTTTTTTAAAGAGGGAAAAAGTTCATTAAAAAAAGGTTTTAAGCAATTATCTTTGGAAATGTGAGATTAAGCTTATTCCAATGAATTTTCAGAGAAATTTGACCAAAATTGAGATGAAAACTATAGCTTGAGATATGAAAAAATATTCATGAAAATTTGTCAAAAGAGAAAGAGAAATATAAGTTTGGTCATAAGAAATTTGTAAATTCAAATTTTTTAGTCATAGATGTTATAGAAGATAATCTCCTTAAGAAGCACTGGCCTAGATCACCAGTCTAATAGATATAACAACTAACATAATCTGAATTAAATACTCTTGGTTCTAAAATTTGTAGATATTTTAAAAATTGTCATTAAGTAAATGTTATTAAATGTAAATTATAGCGCCCAGGTTATGTAAACAATAATGATAATTAATTTGTGTTTTTTGCCCTGGGATTTTTATGAAAAGATGTAAAACTAGATCAGTGTATATGACAAATACTCTTGAGGATGGTTTGATACGAACTAATGGATATTGATCCACTGTAAAAAGTAAGGCGCAAAAAACATTATAATCTGCAATTAAGGATGGGACATTTTTTAATTAAAATTTTATTATGGTTAAAGACATTGGCCAGGGCTTAGATTACCTTAATTTGGGCACATTCTGTACTGGCTGAGCGGAGAGCCAAAAATATATTGAAGGGAACCTAAGAAGGCGACCAAAAAGTGTTCACACATTTAGATCTCCGGGGGTTATATAATTTCATTTATCAAAGTTGTTACATTCCTGGCTGTGCAGTGCTTAAATAGCATGGAGGTACATCTCAGTTTTGTTAATTTGGGAACAATTATTATGAGCTGCTAAACTGGGCATGACGTTTACCGTTGTAACTAGCATGTAATCTAAAGCCCTGTCGGTGTTTTAATGTTGTTAAATGTTTTTATTCAATGAGAAGGTAAACAAATTATGAAATTGTCATGGATTATCTTGGAAAGATCAATGCAGAAAAAGATTTGCCTGCTTGTAGATATTTGTTTATTTCTTTTGAGAAATCTGATAAAGAAATATTTATGCCCTACATTGTTTTTAAACTCAAGCAATTGTCGCTATTGGTACAATTGGATTTTCATCGATTGTTAGCATCTGGTAGATTGTTGAAGATTATGAAAATTCACAGTGGTTAGCAGTTTACCATCAGTTACCAGTGTTTTCGTTGGAAGAAGTTAAGTCAAGTCATTGACCTGAGTAAAGGTGTTAACTGTGGATTAGTTGAGATGCTGTGAATCCCCAGTTAGTCTACATCCACACTTCCCAACCAGGGATACCAACAAAACCCACAAGCCTCTTAGACAATTTTAAAAATTAAGGAGTTGGCTCTTAATGTTACTTATGGTGTGTGAATTAAGCAGATTGCTTGAACAAAAAAGGGGTATGAAGAGTCCAAAAGATTGGCAACAGAGGCTCTACATCCACTCTCACCCCACTCCCTCGCCCTTTCCCTCTTGGACTTATGCAGACAGACATTTATGCAAGCATTAAGATTTAGTATCCACTTAAACTATACGAAATTCAGGGCTGTAGATTACCTTATTTTGAGCACACCCTATATTTGTGGGGTGGAGGAGTAGGAAAATATAGGCACCAAGGGCCTTATGGAAGGCTACAGAAGCATTTTCATTAATTTAGATCTTTCTGTAGGTGTCTTTTTTAATTTGGGTGCTGCTAATATGGTTGCAGCGTTTACTGTTGTATCTAGCATGTAATCTAAAGCCATAGCTATATAACAATCCTATCAACTAGATACCACAATTGTAATAAATGGTTTGTTATTATTTGTTTGTCTTTGATCTATCAACAGTGATTCCATTTGATCCGATAATATTGACAGGAATCAATCTGGTGTACAAATAGTGTTAATTATTTATTATATCCACATTTGTTGATACACACATTTATATATACACTAGTTAGTGGTAAAGTTTCTCATTAACCTCACTGACAACTACCCTGCTTGTGATATCAGCATTGACATGAATTTATTGTTGACTTGTCATCTATCAACAAATCATGATCAACATTAAAAGTATTGTAAAGTGATTTTATAAACTTTGTATGTGTATCGGGGACACTGATACCATCAATTTGCAGCAATCAAATTTCAACTCCGACGTCTGTGGTTCTTGCAATTGCACTAAAACAAACGTGTTTTATGATGTCACTACCAGTGTTATGCATAGATATGGTAGTGATGTCATAAAGCGCATTAGTTTTAGTGAAATTGCAAGAACCACAGACGTCGGAATGGAAATTGGAATGGCACAAATTGATGCTATCAGTGTTCCCGATAAACATACAAAGTTTAGAAAACCTCTTTAGAATCCCTTTAAACACTCTTTTCCCTGTGTCATGTACAACCAATCTCAAAGCAGAAAGTTTCCAGAAATTAAAAATGATATACATCCATGTTTTGTGTCGTTGGCAGAAAAACAAACCTATGAAACATGTGATTCTTCAGTCACGTTTTTATTGAAATCAAGTTTACAAGCAAATCTTCTTGCTTATGTACAAAATCAATAAACCTATTAGAAGATATGTTTGCCCTTGGTAAAATCTGTCTGTAAACTTCATTTGCTAATGAAAGTTCTATCAGATATGACGTTCCCCTACTAAGTAGTTTTTGCATACATATGTTATCAAATATTTTGTGCTGCTGTGATGTGAAAGATTGAATAAATTAATTTAGGCTTTGAATATAAATGCCATCAACTTAAAAAAATCTAAAAATGTTTATCTAATTGATTGAATAACAAAGTTTAAGGCTAAAAAATTTGCTAAAAAAGTTTTCTCAATTTTTTTGGATCTAATGGTTGCCTCAGTTGTCACAGGTTTAAGGCTACATTTTTCTTCAATTTAATGTAACCTTTTTCTCATATTTTCAAGCTACTGTTTGCTGCAATTTTCACAAAGTTTAAGGCTGTAGTTCTAAATGTTTATTGCTAGGGGTTTTATCTGAATTTGATTAAATATATGCTGTGAGGGTATGTTATCATGCCTGGCAATGATTTCTTGACAGTAGTTGTGAGCATATATTATTTTGGCTTACAAGCTTACTTAAGGCTGCAGTTCTAAAAGTTTATTGCTAGGGCTTTCTGAATTTAATTAAATATATGCCGTATGGGTATATTATCATGACAGTAGTTGTGAGCTTATATTACCTTGGCTGACAAGTTTATTTAATGTTTATGATTGTTTATAATTTCAGAAAACAGACAGATCATGTAGTTTACCTATTTTACATGCTGGAGCCGGTAGATTTCGTCATGGGATGTTACAGTTGATGATTCATACTATAGATCCTATTGGCAGTGGTGAAGGTGAGTACATCCTCTGTTTAAAGCGATACCACCTCTTAGAATGAGCAAAAAACTTAAGTTCTCACAACAAATAAAAATCCAACTCTCTACCAGCTACTTTTATCCCCTATTCTCCTCTCCCTCATCACCTCTCTCCCTTTCCCTCTAAGGTTCAATTTGTTTACAGTGTCAATAAGCCTATGGCAGATGAAAAAATGTTTTATATAATTTAAAATCTGAAAATAGCTGTAGATTCTTTATAAATAAAATATTAGAAGACTGGAATTGTATAAAATAGATAAATAAGTCCTTAATATGACCTGAGGAGCCAACTAAGTTTTATAGAATTCTATTTTAATAATAACTCTATTCTAATAATCAATTAAGAAATATGGAAACTGAGTGCTTAATTATTGTCAAGTGCATGGAAATCATGAAATCATTATCAATCTATCTTAATAAAATAGTTAATTATCAAATAGGTTTGTACTCAAAGATAACTAACTGTACACCAGTCACATCAATATTGCAATTTGTATTTGGATTTTGAAATAACATGCAATGTTTAAATAAAGGCACCATCGATAAAACGCTACCAGGAAGTGTTGATCAGTGCTTAATAAATATTGCAGTTATTGTTATATTTCCGCCCTCTGCTGTGCGAATACAGGGTGTGCCCAAATTAAGGTAATCTAAAGCCCTGGCTAGTAGCAGATATGTCTAGCAAATACAACAAAATCTACAAAGGCTGTGAGATCCCTTTCCCTCTGAACATCTACAGAATTTTTGTTGACAAAGTGAAGTCACATTTTTTCCATTAATGGTAAACAGTAAGAGTAGTTCTTGTTTGTGGAACATTTTGTAAATTTCAGTAGCTGAAAAGAAATCTAATTTCCAAAATTGTTTGCCTTTTAGTCTATGATATTACATGTCCAAATATAGCCAAGTCAGTCATTGTGCAAAGCAGTTCTGTAACTTTGCCAAAAAAAAGTCTGATTTTTTAAAATGTTTTAACCATTTTCACCATAATTTTGAATAAAGCTTTCAGACTGATATAAATATTTCAGCATATCATTTTTGATTAGTCTGCATGGCTACTTAAAGTATATGACTATTTATTTGCAGTGCATTCGATTCTTCGAACGCACTGCATTGTTTTGCAAATGACTTTTTTTTTTTTTTGTCTACTTCTGGTCACGCTAATTCGGTATGAAGGGAACATATCACACAATATCTCAAATTATCACCTACTCAATCTAACTGCACGGTGTTACGCGAATGTAAAATGGCGCTTTTTTGTTTAACCGGAAATGACGTATGACAGAAAAACCCATTTTAAGTATTTTACCAATTTCACCATTGTTTTTCAACCGATTTTGATCGGACTTTCTTTGTTACATTCTCTAATCGATTGTCCACAAGATAGGTGTTTAAAAACATCCACTTTGAAAACTTTGTCGCTGACTTTTGGAGCGCCTTTTTTGACCATTTTTTCAACTTTTTCAATTTTATTTTCCTTGACCAAAAAACTCGCATATGCATAGACCTTTTGATTGCAAACAATTAGCAATTTTCAAAATTTCGATATCACTTCCGGTTTTGACGTCATTCGCCCTCAAAGTTGAAATTTCAACTTCCGGAATTTTGAAGATATTCGAAAAATTCTTTTGGCAGTATGTTTGTTATGTAGACACAAAAGTATACAAATCATAAAATTTGACCCGGATGTAACAGATCAGTCGCCATCTTGTAATGGTATATTTTCATAAAACGCAAAATGGGGCCTCAGGGTGTTATGGAATTTGCATAATTTTTATGTCTATGCAATCTACAGTCGACTGCGACCAAAACATGGGAAGCCGATTTTTGATTTTCAATTCTGAACTTTTCTTATTTCCGGTTAAAATAAATCAATAATTGTCAAAACTTTCAAGGCCCATATTTTGTGACCTTGACCTTTTGTGACTTAGTGACCTGTACAAAAGTTATTGCCCTTGATTAGATGTATCCAATGACATATTGTTTTCAGATGCCCACTGGTTACTTCCAGTGTTATAGCCGTTTAAAAATTGTAATTTTAAACTTTAAACAGCCCTACCACGTGACCTAATTTACATATGTCTTATTTTCTTTCACCGTCGTACTATGCTCTGTCTGCTCTTTCCAATCATATACAACACAATACATATGAATAAAAATTTCGCCTTTTAAAGTTTGAAAAATTTGTGCCTATTTCCATTGAAACTGTGCGTGTTTTTTTCAAATTTTATTTCGATCGATTCTGAAAACTTACAGATAGATAAACATTTTGATGGCGAACAAAAATATGTTTTCAAAATTTTTGTATCACTTCCGGTTGTGACTTTATTTGCTCTTAAAGTTAAAATTTCAACTTCCGGAATTTTGAAGATATTCGAAAAATTCTTTTTGCGGTATGTTTGTAATATAGACACAAAAGTATACAAATAATAAAATTTGACCCGGATGTAACAGATCAGTCGCCATCTTGAAATGGTATATTTTCATAAAACGCAAAATGGGGCCTCAGGGTGTAATGAAATTTGCATAATTCTGATGTCTTTGGAATCTACAGTCGATTGCTACCATAACATGAGAAGCCGATTTTTAATTTTCAATTCTGATTTATTTTAATCTCCGGTTAAGATAAATCAGTAATTGTCAAAACTTTAAAGGCTTATATCTCGTGACCTTGACCTCTGGTGACCAAGTGACCTGAAACAAATTCATTGCCATTGACGATACCTATGCATGGATACTTTCATTTAGGTTTTCCGATGTTTACTTCCGGTTTTATATCCATTTGAAAATTGTAGTTTTTAAACTTTAAAGAGCTCTGACACGTGACCTTATATGCGTCACAAATTCTTTCACAGTCTTATTATGCTAAATCTGCTCTTTCAAAGGATATGCAAAACAATATTTTTAAATAAAAATAGCGCCTTTTGAATTTTGTAAATTTATTATTCCATCTGCTTGTAAAATATTTAATTCGAACTTCAGTTGAAGGGAGAGTACTACATTTAGACATGAATTTCCCCTCAACTGCGTTTGGGCGATACTCCATGGTAACATATAGTTCTCTCTTATTATACCTTGCGTTTGGGCGATACGATAATCATTAGTGTACTTTTTTAAATTGTAATTGTATGCAGGTTTTTTTTTACGTATGAAATAATGTTACATAATGTTGACCATTGAAAAGTTTTCAATCAAACTTTAATATATTTTTTCTTTGAACAAATTATCTAATGATAAATTTCGATCTGCATTTCAAACTATGAAGTATGAATGCTGTGCAGTCAGGTTCTAAATTGAGATTGGACTCTTCCATGTGTCCTATCTTGCATGTTAGAACTTATTTATAAATCTTAGAAAGTTTTTGATATTCGCTTTCCTCTGATGTATAACAAACTGTGATTACGCCTTTTCAAGACTTTTTTCATCAGATGACTTTTCACTTTTACAATTGTGTACTTTCCACATTTTTCCAATAACGAATGTAAAGCAAGCTGTCTTCTGTAAACTAGACAACATGGATTGAAAGATGTCACTTTTCACCAATGGAAGAAACTGGATGCGCACTGCATGGTACCATTCATGGTTCTAGTTTATGATTATTATACAGTGTAGGAGTAGATCTTGAATACAACACGAAGTTCAGATTATATTAAAATATATCGTGTTCTAAAATAGTTATCTAAACATAATATTAATATGTATTATTGTCTGTGACAGATTAAATTTGAATTGTATCAGAATTAAATGTTAATAATATTAATATTTATATATATAGATCATATACTAACATCGGCAGCTTTCTGATTAATCAAAAATGCATTATCTCTCGGCTTATAAAGTTTAAAAAAAAAAACATTTTCAACAGCAAGATAAATATGACAAGATTGAGGATTTGTGTTGCAATATCAATCATTAATTTGATATTTGTTCACATGAAATTAATGGGGTTTTTTTTTTTCAAAAAAAGGGAAAGTTTTATCTTTCTGTATCTCAACTAGACTGGCTAATCTAAATATTACTAATGAGTTTTCTGGTTAAAGAAGTTTTTCAAAGAAGAAATAACTAATAGTTTGGTCCCCATTGCCTCGGCTATCTTTCTACTAAGATTTTGAGTGTTAGTGCCAAATCTAAAGAATTAATTCAGACAAGTGACCGTATTGCCCTGTTCTCTTTTGTGAAAATTGTACTCAGGTTTCTGGAAGTGAATTATGAAAGAAGAAGGTGATAATTTATTTATGAGAAGTAACAAAATTTCAATGACATGTGACCTGTACTGCCCTGCTATCATTCAAGTATAATAAATGTCCGAAATAATTTCTGCCTGTTGGCATTGCTACATAATGAATTGAATTTCTGTCTCTCAGTCCGGATTATTGGGGATAAGATTCGTCTTGAAAACAGACAGAAGTGAATTGATGACAGTGAAGTAAAGATAATTCGATCATCTCTTTTCGCTATTCACTTGTCTGTTTGATTAGCGAGTGGATTTCTTTTGAAAGGTCATCATCACAATTTATGTTACTTTGATTCGGCTGAGGGACTGCGGGGGTTTAAGAGATCAATGGCCACTCATAAAACAGCAGGAAAAATCGATAGAAGCTGAAGAAAAAGACGTGTTTTTGCCTGAAACTACACGTTCTATTGCCACCTGATACCCTAACTTAGTCTTACTACATTTAGTTTACATAATCTATTTTAGTTTCCCTTCATTCCCCTCATCTTACAACTATATATAGATCTAAATACGCCATTTAGATTACGTTTAATGATGCCGTTGTCATGCAATGTTCAGCATTCTTTTATCCCATAATGATCTTAATTACACCAATCTTCATCTGTTACAATTACAGACAACTGATATCAGCTATCTTTTATTGTATCTCCTAAAGGTGATTTCGTCCGATATTTAGGACACACGATCTTCAGATTAAATACATATTTTTATTGATCTTACCGTACTGATTCATAAATATCAATAAAATTACTTTTCTTCATAGTGTGAGGAATTATTGTACTTGACTTTGACAAAATATGTCAGAAATTGCGGAAGAATTTAAAATTGTTATCAGGATAAAAGTAGTTGTCCACAGTCCTGTAGCCAGGAATTTCCCAGGTTTATATGGACTCGCGAAGCACTCAATCTTAACAGAATGTCAATTTTTAAAGTGCTTATTTGTTTTCAAGGGGGAGTAACTGGTGTGGTCTAAGGAGGTCAAAGTGTTTTTCCCTGACTTCCAAATAACTTAATGCTTTATGAATTGCCACAATACAACCAAATGAGTTTGATTTTTTAGATTATAGTACCACTTGAACATCAGTGTGTAAAATTATAAAGAAATTTGTCATCACTTTCGAACCCTCAATTACCCTGATCTAGGTCGGACTTTTAAAGGGAATGATCAATGTTGTTTGTGCATGTCTCTGAATATACACTGCTAATCACATTTACCTTAGTTATTTTTCTACTTCTATATTATGTCTTATAAACAATATTAATTTCTTTGTATTTTTCTTTCTTCTAGCTAAAGTTGATGATAAAGCAATGCATATGCATGCCATGGCCACATTACAAGTTTTAATTGATGCCCAGAATAAGAAAGAATCAATCAATGGAATTCAAAATGGAGCCTTTGACAAATCAGATACCCAAATTCACACGATTTCAAATGGTCAAGTTTCACCAGATAATCAACAAAATGGAGAAACCAGAAAGAGTCCGTCTGCTAGTCAGGAAACAACATTGACAATGTTAGAGTCAGACAGTCAACTCAATGGTAAAGTTACAAAACGTGATGTTGATGTCACTCTAAATAACAATGAATTGGGATCAACATCAGATATCAAATCGGACGTAAGTATTCTATGATATATGAATTATAAAATCAAAGATCAGAACCACAAATTAAGGAAAATCAAAGTCAAAGAAAGACATTCATGCCTATCAAGGTACGATAAAAAAAACATGGCAAACACACTTTGGCTTTGGCTTGTAGATTATCATCACAAATTACTTGTTGGTCCTTGGCCAAACCTCTTAGAAAGATCTCTCCCTCAGCTTCTATGCTTTTGAGAATTGTTTTGATTCCTAGTTTTCCATCTTCTTTGCATGTTCCTTTAGCAACGGCTATCATTTCATTTCATTACATTAATCCGTTGCTATCATGATAAGACTTTCTCGTCATTAATTTTGATTGGTCGAACGATTATTGCTCGACCAGTTATATTCCTTGTAACAAATTATTGCGGGAAAACTTTCGAATGACCAGACATCAAATTTCTTGTAGCAAATTTACCTTCTGATAATCGAGTCTCAACGGTCATAAATTGAATGTGACGTAGTGTTTTTAAAAAGAGGTTATTAGTTGTTAATGACGAGAAAACCCTGTCAATCCAGCAACGGTAGATAATGCCAATGTCTAACGTTGCTGAAGGAACATGTCTTCTTTGTGTCTGAATGCTAGGTTGATGATGATGTCCATTTTTCATTTAATTATTCTCATTTATACTGAAACCTTATCTTCTCTTCATTTCATCTCAAAAATAGATTTTCATCAGAAAAATATAAATTATTAGAAAAACGTGATTGATATCACAGAAAAAGAGAATGAAAATAGAATTTATTTTGTTATGAAGCCTTGAAAATAAATGTCTAATTAAATGAAAATACCAACTGAAAAACTTTTTCAATATTAGCAATAAAAATGCCATTCCTAACTACAGAGATGCCAGCGCATCCTGTATCTTCCATAATACTCAAAAGGGATTGTAAAGAGGTTTTCTAAACTTTGTATGTTTATTAGGGACACTGATAGCATCAATTTTTGCCATTTCAATTTCCATTCCGACGTCTGTGGTTCTTGCAATTCTAACGCGTTTTATGATGGCGAAACTGACAGTGACAGATGCTGTTGATATCTATGCATATCACTGTCAGTGACGTCGGAATGGAAATTGGAATTGGAATTGATGCTATCAGTGTCCCCGATACACATACAAAGTTTAGAAAACCTCTTTACAATCCCTTTAATGATGTCACCTTGAATGAAAGTAAATTTTGTGACATACGATAAAGAATTTGTAAAATTATATAATATGAGAGAAATTTTTGTGTTTAGTTTAGTCTTTAGAGAAGTTACATGAAATTAAATGTCATATTATATTCGTTAAATATTATAATTTCAGTCATCACCAAATTTTGAAGAAGTTGAAGAACCAATGGACCTATCGTGGCCAGATACATGTCGTGAAAGATTTACCTATATACTTGTAATACCTATTGTGTTTCTGTTGTGGATAACATTACCCGATGTCCGTAGGCCGGTAAGTCAACTAGTATTTCTTACGTTACTGGAGGAAATTTACTGCTAAAATTTACGAAGATTTCTTGACGTAAGAATCTTAGTGAAACACAAAATTTGGGATTTTACTTACGTAAGTCGGACTTAAGAAGTTTAATGGAACTGGGGACCAGAATCCATTTGTCCATTAAAGCATGAGACATTCTTGCAATTTTTACAAGCTCCAAAAAATGTCTTTTCAGGTATCTACCTTTTTTCAGCATTTTCAAGGATCGATTTGGGCCTTGAATTTATGTAAATACCCTCAGATTTAATTGAACTGCCCAAAAAAATTGCACAATCCCTTCATCTTATAATTTTCTGCATATATGTGTTTTCTATACAATGCATAGTCTTACTAAACGACGAATGTAATTTTTGACCTTCTAACTCTGATGATTATGGATACAGAGGGATTTGAAGGCTTAAATTTTGATAGAGAGAACATTATTACGGATTGGATTGGTCAAACAGTTAGTGAACATATCACTTTAATTTTTTATGGTCGAACTTAAATCACTATAAACATTTTCAAAATAACTGGCTCATTACAATAACATTTGGAACTTGATATTTACATAACGTGTAGGCGCCCTGTCTAAAAAAAAAGCTCAGTACCTATGAAAAAAATTGTCAGACAAAATTGTTTTTGAAGTTGTGAAATTCTGTAATTTGAGATGTTATTGACCTGTCTCCATTGTCTTATATTATTATCATTTTATATTCACAATATGTCTGTTATACACTCGTATCTAATTCAGAACTAGACTAGTGGCTAGATAACCTGTATACTATACGGTACGGTAGTCATCATATTGAATAAATTATAATTCAGCCAATCAGAATCATTCTTCAGATAGTGTCTTCTTCTTTCGCGGTAAAAATAGCCAATCAATATCAATCTCCATGCAAGAGTTGTCTTTTCCTGCCCATTTCCCGGGCAAGATGGCCGTTTATCATGATCGAGTCATTAGTTTCAAACAAAATGACGGAAGTTTGAGCATAATGGTCTGTTATAGAAACAGGTTATGAGTCTGTTTTTAGTATAATGTCATTAATCTGATATTTCTATAGATATATCTATGTATATATTCATCATATAAAAAACTATAGAAGACCCAGGGCCTTTCCTAATGAGAAATTTATTTTATAACGTCTTTTTTATGTAAATTTCAAGACAAGAAAATGATTTATTAATTTTCTTCATGTATTATTGTCACAAAAAATTAAATGATTTCAATATAATTCAATTTAAAATATAATGAATTCTGTTATATTTTTTTTGCAATTATATTTATTACGCATTTATTGCCATTTAAATTGAATGTCCATGATTTGATTTAGATCTTTATTGGACTTTTTAAAGTGATCCTAATACATGTTGAACTTTTTCAGAAGAATCATTGTAACAACGTTGTAAATATTACGTAATATTCATCGAGAAATACAATATGGTAGAGTCCTGTGCGAAATTTTGTTCACCTGCACAAAATATCCTCAGGTTCTTTTCAAAGTCTCGAATCACTCTCGGCATCATTTGATCTGTAGAGAAACAAAGCTGTGTCTGAAAATGTTGAAATTAATGTCTTCCAAGTTTCATTGCTGTGACATAACTCTATGGGTGCTGCGGTGGTGGCTCAGTGCGGTAAGGGCTTGCTTGCTAAGTTCAATTTCCAGGGTTCAATTGTTGTTGGGATGGGACATTATATCAGGGCCTTGTGTGTGCTCTAGTAATGCACTAGATTCCTTGAAAAAAAAAATAAGCTATCCTGGCAAAAATTTTCGTATTTTCTGCCCCCACTTAACCCCTGCTCTGCATATCCTCAATAGATGCAGAAAAGTAGGACGTAAAACTCCCTTTCAGTTTATTTCCGAGTCAATCAACTTTTCAGTTGACCCTTGTATAAAATTGTTGTTTCATTCTCCCAAAGGAAATCAGGGGTGTTTTTGATTTGCTACTGTCAGAAGTAGATTTCATCAACTAAGTTGTTTCATAATTCGGTTAAATAATTGAAGTGGAACATATTTGATTTGATTAGTTACTACTTGAAGAAAATAATTCTGATATAGCCAATATTATAAAGTGACAGGTGTTGGTGGGATATTGAGAGATATTAGAAAATTAATATTGAGATATATGATTATCTAGATTATAGCCATTGAATGATTGACGCGTTAATATTAGTCACAGTATTTTATTAACTCTGTTTATATCACTATATCAACTAGTGTTACGCAGTTTCTTTGGCCTCAAAAGTGACCCCTTCCGCTAAAACACTCTGCACGCTGTGCTAGCTTAGCTCTATTTGGCCCTTATATTTTTTTCATAAAATGCATTTGGCCCTTTACAAAAATTAATTGAGAAGGCCTGGGTTAGAGTCATATATAATGTCAGATAATATACAAAAGTCCAAAATCATGACAGTCTTATACATAAACCAGAATTCTTTTTTCAAAACAATGATATCTTTGGAAACATGTAAGTCCATGCAAATGAGTGAAAAAGTGTTACTTTGTGGTCTTTGAAAAGATTCAATTCCAAAATTTTCAAATTATATACTTCAAAAAACAAAAGTTAAGAAAATTGTAATAATAATAAACTCTTTTTTTTTTCATGGGTTAAAATTAGACCCAATACCACAAGTGATACGGTCTCACACTCAGCCCATGGTGGGAGTGATTGTTTTACAATCTTATGGCCACTGCTTTGATAAAAATACCTTCTTTTGATTTTTATAAACAAAAACCTTTTAAAGTATCTGTTACATATTTCTCTTCTGAATGTCTTAAAGCTGTATTGAATTCTGAACAGTGCATTATGCAAAGATTCATAAAAGAAGATAATGGAAGGAAGTTTTGTTTTTGTTTATAATTGTCTTATACAAATTTAAAAGTAAACAAGTCAACTTAAAGAGAAATATTCTGTTTGAACATGTAATAATTGTATGGAATATAATTAATGAGGGAATTAGTTTGAAGATTTGTGGAAGTTGATGATATCTTGTGATATGTTTGATGTTTAACTTATCAGGATGTTGATTACATGTGATAATGGTTGTCTGACAGAACTGTCATGTCAACCTAACTAGCAGATTGTCAGATTGTGTCATGGTGCCAGTCAGACACTGTTAACTTTCTGTTATAATTGCGTGTTTAAATGGTTTTGCATTCATTTAAAAACAAAACAAATCGTCTGATAAAGTGAAACAAGTCTGATACGGTACCTGGCTCCGATTGAAATTATCATTTATATGCATAGACCCATTTACATTTGGAAATATGAAAGCTTGTCGTACTAGATCTGAATCTGGCATCTTAATGGGGTTAAAAAGAAGGAAAGGAAGAACTTCCTTGAAAACGCACTTTCTTTGGTTTTGTAGGCCCAAACGGTTTTTTTCTGGTTGAACTCTTCAGGCACAACTATGCCAATATCGAATCCTACCTCTATATATTAATGTTAAAAAATATGGAGTCAAATGGCAGGTTAATTTGACCTGAGGTACAGAGCAAAAAAGCTGAGTTAATCATTTTTCTCCTGGAAAATAAGATAAGATCGTGATTTTAAAATAAAAATACTTCAGAAAATCAGGAAACCATTATTTCATAATAACAGGATCATCAATATTTAAACATTTTAATTAAAGTGACATATTGATTAGATATTTAGTGACATTTAAACAAAAGAGCATATTGAAGATCATAATGTAATTTTACAGTTTACTACTTAAATTTGTATTGTGCCTTTCAGTCCAAACATTTACATAACTATTATCTGGTGGAATTGTTTACCTAATGGCGATAATTTTAATCCTTGAAATTATGTGCTTGAAAAATTTCAAGAGATATACAATAAAGAGCAACTTAGATAAATGCTCAATTATGCAATTTTTATAAAGTATATTAAAACGTAATCATCAATAAACAAAGTTCTGTAAAATCTTGTCATTTGATCAAATATAGTTCACTATTTAGCTTTATTTTCTCTTGTAAATTATAAGGTTCATACCAATAAATTTAATTCAGGTTTTTTTTCTTACCATTGTTGAGTCTTCTAATGAAAATTATATAAAGTGGAAGTGTAATCAGTTTATTAAAGTACATTAGTACCGGTACCTATCTTGATCGTAATGGCGTTTACTCCTGATATTAGTTACAAAAAACTTGGGTCTTTTATTATTAAAGAGTGTTTTTTGGTATTGGCATTATTGAAATTATTCTGTGTTTGTTTAATTTGAATTTCACATACCTGGTTGTCATGGTGATTAATTGTTTACCTGAGTGAAATCGAAAAGGAAAAAAAGACTTGATTGAATCAATACCATAGATTGACTTAATTACATCATTTCCTCACGTTTATTTGACAAGTTGTTTGACGGTTGCTAGGGGATGTTAAAGGGGAATGTTCACCTTTTTTTTTGATCGATTTCGGCCTTGAATATATGCATATAGTCATCAGACATACGTACTAATGCACGAAAATCATATAATTCCTTAAATTATATTCCTACCTCAACATTTATCTTTTATTTTCTTTATATGTGTTTTCTATAAAAAACAGTCTTACTCAACAGCGAGTCGTAATTTTGACTTTCAAATGCCGATATTTGTGGGTACAGGTGTGTTTGAAGGCTTAAATTTTGTAGGAGAGTTGTGAACCTTATTATGGATTAGAATAGTTAAAAGATTCCAGGCTCTGAGACTAAAAGTTTTTTGGTCAATAGTTAGTGAACATATCCCTTTAAAGGTGAAGAATGGAATAATGTTTTCAAGACATTTCATGACATCTAATGATTCAATTTAAATAAAATAACATTGTAGCTAACAACACAATTAATGTAAAGTATTTCCAAATTAATGTTCAGTGCTATTATCCTCACTGCATGTATTCTTCAACGTGATTAAAGAAACAATACCAGAAAGAAAAACAATCAAAATAAAACAATATCAGAATAAGCGTGAAAGCTATAAGAAGATATCAACTACGAGTGGTGGCACCAATCTTTTGGACCTGGGGGTTTAAATTGGGGGGCAGACTTATTAATGGGACTTTTTATGGGGGGTGATGGGGTCAAACGTCAACAAAAATTTTTTATACGCCCACATTGAAATGTGGTCGTATATTGCCGTCGCCCCTGTCCGTCCGTCGGTCCGTCGGTCCGTCCGTCCGTCGGTCCGTCTGTCCACAATTGGCTTGTGAACGCAATACAGACCACAGTTTTGGTTGGATTTGAATTAAATTTTGTATGTAGGATTATATTCATAAGATCTCGGACAAGTTCGAACGTGGGTTTGATTCGACTAAAATTCACGGAGTTTTACACCCAAAATATGGTAAAAATGGCTTGTGAACGCGATAGAGACCACAGTTTTGGTTGGATTTGAATAAAATTTTGTATGTAGGATTATATTCATAAGATCTTGGACAAGTTCGAATTTGGGTTCGATTCGACAAAAATTCATGGAGTTTTACACCCAAAATGTGTTAAAAATGGCTTGTGAACGCAATAGAGACCACAGTTTTGCTTGAATTTGAATACAATTTTATGTGTAGGATTATATGCAAAAGATCTTAGACAAGTTCAAATTTGGGTTCGATTCGACAAAAATTAATGGAGTTTTACACCCAAAATACGTTAAAAATGGCTTGTGAGCGCGATAGAGTCCACAGTTTTGGTTGGATTTGAATAAAATTTTGTATGTAGGATTATATTCATAAGATCTCGGACAAGTTCGAATTTGGGTTTGATTTGACTAAAATTCACGGAGTTTTACACCCAAAATATGTTAAAAATGGCCTGTGAACGCGATAGAGACCACAGTTTTGGTTGGATTTGAATAAAATTTTGTATGTAGGATTATATCCATAAGATCTCGGACAAGTTCGAATTTGGGTTTGATTCGACTAAAATTCACGGAGTTTTACACCCAAAATATTTAAAAAATGACTTGTGAACGCGATAGAGACCACAGTTTTAGTTGGATTTGAATAAAATTTTGAATGTAGGATTATATTCATAAGATCTCGGACAAGTTCGAATTTGGGTTCGATTCGACAAAAATTCCCGGAGTTTTACACCCAAAATGTGTTAAAAATGGCTTGAGAATGCTATAGAGACCACAGTTTTGGTTTGATTTGAATAAAATTTTGTGTGTAGGATTATATCCATAAGATCTTGGACAAGTTCGAATTCCGGATCGATTCAAGAAATATTTACGGAGTTTTACACCTAAAATATGTTAAAAATGACTTGTGAACATGATAGAGACTACAGTTGTGGTAGGAATTTAATAAACTTTTGTGTGTAGGATAATATCCATAAAATCTTGGACAAGTTTGAATTCCGGATCGATTCGACAAATATTTACGGAGTTTTATTAGTTATGAAATTCGATGCTTTATATTAACAAAATATTGGATGAATTCAAATCTGAACACCATCCAACAAAAATTAAGATAGTAACATTCCTTGATATATTGACAATTTATGTAGTGTAAGTGGGCGTATATTGCTAGGCAACCACTTGTTTTAGATAACATTTATTTCGTGCATTTTGATACATGTTTTGGGGAAAAAATATACAAAAAATCATTTTTGAATGTTCTAAAAAATAAAGTAAGGGGTACAAACTATTTTTCTGAAGTGGCAAATGGCCTACCTGTATCCCAACTGATAACGTCATTGAGTAGCCTACATGGAAGCTATACTAATAGTCAGTTTGACATGTAGCACCAAACAATTAGCATAAAGGAGTAATTATTCCAGCAAGCATATATTCTGTATGATAATTAAATGAATGATTATCATGTTTAAAACATGAAATGCTTATTAACTGCGGAATTTTAAAAAATATGTAAAAATTAAAAGAATATTCATTCTCCCTGAATCTATAATGGCTTAACAGTTAAAGAAATGCTCACAAAAACAAAATGTTAGAACTTCCATGGTGCCATGTGGTGCTTTTTGATATTTATAAGAAGATTTTGAGATAAAAAAGAGCAATGATCTTTTCCTATGGAGCAGTTAGAAATCTTTTGGTGCCATTGTGTCTTATGACATTAATAATTGATAGATTTTGAACCGATTTATGACATATCATTATCTTTGAAGAATAAAGAAACCAAGTACTTACTATGAACTATTTTCAAAATTGTACGTAGGCATACAATGCTTTGTGTCTTGGCAGCATGCAGTCTCGATAACATGTAGACTGACATTTACAATCACAGCAGAAGTCTTATTAACACCAGATTTTGTTGACCTCATAGTTTTATGTGAAATATACAAGTCATATTTTAGAGTTGCCAATGCTGATGATTATGGATGGATACACTGGGATTTAAAGGCTAAAATTTTGAGGAAGAATTTTCAATAACTCAATACAACTTATTAGCTGAGCGAAAAAATTACAGGTTCTGAGACTAGATTTTGATTGGTTGACTGAATTGTGAATGTAACACCAGAAAGGCTTCAACTGGGTCTTGAAGCAGGGGCCACCAATTTTTTATTCTCTGATATTAGAACTGCTTTGTGTTTCTAGTTCTGACAAGAGACAAATCTACAGCCCTGGTAAATAGAACAACAGCAAGCCTTGGAAACCTATTGCTTACAGCTCTTGTTGGTTCTTGAGCATTTTGTTTCTTGTTCAAGTTTCACTTGAATTGTACTTAACATTTCTGCTCATTGTTTATTTTCCTGCCAAACCTTGTCATTCCATCTTGTCATTCCATCTTCAACCATTTTCTACATTCCTTGACATTTATAAACATTTAAAGGAAATAACCAATAAATGACAGCAATGTTTTCATTGTATATCTAATTTGGAATCTGTTTATATAACCGACATTTACGTAGATGAAAATATACAGAGATAATTTGATAGTAGAATTGATAGTATTCAATCGAGACAAGACAATCATCAGTTTATAATAACAGGAAGTCATTAAAGGTAGTCCAAAACAACCTGCCTCTTATTAAAGTCTATATTACCAGGTGTGGATCCAGGATATAGTAAAATAGTGAAATATAACATGCTTCAAATTCAAAGGCATGAGCGGTATTAAGACACAAGCGGCAAATTTTTAGAGGGTTAGGTCAAATTGGGTACCAGGATATGCACTGTAGGCCAGGGAGTCCCCTCCCCCATGGATCCGCTCCTGATCTGTTTATCAGAGTCTGCTTTAGATCGAATCATTTGCATACCCTAGAATTAGTCCATTATTTCACCAGTGTCTCAAATTGCCAAACTAAAAAATTGTGGTCCAAGAGTTATGTGCTCCGTACAAGTTCTGATTTTTCTAAATAGATATTTTCTTTTTTCCAACCCTAAATAACAAATTTTTAGGCAAAACTGGAGATGTTTCGGACTGTTTAATTGTTGCCATGGGGAGAGAAAAGATTCTTATTAATCTGACAATTATATATAATAATATGGTCAATAACTGGTGATAAAAATTTGTGTTTATTTTGGCGTTGTTGTATACGTTGCTGGCCACGAGTTTTGATAGAAAATGATACTATCATTGTGTCGTATTCTAGTCCTATTCAACTTCCACGAATCATATTATCTTGTATTTTTCTTATTGATTAGTAGATGTATAATGAATGTTATTAGAGATATTAAATGTCAAGTTTAAAGGAATAGGACTGTCTTATTATGTTGATATTAAAGGGATTGTAAAGAGGTTTTCTAAACTTTGTATGTGTATTGGGGACACTGATCAATTTGCTACTATTGATATCTATGCAGTTCAATGTCAGTGACGTCATAAAACTTGTGGGTTGTAGTGGAATTGCAATAATCACTGATGACAGAATGGAAATTGGAATGGTGCAAATTGATGCAGTATCCCTGTTACACATACAAAGTTTAGAAAACCTCTTTACAATCCCTTTAAGGCATTTGTAAGAAGGGCAAATTAAAATACCAAGGTTGACGTATTTAAGATAGCAACTGAATCTAAGTATTCACATCATTAAATTGGTTGCTTTTACAGTGTTCACAAAACAATAACTGGTTCTTTATGGATCCTTGATTCTTTGATTATATGATTTATAGTGTTCTGTTATAAATACTGGATTAACTGAGATGTGAATACAAGAGTGAGCAAAATGCCAAATTAAATGGCTTTTCTTGATGTTTTAACTCTGACATATTTGTTGGTTTTGTCTAAACTGTTTCTATGTTTTCAGGAAAAAAGGAAATGGTTCTTTATATCGTTTCTTGGTAGTATATTGTGGATTGGTGGGTTCTCCTATCTAATGGTATGGTGGGCTAACACTGTTGGTGTTTCGATTGGAATTCCAGATGAGGTGAGTAGAAAATCTACCTTGTGCAACATTTTTTGGGCTCATCAGGTCATCACTTTTTAACAACATAAGTCCAGAGTTTAATCTTGGTATAAGTGATGATAGTATTGATACCTTTAAACTTTTTAACAACGTTTCCCCAGTATCAATGTCTGTGAGAGAGTTCTGAAGACTTTAGTAGAGCGAGTATATCAAGTTGTATGTATTTTACAGGTGATGGGATTAACAATATTAGCAGCAGGTACCAGTATACCAGATCTTATCACCAGTGTTATTGTTGCCAAGAAAGGTTTTGGTGATATGGCTGTATCCAGTTCAGTTGGTAGCAATATCTTTGATATCACTGTGGGGTAGGTTTTTAAAACATATCTTATCCCTTTATTGGTTAGCCATTTCTGACAGTTTAAACTTGTTATGTTTACAGCAGGCCTTCTCAATTAATTTTTGCAAAGTGCTGAATGCATTTAATGAAAAAAATATAAGGTCCAAACCTAAAAAATTCAGACATTAATGACATTAACAAGAAAGCTTGAGTGGAGAAAATAAAAATGAACCACAGTCATAATAATTCAAAAGACTATTGTAATCACTAACAAATAGATAATATTGAGTTAATTATCAATGCCTATTTTCACCTAGTTTACATGTAATTTGTGCCCTGATCTAATTTACTAGCAAAACCAACAGTAATTTAGTCACTGAAAGGTACTCTCTACAATCTTATCAAACTGAGCACTTATCCTTTAGGAAAAAATAAAACACCCGATAACATGCAAAGAGTAGATAAAAAGTCCATAAGCTTATACTGAAAGTAAATGTAGCTACGTTACGTGACTAATCCCTTTATCAAGCAAAAAAAAATAATAAAATTATTAAAAGACGAGAAAGGTCCTTTCCCTAAGAGAAACAACACTCATCTTATCCTTATCCAGATCATCTTATACAGATACATATGTATTTTTCTATATGACTACAGAAAACATTGATTGGAGATTGAAAACACCTGACCCAGAGGATTAATGATAGCTTCCTGTTTTATAACTTACAATTATCATAACTAGAAATCCAACATGTCGGTCAGATTAATTGATTTGTGGAATGGAAACTGTACTTTTACAACTTTTATATTTGTTACCTTTTGCTCATCTTAGAACTGGGAGCCGATTGACGATTGTTAGATGATTGCTAACTATTAAACCTGAAGGTCCAGGGTTCAATCCCAGCATGGGTTGAGATGATACCTTTGGATTTTTCAACCCGTTTTCTGCCTGTCAGTGATGCAGGTCGGAGGGGCTGACATGGAAAAAGCATCTAGTAGTTCAGATGGGACAATAAACTGAGGCCTTTTGTGGTATTGGCTGTGCATTTTTAAGATCCCTTGGCAGTTAGAAATCGAAAATGAGAGTAGACGCTTAGGATGAACCAAATTGAAGCAAATATTAAACCCATGCAAATAGACGCTTAAATTTTTTAGTAGGTTTCAACATATTGGTTTCATATTTATCTCAACCTTACCAATACATTAGTCAATAATACAACTGTAGATATATATTGTGCTGATTATCAAATGATTATTGACATAAAAAGACTTGATAATCAGAATATTATCTAACAATCTAGAGTTATATAACTTTACCATGTTTAAATGATGTATATGTTTCCATGACAACCAGTATTTTTATTTATATACTATATAAATCAGATAAAAAACAAAGACTATTGTTATTTTGTCATTGTTTCAAAATCAATAACAGGTTCCTGCTTCTTTCAAGATATTTCTATCCTTGTATATAAGGCTTGGTAGAATTTAATCTGCAGTAAGTATACAATACAATGTATAGTGAAGAATTAAGCAGACTCCTGCCAGGGATACTAAGTATGAACAAAACAATTTAAATCCTCAAATTTATGGTTATTCCAAGAGGAAGTATACTTTTTATCCAAACCACAAATATGGAATCAAAATCTATTAAACCTATAGGATAGTATTTTATTATTCAAATTTAAAACAAAGAACATATTTTGTAAAGTAAAGCATTTAAACAATCAGTTACCAAGGGCATATATATAATGCAAAATTTTCAACGAGGTGAAAATACTGTAGGGGTTGATAAAGAGGTTATGGAACATTCCATTCTAAACAGAAAACAGACCATTTTCATGCAGGAAAACCTCAATTCTTGCTGAAAACACCACTTTTTGTGTTAAACAGCTTGTGGTCTTTGACTTGAAGACAGAATTATTGTGACCTTCAACTTGCTTTGATGCCTTTTGTTAACATCCTTCTTTTGATGGTTTTCTGTTGGGACAAACTTCTATAAATGGTTAATTCCTATACCAAGCTATTCATATTTTATCAGATTAATCTTGGCAGCCTTAATGCAATGATTTTTCTTTCCGCAGAAATAAATTATTCCACACGTCAAGCTGCTATTATCAAGTTGACAAATTAGCCTCAGAACACCATTAAATAATTGCTTCAGATCATTAAAAAGAAATTCTGTTAAGATTTATTGTTGCGATATATCAACCTTAAAGCTGTATACCGCAGTCATAAAATATTTCATTGGATAGTATGTAGAACTGTCAGTAGGGGAAACGCTTAGCCATATGATGTATCGTCATTTCTCATTTAAAGGGGGGGAGTATGCCCTCTTCTTAAACCTTGAAATACACAATTTATCACAATAAATAAAAACAAAGAACTTCCTTCCGGAAATCCTTGAACTGGCACAAATGGCTCTATTTATAGTTTTCTACATGAAGAGGCACTTGGTTTTAGACTGAGCTGTACACTTTGCTGGGGCTTATGGATTTTGCATTGGTGTTATGTCAATATGCCTCTTGCTAAATGCAGAGGTAAAAAAAGAATTGCAGAAGTTATACCGTTTATAACATTCTTACAGATAATTGAGATAATCATCATGATATTGAGAAATGTAGTTATAGCCTATATTAAGCTCTAGGAGTCGGAACAAGGTTGGTCGTTACATGATAAGTTAACGTTCCATTCCAACGGTTGGTGATATTGCAATGAGTTGGTAAAGCAAATATTTAGACTAAATCCTTTTAAAATGCAGTTGTTTTAACTCTGTCCACAAGACATCAATCAGATTTGACTAACTGCTTCAACTAAATAAACAGCACTGTTTCTGACAGACTGGTTAATAAAGAATTTAGTCATTTACAGGCTTGATATACAGGTCTGATTGAGAAGAAATGAGATAACTCTAGTCTCTCGACATGAATTATTTCTAATTAATGTCTTCAGTTTTTCTGTCGCTGTAAATAATTGAACCATGGTTGGTTCCGTAATCTACTTCATCAATGATAAACGATAGGAACATTTATTACTCGAATAACATTTTCAGAGCTTTTACATTTACTTTGATGTCTAATTAACTTTTGATAAAGATTCTCAGTCCAACAGATTTTAACTTTAAAAAACTGATATGTTTTTACAAGATAGAAAAGGGAGATATTCATTTATTTTGTACAAACTACAAAAAATTCATACACAATAAAAAATTATAAAAGGATAGGCCTACATGGAAGAGGAATTAACAGAGGTTATATTGGTGAAAGCCTGGTCCCAAATCTCTTTATATTTATGTGAATAAAACATTGTTTAAAGCAAATTGAATTATATCAAGGCTTCGAAATTTCAACACTTAAAGTGAAATTTTTCACCAATATTATTCCGCACATAGGCATATCACAATTTCTTGCTAGTCATCATTAGATGCCAATGTTTACTTTGTCTTAATTTCTTTTATTTTCTTTTTTCAGATTACCGTTTCCCTGGCTGTTAAACAGTGCCATTAATTTGGGGAAATCTACACCAGTGAGCAGTAAAGGGTTATTATGTTCGATAGTTCTATTGTTTTTAATGTTAGTAGCTGTTATTTCCACCATTGCAATAAGTAAATGGAAAATGAGCCGACTGTTGGGATGTTCTATGTTCGTTCTCTATGTGATTTTCTTGACACTTAGTGTGCTTTTAGAATTAGAATATATCATTTGTCCTGATAGATATTTATTTTAACAGTAGGACATGGATACCGTTCTATTTTAAATGCCCGATATATCAGCTGGTTTGATATTGAATGATAAACTGTGGTCTTGCTGATGATTGTGGGATATTTATAAATACGATAGAAACTAAAGTGGAAGTAGAAAATAGTATTGTTTGCCACTATTAATAGAAATATGGAAAGAGTTTCTCAAAGTGCCTTCTGTAACGGAAAAGTTTTTGTCTTGCTGTTTGAAATGGTGAAAAGAAAATGACAATGTGGCATAATAACAAGGAAAAGATTTTTTAACTAATGAAGAAGTATCAACATTAGTTCTGTTAGTCCCTTTCTAGTTCCACCATTATTAGATTAAACTTGAAATAAACTTTACTACGTTTTAAACTGTGATTAATAGATAGTTGTATATATATATGTACAAACAAACACGTTTTACATACTTTTGATCGAATGATCGATTGAACAGTAGCCCGCTTAAGAGCTGGTAGACCAAAGCTTGTTTTCATTGAGACAGCCAATCATAAAAGGGATTGTTCAGTGGTTTTCATATTTTGTAGGAATATCAGATATACTTATACCTCCATTTGTACCGATTCGATTCCCTGTCAGCTTCTTTGGTTCCAGCAATTAGAAATTCCTGTCTAAATTGTGACGTTAAAGGGATTGTAAAGAGGTTTTCTAGCCTTTTTATGTGGACGAAGGACACTTCCAACATCTATTTCGTACATACAAAATATTCATTGGGTGCCCGCGGTTCCTGTTATTCCAGAAAGAAAAACAGGAAGTGACGTCACAATCTTGGAAAAATGGGACTGGACGATCAGGTACAGGGCATTATAAATACATGTTGTTACAACGCTATGACCTATATGATATCGTTGTAACAACATGTATTTATAATGCCATGTACCTGATCATCCAGTCCGATTTTTTCCAAGATTGTGACGTCACTTCCTGTTTATCTTTCTGGAATAACAGGAACCACGGGCACCCAATGAATATTTTGTATGTAGGAAATAGATGATGGAAGTGTCCTTCGTCCACATAAAAAGGCTAGAAAACCTCTTTACAATCCCTTTAATATAACATTTACCATTTTAGCCAAATGAAGTTTTTGCAATAGTGAGGTCATACAGTGTGCAAATGGAAGAGAGTTTTAAAGTGTACCTGATATTCTCATTAAAGGAATAGTCAGAAAACCTTTTTATAATCCCTTATGAACATCTAAGTGCAAACATTTTGATAAAAGCATATGTCTTAGCTGATGCGTTTAATTCAGCTAAAACAAATCTTGTTTTCACTCGATCAAAAGTATTGTGACATCCTATAGGTGGTATTCATCTGACATGAAATTGCGTTAGCTTACCAACAAATTGAGCCAAAAGTCAATCTCTCTCTTGTTTTGATATTATAGTTGTGAGATATTTTGGTGCAAATTGTTGTGAATCTGAAACAACTTGATGTTAATGAATATACGTATTATGTTCATATTTGTATAAAGTTTATTATTTATTATAAGAACTTTGTTTTTTATATGAAAACCTCAAATTTACCAGTTAGGAAAAAGGGTATATGATTTAAGTGCTGGTTTGAAGATATGAATACTGTATTCTGTGGTTCTGTAAACTTTATTTCAGCCTTATGATACCATTTCCAACACTATTGATTTGAGGCTCCAAATTTTTGAACAGTGACAATAGTGTTATTCATAACAATCTTATTCTGATATGTCTTAATATTCTCTAAGTTCTTTGTCTGTGAATTCAAATATGTTGCCAAAGTTTTGTTAAAAAAAGTGTTGAAACTGACCCATTCCATATGTAGGTCACAGTTGATATTACTATTTTGGAGCATCAATCAGCTATGTTCAGCTAAATATTAATAATAGTTTATTCTTGTATAGCGCATTACATGATAACATAAAATATTGCATAAAATCTCAATGCGCTTAAAATTAACAAATTACCTCAGTCTATACAATCCCAGTAAATGTAATATTTCCTTGAAAATAACAGAAATAGTTTTCTTTTGATCTCATTGTTAAATATTCTCTTTTTCATTGTGCATTCTAAATAGACTAGAAAAGGATGATTTTCTGATGTGTCAAGGAGATCTGAGAGATATCTTGCAGTATACTGCTAAATTTATTGATATTTATATTCAAAATATGCTTAGGCCTATACAAGATAATACTTAATTTAGAAATATAATTTATCTTGTCTTGTACAAAAAAACACATTTGTTTGAACAATACCGAAAACATTATTTCTGAATTTTTGACACATCATGAAAACTATTCCCTAGTTTGTTATTAGTGAGCTCTAGATAAAAATTATTGAGCCATTGTTTAAAGAATAAATTATTTATTAGATTAATAGTTATTAACAATAAACATATAACCTGTTATTTATTTATTTATTTATTAGTCTTTTCCAGATTATAGTCCCATGATTATTGTTATTACTTGTTAAATCTGCGGGGCAGTGTTTTAGACATCAGGGACCTGTTTCTCAATTCCAAACTTACGACAAAATTTATTGTAATATTTTTTGAGAAACAGGGGCCTGGACTGGGAAGAAGTTTGCAACTTGGTTAATTACTGCAGAGGTTTTACTCTCAAATACTAAACTATGATCAAGAAATACAAAAATAAAATACATGAAATTAACTTTTGAAACGACCAATCTATTCATCTGAATTATGCTTTTGAGGATAAGGCCCTAATATTCTTTGAGGATGAAATTATATATCAAAAGATGATCCTCATGTTTAAATGTCAATTTTGCTTTTTTATATCTTGATGACTAGTTGAATTACTTTTATAATTGCTAAGCAAAATTGTCGCCCAGTCCAAGTCTAAAATGAGGCCCTGTAAACCCTTCTGTGATAAATATTGGTGATATTTTACAAACAATCAAAACATATGAAATATTACAACATTTCCATTATTACATATCATAATGCTTTTTGGAGTTGTTACTTTTCACGCTTGTGCTAAAACCACATTTTTGCTTTTAGTCATAATATATTTAGATTTACTTGCTACTTGAATAGTTATGTAACATAATGTGATAGAAATTTGCTTATATTATTAGCTACCCTTACATTATCTATATTTATTTGAAAATTGATGTTACCCATGTCTAATAAATATAATAGGTAGAGCTACTAGCCGTATATTCTTGTGGTTTGTCAAAGCTTGACCTATATTAATTCAAAACTTGCTATTGCCAATCTCTCATGAAAAATCATAATAGATTTAAATTCATAATAATGTATGATAAAATTTAACCCATTCTGATTAAAATACACATTTTAGATATTTTGTTTGTTTTCTGTGGGTCTCCTCTAGTCTAACAAGATCTGACTATAATATATAAGAACAACTATATTAATTTGTTACCAATACTAGTTTATTACTATTAAAAAATAGTGTATTGTAAGTGAAATAAAGGAGTAACCCACATCAACAAATTAAGCAAAATATCCAGGTTTGTATTTTATTCAGATGGATTTTGTACAAAAGTAAATAGTATAATCTAATAAAATTGTAAAAAGTGCACATAGTTACTTTAATTTATTATCAGTTATTTTATAGAAAGTCAAAAGATATTTCTGTACATGCAGTGACAATTCAAAGCATAAACAAACATGGATAGTAAAACATTTCTGGTGGATAAAGTGATGTTACACCATTTGGCTGTGACAATATGACCTGTTGGTTTCCTCCCATGAAATATAATACACTGTTGTTGTTTAAGTTAATGATGTGCCTGCATGTGCATTCATACCTTTGACCTACTATATGTTATTTTGAATATACATGTATTTATATGTATTTATAGTTTTTGTCTCTATTCCAAGTCTGTGAAAGTAAATTGAATCTCAATTTTTGTTAATTTTTTTAGTCTATTTATTTATGATATTTGATCTCTGTATTTGTATATATTTCATTGGACAATATGTCTCTAGAAATCTTTATGGCATACATTTATCTGTAGAAATATGAAATTGAATACAGATTTGGCTCAAATTGCTTGCTGAAGTTCTTATTATACATTTGCATGAGCCTTTGATTTTACTTAATATTTTAATTTACATTTCCACACATTCCATGATTTGAATCTCTAATTCTTAATTGAATACAAGCAATGCTTCTGTTGGAAACAAATATCAAGACTAAGAATGTTCAGTGATAGACCAAAACATGTGTCTCTATTGCAGTCTCTGACAACTTAGCCATCTTTCTAAGTATATTAGAGTTCAGCAGATCTTAATTGAATACAAGCAATGCTTCTGTTTGAAACCAAACAAAACATCTGTCTCTATTGCATATATCAGTGTTTGGCGGATTTTAGGAATCTTAATAATGTAGGTACAACCTGATGAATGGGAAAGGTCCCAAATAAAGAGGACTTTGTCCCAATAGCTATCAGAGGCTGGAAGAGATGTTTCAGTTTAGTGCAGCAAGTCAAGCTCAGACAGATACAATATCAATTCTACCCTACTCTTCTCAAAACTTTATTAGTTTGAATATTTTCTAGTGATTATTACATATGTTGACAAAGCAATATCATCAATAATAGTTGTTGTAAAGAGAATTCTCTACTTATTCCAATAATTTAGGAAGCAATGCCATGTCTTGGGAATAAATAAAAAATCTTGCTGTTACATTGTAGCCTATAGTAAAGTAATTTCATTTTTACACTGACAGACTGAAGCATTTTGATGGCTATAGAAAATTCATAACTTTTTTTGAGAAAGAGGACCATAAATGAATAGATCGAAATTAAAACTATTATTACTTTGTTTTAATTGATTTACCATGACAATTATCATAATAATGATAAACATTTATTTGATATAAATTCCAATACTCTTATTCTTTTATATTATTTCATTAATTTCATTTGGATGTATTTGCATATAGTAAAATGTAATTGACATAAGACTTTTATTTACAAAAGGCTTATTGTATGTACAAAAGGCTTATATGTACAAATTATTGTATTTACAATATGTTTATTGTATTCATAGATTGTATTTTACAAACTTGTTTTTGAGTGTTCTCAAGCTAATAATAAATCCAGTAGTTGAATTTGTTCTAAATTGTTGTGTAGTT
Source organism: Lottia scabra (assembly GCA_029955415.1). Lineage (NCBI taxonomy): Eukaryota > Metazoa > Mollusca > Gastropoda > Lottiidae > Lottia > Lottia scabra. Next base: position 11,421,715 of record JARJEI010000009.1, read on the forward strand.
TAGTCTCAATTTATTAAACTATGCATGCCACACCCCATCCTTGACTGTGAAGCCAAATATTAGAAACATCTGTTGGTGATGGGTTGGGTATATCACTTGACTGTATTTACTAGGAAGTGTACAAAATTCAATTTACAAAAAATGATAGACTGTAAAATTTTTTACATTTGTGTATTTATCGCCAGACCAATATGTATTTGGTTGATCATCTCACCCCCTTAAACAAAATGAAACAGTTAGTGTAACAATCTTTTATTAAAGATTAAAAATTTAATCCATAAAAACTGGCCCACTTGAAACCATGATGGTGCAGAGCCCTCTCAACCTCTCTACACAGTTACTTTTTTGAGTCAAGATTACTTGAGGCTGTCTAAATGTGACTTAATATCTCAATAATAAGATTAGCCCTAAACTTAAATTCCAGTTGGGCTTCATTTATCACAATTGATGTTGCAAATTGTACTGCATAATCCCAATAGATTATTCTCTGTCCACACTCTGTTGCAAATAGTTGTTCACTGAAGCAACAATGGGTACATAATACTTGAACCCAGATCAGGAGCTACTGGCAGATTTGGTAGTTATCTTTTTCCTATTTATTTCTTGGAAGATGAGGATGAAATGTTATTCTGTGTTTGAATTGTTTTAAATAAAGTCTCTGTTAATTATTATTAACTCTGTGTGATTTATTGAGTTTATGTGATAGTTGGAGTTGATTGCATTCTGATACAAGAAAACTGCTGTTGTCCAAACACTGCTGTATGTTGTCAATCAGATCAATGCCAAGATTTTACCAAATTCCAACTGTTAAAGTGGATCTGTATTTTTTCAACAACCCTTTTCTATAAAATCCTTTGGCGTCATATGAATTTCCTTCTTTAATCCTGGAGAGATAATGTGCATAATACATATCGTTTTTAGAAGCAGTTAAGCATAATCCCCAGGACTTTAAGGAGAACACTGGATCAGCTTCAGATCACGAGATGGGATTCATTGAGACCATTCAAAGAGCTTTTGCGCCTAAGTTTTCGAAGCGTCCCGGCTAGGCAAAAGTATTCTTCGACAGTACAACTTTCAGTTTGGTCTTTAACATTTCTCGTTACCACCCGGAGGTTAATTTACCCCACTTTGAAAGGAGATCATGAGCACTAAAATCCATGGAGATCATGAGCACTAAAATCCATGGAGATCATGAGCACTAAAATCCATGGAGATCATGAGCACTGAAATCCATGGGAAGACCCACCAATCTACTGATCAATGGAGACCAATGTTTGGCTTCCAGATCAACTATCCTGTCTAACGAGCAAGCAACGAGCCCAAACTCTGGACTTTGGGGACACCAAATCTATAAACTTGAGGGAGCCCAAACTCTAAACTTCAGCATGACCAAATCTATAAAATTCGGGAAAAACCAATCTCTGGACTTCGGGGATACCAAATATATAAACTTGGGGGAGCCCAAACTCTGAAGCTACAGCGACACCAAATCTATAAACTTGGTGGAACCCAAACTCTGGACTTCGAGGACACCAAATCTTTAATAGATTTCAGCATGACATAATCTGTAATCATAGGCGTAGGAGACAGGGGGGTAGGGGGGAGGGGGCAGCTGCCCCCCCAAAAAGTATGTTTTCGGGCAAAAAGTTCCCAAAAAATCGGGCAATCAATGGGAAAACATTACTAAAATTCGGGCATAAGTCGATCTGCCCCCCTGTTGAGTCGTGGGCCCCTACGGCTATGTCTGTAATATTCATGCAGCCCAAACTCTCGACTTCGAGGACACCAAATTTATAAACCTGAGGGACTTCAACGAGCCCAAATCCAGAGAGACACCAAATCCAAAATTCTGAACTATACAGCGAGACCAAATCTATAAACTTGAAGAAGACCAGAGTCTTAGTAGAACCAGGATGTGACCTTCGGTTCTTCAATTTCTCTGTTATTTGCTTATTGGCTGATCTTTGCAGGAATTTACAGTATTTGTTTTTTACACTATACATTTTTTTCAATCGACATTTTGTTATTTGAAGAAGTATAATTGGGTGTGATCAATGAGGAGATGTAAATATTTCACCATAAAAAACGACTTTTATTGTTAGAAATCGATGTTAATAGTCTTAAAGTTGCCACTGTTGTGTGAAAAGTGTTGATAAGGATATTAAAATCATTAGAAACCTGTCAATAAATTGATTCAACAGCCCATAATATTGATTCAGTCTACATTCTTTCATGTTGAAATCGATCCAGAATACCTTAGTAAGTCCCATAATTTAGTGAAGTCTAGACCCATTGGTGATTCCAAAATGTGGGCTAACAAAAAGTTATCACCATTCCAAATTAGAAAGATGCAATCAGGTAAGAGCAAGATTCCGAAAAGCCTGCAAATGGGGTTTGCAGTCGAACTAAGTATTCAAATAATGTATATCCTTGACAGTTATCGGCTTAGGCTAGGATTAACTGTAAAATTATAGCCATCTGATAATGTATAGACGTGTACTATGCTATCAAGGTCTCAGAACCTTTTAAAGATATTTGGCCTGGGTAATTTTTGATGAGATGCAAATATTTGATGTTAAATTAGCCTTATGACTTTTAACTACTTAATTTCACTCTTCAGGGTCCTAAATTACCAGTAAATTTTTAAAATTAACTTTCATTTTGAAACTTTATAAAAATAGGACCCTCATTTAACTTTATTTGCAATGTTTGCTCTGCATTTTGCTAATGCAAATTTTGCAAAATTGACTAAAAGTACTGTACGCAATGTTGAAAAGATCACAGTTCAATGGAATAAATAGTCATAAATATATCCCAAATGAAGCTCTTTCGTCTATGTTTATGAAACGACATTTTCCGAGTCATGGTAGAGTGGTAAGTATTATTGGAAAGCCACTGGGCATCAGATAAGAGTGAAGTTGTAAAGTATTATGGCCAATGATTAAAGGGAGGCAAATCCATTTAGTGAGCTTATTATTTCCCTTGAATATTTCCAACATGGCGACTGCCACGCAAAGCGGTTTGTTGACATTTTGGTTTTTCTGTTTTTACAGCTAATACTAGCCATATCAAAAGGATTTCAGATGAGGCATATGTTTATTTTTCATTCTCCAACTTGTAGATGCATCTTGAATGTGATCGACCCATTAGTTTGTGCCATAGACTATACGATGTTGTCGGTGCCATTGGCTTGAGTTGAATGAATGAATGAATATGACACTTCACAAACATTTATTGACATTTTAGATTTAGGCTTCGCCATAAGTTATGGTTAGGCATGGTCATGGTCAAGTGTTGATTATGGTGACACAGTTAACATAACAGAGTAAAATCTAGATTGTGTTTGAGTAGGCTAATGCAAAAGTATTCTGACCAGCAGGGTGGGTGAGGCATTTGTTGACAGTGACTGTTTATCTGAGGTTGGAAAGCCTAGCCTATTGAATTTATCTGTGTTTTACATTGAATCTGATATTTTTTTTAGAGATGGGAGCAAATAATGATGATGAAGCTGACAGTAATGCTCTGTTTGAACGCCATACCATTGATGAAATCAGAAATCAAGAGAAAAAATACAGGTATGTCTTTCAGATCCTCATGCAGGTGCTCTTCTCTATTATTTCATAGATTAGGCCATCTCTCTTATTGGTTTTGATATTGTTGCACCCACTTTGCCAAGGCATACTGTGTAATGCCATATCTTGTCTTATTTTTTGTAGCTTAGGCTTGTACTTGTCAGTATATCCTAACTATAGATTATAGTGAATATTATAATAAATATAAATTTTGAGAAAATATATCAATTTTTATTTTATAGGGGAAATATTGAGAGGAAGAAAGAAGATCTAAGAGTAATGGTTGGGTTAGTATTGATAGTTTTATATAGGCTTTCATTACCATCTTTTGAAATGGTTAAAGAATGAAAAGAAAAGCAAAAGGTGTCACATTTACAGATGTCAGTTCTAGTCACAAGACTTTTCTGTATTCATTTCAAACTAAAACAAATCACTAAAACTGTAAACCCATGCTTTACTTATAAATATTTGTGTTTTTTAGGGAAAGATACAGAGATCTAATAGAAGCAGCTGACACTATAACAGAAATGAAAAATAGTGCTGAAAATGTGAGTAGGCCTATATATAGAATAAAAGACAGCCATCCATTTTGGATTAAACTTCAAAAAATAAATTCTATGATTTATATTTTATTTTTTAACCAGACACTGAAATTGTTAGTTTATATTTGACCGTATGATTATTTCAGGTGATGAAATCTATAGCTACCATGGAAACAATGTGTCAACAGTTAAAACAGAATCATATGATTAAAGGTGTACCTTTTCCACAAACTGCCAAACCTAACAAGTAAGGATAAGATGTAGTATCGTAAGATGATTATAAGAGGTTTCTAACATTTGACAACAGTGCACAACCCTTTGTACTGTTTGTTGTAATTGTTGATGATGGCAGAAGCTGGCTGTCATGACTTTTAATTTGTCTCAATTATTGTCATTTATTGGGTGCATATTGCTGTTATCCTAAATCTTGTCAAAATTGTCAAATGTTTAAAAAATGTAATTATTAAGTATTGATTACAGGAAAAAAGAAGAAGTAGAATTTTATGGTGTGGCATCACAGATTAAATTACTATTAGATATACCAGAAAAGGTAATGTAATCTTTTCGTTGTTCTATGTTTTCAATAAAAGATTTATTATCAAAGTTCAGTGGTTCAGCATGGACTCTAAATGTGTTGTGATGTCTGTAAAACAAACCTTGAAGATTGTGTGACAAAAAGGTTTTGATTATCTCAATCTTGAAATATGTAAAATTTCATGATTTTCGTTTTTTTTTCTTTAGTACCAATTTTCAACGCAGTCTCTTATTAAAACTGACTTATTTTATATTTTATAGATTTGGAGTAGTATAGATAATGAAGATTATTTACGAGCAACTCAACTGTATTTACTAGCCCGACATATTAATACTAGTTTACATCTAGATACACAGAGATCTAGTAATATGTTATCTTGGTTTCCTTTACTATCTAGACAGTGGGCTGCCATCAGTCATTTTAAATCTTCTATTCTACAAGTAAGTCACCTCTTTTTATATCTAAGCATTATATAGTTTGAGCTCTAAAAGAAAAATTAGTAGATGGTCGAGCGTTCTGAGATCAGTTCCAATTCCAGACTACCAAGGCAAGGTGATGCTTTGTCAAAATATAGCGAAATGCTATACCTGGCGATTTTTTTTCTTTGACATATGACAGACCATTTGACGGATACCGCTTCTGCATCATACCCTCTTAAACCAACCTTTTTGATTTTAACGGATGACAGCTGACACATGACGAATCTGCATGACGCGAATATGGAATCTTATCTTAATTCTAGTATATGACATGACTTGTATCGCAGGATTACAGGAAAGCAGTGATTTACCAATGTCTAAATCACTTATGGTTTTATGATGCATTTATATTCTGAAACTTGCAACTTCTATAGTTGAACAGGTTTTATAGAAATAGCTGAATAATAGCTTGTTAAAATATTAATTTCAGGGTTGTAGAAGTATGTTAAAAGAATGTGATTCTAAATTTACTGATCAGGTAAACTTCCAATTCTCAAAACTTTTACAATAGGCTTTACTTGTGTTATATTATATTTGCTCCTCACTTCTATATGTCATTTGAATCTTGTACAGCAAAAAATACTAGAAGGTTAACTCCTCGACAAGAAAATTCTCCATTAAACAGGGGCCACTGAGCGTTTCCAGAAGTGAAAAATCGAACCAACCTCACCTCCACTCTTATTCCCATACCAAAACTCCTCTGATTTCGGTCACTCGATTTTCAGACTCAAGACATTATCATAATGACGAGAACAAAAATTTTGATGGAAAAAAATAATAATATTTTATGGGTCAAAAAGTGGAAATCCCTATGGGTTCCCTGCTTTGCAGCCCCTGTGAAAAATACTGGTCTGGATCAGAAGGCAAGAATTATGACATGACATGATATCTGGTGGTACAAAATACTGAAATAAAGTAATATATCGTCGGTGAGCTATCAAAAATGCGTATAGGCTTAAAAATGCGTATATCACTTTTTCCAATCAGATTTTTCTTCGCGCCATTCTCCACATTTTCATCTGGTTCTCGTATCCCTAGCCCAATTAGAAATGATTAAATTTTCATGTGACATATCTACGTATATCCATTGGTTCATATTTTTTTCGTGCAAAATCTTGTATATCACTCATGTTACGGTGACACCTCGTTAGAACCCACGTTAAGCCTAGGATTGATATTTAATTCTGTTTTAAGGTAAGAATCTATAATTTTTGTAACCTGAAATAAGTTAAAGTTACGGTATCATATCACAAAGGATACCATTTTAATAAACAATTGAATAGTCAATACAATAATGTTAATTTGGTGACATTGCGATTTTAAGATTGACATTTTGTTACAATAGCACTCAATGGCTCACATTGACCTATATTGTTTTAAAGTACTTAATGCCCTGTGCCATATAAACATAAACAACTATTCTTTTATGCTGTTATTCACGTTAATTCATGATATACGAACTTTTGTCTTGATACTATGTTTAGAAAAGGATTGCTACTCTAAATATACGCATTTTTGTTTTTGTTATTTATCCGTAAATATTTTGCCTTTCAGGAAAATGGCTGGATTTTCTCGGGGAAAATTATTGGTTCAGATGGCCTTGGATGTTCCTCGTCCTTCAACGTCACTTACCTCAACTAGACCTGATACTCACCTGGATGTTCCTCGTCCTTCAACGTCACTTACCTCAACTAGACCTGATACTCACCTGGGTGTTCCTCGTCCTTCAACGTCACTTACCTCAACTAGACCTGATACTCACCTGGATGTTCCTCGTCCTTCAAAGTCACTTACCTCAACTAGACCTGATACTCACCTGGATGTTACTCGTCCTTCAACGTCACTTACCTCAACTAGACCTGATACTCACCTGGATGTTCCTCGTCCTTCAACGTCACTTACCTCAACTAAGCCTGATACTCACCTGGATGTTCCTCGTCCTTCAACGTCACTTACCTCAACTAGACCTGATACTCACCTGGATGTTACTCGTCCTTTAACGTCACTTACCTCAACTAGGCCTGATACTCACCTGGATGTTCCTCGTCCTTCAAAGTCACTTACCTCAACTAGACCTGATACTCACCTGGATGTTCCTCGTCCTTCAACGTCACTTACCTCAACTAGACCTGATACTCACCTGGATGTTCCTCGTCCTTCAAAGTCACTTACCTCAACTAGACCTGATACTCACCTGGATGTTCCTCGTCCTTCAAAGTCACTTACCTCAACTAGACCTGATACTCACCTGGATGTTCCTCGTCCTTCAACGTCACTTACCTCAACTAGACCTGATACTCACCTGGATGTTCCTCGTCCTTCAACGTCACTTACCTCAACTAGACCTGATACTCACCTGGATGTTCCTCGTCCTTCAAAGTCACTTACCTCAACTAGACCTGATACTCACCTGGATGTTCCTCGTCCTTCAAAGTCACTTACCTCAACTAGACCTGATACTCACCTGGATGTTCCTCGTCCTTCAAAGTCACTAACCTCAACCAATACTATAGGCCTTTTATCGCCTGTAATAAGAAAGTCCGGATTGATTTGGCCCCGTAACTATAAAACTACCGTAGGATCTCAACCAAAAACGGCTTCACCTGATTCGCGTACATTTAGAATTCAGGGCTCGATAGTTACGCCTGTTAAAAGAAATGTTCCTCAAAATGAATCTGACGATAGTGACTTTGATGATGATGACCGTGATCCTAGCTGGAAACCTGTAAAGAAACGAAGATTGTTTTCAATTAGTTCTGATGGCAGCGTTGAATCACTTTCCTCGGATTCCTTTGAAATTAACGACGAAACTCTCTCTACTGAAACAACTAAATCACAAACCAAATGTACACGTTCCAAAAAGGGCAAAGCAAAACCAAATTCTTGGATGAGAAACATTAATAAATCCCTTAGAATGAATGGTAAATCTTACAAAGGGGTGAAATTGAATGAAAGTGGTAAATACGATTTCTCATCTGACAGGTCTGGTCGCAAATTACACCCTCGTCAATGTTCTAAATTGTGTGATATTAACAAGAAATGTTCAACTTTTAGCGACGATGATCGTCATTCGATTCATGCCAAGTATTGGCAAAACATGTCATGGGATGAGAAGAGGGTTTTTGTTGGTAGTATGGTGGATAAGGTGGAAATGACAGATCAAAAGAAGAATTCTGAAGAGAGTCGAAAGAAGTTGTCATTCCGATATTTTCTAAAAAGAGGCGATGAAAGAGTTCCTGTGTGTAGAAATATGTTTTTAACTACATTGGATATAAAGGACACTACAATGTACAAATGGATAGGAAAACTTCAAGACGGTATGCCAACGGGACAGACTGTTCGTCAGAGAAAGCACTACCCCGCCCGTGAAGAGAAAGTTTTGCTAGCTAAACAGTTTTTAACTGACTTACCCAAGCTCCCATCCCATTATTGTCGTTCATCTTCCACGAAACTTTACTTGGAACCAATATTTACCAATTTTTCCGAACTATTAAAAGTGTATGTCGATAATTGTAGACAGAACGATAAAGAGCCTCTACGCAGAAAAGCCTTTCGAAGTGTTTTCGATGACATGAATTTAGCACTCCATCGCCCCAAAAAGGATAAATGCGATACCTGTTGTGCCTATGAAGTTGGGAACATTTCAGAAGATGAATATAACATTCATGTGGCTCGCAAAGTAGATGCTCGAAATGAGAAGGCCCAAGACAAACTAAGAGCTGAAAATGATTCGTCAGTGAAAGTAGTAACATTAGATCTCCAATCTCTCTTGTTAAGCCCTTTAGTTAATGCTAGCACAATGTATTACAAGACCAAACTAGGGTGTCATAATTATACGATTTTCGATTTGGCTAGTAAAAATGCAGTCAATTATTTCTGGCACGAGAGTATTGGAGACCTCAATGCTAATACATTTGCTTCCTGCCTTGCAGACTACATAGATGAACTGGATTTGGACACAAAAGAGCTGATTATATTCAGTGATGGATGTACCTATCAAAATAGGAATGTCGTACTTTCAAACATGCTTCTCAGAAAAGCCTCGGAAAAAAATATCATTATCTCACATAAATATTTAGAAAGGGGTCATACTCAAATGGAGTGCGATTCTGTGCACCATACAATAGAAATGAAATTGAAAGGAAAGCCAATATACATCCCGCAAAACTATGTGGATTTTATTCGATCTGCAAGATCAGTTAACCCATATCGTGTTAAATACCTTGAAACGAACTTTTTCAAAAAGTACAGTTTATTGGATTATTACACAACTATTCGACCCGGTGCACGTGTTGGCGACCCAGTAGTTACTGATATTCGTGTTTTGAAGTATGCTGATGGAAACATTCAATATAAACTTAAGTTTTCAGATGAATTTTCTGACTTTAACAGAAGAAACAAAAAATCCTCATCTTTGATTGAAAATCCTGTTGAAATTCCGCCATTATATAACTGTCCAGTCAAAATCAAATCCTCAAAATATGCCCATCTTCAGGAATTAAAAAAAGTAATACCCAAAGATTATCATTCGTTTTATGATAATATGGCCCATGAATAACATGCCCATGATAACTTGTTCGATACTGTAGTTCCACCGGTTACAGCCCCAGAGTTATTGACATGCCATTGAACTTTCAAAAATTCTATCAGAGGAGCCTTAAAGGCTTTCCATGATGTTTAATTATTATTGTTTTAAAGTTTGCATTTAGAAAATAATTAATTTGTTCCAATATGATTAATACTTTGATATTTTAATAAAGTTTTATCGGTATCAATATCTCGTATATCAATTTTTTTGAAAGTGGGCCTGCTAATATGTTATGCAAAATCTCGTATATGATAATTACTTGGCGAAGGTTGTACTGATCACAACACAACGTAAAATAGCGTAACCTGATCATATTATACTAAATAGTTTAAAGTTTCAGAGCTCTATTATTTATAGAAAAAAAGATAATCAGTTTTTTGTCTCTCCTGTAAAAAAACTGTAAGGCATAATTTACTGATATACGCATTTTTGATAGCTCATCGACGATATAACTCTTATCTAAATTTTGTTGTTAATTTTTATTTAAATATTATAGAAAATGGCAGAATACCTGTGTTCTATATTATTATTAGAAGATAGTACACCAAGACAAGTTTTTAATGAATTTCTCCTTGCTAGAACAGTAAGTATTCTTAATAATCAGTTTTGTAAGATAGATTGTGTTGCTACATGTTTTCAATGTATAGTTTAAACAGTCTGTTTTATATCTTATTTCTAGTTTCAAAATGATTGAAAATGCAACACGATATAAGCAGAACTTCATATTTTTTTACTACATTAGCCTATGGCAGCACATTGTCTAATGTGGTTCTTGCAATTCCACTAAGACTTATGCGTTTTATGACGTCACTGAAATTGGAATGGCACAAATCAGTGTCCCCGATACACATACAAAGTTTAGAAAACCTCTTTATAATGCCTTTAAATATGTAATAGAAATATAATGTATATAAGTCTAATCTATTTGATTATAATTGTAGAAAGCTGTACAGTTTATATTACATCCCAATCAACAAGGTAATATAAAAGAACAAGTATGTACAGTGGTACAAGTATTAACTAACACTATTCATCAGATATATGCTGTGTTTTATAGTACTGATACGGGTAAGCTGCTGTAAAACTTTATATAGAAGCTAATAACAGTTCTCAATCGAGATAATGTACAGTGAATTTTGTTGAGATTAATATCTGCTGTAAAACTTTATATAGAAGCTAATAACAGTTCTCAATCGAGATAATGTACAGTGATTTTTGCTAAGATTATTATCTGCTGTAAGACCTGTACTGAATACTTTTGGATTCCATGATAGCTAAAAAATCAATAAACAAGGGTAGGGCTGCATATTCTTGCATTTTTTTTTAGATAACTACATGTATGTTCCTATGGAAGTCATAAAAACTGTGTTTACTGGATTATTTGGCACAGATTTCATTTGAATTGGACACCTCTTTTCTAAAATTTGATTCCCTGTCATATGTTTTACATGCTAATTACTAATTTATTTTTCAGATAAAAGTAATTTATTAATACAAACTATTAATAATGTTACAACCAAATCACAGGAAGGTAGGTAGTTTTTTTTACTATAACTTTCTAAAGTATTAAATTTTATGAATTTTTTTATTTACGCGCATTTCTGGATTCTGGAATTTTTAGAATTGATTTGGTACAGATCTGAAATAATTTCATGTAGAATATACAGATTGTTAGGAGAATCTCTTTTAGCCCATTATGAACTCATAACGACTAAAACAAAGTTTAATATATACGGTATATATTTTTTTTTTACAGATTTTGGTCTTCTTGACATTCATGGCTCCCTTTCTTCAAAATGTTTACCAAAATCTGTGAAAGGTAACATAGAATTCTTTATTTTTTGGATTAATAAATATTACTTGAATAGTTTCGATTCTTGTGATATAGATGTGCCATTTACTTTTGAATAAAAAATCTTATAATGTTAACAAACATTTAGTTCGAAAAATATTGCACATGTTTTTTGATTATCAGGATATACTTGAGATTATAACTTTTGAACATGTTTCATTAGATGTTACTCTGAGAAGAAAATATTAATTCTTAACCATCTCAAGATTTTGAATCCTTCGTTATAATATGACTTGTTTTATGCTTCAGATTTTCGTCCTGTATTAAGAAATGTAACTAGTAATATATCATTACAATATTTACAAGATAACTGTCAACAATGGATCACTACGTAAGTTATTACTATCAATTCCTTTACTTATACAGAGAGAAAATGGAAAATGGCATCAATTTTGTGCATTATGAAAGATATTTCGGGATTTGAGTTGGCAATAGCGACTTCGTACTCTGATCAATTTTGATTCTTCAAAAAATCTTTCTTGCTAATCAAATTATGGGGGGACTGAGCCCCTTTCGCACCTCCCCCCCCGCCACCCCTCTGCTATTTAATAGCATGTTTAAATGTTATAGACGTACAGGCTACAGTCAAATACCATTTCTGAAATGTTTATGTTGCTTCTCTGAAAATAACCTAATCTTGTTTAATCTGTATTTATAGATGTGTACAAGATATTAGTAGTGGTGTAGGTAAACTATTAAACTATGTGAACACTGTAAAGAGATTAGCTGATATTAGAGATTCTGTCTGGACACTATTACAACAGGTATGTATGATATATAGGCCAGCAGCAATTATTTTAACACCCATTTATGTTTGGACCAATTTTTGTCTCATTCCCATTGGACACTAAGATATTCCATCGAACTTTGAGGCCCTGGTGACTGGGGATGATTGGGGGACAGTTTAATAGTGAAAATTACGCAATAAAATTTTTTTTCTGTCATCACCCAGCTCAAAATGTGAATGGCACCATCAAAACATGGATTTTAAAGAATAACTTCTATATTTCTTTAATATTTTTTACACAGGATGAGAATCAAGGAAACTGGTTGACTGTATGTGATTCTATATTAGATAGAAAACTTAATGTATGGGATGATGTTTTAAAACCTTTATTTCTAGATAGAGTTAAGGTAGATATTGATGTAATTGTTTATTTGAATGATTGACAATGTATTGAATACATGGATACTTTCAATAAAAGTTCAACATGTCATTAAAGTATCATAAAAAAACATGAGCAATGATCTGATTAAATCCTACACAGAAAAATACCATGTATGATGGTATTCAAATGAAACATGATTACACCAAGAAAGTGTTTTTTTCAATGAGCCGTACATCTTTGCTTTCGAGAATTTGCATCTGACTGACATTGTAGTTGGAATCAGAACCATTTCCAAATAGGTCTAGTTTCAAAACGGATTATAAGTTGTTTTGTGTTTACAGGCATTAATAAAATACCAACTAGATACAACTTGTGAACTTACCAAACGTAATATAACTAAAGTTATGATGGAATTAGCCAGCTATGAAGACAGGTATTTGTAACATTAATTCATTATACAATATGCCTGTATGAATTATTGATATTTTAATGGAGTGTTCAGTCAGTCACTTAATCTCCAGTTGTCTGAGTAATATTTCTATCCACATAATTCTTGCGACACCCTTGAGAATGGCCCCTCAAGAGTGACCCCTTCTGTTACAACTATCTACTGGCTACGCTAAGCTTTATTTGGCCCTCATATTTTTTTCATAAAATGCATTTGGCCCTTTACAAAAATTAATTGAGAAGGCCTGGCTTACGAGTGTAGTTATTTACTTATTGACTTGTTATTAGAAAATTAAATTTTATATTAAAGACATTCTAACAAAATATACTTAGAGATATTTATATATTTGAGTATTTTGATCTTCAAAATGAAAATACATACAAGCTAAAGAGAAACATCTTTGTGAAAAATGAAACCCAATAAACTATGAAATTTATTATTTTAGTGGGCTATTGAATGAGCTGGATTTAGCTAGTTATTTGTGGTCTGAGTCATCTAATGATATTTTACCTAATGCTGTATGGACAACTTCAACCACCAAAACATTTAAGGATAGTGGTGGTCTTATATTAAAAGCAAAAGCCTTTACTCCAGCTGTACAAAGGTAAGAGATTGTTTTCCTTGGCAGAGTATTTCTATTGGTTCATTCAGTTTATTTAAAGAAATCACTTACCATTGGAACAATTAAAGTCATACAAGTTAGTTTCAGTTTATGTGAAATTATTATTTTTTCATTTCAGTTATTGTGAAAGTATTTGATTTATATTTCAGTTTTTGTTAAATAATTTATTTAAAAGTATTTAATGTGAATAATTTCAGTTTGTGAAAGAATTATTTATTTTTTTGCAGTTTATGTGAAAGTATTTTTGTTTATTTCAGTTTCTGTGTAAGCATTTGTAATTTATTTCAGTTTATGTGAAAGTATTTATTATGTATTTCTGTTTATGTGAAAGTATTTATGATTTATTTCAGTTTATGTGAAAGTATTAATTATGTATTTCTGTTTATGTGAAAGTATTTATGATTTATTTCAGTTTATGTGAAAGTATTTGATATTATTTCAGTTTATGTGAAAGTATTTATGATTTATTTCAGTTTATCTGAATATTTATTGTATATTTCAGTTTTTGTGAAAGTATTATTTTTTTTCTTTTTCAGTTTATGTGAAAAGTATTTATTATTTATTTCAGTTTATGTGAAAAGCGTTTATGTGAAATTATTTATTTTTTATTTCAGTTTTTGTGAAAGTGTTTGATATTTTTTTTCAGTTTATGTGAAAGCATTTATTGTTTATTTCAGTTTATGTGAAAGTATTTGATATTTATTTCAGTTTATGTGAAAGTATTTAATATTAATTTCAGTTTATGTGAAAAGCATTTATTGTTTATTTCAGTTTATGTGAAAGTATTTGATATTTATTTCAGTTTATGTGAAAAGTATTTATTATTTATTTCAGTTTATGTGAAAGTATAGATGAAAAGTTAAAGATGTTACTAGAAGACAATGAAAGTTATTTATATTCTGAAAATCGAAGTCAGAGAGTAATTGAAGGGCCGTTTAATATATACCAAGATACTCTGACTATTTTACGTTTTGTAGAAACTAGTTGTACTAATTGCATTCAAGAGTAAGAACATTTTATTGAAAAAAAATCTTTGCTTTTGTTCTGGAATTATTTTATTAATTGAGTGTTTGATGGTTAAGATAGATGTAACTTCTAATATATAATGACAGAGCAATGAGAGTCAGTTTTCTTCTTCTGTATCAAAACATGAGTTTCTTGTTTTCGAAAAAAGCAAAAGGGATAATGTAATAGAGGAAAACAGTACAATATTTCATTTCATATTCTATAAAAAAATGTGGAAATATGCAGAAGTAAAAAGTAAATATTTTTATCTGTTTTCCAGAATATTAAACTATTTAACTCAGCAGTTAGAGAATTGGCAGAAAGCTTTGAAAGAAATTAAAGATAATGTGGCTTTAATTATTACTGAAAATAAGTAAGTATCTCATCTTCAGATAACATTGTTGATAAGTTCCCTTCATCTGTCATCTTCTCAACAATCAGATATGACATTTTGGTGGCATCTAAGTTCCTCATTAATGGAATCAACCTGAACCTGAAGTTTAAAAAGAAGAAGTTTGAACAGGGTTAGAATAGATCTGTGTTTCTAGACTAGTCCAATACAGATTCTCAAATTTGAAGTGTAATTTAAAAACTATTTTGCAATAAATGAAATTTTCATTTCAGAATTTTAGTGGTAGCTAGACTATGTTCAGCAATAGCTGATTTATGTCCTCATCTTAATAAATGTGTTCTTGGTGCCACAGAATTCCAGACACAGGAATCATTCAGGTAAAGTTTACACTGTTTTAACTCAGTCACAGTTCTTCTTTTTCCTGGTTAAATGGAATGGAGGTAGATAGGAAGAAGGGTAGGGAGATAAAGTTTTCTGCTGCCTGTATTGAAATTCCAACCTTGTCTACTAACTGTGGTGGATCAAAAAAAAATGTTTGTTATTTTACAGTAGAACTTTAAAAAAGACGAGATCTGGACCGAAGGTGACCGGTGAAAGTGGACAATGGACAACTATAACTAATCAATTAGACAAGTGCAAACTGCTCTCTTATAGGTAAATATATTGTACATGTTCTTCATAATTGATTTTTTTTTGTGGAACTATTTTCTGTGTTCATTTGCAGTTGACTTTGAGACTGAAGCTTCTTACTTCTTTGACATTAATAATGATTTTCAACATGGCAATTGAAACAAACATGAGGCATTGTCATATTAGTGCATATAATCAGACGTGTACCATTGCCAAATTCTTATTGCACTATTAGTTGTTATGTGTATAATTTACTGAGGTTCTTTGTTATAAAACTATATATAACTATGTTTTTCAGTATATGGGTAGATTATATTTCAAATCAGATAATTACCAAGTTATCTTCACCATTACATTCACAGAAATGGTCTGATTCAGTCCAGAATTGTACAGTAAGTATTACAAAAGTAGAAGAGAAAAGGTATTTCTGCTACATAACCTTTCTTCACCAAGACATGCCAAAAAGAAAACTTCTACATAATCCTTCTTTAAACAGACATAAAACTGGAAAAATTTCAGCCCCTGGGTCAAAGTTTATTTGATTCTTTGATAAGAATACATACAAAATAATAACAACATATAATCTGAGACTTCATAGAGATAATTCAGTCTTCAACTCAAGCTTTACAAAGTCACCAAGTGCTCTGAAAAAATAATATGAGAACAATATTGAGATATTGACCAAAAGTTTTGTTTTTATAGAGATGGGATGAAGTGAATATACAAGAAGAAACAGATGAAGGCAAAAAACTCAAATCAAATATACAAATACCTATGCAGGTATGACTCATCACTTATTTTTTTTAATTTTCATTATATATCACCTGTGGCTACAGTTTCATTAAATTTCACCTAGAGATGTCCAGGCTATAACAAAGATTTAGGCACAACATTTCAAAACAAATTTCAATACAGTAAAAGCGATGTTTATAAGCAATGATTTCTTTACTTTTTGCTGTTATGAAGGTTGAGTTGTAACACAATAATACTATTTTGATTTTGTAGACATCGTGGTATATTCAGTCCATGTTATATTTGTTATGTCGAGATATTAATAGAGTTGGTGGACAAGCTTTACCTAGGTAAATACATCAATACTTTTATATATTCCCATTTTACCATGTATGTTTTTAACATTTTAAGATATCAGAAGCATATTTTGACATTTGATGGTTAGGGCAAGAATGAATAAAGCTTGACATTATTCAACATCTCATGGTAATAAAAGACAGATTTATCTACAGACTGATGTCGACGATTGAAGTTGAACCAGCAAATGTTTTTAACTTTTTGAATTCATGATTTATCGCATTCTGGAGCCATATTGCCAGTTTGGCGCTCCTAAATACATTTCATTTAATTTTTTGAACCAGCAAGATATTTTGTTTTTTTGTTTTTTATTGTAGATCAATTATCCAGGATTTAGTATATAAAGTTAGTGATGGTATTGTTGATCAATTTGAAGTACTGGTTAATAGAGCCAAAAAATCCTCTCAGAGTAATGTCCCATTAACACAGCAGCAGGCCTTACAAGCCTTATTTAATATTAAGTTTATTCAACAAATTATACCCAGGAAAGATGATAATGAGGTAAGTGAAATTTTGAGTTACTTTCAGAAGTGTCATATTTGGTATTACATTATTTTTTTTTTGCGTATGAACCCGAGAAGTGATTTAGATATTGATAGCTCTAAACAGTTTAAGTTAGAAATGAAAAAAAGATACCTGATTCCATTGATTTTGCAAATCTTTCTCTATTGAAAATTAACAGTTTAAGAAATATTTGTTAAGAATTAAGTATATCAGTGTAAAGAAATGAAAATCTCCCATTTATTTTCAGCCAAGTAAGAGATATCAGAAGAGACTAGAGAATATAATAGATAAACTAGAAGATGTGATAGACCCTTTTGATTTAAATGTTTTTACTCCTTATATATCATCTAATTTATTAAAACACACTCAAAGATGTTCTGTAAGTAGTTTTCATTTTATCAAATCTCTTTGACAACACAATAGACCTTATTCACACCTTTTTAAAACTGAGGTTCACAAGATGTCAAGGTGGCAGTGGCAGGAGTTGCTTTTGTTTGTTTGCATTATGAGCCTCTATATGGATCCAAATTGAAACATGTTTCACAATTTCTATGTTACAGTTTTTATTTGTCTCAATCCCATCTTTGTCTGAAGACACAATTTCAATTTTATTTAATTTCAAATCCAGATTGTAACTAGGAGGCCATCAGTCACCAGATGTAGCATTTACAACATCAGACATTTATTTTTGTGATTTCTGGTTCATTTTAGGTGATATTTGGTGCATTAACCAGTTTAGACAAACATGGTATTTTATCATCTGGAAGAACTTCAATGAGTAGCCAACAAGAACAACATAATGTCCTGCCTTTAACATCCTGTCCCAATAGATTTCCTCTATTACCATTAAGTACCAAGGAGAACAAACAGTCCTTCACTCAACCCATATTATCACAGACTATGACTAGGGTAGGTATTGACTGAAACAAACAGGGACAAGTTTCGCAAAATCATAATTTAGGATAATTTTAGTGTTCCAGTCTTCTGATTGGTCAATCATTAAAATCAGTTTTAAATTTTGTTTTATTATCCAATCAGATTACTGTATTTCTTAAAATCTGGATTTTATCTTAGTTCAAATTTTGTGAAATTGGGCCCAGACCTTCACTTAACCTGAGCATACTTGATTTTTAAGTTCTGCATTTAAACAGAGTTCATTTATGTGTTCTACCTGTCTTAAAAAAACAAAAGGTGTTGTCAGAATTCAAAATGGTGAAAAACATTATAGAATGGTTTTAGAAATTTGTTTTATCTTATTTTTATTATAATACCTTTTGTTTCAGTCTTTTGAAGGGAACACAACAAGTTTATCATCAGTAGTAGAGGCGACACTACCAGACCCTTCTCAAACCACAGATATGACAAGTTCCCTGTATGATAAACTAGGCAGTATGAGTTCACGATGGTTCTCTAATATCGGTGGTAAATCTTGATCTCGATAAACAGGTAAGCAGAGTTTTAGAGTACTTAAATTTGCACAAAGAGCTCCAGAGAAGGCTATGGCATTTTCACTCATTTAGACTTCTGTAGGAGTTATATATTGTCGTTATAGTGGTGGGACTACTGTTATGATCAGCCCTTCAAAGTTGGCATCTTGGCGCAGCTTATTTGGGTGCTGTTAATTTGGGTACAGCGTTTATCATTACTAGAATGTAATCAAAAGCCTTAAGTTTCTTATAGAAGTATAGGATAAATTCAGTTGCTATAGATCTTATGTTGCATAAAATGTACACGAAGAATAGCATTTAGGAAAAGTGGTTGAATATAGAAAATACAATTCTTATGGGATACAATTACAATTTTTTGACAAAAAGACTAGTATATACAATAAATGAATAATACAAAAAAAAATTAACATAGACAATTCTTGAGGTTCTATAACACAGTGGTTACTGGTTAGCGCATCGTTCTTTTCAAACATGACGTCATTTGCATGGATATAAGCAAATAGTGGTCGTTATGTTCGAGAGTTCGGTTCTTGATCAGGTTGTGAAAGTCTGATGACCTTGAATAAGTCATCTTCACTCATAATTCCAATCAACCCAGCTGTAAATGGGTACAGATATTCCGGGAAAGATCAATGCCAAGAGGTTTGGCCAAGGACCAGCTGGGAGAAAGGATCCTCACGGAACCTAAGTTGTTATCTTTGTAAAATATAGATGTTTCTTTCTTTCTTTTTATTGGCTGTCTTGTTTTTATACTCAGACTTATACACCCATTTTGATTCTGGATTGAATTTGGCTGTTTTTATATTACAATTATGATTTCATATTCTCACTGTCGTGGATGTCTAGTGTTTTTAAGTAATCCCAACAGCAAAGAAGGCATTTCTCACCTTTCGTAAGATAATCTTACTAGAATTTGTTAATCGCAAATTGATACACTGCAATTTGTATCTACAACTGAAATTAGTCACGGTTTGGTTCTCTGTAGTTAGTTGTGGTCTAGATTTGTTTCACATGGTTGCTAGTTATTTCCCTTACACCAGTTTATGTTTGAGATTTGTTTCCAGATATATTCCAATAACAAAGTATAACATGATAGATATTGCAATTGAAATGATCAAGATAGAAATAATGTTAATCTTGCTTAATCTCACCAGTAAATTTTATTTCAAATTTCTGTCATAGGCTACTAATGCAGGGCATTGTTTTATTGGTAAAAATTGGTTCGACAAGACAGATACACTTTAAGTTGTACGATATTCTAATTGTATTTACGGACATAACATGGTTGTTGTGAACAATTTGCAATCAAAAGTGTTCACATGGAAATATTTTCAGAGCAAGTTTCATTGCATGTTCAATATAAAATGTAGTGCCTTCAGTAAGATGTACAAGTTTTATTTTATTGGAGTAATTTCGATAAGACAGATGTACATGAAATTTCCATCTCTTTCCAATTTATCAATTAACCTGTAGAGAATTTGAATTGAACTAATCAAAATGGCTGATGAATTATCCATGACAACAAAGCAAGGGGAGATAAATCAAGGTATATAAAGAGACCCCCTGAGTATTTAAAGGTGATAAGAAAGAAGCTGTAGTAATGAAGAAACTGTAATTCAATAATACCGACTGCCTGAGTCAAGCTATTTGATTACATATATCAGGTTTTTGGCATCTAGTTCTTCCAGATTACAGTTTCAAATTAGTCTGGTGCAGGTCGCAGCTGCATATTTATTCAAAATGTGAATTCTATTCCTGTGAGAGATAGTCTTTATCTAGTTTAGTTTGTTTCTTTCTGAGGCACTCAAGTGTAAGTTTCTAGAAAGAAGAAAAAAAACTCTATAATTCACAAAGGTTTGAAAAAAAATATGTAAAAATGGTGAGGTAGAATGCTGACATGTTAAATTTATGAGCACTTTAAAACTGAGAATTGTTACTATGAATAAGTGAACAAGTCAAAACATACTTGCTTAATTGCATAGGAATTATCTATTATACTATTATACTATTATACTATTTACTATAGTCACAACCTCATATCATCTATTAGAGTTGTTGTCTGGCAAATAAAGTCAAGTCAACAGTCCTGATTGTAATCTAACAGAACATAATATTCTTTGATAGATAGTAGAAAACATGATTTAGACATTCCAGAAATGTTTGACCAAGTTTACCATTGAAATCCATTATAAGAAATCTAAAATGTATTAACAAGTGTTAAAATCTTGTGGAAAAAAACATGATATACCAATAAAATTGGAAATGTTCTTCCAAATTTTTTAGATACCTGTTTTGTCAAGGATCATACAAGTACACTCGTATCTACTTTGGAACTAGACTAGTGGCTAGATAACCTCATAATATACTATACGGTAGTCTCCATATTGAATAAATTAAAGGTCAGCCAATCACAATCATTCTTTAGATAGTATCTTCTCTTTCGTGGAAAAAATAGCCAATCAAAAACAATCTTTGAATAAGAGTTGTCTTTTCCTGCCCATTTACGCGGCAAGTTGGCGGCCTATCATGACCGAGTCATTACATAGTCTCAAACAAAAATGACTAAGGTTGAGCCAAATGATATCAAGTACTGGTAAGGGTTAGTGAAAATTCAAAACTTCGAAGAACAAAATAAACTCAGTGTTGTAATACATGTATACTTGAAAATGTTGTAGGTTTTATCAGTGAAATCTAATACAAGAATACATGATACCACAGAACAAGTTTACAAGATCTAATGGTGCTATCATTGAAATCTATAGTAATTCTACTGATGACAGTCTACCCAGTGCTATAATAACAATAAATATAAGAATTAAATTACCTGATAGAACTAGGTGCGGCCATGTTTTTAATACCAGCTGACAAAGTTGATAATGTTTTGATTGAAACTTCCACTCTGTATTGAAAGATAAACAGTAATGTAGAGGTTTCAGTTTCGAGTTTAAGAAAACTTTGATGGTGACTGACTGAATTTTTGTAATGGTGCTCTAAATATAATATAAATTGGAAAGAAACTGTTTCCAAATTGTCTCAGTGTGCTAACTCAATAAGAAAAATTTGTTACAACAGATTTAAGCTTCACTAGTGATCTCTCAATTTAGAATGTTATTATTGTTGTTAACTCTCATTAGTGATGTATCGATACCTGAATCGTATCACAAGATTGTGTATCGATACTTGACAATACCCCTCATTTCATAAAAAGTGAGGATTTGACTTGACTGAAATTGTATTTATAAGACGTAGATAAGGACTACTCTTATCATTTCAATTACTAAATTTCACACTTAAAAAACTAAAGAGATAATTACAAAACTGAATGTTGCAACTTTGAAGATGAAGTGTTAATTTTTAGTATTGGTTTGTGACTAACTTTAATACCTAAGTGTTTAAAAATTTATCTAGCAATAACATTATATGTACTGGTCAGAGCAGGTGCATACTTACAGATGTTGTTGATTAACACCTTAGTTCTAATGTCTTTTATAATTCACCATAATTATCACAAGATTCTAGTAACTAGAACAATATTTTCATTTCAAGGTCTATCCAATTATTAATACCTGATACAGCAAATTATCATGAACACACAGATAATATAATGTCTTAATGTCCATACTCAATTTGTTAAAACATTGCAATGACATCAAATGATTGCTTACTGATTAGATTACTTCATACAAATGGTGGTCTTGGATTCTTATCATGGTCAGTTTTTCTGGTGACCTTGAACATCTTTTATTCCAAACAACCTAGCTGTAAATGGTTAGGGTAATCTGGGCAAGATCAATACCAAGAGGTGTAGCCAAAGATCAGCAGATAGAATAGATCCTTA
Organism: Lottia scabra; assembly: GCA_029955415.1. Classification (NCBI taxonomy): domain Eukaryota; kingdom Metazoa; phylum Mollusca; class Gastropoda; family Lottiidae; genus Lottia; species Lottia scabra. The sequence goes on from JARJEI010000009.1 coordinate 11,444,328, forward strand.
TTAACCTTGGTTGTTATCTTTGTTAAATTTGGTTGTCTCTTGAGTGTTAAGATTACTGCTGAATGGTTGACACCTTAGACATCTTTGTACTTTGTAAGATTTCAGAACTACATGAAAAACAAAGTTAGAAAATGTTGAAGCCATATTTTTCATGTAAATAGTTATCAAAGAGTTGTTATTTAGACAATGTAAGAAGGAAGGCTGGGTCAGAATAAGATATATATAATATAATCTTGTTATTAAATAGAGTGTTGATAGAGAATGATATTTCTTCTAACACTAGATCTTTAGATATCTATAAATTAATGGTTGAATGTGAAGAATTTCACAGTTTGATAAACCTTTATGATGTAGGTCAGGTCTGCTGCTATAAGATTTTAAATGCCAGATATTTCAGCGCATAATTTACTTTTAACTATTTTGATATAGTTCACACCCCTTCTCAGCTTTAGCTTAATCTGAAAATAGTGGTCACATTAAGAGTTAAGACAGATATTTCGACAGAAGGAAATAAAAAATGAGAGTAAGCAAATACCACTGTTCTGGCAAAATTTCCCTTAATGCACTCTGTGTGGTATTTGCCAGTCCTCGTTAGCCCAATAGATGCAGAAAATGGGATTTAAAAAACATTATTTCATTTATTTCTGTTACAGTACATCTTTAAATTTCAGAAATTCATAGATCATAACTGTAATTAAGAACTTTTAAGCAGAGAACTTAAAGCAATACACCCTCTTAAAATGAACAGCAATTTTAGTTCTCAAACTTGGCCAATAAGAGTATATTTTTATCAAAGGTGTCTACAGTATACAAACAGAATCAAAAAAGCAATAAAACTAAGTAATTATCCATAAAATTACAGGTTATCATTGAAAACGCTTACTATTTTGGATATAATTATAATATATTGGGTAGTTTTCTGGATTTATCAGATTATACAGTATAGTTATGACACCAGACAAGTTGCCTAATGAATATAAACTCATATTAATCAAGTTTGAGAATTATAAAAGTAGTAGGCCTATTCCTTTACAGAGTAAATGGGTAACAACAAACAAAACACAAAACAGTCCTACAAACAAATAGGAAGTTTAGAATCTTGGCTGATATGGTCAGTGAGTTTTATGGTTTTATAATAACATGATAATCAGTTGACTGTCATCACTTAAATTGAAAAGTAAACATTCCATACTGGGGAGAAGGAACCTGATACCTGCACCTTCACAGTATGAAATGTCCTATTTTTAGAATTTTGTCAGAGACAACTGGCCAGATAGGTTTTAGGTCTTCAACAAGTTTTCACAATGTTGATTAGGCTATTTCAGTGTTTCTCAATCTTTTCAATTCATTTCCCCACTTTGGAAAGGTATTGCTTCAAACTTTCATGTTATGAAAACACATATTTACACACTTTGGGGCAATAAGAAAAGGAAAATTATGACCAAGTTATGAAAATTTTGAAAAATAGAATTAAACTTCTTTCATCTAAGGCCTTTCCTGATTACGTTGACAACGCTTGCCTCTTAAGTAGGATTTATTGGGGTATAACCCAAGACAATTTTGAAAAAAAAGAGCTGATTTCCTTGGATCTGAGGTCTTTACAAACTGCAAGTGGTTTCGAAGAATTATTGTGCCCCAAGAACATTCTGAAAATTCAAGTTCTGTTGATTTCCTTGCATCGGATACCTTTCCTAAAAGCTCTCATTGAAGCTCATTATTGTGCCCCAAGAACATTCTGAAAATTCAAGTTCTGTTGATTTCCTTGCATCGGATACCTTTCCTAAAAGCTCTCATTGAAGACACGTCATGACGCTCGACTGACGGAAGTATCTGTGGGAGGATTCAGAAAAACACTGACCGTTAGAAAAATTTGAAAATTAGGAATTCATGTCCTTGAATAGAGAAATAAGTCAGTAAGCAAAGAAGCACAATTGGTTACCATAGGAATACCAATAACTAGCTTGCTTAAACATCCCCCTTCCCTCCCCCAAAATTCGACAAATATATTCCCAATCAAAAGACATCTGTTTTTTAATTTGAAAATAGTTGTTGATAGTATTCTAAATGACTAAAAATATTTTTCAGAAAACAAATTTACGAACTGTACGTTGTCATTTTTTATTTATAAGATCTGTAATAGAAACCCAGTTTACGAACTGTACGTTGTCATTCTTTGTTTATAAGATCTGTAATAGAAACCCAGTTTGCGAACTGTACGTTGTCATTTTTTATTTATAAGATCTGTAATATAAACCCAGTTTGCGAACTGTACGTTGTCATTCTTGGTTTATGAGATCTGTAATAGAAACCCAGTTTGCGAACTGTACGTTGTCATTCTTTGTTTATAAGATCTGTAATAGAAACCCAGTTTGCGAACTGTACGTTGTCATTTTTTATTTATAAGATCTGTAATATAAACCCAGTTTGCGAACTGTACGTTGTCATTCTTGGTTTATGAGATCTGTAATAGAAACCCAGTTTGCGAACTGTACGTTGTCATTCTTGGTTTATGAGATCTGTAATAGAAACCCAGTTTGCGAACTGTACGTTGTCATTCTTTGTTTATAAGATCTGTAATAGAAACCCAGTTTGCGAACTGTACGTTGTCATTCTTTGTTTATTGAGCTAAAGTCCCATTATATTCACATTCAGTTGTTTTCTGCTTTGAATGAAGTCACAACAATTTTGTAAATATAAAATCTGAAATAAGGGTCTAAATTTATAGAGAGAATATTTCAAATTTGGGGTCAGTTGTTCCTGTTAAAGTAATTAATTGTAATATGATTCCTGGGTTTCAGTAGACAAGAATGTTGTCTTATCAGCAAGTGGTGGTCATAAACTTGTACTGAGTAATTGTTAATGACACTATTACACATCAAAGGCTGCTCATTTTGAGTAAAATTTCCTATTTGTTTGTAGGACTGAAAACAAAGTAAACTTATAGACAAGATTGGAAATCATAGGAAATCATCCCTGAAACAAAGCAAACTTATAGACAAGATTGGAAATCATAGGAAATCATCCCTGAAACAAAGCAAACTTATAGACAAGAATGGAAATCATAGGAAATCATCCCTGATATTTTTTAGTGAAGTGGCAGTGCAGACTCTTTATATTCACTTGAAGACCTTTGTAAGGTGTTGTTTGCAAGTTTTCACTAATAAATAGATAATGCACTAATTGATATTAAGACAATGATTAGGTTAGGTATACTGTCAAAGTTGCTCGTTTTGTCGAAGCTTTATTTTGGAACATTTGATAGCAATTTGACGTATGTCACAAGTCTTATAGATATCATGATTCCTTGGATCACATGTTATATCACAAGCTATCAAAGGCTTTATTTAAGTGATGTTGTTTTATTTATGAGATAAGGAATCACTTATGCAACCGAAGACATGGATTTAGAAGGGAATGATGCGTCCCGTTACAGAACTCAGACAGGGGGTCGAAAGGTTCTCTAATGTACTTGGACTCTACAAACTGTTCTAGTTTGTCTCCCACAATATTTTGAACAAACACATGCCCTTACATAAAAAACAAAATTTCTAGGATCTCCAAGTTGCTTAATTTACCATACGCAAATTCCTTCAACGTCTGTTAACTAGAAGAGCATGATTGCTTGGACTTTGATTTAGCTGAATTCTGAAATATCAATACTGGTAATAATAAACAAGATAAAAAAAACGGTTTTTGATGAATTTGTTTTTGTTCTTAATGTTAATATATTAACCTATATTCAATGATAGTTCTGTCTCGAAAACAAATTTATTCACTAAATTTTGATAAGATTTTTATGTGTGAGATCACTTCTGTCATTATCATCAAAAAATTTCATAAAGTGCCAAAAGTTTGTGTAAGTTACAGACATGATGCCAAATCTGTGTAGAATTTAATGTATTTTAGCTGTTTTAATGTGATTTACTCTACATTATACCAGACCTGTCTCGTATCTGCCAGCAGCTTTTGTTTTCTTTCTTGAAAAACTCTAATTTATGATTATTTTCTTTTACAATTGTTAAACCATATTTTAGCTAAGAATAATAAGAGTTGTATGTCTAAAGGTATTATAAACAGGAATATAATATTATAATGTAGTTTTGGTATCAAATTTGGTCTTTTTGATATGATTATGTATATAACGGTACATAAAGTGATCCAAGCATCTTATATTACAATGTATTTTTTATGTCTTTATATTTAGAAATTTGTAATTTAATATTCCGGTGAATTGTATTTCAAGATTAGATACCTCTGTAAGAGTATAATGAATTGCTGATGACAGTCTTAAAGAGATTTTAGAGTGATTTTCGAAACTTTGTATGTGTATATGGGACACTGATAGCATCAATTTGCGCCATTCCAATTTCCATTCCGATGTCCGTGGGTCTTGCAATGCCATTAAAACTAACATGTTTTATGACGTCATTGACAGTAATCTACTGAAAGCTTGTATTGATATCTATGATTGATAACTTGGAGATTTTAAAAAAAGTTCGGTTTTTAATTGATCTCAGTTTTCTCCGACTGTTATGTTAAAGGAAAACTACCGTAAAAACGACTATAAGATATAAATTCTCAACCTAAGGCCAGTAAGAATATAATATATACATTAATGAACATACCTGGTGTCGTAACATACTACAGATTACCTGCATGATCTTATTAATACAGATTTATGGATCTATTGAATTCTGTTTGTACACCACCAAGTAAGTTTCACTGATAAATATTTACTCTTATCAACCAACTTATTAAAAAAATATGCTCATTCTAAGAGGTTGTATTCCTTTAAGATTTCAAAATATAATCTGTAAATCTAGTAGCTCATCCAATTTAAGCCATAAAAATACAAATAGACATCAGGAAGTCCATTATTTAATATACCATTGTCTAGATCATACAGTAGTGGGAAGATTAAGACATTAAGTATAAGTTAGATTAGCTCAATCACACTTTAGCATCTCTCATCCATTTTAAAAATGGCAACATCAAAAGAGAAATATTTCATAATGTTATATTAATATTGGTAATAAACTTTCATTATAGCGTATATATCATCAATAATTGTTACAATGACTGGAAAGACTTTAATTCTATAATTCTAAATAATAATGTCTGAATGCTGCAATTTAACAGGGAAATTATTCCGGGAATTGGAACCAGATGAGACTTTCTAGTCAGAAGTGTTTTTATCTAGTTTTCTATTACTCTACAAGGATTGTACTTGTCGTATTAACGTTATTATTTATGTAAGATTAGACCTGTACAGGGCTTTGTCAAATTCTTAAACATCAATTCATTGTGACAAATTGAATTAGTGAATGTCAGAAAGGCTGTAAAATAAACATATTGGCCTCAATTTATTGTTCAATTCCAGGTTTTATATGAAATATAATTTCACTAGAGAATATTATTTTTAAGTTAATATGATGTGTTCAGACTAGGAAGGAGGTTCTGTTAACTTTCAAATTACTCTTTCTTATTCTAGAGAATCTGGCTCACAATCAGCCTAATATTATTTTGTCCACAGTGAATTGCTTCAACAATTTTTTTGCTATAAAAAAAACAGTAATAATCAGTATTCTAAATATATTTATTAGGTTCAAGAAGATTTATAGAACAACCATTTATGATTTTCTTCCTTGATTTCGTTTATTGCATATTAGCATCACAAAGTTTGTAAACATAACATTAACCCTGTGTCAGTGCCCTCTATTTGAATAGCAACTTGTTGCTTTTCAATCACCCTAATCTCTATTAATGAAGCAAGTTGGTGCTAGAAAGGGAGAAGGAAAGACTTGGAGGATTAGTTTTGTAGATTTTTCCATCTTTGAACAAAATTTTGAGGAACGCTTTTTTTGTGGTAAAAGGGCCTCCCATAGACTTAAAAAAAAAGACTGAAAAGTGAATTAGATATCATCTTGTACCAAGAATAATGTAGACCAGATCAATTGAATTTTATACTTATGAAAGAAACAGATCAATTAGTAATTAGTAAACTTCACAAGAGTATTCATAGGACATATGAAAAATATTCACCTCAAGGTTATTGAATGACAAAACTATTTGTCACAAAAAAAATGGTGGGGACATAATATTTCAATATTCAACTGTGGAGATAATGACTTAAAGGAATTGTTAAGTGGTTTTCTAAACTTTGTATGTGTATCAGGGACACTGATATCATCATTTTGCGCCATTTCAATTTCCATTTTGACGTCACTGGTAGTGTCCTCATACACACTTTAGTTTTAGTGGAATTGCAAGAACCACAGACTTCAGAATGGAACTTGGAATGGCGCAAATTGATGCTATCAGTGTCATTGGAATGGCGCAAATTGATGCTATCAGTGTCATTGGAATGGTGTAGCAACCACTTTTGTAATAACCACCGCTTTTGTAATAGCTCACTACTTTTGTAATAAAAGTCAACCGTTTTTGTAATACTTACCAGTTTTGTAATAACATGCGCCCATTTTTGTAATAAAATGAGGTCACCACTTTTGTAATAAGCTCGCCAGTTTTGTAATAATATCAAGGGTCACCACTTTTGTAGTAAAGCTTCCCCAGTTTTGTAACAACTAAGTTTATTACAATATAGCTTGGCAGCTAAAGTAATATATGCCAACTGGCGGCTTTGATATCAAACAAAATCAGTTACAAAAAAAGAATAAAACCTTCAGTTATAAGCTTACACCGCTAATTAACACAAAGTTTCGTCTACATATCTCAAGAATTGGCAGCTAAAACTTTAACACATTTTCATGAACAAGGGCAATAATTCAAACATAATATTTTACGATTTCGCTTATTTTCAATAGGGTTCATCTTTGAGTGATGACGAACTTACACCAAGTGCCCTCTCGAATGTTAACGAGCAATTTACGAGAAGGACGGACCGACGGACATTTCATGTGGGTAACCGATATTAGTTTATTACTTTTTTTTGGAACACATTCAATTAGGCACATATTCATTTAGGCACACCTATCAGGGGCGGATCCAGGATTTTCGAAAGGGGGGGCGTAGATGTAAAATTTAGCCTAGCGAAGCGAGGCGAAAAATTTTTTGACCGTTATTTTGGCTTAAAAACATAGAATAAGTATAAATTGTGCTAATTTAACGATTTCTGAAGTGGGCCATGTTAACGAAATCTATAGGCGTATTCATTGTACAGTCTAATTTAAAAAAAAAAAAAAAGACAAAGTAAAGGGGGGGGCGTACGCCCTCTACGCCCCCCCCCCCCCCTGGATCCGCCACTGCCTATAGTCGGCACAATGTGATTTAACCACACCTTCAATTAGGCTCATATTCAATTATACACACCTTCGATTAGGCACACATTGATTTAGGGGGTGGGTTCGTTTTGCCGCATGCCCAACTTGCCGCATCGTGCCCAACTCCACAAAAACTAGGCAGGGTTAGGTATTAGGGGGTGAAAGTCGACAACAGGCCAACTTTCGAAAGCACGGGCACAGGCATCAGAATTTTTCTTACCTTGAGGGGGATTCGAACCCACGGCACCTAATCGCCTAGCAGACGACAATCCAACTCTCTACCAATTGAGCTATTCCACTGCCACAAAAAGACAGTGTTCCAACCCAGCGTTAGAGAGAAGTATTGACGTTTACACAGTTCGAAAGTTGTTAACCCCTCCAAGGAGATATTCATATAGCCTGGCACTGGCAAGGATAGGTATTAGGGGGTGAAAGTCGACAACAGGCCAACTTTCGAAAGCACGGGCACAGGCATCAGAATTTTTCTTACCTTGAGGGGGATTCGAACCCACGGCACCTAATCGCCTAGCAGACGACAATCCAACTCTCTACCAATTGAGCTATTCCACTGCCACAAAAAGACAGTGTTCCAACCCAGCGTTAGAGAGAAGTATTGACGTTTACACAGTTCGAAAGTTGTTAACCCCTCCAAGGAGATATTCATATAGCCTGGCACTGGCAAGGATAGGTATTAGGGGGTGAAAGTCGACAACAGGCCAACTTTCGAAAGCACGGGCACAGGCATCAGAATTTTTCTTACCTTGAGGGGGATTCGAACCCACGGCACCTAATCGCCTAGCAGACGACAATCCAACTCTCTACCAATTGAGCTATTCCACTGCCACAAAAAGACAGTGTTCCAACCCAGCGTTAGAGAGAAGTGTTAGGTTTGGTTTGGGTTGCTTAACCTACATAACCCTAACAAATGGTCATTCCGGATTTTTTCAGAAACCTTTAGTTTCGTTTTACAAGTCGTTTTTGTGCAGTTGGGCACGATGCGGCAAGTTCGGCAATGCGGCAAAACGAACCCATCGTCATTTAGGGAGCTGATAAAGAAACGACCAAAGAAAACGTGAAACGACCTGGAACTGAGCAGGATAACTACCAGGAATCGACCTCAAACTATTTTGAAATGCCGTCTAGTTTGGGGGGTTGGAGGCTTTCCCAATATTTTTAAAGGAAAATAAATCGAGTGTCGAAATGAAAATGAAATATAGTTTTACGTCCTACTCTTTTGCACCTAATTGGGGTAATGAGGACGGTCAAACTCCATACAATGAGAGAAATTTTCCAGGTCAGCGGCCTTTCAACTACTGTAGAGTGATCATTAAGACAGTCAGTAGCACACGGGGCCGCTGGAAAGAGCAGCCTTTTTATACGCTCACATGGAAAAGTGGACGTATATTGCCGTCACCCCTGTCCGTCCGTCGGTCCCTCTGTCGGTCCGTCCGTCTGTCAACAATTTATTGTGTACGCGATAGAAGCCAGAGTTCTTATCCGATTCGAATGAAACTTGGTATGTGTATTCGTCTGGATAATATCTCGGATGAGTTCGAAAATGGCCTAATTCCAGTCGGCGATTTATGAGTTATTGCCCTTGACTTAGTGTAAAAACGTTAAAATTAACCTGTGTACTCGATAGAAGCTAGAGTTTTTATCCGATTTGAATTAATCTTGGATAAAATCTCGAATGAGTTCGAAATGGCGCAATTCCAGTTGTTGGTTTTTGATTTATTTCCCTTGACTTGTGTATGTGATAGAGACCAGGGTTTTTATCGAATTTGAATGGAACTTGGTACATGTATTCATCTTGATAATATCTTGGATGAGTTTGAAAATCATGCGTTTCTAGTTGTAGGTTTATGAGATATTGACCTTGACTTTGTGAGACAAACGTTAAAATTAACTTGTGTACATGATAGAGTTTTCACTCGAATTGATTCATCTAAATATCAGCTCAAATAAATGTGATGGTTCAATCAACTTGTTCAAATATTCAAATTTGCTGAAGTGGGCGTATGTTACCTTGCCTGGCACTATCTTTATTGTTTAAAACAATTTCAAGTTCAAGGTCACCTGGACATTTTCTATTGCATACGGTTGTTTGATCCTACTATAGTGCTTACGTACAAAGCTAATCGGTTATTAAACATTCGAAACAAAACTAATAAAATACGAACGAAAGTTGGATCTAATGACTATTTCTACTTGTGTTTTCTAGTAGTAGAATTAGTGTGTCCTAAATTTTAGATCCCCAAATCTTATCCAATTTAGATGCTGGCATAAAGTCTGACCACTTTTGTAATAAACTACTATCGGTTACCCGCTTTTGTAATAAACTTGGCTGTTACAAAAGCGGGGAAGCATTACTACAAAAGTGGTGACCCTTGATGGTATTACAAAAGGTGTCGAGCTTATTACAAAAGTGGTGCCCTACTTTTATTACAAAAATGGGCGCATGTTATTACAAAACTGGTAAGTATTACAAAAGCGGTTGATTTTTATTACAAAAGTAGTGAGCTATTACAAAAGCGGTCGTTATTACAAGAGTGGTTGCTACAATGGCGCAAATTGATGCTATCAGAGTCCCCGATGCACATACATGTACTTAGTTTAGAAAAGCGTTACAATCCCTTTAAGATCCTTTCTAGCAGTCAATGATCTCCGTTGCTCTGGTATTACTAGAATGGGCCCAATATTCTCTTGGAATAAGACAATGATATAAATAGGCTTACCATCATTTCAATACATCCATTTCTGAATAATATGACTGATATTAACGTATTTTAAATTTTTCAGATGCTGGTGAAATTTGTGTAGAGATCAACTAAAATACAGTCGTGAACATGCTGTTGTTATTTGTATTTACTTATGGTACAACCATAGAGGTTTTTTTTTATATGTGTGGAAACCTGATGTTTGAAACATTCTAAATTTCAAAGTCCAGTGTTCGGTGATCCAGCCAGATTCTTGTGTATATTGTGGTCCAAGGCCTTATTTTTTGAAAATCTAAACTAAGATCTGTGATTCTGACATCTCATTGGTCTAGGGTTAAAATTACTTAAAAAAAAATATGTGTAATCACAGTGGCTTAGCCAGGTTTTAGAAACTGGGGGTGCAATGGTTAAGATGAACCGACAGAATATATTGACATTGCAATCTGAGCGAACCACGGGTGGGACAATAACACATGTTGGGGTCCAGGGGCCGAAGCCCCCCGGAAGCTCAGATATTTGAGCTATTTGACACACTGCAGGAAGGCTAATTGAAGCTATATTATTTGATTTTTTGATGTTTATGCCTGCGGTCGGTCGGCTCAATTTCACCAACGGCACCTTTTCAACCGACGGATATCAATAATGGGGGAGCAATGTTACCCTCGCCCCCTTCCGTTTACTACGCCACTGTGTAATCAAAACAGATTGACAAAATCTGGATTTTATCTTAAGTGGTTTTTTTTAAATTAGGCCCCAATATTAGAATCAAAAATTTCAATTTTTGGTTAAAAATTACTTATTTCATTGATTACTCGCTCTGTAAAGTGATAAATATGGTTTGAAAATTTCTCCCTAGATAATAAACTGGAAACATTTTGTAAGTAAGGGGTTTGATAGACAGGTTCTGCTTTGGTGCTCTTATGAAATAATTCTTTCTGGCAGTATTTTTTTTAAACTAGATTTGATCAGGTGATATTTTTCTCAGTTTTTGAAGTTTGATCTATATATTTGTTTTTGTACAGTGAAATTAGGGATAAAAACTGATAGAAATACAAAATTTTAATAATAAAAATTAGCAGTTAGCAAAACTGTGACAAACTCGATAAGTAGAACAGTCTGAAGAAAAATTATTGTCACAATCAAAATCATGAACTAAGTGATTCCGGTAAACTTGCAATTAGAACTTTTCCGATTTCCCAACTAATCTTATCTAATGTTTTTCCATAATTAAAGACTAAAAGAAGCTAGAAAGTTTCCTCTGCTCCCAAACAAAGGCTATAGAATATAACAAAACACAAGACCGTATTATGGAATATAACACACTTCTTTAATACAGTTAGGAACATAACGTGTTGAAACGTTATGTGCCTAATTGTATTAAAGAAGTGTGTTATATTCCATAATGTTGTCTTGTGTTTTGTTATATGTTCTCCTCGCTTTTTCATGTCGTTCAAATTTTAGAAAAGGCTATAGAAAACCTTTTATAAATCTGTATAAAGATATAATAGGGAAATGAAATGTTTTGGTAAATTTTGTATAAAGTCTATGCAGTATTTATATAAATTGTTATTATTGTTATCTGTATATATAAATATAAGACATAATAACATGTCGGAGGTTGTTATTAATAAATATATTATCGATACACAATGTCTTATTCAGTAACCTCTTGCCATTTGGCAGTGAGGTTCCAATTGAATTTGTTCCAAGATCAAGATTCTCTGTGCTACAGACTATGTGATGGTTTCTTGGCAGTTTAGAGTTTGGCAATAATTGGGAGAAGGGTAAAATTATGTCGCTGTCCCGATCTATAACAAATTATTAAATCTCCACTAAACATAATCTGCAATTCTTGACTTCGGATTTAGAAGGGAATGACGCGTCCACTTACAGAACTCAGAAGAGGGGATGAAAGGTTCTCTCCATTCTGGTTCGTCTCGAACATTATTTTGACGAGTACATGCCCTTGCATAAAATACAAAATTTCCAGTTCTGCAGTAATTGAGAAAAATGACTCCGAGGGTAAACTATGTCTATTCGTGGTACACTGCATGAAATTGTCCGAATAGTTTGAATAGTCCGGATATACAAAATCTATATTACTCATTTTTTCTCTGGACACATAATCTGGGGGCTTATTCCCGAAAGCTTAACTTAAGATGATTTTAGGGATCCTGTAATCTGATTGGTCAGTTACTAAAATTGGTTTTAAACTAAGTATTATTATCTAATCAGATTGCTGTATTTCTTAAAATCTGGATTTTTATCTAAGTAAAGTTTTCAAGAATAAGGCTCCAGCCATTCTTGATTTCATTCCGTTGATTCGTTACAAACTGATTGGTCGTTTAAGATAATTCTGATTGCAGAACAAACTAAGTTTTCTTCACAAAAATTGTCGACTTAATCAAGCGATTGGAGCAAACAAATCCAGCATTAAACGACTGTCGGTGAAGCTTACATAATAACATTAATTTTCTTTCCACTTGAAAATATTGTTGATAGAATTCTCACAGGCTTATTTTAGCTTCGTTAGTTTCTTTACAATTCAATAAATATCGAGAAAAACTAACAGTAAAATATTCTAGCTAGTTGTAGCGTCAATAGAAAATTATCTTTATCAATTTAATAGTGCTTGTTATAAACTCTCTATTAAATTGACCATTTTAAAGACGCTATTATATCAACCAATTTACTATAATGTTCACAACACAACACATGTAATCATATGATCAATATATATTCAACACATAAGATTAGTAATATTTTCAGTGCTTCCAGTAACCCATTCTAAACATGTTCGGCTTTATTACCTCAAAGATGTTAAGAAATATGACAAAATATAGTTTACTTCTCGAGAGATATATCGAGTGTCTCGTAAAAACCGCCCCCAAATTTGACAGGAAGTATTTCAGCTGCTGAAGAACCAATCTTTTTCACAATTCTCACTGATTTACTTCAACATGTCCTTGTCAGACCATGAAATTGTATAAGTACTGCCCAAAACAAAATGGCATGTCAAAAAATTCAATATCGGAGCAAATAACATATTTCAACCTGTGTTCATTGTGCCTTCACCAAATCGACCACCAAAATCAACCATTTTCCTTCCTGATAAACTCTCACGGATCTCATCTTAAGGTAACATCTCTCTAGAAGCGACCATCCTGCCTTTCAGTTCCTGTTCAGTCGATGTGTCCCTCTAACCAAAGTGCAGTACACAGGGCAGGATGGTCGCTTTTTGGGAGAAAATAGCTGATATTGGTGGTCGGTGTAATGAAAGCACAATGAACACAGATTGAAATGTGTTATTTGCTCTGATATTAAAAAAATTTACATGATTTTTTGTTCGGGACAGTTCTGGTACAATTTTTATTCGATTTGAATTTAAGGGACAGGAAACCATCAATGGTTATAAGTTGAAATCAAGCAACCAATTTGGTTGAAATATTCTTCTCCCTTGCGTTTTTTTTCTTCTAAAAACTAACTGATTTCTTGTATCTTATGAGGGGGGCAGCCCCCAAAAATTACATTTTCGGGCAAAAAATCCCCCAAATCGAGCAAAATATCATTAGAATTCCGGCAATAGCTGCCCCCCTGGACTCCTACGGCTATGACTACACTGTTATACAACTATTGTTTGCGATATTGCTATGCTTTCGTTTAGATTTTGAATTACGTTAACTCTGCAAACGGTCCATTTGACTATTTGTTGAGTAATTTTTGCTGGGATATTGAGGGCTTTACATACTTTTGTAATCCATATACGTTCGATAAATCAGACTCTATCTATCCGAATATCACGTTGGAATAACCGGAAAGGCGACGATTTGTCAGGCTTCTAATCCATCAGAAACTAACACGGCTTTCATTTGCATTTTCCTTTGCCCATGTAGTTCCAGCATTATTTATTTTATCATTATTTACTTCATGGTCAAGTCAAGTTTCTGTAGGACCTTAGAAGTCCGATGCGTTTCAGAAGTCACTATGGTGTGGTCAGAGAGCATGGTTCTCTTAGTAAACATTTTCGAACTACGAACAAGAAACACTTTTTATGTCTTCATATGATATCAAAGGACTTTGCAACTATAATATAGCATATTTCTTGCCAATATTTGCTCTGGGTAATTTTCTTGACACTATGGACCTACTATTATAGTAAAAGTTTGGTCGACCAAGTGGACGGAAACGGTTTTGGTCATTTGATTTTAGAAATTTTCCTGTTTGAACATCAAAACATGTTATTTGCTTTATATCTTACTTCATTGCAGTGGTTTTGGTGATCAACAAACAGACAAAGTATACAATACATTTTTATTTATATACATTCAACATGAACAGTATAAAACAATTAAATATAAACCAAAGTTCGGCGCTTTATTTTGTCATCCTTTCAATGATAGTCTGATTACAACTTGCCGCTTCTGTGCTTTCTGAAATTCTTAGAATAAGTAAGTTCGAATCAAAAGAATGTACATGTATTATTCTTTATCTCTTGAATTTCCATATATCGAACGACAATGTATCTGTATAATTATGGACTTGATCTTTCGAATAATGTCACTTGCTCTTTTGTGGTCTTTTCTCCTCTTCAAGTCTTAAAGGTCTTTCAGATATGGTCACTTGCTGTGTTGTGATCTATTACCACTTCAAATCTTTCAGATATATGTATGGTCACTTGCTTTGCTGTGGTCTTTTCTCCATTCTGTCTTTTTCACCAGATACTGACACGTCTCCTATCCTTCGTTGACAGATCTTTTTGTAGAATCTACCGAATATTCAGAATCGTCTTGTTCTGTTTTAGAATTTTTCGTAAAATCAAATATATCTCCATAAGCGTTTCGTCGTTTATTATTAGAAATAACAAAAACTTCATTAAGGAACTCGCCATCCGATTTGGTCTTCATTCTGTGTCGATATATCGCCAGTAAGTTGTAGTCCAACATATCTACTTCAGAGTCCAACATGATTTCTAATAATACCTTTTCTGATCTTAAAGGTTGGTTGGTAGATGGCAAGTTAACGTTCGCTTCCAACGGATGCTGAACAAGGTAGCTGTTGGTAGATGAAAAGTTAACGTTTGCTTCCAGTCGATGCTGATATCACAAACTAGGTAGATGTTGGTAGATGACAAGTTAACGTTTGCTTCTAGTCGATGCTGATATCACAAACTAGGTAGTGGTTGGTTGGTAGATGAAAAGTTAACGTTTGCTTCCAGTTGATGCTGATATCACAAACTAGGTAGTTGTTGGCAGATGACAAGTTAACGTTTGCTACTAGTTGATGCTGATATCACAAACTAGGTAGCTGTTGGTTGGCAGATGAAAAGTTAACGTTCGCTTCCAGTCGATGCTGATATCACAAACAAGGTAGTTGTGGGGTAGATGACAAGTTAACGTTTGCTTCCAGTCACAAACTAGATAGTTCTTGGTAGATGACAAGTTAACGTTCGCTTCCAGTCACAAACTAGATAGTTGTTGGTAGATGACAAGTTAACGTTCGCTTCCAGTCAGAAACTAGATAGTTGTTGGTAATCGTAGTTAGATTAGTCTGATGTTGAAGTCTGAAGGTGATTTATATAACATGGTGGTATGACGTTATTACTGACGCCAGGTACATGGTGAGAACAAACTTGTTAAACCTGTTAAAAACTGAGCAATTAGGCTAGCTACATTGTGTCGCAGTTGTAATATATATATAATCTATATAATTATGGCATAGCCAGACAATGTGAACAAGAGACAAAGTTCCAATCAAGGGGGGGGGGGCAGTTTAGGTCTCAATTTTGGGTTAAACGTTACTTAATGAACGACATGGTTTATTTTTCAACATTCTCTCCCCTGCGGTTCACACACTTCTTCCAGTGGTGTTGGGGTGCTTGGATCCCAGTGGTATAGAAGCTCTCATCCTGATTACCAAAAAAGTCCTCAACAGCAGATATGACCTCATCATCAGTCCGATACCGCTTCCCAACCAAGTGTTTTTTCATGTTCGGGAACAGAAAATAGTCAGTTGGTGCCAAATCTGCTGTTGAGGACTTTTTTGTGATCAGGATTTTTCTGACAGTTTTTTTTTAAACTAGATTTGATGAGGTAAATTGTTTCTCAGTTATTAAAGTTTGATCTATATACTGGCTTTTATGTTCAGTGAAATTAAGGATAAAAACTGATAGAAATGCAAAATTTTAATAATAAAAATTAGCAGTTAGCAAAACTGTGACAAACCGGGGCCTTATTCTCGAAAACTTAACTCCAGATTTTAAGAAATACAGTAATCTGATTGGATAATAACGCTGTATTTAAAATAGATTTTAGTGATTGACCAATCAGATGACCGGAGCACTAAAATCATTGTAAGTTAAGTTTTCGAGAATAAGGCCCCTGGATAAGTAGAAAAAATATTTTCACATTCAAAATCATGAACTGAGTGATTCAGATAATCTTGCAATTAGAACTTTTCTGATTTCCCATCTCATCTAATGTTTTTCCATAAGTAAAGACTAAAAGAAACTAGCAAGTCTCCTCTGCTCCCAAACAAAGGCTATAGAATATAACAAAACACAAGACAATACTATGGAATATAAAACACTTCTTTAATACAGTTAGGAACAAAATCACGGGTTCATGTCATCAGCAGACAACATTCCTTTAAAACGCGATTTCCTGACATTTCCCGACGAATTAAGGTTTAGTCTTGTATGGACTATGGCTCCAACACAAGAAAAATTGTGTGAATTAGACGCCTGGAAACACAAATTCCTGACATTTCCCAACAAATTTAAGGCTCAGTATTTTATGTCTAATAACAAAGATTCCCCTTGAGTCAGTAAATGAATTAATGTACTTAAAAACAATAAGAGGGAAACCGGACATTTGGTCACAGTAATATGGTCACAGTAATACGGGCATAAGGTATAATGGTCACAGTAGCCTAATACGGGCACACGTTAACTTGGTCACAGCAATACGAGCACGGACCATTTTTTCCGGTGACCAAATTTTCTCTCACCAACTTTTCTACATCCTTCTGAAACCCAATAAGACAGAAGACGTTAGCTGTTAGACCGACGACTTTTGTCTCTTTCCAGTTCCACAGACGTGATACGTGGAAGTGATATTGACAAATCAATCATTTCTAGATACAAAATCTGAATTAAAAATCGGTGTAAGGGTAGACGTCTGTATATACAGTAAGATGATGTATCGGAGTGAATGATAATGGTCTGGTTATTGGCAAGATGATGAAATAGTCAAGGTCCAGTAGTGTATCATTGTCTGACAACCACCATTTAAATAGTACACTCACTCCATTATCATCTTTTAGACAGTTTTCACACAGGCTTGAGTCCCTAGTGGAATCAAGTCAAGAGATCGCTTCCTTTTGCTGCAACTTTCTTCTAATTTCTGTTTCCGTCAAGTCAGAAAGAACAAAATTGATAGAAACCGGAAAGTGTCGTTACTGGAATTAAATTGCCTTGGTATTTATTAATCACCTTGAGCAATCTGTTTTTTAGGGAGTTGATGATTGTCAGAGATTTAAAAGCAGATTGTGGTGTTTTATGCCCAGAATCTTGTATCATTTTCAACTGACGGTAGTATCTTGTGGAGAGTTCAGGAAGACATCGATCCTAAGATACTTTTGAAAATTAGGATTTGTTTCCTTGCCTCTGAGGCCATTTAGGACAGCATATTTTAGTAACTTGCATACGATTAAAATAAGGTGGTCAATGTTTGCTTCATGGCAAAAACCTGGGGAGCTTCAGCCCCCCTATCCCCAACGGTTCCTACGGCTCCGATTGGTTTTGAAGTGATCAACAAATAAACAAAATATAATACAGTTATGTAAAACTTGTTGCTTTTAATGTTTTTTTTAAATACAAATTGAAATGTAATCAGAAATTTTTGGGATTATAAAATTCAAATCAAATAATGTACATGTACTATTGTCTATATCTTGAATTTCCATATTTCGTATTTAGAATTTATAATGATACTGATATTCACATCAATATGGCCATTTTCTCTGCTTTGATCTTTTGATGCTTTAAGTCTTTCAGATATGATCTCTTGCTCTGCTGTGGTTTTTTCTCGCTTTAAGTCTTTCAAACATGATCCCTTGCTCTGCTGTGGTTTTTTCTCGCTTTAAGTCTTTCAAACATGAATACTTGCTCTGCTGTGAATACTTGCTCTGCTGTCGTTTCTTCTCGCTTCAAGTCTTTCAAACATGAATACTTGCTCTGCTGTGAATACTGCTCTGCTGTCGTTTTTTCTCGCTTCAAATCTTTCAAACACGAATACTTGCTCTGTCGTGGTCTTTCGTCTTCTTCAAGTCGTTTAGATATGGTCACTTGCGTTGCTTCAAGTCTTTGAGTTATAATCACTTGCTGTGTTGTGGTCTATTACCACTACAAATCTTTCAGATATATGTATGGTCACTTGCTTTGCTGTGGTCTTTTCTCCATTCTGTATTTTCTACCAGATACTGACACGTCTTCTATTCGTCGTTGAAAGATCTTTTTGTAGAATCTAACAAATATTCGGAATCGTCTTGTTCTTTTTTAGCAAATTTCGTAAAATCAAATATATCTCCATAAGCGTTTCGTCGTTTATTATTAGAAATAATAAAAACTTCATTAAGGAACTCGCCATCCGATTTGGTCTCCATTCTGTGTCGATATATCGCCAGTAAGTTGTAGTCCAACATGATTTCTTATAATACCTTTTCTGGTCTTAAAGGTTGGTTGGTAGATGACAAGTTAACGTTTGCTTCCTGTCGATGCTGATATCACAAACTAGATAGTTGTTGGTTGATAGATGATAAGTTAACGTTCGCTTCCAGTCGATGGTGATATCACAAACCGGGTAGCTGTTGGTAGATGTGAAGTTAACGTTTGCTTCCAGTCACACACTAGATAGTTCTTGGTAGATGACAAGTTAACGTTTGCTTCCAGTCACAAACTAGATAGTTGTTGGTAGATGACAAGTTAACGTTCGCTTCCAGTCAGAAACTAGATAGTTGTTGGTAATCGTAGTTAGATTAGTCTGATGTTGAAGTCTGAAGGTGATTTATATATCATGGTGGTATGACGTTATTAATGACGCCAGATTCATGGTGAGAACAAACTTGTTAAACCTGTTAAAAACTGAGCAATAACAACTTTAAGGTTGTATAATCAGTTTGAAAGACAACGTTGAAGACGTCTTTAATATTGACATTGACACGTAGCCAGACAAGTACTCTAGGGAGACAATGTTCAAGGGGGGTGAAAAACATGACTTTCTGAATACTGAATACTCTAATTTAGAGAATTTGACTCTCTGAAATGCGATTTCCTGACGAATTTAAGGTTAACATGTGTAGGGACTGTGGGACCAACACAAGATTTTTTGAGAATTAAACGCCTAGAAACGCATTTTCCAGACATTTCATACCGAATTTAAGGTTCAAGATTATTTGAATACGGTCTGTCGGATAGAAAATTTTAAGAATTAGACGCTATATTTACTGCTGCCGAGGACGCTCATCGGAGGCCAAGAAACTCGATTTTCTGAATACTGAAAATTTAGAGAATTTGACTTGTTGAAACGCGATTTCCTGACATTTTTAGACGAATTTAATTTATTCATATGTAATGGACTATGGTTCCAACACAAGAAAATTGTGTGAATTAGACGCCTGGAAACGCAAATTGGTTGTTGTGAGATGTATAAAGAGTGTAGCTTTAAAATGAAGTTGTGGTTGTTTGTGTTTGTTAAACTTTTGAGGGAGAGTTTGGAACATTATTTCAGATTAGATTAGCTAAAAAAAAATGCCAGGTTCTGAGTTTTTTGGTCGAACGGTTAGTGAAAATATCCCTTTAATTTGAATAAAAATGGACCTAGAATTAAAGATCGTTTTAAAAACAATCACGTCACAGTTTGATCGAGTGTACATGTAATTCCGATTCGGAGTTCGAAACGAAAACAACAGCTACTAGATCATTGGAAGAAAATCCACGTTATTTGACCGTCTGATTGATTGCGTGCAGTACTGGGTATTATGAATTAGTCGATAGAAAATCTTGGATTTTCAACTTTATCACCATGTCTTTCTAATATGTAATGAAAATGTTACCGTAATTCAAATCACTAATAATAATAATAATAATTTAATTTCTTATATAGCGCATTAAAGGCAACATATAAAGAGGCACAAAATCTCAATGCGCTTTACATTCACAATATATAAATTACAAGACAAAAAAAAAAAACAAAAAAAAAACAATACTTATAATCTTAGCAGTTGTAAAAAAGTAAAAAATACTCCAGGATGGTCAATAAGACATTTGACTACCCTGGAAAATTGTAATTCTGTGAAATAAGATCAGTATAAGAATATATTTCTATTTATTATTTCAAATTTTCAAAGTTTTTTTCAAAAGGTAAATTACGTGACTTCACATGAGAGATTTAATATGTTGCACCTTAGAAGTGATACTGTTATATTGCTTAACATGTTGTTTGCATCATGTTTAAACGACCTACATCATAAAGACGTTGAGCTTTAGTTATAGATTCTCGATAATTCATATTTTGAAGAAATAATATGACGCATACATGAACGGATTACCCAAAACCGTGACAGGTATACTCCTGAGCAATAAGATAATACGATACGATAATATGACGTACAGTAAGTATATATATATATCATGTGGAGTTTTTACGTAGTACTTTCCTGAACTACTTTTGTTTATCGAATAAGTGTCCTGAATGTTCGAAGAAACGTTAAAAAAATTTGCACATCAGATTGACGCCTATTGCATGTTGGTGGTGATTTCACATGAGATACAATATATTGCACCTTAGAAATGATACTGTTGTATTGATTAACATGTTGTTTGCGTCATGTTAAAAACTATAAATCATAAGGGCGCATACGTGAACGGATTACCCAAACTGTGGCAAGTGGGAGTATACTCTTGAGCAATAACAAGGGAAGGTGTGGTTGATTCAGGGCTGGTGTATGAGAGTGTGTGTGCGGGTGAGTGTGTGTGACGTTGAACACATGAACATTGTTCCTGTTGATTACTGTTTGGTATGATTGGTAACAACAAAGATATATCAGTTTTATCAATTTCATAAGCCTTCTTATCGAATCAGGGTTCTGCAAGCTCTCTGAAAAGTACAGAATATGTCTCACATAATATGACGTACAAGACTAGTTCATCTGCCAAATAAACAATATGACGTAAAGATACAGTTCACAAGTACAGGACTACTATATATCATTTTGACCCGTATCGAATAGGGGTCCTAAAAAGGTTCGAAGACACATTAAAAAATATGTTGAACATCAGATTAACGCATATTGCAAGTTGTTGGTAAAATGATACACGGTTTAAATGTTTTTAAATGAATATCGCCATTCTAAGTTTGGGAGTAATTATCTGAAAATAAGACTAATAGGACTATTTCTTCTGTCCAAGTAAACATGTGATAATAGGACTAGTTCAGTTGTCCAATAAACATGTGACGATAGGACTAGTTCATCTGTTCAATAAACATGTGACGATAGGACTAGTTCATCTGTTCAATAAACATGTGACGATAGGACTAGTTCATCTGTCCAATAAACATGTGACAATATGACTAGTTCATCTGTCCAATAAACATGTGACGATAGGACTAGTTCATCTGTCCAATAAACATGTGACGATAGGACTAGTTCATCTGTCCAATAAACATGTGACGATAGGACTAGTTCATCTGTCCAATAAACATGTGACGATATGACTAGTTCATCTGTCCAATAAACATGTGACAATATGACTAGTTCATCTGTCCAAGTAAACATGTGATAATAGGACTAGTTCAGTTGTCCAATAAACATGTGACGATAGGACTAGTTCATCTGTTCAATAAACATGTGACGATAGGACTAGTTCATCTGTTCAATAAACATGTGACGATAGGACTAGTTCATCTGTCCAATAAACATGTGACGATAGGACTAGTTCATCTGTCCAATAAACATGTGACAATATGACTAGTTCATCTGTCCAATAAACATGTGACGATAGGACTAGTTCATCTGTCCAATAAACATGTGACGATAGGACTAGTTCAACTGTCCAATAAACATGTGACGATATGACTAGTTCATCTGTCCAATAAACATGTGACAATATGACTAGTTCATCTGTCCAATAAACATGTGACGATAGGACTAGTTCATCTGTCCAATAAACATGTGACGATAGGACTAGTTCACCTGTCCAATAAACATCTGACAAAAGGACGAGTTCATCTGTCCAATAAACATTGAACAAAAGGACTAGTTCATCTGTCCAATAAACATGTGACAATAGGACTAGTTAATCTGTCCAATAAACATGTGACAATAGGACTAGTTACTCTGTCCAATAAACATGTGACGATAGGACTAGTTCATCTGTCCAATAAACATGTGACAATAGGACTAGTTCATCTGTCCAATAAACATGTGACGATAGGACTAGTTCATCTGTCCAATAAACATGTGACGATAGGACTAGTTCATCTGTCCAATAAACATGTGACAATAGGACTAGTTAATCTGTCCAATAAACATGTGACGATAGGACTAGTTCATCTGTCCAATAAACATGTGACAATAAGACTAGTTCATCTGTCCAATAAACATTTGACAATAGGACTAGTTCAGCTGTCTAATAAACTTGTGACAATAGGACTAGTTCATCTGTCCAATAAACATGTGACAATAGGACTAGTTCATCTGTCCAATAAACATCTGACAATAGGACATACAGAAATAGTTGATGTTCAGATAACCTTCTGTTCTTTTCGTAAATTGACATTATTAATGTATTCTGTACTTTTACCATTGTTTATATCTGTTTCCCTTTTTGCTCTAAATAACACGATACAAGATTAAAGGTGTAATGGTAAAGATGAACCGACCCCGGAAATTCTAGAGTTTTAGCTGTTTGATTCACTACAGAAATGCTAATTGATACTACATTTTTGGATTTGTTTACGTTTTTGACTGCAGCCGATCGGCTCAACTTTACCGGCGGGACAACTTTTTTAACCGATGGATATCAATAATCCCCCCCCCACCCTCTAGCTACACCACTGCATTATTGACATTCAGTCTTAAAATAGCAGATAGTTTTACTGTATGATTGAATTACGAATCAGTCGCTGTACAAGATACTAAGTAATAGTCTGCAACTCGGAATCCACAAATCAAACAAAGTCTGGACTTTGATCACACAATTAATTGACATACCAA
The DNA here is from genome assembly GCA_029955415.1 of Lottia scabra. Taxonomy (NCBI): domain Eukaryota; kingdom Metazoa; phylum Mollusca; class Gastropoda; family Lottiidae; genus Lottia; species Lottia scabra. The sequence goes on from JARJEI010000009.1 coordinate 11,467,597, forward strand.
TTAACAATGTGATTGAACTGGATCAACTTCTCTCTCTCTAACATCATTATCTGTGTTTACTTAAACTATTATTCCTGGCGATATAGAGACTTGGTGAGATATAATGATGATTGAATTCAGAAATTGTTTTAATGATTGGTGGGGATTGACCTCCGTAGCCATTCTTGTAATGTCCGCAATCAAACGGTCGATATTGCAGAATGGTCCTCAGAAGCGTAAGATTTAAAAGGATTGTAAAGTGATTTTCCAAACATTGTATGTGTATCTGGGACACTGATAGCATCACTAAAACCAACGCGTTTTATGACGTCACTGACAGTGATCTGCATAGACAATCTCTCATACAGAGTTGTCTTCTCCTGCAGATTACAAGGATCTGGACTACAAGGCAAAGGAAGACAACTCTGTATAAGAGATTGCTGCATAGATATCAATAGTAGCTTCCGGTAGATCACTGTGAGTGACGTCATACAACGCGTTAATTTTGTTGGGTTACTTTTACACCTGAGCAATTAACAGATGAGAGAGTTCTAGCCTAGCTAGATGACCAATGTTTAAAGCAATAAACCCAAAAAAGTTCTCAAACTTGATCAATCAGAGTAAATATTCATCAACGGTGTCCAAAGTATACAAACAGAATATAAACAAGTTCATAAAACTATGTAATCAAAATTTTATTAAATATTTGTCTGGATTTATCAGACTATTCAGTTAATCTGTTTTATAGTTATGCCACCAGGTAAGTCCACTGATTAATATATACTCCTATTGACTTTTTGATTTTTTTGTCATTCAAAGAGGGGGTATCGCTTTAAATAATCTCGGGGATTAGGTATAGATCAGTGTTGACTTTATAGAAATTATTAGGTGGGGGGACAGAGCATCACTGATCAGCAAGTTTTAAGACGGAGTGTCGGACTATAAGGCTAGTAAAATGAAACACCGATATCGTTGAAGAAATATAAAAAATAAATTTATTCATTAAGGCTATAACTCACTAGTGGTTGTCAATAGCGGTATTTCATTGCCTGAACATTTCTAACATTCCAGTAGATTGGACGTTAGGGGATTCCATACAGTAATATTAAATAGAGCTGGCGAGAATAAAACATAATTTAAATCATGTAACGTCTCTGTCAGGTCACTGCGATCGATGTTATCAATTTAACAAAGTCGAATGAAAAGCGACGAGTGTAAGGATTTATGTAATAAGTTTAACGGGGGTTAATTAAAAAGAATTTTTTATTTTATTTTATTGCCCTATTGGATACAATGATTAGTAATTTTATTGACGATCTTACTCAGATTGTTGATTTGATGTGATGTTCAAACTTGATCTTACAACCTTCAAATTGCATTCCGCAATCACTCGAAACTACGAGAATATAGTAGAGCTGGAAATACTTTCAGATATATTGTCCTTTTGCTTCGAGGCCGTCATTGGCAGGTCATATGATAAAGGGCAATTGTTTCAACCTTAGTCGACGGCGTTGTGGAATTGCGTTTCATCAGACAGAAAGTCCCGAGACCATTGAGTCAGCGAAACGCAGCGGGGAAATGTAGCAACGCACCGCAACAGCATGCATGTGTCATGTCAAATGTATACCCTTGATTGTTTCGGTAAACCACTGCATTGAAATGAACGTATTGCATCGCCGCACCGGAACACGAATCGCGTGTATGTGTCGTCACCTTTAATGTGACGAGTGCAGGATTCGTGACATATCAAATGGAGAGGTCAAAAACACCTTGCAGTGTCCAATGAGACAAGCATAAAAACAACTGGAGTCTACCACCTCATTTGGAAAACCAGTAAACCAGAGATGTACACTGTTCTGTCCCATCACTTTAGCCGACATATTGAAAAATAATTTGCAAATTGTTGTTAATTTTTCTTATTAAAACTTAAAAAGTAGTTCAAATGCTTAATTAACGTCAGTTTGGTCACACAATATCACCATTGTGCTAAACAGTTTATTTATTAGCAGTACGCGATAATTTGATAAATAAAGTAAGTACATTTTGATTTTCACATTTCACAATACATGTATATCGTCGAGGCAAGTGAAATTTCAGACGTATATTGTCGAGGCAAGTGAAATTTCAGACGGATATTGTCGAGGCAAGTGAAATTTCAGACGCATATTGTCGAGGCAAGTGAAATTTCAGACGCATATTGTCGAAGCAAGTGAAATTTCAGACCTATATTGTCGGAGCAAGTGAAATTTCAGACGCATATTGTCGAGGCAAGTGGAATTTCAGACGCATATTGTCGATGCAAGTGAAATTTCAGACGCATATTGTCGAGGCAAGTGAAATTTCAGACGCATATTGTCGAGGCAAGTGAAATTTCAGACGCATATTGTCGAGGCAAGTGAAATTTCAGACGCATATTGTCGAGAGACGCATATTGTCGAGGCAAGTGAAATTTCAGACGCATATTGTCGGGGCAAGTGAAATTTCAGACGTACATTGTCGAGGCGAGTGAAATTTCAGACGCATATTGTCGGGGCAAGCAAGTGAAATTTCAGACGTATATTGTCGAGGCAAGTGAAATTTCAGACGCATATTGTCGGGGCAAGTGAAATTTCAGACGCATATTGTCGAGGCAAGTGAAATTTCAGACGCATATTGTCGAGGCAAATGAAATTTCAGACGCATATTGTCGGGGCAAGTGAAATTTCAGAGGCAAGTGAAATTTCAGACACATATTGTCGGGGCAAGTGAAATTCCAGACGTATATTGTCGAGGCAAGTGGAATTTCAGACGCACATTGTCGAGGCAAGTGAAATTTCAGACGTATATTGTCGAGGCAAATGAAATCTTAGTTTGTCGAGTTCCATGAAATCCACGACACTGCCGTTAAGTCCGAATGGAATAATGTTATTAAACAATTTCATCATTTCCAATAATCTTTAATGTTATAGCATGTCTAAAAGTTGATTCATCGTATTATAACTTATCATGCATCATTATCCAAATACAAGTATTTACTTTTCTTCTTCAATTCTTTAAAATCATTGCTATTTTTCTTTATTGACTGATATTAGATTTGAATGTTTGTCTCACTATGGATGGGGAAGACAACTGAACAGGAAGTTTTAAAGGCAAGAATTTTACTGAAAAAGTAATGAATAAAAACCTCCCATATATTATCGTTACTTTACTTCTCTCATTTCCATTTGTGTCAATGTGTCATACGGGCCCAACTGGCCCTTTTATTCACCGGAACTGATTATTCATGGGAAGGAAGGCAGGGAAGGGAGGATGGGGGTGTATCGGCAAATAATATATCCGGTCTGAGACCCAATTACATACACCATCAGAAGAACCAGTAACAGTAGATACAGCATATACATGATAGCAAGCCAACTGGAATTATTTTCCACGACACACATTTTCTACAAATTCTCAGAAGAATATAAACTAAATTATCATTCATTTTTTTGACAGCCACACCAAAAGTTACTTAATTTTAATGGGGTTTTTTAATCTCTAGCGATTCATCAAGGGATGCATCAATCGGCAATCCTCGGCAGTTTACGTAAACCATAATCAGTCAGAGTAACTTTCACAGAGACCGTTTGGGCATGCATAATAAAACTCAAGCACAAACAACCCCAACTGTAAAACAAATCTAGACATCTATGTCAACACATTGCAACCAACTTTAAGGTGTACAGACGTCAGAGTATGACGTTTACTATCAATGATGCATAATCAAACTACCTTTCAGCCTTTACTGATATTGATTTGCGTTCTACAAAAATGAAGTTACTGATTTCATAAAATCTAGCTTTCTTTGATGATCTGTAATACAGTGAGACCCTTATAAACCGGCGAGAAAATTCTCATACATTTTAACTTCTTAATCGCTCGATATGTAGCTGTATTTTTAGACAGCTAAATCAGGCATTACTAAATAAAATAAATGTCTTATTTGTGTTAGTTCAATATCAAGCGATTTGCTGATGTTCTAATGCCAGCAAGAATAACTATCAGCTTCAATCGTAATTGACGCGTAAATTGAATTTGGGAAAATCCCAGCAGAGCGTTGAATTGATTAAAGATTCCACGAGAAAGGAAATTCTTTAAATATCAAAGAACGTTTTGGTTTGAATATTTAGATTGAATTTCCTGCAATTATTTGGTAAATCAAACATTTATTGCCATATATTTTATGTCCGATTAGAATTTGAAATTAGAATTAATATTAGTTGAATAATAGACATCCTAAAAAGACGTAATCGTCTGTCATGGATTATTCTGAGGGTAAGCATGGAGTCCACAGAAAGACCAAGTGTACTCTGTCAAGAATACAGCGTCAGGAAGATTGTAGATAGATACTAAACGATAGACTGGGTTTAACGCCAGTTTTTTATTATCTGATATCACAGACTATGCAGTTGTTGGTAGATGACAATTTAATATCTGCTTCATATTTAAACACAAGATTTTAACAGTAGAGTGTCTACATAGGGATGTCTGGTGCCTGTTGCCCCCTTTTCTGTGTCCTCAAGAAGTCCCCCTCTATGGTCAATAATCAGTGGCTTAGACAGGTTTTCGAAACTGGGGGTGCAACGGTGAAGATGAACCGACAGAATATACCGACATTGCGAGCGGAGTGAATAACGGGTGGGGTCCAGTAGGCCCCCTCTAGCTACGCCACTGTCAACAATTAATTACCGTACACGTGCACTCGACTATCAGTGATGCTACTTTAAGTAAAGCATTCTGAAATATTCAAACTATAAAGCGATGGTGATGTTGGTATGTGGAATCAATAGACTTCGGCGTCTCATTGTCACAAACTTTTACTTTTTATCATGATTAATTTCCAAGGTGTTTAGGAATTGAAAAACCCTTTTAAGAAAATGAAATTTTACCGATTACGTATTCAAATTACAATTCAGTTTTTCTCAGAAGACCTGGACTATATGAAAACATTTCTGATCTGTAGGTTTAAAATTATATAGAGAGCGTAAATCTGCTTTTAATGGTTTTGTAACACCATTCAATAAATACGATATATCAAATGCTTTTAACATTTAGAGATGTATTATTTTTGTTGAAGTGACATTTTGCAGTGTTAATTCCACTTTACTACACAATTTTCTATATCATACGTAGATACCAATTTACCTCTTACGTGATCTCGAAATGATGCAAAACTGTTTATCATCACACTATCAAGCTGTTTCGATGAAATTTGAAATTGAAATTGAAAAATGCAATGACGAAATATAACATGCCTCAAAATCAACGGCATAGCCAGCGCCAAAGGCGCTAGAGGCAAATATTTAGAGGGTTCTGACATCAGTCGGCCAAAATGTGGGGGCGGAGGGCTCCAGCCGGGCACTGAAAACAGATGTCTTCAAGGCTTGGTCTTTGGATGCCTACTTTAACGTTGAATTGGACTTTGATGTCCGTTGATGTCTGGACTACAGGTGTAAATACATTGTAAGGGAGATAACAAAGTCAAACACAGTTGACTGTCACATTGTCACCAAATCTATCGTCACTATCGTGTAACGCCTTGGAATTTTATCTTATCATAACCTTGAAAGTGTATTCTACTTTCAGGCACCACTCAACTCCCGGATGATCAAAATGTTCAAAGAAAGCATCGGAGTCAACAATGACATTGACAATCAAGGAGTACGACCGAAACCAGAGATCTTGAAACAGTGTCCATACACTAGCTGCAGCAATGTCAGTGCTTCTGGTGTAGTTTTTTCCAACCAGACCAGAAACTTCCAGGTGTCTGTCGCTCTGAACTCAATACTGGATGATTTGAAGCATATGTATGTACCTTAAAATACGTTCAATGGTTTCAATGAGCTGAGATAACAGTTTCTTAATCCTTTAGCGACATTTAGGGGCAGAGATCGTAGTTCGGATTCGAAATAAATCTCTTGTGACACCAGTCCTCGAATTTTTCAGACTTCGTTCTTTAAAGATTCCTCAGTAAACCTGGGATTCAAAAGCATTCTCATTATACAGGTCGCTACTCAATAAGGTATGATAAGTATGTTCTAAAATGCCATTTCATCTCGTCTGTTCATTAAGGTGTATTGTCCAATACCGACATATTTACACTGTTTAACGATTGACGTGTAAGTGATTCTATTATAACTATAAAACTACCGATAATCAATAAGTTCGATTATTATTGAAGTATTTAAATAGTCAAATACTATCACTGTTTGTTTATAATTAATAAAAATCTATTTAGGTGTATTATTATATTGAAGATGTTTGTCACGCGATACAAATAATATAATTCATTGTTTTAAACCACAAATTATTTATTAGATACCCAACCGTGGGTAACATTTTAATGCTTACTCACTAAACTGAAAGAATTAATCTGACACCGGAATGTTTTACAGGTGAAATATGCAATAAGAGGCAGGTAACTTGCCGAAATGCCATGTTGTCGAGAATGTTGTTAGTGTATTCAACATTCGTTGCCCATCATGTTGATGAACAAATACAAGTTTATTTCTGTTGTCGTGATGCAAATGATGTTTTATCCAATCAGAAATTGCATAAGTTTCCGATGACCTGTCTTAAGTCATGTGATGAAAACAAGAACGGAGCCACCAACAATGACTTACAATTTGGGCAACATGATGTCGAACCGTTGTCGTGTGTATACAAATTTGTATTTAAGGAAATTTTGATACAAAAGGGCCTGATATCGTTTCTTACAGCTTGTACTCTGCTTCAACCCTATGCCAGTGCCTTGTGTTGAATACCCTAATGTCAGACATGATATAAACTACTAATTTGTTAATACGTTAATCTCATTAATCTTAATCCCATTGACAACCGTATCCAACATAAGAGCCCTAGAAACCAGGGAGTATAAATATACCTTGTTACCAAACTATGATATCAACATTTGAGTTTGTAACTGTCAACCTACAACAGTCTACAACAATTATTGTAACTTTCTCCTGATTCACTTCTTTAATTCTTCTTCAAAATGGTAAGATATTACTATATTATATTTCATGTGACATATGGATAAGAATTACTAAATTTTTGCATCATATAAGATATATTTTTGCCCTGTCGTAGTCTGCATCAGGTACGTGTATTTTGGTATGGCAGTGCCCTTTTCTTTCTAAAGACATTAATTGCAGTAATTTAAAGTTAAAAAATTTATCTCTATAGAGTTTTAATTTTGTTTCTTTTTCAGCGTGAGTGTATCTCTATCCATATTGGTCAAGCTGGTGTCCAGATGGGCAATGCCTGTTGGGAGTTGTATTGTTTAGAACATGGTATCCAACCTGATGGTCAGATGCCTTCTGATAAAACTATTGGAGGTGGAGATGATTCCTTCAACACTTTCTTCAGTGAGACTGGAGCTGGTAAACATGTTCCTAGAGCTGTATTTGTTGATCTGGAACCAACAGTAGTAGATGAAGTCCGAACTGGTACTTACCGTCAACTCTTCCATCCAGAACAACTCATCACTGGTAAAGAAGATGCTGCTAATAACTATGCCCGAGGTCACTACACCGTGGGTAAAGAACTAATTGACTTAGTCCTTGATAGAACCAGGAAGCTGGCTGATCAATGTACTGGTCTTCAAGGATTCCTCATCTTCCACAGCTTTGGTGGAGGAACCGGATCTGGTTTCTCTTCTTTGTTGATGGAACGATTGAGTGTTGACTACGGCAAGAAATCCAAGTTGGAGTTTGCTGTTTATCCTGCTCCACAAATATCAACTGCTGTGGTAGAACCCTACAACTCCATCCTTACAACTCATACCACTTTGGAACATTCTGATTGTGCCTTCATGGTTGATAACGAGGCTATTTATGATATCTGCAGAAGAAATCTCGATATTGAAAGACCAACTTATACCAACTTGAACCGATTGATTGGTCAAATCGTCAGCTCCATCACTGCATCACTCCGATTTGATGGTGCCTTAAATGTTGATCTTACTGAATTCCAGACCAACTTGGTGCCTTACCCACGTATTCATTTCCCATTGGCTACCTACGCTCCAGTTATTTCAGCTGAGAAAGCTTACCATGAACAACTTTCAGTTGCTGAAATCACCAACGCCTGTTTCGAGCCAGCCAACCAAATGGTCAAATGTGATCCTCGTCATGGTAAATACATGGCTTGCTGTATGTTGTACCGAGGTGATGTTGTTCCCAAGGATGTCAATGCTGCTATTGCTACTATCAAGACCAAGAGAACCATCCAATTTGTTGACTGGTGTCCAACTGGCTTCAAGGTCGGTATCAACTACCAACCACCAACTGTTGTACCAGGAGGTGATTTAGCTAAAGTCCAGAGAGCTGTTTGTATGTTGAGTAACACTACTGCTATTGCTGAAGCATGGGCTCGTCTTGATCATAAATTTGATCTGATGTACGCTAAGAGAGCTTTCGTCCATTGGTATGTTGGTGAAGGTATGGAAGAAGGTGAATTCTCTGAAGCTAGAGAAGATTTAGCTGCTCTAGAGAAAGATTATGAAGAGGTTGGAGTTGATTCTGTTGAAGGTGAAGGAGAAGAAGGAGAGGGAGAAGAATATTAAGTAAATTGTTAATAATTCTGTTATTATTTATTTTGCAGTATGTTTGAATAAACTATTGTTAAAATTCTTAATTCCTGTTGAAATTATTATTTATCACGCTTTGTTCCCGATGCTACTTTGAAACTTGGTTTTCTTGATCTCGGCATATAAAAATATATCAAACAGATAAGCCGATCGATGACTCTGCTGATCCCTTAGGTCATTTGCCACCTATAACTTTATCTGTAGTCTTAAGTAATTTAAACGCCACTCTAATAAGTACACGTGTTGATTCAGTGAATGCACCCCTTACCCCCTTCTGGCAGGATGGCGTTCCCTTAGGGAACAGGTGTACTGCACTGGGTAAGAAGGACACACTGACTAAACAAGAACTGAATGGCAAGATGATCGCTTCTTGAGTGATAATACCTTAGATGAGGACGTTTGGGACACCCGATATATCTAGCCAGATGTATCAATCTAATATTAGTTCAGATTATATTGTATATAGCTTTAGCCTGCAATAATCTGTTAACTGAATTTCAAAAGAAATATTTTGCATTACATGGCCGGTGGTTAGAATACCTTCACATAACAACTTTCATCGGTAAATTATTACCACGATAGTTTCCGTTGATGTCACAACGTCCTGATACAACCCTATTAACCCTATCATTAAAGTTGAAACATAATAAAGACATGTTGGTGCATAAGTTACTATTACTCATGACATTATATATGACCTGAGGTGACTCATACAAACCAATTAGCACTAGACAATTAATTACATTGATTACCAGGTACACGGCTAGGTGACTCAGTATATTCTATCTTTATCCCTACTGTACATCTAATATCACATAAAAAATCATTATATGAATCATTTTATTGCAACTACGACCTTAGAATAGGTTGATCTTGGGTATTGGCATTTGTCGGAAAGTATATGGCTCACGATGAAAGAAGCAGATCAAACAACTGTGATTAATGCAATAAATTTACTTTGTTGCACATCACAGTCAAAGAGTGGTCCAGAAGGGCGAATGTTCCTTGCCTCGACACCCGGCACAGTCATTACATGACTCATTGCAACTACGATCTAAAAATTGATCGATATTGGGTATAAGTATTTGCTGGAATACTACAGTTTCATCTTCGAAATTTGAAATATATTTACCAAATAACAGTAAAAGCTAAGTGTGTTCTTCGAAAAGTATGTAGTATTGAAAAACGTAGTCACAGAAAATCAGTAGGTGTTTCAGAGAGTGATCATTCCCTGCTTCGATATCGACATCAGACAGGATAAAGAAACCAAATACTAACGATCCGAACCGCAAAACGAAACTCGAAATCCAAAACGACATTTTGACGAAACTTAGGTAACCGCTTATGAATTTTTCACATCGGGAAATAAATCAATCATACATGAGTAAGTATTTCATAATGAAAAGTGGTATCATGTGTCTAGACGAGTAAGCATAATCTGCCAGGCACACCCGTCCTACTGTTAAACATACACGAAACAAACTACAAAACAAGAACATAAAAAGCGCCAGACAGAGTCATCGTCCATTGGTATGTAGTGCATTTAGCAAACAAACAATATAAGTTAGGTAAACTATCCGAATATAATGACCACCTCAATCACAGGGTGGCATCAGACACAACATGTTAAGAAATAATAATTTATATGAAATAAATAGTTTTATTCAACCATACAGCAAAATAAATAATAACAGAATTATTAACAATTTACTTAATATTCTTCTCCCTCTCCTTCTTCTCCTTCACCTTCAACAGAATCAACTCCAACCTCTTCATAATCTTTCTCTAGAGCAGCTAAATCCTCTCTAGCTTCAGAGAATTCACCTTCTTCCATACCTTCACCAACATACCAATGAACAAAGGCTCTCTTAGCGTACATCAGATCAAATTTATGATCAAGACGAGCCCAAGCTTCAGCAATAGCAGTAGTGTTACTCAACATACAAACAGCTCTCTGGACCTTGGCTAAATCACCTCCTGGTACAACAGTTGGTGGTTGGTAGTTGATACCGACCTTGAAACCAGTTGGACACCAGTCAACAAATTGGATGGTTCTCTTGGTCTTGATAGTAGCAATAGCAGCATTGACATCCTTGGGAACAACATCACCTCGGTACAACATACAGCAAGCCATGTATTTACCATGACGAGGATCACATTTGACCATTTGGTTGGCTGGCTCGAAACAGGCGTTGGTGATTTCAGCAACTGAAAGTTGTTCATGGTAAGCCTTTTCAGCTGAAATTACTGGAGCGTAAGTAGCCAATGGGAAATGAATACGTGGGTATGGCACCAAGTTGGTCTGGAACTCAGTAAGATCGACATTCAAGGCACCATCAAATCGGAGTGATGCAGTGATGGAGCTGACGATTTGACCAATCAATCTGTTCAAGTTGGTGTAAGTTGGTCTTTCAATATCGAGATTTCTTCTGCAGATATCATAAATAGCCTCGTTATCTACCATGAAGGCACAATCAGAATGTTCCAAAGTGGTGTGAGTTGTAAGGATGGAGTTGTAGGGTTCTACCACAGCAGTTGATATTTGTGGAGCAGGATAAACAGCAAACTCCAACTTGGATTTCTTGCCGTAGTCAACACTCAATCGCTCCATTAACAAGGAAGAGAAGCCAGATCCGGTTCCTCCACCAAAGCTGTGGAAGATGAGAAATCCTTGAAGACCAGTACATTGATCAGCCAGCTTCCTAGTTCTGTCAAGGACTAAGTCAATTAGTTCTTTACCCACGGTGTAGTGACCTCGGGCATAGTTATTAGCAGCATCTTCTTTTCCAGTGATGAGTTGTTCAGGATGGAAGAGTTGACGGTAAGTACCAGTTCGGACTTCATCTACTACTGTTGGTTCCAGATCAACAAATACAGCTCTTGGAACATGTTTACCAGCTCCAGTCTCACTGAAGAAAGTGTTGAAAGAATCATCTCCACCTCCAATAGTTTTATCAGAAGGCATCTGACCATCAGGTTGAATACCATGTTCTAAACAATACAGCTCCCAACAGGCATTGCCCATCTGGACACCAGCTTGACCAACATGGATAGAGATACACTCACGCTGAAAAAAGAAACAAAAATTATAAACTCTATAGAGATAAATTTTTCAACATTAAATTACTGTTGTGACCAAAGGCTTTGAAAATATATCTTATATCATGCAATAATATAGTTATCTTTATCCATATGCCATATGAAGTAAAATATATGAATATCTTACCATTTTGAAGACGAATTAAAGAAGTGAATCGGGAGAAAGTTACAATAATTGTTGTAGCCTGTTGTAGGTTGACAGTTACAAACTCAAATGTTGATATCATAGTTTGTTAACAGGGTATATTTATACTCCCTGGTTTCTAGGGCTCTTATGTTGGATACGGTTGTCAATGGGATTAAGATTAATGAGATTAACGTATTAACAAATTAGTAGTTTATATCATGTCTGACACAAGGGTGGTTGACAAGTAATAAGCTACTACTCAACAGAAATAACTGGCATAGGGCTAAAACGATATTCATTAAGAGTACAAGCTGTAAGAACTGATATCGGTCCACTTTCATTTACTATGTGTAAAAATATTTCCTAAAATACGACTGTTGCATTAAATGGCAAAAGAGCCCTCCATATAAGACAGATCTTTCATTTAATACAGATCATCATTTTCATTACTGAACAGTATTACAGAGTCAATTTTCCTATGCTAAAGTACTGTACACACTGACAACATTTTCGGCAACATAACTCGACAATACACCTTGGTCAACAAAAATGCACCCCCGTACACACACGACAACAGTTCGACAATATGTTGGACAACTTGTTGCTGAATGTTTCCGAACCTGTATACACTAACAACATTTTCTACAACATGGCATTACGGCAAGTTGGCCAACATGTTTTCGAGAATGTTGTCAATGTGTACAGTACTTAATTCTCAACTGTCGATAGTAGACACTGTATAGTCTGATAGTGAAAAGGAGTAGTCAGAACTTCAAGACAAGCAGTAGACAACGAGTTCAAGGAATTCCTAAAGGAAAGAAGACAACAAAACGCCTGTCAATTAACAATATAAATCATCTCTGTACACGACACATTTCAAAATAAAATCCATTGAAAACCTCAATCTTTAATCGATGATGGAGGTGATGAAAAGGTGAGACTTTTAAGTCGAGACCGTCTGTCGTCTGCCTGCCTTCCGACAATGTCACAATTGTGATTGATTAAAACCAGAGTTATGTCCCCATGGAGTTGAATAAATCTACTACTAATTGTCAACCAGGCTGTTTCTCTGTCTCATTATATACCGTTTACTGTCGACTGTAGTGGACAGAAGATTCTCCGAGGTTGTGTATGATAGATCACAATACATTTATATAGAAACTAGGTAAGGAATGTCCATTTGAACAACCCAGTTGCAGTGCATGACTCTAGCTTACTCTTCTAGACACCTGATACCACTTATGAAATATTTACTAATTTATTGATATACTTCCTCAAATAAAAAGATCATTACCTGGAATTTCCCTCCATGTGGTTTTTGAATATCAAGATATCTTACATTAAGATAATTCATCAAAACACCCTATAACCCTATTTCATTTATTATGTTGGCGGATTATGATATAGGTAATCTGTGTTATTATACAGTTATTATAGTGTTAATATTATAGTCAGGGAAATATTCACATACAGTTTTAATAATTCTTGATAGATCTCTTTATAACCTGGGTTTTCAACCTTTTTTGGATGTCGTCCCATATTTTGATTTTGTTCGGACACGCGTCCCAATTTACTTTTATTAGTTTTGATTTGCTTCTGTGGGCATTACTGCCAGCAATCTCGTTGATGTACATTGTACAACATGGTACACTACGAAGAGTCGTATATGTATGCATTTTTCCCCCAGGAAAATTTTGAAAATTAGGATTGATTTGCTTGCATCAGAGGTCATTCCGATCAGTTACTCGTTTGTGTGCAAGATCGACAGATGTGACGAAAACTTTTGGTTCACTTGGAAAATCGTTTATGAGACTATATGAGAAGGGTTTTGGGAGGGTTTGGTTGGTTCTCCCACAGGAAATTCTGAAAATTAAGATTGATTTGCTTGTATCTGAGGGCATTCCGGCTAGTAATCTTGTCGATGTGCATGATGGACAGATTAGATTTTGATTCATGTGACGAAAACATTTAGAGTTTATGGTCCACCTGGAAAACGTGTTCTTTCTACATGTTGTTGCCTTTATCCCCCTAAGAAAATTTTGAAAATTAGTATTGATTTGCTTGTACATTGTACAATATGGTCAGATGAGGTTCGTATTTTTGTAAACGTTTCGATGATAATTGGGTGGTCTGCGTTGGTCTGTTGGTCAAAAATCCACCCCAGTTCCTACGGCCCTAATATATAACTGTGAATGCTGTGATATCTAGTTGTGTGATACCAGGGTCTGTTTCGGAAAGACACACCCTAATTTTATGCAGAATATAGTTTTCATGCAGGAAAGTGCCCACATCATACAAACAGACCTATGTCTTGAATCCTCTGACAGGCCCTGACAGGTCATTTTGATTTTGATTTCTGGGGAAAATCATGCAAAGAAATTTTTTTTAAGGGATTTGAGACGAGCCCGCGTCCCACTCAAAATCGTGAAATGTCCCACGAGTGGGACGCGTCCCCCAGGTTGAAAACCCAGGCTTTATAATGATCAGATAGAAGTTAGGATTTAATCATCTGAATAATCGTATTGATTACAATTTACAGTAGAAAGTACAGAAACATAACCTGAAAGCCTTAAAGTATATTACGATCCGTGTATTGAATCGACGTCAATTCTGATGTACAAGTTACAATAGTTCTGGTTTTGTGCTCTTGATCAGAAGCGACAAGCGATCAGATTTGAAAATTGATCACTTTTAACCCTGAAAAATTGAAAGCAGAAAGCAAGATCTAGAAAAGGCGTGTGTGTTTGTGGAAGGGATATATGCATTCACTGGAAGTGAACGTTAATCTGTCATCCACCAACAAACCGAATCCACTGGAAGCGAATGTTAACCTGTCATCCACCAACGAACCGAATCCACTGGAAGCGAACGTTAACTTGTCATCCAACAACCAACCGAATCCACTGGAAGCGAACGTTAACAAAATCCGCTGAAGGCGCACGTTAACTTGTCATCCACCAACCAACCGAATCCGCTGAAAGCGAACGTGAACTTGTCATCCACCAACCAACAAAATCCGCTGAAAGCGAACGTGAACTTGTCATCCACCAACCAACAGAACCCGCTGAAAGCGAACGTTAACTTGGCATCCACCAACCAACAAAATCCGCTGAAAGCGAACGTGAACTTGTCATCCACCAACCAACCGAATCCGCTGAAAGCGAAGTGAACTTGTCATCCACCAACCAACAAAATCCGCTGAAAGCGAACGTGAACTTGTCATCCACCAACCAACAGAACCCGCTGAAAGCGAACGTTAACTTGGCATCCACCAACCAACAGAATCCGCTGAAAGTTATGGAAATATAGTATATACAAGTATGAAATGAATCGTTTTATACAAAAATATAATTATGATGTAATAAAAATTGATTGTCCTGATTGTCCAAGAATATAAAACTCAATTTAAATCAACCGTTTCAATATATTGGGTTAACAGTAGCGCAAACTTCTTCGGTCCATATTGACCATTGTTTGACCATTAGTAATATTGGCTATGTAGACTGGAAACGGATTCCGAGACGCAAATCCCAGACCCAGAATGTTCCAGGAGGGGGAACATAATTGAATCAACACCTGTACTTATTAGAGTGGCGTTCAAATTAATTAAGTCTGCAGATTAAAATCATAGGTGACAGATTGACCTCAGAGACCAGCAGAGTCATCGGGTATTTAGTGTGTTATATGTTTACCTGCCTAGATCAAGAAAATCCCAGCCTCAAAGTAGCATGGGGAACATAGTGTGATGAATAATAATTTCAACGGAAATAACAATAGTTTTATTCAATCATACAGCAAAATAAATAATAACAGAATTATTAACAAATAACTTAATATTCTTCTCCCTCTCCTTCTTCTCCTTCACCTTCAACAGAATCAACTCCAACCTCTTCATAATCTTTCTCTAGAGCAGCTAAATCTTCTCTAGCTTCAGAGAATTCGCCTTCTTCCATACCTTCACCAACATACCAATGGACGAAAGCTCTCTTTGCGTACATCAGATCAAATTTATGATCTAGACGAGCCCAAGCTTCAGCAATGGCAGTAGTGTTACTCAACATACAAACAGCTCTCTGGACCTTGGCTAAATCACCTCCTGGTACAACAGTTGGTGGTTGGTAGTTGATACCTACTTTGAAGCCAGTTGGACACCAGTCAACAAATTGGATGGTTCTCTTGGTTTTGATGGTAGCAATAGCAGCATTGACATCCTTAGGAACAACATCACCTCGGTACAACATACAACAAGCCATGTATTTACCATGACGAGGGTCACATTTGACCATTTGGTTGGCTGGTTCGAAACAGGCGTTTGTGATTTCAGCCACTGAAAGTTGTTCATGGTAAGCTTTCTCAGCTGAAATAACTGGAGCGTAAGTAGCCAATGGGAAATGAATACGTGGATATGGCACCAAGTTAGTTTGGAACTCGGTAAGATCGACATTCAAGGCACCATCAAATCGGAGTGAAGCAGTGATGGAGCTGACGATTTGACCAATCAATCGATTCAAGTTGGTGTAAGTTGGTCTTTCAATATCGAGATTTCTTCTACAGATATCATAAATAGCCTCGTTATCCACCATGAAGGCACAATCAGAATGTTCCAAAGTGGTATGAGTTGTAAGGATGGAGTTGTAGGGTTCTACCACAGCAGTTGATATTTGTGGAGCAGGATACACAGCAAACTCCAACTTGGATTTTTTGCCGTAGTCAACACTCAATCGTTCCATCAACAAGGAAGAGAAACCAGATCCGGTTCCTCCACCAAAGCTGTGGAAGATGAGGAATCCCTGAAGACCAGTACATTGATCAGCCAGCTTCCTGGTTCTGTCGAGGACTAAATCAATGAGTTCTTTACCCACAGTGTAGTGACCTCGGGCATAGTTATTAGCAGCATCTTCTTTACCAGTGATGAGTTGTTCAGGATGGAAGAGTTGACGGTAAGTACCAGTTCGGACTTCGTCTACTACTGTTGGTTCCAGATCAACAAATACAGCTCTAGGAACATGTTTACCTGCTCCAGTCTCACTGAAGAAGGTGTTGAAGGAATCATCCCCACCTCCAATAGTTTTATCAGAAGGCATTTGACCATCAGGTTGGATACCATGTTCTAAACAGTACAACTCCCAACAGGCATTGCCCATCTGGACACCAGCTTGACCAACATGGATAGAGATACACTCACGCTGAAAAGAACCAAAAACATCGTTTATAAAATATTACAAACCTAATAATGAACAATAAAATGCCTCGCTCTCTGAATGCAGTTTTATGAATTCTTCATTCTATGTGGTTTTTGTGTTACTTTTTTTTACATAAAAAGTATACTATCAACTATCATTCCAAATCATTAGCTGAATAATAAAATAACCTACCATTTTGAAGAATAATTAAAGAAGTGAATCGAGAGAAAGTTACAATAATTGTTGTAGACTGTTGTAGGTTGACAGTTACAAACTCAAATGTTGATATCATAGTTTGTTAACAGGGTATATTTATACTCCCTGGTTTCTAGGGATTTTATGTTGGATACGGTTGTCAATGGGATTAAGATTAATGAGATTAACGTATTAACAAATTAGTAGTTTATAACATGTCTGACATTAAGTTGGTTGAAAAGGAACAACTACCACATGTATTCAACAGAAAGAACTTGCATAGAGTTGAAGCAGTGTTCTCTCAGAGTACAATCTGTGAAAAGTGATATCGGACCCCGTCAAACCTTTTCATGCTATTCCAAAAAGCCCTCCAATGCATGGCCTATATATTGATCTCTCATATACATGATACATTTACATTACTGAATAAATTGTCAAGTTGGATTTAAATCTGCCTATGGTACTGTAACTGTACACACTGACAACATTTTCAACAACATTTTGGGCATCAAATCTACAACATACCTTGTCGTCAACAAAAATGTAGTCCTGTACACACACAACAGTTTGACAACATGTTGGGCAACATGTAACCGAATGTTACCGTATTGTATGCACCAACGGCATTTTCGACAACATGCCATTTCGGCAACATGGCATTTCGGCAAGTTGACTAAGTTGACCAAGTGTGTACAATGCTTGATTCTTAACTGTCGATAATAGACACTGTATAGTCTGATTGTCAAAAGGAGTAGTCAGAACTTCAAGACAAGCAGTAGACAACGAGTTCAAGGAATTCCTAAAGGAAAGAAGACAACAAAACGCCTGTCAATTAACAATATAAAATCATATCTGTTCACGACACATTTTCAAAATAAAATCCATTGAAAACCTCAATCTCTAATCGATGATGAAGGTGATGAAAAAGTGAGACTGTTAAGTCGAGACCGTCTGTCGTCTGCCTGCCTTCCGACAATGTCACAATTGTGATTGATTTAAACCAGAGTTATGTCCCCATGGAGTTGAAGAAATCTACTACTAATTGTCAACCGGGCTGTTTCTCTCTCTCATTATATACCGCTTACTGTCGACTGTAGTGGACAGAAGATTCTCTGAGGTTGTGTATGATAGATCACAATACATGAACATAGAAACTAGGTAAGCAACACAGTTGTAGTGCATAACCCTTGCTAACTCTTCTAGACACCTGATACCACTTATGAAATATTTACTAATTTATTGATATACTTTCTCAAATGAAAAGATCATTACCTGGAATTTCCCTCCATGTGGTTTTTGAATATCAAGATATCTTACATTATGATAATTCATCAAAACACCCTATAACGGATGATTTCATGTAGTATGTTGGCTGATTATGATATAGGTAATATGTGTTGATTATACAGTTATTATTGTGTAATTATTGTAGTCAGTGAAATATTCACATATAGTTTTAATAATTCTTGATAGATCTCTTTATAATGATCAGATAGAAGTTAGGATTTAATCATGTGAATAATCGCTTTGATTACAATTTACAGTAGAAAGTGCAGAAACATACCTGAAAGCCTTAAAGTACAATTCGATCTGTGTATTGAATCGATGTCAATTCTGGTGTACAAGTTAACAGAGTTCTGATTGTGTGCTCTTCATAAGGAGCGAAAAGCGATTAGAATTGCAAATCATATGTACTTGCACAAATTTCGCACGTTTCAAAATTGATCACTCCTAACGATGGATAATTGAAAGCAGAAAGCATGATCTAGAAAAGTCGTGTGTGTGGAAGAGATATTAGTATCCACTAGAAGCGAACGTTAACTTGTCATCTACCAGAAACCGAAGATAAAGATGTTTGGTCCTAATGATATCAAGCATGGAAGTAAACCATCTTGTAACCAAATAGTATTATTACCCATGTGAACTGGGAATGGATACCGGGATGCAAATCCCAGACGCAGAATGATTCAGAAGGGTACTTCAGTACTTGTTATAGTGGGGTTAAAATAAATTTCGACTTGCACAGAAGCAACAGGTTGCAGAATGACTACAGGGGCCAGAACAGTCACCTTTATGTTTACATTCCGAGATCAAGCAAACCAAAATGGCATCAGAAATAAAGCCGAGATACGAAACCAGGTTCGTAGAATGATTCGGAAGGGGAACTTTCACTGAATCAACGCCTGAACTTATTAGTATAGAGGAGTTCAAATTTAATCTAGTTTCCGGAACAAAGTAATTATTGGTGGAGTCATCGGTCAAAATGGTGTGTCATCTGTTTACATGTCGAGATAAAAAAAAACCAGTCTCAAATTGGTGACAGAAACAAAACGTGATAATTTGAATAGAATTGGAGTTTTAACAATAGTTTTATTCAATCATACTGCAAAATAAATAATAACAGAATTCTTAACAATTTACTTAATATTCTTCTCCCTCTCCTTCTTCTCCTTCACCTTCAACAGAATCAACTCCAACCTCTTCATAATCTTTCTCTAGAGCAGCTAAATCTTCTCTAGCTTCAGAGAATTCACCTTCTTCCATACCTTCACCAACATACCAATGGACGAAAGCTCTCTTTGCGTACATCAGATCAAATTTATGATCAAGACGAGCCCAAGCTTCAGCAATGGCAGTAGTGTTACTCAACATACAAACAGCTCTCTGGACCTTGGCTAAATCACCTCCTGGTACAACAGTTGGTGGTTGGTAGTTGATACCGACCTTGAAACCAGTTGGACACCAATCAACAAATTGGATGGTTCTCTTGGTCTTGATAGTAGCAATAGCAGCATTGACATCCTTGGGGACAACATCACCTCGGTACAACATACAACAAGCCATGTATTTACCATGACGAGGATCACATTTGACCATTTGGTTGGCTGGCTCGAAACAGGCGTTTGTGATTTCAGCAACTGAAAGTTGTTCATGGTAAGCCTTTTCAGCTGAAATAACTGGAGCGTAAGTAGCCAATGGGAAATGAATACGTGGGTAAGGCACCAAGTTGGTCTGGAACTCAGTAAGATCGACATTCAAGGCACCATCAAATCGGAGTGATGCGGTGATGGAACTGACGATTTGACCAATCAATCGATTCAAGTTGGTGTAAGTTGGTCTTTCAATATCGAGATTTCTTCTGCAGATATCATAAATAGCCTCATTATCCACCATGAAGGCACAATCAGAATGTTCTAAAGTGGTATGAGTTGTAAGGATAGAGTTGTAGGGTTCTACCACAGCCGTTGATATTTGTGGAGCAGGATACACAGCAAACTCCAACTTGGATTTCTTGCCATAGTCAACACTCAATCGTTCCATCAACAAGGAAGAGAAACCAGATCCGGTTCCACCACCAAAGCTGTGGAAGATGAGGAATCCTTGAAGACCAGTACATTGGTCAGCCAGCTTCCTGGTTCTGTCGAGGACTAAATCAATCAGTTCTTTACCAACAGTGTAGTGACCTCGGGCATAGTTATTAGCAGCATCTTCTTTACCAGTGATAAGTTGTTCAGGATGGAAGAGTTGACGGTAAGTACCAGTTCGGACTTCATCTACTACTGTTGGTTCCAGATCAACAAATACAGCTCTTGGAACATGTTTACCAGCTCCAGTCTCACTGAAGAAAGTGTTGAAGGAATCATCTCCACCTCCAATAGTTTTATCAGAAGGCATCTGACCATCAGGTTGGATACCATGTTCTAAACAGTACAACTCCCAACAGGCATTGCCCATCTGGACACCAGCTTGACCAACATGGATAGAGATACACTCACGCTGAAAAGAGAAACAAATTTATATGTTCACTAGAGGTAAATTTTTCAATTTTAAATTACTGCAGTGAATTTCTTTATAAAGAAAAGGGCACTGCCAAACCCCAAAAAATGATGACGACAGGGCTTTGAACATATATCTTATATCATGCAATAATATAGTTACATGTATCTTGATCCATATGTCACATGAAATATAATAAAGTAATATCTTACCATTTTGAAGAAGATTTAAAGAAGTCAATCGGGAGAAAGTTACAATAATTGTTGTAGACTGTTGTATGTTGACAGTTACAAACTCAAATGTTGATATCATAGTTTGGTAACAGGGTATATTTATACTCCCTGGTTTCTAGGGTTCTTATGTTGGATACGGTTGTCAATGGGATTAAGATTAATGAGATTAATGAGATTAACAAATTAGTAGTTTATAACATGTCTGTTTATAACAAGCTACTAGGCACAAGGCACTGACATAAGGTAAAAGCAGTGTTCACAATACAAGCTGTAAGAACTGATATCGGGCCACATCCAATGTATGTTAGTAATTTAACAAGCTTTTAATCAACATATGGCTCTGGAACTGAGTTAAATAATAATACTTGTATTCGTTCTGATGGTAAACATAAGCTAAACATATAAATCGAAGTCGGTTGATTGTCCATGGACATTAATCTGAATTCAAATCAAACCTAGCTAGAACGCCATCTCAATATATTCAGCTGTACAGTTATGTACCTCGACAACTCTGGTCCTACACAATTTTTAAAACATGATATTAAGATGTGATATCGTTACTCATATGTGATATACTTTGTAATGATATCGCAATTCCCAGTGGCGAATCGAGGATTTAGAGAAGGGGGGGGGGGAGCTCTAACATGCTTGAAATTCAACGGTATCGCGAGCGCCGAAGGCGCAAGCGGCAATTTTCTTGGCTAGATGTGGAGTAGAATCATGTTCCCAATCTTCCCATAAATACGCGTGTAACGATAAACTATTAAATTGCCCATGATACTGTCTGAATACCTAGAAAGTGGCCATAGTGTAAGTAAACGTTGCTTTAATCAGAGATAGCTGACTAATATTAACTATGTTTGATTAAATTGCTCCAATATCGAATTGTCAGACTGTAAACAGTTAATAGTGAATGATAGATGGACACAGTTCAAATATACAACATATATCATAATAACAACTTCACCACTTATCATATCTGATAATTTCTAGGTTGTTGGTTAGTTTATATTCCTGTCAGATATTGGGATCATGGTTTCTCCAGCTTACGATCTGAACGAGTTGAAACATCTTATAATTTCTAGGTTGTTGCTTAGTTTATATTCCTGTCAGATATTGGGATCATTTGTTTCTCAAACCAAGATCTGTACGAGTTGAAACATCTTATAATTTCTAGGTTGTTGGTTAGTTTATATTCCAGATATCAGGATCAAACTTTTTCTCAAACAAAGACCTGTACGAGTTGAAACGTTTTAAGAATTATTCTGATATCTTATGCTTTACAGGTTGTTTGGAACCCTATATCAGTCGATGACCTGAAACAAAAATGTTTATAATATGTTATGCTTCAACCTTAGAGGGATTGTAAAGGTCACTACCAATGATCTGCATAGATATTAATAGTAGTTTCCGGTGGATCACTGGTAGTGACGTCATAAAACGCGTTAGTTTTAGTGGAATTGCAAGAACCACAGACGTCGGAATGGTGGAACTTGATGCTATCAGTGTTTCTGTACATAAATGAATTTTGAATTACAAACTTGCATTAATTTGTTACGATGTCCTAGCATAGTGTTCTGTTTTTAGAAATTGATAATTACCTTTTGGTTGAAAAACGTATTGTTCATAATTGGTTGGTCAATGCCATGTACCGTGCATAACGAACGGACCATTAAAACATATCAACGGTAATAGCATATTCTTTACCATATTAGATTTGGCAACCATTTTAAGTATAAAATAGTTGATATCGTTATGTATTATTAACTTTAGGCTTGAATCTAAACTGCCCTATTTCAATATCACCCAGTTCTCTGGTCTCTAACTACTTTAAGAAGCATGATTAAGCAATAAAATTGGTTGGAAGATAGCTTCCATGAAAACAGATACCATGATTGTTTCAATTACATTTCTTATTATCTTCAGAAAATAACAATTGGATGAAAAGCAAATTAGGTTTTTTACCTTGCCTGACTACTTCCAATAAAAGAGAAAAGTTCAAGTTACATACGACCTGTATTTGATTTTAAACTTATTGCTTTCCTTATAAATATCAAAATAAAAAGAACAATTTTCCGAATTTGTAAAAAATTAATCATCACGTTTCAAGATGTTTTATTTCATTTTCGCTGACAAACAATTTTCCCTGGAATTAGAAAGTAAATGTATTTTTCTCATGTATTTAATGTTTTAAAAAACTTCCTGAAATAATTTCCTTGTCAGAGACACTGTGATCTTTTATTTCAATTTTATTGGGTTGTTGCGACATTTAATATGTTGAAATGGATGTAAAAATACAATTGTTGCACTGTTAACAGCATGTTGTGGGTGATACAGATACTAATAAGCTACGACGATATCGCCAAATATTTTGTCAACCGGAAAGATGGATATCCTTTGTTGGGCGGACTGTTCTTCCTGTTCCTGTTCGTTTTCCCTAACGTCATTTGCCTGGAAACATCGGACAATTGGTGGTCGTTTTACAGTCTGGATTATAAGTCATCTTTATTTTTTTTGTTTCAGTCCATCGAACTACGAATGGGTTTTAATAATCCAGAAAGATCAATGCCGAGGTGTCGAGGATCAGTTGGTAGACAGGATCCATGAGAAGTTGTTGAAAATTGTTGAGCGTCGTGCCACTTGCCAATGTGCTATCATGCGAAGTTTTCACATGATGAGTTCAAACTGACCAAGAGAATAACATTGGTTAATTTTGACAGGATTTTTACATGAAGAATGAAGTGGATTTTTACGTCCTATTTTTTGGCATATATCGGGCTAATGAGGAAAATTTGACAGTGAGAGGAGGATATGCCGAAAAATGGTTCCGCCTTCTGTGAATATTTAGATATCTCCCTTTAAACAACTTTCTATAACATGCCATTATACTATAACTGTTTGGTGATCTGATCGCTGTTAAAACAGAATATTCTTTGTAAAATTACTAGACATTATTTAAACTACAAGAAAATTGTATCAATTAATGTAATATGTATTCAATACCAATATTTATATCCAGTATAAATCATCGTGTATAATCATTGGAAACACCAGACTGATTAGACGACCACTTATATTTTTATATTTATTTATACCACGCTTGTTTGTGAAATGTTATACTATTGTTGACAATGCCAAACGGAAAAATCTCTTTAAGGATAATGTGAGACTCGATTCCATATCCAAACAGATGATATGTCTTGCTGTCAGCATTTCTGGTTTGAACATGCAACGTCGCTAAGGGTTGGTGTGATCAAGCCTACAGCGCTATGATCTACCGAAATTACCCGAAAGGAATATTTTACCCAATCTGTTATTAAAATAGCAGTTTTATTAAGGAATTTATTATATGCATGTGTCATATTCATGCATGCATATAAAATATCTTTTATCTGAACTCCTCGGATTTGGTGATATTTTACGTTAAAGACACCGATAAACAGAAGTTTTTTATATCATGCAAACCCATCAGTGTTCATCATAAATTGTACCTTTTCAGATAATATGCTTGATGTGTACTATAGCATTTTCAACAATATGTGTTCATAGTGGACATGGGTCTATTTCATTGGACGGGGTTCATTGCGGCTTATAGTGAGACCATTCCACTGAACTGATTCCTAGTCCATTGCGGCTTATAGTGAGACCATTACAAACGATTCCACTGAGCTGATTGGAAGCAAGCACGATGACATGATTTATGTAGAAAATAAGTTGACCCGCACATTCGGATCGCTTATCAGAAAATTGGCTGGGAATGAAGAGAGGAGAAAAGAGATATTTGTAGTGATATAAAGCCATCAATATGATTTGTGTTGTTAGATTGTGACAGTTGAATTAGTTTTCTATCCAGATGTTTATCAAAACGACTTTCTCAAAGCTTTCTGAGCAATTATTGCCCTTATTAAAGTCTATTTACTCTTCCGATACTTTCATGTATTTAGACACAATTTGTTGTTGACGTCATTTGTTTGCCATCGATAAATCGAAAGTAGTCATTAATGATTATTTTTTTAAAATGAAAGTGATAGTGAAAGAAGGGATTACATTACAAGAAAGTTAAAATAACATTTTCAAACTAATTCTATGTTATTCTGTGTCTGTTATATTAAAGGGACATTTTTGTCGCATTGTTCATTGGGGTTGCACATTTCCTCTTTCAAACCTGAGGTCCTGTGCTTCATTCTGTTAAATGATGTAAGTCGGTTGCGACATAAACTGAAGCAATCGTTGGCTTTAGGCCGTGCATATTAAATTTCCATTATAATAAACATGGACATAGAAGGTACATGACGCTGGTTCATATTCCACATTGGCATTGTCCTTCATACACGTGAGCATGTGAGGTACCCACAAGAACTTTATGTATTGGTTTGGTATTGACATGTAGTAAAATTCCACGATTCTGAAACCGGATGATTTGCTCCTTTTTTCCGAACAGTCAGCAGACAAGCCTGACCTGTTATGAAAAATTGGTTTTGTAGTCGCTTTATCAATGTAACGAATCCCTGTTAATGCCATTTTATTAATCAACAGCGCTACTTGGCATGATATCAATACAGTTTGAACATGTCTGTATATTACCGCTAGAGGGCGAACTGGTTGTTGATACTCTTGTCACGTCAACCATTAACTTGTAGTTTGCTAACTTCCGCTGTAATGACTAATAATAATGAATTTTAATGCCCATGGGACTTAATATTATTTCGCACTTTTTTCTTAAAGAGACTACGTGATTCTAATTAAAAGAAGACGTTATGGTAAAATAGGATTTAAAGATCATGTATGGTTCAAGCACTTAGTATATTAAGGTCCGATCAACATTTGTCAAATTTACTATTCAACCACCACCACCAAGAAGAATAACCATGATCACAACGAGTTTGGTAGAAAGTAGAAGACCGAGTAACTCACCCCACACTACTTAGTGCCAAGTTTCACCACCATGTCATTCGACCCGACCAGATCTTACGAATTCTCAAATTACCAAACCAACATCATAGTACCATCCGAATGAACCAATCCATCTACCAACTACTACGATTATCAAAAACTGAAATCGCTTAAGATAACATAATAGCACATTTCTTTCATTGATATCCCCTAAATGCTCGACAATTCGCATTTCAATGTTTTGTGTCAATTCGTGTCAGGTGCTCTATTCAATAATAACATTTGGCTTCAAGAATATTTTAAGATCTAATCTAACTTAAGATAACTTCCTCTGACTTCAGCAGCACGTTTTCAGATGAAAAGAATTCCTCGTGATAGTTTTCACCCAGAAAACTCATTCGTTATGTTAGAATGTGAAGATAAGGTGTAAACTAGATAGATAAGACAGGCTGCTGGTAGGTTTTGATATTAATTCAAGTTTTTCAACTTTGTAAACAGTCATGTTATCGCTACTGAAGGAATTTGGTTAAAATTAGAAGTGAAGAAATATCAAGTATAAAATGTGAATAAGTTAAGAACCAGAGCACATGGCAATTATTTCGGAAAAATGTGATGAAATGAAATAGAGCTTTACGTCCCAGTTTTCTGCACATGTTTAGACTACCGAGGACGGACAAACGCCATGCAGTGTGCAATTCTGGAAATGTTGCTATGACAAAGGCATCAGTCTACTCTTAATTTAGATTTCCTACTATCGTAGAGCTATATTTAATTATTTATATCAAGGAACAATACGCAAGACAAACTAGGAACATTCTAGTTTTGTAGACGGAATTCTCTTTCCAATTCAGCACTTGAGGTTGTGATTTAAATTTGCAAATTTGTTAAATAAGTGCGAGAAATCACCTTGTTGTCGTATAAAGTGTCGAATGACATATTGAGCAATACCATTTAAACGAAACAATTGATCGATTGTTTTCGTGGGACGGTTCCCAGGTCATTCAGGGCAGTTCTATGGATACTTTTATCATTCTGGCGTACTCTGTTAAGCTTTTGCTTCAATTCCGATATTAACTATTTAATTATTCCTTTGACCATCTTAGATTTGCGGCACCAATTTTCAGGATTCCAATAGAAGTAATGATAGTAATTCTACTGTTAAACCTTTCATTGGTAATTATTGGTTGGACTGTTTGTTCATTTAAAATGCCACACGACAATGACAATCTATTACCTTTTTAAACTGACAATTATACCATGTGAATATTACCCATTTCTGATTGATTCTATGTTGACGTAGTATGTGGAATGAACTCTACTTTTACTTTCTACCTTTCTGCCTCTATTGAGATAATAAAGGCTAGCGCCACCATGTATGGTGACTGGAGAACAATTGTCAAAACATTCACGTATGTGTATGTGTACTGCTTCTAGTACATGATGTGCATGCAGTTCATTGTCTCATTCCAGCGTCAATGTCTATCTGACGAAATCATAGCTAGAATACAATACAGGATTAGTATATATTCTATCAGGGACTCTCTATCAGGGAATGCTCTTCTGACACTAAATGTAGCCTTTGTAACAAATATTGCAAATTAATTTTCTAATCATCTGGGGATTAGGGTTGGGACGTTTGCTTAATAGTCTATTAATTTGGCCAGGGACACAGAATGCTATTCCTGACTGATTTAGCCTTTGTACCAAATACTGCATTTTAATTATTTAATCAGCTTGGGATGGGAGATTTGCCTAATTGATACACTTGTACATCATTCAAAATACCTTTAGTTTTCTTACCTTACAGTTTTAACTTTAATGTTAACTGTAAATGTTTGTATGTTGTATTATGTATAATAATTCTCAAATTACAAAAGTTTGACTAAAACAACGTGATAATTATTATAGACAACATATCTCCCTGTAATTTCTGGGTGTATTTAAAGAGATCGTTCAGGACATCGTGAATCTTCAATCATCATCTAAGTAAAGAGTTTCAAAATATTGGATTGCTAGCACCACAAAGTATGTTCTGATGATCTTGACGGATGGTTTATAAGCTTTACCAAAGTATCAAGTGAAAGGGATATACAGGGAGGTATAGCGAGTTCAAGGGAGGTAATATTAAAAATAAAATTAATTTCGCCATGCCTTTCCGTGTTAAATCACGAAATTCAATCTTCTTGTATCATTTTTTTCCAGAAAACTTTCCAATTTGTCACATGGTAGCCTGGCAAATACCATACGAAACTTCGATATATTGGATGTATGTCGGATAATTTACAAACTCTGACATACAGTTGTATCATGTTCTCTTTAAAAAAAAAACATTCCTAACCCACCAGTAATAACTAAAACGTTAAAAAATAAATTAGATTTAAAAGGAATACAGGACCTTTAAGGTTAGCTTGACATGAGATTTAACTGTTCTAACGGTAAATACCTTACATTGTTTATTGATTAGCTTCAACCACAAAAATCCCAGGTGTCAAATAAATCTTGAACCATCAAAAATAGAGTTAGTAACACGTTCATGTCATGCAGTGTACAAATGGGGCAATTGCTTATTGGACAAAATAGATTGGGTCAATATGCATCCTAGCCCTGTCTCAAGCAATCCTATTTTTTTACAAGAGATGCATAGCTTTATCCGTTCGAAAGCAGAGGTTGAGATAATATAACTGAAGGTTAAGGCTTGTTAAGTTAGGGAAAACAAGTCTTTTGTGAGAAATACCTTTTAAAGTGGCACAGGCTTCATTTTCGTGGGTCGATTTTTCCAAGTCTCAGAAACGGGGACTTTTTTAGTTCAGCAATTTAGCACTGGTTATCACAACTCACCATTGAAATATGAGCCATCAAATCCATGTGCATCCATAATTATTAGCATTTGAAAGTTATAATGCCCTACTACACATTAGCGATACTATGCAATATATAGAAAAGTCATCTATAGAAATAGAAGGAGAAATGTCTAATTTAAGATATATTTGAAGGAAATATGCAATTTTCGTACATTTCTAGTGCCTCTGAAGGATACTTAAATATATTCAAGACCCAAATCAACCAATAAAAATGAAGACTGTTCTCCTTTAAAGGTGCTCTATCAGATACATTCGGCTCAACCTTCGTCATTGTGTTTATACAATGACTCGGTCATGATAGTTAGCCATATTGCCCGATAAGGAAGATAACTCTTGTTCGGAGATTGATCTTAATTAGCTTTTTTAACCGTGAAAAAATGCGTCACTCTTCCAAGAATGATTGTGATTGGCTAGGCATAATTTATTCAACATGGCAATCTCCGTATAGTATACGAGGTTATCAAGTAGTCTAGTCTAGTTCCGAAATTGATGAGAGTGTATCAGATACCCTCTATTAAATAATATAAACTAATTTCTGTTATTCACAGTGGAATTTATTTTGTGACATCCGTCGTAATTAGCGATCGGATACAAACTTGCAAACTGTTGAAAGACATTTCTGGAATCGTCTCTATGTTAGCGAGCAAGTTGACTGCGGAAAGTTTTTTTGTAGATCAATCACTATTTTACAATCTAAGTCAGACGAAAGTATGTAACGTTGTTTAAACACAAGATTCACTAATGATTCTTTCAAAAACTAGACTAGAACATTCGATAAAATAATTGTCTTCTTCGGGGTATTTGAATATTTAATAAGAGAAACTGAGTGTTGTTTAAAACCTTATAACATCTAACGAACACATTACAAGTGACTCTAACAGGACACAGGGGTAGGTTTTTCAACCTAAGGAGCCCAATTTTCATTATTGCAAATGTGGGTGGACAAAAGGGTGTAATCATGTTTTAAAGTAAAACGCAGCGAAGGTAATTTGTCAAAGTTTCCCCGAGATTTGTAATCAATGGACTTGCTGAAACAATAAGTTTATTGACTTCAAGGGAGGTAATTTTGAAAATAAAATTAATATTGCCATGCCTTTCCATGTTAAATCACGAAATTCTATCTTCTTGTATAACTTTTTCCAGAAATCTTGTTTAAAACTTTCCAATAAGTCACATGGAAGCCATCTTCAAATTCAAATCTAGACCAACAATAGGCATTCTAAATTAGGGGAGATGTCGAAAGACTACATGCGTAAACTGGTTTTAATTTTAAGGGAGATAATGCAAGTTTTAAGGCGACGTGTGAGTTTGATTACCATAGTTAGATGTAAGCTAAAATACAGAATCCTTAAGGCATTGGTTTCCCTGTACAAATGGATCTTAAAGTACATTTGCCTAAAAGTTGAATGTAACTGTTGATGGACTGTCTGGTATATAGCCGCGAGTTAAATCACTAAATTAGTTGTTTCAATACTATTAATCTTGAGTCAATAATATTTATAAAAGGAAAATTGATATTTAGGTCAAAAGCATGAGGTAATTGCTGAATTGTAAAGAAAAGCAATACTCAGACGGCATTCAGAGATTTTATGAGTCATTTCCACCTCTATAAGCATTTGATATAATTTTAATTTGAAATCGACGACGCGCTACATGGAAGTAATTTCCGGCATTGGCAGAATATTAAGATAGATTCAATTTTAAATCTGTGGAACTTATGAAATTAAAATCCATCAACCATTGTTCCACAATAATATTTAAGCTGTATAATCATCATAAACTCTATAATGTTAAATGTTATAGTTCATGCTTTTAGCTACTGCTACATTGATTATCATAGTGATATGGAAAAGGGCGGAGAAAGATTGTGAATGTTAAGAAATGAAGTTTCTTCTCGAATAAGCAGATTCGAATTTCGAGTTTTGAGTTCACACCTCGAGCGTTCTAATAAAATGAAGTCCACACTATACTCTTCTGTGCACACTTTGGTTATTTCAGGAAAGGGATGATTGATCGGACGTTATATACGTGTACAACATTCCATTAAGCTACTTGAAAAAAATTAACTTCACCATGACCAAAACCACAGTTTTTTGGACGTAAAACGTATGTACCCCCGATTTGATACTTTTAGTTTCTGGTACAGCAAAGCTCAAACAAAACTTTTCATTCATGAGGTTGAAAGTTCCCCGGTTCATGATAATAGATGAACTGTACTTATAACCTATTTTGTTTCCTCAAGAACTTAGATAACCTGTCTTTTATTGATTAAAACATTGAAACAAATATTATATAATTAAGTACTAAGTAGGGCTTATTTAGTTAATTATTTACTATTTGATGACGTATTTCAATCATTCACCTGTAGACAAAGCACATTTGGACAACATGGTGGCGTGGTGAGCTTACTCTTGGATGCTGGGTGCCCATTGCGACTGTGTGCTTCAACTCGGCATTCCTTTCTGTGAGCACATGTCACTAATTAGGTACCATATTCCATGTGATAAACTGGTGCATTAATGATAGGTGAAGGACTAATAATAAAACCCAAGCAATACATTGATAGCAGTCACTGTTTTTTTCAGTTATTTGGGGTAGTCCACTACTATACAACTATATTACTCTCGATTTTGCCATGTTGGATACGATTTTGATTAACGGAATTGTTTTGCTTGTACGGATTTTTATTAGCAGTTTATATAGGTATACATGTATATTAATTCAAATGGATCTACTTGTAGATAAGCTTGTCCTCGACATATTAGCTGTCGAATCCTTGTGAAGAAACGTTCACTGCAAATACTGTGGCATGACTTGCTTACCCTTTGATAACTGGGTGCATTACCGCTGCATGGTTTTCTGTGAATCCATGTCACTAATGAAGATTTATTGTTGTATTCCAGGTGATAGTAAATAATACAATACCAGACCCAAGGGAATAGAATGGCGGAAAGAATCAAACAACTAATGTACTGGAACATGTTTTAATAAAAACATTTATTATAAAGTATTAAATATTAGATTCTGTACATCACCCTTGTTAACTTAATTAAAATTACCCGACTGAACTATGCTATTAATTCCATCAGATAAGCACATTGTGTAGTTTGTCTATCAGTATTTAATGTATGTATTAAAGTCATAGTTATGGTTTATAATTTTACTAATGTAAAAAGTATTATAGTTCATATTATTTGTTCGTGTCATTAAACATTTTCTGTTTCTATGATGATATAGGGGCCTACACATGTAAATAGATAAGGTGTTGCAATCTGGATTCGATAGAAAAAAAACATATAAAATGTGCTTTACACCATATTTCTCCGGGTACAAGATATATTATGAACTACAATAGAACCTCAGCCGTCTGTAATTTGGAATTACGATTGGAAACAAAAGAGTTACAGCATCACCCCCATCTTTGACATCTCTATACAGCTTAGACGAGCTGGATGTAAAACTTTTTTCCACTCAATGCTTTCATTAAGTGCTTTACACAATAGAAAAATCAGTTTGTT
Source organism: Lottia scabra (assembly GCA_029955415.1). Taxonomy (NCBI): domain Eukaryota; kingdom Metazoa; phylum Mollusca; class Gastropoda; family Lottiidae; genus Lottia; species Lottia scabra. Next base: position 11,500,070 of record JARJEI010000009.1, read on the forward strand.
GTTTGAACTCCCCAAGATGTTCTGTAGTTTGAACATTGAATAAGAACACAAGAGTTGCAGCATCGCACCCATCTTTGACATCTGAATAAAGCGTAGACGAGCTGGATGTAAATGTTTTTCCATTAAATAATTTCATTTTTTAACCTGCCTTATTCTTTTATCATATTGTTTTTAAACTAATAAACTTCATCATGAAACGTGGCATGCTTTAAACGATGACTAACATTAAAAATTGATAAAAATTGCGATAAACTCGTAGGATAAAAATGTTTTGTTAGGTGTATAATAGAAAGAATAGATTGAATATTAGATTCAGTCAATGCTATCATGTTACCTTTCATCGTGCGATATCAAACTCTTTGTATACATTCATTAACTTGATTAACTTGATTAGTAATTAATGTCCTTTACCACAAATATTTATTGCTGGAATATTGAACCATTTCACCACAAAGGATTTTTTTCCTGAACAAACACAAACATGATGGCATTTACTTCAAACATGTTTTCTGCAGTAGTTCTGATTTCCTTTATTGCTGAGTAAAGTCTGGAAAAAATCCAGTACCTGTTTCTTGCATATTTTATGAGGATTTTTTCTGTATGCACATGATGGCATTTAACACAAACATGCTTCTTCAGCGCTATTAAAATAACGATCATTGGCGTCGAAAGCGATGTTATCGTTGCTATGAACACTGAACAGTGGTTGAACGGGGAAGTACAGCAGGAGAAAAATATCAGTGACCCTTTTTTTCTACGAAAATAATACGTTTGCTCGACAATCCATTTGATTATTCCTATTTCTTTCTTGTGCCTTTCAAATAGTTTTATTAATATTCATAGATGGGATGATGTACCTTACTTGTAAAACTCTAACTGACAAAAGGGTATAGTTGAATCCAGGAATTGCAAGATCGTTTTGTCGATTATAGAGATCATATTACGTAACAAGGGATTTACCGACAAACAACGTCTTCATTAATCACAAAGTATTTTTCTAGGCAAAACAAAATACACGCACAATTTTTAATCAAATTAAACATTAAGATCGCGTAGGTCGATTTAAATATGTTTTGCATTGCCTACACGAAACATTTTTTGTCGAAATTGAATTCATTTGCTTTCTGGATAACGTTTGTAATGTTAGATTCCTGAATCCTCGTGTGTACCTAGCAGTAGAAACATATCAATTAGCAAAACGTAAGACTGACAAATTGGAATGATATTTCTTCATTTTTCTTTATTTATCTGGCGTTTACCTTCTTCATTCTTTTACAGTAATTCAATTACATAAAAAGAACTCCAATGAAAAACAGAACATTAATTCACTTTGATGAAACTGTTAACTCAATTTCTAAACGTTTATACTCTTGCCTAAAAACTTAATAGGTTTTGTAAACAAGTATTAGCGGTATAGCCATGCATTTGATCAGAATATGTTCTTACATGCAGGGACGCCTTGGAGATAGGAGAATAAATCGGGGTCCTGTGACAGATTAAGCACGTTAAGCTTCCCCGTACAATTGGAAATCGAAAGTATAAGAGTAGGCTAATGTAGCTGTCCTTGCAAAATCCACCTCATTGTACATTCCATGGAGATTGTACGTCCATATTAGCCCATACATGTGCTGAAAAGTAGGACGTAAAACTCCATTTCATTTCATTTTGAGAGGGTGAGAAGTCTAAGGGCTTTGATCGAACGTTACGTTTGTAATTTCTGTAAATCTAAAGAATGTAGATTGATTATCAGCAAAATCAGAAGTTTGTAAAGAATTAGTCAAAAATATTTAGGATCTATGTGTTTGAAAAGCGTCAAACTTTTCATACTCGTTCAGTACAAGATGGAAGATCTGGACCTAAAACATAGCTCCCTGTCAAATGCTTCATGGCCCCAAAGTTGGGAACCACTGGAGGGTTAATGCACTTCCGGATCCGGGTTCACTAAACATTAAAAATGGCGTTATTTACATGCCTGAAAACATAAAAACCCTCCCTAGTCAGAACTGATGGATAGGCTGATCAATACACTCGTTATTCTCGTATTGAAAATAATGAAATTTATCAAATAAGATTAGAATGTCTGGCAACTTGTGACAATCAAGTTTACCACTGTTTTACGGCACATACATACAATCTGGTTTGTGTCCAAAAGGCCATAGAATTCAATAACATCGTATTTACGTTGTTTCTCCGCTCTATAAATTATCCAGATGATATCCACGCCTCTGTTTGCTGTCAATAAAACAAGGTTATTATATTTTTTACTCAAGTAAAGTGGGTATGACATCTGAAATGATACAGTGTGAAAAGATATTTCATCATTATTTTCAAAAAGTGGAGCACACGATACATTGAGTTAAAGCAATGACTAACCTCTCTTCAACAAGCATGGCAAGAAAGGAAGTAGCTTGTTGAGAGAGTAGGCTTAAAGTTCTTTATTAAAGGGCAGACAACTCTGGACTTTAAATATAGCATACAAATATAGCATGCATAATATATAAATATACATAGAATACTGGTATTCCCCTATTCACCTATTGTTTAACCAATAGGTGTTAATATTTCTAAACTCATTTGGAAGCTTATTTCTATAACAATAAAAATCTATCCAGGCAAAACAATCCCGTTTATCGAAATCCCATTCAAAATCGAGAGTAATAGTGAATAGTAGTGGACTACTTCAAAGAAAAGTACCATCAGGTGTTTCGAAAAGAGTTATCACATTGCCTTTGGTTTCAGGTACTTTGCACTTTCTTCTGCAACTGTGATGAATAAGTAACAATAATCTCGCAGCTTTGAAATTCGACTACTACACGACTGTCTTAAACGATGCCTTAATTGTCTTCTCTTTACTGCCGAATCTGGAATGAAGAGTTCATTAGCTGCTACCAATGTACATGTATTGCCAATGTGTTTCGAGATTTGTTTTACGGTTGGGATCGTTCGTTGCAAAAAGGATGATTCGTTTTCATCAGCTCGATACGTGTAAATTGTCATTAAAGGATATTAGCCTACTGCTGTATAAGCAAGTTTGAGTAAGTATTAAACGATCAAGCATAACGCTTTTTAAAAGAAATGTTGTAAATATGGAACAACTGTAGAAATTCTATGTAATTATGGTTAATACAACACGATGTTTGTTAACCAAGGTCAAACTTCAAGGTGATAAAACAGAGGTTTATTAGATAACGGGATCTCATTAAACCATTATAACCCAATGTGATCTGCATGTTAAAATACAACTTGTTTGAAGTAGCGGTGAAAAGTGGTTTGGATTCTAACCTGACATCCCAAGAGAGTTGGCCTCCTTTACGTAGATGACATTAATCAAATCACTTTACCCTTGGTCTCGTGTTATACAATAAAACTCACTAATTATGTTTGTTGCTCTAATCAACTATGCAGCCTCATGAGCTCCATCAACTTTTATTTCTTTTCCTATTGATCTGTGTTCATTGAAAGAATAATATCAATCTAGTTGGTCTCTTGGGTTCGTCTATCTCGATTCAATCGAGTACCAGAGTGTTTTTTACGACCAATTGGAGAGCTGACAACACTCACGACACTCGGTGCGTCGATCGCAGCAAGTGATATGAATATCTGTTATTGGTAAAATGACATTAAAATGATGTGTTAGTGCTTTTCAATTATTAAATTATTTGTACTCTGAGAATATTGCAGCACTTCACGTTTGATTAAGATGACAAACTGGGGTTATAACGACAGCATTGTGTATTTTTGTTTAAAGAGACAACTGAAAAACACAATGACTTGCTCTGTATTAAAGGGATTGTAAAGTGGTTTTCTAAACTTTGTATGTGTATCAGGGACACTGAAAGTGATCTAGCTACCGGAAGCTACTATTGATATTTAGTTTTAGTGGAATTGCAAGAACCACAGACGTCGGAATGGAAATTGGAATGGCGTAAATTGATGCTATCAGTGTCCCCGATACACATACAAAGTTTAGAAACTCACTTTACAATCCCTTTAATCCCCCGTGCTTTAGCAAGACAATATGCACTGAAATAAATAATTTTCATTTACAGTGAAACCTATATTAAGAGACAACAAATCCAGTATGGTTTCTAATGAAGATGGGCTTATAATAGTACATATACTAAGTAAATCATAAGCACTCAAGCGGAAGATGTTTGTTTGGGTATGGATTATTCCAGCCTTCTCCAGCAAATATTCCAGGCTAATGTATCTTCTGTAGCTCAATCTGGTGACGATAACAGGAAGTAAATTTCATATTTTAATTTATTAAGAACATCAGACACCATCTTCCAATAGGAATACTCCAGACCTCAGAACAGAGTATCATCTAACACTAGCAGACAAACGTGACAACGACAACACGGGGTTAAGTGACAAAAAAGCTAACCAAACACATCGAAAGATGATAGAATTTTTAGCTGTTTGAATAATTTATGATATAAACATTCTTGAAAGTTTGATAGGTGTGAAGTGAAATAGAAATGAACATTACGACAAATAAAATATTTATATCCAAACAGCCAGAACTTAATGGAATTATACGAGCTTAGATTCAATATATTATGTTGTTTGGTTGGTAGATGAAGATTTACCGTTTTCATTTTACTGATATAACAGACTAGGTAGTTGTTGGAAGATGACAAGTCAATGTCCTCTTTCAGTTTACTAATATCATAGACTAGGTAGTTGTTGGAAGATGACAAGTCAATGTCCTCTTTCAGTTTACTAATATCATAGACTAGGTAGTTGTTGGAAGATGACAAGTCAATGTCCTCTTTCAGTTTACTAATATCATAGACTAGGTAGTTGTTGGAAGATGACAAGTCAATGTCCTCTTTCAGTTTACTGATATCACAGACTAGGTTGTTGTTGGAAGATGACAAGTCAATGTCCTCTTCTAGTTAACTGATATCACAGACTAGGTAGTTGTTGGTAGAGGACAAGTCAATGTCCTCTTCTAGTTATCTGATATCACAGACTAGGTTGTTGTTGGTAGAGGACAAGTCAATGTCCTCTTCTAGTTATCTGATATCACAGACTAGGTTGTTGTTGGTACAGGACAAGTTAATGTTCTCTTCCAGTTAATTGATATCACAGACTAGGTTGTTGTTGGTACAGGACAAGTTAATGTTCTCTTTCAGTTAATTGATATCACAGACTAGGTAGCTGTTGGTTGGATGGCGAGTTAACGTCCGCTTCCAGTTAACTAATATCGAAGACTAGGTAAGTTGTTGGTAGAGGAAAAGTCAATGTCCTCTTCCAGTTATCTGATACAAAGATTAGGCTGTTGTTGATTGGATTGTGAGTTTACATCCGCTTCCAGTTTACCAATATCACAGACTATAGGTAGTTGGTATTGTGTAGCCTTGTTGGTAGGACCATGATTAATTGTATGGTTCAGGTCTGATTTGGGTGAACTATAATCTTACAAGCGTCTGTTGTCCCTGACGGTGATGAAAAAGTGTCTTGCTGTGCAGTTAGTCAAGTATCCCTCGATAGTTGACTATCAGAAGGACTAGGCCGATGCTGCTGGCCTAGAAAATGTCATATTACATGTTATACATGCTTTATTTTACAATATTTACAAGTCCAATCAGAATCAGAATGCATTGCTGTATCATTGTCAAGCACAAAAATCACAAAGATCATGTAAAGTGTCTGTTCGTATAACTACATATATATTAAAAATCTAAAAGTGAATCAAGCAAATCTGGTAAGATACAGAATCAGAAAGTACTACAATATATAACCATCAAGAAATGTCGTGGCAATTGGAACTGATGACAAGAAGTATAGTCGTATCAGCCTGTTTAAACAGTAATAACACAATGTCTAGAAGTGTAGCAAATGAATGTGATGGTAATGTTTGTGAAGATGACCTCGGGTCAGACAATATGTGGAATGGTCAATATTGAGGTCAGTGAAGTAACGATTTGTAATTCTAGATTACCAAGTTTTGATCTAACTGTCTGACCTATGTCGACAGTGTTGGAACATTACCAACTTATCTTCTAGAAATCAAATAATCTCGTGCCATCCCTCTTTGTAATTAGAATTAAACCTTGGTCATCCTGACGACGCAGTCTCTGTGATTTATTGTCAGTGATGTGGTTGAATGATTAAAAAGATGTAGGAAATACCAATAGTATGAATATTTAATATTGTGACGAGTATAGAACAGTCTATTAGGTTATAAATACAATATAAATATTTATTGGAATTAATATACAAAGTGATGGAGTTTTTGTTACATAAAAACTTTAAAATCAAAAGGGTTCGAAAGCCAAAATTGCTAACATAAGATCATTGGTATCTTCAAAATATCCCAACCGTCGTGTACAAGACCAAGAAATTGATATACCTGGTAAAACTAGACATGCAAATTTTGTAGATCAGGGAACCAAATCTTAATGAGAATGTGATCTTATATAACTCAAATTTAAGCATCATTACTGTTTAGCGACCATGGGCTATACCAGAATCTGGATCAAGAATTCTGTAATTTCTCAACTGTTAGAATTATCGTTAAAATCGCGATTAAAACGAGGAATACTACAGTTCTTACTACACTTTACCGATGGGTTCGTGACCAATTTGACCTTAACCCTTTGAGTTTGTGTTAACGACCCATTGAGACTGAGGGGATACACTATGATATATGGCGTTGTGCTTATTTTATATACCAGTGTCTTGGACCTAAGAATCTATTTCATTTCATGAATTATAGGGATATGTTCAGTAACTGTTCGACCACAAAATGTTAGTCTCAGAACCTGGAATTTACAACTCTCCCTCGAAATATAAGCTTCTCCAAGTCCCAATGTATCCCAAATTATCAGCGTTCGAAAGTACAAAATACAACTCGTATAAACAGAAAATGAAAGATAATTCTTTTGATAAAGATATAATTGAGGGGATTATGTGATTTGTTTGCATTTCTAGTACGTCTGGAGGTTTTTTTCATATATTCAAGGTCCAAATCAACTTTCAAAATGCTGAACATTCCCCTTTATAGGTCGGTTATCTTTAAGAGGTGCAATGTATTGAATGATAGAAATTATTGAGAGTTCACTAACATTTTGTCAGTAAATATCAGAGTATTTTAGAGTAGTTTTTAATGATATTAATGTATTGTTTAATTACCTCTACTCTGTTAAACTAGTCAATATAATAAAGGATAATTGGACTAATATTGAACTAATTAGATACAATCAATGTTTATATTTAATATAGTAAATATCATGAACATGTCGTGTATACAATGATATAGATCTTGCCTGGTTCAAATGAAGCAACATGGAATTTTAAGTCTTACTGCCCTCTGTTCGAATGAACAAATGATTATTACTACATCCATAACAAGCTTTGCCAACTGTTGTAAATATTTCATTTACATATATTAAAATGTGAACATCTTACATTATATGTGCCCTTTTGTGTAGATCATAAAATATGGTGAGTTGTCTTTCTTTGATGTTGGTCGCGTAACGACTATTGCAGTCAATGTCACTGTCCTCTAGCGTCGTCTGCAAAATCATGGCTGACAATATGGCTCCCCTATTGGAATATTCAGGAACACAGCAACAAGTTTTAGGCATGCTGCAGAGTTAGTTCAGTAGCTGTCAATAGCGTAATGGCGACTTTAATGACCCTAGTCGGTGGCGCCATCTTCAGGGGCAGATAATCCTAGTTTGGTTCTAGGACTACAACGGTCATTAGTTGTTACATTTATACCTCAAATATCAAAATCCTTTCAGCAGTCTGAAATTGTTATACAATCTCTATAAAAGTAATCCTGTTCTCTGGTTTTCCCTTGTCCAACAACTGCCAATATATTTCACCCAAGAGATCCCAAGAGACGAGAAGGTTCCTGATTAGAAATAAATGTAAAAACCTCTGCACACATGGAGCTTTGCCGAACTAGACCGTAGCTCATGGACCGGCAATTTGTAATATTTATATAAATGATTTTTCTGAAATTCCTAAAGCATGTTTTTGTCTGAAATTGAAATTAGTCTGTCAAATAAACTACGTGGACGCTTTGATGTTCTCACGCCGCAGTGGTATTATTCAGACGATAGCCTGCAGGTTGAAGAAAATCAGTTTCAATAAACCAGAAACATGTAATTCCATTATACACCGAATTGATAAAAAATCTTATTGGCAATCAATCAATCAAATATTACGTAGATTGTTCTGACCACGCCCTGTCTAGGAATTATTCCATAAAAGGTCATTGTCTGACTTTAAATATGCCGAGTTGAAATTGATTTGGAATTAACCTTACATTTCGCTGTTGGGTCTAATCTATTCATTATTAAAATTAATGGCTGCATGTTTTCTTAATTACCGTAACACACAAGTTTCATATTCCAATTATTGGCTAAGCGTTAGTGATATTATACTCTACTACAACAAACTCTCTACAATAGAGTAAAGTACATTTCAGTTTCAGTTTGCTACTCTTAGGGATCACAGTTAGTTATAGAAATAGAAGCAGAACCATGCTGGTAGGCTTCCAGTCTCATTATAATAGTCGCTTATAATCGGAGAATGAACCTTCGGAGAATGATCTTTATAACACTACTTCGTTCTTTATTCTGTTTCGAAGATTCTTGTGCACTTATAGAAACCTGCTGTTCCGGATTCGAGCTTTGATGCTTAGTGGTTAACTTGGTTGGTTGAAAGATGACAAGTTAACGTTCGCTTCCAGCGGATGCTGATATCACAAACTAGGTAGTTGTGGTAGATGACAAGTTAACGTTTGATTCCAGTAGATGCTGATATCACAAACTAGGTAGTTGTTGGTAGATGACAAGTTAACGTTCGCTTCCAGCAGATGCTGATATCACAAACTATGTAGTTGTTGGTAGTTGGATGATTCAATCGGATGGTACTGTGATGTTGGTTTGGTAATTTGAGAATTTGTAAGATTTGGTCGGGTCGAATGGCATGGCAGTGAAACTCGGCCCTGAGTAGTGTGCCGTGAGTTACTCGATTTTCTTCATTCTTCCAAACTCGTTGTGATCATGGTTACTAGTATTCTTCTTGGTGGTGGTAGTTGAATGATAGTTATTGGTTTGGTTCGTGGTCAACTGTTATACTTTGATTTATTCGCTTAGTTTTTGACATACGAGGTGTGTAAAGAAGGGTGATGAGACCGATAAGGAAAGTTATTGACATGTTCAGCATATTATAATGATTCTATATCAGTAAACCTATTGTATATTCAGTTAACAGGATCTAATACTATGATACCGGGGGTTATTTATATATATAGTTCTACATGTTGAGAGGATTAACTGAACGATAACCGGATTAGTCTGATAATTTACTCTAAGCTGTCTACAGGCCATATTTCTTGTTAAAGTCAAATCAAAATCAATGATCACAAGGTGAAACGGGCATATCTTCATCTAAACCAGGCCTTCTCAATTAATTTTTGCAAAAGGCCAAATGCATTTTATGAAAAAATATAAGAGCCAAATAGAGCTTAACTAGCATAGCGATCATAGCCTTTTAGAGGAAGGCGTCACTCTTAAAGGGCCTTTCTCACGGGTACCGCGGGCCGGATTTAGGGCCGGATTTGGCCCTCGGGCCATTTGAGAAGACCTGATCTAAACCATAAGGGGACATAGGCTGAAAGTAACATTGTGTACCACAACCAGCAACCCACCCCGTCACCATACAAATGAGCATTTCTTCACCTAGACCACAATCCACACGAACAATAACCTTGTGGACAACAATCAGCTACCCGCATTAACGCCCATCATACCCATTGCACTCCTGGTTTTACCGTGCAACAAATAAAAATACGCAGATCATCTTCATTGTCATTCACGCGGATTGATCAAAAGAAGTTCATGCAGCCATGTGTAAGAATAATGGGCCCGAATAATACCAATGTTATTTCCGAAAACAGTTTCCTATGCCTTAAAAACAAAGAAGGAAAGAAACATCTATATTTTTTTTTTACAAGGATAACAGCTTAGTTTATTTCGTGAGGATCCTTTCTCCCAGCTGGTCCTAGGCCAAACCTCTTGGCATTGATCTTTCCCAGATTATCCGTCCGTACCCATTTACTAGGTCGACTGGAATTATGAGTGAAGATGACTTATTCAAGGTCATCGTCCTTTACACCACGACTTAAAACAGTTTTCAGTGCACTTTAACGTATGAATATACCATTAGAATGTCGACCTTCATCTGTAATAGTGTTATGTTTACATCATATACAATATCGTTATAGTTAAATAATCGAATTATCAGACAAATTGTCATTTTGTTTCCTGGCCCAACTTCCCAAGAATTTGGATGACTTCCAACATCAGTGTAACAGTTTTAGTAATTGTGACTGACATACAGTTAGATGTCTGTAGAGGCGGTGATTCCTAGTGAACTTAACCTAACGTAAGATTCAACTTAAATGTTGCACAATTCGAACACCTTTACTCTTAAAGCGCAACTGGTACCAACAGAAAGTGCAGGAGAAGGTCCTTTATCAATATAAAAACGCCCTACGGTAAACCTCTCTGCTGTTAGTTGGTTACCCATGGTGTGAATTTCCCATTTCGACTGTTTATCCACTAAATGGGTCCCTCTGTTGTTACATTGAAAAAGCCAAGCCCTGTCCCAAAACTTTATGATTGAGCCAAATAGTATTTTTATAACCCGGAAGTGTTATTAATATTAATATCCGACATTGGAATGAGAGTCGAGCCAGAATTTCTGATTGGTATAGCGACAAATTCTTTATTAAACGCGGAAGTATCATAAATATTTATGAGTATAACTGTAAACAGGATGTGACGTACTACTAACCACATAAATAATACACTAGTGTGTCATATTTACATATGAAGAAAATATTGAAAATAGTAAATTACCAAGGAATATAGGTGCTCTTTTAAAGGAGTATAAAGTGTTCTCGGAATACTTTTTTGATTCCTGCTAAGCGTTTTTCTACCTCGATGTCTTTCTTCTATCAATAAAAGATCTTTCCTGTTCGTAGGAAAGATAATTTATCAGTTGGTTGTTGATGGTAGTGGTATTTTGCCTGTTGTTTGCTGGTTGTTTCATGATGGTGATTTGACACTACTGGTGATGGTGATTTGTACTACTGTTTCCAGAGCAGTGGTTCCCAACTGTGGGGGCATGGTGTGTTTGTCAGGGGGTCATGGGGATGTGTGTAATTTTTTCTCTAGCCAAACTAACTATATTTTGCTGTGCGCTATATTACCTATTTTGCGCTAGTTTGGAATAGAACAGGGGGCCATGGCCCTGGTAGTTTCATGAATTTTGGCCACGGCTTGTAAAAGGTTGGGAACCACTGTTCCAGAGTATGCCTTTTCGTTGTTAAGCGAGTGTTTTATTTTGGGTTGCTTGTTGTAGGTCTATTGGAAAATTCCATGGATTCGTTCTGGTTACTGATATTTTGTTGGTTGTTTTGTGATTGAGATTACTGTTCTCGTCCGATTCCATTTTGATTGCTTCGTGTTTCTTTTAAAGATTTTCATATACAAGTCTAGTTGTTGTATGTTGGTTTTTAGAGTTGTCTCGTGTTGTAACATGAAGCATTGTTGTTCATTTGAGAATATTTCTATTGTTTTACAATGGTAATTAACAATACAGATAGAAAACGTAGACAATATGTCTATATTCTTATTAATCATTACTGTATCCGTCCCTTTGTTTTATTCTTACCCACAATACTACAGGATATTACTTTATTTTTTATCGTTCCTTCACGTGACTGAAAACATTTTCAACCAACAAGATCATAGGTGCCAAAGTGCATTATTGGATGTGTTAATAGCACCAAATTCATTATTCATGTACTTCTGTGAAAGCTTTCTTTTAGTGGAATAACATTGCTGTTTAAATTCAATAAAAGCTATCAAGACTTAAACAGAAATAAATAAAAAATGTCGGTGTTTATGCACATGATTTGAGATAAAGCTTTGAGTGATATTACGGCGGATCATTTGATTGTTAAAGCTATTACCATTATTCTTTGATATCGTAATTTTTTTACAATTACATAAACACATTAGAATTCAGTTTTCCAAAAAGGTGAATGTGCAAAGAAGACAAAAAATGGAGATATGATAACAAGTCATTTGGGTGACAGAGTCTGTGAAAACTAAAACTTTACACAAAATATGGGTGTTTGAATTTGTCCGTCCTCATAAGCCCATACGGGTGCAGAAAAGCAGGACGTAAAACTCCATTTCATTTTATTTGAATCTTTCTTCTGGGAGTATTGAAGTCCAGCATCCTAATGAAATATATCGACCTTCTTCCAACAGCTTATTCCACGGGACCTTGCTGTGTTCTCAACACCATGTGAAGGTCATTGATGTGGTTCTACCAAGAGGCATCTTGTAGACCATAACTAATTTATTTCTAAAACAGAAAATAGGTATGTTAAATTAGAAACTGCTTGCAAACCGCAGTATTTTGTATCGTCACAGTAAAGTATCAATCTACAGTAAAATAATATTGTAAATATGTCTTGCACGTGCCGGTAATAGCAGAGAAAACATCAGAAAGAATCTAATTACGAGGAAATCACATGTGGTGAAGATATGTATTTACTATGTCAAGGCCGCCATTCCTTTCGTTAGCCTACTGTTCTTTCACTTACTAATGAGATTCTTTAAAACAAATATCATTGTATATTATGATTAGTGTGTCTTAATGTATGCAAATCCATCCAATATTACAAAACAGACCTAGATCAGATCAAAATTGAATTTTGGCAACTGTCAGGGTTGAGATTCAAGTTTTCAGGGGGATGGGGCGGGGGCTGAAAAAAGAATTGCTTTGGTGAATTATACAAATCCTTTTATAAACATTTTAGAAATAAAGTGGGATGTGCAAATGGGGAGGCGGGGGTGGCGGGGGAGGAGGGAGGGATGTATAAGCATTATTCTCTAGGGGTGCCGCATGCAACCAATGTAACCTTTCGGCACAACTCGTCGAGCTGAACAGTATGACTCAGTCGTGATAGGCAGACATCTTGACTTGGCTAAAGCACACGACTGTTGTTGGAAATTTATTTTGATTGGCAAATGTGAGCGCAGGAGCAGACCAGGTAATCTGAAGAATGATTTTAATTGGCTGAACATTTTATTTCTCAATATGGCGACCTCCTTATGATTACGAGGTTACCTAGTTTAATCCCAAATTTGGAACGAATGCAAAGGATATTCACATATAGCTCCTTTCTGATACTTTATGTAAAACTTTATCCTTTTTTGGTTATAAGGTTATAATTCTTAGTTAGTCAATTAATTTCTAAATCTTTTCAACCCATCTTTAGTATATTTTAGATGTCATATCCATCTCAAGAGTTCGCAGGTTTTTTTTTACATCGATCACAAATTGTTTTAAGAATATATCGATCCTTCTGTTCTGCACACTAGGATCTACTCCGATGCAATCCAATCCCTCTAGGCTAGTGGTTTCCATTGTAAGACATGACAATAGGACTCCCTGCAAAATCTGTTTCTTTCTAAACGTTTTTACCCATCGATTTAAGATAAAATAACAAATCTTTACATGAGATATTGGTTCCGTATTTATCCTAGGCTGCTTACAAGACAAAAGCTTTCAGATTTTCTTCTCATATTAGTGCCATTGATTTTCAATCATCAACTATTATTTTTACTCATATCTTTATTTCAGTGCACGTACAGATGATTGCCAGATTCCAAGCTTTTAATTAATTGATTAAATAAACAAGGAATATAAAGAGTGTGAAAAGAACCATTATTACAGACTGGAAGGTGGGATGCTCATAATCATTTATTGAATTCACTAAAGGCGTTGTTTTCTACCATCATTTAAGGTTGATCGATAATATATGCAGCTGAATTTTCTAATGCCAAATATTGTTTAAATCCCACACATATCCTAATTCGAAAGATTATCGTAATATTTAACCGACATGAGCCTTATTTTAATCAGAATGAGAAGAAAACGCCTCGCATCTTTTGTTGGACAAATGTATTTGGAAGACCTTTTTTAGAACAAGATGAAGTGGTCTCTTTGTATCACTGTGCATGTTCTAGAGCAGGCCTTCTCAAATGGCGGCCCGCGATTCCATTGAGAGTGACCCACAGACATTACTACTAATGAAAAATAGATATAATTCAATGCCTTTGTGGTGCACGATTAGTGCCAAAACCCTGTTCAAACTTAGAGTTTATCTCTTAATTAGCCCTTTTATTTCATTCATCATATTCATTTGACCCTTTTCAAAATTAATTGAGAAAGTCTGTTCAAGAGCCTAGACAGTTGGAGTAAGTTAACGTCATGACAAGCCACTGTTTTTTTATATTACATAAGCCCATGCAGGTATTACAAGGAGCAGTGGTGTTGGTAAACTAAATGAGATTAGCAGTCAGAAGATGATATTGTCTATTTCAAACAGCTGATAAATGCCTTAGCATTGAGGTCAACATTAAAAAATCGGATGATTATACCCGATTGACAATAAGGACAACAATAAAAATGTTTTTGACATGGATGTTCCGGCACTTCTCCTCCAAAATCAACTTCCGGTGGACAAGAGTATGTGTTTATGTTACGTCTGAAACTGTCTGGGTGGTTATCAATATAAGAAATGTTTGCTTGTATTAAGTCTAATATCTCCATTTTCAAGACTTTTCAGACAGTCTCGTTTTGTTGTTTCCGAAATGTATGTCGCCGGCCGAAACACGTAACGCCATTTTCTTGTCTGCATGCAAGAATTGTCTCTCCTAATGAACCAAAGTTAATTGATAGTTTTAAGATGGTTGATAATTGGTTGGGTCTAGACAGTCGTATCACCTGGACTGCTCAGTTTATTATCAAACATTCAGTTAGTGATACTATTGGCACTAAAAGCATTTTCACGTACCCATTAATGTCAATCAAACAAATCATGTTGACTACGTCATCACTTTTGTGTTGTTTGTACACATATGTATGTGTAAAGTGTACAAGAAGAACCCCGCCATTAATGCATGTTTGTTTTTATCGGTTAACGAGTTTTTACTGAGTACGAAGAATCTTCCCTGCCAATTCCACTATCTAGTCAATGCCTGCTAATGCTGTTTGTCTGACAATATCAACGTCTAGAATTCCTGTCAAAATACGACAGAACTGAAGGTTGCTAGGAAACTGATTTGATATAGCTCGAAGGGTTTTTCCATACCTTTTGGTCAATGTTGACGTTTCCGTGGAGTGATAGTCCTTTATCTAATTAAAGATGGTTTAGTGAAAATCTTCTCATGTTGCCTTGTAATGAGGGATAATGGTAAAGACCTAAGTTTTATCTTGTAAATAGCTTTTCATCAGTTGACATCTAACTACCCGATTTAACGGTACTTTACCAGTCTGGCAGGAATTTACTTTTCATCTATCGTCTAATTCACACCATTAGTTATACACTAGATACAATTTTATATTCGATGCACTCCAAGATGGATGTGTAAAAGTGTAAGAGTGCAACGTACTTTAAGCAATAGACCCTAGGTAAAATATAATCCAACTACCAACTACTACCACTGCTGCTGGAAGCGAACGTTAACTTGTCATCTACCAATTAACCAACCGGTAAAACGTACAGTTGCTTTCATACAGTGAAGGTACATTTTGTACACAGTCACTGAATCATCTGCAAAATACAAACAGATAGTCAAATTCAATGACATGGCCAAACATACAGGATATTTTTTTTTAAGTAAAATTTTCTCTTTGCCATATTGCTCAGTTGGGTTCAACAATACTGCGTCCTCGTGTAGCAGATGGAAAGACAACTCCAGTTTAACGTGAACATGTAAAAGAGATCAGAAAAAAATGATAGTGTTGACAATACAAGAAATTAACTGGGTTTATTCCTTTAAGTTTTGTCTGGTGAAAACACTTTTATCTGAAGACTGACGTTAATACCGTACTTCATTAAAATACGATCAAGACTTAATCGGATTAGATCTAAATATATAAAGTAGATACACTATTATATTATATTGTTAATTAAAATAGACCCTATTATAATAAGAACTATCGACATGAAAAAACACTTCAGCTCGTCGATTGGCACCAATCGGCAACTTCCGTCAGTAAACGGCAATTTCCGGAAGAGTCAATGACATTAGTCAGCAGATACGTGGAGAAAATAATTAAGACGGCATCAATCGTTTAAATTTTATTAAAAACAGGTCGATAATTTGTAATTTAAGCTACGAGAGTCAACTCATGTATTCAATTTTGTCACTACAAATTGATCAGTAATACGAAGGTCAGAGTTTCAATTTAAACATTCGTGGCTAGAATGCATCTGTAAAATCAACTTATGTAAAGGATTGTAAAGATGATAGATTTTGTGGGTTGTGCAACTAGATATCAAATTCGATCTTGCTACAGAAAACCTCAGAGTATTTGTAAAATAGTTCATTCTATTATCCCAAAGGTCACCGAATATTTCTACAAATACAATAGTTACATTTAAGTTATATACTGTGGGTCAAGAAATGGTAAAAGAAATTAGAGAGATTGTATGTTTGATAGGGGTGTCGCAATCAGCTTCATGCTATTTTAATTTTTTCCAAAATTCGTGCCAGAAGGACATGTGACCTGTTTATTTCATGTTTCCATATCAGATCTGAGAGACCTGGGCCAAGTTTCACAAATTTTTTAACAAAGATAAAATCCAGATTACAAGAAATACAGTAATCTGATTGGATAATAAAACATCATTTAAAACATATTTTAGTGTTGGACCGATCGGATTACTGGAAAAACTAAAATCGTCTGAAGTTAGGATTTGTGAAGCTGGCCCCTGTAAGTCAAGGTAATCAAGGGTGAAAAAATGTTATTTAGTTCAGACCAAGATTAAAACAATGCTCTTTACCATGACCTAATTCAAACAATACATTATTTCTGCCAAAGATTCAGACATCTCATTTCCGGTTCCGAGATTGCAGGCATCACAGACATGCTGCAGAATTACAATGATGCATCATGCCATGCAGAATTTGTCTCTTTACTTGGGCATCAATTTAACAGAGTTTGTGATAACGTATTTCGTGTTAGTTTTATCAGATGATCAAGCTAAAGCAATATTAAAGTTAAATATGAAGTATTAATACAAAATTTATCTTTTCTAATTCACACTGATATTTATCTTACAAATTCTAGTTTTATCAGAAATTTCAAATGAACATAAATAAGTTGACATTTACAATCTGACGTGTTAAAATTAAATGTAATATAGCCAATGCATTTAGTTAGTCGTCCTTTTCCTTTTTTATTATTCCGGAAAAAAAGTGACGTAAGATTAACGATAATGGGTTATTCCTATTTGAATATGTATGGAATTGTACGGTTTGGTGGAAGACAATAGAGACTCTATTACCATTTATATTGAAATACGGTCTATGGTATTAGCTGTACAAGTAAACATAGTGGAATTGATCGAGAAGAGCTGTTAACGTAACAACCGATCAATTAAGTCTTAAGTACTGTTTTTAATTGAAAGAACCAATAGGTATTATACAATATTAGTTTTATTTTACAGCACGACTGATCTGAAATTTGATGACGTCTTGTGCAAGTTGATTTTCGGCACACTTACAGACACCATTCGGCTCAACCTTCGTCATTGTACGAGATTATATAATGACTCAGTCATAATAGGCGGCCATCTTGCCCGGTATTTGGGCAGGAAAAGACAACTCTTGTTTCAAGGTAAATTTGATTTTGTTTTTATGGCGAAAGAAGAAGACACTATCTGAAGAATAATTGTAATTGGTTGAACTATAATTGATTCAATATGGCGACTACCGTACAGTACACGAGGTTATCTAGAAAGTCTAGTTCCGAAGTTGATACGAGTGTTACAGATACGTTTTTCAAAATTTTCAAAAGAGAACAAATCTGAGTGCAACAGAACAATTGTTTTCTTATAAAAGAATATGTACATTTCAATGAGTCAAATTTGACATTTCTGTGGGCGACTGCATTAAGTGGTAAAGCGCAAACACTTTAAATCTACTTTGAGTTGCACTTCTATGAATTATTAGGTGTGGGTGAGCGGAAACATTAGAGGGATTGGGGGCCAACATCACCAGCTATTTGAAAGTCTTCGATTAGTAATTTGAAGGTGCAGAGATGACATCCTTATAAGTAAGCGGGAGTAACACCTCTGTATGGTAGCTTAAACGGTACTGTATATTTCAAAATGCTATTTGGAATGGAATAAATATTCTAATTTCAAAGGTGCAATATTTTTGAGTAGGACGCCCATCATTATCAATCTGGTTTAAAATCTAAAGAAAGTGTTCGAAGGAAATGAGAGTGGAATTCACGTTTATTGTAGCCTGTTTTATATTCATCTTGCATCACGTACTAGATTATATTCATACGAGAAAAACGTCTTGTAAGAATGAGATATTAAATTCTAATATCATTATATTCCACGGTGATATTCCCTAGAGAGCGCATAAATCTTAAATATCACATATATTCCTACTTTATCTTAGTCCAATTTAATAATATTATAGAAATTAAAGGAATATGATTGAATGATTGAGTATAATTAAACCAGGACATTGAAATATGTGTCACTGTGTTGAAGAAAGACTCCAGTTCCTTGCTAAACATGCAGAAAAATAGTGCATATAATCACCAGGTTTTAGGTCATTTGCAGTGCATTGCAGTGGCATTTCTAAGAATTGTTAAGGGTCAAGTAAGGACAGCAGAATTATCAATGAGGGACCACAACACTCGGTATTTACGAAGTGATACAACTAGTGCGTTGTCAGAGGCTTAAACGAATCATATTTTCTGGAGGCACATTTTGTTTCGGTTTAGTCCAATAAATCAATCTTCAGTGCAGTTGTTATTAAAGGAATACTACCTCTTGGAATGATCAAAAAAGCAAAATTCTCAAACTTGGTCAATAGGAGTATATTTTCATCAGGGGACCTACCTGGTGGCACAGCTATAAATCCAGAAAACTATGTTTATATACAATAATTTATAAACGCTTAATGAAATTTTAAGCGTTTTTCAATTATAACCTGTAATCGTATGGACATTTGCATGGTTTTATGGGTTTATTTGATTCTGTTTGTATACATGTACTTTGGACACCGTTGATTGATATGCTCGTATTGACCAAGTTTGATAACTTATTTTTTTTGTTCATTCCAAAAGGTGGTATCACTTTCAACTGATACTAGTTCTTACCACTAGAAATGATCTTCACAGATGAATCTTCAATGATTGCTTGCTTGTAAAAGCTGATATGAAGGCCTATATAGAATTACGCGTACTAGTATTTTTAATCCTAACACGATGCTGAACTCTTTGACGTGATTGTTTTAGACAATACTACATTTTAAACAGAATTTTAGTCGCTCCCGAAGGAAGGATTTATTTCCAATCCAACATGAAATGTAGAAATGAAATGTATTTACTGAGCAGATAGAACAGATAGAACTCTTAACATTGTACAAATCTCTCGTAGAATATATAAATAACAAAACCAGATATTCTGGTCGCTTCATTCCATTAACCTGATTGTTCCTCGACTTTTGATTATGAAAATTGATCTAGATTAAATCTGCAGACCACAAAACATCACTGTAATAGACTTGGGGATATAAAAACTTCAGGCCTTTATGCTGGATCACGGTTCATGTGCATTCTGTATTGTTTTGTTTTGTAGCAATAAAATGCATTTTTGGTCTCTTCACTTAAATTTAAGCATAGCTGTAAACTTTCGTCACTGGTAGGCAGAGTTCAAAACGAATAAAGTTATCAGAAATAAGGGTTTAACTTGTTTTATTCCAAATTGGACAAATAGAACATGCATCATTTGACAGAACCTTTTTCGACATAAAAACCAATGTTATGAATATAAGGTCTTGGCTTCTTGGCAGGGAGGCCACAAGAGACCATAACATTTTGTATCTGGATGTGAAATCGAATTGAGTTCAAAATAAGACGTTGGAGATCGTCACAACATCACAAATTCAACTTAGAATTCTTAATTATTGAAAATAAGCACCATCATTAGTAGGCCTACCTATAGACAGAAGCTCCTAAACAGTATTGATATCTGTTACATAACTTCTCATCATTTCATATTCTTACGATCTGATATTATAACCACATACCAATATGAGAACAGAACAATGGAACCTTTTGATTGGAGACCTTGGTGATATATATCTAGCATCGCTGGAATGAAAAGTTATTTAATTAGAAGATTATCTGTCGTGATATAGGTAATTATTGTATGTGTTATGGTACTCTGACTGCGTGATATAGTCTCACACGCTAGAAATATGGTACCACGTTGTCCTGCAAGCCGTTTGTCATATCTAGGCAATTATTGGATTGCAAATATCGATTGAAGTTTTTCATTACTTCACGATAACTACTATACATTTCTTCACACACAAACCGACGTGGAACTCGATAGCCTGGAATTCTATAGCTTAGAACTGGGTATTATCAGGAAGCTAGTTAGGCTCGACGGTATCATGCAGTCAGAAGACCTAGTTAAAGGAAATAGCAGCAGGTTGTAAGTCATCTATCAGCGTCAGTAGATGTAGAGTGTACAATCAGTAGTGTGTCCACTAATTGATTGTTTTTAGCTTATATTTGATTACTCTTAACTGTCCTCTGTCTTCTTCATTATATATTGTTTCATTCAGTCTGCAGGTCTTTATAAGTCCCAGAATAACAAGATGCAAAACACATTATAGATTACAGAAATTTACAGTGTAAAACTCAACTACATCACATAATACTATAGCCCATTCCAACTCAATGAACTACAAATTACGTTAAACTAAAGCTCATTCCATGTCAATAAGCTACAGATGGTGTACAACTACAGTTCATTCCACCCAGAAAAGCTGACGACACATTCCAGCTCAAACCTCTGCAGATGGTGTAAAGCTTCAGACCAATCCAGCCCAAGCAGCTGCAGATAACATAAAGCTAGAGCACAATAAGCTGCAGATGACATAAAGCTACAGCCCAATCCAGCTCAATAAGCTGCAGATAACATAACGCTAAAGCCCAATCCAGCCCAATAAGCTGCAGATAACATAATGCATAAGATAACGCTAAAGTCGAATCCAGCCCAATATGCTGCAGATAACATAACGCTAAAGCCCAATCCAGCCCAATAAGCTGCAGATAACGCTAAAGCCCAATCCAGCCCAATAAGCTGCAGATAACATAGCTCATAACATAACGCTAAAGTCGAATCCAGCCCAATAAGCTGCAGATAACATAACGCTAAAGCCCAATCCAGCCCAATAAGCTGCAGATAACATAACACTAAAGCCCATTTTAGCCCAATAATCTGCTGCAGATAACATAAAGCCCATTTTAGCCCAATGAGCTACAGATGATGTACAATTAAAACTCATTTCAACTTTATCAAGCACAGGATAATACGATATAAGAACAATATTGGGATTAAGAAATATAACTGCATTCCAGTAGTATAATAAGCTATGAGTTATAAAAGACCTATAGTAATTTACTTCTGAAGGCAATTTCGACCCTTATGTAACTGTGGATTAGCTTTTATGAAACATTGAATCCTAAGTTGTTTTCGTGGTATAGTTCTTTATAGTTCCTGTTTCTGAACTTAATCTACTGACACGATTTTATCTCCTTTGTTTGAAACCAAATACTTAGTTGTATAACGTCTAACCAATATTTAAAAAATAGATATGTTTATCATTTCGATCAATCTTTGAAAGTGAAAGACCTTTAAAGAAACTGTAGGCCGTGCTAAAAATATTAACCAGCATGTTTGCTTTCAGGAAAGCAAGGATAGATAGCATGGTGAGCATAGGGTGTTTCGAAAGATACACAAGAGGTATTACTTTGTAATCCGACTTGCATTGGGACCATCTAAAAATGTCGGATTACGCAGACTGCACCAAGGGTGGCACCAAGTTCCACCTCAAAGCGACAATAGCAGACAGTGTGTACTGGTGATCATGATGCACTAATATTGACTGGTGCAGGGCTCAATTTTAAATACCCGTATTTCCAAAGGATATTCAAAATGCATCTTTTATCTTTTGTTGATGCAAACGTCATATCGTATCATATGCAAATGCTTTTCATAGACATGGTTCAATATTGAAGGCAATCGTATTTATACTTGATACATGTACTTGTTAAATGTATTTCCAATTTACATAAAATCAAATGCTATGCATCAATCAACATTGCATAATCACATGCATCATATGACGGATATGTGTCCATCTTTCATTTTCTCGTGTGTTTAATTCCGTATATACCATTTATATTAGACGTTTCTTTGTGTTTCATCAAATTTTTGTGGCTACATTGATGGTATTTTTAAGTTTATAACGTTGTGATATATCCTTCTAGAATGTATAAATGCAAGTTATGGCACTAAATCCAGAACGCTAAACTTAATCTGTTCTATTTTTAATTCAAAATATTTAAAAATATTTTATCTCCTTATTACAAATTCCAAACGAGTTATTAATACTTTAAAAATAGCTCCTTTTTATTAAAAATACACGCGTAATATTTTGAATTAAATTTTCTTCCATCTAAATATTGCTGAAAGACGAAATAAACCGCAGATGTTAAAACAATTTAGTGTGTTTTTGCACTTTATTTTATCAGATGTTTTCAACGCATCATTACCAACGCCCGGGATTTTTGATGAGAGAACTGATAGGTATACGTGTAACTAATGACGCTTTGTCTTTTACTAACCTTGAATTTCATGCGTCTGAGGACAAAATGATGTACTTTCCAGACAGTAAGTGATGATTGTTATAATTTGAAAGTCGTTTATGCAGTGAAAATTGCCCGAATATTAAAAAAAACAGCAATCACAACAAGAGTAAACATGAGAAATATAGGTTTCGTACAATTCATGTTCATGCAGTCTTTGAAAGGTGGCTAACACATCATCAGAGACCATTAATAGTTCTGTGCATTCTATATACATGCATATCAGTCCAAGAAGTGCAGCAGCCTCTGATAGTTTTGTTTCGATTACCGACAAGGTTTACCAAATACTATTAGTTCTGGTAGCGTCTGGCAAGCTTCTAATATGTTTTGGTTATTGACTGGTGACGTCAATATATCTATCACAAGTTATTTTTTGAATGCAAACATAAAACTGATTTTAATATCATTGTGGTCTTCTTTCAGATCCTTTCTTGAATACAACAGGAAAGAATTAAATCTGCCAATAAAACTACATGAAAACGCTCATGGGCAATTAAAACAGATATATTATTTGTGAAAAAAAAAAGACAGCTTCTGTAAAAATCTACAAATGCCAGGCGTCGACACGATGCATCACACCCCACAGGGAAGAATCTGTGACAGAAGACTTGTGAAACAGTTTGAGATTCACATTCTAAAATTTTCCATTCCCAGTAAGTTTCCAACCAAAATCTCAAGTTAAAAGTGTTTCCTTATCGATCATCTTTTTTTTACCTTAACTTGTTTAATACCGTTATAAATCTCAAATTTAATCTATAGTAAATCTTCTAGACAAATCGTATTGTTGTCTTCTGTGATGGGCACAAGTTAAACCACTGTTATATTGGAGACCTTTAGTTCTGTTTGAGACATGAACAAATCCGGTAACGTGAAAAAATGAAATGAAATAGATTTACGTCCTGATTTTCTGTGCCTCTATGGACTATTTGAAGACGGGCAAACGGCATGCTGTGTGCAGTAAAGAGATTTTTTAACAGGACAGCAGCATTAACCTACTCTAATTTCCGATTTCCAACTGCACACGGGACCTCGGTTTATTATCCCCACGACAAGACGCTTTTTCCATGTTAGTTCTCCGACCTGTATCACTGAAAGGGGGAAAACGGGTTGACCCATGCCGAGATTAATAATGCAATAAGAAAATAGTCAGCGATACCACTAACGTTGAACGTAATACCAAACGTCTCTAATGTAAATAAACAAACTTCTGTTTTTATGTACACTGTTCTTCATTACACAAAAGTGCGTCAGAGTTGATGTTTGTATCATTTTAAACACGATGGTGTCAAACGTTGAACTGGTCACCTTGATTTTCTAGTGAAGCACGGTCAGACGGGTTTTGTACGAGATTTTACCACCTTTGTTTTTTCTGGTGATTAAGTATTGTATGGAGCAGCACGTCAAGCAATCTTGTCATCTACAAATCTTTTACAAACAACTCGTGACTTTGTGGAAACCGACTATTATGATGGTTATTTTCCATGCCTGTACAAGATAGATACCAAATTAGTTGAATATCGCCAACGCAGCAATCATTGATTTGGTGTTGTGATGTCAATGTAAATTGTTGAAACATTGCACAAGATATATATAGTCCAGTGGAGCATTCTTTTACTGGGGGGTGTCAATGTAAATTGTTGAAACATTGTACATCATATATATCATAGTCAACAATCTCCAGTGCATCATTCGTTCACTTGGTGATGTCAATGTTATTTTTTGAAACACTGTGCAAGATATACATCATAGTCGACAATCTCCAGTGCATCATTCGTTCACTTGGTGATGTCAATGTTAATTGTTGAATCATTGTACATCAGATACATCATAGTCAACAATCTCCAGCACATCATTCGTTCACTTGGTGATGTCATTGTTAATTGGTGAAACATTGTACATCATATACATCATAGTCGACAATCTCCAGTGCATCATTCGTTCACTTGGTGATGTCAATGTTATTTTTTGAAACACTGTGCAAGATATACATCATAGTTGACAATCTCCAGCGCAGCATTTGTTCACTTGGTGATGTCAATGTAAATTGTTGAAACATTGTGCATCATATACATGACAGTCGACAATCTCCAGTGCATCATTCGTTAACTTGGTGATGTCAATGTTATTTTTTGAAACACTGTGCAAGATATACATCATAGTTGACAATCTCCAGCGCAGCATTTGTTCACTTGGTGATGTCAATGTAAATTGTTGAAACATTGTGCATCATATACATGACAGTCGACCATCTCTAGCGCATCATTCGTTCACTTGGTGATGTCAATGAAAATTGTTGAATCATTGTACATCAGATACATCATAGTCAACAATCTCCAGCACAGCATTCGTTCACTTGGTGATGTCAATGTTAATTGTTGAAACATTTCTCAATATATACATGATGGTCGACATCTTCAGCACATCATTCGTTCACTTGGTTTTGTCAATGTAAATAATTACGATAGTATTTCATACATACCACATGTCCTCCAAATAAGATGGACTTCCTTGCTTTTAATTGCCCAGACACCGTTTAGGGATGCCTTTTGACTCAATTAAGGGCAATAACTCTTAAAAAAAAAACATTTGTTGTCAATTTTGGGTGCGTTCAATACCTCATTTATCTTATCCAAAAATGCATGCTAAATGTCCTTCAAACAAAATTTATTTACATACTAGACCAAGGAATAGCCTGCTCTTTTTCATCTGACACTACAATGTAGGCCTATACCTATGGCCAATCGCGGACAGAAAAGCAGGTCGTCATACTCCATTTCATTACTGATGTAGTAGAATTTAATTTGGTTTCCATGCTCCTGATTGTCATAACGACTTCTTTCTCTGTACAATAATACGATGTATTGAAAACAATGTTCTCAGTAATTAGATTGGGAACTAACTGTATGCTCACCAGATCTGTATTAATCAATGTTCACATGGATAATCAATCTGCTGTGGAGGATGATGTAATTAGTAGCTACCAGGTTGATCTGCTGTTCATCATCGATCGCTGCTCAGAGCTTACATCAATACGAGTTTTGTATTATGGTTTCCTGCCGTTTTAATGTTACTAGCCTTGAGTTTTCCAGACATCGCATGTGAGGGACGAATCTGGAGGCATATGAAGAACGACATATCAGAAGAGCAAGTGAGTGAAAGGCAAAGCTTTCGACTTTTAGGATGACTTCAACCCTTACACACATTTAGGGTAAATTGTAGACACTCTAATGCCACTGATATGCAGTAGGCCTAAAGTTAAAGGGGAATGTACAGCATTTTCGAAAGTAGATTTGGATATGTAAATAGCCTCCAGAAGTACTAGAACCGTATGAAAATCGCATACTCTCCCAATTATATTCTTACCTAAACATTTATCTTTCATTTTCTGTATTTGTGTTTTCCATAATATAATACAAAGTCTCACTAAAATACGAGTCGTACTTTTGACTTGCAGACGCTGATAATTGTCTACACAGTTATTTGAAGGCTATTCGGATTTAGAGCTTTAATTAATCTGAAAGCATGACATCAAATGACCTGAACTTGTTCAATTTAATTGTGTTTTTGACGACAACATGGCCAAGTCCACATGCAATATTTATGTTCCTGGTTCATGGTACATTAGATTTACCTTGGAATTTCCAATAATAGTTCTGTACTGAATATACCTCAATAATATTTATATAATACTTGATCGACTATTGTGTTCCAGACAGTTATATAAGTTCTCTTATAAGGTTTGAATAGTCCACCTATCCTTACATAATCATCCAAATTCATCCTTTCTGAATCCGAATCCTGCCCCCCCCCCCCCCCCCTCCCAAAAGGGTAGTAAGATAAAGCATTTAATTACAATACTAATCCAACAGGTTTACGCTGTGCACGTTTGAACGCGTCTCTTTTACTGCCATGTTTTTGGACCTTATTCCACAAAATATCTTGCTATGAATATGGACCACATATTAAAGGGATTGTAAAGAGGGTTTCTCAACTTTGTATGTGTATCAAGGAATGGCGCAAATTGATGCTATCAGTATCCCTGATACACATACAAAGTTTAGAAAACCTCTTTACAACCCCTTTAAATGGTAGCTGCTGATCACAAGATTCTTTTTGTTGAAAGAGTCCTTCTCGCATTAAGATCTTGGAATGTACATATCAGATTATTATAATGAATATTCAATGCCGTGTAAAGACAAATACGAGTTGACAGTCGAAGAATGGCATGATCGCACTCTGGAATACATCAACCAATAGTTGTGAATACATTCGTCAGTTTTCTGGCTTTAAACTGACAAAAAAAGCAGGTTAATTTGATTACAAGGAACTGTACAAGAAAAACAAGTTTTTAAATTTTCGACTTTACTTTAATGGCAGAAAAATAAAATTTTACATCTCTTATACTTGAGTTCCGGCAAATATAATAATATTAGTATCGACCATTTATTTAGTGGTCTTTATTAAAATAAAAATATCTTTTCATCTTATATGGTATTTTGTCTTTTTAAACGTCTACAATCATATACAGTCAAATAGTAAATAATAATATTAAAATAGAAAAATCTAAACTATTTAAGTGCAACATTACATAGGATTTGTTCATAGAATTCCATTTATACATATAAAGTTGGAAATGATATCAATAATAAGAACTGACATAAGTTTAACTCTCTTGAACACCTCAGAATTAATCAAAATTTATCAAAATTTGATGAACACAATGACCATGGCCTCATCGTATGTGATATTGAACACAACTCATTCAAATATAACTGCTATCATAGACAAATAATGTCAATTTTGAACACCTCTGCCATGGCATTGATTTGAAAATTTTGATATTGAACACAAACAATTGCCATGACATTTAGAAATTTCGATATTGAACACAATGCCATGATAAAGATTTTTTTATGATGTATTTGATGAATAGAAATTGCATATTTAGATTTGATTAACATAAAATGAAGGAATCTGAATTTCTGATGATTTGGAAGAACACATCTCAAGGCCAGTCTGTAACCAATATATTACTCTCGATGATTTTGATATCATTTCCAACTTGAATGGTTTCATAAATTAATGGTTAAAGCATAAACAAACTTCTTTTGTACGTTTAACATTAAATAATCCCAAATATCTGGCCGGTTATTGGCTTATATCAGATGCTTGTTATTAAAATAAGCTTAAAGAGAGTGGAAAAGCTAATTATATATCTGAAGATAGTAAGGCATATTTCTTTAGTATGCTGATCTACATCCAATGTATTGAATTTTGTGATATATATATCACTTCAATGTAGGTTAATACATATACAGAAATGGATACATCAAATCTATTTGCTTTTATTCATAACTTTTGATTTCAGTTTTCCTGAAAACCAAAATTATGTTCCATCGTTAAAGCTCTCTACCAAATTCCAGATATAAAATTAGCCCAACCACTCTCTTTATTATGCAAATAAATTAAAATCCATCAACTAACATAACTTCAACAAATCAACAATGATTTATCATTTCATTCATCAACAACTTTAATAAATAGTTCCATAACATGTAAGCTTTTAAAATATTGCAAATTTGCTTGATAAAAATCGCACATCTAAAACACAAGCCAACTACTGTAGTCAGATACACAGGATCAAACACATAGAATATATTATAATACACCCATCTCGGGCAGTTACACCATATAGAATAAAATAATGTTATATTTATTTGTATTTTTTTGTTATTTTTTCTTATTTTATAAACTATAAAATATGTCTTGCTGTAAAATATAATCTTAAAAGAATCTCACATTGCGAACATTCTTCAAACCAACATAAAAACTAACAACACAAGTCATTCAGACATTATAATATAACAAATGCATATATTTATATATATTGAACTATATATATTATCATAAATTATGTTCAAGAATTGGTAATGATGGGAATATATCTCTTTATCTTCGTTTTTTTTTTTAACATAATTCATCATTTCACCTTTTAAAGGATAAACAATAATTCAAATTATGAATTTCTTAACTCCATCTATTATTTGGAAGTGCTGTGGGGATTTTTAATACAATTTCCACAACCTAAATGTTAACAATGTTTTAAATAATCAAATTTTATCAGCTTAATTTGAAAATTATACAAGAAGTCCATTTGTAAATTTTGAAAAAGAAGTCCATTTGGAATTTTGAAATGAGGTTTATTTGGAAATTTTTGAATATTCAGATTTGAAATTTTAAAAAAAAAAGTCCATTTTGAAATGTTCATTCTTGTCTATTAACTGGTAAAAGTACTTCATTTATTGAATTTTGCAACATTTAGGTAGTGGAAGTTGTTTGGGTTGACTTAACCGGGGCCATGAAGGATAATGATTATTGGGATGAAGTAATGATGATGAAGAATGAAGAGAGATAATGAAGAAATGATAAAGGAAAGATAAGAGTCAGGTTATGAGAGCTGATAACACACTAATATGTAAAAATAATTTGGAGGTTTTTGAAGCCTCTGGGTTAATTATTATTTTGGGCTGCCTTTAAGACATGAATATGCATAGTTAAATATTTGAATAATGAATAGATGGATATAAGAAAACATGAAAACATTTAACACATTTACCACTGAGAAGCACTTAAAAATATCAGACAAGAGACCTTATTATAATCCCATCATTGCCTTTATAAAATAACGTTATCTTCATTTAGAAGGTTTTTTCTCAGTTTTGAGAATGGGACACCGAACACATAATTTGGTGTTAGCTTAACACCACACATTTAATTAGAATATATTAATATAATAATACATTAATTATAAACATACAAACTATACCTCATCTCTAGTATCATTAATACCTTATAGATACATACCATATTTAATTTACTAGAATATTTTCATATATCCACAAGTCCATATTTTTGCACTTTCATTATGAATAGATATAGAATATATAATTTGATACTTGAATGTGAAACACTGATATATAAAAATGGGTATGTGTAAAACTCGCCATACCACTGCCAAAAAATAGAAACCTCTACTTCCATACTACAGTAGTGATCATTTAATAGGGTTTTGGAATCATTTTGGCACTAAATAAGAGGTCTTGCTGACCTCAAAAAGAAAGCTGAGTTGTAATTTAGTGAAGTTGCTGTCTAGAAATCTCTAGATATTTGTCTAGAGAATTAAAGACAACAACCCCAGCCATCAGAAAGTAGGTAGCCCCACATTAAGGCAGTGTTGGGTAGAAAATGTTAATCTCATGTTATTTGTCATGATATTGAATCAGGAGAGAATTCTAATGGCCTGAGAAGGTGGCTGTTGACAAACTGGACAAGATCTTTCAGCCATAGGTTTTCCAACAATAGATGAGGCACAATCCATGCAAAATAAATTGTGACCACATGGAACTAGTGCTGCAACCACTTCATTTTCTGAGCAAATAAGACAATGTCTTCTTGGACGCACCACACCATTTGCATCCAGAATTGGGCTTGTCGAGGAAGGGCGATCAAGGTTGGAGGTAGATCCAAAGGTGGTAGGCAGACCATTCATACAGGAACCATTTGTTATGCATGTACCATTGGTTAATCCATTGCTCAGTGGATCACTTCTGATTCTTCTTACGGTGGGATGATCTCCTGGTACTGGAGAGATATTGCTCGGTGAACCGCTGCCCTGACTTTGTGTGCCACTTTCTGGAAGTGAGGGTGATGTTCTTGTGGTTGGTACACCGCCAATAAACCAACAATTGTTTCGGGAACCATTTTCAGCAGGAGAACAGTTACCATTCATTAAGGAGACTAGGGAGTTAAAATTGTCCCCTAGTTCTGTCCAGGGATAGGTAGGAGGAACAAATGGATCATAAGATGGTGAACTTATTCCTTCATCGTTGTCGTATGAACTAAAACCATTGATACCATTCACCAAATCACCAGTGCGTAATGCTATATGACTTTCTATTTCGTGTCGAGCCTTTTCAACATTTTCTGGTAATCCTGTAACTTCGAAAACTGGTTCCTTGTCTCTACTTGGTGTCACAATATATGTATGCGTTTGTTGTTGAATTCTTTTGATTGTAGCACCTTTAGGACCAACAACTAATCCAACAACTCGATAAGGAACACGAACTTGAATAGTAATTTGTCCAGGAGCGTTGGGACTTGGTGGGCCAGGTGTTAAATTAGATCCATTACTCGAAACACTAGATACACTGCTATTCCTCCGTGAAGCCCTGATTTGGCTAAAATGTTCTGCTGCTGAAACTATTTCACGTTTTGCTAAACCCACGTCTTCTTTTCTTCCTGTGACAACAAAAACTGGTTCTTCACCTCGAACTGGAGTTTTGATATATGTGTTGGTTTTTGCTCGTAAAGCTTTGATTTTGCAACCTGGAAAGATAAAAAGAAAGATTCATAAGAAATTGGGCACACCCTCTTTAACATTCAACTGGTAAAACTAGGATCCTTTAATTCAAATGACGTATATATCACAGACCATAGGATGTAAGACATAAGGAGCAATTCAGGAGGATTTAGATTGAGCATGTAAGATTTGTAACACTTGATAACATTACATCTTACTAAGATAACTTCATCCACGAAACAATCTTTATCACCATTCTTAGAACACTAACTACCTTAAACAAGTTGTGACAAATCATACAATCTGAATCAAAAAATTAATTATTCAAGATTAAACTTGACATACAATGAGAACCAAGAGATTAAGATATTATCCATCAACAAAAGACAAATTTCAACTCTATATAACAAGACAACAAACTCGTCTGGCAGAATACAATGATATCAACATCCCTTGTTATCAATTGAGAAGTATGAATGGATTAAGAAGAATGTAAGTTATGCTGGAGTAGATATAAAAAGATAAATAAATACAGATGACAAACATGTCTTTTCTAGTTGAGCTGGTATAAGTACTATCATATATCTAAAGATCACATTATCAAGTCTTATTACATCTTATAGTCCGTAACTTCCTCGCTTTCAAGTCATTTGATATTTTTGTTATTTCCTATAAAAATGTTACATTCAATGAAAGAAATCTGCATATTGTGCATATTCATTGGCTATTTAAGTATTTAGACACTTTTCCATTAACTTTATCAGACTTAATTATTTGGCAGAAGTTGTACATTACTTAGTTGTTCTGAACAACACCTTCGAGATTAAGATGGTTCAAAAGTACCGTAACAAGTTACTATTCAACAAAAGGCACTGACACAGTGTTAAAGCAGTATTCACTTATGTTAAGAGTACATTTAGTTTAAAGCAAGTTTCGGATTATCCGCATCAATTTCCTCGAACAGTTTGCACTTGTTTCAATTTGTCTCAACAGAACTCAACCCATAAATACAAACATTTCATTGTTTCCCTGTTTGAACACAATATGATGTAACAAGTCAATGGAAACTGATACCTGAATAGTTTTTATCAACCCATTAACAGTTTTTGTCTTGTTTTGATCATGTTACACCAAGATGGTTTCAGTCTAGTTCAGAAAAATCAAAGAAGAAGTTGAAAGTTAATTATCTATTAACATTAGTTAACAAGAGATCTCGAGACATTATTAAGTAATGCCATGTTGATTTTTGTTTTTCTTTCACTAGAATCTTCTCTGTAGCGTCTTAAGACTAATTGATAAATGACTTGAATGCATCTTTAATGGATTTTAAAAAGGGTACTTGCATTAAAAATCTAACCCTTTGGAAATGAAACTACTTTTACTTATAATATTGCAGAAATTTTTTTTATTTTGCTTTTGATTACCATAACAAAAAAGTACCTTCCTCTTACAGAATTGTTTTTATCTTTGTCAAAGAATTTGATAGAATTTTACTAAAAATTATCTTCCTTTTACAGATTTTTGTTTATTAATTTTGCCAAAGAATTTGATAGAATTTGACGATAAATGTTAATAATGTATAAATAAGAAAGGAAATGTAACCTATTTCTAGAACTAGGTGAGAAAGTAATAAGCTAGTATATAATATTAGACCTATATGGAATGTGACAATATAAAGAAAGTATTGTTGGATATCTAGTCTTGTCTCCAATTACATCATTCTCCTTCTTCAACCAATACAACAGCTTAGTTTATTTTTTATCATAGATCAAGTCAAGTTTAATTCTGTATTTCAACACCTGTCAGCACAAGATTTATTCTTAAAAGTCTAAGAAAGTCAGTCCACAAATTCTGTATTCTGTGTGCACTATGATTGTTCAGTATGAAAGTACATGAGTCTTAATTTTTAAAAGATTCTTGGAGATAAAATATTTGTGCCCGATTCCAAAAATCACAGACTGTGGCACCAAAAGTCTCCCTTGCCCCTAACCCAATTCTCTAATCTTGCAGATAAGAACCAACCTTCTAAAAACACATGATTTGCCAAGTAAGTATCCAAGAGAAATCAAACACCTAATACCAACATGCAACTGGTTATGTCAACTCAGTACCTTAATGCAGCAGCATCAGCGTTTATTTAAAATATTATCATACTTTAACTGCAATGCCTTACTATTTGTAGTGCTATGACAGGAAATAGGTCAGCTTGCTGCTGTCAGTTATAACATCCCTCCCACCACACTGACCATATATCACAAAGCTGATTAACCATTAAGCTTATCTGGGTCACAATGGCTTTTCCCTTTTTCCTCTAACAATGACAGTGCCGTGTTGACTTACATTAATTATTTTCATTAATTTTTTAGTTCTACCACTGTGATATCATTAGACCAACCTAGATTGGAATTTGAACTGTGGAATGATAAATATGATATCTAGATCTATTGTATATGTAAATAATTAAGTTCTAACCTTTAAGAAAATGGTTAATAACACCAGTAAATTATAGGCCATATTAAATATTTATATAGAGTGAAGGAGAGTGAATAGTTTACCATATAATATATATATTATAAATAATAACACTCACAGGAAACAACGCATGTCCTCTACACTTTTTAATTCCCTTCCTATTTCTTGTAACTTAATTAATTTTTAAGATTTCATCAAGTATTTATAAGAGGAAGTTATTTCATATGTGTGGTGGTTAAAGGGATGACTTCATGGAAGTTGGCCTGTATGTCCTTGTGTGCCAGTCAACTTGAACAGCTCAATAGAAGCAGCATTTAAAATCCACTAGAGTCAGCATCAGAAAAATGCATTTCAAACTTAAAGAAATGATAGCTTTCATGTAGGCCTGCTCTCATCAATATTTTTGGTTAGTTGAAAACCTTCTTTAATATTTAATTTCGGTCAAGATGTTCGACAAGTCTGTTCACCACGTCAAACCAATTCATCACCAACTCTGTATTTTAAAGAACAAAATATGAACAGTTGGCTGAATAATAAATTCTTAGTTTTTGCGTAGTTATCTCACTAATCATATCTGAACCAATCCTGTTTTTTTCTGTATACATGTATCATGTAAAACGTAAAAAATAATACTACACAATACTTAGTTGGTTTTCTGTATCACTTTTAGTAACAAGATTTTGCCATTCTTGTTTTGAAAACTTCTGCAATGCAACATCCTAAATGTTTAAGGTATCACTTTTTATCATTTTGTCTTAAAAGATATTCTTTCTTTGACTACACCTATCAATACTAAATTCATTTGAAACTGACTGAAGTTTACTGGAGATTTATTTATTCTCTCAAATTAACAAGTAACATCAAAGCTGGAAAGGTTATGTTAGAATATCTGTACTCGGTTGAAATCTGGTAAATCAAAACCAATTATATTTACAAAAGCTGGCAGTAGAAGCCGAGTAAATGAGAAGGTAGAAAATTGAGTTATTGCCAAGTAGGAATGTTTCGACTCCCAGCACCAAATGGTGGGTAGCCTGAAGAAATTCTAGCATTGATTATTTAAATCACAACACATGCTCTTGGTATTCTTAGTATTATTATGTTATGATTCCCAGTACAATTTACATGAATGAAAAGGCCATTTGGTCGAGGGTTAAAAATTGTTTTATAATGTGTGGTTTATATTGGAAGTGGTTATTTATAGCTTCAATATCAAGCTGAGATGTTTTAAATATATCTTACAGTTAAAATATACCTACTGGTTCCATTAGTGATACTAAAGCTGCGTTTACACTTGGCCCCGATAAAACGTGCCGTGCCTGGAACCGTTCCTGGTCGCGATAAAATTCAAGATTTGGCCCGTTTACACTGACGAGTAAGAACCGTTCTCGGAACCGTTCCAGGCACGCTAAAAGTGGAACTCTTCAGTAGAAAAGATACTTTTAGTTATCCAGATAGAAAACAAAATGGCGGATGATTTGTTTACATTTGGCCCCTTACGTTTTTTCACTTGTAATAATAATAATAATATCTTTATGACAGAAGGGTGGATGACAAAATTATATGTACAGTTTATATCTTATGTAAGAGAAGTAACAAAAAAAAACAAGAAAAAAAGAAAATAAAAACCAAAAAGAAAAAAAAATTTCCCACACAATATTTCAATTAATGCACAAATTTTATCAATAATACAAACAAGTTTATAAGATTGAAATTAATAGCCAAATTTGAAAGCCAAAATGGTCAGTTAATGTGCTGCGAGCTCAAGGTTAGTATTGACGCGTGCGCAAAGAACCGTTCTCAGAACGGATAGAGTTTACACTACGAAATTTTAAGCGTGCCGTGCCTGGAACGGTTCTGAGACCACCTCTCTGTGGTGGTCTAGGTTGGAACCGTTCCTGGAACCGTTCTACCCGTTTACACTACTAAAACTTTAGGCGTGCCGTGCCTGGAACCGTTCCTGGCACGCTTAAAAGACCCAGTGTAAACGGGGTTTTAGTGCTTCAAATTGACCTACAGACAGATAACTTAAAATAACAAAATACAATTTTATAGTTTACTACTGGTGCTCCTGTTATCATAAAATTGTAATCTGTTATTTATAGTAATCTATGCCCCTAATCAACTGTTTACAGAATTTAGGAATACAAACACTATAATATAGCACATTTTTTTTTTTTAATTTAACTTTTACGTCCTGTGCTTGTGCTTATGCTTTCATAACTTTGTCATTAGTATAAAGTTACAACCTATAATCCCTAAATGATGCTGAATGGTTTACTAGGAAATGGAAATCCCACATTTACAAATTGAAAATTTGCAAAATCTCTTTACTTGCATTGAATAACATTGTTTTAAGAGGAATTCAATTCTTGGAGAATGGAAACAGATAAATAGATAATGCAACATTTAGGATACATTGTCAGGATATTGAGAGTTCCTGTGTAGGTGTGTGACCAATATTGATATTCCTATCCTATTTCGAAATAACAGTCATGCCTGACATTTTTCAAATATGGAAACTAGCATTTATAGATAATTAGAAACATATTAATTCAATTAATAGGATAAAAAATAACTGGCTAATTAGAAAACGTTAACGAGGAGAAGCAATTTATTTATGGCTTGGCCAATAGTCAATACTAACTCATAAAGTCAGACATGTTAAAATTCCTGTATTGACTACATTCTATAGAAAATATCAATACCAGGAACTCTACATTTACCATTTCCCTTGTATTCCAAACTAGCAAGACTATTAATAGTGCCGGCTGCGATTCTGATTTCTAATTTCCAGGCCTGATATTGATTCCAATGTGTATTCTAACAATTCCATCACAGGCAGGAGTAAATAAATAATTAAGTTCTTCTACAAGTGAAGATATGTTATAAGTGTTCTACAAAACAACTTGACATAATGGTAGAATGGGATCATTGTATTAGTCATCACTATTGAGGCGAGACTATGCTTACTCTACCAAAACACCACAAACCACTTAATATTATATAATTTATAACTTCATGCCTGAACAACACCATATTGATTTCCATTATTTACTATTACTATAACAGCAAAACTCTAGCTCATGGAGCTGGTAATTCCATTTTCATTTTCCAGTAACTGCTAACTCATAGATCTGGTAATTCCAATTTCTTCTCAAAATATTTTTACAAAATATTTTATGTGAATCTAAAACTACATATTCCAAAATCATGAAGACCTGGGCCCAGTTCCTAGTCTTGTGCTTAAGATCAATTTTGTGCTTAAAACCCTAAGTCAACTTTAGTCTATGCAAGAATTAGTAGGAAAATCCCAATTCGAATATCGAACTTCGACTTACTTAAATGCTATGAACCGGACCCAGATCTACAGTTCCATTCCAATCTGAACAAAACTGGGAAAGTTTATCTTAGGAGATTGACTTTCCTCAACTTCCTTTCTGTTTGCAATTAGACCTGGAATGTTTCTGTAATAATTAGATTAACTGGAGAACTACAGACAGATATAATTCTTTTATTGATGCATGGAATTCTTACTACTGTATTCTCTACATTGTTAAACACAGTGGTGGCATTCTATTGTTCTCATGTTTATCTTACCATTTTTAAGCACAAGAAGTTAGGATTATGAATCCACAAGTTATTCTTCAGGATTATACATAACAGTATATAAGTGGAAGCTAAGAATTGTGATGTGCCTAAGGAACGCACTTTTGTAGTAGACGAAATGGAATCTGAAATCGGCATCTCGAACGAGCCCTATATTGTATTTCAGTTGTAATAAAGTCTTCAAGAGTTAACCTAGTGCTTCCTTCCTGAAGCATATGACTCTCGGTGGTGCCAATTTAGCCTCACGCCTAGAACCACAAAAACATCACAGAATTTAAGCTAAGATGACTTTTGAAGCACTGGCGTCAAGATTTTCTTGATTGGAACCTAATGTGGCAAATGTCACCTTTCCCACTAATCAAACTTCCTCCTGACCATTCTATTAAAAGCAACCATATCATAACTTTTGGTACAACTTTGTAACATTGGTCATTGATCAGTAACTACAAGAATCATGATTCACAAATAAAATGGAGTTTTACATCCTAGCTAGACAGATTGATCGAGATATGAATTTTATTATCATTTTATTAGAGAAAATAAAAGTTAATAGACAAATTATTAACCAGTGTAAATAGCCAATAGATGAAAATGTCAAACTGAGGTAAAACAAGTAATTATGTGTAAGAGTCAAGTTGACAAGGTAGTCTTCAAATAACAAGTTCACAGACTAGGGTCAGTGTCAAAAAAGGTCATAGGTCAAGCAGACATTCTCTCATACATTACTTATCACCATGTAGTATTTCCATGACATGTGAAAAGGTATTAGTATATTTTGTAAATAAATAGTACAGAAGATAGGCTTATTCTCTATCCTTCAAAGGGTCCTTTTCTTCAGAAGAAGGAAGTATGTGCTGTCCAACTAAGTTTGAATTTCGAGGCAGACAATTATTTTGGCCTTCCCACTACAGGTGTTTTGGGTTAAAATCACCCCTTTCAAAGGCTGACTTTAAACAGCCTTGAAAAACCAGTATCATGAGTTTTAGTGAGGGCAGGACATCTTTAACATAGACCACATGTTTTTATCATACTGGACTCTTGCCAAGTAAATACTCAGAAGAACTTGAGAGATAATTTACTAAAATCAGCAAGGAAATATGGTCATTAACCTAAAAAAAAAACTTGTTAAGAAAATAAAAACCTGTAAGCTAGACAAAGTGTTTAAACTGCTCATGAAGTAATGAAGTTTTTCCAGATGCCTGGTTGATCATTAGCTGGAATGTCAGGTTAATCTAACGCAGGTTGCATATTTCATCACCTTTATTATATCTAATCATTGATTATTGTACATGTATTGTACTCAGAGCTGAATATCTCATAACTTGACTAACCAGTGGCAGTGAACGGCAAGATATTTTACATACCTTACCAATTGCAAATATTTAGTGATCAACTGCTTCTTTGTTAGGGCTGGTTATCAATTACCAAATTGAGATAGCTTATCGACAGCAGGCCAAAATTGCTATTCTTGTAAGCACTGGCTTTGGGCATAAAAATTAATTCTACACAAATTATTAAAATTTTCCTTAGGAACTATAATCCAAGTTTGGTATGAAGGAGGTTATGTCTGATATTACCTGCAAAAAAGCAGAACCAATAGCCCAGATGCTCTCCCAGCAAAATGTAAGTTTATTCAAACAGAAAGTTTCTTATAAAAAATATCTGAACAGTGAATGATATCTGATATTTCTGTACATGTTCCTTTGTATATAAACTTAAGTGAAATATTACACACCCAAATACTTATATATTCTTGTTTCAACAGAAGGTCAAATACAGTTGGTGAGAAAAATAGAACTCTGATGGTTTTGGCTGGACTTGTGAATTATTGAGCAAGCTATAAATCTTGGTCCTGGAGATAATGCTGCAAATACGCTTATGCTGGAAGCCATAACCTAGCAGACAGGGGGACAAGGGGGGCAGTTGCCCCCAACTCTGCTTTTTGGAAAATATGCAACATCATATAAGCATATCTGCAAGTTAAGAAACTGATCTATCTACAACTGATTTTAGTTCAAACTGTGACAGACACATGCATACCGTACATTACATACCATTCTAGTGATTGTACAACAAAGCATGTTGCATTCCACTACCTATAAATCAATGATAAGCTTTACTAACTTAAACTTTCTGCTTCCTAATCAGCTGACTCAGAACAGATTTCAAAAGTAGACTTCTATAATGAATTATTATCAATATTGGCATAGTTTGTTCATATTCAGTGTTTGGGTATGGCATAAGGGGATTTTTTTGCCGAAAATTTAGTTAGAAACTAACACTAATACATGAAAAAGTAACTGTTTTTGACCAGGCCAAGCAGCTGACAGATCTGATGAATGACATGTATCACAATGAGCTGGCAAAAAATACATTTACATTCCAGAAGTCCATTAACAGTAAGTGGACATGGTTGAACTTTGAATAAACTAAATATAAAGAGGATACATGGTCACTTTAATACTTAAACAAATAACATGTTGACCAGAAGGGCATGGTGACATTATAGTAGGCCTCATCAATATGGTTTTCTACTTTCA
The DNA here is from genome assembly GCA_029955415.1 of Lottia scabra. Classification (NCBI taxonomy): domain Eukaryota; kingdom Metazoa; phylum Mollusca; class Gastropoda; family Lottiidae; genus Lottia; species Lottia scabra. The sequence goes on from JARJEI010000009.1 coordinate 11,539,853, forward strand.
CTTTTTTCATACCTCCTTTTAATAAACCTCTACCTCATTCATAACTCAACTGACAATATCACTTTTAACCTTTAAAAGCTCTTCTCATCTGTTTTAACACTTTTAAAATACTTGACAAATATCTTAATACATAACAAGTGACACAGCCTGTAGAAGTAATGATACACGCATTATCACTAGTAAATCCCAATGATAGGCCATGTCAATGAAAACTGAAATGAAAAATATACCTTGCCAGATAAGTTAACAAATAGGCCTACCCACTGCAGCTCTTAATTAAGCTAATAATGATGGATCAGGGAATAGAAATATATTATGATATATGATATGCCATAAAGGATTGAAAGATGAAGCAAATAATTAAGATTTGAGATCTAGGTTTTTTTTTCCAAGACTCTCTGCATATATGCCATGTGTATCTTTATAAGGATATCATGTCAAGAACATACATGGCATTGAGCCTATAAAATGACACCCGTGATCTCAGCCACTTTGATCTGTAGGCTACCAATGTCTATTTAGTCAGAACAACTTTTAACAATTGCCAATTCCAGCTACGAAAAATATAATAACTGAATTTTATCTACATTTTCCACATTTTAAGTTGACTCATCATTCCAACTGACCTAACAATATCAAATTGTTCTGAACTATATTAACAGAATAGTACAATATGTTTCAAACTGATGATAATATCTAGGTATGACATTAAAATATAATTTATTTAGATGTAATTACAAGATATGATAAAATATTCAATAATTAAATATTCCAAGTGTTAATATCTACTCTAATCAGCCTGTGAGCCATAAACAGGTTTATGGTTTATATTTCTGTTAATACCATTTTTTCTCAACCGTGGGTGGTGTTTCAGAATTTTTAAATTGCATGTTGGTAACATGACTTGAAGTAGCACTGCAGCTCTTTTAAAACAATACCTATAGAGCTAGAAAGGTACCAATTAGCAGATGAGCATCTGTTGTACCAACTAGCAGATGAGCATCTGTATTTACTAGCAGATGATCATCTGTACCAACTAGCAGATGAGCATCTGTATTTACTAGCAGATGAGCATCTAGGTACCAACTAGCAGATGAGCAGCTGTAGTGAATTTTGCTGAACAATATTGCATCAACTAACAAACTATCAAGAGCACTGACAAAAGAGTCTCTGGCTACAATTGGATTTTTAACACGCTGCGTCTAATCAGTGATAAAACAACATTCCACAATGCACAGACTTGAACATATTTCTTCAAAAAATCATACTACCAAATTATTAACATCTAGAACGAAATGCATGGCTGACCTACATCAGTAGACAATTGGATTGGGTTCTGCCTTTAATAAGTACCATAAAAATATGTTACAATCTGCTAGGATGTAAACAATAGAACAAATCAATACTATTACTCATACTGCTACAATTTTCATACTAATTTGATATTCTTTACAGTCTAATTAACATACAACTTTATCAAACATATTATATCTCACTTGTTTTCACACAAGTCGACTACTTCCACTAAAAAAAATTTCTAAGCCAGCATTAGAGATCAATGTTACCTTGCAAAGAGCCTTCCACTAACAGCACAAAGGATAGATGGATGAGGCATCAGTGGTGTTATGAAATATAGAAGGCCAAAGTCAAAGTATTATATTGCTATAAGGAAGATGTACAGCCTAGGGATATAATCAAAAGAGCCACTGACCCAAAAACCACAAGTGCACCATCATAATCAAGTACCAGTGACCCCGATTGCAAAGAGTACACGAATATTGGTCTAGCAAGGAACATGTACTAATTATAATTCAAATATTGGGATTGTGATAATATCTAAATGAGAGAAATTAGTAGTGTGTTATCTAACTATCACTGTCAATATTGACTTTCTTCTTCATAACCCATATTATCAGATTCCTTCAATATCAATATCAACTCTTTCAACTCACAGATATTCACTTTTTCTCATGCATCTGACTCTGATAGCTAATTTGAAAATGAAGTTCTATTATCTTATTTGTTTTGATAAACTTGCAAGAAAAGTGTAGTCATGGAAGGCAATATTGATTAGTGACCTGAACTCGGTGGAACTGAGTGGAAATGAGAGAGAATATTCTCCCTACTAGACGCGAAGTCACCAAATAAATCTAATAAACTAGCGTTAGTTAAAGACCAGCGAGTTACAATCGACTAAAACCAGAGTTCATAGTAACCTACATTTAATAATCATTCACTATCGCCTTCCAGGCACTTACCACTGATTATCGGAGCTATGACAAAGCTTCAAACATCAGGAAGTGAAGTGTTCTTGTGGTACACGCTTCCAAACTGATCAGACATAGAGGAAGTGCAATCAAATCACAGCAGTGTAAATAGTAATTATATTAGCTGGGTCTTGTGGTTTAATTCACACACACAAAACCTCAGTTGGAAGCCTGATTGAAAATGAGCTGACCATTTTTTGTCTGTCTGCTCGTGGAAGGAAGTGGAAAATACATTTTAGGCACAGTTCCTGGAATCTTAGTCAATGAATAACAAAAATGCCCAGAGCATTTTCAACATTGTAAACTATAATCATGTATTAACATCTTCATCCTTTGCACTCAACCCAGTTTCCCCCGGTCAGTGATGCAGGTCGGAGGGGCTGACATGGAAAAACGTTAAGTCGTTCGGGTGGGACAATAAACCGAGGCCCCGTGTGCTATTGGCTGTGCACGTTAAAGATCCCTGACAATTGGAAATCAAAAATGCCGCTGTCTTGGCAAAATTTCCCTCATGGCACACTGCATGGCGTTTGCCGTCCTCAATTAGCCCACATAGGTGCAGAAAAGCAGGACGTAAAACTCCATTCATTTCTTTTGCAAATTCAGGTGTGTTAAAGCCTGACAAAGCAGATGTGATATCACATAATATGATGTCTGAGGACCTAGGAAGATCAAGATTTGAAGACTATATTTTGGTGCATTAATTTCCAGCTAACAGAAATTAACTAGATTAGTTAGCCTGCTGCCTGTACTAATATTCATTAAGAAATGTGGTCAATACTATGAACTAATTAACTTGAGAATACTTAAAGAAATGTCGTTCTACTAATCAGAATAAAAAAACCTCATTATATAGTCAAATTAATATCCAGTATATCGACTTGAACTTTACACTCTTATTCTACTTTCTAATCCCAGTAGACTAGATAATATTTCTTACTATTAAATAGGTTGGTATTTATAAACTGAACAAATAGACTTAATTCCAGACCTGAGATACAATTTCAAATTTCATTTATTTTTTCAAATTACAGTTCTTGAAGTTGAGTATTACACCCTACTTTCATGCTAAGTATTGGTCTATTGAAAATGGACAACCAAATCCATATGAAAAACATGTTTAAGTTTTAAAAGGAAGGGGGCTAGTTGTTATAATCATAATTGTGAACACAAGGACAGAGACCTCCAGGATCTAAGAGCATGATTTAAGAATTTCAGGAATTTCCTCTTATCGTGACTTATGAATTTTAATCTCACATATATAATATATAATTATTTTATATAACATAAATTGTGACAAAGAATTAAAAGAACAACAATAAAGGTTATCATAATCATTCATTGTTCATCAATAGGCCTACTTATATTAAAGAATATCGCAGACAATGTCTTTTCAAAGTTAATAATTCCTTTTGAAAACATTCAATTGATTTTACAACCAGTTAAGATAAGGATATTAATCCTACATGACATACTGGTCGCGGCTAATACCACCATAATCAAAAGGAAATACCACTTGATCTCCCAAACAAATATATAACATATCTAATCCTGTTAATCATGGTTCTGATTGCCTCTGACATAATTCTGTGGTAATTTTTTTCACAATATATTACTTATGGTTTTGAATCGCTGCCAAATATGTTACAATTTCAAGACAAGCTACAGTAACAATATTATCTACTTCAATATTTAGTCTGAAACTTACTGACTTTTTCTATTCTTTGGTTGCATTAATCAAATTGGTCCAAACAGTGTAGTAAAAACTAGCCATTTTAACATTCCAAAAATCAGAACCCCTTATTTACTTTTCACTTTGCTAAAAAGTATTTTAATTTTGATTCAATATACATTTAATTCAATACTTCTAGCTTTGGAACTAACAGGTATCATTCTCAAGAAATTAAACTAGCAATTTTGATCAAGCGTTCAACATTCTGAGATTCAAATTCTTTCAAGGCCACAGATATATGTCTTCCTTTTACATTTGATAATATCTTTCAGAAGGCAATATAAGTCAGGTAGTTTTAGACTATAAAATATCATCAAGTACAAGATAACTTATCTCAGTTTTGCCTCCACACTCAGCCTTGCCAATCAGTAAATAAACAGTGTTTTATAGGAAATATTATACAATCTTAAATGTAGGATCTAAAATAACTTATTATATTAGAGTGCAGAGTTATATTTGGCTTCAGAGTAGCAAGAAATTTTGCTCTGCACAGTGGCTCTATTTGGCATCAGAGTACCAGGAAATTGTGTCCGCACAATGGCTCTATTTGGCATCAGAGTACCAGGAAATTTTGTCCGCACAATGGCTCTATTTGGCATCAGAGTACCAGGAAATTTTGCTCTGCAGTGGCTAATGAGCTGATGAGAACAAGATGAGTGGAAGTCTGGGATGAAAGTGGGTTGGGGCTCATTGAGATACTTAATTTGGTATTATTTTGAGTTTTTGCTCTTTTTTTGGAGTGGGACCACCTTAGGGATGGGTTCAAAAAGTACTTTACACAGTTGAGGAGGTAGTACACTCTGCATATAGCATGTCACATTAATTAGACAAAAGATCATAAGAGTAGGACAAAACACTCCACACAATATCTTTAAACTAAGTCAAAGAGGAAATTCTCATATTAAAGTTTATTATGAAATATGATCCTATGAATGAACTAGTTTAGTATGTATATCTTTTACATTATATATTTCACATAATAAACCTACTCTTTCTTCTAATAACATGAAAAATTATTAATATTGAAGATATAAAACAAGTTCTAACAGGGATAAGAACAATCACTTTATTGTCACAACTTGTAATGTCTAGATTACTTTTTTATCATTATTAAAACACTGGACAAAGACTTTTTCTTTTCCACTGATTCATGATTACCCTAATTTTTGGGTGGAATATTCTTTTATTCAGTGGAAAGGGGGATTCCACAATTATTTAGGATTGTCGGTCGCAAATCTTGAGGGTCTGGGGCTTGTTTCTCAAAAAATCTTACGATTAAATATTGTCCCAAGTGTGATATTATTCATTGCAAAATGCTGAACTTACAACAAAATTAATCGTAAGAGTTTTTTTAGAAACAGGCCCCTGATCTCAAAGTATAGGGTAATTTAGCTCACTAATGATCAGTCATATTTTCCAGTAATGTTTCATTTGAGTAGATTATTGTCGAGCTAATAATCATACATAACATGATTTGCCCATAACACTTATATAAATTCAGGCTATACTAATCATCATCATTCCTAAGCAAATGATTTATCTTATAATCTCTGAACATAATGTATGTTTAACATTTATTGAATATCGTCAAAAAATAAAGATATTTCAGATAACTCTGTGAAAGATATACAAGGAATTTCATTTCGTCAAAATGTCTTTTTGGATTTTGGGTTTCGTTTTGCGGTTCGGATCATTAGTTCTTGGTTTCTTTATTTAAAGAAATAATCAGCAATTTAAAAAATAATAATACAGAATTCATACTCTTCCAAAATCAGGATCCAGACCCTTTAGAAAGCTTTAATGCCAAAAATCTTATCCATGAAAAGAATTGTGAAATATTACTGCCAATCTTTGGTCAGTTTGCCCTTCAGAAATATATGAACTTGACTTGATGATAACAGTACTAATACTTTAAGACATGTTTATACTGTACATCAGTCTATTTCTAAAACCAGTACTGCAACTTAACCTAACCTAAACCTGTCAGAAAAACACAAGAAATACACAAGAAATACCAGAAATATTCAAGGTGTAGTCTACATTACTTATATTTCTAGGTTCAGTTATAATTAGGTCTATATCATTTCTCTATTCTGGTTTCACCATTAAATACTAATATAGAACATTTGACATGTTATCGAGATTCCTCTAGTTTATAAGACAGACTCAAGAGTTTTATACTAGTTTAGATTACTACACAGAGAACTTATTTCAACTCTTGTTTTAAACAGATGTAATATTCTTTCCTGAATTTTACAGTACCCATAGCAAGGTGGAATCATTTTGAAGACAATATTCATACAACCAGCTAATTTTAAGTCAGAATAGGAAAAAAAACTTATGAAATGAAACTACAACCTCAAAATTCACAATTTCCTCAAATTTTGCATGGAATTATCAAAATATTTTCTCAACATCAAATTACTGTCTCTCATTTCAAATCTGATAGCTACTTGATCATTTCCTAAACTATTCCAAACATAAATTCAAACCAAACAAATGAAGCTAATATGAAAATGATGGCTTCAAGATTTCAGTTTCAGGGAAAAAGACCGGAATCGTTCAATTTCCTGACAATATTTCAACTTTCATTTCTGAGTGTGGAAAAACCACAACGTTGATTTTAACAGTGTATGAAACATTGTGGCACTATGTTATTATCTGATGTCATAACGTTACTCATACGATAGGAAAAGTAACATAGTAATCAATTACGACGTTAATAACTCACATTATTGAGTATAATTCATGGCCAATTTTACCGTACTTTTCGCAAAATGTCGCACCTAAAACTGAATCATGAAAATGCCAAAGAGGTGCGTTAATTAGTGAAAATGGGATTACAACTATTCAAATTTTTTGGAAATTTGCTGGTTATTCCTTATGAATACTTCGTGAAATAGAATTGTTATTAGATATTTTCCAGATTCATCGAGCCCTACGCCATTACAAAACACGTGCTTGCAGACGACACGAAAAGCATGCGCTCTTTTATGACAACTCCTCAATTTGCTAAACTGATGATATGCTTACCTTGTCTTCCTACTATTTCTGCTACATGTTCCGAACTAGGCACTGGCACACATTCTGTAGTATTAGCACTCCTCGCTCTCATGTGTGCTTCGTCGAAAGTTGAATTTGGAAGAGGGGGAGAAGAAGAAGTGTCATCCTCCCCATTCAAAGCAAGCATGGATAGTTCAAAAGCTAACTGCAATGCGCGTTGATCCTCTAGCGCGCTGCTAGTAGTAGTCATTTCGGAATAAACGCTAGCAGGCATCACAAACGTTGCACGATAGTAAAATACATGAGTTGTCTTCGGTTTTCTGTTATATATTCTCACAAACAACGGTTTTTTCTTTGTTCACTACTGTTGTGCCTCTGAGTGGGGTTTATAATGCACTAGACACTCACGTACAATGCACAAAAGCAATATGGCTTGGCTGACGTCATTTTCCCAGTGTTCTGTGCGAAGTCGGCTCATTGATTGATTTGATTGGTTAACGAGCAGGTGATAGGCGGAGTTAACCTTTGACCTGTTCTAGATTAATGTCTAGCAAAACACAGAGATAGTAAAAATTTTGCGGGTGGCCAGTCGACTTTTTGATGATTTTCGCGCGTGTTTCATTCACTGACAACATACCAAAGACATCTGCTAGATAGAACTATAAGAAAACGTTTTAAATACTTTTTGACGATTTTATTCTTTGTTTGCCAGATGTCGAGTCGAAATCTATATTCAGATTCTTTGTTTGGTTTGGCGATTCACGGTTGAGTGACAACACGCTGTCGGTTTGTTTACACTTTTGTATTCGTTTCGCGCCGAAATTCACACAAAGACGTCTCAAAATGTATACAAATTTAACATAAAACTTCAAAATTTCAGAAAATAGTCGAAGAGACGTTACGAAACGAACGTTTGGTAATTCCGTAAAACAATGACAAACCCGACAAAATTCACATGAGACATAACAAACATGATACTGATTGTTTACTTTTGTGACTAACAGAGCATACCATAATAAATATTATGATATATATATATATAAGTAACTATAAGTTTTTCTTCTAGATAAATTTAGCGACAAGTTATTTTTAGCTAGTAATATAGTCTATATATATTTACAGAAGTTTGACACAATTTATCATTGACATTTTTATAAAACAAATTAAAATCGATCCCAATTTAATCATCATGAAATTATCGATCGGGTTTTTTTTAGTATAAACTACGTATATATAATGACATTTCATTTTTTTTACTCAAATTCTAACTAAACAAGCTTTGAACGGGTTGAAAACGTCGGAAATCGTTAGTGAAATGTTTATCAAAATATCTTTGTTTTATGTTTAACCTTTGATATCAATACAAACAAGTTTTAAATAAAGAAATAAAATGTTTTATAAATCCGTCGTTAAATGATTATCATTAGATTTTAGCGATCTGATAAATGTAATCTATTCTGTCCACCTTGGTTAATTAGTGTTTCCACTCACCTGAGTGGCCCTCTAACAACAATCGAGGATTTAAACGTGTTAAAATAAGACAAAGACCCGTCACCAGCGGAAAGATAACTTGTTTTTTGTTGGTAAATTTTGCACTTTGAGTATAATAGAATAGATAACGTGTAAAAATCAAAATCTACCCTTTTAAAATCAATTGTTTTACGATTTCTACATAATAACCATTTGTATTTCACACCTTTGGAGATTTTTCGTCTCCGCGAAGCACTTTTTGATTGACAGACGAGCGGTGTCATCTGATCACTGATGACTTTGAAGTATGCACGTGGATTTCGGGTATCTATTGCGTTGTTGGAAGAGAAGTATTTAATTTTTGTAAAAACAATCGTCTTTGATGTCAAATTTTCTATTAAAATTATGATAAGAATTAAATAGAATGTCTATTATGTGTATGATTAAATTAAGATGCCGATGTGATCGCGTAGTGAAAAGTGGAAATAATTAATAGTTTGTGTGCATTTTTCGTTTAATCGAAATATTAAAATAGTTGCCAAAACAAATGTTCCTCTAACTCTGTTGCAGTTCTTTGCGCCATTCCAATTTCCATTCCGACGTCTGTGGTTCATGCAATTCCACTAAAACAAACACGTTTTATGAGTTACTGACAGTGATCTGCATTTAAGATGATATCAGTGTCCCCGTTACACATACAAAGTTTTGAAAACCACTTTACAATCCCTTTAAATATCCTGTCAAAGTGGACAAGGACTCTAATTTATTTGAGAAAATGGTCACAGTTTTCTTGATCACACATAGCTTAAATTCATTAATGATTACCTATATTCCAAGGTTACCGGATATGACGTACGTATAGTTAATAAATAAGGTTATGGCCAAATGTTTTCAATGGGCTGCTAATGAAACGATAACTTGGCAGATGCAACTATATGATGATGTCATGGAACTTATATAATGAGTTTATCATTCTGATACATGGTAATTAGTACCATCAACAATCAATAGCTTGTCTTAATTACTCTACGTCATTCTAATATATATTATTTATAATATACTTAATCAGGGTCTTATATACAGACAATAGACAATATGGTATGTTTCTGGTGGAGAAGAGGCATCATGCCAGTCATTATGTTCCCCGTCGATAATCTATGAAGGTGGCACTGTACCACTAATATGGGTATTTTCCAATTCTATAATCAGGCCCGTAGGAACAGAGGGCCCCCTCCCCCCAATAATTTTGACATTAATGACTGAAGCAATACAATTTGTTTTTTAAATATATAACAAGAAATTACTAGTATGCTGTTAGGGCCAGTGAAAGCAAAATTGCTTTGCATAGGCAGGAGCAGCTTTGAATTCTGCACATCCCCCTTGAGAATGAGTTTTTGTCCATTTTGCCCCTCCCCCCCCAATCCCCCACCCCCCCCCCCCCCATTATGAAATTGCTTCCTACGGGCATGATAATACAGAATATAATCGTACAATTTACATGGCCAGTTTCCATATTCAACAACAACTATATTCCCTCAACAAATGTGATTTCTCTCAACTAATATAATATCTAAAATGCCCGAAAATGAAACCAAAATGGGCACAGGTTAGCGGACTCGATGTAGTGAAGTAGAATAAATATACTGAAAGAGTTGGAAAGAGAAATTAATGTGGGTTGCATTTTTTTGAGTTGAATCTCAATTCCAGAAAATATAAGATTTTTTTTGGCCATTCATTAGAATACCGATTTATTAATCTATCAAAATATAATTATCCCTTCTGCCTACACAAGTTACTGGGGGATACAATTACATCGTCACAAATTACAATTATACACAAATAGTATACTTTAAGTCATGTCAAAACATCAGGCCTACACAAATCTGCCATTGTCTTTTACGACCTGAACGGCATGACTTTAACACCTCCATTGAACTTCGTAGCTGGAAGTTGACAAGACTCATAAAAACTCTATTTCACCAGATTTGAACCCTGGTGTGGGGTTATACTACTATTTGTTTCCTACATGTCAGTTTATTACAGGCCCGTGTCTTCTTTATGTCTCAAGTTAACACAGGTTTAAATGTATATTTACTGTCATTAACTGTATCTTTTCGACCCCTGTATTTAATGCCAAGATATAAAAAATAGTGACAGTTATATACGAGGTGTACACTTTACTTATCACATGATGTATATTTGATGTTCATAGGCTACTAAAAGTATGTTAATATGTAAATTGGTCCTCTGATCTTTTCAATATAAGTAATAAATGTATAAAATGGACACATGTCGACCGCATGGGGCAACTGTTCTACCTTCTGGTCTGATTTCAGTCAGAGTAGAACACGTGTTTCTAGTAGAACAATTCCGGAATAAAATATATCAGTATTAATGTTATTATTATGTATAAGGTAATCTGATTTAAATACAGCTCCTGATATTTGGCCCAATTTCATATTAAACCCTTTCATGCAGAAAAGTTCTGGGACCTAGCCTGTAAAACTGAACGACATTTTGGCATTGGGCGTTCGAAGTATAAGTAAGGATTTAAAAAAAATAACGTTGGTCTCTTTCTCTCATAGCTTAGAAAAGAAATATATGGAAATAAATAAGATATAACTTCCGTCATTCTGTAAAAATTCCAAGTGATAATCTTCATATCACCGTCGGAATAGGTTATTTTCACAAAAACTTAACAGTTTGAATCTCCCAAATATCAATACAAATATGCACCGAGTGACATATGTAAAATGTTTAAATATAGCTTGCCAGGCAAGGTAACATACGCCCACTGATAGCTTTGATTGTAAGTGTGAGTGTTTGTTTGTTGCCCATTCACATTTAGTTGAAAGAAAGAACTGTGAATATAAACTGAATTAACACTTATTAACACATTGTCAAGACAGTTAGACACGATATGTCCGTGAAAAAATATCTGATCATCACAAAAATCAATAGGGATCATCTTTATAATGTCATTGACACACATAATCAAAATCAAAAGAATCTGTAAAGAATTGAAGCCTGTAGAGTGAGCAAGAGATGCACAATATAGCTAATAGAGTGAAACGTCAAGTCGGACACGATATTCCGGTGAAAAATTATCCGATCATCACGCAAACCGATAGGGATCATCTTCATACTGACATTGACCCATAAAATCAAAATCAAAATAATCTGTAAAGAATTGAAGCCTGTAGAGTGTGCATGAGATGCACAATATAGCTAATACAGTGAAACGTCAAGTCGGACACGATATTCCGGTGAAAAATTATCCGATCATCACGCAAACCGATAGGGATCATCTTCATACTGACATTGACCCATAAAATCAAAATCAAACTAGAACCGTGATAACGGTACTGAGCAGTGCGCAATTTAAACATCCTTGAACGGTTGCATTTTAGTCCTGCATATAAATTAGGTCATGTGACAGAGCTGTTTATAGTTAAACATCTCAATTTTCAATCGGCTATTAAACCGGAAGTAAACATCGGAAAACACAAAGTAAAACATCATTTGATAGATTTTATCGAGGGCAATAGCTTTGGTTCAAATCAAAAGGTCATCAAATTGTTATCTATCTTATGAAATCCGTAATTCAGATAACACGTGTTTTTTTCCCGCCAAAAAAACACGCAGAGTTACTATAGAACAAAGAACAAAATTCCAAATAGCAATTTTGATCAAAATATCTAGTGTTATATATCACTGGAAAGAGGAGATAAAGCGTAATAAGAAAAGAAGATATTTTGTGACGTGACGTAACGTGACAGAGCTGTTCAAAGTTCAAACTAACAATTTTTAAATGGCTATAAAACCGGAAGTAAATATTGGACAACAAAAATGAATACACCGTTGGGTAGATCTCATCATGGGCAATAACTTTTGTTCAGGTTATAAGGTCACCCAAATCCAAGGTAACGTGTAATGAGCTTTGACAATTTTTGTCATTTCTGAATATCTTTTACCGGAACTAGGCAAACATCATAATCGAAATGAGCAAATTGGCTGTTATCATTTTGTTGGCCATAGATTGAAAATGCCCTAGACATTAATATTATACAAATCGGATGATACCCTGTTCACTTCTCTCGATTTAAAGAAAACATGTTCATTTCAAGATGGTGGCCAGCGTATTACTTCCGGTTACGATTTTATCATATTTTTTTCTTTGTTAGTAATGTTCTTCCATATCTTAAGAAGAAATTGTTACCTATCGTATGAAATCCGTAATTCAGATAACACGTGTTTTTTCCCGCCAAAAAAACACGCAGAGTTACTATAGAACAAAGAACAAAATTTGAAAAAGCAATTTTGATCGAAATATCTAGTGTTATACATTTTTGGAAACAGGAGATAAAGCGTGATAATAATAAAAGATCATTTATGACTTACATGAATTAGGTCACGTGACAGAGCTGTTTAAAGTCAAAACTCGACATTTTCAAATGGCTATAAAACCGGAAGTAGATATCGGACAGCAAAAATGAATACATCAGTTGATAGATCTCATCAAGGGCAATGACTTTTGCTCAGGTCACAAGGTCACTCAAGGTCAAGGTCACAAGATATGAGCCTTAAAAGTTTTGACTATTACTTAAAATTTTAAACCGGAAATAAAAAAAAACCTGAATCGAAATTCAAAAATCGGCTTCCCATGTTTTGTTAGCAATCGACTGTAGATTCCATAGACATCATTTTTATTCAAATCGAATGATTCACTGATTCTGAATATCGATTTAAAGAAAAATCAGTCATTTCAAGATGGCGACTGATATGAAATATCTGAGTCAGATTTTTTCATTCCCTATTTAGACAATGGTTATTTCTAGCACATCGCATAAAGATTTTTTTGAATATCTTAATTATTCCGGAAGTTGAAATTTCAACTTTACAAGCGAATGGCGTCAAAACCGGAAGTGATATACAAATTTTGAAAATACCATTTAGTTAGAAATCAAAATGTTTGTACACCTGTAAGTTTTCAAATTGATCGAAATAAAATTGCAAAAGTTAAAAAAGCGGTTAAAAAAGTGCTCCAAAAAGTCAGCAGAGAATTTCTAAAAGTGCATTTATGTTGAAAGCTATTATGTAGACATTAGAATAATGAAATAAACAAAAAAAGTTTTATCAAAATCGGTTCAAAAATCGGTTTAAAAAAGGTAAAAAACACAAAATGGGTTTTTCTGTCATATGTCATTTCCGGTTAGACAAAAAACCGCCATTTTACATTCACCCAACACCGAGCAGTTAGTGATTGTAGGAAAACATGTGAGATAATGTGTGGCATGCTCCCTTCATACCGAATTAGCGTGACCAGAAGTAGACAAAAAAAAAAAAAAAAAAAGTCATTATGAAAACAAAGCAGTGCGTTCGCTAGAACGCACTGCAAATAATCTGTAAAGAATTGAAGCCTGTAGAGTGTGCATGAGATGCACAATATAGCTAATACAGTGAAACGTCAAGTCGGACACGATATTCCGGTGAAAAATTATCCGATCATCACGCAAACCGATAGGGATCATCTTCATACTGACATTGACCCATAAAATCAAAATCAAAATAATCTGTAAAGAATTGAAGCCTGTAGAGTGTGCATGAGATGCACAATATAGCTAATACAGTGAAACGTCAAGTTGGACACGATATTTCAGTGAAAAATTATACGATCATCGTGAAAATCTATAGGGATCATCTACATTATGACATTGACCCATAAAATCAAAATAAAAAAAATCTGTAAAGAATTGAAGCCTGTAGAGTGAGCACGAGATGCACAATATAGCTAATAAAGTGAAACGTCAAGTCGGACATGATATTTCGGTGAAAAATTATCCGATCATCACAAAATTCAATAGGGATCATCTACATAATGACATTGTCCCATAAATTCAAAATCAAAAGAATCTGTAAAGAATTGAAGCCTGTAGAGTGAGCACGAGATGCACAATATAGCCAATAGAGTGAAACGTCAAGTCGGACACGATATTTCTGTGAAAAATTATCCGATCATCACGAAAATCAATAGGGATCATCTTCATAATGACATTGACCCATAAAATCAAAATCAAAAGAATCGGTAAAGAATTGAAGCCTGTAGAGTGAGCACGAGATGCTCAATATAGCTAATAGAGTGAAACGTCAAGTCGGACACGATATTTCCGTGAAAAATTATCCGATCATCCCAAAAATCAATAGGGATCATCTTTATAATGTCATTGACACACATAATCAAAATCAAAAGAATCCGTAAAGAATTGAAGCCTGTAGAGTGAGCACGAGATGCACAGTATAGCTAATACAGTGAAACGTCAAGTCGGACACGATATTTCCGTGAAAAATTATCCGATCATCACGAAAATCAATAGGGATCATCTTCATAATGACATTGACCCACAATATCAAAATCAAAAGAATCTATAAGGAATTGTAGCCTGTAGAGTGAGCACGAACTAAATGTGAACGGACCGACGGACCGACGGACCGACAGACCGACGGACCGACGGACCGACAGGGTGATTACAATATACGCCCATCTTTCGAGTGGGCGTATAAAAATGATAATCCAACATAAAATTTGAAAGTTTACATATGTAGCAAATGACCTGGGTACTGTCATGTACATAAGAGAGAATGGACATTGATGGACAACAGTGAATATCTGGACATTTCGAATTAATTTGAATATGGGACACATAACTTCCCCATTAAACTTTTCAGGACCGACCATCGGGCCATCAAATACATGTATTCGAGTTTTCAAGTAATGCATTTTTTCCCCTGTTTGACCACTACAAAACGACATGACCCCCGCTGACCCCTTGCTTGTCTATCAAATTCTGAAATCTTTTGTTGTATACATATTTTAATTTACATACATATATAAACTTATTTTACCATTGTAATTTAGATGGTCATTTTGATGAGAATTTGAAATTAACCCATAAATCAAAGAGTTGTCAAAATGTCTGTATTTTTTGAGAAATGGCTCATGGGAAAATGGATTCTTTGTCAGATTTGTAAGCAATTCATTTAAAATTTTGACTAAATCATTTCAGAGAATATAATATGCCAATTTGATTTCAGAAAAAGATAAAACTTAAGACTTTTTTAGATCCAGGAATGAATCAACCGTCATAATTCCAACAACGATTCATTTATTACATAAATATATATACATGTAGTGATACACATCCAAGGGCGTGGTTTAGGGGGTGGGGTTAGGGTATGGGAATAGAAAAAAATCAGAGTACGAATTTCCAACTTCTAACTCCAATCGCGAAATATCTTTCAGAATGCACCAAATCGATGCCATATTAATTTTTTCTCTAGGTAGAGGACCTTATGTTAGGGGCTTGCAACTGCTGCGCTTTGCGACGTCATTAAACTCTATTCAACCATTCTGGTTCGCCCCCACCCCCCCCCCCCCAAATTTTTGTTGTTGATAAATCCACACTCTTGTTGTACACACCACCTCGAATTTAACGGATAGCCACATCCTGTCAAAACGCACCACCTGCAACACCTTTACGAGTTTGAATGATATCTTGACCAGAACGCAGACCCATTCCTTATCAGTTGGTTGATTGGAACCATCCTGTTGATATAAAGTTGACAGAAGTCATCTATAAAGGTGAAGGTCGGATGATAAGATATACCAACTGGAAGGTGGTAATATGAAACCGTATGACCAAGACAAGGTTCAACAAAAAATTTATGCTTCTGATGATACAACTAGACAAAATTCTCTGGCTCCAAGATGAAATGAAATGGAGTTTTACACCCCACGTCTTTGTACCATACGGAACTATGCGACTGACCCTGAATCAGGTACACGTGCCACGTAAAAGAATACTGTTCTTAACCGGAAATGTCTGGCATTGTGTTATAAACAAAGCAAAACGGAAGGAACATTCCCAATTACTTTTGAACAGTTTGCATGGGGTGATTAAATTATCTACAAAAGCACCAATGTTTTTTTAGTTTTACGAATTCACGACTTAAAAAACTATGTTGAAAATGGATTGTAGACTCTGACTTTTTATCTTTCTGGGTGCCACCATCTTAAATATTGGTTCTTCACCTTCCTTAGTCAGATTAGTTGCAGAAAAGTAAAACACACAAAAACATTTCAGTTCATTTTGCTATTTAACGTTTATTTTTTATGTTGATAATAAAGAGTTATATTTTTGGAATTGATTCATCGGTTTTGTATTAGTTTCCACCAGATTGTTTGGTTAGAAAACCTTACTATACTATATCAATGAGTGATTTAACCTAGGTCGTCGTCACTGTACTAGGTCTTCTTAATAACAGCAGAGGTTTCTGATCTCCAAACATCAACGACTTCTGACAGTTAGTATATAAGAAACCTGACGTGTGAGTATCAACTGAAAATTTTCACAACTAATTTTACTATTTTATGCATAGTAGAATACGGATCCTACGAATGGTCAAGCGTGATTGAGTAGAGTGTCTGTAATGGACATAAAACATGCACATTTTGGCACTATTTCAGCACATGATAAGAAAACTCAAACATTCCTTTAGCAAATCAACCTCACTCACACAAGCATCGTTACTAATGTGCACACGAAACAAATTTCATCGATCGCATATTTTTTGTGAAAAAGCGATCTGCGCTCCTGTGAGTGACCAATTTCGAACTCTTTTATAAGTGATGGCCTGGAATCCGAAACACAACAATTGGGTATTCCTTATTTGCACTATACTGTATCCAGCTTTTGATCCACCCCGAATTGCTGTTCAGTTATTCCCCTGCAGTGAGGAACTAAACAGTATGACAAATATGTGGTTGACGATGTTTATGCTGGAATATATGTCACTAATTGGATGATATTTACTATATCGATACAAAACAAACTGATTTCAGATAACTCCCTGATTGTATCAATATCTATTGTCTTCTCTAATTATTCACTCGATCTATATCAGTCAAAACAAATATACAACGACCTTCAACTTCATCTACAGACGTCAAAAACTTTAAAATCAATACATGTTCAAAAAAGATTACGTTAATTCCATTTTCACATGCGCCTGGACAAGTAAATTATAGGCTCTAAGATTATAGAAAGAGATTCAGGTTTTGCAAGGAGTTTTAGTAACACTAATTTACTATTGCAAACAAAGTCAACGAATGTCAGAAGGTAAATTGACAAATGGTCAGATTTGGAAAGTAAGATGCTTTGATAAACGGGATACATGTAGTACGGTATCTCATTAATGGTAATACACTCTTTCAGCTGAGCACCAATATTTCCCACCTTGCAACGAAGGCTAATGATCTATAGTGCAAAAAACATTGACTAATATGCAATCCTAATATGTTTTGAGAAACGGACTGCATAAACATGCGTTAAAGCATGAGTATTTATTCAGAAAAATTACGCCATACCGTCAGCAAGACCGGTGAGACATCCTATAAACACTGAGACAGTTGCCCATAGACCTGATCAATTGTAATGCCTAAATCTAGAGCTAACAATCTACTTGGTACCAACCCTCATGCTACAAGTCTGTGTTATACATAATATTTGTAAGTTTGAGACAAATACAAATAGAATACATGTTGCATGCTAGCTTCTGCAATCTTTGTCAATGACGCAAGCGGAAAATGTTGACAATTTAAACAATTAACATATATTCCAGGTGCTGAAACAGGCAGATGTTATGGAGAGGATGAGCATCCTCTAGCCAATATCCAACTACATTATGCCTTTAAACTATGAACAACATAAGATCTAACACTCCCCAGAAATTTATTTAAACCAGTGGTCCCCAACCTTTTTCAAGCCGTGGCCCAAATTCACGAAGCTACTAGAGCCATGGCCTCCTGTTCTATTCCAAACTAGGTCAAAATAGGGAATAGAGCGCAATGGTTGTTATCTTGTGCCTCTTCATCATCAAGAGGGCAGATGCATCTGATCACAAACAACTACAGACCTGGTTGGGAACCACTTTAATTAATTAAACCATATAGAATATCTTCAGACATGGTTTGTGTTCACGTTCATAAAGAGTTTATGACAAGTTTATATCTACCACACAATAAACTACACAATAATATACATGACATTTTACACTCTATCTTTACAGCTGCATAAAAATAAGTCATTAAGATTTCTTTTTAATTTTTAAAGGTTAAATTCCAACCACAGGAATTTTAACACTTGACACAGGTTTGTGACATTTTTCTTTTCATATTTTAAAGGGATGTAACCCTCTAATAGTGCCTTTGTATAGCTGCGAAGACTCTACAAACCAGTATGTATTGCCTCGAATGTCTCAATTTTGAGATCAATACTACCTAACTGTTTCATACGATGTCTTAAAATGTTTTCATAAACTTTGTATGTGTATCGGGGACAATGATAGCATCAATTTGCGCCATTCCAATTTCCATTTCGACGTCTGTGGTTCTTGCAATTCCACTAAAACTAACGCGTTTTATGACGTCACTGACAGTGATCTACCAGAATGAAAATTGAATTTCTTTAAGCAGAATATTTAATCAACGGTTAACGGCATATGTCAATATGAAACACAACCCAAAACTAAACTTGACTGAGCAAAGACAGTGTGCGACAAGGAGAGTCCATGGGTAAATGATTACGCATTTCAGAATTACTGGAAATGCAGTTTTGCATTCAACTTATCTTCTCTTAGGATGCTACCAATGCTTCCACACAAAGTTTCTCTGAAGTCACTCAAATGGCATTCTTTCGTAAATTTTTAAAAATTCATCAAATGGTATAGAGGATTTTATAATGTCTCAATTAGTTGCCTTTGCAACGTCTTCGTGAGCAGTTTCCAACTGCATTCTTGGTATCGGATAAGACAACCACGGATGTCTTTCCTCGATATCTGTAATCAAAGCAAACACAACAGAGGAATATAAAAGATGTATGGACTGGAATATAAGTTATAATGAAGTTTGACAGTTTAAACTGAATCTATTGATCAACTTGTGGTTTCTGGCTTCCAAAACACCATTTATATCCAATTATAGGAATTTACTGTTTAAAAAACACAGATATTGTATTCTGGTATCCAATAAGCAGGGGACTTATTAATGAATTGAGAAATTAATTTCCCCCATTTGGGCATCTCAGGGGGGATATATTATGTTGTAAAATATGACTCTTTGTTAATATTGAGGGGCGCGGAGGGGACTGCCATTTAGTTAACCGTTTCCTCAAGAGATCAGTTTCACAACTCCATCCATTACAATCAGTACCACTGTTTACCAATAATAGGGCATAATAATACCCAAATATTCAATATTGGCTTATTATTTCTAGTTCCCTGGTGATTCAAATGTCAGAAATAATTTAGTCAGTAATACCAAGATGTGGAGGAAAAACTCTCCCTATTCGTGGAAATTACCATATATTATTCTCTCCAGACGGGCCATATTGAGGTAGAAACAGCGACTGGTATATCTCACAAGTTCCAGTCTAATTTGGTAGTAAATAATCTGATGCCTACACTGTCAGAATGAATTAATATAAATTACAAAATATACTTCTTAAACCGATTTACTAAAATTAGGTCACTAATTATTAATCATTACCACTAAGGACTGTGTTTCGTTTAAAATTGTTTGTCTTGCGGATGTCCACAATGCTGGACGGATATGAAATAAGATTTTCGTTTTGCATCAATCGCATTCTCCTTAACAAAAAGAACGATTCGACTCAAGCTTTACCAACTGTTACCCATATCCTCAAGACCATTCTGAAAAAGGTCGCCAACGACTTCTTCTGTCGCTATAAAAATATGATGTTCTTCATTTTTGTAGAGGACCAGATAGCTACGCATGATTCTCGAAAACATAAATTATCATACGCGAAAAAGAAAAACACGAATTTGTCCTATGTAGAGTCTGGTTGTAACTCCTATAGCTCTATACAGAACAATACAAATACAATATGTACATTGTACATCAATATGTATATTGAACTGTGTCGCTTATGAAATCAGCTAAAATGTTAATCGAAGATGTTTAGAACATGTCCAATGCTCAATGCAGTAGAATAAGGGAATAATATGAAATATTTAGAATTTATTTGATAGCATCAACCAGACATATAAATATTCATTTCATGATTTTGTTTTTATGATATTATATTACAGGGTTGTGACGTATTTTCTCTTAAACGCAGACGTCTCATCACGTGGATGATTAGTTAACCAATTGGGCATGATGAATTTTAAAAACACATAGATCATAATATACTTCACTTCAATAGGTCTTACTGAAGAATACTTCGACAATGTAGATCCTCGGTTCCCAACCAGGGGTACTAGTATCTCTTGGGGTACCAGCGAACATCACAAGGGGTACATGAAAAGCCTCTTAGACAATTTGAAAAAATATGAAATGGATTAAATATCGAACTCCATCAACCAACACATATCCTTTTACGTTCATGTAAGCTCTTAATGTTACTTAGGGTGGGCGAAGGCCGAAGGGGTACAAGCAGATTGCTTGAACAAAATATACGAAGAGTCAAAAAGGTTACGAACCGAGCATCTAGATAATGCTCATACCTAACCATTCTGTGAAACCAAACAGCCAATTTCAATAGAGCTAA
Source organism: Lottia scabra (assembly GCA_029955415.1). NCBI lineage: Eukaryota > Metazoa > Mollusca > Gastropoda > Lottiidae > Lottia > Lottia scabra. The sequence continues at coordinate 11,560,951 of JARJEI010000009.1, forward strand.
GAGGTAATGCAAAAGTATCTCATCAATCTGTATATTATTAAAGTTTCTATATTTCATTAGACAAAAGGATACCGATATAGGCGAGGTGTAGATATCCATTCCATTCCACCATTAGGTTTCCAAGGAAGTTTTGCACACTTACATCTTCGTTTCCTTTTTATTAACCCAATATAATGTGAAAAGGCGCTTAATGTGTAAACAACATGAGTTCTACTACAAGAATAATATAGTATAAAAAACTGTCAGGGGCAGATTTTCGGCCAAAAAAATTCCAAAGAAGTTTTGTACACCTACATCTTCGTTTCTTTTATTTACCAAAATTTAGAATACATTTTTGACCCAATAAGGAAGTTTTGCACGTTTACATCTTCATTTCCTTCATTGACCAAATATTAGATTTAATTTTTTGACCCAAAAAGGTACATTGCATAAGTGCCACAATAATTTACTTGTCCATGACAGCAGTGCAATAGGACGTTAAACTCTATTTATTTCAGATTGTATACTGAGTACCGAGTGGGAAGTAAACTGATATGAGAAGAAGATATCAAACCAACCTGATGATTATATTACATTAGAGAAGATAAGAGATCTGCTAATGTTTGCTTTATTCCTTCTCGTTTCAACAACATTTCATTCCACTGCATTTTACAATATGCTTCAACTCTGAACTCGTTATGTCTGGCTGTAGACTTAATCCGAATATTCTTCTAGATCGATGCGATTTCGAGGATAAACTTAAAATCTGGTGTACATGTGATTGGCGAACACATTTGCTGAATGAGTTTATGATAAACTTCTTTAATTGCCATTACGTGCTTCGGAAGGCAAGCAAAAGTCACAAATCTAGCAAACACAGTCCTTGAAATAGCACCCGGCTTTCTGAGGGCAGAATTTTACTTCCGAATTACCTGTATGATTATCATTCAGACGAATGTGTCTCAATGTACCGCACGGGTTCAAATAAAAACTTTATAGTCCTCGAGGGTCCCAATACGACTTAATAGTTAGATGCAAAGGCATTTTCAGGGACAATTTTTGAGAGCCATTGTTAGCAAACTGATCTGTAGAATTAATAGTTGTAGTATTAGGGATCTATTACTCTAGTGAAATGGACATTGGTACCATTAACAGACAATGGACGTTAAGATCTGAACAGACTGGAGTTCCACTGAGTACGAAGTCATAAAACTTGACTCTCGGCCTACACAGCAATATAAGAGATAGATCTGTACAAGGATATAAAACAGATGGAAATTGAAGAATTCGGATTATTAGTTTGCGTGACGACTCAATCCAATGATATATTTTCTATGCCTGCTACAATGACAGCAATGTCCATTAAATAACTAAGTCAAGTTCCACTAATTACAGATCTATAGACATTAGTTATAGTCATTATATTAACTAAATTATAGCCCTTGCCGTTCCCTTAAATACATCTGGCTATATAATCTATACAGCTCATCTATTGTAAACTTCGCCAACACAAAAACAATCAATGCTGAAAAAGAAGGCTGCAATCTTCTGGATTGTCGTGTCTACCTTCATTTAAGAAAATGAATTTAAAAATATAAGGATGAAGAATTGTCGTTTTGAAAATTCGTGTTTGCTTTTGTTTATCTTTATGGTATTAAATATTACCCTATAGAAAAGCTATCATCAGGATTTTGTCCGCAGGAAACATGTTGGTTTCCAGCAGTGAATGTAGACAGGCATTTCTCGACAACATTACCTAGGTTGCCTTTTCCTTTGCATTGCAAATGTCTCATGCAAAAAAAAAGCCTTTGGGAGGTAGGAATGTTTCTCTCCCATAATGGTGGGGATGGAATTAATTGATAGAAATTCTTTCTCTGTTGGGATGAATTACACATCCACCAATTGCGGATATACACAAATTTAAGGGTCAAAATCTTGTTGGATTTAACATGTCAGATGTATCGCGCTGAAAGGTTCAGTCTACCAATGAAAGCTCGCTATTAGTAAAATGTAGCCCGAGAATAAAATGAGAAAAAATTTGATAAAGAAGGTGGGGATGTAATTACAGAAGAGTTTTCTAAGTTTATTGATTCTGTTGAAGATAAAACAAACTCTTAATCAATCACTATTATAGATTTCATTGATATATACAAATAACGTGTTACTCCTTATATAAAGTCAAATTGCTAGATGAAAGCGTGCTGGAGATTTCAGGCAGATATGGCACCAATTTGATGACTATCATGGGATGTAAATGCTTCAGGCTACTCAAGTTAGGATGTTGTTTCCACATTTTACAGCTGAGAGAACTAAGTGAACTGGTACTGATAAGAACAAGGTCGCAGTACCATCTATGTTATCTTAACAGCAGAAAATATAGTTTTTAATAATTAACGATAAAGTCTGCAATTAAAATTTCTATTCCATGCTATCAATCTTTTTATCTTTTTGTGAAGTTTGGGTATTTTTTTTATTGCATAAGACTATGTACTAGACTCTTGCATACAGATTGGTGGGCAACAACTATAATGATTTTCTAAAATAGCAGACAAATCTTTGCTTTGTTTATCCGGAAAAAGATAAAAGTACACGCTAATGCGTATCATGAGACTCAAAGAACCGTGCAAGTCATTAGCACAATTTTAAAATAAAGAGGTTCAATGGCACAACTAGAACAATGACAGTTAGAAAACAATATAGAGTTATTCATAGCTAGTATAATATATATAATATTGATGTAGGAAACCTAAGTAAAACTGATTGAAATATCAAATCTCACAAAGATTGTCTGATCCGGCCAATATCGGGGTGAAATACGTGTCACTGGCTATTTGTAATGATTAATCTGTCAACTTTATGTCCAGATTGCGTGTTTTTACTTCATTTTCTTTAATCGACAAGTCAAAAGGTCCAACTACCTTCAAATTAGCGTAAAAACAATATAGGTTTATTGGTCAACTGACCAGTGAGTGGTCGGAGTGAAACCCTGGTCAAGTGAGGCCAAGTAGATGAACTTGGTTAAAAAAGGGCTAAAGTAATAAAGGTATATGTTAATGTTAAATAAAATGACATATCATATTAATCATAATAGTTTTATAACAATGTCGGATTAGTTCTTGTTGATGTTTCGATTTCAATTTTATAATGGTTATACTTGACATAAGGGTGACCCCCAGTGGCGTTTCTAGGAATCTTTAGGTGGAGGGGCCGAGTACGGGCCAAATAATTGTCAGGGGGGCTACCAGCACCAGGTTTCCGTATGTAACATTATACGAAATTTCAAAATGGCGGGATGGGAGGGGGGGGGGGGACATGAGAAACGCCACTGGTGACCCCAAAAGCAAGGACTGTGGATTAAATTTTTTTTATTTATGCCTTGAAGGTAATATGAGCCCGCGACTCTTAATCGCCTGGGTAGAAAAATTACATCTGCTCTAATGTTTATATCCGCTATATAAATGCAGTCATAAAAACAGTAGGTAGCTCCCTTTGGTGCAAATTAATTTTGATAAAGGAACGCTCCTATAACAGCCTCAATATGGAGTCAATTGGTACTGACCGACAATCATGCTGTTTTATAAGTTGCTGTTTACTCAGTAGGATACAACCGTGTTTACATTCCAAATTCTTCCTTTATCGATACGAGTTATCTCTTTCGTTATGTAATACCATATACATATATACATTATGGAACGACCTCAATTTATAGAAGGTCAAAGTGCCAAAATTTTATCTAATATTTGCGATAGCCTTTCATTAACCTGTGACGTCACATCACATTCTCTCATGAACTTCTGCCCATGCTCAAGAGATAATATAATTAGTTAATATCATGTCATTTTATTAGCGTGCCTAGCAACCTATTATTATTATGGTCAGGATGAAATATTTATTAGGTGAATGGTATGATGTTGTATCACAATAACGACCTAGCGAAATACCTGTAGATAATTAGCTAACAGTATGATGTAAACAATATGTTATATAATAAATCCCAAGCACGAACCGAATCGTAAACAAGTCTCGAAATACATTGGAAATACATTGATAGCAGCTAATAAACCTTTCAGTTAACGAAGTATATCAATAAATGGATAAATATTTAAGAATGAAAACCACGTGTCTAGAAGAGTAAGCATAATATAAACTAGCTAGTCAAAGAAAATATGTAATAGGCTCCATGCTGTAACGTATAACGTCCCAATTAGTACATTGATAGTTAGATGATGACCTTGGAAAACGCGTCCCGAACACACTGCTTAGTTTTGGAGAACACAATGTCACCTCATGGGAAATCTGTAATATCGGACAAACGGCAATGAACAGATACATCGGACGAATTATTCTGTAAAGAGAAAATTTTGAGGTCTGGGGTCTTATTCTTGAAATGGCAGTCATCATGGCAACCATCAACATCTTTTACAAAAACAATATTTAGGAAATCAGACTGTTGCTACTCCATGTCCTCCCTACACATGTTTCAGAAGGTGGATACAAATAGGCAACCACAAATTTAGCCGATTGGGACTTTACGGTTCCTGGGAGAACGTTAAAGCTATTCCATACACTGCCAAATGTAGGATGCATTGCTAGATTATTCTACTATTGAAATATTTTATAATATTGATCACCTGTGTTACAGGCTGTGTGATCCCACGACGGTTCGAAATCGGAAAACAGTAGCCAAAAGTATCCAGAAACGGCATCAGACATTAGCAAATTAAACGAATATGCAAGCAACACATGTCAGAGGGGATTGGACTAGATTCAACTTTGCCATTAAAACTGAAATATCTAAAGTGCAAAACTATCGATTGAGACAATTGAAATTAATCCCCAAAAAGAACACTAGACGTGTTTTATAAATTTCTGAATAAAAGATGAAAAGGAAAAGATTTATTCACTTAATATAAATGTGAACTGGAAGATTTGTTTTTAAAGAAATAGAACATCGTCTATAGAAAATCATACTTTATATGGCGCAATAAAAACATTTACTAATTGAAACGCAAAGTTTGCAGACGATTTATTACAGAAGATCGAAATGACCAATGATCCGCAGACGTTTATATCAGTAAATTTATGGTGGAGAATAAAATCGTTATGCAGACTAATAATCTTCGAGGGAAAACGTCGCTTTATCAAACTTCATTGATTAAACAGTAACATCTCTAGAATATATTTAACGACAATCGTCATTTGGTTTAAATCTCGTGCTGTCTCGTGAGAATTATACTAGGATCTACTTTAGCTGGCTGTGCTATATTGTCCAGAATACGTACATTGAGAAACTTCCCAAAGGATTCCCTTCGATTTTACGTCTCTAATCAGAATAAAACGATTCGTCTCATTAAGCAATACACGGATCCCTTAACAAACCGTATTAACTGCCTCTTAATGAACGACAAACAGCCGCCATTACGAGATATTGGAAGAAAAAATGATAAAGAGACATTAAAAGTGTCATAAAACAGAGTCATAAATGGCCAAATTAAGATATAAGATTATTGAATTACTGTAAGTAGGGTTATTAAGTGTTGGAATAGACTGAGTCTATAGTTGACCATTCTGTAGGATGACAAGAAGCTGGGTTGAAGTATTTATCACTCTATATATATAGTTTATAGCATATTAAATACATATACCGTAAATAGGATTGTACCAAGATGGATACTAAGTTATTGGTATCTGTTAAAATGCCGATTTTTGTGTTGCATCAAATTAATTCATCAAATTATTCAAATTCTGCATGGCATCAGTAATTTGGCTATAACATCATACTTAAGATTATGCCAGGAATAGAAGGTAGAAGATGAGATCCAAGGGTTTCCACTGAGAATATGTGATCCGGTGGTTAACATTAAGAAGATGTGATCCAAGGGTTTCCACTGAGAAAATATTATTTGGGGTTTAACATTTAGAAGATTTAATCCAAGGGTTTACATTGAGAAGATGTGATTAAAGGGTTTACATTGAGAAGATGTGATCAAAGGGTTTCCACTGAGAATATATTGTGATCCGGTGGTTAACATAAAGAAGATGTGATCCAAGGGTTCTTAATGAGAAAATATCATTCGGGCTTTAACATTTAGAAGATTTGATCCAAGGGTTTACATTGAGAAGATGTGATTAAAGGGTTTACATTGAGAAGATGTGATCAAAGGGTTTCCACTGAGAATATATTGTGATCCGGTGGTTAACATAAAGAAGATGTGATCCAAGGGTTCTTAATGAGAAAATATCATTCGGGCTTTAACATTTAGAAGATTTGATCCAAGGGTTTACATTGAGAAGATGTGATTAAAGGGTTTACATTTAGAAGATGTGATTAAAGGGTTTACATTGAGAAGATGTGATTAAAGGGTTTACGTTGAGAAGATTTGATCAAAAGGTTTCCATATAGAAGATTTGGGATCCAATCGTTTTCAATTTGTGTGTGACTTACTAAAATCACCAAAATTACTAATACACGATACAAAACATTAGATCTGTATTTTTTGCGATGGAATTCTCGTTATATAATTGAAAACCTACAGAAAAATTCATAATGTATATTGAAATATATTTTTTGTCCAGAGCAGAACGCTGTGAATAAAGTCCAACAGCTGTTTCACTGTTGCTCAATAATTTTTTTGTACAATTGGTATATCGCACTGTTACTCTCAATAATTAAAATATTTGAAATTCCTATTTATTATTATTACTTACTCCATATTATATACACTGCCGTTTATAGTAAAAAATACCGTGGAATATAGTAGACTTCGGCTACAACTTAACGTTAATCGCTTGGCAGTTGGAAATCGAAAATAGTGTAGGCTATTGTCGCTGTCGCTGAACTGGCATTGTACACTCCATATCGTTTGTCCGTCTTCATTAGTACATACGAGTGCGGACAAGTATGACGTAAAACTCCATTTCATTTCACAGATGTTGTGACCTGTTTCATTATCTATTTTTTTCCATTTTAATTTATGAATATTTCCATTTCATTATATATAGAAAAATGCCATTGTAAAAACAGCATTTAATATTAAACAGATCAAGAGTGATATTATCAGCTGCTACTCCCAGAGAAAAAATAACATATATTTCGATATGGAACATAATTATAGAGGTACAGTATGAACTTAAGCTTTTTTATAAAATAATAAAGCAATATTTTTAAACCAATATTTCGATTAGCCATTTCGATTGGTTACGTTACACAACTCCGAAATAAATGAATTCATCAACATAATCAATATGTATTTATCTGTATTTGCCTACATGCACATATTTTTGAAACCGCATACACCTTTCAATCCAATAAACATTGCAATACCTACTACTGGACATAAATTCTATAAGAATATGGCCCGACTCTATCAACTAACAACTATGAAGACTACCACCAACTACCTGGTTTGCGATACCAGCAACGCTGGAAGCTAATTTGATCTTCCATTCCATCCTAACGTTTACCTTTAACTATTGCAGGTTTTAGGAGTGGACCAAATGTGCACATATAATTTAATACTACTGCACCGCACCCAAAATAAAAACAGTAGTCACTTGTAAGTGATTGATCCACCCATGTTGAGAATACTAAATAAATTCATTTTTTATAATCTTATACCATTCCATCGTCAGTCAAAACATAAGAAAAAAGATGAACTTCAAATTGTTTTGAAACACTATAATGTCGAGGTCATTGACAATGAAGCAAAAACAACAGAACATTGAAAACATTGTCAGAAAAAAAGGCAAGCCAGACGGTAAAAAAATACCAACAAATAAAACAGAACTGAAGAACTTCAAACTCAACTGATTTTTTTATTTATAAATTGAAGCCTTTCGTTTTCTGATATGATGTAAAAACTACACGTTTCATGAAATAAAATACCATTTAGATATACAGATTCTAGTAGATTTCAGCAGTGGCGATAATATGAGATGTGTTGAATTGTAAATCAAGGCAGCTCTATGTTGTCTCTGTCTTCACATGATAATATTTTCTCAAGTTTCTTTTTCATGTTTTATTTGCATATTGTATGTTAGTTACTCCTGGTGTTTGCATGATTCAATAGTCCGCACAGAAACGACTCGATTTCCATGCCTCTACTCAATCTAAGGTTGTGTTTTCATTTGAATATCATCTCAAGTATAGTTCTCCTATTCGGTACCTCTATCCTGAAAAGGGTTCAAATATTTGCATGAACTGTTTTTTTTTTGCAAATTTACAAAATGTCATGAGTTTGTGACTGGTTTTGATAAAGCCCATTATGATGTAATTTCGCTTCTTTGCTTGTTCAGTTCTCTTGTGAAACTCTTGTTCAATTTTGATAGGGATCTGAGAACAGTTGTTCACAGGTTTAAACCAAGCATTTCAATGTTCAGACAATACTAAAACATTATTATAGATCTGGGAGCCGCGGTGGCTCAGTGAGTTAGACGCTTGCTCGCTAACCTGGAGGTCCAGGGTTCAATCCCGGCATGGGTCGAGATGATGCCTTCGGATTTTTCAACCCGGTTTCCCCCTGTCAGTGATGCAGGTCGGAGGGGCTGACATGGAAAAGCGTCTAGTCGTTCGGATGGGACAATAAACCGAGGCCCCGTGTGCTATTCGCTGTGCACGTTAAAGATCCCTCGACAGTTGGAAATCGAAAATAAGAGCAGGCTAATGCCGCTGTCCTGGCAAAATTTCCCTCATTGCACACTGCATGGCGTTTGCCCGTCCTCAATTAGCCCATATAGGTGCAGAAAAGTAGGACGTAAAACTCCATTCATTTCATTTCATTATTATAGATCTATCAAGTGGCGAGGGTTAAGAGATGATGAAAGTGTCTTTCATGTCACTTGTCTCAATCATACGCTTTTTATTCTCACAAAGACTTTACTAGCCCTTTTATTACAACGGTCTATCATTTCACATTATTTTCCACTTTCGAAAGAAAATGTCAAAAAATCGTCATGATCGCTGGTCTTTGTTTGAAAGTGCAGGCCCCCAGGCTCTGGGGACGTGACCCACAGTTAACCTTACCAGACCCTTGTATGTGCATTACACTGAATTCATACTTAATCATAGGCTAAGTGTGAACCTGAAGTTTAAAACATTTCCCTAATTGATAGGTCTCAACCTTTTCAAGTTTCGTTTCAATATTTTGATTTAGTGGAGAACGACTGAATGTCAAGTGCGAAAGTTCAGAAGCAACCTAATGTGACACCTAACTGGGGTAGGGCTCGATTGGAGGGGGGGGGGGGGGGATGTGACACCTAACTAAGGTATTGCTCGAGTGGGAAGTTCTGAACTGCATGGTTCCGTTTGTTCCGATTTTGGCTGAATGGAACTGAACCGGATATAATGTTCCATTCAAAATTTCCTTCTCAGTCATTTTCAATTTTGTCCCGATTGTACAGAACTTATCAATCAAGCCCCCCCATAGGTGTTGTTCTAAAAGGAACCGAATTCGATGTAAAGTAGCAGAGCGACAAATCTTCTGCATTGTGTCACTTTGCACATTTTCGAAGTTGTTAGAATTTATGGTATGGGATTTAGTTTGGGATTTTTGAAAATGTAAAAAATAAATTTAAGATGTCGGTTTTTGATTTTGTTTTTATTGTGCTTTTGAGAAGATGAGGAAATCATGGCAAACATAGACTATAATTGCATGTTAGGGGTTTGTTTATATTTAATGACATGTGTTGTCCAGTGAATGGGCAGTGAAACATGTCAAAACAATCATAAACACCAGTACAATTGAGGTGTAGCTCAGGGACAAGTTTCCACCATTGTATAGCATCCTCCCACTGAACTATCTTATAGATCTGACAACAATAGAAACACAATACCCCATAATACCAGTAAATAAAACCTTAATCTACCCGGAAACATGTTTTATATCGCTGAATTAACTCTTCTTATAGAACCATTTTCTTTTTAAACCTGCACATGGCATTCGTTTTAACATAATTATAGACTACACGAAATAATTCACCCCTTTGGTTAGAGAGTAAAATAAAAATAGCCTCCAAACAAACGATTTTTTCAATAAGATAATAACATACAGTGTTGAGCCTTTTTTTGCATGTTTGGTTTAATAAACGTCACATTAATCACACTAAGCTCTATTTATTTGTTTTGATTGGAGCGAGATGCAGGCTATGGAGAGCAATACATGCCAAATAAAATAGTGTGAAAGTCTAACAAGATAAGTCTGGTAGATAAGTAAGGGAACATATTAAATATACTTTATGTATTATGATCAGTATTATGGTATATTTACCATCATATAGACAGTTTAATGGCTCTAAAGGGAATTAACTAAGGAGATTTTTCTATCGGTTATTGTAACACGTCTTCAGTTACCCAATTCTTACTTAAAGAGGGTTCAGGGAATGGGAAATGGTGTCGAAGAGATTTTTATTCAAAACCATGTTCTACAGGCAACATAATCACAAAACTAAACCCTAAACCCCATAACAGAACTTTGGAAATGATTTGATTTTCATGCCAGCCACAATCGTAGTTCGCCTGAAAATCATTTCAATAAATTTATTCACATTGCACGGTAGTTTTTTTTAGGGAATCTTGTGGCCACTAACAAACAGACTCCTACGGAATAATACCGTATTGTGGATTCACAGACTTCACCGCAAAAACCGCGCCTCGTTCACTCGCACCTTTAAATTTACTTCGAGTAATATTGTCGTCAATAACGCATCTATTATCAACTTATGATTTCATGTTTTATGACGGCAATTGTATGTTTTAACGACATTATAACACAATAATCGTTTTAATAGGTTGTTGACTTATTTATCTGATCAAGTAGGCTTTAACATGTAAATACTTACATAGGTTTAATACCATAACAAGTGTTTTGTGGTATAATTATGATTTTGTGGTTAAATATGCTTATTAACTTCATTCTGGAAGGTATCAATCAAATAACACCATAACATATCTCCACAATATATCAGTGAGACAGAGGATGACCACTCTTCAGGTAGGAAATATCAAAAGTAACCGGGAGTGCATCCGATCCGGAACTTGTGTTTTTGTCTATTTTCTGCCTTTTACAATACCGGGCACTTCGTAACAACGCATCAAACCTCTCCTATAAGCACCATAATAGTTGTTCCAAGGCCCACGTTTATTGTTCAATCTGAACGATGACCATGTCCATTTCTTTCGACTAGTATCCCCGACAGAAAGAAACTTGAAAGTAGCCAAGATCTCAAAGAAGATACCAATTATCACCAAGAACTAAAATCATTTCAGGCGCTCTTCAATATGGTACCTTGCTTTTCTTATACAAACCGGAGTAAACATGCGAATATCGAGAATTTATATCATGAACACATTCTCTTTAAAGGTAAAAACACTTTATCTACACGTATCTGATTTTCATGAAAAAGGTAGTTTTTATATTAAAAAAAATCATAATATAAGATATCAGATTAAGTCAACATTGTAAAAAATATCGGTCAGGTTTACGGTTCACGAATCTGATACAAGGTAAAAGGAAATTGAAAGTAGTTTTTGCGTAATTTGAACATTTAACCTTTCACCATGTAGATTTCACACTATCATAATATCATTCGACTATTATATTAACATTGTAGAGGTAAATGGATTAACTTCATTTTATTGTATCACTATAATCTTAAAACATAATCGGTTAACGAAGCGTGATAAATTATCATCTGATGATTGTAATGTAAATTGTTGAAACGTTGTGGTAGAAATAGTATGCACATGATACTGACGATGTTAATTTTTGAAGCATTGTCTACGCTTGTAAAAAGAAGTGTCCTTGATATATCCTTGAAGGCACTTGCAATTAACTGCCATGCTTATAACAGAGAAATATTAAGTTTTAAGATAATACATCGATGTTCTAAAAAACCGTCCCCAAGTATCTCAGATGCTGTTGAACCGATATCTTTCATAATTCTCACAGATTTCTCTGATATTGAATTTTTTTGACATGCTATTTTGTTTTGTTCGGGGAGTACTTATACAATTTGAGATACTTGGAGTGAAGTTGATGATCAGATGAATCAGATAGAACATTTATCTGTGAACACCGTTCAGCTTGAGCATAGTCAAAGAAAGGAAACACCCTTTGTCACCGTGCGTTCAAAACTGAAAGTTAAATAGCTGATGCCGTGTCTAACGTTCTTCGCTTTAACATTGACCCCCCGTCCACTGAACAGTAGCTTCGTCATTTAACAGAAACTAATGCCATGTAGAAAGGATTTGTAATTTAAGAAGTCCCTCTGTATCCACAGAATTAACAATTTGACAATTCGTGGTGTGTCTAAGGTCCTTAAACACGGACATTTATCACGTGGCGATTTATATTGACCAGTATCACATATCAGTTAGTCATCTCTGACCAGTGGTCAAGGCAATTAATTGCTACTGAAATCCAATCTTGACATTGTTATGGGAGTTATGGACAAAAGAAAAAAGGTCATGGCTTAAAGCCTTTTTGCATGTATCTCTAACATTTATTTATAAGATATGAGAGACGAGCATATGGATGACTTCCGCTAGTTTCTCACCCCATTTGATTTTATGGATTTTTTTAATGCTGTTAATTTGTTTCTGCATTCAAAAAGGTTTTATTGTTGTTTTAAAAAAAAAAATCCCTTAGATGAAGACAAAAGATACAGAAGGGTTTGAAAATCTATACTATTCAATCAAAAGCAAAACTTCAGTAAAAGATACAGAATTTCTCTTAGAGTTCACTTCGAGATCGATTAAAGCTTGTTTATGCAGATATGCGAACCCGTTGTAAGTGATGCCTAGTGTACCCAATTGTAAACAGACACCAGGTGTTTCTTACTCACAAACATTGAATGAATACTAAATAGCACTGTTTATCGCATGGGGTTGTGTGCAAATTATTTAAGAATGAAATTTGAAATGGCATTAGTTTACTTGGAGGTTCTAGTGTGGTTAAGTGCGTTCTCCTGTTCTCTGAAGGTACCATTCGAGTTTTTGAGGGCTGCCATGGACGTATTTCCTTCCATGAAAGCCAAGCCATCTCCTCGCAGCCATCTAACATTTAATAGAGTTATCCGATACCGTTATAAAACACGTCCCTTTGGTTTCTTGACAATTAGCCAGGGTTCTATTAGTAATATAAAGTGTACAAATTACATTATATTTACAAATGTGATCCATATCAATAATATCTAATACCATTATCAAACATTATCTACATAATATAATACACGTGTGTATACTTCATCATCATTTATTTATGATCATTTGTTTAATATTCACAACGTGTGTATATTCCACTCACAGCTGCCACGCTCCTGGTATGCAAACTTTTTTGTCTATCTGTAAACTTCATCAAGAAGTTTCAAGTTTTATTTATCTAGTATATCGTGTATTATGATATGTAGAAACTCGTGAACATCCTTAATGCCCATCTGCTGTTTTCATCTTAATGGTAAAATAATACATAATATTCCTTTCAACAGCGGCTATCAGTTAAGATGACATAGCTCAGAGGTGCTACTTCACTTATTTGCACCAAGTGCATCTATGTTCATAATAGAACAGATGTATTTTTAAGTTTAAAGTAATTTGATATTATGTATGCAAACGTTCTATATTCACCAGTTAAGATACACTAGATTTTCATGTTATTTTGAGAGAGTCAGAATTACATAAGAAAGAATACCAAAATAAAATAATGTTTTTGTAAACATACTCTCGACCTAAAGTTTTAAATGCAACGGTAATAAAAATACCATTTTTGAATATACAAAGTCAAGCTAAAACATAAACAGGGCCTATCAGAGCCTGTCTCTAATTTTTGTAATTAAATGCATGGTAACAAATTAGATTTATTACTGCAAACAATACTTTTTCGGCATCATCAGTTCTAAGCTGATACTGGAGTTGAGGTTAGGCATTATAGCAAAAGTACCATGTAAGAGTGTTCAAACTGGCAAGCTAGTGAGCTATGCATAAAGCTAATGACAATGGCACACTTAAGTTAAGAGTGCTCAACAAGGTATGAGCCAAGGAGCGAATCTATTGGATTTATATAAATTATTGCATGGTAATAATAAATCGGATATTTATATAAATAAATGCATATCATATCGGGATTTTGTAAATACATTCAAACCACATCGAATGTTTTAGATAGATAGGGCCTATATCTGATTTTCGTCGATAGGTGCATCCTGGAGTTACAATATACATTGAAGGAACCATTTCTAAAATTGTAAATAAACTCCGACAGGTCATGTCTGATGTCATGGACCAACCCTTTTTGGTAATTGTAAATACATACACGGATCTAATCCCAAGACGGTAAATACACCCGTCAAAGTTTCTAAGAATAAGAACTATTCAACCAAGATTTTCTACGTTAGACTTTATACCACCGATTGATTTATATTTTTCAACAATAAGCGTCGTCATGCTAATGACAAAACCAAGTTCACTAAGTTTGTTCGAACTCTCAAACATTTTTCGAACAACAATTTTTATTTAATTAATAATGAGCAAGCGAGAAAGGCTTTTGTTAGGAATTCCATTATGCAATAACGTAAATAAAGAGTTTCTTTGTTAATTTTCTATTCAGTTTCGTGGCAGATGGCTTATTCAAGTTTTTCCCGCCTATTTTTTTTTATCAAATGATGATGTATTGGATATCGTGCTGTGTTTTCTACTTGTCATTGTGACGTAATTATTGTTAACCAGCAGCCATGTCGAGATGCGAAAAAAGGGCGTTTAAATTAAAATAAGAGCGTACGTTATTACGTCACTACCGGTAATTATTAGATCATTCTATTGGATAATTCCAAGTAATTTAATTGAATTTACTTGTTTTGGTTCGTATTTATTTAACAATCACCAATAATGGGATACAGACTTAAAATATAACCCCTCTTCAAATAATGACAACGTAAACCTGTCGAGTTGTGTAAGCAATACTTCACTGGAACGTAAATTGGCGAAATTCAATTACAGTATAGTGCATGCATCAGTCCGAAATACATCCCTCAGGGCAGGGGAAATTTGGAAGAAATGCCAGTGAATTTGTGAGTGCTTTGACTGAGTACTTGTGTAACTATAAAATGCAAAGCTCTCATGAAGTTCTGTCACACTCGAATGCTTCATAAACAGTAATGAAATACTTGGTCAAGTTGTGACGGATGGCAAATGGTAACCTTTCAGAATTTCAAACGCTAGCACTGTTTATGATATACATAGAATAATGTTTATCTAAGAACTACTCTCTGTGGTATTCCCAATCCTAGCTATTCCAGTGATAAAGAAAGATAAGATCCAGTTCTTGAAATTGGTTCGCTTTGATATCTCTCTCTGTGTGTTTACTTGATCTGTGGCTAGGTTAAGGAATGGAAGTAATAACATTATCAACTACGTAAAATGGACACATTAAACTGGTAGGAGGTATTTAAGTTTATAGGCTGGTATCGATAACAAACCCTACAGATCTTATCGACTGCTATATCTTTTAGGGCAGCGTACAAATTTATAAATACTAGATTAACTAAGTACAATCTTGTCTATAAGATGGATGAAGTTTGAGTTTTTCTACTGATTGTGTTTTGATAATTTGTCTATTTACTTCAAAATTCTGAAAGGAATCATCTGGGGAGGTTTATCGTATCAGTGCCATTTCAGACACGAACCATTCCTGTCGTTTTTGTCAGAAACATCTATACAATCACTGTGTAAAATATATAAAAGAAACGAAACGAAATATATTTTACAAGGAACACATCTTAAGAATTTTGTTTTGCCCTTTTCTTTATTATGTAGCTGTTTACTAACAAATTCCGCTGTTATTTTAAAATACACCACTCTACGCCCCTTGTATTCATATTTTGGTAGAAATTTGGAGATAATGTTTTATCGTGAACAGATAGAAGAATACTTAAGATTTATTTTACAAAATCACGCCAAATGAATTTAATTTTATCCGATTATTTCCCATTTTTTAATGAAATGTTCCTTAAATCTTCAATAACTCAATATAAATTTCATAATCAGTTATTATTTGTTTGTTGTCTAGAACTGGAGTTACGTATCATATAAGTTAGTCTCAGAATGTTTGAAAATATCATAATTGTCTATAGACTTCATCTACGAATGTTTGAATGGATAACCTTTCGTGCATATCTATGTTATGTCTACATGTCTAGGCCTTCAGTACCATAGCTTTGAAACAATAGTCTTACACTTCTTACACGAAGAAATATTTCACTAATTCAAAGTAATAGGATCTAGTTAATTATTCTAGAAAGTTGGTGAATGCTGTTTTTGAGTTGCCAACATTTTGGCCATATGTCAGAGTCAATTGGCAGTGATATGTAAACCTTCTGACCGTGACCTCTGCATGCTACGAGGGCAGGTGCTATCCCCCTTGTGTTAATCATCGTAGCTGGGGAGTATCAGTAGCTGATATCTTATCACTAGCCCTTGAAATACAGATAGCTTAATACAACATTGATAGCCTAGCACTATAATTTATCGCTTATTTTAATACATTTAATGGTTGTGATTATAGCCTAGGTAGAAAGATGGCTAGCTATGTATACTGAAGGCTTAAAACCGTTTGAAATGTTCTTAATTTAGAAGGGTCAGAAGCTTTTGTATGGAATGCTGTCTACATTTGCATTAAGATATTTCAGGCCATTAATTTGTGGAGAGAAAGATGATGATATAAATTTAAACTCATCATAAGATAAAAACAAAAATAAAAGAGTTGATGATTTACAATGAACATGGTGGTCGTTCAGACCGGAAATACAAACAGAATTGCAGAATGTCTACAGTTGACCGCAATCTGCTTGCGGCATTCTATACAAAGCGAGGAAATGAAGGATATAATCGACAGTATATCTAATGAAAACAAAGTCAAAAGAAACTGACAGACTTTGGAATGTATTTGAATAAACTTTAGACTACAATATTTCTCTACAACCAGCTGTCAAAATGGATGAAGAAGTAGTTTTTAACTACAGTGAAATTAAAAGAATATACTGAATGCACTCTGTTTATTTGTATTAAATCACGTGACCAACTTTCAGAAAAACAAGCAAATAGTTTCCATATCTTCATTAAGAAGAAACTTGGCAGAATGACCAGCGGTCAGTTTCAGAATCAGTTGTTGATTGACCACATGTAAACAGAACTTCCGATGTATAAGTTGGACAGCTGTTTTCAATCAGATGGAATGAGGGGGTGTATCAACTAATAGATAACCAGTTTGTTATTTCCCGCGCATTTTCTAAACGTCTGCCACACCAGGGTACTCGTCTGCTTGAATTTTAAATGTGAAAAAAATATCAGGAACCAGCAGCGTCATGTCGATCATTGAAATTCTATAAATTGTTATGAAGGATTCCCGGGGTAAATTTATTCAGTGAAAGGCAAATGTCTCTCATCAAATCAGTCGTCTATGTGCACTGGTTATTGTCAAATTCAAGTCATAAAATCTGCTATTTTAAAGAGGTCCTGGGTTATGTACATATTCTCTAGCTTTCAGTTACTTGAGGTGTATTTTATCCATTTCGTTCAAGATGATTATACCATGTGATCCTGTTTGATAATATTTGGTAAATTAAAGGGATTGTAAAGTGGTTTTCTAAACTTTGTATGTTTATCGGGGACACTGATACCATCAATTTGCGCCATTCTAATTTCCATTCCGACGTCTGTGGTTCTTGCAATTCCACTAAAACTAAAACACGTTTTATGACGTCACTGACAGTGATCTACATTGATATCAATAGTAGCTTCCGGTAGATCAGTGTCAGTGACGTCAATAAACGCAAATGTGGATATATTGTGTGTACTGTAAATATTGTGCGGTTTGTTGTCGAATTTTTGTCCTGTTTTGAGGTTTCTACGAAATAATCTCCTCATCCTTGAGAGATTAAATCAGAGCCAATTAGGATGGAAGACTTGCCTATGACCATAGAAAAACCAGGTTCTATATTTGTCTGCAACCACAATAATAAACAGAAGACGTAGCGCAGACTCGGTACAGACAGTAAACAGGTTACAAAACAGAACATCTCTCAACACATGGTCAAAACGGATATAAAATTTCCTTCAGATTCATCAACTTAATTCACTTAAATCCCACTTATCCTGATGGCCGAGGTCAGATATTAAAAACGTTTTGAGGTGTGGTGATAAACATCCAGTTGAGTTTTTAATATAAGTGATTTCTGGTAAACATTTATCAAACCAACAGACAGATAACAATCGGCTTCTGTCAAGATTTTTACACGCGTCTATTTCTCTTATAATCAATTCTAATTTCAAATTATTTAGCCTTGTGTCTATTCCATTTCACATCTTCTAAAGTCTTTTAAACTGTCGTAATGTAAATTTAAAGGCTGGTTGCTTATTAAAGTTGTGTTTCTATAAATAAGATAATAGCTGTGAACTTCCATCTGAATGCGCTGAGACAATTGCGTATCAGTAATAAAAATCCGCACAAGCAAAACAACTCCGTTAATCAAAATCGCATCCAAAAACATGGCAAAATTGAGATAAATAGTTATATAACAGTGGACTTCCATAAAGAGAAGTATCACCAGGGTCCGGTTCCTAGCATTTAAGTAAGTCCAAGTCTGATATTCGACTTGATATTTTCCTACTAATTCTTGCATAGACTTAAGTCGACTTAGGGTTTTAAGCACGGAATTGATCATAAGGACAATGCTAGGAAAATGGCCCGTGTTTCGAAAAGAGTAAACATGGTCTGTTTCGTAAGGGAAGTTGTTTTAGAAAATGAAAACACCTACATTTACCTTCATCAAATTACGGCTAATGTTACAGATACCCACTGCCATAATGAGATGTTTACATTGTTTAATCGCAGTGGACAAGATTATTGTATATCCAATGTTTTGACACGTATACCTGAAATGTATCTTTTGCTTCTGAGCCAGCAGATGTGGTAACCCTAGATCTACGCATCTGAATATGCTGAAATTTGAACTCATCTAGGCGGTCAGGGATTATAGAATCTTAATACACGTCACAAATGATTTACAGGTGTAAGAGAGCAGGGGAAAGTTTAAAGAGACCTAATACTTCAAAACCTCTAATTTTTAAACTTTGCATGATCTGATGATCAGGGGCGCCGGAAGGAAATGTTAGCGACGGGGCGGAGCTGTGATATAAAGGGCACTATGTGACCGAGCGAGGCGAGGGAACCTTCCGGTGTGTGGGTTGCGGGGGCGCCGTAAGCCCCCAGAGAAAATTTTGTATTTTAGAGCTTCTTAGATCACTTCTTAGGTATACCAGAACGTACGCCATGCCTATATTTTGGGGCATAGGGACACAACAAAATTTTGCTGGAACAAATTTGCTTGAATCAATACATTGTATTTTTTCTTTTTAAAAAGGGCGAAAATGGCACTTATTTTCCGTAAAATATAATACGGGTACATGTGCGGCCAATATCATAAAATCTCCAGTCTCTTGCCTCCGTCGGCTGTAATTATTATGACATAAAAATTGGCCGTGTCTCCGTGACAAAAAAGGGCACATGTTCGCCCCCCCCCCCCTCGCCCCCTCAGGTAAGAGGCAGGTCGGGCAGTCGCCCACACTGCCTCCGCGGTTCCGGCGCCCCTGCTGATGATCAACCTGTACATATGCGTATGCGAATACTACATCACATTGCTATTGGTTAACAAAGTACATCAAATATTAAGTGGAACTTTATAAGTCATAATTATTCCACGCCTTACATCCAAAAGATAGTGCTTATAGTCTGTATCGGACCCGGAAGCGCACATTTGCACAATTATCTTCGCTTTATTATACGTTTATATTGTCCATACGATATCCTTCAAAATAATAACTCCAATCACTTTTGTCCTTTTCGTGTGAAGGTCAAACCTATTCTGCCACCTGTCGGCCTGTATGATTTACAACAAAGAGTAGTTAACTCTCAGCTGCCCATTTCCTGACCCCTTGTTAATACGATAAATCTTTTGTACATCGTTCATTACCATTAAATCTACCGTAACAAGAGTTATCCATGTATCGGGTTTCTGTGGGGGATATACTGTCCACTAACCATTGAGTGTCGCTTAAAGGGGACCAGTCTTAATTTTTATTGGTTGATTTGGGTCTTGATGTTTGATGTTTTACGTCTATTGTTACACACATCATGATAATGATTCTGGTTTTGTGTGTTTGTGAGTTCGGGGATTGATTGTGGCACTGAGCTTTCTTCCAACTGTGTTGTCCAGATTCAATATAAATGGGAAAGTCAGTGTTACATGACATATATACGTGCAAGATTATCAAATGAGGTCCTATTTTTTTTCAACAAATATCCCGATAAATGAAATGAAATGGAGTAGTACGTTCTACTTTTCTGCACCTGTAGTGCTAACGAGGACGGGTAGGGCAAGGGTCAGTTTCAATATTTTTAAGGAGTTTCCTGAAGAAAAAAAGTGTCATTTCAGTATATGTAAATTGGTACTAGCAGCTGTGTAGAGATATAGAATTCGTGGACGTCAATTGAAATTCAGAAAGTAGATGGATGGAAAATTCGATAAATAGATTTAGAAGTCACAGTTTTTATCTCTTCTTACCTAAAAGAACTCCCTGACGACATTAAACTACGTAAATACCCAGTGTCAAATGATGAATTTCATTAGAACTCTAAATTCCCCGGTCAATATTAATAGGCACAAAACTTTACCAACTTATTTAACACAAAAACACATTGTCAGATGGTCACATTTCAATTGCTAATTTTTTTATTCCAATATTCCAGAGAGAGTCTGAACTTTCTCTAAATCTACATATCAAATCTCAAGACTATAGTTAATTATTTGGTATTATGTAAAAGGTATTCACTAGATTGTATGCTCATTGGATCTTGTGTCTTGGAACAAAAGAGTAACTTGTTATATACAATATTGATGTGCCTGTTGAGTGATTAATCGTTTATTTTTCATATACAGCTGTCAATATTATTCGCTTTTGTATTTTTTGGACCTCTTTAAGTAAGAAATAAATAAGCACTGTTACCTAAAGGAATACTCTGGTAAAGGTAATCTTCTGGGTTCTAATTGCGTTACTAAAACGTAACGTTCCTCTCAACTTACACTGGTCCGACAGACTCTGCACACCGAACGTAAGAGCACAATTTACCTCTTGTACAAAAGAAAAGAATTTCATGTTTTATTGGCATGTGTTTCTAGAAAAATAAATTTATTGACATTTAACAAGTTTTAAAGAAAACAATTTTTTCACAGCTTCAATATCATTCCAGACAGGGATAATTCTAGAGAATATAACACTCACTTCCCTGACGTGGCAAATCAATTATCACCAGTATGTCCTCTTTGTGCCAGAGAAAAAGAACATCTTCAATTTACACGGATGATGGATGGAATCGTGTCGTTCTCCAGGGTGCTGTTCTATATCTTATATTTGTCTGCTTTTTATACAAGAACAAAGAAAGGAAGGTTTGGAAACATCAATAAGAAACTGTATCTTAGATTCGTCTGCGAAATATTGTGAACAAAGCAGGAAACATTCGGAAACTTGAAAAGGAAGCAGGCGTAAGATTACTCTAAAGGAATCTACGGAATGTACGTGTCTTGGAGTGATGAAGAAGTTTCCCAGAACGGACAAGACGCGATCAATTCCTTCAACTAGGGTAATTTATTCAAAATAAATCGGGTCACTGATGTTTATGAGATTTTCCTGATTCTTGGTATTTATTTGTAACTTCTTAATAGTCGGTTGATGAATTGTTATTGATTCCAATTTAATGGTCAGTCGAGAATGTTTTCCTTCTCTTAAACTTTCTCCAATTAAATCATTTTCTATATAAATGATGCCAAGAGAATTCACTCACTAGCTGTCAGGGCCTTTCTAGACGAAAGTAGAGTTGAAAAACACCGATGCACAGTGAAATCGGGAATATATTCAGTAAATTCCTTTTATGCATCTACTAAATAAATGTTAAAAACATGTGTGGAAGTATGAATAAAAAAAGTTATATAGATTTCAATTTAAGTTTGGCCTCCTTTTACTTTTATATTCCATAATATTTGTATCGTGTTGGTATCTTGTTGTTTTGATTTAAATAACTTAAAACGGGAACTAGGAAGCAGAATATCAGAATATCGAACACGTAAACAACTCTATTTCTCTCAATAATTATTTTTATGGCATCCAATCCAAAATTTCATAGGGATAAAAGATGTTTTACTTTGATTAGAATATATTTATACCAAATTTAAAGTTTGTATTGCAATCAGTTTGAAGTTTAAACTTCTCGAGGGATTTCTAGCAACCAATGTCGATAGAGCGTTTATTCCCACTAGATCTGTACATGACAATAAACATAATATACATGTACATTAATAAACTTAATGTTATATAGGTCATCCTGATGGAAATAATGTTCTATACAAACTTAATTATCCTTAATCAACAAGTCCACATAGACTTTATATTGAAAATTAATATCTAATGAAATGTTCAATATAATGAATAGGAATTGATAATAGCTTGTCTGCCTATGTTCTAATTCGGGTCAATGCGACCTTATTCTCTCCCTTGACAGTTCCATATAAAACGTAATTTTAATTGCATGTCATATTATGATTCGTTCACTTAACAAAGGCTCTATTCAATCCAGCTTTAATCTTAAACTAGACCTGTTCGACACAGATCTGTCAGCTTCCGAGTAGTTTTCGTTTGATATATTTTTTTTGCGTAAAGATAAGCATGATTTCAGGATGGAATACAGATTATTTCCCTTTTTTGGCGAAGCCATTCTTTATCAAATTTGAAATTCTCTGAATACAGTCATTATATTTTTCAGAATATAACAAAATATTTGCTTCAGAAACATGACATTTAATTTTCCTGACACATGTTATAGGGGCCTTGGTGACTGGCCATTTTGACCAAATTTAACTTTTATGGCCATTTTGACTAGGGGCCATTTTGGATAGGGGCCCAATTGACTTTACCCCTTTAGGGTAATTTATAAAAAAAATTAATCAGAGACCATTTTGACTATTTTTGGCCATTTTGACCAATGAATTGGTTGAAATCAAAGAGTAAATTCAGAGGCCATTTTGACCAAAATAGGGAGCATGACCATATTTACCATTTATGGCCATTTTGACCAAATTTAACATGTGTGGCCATTTTGACTAGGGGCCATTTTGGTTAGGGACCCAATTGACTATAACCCGTTTATCAAAACATTGCTCTTTTTATTAACTTACAATATCTAACTTTCTTATTTGTAAAACGTCATTATCAATGATTGTCATTCATTAAACCCTTTGTTTTGGGACAAACTAGTAAAATAATCCAATACACAAACCAATATCCAATATAAATTGAACCAACTATAACTGATTAGCTCTTTGTTTGATAAAAAGAAATTTTAATCTATACCGTGCATTTTCGTATCCCACAAAAAGTTCTAGATCTATTTAACAATGTCATAGATTGGTCAGTTTCCTTTTTTGATGAATTTCTATTATAAATAATATATGGTTTTAAAGCAGTGAAATTTTACATTATACATGTATACCTGTTTTACAAATTTTAAGTATTCAGATTATATTTCTATACATATCCATTTCTCTGGATTCGGTCCCAAATATTTATGTTCAAACTTGGCCATTGAATTTTAAGTTTTTGTCCTTTTGTAATTCTGTTTAAACAATTCTTCTCCTGAACTTGAAATTAAAACTTTTGGGTTCAACATTTGATTGACAAATATATAATCAGTTTCCTGGTTGTATATTGCATCTATATTTTGATAAAGCTTATATTGTGTAGAGACTAGGGTGTAGTAGAATGGTTTGACCTGATAACACTTTTATGACATAGATACTTGTGTCTGTTGGCTTGTTAAAGCTGTTATGTAATTCTTATAACACCTTCATAATCTCATGTAATTAGAGTATATATAATTTTTAAAAAATGTTGAATTTTGTGAATGCACAATGATTTATATATTATTTTAAAGCTGTATTTTTTTCTGTAAGTTAAATAGAAGTCTCAGATGAACAAAATTAGGGATATTAAAATCGTATATCTTGAAATTGAATAATTTAAAGAAAATTCAAAATTGTTCATTTTCAAAACCCCATAAAATCAAAAGTAATTTACCAAAATTATAAATGTTGGTATCAAATGAAAGGGTAGCCAAAGAAAAATCGTTTTGTCCAAAAATATAGGTTGCAGCCTTGATATTCATGGCCTATCACAAAAAACTTTGAATGAAGGTTGTGCAAAGACAAATTAAAATTTTTTAAAAAAAGCGACTAGAGGACCTAGATAATTTTCAAAATTACATTTTAAATCAAGTTTGAAAAAAATCGGATTAAAAATGGTGGAAGAGTAGTATTTTTTGCAATATTTCGCTTTTTTAAGATGGCGGATAAACGGATAGGAATTTGCATATACGGCTAGTGTACAAAATGAAGATATTAATGGTACAAATTCCATGAAATAACAAATTTTCAAGTTTTCGCAAAAAATAATCCGAAAACTCCGATATTTGTGATTTTCGACATTTTTTGGAAATTTCCGAATGTTCCGGAAAAATTTCGGAATTTCTTTTTTGGGAATCTTAATCGATAATTTCGTTTCTACCCACCTACCAATTTTCGTGCAAATCAAATAAAAATTAAAGAAGTTTGAATTTTGACTAAAATTCGGTACAAAAAGTTATCAACAAAATTTTCAAATTTCAAATTTCTGAAGCCGATGCCTGCTTAGAAGTTTTTTCAAGATGTCACACAGAAAATTGTACGGAAATCGAACAAATATTAAACAATTTATGGTCGATTTACAAGAATAAAGAGTTTTCCGCCAGACCGCTTCCGATCGGAAACTGATGGCTGGATATACCTTTAAGGGCTAATCACTAGGTCTGGGATATCTGGGGAAATGCAAAGAATCTTCTAAGTATAACAGTTTTTGCTGGGTACTCTGACAACAATTACTAGTGTGGTTGTGCAGTAGAATGGTTTGACCTGATAACACTTTTATGACCTAGATACTTGTGTGTTGGCTTGTTTAACCTGTTATATAATCCTTATAACACCTTCATAATCTCATGTAATTAGAGTATATTTTATTTTTAAAAATGTTGAATTTTGTCAATGCACAATGATTTATATATTATTTTAAAGCTGTGAATTTGTACATTATAAATCTGTTCGAATTTTTTCTGTAAGTTAAATAGAAGTCAGATAAACAAAATTATGGATATTAAAATCGTATATCTTGAAATTGAATAATTTAAAGTAAATTAAAAATTGTTCATTTTCAAAACCCCATAAAATCAAAAGTAATTAACCAAAATTATAAATGTTGGTATCAAATAAAAGTGTAGCCAAAGAAGAATAGTTTTGTCCAAAAATATAGGTTGCAGATGGTCAAGGTCAAAAGTTATAAGCCTTGATATTCAAGGCCTATCACAAAAAACTTTGAATGAAGGTTGTGCAAAGACAAATTCAAAATTTAAAAAAAGGGCGACTAGAGGACCTAGATAATTTTCATAATTACATTTTAAATCAAGTTTGAAAAAAATCGGATTAAAAATGTGGGACAAGTAGTATTTCTTAGATATTTTGCTTTTTTTAAGATGGCGGCTGAACGGTTAGGAATTTGCATATACGGCAAATATACAAAATGAAGATATCAGTTGTACAAATTCAATGAAATAACAAATTTGCAAATTTTTGCAAAAAATAATCCGAAAACTCTGATTTTTGGGATTTTCGACATTTTTGGGAAATTTCCGAATGTTCGGGAAAAATTTCGGAATTTTTTTTTTGGGAATCTTAATCGATAATTTGGGTTCTACCAACCTACCAATTTTCGTGCAAATCGAATAAAAATTAAAGAAGTTTGAATTTTGACCAAAATTCGGTACAAAAAGTTATCTACAAACTTTTCAAATTTCAAATTTCTGAAGCCCATGTCTGCTTAGAAGTTCTTTCAAGATTGCACACAGAAAATTTTATGAAAATCAAATAAATATTAAACAATTTATGGTCGATTTCCAAAAATAAGGAGTTTTCCGCCAGACTGCTTCCTGTCGGACACTGATAGCTGGAAATATATTTAAGGGCTATTCACTAGGTCTGGGATATTTGGGCTAATGCAAAAAATCTTCTAAGTATAACAGTTTTTGCTGGGTACTCTGACAACATTTACAAAAAAAAAAAAAAAAAAAAAAAAAAAATAAAACTAGAACTGTTCAGTTAACAGTACTGATGCAGGGCTTGTTACGACACAAAGGTACGACCGGTGCGGCAATATTTTTTGTGCATGCTCTGTACTCATTTTCTTATTCTTATAGCGCATGCGACACAAACTGATTTTGAAGGAATTCCTATAAGAAATAAAAAAGTTGGCGATGCACATGCGCACTACACAAATACAATATATCCATGATATTTCGAATCTGATTATGCACATACATGTCAATTTTGAAGAAATTCGGATAAGAAATAAGAAAGTTTGCGATGCGCATGCGC
This sequence comes from Lottia scabra, assembly GCA_029955415.1. Lineage (NCBI taxonomy): Eukaryota > Metazoa > Mollusca > Gastropoda > Lottiidae > Lottia > Lottia scabra. The sequence goes on from JARJEI010000009.1 coordinate 11,587,483, forward strand.
ACTACACAAATTCAACATATCCATGATATTTCGAATCTGATTATGCACATACATGTCAATTTTGAAGAAATTCGGATAAGAAATAAGGAAGTTGGCGATGCGCATGCGCACTACACAAAATCAATATATCCATGATATTTCGAATCTAATTATACACATACATGTCAATTTTGAAGAAATTCGGATAAGAAATAAGAAAGTTGGCGATGCGCATGCGCACTACACAAATTCGACATATCATGTATATGTCGAATCTGATTATACACATACATGTTAATTTTGAAGAAATTCGGATAAGAAATAAGAAAGTTAGCGATGCGCATGCGCACTACACAAATTCAATATAACCATGATATTTCGAATCTGATTATACACATACATGTTAATTTTGAAGAAATTCGGATAAGAAATAAGAAAGTTGGCGATGCGCATGCACACTACACAAATTCAATATAACCATGATATTTCGAATCTGATTATGCACATACATGTCAATTTTCAAGAAATTTGGATGAGAATTGAGAAAGTTGATAATGCGCATGCGCAGAACCAAAATCTAACATTTCCCCTTAATTCGCAATCCGATAATGCATATATGTACCAAGTTTCATAAAATTCGGATGAGAAATAAAAAAGTTGGTAAATTAAGTGAAAATGTACCTTTAAATGTGGTTCCGTATGCATAAATTACAGCATGACGCTATTCAATGCAACCTAGAGTGTTCTTATATGTTATAACTGGACATATGAAATACTTATTAGAAAACAGTGTGAACATAGCTTTAAATTAACACCCTAAACTTTGATTTATATCTGTGTTGACAGGGTCACTGACACTAATTAACCGAAATACCTCTATTAAATACATTACACATTGGTATTTAATACCAAATGAATAATATGCTTGAAAGGTATGCATATTATACATCATTGGATGCGTCGTGATGCGTAGATTACGAATATGCAAAAATTATGATATTTGCACAAAAAGGGTAGCTGCTAGAGCAATTTAAAACAAATTTTAAACTTTTTTCAATCGCTTATAAAACCGAAAGTTACGGTCAAAAACAAAAAATGAAAATACCAGTGGATAGATATTGTCGAGAACTTGGTGTCATGAGAAATTCAAGGTCATGGGAGGTCAAGGTCACGAGAAAAATGGTTTTTAATATTGAGCAATCTAAAAAAATTTAAATTAAAAATTACAAGAAAGCAAAATAAAATTTCAAAATTCGGATCCCTAGACAATGGTCTTAAACGACTAAGGTTTCAATAAATACAAAAATCATAGAAATCGGATAATAAATAAAAAACTTATAACCGATTTAAGAAATTTTGGTACTATCCAAGATGGCGGAAGATTTGACGTTTCCGGTACAATTTTTTTTGCTAAATCTGTGTCTAAGGATATGTCTAGTTACATGCATGTATTTATTTCCGTGTATCTGTGATAGGTAAAAAGTTGAATATCGAACTTTAAGTGCAATTTTTGCAAAAACCAGAAAAGTTGCACAATTTCTGAAAACGGATTTAGGTTTATCATTATGATAGTATTATATACTTAAAATTTCAGATCGATTGCATCATAAGTAAATATTTTAGAACAGTACTAAAATAGTTTTGCTACAAAAAGTTGCAAATATTTTTGCAAATTGACATTTGTTATAAATCGATACTATGTTGTTAAATATGTACAATACAATGCAAGAAATTCTATGCAAATCGAAGTGTAAATACGACTCCCAGTACTGTACGAAATATTTCATGGATGCATAATTTATGCATAACCATATTTGCATAACTGTTCCGTAATACATTTAAAATCTAATGAGCGCGTTTTACAAATATAACCTGGTACGAACATTACCGTACTATGTGCCGTTTCGTCCCTGTGCTCTGTCAAGAAATCAAAAAAAAAAAAAAAAAAAAAGAATAATCATTTGCAAAACAAAGCAGGGCGTACTTGTAAAGTACGCCCTGCAAATATCTAAAAAATTAATGGTAACAATACAGTTTCGAGCGCAACTCGAAAGCTGTAATAAGGAAATATGTTTTAAAAAAGGCGGTTAAAGCAATCTGTTACCGAAAGAGTTAACCATCGCCAGATGTCGCCCTCTTATCATCGGTGAGAAAACAAAGGAGAAAACCGAAGTTGTCGAATAAAGGGACATAACAAAAGAAGAGATTATAGTCACGTGATCAACCATGAGGCACTTCCCGCGCAATCTAAAATACAAAGAACAATCCCTAGTAATTGAGAGTTTTTAATGTGGCAAAATAAATTTGTATCAGTTTTTTTCAACGTTGAAATATATATTAGAAGATATACTCCTCGAATGTGTCAATCCGGTATCTCGGATTCGCAAATTATGCACACACTAAAATAATAAGTTCGTTTTTACCACTTGCAATTTGCCGGAGCGGGTACGTCGAAACATGTGTAAAAGGACAAAAAATAAACTAATGCTGATATTATGGCTAGTATTCTTGTTGCACATCGCATGATATTATTCATCATCATTAGCCCAGATTAAAGCAGTTAAGTAGAAGGTGAAAATACCCCATTTCACTCCCCATTTCGTACTCGCTATTTTATTGAAAGCCTATTGTATTATTTACATGATTTAACCTATTTAGAAAGGAGCAAACGGAAGTATATTGACGAACACGCAAATGTCTGAATAAGTCTACACTTGGAAAAGGTCGTAAGCATTAAAGTAATTACGATACATTAATTTTAAATCAAGTACCGTCTACAGATTTAATCAAGACGAATCAAATGCTGTCAATTACATTGGAGTAATCGCCAAGTCGAACCGATGGTCAGCAGAAATAATCCACAAGATAACTTCATAATTTACTCGGATTTTCTTTTAATCCGGGTTAGTTTGAATAACTAATGGATGCAGTATCCATAAATATGGGTTATCACATCCAGTTATTATCATATTGACCATTGGGTACAAAGTTAAATGGATGTTTTCTTCCTACTGTCACACTGTGTGACTTGGCAGCAAAGCAGGCATCAGATAATTTGGGAGACTTACGGACGTCCGTTTATGACTTATGGACTCTAATAATGGAATTGCATTCGCTGTATTTTTATTCTTTATGTCGAATGTAGGGAGCTTCAGAGGGCCATTTTTTCAGTTCGTTGAAAATAAATAAAAAGACGCAATCTTGAGAATTTTAATTTTCGTTTCAAACATTGAGCAGATAACTATATTACCCAACATATATCTCGTAAAGGAGTTCTTTGGTGGGGTGAAAAAAGGGGGAAATGTGGAAAGGCCTAGGGCATTACAAATCCACTACTCTAAACGGGAAATCTTGACCAACTTAATTGAAAGAAAAACAGTGAAATTTTTAAAATCTCAAGTGCTCCCTGCTGATATGCACAATGACCCGTGTCCGGCAATTTGTTACGCTATGCCCCTACCTAGGAGGGGTCACTCAAGGCAGGTGTTAAAGGTAATGATGGATACTTCAAGTATAATTGACTACCGTTGTGGTGATGGTATTCAGGCCAATTGCCCCGTAATTCTCACTCAGGTGTGAATTTAATTCGTTTGTGTGATTTGATAACGTGTTCAAGCATTTAATATATTGTGCTTCTGATGGAGAGATGGGGTGGGAAGGGGGTCCATTTCAAAGAGAACAGTGGACATTCGGTGGATATTCTCATACCGCTTGAAATGCAAAAATATACACACAGTACCACCCTTTAATAAGGATATTCATAGACAGAAAACCACATAATGCGATGGGGTTAAAGGGTTGTTAATTGAAATGAATAAATAAAACTAAATGAAAAGTTTAATGATCATATGGGCTCATTGAATACAAACCGATCGTAGCGGCACTCTGATTGCGACTGTGATGTCTTGTGATGAACGGAACCGGATCACAAATCACTTTCAAACTGCGAAAAAGTAGTTTCAATGGCGGCAATTTATCTAAAAGTATATTCACCAAATCCCCATATTTTGCTCTGGAAAGAGATCAATGAAGCAAACAGATCACACAGATATAAATATTTAAGGTGGGGCGATATGCACATGGATTAAGGCGGTAACTTCCCATACCATTTTGATCTTGCCCATCCAATTATACTAAACTTCCGTAACGGCCATTGAAATCTATGTTTAAAGATATTTCTTAGTCATTTTCCATTCAACCATTTTATCATAGATACTTAAGTTTTGAATAGAAATGTCTATAAAAGCAAGAAATCTATCTGCATATCAAAAAGTCACGTATGATATTGTGTTTGGATTTATATTAACTGTTGGAAATCGTACTAAGACTCCTTTTCTAAGCGAAATTCGTCTGTATGTAACCTTTTATGCTATGATTGAACATTATCGAAGGAGCCGACTTCAAATCAAGCGTCAGAAGAGAGATCTGAGAAATCATGCCGGACCAGATCTGCTGTTGAACCATCCATAAAATATATAAAAATGTTGCACTGGCAAGAAGACTGACTTTGGTCAGAACAGCAATTAAAGAACAGACGTACCAAAATCTGCAATTTTCCAATCTTAATCGGAACTTGAGACTTTAATTTCAGTCATCTGACAAGCAATGAAATAAGTCAATTTAATTTGGAGACTTGATTGGTCTTCAAGATAGTTACTACACAAACAAAGTTTAACTAAAGAAATGTCTACTGGATTTCTGTTTTAATACCCCCAGAACCTTAATACTTCAAAATAGACGAATTAATTGAATAAATGTATTACGTTATCTAACCAATTTTCCGAACAGTCACGTTTATTTATTTTCTTCGACCAAACCATCCTAATAAATCATCGTTAAGTGAATTAAATTTTCAAAAGCTTCACGACTGACTGAAATTGTGGATGATTACTGTATTTTTTCTCCAAGAATATTATTATATGAATTTCAGTAATTGTTCATTTGATATTTCGACTGTGTTCAATTGACGTCATTAAATGTGGTTACAACGTCATTGATTCTGAACACAACGTCATCGATTTCTGTGTAGCTGTTGACCCGTATTGATGCCAATGCTGTAATCAGATGAAGAAGACAAACGAACTGACAACGTTCACTGATGAAGAAATGTAATTAAGAAATTAGCCAAAAGCTTGAAGAATCAACGAAATAATTATTGTGGTAATCAACCAACATCCTTACTTTTACATTAAAAGTGGAAAATGTATAAAATGGATGAATATTTGAAGATAGGAATCCTGGGATGTAATTAAGGCATTGATTGTCAGTCCACTAGACGCATTAAGCGGCTTCATCCGAGATAAATCGAAACTAATTACTTAAACAGGTCATTTGTTACTTGACCTATATTGATATTCAGTTTGATCGTTCTGAGATGTTGATCAAAAACCATTTCAAGCAAACAAAACGACATCGTTTAGAAGGAATAAACGAGATTGAATTCCTACGATTTGATTGTAGAAACTAATGGGCTTTTCAATTTCAATGGAATAATCCTCAGTCAAAATTGGATTGGTCTGATATCAAAGATTGACAAGCGATGAGAAATGAGCCGAACATTGATATAAAAGAATGTAAAATTGGGTAGTTTGGAGGAAAAATAATTTGACAAGTCTGTGTAGAGTAATGGATGGAAGGTCAACAAGGAAAATGACCAATTCCGAGATTGGAGAGAAAAATAACTATAGAGTGGAAGCTTTTATGGGAACTTGGACTGAAAGCAGTCAGCCTCGAGAGACAAATTAATTTCGCCTTTTTGCTTCTCGATGTTGAAGATATTAATTTCTAACAAGACTAAATTGAAGATACAGAAAGCTGATTAGAAGTGAAACGCTTGAGTTAGATTCAACAAGTTCGTTCTCTCAATTAGTCTCAATTTAACCAAAGAAATTCCGACCAACTGAAAAGAATTAATTGAATGTAATGAAATTTGTGTATTCAATAACAAGTATGATTTATTATGATATTTCTCTGCCCTCGGGGCAAAATAATATCGCTTCGGTTCTTCAGACACATAAACTATTCTAAGAATGGTAATCATAAAATAATTTCTGAGTTTAACTAACTTTATGATAGCAATAAATAGACGGAATTCGCGAATTAAACAAAGATTAAGTAAGAAGCCATTTCGATATTTCATACATATATTATATCTAATGTTTCTTTTATTATTTGGATCTGGTAAAAATTAAGTAATATCTTGAAAGACTTCGACATGATCTTGTTTATTTATACACCCATAAATATATTCTATTGTTTTCTATTTCGTTCTGTCTCATTTTTAATCGGTAAATTAATTATTGAAGAACAGATAATAAGCTTTCAACTCTTTTCTTTAACAAATAATGAACTTCAAAGGACAATTGCTTTCATTTCCTTCATGTCCATGGAAAACTTTCAGGCCGTAACTGTATGAAAAGGAGAACGAATGGATGGTCACCAGATCCAGTTCCTTGCAAATGATGTATTCATCTGATAGGCAACTAAACTGATTTAGAATTACTTTGAGGTTACTATTTTTCTATAAAATCTTGATTTTCTCTAAGTATTTCAGAATCAGACGCTCATTTTTTTGACATGACCCGCAACGCTGGTAATACCAGTATCATTAGTTAATTTTGAGGGAAGTTGAAATTGACCTGCTTCTCGAAGATAACTGGAAACAATGGACAATTAATTTGCTCAATAACTACTAGTAACTGAATTATAACAGCGTTACGACAATATTACTCTTGTCTTAATAAAGAGAGGACGTGAATGAAAATCAGGTAATTTAATGAGATCTTAAGATCTACTGGTCATCTAGCCACCATACGATAAACAATAACTCTTCCTGTTAAACTAGTAATAAGAATCAGAGTGATTGTGTGTAGGTCAGCACCTCTGAGAATTCCTGAAGAGACATTTTAAAGCTTTACACCCACTGCGTTCCTACAATCATTGCAAATTAATCTTTATAGTGGTCTTTCAATCATCTCTATGGACACATTGCTCGAGGCTACAACAACCAGACGACCAATAATGGCGCCGTCTGTTTCTGATTGTCCATGTAAAGCTAGCTATTTATGTGTCATTCGACATTGTTTCGTACGACAGCGATCGATACCGTTTGTTTCTGAAGCAATAACTGGAACAGGTAATAATTGTTATTATACCTTTCAGGAAGTAGCCTCGACTTGATATCAGCTAAATTAGGTCAACTTTGTTTACATTATGCAATATGGGGTGATAAATAACATTTTATTTAGTTTTATCTTTCAATAAGCTGATAGATTATTAAGATTATCTCAAATGACATCCATCAAGCGTCTTAAAGCAAAAACACCTGATTAGGATTTCTTGTGAAAAATGACACACCACACGATATCATTTAACCACCTCTAAAGGGTAGTGCTACTTTACTTAAATATTTCCCTCATTGCACAATATCGTTTTATCCTGAGGATAAAACTTGTATGTAATACTCCATTTCCATTCAAGGGAAGAAAGATAGACATTTGTCATATTATATCGGGTGTCTCCAAATGCTATTTTGTTGGTGGCAGTACTTGTACAATTTTTATTCGATGATTTTTCATATTTTCCGGGTCTGACAAGGACATGTTGAAGTAAATCTGTGAGAATTTTGGAAGAAATTGGTTTTCCAACAGCTGAGATACTACCGTCAAACTTGGGGACGTATATTAAAACGCTCACTCTCCATAATACCCTGTTGAACAAACGACTCTATCAGAAATTTTTATCAGATTTACCTATGATCTTACTCCTACGGAATCTGTGCCATTGTGCTTTTAGTATTTACAAGTGTAGGCAGCTTACTTTGTTTTGTAATGTATGTAATAGGAAGTACGATTCCCAAGGGATTCCATCGCAGACTACAATACCAATAAGTCCTGCTACTCTACTTCTCTTTCAGGAAGTCTATGAAGTATTTACGGGATTGTCACTAATAATGATCTACCGAAAGCTACTATTAGTGACGTCATAAAACGCGTTAGTTTTAGTGGAATTGCAAGAACCACAGACGTCGGAATGGAAATTGGTATAGCGCAAATTGATGCTCGATACACAGACACAGTTTCGAAAACCTCTTTACAATCCCTTTAATGCAAAGAAAAACGATGAAGTCTGGAAGTGAAGCTAAAGGTAACAAAGTGCTATATCAATATGGTTACTGAAATGGTCTGTTAAATAATCTTCAATGAGTCATGTTATTAAAGGGGGAAACAAGTCCAAGACTTTTCAGTATAAACTGACTTCCAGACGCAAAGAAGAGACCAAAAAGAGAATGATTTACCAATAATGTGTAATCTAAACAAGGCCCAAACACAAACATCTCATTTGTCTTTCGGTACAATCTGAATTGTATTTCTCGGTAAAACGAGTCGACCTGGGTTGACTCACTCACTAAATTATTAAATCAAAGTTGACATTGAGACATAGAGGGAAGCGTGCTTAATTAAATCACGGTGCCATTCAGACGGAGACGTGCTTTAGAAATGTCTTTCCTCACACAAGATAATTAGAAAAGTAAAATCCTTGACCTAGACGCAATCAAGGTGTAAATTGAATCATGTTAATGATAGACTATTTCCTTTAGAATTATCATCCAGCGAACCATTAAACAACCTTTTACCAGGGCAACTCAATGTCTTCACATTCATACATCACTCAAACACCAATCAAAATTAATGGCAATCTTTTCTAGCAAGATCCCGTGACCGGAAATGGAATGAATGTCGACTTCCGGTAGGGACGACAACACTTAACTCTCGTTAGAAGGAGGTTAACTATGTATATGATAAAAGTCAGTGACTTGCTTAAAATTTCTCAGGTTAGTGATTGCAATTTCCATCTCAAATCCACACAAAATCGCAAGTTTACGTCATTTTTATTTGCTCAAACACTTGGTCAACGCCATAAAGCTCGATTACCGAATGTGTTTATATTTACTTCTATTGTACTGATATTGGATAACGATGTTGACCTGGCGTGTCATAAATACCTACTATTATCTCGTCACTAGGCATACTTAAATAGTGGACATTTGGTATCTATGGTAATTGGATGGCTTTTTATAAAAGTTATTGTGTCCATTGAAAATGTAATCACCAAACCGTTAAATATACATAATATTAACGTCGGGTCAATTCTTCGATATCTTATTCAATTGAAAACTAATTCAAAGGATATACTAGTAACCCTAAAATTTACGTATCCATATTTTCATTAGAGTAAAACTTCTTACTTTTCTTTACTACTCATTTTAGCTTACAGTGTAAATAAACTTATTCATCAATGATGTATCCAGGAGACATGGAAATTATTTGTCATTCCCATCCAAGCACAGGGGCGGACTGGGCCGCATGGCTACATGGCTAAAGCCATGCGGGCCGGTGTGCACGGGGCCGGTTTGTGAAAAATGACCAAAAAAAATATCTATATTTTGAGAAAAAAAAAAATTCAAAATTTCAAAAGAAAGTGGCCGAAATCCGCCGGAGGCGCTCGGAAATCATCTTTATGGCAGTCATTTTTCAAAAAACAATTGGGGAGGACCCCCTAAGCAGTGGCGGATCTAGGGGGGCGTAGAGGGCGTACGCCCCCCCCCCTTTAGTTTGTCTTTTTTTTTTTTTTAAGAATGGGGAGAATACGAAATCAAAAATGTCTAACCCATTAAAGTTTACTATAAAACATACATAGTCCACGTCAAAAACCGTTAAATTAGTACAATTTACACTTATTCTAGCCAAAAAAAAGGTCAAAAAAATTTTCGCCTCGCTTCGCTCGGCTCAAATATATATCTACGCTACACACCCTTTGCAAAAACGTACAACCGCCCCTGTTAAGACCCTACGCTCTGGGTTGGTGCTTTGCCCGCCAAGTGGGCCGGTCAATGGAAAAACAAACCATGGCCGCGTCACGGCCCCAGTCCGCCCCTGTCCAAGCATCACCATATTATGAAAAGGCTCTGTAAACCCATCTTTGCAAAATATAAGTTATCTCTTAACCTCTTATTCAAAAACGACATACAAAACTGTAATTTGAACTTTACATATCTGTGCATCTTAATATAACGCCGAAAATAGACCTCGTCGCAGATCAAGCGCAAGATATTTTGAATTATGCTCATTGCAGGTATTTAAAGGTGTGTTACGCTGGCATTTTGAATTTTCTGCATCTTCTAACTTCTAGTATTATACTCTTTGCTGAATCTTTTTTCAATGGTATCTAAACTGTATGTAAATAGGCGAGGATTCAGCATTCCCAAAGACAAAAACCAAATTTTTGAAATTCGTTAAGTATTCAGACGGGTCTGTACTTAAGTTCCATGTCGGATATATTCCAGTCTGAATTGGAAGATAGATAGATAAACTATTGAATTATGTTCAATTATTGGAATGCAGACATCGTTTAGTATATTGATTCTCTCCACTAATATTCCCCATTTCTCTAAACATCCTTTAATTTCTCTCATGCCAACTCATCTATTTTGTTAAATTATACGTAAACACAACCAGATTATAAGGTTTTCCCCAGCCTCCAGGCATTGATTAATTACAGAGAACTAAATCTTTTTTCTTTATTTCCAGTATATTATTATCCAGATTGCAAAGCAAAGAATTTGTGTCTTTCTTCTGGTTGTCTCCCGTTTCCGTTTTTGCTTTGTGAGCGATAACGTTTAAACAAACGCACAAATGTATTCTTTCGCTCATTACGATGTAAGTGATTGTAAGTGAAAATTGAAGTCGGCCTCCCATTGCTATTACCTAAGTTGATTTCAGAAGAGTAAAAAATAAATTTTCAGAAATTAAAAAAAAAGTCTAGGTGGTCAGAAAATAGTTTAAGATCGTTCCGTGGTCGATTCAGGAACGTCACCAAATTGGAAATCATCGTATGCTTGTATAACAAAGCTTCTGGAAAAGCCAAGTAAAACGCAACATATTTCAGTCTCCCTAAAATGGACTAAAAGGGGCATGAACGTGCATTCCATTTGTGGAAGAACTCCTTATGTGGGTCGATATGAACTTCAACGATATACCTTAATAGCAATATCAACAATGGGCTTCACAAAATTAAATAAATGCGTGTTGGACATATCGACTGATGCCATGGTCTATTAAAGATTGTCATGTTTTAGACGCCTGGGGACATATTATTTTGAACAATCAAAAACAAACCAGCAAGTTCACGCAATGAAAGACAAATAATTGGTTAGTTGGAGTATTGACAGAGGTTCGTAAAGAACATGGAAAAAGACGCACCATCATATTTACATTTAAAATAAAACCCAGCTAACCGAGTTTGTTTTTGTTCTGTCTGTGAAAGAAAAGTGAATTATTTTTTGTGGGAAGGGTAATTGGAATCAATTAGTGGTTTGCGACTGATGCATGACGTTGATTTAAGTGGTATAATTCCCTATTGTTTTCTGACATGTAATTAACAATTAGGATATTACATCATTAAACAGATCTTCATTGAGTTTTACAGATCGTTTATTTCAACCCGCGGTAATTTCAGTCTTAAAGAGACCGTCAAGAGACTTTGTATATTTGTATGCTGGTCAAAGAAATGAACATTTTCAGTTCATTTCCATCGAATTCATTCATTCATTCGAAATCATCGTAGCAAGGGGGATTCTGATGTCGGAATTTTGTCTACGTTTATGACCACAGCCAGAGTATAACATTGTGATATCACCTGAATTCACAGAATATGTTACTAATATTTTGTTTGTGAATCATCATTTCTTACGTTGTTTTCAATATACATTCGGGTATTAATCGAAATATTGTACAAATTGGTCCCAAATTTCCCTAAAAACACATCATAACCCTTGTAAAATCCCTTTAATTCGTGAAAATGAAATGAACAATTGGTGGCCGGTTTGTCAAGCGAGAAGTAACCGCCTGTTGTTTCAGATCTCTTAGAGTTAACAGCTAATATAATCATTTTCTGCCATTAACTCTATCATCCTCGGTCAACTGTCAATAAATTTACTATTAACACACAAACGCATGGCATTTCGAAATCTAATTTTTGTATCGCGTGTTCGAAATTCAATTTCTATTCATTTCTATGGAATCAGTCTCCTGACTCTAGTTTTCGGGCGCCTGGAAGTCTTTGAATTCCACTGTTGATCGGTATCTATTCGTGTTATCTCTACAGGCATCCCTGGACACTGGTATTGTATAGGATCTGGTCTGAAAGATAAGCTTAGTTCAAACGATATAAATATATTTGTTCTTCCATAGGGAACTGTTAATATACCTACATGATTGTGATTGTATCAATAGTACACAAATAAAGGTAGACCAAACATTCAACTACTTTAGTTGTACTTGATCTTCATGATCTCCCTTGTTTGTTTTAAGCACTGGTAGGAATACATGTAACTTGTATATGCAAACATTCATATTGCTATATCTCAATTACGTGTATCTTACGCATAATGTTGAAAGCATTCCGTTACTCTAAAAAATAAAGCATATAAAAGCGATACCACCTCTTAGAAGGAACAAAAATATTAAGTTGTCAAATTTGGTCATCATCAACGGTGTCCAAAGTACATTGTACAAACAAAATCAAATATACACATAAAACTGGTTATTATTGAAAAGCGCTTAAAATTTGAGTAAGCGTTTTTCAATTATTGTATATAAACATAGTTTTCTGGGTTTATCAGATTACTAAAGTAATCCCTTTTATATAATTATGCCACCAGGTAAGTCCCCTGATGAATATATACATGTACTCCTATTGACCAAGTTTGAAAATTTAGAATTTTTGTTCATTTTAAGAGGTTGTATTCCTTTAACTGTATTTTAATGTTTCGCAAATGTTCGTTAAAGATTTATTATTCAGACGCCAAAAGATTTCTGTTCACAAGTTGTTTCTCTGCGTAATGTTAACTTTTATCACGTTGTTCCATCTCTTCAGAGATTTTGCATAATGGTTTTGGCTTTTAAACTAAAATAAAAATGGTGTTTATTTGAAATACAAACAGTGATTAGAATATCAGAACAATCATCAGCAATTGCCTGTGTAATAGGACAGTGTAATTGAGATGTTTTGGTTTAAAATTTCCGTCTGAATCACGCTTGATATCGATACCAATCAGAAACTGGTAACAAATAACAGTGAGTAATATCAGGGCTGATTCACCCTTAAAAAACATATTATTAATATGGAACTTAATGGTATATGAAAGGGATTATGAATCTTGTTGCATTCGTTATCTAACATTCGATAAGTTCAAATGTAATCTACGCATTGCAAATTTCAGTACCATAATCCAACATTTAGATTAACTAATAAACCTATATTAACATGGATTTTGAAATATTCTGTTAAGGCGTGTGGACTTTTTGTTTGTATTTCATCTTTGGGCTATCAAGAAAAACGCATGGATGTGCAATCGCAACTGATTTACATATTGATATCGTCATTTTTTTACTTCTATATTAAAACAGTGTGGACCTTTTACTTGACCTGTAAATGACATTTAGACTTTAGTCCTAGCACTATCATTACCAGTAATTTACCATTCATATTGGCGCCAATAAACAATACTAGAAATCTACTTCATTGACTCATCATATCAATTTTTAAAAGTAATTACGTAAGCATTAAGATAAAAACACCGTTTGGTTATTGTATACGATCTGCATGATTGTGATCTATTGAAAGGTATGCGACCATTGCGATGTAACAGTATGCAATTGGGACAGACAATATTCCAGTAAACAGACAAATCAATTACCCTTTATACTCAAGCTGAATCTAAACTGATTCATTTAAATTGTAATAATGTTGAACTCATGTTGATCATCTATTGATCGTAGTGATTCAGAATCCACTTCCAGTATTTAGCATTGTTTATATTTAGTAATTTGAGACGATTTACGTAAACAAATTATCGGATGATTGCATCTCAAATAAAGGTCGGGACAATGGTGTCTGAAAACTCTGCTCTGCTCATCAAATGTTAACGATCTATGGTGGCTGATTTAGGACTTGATAAGTCAAATGACAGAAATAACAAAAGGATCACATCCTATTGTTCTTCGTCTTTGATGGTTAGTGAATACTACAGTGTCAAACAGTGTGCAGAAGGTACTTTTATGCCAGTAGGAGTTCTTCTGAGACGAATCGTTCAGTAGTATCCACAATTAATACTTTCTCAAATCAAATCAATGACTAAAACCTTAAAGTATTATCGGTTTAATTTTTGGGTACATTTACATATTCATTAAGTTAATTAAATTGCTCAGCTCTTTCGGCTTTTATACTAAGGACGTGTGTCCTAAACAAGCTTCCATACACAATTTGATGTGAATCATAGTATTTATCAGATGTAGCGATTCAAAGAGCTTGGAAAATAAATCAGTCTATTGCTGCACTTGGGGAATTCTGGTTTGATCACAGCAGTTGATCTGAGAGGAGATACAAGTCGGTTAAATAACACAAATATTTATCTGTTCGTATATCCCAGGGTTAAGGCTGGGGTGTTTTTTAAATGATATTGGTGCATTATAAGTTGGAATATCAAAAAGGCTACATATTTTTTAAACTCTATTTTCTTTTTAACTTCACTAAAGAAATAACCTTGATCGTTATTTTTCTTTACAAAAAGTTATATCAACAGATAATTGATTTACAGCAGTTATGTTTTGATAATGTCCCTGTCTGTAAGTTTTTATTATAAATTGAGCAGCAGCCGATGTTCTTTGAGTTGAAATGCCTGCCCGCTGTTCTGAAAGTCTAAGGCAAGGGCGTGGATTTGTTCAAAATATTGTGGGGGACGAACATAGCCCCTGTTTCTGTTCTTATGATAACTTTTTTCGTAAGTTCGGCATTTTGCATTAAACTATTCTCAGACTTTTTGAGAAACAGGCCCTAAGATGTCTGAAAGAATCCAAGAACGTCGTGAAGCGGCATAGGCGTGAGTCTGATCACAAGGGTTCCCCTTAGAGGAAAAATGGCTAAAATTTAACGCATTCTGAACCCTATTTCGAGGTTTGGATGTGGAAGTCGGAATTTATTTAATTCTTCAAAAATACTTCCTTACCAACAAAATTATGTGGGGACCGTTCAACCCAGTTGTACTCCTGGTTGTGCACATTGAATATTTCGTGTATCAGCTACGGAATAGCGATCAGTTACCGGACTTGACGCTCCTAAATGTACATTTATTATTTATCAATATTATCAAAGATATTGCTGATAGTTGTGACTAAGGCAGTGATTAGTAATATGGATGATAGTTTACATACAAATACATCTGATTCATGTTTAATATTACGTGACTAACATCTTTGTTTCCCTAGACTATACAACCTTTTTTAAATTTTTATATTCTAATAATCAAATGCCAATTGCATTGTATTTACCATTGATTCCTACAAAGCCTGGAAGTGACAAGGTAATCAGCCTAAAACGCTGGTTCATGGTAACTACATACAAAACCAAATCAATCTAATATCTGTATTGTGACAAGGCTTTTGATAGAAGTCATCCAAGCCTTCGCAAGCTTCCATTTACTGAAAAGAAATCAAACACGAAATAAATTAATTAATTTTTCCAATCAACATAGCGAAGGTAATGGACGCCATTCAATTTGCTTTCATGAATAGAATCTTAAGTTGATGATGTTAGTGAAATGTACCCAAATCAAACAAAGTGTCATTTCTAGCCAAGTTATTTTATTTCTTTATCTATAGTTACCGAACCGGCGCCGCCAATCTCAGCCAGTTCCAAACTACAGGTTTCCAGATAATCAATAGCACATAGAATAAAAGTCGATGCCAAATCTAATTCTTTATCGGAACGAATTTATCTTTCTAAAAGTACAGGGGTATTTTCATTTTTAGTAAAGACGCACATATTTCTAGTTGTAAGATTGCGGTCTAAACAAAATTGTAAAGACGTCGATGCTAATCGTTTCCATACCTTTCAATGAGTTAAGCACAGTTAGCTTTGGGATTGCGCGTAAATGAATCTTCTGAACTTTATATCTAGATATATTAACTTGTGCATATACATTTAGGATTTCACTATCGGTCGAATTCTCGCCAATTTCTGTCGAATTTAAGAAATGTTCTTGCACCTTTAGACGATTGGAAACAATAGTCAAAATAGTGTGGATTTACTTTTAAATAAACGAGGGAAAATCTGAGTCGTATCTCAGTCAATACTCCAGATGTGAAGAGCCGTTTCCAATCGATCTTGTTCCTAATATTGATGACCTATATCTTCTTATCTTTCATTGAAAACTGGCAATGAGAAGTCCGATATGGGTTTATTTTATCTCAACTGTATTGGTTTCTCTGATGTTCCAGGATGTCATTCTAAGATTAAACTTATTATGTTACGTCTTCGTATTTTGTTGCTATAAAATCTATTATAAGCCCTAAAGGCAGCCTGTTTAGATAAAATGCAATAAGATACTTATATTTTCGCTAATATTTAGTTCAATGACATTAAAATAGTGTTCGGATGCTAGTAGTCTGAGCTACAAAGACGACATGGGAGATTCTTTTTTTAATAAAAAAGCATAAGCAGAAATATACAGCCGAAGTTGAGATGACTGTCTTATTAGGGAAACTCTGTGATACTTATATATACCATAGTGCACTGAATTAATTTTTCATGGTCAAGTCGGTTATCTGGTTCTTGCATGATGCTACAGAACTGGAAAAGAAACCTGGGACTTCACTCTGCGGGCATTACCAAACAACCGAGTCGATAAGGGTTATTAAATCATTAATATTTACCGAACATATTGTCTCCACACCGACATGCATTGATTTTGATCAAGGAGCAGAACAACCGATAACACAGTCTTCAGCTGCTGGTATTTACATGAATGGTTTGGTTACCATGATCGCAAGGTTACAACGACCAATAATGTCATGTTATATTTCATAATGGTAATTCAGTGGTAAATGGTATTATTCATGCAATTTTATCATAGAATTTTAAGCATGTAACAGCTTTCACGTGATGTATAAATCGCACTCAATGTTCCGCAAAATAAGTACAACAAGGTCAATGTGATATTTTGTTGCCGGAAGTAGATATTTCCTTAAGCATAATTTAATTTAAGTGAAGTTATCATACACCAATGGTGTGCTGCTGTTTGCTATCTTTTAATGTCTTTCCAGAATATAACTCGACGAAATCCGATTCATACAGAACGAATGCCACGGAATTGAGAGAGTTCGTCAATATTTCAGAGTAGGGGTATGGTTATGGTACACTGAATATAAGTTTTTGCATTTGATTAACATTCTAGTTTAGTTAGAGTTAGGTGATGCAATGAAGTCCTAAGTCGTTTTTCAGAAACAACCAATTAAGACAGAAACGACCTTTCAGTACACCGTTACCAATATGTAAGTAGGTCCTCTCGAAGGAAGAAAAAAATTGATGCCTGAGCCAGACCGTCCGGTGTCGCTTTAAATCCGGAATGCCTACATTTCTAGCCGACTTCAATAAAGAAACATTTTGGCGGATATCTATTTCAGTTTATATTATATGCCATTAAGTGACAGAATTGAATATCCTTGTAATGTAAAGTGAACGTAGTCAACTTGGTTTGTGTTTAAAGTTTAATGGCCAATTTACGCACGACATGTCATTTGATGTCACTAAGCACGACATGTGCATTTCACCATGATAAAGTCCCACTTTTTTTCTTACTCTGATCTTTTTATTATTTTTGTTTATGCGACAAGATCACGCTTACTGTTAATCAATCTTTCTATCGCTCAATCGACATGAGGGAATACCTAATGACTATTACTGCATGATTTTCTTTATAAAGTAAATGTCAATTGATTTACCAAGATGACTACAAAGACCTCATCAAATGGGGAATATCCGTAAAAAGAATCTGATAGAATCTTGTAAGTATGAGTCAACGGCTGTCTTAGAGCCAATCACCCAAACAAATGATACAGAGATATGCATTCATGGAAAGTGACAATTAATTAAGAGATTTTTTTTTATTTTCAAAGTTAAGTGCCCTTGACGAAGGCATAAACACAGAATCAACACGCTTACATGTCATTCGACCTGATCAGATCTTTAGAATTCTCAGAGTACCATCCGATTGAACCAATCCAACTACCAACTACTACCACTACCAACAACTACCTAGTTTGCAATATCAGCTGCTGCTGGAGGCGAAAGTTAATTTGTCATCTACAAACCAAGCTTACATGGTTTAAAAATTTGGTTTTGGTCAGTAAGAAATGACTGCTAAACATATCAAATAAACAATATTAGCTATAGAGATGTTACGTTGACGACATCAGTCGCAGAGTATCAACGAGTGTTCGTTAGCAACATTTGCATAGTACGTACAGTGGAGCTCAAATTATAGAAAATCCAGGGCCAACCCGCATCAAAAGGCTTTATTGAAGCTTATACTATTGATAATACTAAACTCACGTTATTCCACCATGTTATGTTCATAAAGCATTGTTATCAAACAAAGCGTTTTAGTTTATAGAACTCGGATCACTCGAGAGAGAAAGGGACTGATTCACTCTTGACATGTCGACATATCAAACGTCAGTGTACCTGAACGTGATTAAATATTTATATAAAATCCATATCACAGGTGACTCAAGTTTCTCTCGAACGTTACTTTGTCTTTCTCAGCGAAGGTTAGATACAATATTATTTTAACGAATGAATTAAAAAATAGGAAAGACATTGGCAGATACACACAGACAAGTCTGGATACCCGTGACGATATGAACGGAAGTGCTATGACGTAAACTTCCGGTGTGAAGTAGTTAAAAAGTAAAGTTTAAATGGTATATGTTGTAATCAGACAGTGGTTATTTTTTCACTATTGATTAATAATGTGATTATTGAGGTAGTGATCCGTCCCTTTCATTATCAAACACACTGTAACTAACACGATGTCCAGTTTGAATAGAAGGGAAAAAAGTATTCAAATGCTTCAAACAAAAGGCATTCATACTGTGTTGTGACTTATCTGACTTTGCTCTTACCTGGAGGCAATGGGCGTTGTCCTGTTCATCTTGCGATTATAGAGTTTAAATAAAGAGATTGATATTGCTTAAGGCTATATACTGTTTCTATAGATATTCCCACATGAAAATAACTTGATATTTCCTCGCTATAGTGTACACAATCAATCAATGTTATATATTGAATGACCTGGCCATTTCTATGGTGAAAGTCGTCTTAATACAGAATTTCAAACGACCAGTCTGATCACATCATACATGTATGTAATTATTTCTATAAATGGCTGGTTGCATCGGGTCTTATTATCATCTAACCAAAGGATTAAAGCCTTAAATGTATTTACATTACGTTCCGGACAAAAAAAGCAGTTTGATTCGATTTGAAATCAGTATTTTGATTTTGATAAATTCTAATCCATATATAGGTTTTGGCATATTAACTTTCCATGGACCTACTCCATAAACTTGAAACTCAAATTCGAGTGCAGCTGGAAACGTTGAGATAAAAAATATGAGAATACTGAAAAATATAAGCTGGTTCACTATTGATAGATCTCACCAAAGCACCAAGAACACAGCGTTACACCTACATGAAGAAACCAAAATTTTAAGAATTATCTTTTGTTGTCGAATTTGAGTGCAGATATTGCTTTCAGTTTTAAATGTCCTGTTTAATTGTATTATTGCTTGTTGATGCCCGGCTGTCCTATAATGTGCACTCTGTTTAATGTTGATGTGCTATTGTTATATTTCATAAAATTATCACATTTTCTCTTGTTATCAATTCGATTGTTTCCGGTCATGAATCCAAGATGAACTTGTGATTTATTTGACGTATACCTTCTTGATTTTTTCTCATTTTGGACTTCGCTGGTAAGCATTTCCACCTATATCCGCTTAAGAATAGAATTCTTATCAATTCGATTCTTTCCATTCGTGAATTCAAGATGAACATTGGACTTAATTCACGTATATCTTCTTGATTTTTTTCTCATTATGGACTTCGCTCTTCAGCATTTCCGTCTCTTTATGATCCTCTTAAGAATAGGATGGACATTAAGATGGAGATATTGTCCAGGCCCTGTGAACAACGTGTCTCTTATCAGTATTGTATGTCAGTACTTAATTAACGACAAGAGCCAATAATCTGTTCTATCAATGTCATCATTAAGGAATTATTTTTGTACAACCAATAATAAGCTATAGATTATTAGAACAATCTAATCTAATCCAACTATAATATTCATTGATGACTTATCATTCGACTCATTAAGACTTAAGTAGACTGTGATTAGATACATTCTAATGTATTTATTGATCTTACAAACTTCTACTGTCGTTTGTCCATGCTTTATGGTGCACACAACAGGACACGTGGACAACCAATTCTGTATAACAAAACTCTCTACAATCCGGCAAATTTTGCATCAATATTTTGGAACAATATATGTTACTCTGTTCTAGAAATAGTCTAATATTGTACAGAAAAGTGGGATGTTAAACGTCATTAAAAAATATTTTACATATCCACGACTGTGACTGTGCACTCGCTTTATTAAAATGTCTGTCCTTATAAATTATGTTTTCTTTGCAACAATTCGAAATAAGTCTTTTCCATTTAAAGCATTGAATTTTTGGAAATCACTGAAAATGATACACAATTCAAGCGCCTTAAACTGGGACATGAATTATGACAAAGGCATCATGGATTTGAATTTTATTATGCCTTTCTATATGCCTTTCCTTACAAATGGATTTATTACCACGTGTCTGTGTCTTTTCACATAAATTTTACTACAGAATTATTACGTTTAATAAATAATAAATAAAAATTGAAATTCGACATATGGTGATGGCAAACAATGGAGTTTAATTAGTAGTCTTGATATGCAAGACTACACCACACTGAACTCTTCAACAAAGAAAATCTCAACAGGTGTGTCCTCCATTTTTTCTTTCTTTTTTGCATTTAATTTCCACTCTGAATCACCGATACCTTCATAGATTTCATGACACATGCAATGGTTGCCATGACAATAAATGAACACAAACAAAGTAGAAACAAGTAAAAAATTGATAATTAGTTAATGTCACGTGCATTCCAATCGGATACCATTGTTATGTTAATCGAATTGTCCTTAGTTCCCTACGACGCAGAGTGCAATGATGCGGGATAAAGCATGTCTGTAAGCTTTGTTCCTGCAACTACACCTAGTGTTATACAAGCCTTTATTCCATCATCTTGGATGGGGGCCCGATTTTGGTAAGCACCGTCTACTTCTTCAAACATAGAACATTTATAGTTATATGGTTCAATAACAAAATCAAAGCACGAACGATTCCAACCTATGGTATTTGAACCACGACGTTTATTTCCATACTATCACATTCATATAACTTTAACTAGTTCAGGATAATTTGATTATCTGAATAGCTATGAAAATAGTAGGCAAATGTAAGGCATAAATGCTCAATAAGTTGTTTATGTGTTATAACTTATTATGTATTGTCTGGTCCAATAACTGATATTCAACTGTTCAGTAAAGGAAGAAGTTAAAGAGGCACTATTAGACATAGACAAAAGTGCTGTTGCTTCAAACATGCACCCTTTATCATTCACATTGCTGTCATTGTTGTGTTTTGTTTTGTTTTCTTGTATTGTTTTGACCACTTGTGGTGTAATTTATGCAATAAAAATTATTATTATTATTATTTATGTGGACGACACTTCAGAAATCAACAGATATACTTCGTACATTTAGAACAGACAACGTCATTTACGATCCTTTTAATTTAGACTGAACATTACATGCAAACGTTCGACGTTCATAGTTGTCTGATAAGAAAGAATTTACAACTAAGAAGTTAAACTGATAAATGAATTTATTTAAGATAGCTATGATTGAATATCGTATAGTAGATGTAATCTGATTTCTCCAGTCGACAAACACTCTACTAAACCTTCAGAAAAGAAATGTGTATTGTCTAAGTTATCAACTTTGTTTGAAGTAAGGTCTTAAGCTAAGATATCTGTGTACTCAAAGTGAAGCTATCTAACAGAAATAAAGCAGATCGTTCTAAATTTGATTCGTTCGTTTACTTTTTTCGACATGAATACACACTCGACTCGAGTCCAACATGCGACCAATCTGTCAATATCCACACTACGTCTATTGTTGGGAAAAATGAAAACTGTTCAACCAATCGATTTCGCGGGATACGCAGCTGATAGAAAGGTGCAAAATTAGGCGGGTAATTCGACACCTGAACTTGAACAAAGAATGTTCTAAAGAATAGTTGCCTACCCATATGTCCCGTTATTTAAACCATTGTTGGTATGACTGTATAGGGTCGGCCCCTACTCACTGGCTATTTAAAGGGTCACCATGTATGTTATGGTTTATGGTTAGTAAATTGGTAAAGTTATTAATACTATCACGAGAACAGTCTTTCACTCAATAATCCTATTCATCGTTATATAAGAACCTGAATAGAGAGTCGATGACAGATGGCTGCTTGTATTATTTCTAATGAATACTTTATAAGGTAGCTCTTAACCACCGTCCCTTGTAAAAATGGCGGGTATCGATATTGTTTTCTGTTGGATTTATGGCTTTGTTTGAGGTTACAACCAGATCATATCCCAATGGTTCTGTACTCTTGTCGCATAGACAAAACATATGCCATGTAATTAGCTTAATGTAGTAGTTTTCTAACTGGCAAACAAAGGAACTATTACGATAATGGCATTGTCCATTGCAGACACTCGTATATCCCACTATTATAAGTGGCAGGCAACAATTTATTACTCCAGCACTTAAGTGGACATTAATATGATAGGATATGGCGAGTTTCTTTGTGTAGTTCTCTACTTTATTCTGTTTGCCAATGTGATGATACATGGGCATGTTTTGGGTCAATCAACCACGACTGCTGTTGATGGAAATTATAAATTTGATTTCATCTTTATAATGGTAAAAGGCCACTAGGGTCAAAGTGTTGATGATCAATTCTGGTAGAATTTTATTACCATTGCAACTGTCTAACACGACAAGCATTTTTATGGACAACCTCCAGTTTTTGCCATTCCTCCCACCAATATGCATCTCATGTACACATGTAGATATCATGTCAGCTAAATACATAAGTAATTCTAACCACAAAATCTACAGACAGGCAATATGGAACACACTTATATATTAGGCTTTGGTCACACATACGTACATCAGAATTGTGTACGTCAAACGAATGCAAAACTATGCAGGCTTTATTTGATAAAATTACGTATTTTTCGCGATTTTGTCATGATTTTGGATTAACGGAATTGTTTTGCTTGAACGGATTTTTATTCAACTGACGGATAGACAAAAACGGACAGTTACGCACACTTTACGTACACTTACGCACGTATGTGTGACCAAAGCCTTATCCACCAAGATGTGACGCATAACCACCATTAATGTATTCTGTACGCATAGATATGGGTCCCAGTCTCGAAATGACTGGTGATGGTGTGATTTTAGACAAGAGGAATTCGAAGTGATTTGAATGATTCCAAGAAATATGATCAGCTATAACTCCTAACTAGAATTATAATAACGTTTGTATAGTTTTAACAGAGTATCAGACTTACGTCCACTTGCCCATATTTTTACCCTTGATAAAAATCAACACATAAAGCTTTTAGTACAGGTGAAATTCTTGACGCAGGAATGACGTAGCTCAAAGAAATTTTCCCCATTCCAGAACATGAAAGCTAAAAATAAGAATCTGTGTTAACTTCATTAGTTTTCCAGTTGTAAATATTTATCTGAACTTCTACTTCTATCTATAACTAAAAACCGTTTTGACCTGATATTAAATACTTCAGATCAAGAAATTAAATAGAGTTTATAACAAATAGATCCATGATAACTTCTGCCTAGATTTTCTGAAACTTGCTGATTCTTTTCTGAGCGACGAGAGTAACACGTTTGCTCCAAGAACCCTGTTTGGCGTTTCCTGATTTTTTTAATTGTCCTATCAAGTGCAGAGAGGTTAGTTGGAAAATTTTATTTATTTCCTGTCTGACCTTACACGACATAGATCGACGATTAGAGAATCGAAAAAAATAAACTATTGTTTATAGACAATCCCTCCAAATAAACCAAATGTTTTTGAGTAGTATCTGACATATAAACTTATAAAATAAGTCCTACTGAGTTGGGAAATTAAACGTCTTACAAACGCTATAAAGTAGCTCTATATCGGAATGTTTGTTTCTAGACAAAAGTACTCGTTTCGTGCCACCAATCTCTTTTACGTCATCGATGACCCTATTGTTCTTTACAACTTCAATATGTAAAAGGATTAAACAGGAATTCTAACGTAGACAGGTCAAATTTAATTTATTCTAGTTCGATATTAACCACTATATTAAATGTTATTTCAACATCAGTGTCTGAAGTGAGGACTAGAGTCAGAAAATGGTCTTGAAATTGACTGTCAATATCAGGAATGCCATTAAGAATCTGATTTCTGAAAGTGATGCTATTAGATACCAGACAGATAAACTTATATCTGATATTTCTTTATTCAATCAGGTCCTTGCACTCTTTCTATTGTCAATTCTCACTTCCGGTTCATCTGTAATTGAATAAAATCGAACCCAATAACCACTCAACAGTCAGTTTAATCTGGATGATCAAGATTTTGTTACAGTGTCCACTCACTTTCTGGAAAATCGCGTCCATCGACTATTCTTTTGGAGACTGCGATTGAAATCGACTTAAATAAAGCTCAATCTAGATGTATCCGCTTTTCCCTGATAAAAATTAACCATTGGAAGAAAGACTGACCTAAAACCATTGTACGCAACAATTAATGTTTAATATCACAGGGAGCTATCCCTTTAAGGACTGACAGACTTGGCCTCTAATAGTATCATTGTAGACACAATAAAGATTATATTGAAACACAAAGGTTTCAGATCAATAAAGAATAAATTACAACAAAAAACAAATTAGTCACCATTAACGTCAGTAGTATATCTTGGTACCATTAATAGTTAATGGTTAGAAGATGTACAATGATATCAAATGTATATTAAGAAGAAATGAGATTACATGCATGGTGTGAACTACTCTGATGAAGTTAAATTGAACGGAAAATTTCCCACTGTAAACAGGAACTATCTAAATAATGGAGAGGGAACAGTAACTGGAGATTTCACAATAGAGTCGGGTTCAAGGCAGAATTTCTCCCAAGGGACATTTTCTTTGCCTTGGTATATGTATCTTTCAATCAAGGCCCGGATTTTCGACCTTGATCTCTACAAGGATTAAATGACCCGGACGGAGATTGCCACGCGGTGGGTGTAAAATCCCGAATTCCCGAATTCTCCGAATTGTCCGAATTGGGTCAGAAAAGACTGAAAAATCGAAACTAGATTTGCGCCAAAGGTCGTGCACAAATTCAAGATTTAAACATTTTACACCAAAAAACGAATATTTTTAAAGAATATTTCTTTGGTCAAATCACATTTTTTTACTTTTCGTCTACTTCAACTTTAGTGAGCTAATTCATAACAATACTGACTTTTGATTATGATTTTATTTTTAGTATACAATCGCTGTTAGTCAATATAAATAAACACTTATTGTTGTCTGTAACCGAATGTGTCAATATAACTCAGATCAAAACAATCTCGGGCCACTGTTTATAACACTTCAACAACTTTTCACGATTAACATATTTTTGTCGGCACGTCCACAATTAGCTTGAGTAAATAGATATCTGAGCAATTGTTTATAAGACATATAGAAGTAGGATGAATGTGTTCCGAAACGTAGTAGGCTGCATGTAATAATGTAATAAAATGCAGAAGTAGTATATCCATATATCTTCGTTTTTTTAATATCTGAGCAAGTTTCGAATTAGATAGATGCCAAAGTTTTTATCCTATGTTAATGAAATTTTATGTGTAGTTTTATATTTTTTGACTAGTTAGAATTTGGTTTGATTCGACAATCACAAAGTTTTAACCCTTGATACACAGAAATTTTAAATCTGACTTGTGAAAGTCTTGATTCACTGAAACTATGATAAATGTGAATGCGATAGAGGCCACATTTCATATCCGATCTGAATGAAATTATGTGAAGGTTTATATCCATTTTAAGCAAGTTCGACAAAGGATCACATTATGTGGCCTGTGAATGCAATACGAGCCATATTTGTTTCGGATTTTTTTTAATATAAAAAAGAATTTGGAAATATTTCCATAAATGATTGCACAATTTCAATTCTTGATATGAATTTTGACGACAATATAAATACCGATAATAGATTGTTTTTTTATAAACACGGAAAGAAAAGTGGTCTGAGTTTGTGATCATCAAAGCAATTGATCAAAGTTTAAAATTTTAAGTTAAAACTTTGTCCGGGTTTGTCAATTGATCGTGTGTATTATGGTCCGAGTTGTCTTGTATTCATTGAAAGACACACCCGGTCACAAACAACCAAAAGTGTTTGTTGACTATTAGCGAATCATAGACGATAGACAGAATTATTATGAATTAACCTATGAATTAATGTACATGTAAACAAAAATTACAAATTTTGATTTGACCAAAGAAAATATTCGTTTCTTGATGTAAAATTGTTTTGATCCCAAATTTGTGCACGACTTTTGGCGCAAATTTAGTTTCGATTTTTTAGTCTTTTCTTACCCAATTCGGACAATTCGGAGAATTCGGGAATTCGGAATTTTACACCCACCGATTGCCACGCCATTTCCGTTCGATTAAGTTTATTAGGAATAGCATGCCCTGTGGTAATTTTGACCACGTAAGTGCTGATACAGAATTGTCAATAATATATACATGTATTTCGATTGTGGTTTTCTTTCCTGATCCAGATGAAATTCGCCATTTCAAATGACATAGTCTGTGTTTGAAATAAAAACAAACTGCACTTAGAATATTCATCTCCAGTTTCATCCAGGGTTCAGCTCTCAAAATCAACACTGACAGCATTCAAAGTGTCAACGAAAACTCAGCGTTAATAATAAGCCATGAATTTTTCATGGGATTGAAGCTTTATACAATTATATCCGTGTATAACCATTCACTTGGAAAAGCCAGCCACAATTCTTCATAAATATTTGATGATCTCTATATTTCCATTTTTTTATTTTTCCAATTAGCCCGTTTCATCAGCAGTAATACCAATACGTCTCCGCTTCACGCCTTAAATGCCAGCAGATGTTTTGCTAGGAGGAAAATATTGGTTGTAAAGGAATTGGATATTTCACCATGAAGAACTGTTCAATAATTCATTATAACATTCAAGAACTGTAACTCTTCATAACCCAAATATTTATTTATTAACGTCTGATTCTTCTGTGCTTAGAAAACTCTTAGACAACTATTGGGATACCAAATTTAAGTCTTGATGTCGGGGGCGCCGGAAACAAATGTAAGGGGCGGGGGCGAAGCTGTATTGATCTTGGGGTTTAGGGGTGCTCAAAGTTTTGTATTTTAGAGACTTTTATATCACTTCTGAATTATACCAGAACGTATTCCATGCTAATATTTTATGAAGTTATATAATATTAGGTAAGGTCACAACAAATTTTGCCTGAATACATATGAAAAGAGCACATATTCGCCCCCTTTGCCCCTTCTGGCCCCTGCGTGGTGTTATTCCATGACGATATGTGTAAAGTAGTACATGTATATTATATCTGAATATCTGTACAACGGTGGTTGTACACATTTTGTCTTTTCAAAAATATATCTAATCTATTAATTTTTGTCGTTAAAGGGGACCAGTCTTCATTTTTATTGGTTGATTTGGGTCTTGAATATACTTAAGTATCCTTCAGAAGCACTAGAATTTGTACGAAAATTGCATATTTCCTTCAAATATATCTTAAATTAGACATTTCTCCTTCTATTTCTATAGATGACTTTCCTATATATTGCATAGTATCCATAATGTGTAGTAGGGCATTATAATTTTCAAATGCTAATAATTATGGATGCACATGGATTTGAAGACTCAAATTTCAATGGTGAGTTGTGATAACCAGTACTAAATTGCTGAGCTAAAAAATCCCCGTTTCTGAGACTTAGAAAAATCGACCCACGAAAATGAAGCCTGTGCCACTTTAACATGCATACCATAGGAGCATGATACAGATGCCCATAGTCAATACGATTCACAACTTTCTTATGGGTAATGGTTTTTTCCTCAACTTTCTTTACCGTTTCCAGCTTTGTGAACTGGAATAAAGAGGAAAACCGATTTATTCAAGGTCATCCGCTTTCAGACTAAAAGGACTTCATCTGAAGAAGTTATATTTTCTTCGCAGCCATGAAGCAGGCGGTATGTTTACTGCTATAAAGCAACAAATGTTTGCGACAAATGTCACGAACGGCGTGCAGTAAGACATGATAACTGCATCAATTTGTAAATTTAATTTATTGTTAATTAATCTTCAACCATTTTTTTATTTACAGATGATTAACCACGCCACATTGTAAAAAATATTTTCCTTTTCGCTTCGTTATCAAATATCATTGACATCTTTAATCAAATTAACATATGGCTGCCTTCAGCTCAATCAAACATAGCACGCAATGTAAGGTTTCAGGCCACTATTCAATTAGTGAAAGTTTCCATCGATGTGAAAACCCTATTGTGTAAACCAGTGGTTTATGATCCACGTACATCTGTATCTTACACTGAACATACCTTAAGACACGTGGCGGGCGTGTGTCAATTTTACACGAGCCATCAGAGATCGGCAGGTGAAAAAGGTGATAAGAATAGAAGAAAGCCCTTAATAGAAACCCCAAAACATAAAGAGAGACCCTGAGTTCGACATAATACTA
This sequence comes from Lottia scabra, assembly GCA_029955415.1. Classification (NCBI taxonomy): domain Eukaryota; kingdom Metazoa; phylum Mollusca; class Gastropoda; family Lottiidae; genus Lottia; species Lottia scabra. The sequence goes on from JARJEI010000009.1 coordinate 11,616,341, forward strand.
CACCACAGAGAGAAGCTATACAAAACATGTTGAATATACAGGGATCGTGAATGATAATATATCATTCAATAGACATTAACTATTGAAAGAAATAAAGTATAAAGAAAGCCAAGGAGGGGAGCGGGTAAAACTGACTGTAATATAATAGAGTAATATAATAACTCGTTCTGCACCTGTCCTCTCATCTCTAAAGACGTAGAATGCTAACGGCACGCGCCAAATTGGGGAGAAAGGAAAATAAATCCAGCGACGCATGGCGACTGGTGACAAAGTACACAGTTGCTAAAACTGGCTCGATTTTTAATATACATTGACAAGGGCGTCGTGTACAGTAGCTAAATGGACTCGCTTCCCTTCGAACTTTTCGAGGAAAATATTATTCAAAGAAAAACGACCTAGAGATGGCAATTGTTCTAAACAAGGACAGGACAGCGGCATTAGCCTGCTCATATTTTCGATTTCCAACTGTTGAGGGATCTTCAACGTGCACAGCCAATAGCACACGGGACCTCGGTTTATTGTCTCATGGCCGAAATAGAATTGATTCCCTAGACTGTAGTGTTGTTCTCCCAGATCTAACTTTATGTTTCTGTTTGAACATTTGGTCGGAAATGGAAACACCATATTTCAATTTGACACATTCTTGAATCTAGTACAAAATTATTAATCGGATGGTAATTATATTTGGAAAATGACGCTTAAAACAACAATTGCAAATTAAGGAAAAATATTATGCTATCATCTGCTTTAAAAAACTTAAACGGAAGTGACAGCTTGGAATTTAGGTTGGAAAACAAATTGTTGAATCGGAAGTTGAACTAAAAGGGTTTATAATATGTGGTGGATGATTCCATAAACAAAATAATAACGGAACTCCGGAGAGCTAGCAACAATTAATAAAATCATGCCACTGATTGCTAGCCTTAATCATATTCATATTATCTATGGAATAAAGCATCTTCTAGAACAAGAGTTACTGTTCTTGATTATGTCTCTGGTGAATATGTTCAATTTGCATACTAATCTGACGCTCTATTTTTATGTAAATATCGCAGCAGTCAATTATACAAAAAGCTTTCGTGTTATAAACGTAAAAAGCGTCAAGAAGTTTCATGTCAAAATCAGTCTGTCAAATAATAATGAGATAATACATTCAAATATCAGGGCTTTTATCACAAATTATCATATAGAAAGACTTCATATTAGAATGAATTGGCTTCATTTGGTTGATTGCTGCCAGATTGTTCTCCAGAATACAAGTGGAACTAAATTCATCGAAATATTCGATGCATGCTGATTTTAATGACAAATTGCTTTGCACTCGATAAAAGACTCTCGCTTGGATGTGATACCAGTGTTCTAAAACGACATCGTTATAGTGGTTCCCAGTCATTTAAAATAATTTAATTGTATTCATTAGATTATTAATCCAAAGATAATTTGTGTTGGGGCTTTACTCTAGTTCAGTTTATTGCATGAAATCGTGTTCTTAAGTAAAGCAGTAAACACTACAAACTTACGACATGTTTGTGTTTGAATGAAGTTTAAGCACAGAGTTTTAGTAAATAAAATTACTGCAAAACAATAATCAACTAAAAGGCGTCCACCCCAAAAGTACTGTTTAATATATACACGTACACTAAAGCCTCGGTCTCACATAGGCGTATTCAACGCAGTATGAAGCGCGGATGGCCATATGAGACGATCCGTGTTGTATCCGAGAGCATACGTGGGATACGTATTTGATCCGTACTGATACGTGGATTTTGGCAGCTTTTCAAGCATGTTTAAAACATCCGTCAATTCTTCCAGGATAGACGTGATACGTAGACAAATCCTCATAACCGTAGTAGCATACGTGAAAGCATACTTGCCATACGTCACACATACCTCGATGATACCTCGTATCCGTGCTTCCCAAACAGTTGTCGGGTCATTCACTGGAGTGACATACAAGTATCTATATAGCCCCGATCTCACATAGACGGATAGCGACGGATTATACTCCAACTACAATTTGGCGGATTGGGCACGGAGAAATGATACAAAGATTCGGTGAAATGAAAGTTGAAGGATGTGTGGCCAAGTACGAAAGTATTAATTACGGACGTACGCCGGAATAGCCGTACAGTACGTAGTACATACGCAGGATCTCACAGGACTGCGCAACGGATGTGTCAGGGAAGCCCCACGGTAATGAAGGGTGACTCTGAGACTGCGAGGTATAAAATACGTATGGTGCAGGTTAAATGCAAGGCACTCGTGGACTCGTCCCTGCATTTGTACGTCGCTCCCATGAGTGATCCGACGACTACGGATACTAGATATTATCGAGGTATATGTTACGTGTGGCAAGTATGCTTTCACGTATGCCAAGTATGCTTCTACGACAATGAGGATTTATCTACGTATGACATCTATCCTTGAAGAATCGACGGATGTTTTAAACATGTTTGAAATTTCCGCCAAACTCCACGTATCAGTACCGATCAAATACGTATCCAACGTATGTTGAGGGACGTTGTGAGGATGCTCTCGGATACAACACGGATCGTCTCATATGGCCATCCGCGTTTCATACGGCGTTGAATACGCCTATGTGAGATCGGGGCTATAGACTGAGATGAAATTTAAATTTATTTTTTCACAAAACACCCGCAGTACACCCTTCCCTTTACCTTGCTTCCTACCCTGTAAGTCCCTCCATACCTTGCACAACTCGCCAATGTGTACCTCATTACCGTATCTGCTTTGTATTTGACCTGCTCCATACGGATTGCATACCTCGCATCCTCCAAGTCAACCTTTATTACCGAGGAGCTTCCCTGACTCATCCGCTGCGCAGCCCTGTCAGATCCCGCTTACTGTACGGCTAAGCCAATTTTGTACCATTTCTCCGTGTCCAAACCGTCAAATTCTAGTTGGCGTATAATCCGTTGCTATCCGCCTATGTGAGATCGGGGCTTAACAGTATTCCATAAGAAAAAAACACTATTGTAGTGAGTAAAAAACGAGATTTATGACGTATTTTAAAGATATAAATCGTTGAGTTAAATATAATGAAGATTTTTTTTAAATGGCTGTAAGGGACTCGTTCCTCTAAATTTGATATATTCTTGGCTTGTGAGATACCCTTTAGACTGAAGAGATTTAAAATTGTCGTTTTCATTTATATTAAATCGAATTTATTAATCATAGTACGTACTTAAGGAAGTTGAGTGTGCGGTATTTAATGATTCCATCGTCGCCAAACCTAGGAGGCATTACCATTTCTCAACTGATTTCTACTGTTCATGACGCATGTTGAAAGGAGTGGATGTCTTGGAACATCGTCTATTTAGTTGGATGTAGTCCCATGTGTCAAGAGTTACTTTAAAGGGATTGTAAAGTGATTTTTAAACTTTATATGTGTATCGGGAACGCCTATAGCATAAATTTGCGCCATTCCAATTTCCATTCCGACGTCTGTGGTTCTTGCAATTCCACTAAAACTAACGCGTTTTATGACGTCGCTGACAGTGACCTACCGGAAGCTACTATTGATATCTATGCAGATCACTGTCATTGACGTCATAAATTAGATAAGGATAATGCCGCTTCCGTAAACGTAAACCGCCCTTTAAAATTTCTAAATAAACGACTGTATCCCTTCAAGAACCACGTGGTACAATAAGTTTAAATGTTGAGGTAATTATCGTCTACTATAGAAAGTTTTTTGTTGAAGTCTGTTGGTGGTAATCGTTAAACAGTGGGATGTTGTAAGAAAAGATTAGAAAGTTGAAGATAGATTAAAGTATATTAAGTATATTGTAGACTTGATAATAGCCCTTTAGATCTCATAAAGTCTTTCATAATCGCTCTAATACTTTAAATACTTCATTTATTCACAGATTTAATTCTACTATTATACAGATTGAATAAATCTTGGTATCTTACGATTTTTTACACGCTGAGGACAAACATAGAAACAATCAATTTACATCTAAGGGTGAGAGTGTATGTATGTGTGGGGTGGGTAGTGTTTCACAGATTTAAATCTACTATTATACAGATTGAATAAATCTTGGTATCTTACGATTTCTTACACGCTGAGGACAAACTTAGAAACAATCAATTTACATCTAAGGGTGAGAGTGTATGTATGTGTGGGGTGGGTAGTGTTTCACAGATTTAAATCTACTATTATACAGATTGAATAAATCTTGGTATCTTACGATTTCTTACACGCTGAGGACAAACTTAGAAAAAATCAATTTACATCTAAGGGTGAGAGTGTATGTACGTGTGGAGGGTGGGTTGGATTTTGGGAGTGCGCAAGTCGTGAATTTTCAACGATTACACACCCAGAGACATACGCACAGTCGATTTAACATATTTTGGTATTTTCCTACCAATCTGCCACTTAAGATCTCAGATGCTGGTTCAAGATTCATTTCATCGAATTCTAGTAATGAAACGATTTCTGGTGAGCCCTTGGTAAACACACACATTTGACCTCCATCACACGTGAAGCTATCTTGGATAAAATGATGTCACTCCTAGAACAAGACGCTAACCGTTACCCAAATATTGACGCTTGTGGTATTTTTCCTCATTCCTTTTCAAGACGAAAATCTCATAAAAACTCACAAAAATTTGTTGTTTTCCTTGTAAAATAAACTTGTTTTTGTTTACAAATTAACTTATGACACAAGATTGTTTACTCTTACCGAACTACCTCTGCTTGTACAAATAGTGAGATAACAAGACGCAAAGAAAAAACTAAATATTACGATTCCGCATCGTAGTGTCAAACGGGAGAAGCATTGTAACCACGTTGATAAGTCAATCCCCAAATATGACTAGAAATTATATGAAGATTGTTTTTTGATGCTTTAAAACCCGATTCGGCTGATTTACACATTCTCTGAGTACCTCTGACAGAATCATGCATCACAATTCACCAGCGTTTGTCGAATCTATAAAATTTGGGGGAAGTTTTATTTCACGACTAGTGCTTTTGAAAGTCTGCCCGAATTTCGGATTGTATTCCCCCAACATCATGATATAGCAGACCTACTAACTCTTCAGACTTTCAACAGCAAGTTATGATGGAGTTCTTGGTCGAGGACATCAATCTTGTTTGAGGAATAATTCCATAATTACCCGTAACCTACAATCAAAGAGAATGGTGTGCAATCTATTGATGTATCTAATGTAAAGAAATTGGCACCATGAAATATGTGAATCCCTATGTGAATCAGTAATTAACTCCGAATCACCATATTGGATAGTTTTCACGTAGAATAAATTTCAATACCCAATTAATCCAAACTGTTGGCTTTTCATCGACAAACCAAACAATCCCTGCAAATGAAGGAAGATGTCATAATTTCCTTATCTTATTTTTATCTGAGAAATTCTTTGATTAGTTGGAGAAGAACTCAGATTTTATGACAATATTGTGACAAGTCGTTATGAAATGGTATTCATGATTCTATCAGTCTCTGATATTCTCTGACGGCTTCTATCAACTTCTTCCATCTCTTTATATAGAGAATCTTATCAATAGTTGGGATTATCTTTGCTACTGACCATTTGAAGCTCCCCAATTCGCAATAAATATGAATCATAAATGAAATAATGCAACTAATATGTGAAATCTGGAAATAATAAGAAGCCATCTTTGGATCTTTGTATATTAGGGGAAATGAAAAAGTTTACATTTTTGTGCTCTAGATTGGGCTAAGGCAAATGCAGTGTGACACGAGGGGAAGTTTGTGAAAAGAATACGCGGGAAGTTTTATGCGAACTGAAATTTGCGATCAAAATGAAGATGAGCATAAACTTGAGCATTGGTATATATTTTACCAATAGCCAACAGTGTTTTTGCCAATAACAGCTTATAAGAGACACTCTTATAACTTGAGTCTAATGATCAGTTCCTTCATTTGAAGAGGCATTTGACCTGAGGGGTGTCATATTAAAATTAAATTGAATCAAGAATAATGGTGGTTAGAAATTATCGTTTGAAGGGAGATAACTCCGACTAGGTCTTAAATTAGCATTATTTGATCAATTTATAAACGTTGTTATGATCGTAGCTCATTGGAAATGTCAAATGACGAATCTTATATAGTAAATATATAAACATATACATCTAATGCATTCAACATTAGCAATGTATCAATATCAAGCAGTGCCACAACTTTACATTGGAATCAGATCTTTTCTCTTGACGTCAGACTACTCTCTGAATATCACCTTCGTTTTGATGAATTCTCAATTAATGTTAATTTAGAATATCAAATTTCTTCATCAATCAAATTTGTAATCTACTATTGATACATAACCTTATGAATAAATCATTAGAGGTTCCACCTTTTGCCCTTCTGTCGAATTTGGTTAAGCTCACTGTCGCCGCTTTTATACAAGTAAACGTCAGAGTTGACTGGGAGTTAATTTCTAAAAGATGAAATTATCCTAAAGTTGTGCCATAGAAAATACCAATGGCCATCAAATTACGTTAAGTGGAAATTGGTGATACTCTATCCATGCCACTTTTAATAGAAAATGGTATTTTCATTCCATAAAGACGCCTGTGGGACTGGACACGTTAGTGAGTTCTAGTCGATATAAAGAATAAACTGACGGAGATGGATAAGAAACGAAGAATGATAAAAAAGATAGTGGTATTATTATTCACAAGAGAGTCACGAAATGTGCATTAATTCAACTTTATAACTATCATCAAATATATAAGAATCTTGGGCAATCAATATTATTTTGGCTGTATAATCATGTTCTATACTGAAACTGAAATTGTATTGCCTTCGCCTTCCTCGGAATGTCAAAACCTTTGAAAATCGACCGATGTTTTTACGAATTTGAAAAGAGATATATTTTGAAATCACAGAATTCTTGTTCTTTTAGAAAAACAAATTTGTTAAATCAAACAGCTATCAAACAATATCAACTAGTTCTCTCAAACAGTTTCAACTAGTTTTGTCTAACAAAATCAACTAGTTATGTCAAACTATATCAACTAGTTCTGTCTAACAATATCAACTAGTTCTGTCAAACAATATCAACTAGTTCTATCAAACAATATCTACTAGTTCTATCAAACAATATCTACTAGTTCTATCAAACAATATCAACTAGTTCTCTCAAACAGTTTCAACTAGTTATGTCAAACAATATCAACTAGTTCTGTCTAACAATATCAACTAGTTCTGTCTAACAATATTAACTAGTTTTGTCAAACAATATCAACTAGTTCTGTCAAACAATATCAACTAGTTCTATCAAACAATATCAACTAGTTCTGTCTAGCAATATCAACTAATTCTGTCAAACAATATCAACTAGTTCTATCAAACAATATCAACTAGTTATGTCTAACAATATCAACTAGTTCTATCAAACAATATCAACTAGTTTTGTGAAACAATATCAACTAGTTATGTCAAACAATATCAACTAGTTATATCAAACAATATCAACTAGTACTGTCTAGCAATATCAACTAATTCTGTCAAACAATATCAACTAGTTCTATCAAACAATATCAACTAGTTATGTCAAACAATATCAACTAGTTCTGTCAAACAATATCAACTAGTTCTGTCAAACAATATCAACTAGTTCTATCAAACAATATCTACTAGTTCTATCAAACAATATCTACTAGTTCTATCAAACAATATCAACTAGTTCTATCAAACAATATCAACTAGTTCTATCAAACAATATCAACTAGTTCTATCAAACAATATCAACTTGTTCTGTCAAACAATATCAACTAGTTCTGTCAAACAATATCAACTAGTTATATCAAACAATATCAACTAGTTCTGTCAAACAATATCAACTAGTTATGTCCAGCATTATCAACCAGTTCTGTCAAACAATGTAAACTGTTCTTAACTAAGTCTGATATTCGACTTAAGATTGTCTTAAGGCCGGCGCACATTGAACGATTTTTTGACGGAACGCCCCACGATTTTTAGACGGCGTCAAATTATCGGAGTGTACAGTCAAAGCACACTTACCGACTTTTTATCGCGACTGGGGCACTTCTAGCGGTCGTTTTCAGAGATTTTGTCGTAAACAATATGGCGTCAAATATAAACCTGAAATTCAATTGGTTGACTTCAATCCAGGTCACGACAAATTATCGGGATGAACCGCACACTAGCCGATAAGCCACGTCAAGACGTTTTTCGATTTGACATGTTAAATATCTCCCGATCACTCCCGATTTTGTCGTAGGGTTGTCGTAAGCCAACGCACATTGAACGATTTTTTGACGCCGATATAGTCAAAAAATCGTTTAATGTGCGCCGACCTTTACTAAATAATTGCACAGACCACGAAAGTCATTGGTCAAACTTTTATGCTATTTCCTGAAAATTTCATGCTTTAACATGAAAAGAGAAGACAATTGAATTATTGGTGTGGGTGTGGGTCTATATAACACAACGATTCTTGAACTAGCGGTATAATAAAGAAGTAATTCACTACACTTCACTTCCCTTGTTTACCTTGTTGCGAAACGTACATACCAAGATTACATTTAAAGGGAGATAAGAAAACAACATACAGACCACAGCGATATACCATGACGTTTTTGTGAAAGAAAGATAATATGTAAGTACGGTGGCCCATATACGACATTCCTTTTTTTTAGTTTTCAGTTAAAAAAAAAATTCTGAAGGCTGGGTGAAAACCTAAAAAATAAAAACCTAAAACTTATTTGGGGTTTTCGGTTTTTATTTTGAGTTTTCACCCGGGTAAAAACAGTTTTCACCCAGGTGGAAACTCATTTAGTTTTTAGTTTTTATTTTTATGTTTTCGGTTTTTATTTTTAGGTTTTCAGTTTTTATTTTTATGTTTTCGGTTTTTTTTTTTTTTTAGTTTTCAGAAAAAAAAAATTCTGAAGGCTGGGTGAAAACCTAAAAAATAAAAACCGAAAACATAAAAATAAAAACTAAATGAGTTTCCACCTGGGTGAAAACTGTTTTCACCCGGGTGAAAACTCAAAATAAAAACTCAAAACCCCAAATAAGTTTTAGGTTTTTATTTTTTAGGTTTTCACCCAGCCTTCAGAATTTTTTTTTTTCTAAAAACTAAAAAAAAAAACCGAAAACATAAAAATAAAAACTGAAAACCTAAAAATAAAAACTGAAAACATAAAAATAAAAACTAAAAACTAAATGAGTTTCCACCTGGGTGAAAACTGTTTTCACCCGGGTGAAAACTCAAAATAAAAACCCAAAACCCCAAATAAGTTTTAGGTTTTTATTTTTTAGGTTTTCACCCAGCCTTCAGAATTTTTTTTTAACTGAAAACTAAAAAAATAAGGAATGTCGTATATGGGCCACCGTAATGTAAGCCCTAGTTTTTCTTATCTGGATAAATGAAGTTATGCAAATGTGTTAAGCAAATTGTGGTAACCTGTGTAGGGTGTGACAAATAACCCACTCCATTGCGATTTACTTTTGCTTAAAGAAATACATTCTCTTAGAACAAAAAAAAAAAATTTCAAACTTTATGAATAAGAGTATTTATTCATCAAGGGACTTACCTGGTGGCATAACTATACAACAGATTATCCAAATAATCTGATATATCCAGAGAACTATGTTTATATTCAATAATTAAAAAGCGCTTAATCAAATTTTAAGCGTTTTTCAATTATAACTTGCTATTGTATGGAAATTTACATAGTTTTGTGGGTTTATTGAATTCTGTTAGTATACTTTGAACACCGTTGATGAATATAATACAGTTATTGACCAAGTTTGAGAACTTAATTTTTTTTTGTTCATTCTAAAAAGTGGTATCGCTTTAAGATGATGCGGCTTGGTGAGTTTAGTTAGACGCTTGCTCGCTAACCTGAAGGTCCCGGGTTCAATTCCGGCATGGGTCGAGATGATACCTTCTGTCAGTGAAGCAGGTAGGAGGGGCTGACATGCAAAAAGCGTCTAGTCGTTCGGATGGGACAATTAACCGAGGTAACGTGTGCTGTTGTCTGTGCACGTTAAAGATCCATCGGCAGTTGGAAATCGAAAATAAGAGCAAGCTAATGCCACTGTCCTGGCAAAATTTCCCTCATTGCACACCGCATGGCGTTTGCTCCTCCTCAATTAGCTCATACAGGTGCAGAAAAGTAGGACGTAAAACTCCATTCATTTCATTTTTTTTTTAAGATGATGCGGTTTGGTAGAAAATGGTTCGGCAAGTCGTTGAACGATATCCATTGTTCATGAAAGATGCATTCCAGGGGAGGTAACACTGTGTAAGAATACAGACCACAATGACAGATTCAGACCGTGAAGTAGTTCTAATTCTATTGTGTAGTCAGTATCTGCCAATTATGACCAAAAATCAAATATAAAGTAAGATATACGATATTATGTGTAGTACATATGATTAATCATTCCGATACTGAATCGTATGATTTTATACGTATGTCAGAAGCAGGGGCGGACTGGGCCGCATGGCCACATGGCTAAAGCCATGCGGGCCGGTGTGCAGAGGGCCGGTTTGTGAAAAATGACAAAAAAAAAAAGTAAAAAAAAAATTGAAAATTATTTAAAAGAAAGTGGCCGAAATCCGAAATTTAGTCGTAGTGACCAATCTCTATATCTTCCAATGGTACCTACAATAAAAATAGACCTGATTATCTTGATAATTTTCTAAATTTCGGTATGCATGTCCACTTTCTGGCCAACCAGTTTTGAGAGTTTGAGGCAGTGGCAGTTTTGAGGCAGTGGCAGAACAAGGGGGGTGGAGGGCGTACGCCCCCCTTTACTTTGTCTTTTTTTCTTTTTTTTAAGAATGGCGAGAATACGACATAAAAAATGTCTAACCCATTAACTTTTACTCTAAAACATACATGGTCCGCGTCAGAAACCGTTAAATTAGTACAATTTATACTTATTCTATGTTTTTAAGCCAAAAAAAAAAGGTCCAAAATTTTTTCACCTCGCTTCGCTCGGCATGTACGACCCCCCTTTCCAAAATCCTGGCTCCGCTCGGAAATCGCGTTTATGGTAGTCACTTTTCATAATTTTCTGGGGGAATTTTCTTAAGACCCCGACGCTTTGCCCGACACACCTAACTGGGCCGCTCACCGGAAAAAAGCCATGGCCGCGTCACGGCCCCAGTCCGCCCCTGGTCAGAAGCTAGTATAAATTAGGCCATGGTCACATAATTATACGTACGTGTCCGTATTCAACTAACGGATAGACCAAACCGGACAGATAAGTACACTTTACGTACACTTACGTACACATGTGTGATCAAAGCCTTCAGCACGGAGCACATATTTGCGTATTTGACGACGAATTAAGGGTCCGATGCGTAGTTTTTATTTCTTGCGTTTCTCCGCATTTATCGGAGAGAAAATAAATACAGAAATTTACTCATTCGCACTGGCATCTGCATATACCTGCGTTTGTCTTACGTAACTCAATTAAAAATCGTATCTGAATGGTAACGCAAGGGGAGATTCCGTGATTTTATGACGTCATCTTGGGAATACCCACAACTTTAGAGCAGCAAGCATGCACCAGAGGAAAACCAATCACAAGATAGCTCCACATCAATGACGAAAATGAAAAAAACTACGCAGCCCCTTAGGCGCAATTTTCAACACTTTTTATATAACGAAATAATTAATTCGTTGCATTATTATCGCACAGATTTCGGATTGACACAGCAGAACGAAAACGCAAGTATGTGCGGGATGCTTCGTAGTACAAACGCAGTACAAAAAATTGCTGTCCATACGCATATATGGTTAAGGACGTGGTCACACAGACGTACATCAGAATTGTGTACTTCAAATCATAGAAATATAGGTAGGGAATGAACCTTTAATTCAAGTGGCACAGGCTTCATTTTCGTGGGTCGATTTTTCCAAGTCTCAGAAACGGGGACTTTTTTAGTTAAGCAATTTAGTACTGGTTATCACAACTTACCATTGAAATTTGAGCCTTTAAATCCATGTGCATCCATAATTATTAGCATTTGAAAGTTATAATGCCCTACTACACATTATCGATACTATGCAATATATAGAAAAGTCATCTATAGAAATAGAAGGAGAAATGTCTAATTTAAGATATATTTTAAGGAAATATGCAATTTTCTTACATTTATAGTGCCTCTGAACGATACTTAAGTATATTCAAGACCCAAATCCACCAATAAAAATGAAGACTGGTCCCCTTTAAATTCGGTGGAAAATTTCAGAAATTAGCGTTTCCATGCGTCAAATTCTCAAAATTTTCTTCTGGTGGCATTGCTGTCCCTACAAATAAAACTTAAATTCGTCCAAAAATGTCAGTAAATTGCGTTCGATGGCATCTAGATCTCAAAATTGTTTAGGCTAGATCTCTCAGATATTTCAGAAATTTGCATTCCAGGCAAGGACTTTTTTAAACCGTCGGTTTTGAGGGTTTCTTGAAAGGCATTCACTGACTGATGAAAAAATAAGAAAATATAGAGGTTATTATCTTTATAAGAAATCGGATGGAATTAGGTAAATCTAAATTTAAAACGTTTCTGAATAATAGTTCGAAGTTCAGTATTTCTCAACAAATAGAAAGGGAACTTCAATAAAATTGGAATAATAGCAAGAAGGATAAATGTTATCTGTATAATTCCTCTTACAGGAGAGTGTAATAAATATCGTCCAAAGAAAAACGTTAGTACGGCCGGTGTGGACGAGAACATCTCAAGCAAATAATATTTAAAAACAAGCGAAAATAACTTAATACCAGCACCAAATTCTCGACCAACGACCATATTTTTTTGACGTTCAAGCGCTATTCTCCTTACATTGTAATATGCAACACAAGACAAAATGCTCGGATAAACAAAGAATGTCGTCAAACTTAACACAGTTATCCATATCACATCAAAAGAGGGCTTAAATTGGAGTATGTACTCTGCATCCACAATCAACGACACCGGAGTAACAAATACTGGAGTACAGGAGACCACAATATTGATTACAAATGATAACAATATGAAGGAAAATACCTTCTTTTTACAGATAGGTGAATGGTTCAGACCTGACCTAAGAACTATAAAAATGTAAAACATGTTGGCCGCGCTCATATGAACAGACATACATGACATGACGTTAATAGCAATTTGAATAACTATTTTTGAACTGAACTGCCAATGTAATGACCAGAATCTGGTAGATATATCGTACAACATGATGAGTAAATATATCGTAAGGCAACTTAACAATTCACACAACCACAAGCATTTACAAGCAAAGGTTATAGTTTTCAGTTTAAAAATCAATATCACGAGCACAAAATGTTGTATTCCAGACAAAATCACCAAAAATAAAACTAAGTTTTCCAAAGCCATTGACTCTGAACGATTCAAGTCACTCTGCTCCAAACATTCTCCCAAAATGCTGTCATTATCAGTACACAAAACTGAAATTCTGTCGGACAAATTATGCATGTTATCTTTTGATCACTTTACAAACAAAACTGAATATCCGACATGGTTATCAGTACTTTTTAAACAAATGAATAATAATAGTTTTTACTCAAAGGTTTATATTAGTTTTGTGATACCGTGTCCTTTTTAAAATTGTTTCCTTTGCTGTATTCACTAACCCGCTATTGTCAATTTTATATTCAAGAATCACTGAAAATAAGAGAAAGTTAGCACCCGAATCAGATACACCGACGATTGATTTATATGATGTTTCCTTACAATCCACTCTTAAATATACTTCATGTACCTTATCAATTTAATATTCCAGTATTACTTCCTTTTATTCAAAGCTGGCATCAGTCTTTATCTTTCTATTCGTTTTTGGAAATCCGTTGCTCAACAATCTTTTTTCAACACACCTCTTTTAACATCCAAAGTTAAGCATATTCCTTTAAACACGATTGTTGAATTTGTGCTTCTATCGCATCCTATTGTGTAAAGTGGATATTTGTTGTAAGATAGAAATCAATCTTCTGTCACGTAACCTATAATAAACTAATATCCACAATACCTGACGTTATATTCACCTGTCACAGTGAAGGAAGAATCCAATGTTTGTAGAAATAGAAATCACGATTTTATTTTATACGGCCTCAGAATGATGATATCAGGTGAAGTATAATCAGGTACCTGCTAATTGTAACTGTTTTTTCAGATATTGATCGGTACATAGTGTTAAAAAATGTAAGATCGATGTACATGTACTTGGTATTGTAATTCTACAATGGACATACAAATAACATACCTTAATTTACACCTTTCGAACCATTCACAAATGAGTTACGTGTGTCACAATAATATTACAAGTATCAAATTTGTCATGAAAAATAATGAATATTTAATGACCAGCTGGATCTAACTTTTCTAAGACCGATTAAAAGTGTAGCAAAAGTCTAATGTAGTATATTCAGCTTTATTTGGTGAATCCGGGACCTTGAGATCTTTTTCATATTCTCCCTATTTTCTGTTTCCTGTGAACGGACCTAAGCATTCTGACTTAATGAACATTTCTAGTGCTAGAAGAGGGGTCATATTATCACTCTACAATTAATGTATTGAGCACTATTTTAACAGGGGTATTTCTATATCGCTCTACAATTAATGTATTGAGCACTATTTTAACAGTGGTATTTCTATATCACTATACAATTAATGTATTGAGCACTATTTTAACAGTGGTATTTCTATATCGCTCTGCAATTAATGTATTGAGCACTATTTTAACAGTGGTATTTCTATATCGCTCTTCAATTAATGTATTGAGCACTATTTTAACAGTGGTATTTCTATATCACTCTACAATTAATGTATTGAGCACTATCTTTTACAGTTGTATTTTTATTTCGTTCTACAATTTATATATTTCTTCAAACAATTTTATTATTTTTAACGCTCTACAAGTAATGTATTGTGCACAGTTTTTAAAGTGATATTTGTATTTCGCTCTACAATTAATGTATTGAGCACTATTTTAACAGTGGTATTTCTATATCGCTCTACAATTAATGTATTGAGCACTATTTTAACACTGGTATTTCTATATCGCTCTACAATTAATGTATTGAGCACTATTTTAACAGTTGTATTTCTATATCGCTCTACAATTAATGTATTGAGCACTATTTTAAAACTGGTATTTCTATATCGCTCTACAATTAATGTATTGAGCACTATTTTAACACTGGTATTTCTATATCGCTCTACAATTAATGTATTGAGCACTATTTTAACACTGGTATTTCTATATCGCTCTACAATTAATGTATTGAGCACTATTTTAACACTGGTATTTCTATATCGCTCTACAATTAATGTATTGAGCACTATTTTAACACTGGTATTTCTATATCGCTCTACAATTAATGTATTGAGCACTATTTTAACACTGGTATTTCTATATCGCTCTACAATTAATGTATTGAGCACTATTTTAACAGTGGTATTTCTATATCACTCTACAGTTAATGTATTGAGCACTATTTTTTACAGTTGTATTTTTATTTCGTTCTACAATTCATATATTGTGCACTCTTCAAACAATGTTATTTTTTTTTATCGCTCTACAAGTAATGCATTGAGCACAGTTTTAAAAGTGATATTTGTATTTCGTTGTACAATGGATGTATTGAGCACTGTTTTAACAGTAGTGTTTCTGTATAGCTCTACAATTAATGTGTTGGGCACGGTTTTAGCAGTGATTTTTTTTTTATCTCTCTACAATTGATTTGGGAGCCGCGGTGGCTCAGTGAGGTAGACGTTTGCTCGATAACCTGAAGGTCCAGGGTTCTATCCTGGCACGGCTCGAGATAATACCTTCGGATTTTTCAACTCGGTTTCCCCCTGTCAGTGATGCAGGTCAGGGGGACGACTGACTAGTCGTTCGGATGGGACAATAAACCGAGGCCCCGTGTGCTATTGGCTGTGCACGTTAAAGATCCCTCGACAATTGGAAATCGAAAATAAGAGCAGGCTAATGCCGCTGTCCTGGCAAAATGTCCCTCATTGCACACTGCATGGCGTTTGCCCGTCCTCAATTAGCTCATGTAGGTGCAGAAAAGTAGGACTTAAAACTCCATTCATTTCATTTCTACAATTGATGTTTTGAGCCAGTTGAGGACTGTTTTTTAACTGTTGTATTTCTGTATCGTTGTACAATTGATGTATTGAGGATCATTTTAACAGTTGTATTTTTATATCACTGTACAATTTTTAATTGCACTTTTTTAACAGTGGTATTTCTATATCGCTCTACAATTAATCTATTGAGCACTATTTTAACAGTGGTATTTCTATATCACTCTACAATTAATGTATTGAGCACTATTTTAACAGTGGTATTTCTATATCACTCTACAATTAATGTATTGAGCACTATTTTGTGTTATTAAAATTTGTAATTGCACTTTTTTAAATGTGGTTTAAATTCGCTCTACATGGAAAAATGTACATATGGAAGCCAAGATCACGTACCTTGAATCTTGGAAAGGTGAAGGTCAATACAGGTCAGTAACATGGATTGGATTGGCACAATACTATTTTATCAATAAGTAGCTATTAGTTTCAAGACAATCAACAATCTATATGTTGTAATATTAGTATCTATCACTTATCTTCACAGTTTTCATTAAGTGTAAATTAAATTCTCTTTCAGCGAGACTACTAATTTGAAAATCTCCTATATTTTGATTTGCTTTATATAATTAATAATATGAATTATGATATAAGAAATGTAAACTAAAAATTGATTTGTTGACTTTGGGGTTATAGTAATAAGTATAACTAGAGCTGTGAACAGCACTGAGCGAGGCCCGTGATACTTTGCCTGATAGCTGTAAGACTTTTTGAACTTAAAACCCCTAAAGTCTGGTATCCAAAATGGTCCCTGATAAATGGTCAAAATGGTCCTCAAAAAAGGTCAAAATGGTCCTTCCAAAAAGTCAAAATGGTCTCAAAATAATATTTTTATTTATGATGTTACAAATTAACAAAACATAAAGCGCTACATAATATATTTTTTGTATAATCTTTTTGAGAACTGGAACTTCAAACTATATTGTAAGTCTTAGAATGTCTTTGACTTTTATTTTTTTGGCCATTCTAACCAATGAATTGGTTGAAATCAAAAAGGAAATTCAGAGGCCATTTTGACCAATATTGGGTCCATGGTGACTGGCCATTTTGACCAAATTTAACTTTTATGGCCATTTTGACTTTGGCAAGATTAAACATTTACTTTTTATTGCAACGGATTAGCGCAGACGCTAATGGACCCTCGTTTGGTCAAAATGGTCCCTGATAAATGGTCAAAATGGTCATCAAAAAAGGTTAAAATAGTCTTTCCAAAAAGACAAATGGTCTCAAAATAATATTTATATTACATAATACACAATAAATTTTCTGTATAATCTTTTTGAGAACTGGAACTGGAACTTCAAATTAATATTGTAAGTCTTAGAATGTCTTTGCTTTGATGAAAATATAAATAGGAACACAATTTATGTCTACAAAATTTGTTGTTACAGAGTACAAGTGACCGTTTTTAGGGTTAAAATAGCTTCCAATTATTCCTTTGATTATCATCATATAAGCTACAATTTATCAAAAAATCAGGGTTCATTTTGTCTTTTATTTTTTTGGCCATTTTGCCCTCAAAAAAGGTCATTTTGACCAAAGAATTGGTTGAAATCAAAGCATAAATCCATTTTGACCAAAATACGGGCCATGGTGACCGGGCCATTTTGACCAAATTTAATTGTTATGGCCATTTTGACTAGGGGCCATTTTGTATAGGGGATATACCCCCTTCCCCAACATTCGAACTGTGTACACGTCAATATTTCCCACTAAGGCTGAGTTGAAATACTGTCTTTTGTTTCAATGGATTGGAGCAGTCAGTAACCAGTTGAATTGATGTACATGTTAAGCAATTAAGTGCCGTGGGTAAGAATCACCCTCAAAATAAGAAAAAATCTGATATTATATCAAATATAGCAAACACTCGAAAAAACATGTTAATTTTTATAAAGTTAAAACAATGTGTATTTATTTTTGACCTATAATAATCTTAGCAGACGATAAAAAACAATTTGAACACTTACTTTTTATTGAAACGGATTAGCGCAGACGCGTAAACAGTTTTAATTGCTGTCTGCTAGAGTCCAGCCCTAGAGTTAAAAGATTATGTAGTCTGACTAATTTGTTTATGACCTTTAATAACCTTAGCAGACGACAAAAAGAAAATTGGTGTTTATCTTGTAGAAAGAGTTCTGTCAGTGGTAGAGAAAAAATTCGAACAGGTTAATGTATCAAAAATTCACTGCTCTAAATGATTGTATGTAAAATTAATATAAGTGAAAATTTTGCAAAAAAAATGAATAAATTTTTTATATTTTTTAGAGTGTTAAAAGATTACATAATCAGATTAATCTGTTTATGACCTAAAATACTTCACACCTCCATGTGAAAAGTTCAAGCCGATAGTTTTATTACTATATTATATAACCTGCAATAACCCTGTCAATCATTTTAATCCTCTCTACCTCTCTTTTTCTCAGAAAAGGGGTAATCTATGCCTATTTTCACTTTAATGGATTTTGTATTAAACTGGTCATGTCATATGTCGTTGAAAAGAGAAAATTTAGTACATACTGACTATACACACCATATTGCTATTAGATAATTGCATTGTAAGTTAGAACCCTCAGTCGAAAAAAAACGCAATATTTTGAAAACATATTTTAATGATTTATTGTCATTTATCGTTTTAAAGATAATCAAATCGGCATTACAAAATTGAAAAATTTAATTCTCTGTGTTAATTAGAGAATGCGATGTAGATGTCCAAAGTTGACAAAAATGTCAATTTTCAAATGTTCATAAAACCAGAAGTTAATATTTTTCAATTAATATCAGCATACCTATGGATAGCTGAGGTCAAGGACATCCTTCATTGGAATGTCAAGGTCATCAAAGGTCAAGGTCACATAATATGGCCTTTTGAATTTTCAAAAAATTCAAACGAACATAACAAAATTTCTAATTCGAAATTCAAAATTCTGTTCCAACAAACTGTAGACAAGGTTACAAGGTTTTTATAGACACCAAAATCATAAAAATCGGATAACAAATAGAGGACTTATTGATTTTTTGCTGAAATGTGTCAGTCTGTGACGACAGCTTATGCATCACTTCCGGTTTGGATTTTTTATGCTAAGTGCATTCTAATTATGACTGACAGACAATAAATATAGTTTTTGTCAATATCTGAAATTTATACCGGAAGTGAGGCTGCTAGGCGTGATTTTGAAAAACCGGAAGTTCTCACGTCAAAACCGGAAGTGATAGAAAAATTTTGATTGATTAATTTTATTTCTATGGACATTCTGTACATGTCCTATGAATTTCAGGTCAATCGGATAATTAGCGGCTGAGTTAGAAATTTTGAGCTTTTTTGAAAATTTTGGTTTCAAATTTTTTGGACAAAAATATTTAAAAATTTAAATTTGTGTAGTCCCACCTGATACTTCTTTTTACAATGAAGATATTAAAGAAAATTTCAGCCAAATCGGTCCATAAATAAACCCTACAGACTAAGTGCAAAATAATTGCATATTATGCAATAGCCCACTCCTGGTTCAGCAAAAATTGAGTTTCAGATATTCATTTTTGATTCCAGGTCATTTAATAATGTTTGGTGGATACAATTATGCTACACCATTTTCGATTTTCTCTAAAAAGTTTAAAAAATAAACATAACGAAAACAAAGCGTGACAAATCGAAAGATTTGCCACGCAATTATAGGATAGTGACAAACATTTTTTACGGAGTTTTGAAAATCTGAGAAAGTGAATGGCAGGTCTTACTAAACTTCGGAGCTGATCTATGAGTTTACAAAATCAGACACGAACTCAGTGATAACCCCTGTTGTTGGCATAACTATAACCCCTTTTACTCCAGGCCACTATAAACCGTTCCGTTTTCGGTACGGACCAGACGGCTATAAAATGTGACCATATGCATTACGGTAAACTCAAGTGGTCTGAGAACGGTTCTTTAGTTGTGTTAACGATTACCGTTACCATTTTCGTGTCTGTTATTTCACTGAAGAGCAGCACGTAGTTTTGAATACATTATCATACCCAAAGGGTGTGGGTATTTTGCCTTGTTTTTCGCTTTCAAGGGTAAAGAGTGTGGGGTTTACCGACATTAAAAGGTTTCTTTCAAAAAAGTTTTACTATTCAGTATTTTTACGTGCTGTGATTAAAAGTTTTTAGAAATAGTAAGAACGTTGAATCCTACATTAGGAATCCTATAGAACGATACAATTAAAAAAAAAAACACTCAAAAACGTTCAAGTTACTACTTACCGTTTTATTTACTAAGCGTTGCCCAGTGAAAAGATTTTAAAGAAGCATAAGTCTTTGAATGGTTCTACTGCTTGATCTTTATTAGTCTTTGACGACTATTTAAAGGGGAATGTTCAGCATTTTCGAGTTCCAGATTTACTGGAACTGCCCAAAAATCGCACAATTCCTTCAATTATACCCGTGCCTAAAAAGTTATCTTTCATTTCCTGTATAAGTGTTTTCTATATTAGTCATAGCCTTACTTAACGACGAGTCAAATTTTTGACTTTCAAACGCTGATATTTATGGATACACAGGGATTTGAAGGCTTAAATTTTGAGGTAGAGTTTGGAACATTATAACGGATTAGATTAGCTAAAAAAAAAATTGTCGAATGATTAGTGAACATATCCCTTTTATATTGCCCTTGTTCGTAAAAAGGTGTGCTGCTTTTACTTCATTAACACTTTTAACAAGGCGCAATTTTTGACGGATTCTGAGGAAACCTAATGAGATTGTTAATTATCACTCACAAATGAAACTTATTGAAATAAAAACAGATACAAAAATATTTATTTTGAGTTATCGCCCTTGTTCATGAAAACAATATATTCGATTTTTAGCCCGCAAATACTCTACAGGGAATAGTTCTGGACGAAACTTGCTGGTGTATACACAAAATTATGAAATATGTGGAATATCTATTGTAGTCACCTTGCACATTGGATGACCAGGTCTTTATAGATTAGCTTACCTATATTTGTAACAAATGGATACACAAACAAAGACAAAATCTACACAGGAAAGGGCATTGTGTATGGAATAGAAATATCATTAATTGATTTAATATGGATCAGCAATCATTTGTCAGTTGTCTTTTCTCTTTCTTTCCTCTTTTGATGAGAAAATGATTTCTTTCTTTACTGTTCCATTAAAAACTTAACAAGAAACAATGCATTTTTTTCTGATCAATGTGTATTATATACTCAAACAAAAAGTTGCCAGGGGGATTTCTCAGGATATTCTATATGAACTGATCTTTTGTCTATTAAAACATTTTTAATGTTACTGAGCTTTTTAGCAGAACGATGATGATGCTTTCTAGGATAACGTTCTCTTCGCTCTTATTGTGCTCTCTTGCAAAAGCTCAGGGTAAGTAAAAGCCTTCAGTTTCTTTTTCGGATGGTTGAAATGGAGCACACTTTCTAATTTCACCAAAGGAAACAAAATTTTAATTTTAAACCAATCCTAATTAGTGTGACTTCAGAATATCCTAAATTAACATAATTTTAATATAAATATGATTTTAAAAGTCGGTATCATTTTGAAATTGTGGAGAAAAGCGGTGATTTAATTTGTCTGCCATAATTTTTAGGTTTAATTTACAGTAAGGAAGTGTGTTGACATTAAATATTACCTGCATATATTTTTAAATAAAAGTTTCCTGATATCTTTGTTTCGTGACAATCACGTACATGTTTTTAAATATTTACTAATCACGATTTCAATTTATGATTCATAAAAGGGTGAATTAAACAAAGGGCAACTTTCAATATGTTGGACGTTATAGTCCTAAAGGGAAATGTACCTGTCTTAGTTTATCACATATTCATCTGTGTAATGTCAACAAAATTGATATATAAAAAAAACCCCAAAAACAATGTAATCTAAGAATATGATTAAGGTACCAAAGTAGAAACTACCTACATAATTTACGATGTCTCATAATAGAATTATAGACATGATACACGATTCTTAGAAAGCGTGGCTTATCGAAATATAACACTAATGAGATACCGACTTAAACGGATTAAATTAGATTAATATTAATTTTCTTGTCTGATAAACCTCAATTTAAGACAATTAAATCATGAATAATAATATATGGTATCACGTCCGGACGAGGAATGGCCGGAAAAGGGTTATAAAAATTAATTAACCAGCCAAACGTCATTTAAAATCGAAAATAATCATGGAAGCCAGATATTTAGGGAAATGTATCATCGCAGTCTAATTTAAAGCAGAACCGAGATGTGTCGGGTTTTTTTTTGCCTGATCTGATTCATACCTCAGACATGTATCGCCAATTCCAGGTATTTTAAATACTGCAAACAAATGCTCTGTTCCATAACAAAATATCTTGAGGAATGGTTTTAGGATGATATGTATTGTCAGTCTTGATCCAAGATAGCCGGTGTACCATCATGAAGCAAAAATATGGAACGGAAGTTCTTTTCATTTCTGCAATTTAAACTTATTACATATATAACACAGTTTGCTAAGGACTGTAACAGGTTTCAATTATCTCATATTATATTCTTATCAACATAGCCCTAACACATGGGTTCCCAACCAGGGGTACCAGCGAACACCACAAGGGGTATCTGAGAAGCTTTTTAGACAATTTTTAAAAAGTATGGAATAGTTTAAATATCAAACTCTATCAACTGACAAATATCCTTTCACTTTCATGTTAACTCTTAATGTTATTTAGGGTGGGCGAAGGGGTACCAGGAGATTGCTTGAACAAAAAAGGGGTACGAAGGGTCCCAAAAGGTTGGGAACCAAATTGCCAATCCAATATATCTTCAACAAACGATGATGATGTACTTTGTTTAGTTGTGCTGTTTTTCATATTTCATATATTTCATGTGGCTTCTTGGTCGTATTGGCGTTTTTGGGATGAAAACTCTAGCGCCCTTTGGCAATGTCCTCTGTTGAACTCTTGACAGAAGTGTTTTGAATGTATCCTATATCCGATATAGGTATGAAACGGATCAAATTTATACTAAACAATACATGTCGATAACAGGATAAATGCTAAACAAATTTGTATTATGGTAAACGATAAAACGATTATTATCTTCGACTATTCCGGACGGACATCTCAAAATATTGATTATCTATTAGAAGTTATCATTATTGTTCAATCAATTTCCGTTTTTCAACCCACCCAGAAATTAATAATACAAAGACTATCTGCTGTATTGTTTTATAATATTTGAATGGACACTATTTCTAACTTTTTACTAAAGGGCAGGTGTTGAATTTACATCTTTATACAAAAATACATTATCGGTTCTTTGATGTCCTTATGCAATCAATTTCAGCTCTAGGTGAGAAGACGTGCTGCTCATATCGATATATTGTTATAGATTATAACAGTGGTTCCCGACCTTTTTTAAACCGTGGCCCAGCTTCCAGAGTCATGGCCTCCGGTTCAATTCCATACTAGGTCAAAATAGGGCCCATAGCGCAAGAGTACTTGTCTTGTGCCTCCTCATCATTAGGAGGTCAGATGCATTTGACCACAAGCAACTACAGACCTTGCACAGCAAAATATAGTTAAATATAAGTTGGGCTAGAGAAAAAATGATATACAACCTCATACTTATGGCCCCATGACAAACACCGCTTAGCTCCCTAGAGGGCCATGGCCCCCAGGTTGGGAACCACTGTATAGATTATAACCTCTATTGAACAATAGATCCTGCCACTACTGGAACCATGACGAAACTGAATACAATTGTTATTGTTGAATTCCCTCAAGTCGATGTCTTTGAATTCTTCACAAGATGGACAATCAAGCAAGTGTCTCATTCGAAAACAGACTCTTCTTAATCGTTTTTTTTCTAAATGCGAGGGGCCTTATTCTCGAAAACTTAACTAAAATAAAATCCAGATTTTAAGAAATAGCAATCTGATTGGATAGTAAAGTTATATTTAAAATCAATTTTAGTAACTGACCAATCAAATAACTGGAACACTAAAAAAAGTTTTCATTATCAACAAAATTGCAAATGCTACCTGAGAGTATTTTTAAAGTATGCTTATTGTATCTCTAATTCTTCTTGATCAAACTGAATTTGGTTTTAAAGGGTTAATTACAAACATTAAGCAATTTGACCTAGTTTTGGTGTTTGCCCTTTAAATGGCTCAATATTTCTAACTGAAACCTTTTAAATACACAACAGGGGCATTTCTCTACAATTAGGCGTTTATTTTACTCAAATCCGTTCAGTAGTTTCCTATCAGCGTCCAAAAAGCATAACACACTTAAAAACCTTACGTAAGGTTTTTTTTAACAATTTTAGCATGTTTTTTACGTTTAAAAATTAACGGCTGCATTTTTTAGTTAAAACTTTCAGATACATTAAAGGGCACATAGTTACAGATTTTGGTGTAAAGTTTTCCCAAATTTGATCAAAAAAAATTTTTGACCTAAAAAAAATTCAGACTGTCCCTTTAAATTAAGTTTTTGATTATTTTTCTTATAGGAGTCCACTTCTATACGACCATTGATTTCGATTTTGTTATTCTTTTGATGTGATTTTTGAATATCGGTATCAGAAATTAATGTGATTAACATTTCAGGAGAGTGCTGGCAACCCGATCCAGTTCCAAATGCTTATAGATCGTTCATTGGGTTTCCACATTTAGAGGGAACTAGAATAGTTTATAAATGTTTTGATAATTATATTCATACTTTTGGCGACTTGGAAAGATTATGTACAAGCGGCGTTTATACAGGCGTGAATCCATCGTGCGAAAGTAAGTTCTATAGTTTCTTTTTCATCTTGTGTTGTATTCAATTGAACACCGGAAGTGGTGAATTAACCGTCATGGTTAAACACTAACACAGGCTTCTCAAATCATGGCCCGCGACGCCCTTGAGAATGGTACTGATAATTTGTGATTATAAGATTCGACATTTTTAACATAATCAAAATGACACCACAATACGGTTTATTAGAATGTCACATAACTATTCAAGAACATTGTTAGAAGTGGGCTGAATATATCAAGTTGATGTTAAACAAGATTGCATAGATGGTTACAAATACTTTTGTTCAACAGAGAATAAAGTACTGTAAACACTGACAACATTTTCGACAGCAATGTGACCGAAATACCACGTTGTCACTTGTCGAAAATGTTGTTAGTGTATACAGGTTCAGAAACATTCTGCAACAAGTTGCCCAATGATGTCAGAAAATGTTGCCGAAGATTGTTATAATGTTAAAATGACTTTCAAATAATGGATATCAGAAGGAATTGCATGCATAAGAACACTACTACATTCGATTCTGTACAAATATTATTGTTTATTCCAGTTCAGTGTGGCGTACCAAAGAGTTATCATGACTCTACAGTCAGTTATGGGTCTGGCCTGTTGGTAGGTTCTGTGGCCACCTACGCATGTAATTCAGACTCTTCTATAACAACAACAGCTGTATGTCAAGAAGATGGACGGTGGTTGTACAACGATGAATTCCCATGTTCTGGTAATAACACAATTTTATTTATAATCCGGAGAAAGATACTTTGGTTTTACTATATGTGATCATAGAAATGTAGAGAGGGAATAATAACACAAGATTTATGCTTGGCACGCATGCGTTGAATTGAAGATATGCCCATAACTTCCGTTTTCTGCAAGAAGTTATATTAATTTAAAAGCCATGATAAACGCGATTTGATTCGAACGGAACATCCAGTCTCTCTGCCACAGTTCAACTAGTCCTAGAGGAGAAACTAGGTCAACCATAAATTTTAACAGAAGTTCAGTAGACTTCCAGTCTTATACATGTCTATGATGTGATGAATAAAGGCCGAAGACTGTCCATTATGTAAATAGAAAGAAGAACTGAGGCTATTATTAAACTTAAAGGGATATGTTCACTAACCTTTCGACCAATTTTAGTCTCAGAACCTGAAATTTTTAATTAATCTAATCAGTAATGATGTTTCAAACTTTCCCTCAAAATTTAAGCCTTCAAATCCCCGTGTATCCATAATATCAGCGTTTGAAAGTAAAAAATACTACTCGTCGTTTAGTGAGACTGTGACTTGTATAGAAAACGTATAATACAGAAAATGAAAGATAACTGTTAAGGTATGGGTATAATTGAAGGGATTCTGTGCTTTTGTGGGCAGTTCCAGCAAATATGAAGGCTATTTACTTATATTCAAGGCCCAAATGGTTCCTCGAAAATGCTGAACATTCCCCTTTAAAACATAGCAACATAGATATCCAAAATATTTTAAAAACAACATTGCACTTCTATCAGTGTCTATTCTCCTATAAAATGGATAAAAACAACAAAGGGGGGCGTCATAACTATGTTTTAAGTACGCTCGTATACATGTACATGTAATTATAAGCCTTTGGTGACTTTATTGACAGAGCGAATCACCGCTATATTCACGAGTTTGAAGAGTATCCGTTAACTTCATTAGTGATATTTCAAATTAGAGATATATCTAATAAGCAGTACAATAATGAACTTTAATTTATCAATACGTCTCCTGTTACTGTGAAATATGGTGTCAATTAATTGTCATCTAATGATTCTGTAATGAAATATCAGCCTCATTAAAACCTTCCAATGAAGAGACATCCTCATGTATTTTGCATAGAAGGAATTTTGCACAATCGCCAGTATTATACTTTCAACTACTTCTATAGGATCTTTCAATATGCTCTCATGGATTCCTTTTTGCTCCACCGTCTTCAATTAGCCCATATAGGTGCAGAAAAGTAGGACGTCAAACTCCATTCATTTCATTTCATTTCCCTTCTGCTCCAGTCTGATGACCTCTCTCGTGTCAAATTTGTTAAAATGATGATCAAGTTAGAAAAAAATTAACTACATTAATTATTCTAGTTTCCCGATTCATCATCCGCATTCTGAAGTGGACGTATTGGTATTTAATCTACTATCTTTTAAGCTAGGGTTAAGTACGAGATTTATTTTCAAAGAATATTGTTTGTCCTGCTGTAAAATCTCAATTAAAATGTCAATTACAAATTCTTCTTAATTTTGCATTAAGTTTTTTTTTCATTTGATTATCGAACCATTACTTCTTTCCGGAAGTGAATTTTTGCAATCAATGATACTCTCACATTTTCATTTCCGGTAACGTTCTGTTTTGAAGATCGAGTCCTTAATCGCCTTTGTTTTTACGTTTAAGATTATGTTTTGAATGACAAATAAAACAGTTCTGAAAGTTCAGTCAGAGTTTCGTGAAAAAATACATCTGAACCGAGAACATTTCCAACTAGCTAATAAATTGTGATAGTAAAAAACGTATAAGCAAGCAAATACCTTTATTTAAAAATCTCCTCAAGAGCATTACAGAATCGGGAGCAATAACTGTATTGCGAACGACGATGATTTTATATTTGTATATTTTCAGTAACAAACCTGCTGCTTGGTCAGACAGTTTATACACACAATGATGGCACGTCAAACGATGCAACAGATGGGGATATTTTAACATATTTCGAATTTCAGACACAATTGGAACCTTCTCTTGCCGTGTTCTTTGAACAACCAGACAAATTTTTCGATGTGTTTCGATATGTTATAAGATTTCCCAACACAGTCGGTAAGTGAGATAAATTGTTCAATTTGAGAAAAAGCCATTTATGAGATCCATTGCAGTCTGGTTTCTCAAAGGTTTTTGGTACTTCTTTAATGACCTTAAAATGTATTTTTCATTTCATTTGAAATTTGCTGCATCCATTCAATAGTGTCCGATCTCTAAGGAACAAATATTCTTCGACAGTTTAATGTTTAATCAGAAGATAGAGGCGATTCCTCACACCTCCTCCCCTCCCCTTTTTCACTATTTAACGTTCTGATATTAATATTTTGTCTTTATAACAGATAGCGAGTTGGATCGTGTACAGATGTGTTTTGAAAGTGACTCCACATTATCGGCCACGAACATTTGTGCGGATACAGAAATCATTGGTAACCCCGTAGATCTGATCGTCAATGAAACTATACCGTGTTGTTTTTACGCCAATTGGATTATATTACAAGGTTTTATGAAAGTTAATCCTGGAATTTTATCAATTCACGAAGTAGAGTTATATGGACGACCTCGGACAAGTATGTTAGTCTCTTATCGCTCAACTACATGTATAACTATTTTGGTTACATTATCAAATGATATCACCTTAAATGCCACTCTAACATATTCCAAGTTTTGTAATTGAATATTAAGGAATGTTCACTGTTCTTTATTAAAGCTCTGACTGAGCCTTGTTTGGGCTGTATTAGCTCTTTTTCTATATGTGGCGAATGGGTAGTCTCGCTCACTGGTCACCAACTGAGTTGACCTATTTTGTACGAGTTGTGCCTCTTTGATGAAGAATCAAGAAACCAGAAACATACCATACACAATATTACAAACGTTAAGTCAGAAATCTTTTATAGTTACTTCTCAACATCAGAAGGGTTGTTCAATTCTGTATGACAACAGCTGATGTGATTTCAAAGCATATACTGTAGTATTTCTTTCAGCAATAAATGGACAGAAACTAAGCAATTTCGATATCTTTGTCACAGGCTTTAAATATTGGTTTACATTATATTACCCGAAGTCAACCTATCATATTACTAGCTCTATGGCTTCTTGTTGTCTGGGTCAAACATATATTAATTAAATCATCGTGCAATAGAACCATATGAATCCATACCAAAATAGATATATATGATCAAATCAAGTAAAAATCTGTAAATCTGGTATTTTCTTTTTTGCTTCTACATTGTATTTCTGTTGAACCGAATACCGAAATTTTAATGCAATTACAGCTATCATCTGAACCAGGACATATTTAGACCATAATCTCATTGCTTTTTCATTTAGTAAACTGTGGCCTTCCTAAGTTAGTTTACGGTGCCGATGTGACCACTGATACAACTGGTCTGGTACATGTTGGTGAATACAGCTGTATGGATGGGTTCTATCAAACCAGCCCCTTTCTCGATATATCATGTTACCCACACAACAATTGGCTGTCTAGAGACATTCTTCCCAAATGTCGAGGTAAGCTGATTCTTTATTTTACACAGGTTGCACAGGCACCTGATTCTGCTAAAAAATAAATCGTATACCGTATAGTTATAGGGTATAAGAGTTTCAAGGTATGAAAGCAGCCATTTCGTTCTAAGAAGTATCAAAAACGGAAGTTAACAAAGTTACGTCATTCTATTTATAACTCTATCCTGGAACTAATGACGTGCCTGGAACGCGATAAATTCATACAATATATTATGACCAATCAAACAAATATAAATGTCAACATCTGTCTTAGATACTTTTTATGAATCGGTTAAATTAAGGGAAAGTATTATCATTAAATTAGGGCAGGGTTATGTTGTTAGGGCCAGTAAAATCAGAATTGCTTGATGTAGACAGGAGCAACCTTAAGGCCTTGAATTCTGAACCACAACACTTGAGAATGAGTTTTGCACCATTCGCCCCCTGTTCTCCCCACAATTTTTGTATCCACAATAGAGGTTACAATATTATCTGATCTTCATAAACTTTGTAAACATGAATATATATGTCTCGGTCAAGTTTGATTTTGGCAATAATCTTATGAACGTTTTTTTAGCTATTGCCGTTTACTTCGCGTCAAATGCGTTAAATTTCAATATCATTTTTGATAGCTGCCAGTGGGCGTATGCTATCTTGTCTTGCAAGCCCTTTGTCATATATTTCAGATGACCCCATTGTTGAGATAAATTCAACAAACGGTTGGGGTTTGACAGGTCTGCAGGATAACGACGTCGCTACCTGTAGATCAGTTTATGCAAATTTTGATATTCCGTTTCATTTTAACAACATTAGTGAAATCAAGGAGGTTATTGTAACCATTGGAAGTAAGTAAGGTTTTTTAAACATATATATATACATTTTGTTTACCAATACCTTTCCATCCACCTTTCAGAGATGCTCTTGTGGCAGATTTTGTTAAAAGATAAGAGTAGGCTATGTATTAGACTGTATAATCATTTTCACTATTAAGACTTCCGGTACCTTGACTTATTCTTATTGCTCATGGCGCCCCTTCGCCGACCCTAGAAGGCAGTCAAGACCAACATATTAAATGCTGCTATAGATTAAGTATATTGTTAACAAGTTAGTGATCAAAGATCATTGATTGTTGGCACAATCGAGAATCGACCATTCCTCTCTTATGCTTGCTATTATCTTATAGTGAGATAGTTGGTCCACTACAGTTACTAAATTTTGAGAAGGTGACGAAGTTTCGAGACAGATATGAGCACAGTTATAGTCCTGTAGTAATCTCGCGACGTAATATACCCCACATTCAAGAGTACGTCATTTTTTGGAGTTGAACTTGGCATTAGTTTTGAGGATTATTCTATAGCAGGCCTTCTCAATTAATTTTTGTAAAGGGCCAAATGCATTTTATGAAAAAAATATAAGAGCTAAATAGAGCTTAGTTAGCATAGGGAGGTGAGCGTTTTAGCGGAAGTGACCACTCTAGAGGGGCCATTCTGGAGGGCGTCGCGGGCCGCCATTTGAGAAGGCATGTTCTCCAGCAAGCATATTTCCGAACTGCATATAAATTGAAAGACTTGTAAAAATTGTAGGTTGGGAGAATGTGGAGGACGTTAAGATAAAAACTAATTACAGTGGACAAGAGAAATCGTGTACGACCCTGTATGATTCTGGCGATGTTGGGAAGTCACAGTCATTCCTCTGTAATTATAACTTGGCCACATCTATCATATTCCGATATGATAATTCAAGTGCTTTTATGGTTGATATGTGTGAAATTAAAGTGGTTGGATTTGAGTGGAGCGAAGGACATTGTAAGTAATATGTGATCATGCTGAGCAATTTATAAATTCAAGAAATGTTCCTCTATGAAATTGTCACTACAGGCGCAAAATGCGAAATTTCGTTTTGACAGGGAATTTGAAATGATACTGGTCTTAAGGTAAAGTTCTATTCATTTGTTGATGCTTTTTACTGTAAGAGTATTAACAAGTCAATCAAATTTGTGGTAAATATTTTATTTGTGCTATTCTGATATTATTCACATTTAAAACATTTTATCAACAAGATAAAGTTTTATAATAACTTCATTGTTTAATTTTCTAGCTTTAGAATGTTATCGGACTGATGATGCTACTGACTATAAAGGAAAAATGAATTTCACTGTATCTGGCAGTGCTTGTGATCCGTGGACAGGAGCAGATCTTCTTCAGCATGAGAATTATTGCAGATCGTTTAATAAAAGTAGACCTTGGTGTTTTATTGGTGGGTATTCAGACTGGGAGTTCTGTCCTGTTGTTAAGTGTGGTATGTATGCTTTTCTCATCTTGGATCAAAACCATTTCGGTGGTAATTATTCATCAAAACATGTAATCAAGAACAAGCTCAAAGGTAACGGATTAATAGAAGCTCCGGCTTGTTTCCAAAAACCATACATAAACTAATCTTTCAATGGCATATTAGAAGCACAAGTTACAGATAAGTAAGACATTTTTATGTTATTGTCTTGCATATATAACTATTTATGGGCCTCATCAGTGCAGTGCTGATACTGGAGTTGAGGTTTAGCTATATAGCCACCTCAGATGATCCCACATATGTGATACCATCGTACCATGCCAGAGTGCTCAAACTAGCAAGCTAGTGGGCTACGCATAACGCTAACGACACTGGTACACTCCAGATAGAGTGCTCAACAAGGTATGAACCAAGGAGCTTATCTAACTGCAAACAGTACTGTTTCGGCATTCTGGGCCTCATCAGTGCAGTGCTGATACTGTTGAGTTGAGTTGAGGTTTGGCTATATATATATTTATATATATAAAATAATGTTCATCATCATTAAACTCTTTCAACCCCCCTTTTTTCATTTCAATCCAAAATGATCTGAACTTTTGACCTCCTGACCTTCATTGGAAACACAAATTCATAAGCTTCATCTGTTTCTTATTTCAGAGACAATATGTTCAGAAAGAGAAGATGGTTTTGACTATGTCGGTAA
The DNA here is from genome assembly GCA_029955415.1 of Lottia scabra. Classification (NCBI taxonomy): domain Eukaryota; kingdom Metazoa; phylum Mollusca; class Gastropoda; family Lottiidae; genus Lottia; species Lottia scabra. The sequence continues at coordinate 11,648,529 of JARJEI010000009.1, forward strand.
TCTAGATATCACAATCAATGGGCAGCAATGTCGCAGTTGGGATATAAAAGATGTATATGATAGAAGGTTTTCTGAATTAGCATTTCCATATCATAACAGAAGTCAGGCTTATTGTCGCAATCCCGGGAAAAGCCAAGATACGACTTGGTGTTATACAGCCTTAAACAAATTCGACAGATGTACAGTTCCGACCTGTCGTAAGTAAATTAATTGTATGCTTGTATTTGGCCTTTTGACGCATTGGTCTCCTTGTTCATAGGAAGTGTTCACACATACGTACGTCAGAATTGTGTATGGCCGTGGTCACACATACGTACGTCAGATTTGTGTACGTCAAACGTATGCGAAACTGTGTACGATTACCGTATAGGAGTGGTCACACATTCGTACGTCAGTCCGTATGTCAGAAGCGAGTATATATAGATAACCAGGTGCATAACAACTGTAATACATTATTGATTTCAAAATCTTCTCATAAACACATTTCGGCAGATACCAAACACGCCTAGTCAGTGAAATGGACGCCAAACAGAACTTCGTTGCTTTGCAGTAAATCTTTCAAATGGAAGATGATTTGCAAGAACTTATTGACTTGTTTCAGATATTTCTCGAATATTTCATTTCCAAACAAAGAAAAATGTGGGTTTGACATTGAAATATTCAGGAATAACGTACGTCAGATTTATCGCACGTCAAAAAATGAAACAATTCTCATTTTTTTCAGATGACGGAAAATTTGACGTGTACGATTTTTATACGACGTATGTCTATGTGTGACCACCCTGATGCAATCCAACAGGTTTCATACCATTACGTCACGTATTCAACTGACGGGTAGGAAAAACGGACACTTGACGTACGTATGTGTGACCACGGCCTATGTCAACTGCGAATGATTCATATTGAATTCTTCCGTATGATTTTCAAAGAAAAGAGATGGACGACATCAATACGCTGTGGATGTTCCTCCATCATTAAAATTCAGCCACCCTGAATATTAGCCAGACGAAGTGTACAGTGAAGTGAATATGTCGGAGTACTCAGATGTCGGAAATGAAAGAGTACACTGTTTAATTAATATGTTATATTATATTTCTGTCTGTTGAATATATTGTTACTAATATCTAATATCACTGGTGATCTGTCGGTCATTCATTATTAAGACAATAAATATGATATGACTTGACAAGACCATCTCGATAATAACTTTCATTTCCTTATCCTACATACAATATGTTCTAATTACTGGACTTACCTTAACCTACCTACAATATGTTCTAATTACTGGACTTACCATATTCTACCTACAATATGTTCTAATTACTGGACTTACCTGTACCTACCTACAATATGTTCTAATTACTGGACTTACCATATTCTACCTACAATATGTTCTAATTACTGGACTTACCTTAACCTACCTACAATATGTTCTAATTACTGGACTTACCATATTCTACCTACAATATGTTCTAATTACTGGACTTACCTGTAAAATTACCATCCTTCTATTCACTAATTAACTGTGAAATGCATACTCGCGAAACGTTGATTAGCTGAATGACATACTGATTTTCATTATGAATCTATTTTTAGGAAGATTGTATAATTTTTGCTCGGCTTCTTTGTGTTTTGCTGTGCACGATTTGTTCAAGCGAAACGTCTATTCTCATATAAAGCTATTATCTGGGTGACATAGGTTGAGATTTATTAATTAGACATTAATTAGAAAATTACCTAATCGACACCTTCGGAAAGAACTGCTATAAGTCTTTGATCGAGATATTTCTCTCTGTCCACAAAGCATTTACAACTCCTTGTCAAATACGACAAATCTGTTACTTGCATTTTTGCGGATTTGTTTAGTCAGGTATGAATTGATCTCGTTGCACCTCATGATTTTGACCTTTATAGTAGAGGAGGGTGTTGCGCGCAAACGCAAAGCAGACCATGCTTACTCTGTCGAAACACCTGATGGTACTTCTCGTATGGGAAGTCTACTACTATATAATTATTGCACCCGATTTTGTCATGCTCTGGACGAGATTTTTTTTATTAACGGATTGTTTTGTTTGTACGGATTTTTGTTATTTAAGTCCGCCTTTGAATATAGGGGATGCTATGTTCGTAGCTACAGGGGGCAATGAACCTCCAAAAGAAATTGAATGTCCCCTCCTGATATACTCCTTGCTCCCCTGAACAATCGGGTCTGGTTTTGGTCTTGGTAAGTGCAGTGAATGCATCGTAGGGTGTAAAGCTCATTTTTGTTTCATTTCAGCAACGGAATTTTACCATCTGGAATTGTGCAACTGCTCAGCTAATAATCCATTACATCTTCAGTATATGCATTTATGGGACTTGCGAACGGGTGATAAAATAGAGAAGTACAACCAGACTGTGGACGATACGACAGTACAGTATTATTGTGCCAACTTATTCTTCTCTGATATATTTGCCTTTACTTTACTTCATAGTCCTAATTGGATCCGAATATCATTTGTGTGCAGTAAGTACAATCGTCTTGTTTTGATGTATTTAAGTATGTTTTTTGGTCGCTCTATCAAATAACATTCTTTGGGTCTTTTGGTCAGGTATGAGAAAATTTATTATCCATAATATTAATTTTTAAACCAGCAGAATTTTTATTTCTAAATAGGTCGATAGGTGCATTAGAAAGCGAACTATTTTCTATGTGTCCAAACTCTCTTAGCATGCATTCATAATTTTGGTTGTATACTTTCAGAGATGGAAGAAGAAATGCCAAGCCTCATCAGTTTAACCCCATGCCAATCGTCGACTGTTGATTTGCAACCATCTACATCATACTCTGATACACAATTGACTTCAACATACTCTGTTTTAGAACATTCCTCATACTACTCTGATTATGAACATACCTCATACTCTGATTTACAACAGTCCTCACCAAACTATGATTTACAGACGTCCTCATCATACTCTGAATTACAACAGTCCTCATCATACTCTGAATTACAACAGTCCTCATCATACTCTGAATTACAACAGTCCTCATCATACTCTGAATTACAACAGTCCTCATCATACTCTGAATTACAACAGTCGTCCTCATCAGACTCTGAATTACAACCATCCTCATCGTACTCTGAATTACAACAGTCCTCATCGTACTCTGAATTACAACAGTCCTCGTCATACTCTGAATTATCTGAATTACAACAGTCGTCCTCGTCATACTCTGAATTACAACAGTCGTCCTCGTCATACTCTGAATTACAACAGTCGTCCTCGTCATACTCTGATATACAACAGTCCTCATCATACTCTGAATTACTTCAATCATCGTTTGATATACAACCACCATCTACCTCGCTGTCAGAAACCTTTACTACTTCATCTGAAACATCTAGTTTGATAAGCACTGCCTACCCACCTACCACCCCTATTCCAACAACATCTGTAGGTTTCGTCAACACAAACAATAGCTGCCTTTGCCGCTGTTTTCGTAATAATATTTTTAATATGTCCAACACTGCCTTGCAAGAACAAATCGAGAATTTGACAAAAGGTTTATACATTTCAACTGATGTGCTATCTTCCACCATTCGGCGACTCAACAGTGCTGACGATCCTCGACCTTCTGCAACTTATGTTGGTTCAACAGCCATTTTTATTTTTACCATGACATTTGTATTGGTTATAATACCAGACATTATCAATTTGTTTCAGTTTTTGAAACGATGTGCTTCAAATGAGGAGGATGAAAAAAATGCAGCATAGAAAGTAAATGAATATGTGTATAGAAAAAGCAATAAAATAAGACAATGTTAGTCGGTCTTTCTCAAACGCAAGGTTATTGGGTGGGCATGTTTTGCTGTCGAAAAATAGCTTTTCCTAGCAAAGACACTTGTTAACTAAGTGCAACAAATATAGCATTTTTAGTGTTGTCTTTGTAGTGAAAAAAACCCGGGGCCATTGCAGAAGTGCTTTTAAGAGTTTGAGGTTAATGATCTAAAAGGTTGTATAACCTACAGAGGCAGATCCAGGATTTAGAGAAAGGAATCATCAGTTTAGTTATTTGGGGCGTAGATGGCACCACACTTCTTCAGTAGTTGGTTGGTAGCCTACTCATCCCATCTATAATTCTTTGGTATATGTTAATTAATTTACAATCTCTTTGATATTTAACTTTGAACTGTAAATTAAAATCATCTAATCCCTTAACTAATCTCTTTGAACAATTCACATCAAAGTGATAATTAATACCTGTTTGAGTATTGTTAATTAAGACTTGGTCTGACCGATTAAAAAAAATCTGACCGAGTATGTAGTGTAATCTGGCCGAGTACGTAGTGTAATCTGGCCGAGTACGTAGTGTAATCTGGCCGAGTTGGTAGTGTATATTGGTCCTACTCAGTAATGGTCCGACCTGTCATGTAGGGCCTATTCTTAGAGAAAGTGGGGGCTCTGAAATAACAACATTAATACCCCCAAAAATAGGGGGGGGGGGTGGGAGAGGTGGGGGATTGGCTCGAGCCTGGGAGACCCACTCTTGGATCCGCCCCTGACCCAGTGTCTATTTTATTATAAGTAGAATATTTTCTTTGTTAACCATTTGCAACATCACAGTATTTTTATATCATGTACATGGTGGATCATGGCGAAACTATCTAGTTGGACACTGGACACGATTTATTTGATGTTTCTCTTCATCATTTACCCGGTAATATGTAGGCCTACAAATCGGTTACAACAAATGGTTTCTTGTCCAACCACACTATCTAACCAGTTAAAGTTCACGTTAGACTGTACTTGATACAATCATTTGCATACAATTAATAAGTGGGGTGGGTCCATTAGTAAGCAGGGCGTGTCTCACTTGTCAACATATGACGTGTCTAAAATCAGGATAGTTACAGTCAAATTTTTATTTTTTCAAAAATATCGGACCAATCTAAAAGACAATTTTTCAAAAACAAAACAGACCGATTTGACTCTTATAAAAATGACGTATATGGAAAGACAAATTTGACAAATTACTAAAATAGCCAATAGCCAAAGTCTCGTCTTTTAATGAGAAGTCCGCTTTGTCTTTAACATTGGTCTGCGTATTTTTGTCTACAATTAAATTAGGAAGTTTACAAGCTTTCCACAGTTTGTAATTAGTCCGAGTTGACATTGTGTAGCCGAGTCGTCTTGTATTTTATTATCCCAATGTGTTAAGTGAACTAGTGTAGCAAGACACTGCGAAACGAACTTGATCACACTGACCTAGTTTACTACACAATGTTATTCGCTGTTAAAACATCAGTATATTATTATCATGTCGCAGTCGAAAAACACGTGTAGCATCTGTTTAAATGAGTGTATGCAGCCACGAACTTTAAAATGTACTCATAAATTCTGTGAAGATTGTGTAGCGGATTATGAAAAGCAATTCAAACATGAGGAATGTTTCCCATGCCCAATGTGCAGGATGGATATTAGTATTAAAACAGAGTCGACGGAGACGAGTGAAGCCGGAAGTACAAGTGGTTTAATAAAGGAATACTGTCATGCGCATGGTGAAGTTGTAGAAAACTACTGTATAGATTGCAAGCGATTTGTTTGTCAACGTTGCTGCCTTACGACCCACAAACCTCACAAAATGACAACTCTAGAGGAAAAATATCCTGAAAGTATGAACGAATTTCAATCTGCAAGACAACAACTTGAAGCACAATTACCTAAGTTTAATCAGTTTTCAAACCAATTGAAAAAGAAAGTACGTGAAATTCAGAAGTCCGGGGAAGAAGCATGTAAAGACGTTGATGTTCACATTCAAGAATTAACTCGTGCTCTGGCAAAAGTCGGAGAAGACATGAAGACTGATATCTGGGAGAAGTGCCTCACAGAGGAATCTAAAATGAATGATCATCTCAGCCAATCTGCTAATGGTACTCAGACAATTTTAGCAAATCTGAAATATGCTGATTATGTGAAAGATCAACCCCTTTCGGAAATTGAAGATTTTAAATCAGTTATGCTCAGTAATAAACGAAGTAATGAAAGGCGAAATTTTAGTATTGACGATTTCAATCGTCCTAATCTCTCTAAACGTACATATCACCAACACGATCTTAAGTCTCTGGTGGGAGATATTCGTGTCATAAAACCAAATAGCAGCGTATTTTATAAAAACAATGCTTTAGGATGGTAAGATCTGTTAAAGTTGTTTGTCATTATCAAAAATCCCTACTTTTTTGGATTTTATCTTTTATTGTGTTATTTGATAGTGATACAGATTCAATCACTTTCATTGGGATTTTTAACAACTGAAAGTCAATCTGATTACCATTTTGAAGACATTGCTTTCATAACTTTTCATAACCATTTGTGAGATATTATTATAAGTGCAAAGTTGCAGAGTTACTGTTATTATTTCATTCCTTTTTAGTTATGAATTGTTTTTCTGTAAAGGATTAAAAACATGTACAGTATGCCTACAATAAAACGAACAATCCAAGATTTCATTCCAAAAAAAAACATACGCTTTTTATGTTCTAAATTCTTAAAATCGAGCAATTGTTAGCTCAAAATAAAGATACAGTTATTGCAGTTTGATGCAATTTCAGCATCCGTCGTATTCCGGCAAACCTGTCTAAATGTTTTGTGAAATTTTAGGTCTTGTTGTTGCATGAATTTAGATATTCCCTGTCGTATCATCAAGAAATTATTTAAGTGTATGGAAGATATCTGTAATGTATCGATTGAAGTTGCCATATTATATATTTTATGTAATGCCAATAATATTTTATTTCGCTTTGGAATATAAGACAATATTTCAATTCAAGTGCCTTCAGTTTAGATCAAACTTATTTTTAGTTATTTAATAACAGAACAACTGCTCTTAGTAACTTAAGAAAATATTTAGTATTAGTAGAATAATTGAGAAATATCTCTATAAAAGTTATGTTTATATTTCACCTCTAATCTCTCCTTGTATTTTAATGATGACCAATAATTTTTTGTAAAATTTGTATTAAGTTATTCTTTCTTTTGTTTAGAGTATGGCAATTCCATATTATAGTAATTCCTTAATCTAAGACAGTGGTATTTACTGGTATTGTTTTTCAATTTATTTTGTAGTGTGTAGTATTTTAAAAGTAGCTTAAAAAAAGTTGTTATTTTGATGATAAAATGTTTCGTTTTTGCTTATTGTTGACTGTACCTAACAGTTACGGGCCCATTTTCAAGACCATATTGCTATGTTTCCGTTCGTAAGTTAATACATGTAGTTAGAAGTCGGCGTTTAGAATCCTCACGCTACCAGGTTATGGATGCAATTCTGGGCACCGATTATTTACACGCTAATTGAAGATAGTCCACGGATTAGCACATTCTCTGATCTCTATGGTTTACTTTAATGTGGGCCTCTATATGAAGGATTCCGGATGGATTTGTCTGTATGAAATCAAATCAGAAGAAGTGCCTATATGTTTTGCTCTTTATAAAATTCTCAAAATGGTTTACAGAAACTGCCGAGGATTGTCGATTGATTCACTTCGTGTTCGGGAGCCTTACTCATTATTATTCTCTCTATCATGACAGAGTTTTCTCTTAGTTTTTAGGTCAAAATTTTTACGAATTCAACGATTCTTCGTAGGTCAAATTTTGAAATTAACGATTACTTTATCTTTCATAATTTGTTTTGACTGTTTTGTCAAAATAAAGAGCAAAGAAAGTGAAAAGCACGAGGTTTAGACATAACAAATCAGAAATATATAGTTCAACACGACCTACCATTTTGGTAGACTGCACAGATTAAGATCGACGTTCGGAAGAATATGATGTGCTTGATTTGCTTGAGCGCCAATGAAAAGGATTCATTGTTAAATTGTGGACATGGATTGTGTGAAAATTGTCTAACGAAATATAAAAAGGAGGACTCGTGGTGTAATGGTGAATTTTCATGTCCTGTGTGTAAAAAAGAAGGCATAAAAGATAAAAGTGAAAGTGATATGGAAGTTCAAATAGATGGAGGTAAAAGTGATGTTGAAAATATTGAATACTGTTATGCGCATGATCGTGAACATTTGAACAAATTTTGTATCACATGCAAGAAATTGGTTTGTGATACGTGTATTAAAACAAAACACGAAAATCATTCTACATCAACAATGGAATCCAAACGCCCAGATATTATATCCGAATTTCAAAACGCAGAACGAGATTTGGAAATTCAGGTCACCAAGTTTGATCATTATTCAGAACAGGTACGTTCTCAATTTGCATCTATAAATAGAATTGGAGAAACATCATGTGCCGAGGTGGACACGCGTGTACAGGAATACATAAAAGCCATTACGGATGTAGCTAGTGAAATGAAGTCAAAGATTTGGGAAAAGTGTCTGAAAGAAGAAAAGAAACTGGATGAAAAGTTGATGCAATCGTCTATAGCTAAACACCAAATTAAAGCTACCTTGAAATATGCGGAAGATGTCCTGAAAGGAAACTCGTTGAAAGAAATTGATCGTTTTAAGATTGGTATGAAGAGACAGAAGAAGAGCAATGACTTGCGAGACTTTAACGAGCCCGTGATGAAAATCCCTCGCTTAACATACGATAGGCAAATTGAAAAGGATGTCATTCAGAACCAAATGGGGAGTATTCATGTGATTCCCCAAATGCATAACTGAGGTCATATTCTGAAAATTTAGATCAAATGGATGTAAAATAAATCAACTGAGAAGATACACTACACGGGCACTGATTAGATAGAAATCATCCTAAAATTTTGTTTGTGTTCCGTGTATGGGGAAACGGTAAAGTTATTAATGCTAATTCTGTTTTGAGATTAATTTTAAAAAATGTTTCATTTGTATTATTTACCTTTTTTTATCTTTTTATGTGAAATGTACATGACAATGGGATATAGTTAGTTCTTTTGAAGATCCACGAGGGAAATGGATTATTTTTTTAGCTGTTTGTTTAAAAAAAAAAAGATAAAAGTTGTATTACAATTCCTGTTCTTATCTGTTGGTTACATGAAAATAAAACAGTATTAAAAAACCGTGTTTCTGAAACAGTTTTTTCGTATCTGTGACGGCCGGGGCTGTCAAATTGCCCTTTACAGAGAGTCCACATAGCTGAAATATCATGCATATTTATCATACCGATACGCCAATTACTCTGCTTGGGAAAAAATCTTTAGGATTTAGGGTTTAAGATGTTTAATATTCACTCTCCCCTAGCATCTTATAGTGCTAACATTTATTACAATAAACACATATTAGATACCAGTAAACACTAAATACTTTCTCATGATTATTGCCTGTCGTTTTCCTAGTTTAGGGTGTTGAATATTCAGTCTCCCCTAGCATCTTATAGTGCTAATATTTATTACAATAAGCACATATTAGATACCAGTAAACACTTAATACTTTCTCATGATTATTGCCTTTCGCTGTTCTGTTTTATGCTGTTTAATATTTAGTTTCCCCTAGCATCTTATAGTGCTAATATGTATTACAATAAGCACATATTAGATACCAGTAAACACTAAATACTTTCTCATGATTATTGCCTTTCGTTGTTTTGTTTAGGATGGTAATAATTTAGTCTCCACTAGCATCTTATAGTGCTAATATTTATTACAATAAGCACATATTAGATACCAGTAAACACTTAATACTTTCTCATGATTATTGCCTTTCGTTGTTTTGTTTAGGATGGTAATAATTTAGTCTCCACTAGCATCTTATAGTGCTAATATTTATTACAATAAGCACATATTAGATACCAGTAAACACTTAATACTTTCTGATAATCATATTTTATTGTCCTGTTTTATGCTGTTAATTATTCAGATCCACTAGCATCTTATAGTGCTAATATTTATTACAATAAGCACATATTAGATACCAGTAAACACTTAATACAATCTCATAACTATTGCCTTTCAATGTCCTGGTTTAGGATGGTAATAATTCAGTCTCCCCTAGCATCTTATAGTGCTAATATTTATTACAATAAGCACATATTAGATACCAGTAAACACTATATACTTTCTCAGAATTATTGCCTTTTGTTGTCCTGGATTAGGGTGTTTAATATTCAGTCTCTACTAGCATCTTATAGTGCTAATATTTATTACAATAAGCACATATTACATACCAGTAAACACTAGATACTTTCTCATGATTATTGCCTTTTGTTGTCCTGGATTAGGGTGTTTAATATTCAGTCTCTACTAGCATCTTATAGTGCTAATATTTATTACAATAAGCACATATTAGATACCAGTAAACACTAGATACTTTCTCATGATTATTGCCTTTTGTTGTCCTGGATTAGGGTGTTTAATATTCAGTCTCTACTAGCATCTTATAGTGCTAATATTTATTACAATAAGCACATATTACATACCAGTAAACACTAAATACTTTCTCATAATTATAACCTTTCATTGTCCTGGATTAGGGTGTTTAATATTCAGTCTCCGCTAGCATCTTATAGTGCTAATATTTATTACAATAAGCACATATTAGATACCAGTAAACACTAGATACTTTCTCATGATTATTGCCTTTTGTTGTCCTGGATTAGGGTGTTTAATATTCAGTCTCTACTAGCATCTTATAGTGCTAATATTTATTACAATAAGCACATATTACATACCAGTAAACACTAGATACTTTCTCATGATTATTGCCTTTTGTTGTCCTGGATTAGGGTGTTTAATATTCAGTCTCTACTAGCATCTTATAGTGCTAATATTTATTACAATAAGCACATATTACATACCAGTAAACACTAAATACTTTCTCATAATTATAACCTTTCATTGTCCTGGATTAGGGTGTTTAATATTCAGTCTCCGCTAGCATCTTATAGTGCTAATATTCATTACAATAAGCACATATTAGATACAAGTAAATACTAAATACTTTCTCATAATTATAACCTTTCATTGTCCTGGTTTAGGGTGTTTAATATTCTGTCTCCCCTAGCATCTTATAGTGCTAATATTCATTACAATAAGCACATATTAGATGACTAGAATGTTCAACGAGATGAGGGAAATTAGGTCAAGCGTGCAGGACATCGCTGGTCTGAATACACAGGTAATCGAATTAACAACTACAGTAAAAGAGTTATCAGCTGAAATATTGAATCTGAGGAACGAAAATGCCGGATTTAAAGAAGAAATTACAAGAAGCCAAATGGTTTGTGAGAGACTGGAAGAGAAGATAGACAGAAGTGAAAATAAATGGAGACAGAACAACATGTTGTTATATGGAGTAAAGGCAGATAACTCCTCCCAGGTTGAAAACAAGGTGAGAGAATTTTTCTCAGAAAAATTACGAATAGATAGTCCCTCACTGGAATTAGACTCGTGCTATTCCATGAACATTAGACCTAACGATAGACAACAAAACAGCAGACTGAATCCAATAATGGTTAGATTTGCAAAACTCAAGGACAAGAAACTTGTGTACGAAAAAGTGATGAATTTAAAGGACAAAAACTATAAAGTGTCAAATGATTTTTCCTATTTGGTTCGACAGAAACGAAAAAAACTGGTGAAACATATGCTCGCAGCACGCGAAGAGGGACAGGAAGCAACATTGAAATATGATAAACTCATGATAAACCGAAAACTTTACACTTTAGAAGATTTGGAACTTTGAGATGAAAATCAGAATCTTAAGGCATGGCAACATGGCAGACTGAACATTGTTTTTTGGAACACTAATGGACTAAAACCAAAACTTGAGTTTGGCGATTATATTAACTACCTTAAAGGATTTGATATTGTAGGTTTGGTGGAGACTTGGTGTGGAGAGATAGATATCAGTGACAAATTTCCACTACACTCTCTTTATAACTGCATAAGGGGAAATGGTAAAAGAAGAGGTGGTGTCATCACATTAGTAAGAACGGATTTACTTCCAGGAACTGAAAGAATTTTCCACGAATTTAGTGAATCAATATTTTTGAAATTAGACAAAGAATTTTTTGGCTGCGAAAGTGATATCATTTTTGGTTGTGTGTACATTGCCCCAGCTAATTCAGTAATTCATGAAGATAGAAGCGGAATTGATGATTTCGAAGAAAAGTTATTACTGATTAACGCTAAGTTTCCAAATAGCTCACTTTTAGTGGGAGGTGACTTTAATGCACGTACCGGAGAATTACAAGATTTTATACATCAGGACTCTACCAAATATCTATCAGCGTTAGAAAATGCAGATTATGAAGTGGATACTTTTGACCGACCCAGAAACTCACAAGACTCAGAAGTGAATGTATACGGACTTGAACTTTTATCAGTTTGTGCCTCTTTCGGCATCCACATTGCAAATGGCAGACTCCATGATGATTCTCAAGGGAATCTTACTTGTATAAAATATAATGGGGCCTCAGTGGTTGACTATGTTCTGGCATCCACAGATATTTTTGATAAAATTGAATATTTTAAAGTTGAAGCTAGATCAGAGTCAGACCACTTACCCCTTGAATTGAAATTTTGTCATGGACTTAACCCGCTTGCAACTGTGGAGGCAGAAAATATATGTAAGCTTACACCATATCACAAATTGGTTTGGAATGCGACAAAAGCCGACCAATTCAAGCATAACACTGCGAACAAATTTGATGAATTTTACAATGATTTCCAAAACAATTTATTGCTTAATGGCAACATTGAGTCGGCTTTGGTCCATTTACAAACCTTTATTAAATCACAGGCAAATGAAATGTTATTAAGACACAAACCATTGTTGAAAGTTGTTCAAGGGAGACAACCACTTTGGTTTGATGAACAATGCCAACTTGCTAAGAAAGAGAAATATTCTGCACTCAATAATCTAAGGCAACTTAAATCTGACAATCATGTGGCAAATTATAATGAGACTACCAAATTATTCAAAAAACTCTGTCTTAGCAAGAAACAGGTATACCAAACAGAAATGTATGACAAACTTTTGAGAAATCTTAATGATGCTACCAGCTTTTGGAATACTCTCAGAAATGTCAAAGGTAAAAAAAGTATTATTTGTGAGTCAATCACACCAAGCGAATGGGCACAATATTTTAGTAATCTATTCAATGTCGACATAGACCCCACCCCTCTTAATGATGGCAATCAGGAGCCTTGCATAGAAATAGGCGATAATTTAAACGGACTAGATCACTTGAACAGCCCAATATCTGAGCATGAAGTCTGTGTCTGCATTAATAATGCCAAAAGTGGCACAGCCCCTGGACCGGACGGCATTGGCATTGACTTCCTGAAAACAACATCTACAATTATTGTGCCAGCCATAACGCTTTTGTTTAATGCTGTTTTTGACAGTAAACATTTTCCTGAATCTTGGTCCAAAGGTCTGATAACTCCTATCTTTAAGAAAGGGTTGAAATCTGATATAAACAATTATAGGGCAATCTCTTTACTGGATAATCTTGGTAAAATTTACACCGCTGTCTTAAACAACAGATTGAAAGAATGGTCTGAGTGTACACATCAATATGAAGAGGCCCAAGCAGGGTACAGGGCCGGATACTCCACTGTAGACCAGATATTCAGTCTACATGGACTTGTACAAAAATACCTTTCACGCCCTAAAGGCAGAATATACAGCCTATTCGTAGATTTTTCTAAAGCTTTCGATTCTGTAAATCGTCAAAAGTTGATGGCAATACTTATTTCAAAAGGCTTACAAGGTAAAATGTATAATACATTAAGGTCCATGTATAAAACCGTCTCGTCCAGTGTTAAGCTCGGTAACTCTATCACACCATTTTTTCAATGTAATACAGGGGTACGTCAAGGCTGCATAATTAGTCCACTGTTATTCTGTTTTTATATAAACGAGCTTATATATATGTTGCAAAACACAGAAAATGTGAAAGGTATTTTTACTGTTCAAGAGGTTAACGACATCTTACTTTTGTTGTATGCCGACGACCTGTCCTTATTGGCAGATACCGTCGGAGATCTTCAAAGGAAGATAAGTGTCCTCGAACAATTTTGTCAGAAATTTAATTTAAGTGTTAACACTGATAAGACAAAGGTTATTGTATTTCGTAATGGTGGTGCATTGCGAAAAAATGAAAAATGGTATTTCAAGGGCACACAATTATGTACTGTGACCTACTATAATTATCTAGGTCTTTGCTTCTCGTCCAGACTAATGTGGTCAAAATGTCTAAGTGATCTTGCAGCAAAAGCAAAAAAGGCTCTCATTCCGATCCAGGCATTAATTATTAAAACTGGACATCCAGCTATTCAAATTATGTTCAAAATTTTTGATGCAATAATTAAGCCCATATTAACCTATGGAGCTCAAGTTTGGGGCTTTCAGTTCAGACCTGAAATAGAAAGAGTGCACACTAGCTTTTGCAAATTCACTTTAGGCATTCATAAAACCAGCACAAATTTAGGGACTTTAGGCGAATGTGGCCGCCCTCCTTTAAGTGTATTTTATATGTCACTTTGTATTAAGTATTGGTGTAGGTTAGTGAATATGCCTCTGACAAGATACCCAAAGCAAGTATACAACATGTTGAAACAGCATGACTCAGTAGGCAGAAATAACTGGGCTACCCAATTACGATTGTTATTGTTTTCATTAGGCTATGGTTTTCTCTGGTACTGTGATACCATAGGCCAGATAAATGCATTTGTACATGACTTTAAACAGCGTCTAAAAGACATTAACTTACAGGAATGGTCTGCAAAATTGTTGGAAAGTAATAGCCTAACTAATTACAAACATTTTAAGGTTTGCATAAGTTTGGAGTCTTACTTGACCTCTAATATAAGTTTTCATCAGAAAAGAAATATAACTAAATTAAGGCTTAACCTGTTTCCATTGGCTAAAAACCTTTTTACACGGAAACAATGTAAAAACTCTAAATGTCTGTTATGTGACTCTCAATGTGAGGATATTGTTCATTTCATGCTGATTTGTGATAAATTAGAAGCTACAAGAAAAATGTACATTCCAAAAAGGTACCTAGACAAGAGATTTGCAACAGAAAATTTCAGAAAAATTTGTAATATAACTAACAACAGTATTTTAAGCTCCATCTCAAGATATATTGATCTAGCTTTCGAGGTCAGAAACAACCAGAACTAGTATCACATATCATGAGTATTATGATATGTTAAATTATGTTAAATAGTAGTTATAACTACTAGATGTTAAAAGTGTGTGTGCGTCCATGTTTATCGAACCTGTGATATTGTAAACTTATGAATTTCTTTGTAACTATGGCTTCGGCCAACATTACTTGAAATAAACTATTATTATTATTATTAGATACAAGTAAACACTAATTACTTTCTCATAATTATAACCTTTCATTGTCCTGGTTTAGGGTGTTTAATATTCAGTCTCCCCTAGCATCTTATAGTGCTAATATTTATTACAATAAGCACATATTAGATACCAGTAAACACTAAATACTTTCTCATGATAATTGCCTTTTGTTATCCTGGTTTAGGGTGTTTAATATTCAGTCTCCACTAGCATCTTATAGTGCTAATATTTATTACAATAAGCACATATTAGATACCAGTAAACACTAAATATTTTTTTATGATTATTGCCTTTCGTTGACTTGGTTTAGGGTGTTTATTTTTCAGTCTCCCCTAGCATCTTATAGTGCTAATATGTTTCAAAACAAGCACATATTAGATACCAGTAAACACTAAATATTTTTTTATGATTATTGCCTTTCGTTGTCCTGGTTTAGTGTGTTAAATATTTAGTCTCCCCTAGCATCTTATAGTGCTAATATTCATTACAATAAGCACATATTAGATACCAGTAAACACTTATTAATTTCTTATGATTATTGCCTTTCGTTGTCCTGGTTTAGGGTGTTTAATATTTAGTCTCCACTAGCATCTTATAGTGCTAATATTCATTACAATAAGCACATATTAGATACCAGTAAACACTTAATACTTTCTCATGATTATTGCCTTTCGTTGTCCTGTTTAGGATGGTAATAATTTAGTCTCCACTAGCATCTTATAGTGCTAATATTTATTACAATAAGCACATATTAGTTAACAGTAAACACTAAATACTTTCTCATGATTATTGCCTTTCGTTGTTCTGTTTAGGATGGTAATAATTTAGTCTCCCCTGGCATCTTATAGTGCTAATATTCATTACAATAAGCAAATATTAGATACCAGTAAACACTTATTAATTTCTTATGATTATTGCCTTTCGTTGTCCTGGTTTAGGGTGTTTAATATTTAGTCTCCCCTAGCATCTTATAGTGCTAATATTCATTACAATAAGCACATATTAGATACCAGTAAACACTTAATAATTTCTTATGATTATTGCCTTTCGTTGTCCTAGTTTAGGGTGTTTGATATTTAGTCTCCACTAGCATCTTATAGTGCTAATATTCATTACAATAAGCACATATTAGATACCAGTAAACACTTAATACTTTCCCATTATTATTGCCTTTCGTTGTCCTGGTTTGGGGTGTTTAATATTCAGTCTCCCCTAGCATCTTATAGTGCTAATATTTATTACAATAAGCACATATCAGATACCAGTAAACACTAGATACTTTCTCATGATTATTGCCTTTAGTTGTCCTGGTTTAGGTTGTGTAATATTCAGTCTCCCCTAGCATCTTATAGTGCTAATATTCATCACAATAAGCACATATCAGATACCAGTAAACACTAGATACTTTCTCATGATTATTGCCTTTAGTTGTCCTGGTTTAGGGTGTTTAATATTCAGTCTCCACTAGCATCTTATAGTGCTAATATTTATTACAATAAGCACATATTAGATACCAGTAAACACTAAATATTTTTTTATGATTATTGCCTTTCGTTGACTTGGTTTAGGGTGTTTATTTTTCAGTCTCCCCTAGCATCTTATAGTGCTAATATGTTTCACAACAAGCACATATTAGATACCAGTAAACACTAAATATTTTTTTATGATTATTGCCTTTCGTTCTCCTTGTTTAGGGTGTTTAATATTCAGTCTCCCATAGCATCTTATAGTGCTAATATTCATTACACTAAGCACATATTAGATACCAGTAAACACTATATACTTTCTCAGAATTATTGTATTTCGTCGTCCTTGTTTAGGGTGTGTAATATTCAGTCTCCACTAGCATCTTATAGTGCTAATATTTATTACAAAAAGCACATATTAGATACCAGTAAACACTAGATACTTTCTCATGATTATTGCCTTTTGTTGTCCTGGATTAGGGTGTTTAATATTCAGTCTCTACTAGCATCTTATAGTGCTAATATTTATTACAATAAGCACATATTACATACCAGTAAACACTAAATACTTTCTCATAATTATAACCTTTCATTGTCCTGGATTAGGGTGTTTAATATTCAGTCTCCGCTAGCATCTTATAGTGCTAATATTTATTACAATAAGCACATATTAAATACAAGTAAACACTAAATACTTTCTCATAATTATAACCTTTCATTGTCCTGGTTTAGGGTGTTTAATATTCTGTCTCCCCAAGCATCTTATAGTGCTAATATTCATTACAATAAGCACATATTAGATACAAGTAAACACTAAATACTTTCTCATGATTATTGCCTTTCGTTGTCCTGTTTAGGATGGTAATAATTTAGTCTCCACTAGCATCTTATAGTGCTAATATTTATTACAATAAGCACATATTAGATACAAGTAAACACTAAATACTTTCTCATAATTATAACCTTTCATTGTCCTGGTTTAGGGTGTTTAATATTCTGTCTCCCCTAGCATCTTATAGTGCTTATATTCATTACAATAAGCTCATATTAGATACCAGTAAACACTAAATACTTTCTCATTATTATTGCCTTTCGTTGTTCTGTTTAGGATGGTAATAATTTAGTCTCCACTAGCATCTTATAGTGCTAATATTCATTACAATAAGCACATATTAGATACCAGTAAACATGAATAATTTTCTCATGATTATTGCCTTTCGTTTCTCCGGGGTTTTTTTTCGTTATAATTTAGTCTCCATTATCATCTTATAGTGCTAATATTTATTACAATAAGCACATAATATTAGATTCCAGTAAACACTAAATACTTTCTGATAATTATAACCTTTCATTGTCCTGGTTTAGGGTGTTTAATATTCAGTCTCCCATAGCATCTTATAGTGCTAATATTCATTACACTAAGCACATATTAGATACCAGTAAACACTATATACTTTCTCAGAATTATTGTATTTCGTCGTCCTTGTTTAGGGTGTGTAATATTCAGTCTCCACTAGCATCTTATAGTGCTAATATTTATTACAATAAGCACATATTAGATACCAGTAAACACTAGATACTTTCTCATGATTATTGCCTTTTGTTGTCCTGGATTAGGGTGTTTAATATTCAGTCTCTACTAGCATCTTATAGTGCTAATATTTATTACAATAAGCACATATTACATACCAGTAAACACTAAATACTTTCTCATAATTATAACCTTTCATTGTCCTGGATTAGGGTGTTTAATATTCAGTCTCCGCTAGCATCTTATAGTGCTAATATTTATTACAATAAGCACATATTAGATACAAGTAAACACTAAATACTTTCTCATAATTATAACCTTTCATTGTCCTGGTTTAGGGTGTTTAATATTCTGTCTCCCCTAGCATCTTATAGTGCTAATATTCATTACAATAAGCACATATTAGATACAAGTAAACACTAATTACTTTCTCATAATTATAACCTTTCATTGTCCTGGTTTAGGGTGTTTAATATTCTGTCTCCCCTAGCATCTTATAGTGCTTATATTCATTACAATAAGCTCATATTAGATACCAGTAAACACTAAATACTTTCTCATGATTATTGCCTTTCGTTGTTCTGTTTAGGATGGTAATAATTTAGTCTCCACTAGCATCTTATAGTGCTAATATTCATTACAATAAGCACATATTAGATACCAGTAAACATGAATAATTTTCTCATGATTATTGCCTTTCGTTTCTCCGGGGTTTTTTTTCGTTATAATTTAGTCTCCATTATCATCTTATAGTGCTAATATTTATTACAATAAGCACATATTAGATACCAGTAAACACTAACTACTTTCTCATGATTATTGCCTTTTGTCTTCCTGGTTTACGGTGTTTAATATTCAGTCTCCCCTAGCATCTTATAGTGCTAATATTTATTACAATAAGCACATATTAGATACCAGTAAACACTAACTACTTTCTCATGATTATTGCCTTTCAATGTCCTGGTTTAGGATGGTAATAATGTAGTCTCCACTAGCATCTTATAGTGCTAATATTCATTACAATAAGCACATATTAGATACCAGTAAACACTTAATACTTTCTCATATTTATTGCCTTTCGTTGTCATGTTTTATGCTGTTTAATATTTAGTCTCCCCTAGCATCTTATAGTGCTAATATTCATTACAATAAGCACATATTAGATACCAGTAAACACTTAATACTTTCTCATATTTATTGCCTTTCGTTGTCATGTTTTATGCTGTTTAATATTTAGTCTCCCCTAGCATCTTATAGTGCTAATATTCATTACAATAAGCACATATTAGATACCAGTAAACACTTAATACTTTCTCATATTTATTGCCTTTCGTTGTCATGTTTTATGCTGTTTAATATTTAGTCTCCCCTAGCATCTTATAGTGCTAATATTCATTACAATAAGCACATATTAGATACCAGTAAACACTTAATACTTTCTCATAATTATTGCCTTTCGTTGTCCTGTTTTATGCTGTTTAATATTTAGTCTCCCTTAGCATCTAATAGTGCTAATATTCATTACAATAAGCACATATTAGATACCAGTAAAAACTTAATACTTTCTCATAATTATTGCCTTTCGTTGTCCTGTTTTATGCTGTTTAATATTTAGTCTCCCCTAGCATCTAATAGTGCTAATATTTATTACAATAAGCACATAAAAGATACCAGTAAACACTAACTACTTTCTCATGATTATTGCCTTTCGTTGTCCTGTTTTATGCTGTTTAATATTCTGTCTCTACTAGCATCTTATAGTGCTAATATTTATTACAATAAGCACATATTAGATACCAGTAAACACTAAATACTTTCTCATGATTATTGCCTTTTGTTGTCCTGGTTAAAGGTGTTTAATATTCAGTCCCCACTAGCATCTTATAGTGCTAATATTTATTACAATAAGCACATATTACATACCAGTAAACACTTAATACTTTCTCATGATTATTGCCTTTTGTTGTCCTGGTTAAAAGTGTTTAATATTCAGTCCCCACTAGCATCTTATAGTGCTAATATTTATTACAATAAGCACATATTACATACCAGTAAACACTTAATACTTTCTCATGATTATTGCCTTTTGTTGTCCTGGTTAAAGGTGTTTAATATTCAGTCCC
This sequence comes from Lottia scabra, assembly GCA_029955415.1. Lineage (NCBI taxonomy): Eukaryota > Metazoa > Mollusca > Gastropoda > Lottiidae > Lottia > Lottia scabra. The sequence continues at coordinate 11,668,936 of JARJEI010000009.1, forward strand.
CACTAGCATCTTATAGTGCTAATATTTATTACAATAAGCACATATTACATACCAGTAAACACTAAATACTTTCTCATGATTATTGTCTTTTGTTGTCCTAATCTAGGGTGTGTAATATTCAGTCTCCCCTAGCATCTTATAGTGCTAATATTCATTACAGTAAGCACATATTACATACCAGTAAACACTTAATACTTTCTCATGATTATTGCCTTTCGTTGTCCTGGTTTAGGATGGTAATGATTTAGTCTCCCCTAGCATCTTATAGTGCTAATATTTATTACAATAAGCACATATTAGATACCAGTAAACACTTAATACTTTCTCATGATTATTGCCTTTTGTTTTCCTGGTTTACGGCGTGTAATATTCAGTCTCCCCTAGCATCTTATAGTGCTAATATTCATTACAGTAAGCACATATTAGATACCAGTAAACACTTAATACTTTCTCATGATTATTGCCTTTCGCTGTTCTGTTTATGCTTTTTAATATTCAGTCTCCCCTAGCATCTTATAGTGCTAATATTCATTACAATAAGCACATATTAGATACCAGTAAACACTTAATACTTTCTCATGATTATTGCCTTTTGTCTTCCTGGTTTAGGGTGTTTAATATTCAGTCTCCACTAGCATCTTATAGTGCTAATATTCATTACAATAAGCACATATTAGATACCAGTAAACACTTAATACTTTCTCATGATTATTGCCTTTTGTTTTCCTGGTTTATGGCGTGTAATATTCAGTCTCCCCTAGCATCTTATAGTGCTAATATTCATTACAATAAGCACATATTAGATACCAGTAAACACTTAATACTTTCTCATGATTATTCCCTTTCGCTGTCCTGTTTTATGCTGTTTAATATTCATTCTCCCCTGGCATCTTATAGTGCTAATATTCATTACAATAAGCACATATTAGATACCAGTAAAAACTAAATACTTTCTCATAATTATTGCCTTTCGCTCTCCTGTTTTATGCTGTTTAATATTTAGTCTCTACTAGCATCTTATAGTGCTAATATTTATTACAATAAGCACATATTAGATACCAGTAAACACTAAATACTTTCTCATGATTATTGCCTTTTGTTATCCTGGTTTAGGGTGTTTAATATTCAGTCTCCACTTGCATCTTATAGTGCTAATATTTATTACAATAAGCACATATTAGATACCGGTAAACACTTAATACTTTCTCATTATTATGCTTTTCGTTGTCCTGGTTTAGGGTGTTTAATATTCAGTCTCCCCTAGCATCTTATAGTGCTAATATTCATTACAATAAGCACATATTAGATACCAGTAAATATCTAATATTCTTTCACGATGATATAGTTTTCTTTTAATTACTCATTGGATGTGCCACATTTAGTGTTCCCCTAGCACACTATTTGTGGCCTTTTTGATAATAATTGAATACATTACCTGTTGTTGCTGTACCTCACCATTTGATAATGATATTTATTTGAATTTTAACATTTATATATTCTTTAGTCTGTTGCCATGTTTATAGATTGATTGGTGTTACTATAGAATTGTTGATGTCACTACCATCAATCGTTAAGTTTAATCAAAGTAGAAACTGCCACTTTCAACAATTAGCTTTTATAATGACAATTGGCTTTATATTTTAATCTCTTTATTGATTAAGACTTTTAATCGGTTTTAAATTAAAATCATAGGCTGTTTAAATTTCAGTTATTATCTCATTTCTGTTACCTTCGGTTAAATTGTAAATGATTATTTTGCACTTGTTCATTATTCTATTTATACGTCTACAAATAAATAAGATATTTCAATCAAAATACATATAGGTAGTAATTTTGGAACTGTGTAAAAATAAAAGCCTGATAACTTTAAGTTATAATCTCTGTATTGTTTTCTTGTTGGTATATATTTTGTTATGTTTTATTCTCTTGCCTTTACATCTGATGACGACACGTGTATCTGTGTTGAAACGTTATGTGCCTAACTGTATTAAAGAAGTGTGTTATATTCCATAATATTGTCTTGTGTTTTGTTATATGTGCTCCTCGCTTCTATATGTCGTTCAAATCTTATAACTTTAAGTTATTGTAATAGTACTAATACTATATAATATTTGTATAAATACATATCTGTACTAATTTTAAAACTGTATGTAAGAAAACTGATAACTTTAAATAATTCTAATATGCTAGTTTATTTAAATATTTTGAAGAATATAATTTTTTTTTAAGATGAATATTGATTATGATCTTTTAATTAAAGTTGTAAAACGATTTATGTTCTCTAAACACAATCACAGTTAAAGCTAATTGTTTATAATAAAGTTTCTCGATTGATTAATGTCTATAATCTCTTCAAATGACAGAAATCAACAAATCAACAAGCATCGTGATTCTTTTATAACACTAATCATTTTACAAACATGTATTCCTAAAATATAAAACATGACATCACTCCACAACGATCAGATTTAAGAATTAAAAAAATATAAATTTAATTTTGTTTATTGCATATTAGCATCACAAAGTTTGTAAACATAACCTTAACCCTATGCCAGTGTCCTCTATTTGAATAGCAACTTGTTGCTTTTCAATCACCCTAATCTAAAAAATATAAACAAGTTTTTTTCAAATTTGTCAAGTACTGCATCAGAAAGGAAGTATTCCAGAATATAAATTAATAAGTTCATTCGCAACACGTGGCACCTTTTTAATAAGGAAAAAATGACATAGTGCTGGAGGGTTTTGGTAAAACCTAGTAAGTAACAAAATACTAAATTCGAGATAATCCACACACTGCCAGGAATAAGCAGGTAAATTAGAAACAAAATGTTTTGTATTTTTTTGTGTGTATATCCATGGCAACGCGACTTACCAGGTTTGAAAGTATTTAACTCTTGTAAAGACAAGTGCTTCAATGATTTTTCTCGCGTGAGGATGCCATTTTGTTTGACCATTTTCTGAACTGACATCGTGGCCATCTTTTTGTTACCTTTCCACACAACTAACTCCGGTTTAATGTTGAGTCATGTGCATGATCAGTAAGTTTTTCACAGTGCTAAGAAACATTTAAAAAGGTCCGGTACCCCAGATTTCATTACAATGTATATCGAATTAATGTTATGTATTGATTTTACTTTGAACTTCAAATGTGTAAATGTGTCTCGCACTTCAGCTTCCATTCTATATCTGAATTTGTTTTTTCTATTCTTTCTTTAACATATAATATTGTATATCTAATCATCTTTTCTCGTTACAGTTATATTTGCTTTAACATTTGTATATTTGAATACAGGAAAAGCAGATTTACATAAGTGTATCGTTATTTCATATTGTATTATAATTTGTATTGAACTGTTAAATGAAATAAATATTGTTTAAATCAAATGTGTAAATACAGGTTACATCTTTAATTGAATATTGTGAACATTTTATATTGCGTTGAGTGGGGATACGATATTGCGTTCAGCCTGCATCAACTATCTTCGTTGAGTACGGCCTGATGTGCGACTATTTGCTTGGGTCGGTTGATTGTTTTAAGGAATAAAACACAATTGAAATAACTGACACTTCTAAAGCTCGGGCGTCGTTTCACAAGTATGGCACTCATTTGCTTCATGTGCCTCCATTAAACTAAACAGAGCAACGTATGTATGTAAAAATAACTACAATATAAATTTCAATGTCTTGGTAGAAAGTTCCAACCTTTGAAACATAGTTAACATGCCCGACATTTTAGAATCTGAACAGCTTAACTCTTAACCATGTCAGCTTCAGAGATCAGCATTACCGACCGTCAGAAACTAGGATGTTAAATCTTGATTCTATGTCGGGAGTGAATCCGGACCTTCAGGTTAACACCAGTTTCCCCATATTATTTTTACGAAACCTTAGTAAGAAGCAAAATACATGACAATAAACTTGTTTTAATTCAAGACTTTTCATGTTATGGTATCTTCATTTTAGTCACTTTCATTGGAGTCATCTGAATCATCATCATCTTCAGAATCTGAATCACCATCATCTTCTGAATCACCATCATCTTCATCATCTGAATCACCATCATCTGAATCACCATCATCTGAATCACCATCATCTGAATCATCTGAATCACCATGATCTGAATCACCATCATCTGAATCACCATCATCTGAATCATCTGAATCACCATCATCTGAATCACCATCATCTGAATCACCATCATCTGAATCATCTGAATCACCATCATCTGAATCATCATCATCTGAATCACCATCATCTGAATCATCTGAATCACCATCATCTGAATCACCATCATCTGAATCACCATCATCTGAATCATCTGAATCACCATCATCTGAATCATCTGAACAGACTTTTTCTCCTGCAGTATTCCGACTGTTCACCTCTATATAGAACCGGTCATAAGTTGGTATGTTGGCCAGGGTATCGCTAAAAAGATAACATCGGAGATAACTTGATGCTCCCCAATACGACAATGTCACACAATTATCCATCTGGGTGCATAATTCCGCACAATCGGCCAGGGTAGTAGGTTCTGTAGATTCGAAAATGACTGGTGTTGGATATAAATTACATCGAGCACCCGGAACTAGTACTGAATAGACACACTGGGGATCATCATCACACAGGTTATCACATTCCGCCACGTTGTCGGCATCTACAGATTGAAGAGTATGAGGAGATACGTATATGCCATTCGTATAATTGTAGCTACATCCTGAAATGAAATGTATATAGTAAAAGATAAATTCTTTAAATAGGTGTATGTTTACTATGTATAAGTGATTTCTGGCTTTTATTATGAGCACGAGACCTTTTCGCTGCAACGCAATATTCCCGATAGCGCCTGGGTACCCAACCTTTTGGACTCTTCGTATCCCTATTTTGTTCAAGCAATCTCCCGGTACCCCTTCGCCCATCCTAATTAACATTAAGAGCCAACATGAAGTTCAAAGGATTTTTGTCGGTTGTTGGAATTTGATATTTAAAGGGGAATGTTTAGCAATTTCGAATGTCGATTTTAGCCTTTAATATATGAAAATAGCCTCTAGAACTAGAACTGCACAAAAATCGCATAATCCCTTCAATTATATCCCTTCCTAAATATTTATCTTTCATTTTCTGTATTTGTCTTTTCTAGATAACGCATAGTCTTGCTAAACGGCGAGTCGTATTTTTGACTTTCAAACGCTCATAATTATGGCTACACAGGGATTTGAAGGCTTGAATTTCGAGGGAGAGTTGTGAACATTATAATGGATTATTGTTGTTCATATACAATGGGTAAGGTCAAATCTCGTGTTAGCGTTCCGTGTTAGTGTTAACATAAATTTAACACAACATTAGAACTAATTTTTCTTGTTAATATAGTACTTTTAGGGAGTGAACACGAGAAACCAGTATATCTTTTACATAATTAAGTGTTTCAATATCAATCAAATAAGGTAATATTTATATTTGACCCAGTCCAAATCTTGTGCTGACACCAGTGTTAACACTAACACAGAATTTGACCGCACCCACTGTTATGTAACCGCATGTAATAGTGTGTGTACAATGTTGTCTACACTATGACTAACTGTAACTATTTACGACCAAAGATAACCTGAAATCACTGTGTTAAGTCTAGTGTGAATAATATAGATCTTGAATAACCACTGGGTCAATCTTATTCTTAATTTTAATCCAGATCTAGATCATTCAGATTCAAAGCAAAATAAATCAAATAAATTTACCACCATAAGATACTAGAAATTAATATTTACCCGCATCAGTCAGATTCAATGTTGTTACGGCGAGCAACAGTATGGAAAGCAAAAAGTTATTCATGGTTCTAAATAACTTAAGCAATAACCCCGTGGATACACTGTCGAATGCTAGGTTGGTTGGTAGATGGCAAGTTAACGTTCGCTTCCAGCAGATACTGATATTGCAAACTAGGTAGTTGTTGGTAGTGGTAGTGGTAGTAGTTGGTAGTTGGAATGTTGAATGCTACATTTTCTGACAAATTTATACTAAATACAAATTCCTCCTACTGACCAGATGCTGTCGTTATAACTGTCAATCAATATTATATAACATCAGATCAAAGGATGATATCATACATATAATTTAAATTATTTATATTTTTCTTTTTTATCGTACGGTCGAAATAATGTAAAGATAAAGTTGCAGAATCTACCCAGGAGAGTTGGAAATAAAAGACATTACTGATTCTAAGACTAATGCGTCCTATTTGGATTTGCTTCTCGAAATTGAAAACAACCACGATCTTTGTGTAAGATTGTATGACAAACGTGACGACTTTGATTTTCCTATTGTTAATTTTCCATTCATGTGCAGTAACATACCACAAACGCCTGCTTATGGTACCTACATTTCACAATTGATCAGCTATGCTAGAGCTTGTTCTCTTTATAAGGACTTTCTTGCAAGGGGTCGAATATTAACCGTGAAATTACTGAAATAGGGTTACTTGACACACAAATTTAAAGTTTCTTGTAGAAAATTTTATGGTCGTTACGGAGAACTCCTTGTCAAATACGACAAATCTGTTACATGTACTTGCATTTTGGCGGATTTGTTTAGTCAGGCATGAATGATCTCGTTGCACCTCATGATTTTATATTAGTGGCGGGTGTCGCGCGCGAAGCTGACCACAATTTCTCTTTTCGAAACACCTGATGGTATTTCTCGTATGGGAAGTCCACTAATATATAATTATTGCACCCGATTTTGTCACGCTCTGGACGAGATTTTTGATTAACGGAATTGTTTTGCTTGTACGGATTTTTATTATTTCAAATATGGTAGACTAGTGTGCCATAATAATTTATGATGTATGTATATCTACATCCTTTACAAACTTCTCATAAAATGTACTTTTCTAAATGCAGTGAGAAATAAACTTGCCTCTTTAGAGAAACTTTAAAAAAACGTGGCGAGAAATGTCCTTGACGCAAACGTTGATCGGCAGACTTGTTTTCTCAATTAAATTGAGAGATAGCCGTTGTCCAGATAGTGAAATTGTCTTCGGAATAACATCATTTTAAAGATGGAATTAAGAAAGAATTAAATTGATGTCCATTAAAAATTAAATTTCCATTATTTTTTTCTATAACTGTAACTATGTCTTATTCATTGTCATTATCATTTGTCTGTTTTCTGTGATGATCCAATTTCTTCTTAGATTATCTATGGAAGCACAATAGTGCCACACATATTTTTTTTCAAATCCGATTTAGTAACTCGAATATCAATTTTTTTTCGAAAATCCAACTTACCAACCGGATAAAATTAAAAGATAGATAGACTTAGGTTACTCTATAAAAGTTGACTTAGTAACTCGTAAATTCGACTTAGCCACTCGACAATCCGACTTAGCCACTCGTAAATCCGACTTAGCCACTCGAAAATCGTTACCCAAGTCCCTTAGTTGGATTTGAAAAAAAAAATGAAATATAAATATTATATGTATTTTCATAATTTTCTATCATTTTTGCTTTGTTAAAATATTTGTACACATTTTTATAGCATGCTACTTTTTCTCTTTATTATGTTAATTGTAGGTAGTTAGTAAATTCCTTCTTACATGTATTCAGCAATTTTCATAATTACATGTACATGTATTATCATTTTTCCCTGAAAAAGTCTGTTAACATTTCTATACCATGTTAACATGACTCTCTGTATAATATATTATATTATGTTATTTGTAGTTAGTAAATTCCAGGGAACATTACCTCTGGTAACTGGAATTCTAATAAAGATTTTATTATTGTTATTAACACTGTACGTGAGCTCTTGTATGTCGGAACGAAGGCATTAAAGCACATAAAAATTATGCTGTATGGATTTGAGTGAAATAAATGCCTAATTGTAGAGAAATGCCTCTCATTCAGCTAGAAATATTGAGTCATTATGGCAAATACCAAAACATGGCCATGTACTCCTCGTTTTTACCTAACCATTCAAAACTAATTTAGTTTGATCTAGATAAATTCGGCAATTGTTTGGTGTTGATTGGGTATTTAGAACCAAATTTTGAAAATTCAGTTCTAAAGATTTTGTTTTAAGCTCACTTTGATATAAGAACGGAGTGTCGATTGTATATTCAGTTATTGAATACATCGATAATCCTAAAAGGTTTAATTAGGCGTTAATCTGTAAGATCTTGCCCCATCTGGCGAGGCGTGGATTTTTCCAAAATTTTGTGGGGAACGAATCAGTAAAGTTTGTTTAGTCCGAGTACATCGCGAAACGCTACAGACACGAGTCCCAACACAATGTTATATCCCCCTAGAGAGCAAAAGGAAAAAATGGCCGAGCCGTATTACGTGATTAAATGTTAAATTCGGGATCTCCAACTCTGATTTTTATTATTACCACCTTGTGACCCCATTCAAACATGAGTAGACCGACAAACCAAATACTTTTAGGGGCCAAACGTCCAATCAAAGGGTGGGGGATTAAAAAGTCCCCCCCCCCCCCCCCCACACTGGAAATCTTTACACCGGAGACCCCTATACTGTTATTCCCACATTATTATGTAATCGGAAGCCTTGAAACAAAATTCATAGGTCTGAGTATCTCCTCTAGAAATGAGAATTATATCTTGCTACCTTAATTGCTTCCGAGGACCCCCCCCCCCCCCCCCATGACCTTGTCTACGGATCTGATGGTAGATCCCTTTGACATCGAAAGAAGCCCAGAGGCGTTGTCAATCTAACCGTTACACAGACCAAGAGCAACAGCAACAACTGAACAAACTCCCTTGCTTGCTTTAGGGAAAGCTCTAACATTGGCAAGATGGCTGCAGGTATGGGACCTGATAAGTCCACATCGCTTCCAGCGTCGGTAATAAAAATATCACAGACTGGACTGCATATGGGACTGTTAGATAGTTACAGTTGTTTTCAGCTCTTAAGCCTTTTCAGCCTTAAGCTGAAACGATGAGAGACATCGTGTCAACTATTGAACGATTTGTCGTCTTCTCCATGAGCATACAACCACGTGTCACAGAGAAAAATATAATGAAGGTAAAGATTCATGACTATGAATGATGTTTTTGCTCATTAAAGCATGCAAGGTTCGAGAAATAAATAGTGTGTTTTTCAAATATTTCTCATTAATTAAAATACCTGTTTTTATTTCGGGGGAAAGGTTCCGTGAACACCAGCTGACTGCAGCTCTGGGCTGCCGCATGGTTTATAGTATCAGCCGGCTTTTATTTTGGGGGGATAGGAGCCCAGTCCAGATAAAATCCCCCATTTTCCGTCTCTTGCCTCCGTCGGCTGTAATTATTATGACATAAAAATTGTCCGTGTTTCCGTGACAAAAAAGGGCACATTTTCGCCCCCATCGCCCCCTCAGGTGAGAGGCAGGGGGGGATGGGGATCGCCCCCTGCCCCCGTGGTTCCAGCGCCCATGACAATAAGCACATATTAGATACCAGTAAACACTAAATACTTTCTCATGATTATTGCCTTTCGATGTCCTGGTTTAGGGTGTTTAATATTCAGTCTTCCCTAGCATCCTATAGTGCTAATATTCATTACAATAAGCACATATTAGACACCAGTAAACACTAAATACTTTCTCTTGATTATTGTCTTTCGTTGTCTTGGTTTCGGGTGTTTAATATTCAGTCTCCCCTAGCATCTTATAGTGCTAATATTCATTACAATAAGCACATATTAGACACCAGTAAACACTTAATAATTTCTTATGATTATTGCATTTCGCTGTCTTGGTTTAGAGTGTTTAATATTTAGTCTTCCCTAGCATCTTATAGTGCTAATATTTATAACAATAAGCACATATTAGATACCAGTAAACACTTAATACTTTCTCATGATTATTGCCTTTCGTTGTCCTGGTTTAGGGTGTTTAATATTTAGTCTCCACTAGCATCTTATAGTGCTAATATTCATTACAATTAGCACATATTAGATACCAGTAAACACTTAATACTTTCTCATGATTATTGCCTTTAGTTGTCCTGGTTTATGCTGTTTAATATTTAGTCTCCACTAGCATCTAATAGTGCTAATATTCATTACAATAAGCACATAAAAGATACCAGTAAACACTAGATATTTTCTTATGATTATTGCCTTTCGCTGTTCTGTTTATGCTTTTTAATATTCAGTCTCCACTAGCATCTTATAGTGCTAATATTCATTACAATTAGCACATATTAGATACCAGTAAACACTTAATACTTTCTCATGATTATTGCCTTTTGTTGTCCTGGTTTAGGGTGTTTAATATTCAGTCTCCCCTAGCATCTTATAGTGCTAATATTCATCACAATAAGCACATATTAGATACCAGTAAACACTAACTACTTTCTCATGATTATTGCCTTTCAATGTCCTGGTTTAGAATGGTAATAATTTAGTCTCCACTAGCATCTTATAGTGCTAATATTCATTACAATAAGCACATATTAGATACCAGTAAACACTAACTACTTTCTCATGATTATTGCCTTTTGTCTTCCTGGTTTAGGGTGTTTAATATTCAGTCTCCCCTAGCATCTTATAGTGCTAATATTTATTACAATAAGCACATATTAGATACCAGTAAACACTAACTACTTTCTTATGATTATTGCCTTTCAATGTCCTGGTTTAGGATGGTAATAATTTAGTCTCCCCTAGCATCTTATAGTGCTAATATTCATTACAATAAGCACATATTAGATACCAGTAAACACTTAATACTTTCTCATGATTATTACCTTTCGTTGTCCTGGTTTAGGATGGTAATAATGTAGTCTCCACTAGCATCTTATAGTGCTAATATTCATTACAATAAGCTCATATTAGATACCAGTAAACACTAAATACTTTCTCATGATTATTGCCTTTCGATATCCTGTTTTAGGGTGTTTAATATTCAGTCTCCCCTAGCATCTTATAGTGCTAATATTCATTACAATAAGCACATATTAGATACCAGTAAACACTTAATACTTTCTCATATTTATTGCCTTTCGTTGTCATGTTTTATGCTGTTTAATATTTAGTCTCCCCTAGCATCTAATAGTGCTAATATTCATTACAATAAGCACATATTAGATACCAGTAAACACTTAATACTTTCTCATAATTATTGCCTTTCGTTGTCCTGTTTTATGCTGTTTGATATTTAGTCTCCCTTAGCATCTAATAGTGCTAATATTCATTACAATAAGCACATATTAGACACCAGTAAAAACTTAATACTTTCTCATAATTATTGTCTTTCGTTGTCCTGTTTTATGCTGTTTAATATTTAGTCTCCCCTAGCATCTAATAGTGCTAATATTTATTACAATAAGCACATATTAGATACCAAAAAACACTAACTACTTTCTCATGATTATTGCCTTTCAATGTCCTGGTTTAGGATGGTAATAATTTAGTCTCTACTAGCATCTTATAGTGCTAATATTTATTACAATAAGCACATATTAGATACCAGTAAACACTAAATACTTTCTCATGATTATTGCCTTTTGTTGTCCTGGTTAAAGGTGTTTAATATTCAGTCCCCACTAGCATCTTATAGTGCTAATATTTATTACAATAAGCACATATTACATACCAGTAAACACTTAATACTTTCTCATGATTATTGCCTTTTGTTGTCCTGGTTAAAGGTGCTTAATATTCAGTCCCCACTAGCATCTTATAGTGCTAATATTTATTACAATAAGCACATATTACATACCAGTAAACACTAAATACTTTCTCATGATTATTGTCTTTTGTTGTCCTAATCTAGGGTGTGTAATATTCAGTCTCCCCTAGCATCTTATAGTGCTAATATTCATTACAGTAAGCACATATTACATACCAGTAAACACTTAATACTTTCTCATGATTATTGCCTTTCGTTGTCCTGGTTTAGGATGGTAATGATTTAGTCTCCCCTAGCATCTTATAGTGCTAATATTTATTACAATAAGCACATATTAGATACCAGTAAACACTTAATACTTTCTCATGATTATTGCCTTTTGTTTTCCTGGTTTACGGTGTGTAATATTCAGTCTCCCCTAGCATCTTATAGTGCTAATATTCATTACAGTAAGCACATATTAGATACCAGTAAACACTTAATACTTTCTCATGATTATTGCCTTTCGCTGTTCTGTTTATGCTTTTTAATATTCAGTCTCCCCTAGCATCTTATAGTGCTAATATTCATTACAATAAGCACATATTAGATACCAGTAAACACTTAATACTTTCTCATGATTATTGCCTTTTGTCTTCCTGGTTTAGGGTGTTTAATATTCAGTCTCCACTAGCATCTTATAGTGCTAATATTCATTACAATAAGCACATATTAGATACCAGTAAACACTTAATACTTTCTCATGATTATTGCCTTTTGTTTTCCTGGTTTATGGCGTGTAATATTTAGTCTCCACTAGCATCTTATAGTGCTAATATTCATTACAATAAGCACATATTAGATACCAGTAAACACTAAATACTTTCTCATGATTATTCCCTTTCGCTGTCCTGTTTTATGTTGTTTAATATTCAGTCTCCCCTAGCATCTTATAGTGCTAATATTTATTACCGTAAGCACATATTAGATACCAGTAAACACTTAATACTTTCTCATGATTATTTTCTTTCGCTGTCCTGTTTTATGCTGTTTAATATTCATTCTCCCCTTGCATCTTATAGTCCTAATATTCATTACAATAAGCACATATTAGATACCAGTCAACACTTAATACTTTCTCATGATTATTGCCTTTTGTCTTCCTGGTTTACGGTGTTTAATATTCAGTCTCCACTAGCATCTTATAGTGCTAATATTCATGACAATAAGCACACTTAATACTTTCTCATAATCATTTTTTCTCCTGTATTATGCTGTATAATATTCAGTCTCCCCTAGCATCTTATAGTGCTAATATTCATTACAATAAGAACATATTAGATACCAGTAAACACTAAATACTTTTTCACAATTATTGTCTTTTGTTGTCCTAATCTAGGGTGTGTAATATTCAGTCTCCCCTAGCATCTTATAGTGCTAATATTTATTACAATAAGCACATATTAGATACCAGTAAACACTTAATACTTTCGCATGATTATTGTCTTTTGTTTTCCTGGTTTACGGCGTGTAATATTCAGTCTCCCCTAGCATCTTATAGTGCTAATATTCATTACAATAAGCACATATTAGATACCAGTAAACACTTAATAATTTCGCATGATTATTGCCTTTTGTTTTCCTGGTTTACGGCGTATAATATTCAGTCTCCCCAAGCATCTTATAGTGCTAATATTCATTACAATAAGCACATATTAGATACCAGTAAACACTCAATACTTTCTCATGATTATTGCCTTTTGTTTTCCTGGTTTAGGGTGTTTAATATTCTGTCTCCCCTAGCATCTTATAGTGCTAATATTCATTACAATAAGCACATATTAGATATCAATACACACTAAATACTTTCTCATAATCATAACCTTTTGTTGTCCTGTTTTAGGGTGTTTAATATTTAGTCTCCACTAGCATCTTATAGTGCTAATATTTATTACAATAAGCACATATTAGATACCAGTAAACACTTAATACTTTCTCATGATTATTCCCTTTCGCTGTCCTGTTTTATGCTGTTTAATATTCATTCTCACCTTGCATCTTATAGTGCTAATATTCATTACAATAAGCACATATTAGATACCAGTAAATACTTAATACTTTCTCATGATTATTGCCTTTCGTTGTCTTGGTTTAGGGTGTTTATAATTTAGTCTCCCCTAGCATCTTATAGTGCTAATATTCATTACAATAAGCACATATTAGATACCAGTAAACACTAAATACTTTCTCATGATTATTGCCTTTTGTTGTCCTAATCTAGGGTGTGTAAAATTCAGTCTCCCCTAGCATCTTATAGTGCTAATATTCATTACAGTAAGCACATATTAGATACCAGTAAACACTTAATACTTTCTCATGATTATTCCCTTTCGCTGTCCTGTTTTATGCTGTTTAATATTCATTCTCACCTTGCATCTTATAGTGCTAATATTCATTACAATAAGCACATATTAGATACCAGTAAATACTTAATACTTTCTCATGATTATTGCCTTTCGTTGTCTTGGTTTAGGGTGTTTATAATTTAGTCTCCCCTAGCATCTTATAGTGCTAATATTCATTACAATAAGCACATATTAGATACCAGTAAACACTAAATACTTTCTCATGATTATTGCCTTTTGTTGTCCTAATCTAGGGTGTGTAAAATTCAGTCTCCCCTAGCATCTTATAGTGCTAATATTCATTACAGTAAGCACATATTAGATACCAGTAAACACTTAATACTTTCTCATGATTATTGCCTTTTGTCTTCCTGGTTTACGGTGTTTAATATTCAGTCTCCACTAGCATCTTATAGTGCTAATATTCATTACAATAAGCACATATTAGATACCAGTAAACACTTAATACTTTCTCATGATTATTGCCTTTTGTTTTCCTGGTTTACGGCGTGTAATATTCAGTCTCCCCTAGCATCTTATAGTGCTAATATTCATTACAATAAGCACATATTAGATACCAGTAAACACTTAATACTTTCTCATGATTATTGCCTTTCAATGTCCTGGTTTAGGATGGTAATAATTTAGTCTCCCCTAGCATCTTATAGTGCTAATATTCATTACAATAAGCATATATTAGATACCAGTAAACACTTAATACTTTCTCATGATTATTGCATTTTGTTTTCCTGGTTTACGACGTGTAATATTCAGTCTCCCCTAGCATCTTATAGTGCTAATATTTATTAAAATAAGCACATATTAGATACCAGTAAACACTTAATATTTTCTCATGATTATTGCCTTTCGGTTTAGGGTGTTTAATATTCAGTCTACCCTAGCATCTTATAGTGCTAATATTTATTACAATAAGCACATATTAGATACCAGTAAACACTAAATACTTTCTCATGGTTATTGCATTTCGTTGTCTTGGTTTAGGGTGTTCAATATTCAGTCTCCACTAGCATCTTATAGTGCTAATATTCATTACAATAAGCACATATTAGATACCAGTAAACACTAAATACTTTCTCAGAATTATTGCATTTCGTTGTCTTGGTTTAGGGCGTTCAATATTCAGTCTCCACTAGCATCTTATAGTGCTGATATTCATTACAATAAACACATATTAGATACCAGTAAACACTTAATACTTTCTCATTATTATTGCCTTTTGTTGTCCTGGTTTAGGGCGTTGTTTGATATTCAGTCTCCACTAGCATCTTATAGTGCTAATATTTATTACAATAAACACATATTAGATACCAGTTAACACTTAATACTTTCTCATGATTATTGCCTTTTGTTGTTCTGGTTTAGGGTGTTTGATATTTAGTCTCCCCTAGCATCTTATAGTGCTAATATTCTTTACAATAAACACATATTAGATACCAGTAAACACTTAATACTTTCTCATTATTATTGCTTTTTGTTGTCTAAGTTTAGGGTGTTTAAGATTTAGTCTCCCCTAGCATCTTATAGTGCTAATATTTATTACAATAAGCACATATTAGATACCAGTAAACACTTAATACTTTCTCATGATTATTGCATTTTGTTTTCCTGGTTTACGGCGTGTAATATTCAGTCTCCCCTAGCATCTTATAGTGCTAATATTCTTTACAATAAGCACATATTAGATACCAGTAAACACTTAACACTTTCTCATGATTATTGTCATTCGCTGTCCTGTTTTATGCTGTTTAATATTCATTCTCCCCTTGCATCTTATAGTGCTAATATTCATTACAATAAGCACATATTAGATATCAATACACACTAAATACTTTCTCATAATCATAACCTTTTGTTGTCCTGTTTTACGGTGTTTAATATTTAGTCTCCACTAGCATCTTATAGTGCTAATATTTATTACCGTAAGCACATATTAGATACCAGTAAACACTTAATACTTTCTCATGATTATTCCCTTTCGCTGTCCTGTTTTATGCTGTTTAATATTCATTCCCCCCTTGCATCTTATAGTGCTAATATTCATTACAATAAGCACATATTAGATACCAGTAAACACTTAATACTTTCTCATGATTATTGCCTTTTGTTGTCCTGGATTAGGGTGTGCAATATTCAGACTCCCCTAGCATCTTATAGTCCTAATATTCATTACAATAAGCACATACTAGATAACAGTAAACACTTAATACTTTCTCATGATTATTGTCATTCGCTGTCCTGTTCTATGCTGTTTAATATTCAGTCTCCACTAGCATCTTATAGTGCTAATATTTATTACAATAAGCACATATTAGATACCAGTAAACACTAAATACTTTCTCATGATTATTGCCTTTTGTTGTTCTGGTTTAGGGTGTTTAATATTCAGTTTATACTAGCATCTTATAGTGCTAATATTTATTACAATTAACACATATTAGATACCGGTAAACACTTAATACTTTCTCATTATTATGCTTTTCGTTGTCCTGGTTTAGGGTGTTTAATATTCAGTCTCCCCTAGCATCTTATAGTGCTAATATTCATTACAATAAGCACATATTAGATACCAGTAAACACTTAATACTTTCTCATGATTATTGCCTTTTGTTGTCCTGGTTTAGGGTGTTTAATATTCATTCTCCCCTTGCATCTTATAGTCCTAATATTCATTACAATAAGCACATATTAGATACCAGTCAACACTTAATACTTTCTCATGATTATTGCCTTTTGTGTTCCTGGTTTACGGTGTTTAATATTCAGTCTCCACTAGCATCTTATAGTGCTAATATTCATGACAATAAGCACACTTAATACTTTCTCATAATCATTTTTTCTCCTGTATTATGCTGTATAATATTCAGTCTCCCCTAGCATCTTATAGTGCTAATATTCATTACAATAAGAACATATTAGATACCAGTAAACACTAAATACTTTTTCACAATTATTGTCTTTTGTTGTCCTAATCTAGGGTGTGTAATATTCAGTCTCTCCTAGCATCTTATAGTGCTAATATTTATTACAATAAGCACATATTAGATACCAGTAAACACTTAATACTTTCGCATGATTATTGTCTTTTGTTTTCCTGGTTTACGGCGTGTAATATTCAGTCTCCCCTAGCATCTTATAGTGCTAATATTCATTACAATAAGCACATATTAGATACCAGTAAACACTTAATAATTTCGCATGATTATTGCCTTTTGTTTTCCTGGTTTACGGCGTATAATATTCAGTCTCCCCAAGCATCTTATAGTGCTAATATTCATTACAATAAGCACATATTAGATACCAGTAAACACTTAATACTTTCTCATGATTATTGCCTTTTGTTGTCCTGGATTAGGGTGTGCAATATTCAGACTCCCCTAGCATCTTATAGTGCTGATATTCATTACAATAAGCACATATTAGATACCAGTAAACACTTAATACTTTCTCATGATTATTGCCTTTTGTTTTCCTGGTTTATGGTGTTTAATATTTAGTCTCCCCTAGCATCTTATAGTGCTAATATTCATTACAATAAGCACATATTAGATACCAGTAAACACTTAATACTTTCTTATGATTATTACCTTTTGTTGTCCTGGATTAGGGTGTGCAATATTCAGACTCCCCTAGCATCTTATAGTGCTGATATTCATTACAATAAGCACATATTAGATACCAGTAAACACTTAATACTTTCTCATGATTATTGCCTTTTGTTTTCCTGGTTTACGGCGTGTAATATTTAGTCTCCACTAGCATCTTATAGTGCTAATATTTATTACAATAAGCACATATTAGATACCAGTAAACACTTAATACTTTCTCATGATTATTGCCTTTCGTTGTCCTGTTTTATGGTGTTTACTATTCAGTCTCCCCTAGCATCTTATAGTGCTAATATTCATTACAATAAGCATATATTAGATACCAGTAAACACTTAATACTTTCTCATGATTATTGCATTTTGTTTTCCTGGTTTACGGCGTGTAATATTTAGTCTCCCCTAGCATCTTATAGTGCTAATATTTATTAAAATAAGCACATATTAGATACCAGTAAACACTTAATATTTTCTCATGATTATTGCCTTTCGGTTTAGGGTGTTTAATATTCAGTCTACCCTAGCATCTTATAGTGCTAATATTTATTACAATAAGCACATATTAGATACCAGTAAACACTAAATACTTTCTCATGGTTATTGCATTTCGTTGTCTTGGTTTAGGGTGTTCAATATTCAGTCTCCACTAGCATCTTATAGTGCTAATATTCATTACAATAAGCACATATTAGATACCAGTAAACACTAAATACTTTCTCAGAATTATTGCATTTCGTTGTCTTGGTTTAGGGCGTTCAATATTCAGTCTCCACTAGCATCTTATAGTGCTGATATTCATTACAATAAACACATATTAGATACCAGTAAACACTTAATACTTTCTCATTATTATTGCCTTTTGTTGTCCTGGTTTAGGGCGTTGTTTGATATTCAGTCTCCACTAGCATCTTATAGTGCTAATATTTATTACAATAAACACATATTAGATACCAGTTAACACTTAATACTTTCTCATGATTATTGCCTTTTGTTGTTCTGGTTTAGGGTGTTTGATATTTAGTCTCCCCTAGCATCTTATAGTGCTAATATTCTTTACAATAAACACATATTAGATACCAGTAAACACTTAATACTTTCTCATTATTATTGCTTTTTGTTGTCTAAGTTTAGGGTGTTTAAGATTTAGTCTCCCCTGGCATCTTATAGTGCTAATATTTATTACAATAAGCACATATTAGATACCAGTAAACACTTAATACTTTCTCATGATTATTGCATTTTGTTTTCCTGGTTTACGGCGTGTAATATTCAGTCTCCCCTAGCATCTTATAGTGCTAATATTCTTTACAATAAGCACATATTAGATACCAGTAAACACTTAACACTTTCTCATGATTATTGTCATTCGCTGTCCTGTTTTATGCTGTTTAATATTCATTCTCCCCTTGCATCTTATAGTGCTAATATTCATTACAATAAGCACATATTAGATATCAATACACACTAAATACTTTCTCATAATCATAACCTTTTGTTGTCCTGTTTTACGGTGTTTAATATTTAGTCTCCACTAGCATCTTATAGTGCTAATATTTATTACAATAAGCACATATTAGATACCAGTAAACACTTAATATTTTCTCATGATTATTGCCTTTCGTTGTCCTGTTTTATGGTGTTTACTATTCAGTCTCCCCTAGCATCTTATAATGCTAATATTCATTACAATAAGCACATATTAGATACCAGTAAACACTTAATACTTTCTCATGATTATTGCCTTTTGTTTTCCTGGTTTACGGCGTGTAATATTCAGTCTCCCCTAGCATATTATAGTGCTAATATTCATTACAATAAGCACATATTAGATACCAGTAAAGACTTAATACTTTCTTATGATTATTGCCTTTCGTTGTACTGGTTTACGGCGTGTAATATTCAGTCTCCCCTAGCATCTTATAGTGCTAATATTTATTACCGTAAGCACATATTAGATACCAGTAAACACTTAATACTTTCTCATGATTATTCCCTTTCGCTGTCCTGTTTTATGCTGTTTAATATTCATTCCCCCCTTGCATCTTATAGTGCTAATATTCATTACAATAAGCACATATTAGATACCAGCAAACACTTAATACTTTCTCATGATTATTGCCTTTTGTTGTCCTGGATTAGGGTGTGCAATATTCAGACTCTCCTAGCATCTTATAGTCCTAATATTCATTACAATAAGCACATACTAGATAACAGTAAACACTTAATACTTTCTCATGATTATTGTCATTCGCTGTCCTGTTCTATGCTGTTTAATATTCAGTCTCCACTAGCATCTTATAGTGCTAATATTTATTACAATAAGCACATATTAGATACCAGTAAACACTAAATACTTTCTCATGATTATTGCCTTTTGTTGTTCTGGTTTAGGGTGTTTAATATTCAGTTTATACTAGCATCTTATAGTGCTAATATTTATTACAATTAACACATATTAGATACCGGTAAACACTTAATACTTTCTCATTATTATGCTTTTCGTTGTCCTGGTTTAGGGTGTTTAATATTCAGTCTCCCCTAGCATCTTATAGTGCTAATATTCATTACAATAAGCACATATTAGATACCAGTAAATATCTAATATTCTTTCACGATGATATAGTTTTCTTTTAATTACTCATTGGATGTGCCACATTTAGTGTTCCCCTAGCACACTATTTGTGGCCTTTTTGATAATAATTGAATACATTACCTGTTGTTGCTGTACCTCACCATTTGATAATGATATTTATTTGAATTTTAACATTTATATATTCTTTAGTCTGTTGCCATGTTTATAGATTGATTGGTGTTACTATATAATTGTTGATGTCACTATCGTCAATAGTTAAGTTTAATCAAAGTAGAAACTGCCACTTTCAACAATTAGCTTTTATAATGACAATTGTCTTTATATTTTAATCTCTTTATTGATTAAGACTTTTAATCGGTTTTAAATTAAAATCATAGGCTGTTTAAATTTCAGTTATTATCTCATTTCTGTTACCTTCGGTTAAATTGTAAATGATTATTTTGCACTTGTTCATCATTCTATTTATACTTCTACAAATAAATAAAATATTTCAATCAAAATACATATAGGTAGTAATTTTGGAACTGTGTAAAAATAAAAGCCTGATAACTTTAAGTTATAATCTCTGTATTGTTTTCTTGTTGGTATATATTTTGTTATGTTTTATTCTCTTGCCTTTACATCTGATGACGACACGTGTATCTGTGTTGAAACGTTATGTGCCTAACTGTATTAAAGAAGTGTGTTATATTCCATAATATTGTCTTGTGTTTTGTTATATGTGCTCCTCGCTTCTATATGTCGTTCAAATCTTATAACTTTAAGTTATTGTAATAGTACTAATATTATATAATATTTGTATAAATACATATCTGTACTAATGTTAAAACTGTATGTAAGAAAACTGATAACTTTAAATAATTCTAATATGCTAGTTTATTTAAATATTTTGAAGAATATAATTTTTCTTTAAGATGAATATTGATTATGATCTTTTAATTAAAGTTGTAAAACGATTTATGTTCTCTAAACACATTCACAGTTAAAGCTAATTGTTTATAATAAAGTTTCTCGATTGATTAATGTCTATAATCTCTTCAAATGACAGAAATCAACAAATCAACAAGCATCGTGATTCTTTTATAACACTAATCACTTTACAAACATGTATTCCTAAAATATAAAACATGACATCACTCCACAACGACATCAGATTTAAGAATTAAAAAAATATAAATTTAATTTTGTTTATTGCATATCGGGCATCACAAAGTTTGTAAACATAACCTTAACCCTATGCCAGTGTCCTCTATTTGAATAGCAACTTGTTGCTTTTCAATCACCCTAATCTCAAAAATATAAACAAGTTTTTTTCAAATTTGTCAAGTACTGCATCAGAAAGGAAGTATTCCAGAATATAAATTAATAAGTTCATTCGCAACACGTTGCACCTTTTTAATACGAAAAAATGACATAGTGCTGGAGGGTTTTGGTAAAACCTAGTAAGTAACAAAATTCTAAATTCGAGATAATGACCATAAACCACACACTGCCAGGATTAAGCAGCCGTTTTTTAAAACAGTTGATTTTTGTGATTATTTGTCATAAGCAGTATAAATAAGAAACAAAATATTTTGTATTTTTTTGTGTGTATATCCATATATTGGTACCTTTCCACACAACTAACTCCGGTTTAATGTTGAGTCACGTGCATAATCAGTAAGTTTTTCACAGTGCTAATGAACATTTAAAAAGGTCCTGTACCCCACATTTCATTACAATGTATATCGAATTAATGTTATATATTGATTTTACTTTGAACTTTAAATGTGTCACGCAATTCAGCTTCCATTCTATATCTGAAATTGTTTTTTCTATACTTTCTTTAACATATAATATTGTTAGTTGGGGATCCGTCCTATTCAAACCAATAGCGGAACTCCGGGAATAAGGATTCCCGGTGTGTGAACGCCTCTTAGGTCTTAACGAGTTGGCCCACCTTTATAAATTTACGTTTTTTGGAAATTTCCCAGAATTTTCTCATCGATGGAATGTAAAAACTTAACAAAAATCTCCCAAAAGTACCGTCTTACACTGAAACAAAATTTGAAGCAGTCACAGACGACGGAAGTCGGGATAATTAAAATGGCAGCCATCACTGATAAAATGTTCGCTAGGAAACTTTCGATCAAAATAAAAGGTATTTTTTGAGCTAGGAGATCATTTAATTTACATTTTTTTTTAGTATTTTATGAAAATGTATCGAGATGTGCCGATTTCCAAGGACACAGTGGTTTATGGAAGGATTTGAATTTCCGCAATGAAATGACCCAGTCAACGGCAAGTTTTATCTGACTAATAATATAGTATAACTATGCATCTCATCTCGTTACAGTTATATTTTTTTTAACATTTGTAACTTTGAATACAGGAAAAGCAGATATTCATAAGCTAGCAGCTTGTTTCTGTATCGTTATTTCATATTGTATTATAATTTGTATTGAACTGTTATATGAAATAAATATTGTTTAAATCAAATGTGTAAATACAGGTTACATCTTTCATTGAATATTGTGAACATTTTATATTGCGTTGAGTGGGGACTATAATACGATATTGAGTTCAGCCTGCATCAACTATCTTCGTTCAGGTCTTACTTCTTCAAAAATGTGTTTTATACCTCATATCCCGCGAAGCAGATTTAATTAAGCGTTAGCTTCTTTCTGTATCGTATATATTATATTCCATGTTAATGTATCATTTACTTTTGATTAATAAATAAAATATTGTTTAAAAAAAAAAAAACTATCTTCGTTGAGTAAGCCCTGATGTGCGACTATTTGCTCGGGTCGGTTGATTGTTTCAAGGAATAAAACACAATTGAAATAACTGACACTTCTAAAGCTCGGGCGTCGTTTCACAGGTATGGCATTCATTTGCTTCATGTGCCTCCATTAAACTAAAAAGAGCAACGTAGGTATGTAAAAATAACTACAATATAAATTTCAATGTCTTGGTAGAAAGTTCCAACCTTTGAAACATAGTTAAAGGGATTGTAAAGAGGTTTTTCTAGCCTTTTTATGTGGACGAAGGACACTTCCAACATCTATTTCGTACATACAAAATATTCATTGGGTGCCCGTGGTTCCTGATATTCCAGAAAGAAAAACAGGAAGTGACGTCACAATCTTGGAAAAAAACGGACTGGATGATCAGGTACAGGGCATTATAAATACATGTTGTTACAACGATATGACGTTATTAGATAAATGTTGTTACAGCGATATCATATAAGTCATAGCGTAACTAGGATGTTAAATCTTGATGTCGGGAGCGAACCTGGACCTTCAGGTTAACACCAGTTTCCCCATATTATTTTTACGAAACCTTAGTAAGAAGCAAAATACATGACAATAAACTTGTTTTAATTCAAGACTTTTCATGTTATGGTATCTTCATTTTAGTCACTTTCATTGGAGTCATCTGAATCATCAGCATCTGAATCACCATCATCTGAATCACCATCATCTGAATCACCATCAT
Source organism: Lottia scabra (assembly GCA_029955415.1). Classification (NCBI taxonomy): domain Eukaryota; kingdom Metazoa; phylum Mollusca; class Gastropoda; family Lottiidae; genus Lottia; species Lottia scabra. The sequence continues at coordinate 11,692,647 of JARJEI010000009.1, forward strand.
CTGAATCATCTGAATCACCATCATCTTCATCATCTGAATCACCATCATCTGAATCACCATCATCTGAATCACCATCATCTGAATCACCATCATCTGAATCATCTGAATCACCATCATCTGAATCATCTGAATCACCATCATCTGAATCACCATCATCTGAATCACCATCATCTGAATCACCATCATCTGAATCACCATCATCTGAATCACCATCATCTGAATCACCATCATCCGAATCACCATCATCTGAATCACCATCATCTGAATCATCTGAATCACCATCATCTTCATCATCTGAATCACCATCATCTGAATCATCTGAACAGACTTTTTCTCCTGCAGTATTCAGACTGTTCACCTCTATATAGAACCGGTCATAAGTTGGTATGTTGGCCAGGGTATCGCTAAAAAGATAACATCGGAGATAACTTGATGCTCCCCAATACGACAATGTCACACAATTATCCATCTGGGTACATAAGTCCGCACAATCGGCCAGGGTAGTAGGTTCTGTAGATTCGAAAATGACTGGTGTTGGATATAAATTACATCGAGCACCCGGAACTAGTACTGAATAGACACACTGGGGATCATCATCACACAGGTCATCACATTCCGCCACGTTGTCGGCATCTACAGATTGAAGAGTATTAGGATCTACGTATATGCCATTCGTATAATTGTAGCTACATCCTGAAATAAAATGTATATAGTAAAAGATAAATTCTTTAAATAGGTGTATGTATAAGTGATTTCTGGCTTTTATTATGAGCACGAGACCTTTTCGCTGCAACGCAATATTCCCGATAGCGCCTGGGTACCCAACCTTTTGGACTCTTCGTATCCCTATTTTGTTCAAGCAATCTCCCGGTACCCCTTCGCCCATCCTAATTAACATTAAGAGCCAACATGAAGTTCAAAGGATTTTTGTCGGTTGTTGGAATTTGATATTTAAAGGGGAATGTTTAGCAATTTCGAATGTCGATTTTAGCCTTTAATATATGAAAATAGCCTCTAGAACTAGAACTGCACAAAAATCGCATAATCCCTTCAATTATATCCCTTCCTAAATATTTATCTTTCATTTTCTGTATTTGTCTTTTCTAGATAACGCATAGTCTTGCTAAACGGCGAGTCGTATTTTTGACTTTCAAACGCTCATAATTATGGCTACACAGGGATTTGAAGGCTTGAATTTCGAGGGAGAGTTGTGAACATTATAATGGATTATTGTTGTTCATATACAATGGGTAAAGTCAAATCTCGTGTTAGCGTTCCGTGTTAGTGTTAACATAAATTTAACACAACATTAGAACTAATTTTTCTTGTTAATATAGTACTTTTAGGGAGTGAACACGAGAAACCAGTATATCTTTTACATAATTAAGTGTTTCAATATCAATCAAATAAGGTAATATTTATATTTGACCCAGTCCAAATCTTGTGCTAACACCAGTGTTAACACTAACACGGAATTTGACCGCACCCACTGTTATGTAACCGCATGTAATAGTGTGTGTACAATGTTGTCTACACTATGACTAACTGTAACTATTTACGACCAAAGATAACCTGAAATCACTGTGTTAAGTCTAGTGTGAATAATATAGATCTTGAATAACCACTGGGTCAATCTTATTCTTAATTTTAATCCAGATCTAGATCATTCAGATTCAAAGCAAAATAAATCAAATAAATTTACCACCATAAGATACTAGAAATTAATATTTACCCGCATCAGTCAGATTCAATGTTGTTACGGCGAGCAACAGTATGGAAAGCAAAAAGTTATTCATGGTTCTAAATAACTTAAGCAATAACCCCGTGGATACACTGTCGAATGCTAGGTTGGTTGGTAGATGGCAAGTTAACGTTCGCTTCCAGCAGATACTGATATTGCAAACTAGGTAGTTGTTGGTAGTGGTAGTAGTTGGTAGTTGGAATGTTGAATGCTACATTTTCTGACAAATTTATACTAAATACAAATTCCTCCTACTGACCAGATGCTGTCGTTATAACTGTCAATCAATATTATATAACATCAGATCAAAGGATGATATCATACATATAATTTAAATTATTTATATTTTTCTTTTTTTATCGTACGGTCGAAATAATGTAAAGATAAAGTTGCAGAATCTACCCAGGAGAGTTGGAAATAAAAGACATTACTGATTCTAAGACTAATGCGTCCTATTTGGATTTGCTTCTCGAAATTGAAAACAACCACGATCTTTGTGTAAGATTGTATGACAAACGTGACGACTTTGATTTTCCTATTCTTAATTTTCCATTCATGTGCAGTAACATACCACAAACGCCTGCTTATGGTACCTACATTTCACAATTGATCAGCTATGCTAGAGCTTGTTCTCTTTATAAGGACTTTCTTGCAAGGGGTCGAATATTAACCGTGAAATTACTGAAATAGGGTTACTTGACACACAAATTTAAAGTTTCCTGTAGAAAATTTTATGGTCGTTACGGAGAACTCCTTGTCAAATACGACAAATCTGTTACATGTACTTGCATTTTGGCGGATTTGTTTAGTCAGGCATGAATGATCTCGTTGCACCTCATGATTTTATATTAGTGGCGGGTGTCGCGCGCGAAGCAGACCACAATTTCTCTTTTCGAAACACCTGATGGTATTTCTCGTATGGGAAGTCCACTAATATATAATTATTGCACCCGATTTTGTCACGCTCTGGACGAGATTTTTGATTAACGGAATTGTTTTGCTTGTACGGATTTTTATTATTTCAAATATGGTAGACTAGTGTGCCATAATAATTTATGATGTATGTATATCTACATCCTTTACAAACTTCTCATAAAATGTACTTTTCTAAATGCAGTGAGAAATAAACTTGCCTCTTTAGAGAAACTTTAAAAAAACGTGGCGAGAAATGTCCTTGACGCAAACGTTGATCGGCAGACTTGTTTTCTCAATTAAATTGAGAGATAGCCGTTGTCCAGATAGTGAAATTGTCTTCGGAATAACATCATTTTAAAGATGGAATTAAGAAAGAATTGATGTCCATTAAAAATTAAATTTCCATTATTTTTTTCTATAACTGTAACTATGTCTTATTCATTGTCATTATCATTTGTCTGTTTTCTGTGATGATCCAATTTCTTCTTAGATTATCTATGGAAGCACAATAGTGCCACACATATTTTTTTTCAAATCCGATTTAGTAACTCGAATATCAAATTTTTTTCGAAAATCCTACTTACGAACCGGATAAAATTAAAAGATAGATAGACTTAGGTTACTCTAAAATTTACTTAGTAACCCCTAAAAGTTGACTTAAGGCTAGCGCACACGAGAGCTCCCAGCTGAGCAAAATTTCATTCGTGGCTGTCAGCTCAGCTCGTAGCTTTCGTCGGTTTCCGCGCACACGCTAAGCTTAGAGCTTTCATAGACTTGGTGTCGAGTCATAAATATCTAAAAATAACAAGCTCACGTGACATTATAACGAGAATTAAACAAAATACCGGACGTCGACAACACTTCGAATGATTCAGAATATGAAAAAAATTACTTCTTCTTTTATTGTTGCGTCCTTGCGATAATTGCTTCAGATACAAACTCACATTCACCGATGGGCGCAGCTATTTTTAGTTTGATGACATGCTAGCGCATGCGCTCCAGTTGAAAGTTGAAAGCTAAGAGCTTTCGACTGCGCACACGGTAAGGTATTTTTCATTCGAGCAAAAAATTATCAAACACGACAGATAATTTCCTTATTGCCTCGAATGAAAAAAACCTTACGTAAACTCCGCGCACACGAGAGCTACGAGCTGAGCTGACAGCCACGAATGAAATTTTGCTCAGCTGGGAGCTCTCGTGTGCGCTAGCCTTTAGTAACTCGTAAATTCGACATAGCCACTCGAAAATCCGACTTAGCCACTCGAAAATCGTTACCCAAGTCCCTTAGTTGGATTTGAAAAAAATAATGAAATATAAATATTATATGTATTTTCATAATTTTCTATCATTTTTGCTTTGTTAAAATATTTGTACACATTTTTATAGCATGCTACTTTTTCTCTTTATTATGTTAATTGTAGGTAGTTAGTAAATTCCTTCTTACATGTATTCAGCAATTTTCATAATTACATGTACATGTATTATCATTTTTCCCTGAAAAAGTCTGTTAACATTTCTATACCATGTTAACATGACTCTCTGTATAATATATTATATTATGTTATTTGTGTATAGGATAAAACACGGCCGAGGGTTTTTATGATATTTAAAACCCGCATCCCGAGGGACATAATCACGAGGGGCTTGCCCCGAGGGATTTACCGAGGGAAAGGGTTTTAAATATCATAAAAACCCGAGGGGAAGTGTTTTATCTGACTTATAAACCGATTTTGAACCTTAATTTCATTTTTATCCAAAAAATAATTTTCAATCCACAATGTAAATAAGCCATGTCGCAAAACGAGTATAGCGCGAACACAACTCACACATGTGAGTGAAGTTAATCACGTGGTCTGTCAGTGAGTTGAACTCAGAAAGGACGCCATGGGTGGCGAAGACGAAATTTTCCAATTCAGGGTTTGGGACCTTATGTGGTGAAAACATTGAGAAGAGATTATTGTTTGAGATAAGTAAAATGTTTTATAAATTTTTTGATTATATTATTAAGTAAAAATTGGAATAGCCGTCTCAAAATATCACTGTATTAGTCACGAGGCCTTCAAATCCCCGTGTATCAATAAATATCAGCGTTTGAATGTCAAAAATACGACTCGCCGTTTAGTAATACTATATAGAAAACACATAGAAAATGAAAGATAAATGTCTAGTTTGGGGTTTAATTAAAGGGATTGTGTGATTTTGGGACTGTTACAGTAAATCTGAAGGCTATTTACATAAATTCAAGGTCCAAATCGATCCTCGAAAATGGTGAACATTCACCTTTGAACAGCCCTCGACACTTGGAAATCGAAAAAAATAGGCTATACCACTGTCCTGACAAATGTCCCTCATTGCACACTGCATGACTTTGCCAGGACTCGTTTGCCCAAACAGACGCGAAAAAGTAGGACGACAATTCATCTGCAAAAGAAAACAGTGCGTTTGAAAAAAGTCAATAATTAGACTAAATTTAAATATCCAGCTAAACATTGTTTGATTTAAATGTCCAGTTTTTATAATTATCACGATATTTGTTTTACAGGACATCACCAGCGGTCAAAAGGAGAGGGTTTTTCAGCTCTTACTAAACAAAAGTTGCTGGAACATCCATCACATGGTAACCACTGAAGAAGATAAAATGTAGTTCCCATTGTGCAGACTGCAATAACTTCTGCAGCGCTTGGTGTGTGTTTTGTGTCAAAAGTCTGTCATATATAATTTTTGTTTTTTATTAAATACACTTAATGTTTTTGTTGTAATTTCGGAGCGATTTAACCAGCCAGCTCCATAGGGTATATTTTGGTAAAATATCAAGATTTTATACAGAATATCCCCGGTATTCTATATAAAATCCCGGGTATTTTATATAAAATCCCGGGGATATTATATAAAATCCCGGGGAAATTGTGTATAAAGTCTGCCCAGGGATTTTATGAGATTTAAAATCCCGCTAGAACAATGGGATGATGTCACTAGAGGTTTATAAAGTTAGTAAATTCCAGGGAAGATTACCTCTGGTAACTGGATTTCTAATAAAGATTTTATTATTGTTATTAACACTGTACGTGAGCTCATGTATGTCGGAATGAAGGCATTAAAGCACATAAAAACCTGACAGCGAAATGAAGAAGACCAGATTATAAAAAAATATGCAATTTCTGGACGCATTTAGAAAACTACGGATTTGAGTGAAATAAACGGTAATTGTAGAGAAACTTAACACCGGAGACCTCTATACTGTTATTCCCAATATTCCCACATTATATGAAACCAAATTCTTAAGTCTGAGTATCTCCTCTAGAAATGAGAATTATATCTTGCTACCTTAATTGCTGCCGAGGACGCCAATCTGTAGTCTGTAGTGAGGACCCCCTCCCCTGATGACCTTGTCTACGGATCTGATGGTAGATCCCTTTGACTTCGAAAGAAGCCCAGAGGCTTTGTCAATCTAACCGTTACACAGACCAAGAGCAACAGCAACAACTGAACAAACTCCCTTGCTTGCTTTCTAACATTGGCAAGATGGCTGCAGGTATGGGACCTGATAAGTCCACATCGCTTCCAGCGTCGGTAATAAAAATATCACAGACCGGACTGCATATGGGACTGTTAGATAGTTACAGTTGTTTTCAGCTCTTAAGCCTTTTGGCTGAAACGATGAGAGACATCGTGTCAACTATTGAACGATTTGTCGTCTTCTCCATGAGCATACAACCACGTGTCACAGAGAAAAATATAATGAAGGTAAAGATTCATGACTATGAATGATGTTTTTGCTCATTAAAGCATGCAAGGTTCGAGAAATAAATAGTGTGTTTTTCAAATATTTCTCATTAATTAAAATACCTGTTTTTATTTCGGGGGAAAGATTCCGTGAACACCAGCTGACTGCAGCTCTGGGCTGCCGCATGGTTTATAGTATCAGCCGGCTTTTATTTTGGGAGCCCAGTCCAGATAAAATCCCCCATTTTCCGTCTCTTGCCTCCGTCGGCTGTAATTATTATGACATAAAAATTGTCCGTGTCTCCGTGACAAAAAAGCGCACATTTTCGCCCCCCATCGCCCCCTCAGGTGAGAGGCAGGGGTGGGGGGGGGAATCCCCCTGCCCCCGTGGTTCCGGCGCCCATGACAATAAGCACATATTAGATACCAGTAAACACTAAATACTTTCTCATGATTATTGCCTTTCGTTGTCTTGGTTTCGGGTGTTTAATATTCAGTCTCCCCTAGCATCTTCTAGTGCTAATATTTATTACAATAAGCACATATTAGATACCAGTAAACACTTAATACTTTCTCATGATTATTGCCTTTCGTTGTCCTGGTTTAGGGTGTTTAATATTCAGTCTCCCCTAGCATCTTATAGTGCTAATATTCATTACAATAAGCACATATTGGATACCAGTAAACACTTAATAATTTCTTATAATTATTGCCTTTTGTTGTCCTGGTTAAAAGTGTTTAATATTCAGTCCCCACTAGCATCTTATAGTGCTAATATTTATTACAATAAGCACATATTACATACCAGTAAACACTTAATACTTTCTCATGATTATTGCCTTTTGTTGTCCTGGTTAAAGATGTTTAATATTCAGTCCCCACTAGCATCTTATAGTGCTAATATTTATTACAATAAGCACATATGACATACCAGTAAACACTAAATACTTTCTCATGATTATTGTCTTTTGTTGTCCTAATCTAGGGTGTGTAATATTCAGTCTCCCCTAGCATCTTATAGTGCTAATATTCATTACAGTAAGCACATATTACATACCAGTAAACACTTAATACTTTCTCATGATTATTGCCTTTCGTTGTCCTGGTTTAGGATGGTAATGATTTAGTCTCCCCTAGCATCTTATAGTGCTAATATTTATTACAATAAGCACATATTAGATACCAGTAAACACTTAATACTTTCTCATGATTATTGCCTTTTGTTTTCCTGGTTTACGGCGTGTAATATTCAGTCTCCCCTAGCATCTTATAGTGCTAATATTCATTACAGTAAGCACATATTAGATACCAGTAAACACTTAATACTTTCTCATGATTATTGCCTTTCGCTGTTCTGTTTATGCTTTTTAATATTCAGTCTCCCCTAGCATCTTATAGTGCTAATATTCATTACAATAAGCACATATTAGATACCAGTAAACACTTAATACTTTCTCATGATTATTGCCTTTTGTCTTCCTGGTTTAGGGTGTTTAATATTCAGTCTCCACTAGCATCTTATAGTGCTAATATTCATTACAATAAGCACATATTAGATACCAGTAAACACTTAATACTTTCTCATGATTATTGCCTTTTGTTTTCCTGGTTTATGGCGTGTAATATTCAGTCTCCCCTAGCATCTTATAGTGCTAATATTCATTACAATAAGCACATATTAGATACCAGTAAACACTTAATACTTTCTCATGATTATTCCCTTTCCTTGTCCTGGTTTAGGGTGTTTAATATTCAGTCTCCCCTAGCATCTTATAGTGCTAATATTTATTACAATAAGCACATATTAGATACCAGTAAACACTTAATACTTTCTCATGATTATTCCCTTTCCTTGTCCTGGTTTAGGGTGTTTAATATCTCCCCTAGCATCTAACAGTGCTAATATTTATTACAATAAGCATATATTAGATACCAGTAAACACTTAATACTTTCTCATGATTATTGCCATTCGTTGTCCTGGTTTAGGGTGTTTAATATTTAGTCTCCTCTAGCATCTTATAGTGCTAATATTTATTACCGTAAGCACATATTAGATACCAGTAAACACTTAATACTTTCTCATGATTATTCCCTTTCGCTGTCCTGTTTTATGCTGTTTAATATTCATTCTCCCCTTGCATCTTATAGTGCTAATATTCATTACAATAAGCACATATTAGATACCAGTAAAAACTAAATACTTTCTCATAATTATTGCCTTTCGCTGTCCTGTTTTATGCTGTTTAATATTTAGTCTCTACTAGCATCTTATAGTGCTAATATTTATTACAATAAGCACATATTAGATACCAGTAAACACTAAATACTTTCTCATGATTATTGCCTTTTGTTATCCTGGTTTAGGGTGTTTAATATTCAGTCTCCACTTGCATCTTATAGTGCTAATATTTATTACAATAAGCACATATTAGATACCAGTAAACACTAAATACTTTCTCATGATTATTGCCTTTTGTTATCCTGGTTTAGGGTGTTTAATATTCAGTCTCCCCTAGCATCTTATAGTGCTAATATTCATTACAATAAGCACATATTAGATACCAGTAAATATCTAATATTCTTTCACGATGATATAGTTTTCTTTTAATTACTCATTGGATGTGCCACATTTAGTGTTCCCCTAGCACACTATTTGTGGCCTTTTTGATAATAATTGAATACATTACCTGTTGTTGCTGTACCTCACCATTTGATAATGATATTTCTTTGAATTTTAACATTTATATATTCTTTAGTCTGTTGCCATGTTGGTTACATCCCATTACTCATAATTCCATTACTCATAATAAATTTTGAATGGTTCAGTGCATCTTTAATCCCTAGCTACACCCCCATAAACACATGGACTTAACCGATTAGGGACATTCAATACAATTATACAAATAACATCATTTAAAAAAATAGTCAATAATATACAGTTGATTCCACAATCCGGGGCAAGCTGAAAAAGTACCATTATCAATGAATCCATCTTGAATCTTATTTGGTTGGTATCTGGTTAACATCAAATATACACCAAAATATAATGTGTGAATATTACTTCATATTATTAAGAAAAATTCACAAAGTATGACAACAGATTTTTACATTTTTATTCAAAAGCATATCAGAATGTAACTGTTTTAACTTACTTGCACTTTGCCTCTTAAGGATGTTGTGAATAATAAAACAATGGATAGTTGCATCCCTAACATTAAAATATTTTTGTTTCTGACAAACTTTATTTACATTTTATACATGAATTCTACTTCTTGAAGTGCTGTCATTTCTATAACTGATATCATTTTGGTGAAGTTTAATGTATTTAACCAAAAATGATTGCAGAGCCATGACTATATCAAACAATAACTAAAGACAGCTGAGTAACTATATCGTTTGATCAAACGAATACTGAGTTAAGCAGTCAGCTTATTAAAAGTTAATCCATCTGTATTTAATTGATTGGACTGTCCCATATATACTATAGGTATGTACTATTTTCAGAACTTAAAACTTTTTATGAGTACTGGCATTATGAGTAATGGAATTATGAGTAATGGGAACACACCGCCATGTTTATAGATTGATTGGTGTTACTATAGAATTGTTGATGTCACTATCGTCAATCGTTAAGTTTAATCAAAGTAGAAACTGCCACTTTCAACAATTAGCTTTTATAATGACAATTGGCTTTATATTTTAATCTCTTTATTGATTAAGACTTTTAATCGGTTTTAAATTAAAATCATAGGCTGTTTAAATTTCAGTTATTATCTCATTTCTGTTACCTTCGGTTAAATTGTAAATGATTATTTTGCACTTGTTCATTATTCTATTTATACGTCTACAAATAAATAAGATATTTCAATCAAAATACATATAGGTAGTAATTTTGGAACTGTGTAAAAATAAAAGCCTGATAACTTTAAGTTATAATCTCTGTATTGTTTTCTTGTTGGTATATATTTTGTTATGTTTTATTCTCTTGCCTTTACATCTGATGACGACACGTGTATCTGTGTTGAAACGTTATGTGCCTAACTGTATTAAAGAAGTGTGTTATATTCCATAATATTGTCTTGTGTTTTGTTATATGTGCTCCTCGCTTCTATATGTCGTTCAAATCTTATAACTTTAAGTTATTGTAATAGTACTAATATTATATAATATTTGTATAAATACATATCTGTAGTAATTTTGAAACTGTATGTAAGAAAACTGATAACTTTAAATAATTCTAATATGCTAGTTTATTTAAATATTTTGAAGAATATAATTTTTTTTTAAGATGAATATTGATTATGATCTTTTAATTAAAGTTGTAAAACGATTTATGTTCTCTAAACACAATCACAGTTAAAGCTTATTGTTTATAATAAAGTTTCTCGATTGATTAATGTCTATAATCTCTTCAAATGACAGAAATCAACAAATCAACAAGCATCGTGATTCTTTTATAACACTAATCACTTTACAAACATGTATTCCTAAAATATAAAACATGCACCCGATGCAACCAAAGTTAGCCTCTTTATTAGGAGTTATGTTAGTGAAGTTAGCCGTGTTCATTAGTCTCCATATTATCATAGGATCATAGGTATGATAATACAGACCCTGTTCAAGCGCTAACTTTAACACCAATGCCTTGGTATGGATATACATTGACCAATCAACGACCGAATTGGCAACCTGTAAGGATTATTACGTCCAATCAGATTGTTGTATTTTCGATAAATTTAAAAAAAACGAACGATTTTTTTTTTTACATTCTCCACAATTTTTAGGCTTTTTCAAAAGATTTGCCCTCATATCCCGGCTTGTGGCATATTTTTTTCACTTTATTGTTCATTTTGGCCAAAACTTTACATGAAGGCCAAGGTCACAGGGCATTTCGGTCCACTGGCATTAGGCCTAGGCCTAGAGCCTTTAGGCTTTACAATCTGGACGCTTAGGCCTAGGGCCTATATAATTAAAACTCAAAAAGGCTTTGACAACAAGATCAATATGTGTTTTTAGTTTGTCCCTCATTGGAATTAATATGCCTAGTTCTTGGGCTAGGTTACCGGAGAAAAAAATTGATAAACCCCAGAAAATGCGCCTGGATAACGCAGACTAGAAATTGAGCGATCCATGACCATATTATCATCGATCATCATGGCATTGATTTCTGGCGATTGTAACCTATTCGATGTGAAGATTCCTGACTAAGGTACGTTATGTTTCATTTGATTAACTTCAACTTATTTGTAAATACACTGTGAATTGAAGATAAAGCATGCACGATTCTGTGTACTTTTAGTTTAGTAGTCAGTAGGTCAAATAACAGTAAACTTCCATTGCCATTGCCAATGGATTGGTCATACATATTCAGTTCTCTGTTTGTTTCTCCATAGATATAGTGTAGGCATATTTGTCATGAAAAATGGATTCGTGTTTTTTTTTTGTTAAAAGCAAAAACTCACTTAATTTTGTTAGAAGGTATTATAAGCTTTGAAAAAAATTAGGGTGCCAATTTTTCTGAATATTTTAACAGACTGAAATCCAAGATGGCGTCCAAAATGGCCGCCGATTACTAATAATGTCATATTTTCGCTAATACATGTGATACAATGACAAAAAAAGGTTCTAAATATATGTTTTCTGATACGAGGAATATCATGGAATCATCAGATTTATGTTAATGAGTTAAAGGAGGTGATTTCACTGCACTAATGTGTTCATAGGGTCTATTACTTTTCTGTTTGTTAATATATGGCTGTATTGCTGTCAGTATATATGCATTTTCTCAGGATTGATTTGGTTTTTGATTACTGGTACGTAAATAGTCCTCAAAAGGACTAGAACTGAACAATCCTATTGTACAGAATATTGTCAGTGATTCTAATTTAGACATTTTCATCAGTGTTACAGTGTTTGAGTAAGAGTAAAAGTAAGGGGTAAAATATCCCATCATTTTATCTAAAGTAAAATATGAAGCAAAGCATAATTGAAATTGGCATCAATTCTTAGTACAGAAGAATACATGCAAAAACATAACACCCTGACATACACAATTTAAAATGAAGAAATAAAATATAAGATAATAATGGTATGTCCTCAAATGCTCAATAAGATATGTGAAAAATACAAGCATAATATAGAAGCACAAAGCAGGCTTGTTGATGGCGTTGACAAGAATGAAAGTGTTGCTTCAAAAAAAACAAAGATGATTGTAGTAAAAAAAAATAATTAACATTTAATGAATTTTATATTTTAGAGAGAATAGGAAAAGATTTTGATATGGCAGAGAGAGAATATGATATGTTATCAAAACATTTTGTGCTTTCAAAAGATTAAATTAAGGTAAAATTACTATATACAGTTATTGACGTTGTTGTATCTTTTTTATGTTCGAAAAGTTATTGTTGTTTTATATTAACAGTAATCTACATTTTCTTACTTTTCGATTGCTCTTTTGCTGAAGTCCAAATATTTGAACAATTTTTGCATACTAGCTGTCCAGATTAGTATAATGCTATCATAAGATAAATCTTATTTCAATTTAAACCAAATTAATTTTTGTTTTATCACAGGCAAAGAGAAATAACAACATGGCAAAGTCTTTTTGGAGAAAATATGTGATTATATAATACAGATGTGATAATATTTAAAAGTACAGAGGTAAGTTTGGTTGGTTCTGTGATAAAAAAAAGTTAGGTAGTTCACCTCTATATAAGTATCTCAAAACATTTAAAAGTCAATAGTTTTGACCATAGATTAAATTTAAGTAACAATCATAAAATTCATTAGGCCATGATTATTTGATCACAGTCCAGATGGTATGTGCTGGTCACAAGAACATATTCCATTGTGATTCTTATAAATTTTATGCAAGGTATTTAATTATATTTATACCTACTGCTTGTCATAGGAAGACAAACTCATCAAAACTAAATTTTTTGTCAGGTCAAACTGCTATTTCATTGGCTATTGTATTGTCATGATAATTTTTTTTAATCAAGTAACTGGAATGTGTTTACAAAATTTTAAGACCATGCTTACTCTTTTCGAAACACCTGATGGTACTTCTTGTATAGGAAGTCCTCTACTATATAATTATTGCACCTGATTTTGTCATGCTCTGGACGAGATTTTTGATTAACGAAATTGTTTTGCTTGTACAGATTTTTATTATTACACTGATAAATCTACTTTGTGACTAAATTACTGTGATAAATCTACTTTGTGACCAAATTATTGTGATAAATTTATTTTGTGACCAAATGTGATCAATTGAATTTGACCAAACTACTGAATAGATTAATATCAATGATTTTTTTTTTCTCCAGAAAACGTCCTATTGGAGATAGTTGATGATGAATTGTGACAGCTGTTCAAAGTCTACAGAGACAGAAGAATTTGATTTAAAATATAGTATATTATAAATACTAAATTGTATCAATTAAATTTGAAGAATATAAAGAATTAAACCTTAAATGATTTTTATTTTGTTCAAAACCTTTGATTAATTCTACATTTTCACCACAAAAAATATTTGTATGGGCTGTAACAAAGCAGGCCGTAGGAACAGGGGGCGGTTGGCATTTATTACTGAAGAATGATCGTTTTGTACTTAATAGAAATTATGGGTATGTTGATAGGGCCAGTAGGCCTATAATCAAAATTGCTTTCTGTACCATAATGTAGGCAGGAACAGCCAACGAAAAGTCTTGAAATCTGCACCACAATCCTTGAGAATGAGTTTTGCACAATTAGCCCTCCCACCCCTTCACATTGCTTTCTATGGGCCTACAAAGACTGCCAAGTTGAAGATGAATCGGATGCCCTTGAAAAGTTCTAAAACAAATACACATACCTCATAGTATATGTAACTAATGACGCAGGTCATTTCGAAACTTATTGACTCTATATAAGGCATAACAATATACATACCATATTTTGTCACTGTCAATAGTGCCAACCCAAAGTTTAGCAATTACCTTTAGAGGAGAAAATAAAAAATAAATAAAATGCGCATTGTACATGCAAATATACGGTACTGGCATAAATTAGTGTTTGTCTGAAACTTAATGACTCAATCCTATAATATGATTAGTTACACCCAAGAAATTTCGGACGTCATATTCGTCTCATGCATTTAATACACAATAAACATTCGTCTTGTCTACGACATTAAAAAAAAGTGTTGAATTGATGGACAGTGAACGTATAATTTAATTGTACATTAAATATCTCCACAGGTCTAACAGATCTTGACACTGGAACCGGTCTTGATTTGATAGAAAGTGAAAAAATCATTTCTTGATTTCATAAAATATCTCCATTGGCATGACAGATCTTGTCCAAAGGCATGTGTTGGTCTTGATTTCAGATAATGTCAACAAACTATTTTTCGTTTTCATAAAATATCTCAATTTATCGGGCAGATCTTATCGAAAGCGAGGTATTGGTTTTGATTTCATGTAATGTGAACAAACTATTTTCTTAATACATAAAATATCATATACATCGGAAAGATCTAGCGCAAAGCGAGGTATTGGTCTTTGATGCAATGTGAACCAACGTACAATGTACATAAAATATTCCCATTTATCGGAAAAATTCTGTCCAAGGCGAAGGATTTGTATTTATCTGATGTAGTCCTAATGTGAATACTGTATAACATTTCCATCGTACATGAAATATCCCAATCTATCGGTCAGGGAGATGGATTTGCCTTGATTTGATAAAAAAAATGAACAAACCATTTACATTTTTTATAAAATATCTCCATTGGTCGGACAGATCTTGAAGGAGAGGTATTGGTCTTGATTGGATGTAATGCGTAAAAACATTTCCATAGCAAATGAAATATCTCCATTTATCGGTCAGATCTTGTCCACGGCGAGGGATTAGTCTTGATTTGATAGAAAGTGAACAAACCATTTGCATCTTTAATTAAAAAAATTTCCATTTATTTGACAGATCTTGTCCGTGGCAGTCTGATAGATGTAATTTCAATTGTAAACCAAATATCTACATTGTACGTAAAATGATTTTGTCATGAAAATATTTTAGTGTGTAAAAAGACATAGTGACATACCTACTATGATGACCCAATTTATTATTCAGCTGAATCTGCCTACATGACTATTCAGTTTTTCAGCTGTTTAATTATACAGTTATTGAATCTATTGGTGATACATTGCTTGGAAATATGCACTACGCATCTGTTGGGCCTTAAGAATATCCAGTTTTTTAGACTTACTGACTGAATAGTTGATAGGATTACGGACTTTCTTTTGCTGGGTCTATTGACTATATGCTGGGTTTATGGACTATTATATGTTGGGTCTATTGACTATATAATTGGGTCTATTGACTGTATACTTGCCGGGTCTGTTGACTATATGCTGGGTTTATTGACTCTATGTTGGGTCTATTGACTATATGGTTGCCAGGTCAATTGACTATATGGTTGCTGGTTTATTGACTATTTGGGTCTATTGACTATATATATTGGGTCTATTGACTAATTTGGTAGTCCACAACTGGGATCTGAATTTTTTTTATTTTAGTAGCAATCAATAAATGTGACAGTAAATGACAGCTAATAAAACCAAAGTATGTAAATTAGAAGCCAAATGAACAAAAATGGCTGCTTATTGGTCAAAGTCAACACACTCAGCTACTTGCAAATAGATCTAAATTTGTGATAAATAAACATAACTAGGTGTTGATATGAATGGAAACATTGCAGACAGTTCAGCTACAGGGATCCTAAAGGAAATTGTACGGTAGGTTATGGTTATGAATTGAACAACATACTGGTATCCACACTAAAATTCATTCATTTCAACACCTAATATTAATATTATCAGACAGTACTAACTTCACGTATTTGTCTAAGTTATTGGGTCTTAAGATTATATTTTTGAGAAGAATTTGGACTATACTGTTGCTGGGTCTATATTAACTATTTAGCTTTAGGGTCTTAGTTGATAGGAATATTGACATAATGCACTATACAATTGTTGGTTTACAGCATTATTTTTGTTAAATGATCTTTGATGAAACAATGTCTTCAAATTTAAACATTTTTATTTATCTGATCTACAGTTGATTTAAATCTAACAAGATTTCTGTACTGTACTTTAGTTTCCATACTAATTAGATTCATGGTTTTTAGAGAATCTACAGGTTCATTTTTCTTTCAATGGAAATTGTCTTCCACCTAATAAGGGTGTTATCTAGACTAAAACTTACTAATCATCTTTCTCCTGAAAAATACAAAGTGAGAACGAGTCAAATTTTTTTCTTACTCAATCAATACATCTGTATGTAATGGGTTACATAAAATTGTTAATAGTATTATGGTTACACTGTAAATGTGTCAAAGCAATTTGGCTTGGATGACAATTTAGTAACAATTTTACTAAACAGAGTTGACTCATTGTCAATAAATGAATGACTAAGATGATACTTTCCAATGTCCAAATAATTCTGACCAAATGCTCATAAATCAAATAGGTGACATAAATGGTTTCACACTGTACATGATTTAAACAATATTTTATTTTCACATTACATATAATATTTTACAAAACATATCTTAGGTTTCGGAAACAAGCCGAAGCTTATGCTAATCCGGCACCTGATACAAATAAAAGATACAATATAGAAAATATGAATTATGTCAATAAAAAGGTTGTCAATATTCAACAATTAATTATTTATATTTAAATACTGTACATGAATAATAAAAAAAAAGTGCGAAAGTGCATAGGTGTCCACACCAGACAGAGGTCGTCAGCCCCAAGAATTCCACTCGTCCACAAACACAACGAAGCCGCAGGCAAAGATAGTCGGGCTGATCAATTGGAGACTGTGTTAGGGTTGAGAGATAATTTGATCAGAAATCAGAAATAGACTTGGGGGAAGAAGACGTATAATGTTGATCACGATTCACGATCAACAAGAGGGATAAGCAAGCAAGAACAGCAATCAGAAGGTATTCAACTAGAGTAGGTATACACGATCAACAACATGGGTAAGTAAGCAAGATCAACAACTAGAGTAGGTATACACGATCAACAACAGGAGTAAGCAAGCAAGATCAGCAACTAGAGTAGACATTCAACTAGATTAGGTATTCACGATCAACATCAGGGATAAACAAACAAGGTCAGCAACAAGAGTAGGCATTTAACTAGATAAGGTATTCACGATCATCAGCAGGGATAATCAAGCAAGATCAGCAATTAGAGTAGGTATTCAACTAGAGTAAGTATACACGGTCAACAGCAGGGGTAAGTGAGCAAGATCAGCAACTAGGGTAGGTATACACGATCAACAGCATGGGTAAGCAAGCAAGATCAGCAACTAGAGTAGGTATACAAACTAGAGTAAGTAAAAACGATCAACAGCATGGGTAAGTGAGCAAGGTCAGCAACTAGAGCAGGCATTCAACTAGAGTAGGTATACACGATCAGGTAAGCAAGCAAGCAAGATCAGCAACTAGAGTAGGTATATGTACAACTAGATTAGGTATACACGATCAACAACAACATGGGTAAGCAAGCAAGATCAGCAACTAGAGTAGGTATACAAACTAGAGTAAGTATACACGATCAACAGCAGGGTTAAGCAAGCAAGGTCCGCAACTAGAGTAGGTATACAACTAGATTAGGTATACTCGATCAACAACATGGGTAAGCAAGTAAGATCAGCAAATAATGTAGGTACATGTATTCAACTTCAGTAAGTAAACACAATCAACAACAGGAGTAAGCAAGTAAGATCAGTAAATGATGTAGGTATTCAACTAGAGTAGGTATACACGATCAACAACATGGGAAAGCAAGCAAGATCAGCAACTAGAGTAGGTATACAAACTAGAGTAAGTATACACGATCAACAGCATGGGTTAATGAGCAAGGTCAGCAACTAGAGTAGGCATTTCACTAGAGTAGGTGTGTACGATCAACAACAGAGGTGAGCAAGCTAGATCAGCAACTAGAATAGGTATTCAACTAGAGTAAGTATACGCGATCAGGTAAGCAAGCAAGATCAGCATCTAGAGAAGGTATATGTACAACTAGATTAGGTATACACGATCAACAACAACAACAACAACATGGGTAAGCAAGCAAGATCAGCAACTAGAGTAGGTATACAAACTAGAGTAAGTATACACGATCAACAGCAGGGGTAAGCAAGCAAGCTCCGCAACTAGAGTGGGTATTCAACTAGAGTAGGTATTCAACTAGGTTAAGTATTCACGATCAACAGCAGGGGTAGGCAAGCAAGATCAGCAAATAATGTGGGTACATGTATTCAACATTAGTAAGTATATACGATCAACAGCAAGGGTAAGTAAGATCAGCAACTGGGGTAGGTTTACAACTAGGGTAGGTATACAACTATGTTAGGTATACACGATCCTCCACTAGGTTAAGTAAGAGTCTATATTCAATAATATGGTATCCAGAAAGTCAACAACCATGGAAGGTATCAGGAGCTAAGGTAGGTATATTAAAGTAGTGAAAGTATACAAGAACAAACTATGGTAAATATACAGAATCAATAACTATTTTCACTTTAAGGGGGCAAATAAAATATGGTTAAATAACGAATCTATTTGATTGTATTATGAAATCATGTACTGAATGGAAAATATGAGCATTTTCAACCTCACTGAGGTGATCAGAACCATACAATAGCGTTTTTTCATCTAGGAGGTGCTGTGCTAGTGAAAGTAATGTATCTCTTCTTTGACGCTGATATTTTGGACAGACAAGCAGAAAATGTCCCGAATCTTCTATAGGGTGTCCACATGAACAAGATGGAACATCACCAACATGTCTTAGAAACTTGTGCAAGTTGAGATCACTCATTCTATTTCTAAGTTTACAATGTATTATTTGGACCGATCTTTCTCCAAGGTAATAATACGAGGGGGGATTTACACATGATTTTATCTTTAGTTTAAACTCTTGTATACTACTGAGTGATGAAATAGCATCAGGCAAAGCGTTCCAATCACGAATAGAGGATGGTAGGAATGAATCATAATAGAGTTTGGAGCTAGTTAGGATTGTTCTTAGCTTGTGACTATGGCGTGTGTTATAAGTATTGGAGGATCCCACAGAATCTGGAACAAGTGCGTTGAGGTAGTTTGGAACCATATTATGAACCATTTTGTAGAAAAGGATAATTCTATGTTGATACCGTCTTTGTTTTAGTGAATTGAAACCTGATTCCTTATAAAGTAACGAGTGAGATGTACCACGGACTAAGCCGGTTATTGATCTGAGGCAATCAAGATGGAGATTTTCTAGTCGACATGAGTCTGTTTCTGTACAATTATCATATAATACATCACCATAGTCAAAAAGGGGTAGAATGAAAGATTTGTAAATATGTTCAAGAGATTTCCTTGAAAGTCTGTATTTCATAGACCGAAAACAATTCACTGGCTTGCTGAGTTTACGTATGAGGGTGGCAATGTGTTCTTCCCATTTACAATTCTGGCTGAATGTTATACCAAGGTGTTTGTGATGTTCAGAATCTTCTAATAAGTTATTGCCGAAAGAGAGTGGAAATGCAGAAGGAGATAGTTTCCTAGTAAAGGTCATGCTGACTGTTTTTTCTGGGCAGAAGACGACATTCCAAGAGTTTGCCCAATTGCTGATGGTTCTAAGGTCATTGTTTAAAAGTGTTTGGCATTCTGTCGGGTCATTTATGATCATGAACAGTGACGTATCATCTGCAAACAGACGGATGTTAGATTTGATGTCGTTGGTAATATCATTTATATATATTAGGAAAAGGAGTGGCCCAAGTACCGAACCTTGTGGGACTCCATTTTGGACAGATGCCGAGCCTGAGGTCGAGCCTCTTATAACTACCAATTGTTCCCTTTCAGAAAGATAATTCCTGAGAAGTGATAGCATTTTACCTCGTATGCCTACTGACTAGCTTGTAGATGAGGCCTGCATGCCATACGCGATCAAAAGCTTTGCTTATGTCAAAAAATACAGCTTTAGTTTCGAGACCTTCATCGAGGCTACTACATATATTATTATATATATTAATGAGCTGGTACGTGCAAGAGTCATTTTCTGTAAAACCTGATTGTGAGGCAGAAAGTAATTGATGAAGACGGAGAAAATTATTAAGATATTTATGTATGCATTTTTCAAAGACCTTGCCTAGAGTGCTGAGGAGAGAAATAGGACGATAGTTTGAGCAGATGTTAGCATCACCTTTCTTATATATTGGAATGATGTTGGCTTGCTTCCATATGACGGGAAAACAGCATTGGTCCTGTAAGAAGTTAAAGAGTGTACTCAATGGGATTATAATAGACGGGCTACAGCATTTAAGAATTCGATTTGTTATGTTATCATTTCCGCAGGCCTTATTTGTCTTAAGTGAATTTAGCATGGCTTTGACATCTTGGGGAGTATAAACGGGAAGTGGAATGCAAAGGTCAGATTGGGGTAAGTTTGGAAGCGGTTGATTTGGATTTGGTAAGACTGATTGCTTGATGAAGAATTGGTTTAGATGTTCAGCTTTAGCAGCATCTTCATGAACAATTTGGTTGTTGATTAAGAGTGGAGGAAAATGTTTGGATGAACTGTTTTTAAAAACTACCTTTTCAACAAGTTTCCACCAGTTTTTTTCTTGAAAATGACCCTGGCCTATCTTAACGTCAAGATTTTGAAAGAAATCCTGTTTAACTCGTCGTACCTCCGCAATGACAAAGTTCCTACAAGAACGAAAATCTTTCCAGTGGCTCGGAGAACCTGTCCGCTTCGCTTTACTGTGAAGTCTATTCCGTTTGCGAATTATTCGCCTGATGTAGCCATTCATCCACACAGTATCGCGCTCACGGATCACCACATCTTTATGGGGAACAAATAAAGATACTGCTTCAAGAAGCCTATCTGAGAAACTTTTAGCAAGTACATTGGGGTCTTGGTGGCTCACAAATAATTTGGCCCAGTCTGTTGCAGACAAGAAATTATTGATTGCATCTACATCGAGGTTATTATAGTTCCATATGGTACGCTTGAAGCTTGTATTTTTTGGTCGAGGAAGATTCAGTATAAGTTCTATCGGACAGTGATCACTTATGCCTGCTTCGTGTACAATGGTCTCTGAAACTAGATTAGTGTCAGTTATCAATGCAACGTCTAGAAGAGTTGCAGAGTGCTCTGTGTGTCGTGTTGGTTTAGCTACAGTTTGTGTAAATCCGAAGAGTTGAATAATGTTAGTTAGTTTATTTGATCTACCAGTGAGCTGATTTTCATTGAAGTCACCTAGAATGAACAAAGGTTTACAATCGTCCTTTGCTTTAGAAATGCTTTCCTGAATGAGTTCCCAATAGTCATCAGAAGATTTTGGTGGAACGTAGAATGACCCTATCAGTAGAGATTTTTTACGATGAACTACTTCAATCCAAACTGCTTCTAAGTGGGGGAGATGAAGATCGTGTCGTTCCTTTGAAAATATATTATTTTTCACGTAGATTGCTACGCCTCCTCCTACACCAGATGAGCGATTACAAAGTGCTGGGGATTTGAAATGTTCCAGGAGAGTTTCTTGGTCTTGATGAGATTCATTAAACCATGTCTCAGAAAAGGTGAGAATATCGTGGTCTGATAATTCAGCAATGATATTAGATTTTTTACTCGGTAGACTGCGAACATTTAGATGGATTACACTTAATCCCGGCCCTGGATTTGGCTGAATATCACCAGAGGTAAGTAATAGCAGAAAGCACAAGAACGTGGTATAAAGAGAAAAGAGTCTTATAGGTATCCAACTGACCAGCCAAAAGCTACCAAGATCTACAACAACGATGCGGATTGCCGACGAGCAGAATGCATGGGTGAAGACGAGTCATATCTGGTGTGGACGTGATAGGTATACGTATAAGGAGAGGAGCATGGCAGAGAAGAGGGAGAAACAAGAACATATATACATGAATGTATATAATACATGCTTTAAATAAATAAATACTATATACATTATAATTACATTTAAGCACATATGTAGGTACATGCATATACATGATGTAAACTATCATATGAACTTGTGTGAGGCCTTTTAGTTTACAAGTTTTGGAGTTATAACTTCATGTAAACTTATAAGTTTAATTAATGTTCTGGTTTACATGGTTACCTGTGTAATAAGTATCAATTTATTAGAGGTTAGTTTCAACAATAATAAAGCAAGAATAAGATTACCAAAATAATTTCAGGTATCTCTGGCTAGCAAGAATAAGCATTACATTTTAGTAGGTTTACTTAGTTACCTGTATAATAAATTTCTTTAATAGTAATAACTGTAGCATAATCATATATTTGCAATATATTGACTTTGTTACCTATATAATAAAATGCCAAGTAATTTCAGGTAAGTCTCATTTTAATAATTCTTTTCCTTAATAGTAATTACTGTAGCATAATCATATATTTGCAGTATATTGACTCTGTTACCTATATAATAAACTACCAAGTAATTTCAGGTAAGTCTCATTTTAATAATTGTTTTCCTTGATAGTAATGACCTAATAGTAATTACTGTAGCATAATCATATATTTGCAATATATTGACTCTGTTACCTATATAATAAAATACCAAGTAATTACAGGTAAGTCTCATTTTAATAATTGTTTTCCTTGATAGTAATGACCTAATAGTAATTACTGTAGCATAATCATATATTTGCAATATATTGACTCTGTTACCTATATAATAAAATACCAAGTACTTACAGGTAAGTCTCATTTTAATAATTGTTTTCCTTAATAGTAATAACTGTAGCATAAGCATATATTTATAATATATTGACTTTGTTACCTATATAATAAAATACCAAGTACTTACATGTAAGTCTCATTTTAATAATTGTTTTCCTTAATAGTAATAACTGTAGCATAAACATATATTTGCAATATATTGACTTTGTTACCTATATAATAAAATACCAAGTAATTTCATGTAAATCTCATTTTAATAATTGATTTCCATAATAGTTATAACTGTAGCATAAACATATATTTGCAATATATTGACTCTGTTGGCTATTTAAATAAAATACCAAGTAATTACAGGTAAGTCTCATTTTAATAATTGTTTTCCTTGATAGTAATGACCTAATAGTAATAACTGTAGTATAAACATATATTTGCAATATATTGACTTTGTTACCTATATAATAAAATACCAAGTAATTTCAGGTAAGTCTCATTTTAATAATTGTTTTCCTTAATAGTAATAACTGTAGCATAAACATATATTTGCAATATATTGACTTTGTTACCTATATAATAAAATACCAAGTAATTTCATGTAAATCTCATTTTAATAATTGGTTTCCATAATAGTTATAACTGTAGCATAAACATATATTTGCAATATATTGACTCTGTTGGCTATTTAAATAAAATACCCAACAGAGTCAATATATTGCAAATATATGTTTATGCTACAGTTATAACTATTATACACTGTACATGGCTGACCGTAACTGCTTAAGTTATATAGTTGACTTATAAGAAATGTGATCACGGTATATTGGTGACTACTTTGTAGAATGATCACATGTAGTAAACAAGAATAGTAAACAAAAACATATACAAACAGTGTATTGGTAATAGTAGTATGAACAAAAGTTAATTGTGAGATTGTAAATGGCTGACAGTATTAAGAAGGTAGCAGAAATGTGGTATCACTATACATTTGTAAAAGTAGTATGGTAACAAGTTAAATAGGTGGTAAATGTGGTCACTCATTTGTCACAATTAACATCAACAGATGACATTCGGTCAAAATTAAATAGATGACATCAACAGTAATATAGTCCCAAGAAAAATTGGTGAAAGAAATTGGATCACGCGGTTACACATTGATGACAATAATCATGACTAAATGACTCTTTATACTTGCCTTGTGAATGTGAACACAATGTTTTGACAATTTTTTTTTCTAACCATCCACATTTAAATATAACCATGGTTCATGAAGATTATCTGGGCAAATTTTCCTAATATTTCCATTATTCAGACAATGTTTTTAAAAAAATCATCAGAATTCCGGATCATGATTTTTTTTAATCTAATAATGCAGAAAAAAGAGAATAGTATATAATATCAATTTTTAATGTCATTTTGACAATTTTCCAGAATAATCATGATGTGCCATGTCTGGAAAAGCTTTTTTAAAATTCCCTGATTTTCCAGGTTTTCCATGACCTATGCCAATCCTGCATAACTGAGACAAATTTGCCCATATTATGTCAATTTGTATGACAGATTTACTGCAGCAGGTGTATGATGGTAAAAGTAAAACTTACCTATGTGTTTTTTAGAAGTAACAAACAATCACACTTAGCCTTCTCATTAATACCGTATAATTCCGAATATAATGCGCACCTTTTTACCCTGAAAAGTACCCGTCAAACAAGGGGTGCGCATTATACACGGTGACTTAAAAAAACAATATTTTTCACCAGTGATTCCCAAGGCAATATTGTCTGGACGCCATTTTGTAATTGATCGCTGATGGATGAAGGTGTTATAATGGACTACGGCAGCCACATGACAAAGTCTTATCAATTACAATGTACCATTTTTACCAATTTAATTTGGATGAAAATATTATTTGTAACGCGCGACGAAAATTGTTTTCATTCCGTATTCCAAAATTCGATATTAAAAAACACGGAAAGAAAAGACTTGAAATTACCGTCGACGTTGATCATAGATCGATTTGAAATTAGCGTTGATAATACGATACCAATAGATCGATGTTTAAAAACACGGAAAGAAAAGATTTGAAATTAGCGTTGATAATACGATACAAATAGATCGATGTTTAAAAACACGGAAAGAAAAGACTTGAAATTAGCGTTGATAATACGATACCAATAGATCGATGTTTAAAAACACGGAAAGAAAAGACTTGAAATTAGCGTTGATAATACGATACCAATAGATCGATGTTTAAAAACACGGAAAGAAAAGATTTGAAATTAGCGTTGATAATACGATACCAATAGATCGATGTTTAAAAACGCGGAAAGAAAAGACTTGAAATTAGCGTTGATAATACGATACCAATAGATCGATGTTTAAAAACACGGAAAGAAAAGACTTGAAATTAGCGTTGATAATACGATACAAATAGATCGATGTTTAAAAACACGGAAAGAAAAGACTTGAAAAAAGGATGTTCCGTAGCGGATTGTTTATCAAAACGAACCTCTTACCGGGAACGATCTTAATCCTTAAATCCAATAAAATCATCCAAAAGTTTTAGAACTTTCAAACACATTGCTGACAAGACAATAATACAAGTTATAGTTGACTTCCTTCTTGCGAGACTTACTGGCGCCAATAAAATTGAGCGGGAAAAAATAGTTCCGATGACAGAACCCAGAACAGTAGTTATTCTGTAAATCTTTTGTTCACAATAAACTTAATCTACTTGAATAAACGTATTATAAGATTAGGTGACTAAAAACAATGAGATCACGTTAATTTGTGACACCACTGATTAATTTGATGAGTACATTTAGAAAAGTAAACAAGACCTATTGAGATCAAAGAAAGATCAAAGAATATTATGAACACCTGCTGTCCACGTGATCAGTGGTATAGAATTAGGCTTGTACTCTACTGGAGTCAAAGGCACTTGTTTTCTATCCATGGAATTTTCCACTACAATATATAGGGTTAATAGACCTGTCAATGATAGAAACGAGTGCCTGTGTTCTTGTCATATTTATAGAAATCATTCCAAATTTTTAAGCTTGAACGTTTTATCAATTGAAGATATAAATACAACACTTGTTTTTTTAACGGAATCAAATTAAAGGAATTAATCATTTCTATAACTACATTTTTAATTATTAAACTAAATTTACCACATCCCCAAACATTTACCGTTTTCTATTGACGAGATTTATACGCGCGTGACCTTGTCAACTTAAGACTCAATGTCAGGGGAAAAAAATAAAAAAAATTATCGTTAATTTTAAAATAATTTATAAAATCATAAAAAGTACAAATGAAGCCTCTATTTAAAAAAATCCATGTTAGTCAAGTAAGGTAGATACGTGAAATTTGATTTTTTATCAGCCACTATTTTGGTGTCTGCGTTATGCCAACTTG
Organism: Lottia scabra; assembly: GCA_029955415.1. Lineage (NCBI taxonomy): Eukaryota > Metazoa > Mollusca > Gastropoda > Lottiidae > Lottia > Lottia scabra. Next base: position 11,719,192 of record JARJEI010000009.1, read on the forward strand.
AATTCTTTCGTTAACAAGGGGTGCGCACTATACATGGGTAAATGAATTTTCCCCTTATTTTCTCCAAAAACTGTTTATTGTTCATTCTTTTTGCCTAATAAAAACAATCAAAATATACAAATTATATAATCATTATATAACACCCGTTCCTGTAAACTTAGCTGTTATAAACACGAAATACTTAGTTTTCTTAGCCCGTTATAACCACTAATAAAGTGCATACCGTGGACCGCACGGTATCTTTTTAGGGCGCTATGAAAGCTCCTAAAGGCTAAAAAAGGACAGAAAGGCGAATACATAGGGAAATTATTAACCAATCACCGACCGATTTCCTAAGACTTTTACATCCAATCAAAAATTTTGCATTTCATTAAAATCTAAAAACGCGGAATTTTAGGTTTTTTCCGCAATTTTTAGCCTTTCAGAAGAGACCAACATTGATATAGACACTTGTATCATAATATATATTTTTTTCATTTTATCAATTTTATTTTGGCCAAAATATCTACTTTCACTTTCGGTAAGGTCAAGGCCATTGGGAGTCAGTTCGTTCCATGCAGTTTGTCATTGTTGACTCGATGAAACGGGACGATTATATGAATTTAATGCTTATAGAACAAGCCCATTCTTCATTTATTTTTGGTCCCTCATTAAAAATCAATATGCCTTGTCCTTAGTCTTTGTAAACGGTTAAAAAATAATATTGATAAACCCCAGAAATTACGACTGGTTACCGGAGACTAAATGACCCACTTATAAAGCGCATTGTGGATTTCAGCACCATCTTTTTGCAGCACAAATGCTGTTTATTTTACCATTTTTCTCAGGTATTTTAAGTTTCATTTGATCAGCATCATTTATTTTATGATTACTCAGGCTAAATATTAAAATTATGCCTTAAAAGAGGATAAAAGAGAAGATATTCTCTTATCTTAGTAGAAGACCAATCTGGTGTCACAGGTGCATGACATTCAGCCCAGACCAGTTCTCTGTTGCAATAAGCGTCCATGTTGTATTTTTTTCAAACTTATAGAATCTTATCAAAGGGATTGTAAACAGGTTTGCTTAACTGTGTATGTGTATCGGGGATACTGATAGCATCAATTTGCGCCATTAAATTTCCATTCAGATGTCTGTTGTTTTTGTAATTCCACTAAAACTAATGTGTTTTCATGTTCCTTTAGCAACGGCTATCATTTCATTTCATTACATTAATCCGTTGCTATCATGATAAGCTTTTCTCGTCATTAACTTTGATTGGCCGAACAATTATGGTCCACCAGTTATATTCCTTGTAACAAATAAAAGCGGGAAAACTTTCGAATGACCAGACGTCAAATTTCTTGTAGCAAATTTACCTTGTGATAATCGAGTCTCAACGGTCATAAATTGAATGTGACGTATAGTGTTTTTTAAACGAGATTATTGGTTGATAATGACGAGAAAACCCTGTCAATCCAGCAACGGTAGATAATGCAAATGTCTAACGTTACTGAAGGAACATGATGTGTTTTATGACGTCATTACCCATGATCTACCAAAGCTTTATGTGTGCTTTGTGATCTACCAGAGAGAAAAGCTAATATTGATATGTATGCAAATCACTGGTAAAGATGAAAATGAAGTGAATGGAGTTTTACGTCCTACTTTTCTGCACCTGGGAGTCGCGGTGGCTCAGTGAGTTAAGACGCTTGCTTGCTAACCTGAAGTTCCAGGGTTCAGTCCCGGCATGGGTCGAGATGATACCTTCGGATTTTTCAACCCGGTTTCCCCTGTCAGTGATGCAGGTCGGAGGGGCTGACATGGAAAAGCGTCTAGTCGTTCGGATGGGACAATAAACCGAGGCCCCATGTTCTATTGGCTGTGCACGTTAAAGATCCCTCGATAGTTGAAAATCGAAAATAAGAGCAGGCTAATGCCGCTGTCCTGGCAAAATTTCCCTCATTGCACACTGCATGACTTTTGCCCGTCCTCAACACGGGACCTCGGTATATTGTCCCATCCAAACGACTAGAGGTTTTTCCATGTTAGCTCCTGACAGGGGGAAACTGGGTTGAAAAATCCAAAGGTATCATCTCGACCCATGCCTGGATTGAACCCTGGACCTTGAGGCTAGCGAGCAATCGTTTAACTCACTGAGCTACCGCAGCTCCTACAGATCACTGGTAGTAACGTCTTAAAACGCTTTAGTTTAAGTGGAATGTTAAGAACCACAGACGTCAGAATGGAAATTGGAATGGTGTAAATTGATACTATCAGTGTCCCCGATACACATACCAGTACAAAGTTTAGAAAACCTTTCTACAATCCCTTTAAGATACATATTATTGTGGCAGTGATATTTCTGGATGGAGAGTCTTCAATGTAGGGGCCATAAATTACCTTAATTTGGGAACATTTTGTATTTGCAGAGATGTAATGTTTCGATAGCTCTTGATAAGGTTACAGTAGCATTTTCACTAATTTAGAATTAAGGTTTATATGGAGGATTTATACAGTCAGGCCTTCAAAGCGTGATCTTTTTTTACTTTTATTTAAATAAAAATTTAAATATTTTAGAGAGACAAGGTAAAGATTTGGATCTAACTGAAAGAGAGACCTGCCTCCATGAAGAGATATTGAAAAATGTTATGAATTCTTAATGCTAGAGTCAAATTATCCAAAAAAGGTAAAATTACTTTGTATACCGGGTAAGGGAGGGTCATATTAAATATTAATCTCTCTTCTACATTTTCTTACTTTCCTGATAATTATATCTCCAAACTACTTTTCTTTTATCCTAAAAAATCAGCATCTCTCATGAGCATGAGGGTTTGTTCATCAGGTTGCCCTGTTCTGATTCTATTTGACTGAACTGCTCCACTTCACTTTTCTCTGTGCCACTGAGTCACTCTATAAAAAGAACAGGGTGGCACATAGAAAGTGAAGTGGAACAGTTTAGTCAAATAGAATCAGAACAGGGCAACCTGAAATAAAATTACATACCTCATTGATAAGATATGACGTCAAATGAATGACTAGGCTATCAATTGATGAGTGACATCAAATGTATGAATAGAATATGTGATGCCACTTAAAGGGTTAAGCATTTTTGAGGATCGATTTGGGCCTTGAATTTATGTAAATAGCCTTCAGATTTACTGGAACAGCCCAAAAATCTCAAAAACCCTTAAATTATACCCATACTGTACCTTAATAGTTATCTTTCATTTTCTGTATATGCGTTCTTCTATATTATGCAGTCTTACTAAACGACATATCCCTTTAACACCCTACCAGTATCAACAGTGAGAAATATTTCAATTGATGATAACATGCAAAACCACATATGGTTCTTACGTAGAAATAACACACACAAACTTAGTGTACAACCATTTTGAATAATATTTCGAATTAATAGAAGGCTCAGAAATGGCATAATTTGTGATTAGAAAGTTTAGATGAAATATTATTGAAAATAAAGTAAAAATCCATAAAAACAAGACAATTCGGTTAAAATAGCATTTTTGAATTTTCAATTCTTATGTCAAAGGATTATTTAAAATGGTTGTTTAATAAGTTTGTGTGTGTGTTATTTTTACGTAAGAATCATAGATAAACTTATGTAGATTTAAAAAAAAAAAACTTGATTAGATGACCAGAATTACATACAGGGGCCTTATTCTCGAAAACTTAACTTAGATAAAATCTAGATTTTAAGAAATACAGCAATCTGATTGGATTATAAAGCTGAATGTAAAATGAATTTTAGTGATAGACCAATCAGATGACCAGAACACTAAAATCATTGTAGGTTAAGTTTTCAAGAATAAGGCCCCTGGTACTGAAACTTACAATTACAGTGTTTTTTTTTTAAATGATCTTTGAGAAGGCTAAGTGGTTCTTGTTTGTTTATAAAAAAAAAGAGATAAGATCTACCTTTTTTCTTAACAAAATACTGTTGCAATAATTGATGACAGGGAAATGGTCATATGGTAAATTTGGCACCTTTAACCCTGATATAGTAGTATTTTATTGTAAATTATTTCAAGGTTTAATTGTCAACGGTATGATTGTCATATGTCATAGTGTTTTAGTCACAATTTGTAAGTTGTAAGTTCACATTAATTTGGGCATAAAGTAAATTGGTCATTATTATATGATCACAGTAATTTCAGCAGTCATTATTCATTTCTGTCTATGACCACATTTCTTCTATTGGATTTGTGACCATATTTCTATCATCAATGTTAAGTGTTTACAAATTGCTGTCACCAATGTGTCTTGTGACCATATTATCATGTCATAAATTAGTGATCAGATAATTTTTAAACATTCACATTGTCAATAAAATTTTTGTCCAGTGTATTTTATGACCAAATCACTTTGACACATTTACTTTGACTTACTGAAAAATATTTACTGACCAAATCCTGAAACTAATGTTTCATGTACTATTTGAACATGATATATATATATATATATATAACCTGTGCTCTCTTTGTATTTTTCAGGAGAAAGATGATTATTAAGATCCAGTTCATCAGCTGGTGGAAGAAGAATTGCCTTTGAAGTTTTTTTTAACCTCAATTCTTGTACAATTAAGATTGTTTTTTGGAGAAAAAAAAGTTACATTTTGAAGAGAGTCTTTCATTCAAAGATCAATTATCAAAAAATGAAATTCAATAGTCCATATTCCAAAAAATGCATAATCAAAATGCCAACCATTTGAATAGCCAATAGTCTCAACAACTGTAAAGACTATAGTCTCAACAATAGTGTCAATAAATATAAAGTCAATAGTCTCAACAACTGTTAAGCCAATAGTCACAACAACTGTAAAGTCAATAGTCTTAACGACTGTAAAGTCAATAGTCACAACAGCTGTAAAGTCAATAGTCTCAACAACTGTTAAGTCAATAGTCTCAACAACTGTTAAGCCAATAGTCACAACAACCGTAAAGTCAATAGTCTTAACGACTGTAAAGTCAATAGTCACAACAGCTGTAAAGTCAATAGTCTCAACAACTGTTACGCCAATAGTCACAACAGCTGTAAAGTCAATAGTCTTAACGACTGTAAAGTCAATAGTCTCAACAACTGTAAAGTCAATAGTCTCAACAGCTGTAAAGACTATTGTCTCTCAACAACTCTAAAGTCAATAGTTTCAACAAATGTATAGTCTTCACTAATTTTTCTTTTGCCAACCCAAACCCAAGCTTCGTAACTGTCAAGTCATTAGTCTTAGTCCCCAACAACTGTCAAGTCAATAGTCTCAGTCCCCAACAACTGTCAAATCAATAGTCTTAACGACTATAAAGTTAATATTCCCATCAACTGTAAAGTCAATAGTCTCAACAACAACTGTCAAGTCAATAGTCTCAACGACTATAAAGTTAATATCCCCAACAACTGTCAAGTAAATAGTCTTAACGACTATAAAGTTAATATTCCCATCAACTGTAAAGTCAATAGTCTCAACAACAACTGTCAAGTCATTAGTCTCAACAACAACTGTCAAGTCATTAGTCTCAGTCCCCAACAACTGTCAAGTCAATAGTCTTAACGACTATAAAGTTAATATCCCCAACAACTGTCAAGTAAATAGTCTTAACGACTATAAAGTTAATATTTCCATCAACTGTAAAGTCAATAGTCTCAACAACAACTGTCAAGTCAATAGTCTTAACGACTGTAAAGTCAATAGTCTCAACGACTATAAAGTTAATATTCCCAACAACTGTAAAGTCAATAGTCTTAACGACTATAATGTTAATATTCCCAACAACTGTAAAGTCAATAGTCTTAACGACTATTTAGTCCCCTGGTCTTCCCTATTGTTTTCGCCGACCCAAACTCAAGCTTCGTAACTGTAAAGTCCTGTACACACATGTTGTCGAAAATGTTATCAGTGTGTACAGTTGCTGAATAAATACAAGTTTATTTTGTTGTCGAGATGCAAATGATGTTGCTGAGTTTTATCCTATCAGAAATTGACTATAAATTCCATGATCTGTCTGAAATCATGTGATGTATAAAAACGGAGTCACCACCAATGAATGATAACAATTTGCGCAACAAGTTGTCGTGTGTATACTGAAACCAATATTTTGTTGGCCAACATGTTGTCAGAACTTAACACGACCCTGGACTATACCAGATCAAGAATATTATCAATATCGATCTCAAGTGTTGCTACTAAGCGCTAAGCAGACCGACTCACTTGATAATCCGAGGTTATTACACTGTACGCAGGCCCGTAGGAAGCAATTTCATATTGGGGAGGGGGGGGGGGGGGGGCAAAATGTGCAAAAACTCATTCTCAAGGGGGTTGTGTAGAATTCAAAGCTGCTTCTACCTATATAAAGCAATTTTGCTTTCTCTGGCCCTAACAACATACCACTAATTTATTGTTATATCTTAGAATTTTTTTTTTTAAATTGCTTCAGTCATTAATGTTTAAATTATTGGGGGGGGGGGGGGGATGCCCCCCCCCCCCCTGTTCCTACGGGCCTGGTACGATCCCATAAATGTGTTTGCGATCCTTTCGAGGTGTGCCAGGGACCAAGACCGGGAGAAGTAAATCGATGAGGTTTTCAACCTGAGATTAAATACCTCCTAAGGGGTTTAAAACTTATATAGAAAAGAATGGCATAAACTAGTGATGATATACAGAGGAAGGTGAGTAATACAATCGATCAATAATCTTGAAATCGGTAACAAAAAAAGGCTGAAAACCTTGCAATAGACCGAACAACTGCACAAGCCCAACAATTATTCAGTATATAGAGGTCAATAGTGATTATAACTCAGTACTCAATAAAGTAGCTTTGACACAACTACGCTTTACTCACTGAGAGATTTTAGCACTATATTAGTATATTAGCATCTCTTGCCACATAAAATGATTGGTTTGCAAACTTCGATCAATATTTTAGCTTACTCTACATGACCGATGGAAATAATTTGTACATTGAAACATTATATTAATTTTCCACCAAATTCAAGACGATGCATTACATTTGACATGGTCTGTCAGACTAACGGGGTAATTTTGTATTTACAAGAGCCAAATGCTTCATTCATTGCAATTAAATGTAGGCCAATACGTTGCCATGGACAAGATGGAGATATACCTGTGTACTAGTATTATTTTTTATTTCTAAATGGTTTGTTTTCTATCCATCAATTCAAGACTAATGTGATGCCTTGAACAAGATCTGTCAGACTAATGGAGACATGCTTTTAAGTTTCTTCCAATTTTTTTTACTATACATCACCTGTGTTTAGGACTGTCCAACGATTTACGAAATTTGTATAAATTTGAAAATAGAATGATTTATTTATTTCCATCAAATCAACACATTGCCTTGGACAATATCTGTCCGACCAATGGAGGTACGGTGTAAATGTAAAAAATTGAAATTTCACTTTCATCAATTCACCACAAATACATTGACTAGGAAAATGTCAAATTCGACTATACCCGCTCAACGGCAGGTTTTATCTGACTAATTTGACAAATGCTTAATGTGCAGGAAATTTGTATACTTGAAACTGAAATACTATCTTAATTAAGATATTTTGGAAATAGTGATACCTCGGACCAGAATTCGCTGACCTATGCAATTAAGTACTATATTATATTTGCGTGTTTAGTGTGGAAGCAACAAAATATTTTTACCTTTTCGTTGTATCCCCTGACGTTCCGCCTTTTGTGTAATAATTGATCGTTAATGGTTGAAGCTGTATGGAAGATTTGATCATATCATGCATGACGATTTCTTATGTTTTATATGTGTATTGTAAAGCGTGTCACGTCAATTTCAGACTGACCAGTGTCTAAACATCTTAAGGACAGAATATAGTACTTTTGAAACGTATATGATGCCACCCTGCCATCACCTAGTTTTTGTCCAACAAGCATCTTTGGATCTACAGTCCATATTATTATAAAGAGTGAATGATTTTTTGCATTAATGTGGTGTTGATTTTATTATCAAGGGACGGCTATCATGGCTTTGGAGAAACAAATGTCCTAGTTGAAAAGTTTGCGTTCATCAAAGAACTACCGTGAACAAATTAATGTGTCTCTGAACTGAGACATCAGTGGTAGATTTTACTGGAATGGAGGGGATGGATAAAGTCTTGATTCAATCTTTCTATTATACATCTGGGTTATTTTGCCTGAGACATCTGAAAATTGAGACATAACTGCCAATAACTTTAAAAAACTGATTTTGAGAACTGTCAATTGAGGGAGAACTGGGAAACTGGACTGGACCCATACATAGAGCAAACTACTTACATTCATGGATTTCTAAACTGTCTGTTAGACCTAAACAAATACATAACCAGTCATAAATAGTCATTTTTGATAAAAAAAATTAACTTAAATTAAATTTACAAAATTTCAACCAAAAGCTTATTATTTGCCTCTTATAAAAGTGTCCCTGAACTTCAAGGGAGTGTATGCTTGAACCGGGTTGGTTAAAACAGAGATTTTGGGGTGTTAAAGGGACAGTCTGAATTTTTTCTAGGTCAAATATTTTTTTTGGTCAAACTTGTGAAAACTACATACCATAATTTCTAACTACACTATGTGTCCTTTTATTTATCTGAAAGTTTAAACTTTCCTTATGTTTTTTTAACACTGTAAAAAAACTACTGAGTGAGTACTGATCGGATTTGAGTAGAATAAATGCCTATTTGTAGAAAAAATGTATCTTCTATGTCTTCCAAAAGTTTCAGCTAGAAATATTGAGCAATTATTGAGACAAACACTAAAACTAGATCAAACTGCTTAATCAATAATAAGTACTTCCTGTTTGTAATTAACCTTTCAAAAACAAATACTTTAGAATTACTTTCAGGTAACATTTGCGACATTTTTGTTAATGAACTTTCCCAGTTCTCCCCTACATGTAAACTAAACTAAGTTTGTCATGAACAGAATAACAATTATTCAAGATTTTATTTTTCAAATTTAATAAAAACAAAATAGTAAACTGAAATAATTTTGTCCAACAAATTCTACTCTCTCTGAAGGCTTTCAACAGCTGTCACAAATTATCAGTAACTTTATTCAACAGCAAGTTTTCTTTCTGAAAAAAAAAAGAAGAAAATATTAGATTTTTTTTTTATTTTTAAGAATTTGAATATGCATTATATTTTCCTAAAAAAAAATTCAAATTAAAACTGACAAAAGCAAATTTAAACTATTAAAATATTATCTAAATCACAAGACAAATTGTTGATAAAAATTTCATCCAATCTAATCTTGAACACATACAAACAAATAAATGCACACCAACTCAAGACTATTCATCTAAATATCATTACTTTGACACATATTAGTCATAGATGTGCCTAGGCATACTTAGTTTCATCCACATCATATAAAACTGTAGCTAAAAGTCAAGTTAATTTCAAAATTTACCCACATCTAATCAATATCAACATCTATACTACTTACTAGTATATAATATAATAATATTGAATATCTGTCAAAGAGCCAAATCATTGTAACCTTTTTCTTAAGCAAGGGCAATAACTGAAACACTATTTGCCCAATTACTACAAAATTTGAATCTGATCTTTTCAAAATACAATAAATTAATCCATTTCCATTTGTAGCTTTATAAATTTAATTGTAACATAAATGATGTTTTTTCCTTTGATGTTTTTGAGAAATAATTTGCTTAAAATGTGTGTTTGAGGAAAACTGTGGTGTATAAACAGCAAATTTGTGTTATTGCATTCTTGGGTAATTTGACATGAAAGCCATATAGAATCTAATAGGAAAAAATGAGTGAAATAACCAACTAAGTTATTGCACTCGCAGTAGCTCCGCCCCTTTTTGGAAAGACATCCCCTTTGCAGACGAAAATGAAACGTGCACGAGCTTCAATTTCATTGGATTAAAGAGTAACGTGATCGATGCTGTCATAACTTTTAAGCTGTCAATCATATTTATGTTACAAGTAATATATACCACGTGACTTACTCATTAACATATTTAAACAAACTCATCCTAACGGATTCGTTTGTTTAAATATGTTAACTCGTAAGCACCGTGGTATATATAGTACTTGTAGCATCATCAACTATTGTTAATATCTGAAAATCTGCACTATTGAAAAATTATTAAATTATTAAAATATTTGACAACAGAAATTTTTTAATGTCACAAATTTTCTTTTTCTTTTCCAGTTACAGTAGTGCTCACACGAATGGTGATTTTTACCATTCGACTATTCGACAGTATCATTCGATTTGCATTCGAATATTCGACGATATTTTGCATTAAAAAATCGCATTGAAAAACGGCTATTTAAAACCGAAATTTGTCGTATTCTCAGCTGCTATATGGACTTATAACTGTAAACAACTCGATAGGGATAATAAATGTCGTTTTTAAATGCCGTTACATTTTTGTAGCATCTGAGCCATAATTGTCAATGAATAATCCATTAAATTTTTCAATTAAAATCCTATCGTAATGAAACAAAATAAACACAGAAAAAAGATCATCGAACGTTCCTTAATCTGATTGGACAATAAAGATAGCTATTTATAACAGCTAATCAATTAACAGTATTTTTCTACTTTCGTTTTGACATGCTGGAGGAGATGGTCAAAGGTCAAAAATGTGTTCAGAATCCGTGTGCAAATCATAACTTTCGGCGGTGCCATTTAACATGATTCTATACAATATACCCGGCGGATCTATGTTTCAAATTCTTTCGATGATATATCAAAGCATGTTTACATTTTATAATCATCTTTTATAACATTAAAAAACTGATTATCTACTGTTTTAAAAATGGTATTACGAAATGATAATTAGGCCTATGAAATTCGGGGACAAACAACCTGGTCCGATTTGTCTTGTGTCAACACCGTTCAATTTGAGCTATCGGCTTTCTGTCATTTTTCGCTAACCTATCGGAATTTTTTATTGATAATAGTTCAAATCAGCAACTTTGAAGTTGAATTTTTAAACGGAATATTGTAGTTTGCAGTCATCTTGCAAGTTGTCTTGGTGTTTGGTTCATGTTTAGAACAGTATTCCAAACTTCTCTGTTCTTGTTTTTGCATTAGCCGCCATTTTAGTTTGACTTGTTATAACTTTAAACAAATTCATCAAGTTATTTATTAGATATGCGAATAATCGAATGGTAAAATCCGATTCGAATATTCGCCAAAATGGATTCGAATTTTGATATTCGACTATTCGTGTGAGCACTAAGTTACAGAGCTTACCAAACTTACCTATGTGTTGTTTAGATAATAATAACATTGTCATCTTCTTTAACATAGTTTTCTACAAGAACATTTTGTTGTTGATCTCTTTGCCTATAATATAAATATTCCATATGTTTGAAATTAGCAAAAACTTATTTAATGTTGACAATACAATGATCATACTGCTGATATTTGAAATAAATGATAACTTATTTTATAGTCAATTTTATATATTCTCACTGGCAGCTTTAAGAGCATAACCTAGAAAAAGAATCAAGGACAATAACTCGTATTACAATTTCTTCTTTTTTTGGATAGGATTCATTCTTGAGTGATAAAAAAACAATTCCATAAGGTTTCAACAAAATTCATCAGAATTCTGCTTTCAAGGTAAAAATTAAATGTTTTCAGATAGAAATATTTTTCGAGATATTTCATTTTCAGTAGAATTCTTTGTGATTTTTAGAGATTACAAGCTAAAAACTGTTATTAAAATGTTTTTGGATATCCATATTGTTCATCAAGAACCTTCTCAAGCATTTCTGAGCAATTGAGGACAGACTCACAGACATTGGTGACACAGCATATTTCATGACAGCAAATAAAAATGTTCAAATCTAAGCATATGAGAGATTAGAAATTAAATATACGGTATGTAGATGAGTGTTTGATAAACTTACATTAACCTTTCCTTTTCAACAAGGTCTCTCTTGGTATGACCCAAATCTTTTCCTATCAAATATAAAAAGATATATGGTATTATTATATATTTTACCTTCTAATTTCCTAATTATTAAAGACAAATTGTCCACAAAAATGGTTATTGCTGAATTTCATCAGTTTAAATAAAACTTTCATTAGCACTTGCATTTGAAAAGAAAATATATTCAATGAGATGAAAAAGGTCATTGATGATAAAAACAATGGGATCATCAAATATCATAACATTGAGGGTGCAATGTCTTTTTAGTGAAGCAGGTTGAAGGGACTGAAATAAAAAATAAGAGTAAACTAAAATTTCACCCATTGCGTTTGCCCATCCATATTAACATATCGGGTGTCCCAATAAAAACGTCCCCAAGTTTGAGAGTAACTATCTCAGCTGTTGGTGAACCGATCTCTTCCAAAATTCTCACAGATTTACTTCAACATGTCCTTGTCAGACCCTGAAAATATAAAAGTCATCGAATAAAAGTTGTACAAGTACTGCCTCGAACAAAATAGCATGTAAAAAAAAATCAATATCAGAGCAAACTACACATTTCAACCTGTGTCTATTGTGCTTTCACCACATCGACCACCAATATCATTCATTTTCCATCCCGATAGATTCTTATCGATCTCATCTTAAGATATTTTCTCCCAAAAAGCAACCTTCCTGCCTTTCAGTTCCTGTTCATCCAGTCTGTTCCACTGGTGATGGTAATGACTCTGGGCAGTGTGGGATTCTCTTAAGAAACAGGTGTACTGCAATGAGGTTAGAGGGACACACTGATTAAACAAGAACTGAAATGCAGGATGGTCACTTCTTGAATGGTACCTTTAGATGTGATCTGAGAGAGTTTATCAGGATGGAAAATGTTGGATATTGGTGGTTGTGGTGAAGGCAAAATGGACACAAATTCATATATGTTATTCGCTCTGATATTTAATTTTTTGACTTTCATATTTTCAGGGTTTAGCAAGGACATGTTGAAGTAAAGCTGTGTGAATTTTAAAAGAGATCGGCTCATCAGCAGCTGAGACACTTTTCGTCAAAGTTGGGGACGTTTTTTTTGGGGACACCCGATATATACGGTACTGTATACAGATACAAAAAGCATAACGTAAAGCTCCATTTCATTTCTAATAATCAAAAGTATCGAACACAAATGAAACTGAAGTAATGTCCAGAATTTTGTATGATTCTGATGATAAAATGACTTCTCTGATAAGCTTCTCTGATATGCGTGTAGCAGATAATATTAAAACAGAATTTTACTATGAATTTTAATCGATAATCGAAATATGTTCGTCTGATTAGTGTACGTTTTTGTACCTGAATGTTTGTTATTTATCAATATCTCGTATTGAACACAAATAATATAACTGAAATAATGTCAAGAATTTTGTATGATCATCATGATAAAATTGTGTAATCGATTATAAATATTATTATTGAAATATATATTTTGTAGCGTCGATAATCGATTATTTCAATTATTTAACCCAGCTCTATTGACGTATCATGCCAAACTGCACGAATACTAAAGGTTTCTGATAAAATCTGGAAAGACTATGAAATATTTTAATCTTAATTTTATTTTATCCACATCCATTTTCTTTTCATTTACAAATTGGACCGGTTAGGGAAATCTAAACTATATATTTTTTTGTTAAAATCTGGAATAAAATAAATACTAAGTACAAACGACCAGAACCGTAATTCAATTACCTAAACTACAGTACCGTGCAATATATATTCGTACGAAATGGTGTTTTCATTGAATTCGCTCTACGACCCTATATATTTAGACATTGCTTGGAAATTATTACAAAGGGGGGAAACCAACAGCTATATATCAGAAACAGTGGATGTGTTGTCCAGGGGTACAATAGCAAATTTTAAGAAGCGTGTAGAATGAATGGGGTACATATGATACAACCGAGGTGAAAAGGGCTACCTATTTCTTAGTACGAATATATATTTCACGGTACTGTAACATGACGTTTCCCAGGAATTAGTTTCAAAACTTTAGTTTCGTTTTCTTTTTGGTGCAGTTGGGCACGATGCGGCAAGTTTGGCAATGCGGCAAAATGAACCCACCGTTATTCACTTGTAATGTTGCTATAAGCTTACCAAAAAATTTTAAATGAATGGTCTTTTAAGTCCTGCTTTTCTGCACCTATATGGGCTAATTGAGAACAGGCAAACACCATGCAGTGTGCAATGAGGGAAATTTTTTCCAGGACAGCGGCATTAGCCTGCTCTTATTTTCGATTTCCAACTGTCGAGTGATCTTTAATGTGCACAGCAAATAGCACACGGGACCTCGGTTTATTGTCCCATCCGGACGACTAGACGCTTTTTCCATGTCATCCCCTGCATCCACTGACAGGGGGAAACCTGGTTGAAAAATCCGAAGGTCGACCCACATGTATCAGTTTTGTCCTCAAACTCTTAGCAAAGAGTAGTCAGTACCCAGACTCCTATATTAAATCTAAGCATACAGTAGGCCTACCAGTAAGCCTAACTGTGTGCTCACAAAAAAGTTGATGCTGATCGACTGAATAATAAAATAAGCTTACCGAAAAAGCAATCCCAATCCCAATCCCATTTTTTCTGGATAATCTTCGTTATCTGGTCGCAACTTCTGGAGTATATCAATTATTTTCTCAAAGAGAAGGGCAAGGCATATTGATTTTCAAACAATAAATGCAGAATGGGATTGTTATTTAAGCATTAAATTCATATAGGCATCGAGTCCACGATGACAAACTGAATGTATCGAACTGACTCCCAATGGCCTTGACCTTGCCGAAAGTGAAAGTAGATATTTTGGCAAAAATAAAAGTGAAAAAAATAAAAAAAAATTTAATATGATACAAGTGTCTATATCAATGTTAGTCTCTTCTGAAAGGCTAAAAATTGCGGAGAAAACCTAAAATTCCGCATTTTTAGATTTTTAATGAAATGCCAAAATTTTGATTGGATGTAAAAATCTTAGGAAATCGGTCGGTGATTGGTTAATAATTTCCCTATGTATTCGTCTTTCTGTCCTTTTTTAGCCTTTAGGAGCTTTCATAGCGCCCTAAAAACATACCGTGCGGTACACGGTTTTCAAATTTTTAGCTTTTATAACGGGCTAAGAATACTAAGTATTTTCTGTTTATAACGGCTAAGTTTACAGGAACGGGTGTATATAAACATTTATACATAGACAAACATTTTTAAGACATTTTTAGAGTTTTATTGTCTTTCACACAAATCATTTCAATAAAACCAAATGGATGAATTTTTGCATTGTCATTTTGTCAAAATATTCTCTCACCACACCAAGAAAATATAAACCATGACAGTTGATTTTATGGTGAAAAAAAGTGAAAAATATTTGTACATAGATATATTACCAACTGGAGAGTACAGTACTGGTACTGTAAATATTAACGTTATGACAATCTTCAACAACTTTGTCTAAGATCCAAATTTTTTCCCAGTCTCTGAAATAAAAAAAGTAAGCAGTAAAAAATTATATTACAAGATACTTAATATAACTAATGGACATCATGACAAAGCCATCTTCTCTATAATATATCAACTGGTCACCTTCTAACAGTAAAACATTGTACATGTATATTGTTCCGGAGATAAATATCAATGATGTCAGGGGGCTTACATGCTTACATGGAAAAAGCATCTTGCTGAACAGACAGTAGGACAATAAACCTTGGCCCTGTTTTCTACAGATGGTACATGTTAAAGACAATTAGAAATCAGAATTAAGAGTTGGCTGATGCTGCTGTCCAAATTTCCTTCATTGCACATAGCATGGCCTTGGCCATGATTTCAGTACCAGCTAATTCACTTATTTCTTTATTATTAAGAAAAGCACAAAATCTCAATATTACATGAGTAATGGTAAACCCTCGGTTTGTTTGGATATAATTCACAATTTAATAATAAAATCAAAACCAGCGATTGCATTTTGTAATTTTTGTACAGTGATTTATATTTCTAAAGATGTTTATATTCACCCTGAAAAAGTTGTTTGTTTGCCTTTGATACATAAACAAACCCTGTTACAGCAAATAATAAAGTGCATAGACTTTGTGCAACATGAAATGAATAGAGTTTTACATATTGCTTTACTGCACTTCAATAGGCTACACCTTGCAATGTGCAATGAGGGAAATTTTGCCCGGACAGCGGCATTAGCCTACTCTTATTTTTTATTTCTAACGTCGAGGGAACTTTGGTTGTGCACAATCTATAGTACACAGGGCCTTGTTTTATTGTCCCACTCAAACGACTACATGCTTTTTCCATGTAAGCCCCTTCGACCTGCATCACCGATAAGGGAAACCGTTTTGAAAAATCCGAAGGTATTTTCTCGACCCATTTCTAGATTGAACCCCAGACCTTTAGGTTAGCGAGCAAGCTTATAGCCACCAAAGCTCCTGTATAACGTCTAAAAAATGATAATGAATTAATTTACGTCATGATTTTTGTAATGCGGTAAACTATGGCGGCTGATTAGGCCCACAAATCTAACTTCGTTCGTTCCGTGCATTCGTCTAACCTTCATTCATCTAACCATGTAATATCATACTTTGTACCGATGATCATCTAACTCTCGGATACAAAACTATGCTAAATCTAATGTCTTTGTTTATTTCGTGCAATCAAGAAGTTTAATTGGATTAAAATGGGACCCTAATGTTACATTATATTTCTTAACTTAAATGAAGTAATACGGTCTGAGAAATACGAAACACGGGATTACATTCTTAGATTTATCATAGCAACCATCAAGAAGACGTCGCTAGATGGCGCTGCAGTATGAACACAACAGAACCCTTTATAGAGAAGGTTGGACAACGTCAAAATGACCGCCATATTGGATACCTACTATCGAAGCGTGACGTTACGCTAACGTTAAAACAGCAAAGCGCGGACGTTATTATTCGGCATTTTTCAACCTGTATTCACGTTATTTTGATATTTTTGCATTAAATAAGTATTATTTTTATTAATTCTACTAAACAAATGTAAATTTATTGATTAAGCACTCCCGAATAATGACTCTGAAGCACTGAAGAATTTCAATATTCCCCGTCTTTTTCTAATGATGACTTCATTAGAAGTGTCTATAGGACACGTGAAAATTACTGGTGTCGCCCTGCTCTACAGAGGAGAGTCTAACCGAAAACGTTGCGAGATGAATATTATTTTTACCTACTATTTGCCCGTTTTCGTGTATTTATTTTTTCATATAGCCTATTACAAGTCGATTCGTCGTTTTATTTTTTATATCATTTTTTGAGTCATAACGATATCTATCTATTATTATCAATTTTTTTGACAATCATATGGTTTTCGTGGAGTGGGTCAACCGGAAGTGAGAACTTTGATATTATGAAAACCGGAAGTGATAAAAAAGTTTAACCGTTGAAATTTGTTCTCTAATGTGATCTGCTTGAGTGTTAGAATTTTTGATAAAATTGGACGAATAGCACATAAAATAGAAATATTGACCAAATATAGCAAAATTCGACTCAAAAAAGTGTGCTATGAATTTTCAAAATTCGATTTATTTTCACTTCTATCCTATTAGATATTTGCACGAGATTCAAAAAACGTAACTCAGAGAAAAATCGGTTCAAAAATGTGCTTTCTAAGGCCAATAAACAACTTTTTGCACAGTTTTCAATTTTGCACTACCGGTTGTGCAAAAATGTTCTAATTTACATTCATTCAGTAATAGACCATATACAGTGATGTAATGCATTGCAAATATTGCTGTAATTATCACAATGTCTTTAGAGAACTCGGTACAAAATTAAATTTTTTTTAAATTACGAAAACAAAGCAGTGTGTTCGGGAGAACACACTGGAACTAAGTCATAATAAGATTCATTAATTACGAAGTCATCATTAGAAAAAGACGGGGAATATTGAAATTCTTCACTGCTTCAGAGTCATTATTCGGGAGTGCTTAATCAATAAATTTACATTTGTTTAGTAGAATTAATAAAAAGAATATTTATTTAATGCAAAAAATCAAAATAACTTGAATACAGGTTGAAAAATGCCGAATAATAACGTTAGCGCTTTGCTGTTTTAACGTTAGCGTATAACGTCACGCTTCGATAGTAGGTATCCAATATGGCGGTCATTTTGACGTTGTCCAACCTTCTCTATAAAGGGCTCTGTTGTGTTCATACTGCAGCGCCATCTAGCGACGCCTTCTTGATGGTTGCTATAATAAACCTTAGAATGTAATCCCGTGTTTCGTATTTCTCAGACCGTATTACTTCATTTAAGTTAAGAAATATAATGTAACATTAGGGTCGCATTTTAATCCAATTAAACTTCTTGATTGCACGAAATAAACAAAGACAATAGATTTAGCATAGTTTTGTATCCGAGAGTTAGATGATCATCGGTACAAAGTATGATATTACATGGTTAGATGAATGAAGGTTAGACGAATGCACGGAACGAACGAAGTTAGATTTGTGGGCCTAATCAGCTGCCATAGTAAACAAGGCCAGCTTTTCCATGTCAGCAACTACGACCTGTTTCACTGACATTTATACTTTTGACATATGATCCACAAATATATGTGACTGATATAATTTGCTTTGTACCCATTAGTTACGATGCTTGTACTAGCGAAGATGATTTACGAAAGAAAGGAAGGAATGAGTTTTTCATTTGACTTCACCATAAATTGTAGCAATAGATCCCTAGTGCGGAGTAGGCAAACAACTATGTATGTGACTTCAATGTATAGATGCTTATCTGGAGACACAAATGGTATCATGCCCCCCCCCCCCCCCCCCAAGTTTTCTGACAGGGTGGGGAGAAGTGTACGCCCCCCCCTTCCACCCTCTGTGATCTGCGCCCATATAGCATAATTATATTAGGGGTCGACAAAAAAAATAGTAAAAACTATAATTTTAAATATACTTAGGCCTAATATAACATGGATTGATGGGTGCATATAGCAACAGAGAACTGAACATGTTAGGTCATTGGAATTGGAAGTAACCTTTGACCCCATGCCTGTGGCTAAAAATACACTGACTCTTGTGTGCTCTATTTAGATATAGATTGTTTACCAATCACTGTGAAATAACAAATCAACTGAGGTTGATCAAATAAAACATAACATACCTGAGAAAAAAGTCTGAAAATACAGCCTCCTGTCACTGGCCCTGGAATTCTGCGCCAAATAAATGGTTCGTTCTACTAATACTACTAACCATGTCCATGCTATGGTTCTACTTCCTTCGTTCTACTCATTCTAGTAGTCTCCGTTATCCGGGTGCAATTTCTGGCGTTTATCAATACTTTTTTTTCTCCGATAATGGCGATAACCTAACCCAAGAACTAGGCATATTAATTCCAATGAGGGACAAACTAAAAACACATATTGATCTTGTTGTCAAAGCCTTTTTGAGTTTTAATTATATAGGCCCTAGTCCTAAACGTCCAGATTGCAAAGCCTAAAGGCTCTAGGCCTAATGCCAGTGGACCGAAATGCCCTGTGACCTTGGCCTTAGGCATGTAAAGTTTTGACCAAAATGAACAAAAAAGTGAAAAAAATATGCCACAAGCCGGGATATGAGGGCAAATCTCTCGAAAAAGCCTAAAAATTGTGGAGTATATAAAAAAAAATCGTTTTTGTTTTTAAATTTATCGAAAATACAACAATCTGAGTGGACGTAATAATCCTTACAGGTTGCCAATTCGGTCGTTGATTGGTCAATGTATATCCATACCAAGGCATTGGTGTTAAAGTTAGCGCTTGAACAGGGTCTGTATTATCATACCTATGATCCTATGATAATATGGAGACTAATGAACACGCCTAACCTCACTAACTTAACTCCTGATAAAGCGGCTAACTTTAGTTGCATCGGGTGAAAACATGACATCACTCCACAACGACATCAGATTTAAGAATTAAAAAAATATAAATTTAATTTTGTTTATTGCATATTAGCATCACAAAGTTTGTAAACATAACCTTAACCCTATGCCAGTGTCCTCTATTTGAATAGCAACTTGTTGCTTTTCAATCACCCTAATCTAAAAAATATAAACAAGTTTTTTTCAAATTTGTCAAGTACTGCATCAGAAAGGAAGTATTCCAGAATATAAATTAATAAGTTCATTCGCAACACGTGGCACCTTTTTAATAAGGAAAAAATGACATAGTGCTGGAGGGTTTTGGTAAAACCTAGTAAGTAACAAAATACTAAATTCGAGATAATCCACACACTGCCAGGAATAAGCAGGTAAATTAGAAACAAAATGTTTTGTATTTTTTTGTGTGTATATCCATGGCAACGCGACTTACCAGGTTTGAAAGTATTTAACTCTTGTAAAGACAAGTGCTTCAATGATTTTTCTCGCGTGAGGATGCCATTTTGTTTGACCATTTTCTGAACTGACATCGTGACCACCTTTTTGTTACCTTTCCACACAACTAACTCCGGTTTAATGTTAAGTCATGTGCATGATCAGTAAGTTTTTCACAGTGCTAAGAAACATTTAAAAAGGTCCGGTACCCCAGATTTCATTACAATGTATATCGAATTAATGTTATGTATTGGTGTAAATGTGTCTCGCACTTCAGCTTCCATTCTATATCTGAATTTGTTTTTTCTATTCTTTCTTTAACATATAATATTGTATATCTAATCATCTTTTCTCGTTACAGTTATATTTGCTTTAACATTTGTATATTTGAATACAGGAAAAGCAGATTTACATAAGTGTATCGTTATTTCATATTGTATTATAATTTGTATTGAACTGTTAAATGAAATAAATATTGTTTAAATCAAATGTGTAAATACAGGTTACATCTTTCATTGAATATTGTGAACATTTTATATTGCGTTGAGTGGGGATACGATATTGCGTTCAGCCTGCATCAACTATCTTCGTTGAGTACGGCCTGATGTGCGACTATTTGCTTGGGTCGGTTGATTGTTTTAAGGAATAAAACACAATTGAAATAACTGACACTTCTAAAGCTCGGGCGTCGTTTCACAAGTATGGCACTCATTTGCTTCATGTGCCTCCATTAAACTAAACAGAGCAACGTATGTATGTAAAAATAACTACAATATAAATTTCAATGTCTTGGTAGAAAGTTCCAACCTTTGAAACATAGTTAACATGCCCGACATTTTAGAATCTGAACAGCTTAACTCTTAACCATGTCAGCTTCAGAGATCAGCATTACCGACCGCCAGAAACTAGGATGTTAAATCTTGATTCTATGTCGGGAGCGAATCAGGACCTTCAGGTTTCCCCATATTATCTTTACGAAACCTTAATAAGGTGCAAAATACATGACAATAAATTTTTTTAATTCAAGACTTTTCATGTTATGGTATCTTCATTTTAGTCACTTTCATCTTCATCATCTGAATCATCATCATCTTAATCTGAACAGACTTTTTCTCCTGCAGTATCCTCACTGTCCTCATCTATATAGAACCGGTCATAAGTTGGTATGTTGGCCAGGGTATCGCTAAAAAGATAACATCGGAGATAACTTGATGCTCCCCAATACGACAATGTCACACAATTATCCGTCTGGGTACATAATTCCGCACAATCGGCCAGGGTAGTAGGTTCTGTAGATTCGAAAATGACTGGTGTTGGATATAAATTACATCGAGCACCCGGAACTAGTACTGAATAGACACACTCGGGATCATCATCACACAGGTTATCACATTCCGCCACGTTGTCGGCATCTACAGATTGAAGAGTATGAGGAGATACGTATATGCCATTCGTATAATTGTAGCTACATCCTGAAATGAAATGTATATAGTAAAAGATAAATTCTTTAAATATGTGTATGTATAAGTGATTTTTGGCTTTTTATTATGAGCACGAGACCTTTTCGCTGCAACGCAATATTCCCGATAGCGCCTGGGTACCCAACCTTTTGGACTCTTCGTATCCCTATTTTGTTCAAGCAATCTCCCGGTACCCCTTCGCCCATCCTAATTAACATTTAGTGTAAGACATAAGACTATTGAGTTGGTATATAGTTTAATATAGGTAAACTTCCAGGTACAGTTGACACTTGTGATGTCAACTGTAGCCTGGTACAACTTGTACAACTTACAACTTACTAATGAACAGTATTCAAGGAACTTAAATAGTACTCACAAATATAGATGATGTGGCTAGTGACATAATACTTATATAGATAAAGTATGGCTAATTAAGATTGTATAATAACCTTGAGGCGTATCAACTTATCAATATGATTAAATGTACATTAATATCTAGACATAACAACCTATTATGTCACATTCCTCCCTTCCTTTTAAAAAGCTGAAAGCTTAAATAAAATATAAAATACATACAGAAATATAAAATACACATAAAATAAAACAAATATTAAAATCAAAGTTCACACAAAATTAAACTGGACACACATATTAGGCGAATATAACCAGTCTAAAAACTTCTTTATTTCTTCTTATCCATAATACTCTGAATACGATGTTATTCGTAACCATAGACGTTAAAAATATCTGTAAACATCAGCAATAACCATTCAAAATTTTTTGAACCATTTGTATAACCATAAACATTAGAAATCTCTCCTTTTATCACCATATCTTCTTTTGTTATTGAGGATGTAGGGGCAATATTCTCCCTATCTTGCGTAGATCCGCTAACAGCTTTAGTTGACACCCTCTCTCGTATGATGTCATACGGAATACAGTTATCTTCTTTATTCTCCTATCGTTTGATCTAATTCATTGGGTGGAGACGAATTGCTATTAGTCAAATGTATGTTTAATCAATCCTCTGAACACATTCAATATGTCTTAAATAAGACAGTTTTCTTAATTTTACTATATCAAAATGTTATCTAAGTACGTTAATACAGGACACTCTAACTTAATGTCCAATCGTCCAACATCCGGACTAAAAACAACTACAGGACAATTTCTCTAATGCCCATTAATGCTCATAACTCGAGACTTCAATTATTCACCTTACTTAAGGAATTTTTCTTTACCGCAAATATACTATAATACATATATACAAAATGTAACGTACTTAGAGACAGTTTCGAACTTGAAAATCTTAAAAAATCGCCAACGTGGCCGAGCCAAAACTATGTGTTCAGATTCATAATCAAAATACATTTTTCTTTAGTAGACAATTCGCTCACCTTTAAATTACATCTTTAACTTAAATTTGTTTCTGTTTCTTCTTTGGCCGGTGATCATCTTGAACTTTATGAGTTGCGTTTTTGTTTCTTTTTTTTTTTCGTTTCTTCATTTTGTCTTAAGCCAGTGATCATTAGTGGTAGGACTTCATCAGGCATCGAATCCTTGGTCACGAGCACCAATTAGTCTATGTAAGACATAAGACTATTGAGTTGGTATATAGTTTAATATAGGTAAACTTCCAGGTACAGTTGACACTTGTGATGTCAACTGTAGCCTGGTACAACTTGTACAACTTACAACTTACTAATGAACAGTATTCAAGGAACTTAAATAGTACTCACAAATATAGATGATGTGGCTAGTGACATAATACTTATATAGATAAAGTATGGCTAATTAAGATTGTATAATAACCTTGAGGCGTATCAACTTATCAATATGATTAAATGTACATTAATATCTAGACATAACAACCTATTATGTCACATTAGAGCCAACATGAAGTTCAAAGGATTTTTGTCGGTTGTTGGAATTTGATATTTAAAGGGGAATGTTTAGCAATTTCGAATGTCGATTTTAGCCTTTAATATATGAAAATAGCCTCTAGAACTAGAACTGCACAAAAATCGCATAATCCCTTCAATTATATCCCTTCCTAAATATTTATCTTTCATTTTCTGTATTTGTCTTTTCTAGATAACGCATAGTCTTGCTAAACGGCGAGTCGTATTTTTGACTTTCAAACGCTCATAATTATGGCTACACAGGGATTTGAAGGCTTGAATTTCGAGGGAGAGTTGTGAACATTATAATGGATTATTGTTGTTCATATACAATGGGTAAGGTCAAATCTCGTGTTAGCGTTCCGTGTTAGTGTTAACATAAATTTAACACAACATAAGAACTAATTTTTCTTGTTAATATAGTACTTTTAGGGAGTGAACACGAGAAACCAGTATATCTTTTACATAATTAAGTGTTTCAATATCAATCAAATAAGGTAATATTTATATTTGACCCAGTCCAAATCTTGTGCTAACACCAGTGTTAACACTAACACGGAATTTGACCGCACCCACTGTTATGTAACCGCATGTAATAGTGTGTGTACAATGTTGTCTACGCTATGACTAACTGTAACTATTTACGACCAAAGATAACCTGAAATCACTGTGTTAAGTCTAGTGTGAATAATATAGATCTTGAATAACCACTGGGTCAATCTTATTCTTAATTTTAATCCAGATCTAGATCATTGATTCAAAGCAAAATAAATCAAATAAATTTACCACCATAAGATACTAGAAATTAATATTTACCCGCATCAGTCAGATTCAATGTTGTTACGGCGAGCAACAGTATGGAAAGCAAAAGGTTATTCATGGTTCTAAATAACTTAAGCAATAACCCCGTGGATACACTGTCGAATGCTAGGTTGGTTGGTAGATGGCAAGTTTACGTTCGCTTCCAGCAGATACTGATATTGCAAACTAGGTAGTTGTTGGTAGTGGTAGTAGTTGGTAATGGTAGTAGTGGGTAGTTGGAATGTTGAATGCTACATTTTCTGATAAATTTATACTAAATACAAATTCCTCCTACTGACCAGATGCTGTCGTTATAACTGTCAATCAATATTATATAACATCAGATCAAAGGATGATATCATACATATAATTAATATTATTTATATTTTTCTTTTTTATCGTACGGTCGAAATAATGTAAAGATAAAGTTGCAGAATCTACCCAGGAGAGTTGGAAATAAAAGACATTACTGATTCTAAGACTAATGCGTCCTATTTGGATTTGCTTCTCGAAATTGAAAACAACCACGATCTTTGTGTAAGATTGTATGACAAACGTGACGACTTTGATTTTCCTATTGTTAATTTTCCATTCATGTGCAGTAACATACCACAAACGCCTGCTTATGGTACCTACATTTCACAATTGATCAGCTATGCTAGAGCTTGTTCTCTTTATAAGGACTTTCTTGCAAGGGGTCGAATATTAACCGTGAAATTACTGAAATAGGGTTACTTGACACACAAATTTAAAGTTTCTTGTAGAAAATTTTATGGTCGTTACGGAGAACTCCTTGTCAAATACGACAAATCTGTTACATGTACTTGCATTTTGGCGGATTTGTTTAGTCAGGCATGAATGATCTCGTTGCACCTCATGATTTTATATTAGTGGCGGGTGTCGCGCGCGAAGCAGACCACACTTTCTCTTTTTGAAACACCTGATGGTATTTCTCGTATGGGAAGTCCACTAATATATAATTATTGCACCCGATTTTGTCACGCTCTGGACGAGATTTTTGATTAACGGAATTGTTTTGCTTGTACAGATTTTTATTATTTCAAATATGGTAGACTAGTGTGCCATAATAATTTATGATGTATGTATATCTACATCCTTTACAAACTTCTCATAAAATGTACTTTTCTAAATGCAGTGAGAAATAAACTTGCCTCTTTAGAGAAACTTTAAAAAAACGTGGCGAGAAATGTCCTTGACGCAAACGTTGATCGGCAGACTTGTTTTCTCAATTAAATTGAGAGATAGCCGTTGTCCAGATAGTGAAATTGTCTTCGGAATAACATCATTTTAAAGATGGAATTAAGAAAGAATTGATGTCCATTAAAAATCAAATTTCCATTATTACAGCTTTCGAGTTGCGCTCGAAACTGTATTGTTACCATTAATTACAGCTTTCGAGTTGCGCTCGAAACTGTATTGTTACCATTAATTTTTTAGATATTTTTTTTTTTTTTTTTTTTTTTTTTTTTTTTTTGTAAATGTTGTCAGAGTACCCAGCAAAAACTGTTATACTTAGAAGATTTTTTGCATTAGCCCAAATATCCCAGACCTAGTGAATAGCCCTTAAATATATTTCCAGCTATCAGTGTCCGACAGGAAGCAGTCTGGCGGAAAACTCCTTATTTTTGGAAATCGACCATAAATTGTTTAATATTTATTTGATTTTCATAAAATTTTCTGTGTGCAATCTTGAAAGAACTTCTAAGCAGACATGGGCTTCAGAAATTAGAAATTTGAAAAGTTTGTAGATAACTTTTTGTACCGAATTTTGGTCAAAATTCAAACTTCTTTAATTTTTATTCGATTTGCACGAAAATTGGTAGGTTGGTAGAACCCAAATTATCGATGAAGATTCCCAAAAAAAAAATTCCGAAATTTTTCCCGAACATTCGGAAATTGCCCAAAAATGTCGAAAATCCAAAAAATCAGAGTTTTCGGATTATTTTTTTGCAAAATTTGCAAATTTGTTATTTCATTGAATTTGTACAACTGATATCTTCATTTTGTATATTTGCCGTATATGCAAATTCCTAACCGTTCAGCCGCCATCTTAAAAAAAGCTAAATATCTAAGAAATACTACTTGTCCAAAGTTTTTTGTGATAGGCCTTGAATATCAAGGCTTATAACTTTTGACCTTGACCATCTGCAACCTATATTTTTGGACAAAACTATTCTTCTTTGGCTACCCTTTCATTTGATACCAACATTTATAATTTTGGTTAATTACTTTTGATTTTATGGGATTTTGAAAATGAACAATTTTTAATTTACTTTAAATTATTCAATTTCAAGATATACGATTTTAATATCCATAATTTTGTTTATCTGACTTCTATTTAACTTACAGAAAAAATTCGAACAGATTTATAATGTACAAATTCACAGCTTTAAAATAATATATAAATCATTGTGCATTGACAAAATTCAACATTTTTTAAAAATAAAATATACTCTAATTACATGAGATTATGAAGGTGTTATAAGGATTATATATTATAACAGGTTAAACAAGCCAACAGACACAAGTATCTAGGTCATAAAAGTGTTATCAGGTCAAACCATTCTACTGCACAAATACACTAGTAATTGTTGTCAGAGTACCCAGCAAAAACTGTTATACTTAAAAGATTCTTTGCATTTCCCCAGATATCCCAGACCTAGTGATTAGCCCTTAAAGGTATATCCAGCCATCAGTTTCCGATCGGAAGCGATCTGATCTGGCGGAAAACTCTTTATTCTTGGAAATCGACCATAAATTGTTTAATATTTGTTCGATTTCCGTACAATTTTCTGTGTGACATCTTGAAAAAACTTCTAAGCAGGCATCGGCTTCAGAAATTTGAAATTTGAAAATTTTGTTGATAACTTTTTGCACCGAATTTTAGTCAAAATTCAAACTTCTTCAAAATTCAAAATTCGAAGAGATTTATAATGTACAAATTCACAGCTTTAAAATAATATATAAATCATTGTGCATTCACAAAATTCAACATTTTTTAAAAATAAAATATTCTCTAATTACATGAGATTATGAAGGTGTTATAAGAATTACATAACAGCTTTAACAAGCCAACAGAGTATCTAGGTCATAAATATCAGGTCAAACCATTCTACTATATACACCCTAGTCTCTACACAATGTAAGCTTTATCAAAATATAGATGCAATATACAACCAGGAAACTGATTATAGATTTGTCAATCAAATGTTGAACCCAAAAGTTTTAATTTCAAGTTCAGGAGAAGAATTGTTTAAACAGAATTACAAAAGGACAAAAACTTAAATTCAATGGCCAAGTTTGAACATAAATATTTGGGACCGAATATAGAGAAATGGATATGTATAGAAATATTGCTCTAAAACCATATATTATTTATAATAGAAATTCAACAAAAAAGGAAACTGACCAATCTATGACATTGTTAAATAGATCTAGAACTTTTTGTGGGATACGAAAATGCACGGTATAGATTAAAATTTATTTATATCAAACAAAGAGCTAATCAGTTATAGTTGGTTCAATTTTAATTGGATATTGGTTTGTGTATTGAATTATTTTACTAGTTTGTCCCAAAACAAAGGGTTTAATGAATGACAATCATTGATAATGACGTTTTACAAATAAGAAAGTTGCATATTGTAAGTTAATAAAAAGAGAATTGTTTTGATAAACGGGTTATAGTCAATTGGGTCCCTAAACAAAATGGCCCCTAGTCAAAATGGCCACACATGTTAAATCTGGTCAAAATGGCCATAAATGGTAAATATGGTCAAAATGGCCAGTCATGCTCCCTATTTTGGTCAAAATGGCCTCTGAATTTACTCTTTGATTTCAACCAATTCATTGGTCAAAATGGCCAAAAAATAGTCAAAATGGTCTCTGATTAATTTTTTTTATAAATTACACTCTGAATTAACTGTTTAACATAATAACCATAACATTTTTTGTGAACACTACTTCAACCCTGCGCCAGTGCCTTCTGTTGAATAGTAACTTGTTGCTTTCAACCACTCTAACCCCTAAAGGGGTAAAGTCAATTGGGCCCCTATCCAAAATGGCCCCTAGTCAAAATGGCCATAAAAGTTAAATTTGGTCAAAATGGCCAGTCACCATGGCCCCTATAACGTGTGTCAGGAAAAATTAAATGTCATGTTTCTGAAGCAAATATTTTGTTATATTCTGAAAAATATAATGACTGTATTCAGAGAATTTCAAATTTGACAAAGAATGGCTTCGCCAAAAAAGGGAAATAATCTGTATTCCATCCTGAAATCATGCTTATCTTTACTCAAAAAAAATATATCAAACGAAAACTACTCGGAAGCTGACAGATCTGTGTCGAACAGGTCTAGTTTTTTAGATATTTGCAGTGCGTTCGATAATCGAACGCACTGCATTGTTTTGCAAACGGCTATTTTTTGCAGTGCGTTCGATTTCGAACGCACTGCTTTGTTTTCAGAATGTTTTTTTTTTTTTTTTTTTTTTTTTTTTTTTCTTCGAATTCTGGTCAGAGTACACAGCCAAAACTGCAAATGCCACATATGCACTAATATGATTTCCTTTTTGTACTTGAAAAACTAAATTTTTTAAATGTAATTTGACGCATTTTTATCCAACCGGAAATGACGTAGGATACAAAAGAGTATTTTAGAATTTTCGATTTTACGATTCTATTTTAGATTCAATTTTAATCGGATTTTTTGTGTTTAATTGCAAGAACACAAAGCTACAATTCGGCTTCTTGACGAAATTACAAATTTTGAATTTTGTCGCTAACTCTTTTTGTTTGAAATTTATAAATTTTTCAACTTCTACAATTTTAATTCGATCAATCTGAAAATGTACAAGTCAGTAGACATTTTGGTTGTTAAAAAAATGCAATTATCAAAATTTCGATATCACTTCCGGTTTTGACGTTATTGGCTAGTAAGGTAAAAATTTCAACTTCCGGAATTATAAAGTTTTTTGAATTTTTTTTTCTGCAATATGATTCAAATAATAATGCAAAAACAACAAATTAAAAAATTTTGACCCGAAAGTAAAAGATGAGCCGCCATATTGATATGAGCAACTTTTGTAAAACTCAAAATGGAGCCTCAGGGTTATGAGCGGAATTCATAATTATAGTACTTTTGGACAGCTCAGTCGATTGCCCCCAGAAATACGCAAATCGATCTTTGATTTTTTATTTTGCTTTTTGCTCATTTCCGGTATAACGTTTTAAGAAATTGCCAAAATTTCAAAGACTTGTAAAACGTGACCTTGACCTTTTTTGACTTTGTAACCTGAACAAAAGTTATTGCCCTTGACTAGATCTATCAAATGATATATCCATTTTGGTTGTCCGATATTTACTTCCGGTTCTATAGCCATTTGAAATTTTCAATTTTCAACTTTAAACAGCTCTGTCACGTGACCTAATTTACATACGTCACAAATTCTTATATATTCTTAATGTGCCTAATGTACTCTTTATAGAGATATATAACACTCTGTATGTTTACTGAAATTGCGCGATTTAAAATTTGAAAATTGTGAGCAAAGTTCCATTGTAACTGTGCGTGTTTTTTTCAAATTTTATTTTGAGCGTTCTGAAAAGTTACTGGTAGATAGGCATTTTGATTGCAAACTTAAATCTGTTTTCAAAATTTCGATATCACTTCCGGTTTTGACGTTATTCGCTTTTTAAATTCAAATTTCAACTTCCGGAATTTTGAAGATATTTGAAATTTTTTGTCGGCAATATATTAGAAATGAAGTTATAGAAATAATTAATTAAAAAAATCTGACCCGGATGTAATAAATCAGCTGCCATATTGATATGACCAACTTTTGTAAAACTCAAAATGGGGCCTCATGGTTATGAGCGATTTTCGTGATTGTAGTATTTTTGGACAGCTCAGTCGATTGCCATAAAAAATACGCAATTTGATTTTTGATATTCGATATTGCTTTCTTGTTATTTCTCAGTATAATGTTTTTAGTAATTTCCAAAATTTCAAAGACTTAAATCTAGACCTTGACCTTTTTGACCTTGTGACCTGAAGAAAGGTTATTGCCCTTGACTAGATCTATCCAATGGTATGTCCAATTTAGTTGTCCAATGTTTACTTCAGGTTCTATAACCATTTGAAATTTGCGATTTTTAATTTTAAACAGCTCTGTCACGTGGCCTAACTTACATACGTCAGAAATTCTTATATATTCTTATTGTGTCTAATCTGTTTTTCCAATGATATATAACACTTTATGAAAATTGCGCAATTAAAATTTTGAAAATTTTGTGCAAAGTTCCATTGTAACTGTGTGTGTTTTTTCAAAGTTTATTCGAATGCTCTGAAAACTTTGGTAGGATAACTTTGGGTAGATAAATATTTTGATTGCGAACTCAAATATATTTTCAAAATTTCGATATCACTACCGGTTTTGACGTTATTGGCTTGTAAATGATTAATCAAAATAAAATGTTTGCTTTGAAAATGGTTAAATGATAGTACTCTCCCTTCAGACGAACTACTATTAAGTCAACATCGGTTATAAGCGGTCACTATTAAACAAGACAACCCTGAAACTAGCAAAGAATTTTTTTTTACTATAGTCGAAAACTAACGAATCGTTAATCTTTTAAGCATTCAGACCACAAACAGTTATTTTAATTCCTTAAAATAAGAAAATCTCACTAGATTTAACTTTTCTAATGTTCATATTTTCATAACATTTGCCATAGTCTTAGTGCCTTATGATTTATGAAAAATTTCCAGGATGACGCACTGCCCAGCGCCGTTTTGGTACGGCTCTAGTTTTTTTTTTTTTTCGAATTTTACACTCGCTATTTTAGTAAGAAGGCAACATGCCACATACAGATTTGTTCAATTCCCTACGATAAATTGTTGACCATCAACTATTAAATATAAATTGGTGCCATTTTGACAAACCGGAAATGAGGTAGAACAAAAAACACAGTTTTGGTTTTTGGAATCTCACAGCTCTATTTTTGATCCGATTTTTATCAAACTGTTTTGAACTGTTTTCTATCACTGTGCGCTACTAAATAAAATTTTTTAACTTCTCCAATTTTGACTTTTAGTTGACTATTTTCTTAATTTTAATTTTTGCGTTTTTTTCAACTTCTACAATTTTATTTCGTTCGATCTGAAAATTTGCAGGTGTATAGACATTTTGATTCTAAACAAAATGCAGTTTTCAAAATTTTGATACCACTTCCGGTTTTTACGTAATTAGCTTGTAAATTTAAATTTCCAACTTCCGGAAATTTGAAGATATTTCAAATTTGTTTTTTTCATTGTGTTATAATTTGTTATAACAACAATTTGAAATAAAAAAATCCGACCCGGAAGTAACAGATCATCCGCCATTTTGATATGAGTAACTTTTGTAAAATTAAAAATGGGGCCTCAGGGTTATGGGCGGAATCCGTAACTTCAGTATTTTTGGAAACTACAGTCGATTGCGAAAAAAGTCTAGGCGCCGATTTTTGAATTTTGATTCCAATTTTTTTTTTATTTCCGTTTTTATTTTTTATGGAATTACTAAAACTTTCAAGGCTAATATCTTTTGACCTTGACCTTTGGTGACCTTGGTACCTGAACAAAAGTTATTGCCCTTGATGAAATCTGTCCAATGATGTATTCATGTTTGTGATCCGATGTATACTTCCGGTTTTATAGGCAATTGAAATTTGTGATTTTTGACTTTAAACAGTCCTGTCACGTGACCTAGCGTAAATACGTAAAAAATGATTTAACAGTCATATTATGCGTAGTTTGCTCTTTCCAATGATGTACGACAATATACACTTAAATTAAAATTGCACGATTTAAAATTTGAACATTTTGTGCAAATTTCCATTGTAACTGTGCGTGTTTTTTTCAAATTTTATTTCAATCGATCTGAAAATTTACAGATGGAAAGATATTTCGATTGCAATCCAAAATCTGTTTTCGAAAAATTGATACCACTTCCAATTTTGACGTAATTAGCTTGTAAATTTGAAATTTCAACTTCCGGAATTTTGAATATATTTGAAATTTGTTTTTTGCAATATTTAACATTATGGTACATCAACAATTTGAAATAAAAAAATTTAACCCGGAAGTTACAAATCGGCCGCCATATTGATATGACTAACTTTTGTAAAACTCAAAATGGGGCCTCAGAGTTATGAGCGGAATTCGTAACTTTGATATTTTTGGAAACTACAGTCGTTTAAATTCATAGCATTGTTAATCGATTTTTGATCTTCCGTTTTGCCTTTCTTGCACTTCCGTTTTATTTTTTTCAGTAATTACCAAAACTTTCAGGGCTCATATCTCGTGACCTTGACCTTTGGTGACATTGTGACCTGAACTAAAGTTTTTGCGCTCCATGAGATCTATACGACTATGTATTCATAATTAAAGTCCGATGTATACTTCCGGTTTTGTAAGCAAACCAAATTTGCGATTTTTTACTTTACAAGTAACATCCAAGGTTTCGCTAGTTGTGGTAGCTTTCTTTTTCTAGAAATAATACCAATACAGACCCTTTTAAAAACAGTTATTAAGTAATTCCTAAACTGTTACGCACTGCTCAGAACCATGCAAAGCCAATGGATCTAGTTGCAGTGCGTTCGATAATCGAACGCACTGCATTGTTTTGCAAACGGCTATTTTTTTTTTTTTTTTTTCGAATTTTACACTCGCTATTTTAGTAAGAAGGCAACATGCCACATACAGATTTGTTCAATTCCCTACGATAAATTGTTGACCATCAACTATTAAATATAAATTGGTGCCATTTTGACAAACCGGAAATGAGGTAGAACAAAAAACACAGTTTTGGTTTTTGGAATCTCACAACTCTATTTTTGATCCGATTTTTATCAAACTGTTTTGAACTGTTTTCTATAACTGTGCGCTACTAAATAAAAGTTTTAAACTTCTCCAATTTTGACTTTTAGTTGACTATTTTCTTAATTTTAATTTTTGCGTTTTTTTCATTTTCTTCAATTTTATTTCGATCGATCTGCAAATTTGCAGGTGGATAGACATTTTGATTCTAAACAAAATGCAGTTTTCAAAATTTTGATACCACTTCCGGTTATGACGTAATTAGCTTGCAAATTTAAAATTCTAACTTCCGGAATTTTGAAGATATTTGAAATTTGTTTTTTGGAATGTGTTACAATTTGTTATAACAACAATTTGAAATAAAAAAATCCGACCCGGAAGCAACAGATCATCCGCCATTTTGATATGAGTAACTTTTATAAAATTAAAAATGGGGCCTCAGGGTTATGGGCGGAATCCGTAACTTCAGCATTTTTGGAAACTACAGTCGATTGCTAAAAAAGTCTAGGCGCCGATTTTTGAATTTTGATTTCAATTTTTTTTTTATTTCCGTTTTAATTTTTTGTGCAATTACTAAAACTTTCAAGGCTAATATCTTTTGACCTTGACCTTTGGTGACCTTGGTACCTGAACAAAAGTTATTGTCCTTGATGAAATCTGTCCAATGATGTATTCATGTTTGTGATTCGATGTATACTTCCGGTTTTATAGGCAATTGAAATTTGTGATTTTTGACTTAAAACAGCCCTGTCACGTGACCTAATGTAGATATTTCAAAAATGATTTAACAATCATATTATGCGTAATTTTCTCTTTCCCATGATGTATGACAATATAGCCTTAAATTAAAATTGCACGATTTAAAATTTGAAAATTTTGTGCAAATTTCCATTGTAACTGTGCGTGTTTTTTCCAAATTTTATTTCAATCGATCTGAAAATTTACAGATAGAATGATATTTTGATTGCGAACAAAACTCTGTTTTCAAAATTTCGATATCACTTCCGGTTTTGATGTAATTAGCTTGTAAATTTGAAATTTCAACTTCCGTAATTTTGAAGATATTTGAAATTTGTTTTTTGCAATATGTTACAATTTGTTATAGCAACAATTTGAAATAAAAAAATCCGACCCAGAAGTAACAGATCATCCGCCATTTTGTTATAAGTAACTTTTATAAAATTAAAAATGGGGCCTCAGACTTATGGGCGGAATCCGTAATTTTAGTATTTTTGGAAATTTCAGTCGATTGCTAAACAAAGTATAGACGCCGATTTTTTCATTTTGATTTCAATTTTTTTTTATTTCCGTTTTAATTTTTTTTTATGCAATTACTAAAACTTTCAAGGCTAATATCTTTTTACCTTGACCTTTGATGACCTTGGTATCTAAACAAAAGTTGTTGCCCTCATTGAGATCTATCCAATGATGTATTCATGTTTGTTGTCCGATGTATACTTCCGGTTTTGTAAGCAAATCAAATTTGCGATTTTTTACTTTACAAGTAACATCCAAGGTTTCGCTAGTTGAGGTAGCTTTCTTTGTCTAGAAATAATAACAGACCCTTTTAAAAACAGTTTTTAAGTAATTCCTAAACTGTTACGCACTGCTCAGAACCATGCAAAGCCTATGGATCTAGTTTTTTTTTTTTTTCGAATTTTACACTCGCTATTTTAGTAAGAAGGCAACATGCCACATACAGATTTGTTCAATTCCCTACGATGAAATGTTGACCATCAACTATTAAATATAAATTGGTGCCATTTTGACAAACCGGAAATGAGGTAGAACAAAAAACACAGTTTTGGTTTTTGGAATCTCACAGCTCTATTTTTGATCCGATTTTTATCAAACTGTTTTGAACTGTTTTCTATAACTGTGCGCTACTAAATAAAAATTTTAAACATCTCCAATTTTGACTTTTAGTTGACTATTTTCTTAATTTTAATTTTTGCGTTTTTTTCAACTTCTACAATTTTATTTCGTTCGATCTGCAAATTTGCAGGTGTATAGACATTTTAATTCTAAACAAAATGCAGTTTTCAAAATTTTGATACCACTTCCGGTTTTTACGTAATTAGCTTGTAAATTTAAAATTTCAACTTCCGGAATTTTGAAGATATTTGAAATTTGTTTTTTGCAATGTGTTACAATTTGTTATAACAACCATTTGAAACAAAAAAATCCGACCCGGAAGTAACAGATCATCCGCCATTTTGATGTGAGTAACTTTTGTAAAATTAAAAATGGGGCCTCAGGGTTATAAGCGGCATCCGTAACTTTAGTATTTTTGGAAACTACAATAGATTGCTACAAAAGTCTAGGCGCCGATTTTTGAATTTTGATTTCAATTTTTTTTTTATTTTCGTTTTGATTTTTTATGCAATTACTAAAACTTTCAAGGCTCATATCTTTTGACCTTGACCTTTGGTGACCTTGGTACCTGAACAAAAGTTATTGCCCTTGATGAAATATATCTAATGATGTATTCATGTTTGTGATCCGATGTATACTTCCGGTTTTATAGGCAATTGAAATTTGTGATTTTTGACTTTAAGCAGTCCTGTCACGTGACCTAGCGTAAATACGTCAAAAATGATTTAACAATCATATTATGCGTAATTTGCTCTTTCCAAAGATGTACGACAATATACACTTAAATTAAAATTGCACGATTTAAAATTTGAACATTTTGTGCAAATTTCCATTGTAACTGTGCGTGTTTTTTTCAAATTTTATTTCAATCGATCTGAAAGTTTACAGATGGAAAGATATTTCGATTGCAATCCAAAATCCGTTTTCGAAAAATTGATACCACTTCCGGTTTTGACGTAATTAGCTTGTAAATTTGAAATTTCAACTTCCGGAATTTGGAATATATTTGAAATTTGTTTTTTGCAATATTTAACATTATGGTATATCAACAATTTGAAATAAAAAAATCTAACCCGGAAGTTACAAATCGGCCGCCATATTGATATGACTAACTTTTGTAAAACTCAAAATGGGGCCTCAGGGTTATGAGCGGAAATCGTAACTTGGATATTTTTGGAAACTACAGTCGATTGCTTTCATAGCATTGTTAATCGATTTTTGATCTTCTGTTTTGCCTTTCTTGCATTTCCGTTTTATTTTTTTCAGTAATTACAAAAACTTTCAAGACTCATACCTCGTGACCTTGACCTTTGGTGACATTCTAACCTGAACAAAAGTTTTTGCCCTCGATGAGATCTA
Organism: Lottia scabra; assembly: GCA_029955415.1. Classification (NCBI taxonomy): domain Eukaryota; kingdom Metazoa; phylum Mollusca; class Gastropoda; family Lottiidae; genus Lottia; species Lottia scabra. Next base: position 11,755,757 of record JARJEI010000009.1, read on the forward strand.
TTCGACTATGTATTCATATTTGTTGTCCGATGTATACTTCCGGTTTTGTGAGCAATTCAAATTTGCGATTTTTGACTTTGCCAGCAACATTCAAGGTTTCGCTAGTTGTGGTAGCTTTCTTTGTCTAGAAATAATACCATTACAGACCCTTTTAAAAACAGTTTTTAAGTAATTCCAAAACTGTTACGCACTGCTCAGAACCATGCAAAGCCTATGGATCTAGTTTTTTTTTTTTTTTTTTTTTTTTTTTTTTTGTAAATGTTGTCAGAGTACCCAGCAAAAACTGTTATATTTAGAAGATTTTTTGCATTAGCCCAAATATCCCAGACCTAGTGAATAGCCCTTAAATATATTTCCAGCTATCAGTGTCCGACAGGAAGCAGTCTGGCGGAAAACTCCTTATTTTTGGAAATCGACCATAAATTGTTTAATATTTATTTGATTTCCATAAAATTTTCTGTGTGCAATCTTGAAAGAACTTCTAAGCAGACATGGGCTTCAGAAATTTGAAATTTGAAAAGTTTGTAGATAACTTTTTGTACCGAATTTTGGTCAAAATTCAAACTTCTTTAATTTTTATTCGATTTGCACGAAAACTGGTAGGTTGGTAGAACCCAAATTATTGATTAAGATTCCCCAAAAAAAAATTCCGAAATTTTTCCCGAACATTCGGAAATTTCCCAAAAATGTCGAAAATCCAAAAAATCAGAGTTTTCGGATTATTTTTTGCAAAAATTTGCAAATTTGTTATTTCATTGAATTTGTACAACTGATATCTTCATTTTGTACATTTGCCGTGTATGCAAATTCCTAACCGTTCAGCCGCCATCTTAAAAAAAGCAAAATATCTAAGAAATACTACTTGTCCCACATTTTTAATCCGATTTTTTTCAAACTTGATTTAAAATGTAATTATGAAAATTATCTAGGTCCTCTAGTCGCCCTTTTTTTGAATTTTGAATTTGTCTTTGCACAACCTTCATTTAAAGTTTTTTGTGATAGGCCTTGAATATCAAGGCTTATAACTTTTGACCTTGACCATCTGCAACCTATTTTTTTGGACAAAACTATTCTTCTTTGGCTACACTTTCATTTGATACCAACATTTATAATTTTGGTTAATTACTTTTGATTTTATGGGGTTTTGAAAATGAACAATTTTTAATTTACTTTAAATTATTCAATTTCAAGATATACGATTTTAATATCCATAATTTTGTTCATCTGACTTCTATTTAACTTACAGAAAAAATTCGAACAGATTTATAATCTACAAATTCACAGCTTTAAAATAATATATAAATCATTGTGCATTGACAAAATTCAACATTTTTTAAAAATAAAATATACTCTAATTACATGAGATTATGAAGGTGTTATAAGGATTATATAACAGGTTAAACAAGCCAACAGACACAAGTATCTAGGTCATAAAAGTGTTATCAGGTCAAACCATTCTACTGCACAACCACACTATTAATTGCAAAAACTGTTATACTTAGAAGATTTTTTGCATTTCCCCAGATATCCCAGACCTAGTGATTAGCCCTTAAAGGTATATCCAGCCATCAGTTTCCGATCGGAAGCGGTCTGGCGGAAAACTCTTTATTTTTGGAAATCGACCATAAATTGTTTAATATTTGTTCGATTTCCGTAAAATTTTCTGTGTGACATCTTGAAAAAAATTCTAAGCAGGCATCGGCTTCAGAAATTTGAAATTTGAAAATTTTGTTGATAACTTTTTAGGGCTGCAACGATTCACCGATACATCGATGCATCACGATTAATTTTCAAATTTCGATATTCGGTTTTTTATTGTTGCGTATCGCGATACATGAAGTCAAACCTAATTGTGTATGATAATGCACTTTTATCTGCACGATAAGCATAGTAGAGCATTTGTGATCAGGCCTACGATAAATTTGATGACTACATTCAACTATATACACCACCCAACCTCAAATCCTCAAACCATTCCGCCAGGAAAAAGTCAGATACAATCAAGCATAAGTAGCCTTAAAGATGGAGTGTAGAAAGGGTAGAAATGCATTTTTAGGACGGCTGATACGTAAAAAATGGAAATATCAACACAGAACAAGTGCCATAGGATAGGATTGTTTGATCCTAAGGCAATTACTGAATCCGTATCACGTTTATTTTTATTTATTTTTTTTACAACAGATGTGATATAATGGGAGAGCAGGTTTTATGGGCGTAAGCAATCCTTTTCTTATGAATAAAATATCATACAGTGCTCATCAAAAAATCCTGTCTAAAGGAAAATTCGGTTTATGAAACACTGAATTTGTGTTCAATTATTTGTCAAATTATATATTTACATTATTTCTAGATTTTTTCTATTGAATTTGAGCATATTATATAGAACAATATTTTGATTTAACTTTTTCATGACGTATCGTGATACTATCGAATCGTAAGCTTTTATCTCGATTCCGTATCGTATCGTGACCCCGTGTATCGTTGCAGCCCTATAACTTTTTGTATCGAATTTTGGTCAAAATTCAAACTTCTTTAATTTTTATTCAATTTGCACGAAAATTGGTAGGTGGGTAGAAACGAAATTATCGATTAAGATTCCCAAAAAAGAAATTCCAAAATTTTTCCGGAACATTCGGAAATTTCCAAAAAATGTCGAAAATCACAAATATCCGAGTTTTTGGATTATTTTTTGCGAAAACTTGAAAATTTGTTATTTCATGGAATTTGTACCATTAATATCTTCATTTTGTACACTAGCCGTATATGCAAATTCCTATCCGTTTATCCGCCATCTTAAAAAAGCGAAATATCGCAAAAAATACTACTCTTCCACCATTTTTAATCCGATTTTTTTCAAACTTGATTTAAAATGTAATTTTGAAAATTATCTAGGTCCTCTAGTCGCCTTTTTTTTAATTTTTAATTTGTCTTTGCACAACCTTCATTCAAAGTTTTTTGTGATAGGCCATGAATATCAAGGCTTATAACTTTTGACCTTGACCGTCTGCAACCTATATTTTTGGACAAAACAATTTTTCTTTGGCTACTCTTTCATTTGATACCAACATTTATAATTTTGGTTAATTACTTTTGATTTTATGGGGTTTTGAAAATGAACAATTTTTAATTTGTTCATCTGAGACTTCCATTTAACTTACAGAAAAAATTCGAAGAGATTTATAATGTACAAATTCACAGCTTTAAAATAATATATAAATCATTGTGCTATCACAAAATTCAACATTTTTTAAAAATAAAATATACTCTAATTACATGAGATTATGAAGGTGTTATAAGAATTACATAACAGCTTCAACAAGCCAACAGACACAAGTATCTAGGTCATAAAAGTGTCAGGTCAAACCTTAGTCTCTACACAATATAAGCTTTATCAAAATATAGATGCAATATGCAACCAGGAAACTGATTATAGATTTGTCAATCAAATGTTGAACCCAAAAGTTTTAATTTCAAGTTCCAGAGAAGAATTGTTTAAACAGAATTATACAAAAGGACAAAAACGTAAAATTCAATGGCCAAGTTTGAACATAAATATTTGGGACCGAATCCAGAGAAATGGATATGTATAGAAATATAATCTGAATACTTAAAATTTGTAAAACAGGTATACATGTATAATGTAAAATTTCACAGCTTTAAAACCATATATTATTTATAATAGAAATTCATCAAAAAAGGAAACTGACCAATCTATGACATTGTTAAATAGATCTCGAACTTTTTGTGGGATACGAAAATGCACGGTATAGATTAAAATTTCTTTATATCAAACAAAGAGCTAATCAGTTATAGTTGGTTCAATTTTAATTAGATATTGGTTTGTGTATTGGATTATTTTACTAGTTTGTCCCAAAACAAAGGGTTTAATGAATGACAATCATTGATAATGACATTTTACAAGTAAGAAAGTTGGATATTGTAAGTTAATAAAAAGAGCAATGTTTTGATAAACGGGTTATAGTCAATTGGGTCCCTGACCAAAATGGCCCCTAGTCAAAATGGCCACACATGTTAAATTTGGTCAAAATGGCCATAAATGGTAAATATGGTCAAAATGGCCAGTCATGCTCCCTATTTTGGTCAAAATGGCCTCTGAATTTACTCTTTGATTTCAACCAATTCATTGGTCAAAATGGCCAAAAATAGTCAAAATGGTCTCTGATTAACTTTTTTTATAAATTACCCTAAAGGGGTAAAGTCAATTGGGCCCCTATCCAAAATGGCCCCTAGTCAAAATGGCCATAAAAGTTAAATTTGGTCAAAATGGCCAGTCACCATGGCCCCTATAACATGTGTCAGGAAAATTAAATGTCATGTTTCTGAAGCAAATATTTTGTTATACTCTGAAAAATATAAGACTGTATTCAGAGAATTTCAAATTTGACAAAGAATGGCTTCGCCAAAAAAGGGAAATAATCTGTATTCCATCCTGAAATCATGCTTATCTTTACGCAAAATAAATATATCAAACGAAAACTACTCGGAAGCTGACAGATCTGTGTCGAACAGGTCTAGTTTTTTTTCTATAACTGTAACTATGTCTTATTCATTGTCATTATCATTTGTCTGTTTTCTGTGATGATCCAATTTCTTCTTAGATTATCTATGGAAGCACAATAGTGCCACACATATTTTTTTTCAAATCCGATTTAGTAACTCGAATATCAAATTTTTTTCGAAAATCCTACTTACCAACCGGATAAAATTAAAAGATAGATAGACTTAGGTTACTCTAAAATTTACTTAGTAACCCCTAAAAGTTGACTTAGTAACTCGTAAATTCGACTTAGCCACTCGAAAATCCGACTTAGCCACTCGAAAATCGTTACCCAAGTCCCTTAGTTGGATTTGAAAAAAATAATGAAATATAAATATTATATGTATTTTCATAATTTTCTATCATTTTTGCTTTGTTAAAATATTTGTACACATTTTTATAGCATGCTACTTTTTCTCTTTATTATGTTAATTGTAGGTAGTTAGTAAATTCCTTCTTACATGTATTCAGCAATTTTCATAATTACATGTACATGTATTATCATTTTTCCCTGAAAAAGTCTGTTAACATTTCTATACCATGTTAACATGACTCTCTGTATAATATATTATATTATGTTATTTGTGTATAGGATAAAACACGGCCGAGGGTTTTTATGATATTTAAAACCCGCATCCCGAGGGACATAATCACGAGGGGCTTGCCCCGAGGGATTTACCGAGGGAAAGGGTTTTAAATATCATAAAAACCCGAGGGGAAGTGTTTTATCTGACTTATAAACCGATTTTGAACCTTAATTTCATTTTTATCCAAAAAATAATTTTCAATCCACAATGTAAATAAGCCATGTCGCAAAACGAGTATAGCGCGAACACAACTCACACATGTGAGTGAAGTTAATCACGTGGTCTGTCAGTGAGTTGAACTCAGAAAGGACGCCATGGGTGGCGAAGACGAAATTTTCCAATTCAGGGTTTGGGAGACCTTATGTGGTGAAAACATTGAGAAGAGATTATTGTTTGAGATAAGTAAAATGTTTTATGAATGTTTTGATTATATTATTAAGTAAAAAATTGGAATAGCCGTCTCAAAATATCACTGTATTAGTCACGAGGCCTTCAAATCCCCGTGTATCAATAAATATCAGCGTTTGAATGTCAAAAATACGACTCGCCGTTTAGTAATACTATATAGAAAACACATAGAAAATGAAAGATAAATGTCTAGTTTGGGGTTTAATTAAAGGGATTGTGTGATTTTGGGACTGTTACAGTAAATCTGAAGGCTATTTACATAAATTCAAGGTCCAAATCGATCCTCGAAAATGGTGAACATTCACCTTTGAACAGCCCTCGAAAAAAATAGGCTATACCACTGTCCTGACAAATGTCCCTCATTGCACACTGCATGACTTTGCCAGGACTCGTTTGCCCAAACAGACGCGAAAAAGTAGGACGACAATTCATCTGCAAAAGAAAACAGTGCGTTTGAAAAAAGTCAATAATTAGACTAAATTTAAATATCCAGCTAAACATTGTTTGATTTAAATGTCCAGTTTTTATAATTATCACGATATTTGTTTTACAGGACATCACCAGCGGTCAAAAGGAGAGGGTTTTTCAGCTCTTACTAAACAAAAGTTGCTGGAACATCCATCACACGGTAACCACTGAAGAAGATAAAATGTAGTTCCCATTGTGCAGACTGCAATAACTTCTGCAGCGCTTGGTGTGTGTTTTGTGTCAAAAGTCTGTCATATATAATTTTTGTTTTTTATTAAATACACTTAATGTTTTTGTTGTAATTTCGGAGCGATTTAACCAGCCAGCTCCATAGGGGTATATTTTGGTAAAATATCAAGATTTTATATAAAATCCCGGGTATTTTATATAAAATCCCGGGGATATTATATAAAATCCCGGGGAAATTGTGTATAAAGTCTGCCCAGGGATTTTATGAGATTTAAAATCCCGCTAGAACAATGGGATGACGTCACTAGAGGTTTATAAAGTTAGTAAATTCCAGGGAAGATTACCTCTGGTAACTGGATTTCTAATAAAGATTTTATTATTGTTATTAACACTGTACGTGAGCTCATGTATGTCGGAATGAAGGCATTAAAGCACATACAAACCTGACTGCGAAATGAAGAAGACCAGTTTATAAAAAAATATGCAATTTCTGGACGCTTTTAGAAAACTACGGATTTGAGTGATATAAACGCGTAATTGTAGAGAAACTTAACACCGGAGACCTCTATACTGTTATTCCCTAGTGCTGGCACAATATATCGTTGTATCGATGTATCGCGATACGACATTCCACGATACGCGTATCGTATCGCGAGGTCGTGTATCGATACTTGACGATACCTCTCATTTCATAAAAGTGAGGATTTATTTACAAGTCAGCGTATGAAATCACAATTTCTTTTCTAACTGACTTGATTGTAATTGTTGGGAAATATTTTAAGACATGGATTTGGACCACTACTATCAACTAAATTACCAAATTAAAGTTTTAAAGTTTTCAATAAATAAATATTGAAACTTTGAAAATGAAGTGTTAATTTATGCCCCTTTATCCCATATCGCGATACGTATTGTATCGTGACCATTGTATCGCAATACGTATCGTATCGTAACATGGTTGGCAATACCCAGCACTATTATTCCCACATTATATGAAACCAAATTCTTAAGTCTGAGTATCTCCTCTAGAAATGAGAATTATATCTTGCTACCTTAATTGCTGCCGAGGACGCCAATTTGTAGTCTGAGGACCCCCCCCCCCCCCCCTGATGACCTTGTCTACGGATCTGATGGTAGATCCCTTTGACTTCTAAAGAAGCCCAGAGGCTTTGTCAATCTAACCGTTACACAGACCAAGAGCAACAGCAAAAACTGAACAAACTCCCTTGCTTGCTTTAGGGAAAGCTCTAACATTGGCAAGATGGCTGCAGGTATGGGACCTGATAAGTCCACATCGCTTCCAGCGTCGGTAATAAAAATATCACAGACTGGACTGCATATGGGACTGTTAGATAGTTACAGTTGTTTTCAGCTCTTAAGCCTTTTGGCTGAAACGATGAGAGACATCGTGTCAACTATTGAACGATTTGTTGTCTTCTCCATGAGCATACAACCACGTGTCACAGAGAAAATTATAATGAAGGTAAAGATTCATGACTATGAATGATGTTTTTGCTCATTAAAGCATGCAAGGTTCGAGAAATAAATGGTGTGTTTTTCAAATATTTCTCATTAATTAAAATACCTGTTTTTATTTCGGGGGAAAGGTTCCGTGAACACCAGCTGACTGCAGCTCTGGGCTGCCGCATGGTTTATAGTATCAGCCGGCTTTTATTTTGGGGGGATAGGAGCCCAGTCCAGATAAAATCCCCCATTTTCCGTCTCTTGCCTCCGTCGGCTGTAATTATTATGACATAAAAATTGTCCGTGTCTCCGTGACAAAAAAGGGCACATTTTCGCCCCCCATCGCCCCCTCAGGTGAGAGGCAGGGGGGGGGGGGGATCGCCCCCCTGCTCCCGTGGTTCCGGCGCCAATGACAAGAAGCACATATTAGATACCAGTAAACACTAAATACTTTCTCATGATTATTGCCTTTCGTTGTCTTGGTTTCGGGTGTTTAATATTCAGTCTCCCCTAGCATCTTATAGTGCTAATATTCATTACAATAAGCACATATTAGATACCAGTAAACACTAAATACTTTCTCATGATTATTGCCGTTCGTTGTCTTGGTTTCGGGTGTTTAATATTCAGTCTTCCCAAGCATCCTATAGTGCTAATATTCATTACAATAAGCACATATTAGATACCAGTAAACACTTAATACTTTCTCATGATTATTGCCTTTCGTTGTCTTGGTTTCGGGTGTTTAATATTCAGTCTCCCCTAGCATCTTATAGTGCTAATATTCATTACAATAAGCACATATTAGATAACAGTAAACACTTAATAATTTCTTATGATTATTGCATTTCGCTGTCTTGGTTTAGAGTGTTTAATATTTAGTCTCCCCTAGCATATTATAGTGCTAATATTTATTACAATAAGCAAATATTAGATAACAGTAAACACTAAATACTTTCTTATGATTATTGCCTTTCGTTGTCCTGGTTTAGGGTGTTTAATATTCAGTCTCCCCTAGCATCTTATAGTGCTAATATTTATTACAATAAACACATATTAGATACCAGTAAACACTAAATACTTTCTCATGATTATTGCCTTTCGTTGTCCTGTTTTATGCTGTTTAATATTCATTCTCCCCTAGCATCTTATAGTGCTAATATTCATTACAATAAGCACATATTAGATACCAGTAAACACTTAATACTTTCTCATGATTATTGCCTTTTGTTGTCCTGTTTTATGCTGTTTAATATTCAGTCTCCACTAGCATCTTATAGTGCTAATATGTATTACAATAAGCACATATTAGATACCAGTAAACACTTAATACTTTCTCATGATTATTGCCTTTTGTTGTCCTGTGTTATGCTGTTTAATATTCATTCTCCCCTAGCATCTAATAGTGCTTATATTCATTACAATAAGCACATATTAGATACCAGTAAACACTAAATACTTTCTCATGATTGTTGCCTTTTGTTGTCCTGTTTTATGCTGTTTAATATTCAGTCTCCCCTAGAATCTTATAGTGCTAAAATTTATTACAATAAGCATATATTAGATACCAGTAAACACTTAATACTTTCTCATAATTATTGCCCTTCGTTTCTCCGGGTTTTTTTTTCGTTATAATTTAGTCTCCACTAGCATCTTATAGTGCTAATATTTATTACAATAAGCACACATTAGATACCAGTAAAACACTTATTACTTTCTCATAATCAAAATTTTTTGGTCCTGTTTTATGCTGTTAAATATTCAGTTTCCACTAGCATCTTATAGTGCTAATATTTATTACAATAAACACATATTAGATACCAGTAAACACTTAATACTTTCTCATGATTATTGACTTTTAATGTCCTGGTTTAGGGTGTTTAATATTTAGTCTCCCCTAGCATCTTATAGTGCTAATATTCATTACAATAAGCACATATTAGATACCAGTTCAGTCACAGTTTTGCAAACGTTCCCTTCAAATTCATAAGAGCAGTTCCTCAGCTGGTGCAACTGGAGAGTGTGGTCGTTACGAACTGGCAGTATGTTATATGTTAAAAGTTATCAAATATTGGATACGACTCATAAGCTTAGATTATAATAGATTACCAAAACAAGTATATTGTATGTTAAATAGGCTCGATTCTGTAGGTAGGATAACCTGGGTCACCAAAGTTAGATTATTATTAAGCTCAATTGGCTTTGGATATGCTTGGCATTTTCAGGAAGTTGGCAATTCTGTACAATTTCTTAACACTGTTAAATTACGCCTCATTGATATCAACATTCAGAAATGGTCCGAACAGATTAATATAAGCGAGAGCTTAAAAGAGTATTGTTTGTTTAAATTAAACTTAAATCAAGAATCCTACTTGTCGGATAACCTATATCAACATGTTAAAAGAAATATAACACTGTTAAGATTAAACCTACTTCCGGTTTTTGCAAATTTGAATAGAAGGAACCCCAATATTAAACCAAATTGTTATTTTTGTCATATGCTAATTGAAGATATTTATCATGTATTTTATGAATGTTATTTATATGAAGATTTAAGATCTGAATATATCCCTGAACAATTTAAATTATCATATCCATGTCGTAGAAAATTGTATGAACTGTGTAGTAGTAATGAATCGTCAACACTTAACTCAATTTCAATTTATATGGACAAATGTATGGCACTCAGAAAGTCATTACTGTGATTAATTATGCTAAGCTTATTGTAAATATATGTTTCATTATTTAATTCCCTAATATAAGATTTCATTAATGTGTATATAATGTTTCAATTTATACTTATTCAAGATTTCGTTTATATTTATTTCAAGATTTCGTTTGTTTATATTTATTTCAAGATTTCGTTTATAATTATTTTTAAGATTTCATTTACGTGTATATTATATATTTATTGTATCTATTGGTCATATGGCCTGATTACCGAATAAACATTATTATTATTATTATTATTAGATACCATTAAACACTAAATACTTTTTCATATTCATTGCCTTTTGTTTTCCTGTTTTATGCTGTTAAATATTCAGTCTCCCCTAGCATCTTGTAGTGCTAATATTCATTACAATAAGCAAATAATAGAAACCAGTAAACACTTAATACTTTCTCATGATTATTGCCTTTCGCTGTCCTGATTTATGCGGTTCAATATTCAGTCTCCCCTAGCATCTTATAGTGCTAATATTTATTACAATAAGCACATATTAGATACCAGTAAACACTAGATACTTTCTCATGATTATTGCCTTTCGTTGTCCTGGTTAAGGGTGTTTAATATTCAGTCTCCCCTAGCATCTTATAGTGCTAATATTCATTACAATAAGAACATATTAGATACCAGTAAACACTTAATAATTTCTTATGATTATTGCCTTTCGTTGTCCTGTTTTATGGTGTTTAATATTTAGTCTCCCCTAGCATCTTATAGTGCTAATTTTTATTACAATAAGCACATATTAGATACCAGTAAACACTAAATAATTTCTCATGATTATTGCATTTCGTTGTCCTGTTTTATGCTGTTTAATATTCAGTCTCCCCTAGCATCTTATAGTGCTAATTTTCATCACAATAAACACATATTAGATACCAGTAAACACTAAATAATTTCTTATGATTATTGCATTTCGTTGTCCTGTTTTATGCTGTTTAATATTCAGTCTCCCATAGCATCTTATAGTGCTAATATTTATTACAATAAGCACATATTAGATACCAGTAAACACTAAATACTTTCTCAAGTTATTGCCTTTCGTTGTCCAGTTTAGGGCGTTTAATATTCAGTCTCCACTAGCATCTTATAGTGCTAATATTTATTACAATAAGCACATATTAGATACCAGTAAACACTAAATACTTTCTCAAGTTATTGCCTGTCGTGTTCCGGTTTAGGGTGTTTAATATTAAGTCTCCCCTAGCATCTTATAGTGCTAATATTCATTACAATAAGCACATATTAGATACCAGTAAACACTTAATACTTTCTCATGATAATTACCTTCCGTTGTCATGGCTTTGGGTGTTTAATATTCAGTCTCTCTTAGCATTTTATAGTGCTAATATTCATCACAATAAGCACATATTAGATACCAGTAAAGACTTAATACTTTCTCATGATTATTGCCTTTCGTTGTCCTGGTTTGGGGTGTTTAATATTCAGTCTCCCCTAGCATCTTATAGTGCTAATATGTTTTACAACAAGCACATATTAGATACCAGTAAACACTTAATAATTTTTTATGATTATTGCCTTTCGTTGTCCTGGTTTAGGGTGTTTAATATTTAGTCTCCCCTAGCATGTTATAGTGCTAATATTCATTACAATAAGCACATATTAGATACCAGTAAACACTTAATAATTTCTTATGATTATTGCCTTTCGTTGTCCTGGTGTAGGGTGTTTAATATTTAGTCTCCCCTAGCATCTTATAGTGCTAATATTTATTACAATAAGCACATATAAGATACCAGTAAACACTTAATACTTTCTCATATTTACCATCCTCTGCTGTCCTGGTTAAGGGTGTTTAATATTCAGTCTCCAAAAGCATCGTATAGTGCTAATATTTATTACAATAAGCACATATAAGATACCAGTAAACACTTAATACTTTCTCATATTTACCATCCTCTGCTGTCCTGGTTAAGGGTGTTTAATATTCAGTTTCCAAAAGCATCTTATAGTGCTAATATTTATTACAATAAGCACATATTAGATACCAGTAAACACTAAATACTTTCTCATGATTATTGCCTTTCGTTGTCTTGGTTTCGGGTGTTTAATATTCAGTCTCCCCTAGCATCTTATAGTGCTAATATTCATTACAATAAGCACATATTAGATACCAGTAAACATTAAATACTTTCTCATGATTATTGCCTTTCGTTGTCTTGGTTTCGGGTGTTTAATATTTAGTCTCCACTAGCATCTTATAGAGCTAATATTCATTGCAATAAGCACATATTAGATACCAGTAAACACTTAATACTTTCTCATGATTATTGCCTTTCGTTGTCCTGGTTTGGGGTGTTTAATATTCAGTCTCCCCTAGCATCTTATAGTGCTAATATGTTTTACAACAAGGACATATTCGATACCAGTAAACACTTAATACTTTCTCATGATTATTGCCTTTCGTTGTCCTGGTTTGGGGTGTTTAATATTTAGTCTCCACTAGCATCTTATAGTGCTAATATGTTTTACAACAAGCACATATTAGATACCAGTAAACACTTAATACTTTCTCATGATTATTGCCTTTCGTTGTCCTGGTTTGGGGTGTTTAATATTTAGTCTCCACTAGCATCTTATAGTGCTAATATGTTTTACAACAAGCACATATTAGATACCAGTAAACACTTAATACTTTCTCATGATTATTGCCTTTCGTTGTCCTGGTTTGGGGTGTTTAATATTCAGTCTCCACTAGCATCTTATAGTGCTAATTTTTATTACAATAAGCACATATTAGATACCAGTAAACACTAAATACTTTCTCATGATTATTGCCTTTCGTTGTCCTGGTTTAGGGTGTTTGATATTCAGTCTCCCCTAGCATCTTATAGTGCTAATATTTATTACAATAAGCACATATTAGATACCAGTAAACACTTAATAATTTTTTATGATTATTGCCTTTCGTTGTCTTGGTTTAGGGTGTTTAATATTTAGTCTCCACTAGCATTTTATAATGCTAATATTCATTACAATAAGCCAATTAGATACCAGTAAACACTTAATACTTTCTCATGATTATTGCCTTTCGTTGTCCTGGTTTGGGGTGTTTAATATTCAGTCTCCCCTAGCATCTTATAGTGCTAATATGTTTTACAACAAGCACATATTAGATACCAGTAAACGCTTAATAATTTTTTATGATTATTGCCTTTCGTTGTCCTGGTTTAGGGTGTTTAATATTTAGTCTCCCCTAGCATGTTATAGTGCTAATATTCATTACAATAAGCACATATTAGATACCAGTAAACACTTAATAATTTCTTATGATTATTGCCTTTCGTTGTCCTGGTTTAGGGTATTTAATATTTAGTCGCCCCTAGCATCTTATAGTGCTAATATTTATTACAATAAGCACATATTAGATACCAGTAAACACTTAATACTTTCTCATATTTACCATCCTCTGCTGTCCTGGTTTAGGGTGTTTAATATTCAGTCTCCCCTAGCATCTTATAGTGCTAATATTCATTACAATAAGCACATATTAGATACCAGTAAACACTAAATACTTTCTCATGATTATTGCCTTTCGTTGTCTTGGTTTCGGGTGTTTAATATTTAGTCTCCACTAGCATCTTATAGTGCTAATATTTATTACAATAAGCACATATTAGATACCAGTAAACACTTAATACTTTCTCATGATTATTGCCTTTCGTTGTCCTGGTTTGGGGTGTTTAATATTCAGTCTCCCCTAGCATCTTATAGTGCTAATATGTTTTACAACAAGCACAAATTCGATACCAGTAAACACTAAATATTTTTTTATGATTATTGCCTTTAGTTGTCCTGGTTTAGGGTGTTTAATATTCAGTCTCCCCTAGCATATTATAGTGCTAATATTCATTACAATAAGCATATATTAGATACCAGTAAACACTAAATACTTTCTCATGATTATTGCCTTTTGTTGTCCTGGGTTAGGACGTTTAATATTCAGTCACCCCTAGCATCTTAAAGTGCTAATATTCATCACAATAAGCACATATTAGATACCAGTAAACACTTAATACTTTCTCATGAGTATTGCCTTTCGTTGTCCTGGTTTAGGATGGTAATAATCTAGTCTCCACTAGCATCTTATAGTGCTAATATTTATTACAATAAGCACATATTAGATACCAGTAAACAATAAGTATTTTCTCATGATTATTGCCTTTCGTTGTCCTGTTCTATGCTGTTTAATATTCAGTCTCCCCTAGCGTCTTATAGTGCTAATATTTATTACAATAAGCACATATTAGATACCAGTAAACACTAAATACTTTCTCATGATTATTGCCTTTCGTTGTCCTGTTTTATGCTGTTTAATATTCATTCTCCCCTAGCATCTTATAGTGCTAATATTCATTACAATAAGCACATATTAGATACCAGTAAACACTTAATACTTTCTCATGATTATTGCCTTTTGTTGTCCTGTTTTATGCTGTTTAATATTCAGTCTCCACTAGCATCTTATAGTGCTAATATGTTTTACAACAAGCACATATTAGATACCAGTAAACACTAAATACTTTCTCATATTCATTGCCTTTTGTTCTCCTGTTTTATGCTGTTTGATATTCAGACTCCACTAGCATATTATAGTGCTGATATTCATTACAATAAGCACATATTAGATACCAGTAAACACTTAATACTTTCTCATGATTATTGCCTTTCGTTGTCCTGTTTTATGCTGTTTAATATTTAGTCGCCCCTAGCATCTTATAGTGCTAATATTTATTACAATAAGCACATATTAGATACCAGTAAACACTTAATACTTTCTCATATTTACCATCCTCTGCTGTCCTGGTTTAGGGTGTTTAATATTCAGTCTCCCCTAGCATCTTATAGTGCTAATATTCATCACAATAAGCACATATTAGATACCAGTAAACACTTAATACTTTCTCATGATTATTGCCTTTCGTTGTCCTGTTTTATGCTGTTTGATATTCAGACTCCACTAGCATATTATAGTGCTAATATTCATTAAAATAAGCACATATTAGATACCAGTAAACACTTAATACTTTCACATGATTATTGCCTTTCGTTGGCCTATTTTATGTTGTTTAATATTCAATCTCTCCTAGCATCTTATAGTGCTAATATTTATTACAATAAGCATATATTAGATACCAGTAAACACTTAGTACTTTCTCATAATTTTTGCCTTTCGTTTCTCCGGGTTTTTTTTTCGTTATAATTTAGTCTCCACTAGCATCTTATAGTGCTTAATATTTATTACAATAAGCACATATTAGATACCAGTAAACACTTAATACTTTCTCATAATCAAAATTTTTTGGTCTTTTTTATGCTGTTAAATATTCAGTTTCCACTAGCATCTTATAGTGCTAATATTCATTACATCAAGCACATATTAGATACCAGTAAACACTAAATACTTTCTCATATTTACTGCCTTTTGTTTTCCTGTTTTAGGGTGTTTAATATTCAGTCTCCACTAGCATCTTATAGTGCTAATATTCATTACAATAAGCACATATTAGATATCAGTAAACAATAAATATTTTCTCGTGATTATTGCCTTTTGTTGTCCTGGTCTAGGGTGTTTAATATTCAGTCTCCTCTAGCATCTTATAGTGCTAATATTTTTTTACAATAAGCACATATTAGATATCAGTAAACTCTAAAAAATTTCTCATGCTAATTGCTTTTCGTTGTCCTTCGATATCTTCGACAAATAATATTTTTCTTTTTTTTTTCTTTTTTAATAAATATTGTATACAAGTACCTGTCTCTAAACCTTACTATTTGATAATGATATTTAATTGAATTTTAACATTTATATATTCTTAATTCTGTTGCCATGTTTATAGATTGATTGGTGTTACTATAGAATTGTTGATGTCACTATCGTCAATCGTTAAGTTTAATCAAAGTAGAAACTGCCACTTTCAACAATTAGCTTTTATAATGACAATTGTCTTTATATTTTAATCTCTTTATTGATTAAGATTTTAAACAAATTATGTGGGTCTTTCCAGCTCAACTCAACAAACTTGCGATGCGCTCCCTCTTTTTTTTTCTTTTCTGTAGTTGCTGATATGGGTGAAATATGAGGATCCTGAAAATTACAACAATTCCTTTTCCGGGTATAGCAACCTCAATTTTCACCAAAACGAAAGAGGCGTTAGAGAGGGGTAAAAACTTTCAAGACAACCTCCCTATAGTTGAAAAAGAAATTATGAGAAATTATCCAGTTTTGACTGGTATCTAATATGTTTTTATCGTAATCTTTTATCGATATTTAAGAGGTAGACATCACATTTAATAACGAAACACAATTTTATGGTATACTACCCCTTAAATGTATTACACGAAACGTTTCAACAATCCAAATATTCATCATCATTTCTAATGTCGGTTTCAATTTGTTGTCATGTTGTTTGGAGAGTGATTAGTGTTATAAAAGAATCACGATGCTTGTTGATTTGTTGATATCTGTCATTTGAAGAGATTATAGACATTAAGCAATCAAAAAACTTTTATTATAAACAATTAGCTTTAACTGTGATTGTGTTTAGAGAACATAAATCGTTTTTACAACTTTAATTAAAAGATCATAATCAATATTCATCTTGATATAATAAACATTATATTCTTCAAAATATTTAAATAAACTAGCATATTAGAATTATTTAAAGTTATCAGTTTTCTTACATACAGTTTCAAAATTACTACAGATATGTATTTACAATACAAATATTTTTTATAAAGAAACCAAGTACTAACGATCCGAACCGCAAAACGAAACTCGAAATCCAAAAGGACATTTTGACGAAACATAGGTAACAGCTTATGAACTTTCCACATGAGGAATTATATCAATCATACATGAGTAAGTATATCATAATGAAAAGTGGTATCAGGTGTCTAGAAGAGTAAGCATACCCTGCCTGGCGCCACACCCGTCCTATATAATATGTTATTTATTCGTGTAATCTTGGTCGGCGTAATAATGGAATAGCAAACAATTGAACATTATCGTCGCGCGAGCAGATCATGCTTACTCTTTTCGAAACATCTGGTGGTACTTCTCTTTAGAATAGTCCACTACTATTTAACTATTGTTTTCGATTTTGCTATGATTTTGATTAACGGAATTGTTTTGCTTGTACGTATTTTTAATTATATTTATTAAAACAGAAATGAAGTAATCATTGAAATTTAAGCAGACAATAAGTTGTATTTAAAACCGATTAAAAGTCTTAATCAATAAAGAGATTAAAATATAAAGACAATTGTCATTATAAAAGCTAATTGTTGAAAGTGGCAGTTTCTACTTTGATTAAACTTAACGATTGACGATAGTGACATCAACAATTCTATAGTAACACCAATCAATCTATAAACATGGCAACAGAATAAAGAATATATAAATGTTAAAATTCAAATAAATATCAGTATCAAATAGTAAGGTTTAGAGACAGGTACTTGTATACAATATTTATTAAAAAAGAAAAAAAAAAGAAAAATATTACTTGTCGAAGATATCGAAGGACAACGAAAAGCAATTAGCATGAGAAATTTTTTAGAGTTTACTGATATCTAATATGTGCTTATTGTAAAAAAATATTAGCACTTTAAGATGCTAGAGGAGACTGAATATTAAACACCCTAGACCAGGACAACGAAAGGCAATAATCACAAGAAAATATTTATTGTTTACTGATATCTAATATGTGCTTATTGTAATACATATTAGCACTATAAGATGCTAGGAGAGATTGAATATTAAACAACATAAAACAGGAAAACAAAAGGCAATGAATATGAGAAAGTATTTAGTGTTTACTGGTATCTAATATGTGCTTATTGTAATAAATATTAGCACTATAAGATGCTAGGAGAGATTGAATATTAAACAACATAAAACAGGAAAACAAAAGGCAATGAATATGAGAAAGTATTTAGTGTTTACTGGTATCTAATATGTGCTTATTGTAATGAATATTAGCACTATAGGATGCTAGTGGAGACTAAATTATTACCATCCTAAACCAGGACATTGAAAGGCAAAAATTATGAGAAATTATTTAGTGTTTACTGGTATCTAATATGTGCTTATTGTAATGAATATTAGCACTATAAGATGCTAGGGGAGACTGAATATTAAACAACATAAAACAGGAAAACAAAAGGCAATGAATATGAGAAAGTATTTAGTGTTTACTGGTATCTAATATGTGCTTATTGTAATAAATATTAGCACTATAAGATGCTAGTGGAGACTAAATTATTACCATCCTAAAATAGGACAACGAAAGGCAATAATCATGAGAAAGTATTAAGTGTTTACTGGTGTCTAATATGTGCTTATTGTAATAAATATTAGCACTATAAGATGCTAGTGGAGACTAAATTATTACCATCCTAAACCAGGACATTGAAAGGCAAAAATTATGAGAAATTATTTAGTGTTTACTGGTATCTAATATGTGCTTATTGTGATGAATATTAGCACTATAATATGCTAGGGGAGACTGAATATTAAACGTCCTAACCCAGGACAACATAAGGCAATAATCATGAGGAAGTATTAAGTGTTTACTGGTATCTAATATGTGTTTATTGTGATGAATATTAGCACTATAAAATGCTAAGAGAGACTGAATATTAAACACCCAAAGCCAAGACAACGGAAGGTAATTATCATGAGAAAGTATTTAGTGTTTACTGGTATCTAATATGTGCTTATTGTAATAAATATTAGCACTATAAGATGCTAGGGGAGACTGAATATCACACTCCGTAAACCAGGACAACGAAAGGCAATAATCATAAGAAATTATTAAGTGTTTACTGGTATCTAATATGTGCTTATTGTAATGAATATTAGCACTATAAGATGCTAGTGGAGACTGCATATTAAACACCTTAAACCAGGACAACGAAAGGCAATAATCACGAGAAAGTATTAAGTGTTTACTGGTATCTAATATGTGCTTGTTGTAAAACATATTAGCACTATAAGATGCTAGGGGAGACTAAATATTAAACACCCTAAACCAGGACAACAAAAGGTAATAATCATGAGAAAGTATTAAGTGTTTACTGGTATCTAATATGTGCTTATTGTAATGAATATTAGCACTATAAGATGCTAGGGGAGACTAAATATTAAACACCCTAAACCAGGACAACAAAAGGTAATAATCATGAGAAAGTATTAAGTGTTTACTGGTATCTAATATGTGCTTATTGTAATAAATATTAGCACTATAAGATGCTAGTGGAGACTGAATATTAAACACCCTAAACCAGGACAACGAAAGGCAATAATCATAAGAAAGTATTTAGTGTTTACTGGTATCTAATATGTGCTTATTGTAATGAATATTAGCACTATAAGATGCTAGTGGAGACTGAATATTAAACACCCTAAACCAGGACAATGAAAGGCAATAATCATAAGAAAGTATTAAGTGTTTACTGGTATCTAATATGTGCTTATTGTAATAAATATTAGCACTATAAGATGCTAGGGGAGACTGAATATCTAACACCCTAAACCAGAACAAAAAAAGGCAATAATCACGAGAAAGTATTAAGTGTTTACTGGTATCTAATATGTGCTTATTGTAATGAATATTAGCACTATACGATGCTAGTGGAGACTGAATATTAAACACCCTAAACCAGGACAATGAAAGGCAATAATCACGAGAAAGTATTAAGTGTTTACTGGTATCTAATATGTGCTCATGGTAATAAATATTAGCACTATAAGATGCTAGGGGAGACTGAATATCAAACACTTTAAACCAGGACAACGAAAGGCAATAATCACGAGAAAGTATTAAGTGTTTACTGGTATCTAATATATGCTTATTGTAATAAGTATTAGCACTATAAGATGCTAGGGGAGACTGAATATCTAACACCCTAAACCAGAACAACAAAAGGCAATAATCATGAGAAAGTATTAAGTGTTTACTGTTATCTAATATGTGCTTATTGTAATGAATATTAGCACTATCAGATGCTAGTGGAGACTGAATATTAAACACCATTAACCAGGACAACGAAAGGCAATAATCATAAGAAAGTATTAAGTGTTTACTGGTATCTAATATGTGCTTATTGTAATAAATATTAGCACTATAAGATGCTAGTGGAGACTGAATATTAAACACCCTAAACCAGGACAACGAAAGGCAATAATCATAAGAAAGTATTTAGTGTTTACTGGTATCTAATATGTGCTTATTGTAATGAATATTAGCACTATAAGATGCTAGTGGAGACTGAATATTAAACACCCTAAACCAGGACAATGAAAGGCAATAATCATAAGAAAGTATTAAGTGTTTACTGGTATCTAATATGTGCTTATTGTAATAAATATTAGCACTATAAGATGCTAGTGGAGACTGAATATTAAACACCCTAAACCAGGACAACAAAAGGCAATAATCACAAGAAAGTATTAAGTGTTTACTGGTATCTAATATGTGCTTATTGTAATAAATATTAGCACTATAAGATGCTAGTGGAGACTGCATATTAAACACTCTAAACCAGGACAACGAAAGGCAATAATCATGAGAAAGTATTAAGTGTTTACTGGTATCTAATATGTGCTTGTTGTAAAACATATTAGCACTATAAGATGCTAGGGGAGACTAAATATTAAACACTCTAAACCAGGACAACAAATGGTAATAATCATGAGAAAGTATTAAGTGTTTACTGGTATCTAATATGTGCTTATTGTAATGAATATTAGCACTATAAGATGCTAGGGGAGACTAAATATTAAACAGCATGGAACAGGACAACGAAAGGCAATAATCATGAGAAAGTATTTAGTGTTTACTGGTATCTAATATGTGCTTATTGTAATAAATATTAGCACTATAAGATGCTAGGGGAGACTAAATATTAAACAGCATAGAACAGGACAACGAAAGGCAATAATCATAAGAAAGTATTTAGTGTTTACTAGTATCTAATATGTGCTTATTGTAATACATATTAGCACTATAAGATGCTAGGGGAGACTGAATATTAAACAACGCCCTAAACCAGGACAACAAAAGGCAATAATCATGAGAAATTATTTAGTGTTTACTGGTATCTAATATGTGCTTATTGTAATAAATATTAGCACTATAAGATGCTAGGGGAGACTGAATATTAAACATCCTAAACGAGAACAACGAAAGGCAATAATCATGAGAAAGTATTTAGTGTTTACTTGTATCTAATATGTGCTTATTGTAATGAATATTACCACTATAAGATGCTAGGGGAGACTGAATATTAAACACCCTAAACCAGGACAACAGAAGGCAATAATCACGAGAAAGTATTTAGTGTTTACTTGTATCTAATATGTGCTTATTGTAATGAATATTAGCACTATAAGATGCTAGGGGAGACTGAATATTAAACACCCTAAACCAGGACAACAGAAGGCAATAATCATGAGAAAGTATTTAGTGTTTACTGGTATCTAATATGTGCTTATTGTAATAAATATTAGCACTATAAGATGCTAGTGGAGACTAAATATTAAACACCCTAAACCAGGACAACAAAAGGCAATAATAATGAGAAAGTATTTAGTGTTTACTAATATCTAATATGCGATTATTGTAATACATATTAGTACTATAAGATGCCAGTGGAGACTGAATATTAAACACCCTAAACGAGAACAACGAAAGGCAATAATCATGAGAAAGTATTTAGTGTTTACTGGTATCTAATATGTGCTTATTGTAATAAATATTAGCACTATAAGATGCTAGGGGGGACTAAATATTAAACACCCTAAAACATGACAACGAAAGGCAATAATCATGAGAAAGTATTTAGTGTTTACTGGTATCTAATATGTGCTTATGGTAATAAATATTAGCACTATAAGATGCTAGGGGGGACTAAATATTAAACACCCTAAACAAGAACAACGAAAGGCAATAATCATGAGAAAGTATTTAGTGTTTACTGGTATCTAATATGTGCTTATTGTAATGAATATTAGCACTATAAGATGCTAGGGGAGACTGAATAATAAACACCATAAAACAAGACAACAGAAGATTATAAATATGAGAAAGTATTAAGTGTTTACTGGTATCTAATATGTGCTTATTGTAAAAAATATTAGCACTATAAGATGCTAGGGGAGACTGAATAATAAACACCATAAAACAAGACAACAGAAGATTATAAATATGAGAAAGTATTAAGTGTTTACTGGTATCTAATATGTGCTTATTGTAATAAATATCAGCACTATAAGATGCTAAGGGAGACTGAATATTAAACACCTTAAACCAGGACAACGAAAGGCAATAATCACGAGAAAGTATAAAGTGTTTACTGGTATCTAATATGTGCTTGTTGTAAAACATATTAGCACTATAAGATGCTAGGGGAGACTAAATATTAAACACCCTAAACCAGGACAACAAAAGGTAATAATCATAAGAAAGTATTAAGTGTTTACTGGTATCTAATATGTGCTTATTGTAATGAATATTAGCACTATAAGATGCTAGGGGAGACTAAATATTAAACACCCTAACCCAGGACAACAAAAGGTTATAATTATGAGAATAGTGTTTACTGGTATCTAATATGTGCTTATTGTAATACATATTAGCACTATAAGATGCCAGTGGAGACTGAATATTAAACACCCTATACCAGGACAATGAATGGCAATAATTATGAGAAAGTATTTAGTGTTTACTGGTATCTAATATGTGCTTATGGTAATGAATATTAGCACTATAAAATGCTAGTAGAGACTGAATATTAAACACCCTATACCAGGACAATGAATGGCAATGATCATAAGAAAGTATTAAGTGTTTACTGGTATCTAATATGTGCTTATTGTAATAAATATTAGCACTATAAGATGCTAGGTGAGACTAAATATTAAACACCCTAAACCAGGACAACGAAAGGCAATAATTATGAGAAAGTATTTAGTGTTTACTGGTATCTAATATGTGCTTATTGTAATGAATATTAGCACTATAAGATGCTAGTGGAGACTGAATATTAAACACCCTAAACCAGGACAATGAATGGCAATGATCATAAGAAAGTATTAAGTGTTTACTGGTATCTAATATGTGCTTATTGTAATAAATATTAGCACTATACGATATTAGTGGAGACTGAATATTTAACAACATAAACCAGGACAACAACAAAAAATATTGATTATGAGAAAGTTCTTAGTGCTTACTGGTATCTAATATGTGCTTATTGTACTGAATATTAGCACTATAATCTGCTAGGGGAGTCTGAATATCAAACAGCATAAAACAGGAGAACAAAATGATTATGAGAAAGTATTAAGTGTTTACTGGTATCTAATATGTGCTTATTGTAATGAATATTAGCACTATAAGATGCTAGGGGAGACTAAATATTAAACACCCTAACCCAGGACAACAAAAGGTTATAATTCTGAGAATAGTGTTTACTGGTATCTAATATGTGCTTATTGTAATGAATATTAGCACTATCAGATGCTAGTGGAGACTGAATATTAAACACCCTTAACCAGGACAACGAAAGGCAATAATCATGAGAAAGTATTAAGTGTTTACTGGTATCTAATATGTGCTTATTGTAATAAATATTAGCACTATAAGATGCTATTGGAGACTGAATATTAAACACCCTAAACCAGGACAACGAAAGGCAATAATCATGAGAAAGTATTAAGTGTTTACTGTTATCTAATATGTACTTATGGTAATAAATATTAGCACTATAAGATGCTAGGGGAGACTGAATATCAAACACTCTAAACCAGGACAACGAAAGGTAATAATTATGAGAAAGTATTAAGTGTTTACTGGTATCTAATATGTGCTTATTGTAATGAATATTAGCACTATAATATGCTAGGGGAGACTGAATATCAAACACCCTAAACCAGGACAATGAAAGGCAATAATCATGAGAAAGTATTTAGTGTTTACTAGTGTCTAATATGTGCTTATTGTAATAAATATTAGCACTATAAGATGCTAGGGGAGACTAAATATTAAACACCCTAAACCAGGACAACACAATGCAATAATCATGAGAAAGTATTTAGTGTTTACTAGTATCTAATATGCGCTTATTGTAATAAATATTAGCACTATAAGATGCCAGTGGACACTGAATATTAAACACCCTAAACCAGGACAACTGAAGACAATAATTATGCAAGAGTATTCAGTGTTTACTGGTATCTAATATGTGCTTATTGTAATGAATATAAGCACTATAAGATGCTAGTGGAGACTGAATAATAAACACCATAAAACAAGACAACAGAAGATTATAATCATGAGAAAGTATTTAGTGTTTACTGGTATCTAATATGTGCTTATTGTAATAAATATTAGCACTATAAGATGCTAGGGGAGACTAAATATTAAACACCCTAACCCAGGACAACAAAAGTTTATAATTATGAGAATAGTGTTTACTGGTAATGTGCTTATTGTAATAAATATAAGCACTATAAGATGCTAGGGGAGACTGAATATTTAACACCATAAACCAGAACAACAAAAGGCAATAATTATGAGAATGTATTAAGTGTTTACTGGTATCTAATATGTGCTTATTGTAATAAATATTAGCACTATAAGATGCTAGGGGAGACTGAATATCTAACACCCTAAACAAGAACAACAAAAGGCAATAATCATGAGAAAGTATTAAGTGTTTACTGGTATCTAATATGTGCTTATTGTAATGAATATTAGCACTATATGATGCTAGGGGAGACTGAAAATAAAACACCCTAAACCAAGACAACGAAAGGCAATAATCATAAGAAAGTATTAAGTGTTTACTGGTATCTAATATGTGCTTATTGTAATAAATATTAGCACTATAAGATGCTAGGGGAGACTGAATATTAAACACTCTAAACCAGAACAACGAAAGGCAATAATCATAAGAAAGTATTAAGTGTTTACTTGTATTTAATATGTGCTTATTGTTATGAATATTAGCACTATAAGATGCTAGGGAAGACTGAATATTAAACAGCATAAAACAGGACAATGAAAACCAATATCCATGAGAAAGTATTTAGTGTTTACTGGTATCTAATATGTGCTTATTGTAATGAATATTAGCACTATAAGATGCTAGGGGAGACTGAATATTAAACACCCTAAACCAGGAAAACGAAAGGCAATAATCATGAGAAAGTATTAAGTGTTTACTGGTGTATAATATGAGCTTATGGTAATAAATATTAGCACTATAAGATGCTAGGGGAGACTGAATATTAAACACCCTTAACCAGGACAACGAAAGGCAATAATCATGAGAAAGTATTAAGTGTTTACTGGTATCTCATATGTGCTTATTGTAATGAATATTAGCACTATAAGATGCTAGTGGAGACTGAATATTAAACACCCTAAACCAGGACAACGAAAGGCAATAATCATGATAAAGTATTAAGTGTTTACTGGTATCTAATATGTGCTTATTGTAATAAATATTAGCACTATAAGATGCTAGTTGAGACTGAATATTAACCAGCCTTAACCAGGACAACAAAAGGCAATAATCATCAAAAAGTATTAAGTGTTTACTGGTATCTAATATGTGCTTGTTGTAAAACATATTAGCACTATAAGATGCTAGGGGAGACTAAATATTAAACACCCTAAACCAGGAAAACGAAAGGCAATAGTCATGAGAAAGTATTAAGTGTTTACTGGTGTATAATATGAGCTTATGGTAATAAATATTAGCACTATAAGATGCTAGGGGAGACTGAATATTAAACACCCTTAACCAGGACAACGAAAGGCAATAATCATGAGAAAGTATTAAGTGTTTACTGGTATCTCATATGTGCTTATTGTAATGAATATTAGCACTATAAGATGCTAGTGGAGACTGAATATTAAACACCCTAAACCAGGACAACGAAAGGCAATAATCATGAGAAAGTATTAAGTGTTTACTGGTATCTAATATGTGCTTATTGTAATAAATATTAGCACTATAAGATGCTAGTTGAGACTGAATATTAAACAGCCTTAACCAGGACAACAAAAGGCAATAATCATGAGAAAGTATTAAGTGTTTACTGGTATCTAATATGTGCTTGTTGTAAAACATATTAGCACTATAAGATGCTAGGGGAGACTAAATATTAAACACCCTAAACCAGGACAACAAAAGGTAATAATCATGAGAAAGTATTAAGTGTTTACTGGTATCTAATATGTGCTTATTGTAATGAATATTAGCACTATAAGATGCTAGGGGAGACCGAATATTAAACACCCTAACCCAGGACAACAAAAGGTTATAATTATGAGAATAGTGTTTACTGGTATCTAATATGTGCTTATTGTAATACATATTAGCACTATAAGATGCCAGTGGAGACTGAATATTAAACACCCTTAACCAGAACAACGAAAGGCAATAATCATGAGAAAGTATTTAGTGTTTACTGGTATCTAATATGTGCTTATTGTAATGAATATTAGCACTATAAGATGCTAGTGGAGACTGAATATTAAACACCCTAAATCAGGACAACGAAAGGCAATAATCATGAGAAAGTATTTAGTGTTTACTGGTATCTAATATGTGCTTATTGTAATGAATATTAGCACTATAAGATTCTAGTGGAGACTGAATATTAAACACCCTAAATCAGGACAACGAAAGGCAATAATCATGAGAAAGTATTTAGTGTTTACTGGTATCTTATATGTGCTTATTGTAATGAATATTAGCACTATAAGATGCTAGGGGAGACTGAATATTAAACACCCTAAACCAGGACAATGAAAGGCAATAATCATGAGAAAGTATTTAGTGTTTACTGGTATCTAATATGTGCTTATTGTAATGAATATTAGCACTATAAGATGCTAGTGGAGACTGAATATTAAACACCCTAAACCAGGACAACGAAAGGCAATAATCATGAGAAAGTATTTAGTGTTTACTGTTATCTAATATGTGCTTATTGTAATGAATATTAGCACTATAAGATGCTAGGGGAGACTGAATATCAAACACCCTAAACCAGGACAACGTAAGGCAAAAATTATGAGAAAGTATTAAGTGTTTACTGGTATCTAATATGTGCTTATTGTAATGAATATTAGCACTATGAGATGCTAGGGGAGACTGAATATTAAACACCCTAAACCAGGACAACAAAAGGCAATAATCATGAGAAAGTATTAAGTGTTTACCGGTATCTAATATGTGCTTATTGTAATAAATATTAGCACTATAAGATGCTAGTGGAGACTAAATATTAAACACCCTAAACCAGGACAACAAAAGGCAATAATCATGAGAAAGTATTTAGTGTTTACTGGTATCTAATATGTGCTTATTGTAATGAATATAAGCACTATAAGATGCTAGTGGAGACTGAATAATAAACACCATAAAACAAGACAACAGAAGATTATAAATATGAAAAAGTATTAAGTGTTTACTGGTATCTAATATGTGCTTATTGTAATGAATATTAGCACTATAAGATGCTAGGGGAGACTAAATATTAAACAATCTAAACCAGGACAACAAAAGTTTATAATTATGAGAATAGTGTTTACTGGTAATGTGCTTATTGTAATAAATATTAGCACTATAAGATGCTAGGGGAGACTGAATATTTAACACCCTAAACCAGAACAACAAAAGGCAATAATTACGAGAATATATTAAGTGTTTACTGGTATCTAATATGTGCTTATTGTAATAAATATTAGCACTATAAGATGCTAGGGGAGACTAAATATTAAACACTCTAAACCAGGACAACAAAAGGTAATAATCATGATAAAAGTGTTTACTGGTATCTAATAATATATGCTTATTGTAATAAATATTAGCACTATAAGATGCTAGGGGAGACTGAATATTAAACAACGCCCTAAACCAGGACAACAAAAGGCAATAATCATAAGAAAGTATTTAGTGTTTACTAGTATCTAATATGCGCTTATTGTAATACATATTAGCACTATAAGATGCTAGGGGAGACTGAATATTAAACACCCTAAACCAGGACAACAAAAGGCAATAATCATGAGAAAGTATTTAGTATTTACTGGTATATAAAAACCTCTTGTGACGTCATCCCATTGTTATGGCAGGTCTTTCTTTTTGCTAATTTCCCTCAACCCAGGGACATTCGAGAGAATATCCCTCAACCCAGGGATATTCGAGATAATATCCCCGTGGACAGGTACATTCGAGAGAATATACTTTAATCTAACACCAATACATTTGAGCAATCAACTCTACGTCTTAAAGATTTTTTTTCGTTCAAACTTAATATTGAAGTTTCAAAATCAAGCTGATGAATCGTAACTAGTCACTACCCAGTGACAAAGTATGCAATCTTATCAGACAGTAGCAAATCACATCCCAGTGATCTGTAAGGTTTCTTGCTTCCTATGATACAAGAATGGTTGATACAACAATATATACCCTCACATTTCTTGTAATGTTTTTTACTGGTCATCTTATTTTTTAAAAACGGTTTTAAAAATTTAAAAACTAGATTTTTAGAGCGTAATTAATTTTCGAGGGATTTATATCTTTCAATACTACATTTTAGAATTTTTTAATGTAAAATTAGATATTTAATATTAAAAACTAAATATTTCTGAAAATTCTGGAACATTTTTTCACACGACATGAATTACCTCCCATGTGATGTTAAATGTATTGATTGATTTTTCAACTTATTTATTAATTATTGAATTAGGAATCGGTTTTTATGTCGGATAATGCATGGTTTCTATCGGGATTAGTTGACATAATGCCCTTGGGCTCGGGAAAGCCCTCGGGCCTTCGGCCCTCGTGCTTTCCCGAACCCGCGGGCATTATGTCAACTAATCCCTCGAAACCATGCATTATCCTACACATAATATGTGCTTATTGTAATAAATATTAGCACTATAAGATGCTAGGGGAGACTAAATATTAAACACCCTAAACCAGGACAACAAAAGGCAATAATCATGAGAAAGTATTTAGTGTTTACTAGTATCTAATATGCGCTTATTGTAATAAATATTAGCACTATAAGATGCTAGGGGAGACTGAATATTAAACACCCTAAACCAGAACAACAAAATCCACTAATTATGAGAAAGTATTAAGTGTTTACTGGTATCTAATATGTGCTTATTGTAATAAATATTAGCACTATAAGATGCTAGGGGAGACTGAATATTACACGCCGTAAACCAGGAAAACAAAAGGCAATAATCATGAGAAAGTATTTAGTGTTTACCGGTATCTAATATGTGCATATTGTAATGAATATCAGCACTAGAACATGCATAACAGCATAAAACAGGACAACGAAAGACAATGATTATGAGAAAGTATTAAGTGTTTACCGGTATCTAATATGTGATTATTGTAATGAATATCAGCACTATAACATGCATAACAGCATAAAACAGGACAACGAAAGACAATAATTATGAGAAAGTATTAAGTGTTTACTGATATCTAATATGTGATTATTGTAATGAATATTAGCACTATAAGATGCTAGGGGAGACTGAATATTAAACACCTTAAACCAGGACAACGAAAGGCAATAATTATGAGAATGTATTTAGTGTTTACTGGTATCTAATATGTGCTTATTGTAATGAAAATTAGCACTATAAGATGCTAGTGGAGACTAAATATTAAACACCCTAAACCAGGACAACAAAAGGTTATAATTATGAGAATAGTGTTTACTGGTATCTAATATGTGCTTATTGTAATAAATATTAGCACTATAAGATGCTAGGGGAGACTGAATATTACACGCCGTAAATCAGGAAAACAAAAGGCAATAATCATGAGAAAGTATTAAGTGTTTACTGGTATCTAATATGTGCTTATTGTAATGAATATTAGCACTATAAGATGCTAGGGGAGACTGAATATTAAACACCCTAAACCAGGACAGCAGAAGGCAATAATCATGAGAAAGTATTAAGTGTTTACTGGTATCTCATATGTGCTTATTGTAATGAATATTAGCACTATAAGATGCTAGTGGAGACTGAATATTAAACACCCTTAACCAGAACAACAAAAGGTTATAATTATGAGAATAGTGTTTACTGGTATCTAAAATGTGCTTATTGTAATGAAAATTAGCACTATAAGATGCTAGGGGAGACTGAATATTAAACACCCTAAACCAGGACAACGAAAGGCAATAATCATAAGAAAGTATTAATTTTTACTGGTATCTAATATGTGCTTATTGTAATAAATATTAGCACTATAAGATGCTAGTGGAGACTGAATATTAAACACCCTAAACCAGGACAACGAAAGGCAATAATCATGAGAAAGTATTAAGTGTTTACTGGTATCTAATATGTGCTTATTGTAATAAATATTAGCACTATAAGATGCTAGTGAAGACTGAATATTAAACACCCTAAACCAGGACAACAAAAGGCAATAATCACAAGAAAGTATTAAGTGTTTACTGGTATCTAATATGTGCTTATTGTAATAAATATTAGCACTATAAGATGCTAGTGGAGACTGAATATTAAACACCCTAAACCAGGACAACGAATGGCAATAATCACGAGAAAGTATTAAGTGTTTACTGGTATCTAATATGTGCTTGTTGTAAAAAATATTAGCACTATAAGATGCTAGGGGAGACTAAATATTAAACACCCTAAACCAGGACAACAAAAGGCAATAATCATGAGAAAGTATTAAGTGTTTACTGGTATCTAATATGTGCTTATTGTAATAAATATTAGCACTATAAGATGTTAGGGGAGACAGAATATTAAACACCCTAAACCAGGACAATAAATGGTTATAATTATGAGAATAGTGTTTACTGGTATCTAATATGTGCTTATTGTAATACATATTAGCACTATAAGATGCCAGTGGAGACTGAATATTAAACACCCTAAACCAGGACAACAGAAGGCAATAATCATGAGAAAGTATTTAGTGTTTACTGGTATCTAATATGTGCTTATGGTAATAAATATTAGCACTATAAGATGCTAGGGGAGACTGAATATCAAAAACCCTTAACCAGGACAACTGAAGACAATAATTATGCAAGAGGATTCAGTGTTTACTGGTATCTAATATGTGCTTATTGTAATAAATATTAGCACTATAAGATGCTAGGGGAGACTGAATATCTAACACCCTAAACCAGAACAACAAAAGGCAATAATCATAAGAAAGTATTAAGTGTTTACTGGTATCTAATATGAGCTTATTGTAATGAATATTAGCACCATAAGATGCTATTGGACACTGAATATTAAACACCCTAAACCATGACAACGTAAGGTAATAATCATGAGAAAGTATTTAGTGTTTACTGGTATCTAATATGAGCTTATTGTAATAAATATTAGCACTATAAGATGCTAGGGGAGACTGAATATTAAACACCCTAAACCATGACAACGTAAGGTAATAATCATGAGAAAGTATCTAGTGTTTACTGGTATCTAATATGTGCTTATTGTAATAAATATTAGCACTATAAGATGCTAGGGGAGACTGAATACTAAACACCATAAACTAGGACAACGAAAGGCAATAATCATGAGAAAGTATTTAGTGTTTACTGGTATCTAATATGAGCTTATTGTAATGAATATTAGCACTATAAGATGCTAGGGGAGACTGAATATTACACGCCGTAAATCAGGAAAACAAAAGGCAATAATCATGAGAAAGTATTAAGTGTTTACTGGTATCTAATATGTGCTTATTGTAATGAATATTAGCACTATAAGATGCTAGTGGAGACTAAATATTAAACACCCTAAACCAGGACAACAAAAGGTTATAATTATGAGAATAGTGTTTACTGGTATCTAATATGTGCTTATTGTAATAAATATTAGCACTATAAGATGCTAGGGGAGACTGAATATTACACGCCGTAAATCAGGAAAACAAAAGGCAATAATCATGAGAAAGTATTAAGTGTTTACTGGTATCTAATATGTGCTTATTGTAATGAATATTAGCACTATAAGATGCTAGGGGAGACTGAATATTAAACACCCTAAACCAGGACAGCAGAAGGCAATAATCATGAGAAAGTATTAAGTGTTTACTGGTATCTCATATGTGCTTATTGTAATGAATATTAGCACTATAAGATGCTAGTGGAGACTGAATATTAAACACCCTTAACCAGAACAACAAAAGGTTATAATTATGAGAATAGTGTTTACTGGTATCTAAAATGTGCTTATTGTAATGAAAATTAGCACTATCAGATGCTAATGGAGACTGAATATTAAACACCCTAAACCAGGACAACGAAAGGCAATAATCATAAGAAAGTATTAATTTTTACTGGTATCTAATATGTGCTTATTGTAATAAATATTAGCACTATAAGATGCTAGTGGAGACTGAATATTAAACACCCTAAACCAGGACAACGAAAGGCAATAATCATGAGAAAGTATTAAGTGTTTACTGGTATCTAATATGTGCTTATTGTAATAAATATTAGCACTATAAGATGCTAGTGAAGACTGAATATTAAACACCCTAAACCAGGACAACAAAAGGCAATAATCACAAGAAAGTATTAAGTGTTTACTGGTATCTAATATGTGCTTATTGTAATAAATATTAGCACTATAAGATGCTAGTGGAGACTGAATATTAAACACCCTAAACCAGGACAACGAATGGCAATAATCACGAGAAAGTATTAAGTGTTTACTGGTATCTAATATGTGCTTGTTGTAAAAAATATTAGCACTATAAGATGCTAGGGGAGACTAAATATTAAACACCCTAAACCAGGACAACAAAAGGCAATAATCATGAGAAAGTATTAAGTGTTTACTGGTATCTAATATGTGCTTATTGTAATAAATATTAGCACTATAAGATGTTAGGGGAGACAGAATATTAAACACCCTAAACCAGGACAATAAATGGTTATAATTATGAGAATAGTGTTTACTGGTATCTAATATGTGCTTATTGTAATACATATTAGCACTATAAGATGCCAGTGGAGACTGAATATTAAACACCCTAAACCAGGACAACAGAAGGCAATAATCATGAGAAAGTATTTAGTGTTTACTGGTATCTAATATGTGCTTATGGTAATAAATATTAGCACTATAAGATGCTAGGGGAGACTGAATATCAAAAACCCTTAACCAGGACAACTGAAGACAATAATTATGCAAGAGGATTCAGTGTTTACTGGTATCTAATATGTGCTTATTGTAATAAATATTAGCACTATAAGATGCTAGGGGAGACTGAATATCTAACACCCTAAACCAGAACAACAAAAGGCAATAATCATAAGAAAGTATTAAGTGTTTACTGGTATCTAATATGAGCTTATTGTAATGAATATTAGCACCATAAGATGCTATTGGACACTGAATATTAAACACCCTAAACCATGACAACGTAAGGTAATAATCATGAGAAAGTATTTAGTGTTTACTGGTATCTAATATGAGCTTATTGTAATAAATATTAGCACTATAAGATGCTAGGGGAGACTGAATATTAAACACCCTAAACCATGACAACGTAAGGTAATAATCATGAGAAAGTATCTAGTGTTTACTGGTATCTAATATGTGCTTATTGTAATAAATATTAGCACTATAAGATGCTAGGGGAGACTGAATACTAAACACCATAAACTAGGACAACGAAAGGCAATAATCATGAGAAAGTATTTAGTGTTTACTGGTATCTAATATGAGCTTATTGTAATGAATATTAGCACTATAAGATGCTAGGGGAGACTGAATATTACACGCCGTAAATCAGGAAAACAAAAGGCAATAATCATGAGAAAGTATTAAGTGTTTACTGGTATCTAATATGTGCTTATTGTAATGAATATTAGCACTATAAGATGCTAGGGGAGACTGAATATTAAACACCCTAAACCAGGACAGCAGAAGGCAATAATCATGAGAAAGTATTAAGTGTTTACTGGTATCTCATATGTGCTTATTGTAATGAATATTAGCACTATAAGATGCTAGTGGAGACTGAATATTAAACACCCTAAACCAGGACAACAGAAGGCAATAATCATGAGAAAGTATTAAGTGTTTACTGGCATCTAATATGAGCTTATTGTAATAAATATTAGCACTATAAGATGCTAGGGGAGACTGAATATTAAACACCCTAAACCAGGACAACGTAAGGTAATAATCATGAGAAAGTATTTAGTGTTTACTGGTATCTAATATGTGCTTATTGTAATAAATATTAGCACTATAAGATGCTAGGGGAGACTGAATATTAAACACCCTAAACCAGGACAACGTTAGGTAATAATCATGAGAAAGTATTTAGTGTTTACTGGTATCTAATATGAGCTTATTGTAATGAATATTAGCACTATAAGATGCTAGGGGAGACTGAATATTAAACACCCTAAACCAAGACAACGAAAGGCAATAACCATGAGAAAGTATTAAGTGTTTACTGGTATCTAATATGAGCTTATTGTAATGAATATTAGCACTATAAGATGCTAGGGGAGACTGAATATTAAACAGCATAAACCATGACAACGTAAGGTAATAATCATGAGAAAGTATTTAGTGTTTACTGGTATCTAATATGAGCTTATTGTAATGAATATTAGCACTATAAGATGCTAGGGGAGACTGAATATTAAACACCCTAAACCAGGACTACAAAAGGCAATAATCATGAGAAAGTATCTAGTGTTTACTGGTATATATAAACCTCTGATGACGTCATCCCATTGTTGTGACAGGTCTTTCTTTTCACTAATATCCCTCCACTCAGGGACATTCGAAAGAATATCCCTCAACCCAGGGACATTCGAGAGTATATCTCCCCTGGACAGGTATATTAGAGAATAATATCCCTCTCCCAAAGTACATTCGAGAGAATATACTTTAATCTTACACCAATACATTTAAGTAATCA
Organism: Lottia scabra; assembly: GCA_029955415.1. Classification (NCBI taxonomy): domain Eukaryota; kingdom Metazoa; phylum Mollusca; class Gastropoda; family Lottiidae; genus Lottia; species Lottia scabra. The sequence goes on from JARJEI010000009.1 coordinate 11,791,176, forward strand.
CCTCTGTGTCAGAGAGATTAATTTTTTCAAACTTAATATTGAAGTTTCAAAATCTAGTCGATTAATCAAATGTAAGCACTTCCCAGTGACAAAGTTTGCGAACGAAGCTAAACACTACTACCCAATGATCATTATATGGTTTCTGTCTTCCTCTGTTAGAGAATGGTTTGATACAACAATATATACCCCTCATGTTTCTTGTAATGATTTTCACTGGTCATCTTTGAGATACAATTATTTTTTTAAAAGTGGTTTCGTACTTGTTTTTCTGGGTTAATATCTTTCAATACTACATTTTAGAATTTTTTAATGTAAAATTAGATGTTCTAAATATTTCTGAAAATTCTGGAACATTTTCTCACACCACAATCACCACATGGATTATCTCCCATGTAAAAAGATACAGAGATACAATAAGCATACTTAAGAATTACTTTCAGGTAATATTTGCAACGTTTTTTTTAATAAACACTTTTTTCAAAAAAGCAGAATGGCCCTTTAAGTGTTTACTGGTATCTAATATGTGCTTATTGTAATAAATATTAGCACTATAAGATGCTAAGGGGGGGGGGGGGGGGGGATAGAGAAGACTGAATATAACAAAAGAAACTTTAATTATTTTGGGACGGATATGAACCTTTTTGGTTTTCCTTCAAGTTGTGGTTCAAGATAGTGAACTTCTAAAACAAAATACAAAATTGATGTAGTGTACGTACGTGGTATATTTATTAACATCAATAATAATTATCTATCGCCTGGGTTTTCAACTTGGGGGACATGTCCCAGACTGGGGACATTTTGACATTTTCGGGGGGACACAAATGTATTATCTGGTTGGATATGTCCAATTTGAATGCTTACAGGTAATTGTCTTGAAATAGAAGGGGACACTTGAGAAAACCAGTTAAAAACGCAGGATCTATCGTGATCATTTATCACCAGAAACACAAATTTTTCGATTTTTTGCATTGTTACTTCACACTGAAATCGAAACCTTTTTCCTGTCCCATTTATCCGTGACTAAACAATTTAACATGAATTTAGCAACATCAGTCCGTGGTATTGACCAGCCTCCCTTTGGAACATATTGACCCTCTCGTGCTTTTATTTCTTTATCTGAAAAAAAATACGTTATATCTGTACGCTTATCTGAAACATATTCACGACAATCTTCTAATGACAGTTTGAACACCCAGAGAAAAATAGCATATTCTGACAGTGCTTCTCAACTGGGGTCATAACGCATCCCTAAGGATGAATTGGAAATTTTAGAGAGTGAAATTGTAAAAGTGGGAAAAATTGGGGTGAATTACATACAAAAGAGAGAATTGTGTAATTTTGTTACTTTATGTTGTCAAGATCTGTTCATTTTACACTTAGTCATATAAGCAAATCAATCTTAATGTTCAAAACTTGAACGCTCTCAACAAGAATGCTGTCTTGAAAGTCCTCAGATACAAGAAAATTAACCGTTATTTACAAATGTTCCTTAGAGAGATCTCTTCTTTACCGTCCATAAAGGAGACACTGTCAACAAGCATGATGATCGAAAAATTCTAAAATATAGGGAGTTTAATCCTAATTTCCAAACCATTTCAAGGGGTGAGTTCTGGGAGTTCTTAATTTTCTTTTTACTACGGCCCCGAAAATAGTGAATTGCTAAGAGGCACTTCCCTGAACTGTGTTACATAATACATGTATGCAAATTATTAAAAAGATTTCAAGCACAAAACTGCAAGCTGCACATTCATTCTTTGACCTTCTTGAAGGTAGATCGTGTGTATGTCCACCCACCTGTTGAGTTGCTGTTAGTTAATGAAGGGGGTCTGACTACAGTGTAATTTATATCTTGGCATTCCGACTCTAAATAATCTTCCATTCTCGCCATATCAGCATATATTGTCTTTAGAAATAAGGATCGTAACAACCAGGAAACAACCCGTGGTTCACCATCTTCATCTGAAACAAATAGGCGACATGTTATATACACGGCTAACAAAACATGTGGGCACCATATGGGTTTTTGATGGGCTAGATGGGACCCATGTGGACAAAGTAATAATACGGACCATCTAAGACCCACATGGGTGCCACGGTGAAAAGGCATACTGGTGCCCATGTGGGATAACTGGGCCTCATGTGTAGCCTGGTAAACCCACACGGGTACCATACGGGAATCCCATTTGGGACCCATGTAACAGTCGAAAAAGGGTAAATTGAAATTCACTTAAAACTCAATTATTATCTTTTTATCTACATTATCATGGCAGAGTTACACCTATGGGTTCAGGGTATCAAAATATAACAAGTTTGTCTTTATTTTCAATATCAACATCATTTGTAACTTCAATTTAGCCACAATTTAGCTACAATTATCTTATTGAGGAAGAAAATGAGGAAGTCAATACCGACATGTTGGAAATACAGTGTAGGGCCAAAAATCTTTTGATCTCGGAAATGTAATTAGTATACGGAGATTACTTACGTTTTAACCCCCACGATGTTATACACAGAAACCGGTTAACGTTTGTTTTCCTCATTGCAGACACTATAACACGCATAGAACTACTGTACAGTCGCACATCTGATAAAAATGTTCCTCTTGCGCCAAGACAAGACATGACCACATCGCAATTTGCCAGTGCTGGTATCATCGTATCTTCTTTTGTAATGTCTGTTTTCTCTACCTACAATGTGATCAAAATAGTAAATTCTTACTTAGATTCCGATTATATTTAACATGTAGATTTTGACTATTCGTTCGAAGAAAAGGGGTTTCGCACAGAACTTCTACATATTTGGATATGTTAAAACGTTGGCTGTTTATCACAACGATTTCAGGCTGTAAGATTTGGATTACAGAAACAGAGTTAACATGCAAAGCATTTGGTTAAATGAAGTTTCGTTTTTAAAGTAAAACCTTGCTCTATTAACGAGAATAAGCTCACGAAGTATATATGTCTTATTAACCAGCTGATAAAGCTACTTGGTTTGACAGTAATATAATAAAGGATCAATGCATTAATCATTGAAAATATTGCTGTGTCATGTTACTACATTTATATATATTGTAGGCCTATAGACCTTTGTATACAAATAGATCTACCAATATGATAAAAAGAAAGTTTAAGTTTCGTCTGCTATACAGGTAGCTACTTAGTACGAATATATCCTCACAACTGGTTGATGCTATGTCTTACTAATTCCTATCGGCCTGGCTGATTTTTCGGTCACTGATACACATATAGAATAAACTTTTCAAACTTAATTTTAGTATGCTAATACTACCATCCTATCAACCATAGAATTTGTATCATGTCAGTTGGAAAGCCAGATTGAATTTGTCAAACTTGGCCATTTCCAGAACAAAGCTGACATCTTGGTACGATAGCAGCATAAGACATCAGATATAAATGGATTATCACGTGTCTTCCTGTCAAAACCTTGAATGGGTAGTGATAATAAATTCATAGCGGGATATTAAAATGAAATATCATACCTGAAGATTATCATGCTTAGTTGATATACCATCAGGATTCCGTACCAACGCTACGACATTATGCCCTGCGTCTAATGCACGTTTAAGTAAGGCTTGACCTGTAGGCCCTGTAGCTCCTAGAACTGCTATTTTCATATCCTTAAAAAATATATAGTAGGCTAAAGTAATCAGTAATAATACGCCAGGTGTACAGTATCTAAAAGTTGTTTACAGTTAATCACGTGATTATTGGATTGTACGGTTATACATTTTTGTATAGAACGTTCATTGAAATTTACGCTCATATCGTTGATATTCAAAGGGACGTTACTGATATACACAATCCAGACTACAAATAATTCGTGACATATCGAAATGAGAGAAATCTGCAGGGTCCATTAGTTGTGGTCTGTGGACTATAATATATAAGATCGGTTATTTCCCTCATACCTGTTTAACGAGAGCATAAAAGGGTCATTATGACCTCTTTCGTTCGGACGTTATTTGGATAAAGTAACCGGGATACAATAGGAACTTTAGATTATGAAACTTAGATCCAGACTGTTGGTCATTGTTTGTCATTTTGTATTCTCTCTGCAATCACACACAAAAGCAAAAACATTCATTTTAAGGACAATTGTTTGTTCGTCCTGTTCAAAATTAGGAACAGTTCAATCCATGGGGTAGCAGATACATTGTTCCACGATAACTGTTAAAGGGATTGTAAAGAGGTTTCCTAAACTTTGTATGTGTATCGGGAACACTGATAGCATCAATTTGCGGTTGTCGACAATCAAAGCTCAAAGTGAACTGAATAGACGCGGAGAAATTTTGAAATGCGCTCGGCTATATTACTTTTAAAATCAAGTGAAAAAACTTGCAGTGCTGACTATTACATATGTAGTTGTCTCACGACTATGTTCTTCCCGTATATATATATACAAAATGATTGCAAAGCCATGACTATATCAATATCAGACAATCAGGGAAACAACTAAAGAAAGCTGAGTAACTATATCGTTTGATCAAAAAGTTAAACAGTAAGCTTATTAAAAGTTAATACATCTGTATTTAATTGATTGGACTGTCCCATATATACTATAGGTATGTACTAATTTCAGAAATTAAAACTTTTTATGAGTACTGGCATTATGAGTAATGGAATTATGAGTAATGGGAACACACCGAAATAAAAGTTGACTCGTCAATCAAAGATGGGTAAATAATCATTAGCTTTATTGAATAGATGATACTTGAAAAACCATTAAAAAGGGTCAGTGACTTGTTAATAAACCCCGGTTTTATTGACTTCTTTATGACGTAATAGTATGGATGAATACGCTTTGTTTTGTTACACCCGATAAAACGTTCCTCCCATATTGGGGGAGTTGTGTTGATATCGATAGTAGAAGGCTACATTGATGTATATAGCAGTATAGAAATTAAAGTATCTTTGACAGATGACAGTCATACTCAAGATGATACTGAATCGGTAATTCATCATGAATTATGTAAGACTAACCTGCTATCAGTAGGCCTGCTCCTTGATAAAAGTTTGAAAGGATAAATTAAACTATTAAACTATTACTTTCTATAGTAAATGGTTGCATTGTATGTCAAGATCTAATTTGCGAGTACATATTATGTTCAATAGGTACTTAGAATGCAATGTGCCCTGATAGACACTGTACTCTGATGGGGGGGGGGGGGGGCACCTCTAGAAATGTAGATTTGCCATCTTTTATTCTAAAATGAATTCAAAATATCATTTTGTACGTGTTTCCACTTAAACTATGCGTCAGAATGCATCATAATATCAATTCCGATCATTTTCATTTAATACAAATATTTGTGAAATAGTTTTATTAAATAATAGTATAAAATATTAGCACTAAAAAATCTAACAACCATACAATAATAGAACAATCAATGTTAATTAGTCCAAGAAAGAAACTAGTTTTTTCCAAAATTCATGCATGTCACTATCCATCCAATCAATTGGTGTTATATGCAGCTCTTGGAAGGTTTATCTAATGAGTATCTACTAGTTTATTCGCTGGCACAATCGAAAACGTCTTAATAAAAACAAGTTAGAACAAACAAAAGCACCCATCAAGCAGAATTGAGTAACAGTCATTATGCCCATTGAGCACAATAGCACGTTAGAAAACTACGAATATAATGCACAAGATTGCCTTAAAAAAAACATGCTACACCACTTAATAAATAACACAATAAAATACGCCTGATAATAAAGGTTCACCATTGTATACCAAATAAATAAGTTCTTGTGACGTCAGTATTTTATACGAATACACATTTGATCAAGAAATACTTGCATAGAATTCCCTTTTTAACCATTGTTATCATTTGGACTAGTTCTGGGGAAAGCAATAATAGCAAGACACATAAGCACATTAAATTTAAGTTAGTTATGGCACAATACACTCTTTATCCAGTAATCTTAGCACGAGGTATTCCATACATAACATAAGGTTTGCCTCCAAGTGACGTGATCTTTCCTTGATCCTTCGAGTTGTCAATCACAGATTTCATCGTAGTTTTCGCTAACGGTTTTCGGTTGATTTCTGATGGCGCTACGTACACGTCTTTACCTTGCTTGATAAGAATCATGGAGGCCATGTGACGATTGACTTGCTTCCTCCAGGTCATCCATTGTGCGAACTCGGCCTTTGATTTCGGTGGATTATTAATATCGAATTCAGACGTTCTATCGGCGTATGACATCTTAATTGGAGCCCTTTGATCAACGAATTTTATAGTAGGTGTATTCTCATCAATAAATTTACTTGCGTCGCACTTTTTCTGAAAACTGTTTCTGTTTGGTCGGACGAGATCCTCGCCGGTTGTAAAGTTCTGTGTCTCTTGTTCTTCGGGAACAACCAAATTCATAGGCGGTGCACTGGGCTGTATTTGCGATTCAGTAACATGATGATCATTCTCCAATACAGAATCATTAAGATCCACACGTTTATCATTGAGCACTTTCGTTTCGGAGACATTAATGTTCATGTTAGTCGGATATGTTTCACCACCTTGAATACCAATAAGAGTATTGTCAGCTACACTAACCACTGTAACAGTATCAAACACATTTTCACTTGGCACTTGTATGTTCAGATTGGGGTAAAAATTGTTAATAGCTAAATCATCTGTATGCGGATAGTCGGCAGTTGGCTCTGGTGGGGAATAATCCAGGTTTTCTTGACGATAGAAAGCAGATAGTGTAGGATATAAGATTTCACGGGTCTGTTTAGCCTTTGGTGGTGTAGTAGGTTGCTTTGGTTTATGAGATGTCGTAACAGGAGTAGTCTTATGTGTAATACGTCTTTCGGGCGAACGATACCTTGTTGGAGATCTGGGCTTGTTGTTTGCGTTAGACAAATGCTTCACTTTTCTGTCAGGGGAGAACCCTCTCGGTTTTTGCGGCATTCTAAATGGATCTGATACTAAACGATGTGTAATTGGGACAGCGTGTGGTGGTGGTCTATAAGCACTTTTCTTATTGACTCGGTATCGTTGATGCTCTGAAAAGATAAATTGAGATCAATTAGTAATATGAAGAAATGATTTGGAGTTGTACGTCCTACTTTTCTGTGACTGTTGGGCTTATAAGAAAACGCATACACCTCACAATGTGCATAAATCAGATAAATTACGATGCATAAACAAACCAAGTACTAACGATCCGAACCGCAAAAGGAAACCCGAAATCCAAAAAGACAAAAACATAGGTAAAAGCTTATGAACTTTGCACATGAGGAATTATATCAATCATACATGAGTAAGTATTTCATGCATCTAATAATATACCCTAAGAATAACACTGGAACTAGAACTATTCTCCAAGAAATTTCTAGCTGTGGAAAACATCTAGGTAAATTACAAAAATCCGTATAAGATAAGTTTATTAAACCTTAGAGTAATAACTCCAAGATTAAACTAAACCGAAAACTGTACTTTTCAATTCTAGTTTTATTTTCGGTCGAGATGCCCCTTACACACAGCACTTTCAAATTAATTAGGTGCACAATACAATACAATAGAATCCTACCTATCAGAAACATAGTACCAGAGTTACAATGTTAGCACCGAACAATGTCTATAGCTTTACTAATCTTATAGTAGTTACAACCACAAGACTGTAATCTACACCACACAGAGGGCAAACAGTCCATCCTCATCTTGAGAAGATAAAGAGGCTTTGTTGTAGATTGTTGTGTATTATGAAGTTTATTGCAGTCTTTAACACAATTAAATGACAATGGGGATGAGTTAATGTCTAAATTTGCTAAGAAGGTTGGGTTGTGAAGTATATATTGTATACCGAGTAAAATCTATTTGAAGTACTTAGAAATAAAATGGATTTACCACGAAAGGAGATTTAAACACAAAATAATGATTGCCCTAATTTGACAATAAGACATAGTATTGTGTGGAAGACCAGTTGACGCGATAACAAGACCAATTATGTCCCATTACTATGATATGACTCCATAATGATGCATTCGAAATTATAATAATGTATTCGAAACTACATTCAATGTCAACTATCTCGTTATAACAACGTAACCATATTATTACATAAAACTAAATTAAAATTTATAAAAATGGCTAGGTCTAATTGCCATATAAAAACGATATAACTCACAATTGCATCAATTTGTACACGTTGCAAAGTGGGAATCTTGACGTTGATTTTTAAAATTCACAAAAAAAATTATCGGTATCGGGTGTTATAGAAGATCATTCTGATCAACAGAGAAATTCTACCTATCGGAGATCTGCGACACATACAGAGCTAGGAAAGATGCGAAGTTTCGTATGATGGAAGATACTCTCCTATAGAAGCGGTATAAATTAGATTTTCGATAGATTTGATATTGTGATTTAAACTTATTCTACACTATTAGATAAAAATTCACAAACCTTACAACACAAAAGCTTCAAAGAAATCAACTTCGCTAGATCACACAAACATATTTATATATCTATGAAAACGGAAAACGAATACCAAAAGTCGTTAATTTATCCGTAAACATGGGTGTAAACAATCAATGATTGGCTTAAATTTGTCGGTTCGTTTCCTTTCAGTATTAAATTTAATAAGGTTGGCTGGTTGACTGACTATTACAGGTAAATCGTGGTTATTAGGTACAATATTTAATATGAGGACTGTTTTTAATTGTACCTATCTAATATGTTTAACCCTTATTGTTCTAATATCAATAGGTTCGATCTCGTCTCAACTAATATCATTTCGTGATAATTAAAACTTTCTTTTATTTTTTAAGATCTCTATAATTCAATGATTAAAGGATTGTAAAGAGTATTCCTAAACTTTGTATGTGTAGGCCTATCGGGGACACTGAAGGCATCAATTTACGCCATTTCCGTTCCAACGTCTGTGGTTCTTACAATTCCACTAAAACTAACGCGTTTTATGACGTCACTGACAGTGATCCACCGGAAGCTAATATTGAAATATGCAAATCATTGTCAGTGACGTCATACAAACTGTTAGTTTACACAAACATAGTTTGGAAAATCACTTCCCTTTAATTTCCCGGATTTAATTCACAAAACACTGATATTTGTGGTTGACACTTCAACTACAGAGCTCAAAATTTAAATTTTCTGTCGTTTCACAAATATTAAAAGTAAAATTTTCAATTACTTGCATGTCTTCGAATCCATGGATATAGTTTTTAAACACTCTCTGAGATATATTAAGTTTGAATAATACTTTAAAACACTAAGATATATGAATATACTACTTTTGCATTTATTATATCGTTTCGAAACACATACAGGTAACGTTATCAAGTAAAGGAGTAAATTGTACTTGATAACGTTACCTGTATGTGTTTCGAAACGTAGTATGTGATAAATGCTGAAGTAGTATATCCATATATCTTAGTGTTTTAATGTAATCTTCCTACTTCTATATGTCTTATAAACAATATTGAATAATACTGTTATTAATGATTATCAAGAATAGTTTGGTATGAAAATCACATCCTACCTTCAATACGAGTTGTTGAAAGTGTGCCCTGGCCACAATCGAAATTGTTATGCACCATGCTAGTAATAGTTGATCAAATCTTGTATAACAAAAGTTCAAATAATATTTGATTAGAATACTAAGTCAAGGCTGTTGAAACCAAATATGGGTGGAGTTAAGGTCTTATCAAATCGTCTCTACACAAAACATTATTGTGAAAATCAACAATACGTGTTCATCAAGTCGGTTACGATGTAGAATATTATTAGTATATTATTGGTATATTGAATAAATATTGGGTTTAAAATCCAATCAAAGAAGTCGTGATATCTCAAATTCAATAATACGTGATTTGAAAATAAGTTGGTCTCTGTACCAGGTAGTAAGATTATCAAATTAAAGAAATAATGTCTTTTTCTGCTTATTATTATGGACAATGTCATGCCCCATGGAATGCATCAGGGTAGTGGATTATATTAGACGCTGTCTAGAGTTTAGATTATATGACCGTCTTGTTAGCGACCCCCTAAAATATATCGTATTTCAAGTACAAACATAAGAAATAAACCGTATAACCTCGATCTTTTGCATCCGTATAGTCATGCCCTAGGTTTGTCAACTCATTGCCAAGGATATCTTAAGTACTGTGATATTAGTTAACAGCTCGAGGCAATGATGTCTTCATCTGAAACTCATAATCGAATCTACAGGTTTGATAGTACCCAACCACATTATAATTAATAATCTACAATTTGAATATAAATGTCTAGTTCTGTGGATCCAGAGCATTTACATATCATAGCATTATCAGTACATTCAATTATATAACTAACTTACCCATTGATATTCCTTCTTAGAATGTTAAGATTTCCTTAAGTTCACACTATAATTTCACAACTGAACAATTTATATAAGAAATTTCTTAAAGCAAAGATATTGTATAACAATTATCGTAGCAAATAAAGTTTATATGATACACTGAGAATTGAAGTGAACAGAATAGATGACATTTTATATGTGCAAGATTTTATATGACTTAGTAAATAAACAAACCTATCAGTTTCCGTTGATTACCCCGCTATGTATTGTTGAACTGTTTACATTTAAACTACTCGGCTTATCCCGATTCCGGTTCGAATCTTAATCCTAATCTTGATTAAAACGGATGTTTTGTTAGTAATATGAATTATCTGAGTAGGTGTCGACGTAACAGGCAGATACTGGTCCAGATGAACTTTATCTGATCCTCAGTTGATATTGACTATTATTGACATCACGTAAGGTAGATATCATACTCTTTGTTACATACATGATTACGAGCTGAAGCAGACTGTTATCGTTCTTACTTACAGATTTGGGTAAATAAAACCTTCAGCGACACTCGACAACAAAATGTTTCTGTATTTTATTTTAAACAGATGATAATGTGAACATTTTGTACTTAGACATGACAGTACTAAAGCATGATTAAGCGCTTTTTCTATCCTAACTGTTGCATTGGATATCAACTACCACCACGAGGTTATACTATATACACCCCTTGATCATTTTTAATGCAGAAGGATGTTAGATACAAATTCTGCAGAAGGATGTTAGATACAAATTCTGCAGAAGGATGTTAGATACAAATTCTGCAGAAGGATGTTAGATACAAATTCTGCAGAAGGATGTTAGATACAAATTCTGCAGAAGGATGTTAGATACAAATTCTGCAGAAGGATGTTAGATACAAATTCTGCAGAAGGATGTTAGATACAAATATTGCAGAAGGATGTTAGATACAAATTAGAAGGATGTTAGATACAAATTCTGCAGAAGGATGTTAGTAATTCTGCAGAAGGATGTTAGATACAAATATTGCAGAAGGATGTTAGTAATTCTGCAGAAGGATGTTAGATACAAATTCTGCAGAAGGATGTTAGTAATTCTGCAGAAGGATGTTAGATACAAATATTGCAGAAGGATGTTAGTAATTCTGCAGAAGGATGTTAGATACAAATTCTGCAGAAGGATGTTAGTAATTCTGCAGAAGGATGTTAGATACAAATTCTGCAGAAGTAGACCAAACGGAATACATAGACAAAGACTGTCTTACATAAACGTTTCAGCAGTCTTAAGAAGATTTAAAAAAAAAATGAACAAAACCAGCAGAATATTCCATTTTCCAGTGATAGTTTAAGAATTTTAGAATAGATACGATGGCATTTTAACAAAATAGAAAGTTATTAATTTTAGAAGCTATATGAGATTGAACAATGTTATTCTGATTATGCTGCTTTTTATGCGATGTTAAAAACATAATAATATAAGTCTTACCTAACAGCATGATTTAATCCAGTCTATCCAAAAGCAGCCTTCCCTATCCTGATACGAATATCTTTTATCAACATAAATTTAATAGCTTTGTCATATAAAGGATAAATGAACATAAATTTTTAAATTTTTGAATTTCTTTTCACCAGATTTTCCACTGAACGACAACAAAGCAAATTGATTTAGTGGTTGAACTTAACATTTGAATATGTGCCAATAGATCGCTATTAAGATAAAGATCGCATTTATCTCCTCATTTCAAGATTATTTAATCAAATTGGCATTTTGTGGGTGTCACTTATATATCATGACCTGATCCGGAGTTCAAATAGCTTAGACCAAAAATTACTCACAAGGACATGTTTAAGGTTATGCACTCTAAATCCTTCTTAAATCCTAATCCGGATATACTATTCAAGCAACATTAGATTTATTTAGCTTTATCATCAGCTCATCTAATCTCTCTCAATTTTACTATATAATCGGGCACTTAAAGTCTGATTCCATCACTAAAACTTAGTTTGACCAATTAATTCTGGTCTGAGCTTCAGAGGAGATCGACGACTTAATAAACCCCAGTATCAGCTGCATCTGCATTGATTTGAAGGCATTGGTTCTGAGTTACAAAAGGTAACCAATCTCAGTGCTAGTGGTTGGGATGTAAAAGACAATGGATAATCTAGAGGATCAGACCAAGATATACGTGATTACGGAATTGGAGCCATTTTCCTTATAATTCCATTCCAATTTGTCCTGGTTGGATGATGACTATTTGTTGACTATTGATAGAGAGGCCGTTACTTAAATGATATGCAAATTCATGGTTATCCTAACAGATGCTTTTGTAAGAGTATATTGAGTATTTTTCGGTTACAAACCATACAGAAATGCTCACACCTTAGATTTATTTTATTCATATTTACATATATCATCTTTAATTTCCGTTGCTTTAAGACGCAGTGTTGTTGATCCACCTGCATCCTACCAAGGATGGGGACATTTGAAACACATTAATCATGATGTATGACTGAGGGGCGTGATACACTTAACAAAGGTAACCACAGATTGGCATCACTTCAAATGTATTAAAATGTATTGATATGTCGGACAAACCATTGTCCGGATTTAAAATAAAAAGTTGCATAACGCCCCAATCTATTCAAACTTAAACCAACAAAAGTCATCAAATCCACATTAAATTTTAGTTGTCCCCTTCTCTAAACTATGTCAGGATAACATTGTCACGCTTCAGATGGCGACAATTTTTTAATTTTATCTTCCGCGGATGGGTGACTATTTCTATACACATTTTGTGCATGAATTCACGATATATTAAGATAATTTAAAGAGCAATCGGCCTGAGAGGATGGAAATACCTAACCTTCTACCAACTTCATGACATATTATGTGAAGTAGACAAAAATAATTGCTTTAATTTTATATATACGTAATGAAAAAAAGCCAGAATGAATTAATTGAGTAAAAAGAAGGGATATTGGGTCATATTTCCTTTGAATTTGATTTTTTATCGGGGTCTTTTATTTTCTTACCTGGCTCCCAATCAATTTTGTCAATTTTATGTTTTCATTTTAGTTATAATATATCTTTTGTCTTCGTATATCGGATGTCGCAGTGCATCAAGTTTATATAATCGTAAAATGATCCATTAATACGTTATATCAAATTCATGCATTATGCACATTTATCGTGTGAACATAATAACCATACGATTCACATGCGTTTTTATGAGATTACAGGGACACTGGTAGCAATTTGCATCATTCCAATTTTTCAATTATGACAGCAGAATCGATTAACTCTACATTTGATTTCAGACAGGTTCCTTCAATGGTAGAATATCATCAATTTTGTTGGTGAAAATATTTAAACTTGTGTCCTCATATCGACCAATTATTGGGGACAAAAGTTAAATCTATAATTGTAAATATCAAACAATATGTTGGCAAAGGGTCAAAACAAATCAAAGCATAACAAGAATAAGGTCGAATTAACTAATATATCAGCTAAATAATCAATGAATAACCAAATCGCCATTAATTATATAAATCATTTAATTGGTATTATTTGGTATGGGTCACAGAACAGTTCATATATTGTTATAATGACGTTACCTTGACCTTAAGGAATGCAAAAGCAATATTGTTATTGTCGTACCCGACTCGGTGGCTTCGGGCATTTTAATAACAGCAACACCATGCGGAATGCATTAGAAATATATATGTCATTAATATAGCCATGCCCGACTCAATCATGCATATAAACCCCACTTCACCGATTGTCCTAGTAATATTGTTGTTAATATTTACTGTACCCGGCCCAGGGTGTCCCGTATTGTAATGACCCCCTGCCTCACGGCTATTATGTCTCATATTTCACTGAGGTATAATTCGATTAAATTTGATTGTTTAGGTAGGTCGTTGACCTTGATGTCATGACATTCGGATGCATGGTGTCATTCAGCCTTTACAGTGACAAGATGTTCAGTTACCATACGAATTAACTGTAGTTAATGCAGATACCTTTAAGTCTTCAAGCAAAGAGTGTTTTCGTCTGTACACGATATCTTTTACAGAGAGATACTATTTGAATATGTGTCTTGCATATTAACGATCCCTTGAAAACTTAAATACTTGAACGAAAAGACAAATTACAGGCAAGTACAGGACACAAATTCTTTCAGTTCACAGTGGATGGTGGTGCCATCCGCAGTAAGCTTACCGGAAGATAAGAATTATCACTAAAGCATCTCTATGGTGACAGTTAAAAATTTGCGACAAATCATGCTCTCTCCAAACAACCTCATGTTTGTCATATATCATTTCAAAGGACACAAATAATAAAGAAGTTATGCCAGTAAGGTTATGGCAGCTGTTCGTAAAAAATACGCTTCTTGACCTGAAACCAAGACACGGAAAACCTAACAGGTTCAGGTGAAGACCCACATTAAAACAAATCATTAATGTTCTTAATTATTAATAATTACTCGCTCTCAGTATTAATTAACGTGTTTAATTACATTGAGCTTTAATTAACCTTCCTCCTACTCTCTCTTGTGTCGTAATATTGGCCATACTGTCTTCATGTAAGAACTGACGAATTACAAGGGTAATATGTTTCGTAGTTGTCATTATAGTTTTCTGAGTTCTGTTACAAGAAAATATTCGACATTCTCATTTTCTAAGACATAACATGCTGCACGTATTGGACACTGTCCCTTTCCATTGATGAGATGAAAACTGTACTGTAAATTACTGATTCTCTTTCAAATCTTAGCAGCTTCATTGTTAGATGCAGCTTAAAAAAGAGACCTTAAATTGTTGTCCTTCAAGAATAGGTGAACACCTGGATAAAATCTAATTCAGTATCAATATGAATATCCTACATCCCATAATATATAGGCTTATCTCCTAATTTCGGCCTATTTAGACAAATCTAATGAGTCATTCTACAGAACAACCGTGTCAATTCCTTTTTTTTTGTGTTTTGTTAGAAACATACGGAGAGTTTCTTGACAACAGTTTTGGTAAGCACGCCAAATTCATAACATGCCCTAGCATGATGACATTATGAACAGGTAAAATAGAAATATTATTACTTAGAAACATCACTCAATTATACAATTATAACCTCTTTGATCACTGAACAAAAACATTGATTCTGAATAAGACAGAAGACTTATTCGACAAATACGAGAACTATACATATTGCCATTGATCAAAACATCAATAATATTCAAATATCCAGCTCATTTTTCTATAATGAATGGTCTATATGTACTGGTAAATCCCAATACAAAATCCTGTATCGAATGTTAGCCGAACAAAAAGAATTCGCTTCAATTATAATTCATCTTTTTTAACACAAAGGTTACATGCTGTATAGCTCAAAATAGACAAAGACATTATCATAAACAGAAAGAATTCCAATCAAAGTCAAAAACCTACCTCCAAGTCGTCTGCTAGCTTCAAAATCCTGAATATAAGTTATTCCCGAATGTCCAGCTAAATTAAAGGTTTTGCTACTTTCCCTTACGGCTATGTCATCCCAAGGAAAGGGTATAACGGTTGATAATTTGGCCATGTGGCGTTACTAAATTTAGATATCTCCAGTGTTGATCATATCCACGATCGATGATTGGTTGGCTGTTACCTTTTGTCATATGACGTCGACGTCATGGTTGAGAGAGCCTACCCGCACGTGTGTGATCACCAATATTTGTGTATGCTGATAGGATTGAGAAACCAGTCGGCTGTGACGAAGTGTAAGATATAGACAATAAAGGGTCTATGTACAGAACAGATAATATACAAATATTTCATTTCGATTGATGACCATGTTCTATCAAACCGTTACCAAGATACATATAACATTACACAAAGTTTGTTAACAAAGATTTATGTCAAGTTTATCTTGTATCTTCCAAAGCGAAATTGATAAATTGAAACCGATATATTCAAATATGACCTCGATTTTGATGAAATTTTAAATTAATTTTGGATTTCAAAGCGTTGCAACATAATCAAGTTTTTGATCAAAACACCAAGACATCGGTTCAAAATAACTTTTTAAAATTGAACTATTTTAATAAATCTATTTTGAATTTATTTCTATTTCGTTTTGGACGTCTCATTTGTTCCCCCCCCCCCCACCCCCTGTTTCACTTGTTTGCACCTATTATTATCTGATTTTCTACCTGATTTTTGTGATTTTTTTAAGATCTTTAATCTCTAAAAGCAATCTCTTATGCCATTTACAAGGTGCGTTGACATTTATCCCTGGTTCCTACACCTTGTAAGAGAATTTGTGAATAAGATGATGCTTGCTGGAGAATTTTGGAAAATTATTGCAAGGGTATTTTGTTGGAACTTACTGGAAAGATGTTGGTTGTGTGTGCAGATGACGTACGACGTGTCTGCGACCTTCAGACTGAACATGTGATGCCAACTTGAAGTCACGTGATTGACAAAATGGCGACAATACCTTCGCACACATTTAATGTAGTTGATTTCCTATAAGCCGTTCAAATATAAGAGAAATGTTGCTCCAGTGAAGAAATAGTATGAAAGAAAATTGTTCGACAAATTAAAGTTGAAGTGGTCAATATTTTGAGACTAGATTTTTAAACTCTATCGCTTTCTGGAATATCAACACCCACATCTTGTAACGTTCCTTTGGCAACATTTTCTCTCAAATTATTATTGTGAGCTATTAAAACCCAGGTTATGAAATAATGGACATTATTAAATGACATTGGCAAATTAGTTTAGCCTCAAGCACTGTCGGTTAGTTATCATCTAATGACATCAAAAATACTAACACATATTTAAATCATCCACAAACTAATGGAGTTTCCTCGATGAAATAGTATATTGTGGATATTATGACATATTTTTTCAAACATACTATAAGATAAGCCCTAAGATACGGTACCGAGAATTATGAATCAGTGACTATCGCTTCATAATATTGCATGGTTGTATTCGGATTTGATCAATCTTGGATGAAAAATGATTATTTTATCCAAAATCTGTTGAAATAAAGTGACTAAATGATGTTTTTGTAACTATTAATAAAATACATTTGGGAACAATTCAATCAACACAATAAAAATTCGTTTTTTTTTTTGTACCCTGCTGACCGACTCATTCCTGAGCATTTTCTTTGAGATTAAACATTAAAACTGAAATATAAAAGACCATATTATTATTTGAAGAATATTTTTTAGCATTATCAAGAACCCAATTCCATCCTTCTTCGCAGCTTCTTTATGACTTCAGAGCAGAAAAATCGAGCGTAAATTTACTCCATTTTTGTTTTTTAAAAGTCTCGGTGCCCAAATATGGAATATTGACACCCACCCTCAACCCAAACACTATCAAATCACTTTTAGCTCCAAGACAGACAAGTGAAACGTAAAATCCTACTCTATTTCAGTTGTTAAAAATGTCCTCGTGCCCGATAGTGCATTATATTATCACCAATCTTACATATTTATCACTTCACACGTTATGTACGATTCCTACCTTTAATGTACCTTTAGGCCATGATTTATCGCCCTTGATAGTTCATTGAAACAATATAATGAGGCGTGACTAACAAAAACATGATAATTTGTTCACACAAGATACTATTTTATGGAGTGTTGTGCAGTCCATAAACAATGTACAAATATTGTGATACGCTTTGATTGTGTGTTTCACAGTCCATGATGAGATTGTCACGGTTGTTGATGTCGGTATGGTCCACCTTGGAACTGATTACTTGTGACACGGCACTGACACACACATTCATATGATTTAAATGAACTTGTGGTACGAACGTTGTGTTTCCATGATTAAATTGTTATGAAATAGTTAGCCAACCATGTTTTAAAAAAGTTTTAAATACACTAATAATTCTAGATCAATCACCGTGTCATCAACACTCCAATCTCACTTTTACCCACAAGAAAACCCTACCTCAAACTAAGTCAAACTCTTTTCGTAGAGATTTTTACAACTGTAAATTTACTGCTTCAAAGTATATCTCGTATGAGGACACCAATGCAACAGATTTACAATTGCGCAACGATTCGGTTTATAATGAAGGTTCAAGATATGTTCTTGGCGCAGCTTTGATATCACTAGATGTTTTAGATGTAAATGTTCCTGAGTTATTCTCTAAAGATTCATTCTGGGAATCATATTTCCTGGCGACTATGGAAGTTTTATTCTCAGGGGCAAATGAACCCAATACGACCCTTGGAATTCCGTAAAACACATATTGTTCAACTGTCAGAGCATGGTCTTTTGGGATTGTTTCTGGTTTTTGACTCTATGCCAACATACCGCTTTAAAGGAATGTCTAATATAGATTTACCAAATGGAAAGTTCAAATAGTCTAAAGGTTGCATTTGATTGGCTTCATCTGTAATCCTTCCTGTAACCCTCATTCGCCACATTGTCCACAGATGACGGTCTTTGGTTGGGTCGAATCGAGATTGAATTTTTACTTTGGATTTATTGTTCATGATGACTATACATACCAGCTCAACATCGAATGGATCTAACTCACCACAAGCATCAATTGTACTAATATACTCGTCAGAATTAATTGTTTGGATGGGTACGAACTAGCTTATATCATTATGTTCAGCTGAACTAATATGGGTTTGGTTATAGCCAAGGCACAACATGCAATACTCTGAATATATGTACGCTAATGTGACAATCTATAACTAGATCTGAAAATTAAATAAAACATTAAATATAAAGATGATGGAAATGTCTAATATTACAGTAAAGAAAGAGATATCTATATTTTACAAGAATAACAACTTAGGTTCCTTGCGGACCCTTTCTCCCAGATTATCCGTACCCATTTACAACTGGGTGAACTGGAATTATGAGTGAAGATGACTTATTCAAGGTCATAGGACTATCACACTCTGAGAACCGAACTCTCAAACATAACGACCACCATTGTTCGTATCCAAGCAAATGACGTCATGCTTGTAAAGAACGACGTGTTAACCTCTGTGCTATAGAACCTTAATTTATGTGTTGCATTCCTGTGGTGTTATCTGTGTATTAATAATAAAAGTCTTTGGTCGATTTTTATCCTTTCAGAAATGCCAGTTGGTATTACAAAGACAAATTGACACATCCTTACAAAAACAGTTTTAAAGCTGCATTTAATTTCGGTAGTTGTGATCACACAGCGTCTTAAGATTATCTATCATATCAAGATGTAAAGCTGAATTTGTTACATTTTACACCGAGAAGCTCATACCTTTTTTCCAGGACTATCTGTAGCATCTTGTACATTTCCAAAAATATCGTCACAACACACCGAAAATGGAAGAATCATAATATGTTCAAGCAATATTTGTTTATTTCCCACGTATTAGACTATTGTTAAGTGTATGCCCCAGTGGCTATCATTGAGACGTTATTTTTTACATGGATATACTATACAATATATGAATAGACACATAATAATTCAGGGTCACTATTCGATGATGTGAAAATATGTAAACAAGATATCGAAAGTCTTTAGTTATTTCTTATAATTATAATATGTCTGAACCGTTTTAAAATATTGCAATATCGTGGACTCAATGTCTTATGAGAACAAAGAGCAAATCTAGCATTAGCGACTGATTGTTGGTGACCTGCCGCAAGTTCTCATGATGGGTGCCGCCATCTTGATATCAGGAACTTTTTTGTGATTTGGTTGATTCAAATTTACATAGGGCCTAAACATTGAGTTTTCTTGAACTTT
Source organism: Lottia scabra (assembly GCA_029955415.1). NCBI lineage: Eukaryota > Metazoa > Mollusca > Gastropoda > Lottiidae > Lottia > Lottia scabra. The sequence goes on from JARJEI010000009.1 coordinate 11,811,275, forward strand.
TTATTCATAGGCTATGTATAAAAATACCTTTCTGAATGGCCTTGGCCTTTCTACAATATGTACGATGTAATGCATATGTTATTCATTTTCATTGTAGACGAAATTAAAGAACATTATGGAAAACACATATTAATTATACAAAAATTTCAATTGAAATGTATACTAGTAGTTGGGGATATATTTGAGGGTATTGTTTGAAAGCTTTCTTTCTTTTGTGGCAAAGGGAGGTTACTTATGCTCAGCCTACGACCACAAACAGAGTTGTCTAATTTGGTTCCCTGTCAAGATCGAGAGTAAGGTCTGCATTCTTATTAGTCAGGGCGCCATATTGGTCAGTGTTCGTTGTGTGATCGGTTGGGGAAGATCGAATAAAGTTGTAGTCAACATCGTATAACTTTGTTTTTTATCGTACCATCGTCTTCGTCCATGTTCTCCATAGCATCGTAAGAACAGAGATTATGTAGTTTTTGTACAGTTCAGTTCATTATCCTCCAAAATGTCGCTGTGCATGTTACAGATCCCTCGACAGTTGGATATCGAAAATAAGAGCAGGCTAATGTCGCTGTCCTGGCAAAATTTCCCTCATTGCACACTGCATGGCGTTTGCCCGTCCTCAATTAGCCCATATAGTTGCAGGAAAGTAGGACGTTAAACTCCATTCATTTTATTTCATTTCCAAAATGTCGACTGTTCCGCTTGAATACTATCCCGGGATGGAGAAAATATACTGTAACACATGGTTTATCAATTTTAAAAAGTTGGCTTTATATTTCACAGCACGTTTTCAAAAGATAATGATACCATGTAGTCCGAATAACTATAAAATCCATATTTAGACTCGTTATATGCTGTCTCATATTCCTTTGGAGTTTAAATTAGCTACATAAACTTGTCAAATTGGATTTCATTTACTCGCAAAATCAGACTTAACATACTCTTTATAACACATTCGATGGTCTCGTAATATTGGATTCCTTTAACTCGTATTGTCAGACTAACAAACTCGTATTATCAGACTAACAAACTCGTAATATCAAATAAACAAACTCGTATTATCAGACTAACAAACTCATAATATCAGATTCAACTAACTCGCAATATCAGACTAACAAACTCGCAATATCAGATTCTTTAATATCGTAATATCAGGTTAACAAATTCGTAATATAAGATGAACAAATTCGTAATATAAGATGAACAAATTCGTAATACCAGATTCAACAAATTCGTAATATCAGATTCAACAAACTCGTAATATCAGATTCAACAAACTCGTAATATCAGATTCAACAAACTCGTAATATCAGATTCAACAAACTCGTAATATCAGACTAACAAACTCGTATTATCAGATTCAACAAACTCATAATATCAGACTAACAAACTCGTAATATCAGACTAACAAACTCATATTATCAGACTAACAAACTCGTAATATCAGATTCAACAAACTCATAATATCAGACTAACAAACTCATAATATCAGATTCAACAAACTCGCAATATCAGATTAACAAACTCGTATTATCAGATTAACAAACTCGTAATATCAGATTAACAAACTCGTAATATCATTTTATATGCCATCTACATGTATTCGTAATTTTGGAATATGAGATTCCACAAACACGTATTATCACAACTGTTGTGTTTAATGTAGTGATGCGAGATGTTTTTCGGACTATGTTCTGATTAAAGTATAGTCATGATTTTATTGTAAACTGCTGATAACATCTAGTGTATCTGTACCTCAACGTAAAGACACCCAGGCATTGGAAGAAAGGACAAGGACAAGATGGCTCAAGAAGGTAGTTCAGTAAGGTGAGATTAATTAACCATAATAAGAAGACACTAGCATTGTTTTAGATATTACATGTATTAGATTTCTCTTCAAATGCTAACACGTCCAGATCAGCAAAAGGATTGAACAAAGGTCTACGTTCCGAAAGAATTCTGACGATGAAAATCGCATTTGAGACAATACAGAATTCCTGTCAAACTGCAATTAAATCGATCACGATGTCTTGAATCCTCCGCATCCGCCATAAATAACCACATGCCATTGGATGTTTGCCGCAAGTCTATCCCAGCAGCAAGGGCGTGGGTTTGTCTAAAAGTTTGTATTGGACGAACCAGGATGGTTTGTAGAGTCCAACCGCTGCCACTAGAGCTTTATCTAATATTTTTAGATTAGCCTAGGGGGGAGAAAATCTTGTAAATCCCCTACTGATGTCATTTAAACATCCATCTTTTTACCCAAAGCTCGGCATAACACCGGGAAATAAATTCTGCTTTTTACAATACAGTACCACTAGACAACACATCACAAGCATAAATACCTTTCACATTATCATGAACATATCGACAACATGTTCCCTTCTAATGCTTCTATTCTGATATATTTCCAATTATTTTTTTTTCATTTTTGTTTTTAACATTAACAGACCTACCAATGGCATAAAGTACGAGTCGTATTTTAACAAGAAAAGTCTAAATAGTACTAGAACACCACTACGTCCAATCGGAGGTAAGTATTTACCAACATGTTTAGTTGTTGATTCTTATATCAATTTATCATTATCGACATCCATCGAGGTTCCGCGCCTGAAACCGAATCTCCTTTAAGTTTGCAACATTTGACATTTAACGTTATAAACTCATAATAATCTTTTATTTTGCAGATATAACGCCTGGTCCAGGCATATGTTATATGTCAGGGGGGTTCCCTCCTTATGAAATGTTTCCAATAGTTCACACTGAAATTACATTAAGGTAGGATATACTACTCGCTGAGTTTATTCGAAAATGTCGCTCAGATGACCCCAAACTGATGGTGATAGTGATTACCAAGTGCGTAGATTTGTCCAAAAGTTTGGAGTGGGGATGTACCAGGATGTTTTGTATAGACGAAGTATGTCGGGAAACGCCACAACTGCAAGCCCAAATACTAGTAGGAGGTCCTCGTCCTAGAGAAAAGAAATGGAATATGGCATCAATTTGGTGCATTCTGAAAGATATATCGGGATTTTAGTTTGCAATAAGGAACCCGATTTTAATATGATCGATTTTGATTCTTCAAAAAAATCTTTCTTACTAATCAAATTTAGGGGGCGTGGAAGGGTCTCCCCCAAATCCATACCCTTGGGGACTACAGTAGTGGTTACAAATGAATCAGTCAATTTGTCAACTAATTTACTTAAAAGCATCCTGTGAACAGGGTTTGTTCGGGTACTATGATAAATCCAAAAGTAGTTAAACTAACAAAAGAATAACAAAACCTTTTTATGACACAAGATTACCTTATCTGCAAAAGCGACTGAAAATAGCATGGTCTCTGTTCTCTGTTGGAGAGAATTCCAATGAAACAAAATACTGATTTTACAGAGATGGTACTAAATTAAACTTGGACAAAGATACCATGGATGAAGCACAACAGTATGGTGATACATATGGGTATGTATATCTAGACATCGAGAATCTAAAATTCATAACAGAATTTTGGGAAAGAGCTATTATATACGTATGTTAAATGGGCCATCTGTTCTGTCAAGAGGTATTCATGAGATGTCAAAAGCCCAAAAATTGGACGCTAAGAAATAAAGGTGATGAATATGGCTAATGATGCCGGCATTTAAACTCTTAAATATTCCCAGGACAGAAAGAGCAAAGAAAAAACATATTATTGAAGAAAACAGCATTAAAAATCTATATCTACCGAGAAACTTGCACTGTCCTGTCAACTAAGGAGGCGCCTAAAATCAAAATTATACTCAACTTTCCTGCTTATTTTATTACTCTGGTTTACTCTGTTTGTACGAAGCCACTACAGCCACGTTCTGTCAATAATAATAAAATAGGGTCAATGTTGAAAAATATTTTATTATTATTGCCAGAACGTCAAAGACTTGTGCTACAGTAAGACCATACAGAAGTTGAGTCTAACTTTAACTAGCCTGGCTTGGTGACCCTTTCAAATCAACTGATGCCTGTTTTTTTTACACAAAACCACATTTCTTTCTGATTTTTGTTTGATTTATTTGTGATTTTCAGAATGACAGAATTACACAAGTGTTTGGTAGAATTAGTTACAAAAGTTCATAACCCACCGACACTGAATAATCCAGATGTTGACAATCGACTTGCAGTGTTGGCATCAGCTGGTTCACAAAGCTCTCTTTATCATGCAAGTACTATACTTCATCCTCCTCCTTCTCCTCCTCCTCCCCCCTCTCATCATTTTCATTATCCTCCTTATACTCATCCTCATCATCAACATCCACTTCTTCGTCTTCATCATCGTCTTCATCTTCATCACGATGATCATCATCATAATCTACATCCTCCTCCTCATCATAATAATCATCATCATAATCTACATCCTCCTCCTCTTCATCATCATCATCATCCACAGCCCCCTCATTATCATCATCAATAATATCATCAGCAGCAACAGCATCGGCATTTTAGATAAGATCTCAGCATCTTTATCAGCAATAATATCAGCATTATTCATAGCATCAGCACCGGAACATCATGACCATAGAATTCGGATCAACAGAATTAATCATTCTCCTCAGCCATCATCTTTTGATTTCTGATTACAGTGTTTTAACATATTGCTATCAGAAGGTGATACTCTCTTGGTTCAGAACCCAACATATGCTTCAATGATGCACATGGTATGTAATTTATATATTTTTTTATTCAACATATTACTAATTTGAAATCGTGGACAGATATGAACCATTCTCCCTCCATCTAGAGACACGTGCATCATTCAGTTTATCCGCACTTTCGTAGCTTAGGTTAATGATTTCTGTCACAAAGCCAGTTTTAAAGTTAGGAGTTAATTTAATAAAAATCATTAAATTCAACATTAAGGGAGATAACTCTGTAATGTTTTTTTTAATATATTTATTTACCTTGAATCCACAAAACGTCGATATATTTGGAAAAAGATTGTCAGTTTTGTAGTTCATTCCAAGGGCGTGAACAAAATGATGTGAGGGAAGGACGAACCAAGATGGTTTGTGGAGTCCAAGTACGTCGCGAAGCCCCACAAGCGCGAGTCTCACTAGAAGGTCCTCTCTGTTAAGAAAACTTCCGTTAACAACCAAGTCTTCCGGGAGATTAAAACCCTTTCGTCCCCCTTTCTGAGTCAATTCCATTAATCAAAGACTTGATTCCTTCATATCATAATTATTCCCCTACACCATGAATACCATGTCTGCAGTTAAAAAAAAATGATTAAATCTGTTGGGCGATATTGAAGATCCCAAAGTTTTGTTGCTTATTACTCTTCCCAACCATATCTGTCCAAATAGCTATCAGAGGCAGGGAATAGAGTCATGTTGTTTTGGATAATGTACAATTTAAAGTTTGTTGTGAAAATTTTGGAAACGATTTAACAAGTGTATTCAGGGGTATTTTTATGATGTCGGACTACTTAGGATTGGTTGGATCATTTATAGGCCTACAGATATTGGGCCACGATAGTAATCTTATTGTACTCATATTTTTCTGTCAATATTATCTGTAAGGTGCAACCAATAGGAGCCACTGTAATAGGAGTGGAATCAGATAAAGATGGAATTATTACCAGTAAAATGGAGGAAATGCTGGAGAACTGGGAACAACATCATAAAACAGCACGGAGACCACGAGTATTGTATTGTGTACCAACGGGAGATAACCCTCGTGGAAGCTCGTGGTCTCATACCAGACGACAAGAAGTTTATAATATCTGTAGAAAATACGAAATGTTAATCATGGAGGATGATGCCTATTATTTTACCCATTTTGCTAGAGTAAGTATATGTATATCAGTATAGCAGTATCCACGATATTCAGGACATACAGTCAAACTTTTATTAAACAGCCTGTCAAGGGAATGCTTAAAAGTGACTGCTTACTAAGGCAAGATCATGGAATCAATCGCGTTTGGTACCCGACCTGTGTTTGATAAAGTTCTTATTCTATTGTCCCATCAGCATCAGGTCAACTAGACTTTGGATCATTACATTCGTGAGTATCGTAGACAGAAATTGTTATCTTATCGCTGGGAACCTATCCTGATTTGCTCCAGCTTTAAACTTTTCAAAATGAAGTGTTATATTAAAAAATGATATAAAAAATATCTTGAATATTACAGCCACTGCCACCATCTTTATTATCGCTAGATGTCGATGGAAGAGTTATCAGATTTGACACGTTTTCAAAAGTCTTAGCTCCGGGGTAAGCTTTTTTAGTTATAACTTAAAATCAACCTAGAAAGTTCAGCGTCTGTGGAGCGTCTCCGCGTGTCGACAAATCGAACAAACCTCACGTACGCCCTTACCCCCATACCAAAACTCCTCGGATTCCGGCCCATTTTCAGATTCAAGACAATGTTGTTTGAAGAAAGTGGGTGGGGGGTCCTCCTGGACCACCGAACTTCCCTCCCCCCAGTACCCGTGAAAGGTTATATCAGTGAGCATGCATTTTATTTAATTTCGTGTATTTAAGATTGCATCTTTTTTTTCCTTTTTTTTTTAAAAACATCATTGTCTTCATTATTTTATTAATTATTACAGAATTCGTCTGGGCTACGTGAGTGCACCAAAGGCGATTACGGAGATGATGGTCACTGTGTATCAGACTTCGATTCCATTTCCATCTCAGCTTTCACAGGTGCGTTATTATACTTATCCCTTGCAATTATTTCCCTTATTCCAAATTTGTTCATTGTACGGATAATCCGGGAAAGATCAATGCTAATCCTTGTAAAATACAGTTGTTTCTTTCTTTCTCTTTTTTACAAGATATGGTCAGGGGCGTATCCAAGGGGGAGGGAGGTGTGTGCTCCCTTCGGCGCTCATGGCGCTGTGGAATTTGAAGCATGTTATATTTCAGAGCATCCCCCCCCCCCTCTTCTATAAATCCTGAATCCGCCCCTGGTTGTTTGAATTTTCATTGCCCTTAAACACATTAAAAATACATCTACATGTAATTTCATGATTAACATACTCTCAGAAATCGGGTTTTGTTTTAAGAAACAATATTAATCAGTGGCTCTATTGTCTTCGTCCATGTCAATGCTACTTTAATATAAAATGGTCTGTTCGTGTTTATTGTCTGAATAATAATTGATATCCAGAACTACAAAGAAGGTGATATCATATTGTTTTCAAAACTTAATGGAGCAATCATTTCTGATTTCAGGTATTTGTATGTTCGATTCTTCGTCATTGGGGAATTGAAGGATTTTTGAAACAAGGGGAAAGAACTGCTGCAATACTAAAACGGCAAGCTGGTTATCTTCTTGAAGCTGCCGACAAACATTTGAAAGGTTGGTGTGAGCTTCATATTGTTTACAGTTATTAAACATCATGATAAGGAAATAAAACAAACAAACAAAAACTTCGAATAAGAGTTGATACTGATAATTATAAATCCATACAGGCAAGTGCCAAGTGAAGAGTGTCAGATATAATATTTATTTTGTGATTGGGGTCATTCGTGTTTCGGTTTTATTATTACAGGGATAACGTACATTTAATATTATTGTATTTAGATGTTTGTGAATGGGATGAACCCAAAGCTGGAATGTTTTTGTGGGTTAAATTTAAAAGATTGGCCGATACTGTACCTTTGGTATTGGAATGTAGACAGAGAGGAGTACTGATAGTTCCTGGAAAATTCTCAATCCCACAGGCTAGTGTAGCGCCTTACGTTCGATTAGCTTTTGGCATGCCTACCAAAGAGGACCTTTTCCGTGTATGTATATTCATATTAGTTATGAACATTTTTTATTTCAACAATCATTCACGAGAGTGATATTCAAACGCAATGGTGGTATCAAATTATGCATTTATACATATACAGTACATATATATTATATAACATAATTGATGTGGGTATAACCAAAGACTGAACGTTAACTGTTTATAATGATCTTCATATCAGTTCTTCTGTTCGTATAATCATATAACCAAAAGAATAAACTGGTTATAATGATTATTTCCTCTTTCAATTCTTCTGTTCGTATAATCATATAAGCAGAGTCGCCAACAGAGCCACTTAAAGATGGTAGTCTGTGCAATCGCGTTTCCCCCTCCCAATATTCAAATTTCTTATTACTGCTTTATTAATTGCCTGGTGTTTTCATGCATCTTGGAAATTCTGCCACTCCACTTATTTCTCCATAATTCCTAGAAACGCCACTGTGTTTGAGGGTAGTTATGTTTATAAATTTCAGGCCTGTAAAATTATTGGAGAAGTTGCCAGAGAAATGGAGATGCAAGAGAGTTGAAGATGAAAGATTTTAAATCAAAAGTCACATAATTATAATCTTAGTATTTTAATTGTATAATAAATATCAGTAATAAAATGTAGAAAAATATCACCAGTTATAGTTACTGAAATGAACGCAGGCCTTCTCAATTATTTTTTGGGCCAAATAGTGCTTAGCTAGCATAGCAGAGAGTTTTAGTGGAAGGGGTTACTTATAAGGGGCCACTCTTGAGGGCGTCGCGGGCCACCATTTGAGAAGGCTTGACTTAACGAGAAGATTCGCAATTACAACCTTTAGCTCTAAATAACTAAAGTTATAACCTTAGTTATTTTCTGTAAAATATTATATGTAATGTGGAAATAAAATATTGTTTAAATCAACCTATTTAGTTATTGAACACAGAAAACACCAGACAATGCAAGAAATTTGCAATGCAACCTCCTGTTACCTGGCGCATTTAGGGAGACATGTTAACCGCCAAAACCTCTAACACCACCAACCGACCGAACATGTTCCTCTATTTTCACTTTCCTTAATGTTTGTCAGTTTTTCATACAGACAGTGGCGGGTTTTGGGACTTCGTCACATTAGGGAGGGTGGTTGCAGAGCGTTTTCCCCAGTTGCCTTTCAGATAATATATGAAAATCGTCATTATTTACCAGAGATTTAAAGTGTACATGTGCCCGGGACTTGGGAAATTTGAAACTTCTGTTTTTAGTCTATGATCCAAAGGCAGCTGCCTTAATGTAAATTTGCTCGTGACTACAGACACGGTAAATATCTGTCACAAAGAAAATTTATACATTTTTTGTCTTTCATGCATCCTGCTATTTTTAAGGCATGTAAGAAAATATGTGAAGAGTTATAATGTTTGGCATATTTTACTCTGTCGTCGTACCATATATACGTTCCATTTAACACCAGAATGTCTTTAAGGTTTGTGATTCCACCAATCAAAGAGGGTATTTCTAATTCTAACATTATTCTGAAGGGACTAAAAACTTTCGCAGCGTAAAGATATCTTTTGAAGGTTGTCACCGGAAAATATGCTATATCACTCACGGCATGGAAACCCATTGCTTTTCCACCAGTATTTTCATCAACTTGATCAATGTATTCTTTTGCTAGCGGATGACTCCCGTTCAATTTTCTCACTGCCTGAAAGGCCTTTTCTAATTGGGGTTTACCCATTCTCTTATCATGCCATGGCCACCACTTCCCTCCAGCTTTAGCGCGCGTCTCCCAAACATCTGGGACAGTTGCTTGAGAGAACGGCGTCACCTTTAAAGCTTTCTGAAACCAAACACGATCTAGTGGTAAGTTTGGCATGTTCCATACATTTAATAAAACATCATCATTTAAGTGCATCATGCCTTGAACATCATAATTCAATTTCATTCCAGCTTCAATACATCGGTAACCAAATTGTCCTTTATGAAACTCTTTCTCGTTCATTTCAACAAAACTCACTCTAGCTTTCATGGATTCAACAAACTTTAGAAATTCACTCATAAAGGGTCCACAGAAAACAATATAAGTAAAATGTGGTCGGTAAATATTTTCAATATAACTAACTATGTTATAAAATAACTCGCGATTATAAACAACAGTCACTAAATATGAAGAAATTTTTTCAGTAGATTTTTTAACATTTGGTTCAGGACATTTGATTGGTGGTTTACCACAGATATCTCGGTACGATCTATCCATGTTAAAAAGTGGGCTCTCAATTTTAGGGTGATAAAGAGTCCTGTACACCAGTCCTTGTTGTAGTTTATTTTTAGAATTAATTTTAGGTTCTTTATATCCGCTATCTGACAGCATTCTTAACCAATCGTTGATCACCTTTTCATCTCCGACATCTAAAAGTTTATTTTGTATCATGAACTTGTTGAGAGATTTGATACAGGCGAAGAAGCTGTCTTTAGTTTCACATTTCCATTTGTCGAGTTGGTCAATCTGTTTAGGGCCTGAAGGACAGTGATGTCTAACTGGACTGACGGTCAGAAAAGCTACCCAACTGTCTAATTCTTGAAGAAGTCTTTGAACCCACATTGACCAAGCCTCGTCAATTACGATTGGTACCAGCGCCCAAAAAGCGTCGTAATGAAAAAGCACTTTATCTCTTATAAAATGAATATTTCTATTCGGAACAGCAGGGGGAGCTCTAGGATCTATTTCACCATTGGAATCAATTTCGTTTCTGAACAGAATTTTTTGAATAAGCGCAGTCTTCCACACACCGAGATTATACGCCATTTCCTTTAGGTTTCTCTTTTTCGCTGTACCATTCACTGTTATAAAATGATTCCTAAGAGGCTGAGTTGCATTTCCAGTATATTTTAGTATAGACATGGTATTAGATACTTCAAATCTTTGTAAATAATGAGGAGTCTGTTGATCAAATTCTGATGACAGGTAAATAAACTTAGCACCTTCCTTTATAGTGTTTTTAATTGTGTTCTTGAAACTATTTGTCTTGTAAACTCCACCGCATCTGAAATACATATTGGAAGTTAGTACGTATACCTAAAAGCTAAGCAATTTCTTAAACGGATTGTAAAGTGGTTTTTTAAACTTTGTATGTGTATCGGGGACACTGATAGCATCGATTTGCACCATTACAATTTCCATTCCGACGTCTGTGGTTCTTGCAATTCCACTAAAACTAACGCGTTTTATGAAGTCACTGACAGTGATCTGCATAGATATCAATAGTAACTTCCGGTAGATCACTGTCATTGACGTGATAAAACGCGTAACTAGTCGTCGGAATAGAAATTGGAATGTCGCAAATTGATGCTATCAGTGTCCCCGATACACAAAGTTTAGAATTGTTTTTTTTATGAGTGGTATCCTCAAACGAGAAGCACCATCAAGTTAGTTTGCCATATGAACGTTGAAGATCTGCAGATCATCAAACTTATGAATCAACACTTACTTTTCTGTAGATGAAGTGTCTGTTTTAATTGTCCAACCTACAATAACATCTGTGCTTGGTTTTTGTGTTAGAATAACTTTTTCGGAGAGAACTGGTGTTTTAACTGGTGTTTTAACTGATGTTTTGTTTATTTCCATTCTGTCTATCCAACTACTTAATCTCTCTGTAAAAACATTCTTTACTCTTTGGTAGCTGTGAGTCAGTTTTCTGAAAACAAAAAACAAATGTGGTTAGCCTATTAAATACATTCTAATGTGCTGTTTTTCCCAATACATGTATATAAAAATCGGTAATATTTGTATGAAAAGTGTCCTTTAGTGCCCTTAAGTGCCAGATGATAAAAATGTCGCACTTTTCTTAAATGTTTTTCCATTTACATGTACATGTTTGTATTATTAATTGTGTGAATTGAAAGTTCTTAACGATTTTAGTTTCTCAGACTTTTTCATGCATGTTGATTTTGCAACTAGGCAACAGTAATTTGTTCTGTTTACCTAGACTCTAATAGAACCATTTGTCTCTCTGTTGTTGGCTGATGTAGAATCTAAGACATAATGTTTCAGTGGAAAAAAAAACATGATTTTCTAAACAGTCTATCAATATATTGCCAAACTTTTTTGTGGGTGGGCTTTTTCCCAAAGCAGTCACAGTGCCGATCCTGTTTGAGAGTTCGGTTCTAGATTAGGGTGTGGAAGTCTGTCTGATGACCTTGAAAAATTCATCTTCACTCATAATTCCAGTCCACCCAGCTGTAAATATGTATGGATAATCCGGGAAAGGTCAATGCCAAGAGGTTTGGCCAAGGACCATCTGGTAGAAAGGATCCTCAAGGAAACCTACGTTGTTATCCTTGTAAAATATAAATGTTTCTTTCTTTATTTATGAAAAGTTCAATAGCTGCTACCAATGTACATGATTGTATTGCCAATATGTTCACATGGAATGGATTTAGAGATTTTTTTTACGGTTGGGATCGATCGTGCTTGGGTTTCATTTCATTAACAGATACTTACCTATCGCCCACTGGGAAAATAAGCACTGTAGTGGCCAATGTAACAATTAAGGCTAATACAAAACATTTGTATTTTCTTATCGTATAAATCAACCATGAGATTGTTCTTCTCATATTGACAACTAAATTATGGCAATTCCCTTCTATTCCAGTGGTTTCAATTCTGAAATAATAACATTAAGTAAAACATAAATAGTGTAGCAATGAAACTTGATGACCTCTATCTTCGTTAGGTCGTAAGCTCACAATTTCATCAAAAAAGCACAATAGCTTTTAATCAACACGCTCAAATACATTACATCAAAAAAGCACAAAAGCATTATCCAAAACAGCCAGAAACAGAGCAAATGTTTTATCTAAAAAAGTCAAAATCGTTTATCAGTATACACTATGGGTATGGTAATAAAGTTAAGCTGGCGAAGTCTTTCGTGAGGGCTTGAATTTATGAATTAGCATTTCAATTCTTAGGCATTTTAAATCATTCGGTGTTTTGTGAATTAGGTTTGGTCCGGGTATATTGTCTGATATCATATCGCGTGTCAGGCCCTTACGAAAAAAAAAACATTCCCCTTTTGATGATGTTAAAAAAGTTCGTTATATCGCACTAGACAAGTGCGAGTTTTGTGACGATTGTTACTGAAGAGACTAAAGGAGAGGAAATAGAACGTCCGATGACAGTTTGCATACCAATTACCCCTGAGAATCACCTGTGACCTGGGTCTCTCAAACAGGTACAAACTAATGGAATCTGTTTTAAATTCTTTATCGTTTTTCCTTTACTTTTTAAATTGGTCTTCCACTCTTGCAATCTTGACTTGACAATTCCACCACCCACGGTTTCAAGAAGTCCTTATTAATAAACCGCGAACTATACAGTGTTTTTTTTAAATTGTGACACATATTAGTTGAATTTAAAAGGGACTCTCCGGTAGAGAAGTACCATCGGGTGTTTCGAGAAGAGTAAGCCTGGTCTTCTTCGCAGCACTGGCTACTAGGTCAACATCATGAGATACAATCAGATCAATTAATGCTCGACTAAACAAAACATTCTGAGACAACTACCTCTCAATGAAAACGATACACTAGACTCGTTTTCTTAAGGAATCATCTACCTGTAGATCGATAACACCACAGTGATCATAAAGTATTTAAACTAATACATGTACCTAATTACTACGATAGTACGACTATATCTAAAATATTAACAAATACATGTGTATTTTCTACGAAATTGTCAACAATTTGCCCCAAACCCCACAAATCTACGCATTCACTGATTATTTCATTTCTGACTTGCGACCCGTCCTATCTACGCCCCATGATGAAGTAATAATTTATGCCAAGTATTGCGTAATGATAGTGAGCGATCAGCGATATTAAAGCACTGCTAATCAAATCTAACGCCTTTCGTTGGAACGTTGGCCCGTATATCTTGAAGCATAGAGGGACTCAGAGAAAAGTAGTTTTATAATTTGAATTTTCATTAAGGAAGAATTATAGAAGTTTTTAAGAATATTAAAGGAGATCAGGATCGATTCCGCTATTGATATATATTGCGCAATGGACATTTTTTTGTCATTATAGGATCTTGGACCTGTATAATTTGAAGCTTACGGAGTCTTAGACAATGGTTTTATATAGAACATGTATTTCTTTCATTTTTCTCTTTACAATTAAAAGCTTTTGAAAAATAATACAAAAGATGACGATCGATTTCACCTTCATTTCACTGTCTTTACTATTCAGGCCAGCCATCTCCGCGGGATAAAGAAATTCGAGAGGGAGAGGGGTTATATAGGCGAAAGCCTGTTCCCCAATCCTTTTCATATTTATATGATTAAGATATTGTTTAAAAAAAAAAGAACTTCGAGAAAATAAATACGAATCGAGTAAATACTTACAAAATTTGGCTTCAAATATCCTCACACAGGCACTTTCGAAATTCCTAATGACGTGAAGACCAGTTGCACAACCTGCTGATCTACTTAATATTCATTCTGGACTAGTTGTTAATTATTCATATATTTCCCTGGCATTGTCCATCACTATTTAACAAGAATGAAATCGATCTACAATGCCATTGATTTCTGTAAGCTCTATTTTTTATCGCCTGGAAACTCGTAATTGTTTGGTTTAATCGATACTTTTTAATTTTAGAAGAGAAGAAGACACTAATAATTCATGGACTAAATAATTTTTATCTTGCAAAATGAATTTTATGTCTTTGTAACACGAGATTTGCGATCTAGAGCTTCGGTTCCCATCCGGGGTTACTAGTATCTCTTGGATATACCACAAAAGGTGCTTGAGAAGCCTCTTTACCTGGAAAAAACATTTCTGGGTGTGAAAGGACCTCATCATAATACAATTTGAGAATTTCGCATCCTGAAACAGGATTTCCTGGCATTTCCTGAAAAAGTTAAGGTTTATTTGTGCAATACAAGAAATTTTAGGGAATTAGACGCCTGGAAACGCAACTCCCCGACATTACCCGACTAAGTAATGGTTCATTTATGTATAGGGACTGCCGGACCAAAACGGACCAAAACAAGCAAATTTGGGGAATTAGACGAAGCTCAAAATTGAAGTTCAAGATTATTGGCCATGGGCGGGAAGTGTCTGGGCTGCTGATGAAAAAATCTCTTTCAAAATTCTCGCATACTTCAACATGTCTATGCCAGACTCTAAAAATATGAAAGTCATCAAATAAAACTTGTATAATAAGTACTGCCTCGAAAAAAATAGCATGTAAACAAAATTCAATATCAGAGCAAATTATATACATGTATCTAAATTTGTGTTCATTGTGTCTTCATCACATCGACTACAGATATCAACCATTTTCCATCCTGAAACTCCGTTTTTTTAAGTAATTAGAATGGCTCTGGGAGCTTCGTGAATTTGGGCCACAGCTTGAAAAAGGTTGGGAACCACTGTATTACATTGTTCTTTTCTACACTCTTCAATAAATTCGTTAATTATCAGTTTACGAATATCCCATATTGAGATGAAATTGAGTTTTACTCTTTATCCTAATTGTAAGATCACTATATGCTTTTAGAGCTTTAGAGTACGGTAATGCAACTAATGAATTTCCAAAATTAATGCCTTGCCGAAATTCCGATATTATAATTGAATCCGACATTTCGATTGATTTTTAACGTACCAACTATCTACTAAACACTTATCGATATATTGTATAAATTGTAAGTTAAGCTAAGCAAACTCATGCTTTATAATAATAAAATTTAATCTTTAAAGAAAAGTTGTCTGCCCTTGTACATTTACCGGAGATCGAACATTGATGAATTTTGAGCCGAGTGCATCACTTAGTTATACAAATATTGACAGTTACTTTGTTCCCTTTTTTTAAATTGATTGCCAATGTTCGTTTCTGGACCCATAGGCGTACGAGCTGGGGGGGCAGGGGGGGGGGGGCAATTGCCCCCCCAGTGATTTTCATGAAGGAAATTTTAAAAAATAAAATCGTTCGGAAATGATGTGATTAGGCAGATGGCGAGGAGTTTTTGGAATTAGGGGTTGGGTGGGGGTCGACTTGTCGGGCAATTACATTTCGTTGTCGGGCAAATTAGCATTAGTTGTCGGGCAAATTGGTTTTGCCCCCCCGCTCAACTAACGCCCCGTACGCCTATGTCTGGACCGGTCCAATTGTTATAAAGGACCATCTGATCTTGAACAAAACCGATACCGTATCCTATCATTCATATGATATAATAAGGAATATGAGGTTTCGTCAATACCCAAGGATAAACCGTATTGAAATTCAGCAAAATCGAAAAATACGACGAGAAGTCCTTGTTGTTCCAATGTATCTTATTTTTCTAAGGCCAAACACAAGCTAGCAACTACCGGAAATTAAGTGCGTCGCCAAAATTCAGCGCATGCGTGCCAAGCATAAACCGTGTGTTATTATTCCATATCTTATACATTAACTGACGTCACACTAGAAATTTACACAGGAAGTGGAGGATTTCCTGTGAAATTTGAACAAAAATGATGAAAAGAATGTAAATGTTAGTCTCGAAAGCTACAATTTATTACTAAAATGTGTGAAAATATTCGTTTAATGTGTGCCGTGTGTCGGATTGGGGTATATTCTGTAAGTTTAAAACTTGACAGAGACTTAAAAAGTTATTTTTATCTTACAGTTGTCTCCCTTGTATTATTTGTTTTGATCTTGCATTCTTGTTTATTTTGTCCGAAGGCTGACTTGGACTTGTTTTCCGGAGATTTGCAGACAGGGTGAATTCTTGCGATTATCGGGTTCAATCTGTCTAGAACCATTCCAGTATTATTCTGTGTTGTCAAGTGTATGATTACATTGTATCTTGTTCAAATTTTAATGTAGCATTGCTCGTTTGTATTAGTCATTTTCTGAGTTGGAAATAATAAGCCTACTATCTTACAATGCTCATGTTGCTATCCTGGCAAAATTCCACTCATTGTCCACTGAATGACATTTCCCTGTTAAGAAAAGTGGGACATAAAATTCTCTTCATTTCATTTATTGCCATTGGGTTGACTGATATCAATTGTTATCATTAAGCTTATTATGAAGTTATAGATTGAATAAGTTCCTTGTCTTGAAGTTTTGTACATTTAACTGTTGCTTGACATAGGAGAATTTTTTTCTGATTACAGTTGTGTAGAAGAATGTGCTGTATGGGGCCTCCAACACTCCGCCCCAATTTTACAGTCCTATGTTTAGGATTAACTAAAGCTGGTAAAAGCTCGTTATTAGCTGTTTTAAGTGAAGATGACGTTCACAAGATTGAGCCAACTATAGGTAATGAATCTTGATTTAATGATATTATGGGCATAATTCTCTTCTAATGATTATCACAGGATAAAACCAAATTACTGCAGTAGGTCTTTCTCTTTTCAGTATTGCAATCAGTTGTTCACCTGTAATTGAACAAAAACAGGCCTTCTCAAATGGCGGCCTGCAACGAATGGCCCCTCAGCTTAAGAATCGCCCCTTCCGATTAATCACTAATCTAGCTATGCTACCTAAGCTCTATTTGGCCCTTATATTTTATTCATAAAATGCATTTGGCCCTTTACAAAAATGAATTGAGAAGGCCTGATATATACTTTCAAACATGACGTTATTGTAAAATAGTAACATTTGCCATAGATTATATGTCTATAATGATGTCTATAAAATTCTCACATGAGAATAATAACATCCTAGAGGAAAAAAATTTCATGTTTTTGTCAGATTGCAAGAGAATTTTAATCAGATTTAAACCCTGAAAAGTGTTTGAGAGTAAAAATCAGAGGGCTTGTTTCTATTATATATAATATTCCTTATAAATAATATAAGCTAGATAAGTCTTCTAAATTAATTTTTGTAAAGGACCAAATACATTATATGAAAAAAATATAAGGGACAAATAGAGCTTAGCTAGCATAACGAGCAGAGCGTTTTAGCAGAAGGGTCACTCTTGAGTCTTGAGGGGCCATTTCAAGTGCGTCGAAGGCCGCCATTTGAGAAGGCCTCAGCTATGGTATATTATGTGGCTGTAATCTATTCTGTCATGTATAGTATATTGATATAGCAAATTCTGATGTTATTTATTATGTATATTACAGGGTTCAGTATCAAGGCTATTATGTTCGATGACTGTATATTAGATGTCAAAGAGTTAGGAGGTACAGTGTTTAATAAACTATTTATGTCACTATGATAAAGGTTCAAATTATTTAGAACTGACATGTTTGAATGGTAACACCATTTATAATACTGTTTGGAGTTTTAGTTTGAAACATATCGATAACAAAATCAAAATCTCAGAAATAACTGGCACTTGAACATAAATCAACAGAACACCTTGAATTGATGTTGCTGAAAGGGATTATAAAGTGGTTTTCTAACTTAGCTACTATTAATATCTATGCAGATCACTGCCAGTGACATCATAAAACATGTTAGTTTTAGTGGAATTTTAAGAACCACAGACATTGGAATGGAAATTGGAAAGGTGCAAATTGATGCTATCAGTGTCCTTGATACACATACAAAGTTTAGAAAACCTCTTTACAATCCCTTTAAGTTTCGAAAATTCAGCTCTTAATCTCAATCACTTCTTACCACCATATGAAAGTTTCATACCCTATCCTACAGGTGGTGACAGTGTACGACCCTACTGGGATAGATATTATCAAGAGACACATGGTGTTATCTTTGTATTAAATGGTACTGGTAGTAATGAAGAATTAGACAAAGTTAAAGAAGAATTTCATAAAGCTTTAGATAACCCACAATTAGAATCTCATCCATTATTAGTTTTAGTCAATTATAGTGATGTACCTTCTGCTCGAAGCACTGAGGAGGTAAGATTATAGAATGTTTGTCCAGAAATAAAACAAATTGAAGAAAAAAAAAGGAAATATTTTCTACTTTATTGTGGTGGGAAGCAACTTGAAACACTTTCAATGAAAACATATATTTTAACCCTTTGAACCCTGACTTTATTTTGGCTAAAACGTCATATATCCTGAATTCCCATCAACATTTCTTAAAGTGTATTACGTTATCGTTGTATGACGTCACTTGACAACGGCAGGTTTTGTGGCATTTCGGGTATATATCACGTAACGATTAAGCCACTATAGCGGCTTTTAGGGTTGAAAGGGAAAGTCTCTTTTTTTATATCTATATGACCTTTTGACGAGCTGATACTTAAATTAACTGATGATTCTTGTAGCTTTTCAGAATTGAATGTATGATTTCAAACAAGAGTGAAGTCATTACAACTACTCTTTTAGGGTTTTTCGGTTGATAAAATAATATTTTTTATTAGTTTGAATGTTGCAATTTCCAGTAAATCCAAAATATCTGGATACAAAATGATGCCAAGATTATCATGTTAATGCTTAAATTTGTCAGAATCACCCACCCCATTTCCAAAGTAATGAGAGAAATTTGGAAGCTATCTTTATCTTTGTATTGTAGATCAGCAAGTTATTAGATTTAGAGAAAGAAACAGCCAAAAGAAAATGGATTATCCACTCTTGTTCTGTTAATGATAAAGAAAGTATTATGACAGCTTTTAATGCATACAACACACTTTTAATAAATAGCACAAAAGACGGAAACCAAGATTTTGATCAGATATAGAAGTTATATATTTTTTAACATTTTTCAAATACTCTCTGAAAATATATTGTTTTTTATTAGCCTAGGCTTTGCTTAAATTCACTTTGCATTACCTTGTCTGAAGGTCACTCTTCCTTCTACTCTGATGGACATCTCCAGTTAAAAAAGTTACACAAGAGGGGAGAAATTTATAACTTATATAGTTGTTTAAAGTAAACTCTTGAAATTTGACATTTTCAGTAGAAATGTTAAAGGGAGATAATATATTAGGCTTGGCTTCTTTTAAAATTATCCACTTGCTATTTTAGCTCAATGAAGATAATGATTTGTTGAATTGTAATACTGGTTACAATTCACTGTACAGAAAGACAATATAAATATCAATTCTAAAAATGCTAATTTTCTTTGACAAATTTATAAAAAAATCATGATCAAGATTCGTCTTAAGTTATCCATTCCGTCCATGATTATTCTAAAATTGGTCATGGAAAATGATAAAATGTTTTTGAAAAGCCAGGGAAATATCAGGGAAAATTTGCTCAGATGATCTGTATGAACCCTGTTATAAAAGTAATATGTTCTAAGATTATAAAGAAGCTCCCATTTAACGATCTAGTGCTCCTCTTTGTGGGTTGAAATTCAATTAACTCTATAGAAAACACAGATATAACGTTAAATGTATATGATTCATCTACATGACGTTTCTTTGCCTTTTGGTATATTATATTACCCTGGAGCCTTATTCTCGAAAACTTAACTTGGATAAAATCCAGATTTTAAGAAGTAGAGTAATATGATTAGATAATAAGAATGAATTTAAAATCGATTTTAGTAATTGACCACTCAGATGACTGGGAGGCTAAAATCATCTGAAGTGCAGTTTTTGAGAATAAGGCCCCTGGTTTGTTTTTTTATAGATTATATAGCTTATATAGAATTGTTAAAAATACTGCTACTAAAAAATTACATGCTTTACTGATACTTTCCATGCTTCATTCCATTGCTTCAATTCCAATTTAGTTTTGCTACAATTTTTTCTTTTTTTCTGTATATCTATTGATTGTAGAGTGTACAATATTAATGGGTCACTCATAATTGGCAAGAAAATGATATTTTATATGTTGTTACTTGAATATCTCTGACAATTTGTCACTAATTTATCTTAGTATATGAATATTCCTCTGTGTTTTATGTTATACCTTCATACATACCCGGTAATATAACATGATAGTCCACTTACGGTATATATTTTAATATATATTCTCATTTGGCAAACATATTGCAAATCTTGGCATATCTCATTCACGATCTCTTGCACAAATATTGTAGATCTAATCAAAAAAATGTTTTCACATTATGGTCATGTTTCTCAAAAATCCTAAATTGATTGTAAAGTGGTTTATGACATGACATCACTTATAGTGATCTGCAAAGATATCAATAGTCAGATCAGTGTCACTGTCAATGACGTCATAAAACGAGTAAGTTTTAGTGGAATTGCAAGAACCACATTTTATATCATTTAATCATTTTTGACTTTTTTGTTTTTGTGGAATATTTCACAGTGTATCCAACATTGTTCAGATGTAGATTTCAATGAACTTTAGAATTTCAACTTGTATCTACTTGTAGTATGATCTCTTAATAATAGTGTACTGACTTGATAAAGTAAAGTTCTTTTTGTAAGTCAGACACTGATATTATGATTTGTTTTAGATTTAATCTAGCTCAATTTAATTAGATATATTCTCAATTCTAGTCCCAATAACCATTTCTTATTTGTTAAGGGTTTGATTTCCTCCTTATTCCTTTTAAAAAAAGGATTTTGTTGCTAATATGAAGATTTCATTCTAATTCTTCATGCTTTTACTTGAACACTTTTGCATTGGTCGCTGGATGAAAACTTTCCCTAGGTCCTTCAGGGAAAAATAAATCACAAAATAAGGTGCAATCAGTTGTTGTCTTAAAGATGGCAACTTTCTCACTTTCGTTTTATTTTCATCATCTAAGGTTGATCTAGTATTTTGAAAATTTTTGCATTTAGTATGCTTGTGAATTTTTGGTTTTCAATAATGAAATAATATAGTCATCATCAAATGGTGATCTCTTCTTTTGAAAACTTTTGCAAAGCTGTTGATGTTGTCTTCAAATTCAAGCCATGACAAGGAATAAGGTGGAGATAGAACTACCTGTATTCTTTTACGTCCTCTTTGCTCCATATCTGTGATCAAAATATATCCTTTATTTTTTTAAATATTTGTTTTCTTTTTTCTTTATTTTTGTATGTTTTGCTATCCATTTTGGAATTCTTGGCTTCTTGAATGCAAATTAATGTATGATATTTCTTCAATGCTTATTACTAAAAAAAATGTTTTTGTTACTAATATCACTATTTCGTATTGATGTTTAAGATATTCTAAACTGCAATTGTTAAAAGTATCGGTGCCTTTCCAAATTATTATACAGTATGTTGTTATATCATCTTCACAATGTCAAGGCAACATATTGTCTATTATCTATTAGACAGTGTATGTAAATTCTTGGCATTGTGAAGATGATTGTAATATGAAACGTTGGATTATTCTCAAAGTTCAAAAAGGTTAACACGATGCCAAGATGGTTTTGTTATATTAATGTAGTAACATACCGGAGAATAAAATATTTTTTATCTTATTTCGTTTTCATTGAGCTAAATGGCATTTTGTGCCCCAAATATTTGCATACCTGATTCATTATTCTCCACAGTCATCAGAACTGAGATGGTTTGTTGAGCTAATCCGAAGGAGATGGATTCAATCTTGACATGGGTCCAGATAATATCTTTAGAAATGTCCCTCATTGTTTATTGCATGGCGTTTATTTCCATAGTCGCGATTTTTTGAAGGAATTGTCTACCCTAAGGCTTTGGTCACACAGTGTACGTCAAACGAATGCGAAAGTATGCAGGTTTCATTTGATTAAGTTACGTTTTTAACTGACGGATAGACAAAAACGGACAGTTACGTACACTTTACGTACGTGTGTGTGACCAAAGCCTTAACAGTTTCTCATACGTAGTATTTTGAAGATATTTCACCTACAGAAATCCCAATAGTGAAAATTTGACTGTAGAGGCGACAGCTACCGCTAGTTACAAGCATAGCCGTAGGGGCCCACGACTAAACAGGGGAGCAGACCGACTTATTGCCCGAATTTTAATGATATGTTGCCCGATTTGGGGGATTTTTTGCCCGAAAACATAATATTTGGGCCCCCCACCCGCCTGTCTCCTACGGCTAATGTGCTAAGCTATAGAATAAAAAACCCGTGGGACTAGCAGTAGAGCCTTCACTCAAATGTTCAATGTTTCTGTAGCCAACAACCATTGCAGGCTATTATGTCTCTCATTTATCATTGCCCGGGACTCAGTCTAGCTGCGGTGCTAATTTGGTCTCTTAATTTCTGATTCCTATATGAGTTAAGTGTAGGACAAACAATAAAATAAACATACTTTATATTTTGAAAATAAACACAACAAAAGCGATCAATAAAATAATGAAAGAAATAAAAACTTTGAGCTTGAAAATAGAACAACTTATGTACAAGAATGAATTTATGATTAGACTCATTTAGGAATTCCTAGCCCTCGCCGAGAGTAATTTTAGAAATATTATGTATAGCATCGTATCAGAAAACTTTATGTTAAGAGTTTATTATAACAGTAATCTTTTTCATGAGGTTATGACTTGAGTCTGATGGCGAATATTACACACTGTTTGTGCGAATAGCATCTTGTAAACGGTTTATGGCAGGAATATATCATTTTTCATTGACAATCAATTACCAGTGTGAACAACCACCACCCCCAAAAAAAATAATTACAAAAACTACAAATCCACTGAATGAATGCAAACGCCATACCAAATTTATTGCTTTTAAGTTCTTAATTCCCACTTGGTTGGTTGGTTGGTTGGATGGTTGTTAGATGACACGTTAACGTTCGCTTCCAGCGGATGTTGATATCGCAAACTAAAAGTCCCAATATATAGTAGTCGGTTACATATAGTAGCAAGATGGCTTGTCTGGAACACCTCATGCCAATAATCCAACTTGTAAACTCCACAACATTTAGTATGGCCCTCATATTAAATATTCGTTTGATTTATTCATCAGTTTAGTTTTCGTGTATTAATGTCAACTGCACTAAGGTGCTGAAATGTTCTTTTTAAGCATAGCCTAAGTCGACAGTTTCTTTGTCCCTCTTCCCCCAAAATACAAAAGCATTAATCCACACTACAGCTTACGATATAACAGTCATAAGATCGTCGAGATTTTTCATTCCGTAAGCTTGGGGAGCTCGAGTTTCTTTCAAGTCTTTGCCCTCGAGTTTACTCCCAGTGATATATTCCTTTCCAATTTTCTCTTGACACCATGTTAAGACTTTATCTAACACGGGCGTTTTCATTTTCACTAGAAGACAAATACCTTTTAGAATAACAAGTCCGTACGGTACGTCCTCGGTAAGAAACCTGTGAGTGAAATCTGGAACGAATTTCCCTTCCGATTCTTCCTCCATTGGATGAGGATATTTACCAAAAGCAGTATTAGTTTTAATGGCTTTAAGCAGGCTGCTATCATCTTCAATATTATAGCGGTATTCATCTTTCAGTGTGTCAAAAATATGAACAGCGTTACTCAGTTCCAGCTTTGGTTTCTGTTTGGTTATTTCTTTAGCTGCTAGCATTAATTCGTCACTGATATCGGAGATCAGCTTGGCTCCTTCTTCAGTCAAATCTTGGTATAGTAATGGCTTTTTGGACACAGGTTTACCATCCCATTTATGCCATTTTGCGTACATAATAGCGGTACCAATAATACATTTATCACTAAAGGCTGATTCTAAGAGGTTATTATATAGACGAAGTTCGGGGATTTCTCCAAAGACGTACTGTAAAACTTGGAGTGGATCCTTGCCATTCTTGCTGTTTCCTCTGACGACTGATATAGTTACAGATTCTTCTCGACTCAAGATCTTCACCGATTTTCCAAATTCCACGATACGCCCAGCATATGGTTGAGTGTTGACGTTGATGAAGCAGCATTTCTTTGCTTTTGACTTGAGACTATGATAACACTGTAGCTCAAACCCTAGCTGGCCCGGTAAACCAACGATACTCATATTTGCTTCTACATGAGGCACAATGGCGTCTAGGTACGTTTGTTGTAACTCGACTGGCACGGATAAAATTACCATATCTGCCTTTTTAAGAGCTCTAGCAGGATCACCAGTTACAACTTTTATCTTCACTTTAACGTCCTTTAGGTTCATATCGGCATCGAAACCTGTCAAAGTAAAATCACCCTCTTTGGCTGCTTTAGACCATTCTTCGCATTCTTCTCTGTCAAGCACCAGGACTGATAGGGTGGTATCTTTCCTGGAAGCAACCAGTCCTGCCAATACATGGCTTATATTACCAGATCCACATACTACCACTGTTATCCCACTATCTTTTGATGCCATCGTTAGTGATACTGGAATTAAAAAGACAATAGTCAAATTAATCATTAGCAGCTCAACACGCACGATCAGAATACCATCCTAGAGCTTATCATGTGAATTTGAATACTTGACCATAAATATGCCTCTTTTAAGACGAAGATCGGACCATAGACGTAACTTTCATTAATTTGAAATTGCTTAGATTTTATTGTCTAATACAAGTAGAGGAATCTTACCTAATGATTTCCTTTGTATGTTTTTTTTTTACTTCAACGTACAAACTAAATCTACTGCTAAATCTTTTGTTTAACTATCACCTCATTATCTCTGGAAAAATCAAATTGACAAAATATATTAATGTTGAAATTGTTAGAAACATCACATCGTCTTCACATTCACGAAGGTTTTCAGAAACATTTTGATAGTTCTATAGAAGTGAGACCTAATTAAGACCCATTTACCTTATTTATGACCAATTTAGCTTATGGACAATTTAGCTTGCGAACATTTTAGCTTGTGACCAAGTTGTGGATATTTTAGCTTGTGGCTAAATTTTCGGTAAAGACAAATTATTTTGTTATCAATAGTACAATCTTCAGTATATTTTTTATTATTTTTGGCAACGGGCCTTGAAGAGAAAATACAATTGAGGTTTAAATTCAGATTTCTAAAAGTTGGTCTTCTCATTGTTTATTCCTTTAAAATTTTTAAATCAACCTTATCTTTCCTCTTTCCATGTTAAAATAAACCGGATTTTTATCGGACAATGGTCAAGAAGTCTTAACACTAATATCAGACTGTATAAGAATACTATAATATCATGAACGCTGTCTGATTGGCGAATACATATTCAAATTAGAGATCCCATATTGTTCATATGGTACCAATAACAATATGTGCTCGGTTAAATGTTGATATCCCCAGTGAAATGAGGCATGTTATTAACACCTACACCTAGTCAAAGATATTTATGATACATACAGTATTCCTGTTACCAAAGTCTTGTAGACACGATTATCATGATTAGATTTGTATTGACATGACGTCTGGGTAACCGAGAATATCAGGAATACTTCAACTGGCTGTGTCTATTTTTGGCCAAGGATCAAATTACATCGACTGTGTTTCTTTAACAACTACCGATTCTCTACCTGCATAGGTAGCACAACAAGACAAATTTCAGAAATGTCTTGGAGATGGAAAATTTGTTTAGAAATGTTTTGATCAGAGATATGTGAAACCATCCCAAGATGTTCCATAAATCTTTATTTTATACGAGTCCATATGAAATGCAAAAGTTCAGAAACAATATCTATTCTCAAGTGTGATTAAGATGATGATAATAAAGGCTGACGTTTCACCTAATTTCATTTTATTTAGTATACCGATATTGTTTCTCATTTAAAATAAATTCTCACATAATCTGAATTAATTAAAAAAGAAATTCATAAAATAACGATTCTTAATCAAATTAAACGATAATTATAATAATTAAGATAGTACTTACAAGTGATTGTATATTGTATATCCTAAGAAAGGGAGGAACAATATTTACCAGTACCAAATTTTAACTTCACCACTCGTGCCAAACTTCACTCTCAGTCTCATACGGCACGCGTACCACGTGACTTGCAGTTCTTAATTGCAAACATAAAAATAGATTTCAGCGTACCTTTTACCTGGGAAGTTATATCCAGCCTTTCAATAGACCTGATTTACAGGTCCCATGATTATAGCGCTAGTGTAAACTATCCGATCAGAGAGCTAGTTCTGATAGTTCCACCAGCACTCTGAAAATTGCAACTGTTCATATACTGCCAGCAGTTACTTAATGTATGCAGTATTTAGAAATTAATTGGAGCTTAAATACGAATCGAATCGAGAACACATTCTCTAAAAATTAACAACACAAATAAATAAGATGCATATATTTTTATTTCCTAATGTATTTGGTAAATTGACTTGCAGGTTAAATTACTGTATTGTATTTTTACTGAAAAAAGAAAGATACAACTTGCATTATATTCCGAATATGAAGTAATTTTATATATCAGAGGTTACTGATCTGGTCCAGTATATTAACGACCAATCGTCTAATTAGGGTGACGACAATGACGATTAAACATCGCATATCAGTTTCTACCAGTTGCACATGGATTTTGACCATCCTGTTGATCACAAATGCCCAGATGAGAGCATGCTGAATGTAACGGCGACGAATCTGGTGAGATTAATTGAATCATCAGTCATTCTGAGAATTTAACTTTATTTTTAAAAATCTGTTGCTGAAAATCATCAGAAGTAGATTTAAAAGCCATGGTCTTTCTGCACAACCAATTTAAGAAAACTTTGCTATTCAAGACCCGTTTCGAAAGATAAAAATCTGCACAAAAAAAACAATTCCGTTAATCAAAAATCGCGTTCAGAGCATGACAAAATCGGGTGCAATAATTGTATAGCAGTGGATTTCATACAATGATACTATCTTGTGAGATAAAAACAATTTCGAAAATTGAGGTGATGTTTATATGCACAAATAGAATACCCCACCCTAAAAGTTTTTGACTATCCTGTCTTTGAAAAATTATTCAATAAATTGACTTACACAATATGGTGCTGAGCTGGCTGTGTCCAGACAATATTTACCTCTCAAACTCCGTGACACATGATACCCCATCCTGGCACCCGGTACGACACTTCCACTAGGACATGCATGTGATTGATATTGACAGGTGTTGATCGAGTTGGTAAAAAGGGTAGTTGCTCTCATGTGACTGCAGGCCATCTCTAAAAATGCTATGAAATAGATGACCAGAAACTTAAATGTTAGACTATTCTTGTGATACTTTCAGATGTTGCATACAACTGCTGTGCAGTTTTTTTGGCATTTAAGTTAATCAACTTTCAACTGAAAAATCTCCTTTGGAAGAGTCTTTTACTCTTCCTTTCAACCAATTAATAGAAAGACGTTTCGTGGATGTTGGTACACACGGTGAACACTCACGGAATTTTACAACTACATGTATACGCAATAAAGAATCTGTTAGGGATAGTACATAACTCATTGAAAAGCTGTATACTCAAACTAATTATTCATATCAAGGTTTGAAATACTTACAGCAACCGGGTTGACTTCGACCACCATTGGGATAAAAATCTATATGACCAATAGGCGTCCCAAAGGCTGAAAGCAAAATAATCACAAGTTTTGTTCTTTTTTCTACATATAACACTATGAACGGTAGCATTTTGTGTTTGATCATGCTATGGATGTAAAAGCTTGTAGCAGCTACATAGATTTACAGAAATCAAAAAGAGCCACATAACGACATATTGTTATTGGCAGCACATATTCCATACTATAAGATCTGTATTTGAAATTATTTTAATCAGTTTTCAAGACTTTCAGAATTTTACATCAAAATTCACTTAAAACTCTCAGTGACTTAAGGCAACGGGAACATATGAAGTGACTGTAAAACCAAACCTCAACAGTAATACGAGCACTGCATGATGAGGCCCAGAAGGCCGAACCAGCACCTGCAGGTCCGTAGGAAGCAATTTCATATTGGGGGGGCAAAATGTGCAAAAACTCATTCTCAAGGGGTTGTGTAGAATTCAAAGCTGCTCCTGCCTATATAAAGCAATTTTGCTTTCACTGGCCCTAACAACATACCACTAATTTCTTGTTTTATCTTTAAAAAAAAAAATTTGTATTGCTTCAGTCATTAATGTCAAAATTATTGGGGGGGGGGGGGGCGAATGCCCCCTCTGCCCCCCCTGTTCCTACGGGCCTGACCTGTCTATAGTTAATTATGTATAAAACTTACACAGTGTAAAAACAGTATTGGTATGCATAACATCTACAAAAGCACCATCTTCCTTGGCCAATCTATTCGCTTCGTCAGCAATGGCGAAATTGTAACCAGCAGGATCCAAACCAGTTATTCTACCTACTTTACTTCCAGTTAGAGCTGTAACTCGTTTACCAGTAAATCCTGCAGCATGAGCACCGAGACTGTGTCCAATGACATGAAAATTATCAAAATTCACTCCTTTATTTTCTTTCAGGGCTTTAATCAAATCGCCTGCTTTACTACCAACAGTTTTAGTGTTATCTGAAGACTGAGCGTATGTTGAAAATGCTCCATCTTTCCAATTCACTACAATAACATTCATTGAACCAGGCTAAAAAATAGAAATTACAACAATTTGAAAAAGTGGGCTTCTAGAGGCTTTAAAAGTGATGCTCTTTCCAAATCGTGAAATAGAATAAAAGATTAGACATACACACAATTATATAGGTTCTTTTAAAACTTGTTCAATACTTAGCTTGATATTAATGTCTCCATTTCCCAACCCTAGAACTAAACACACTTGCAATAAATAATAATTACCAGAGCTAAAAGTTCATTCTTCATAGGCGCAATATAGGACTGGGTCCCGGTATTCAGATAACCATGGATAATGAAGACAGTTCGAGCACCACTGATAAACCGACTTCCTAAATTGGAAGTAGAAATAGTTTCTGCTGAATCTTTATTATCCTTAGTGAACAGCCAAAAATCAACATTGAAATTCTGAGGTTGTATGAAACTTAGCCACCCTGAAAATAAAATAGTAATCTTTTAACAATCATATTTGTTTCTATAAAATGTTAATACAATAGACCTAAAAATACTCTAAAATATCATGAATAGTACCAATGCAGGAAGCAATGTCCATTGATCAACGAATCTGTTGATCGAGGCAGTGTAAAAAAAGAAATAAGAGTACAATTCGGATTCCAAAATGTAGACATATGCAAGTATATTTTGCTAAAGACAAAGACAAACAATTGCTTACCATAATTAAAAGGATACAGAAATCTTTTATTTGGTGCACCTGAAATAAAAAAAGTAAACAAAGTAATTCTTATCTTATCATCGAACCGAGGTTTTTAAATCTGTAGAAGAAGTAGGTGGGGTCTTTGAGATAAGCTGTTAACATTTCTTTTAGACATATTTTTACTGTGATTATTTGAGAATAAAATACCAGCAAAATGAACGCCGCTGGATCCCTCCACCCCAACACACACAAGAAAAAGATGCCCTCATCAGAGTGTTACCAACGCTGATCAGTGGCGGATCCAGGGGGGCGTAGAGGGCGTACGCCCCCCCCCCCACCTTTACTTTGTCTTTTTTTTGGTTTTTAAGAATGGGGAGAATACGACATCAAAAATGTCTAACCCATTAACGTTTACTATAAAACATACATGGTCCACGTCAAAAACCGTTAAATTAGTACAATTTATACTTATTCTATGTTTTTAAGCAAAAAAAAAGGTCAAAAATGTTTTCGCCTCGCTGCGCTCGGCAAAGCTTTGCATATACGCCCCCCTTTCCAAAATCCTGGATCCCCCCTGCTGATGTCTTACTTATTCACTAATACAGTGCACGATTTTCCCTCTATCATATGGTATGGAATTATCGGTTGACATTGCCTTAAAAAATTAATTAAGGGACGCAAGGCTCCATGAAGTAAAAGACTCCAGTTAGTAATCATGAACAGCGTAAAAAACTTACTATGAACTGCCACAAAGACACATACAAACAGAGCGACTAAAGTGGAGTTCATTGTGGAACTTATATTAACCTCTTCTAACAATCCTAAACACAATCTGTTTTATATAACTGGACAACACGTGCTTTCTTTTTTTATCTTGATAACGATTTTAATGGTTTGATTTTAAGATATTTAGTCCCTTATATATATTTTAATCCTTAGCTTATAACGCACCATTTCAGCTGCCCAAAGTATCTCAGATTCATCTATAATATCAGTTGATGTAAAGAGATGACGACACATCTATAATTCCCACATATCATGTCCAACCTGCACAAATCAGGCCCGTAGAAAGCTATTTCATATGGGGGGGGGGGGGGGGCAAAATGTGCAAAAACTCATTCTCAAGGAGGTTGTGCAGAATTCAAAGCTGCTCCTGCCTATATAAAGCAATTTTGCTTTCACTGGCCCAAACAACATACCACTAATTTCTTGTTTTATGTTTAAAAAAAATTTTTTGTATTGCTTCAGTCATTAATGTCAAAATTATTGGGGGGGCTGCCCCCCCCCCCCCCCCCCCCCCCCGTTCCTACGGGCCTGCAAATGAAAATATGCATGAGAATAAGACATAACATGCATCATAAGGTCACATTTCTACCAAGCTTCGGCGTCAATGACCCCGTCTGCGTTCAAATCTGCGTTTAAGTGTTTCTACCAAGCAATCAGGTCTGCGCTTTTCAGCTTTTCATATACTACTACATGTACGTGTATCGGCATTGATGACGTCAAATTCCAAAAATATTGTAATACATGTATATGGTACAAAACGCTGGCATCGTGATTTAAAATTGGGTGCAGGAGCGTTGGTTGCGTCCGAAGCTAGATGCGACGATGCTGCGAACTGCTGGTCGAAACACTTGCATGCCAGAACATAAAACTAATTTAAACACAAACGCTGACGCCACCGCTGAATCAGATACTTGGTGGAAACGTAGCGTAAAGCTTTAGTTTGATTACTAGCTAAACGGAAGTACGTGCATGTGGGAGTCTCAAATTCTAAGTCATCGACATTACCAATGATTAACTGATCTACATTTAGGCCCTGACCAATTTTCTGAAAATTATATATTAGAAACGGATCACCAATAGAAAAAATGCGAAAAATATTTCAGAATATAATAATTGTCTGAATGGCCAAAACATCGACTACACCTAAAACGTGTCGAATTACAATGTCGTCAATATATTAATGTACATATTTAATGGTGGCCTTAATTTATGTATGCATGGAAAAATCAAATACAATACAAAGTAAATATTCTTTGTTCGCACCAATTCAATTCATTTTATTTGCTCATTTGATTGATTTTATTCAAATCGATGTTCGATATTCGAGGTTAACACTACACTGTCTTCATGTGAAATAACGTTAGAATTTTAAGATGATAATTTATATTTTGATAATTTTATGTTTTGGAGGAATCAATGCTCAGACAGTAAGTTACTGGTATTTTATTTTGGTATTTTTTTCTTTAATGTAATTATACATAACGTACATATAAAATAATATTTAAACGAATCCTTGCTAATGTATAAGGCATGTTCTTACTCATCTTTTAGTGGAATGGAATAGTTTTTACATAAAAATCGCCAAGAATGGTGAAATTTGATCCCAAATTTTTGGTGAAAATCTGAAGAGGCAAATTTATATTGGAACTATTAGGCGAAAGACCATGCTTACACTTTTCAAAACACCTGGTGGTAGTTCTCTTTGGAGTATAAACCACTACTATATAACTATTGCTCTCGATTTTGCCATGATGTTGATGCGATTTTGATTAACGGAATTGTTTTGCTTGTATGGATTTTCATTTTTTTATACACAACACAAAAATATAAAATTTCCAATTTCTATGAAACTAATCAAGATTCCGGTCTGAATATATTTCCAGGAGATCACACTGAGCAATCCAGTAGTTAATATTGTTGAAACAGCAACTACCGATACTCAGATTGGTACAGTAGAAACAAACGAATCATCATGCAGTATAAAATCAAGTACACCAACTAAAGGACCTTTTGAACTCAGTGGAAGTGGATCATGTAAGTGTTTCTATGAGTACTATTACCATAGAATGCCAGATTCCTCGGAGAGAAGCGACCATTCCAGCTCGTTATGTTTCTACGATAATCACTGTTATTAATAATGCTTATATCGGGTATCACAATATGGTCATTTGACATCTTCACTAGAAATTTCAGACCAAATTGCTGGCAAATTAACACTATTTGGTCTTTTGGTCTGAAATTTCTAGTGAAGATGTCAAATTACTATATTGTGATGGGTGTGTAATATCAAAATTATAGCTCCCATACATTTTCCATAATATCATATTAAAGTGTGTTGCCACTTTTTTAGACCCACCCGATATAAGACAAAGCACCTCATTCGTTTTCTGAATACTGTAGTAACGTTTTTATAGAATAAACTTGGACAATAAAGTACATGTACATGTATATCATGCTGATAAAAATAATGTTAATTTCTATATGGACGAAGCATATAATTGATAACTATCTGTAACAGGTACAATTAATATACATGTAAATGTTTTTCAGCTTATGATGTGATGTTTAAATATGGTCGAGGTTATACTGAACTAGATTATTCCAAAACACCAACCTACACCCTTCATATCGAATGTGGATCGGAGACAAGAGAATTGGAAGTTGATGTCCATCCTAATTCTCCTCCTACAATAACAAACTGGCCTTATGGTAAGAACAAAAATATATCTTCTTATCTTAGAACAATTGACCATGCTTTTGAGTTAATTAAACTAGCTCTTCAGTTAGGGAGCAACATATATGAAATATTTACTCATTTATTGATATACTTCCTCAAACGAAAAGGTCATTAGCTGCTACCAATATATTGCCAATGTGTCCGTGCTGGGTTTTATTATTGCATATTACATTAATGTTGAAACAGAATTTAGTGATAACTCTGTAGGAGTATTCGCCAGAGAGTCCAAATAGCTAGCATCTATTCTTTGTAAGTCTTCAGTTACATTGAGGGAGAAACAATCACATTCCACTGCATACATTGTATCCTTTTTCGAAGCAAATTTTTTACGCACTAATCTCTAATTGGAAGTGTTAGCAAGTCCAGTTCTTGCTCTTTATTTCCAGTCACTCTTACCAATATCAAAGCAAAAGAAACGACAGAAGATGATGTCATCTATACAGTTTCAGCTAGCGATACAGATGGTGATACATTAAGCTATACAATGTACAGTGATCCAGACTTGGGATATTTCACCATTGATACAAGTTTGTCATAATAATTTATATTGAAGATCTAAAGATCTAACCATTGTTTGAGTTACAGATATAATATCGCCAGTGTTTTGACATGTATGTTTCCATATATTGGTGTACAAGGAAAAATCTTTCTTACATATATAGCTGTGGGTCACAATTAGACAAGCGCCTAGAATCTCTGATTTTATTAGAATATTTAAATAAGATCTTGCATAAAAAATGTACATATTCATAAGCCAAGTCTTAGTCTCTTGTCGTTTAAATTTCATTCTTATTTCAGCGACAGGAGAAATCTCAGCTGCTATAGATTTAAAACTAGCAACTGTCGATGTTATTCCATTGAAAGTTAATGTCAGTGATGGCACGAACACTGTTGGACCCTTTTCAATATTCGTCAGGCTGACAGGTAAACATATTAATATCATAGAACATTCTGTCTAGAACCAATGTCTTTCTTTACACGTCCAGCGTGACATTTCGTCTTATTAAAACTCTTACAATCAATTCGAATGGTAGCCTATACTGTTATCAAAGCAAATTCTTTCTAGAACCAAAATATTTTTTACACGTCCAGCTTGACAATTCGGCTTTTTAAACCTCTAATATAAATCAGTTCGAATGTTACTGTTCTATAAATACACCCTTTAATAATAAAATAAGTAAATATAACTTCCATATCGCTATACAATTTCAACAAAGAAGCCATTTTGTTTTTTATAATTTTTGTTTGTACGTTTATTTTTCAGATTTGAATTCTCGCCCAGAATTTACCAATATGCCCACCAACGTGAGTATTCAAGAAGATGCCGAAGCTGGGGACACATTGATACAGTTAACATACCAAGATGATGATCTGTTTGATTCAACTAATTTTGTACCAGTTTGTTCGGTTTTTCCAAATTCCGAAAATTATAAATTCGATTATGAAACATCCAGTAAGTTCACAAAGCAAGTGAAAACTTCCTATTGCTCTATGAAATTGATACTGTATCGAGTGGAGGGTCGTTTTGGAGAGCAGGGAGGAGTCACTATCACTATCGATAACTGGGTGAATCACAACCAAAGCCTATCAGGTTAATTGAAACATCAGTGGACAAACCATTAACTGTGACTCGAGTTATACGGTCGTATTCTGAAAGTTGGACAGTTTTCATGCTTGAAAAGTACAGAAATTAATCATTTCCAATTCTTTTTATTCTAAAATCGAACGCAGAAAATTTCAAACTAAAAGGATTTTGGCGAAGGGTGAAGACGATTGCTAACTTAGGATTCAACATTCTTGATCACCAAGAATTATCACAAAGTCTTTTTTTTTCAGCCAGAAAATTGAAATTGGCCGAAGTTCCAGATGGTGATACATTACTGGATTTCGAGACTACACAATTCTATAATATAACATGTAAGATTAATGATGGGTACCTAGATAATGAAGGTGATTATATCAACCTCTATGTCGAGAACGTCAATGAAGAACCAATTTTTAACCAAGAACTTTATACCTGTAACCTTTACGAGTCGGAGGTATGTGCGCTTTGTGTTTTGCATACTGACTGTATGCTTACAAGTTCAATTTCAGAAACATGGCATGTGAGTTTCACCAAGAGAGAAAAAAAAACCTATATTTTACAAGCAATATAATGCCCTAAGAAGATCCTTTCCATCATCTGGTTCTTGACCAAACCTCTTGGCATTGACCTTTCTCGGATTATCTGAACTCATTTACCAGGCATGTAAGAACTCATTGGTATCGTTATAATGACTTAGATAATATCATTTTTTTTTATTTGTAGGCAGGTGTATCGACATGCGATCTACCAATGACAATAACAGAACCAGAGGACCAGACATATGACACAATCCTTCTGTCTGGGAACAACAGCGACCGATTTGCTCTCACTACAGACAACGACCAGCTGACGTTTCAGACCACGTATGATGTTGATGATAATGCCATGCCTGATCAAGTTATGTTGACGGTCGGAGCTGTTGATAGCCAAGGGAAGACTGGAACATCGAAGATTCTTGTGAATATCAGAGATGTTAATGACAATGCTCCTGATTTCGGGTCTGTTGAACCAACGTATTCTGTTGGTGCTGACACTTCTTTAGGTAAGTTTGCTCCAGGGTGGTAATACATTAATACCGGGAAATAAACATTCAAAACTACTTATTGCAGAGCGTTCAATTTGTCGAACGCACTGCTTTGGTTTGCAATTGACTATTTGCAGTGCGTTCGATAATTCGATAGTTCGGCTATTTTTTGCAGTGCGTTTGATTTTGAACGCACTGCTTTGTTTTCAGAATTTTTTTTTTTTCGCTCAGCCAAAACTGTTAATGTCACATAGACACTGATGCGATTTTCCTACTGTACTCGAAAAACTAAATTTTTTAAATGTTATTTGATGCATTTTTGTCTTGCCGAAAATGACGTAGGACAAAAAAGCGAATTTTAGAATTTTCCATTTAACGGCTCGATTTTTCATCCAATTTTACTCGGATTTGTTTAGGTTACTTCTTTAAACTAATGTCTACAATACGGCTTCTTCAAGCAATTGAAATTTTTTACTTTTGTCCATAACTTTTTTTAGTTTTAATTATAAAAATGTTTCAACTTCTACAATTTTGATTTGATGAATCTGAAAATAAAACGACATATAGGCGAATTGCCTATTATGATTGTGAACATAATGCTAATTTCAAAATTTCGATATCACTTCCGGTTTTGACGAAAATGGCTCTTAAAATTTAAATTTCAACTTCTGGAATTTTGAAAATATGTGAATTTTTTTTTCTGAAATATATCACAATTCAAAAACAATGAATCAAAAAAATTTGACCCGGAAGTAACAAATAAACCGCCATATTGATATGACAAACTTTTGTAAAACTCAAAATGGGGCCTCAGGATTATGAGCGGAATTCGTAATTGTAGTATTTTAGGACAGCCAGTCGATTACCAAAAAAAAATGATTAATTTTTTATTTTTAATACTGCCTTTTTGTTATTTCCGGTATAACGTTTA
This sequence comes from Lottia scabra, assembly GCA_029955415.1. Classification (NCBI taxonomy): domain Eukaryota; kingdom Metazoa; phylum Mollusca; class Gastropoda; family Lottiidae; genus Lottia; species Lottia scabra. The sequence goes on from JARJEI010000009.1 coordinate 11,847,992, forward strand.
AAGTAATTGCCAAAATTTCAAAGACTTGTGACCTTGACCTTTTATGACCTTGCAACCTGAAAAAAAGGTTATTGCCCTTGACTAGATCTATCCAATGAAATATCCATTTTCGTTGTCCGATGTTTACTTCCGGTTCTATATCCATTTGAAATTAGCGATTTTTAACTTTAAACAACTCTGTCACGTGACCCAACTAACATAAGTCACAAACTCTTATATATTCTTAGTGTGCTTAATTTACTCTTTCCAGTGATATATAACACTTTATGTTTTAATGAAAATTGCGCGAATTAAAATTTTCAAATTTTGTGCAAAGTTTTATTGTAACTGTGCGTGTTTTTTCGAATTTTATTTTGACCGTCCTGAAAACTTACAGGTAGATAGACATTTTGATTGCAAACTCAAATTTGTTTTCAAAATTTCGATAACACTTCCGGTTTTGACGTTATTCGCTTTTTAAATTTAAAATCTAACTTCCGGAATTTTGAAATTATTTGAATTTTTTTGTTTGCAATATATTTGAAATGATACTATATAAACAATCAATCAATGAAATTTGACCCAGATGTAAAAGATCGGCCGCCATTTTGATATGACCAACTTTTGTGAAATTCAAAATGGGGCCTCGGGGTTATGAGCGGAATTGGTAACTGTAGTATTTTTGGACAGCTTAGTCGATTGCCCCAAACAGTACGTGATTCGATTTTGATATAAGATCCTCTTTTTTTTGTTATTTCTGGTATATTTTTTTTAATTGCCAAAATTTCAAAGACTTGTAACTTGTGACCTTGACCTTTTTTGACCTTCTGACCGGAACAAAAGTTTTTGACCTTGACCAGATCTATTCAATGCTATATCAATTTTTGTTGACAGATGTTTACTTCCGGTTTTATAGCCATTTGAAATCTGTGATTTTTATCTTTAAACAGCTCTGTCACGTGACCTAATTATCGTCACAAATTCATTTATATTCTTAGTGTGCAAAATCTACTCTTTCCATTGATATATAACACTTTATGAGTTCATTAAAATTGCGCGATTTAAAATTTGAAAATTTTGTGCAAAGTTCCATTGTAACTGTGCGTGTTTTTTACAAATTTTATTTTGAGCGTTCTGAAAACTTCCAAGTAGATAGACAGTTTGATTACAAACTCAAATCTGTTTTCAAAATTCCCATATCAATCTAACTTCGAGAATTTTGAAGATATTCGAAATTTTTTGTTTTCAATACAGTTAATTTTTTTTTCTTTTTTCATCAAAATATTGTTGTCATTTTTATTATTTTTTTTATAATTTCCTAAATCTGAAAATCGAGTAGCCGAAATCCGAGGAGTTTTTGTTGTGGGGGTGAGGGTGAGAGGTGGATTTTGAAACTTTATTAAAAAAAGCAGAATGGCCCTTTAAGTAATTCTAATCTATTAACTAAGAGTTAGATTCGTTCAATCTGACATCGAGTTATAAACTTGTAAAGCAAAGTCATATGTGGGCTAAGTATTTTAGTAGTACGAATCAACAGGTGTTGTAAAATGACAGGGCCTACAAAGGGTTTCTTTATTAGAGAGCTCTACGTGTGAACGGAATAAATATACGTCGGCGCGTAATTTGAATCATTCATTCTTTGGCTTTTGGAAGAGATAGTAAAGTTAAGACTGAGATATTCTAACTTCTATGGTAGATCTTAGAGTTCAGTACATACTATAGTGCCATTGATGAAAATAAAGTTTTTATATATTTGAATCTGTCTTCAAATCATTGTGTCTTGGGAATAAGGATAACCATAGCAGTCAGTCAGTCTCTGGGCATACCTAGCCTACCGCCCTATAGGAATACGACAACAACAACGCATAATAGGATAGCAACCAGCCCTATTACACCCCAGCTTACTAATACTCCGGTCTAAACAATACTCATAGAATTCATGAGTTTCAGTTAACAATCTTTATGAACCTTTTTGACCAAAAAGACTTTAAGTATTAACATATTAACCAAATGAAAACCTAAATGATATCAGTGTTAATTAAGAATTTTAACAAGTTTGTGCTTCTCGCTGTATACTAGTATTTCATCATATTTGAAATTATGGCAATTTAGTTGGTTATTCACGCAACGCCTGACAATGACCTCGTGAAAAAAGAGACTTCTTTTAGATATTTGGCTTGGTAGAGGTAATCTAATTAAAATTAGATTACATTTCGTTTCGGTTATTTTGTGAGTGTCGAATCCACCCGCGATCTTGAAGGTAGTTTTTGATTGGCTGAAATTTTCGTCACCAGAAGATGCTCGCCTTATATAAGTGGTTAGATTACACGGAGTCGACAATCAAAAAATAACCGAAACGAAATGTAATCTAATTTTAATTAGATTGCCGTAAATACGATAGTAGATTGTCTTACCTTCAACACCCGTCAGTATCGCTCCATATATTACCAACATCCAGAACATCTCCATAGTTAGAAGTATATCTACACAATGTTTCTAAATATCTAAGCTCTACAATAAAATGTAGAAAATTGTTAACAAAACTCTTCAAATTCATAATCATCAAGAATTACTGTTAAGTCGCCATCTTAATCAATGTCGCCCATATAATAGAAATCTTCCGATGAATCAAGACAAATAGTTTGTTGCAAATAATTCACTTCAAATGTAAGAAATCTTTTTATGATTATCAACGTTTGAAAAAGTCAAAAGCACGATTTTCAAATCGCTCTTAACGCAGTATTAATAAATTCAGGAGTAGTGTGTTTTAAAGTGGTAATAATTTAATAAATACATATATTACATACATGTGTAAAACTATGACAGCCAATCATTGAATACAAGCCCATGTAATAATTGAATCCATATTCAACGGTCATTGAATACGGTCGGAACTATTTTTTCTACTGACTCGCGAATGACGCCATCTTGTTTTTTTTTATCTCACTTAGAATATTCCCAGTTGCATTACAAGTTTCAATTTAAACAAATGATGATGAATTAAAATAAATTCTTAATCTAAAACATGTCCAAACAAAAATAGTCTACAAAACCCATAAAGAACACCGTAATTAATGTTTTTGAAAGCAAAATAGCTTTCGTTACGTATTGAACGGCATTGGGAATTCCCTATGACGTCACGATTTGTTTGTAAACATTACATTCCAGGGGGTATCCCACAGTCGAGTACATGACCTCAGGTCATTATTTTGAAACAAATTTTCATAAATATGACGAATTATTTGTATTGTTTGAATAAATCCATAATCAACGATAGTGTATGTAATAAAAGTAGAACTGCACACGAGTCTATAGGAATTCAATATTGCTACGCACACTCGTGATATCCCTACGCCAAGCCTCTCATGCAATATTGAATTCCTATAGACTCGTACGTGCAGTTCTACTATTATATCTTACCTATAAAATGTGACTGTATTTTGTAACTGTATGGCGGTGTTATTTATACAGTTATATTGTTGTTAGACACATAATTAACTTTTATCATTTTATTCTGATAAAAAAAAAACACATCGTCATAGTGATAAGCACAGATATCATGCAGTAACTCGACAAGTCTGGAGGTACCCAGAGATATACAGATATGGTAGGTCATATTCGATGTTGTACTTGGGTCATTCCAGCTCAAATCAACAAACTTGCGCCCAGCACCACCTTCGATTTTTTCTTCTTTTGAGTAGTTGCTGGTATGGATGAAATATGAGGAACCTGAAAACTTCTTACGACAATTCGTTTTCCGGATATAGTGACCTTGATTTTCACTTAGAAAAATGGCAGACACGAGAGAGGCGCTAGAGAGGGGCATAATTTGCCGATGCAACACCTATAGGGTCCGAAACATTGTGTCTTGGGTAATTGTTTGTTGGAGAATCTAAATCTGATATCAGAAAGCTTGTAAAAAAAATTTTTGAGATAATTGGTCCTGAAAATGCAACTTTGTTCATTTGGGATCAATTTTGGAGGGAGTCATAATAAAAAATTTTTCACTTTCTTTCAGTGCAGAAAAGTAGGACGTAAAACTCCATTCATTTCATTTTCATTTTTCACTTCCTTTCAGAATATCCCACATACACGATTTAAGAAATTGCGAACACGATTTAAGTCAAGTTGAAAACATCGTGATGATTGGTGCTCGACCATGTGTTTCTGTTTTATGCAAATTTATTGACCAAATACGACCCTCATACGACCAGGTTGATGTTCATCGATGGTTGGTGGTGAAAGATGTTTTCCTTTGGAAGGTTTTGCTTGGAGGAGCTTCCTTTTCCACCGCCATAGGTTTCACAAATTTGACACAACCCCAAACTTTAAGTATGGTGAAGATACATCCAAAACTATTTATATGAGCAATATCATTGTAGGGTCTCAATGACTTGTGACTAAAAACAGATTGATCAGTATGTACAGTGCAAAGAGACGCAATCGTAAAAATGAACAGTTTTCAAAGTTCAACATTCGAAATCAGAAATACAATATGGCGAATGCAGTGTAAAAATAGCAATACATCTCAAAGTGTCGTTGGAATGGCTTGTAGCATTTTCTGGGGTAGGTTTTCGGGGCCATTTTTCTCGTCTTACTTAATATTCTCAAAAAATGATATTTTACATAACAGATTCTCCAGCCGAAATCTAAAATCATGCAAGAAGATATCCATAAATGAATAATTTGGCACATTGTCACTAATTTATTTATGTCTAACATTAAATTTATACACTATCTGAATCACTAATCTGAAACCTTTAATTGATATTATTCAAACATATCTGTTTACATAATCTATGTATCATACTCGTGTATCAAGCAATAATATCAAATTAGGCTACCTACATCCTACACATATTGTGTTCGAAAACTTAAAGCGATAGCCTACTACCTCTTAGAATGAAGAAAAAAAAAAAAAAAACTTGGTCAATAGGAGTATATATTATATATTCATCAAGGGTCAAACCTAGTGGCATAACTATAAAACAGATTACCTAAATAATTTTATAAATCCAGAAAACTATGGTTAAATACAAAAATTAATAAATCCCTTAATCCAAATTAAGGCATTTATCAATAATAATCTGTAATTGAATGGAAAATTACATAGTTTTATGGGTTTTTTTTTTATTCTGTTTGTATACTTTGGACACTGTTGATTATTATACAATTAATGACTTTTGTGAGGTTGACATGATGATTTATCAACCTGAAGGGTGTAATATTTACCGAGGCCAATGGCCGAGGTGAATATTGCATCCCTGAGGTTGATAAATCCCATGTCAACTGAAACCAAAAGTCATGAATTGTTTCATTGAATGCCAATCGGTGTATTCGCTTTATCGTCAAATTTAGCAAAGGATGTCGAATCCATAGATATCTTATAATCACTTCATCTTCAAATAAACGGGCATTTTGACGAAGTCATTTATGTATGTTTGTGGCGTGATCTATTCCGTTTACAAATTATTAAATATTCGTAGTTTGTCTTATCTATTCTTTCATAATATGATATGTAACACTTTATGTAGATCTATGAAAATTGCGCGATTAAAATTTTGAAAAGTTCCATTGTAACTGTACGTGTTTTTTCAAATTTTATTTAAATGTTCTGAAAACTTGCGAGTAGATAAACATTTTAATTGCAAACTCAAATCTGTTTTCAAAATGTCGATATATCTACCGGTTTTGACGTTATTGGCTTGTAAAAATGAACTAGAATAAAATATTTGTTGTCTTAATGGTTAAATTACGGTGCTCTACCTTCAACTTGTAATTGACTTGAGTTTTGGCGATACTAATCTACAGAAAAAGAACATCGCCCAAACGCATAGAATTATTGTCAAAACAGTTGAAAGGAGAGAACTACTATTTCAATTGTAATTGTAAAACTTGATTAAAGCTATTATGCATTAAATACGCTAGAAAAAATAATGTTTTTAAAAAATAAGTCAAGCCATCCGCCATTGGTCGCCATATTTACTACTTGTTGAAGAAATATGGCCGCCACCGATCGACTATAGAGCCGATTAAGCTAGGCCCTTCAGTCAGTTGATATACACATATCTGACTGTTAACATCGATAATAAGCGCTTACTACGAAACAAGCTAAAACTAGCGAAGTAGCGAAGAAGAAATTTTGCTATTGTCGAAAACAAATCAATCATTAATTTTATAAGCATTCAGACCACAAACAGTTACAATTCTGATAGATAAAGAAATCTCACTAGTTTTTACTTTTCTAATGTTCACATTTTCGTAACCATTTGCTTTGTTCCTTATGATTTATGAAAGATTTCCAGGATGACGCACTGCCCAGCGCCGTTTTGGTACGGCTCTAGTTTTTTTTTTTCGAATTTTACACTCGCTATTTTAGTAAGAAGGCAACATGCCACATACAGATTTGCTCAATTCCCTACGATAAATTGTTGACCATGAACTATTAAATATAAATTGGTGCCATTTTGACAAACCGGAAATGAGGTAGAACAAAAAACACAATTTTGGTTTTTTGAATCTCACGTCTCTATTTTTGATCCGATTTTTATCAAACTGCTTTGAACTGTTTTCTATAACTGTCCGCTACTAAATAAAGGTTTTAAACTTCCTCAATTTTGACTTTTAGTTGACTATTTTCTTAAATTTAATTTTTGCGTTTTTTCCAACTTCTACAATTTTATTTCGTTCGATCTGCAAATTTGCAGGTGTATAGACATTTTGATTCTAAACCAAATGCAGTTTTCAAAATTTTGATACCACTTCCGGTTTTTACGTAATTAGCTTGTAAATTTAAATTTTCAACTTCCGGAAATTTGAAGATATTTCAAATTTGTTTTTTTCATTGTATTATAATTTGTTATAACAACAATTTGAAATAAAAAAAATCCGACCCGGAAGTAACAAATCATCGCCATTTTGATATGAGTAACTTTTATAAAATTAAAAATGAGGCCTCAGGGTTATGAGCGGCATCCGTAACTTTAGTATTTTTGGAAACAACAATAGATTGCTAAAAAAGTCTAGCCGCCGATTTTTGAATTTTGATTTCAATTTGTTTTTTTTTTTTTTCGTTTTGATTTTGTATGCAATTACTAAAACTTTCAAGGCTCATATCTTTTGACATTGACCGTTGGTGACGTTGGTACCTGAACAAAAGTTATTGCACTTGATGAAATCTATCCAATGATATATTCATGTTTGTGATCCGATGTATACTTCCGGTTTTATAGGCAATTGAAATTTGTGATTTTTGACTTTAAACAGCCCTGTCACGTGACCTAGCGTAAATACGTCAAAAATGATTTAACAATCATATTATGCGTAATTTGCTCTTTCCAATGATGTACGACAATATACACCTAAATTAAAATTGCACGATTTAATATTTGAACATTTTGTGCAAATTTTCATTGTAACTGTGCGTGTTTTTTTCAAATTTTATTTCAATCGATCTGAAAATTTACAGATGGAAAGATATTTCGATTGCAATCCAAAATCTGTTTTCGAAAAATTGATACCACTTCCGGTTTTGACGTAATTAGCTTGTAAATTTGAAATTTCAACTTCCGGAATTTTGAATATATTTGAAATTTGTTTTTTTTGCAATATTTAACATTATGGTATATCAATAATTTGAAATAAAAAAATTTAACCCGGAAGTTACAAATCGGCCGCCATATTGATATGACTAACTTTTGTAAAACTCAAAATGGGGCCTCAGGGTTATGAGCAGAATTCGTAACTTTGATATTTTTGGAAACTACAGTCGATTGCATTTAAAGCATTGTTAATCGATTTTTGATCTTCTGGTTTGCCTTTCTTGCACTTCCGTTTTATTTTTTTCAGTAATTACCAAAACTTTCAGGGCTCATATCTCGTGACCTTGACCTTTGGTGACATTGTGACCTGAACTAAAGTTTTTGCCCTCCATGAGATCTATCCGACTATGTATTCATATTTGAAGTCCGATGTATACTTCCGGTTTTGTAAGCAAATCAAATTTGCGATTTTTTTACTTTACAAGTAACATCCAAGGTTTCGCTAATTGTGGTAGCTTTCTTTGTCTAGAAATAATACCAATACAAACCCTTTTAAAAACAGTTTTTAAGTAATTCCTAAACTGTTACGCACTGCTCAGAACCATGCAAAGCCTATGGATCTAGTTTTTTTGCAGTGCGTTCGATAATCGAACGCACTGCATTGTTTTGCAAACGGCTATTTTTTGCAGTGCGTTCGATAATCGAACGCACTGCATTGTTTTGCAAACGGCTATTTTTTGCAGTGCGTTCGATTCTTCGAACGCACTGCATTGTTTTGCAATTGACTATTTTTTTTTTTTTTTTCGTTTTCTGGTCTCGCTATTTCGGCATGAAGGAAGCTTGTCACACTAAATCTGACACGATTTCCCTCGATAATTTGCTGCTCATTGTGGCTTAAATGTTAAATGACGCAGTTTTGTCCAACCGGAAATGAGGTATCACAAAATGTCTATTTTCGGTTTTTTATCATTTTTACCTACAATTGTCAACCGATTTCGATGGAATTTGTTTGGTTTATTTCAGTTATGTCATTTCTACACGATAACCACTAAAAAAATTATAATTATTGATTTTTGACGCTGAATTTTGCAACTTTTTTTTAACGCTTTTTTCAACTTTCACAACTTTATTTCGATCGCTATGAAAACTTCTAGGCATATAGACATTGTTATTGCGAACAAAACTGTGTTTTCAAAATTTTGATATCACTTCCGGTTTTGACGTCATTTGCTTGTAAACTTGAAATTTTAACTTCCGGAGTTTTGGAGATATTTGAAATTTTTTTTTTGCATTATGTTAGAATTTGTCATCATAAAAGATATTTATAATAAAATTTGACCCGGAAGTAATATGTCAGACGCCATGTTGATGTGACTAATTTTTATAAAACTCAAAATGGGGCCTCAGGGGATAATCGGATTTGCACAATTTTGGTGTCTATGAAATCCTTAGTCGATTGCCACCAACCTTATGACAGCGGATTTTTTAATTTCGATTTAGATTTTTTTCTATTTCCGGACAAAGAATTTCAGTAATGACAGAAACTTTCAAGACTCATATCTAGTGACCTTGACCTTTGATGACCTTTTGACCTGTACACAAGTTATTGCCCTTAACGAGATCTATCAAATGGTATATTCATTTCCGATTTCTGATGTTAACTTCCGGTTTTATGGCCATTTGAAAATTGTAATTTTTAACTTTAAAGAGCGTTGTCACGTGACCTAATAAACATACGTCACAAATTTTCATACATATTTACTATGCTAAATCTGCTCTTTCAAATGATATGTAACACAAAATGTTTGAATCAAATTTGCGCTTTTTTGGAAATTTGATTTTGATCGATCTGAAAACTTACAAGTAGATAAACAATTTGATAATGAACAAAACAATATTTCTGAAATTTTCATATCACTTCCGGTTTTGACGTCATTTGTTTGTAAACTTGAAATTCTAACTTCTGGAGTGCCCGAATTATTAGAAAGTTAGAAATGGTCATCAGAAAAGATATAGATAAAATCCGACCCGAAAGTACTATGTCAGGTGCCATGTTGTTGTGACTAATTTTTATAAAACTCAAAATGGGACCTCAGTGGATAATCTAATTTACATTATAACGGTGTCTATGAAATCCTTAGTCGATGGCCAACAACCTTGTGGAAACTGATTTTTTAATTTCGATTTCGTTATATTTCTGGAACAAGAATTTTAATTTAGACTGAAACTTTCAAATTCAAAGCTATTTCTAAATCTATTGGTTCAAATGACCAGGAAGTATTAGCCTGTATGCTTCAAACAAGTGTAACACACCTCGAGAGGATCATTTTTATATATCTGACAATATGTAAGAGACTACGCTGTAGTATTACAACGTATCATACCCTCAACATATCATACGATACATGATCAATACAACAACATCTAGAAAGTTACAATTTACCATAGTGTTTCTTTTAACGCTTCTCACTGGTCAGAGTAGTATTTTAAAATGTTCAAATGCAGTTTTCTCCCTTGAACTGAAAAATGTTTGTTGTCTGTATGTTTAAATTCAGTTCTCTCCCTTCAACTGACAATGCTTAACTTGACTTTTTTACATTGTAACTTGCATTTTTAACGTTTTAAATTATGTACTAAAAAAGATAAACAAAAAGTCTAAAAGAAGTAGATAACGATCCAATGCCAAAAGAAGAAAATCCGTTCTAAAAATCTGGTTCTGTCATTTATTAAAAAACAAGTTTTAAAATTGCATGTCTAAAAACGTTGACCATTAAAATGTTTTCTAAAAAAATAATAATATAGAATTTTGGCTATGTTTAATATAAAATGATAATATATGAGCTGCGCTGCGAACTTACCTGTATGGAAGTTAGCAGTCAGTATTCTGATGTCATTTATGGAACATATCAACAATTGGCTCTATCATAAGTAGGGAGCCGCGGTGGCACAGTGAGATAGACGCTTGCTCGCTATGCTGAAGGTCCAGGGTTCAATCCCGGCATGGGTCGAAATAATGCCTTCTGATTTTTCAACCCGGTTTCACCCTCTCAATGATGCATTTCGGAGGAGCTGACATGGAAAAAGCGCCTAGTCGTTCGGATGGGACAATAAACCGTGTGTTATTGGCTGTGAACGTTAAAGACCCCTCGACAGTTGGAAATCGAAAATAAGAGCAGGATAATGCCGCTGTACTAGCGAAATTTCCCCCATTGCACACTGCATGGCGTTTGCCCGTCCTCAGTTAGCCCATATAGGTGAAGAAAAGTAGGACGTAAACTCCATTCATTTCATTTCATTTCTTTCATATGTATGATAATGCATATAAAAAATATTAATAAATATTCTCTAACAATTCTACTTCCAATGATGTACAAAAATGAACATAAGTAGTAAATATTAACCTCTCAGAGGTTGATATTAGAAATAACCAGAGGCCGAAGGCCGAGGGTTATTTCTAATATCTAACCGAGGGTAAGAGGGTAATATTTAACATACACATCGACATCGCTTTTAACCCACCCCTACATAAAATCATACCTATAATCTACAATGACCTCTTCCATATCATCCTGTGTTGATTTAGTAGATTTGTACTCACTGAGTACTATTATGCACGTGTAGATATAACACGTGACACAGTACAAACAACATGAACATGTAGTCAACAATTAATGGCCGTGATGTGAATTAGTTATTGCAAGCCAAGTAATAGAAAAAGTGCTGGATTTACATCGAATTCGGATGAAATATGGACAATATTGGATTATATATTTAGAAAAACGGTATAGTTCATGGATAAATCGAATGCAGAAGAACATGTGCACAATCCTGGTCAAATTTTAAGTTTCTTTGACATCAAATAAGCGGTTGAAATATGAAATTACAGCAATATTGGGATTACATGGAAAACAAGGCGTGAATATTTTCCTGTGGACTGTTGTGGAATTTTATAGGGGATTAACCCAAAATTAGCATCAAAGCCCAAATATACAGGATGGAATATACCATAGTGAAAGGGAGATTTGTCACAATCAATCCATGTGTCGCTTATAATTATTGGATTACATTCTATGACATATTATGGGAAAATAAATCAAGACCCCGTGTGCTACGGACTGTGCACGTTATAGTTCCCTCAACAGTATTAAAATGAGGGTGGACTCTCTGTCCTGGCAAAATGTTCCCTTGCACACTGCAGGTGTTTGTCCCTCCTAATTTATTTAGCCCAGTAGGTGTAGTGAGAAGTAAATATCATTCCATTTCATGTTTGGTTTAAATTGTAAAAACTCTTGTTTTCTTCAAAATTGTGAACTGTTGATAATGTGATATAAAATATGTACTAAAAAAAAATTGGACAAAATAGTGTTTATCTAATTCTTGATGGTGTCACACAATATTGGACATATCACCCCAGTGATGACGTCATCAGCGGGTGATATCGGATATCATCTACAGGGACGATATCAGATATCACCCTCTGATGACGTCATCACCGGGTTGTTATGTTCAATATCGTGTGACAACATCAAAGAGAAAACTTTCCCGAGGTGTGTATATAAAAACAACGACTTTTTAATCAGATGACTTTTCACTACCGAACATACGCTTGTTATTCCATTTTTCACTACTGAACGTGGACTGGTCATTCTACTTTTCACTCCCGAAACAATTTATATGCCGATATTTATGTTCTGTAAATTTCGCAATATGGATAGAAAATGTAACTTTTCACCCATGGACGAAACCGGATGCGCACTGCTCGGTACCGTCGCACGGTTCTAGTTTTTTTTTTTTTTCGAATTTTACACTCGCTATTTTAGTAAGAAGGCAACATGCCACATACAGATTTGTTCAATTCCCCACGATAAATTGTTGACCATCAACTATTAAATATAAATTGGTGCCATTTTGACAAACCGGAAATGAGGTAGAACAAAAAACACAGTTTTTGTTTTTGGAATCTCACAGCTCTATTTTTGATCCGATTTTTATCAAACTGTTTTGAACTGTTTTCTATAACTGTGCGCTACTACATAAAAGTTTTAAACTTCTCCAATTTTGACTTTTAGGTGACTATTTTCTTAATTTTAATTTTTGCGTTTTTTTCAACTTCTACAATTTTATTTCGTTCCATCTGAAAATTTGCAGGTGTATAGACATTTTGATTCTAAACAAAATGCAGTTTTCAAAATTTTGATACCACTTCCGGTTTTTACGTAATTAGCTTGTAAATTTAAAATTTCAACTTCCGGAAATTTGACGATATTTCAAATTTGTTTTTTTCAATGTGTTATAATTTGTTGTAGCAACAATTTGAAATAAAAAAATCCGACCCGGAAGTAACAGATCATCCGCCATTTTGATATGAGTAACTTTTATAAAATCAAAAATGGGGCCTCAGGGTTATGAGCGGCATCCGTAACTTTAGTATTTTTGGAAACTACAGTCGATTGCTATAAAAGTCTAGGCGCCGATTTTTGAATTTTGATTTCAATTTTTTTTTTATTTCCGTTTTAATTTTTTGTGCAATTACTAAAACTTTCAAGGCTAATATCTTTTGACCTTGACCTTTGGTGACCTTGGTACCTGAACAAAAGTTATTGTCCTTGATGAAATCTGTCCAATGATGTATTCATGTTTGTGATCCGATGTATACTTCCGGTTTTATAGGCAATTGAAATTTGTGATTTTTGACTTTAAACAGTCCTGTCACGTGACCTAGCGTAAATGCGTCAAAAATGATTTCACAATCGTATTATGCGTAATTTGCTCTTTGCAATGATATACGACAATATACACTTAAATTAAAATTGCACGATTTAAAATTTGAACATTTTGTGCAAATTTCCATTGTAACTGTGCGTGTTTTTTCAAATTTTATTTCAATCGACCTGAAAGTTTACAGATGGAAAGATATTTCGTTTGCAATCCAAAATCCGTTTTCGAAAAATTGATACCACTTCCGGTTTTGACGTAATTAGCTTGTAAATTTGAAATTTCAACTTCCGGAATTTTGAATATATTTGAAATTTGTTTTTTGCAATATTTAACAATATGGTATATCAACAATTTGAAATAAAAAAATTCAACCCGGAAGTTACAAATCGGCCGCCATATTGATATGACTAACTTTTGTAAAACTCAAAATGGGGCCTCAGGGTTATGAGCGGAAATCGTAACTTTGATATTTTTGGAAACTACAGTCGATTGCATTCATAGCATTGTTAATCGATTTTTTGGTCTTCTGTTTTGCCTTTCTTGCATTTCCGTTTTATTTTTTTCAGTAATTACAAAAACTTTCAAGACTAATACCTCGTGACCTTGACCTTTGGTGACATTGTGACCTGCACAAAAGTTTTTGCCCTCGATGAGATCTATCCGACTATGTATTCATATTTGTTGTCCGATGTATACTTCCGGTTTTGTAAGCAAATCAAATTTGCGATTTTTTACTTTACAAATAACATCCAAGGTTTCGCTAGTAGTGGTAGCTTTCTTTGCCTAGAAATAATACCAATACAGACCCTTTTAAAAACAGTTTTTAAGTAATTCCTAAACTGTTACGCACTGCTCAGAACCATGCAAAGCCGATGGATCTAGTTGTGGGACTTTGCTTCCGCAAAGTCCCAGTTTGTTTTCGAAATGTTTTTTTTTTTTTTTTTTTTTTTTTTTTTCGTTTTTTACACAGGGCACACAGCCTAAACTGCAACAGCTGCAGCAACCTTTTTACAACGCTATATGTTACTTTTTTTCGAGGTATTGCATAAATATAAATTGAAACATTTTTGCAAAACGAAAGTAGTGCATTTGCAAAATGTGCAAAAAGTGGTTTTTTGGGCCTGGAAGCTGCAATTTTGGACTGATTTTGCTTTGGTTTTCATTTTTAGAATCTCTAGCGAATACCCAATATACAAGAAGTTAAAAATTTTAGATTTCGAAATATTCGAAGCACAGATTTTGCATCCAAACTTTTGCAATTTTTTCTATTTTCTTTGCTTTTTGTCTGATTTGTCTGAAATTTTTATTACAGATAGAGATCATTGTAGTTAACAAAACTGCGTAGTCAAAATTTTTGCGCTACTTCCGGTTTAAGCGGGAGAAGGGCGCAAACTTCCGATTGACCCACTTCCGCTGTAATAAATATTTTTAAATGAAACTTATACTGATCGGTAGCCATAGTTATGGGATTTACCTGGACATTCTAAGATCGGGAATCGAAATAATATTTCAGCCGCCATTTTGATTTTCCTGAAACATTCCGATTTTTATTCAGCCAATTTGGCTGAACCGAATTTCAAAATTTTGGTGCCAAATGAAAGAACATAAAAATAAGAGAAAATTCTTGGAAGTGGATTTTCGAATTTCGAATTTGCTTTTTTGCAATTTCAAGTTGAATTTTTTCAATTTTTGAAGGCTCATATCTCGTGACCTTGACATTTGATGACCTTGACCTTTAGTAGGTCAAAGGTCATCGACCTTGGCTACCTGATGATACTTTAATATTTGACCTCCGATATCAACTTCCGGTTTTATAGGTGTCCAAAAATAGCCAAATTCGCAACTTTGTACTGCTCCTACAGGTGACCTAATTAACCTAGAGGGTTCATTTTTGCATATTCTGAATGGGCTTCATGAGCACTTTCGAACGATATATCACAATATATTTTAATGCAAAATTTGTTTTCTTTAAAATTTGCAATTTTGAAAACCTTTACCCGATTTTTTGAATTTTTTGACTTCAATATATGCATAGTTTATGATCCATTACGTTTAGAGGCTTGAAAATTGGAACATAAGTGAACATAGCCCATATAAATGAATTCATCAAAAAAAAATTGACATGGGCGTGGCGCATCCGGGTTAAACTTCAATTTTGTGTACATTTTGTTGTCTGAAAAAAAACAATATAGACTACATTTTTTTGGAAAAAAGTTTTTGCACACACCAACCTCATTACTTTAGCTCAATCATATCAAAATTTCAGCTATTTCTGCTGTTTAGTTCAAAAAAGGGAACGAGGTTTATCAATTTCAAAATTTCCGATTATAGATTTTGACCTATTTTGACATTTATGATTGTATATCTCGTTGACCAATGGATGCCAAGGCTTGATATTTTAGCCATAGTCAGATATAATTAATATAAATAAAGTCAAATAAGAAATCTGATGTGGGCGTGGCACATCCGGCTAAAATTTTGTTTTTGTCAAAATTTTGTTTATCCCAAAAAAAGTTAAAGTTTAAATTGTTTTCTAAAAATGACATTGCATACAGTTACAGCATTGCTTTAGTCAGCTTATGTTAAAGGCTCATTGATTTCGGCATTGTAGTTCAAAAAAGGGAACAAGTTAAAAAAGAAATTTTTTTTCGTTTTTGACATTGACCTTTGTTGACCTTGACCTTTTTAGGATCAAAGGTCATTGACTTTGGCTGTTCATTTATACTTTCATATTTGACGTCTAGCGTCAACTTCCGGTGTTGTTACTGTATGCATTCCAAATTTTAAACACTTGTTTCTTGTAAATTTGACCTTGAGTGACCTTGACCTTCAGTAGGTTGAGGGTTATTGATAAAGGTTTTCAGCGGCTATGTTCAAATGTTAGGTCTGGTGACTACTTCCGGTTTCACAACCTTTCCAAAAATTAAACTTTTTTAAAAGTTGTCGACTGTTTTGACACTTCGGATTTACGTTCAGGGCCCATTTATTTTTAATTTCCCATAACAATTTGAACATTTGCAAAGTCCCACTCTGTGCCACATGTGGCTCTAGTTTTTTTTTTTTTTCGAATTTTACACTCGCTATTTTAGTAAGAAGGCAACATGCCACATACAGATTTGTTCAATTCCCTACGATAAATTGTTGACCATCAACTATTAAATATAAATTGGTGCCATTTTGACAAACCGGAAATGAGGTAGAACAAAAAACACAGTTTTGGTTTTTGGAATCTCACAGCTCTATTTTTGATCCGATTTTTATCAAACTGTTTTGAACTGTTTTCTATTACTGTGCGCTACTAAATAAAAATTTTAAACTTCTCCAATTTTGACTTTTAGTTGACTATTTTCTTAATTTTATTTTTTGCGTTTTTTTCAACTTCTACAATTTTATTTCGTTCGATCTGCAAATTTGCAGGTGTATAGACATTTTGATTTTAAACAAAATGCAGTTTTCAAAATTTTGATACCACTTCCGGTTTTTACGTTATTAGCTTGTAAATTTAAAATTTCAACTTCCGGAAATTTGAAGATATTTGAAATTTGTTTTTTGCAATGTATTACAATTTGATATAACAACAATTTGAAATAAAAAAATCCGACCCGGAAGCAACAGATCATCCGCCATTTTGATATGAGTAACTTTTATAAAATTAAAAATGGGGCCTCAGGGTTATGGGCGGAATCCGTAACTTCAGTATTTTTGGAAACTACAGTCGATTGCTAAAAAAGTCTAGGCGCCGATTTTTGAATTTTGATTTCAATTTTTTTTTTATTTTCGTTTTGATTTTTTATGCCATTACTAAAACTTTCAAGGCTCATATCTTTTGACCTTGACCTTTGGTGACCTTGGTACCTGAACAAAAGTTATTGCCCTTGATGAAATCTATCCAATGATGTATTCATGTTTGTGATCCGATGTATACTTCCGGTTTCATAGGCAATTGAAATTTGTGATTTTTGACTTTAAACAGTCCTGTCACGTGACCTAGCATAAATACGTCAAAAATGATTAAACAATCATATTATGCGTAATTTGCTCTTTCCAATGATGTACGACAATATACACTTAAATAAAAATTGCACGATTTAAAATTTGAACATTTTGTGCAAATTTCCATTGTAACTGTGCGTGTTTTTTTCAAATTTTATTTCAATCGATCTGAAAATTTACAGATGGAAAGATATTTCTATTGCAATCCAAAATCTGTTTTCGAAAAATTGATACCACTTCCGGTATTGACGTAATTGTCTTGTAAATTTGAAATTTCAACTTCCGGAATTTTGAATATATTTGAAATTTGTTTTTTGCAATATTTAACATTATGGTATATCAACAATTTAAAACAAAAAAATTTAACCCGGAAGTTACAAATCGGCCGCCATATTGATATGACTAACTTTTGTAAAACTCAAAATGGGGCCTCAGGGTTATGAGCGGAATTCGTAACTTTGATATTTTTGGAAACTACAGTCGATTGCATTCATAGCATTGTTAATCGATTTTTGATCTTCTGTTTTGCCTTTCTTGCATTTCTGTTTTATTTTTTTCAGTGATTACAAAAACTTTCAAGACTCACACCTCGTGACCTTGACCTTTGGTGACATTGTGAACTGAACAAAAGTTTTTGCCCTCGATGAGATCTATCCGACTATGTATTCATATTTGTTGTCCGATGTATACTTCCGGTTTTGTAAGCAATTCAAATTTGCGATTTTTGACTTTACAAGTAACATCCAAGGTTTCGCTAGTTGTGGTAGCTTTCTCTGTCTAGAAATAATACCATTACAGACCCTTTTAAAAACAGTTTTTAAGTAATTCCTAAACTGTTACGCACTGCTCAGAACCATGCAAAGCCAATGGATCTAGTTTTTTTTTTTTTTTTTTTTTTCGTTTTCTGGTCTCGCTATTTCGGTATGATGGGAGCTTGTCACGCTCAAACTGACACGATTTCCAACGATAAACTGCTGCTCATTGTGGCTTAGAGGTTAAATGACGCAGTTTTGTCCAACCGGAAATGAGGTATGACAAAATGTGTATTTTCGGTTTTTTATCATTTTTTACTTACAATTTTCAACCGATTTTGATGGATATTTTTTTGTTTATTTCCGTTGTGTCTTTTCTACACGATAACCACTTAAAAATTTATAATTTTTTACTTTTGACCCTGAATTTTGAAACTTTTTTTTCATGTTTTTTTTCAACTTCCACAGTTTTATTTCGATCGCTATGAAAACTTCTAGGCATATAGACATTGTTATTGCGAACAAAACCATGTTTTCAAAGTTTCGATATCACTTCCGGTTTTGACGTCATTTGCTTCTAAACTTTCAATTTCAACTTCCGGAATATTGAAGATATTTGAAAAAAATGTTTTGTGTTATCATAGATTTGGTCATACATAAAAAATAAAATGATGAAATTTTATCCAGGTGTAAGGGATCAGCCGCCATCTTGAACTGACCTATGTTTCTTAAAATTTTAATTCAGAACCGAGGGTTAATCGGATTATTTCAATTTTGAAATCTACGACTTCTGCAATCGATTGCAAAAAAAATGTAGGTTGTCGATTTTTGAATTTCGATTTCAATTTCTTTATCTTTCCGGAACAAGAATTTCAGTAATGACCGAAACTTTCAAGGCTCATATCTAGTGACCTTGACCTTTGATGACCCTTTGACCTGTACAAAAGTTATTGCCCTTAACGAGATCTATCAAATGATATATTCATTTCCGATTTCTGATGTTAACTTCCGGTTTTATCGCCATTTAAAAATTGTAATTTTTAACTTTAAAGAGCTTTGTCACGTGACCTAATAAACATACGTCACAAATTTTTAGACATATTTATTACGCTAAATCTGCTCTTTCAAATGATATATAAAACAAAATATTTGAATCAAAATTGCGCTTTTTAAAACTTGCAAATTTTGTGTCAAATTCCATTGAAACTCTGCGTGTTTTTTTTTTAATTTTTTCGATCGATCTTAAAACTTACAGGTAGATAGACAATTTGATTCTGAACAAAAAAATCTTTATATCACGTCCGGTTTTGACGTCATTTGCTTGTAATCTTGCAATTTTAACTTCCTTATTTTTGGAGATATTTGAAAATATTTGTTTGCATTATTATGTTAAAAAATGGTCATCATAAAAAAAAATAAATCATGTAATGCGACCCGGAAAAAATATATTACAGTGGAAATATTATAAAAAATTTCCAATTTTTGAAAAATGAAATATAATGAATAGAGTTTTACGTCCTGCTTTGCTTTTCTGTACTGACTCACTAAGCCACCTTCATATCATTAAACCTGCATCACTGACAGGGGGTAATAGTAATGACAATTCATTACCTTTTAAAATCGCATAGGAAGGGTCATTAAATCCTCCCATACCTGATGGCATGTGAGAGTTTACGATGATGTGTTACAATGTATCATTCCCTCAGCACGTCTAACAAATCATGATTAGTGTACTGTGTACAGTGTATTGTTTCATTTAACGCTTCTCACTGGTCAATGTTTTGATATAATGTACAACAAATGTTTTTTTTTATAATATCATAAAACTAAAATACAACAATGAAATTTTTGGCGGTAGAATTGTATCCTACTAAACTATATTAAGAATGTTTCAAATGATCTGAAAAAACAAGTGCTTGCAAAATATAAGATTAAAACTTACATGTTTGTTTTCCGTATGTTTAAATGCAGTTCTCTCCCTTCAACTGACAAATGTTTGTTGTCTATATGTTCAAATGCAGTTCTATCCCCTCAACTGACAATTGCAAGTGCTTACTTTCTTATATTGTCACTTGCGCTTTTACATTATGTAGTAAAAATGAAAAAATAAAATCTAAATATAGAAGATAACGATCCGATGCCAAAAGAAGAAAATTCGTTCTAAAAATCTGGTTCTGTCATTTATTAAAAAAAAGTTTTAAAACTGCATGTCTGAAAACGTTGACCATTAAAATGTTTATTAAAAAAATAATAATATAAATTTTTTGCTAAGTATAGTAAAATGATAAATTTCGAGCTGAACTGCGATTTTTCAGAATTCTGATGTTATTTATATATCATATCAAGTAATGGTGTTATGATATGAAGGGGGCCGCGGTAGCTCAGTGAGTAAGACGCTTGCTCGCCAACCTGAACGTCCAGGATTGATTCCCGTCAGTGATGCAGGTTGGAGGGGCTGACATGGAAAAAGCGCCTAGTCGTTCAGATGGGACTATAAACCATGGTCCCGTGTGCTATTGGCTGTGCACGTTAAAGACCCCTCGACAGTTGGAAATCGAAAAAAAATAGCAGGTTAATGCCGCTTTCCTGGCAAAATTTCCCTCATTGCACACTGCATGGCGTTTGCCCGTCCTCAGTTAGCCCATATAGGAGCAGGAAAAATAGGACGTAAACTCCATTCATTTCACTTCATTTCTTTCATATGTATGATATTACATATGAAAAATATTAATAAATTTTCTTTAACTATATCTGTAATCAGGTATACTTGGTAGTGTGGTAGCTGATGATGTTGATGACGGAAGTAATGGAGAAGTCACGTATAGTCTTACTGGAGGTTCAGCACAAGCTTTAGCTTATGTCAATGTTCTTGGGAACGGTGAAGTATGAATTCAATCTTTTCAACTATTTTTTGTGTTTTGTTTTTTGTTTCTAGAACGCTTTCCGGGTGAAATAAGATGTAAGTGAACTGTCAAGAGATTTAATTCGAACTGAAATTCATTGAGTTTTGTCTTAATTTTGTCAAAGAGTTATCTCCCTTAATGTAAAAATTCGTGTTTTGTAAGAAATAGAAATTACCTCCCTTGAACAAGTGAAGTATTGAGCAGCAATTATAGACAACTCAGACCAAGACACCTGATACTTCTATCGCACTGAAAAAAAAACCAACACAATCAATGGGATAGTGGTATCAAGTGTCTTGGTTTCTTTGAGACTGAATTTAACAAGGGTTATATAATGTTCTATAACATTGAAATATAACTGTTACTGGTTACTGCAACTGTATATCAGCATTTGTTGAAGAGAGTCACAGGATGTTGTCACATACCATGCCTTTGTATGATTTCAGATTCAGTATTCAAATCAGTATGATTATAGCCTGGCTGGACAAACACATTATTTAGAGGTGACAGCTAAGGATAAAGGTTCACCACAGAAAACATCAACAACTACAATAGCTGTCCTATTCCAGACTACCACTACTACAGTCGTACCGGATACAAACACAGACGTAGTTGTAATTAATAATGGGGTAGGTTTTATTATGTGCTTTATTTAAAATGGGATTCGGTTTATTATTGCTCTTAATAATGGGATAAGTGTTATAATTGTACTAAATAATGGGGTTGTGTTTAAAGGGCTATGTTCACTTACTATTCGACCAATAATTTTTTTTGTCTCAGAACCTAGATTTTTTTCGCTATTCTAATCCATAATAATGTTCACAACTCTCCCTCGAAATTTAAGTCTTCAAATCCCTGTGTAGCCATAATTATGAGCGTTTGAAAGTCAAAAATGCGACTTGTCGTTTAGTTAGTCCATGCCTTATATAGAAAACACAGAAAATGAAAGAATAATGTTTAGGTGCAGATTTAATTGAAGGGATTGTGCGTTTTTTGTGCAGTTCTAGTACTTCTGGAAGCTATTTACATATATTCAAGGGTCACATTAACCCTGGAAAATGCTGAACATTCCCCTTTAATAATGGGATAAGTGATAATGAGGTTATGATTTATTAATACGCTTGATAATGGGGTTGTGTTTAATACTGTAACCAATATTGGGGTTATGTATAATCCCTGTTCTTTAATCTCATAAACATCTTGTATCTGTTATCTTTCAGGATTCGTCTTCCTCTTCATCCTCAAGTTTTCTAGACGATTCCACTAATGTTGGTTTACTAGCTGCATTGTTGAGTTTGCTGGCATTAGCTGGTCTGGCAGCTTTATTGTGCTGTTGCTGTCGAGGTTCCAATTCCTGTTTTTCTGGGGGACAGAATAGTAGCTCCTGTGATTGTTTTTCAAGGTGGGTAAATATCCACACACACAAAGGGTCTTACGACAAGAAATCTTCAAGCTCGTAATTTCATGTCCAATTACTTTATTAATTAAAAAAAACTTTAATCTTACATGGAGATTCAAAACAAGTCCTTGCATTTTATTCTTGAGTATATTTCCAATGTTTTTCAGTAAACAAGAGGTAGAAGAGGTTCACGAAACAAGAGAATAGTAAGTAACAATCGTTATTTTAGGTCTGAACCGGAGCCCGTATATTAAACAATAATATGACCCCCTTAGGTCATTCTAGTCCGAAACATGCTGACTCTTTCTCCAGCCTCTGATAGCTGGGCCACATCCGTCCAAATATCAGAGGCTGGGGAAAGAGTCAGCAAGTTTCGGACTAAGGTCATACCTACCTACTGAAGTCGCAACGTCAAGAAGTTGGGAAATGAGCATAATTTAATATTAGATGTATTTAAAAAAAAACATGCTAGGTGCGTAAAATCCTCAATTTGTGTGGCTTTAGCTTAGCTATCAAAGGCTGGGAATAGAGTCAGAAAGTTTTGGACTAATAAACCAGTAGATCGCAGTTAAATTGAAAATAGTATTATTATCTTATTTGTAGCCGACCTAGAGAGAGGAAAGTTAGAAGAATTGTACAAGGTAAATATAATATATGAATATATATATTTCATCTCTGTAATTGTACATCACACGTACTTTACCTCAGTAAAAAAAGCTAAAATTCCCTCAGTCTAAAGATATTATAATATAGAAAGATAAATTAGTCAAACAATTTAATTCTTGAACCTGGGTTTTCAACTTGGGGGACATATCCCAGATTGGGGATATTTGGACATTTTCCAGGGGACACAAACTGAGCTCTAGGTCTGAAAAGACTGCAACAACTATATGCCTGGGCGATATAACTCCGACACGTGAATCAAATTCAACTAAAATTTATCCAAGATATCATTACTCGAAATTGCATGTTTTTGATGACTTCCGCCGACAATTTCTGGGAAAATCCAGGTTCTAGAGCAAGGCATATCAATAGATGTTTCGTAGTGTTGCAGGTGATACTGTAAAATGTTAAAAAACAATTCTCTGTTTCAGAACCGGAAGTAATAGAAGAGAAACCTAAACAAGTGGTGGTTGAAGAATTGGTTGAAGAACCCAGAATGGTTTCATATACACCATCCGTTATCTCTTATAATAATAGTCCCGAATACGTCACCGACGTTGTACCATACAGTGGATATGATCGAGACTACTATAGATACTGAAGCCATTTATAATAAAGTTATGATTAAATTATTGATGGTAAATTTGGTATTTTTTAATAATTTTTAATACGATATGACAGTTTAAGTAATTGAATCATCAGAATTTAAATTAAATGGGTTGTAAAGATGTTTTCTTTTAAAACAAATGTTTCAGAAACACTGATTCAACATTCAAATTTTCAATCTGACGTTTGTGTGTCCAGCAATTACACTAAAACTAAATGTTTGATGACATTGCGTCTTCCGTGATATAGGAATATTTGGACGATTTGTGACGTCATTAAACAACACTACTTGTACTTTAGTCAGAAAATGTTCAAGACACAGTGAAAAGTGCCGAATTTTAAAATAATATAATGAAACAAGGCAATAAACAGTGCTACGAGAACTTATCACAAACAACTTCACATCTAATTGCATATAGGGGTATACTTTAAATCTATAAAAATTATATTTCAATCCAAATCCAATTATTCGATATCGATTTCGTCCTCCTCTGATCTGTTGATTTTTCGAACAAGAATGCCGACAATTTTGAATACATCGGGGATTATAATAGCTGCAGAAACGACAGATATCAATACCATAGCGATACATCCAATAGTTTCTGATGACCTTCTCGAGTCTGGTGAACTTTTTCTTTTACGAACTGTTGACGATAAGTTGGTTTTTGATACCGTAAGATGTTTTTTAATCTCTTCCACTTTCACTTTCAGATGTGTTTTATTCTTTACTGCGTTTTTCTTTGAACATGAACAAGGACATAGCTTTAGGATTTTTTGTTCAGTCGCAATTGGCTTTAACATGTTCGTAGTTGGAATTGCTTTCGTGGTTACTGTTAAAAGTTCTGTTGGTTTAGTTGCTGAATTTGTTTGTTCATTTTCTGCTCCTGGTAGAGTCGTATTTACGTCACTGGTTGTACTTTCCGTTTTCGGTTGGAATGTTGTATCAGTTCCGTTTGTTGGTGGTGTCATATTATTATCTGTTGTATTTTCTATCGTTAGTCGAGTCGCTGTTGTTTCGTGTATCCTTTCTGATGACGACTGAGTCATTGTATCGACATAGTTAGTACTTTCAGTGGTCTGTGGGCTACCAATGTCTGCAATTGTTGATGGTTCGGTTGTTGTATCTGTTTGCGTTACAGGACCTTCTGATGACGGTTGAGATGTTGTATCTGTTTGCGTTGCAGAACCTTCTGTTAATGGTTTAGACGTTGTATCTGGTTGAGACGTTATATTTATTTGAGTCGTTGTATCTGGTTGAGTCGTTTTATCTGTTTGCTTTACAGAATTTTCTGTTAATGGTCCATTTGTTGTACCATTTGACGCTGTACCTGTTTGAGTCGTTGTATCTGTTTGAGTCGTTGTACCTGTTTGCTTTACAGAGATTCCTGTTTGTGGTCGAGTCGTTTCAGAACTTTCTGTTGATGCTTGGGTCGTTTTATCTGTTTGCGAAACATTACTTTCTGTTGATGGTTGAGAAGTTGTATCTGTTTGTGTTGCAGAACCTTCTATTGATGGTTGAGTCGGTGTATCTGTTTGAGTCGTTGTATCTGATTGCGTTGCAGAACCTTCTGCTGGTGGTTGAGACGTTGTATCTGTTTGCGTTGCATAACCCTCTGTTGATGGTTGAGACGTTGTATCTGTTTGCGTTGCAGAACCTTCTGTTGCTGGTTGAGACGCTGTGTCTGTTTGCGTTGCAGAACCTTCTGTTGATGGTTGAGACGATGTATCAGTTTGCGTTGCAGAACCTTCTGTTGATGGTTGAGACGTTGTATCTGTTTGCGTTGCAGAACCTTCTGTAGCTGGTAGAGACGTTGTATCTGTTGATTTAACAGAACTTTCTGTTGGTTGTTGAGACGTTGTATCTGTTGATTTAACAGAACTTCCTGTTGGTAGTGGAGACGTTGTATCTGTTGATTTAACAGAACTTTCTGTTGGTGGTTGAGACGTTGTATCTGTGGATTTAACAGAACTTTCTGTTGGTGGTTGAGGCGTTGTATCTGTTAATTTAACAGAACTTTCTGTGGATGATTGAGACGATGTATCTGTTTGCGTTACAGAACTTTCTGTTGATGGTTGCATGTCGGTATCTGTTTGCGTTATAGAACTTTCTGGTAATGATTGAGTGCCGGTATCTGCTTGCGTTACAGAACTTTCTGTTATTGGTTCAGTTGATGTATCTGTTTGCGTTACAGAACTTTCTGTTGATGGTTGCGTGTCGGTATCTGTTTGCGTTATAGAACGTTCTGTTGACGGTTGCGTGTCGGTATCTGTTTGCACTATAGAACTTTCTGTTGATGGTTGCGTGTCGGTATCTGTTTGCGTTATATAACTTTCTGTTGATGGTTGCGTGTCGGTATCTTTTTGCGTTACAGAACTTTCTGTTAATGGTTCAGTTGTTATATCTGCTTGCGTTATAGAACTTTCTGTTAATGGTTCAGTTGATGTATCTGTTTGCGTCATAGGACCTTCTGTTAATTGTTCAGTTGATGCATCTGTTTGCGTTACAGGACCGTCTGTTGATGGTTCAGTTGATGTATCTGTTTGCGTTACAGGACCTTCTGTTAATAGTTCAGTAGATATATCTGTTTGCGTTACAGAACTTTCTGCTGCTGGTTGAGACGTTGTATCCGTGTGCGTTACAGAACTTTCAGTTAATGGTTCAGTTGTTATATCTGTTTGCGTTACAGAACTTTCTGTTGATGGTTGCGTGTCAGTATCTGTTTGCGTTATAGAACGTTCTGTTGATGGTTGCGTGTCGGTATCTGTTTGCGTTATAGATCTTTCTGTTGATGGTTGCGCGTCGGTATCTGTTTGCGTTATAGAACTTTCTGTTGATGGTTGCGTGTCCGTATCTGTTTGCGTTACAGAACTTTCAGTTAATGGTTCAGTTGTTATATCTGTTTGCGTTACAGAACTTTCTGTTGATGGTTGCGTGTCAGTATCTGTTTGCGTTATAGAACTTTCTGTTGATGGTTGCGTGTCGGTATCTGTTTGCGTTATAGATCTTTCTGTTGATGGTTGCGTGTCGGTATCTGTTTGCGCTATAAAACTTTCTGTGGATGGTTGCGTGTCGGTATCTGTTTGCGTTACAGAACTTTCTGTTGATGGTTGCGTGTCGGTATCTGTTTGCGTTACTGTGAATGGTTCAGTTGATGCATCTGCTTGCATTATAGAACTTTCTGTTGATGATTGATGAGTAGTTGTATCTGTTTGAGCTTCGGAACCTCCTGTTGATGGTTGCTTTTGTTTTGTCGTTGTTATATCAGCCAGCTCGGTTGTCATATGTGTTCTTCTGGTTTTCCTTTCTGTAAATTGTTGGGTGTCACCTTCATGTTCGTTTGTGATTTCTGATATTAGAGTCGTAGCATCTGTAAATTCCGTTGTACCTTCGGTTAATGACTGAGCAGTTTGTTGTGTCACTGCGTCTGTGAATGAATTTTCTAGTGTTGATGGAGATATCAGGTCGTTCTGTTCCGTTTTATCTGACGCTGGATCTAGTGCTGCTGCATCGGTTAACTTTGTTGTACTTTCTGTCGTTGTTTTGATGGTTTGTCCTATTGTACTTTCTCTGTGTTTAGTGCTATCTATTTGCTTTGTTGTACTTTTTATTGGTTGTGTTGTAGTGTCTGTTTCCGCTGATTTACAAAAAATCGTTTCACTACCACTGCTTCCATACAAAGTAGATTTATCCATTTCTGAAAAAAAAATGAAATGAAATAAAATGGTGTTTACATCTCATAATTCTGCTCCTAATGGGTTAATGGGCGGGCGAATGCCATGCAGTGGGCAATTAGGTAAATGTGCCATGATAGCTGCATTAGCCTTCTTTTATTAACGATTTTCAACTGTAGAGGTATTTAAACGTGCACAGAAAAATAGTTTTGAAACATACATAATTTTTGTTCTTAAACATTTAAGAGTCATTAGTGCATTACATTTGAAATTTGTATTCATTCTTCACATCGACGTAATTTAAATGAATTAATGTGTCTACGTACCTTCCGAATTAGAAACTTTCATACATAGAGCTGGATAATATTTACTTCCTGAACATTTTGTAGTTGACCACCGGAATAGCTTGAATGGCGTCTTTGGTTTTATTATTACACAGTTTCCATTGTTAGGTTGACTCGCGTCCCAATTAAACCAGTGTTGTGCCTCACTGTCTCTACGATTATACCAGAATCTTACTTTATCTGTTATACCAGTCCACAACATATCAATTTCCATTGTAGAATCAAAAGCACTGATTTTACTGAAATTGGGAAATTGTTAGATGGTCATAGATTAGATTAGAACTTTGTCAAGTTTGAAAATAACGTTGTGGATATACTTAATATTAAATGAACATGTGTTATGAAAATCCCTATTTGAATCCCAGTTCCTGGGAGATTGATGCAATCCCTGTTGATAAATAACTACAGGTAAATTCGAGGGGCGTTCAATAAGCAATGTAAAAAAAAAATCTGTACAAGCAAAACAATTCTGGTCCAAAATCATGGCAAAATCGAGAGAAATAGTTCTATAGTAGTGGACTGCTCCAAAGAGAAGTACCACCAGGTGTTTCCCTGACCAACTTCCAATAGCAGTAGAGCAACAAAACACAGTTATTAGTCTTTTCTACATAGGAACCACAAAGAGTTATGCATTTGTCCCATAGTTTGATGCAGCTTTGGAGACCGTTTTTGTAGAACACCCCAGGTTGGTCCTGAAACCACGACGTGACTTCAGAAATCAAGGCTGCATCATCCGGAATAAGGCTTTCCTTTCAAAAACAACTAACTGGACTAGCTAACTAACTAACACGCCTGTGCTCCTTATCTGGTGACAAGCGATTTGTGGAACGGAGTGTTGTTCTGCTCTGATCTTTCCCTGCCTCTTGTTTTTGATAGCTAGAGCTGTTATTTGCCACTTAATCTATAGATATAAATAACTATACATGCAAAATTTCAGCTATATCAAACAACTGGAAGCAGGTCAGGGGCATTACTTATTGAATGCCCCTAATGCCCCTCGTATCAGGATGTGATAAGAAAACGTATTTCGAGTATTCGAGTAAAATCTAATATAACTGTTAAAGCTGCATCACTTTCTAAAAATGAACTTCAACCCAAAAAATAAAAAAGTATTCCTTTTTCATACTTACTTCAGTAGTCCAATCACAGGTATCCCTTCATTATTATCATATCTCTGTGGTGGAGTGAACAATCGACCACCACCTTGATTACAATCCAATTCAGACTCGTTTTTCATTTTATAAATCTTATTAGTTCTCCAATAACATTTGTCATATACACGTATACAGTTGTCAGTAGTGCTGTTACCTTAATAGTTTAATATAATCAAAATACAAAATATGGCAGTTCTATGAGGTTAATCTACTAGTGTAAACCAATGATATGTGACTCAATACTTGTATTGTTTATACTTCTTTGCAAGTCAAAAAATATTTGTAGTTGAATACTGCACATATTGGGAAACTTCGGACGAGGAGGTCCTTCCTGAAGTTACTAATCTTTACAATCAAGGTACATAGATTATGCTGTAACAGTTGTATCGAATTAAGAAATTTAAAGTTTCCGACTACAGTAAAATTGATTACCTGTGCTCTCACATAAGCCAAATAATCCAGTGTCTCTATCACAATCACTGACTTTAAATACAGATCCAACTTTGATTACAGCACAATGTTTGTCTGAATCAAGTTCGTCGTTTTCCCATCTGATATCTGCGTTCCTTACCAAATAGCTGTCACTCGTATACCAAAGTCTAGGTTTGTCAGTTACATCAATAAATGCGTCTTTCAGTTTGCTGAAAGTAGAATTTCACAATCAAACTCAGGTAATCCAAATTAGTAATCGAGAACTATATGTATACCCGTCTGCATATTCTATTTACCAAATGATTCGGTGTCAATTATGAGAATGAAAATTTGACTTTTAGTTCATTTGCAAAAACAACACTTATCAAGTGTAAAGTCAGATAATCTGTTAATTTATAGTTATTGTTGAGTTTTGTGGAATTGTTAATAGTGTCCTATTAACGGTTCACGGATAGTGATTTCCCCAAAAGAGTGTTCTTGGATAGTTTACAGATTCGCAGTCAGATCGAAATTTTTGCTTAAGAAATGGTAGTGTTTAGTAGAAGTTTCGCAGATCTGTGAAACTAGAGCTCGCAAAACCCTTTAATATATTCCATAGATCCAACCGTAATGCGCAGACATTATACTATATTTCGCATGCCCAACTAGAACCAACAGACCGCCTATACTATAATCCATAGACCCCATAAACTATGTTCCACAGACTAAACTGGAATCCACAGACCTCATGTACTAAAATCCTCAGACCCCTTATACTACATTTTACATCACCAACTAGAATCCGCCGAGCCCAAGTTTCATGAGCCACCATATATAGGACGTTGTACAGACATATAAGAGGTTTATTTCTATAACCATGGTCCCTTATAATTTCTTTTGTAGTAGGACGTTAAGTATTCAAGGGCATCATCAGCTGGCATCTTTACCCAGTAGTATTGTAGGTATTTCCGCTCTGATCTGGATCCAGAATTATTTTTTCATCGAAGCATGTATTACATAATTATTGTGTTAGACCTGGATATGAGGCCATCTAGACATCCACATGTGAGTATTGTGTAAGCATATTTGGCCTGTCATGTTAAAGTTGAGTCTGCAGAAAATACTATAGAGGGTCTGTGGATTCTAGTTACGTCTGTGGGTTCCAGTTGGGTCTGTGGGATATAGTATAGGGGGTCTATACGGATTCTAGTTTGAGTCTGCAATCTTCGGATTATACAAGTGTGATATCTTCGGATTGATCTAGAAGTAAGCAATTAAACAATAGGATATCTTACTCAAAAAATTTAGTCAAATTTATATTAATTTGTTCATCAGAAATTGTAGCCAACTGCCCATTATATCTTCCATTACACAGTTTATTTGGTTTTTCTTCCGAAGTGTCTAACCAATAGCAATACTCTTCTGAACCTTCAGTAATACATAAGGTTTTTTGTGAACTTGAACACTCACCTAGAAAAAATTTGAAACAGGTGATAAAAGTAGATAGAAAATATGTTTCTAGAGAAAGATATTTTCAATCAAAATTTGGGTTATTTCGAGAGTAAAGTCAAATGAAAAAAAGTATTTCTATGAATTCAAAGATTTTCAAGAAAATTGGCACAGACCTGCATTTAAAAAGTTACAATTCAGACAAATACAATGGTACAATTTCTGTCGAAGATCATTTTTTTTTTTACAAAGAAATGGTTGAAGTTGAAAGTTTATACTCACGATTTTCCGGTTGTTCTGAAAATCCACTGCGCTTACGACATCTACAAAGTCCCATTTTGTCTTCATCACATTTTTTCACCTTCCATCTAAAGTCATTTTCAATCCTAACACAATGTTCTGAATGAGCTTGCTGTGATTTCGGATCCCAGTTTGTCCATGAAACGGGGTTGCCGTCAAAAGAAAACCATTTTCTCGGCTCTGTAGTTATTCCTGTCCAGATCTTTTCACCATTCCTAAATGTATTAGAAGACAATAGTTATTTAGTCAAACAAGGTAAAATTTCAGTGTTCAACTTGTATAACTATTTCTCTGATCTCAATTAATGTTTCAAAACTTTCGATTGTAAGATATTTTAAATACTAGAATTTTAATAATAGATTGTTGTACAATCTCACAGAATAGACGGGCGATAACATTCTCAACCGCCCACATTTGTTCGATTTTCTTGTAGCACACAGTCATGCCCATTGCATTTCCCTTTTGTCTGATTTAAAGGGGAATGTTCAGCATTTCCGATAGTCGATTTAAGTATTGAATACACTGTATATCTAAATAGCCTCCAGAAGTACTAGAACTGCACACAAATCATATAATTCCATATCCCTTCCTAAACATATATCCCTCATTTTCTGTATATGTGTTTTTTATATATTAGTCTCATTAAGATACGAGTCGTATTTATAACATCCTAACGTTGATATTATCGGTACACTATATTTGAATTGAAGGCTTAAATTTAGTAAGAGAGATGTGAACAATATAGCGGATAATATTAGCTAAGATTACAGACTTTGAGACTAAAATGTTTTTGGTATAACAGTTAGTGAACATATCCCTTTAAATGCAGTTCTCGTTTTGATCTCAAGATTTCTATGGTGGAATCAAAAGAAACCGCCGACAAAACATTTTTTATTAGATCGCACCTGTTAACTTATACAATAAAGAAACCAAGTACTAACAATCCGATCCGCAAAACGAAACCCGAAATCCAAAAAGACATTTTGACGAAACATGGGTAACAGCTTATGTACTTTTCACATGAGGATTTATATCAATCATACACGAGTAAGTACATCATAATGAAAAGTGGTATCAGGTGTCTAGAAGAGTAAGCATACCCTGCCTGCAATATGTCCTAAACTATAAAGAATAGGAGTCATACTATTACACGTAAGATCACAGCTCTGAGCCATCGTATCTCATACTTCTAAATATACATAAGTTGCAATCATTTTCTTACTTTAACTTTAATACAGAACGAAGTCCTCTCCATTGTCTGGCATCTGTCAAGGTTACTAAAGTTCCATTCTGATTCTTGCATTCAATTTCGGCCACATAGGCATTTGTAGAGATTGTTTCGAAATAGCAATTTTTCTCATAATAATGTTTTCCTTGAAAATTACACTGCTCTGAAAAAAAAAACAAGACATTTATATCTTTCTAAAATATGTGCCTTGATGTTCGTCTTTAACATAAAATAAAGACAAGATACAGAATTTATTAAAGAAGATTCGCTAGATGGAACTAATTATAATAATAAGGAATAGTGCTAAGATACATGCTCACTCTCTCTAAACAGATGTTAACAAGTTCTAAAAAGATGTAACTGATAATTAAATTTAAGATTGCAGCATAAGTAAATTGTCGAGTAGGCCCAATCAAGGAAGGAAGGCAAACTAGCTCATTCTCAGCTTAAGGAATAAGATGATGCTGATTATGCGGCTGGCTGCTGATGACAGGCCTGTTAACAGTGATTCCCCATAACTATCTGTAGGTAAGTTAATTCGCTGAACACAAGAATAATATATCATTCTTGTACCTTAGATGTTGCTGAAAATATTTACCTTGATTTAAAGTATGCTTTACACATATTCCTTCGTGGTTTTCTTGACAATGTTTTTGTTCAAACAAACCTCCAGTATTATCATCTTTGAAATGAAAAATTACACATTTTTCACCCTTTGTGCGATCTGGCAATTGAGCTACATCAAGTTTGTTTCCTGACATATCAAACCATGGGTTATCATGATAGCCCAACCATATTCCCTCGATACCACTGAAATTCAAGATGGATTAGTGGATTAAGCAAGCCCTTATGAAGCAAATTCATATAAGAGGAGGGGGGGGGGGGGGGCAAATAGTGCTCTCCTAGACTCACACGTGCAAAACAAAATGGTAGCTGCCTAAAATTTCCAATGTACATAAAAATCGTACCTCATTTCTGTTTTTAAAAAGTTGACAAGTTTTGACCATGTATAATTTTCATTGTTTTGCCCAAAATCAGCTAAAATTCCATCATATTCTGCACATGCTTTTTGAGCATCATGGTCGGTCTTGAATTTATCTGTTGACATCCAGTAAAATTTTCCATTTATCTCTTGACACTGGTTGACTTCTGTAAACAACATTGTATTTGTAATAGAGAAAGGTCTAAAGCGATATAAGGGTATACCCTTAATTTATAATTGTTCCACACACTGTACGGTACGAAAATGAGTTGGAAGACATGTGCAAAGCTACATAGATACTTATTAGAATTTATAATGTTTTACTCGCTGATGGAGAGTGGGTTGGGGGAAATGTGTTAAGCGACGTAAACATACCTAGAATTTACAATTTTCTTAGTTCAATCTGTGAACTGAATGTGATGAAATTTAAATAAATAAAAATTTACCTGATAATACATTGGCTAATTTGAGAAGAACAATAACTGCCAATTGAAACCCTGTAAATGTAATAAATAATCAAGTGATAATGCGGTTACAACAATAAATATAGTTTGTCGTTACTATGAAGAGATGGAAATAACGGTAATGATCAATGATTCAAAAGTAGAATTGTTTTGGAAGCGACCAATTGGCACAATCGTTTGTCTACATTTTTAAACTTTTGAATCGAGGCGTACAAATTATAAGAGGATAAACTGATGTTTGGTGGGACAGATGTCGGGATAGAAATTTCCCCCAAAAATAAAATAGAAGGGCCAAAGGCTTCAGACATTTTCGAGATTCTCAGTGTTTAACCCCCCCTCACCCATCCAGAAAAGTAATAGAAATGATTTGGTGCATTATAATACAATTTTGAGACAAAAACAAATTTGATTACAAAACGGGACTGCAATACGTGGTATCTATATAGGGTAAAACAGGTACTGTATGCCCCCCTTGACAATTCTCTAACCCTTTTTTGACATTCCTACACCTCCCGTAATGATTTATGCCTTTGCTCCCAACGCCATTAATTGGTAGAAAGTGTCATTTGTTTGACGAAACAAAATGATTGACGTCCATTCAAAGACATTACTCTATGGTGCTTGAATGAACATATTTAGATGAAGTAATTTAGCCAATATAATATAAAAAAGAATTTAAGATAACAATTTAACTTACAACTTCCGTCCATGGCGGCTACAAGGATGTTCCAGTAATTATATTGAAAATTACGCGTTTTATAGAAGACTCTTATTTTCTTTTCTTTCTCTAGTATTTTTATAAGAATAATTTTGTTGATAATAAAATCGAATAATAGATTACAAACCGCAGATCGATTTCAAAACTATGTCTTGACTATTGACCATAAAAATTATTTAAAAAAAATACCAGAAGAATGATTATAAAACCTTCTTTTTAAAAAAATATAATTATCTTCATTTACAATATTTCCTTTTTGCACTTCTAGGAAATTAATAATCAAAACAAACAAAAATTGTTTGAATAAAGTTCCAACCACACCGGAGTACGCTGATATCGCAAACTATGTAGTTGTTGGTAGGTGACAAATTAACTTTGCTTCTATCCCTATATCGAATGATGATATCGCAAACTATGTAGTTGTTGGTAGGTGACAAATTAATTTTGGTTCCAGCTTATGCTGATATCGAAAGTTAAGTAGTTGATGGAGGTGACAAGTTAACTTGGGTTCAATCGTATGCTGATATCGCAAACCAAACTATGTATAGCTGTTGGTATGTGACA
Organism: Lottia scabra; assembly: GCA_029955415.1. Taxonomy (NCBI): domain Eukaryota; kingdom Metazoa; phylum Mollusca; class Gastropoda; family Lottiidae; genus Lottia; species Lottia scabra. The sequence continues at coordinate 11,882,832 of JARJEI010000009.1, forward strand.
AGTGACAAGTTAACTTCGGTTTTAGCGTTTGCTGATACCGCCAACTATGTAGTTGTATGCTGATATCGCAAACTAGGTAGTTGTTGGCATATGACAAGTTAATTTCGGTTCCAGCGTATGCTGATATCGAAAGTTAAGTAGTTGTTGGCATGTGACAAGTTATCTTCGGTTCCAGCGTATGGTGATATCGCAAACTATGTAGTAGCTGCAAGAAATCATATATTGGAGAAACATCTAGACCTATATGAGTCCATGAGCATAGAACTGCATGTAACAATCGCAAGCCAAAAGAATCTGCAGTAGTAGCACACTTTCTGAAAGATAGGCGCCACAGAATCAGGTGGAATAAAGTACAACTACTAGCTACTAATCAAAACTCATGGAAGAACAGAAAACTGAGAGAAGCCATAGAGATCAAAAGGCATAAACCAGAACTAAACCGAGATGTAGGGTATTACATCCCTAATCTATGGGATTATCTATCTTATAAACAGTACAATCCACATTGTTAAGTGGGCATATAAACCTGTTCGAATATTAGCATATTGTGTTTTCCTATCTGGGAAGATAACTTTTATTGCTAATTGGACCAATATCAATGTTTGTCGATAAACATCGGTTTTCTATCATTTTATTACATTCATTGAATCTTGAGTCATAGCCGCCATAAATCAGACAATCGAGCGAAAGAGTTCACAAGAATTGCATAAACATTTTATTTGTTTACTTCCAGACAACCTCAAGAAATGTATTCAACATTCGTTTTGCAATAATAGAATCCCTATCTAGACATTTGTGAACACACCAATTAAAACTATTTATTAATTAATTTATTAGTCTGTGAAATTTGTATGGCATTGTCTTGGCTTTGAGCAACTAGATGTTGCCGTAAAAAGATCTTTATTTGTGAGCAAATAATAAATATTTTGGTAGTCTTAGGTCTGACCTGGCTCAAAGACTCTGAACTTGTTAATCGGAATTCTTGTTAACGTCAGATCATAAATTAAAATCTCTTTGCAATGCTATTTACCTTAGTAATTATTGGTAGCTTTAGTATTTGGAATCGTAGGCCTATAAAATGATAAAACATTTGCCTTTAAATTATGCCTTGCAGAATTGATTCAAGGCCCACAAAACAAGGGCAGTAATTCTCTAGATATTTTCTGGTAAAATTACGTTTTTCACGGAAAAACTCCGCTTTTGGGAGAGCTGAATATTAACCGTGAAATTACTAAAACATGCTAATTGACTTTTGTCACACAAACTTTGAGTGTCATTTAAGAAATTTGATAGGAAGTTCTTGCATTGTGATATTTGTTTAGTAAAGCATTTATTGATCTAGTTGCACCTCATGACTAAGACGTATACCTACTACCCTGGGTTTTCAAATAGTTTTCTGAAGTGTCCCCTATTACGCACGAGAAAATGACCATGTCCCCCAGTGGCGTGGTGGTTCCAAATTGGCTGGGGGGCACAAACCCTTTTTGACGCTCCCACCCACACCCCTCTACCTACCCTATGTGACGATATATAAGTTCCACTATAATAATATTTTATTATATAACACTAGACCTAACCCTTACCCAAATATTATATGATAAGAGTTCCTGAGATCATTTATTATAATAATTTTTGTTCCACGAGGAATATCTATTATGAGGAACAAATATACAGTCACACCTCTAAGGTATTCTGTTCAGGTATGGATCACAATGCATGAATGCACTGATGCACATGTAAAACCTCTGGAGCCCTTCGACCGTGGAACACCGCGTCGAAGAGGAGGAACGAGGGAAAACGGGGGTCCTTTCATGGAAAATTTTGAAAATTAAGACTGTTGTGGGTGCGATCTAGATATATTTCAGGCACTTGCAGCCCCGATAAAAATATTCGATACTGAAACGCAAAACACAAATTTTTTAGGTTTAATAAGTAAATGTTATCAGTAAATGAACAATTCTGAGAGTGACATTTTTTATATTACACGGATTTTGTTGACATTATGTTTCTTCAAGTGGATTAACTTAATAGGCGTCATCCTTGGGTGATTACAAACACTCACACCAAGTTTCATCAAAATCCATCAAGAAATCAACTCTCTATCGGGTCCACAAACAATTCAAGAACGAGGGCAATAATTCATAGAAAATGTTGTTCAATTGCTCTTATTTTCAATAGGCTTAATCCTTGGGTAATTACAAACACTCACACCATTGTCTTCATTGTCCTTAAAGTTTTCGTTTTAACTATAGTAAACGCGGTTAAGTCAACATTGTTCTAAAATTGAAATTAGGCTTTGGACCCCAGAAGTAAAATCAAAGAGCCAAAATAATTAATTCAGTCCGTAGGAAGACCGGAAAGACCTAATTTTGAAGTACAAAAGCAATTTTAGCACTTGTCATAGTGAACGCTTGTAGCGAGCGCGGACCTATGAGAGACCCTCATAGTTATCTCCCTTGAATAGCTGTAAGCAGTGAAATGTAACATTTCGGCCCACTCCCTTCATTTATCACATTTATCACAACTTAATAGGCTTTATCCTTGGGTGATTACAAACACTCACACCAAGTTTCATCAAAATCCACCAAGATATCAACTCTCTATCGGGTCCACAAACAATTCAAGAACGAGGGCAATAATTCATAGAAAATGTTGTTCAATTAATTGCTCTTATTTTCAATAGGCTTAATCCTTGGGTAATTACAAACACTCACACCAAGATCCCCGGAAACTTCAAGGTTTTAGCTATTTGAAACAATGCAGGAAGGCTATTTGAAGCTATATTTTTGTATTTTTTGTATGTTTATGTCTGCTGTCGGTCGGCTCAACTTTACCGACGGATATCAATAACGGGGGCGGATCCAGGATTTAGAGAAAGGTGGGGGCGAGCGGCAATTTCATAGTGGGTTCTGACATTATTCGGCCAAAAATAAAGGGGAGGGCCCGTGTTGTATTGGGACTAAAAGAATAAGCTCGAAAAAAATTATTATTTCTTACCGACCGACTTTTTTCGAAGGGCTTTTGGCGCCCCCAGAGCCCTTTGCTCTGCCCCTTGCAACGTCGGCGCCCCCTGGTTTCCATTCACTGCCCCCCCCCCCCCCCCCCGGCCACCACGCCACTTATGTCCCCTGAATTGTTAGCAGAAGTCATCGAAAACATGCTATTCTGAAGCATGATAAATTCACAGCATTTTGCTACCTAAAATGTGCATTACCACCCATATTTCAATTTGTTTTTAAACCTTTAGCCCAGTTAATGTTCCCAGAAAAATGTCCAAATGTCCCCAGTCTGGGACATGTCCCCTATGTAGAAAACCCAGGTACTACATAGTAGTGGTGGTTGTTGCATAGAATCACTAATTTAACAATATCTATTATAAGTTACTTCCCTTGAAATGTGAAATTACAGTGGGCAGCTAAAGGTTTGTTCTATAGTGGGGTAATCGGCGCTTACATTACCCAACACCCTAAAATCTGCTCAGTGTCAGAGCATTTTTTTGTAGAATCCTGACCCACCCTGTTAATTTGCATCTTTTACTGTTAATTGTTCTTTCCATATTATACACTAAACAGCAGGTTTTATCTGACTAGCCATGTGAATGCTTTAAGTGTTCCAGGCACATCTGGGAATCTTCAACAAATCACTTTAATGAAGCTTAAACGCCTATTCAAGTAAAGAATTGTATCCATAAATAATAAAACTACATTTAGTAAGTAATTTTTGGTAAATTCTATTATTTCTATCTTTACAACAAAGTTTTAAATTAGCCTAATACAAATTAAATAGCTTTAGATAAAGCATCATAGCACTCAAAAGCAATCTGGGCTTCTGCTTTCTGTTGTTCTGTAGATGCTGATGACATTGCAGACTGGGCCTTGGCTAAACCATCTCGTACAGCCTGTGAAATATACAAAGAAAACACAAATTATATTTCAGTTAGATTATACAAATCTACTACTGTATAACTTGGAGTCAGTTTCTCAAAGTAATAGACCCAGTAAAATTTGCTTCCAAGCTAATAGACCCAGTAAAATTTGCTTCCAAGGTAATAGAACCAGTAAATTTTTTTTTTCCAAGCTTATAGACCCAGAATTTTTTTTTCCAAGCTAATGGGCCCAGAAAAAATTATTTCCAAGCTAATAGACCCAGTAAAATTTGCTTCCAAGCTAATGGGCCAAGAAAAATTTGTTTCCAAGCTAATGGAGCCTCATGGTAGTTGTCTGTAGATTGGCTCAGAATGAAAATTTGCAAGTATAAGAAAGGTAACAGTCTTGTGAGGCAATACAAATAGAGTAGTCTGAACAAATTTCCCATCACAAACAAAGTATGTGTACATACTACATTCATAGATCAATTCCCAAATAAGTAATTATCTCACAGTTTGTGAAAAAACACAATCTCACATACCGATGCATCAAAATTTTCTAAGGGGTGAGCCTCTTCTGCTAGAACTTGTACTGAGGAATCATCATTGATAGTAACTGATCCACTGCTTACTACAATAGACAAAACAATAATCAATTTTATATCAGAAAAACTGATTTTGACCTCAACATGATCTAGTTAGTTCATACTTTTGTCAAAAAAGGGATTGTAAAGTGATTTTCTAAACTTTGTACGTGTATCAGGGACACTGATAGCATCAATTTCCGCCATTCCAGTTTCCATTCAGACGTTTGTGGTTCTTGCATTTGCATAAAAATATGTCAAAATATATCGGTATACATACATGGCAATGTATATCAGTGGCCACAGAGCCATGACCTGAAATTTTCATACAGCATGATCTGATGATATTTCCCCGTAATAAAAATGCATAGTGTAGCGTCGCAATGAAAATATACCAGGTATTGCATGATGTGAAAAAAAAATAGGAAAATTTTGTTACTTACCAAAGAATCTTTTGACTACACTATCATTTTCTGTAACAGTTACTACTCCTGGTTTCAAAACAGACAGACAGGGTACATGATTAGCAAAGATACCCATCATAGATGTTATTCCAGGAACATCAACTTGTTTCACCTCAGCATTAGTATAGTACACCTACAAAACATAAGTGCAACACATTATGAAAATAACCCCTTCCATTACTAACTCTATACAGCTAGAGCCCCCCTATTTTTGGCTGACTGATGCCAGAACCCTCTAAAAATTTGGCGCTCGCGATGCAATTGAATTTGAAGCATGTTATGAGTCAGAGCGCCCCCCTTTCTCTAAATCCGGAATTCGCCCCTGCTATATATGCCGCTCTATAACTATAACTTACTTAGCACTGCCAGTAAATGAAATGAAATGGGAGTTTTACATCCTACTTTCCTGCTGACATTAGGCCTAGCTTACTCTTGATAGTCATGTTATCAATTTCCACCTTCAAATCTCTCTATGGTATACAGCCTGTAGCACATGTCATGGCCTTAGTTTATTGTCCCATTGGAATTACTAGATGTAAGTCAGTTTCAAAGGTTTCTAAAAAGCCGAGCAGGTGAACAAGCAAATCAAGTTAGACTTACGTTTGAAGGAGAAGCAAATGTGAAGGACATGGCGTTGGCAGTGGAATAATTCCGTGACAATGAAGCTGATTTTGACACTGATCTTGCAGCCCGTGCAGCAGTGCGAGAAATTAGACCCAAAGACATTTTTGTTTATTTTAGTTACTAGATCCGGCTTGTCCTTCAGAGTCTTTGCATGTACACTAGCCAACTTGTTTTAGAAGCAAGAGGATATCGGCAAGGACAAGACGAGTCGACTCAGTGCTCCCGGAAGCAAACTTTTCACAGCCGAAATGTACATGAAAGTGCCGAATAAGAACATTTTTATCTATACATTTTCTATGATTACTTAGGTTAAAGTAAAGGGTTGTCGAAATTTGGTATTGAATTTAGAGGCTTGTTGAACTTTGTTTCATTATGCACAATCCGTAACATATTTATTCAATATATATTTCATGTTGGCTTACAGTTCACGAATGAGAAGAATATAATTGAATTTCCTGTTGAGATCGCTAACAGACGAATGTTTTTATGTCAATAAGTAATGTACAAAAATAGAATTATATCAAAAAAATAACAAAACGAAATTGACTTAGAAATTTCGTCATGACCACAGAAAACACTGTATTTCAAATGATTAATAAAGCGTATGACAAACAGTTTGATTAATCCAACACGTAAATATTAATAACAATTTAGATTGGATTTAAGTATATTTACATCAGGAAAAATATATTTCGTTTTCTTGGTTAGTTGTGAAATTTAAAAGACCATAAGGTGCGACCTTTGGCGGAAGTAAATGGAAGCGCATGAATCGGTTGCAAATTGAGAGGGAAGTAGAAGTTGAATCATCCCTGGAAGCTGTGAAAAAGGTTGACAAAAAATAGTTTTAGTTTGTGAATTATTTTTGAAGAACCAAGACACTAACACGTAATTATACTTATTAATTCTTTGAAGGATATCCATGATAGATTTTTTAATTAGGCTACCGCGCAGCTATTTTGTTGGGATGTAAATTTTGTGACAACCACCTTACACAGAATATTTAGGTCACACCCCTGTTTGTCATTATTTCTAGCCAATCGAGTAGCCTGTGAAACTTTTCTACATCTTAGCTCAGTATTTAGTACGTTTGCCTTTAGGTATTTAGATATGGTAGCCAATCTTTAACAACGTAAAGACACAAAGTCCTAATCTTATATGAGCAATTTTGGAAGACAATGAAACTGAAAGTGCAAAATTATGCTGTCCTGTCATTTGTCATAGCCTTATCTTGTCAGCCAGCCAGTAATGAGTGAAGAAGGCAGTGTACTCAACTGGCTCATCATTAATACAATACAATAACCTGTTTGTTAATAGCTTAAATAGGCCTACTGTAGTTTACCATATAAGTTCAAGCATGTACTTGAGGTTATTGTAATAGAGAATTTAAAGAATGTCATATTTTGATAATCAACTTGATGACTCATTTTAGTTTGTTCAATCCTTTTGACTTTACTGAGGTGAAGCCTTTACTATGACACTAGGCCTACTGTCTTTTCTATGATTATTAGTATTATTTGTTATAAAGTTAAAACTAGGAGTGGGGTGATATCCTGAACAAATTAATTTGTGATAAGTTGTTTTGTGTAAATCATTTTACATTTTAATAATATCTACATCCCTCTGAAAAATCAAGGTATTTAATTTGAGTATAGATGTTTTATTAGATTTATTATTAGTTGTATGAATTACCTCAACCTTTCAATGTCTTTTCTCCAGACATATTTTGGGGGTAGGGTGACAAATTCATGTCCCTAATTATTCAGTAGGGTTAAAGGATTAATACTAAATCATCTTACAACACATTTCCTATTTATTATACTCTGGGTTTTGAACTTAATTACTTGAACCAGTTAGCTACTGTAATTCATAGCCAAATTGATTGGACAGTGATTAGTGATTGAAGTAAAATGAATGAATCTAATACTTGACTTTGTTTTATGTTTTTGTAGAGGTCTTGAATCAAATTTTGAATTTTATAGCTGGTAGTAAGAAATTTTGAAATTTTATTGTAGTCAACTTTAGTTTTAAGCCTATGTCTTTACTCTTTACTTAATTTTTTAGATATCAAAATGTCGAGCCGTAAAACCAAAGGAAAGACCACAAAGAAACGTGCTCAGAGAGCCACCTCTAATGTGTTCGCTATGTTTGATCAGTCTCAAATTCAAGAATTTAAAGAAGCATTTAATATGATAGATCAGAATAGAGATGGTTTTGTAGATAAAGAAGATTTACATGACATGCTGGCTTCATTAGGTAAGATTAAGTTCCTTAGCTTTCTTGACATGGCTGTAGGCTTACCTATATTCTTGGTGTAGTGTTTAGTTCTGGTTGCAGCCACTTGATGTAGGAAAAAGTGAAGCACTGAATGCCAGTATAGTTATTGAAACTCCTATTGTTTATAGATATAATTCATTATATCTGCATATACATAAGTCTATATATGTCCCCACGGGCTGGATATGAGAAAGTGTTTATTACAAATTATTAAAGTAGCAAAATAGAGTACCGTACGTACCATGAGTTACAGCCTCAGCAAAATTCCTTTGATAGTGCACTGCAGCCACTGCTTAAAATTATCTAATTCACTTATCAATAGCCCAATATAAGTATAAAACTTCATGTAACTGTGAAAGTATGTTATTTGCAGGTAAAGACCCAACAGATCAGTATTTAGATGAAATGATGAATGCTGCTCCAGGTCCTATTAATTTCACTATGTTTTTAACAATGTTTGGAGAAAAATTAAATGGTACTGATCCTGAGGATGTCATTAAAAATGCATTTGCTTGTTTTGATGAAGACGGCACAGGTAATATATCAAATTGATAAATTCTTCTACAACTTAGGACCGGAAAAGCATCTAGCCATTCGGATGGGACATTAAATTGAGGCCTGCATGGCGTTTGCCCGTCTTTATTAGCCCATACAAGTGCATAGTCAGCAATTGAATTACCCTTACAGACTGCAACTGTACATGGGATGGGACAATAACGTAAGGCCTGTGTAAATCATGAATACCGGTAAGAGTAGACTGATGCTGCTGTCCTGGAAAAATTTCCCTCATTGCACACTGCATAGTGTTTGCCCTTTGTCATTAGCCCATATAGGTTCAGAAAATCAAGACTTAAAACTTCTTTTCATTTACAATTAAGAAAATTGTGAGACTGCATATTTCATCGCATGGTCAGCAATTGAATTACCCCTGAATTACTGCATATTGAGGTGAGGTCCATCAGTCAACTATTGAAAAGCAAAAAAGGGAGGCTAGTAGGCTAGCAAATGCTGATATATTGGCACAATTTCTTTTATCATTTATCAGTAGCTGAAAAGAACTACTAGTAATGCCATATATGACAATATTTTATAGGTATCATACCTGAAGAAAGATTAAGAGAATTATTAACAACTATGGGTGATAGATTTACTGATGATGAGGTTTGTTTTCTTTACTTTATTTTTTTTTTTTAACAAGATCTGGTCTTAATAAGTATAATCCTGATATCCTCAACAGCTTTCAAAAAGGCAATTTGATGTAAAAATTGTCTAACAAACAATAAGTAAATACGACAGAAGGTCAGACAGTTATCTTTTCAATTTATGTTTGAGTTTCAGAATAATTTTTAAAGTCTAATGAGTCTAAAAAACATATTTTTTGTTCACTTCAGGTTGATGAAATGTTCCGCGATGCACCTATTAAAAAAGGAGATTTTAATTATTTGGAATTTACACGAATATTAAAATATGGTAAAAAGGATGAATAGTTTCAAGCTGAAATCATCAATTTACTAACATTCCTATTTTTTGGTGGACCATCATAATATGACCAATTGACTACCATATTTGACCATTTAACCTGGGACTAGGACATCTTTCTGTGTACAGTTCTGATGGAATTTATTAAATCTGCCTTTGAACTTCTATTTCTATAAGAATATAGTTTAGTTCACATGATTTATTTTTTTGGGCTTTAGCAAATCGCTAAATAGTTTAGCTTGTAGCGTTTAGACTGGGCATTGTTTTCATCTGATCAATATTTTCATAAAAAGTTAAGAGATATTGTTTGTTGAGCCAATTGGCATTATAAATGAAAATGAAGGATTTGATGTGTATTGATAACATTCAGCAGATTCCTAATAGTTACTCCTGGGGAGAATTATAGTAAAATCTGTTGTAACCATGAGGTCAAAGGGCAAATCATGCAATGTGTAGTGTATGAATACACACTAATAGTAATTCACATATATTTGACTTGTCCCTGTTATTAAGTATTAATTTTGTAAAAGCTTCACATCATTTCAATGCTTCCAATGCTCATTGGCTGAAGGCAACTGCTTATAGATACATTCCAAAAATGGGAACAATTCAATTCATATTCCATATATGGCAAACGTTTTTAAGCGTATTCCAAATATGGAAACTTAAGATATTATAGTCCAAATATGCAATACAATGTAGATTTTAGATATATTCCATTTCCTTATATGGAAAACAATAATTGATAGGTTGAGATGGTAATTGGACAAATATGGTAGAATTATTATCTCTTTATATACAGCACTATATTTTTAGTCTATTGTTTATTATTATTATACTTAGTTCATAAGTATAGCAGTAAAAGAAATCTCAACTTCATGATGTGTGTTTTTGTGTACCTAATTGATCTTGGGTGGGGATGGATTTTCCTTTACAAATTGCCTTGTCAGTGATGCAGGTTGGATATCAACATTCTCATAGCCTGGGGACTGTTTCTAAAAAAATCTTACGATTTGTCGTAAGTGTGGAATTATTCATTGTAATATGCCAAAGTCACGACAAAATTTATCCCAAGAATTTTTGAGAAACAGGCCCCAGGGCTTTAGATTGCATTTATTTGGGCATATTCTATATTCTTGGAACGGACATGGATATATAGACCACAACAGCTCCTGGGAAGCCCACAGTAGTATTTTCACTAATTAGGAACTCTCTGGGTGTTATATAATTTCATTTTTTGAAGCTAGGACTACTGTTATGATCAGACAGGTTTTCAAAAATGTTAGCATTTCTGCAGTGCTCAAGTTGCATGATGCAACATCTTATTTTCTCTACTTTGAGCGTGCTGTTAATTTGGGCACAACGTTTACCATTGTAACTAACATGTAATCTGAAGGCCTGATAACACATTGAAAAGCTTGGCCAGCTTTTGAAGTATCTTGGCAGGTGCAGTTGGGTAGGCCTACATATATTTATATAATGGAGAGTAGAACGTTTGTGCTATTTGGTTTCTAGAAATCTGAAAAATAATGAACAACCGGTATTTCAACTTTTTAAATGGCATTTAGCAATTGTAGGCACAATATATAGACACAGCTTTATGGAACAACAATCACTGTTTTATGCAACGCTTTAACATGTTTCCCCCGTCGTCCTCAGGCACATAATGATAAAATGATAACCGGTATTTCAGTTTGAAAATTTCCACCAAAACAAAAGTCAGATGAATTATAATAAATAATTTAATACTATGTATCCCATTTTATACAAAATATACAAAAGCAAAAATCAAGTCCACAGATTTAACAAATGGTTTATTTGGCCATCAACCGACCTTATAATTTGTCAAGCTAAATCTTGAATTAAATAGCTATGTGCACTCTCCAAATGGAATGCTGTGTTGACAAACCCAATCATAGTGTATCAGGTGTTCTGGAAAGGGGTGAACATGAGCTAAAAACCCCATTTAAGTGAAAATCTTGGTGGACCCAGATCTCAAATATTGAACAAGACTATTCTAAATAAAACTGATTTCAATTATTTCCAAAAACAGTTCAACTTAAATATAACAGACTCTTTTTATCTTAACAAGTGTAAGGGTTTGAAGGTCAAAATTGACATCAACAAGTAAAGTCTAAAAATGTTAAAAGAATGAATATTGCACTAAAAAAGAGGTCAGGTAACCTGTTAAATGTTATTTTTTTTTACAAATTATTCAATAATCTGAAGTCACAAAGTTGTTTGTATGTTATATCTCATACAGTAGTTAGTAGAGTAGTCAGTCCTTTTCCATATCTGGAAGATATGTCATACATTCTAGATCTTATTATTTTATGGCACATATTTCAAGTTATGGCATGAAATCTGATTCAATTTTAAGAGGCTATGTTTTAGTGAACGTTTCTATACAAAATAATTTTGTGATATATTCATCATAACATGTTATTGGGCATTTTTAACCCAAGATTGCAAGGGACAACAAGGACCAATAACTCTGTATTAGAGATCGCAACAAACATTTTTATAATAGATAATATTAAAAACCGCAACAATCAAAACCCACATGTCAAACATAAAATATAGACATAACAATAAGATCAAGTTCACAAACAGAATTGAAGAGTATAACAACGCCTTCTGATTCTGAATGTCATGGAAATAAATATCATTTTTAGAGTTTAACTCATACAAGTCAATATAATATACTGCACAATTCAAAAGATGAGTTACAAATTCATAAAGTAATTTTCCAGTACTAAGTGTAACGTAATAAAACAGTATCTATGGTGAAGAATAGTGAAGTCTTAAAGGGCCATTCTGCTTTTTTGAAAAAAGTTTCCATTATCAAAAAAATCGCAAATGCTAGCTGAGAGTATTTTTAAAGTATGCTTATTTTATCTCTATACTTTCTTGATCAAACTGAATTTGGTTTTAAAGGGTTAATTACAAACAGGGAGTACTTATTGTTAATTAAGCAATTTGACCTAGTTTTGGTGTTTGCCCTTTAAATGGCTCAATATTTCTAGCTGAAACCTTTCAAATACACAGGAGGGACATTTCTCTACAATTAGGCGTTTATTTTACTCAAATCCGTTCAGTAGTTTCCTATCAGCGTCCAAAAAACATAACACACTTAAAAACCTTACGTAAGGTTTTTAAAAATTTTAGCATGTTTTTAGCGTTTAAAAATTAATGGCTGTATTTTTTTAGTTAAAACTTTCAGATACATTAAGGGACACATAGTTACAGATTTTGGTGTGAAGTTTTCACAAATTTTAGCAAAAAAAAATTTTGACCAAAAAAAAATTCAGACTGTCCCTTTAAGTCTTACTTTCCTGCATCTTATTGTGCTAATGAACATAGACAATTTTTTAGGGTGAAAAACTGTAGTTCATAACCTTAAGGAGAATTTGTTTAATTGGTGATCTAAACCTGTAATAGATAGCAATATAGACAGCAAATATACCATAATACATAATAATAAATACAGTGTAGGAATGTACCTTACCAAAGTTGAAATTTCAATATAATTAAATCTACTATTGAAACAAACAGCATTAAACTCATACCATCTTCTGATTGTTGATTGTTATAAATTATGTGACAAGTTTGAAGCTAACCAAGGAGCTCACTACTCCTTATTGTTCAGCAGTCTACACTTAAAACAACAATACTCTTATGTTCTTGGGAACATTTTCTTATCACAATTCCATTCTCAAATATAGCTTGGTGAACAAAACAACACAATATCAGAAGCATTGACTACGTATACAGTGACTGGAATATGATACTAATAATTAAACCCATGTTTTTGAAGCTACAATACACATTAGCATCCAATAGAATAGATCCCTTGGTGGGTAAACTCAGCATCCTGTATGGCGCAAGCTGGAATTTTTATAAGGCAAATAAATTAGGCACTACCGATGCTTTCACTTGGGCTATTTATCACTAGATTTGTCTGTCTTGTCTGCTTGTGGTATTCGAGAAGTTTCTGGAAGTTTCAATTCAAACCCTGAACCTGAAAATAATGGTAAAAGGATTGTAAAGAGATACTGTAAACTTTGTATGTGTATCAGGGGACACTAAACAGCATTTATTTGCACCATTCCAATTTCCATTTTGACATCTTGACATGGCTGGCGCGCATTCATTCAATTTTGCAGTCAACCTGTGTCCTGATATACGACTATACATGTTACATGGGGTAACAGTTAATTGCTTAAATTGTTACAATGAATCAATGATCTCACCTTTCTGTCCTAGATTTTTCAAATCTGTAGCCTCATGTTTTAATCTTAATCTTAAAATATGCTGCATCATGTCTTTTCTACAAGGAAATGAAATAAGTTGTGCTCAATAACTGTACACACAACAAAATTGTATAAACAAAGGCAGAATAAGATGAGAGTTGAGGATACACCCTGCATTAAGTTCTACATTTTGGTAGCTCATACTTTTAAAAGCATACTTCTTGTAGCCTTGAAAATATTGACAATGAACCCATTGAAGAGAGAATTTCCTTTTTTCTATTATTCTCATCTGCATTGTTTTGTAAACCAAACATAAACATCTTCAACCAAAGTACCAGTATATTCCGGATTAAAATGTCTCATTTTCTTACCTGTGTGTTACATCAGTTATTCCAATTTTTTCTAATTTTATTTCATTAGTTCTAATTAATGTTCTACCTAAAACATATAAACATTTAAATATAAATATATACTCATATACATTAAAAATCTAATTAAATAAATGTCAACCATGTCCCCAAGCAATTATATATTTTTCATATCCTCCGATATTTTATGTCAGCAATGTAGTGTAAGTAGTAATTAGTAGTGAAAAATGGGTCAAATTTAAACAGTCTAATTAAAATCAGACCCTAATTTCATTTAATTAGATTTTTTAAATCCTGTTTTTTAAACACTACATTAGGGTCTGAAAACCACATGCCATAGCAAGTATCTACATGCACTCTGACCTTGCCTTGATAAAAAATGACCTGATAAACTAGTCTACAGCACTAAGGAATCCTAGAATACACCTATTTTTTGTGAACAAAATCCCAGCACAGGAGAGGGCAAATATCTGATTGGTTAAAACCAGTGTTAACGTAGACACTTTCTATCGCATGTGGTTGTCAGACCCTAATGTAGTGTTTAAAAAACAGAATTTAAAATACCGAACGAAACAAAATTAAGGTCTGATTTTTATTAGACTGAAATTAAAATTAAATATCTTAAACTGAAAAATAAGACACATGGGAGAATAGAAAAGCCAAGACTCTTCATTAATAATCCAAAATATATATGATGTGAGATACCATAATGTGTTCATTAAAGACAATCAGAGAATTATTAAATGGGACAAAATCAGAAAATATACACCAGGGGCCTTATTCGCGAAACTTAAATAACAATGATTTTAGTTTTCCAGTCATCTGATTGGTCAATCGATTGATTTTAAAAATAGTTTTATTATCCAATCAGATAACTATATTTCTTAAAATCTGGATTTTATCTTAGTTAAGTTTTCAAGAATAAGGCCCCAGTATTGACAAAAATTGAGTGTAAAGATTGGAAATTTGGAACGTTTCTTTACCTGTGACATCATTCTGATACAACATATCACCATACAAATCATAACAAACCCCACCATGTTTCCTTAACCATTTATTTACATCGGCACTAGTCCAGAAATATAGAGGCTTTGGTTTTCCCTTTAAATTCTTCTTCCCATTTAAACTAGAAACACTCTCCTTTGTTGCTTTGATTTGCTACAAATTTACAAATAAAATCAATATCTAAAATTTAGTCTATTAAACCTTTTTAAGTATGAAATATGGTTTAAATACAATTCAGATAAATCAAAAATGATAAAAAACCAAATTATCACACTTAAAAAACCTGAAAGACAATATAATTATTGTACAGTAACAAAGTTGTACAATTTGATATTTGCAGCAAAATGAAATTAAAGACCAAGGAAACCTTAGCTTACCTTTAATGTATCCATATCAGGCTGTTTTTCAGTTGATTTTGACTCTCCTTGGGATTCATTGTTTTCCATGATAACAACCTTTTATATGAATATAAAACTGAAATAAACCAGGAAAGGAAATAGTTATTCAATAGTTAGTAGTCCTATTCAACTAAAGTCAAAGATGAAATAAACAGTATGAAAGCGATAGAAAGAAGGGCAATTTTATGTCCTGCTTTGTTTTGCATTTATTTGAGCTAACTAACGCCAAGCACTTCAAGCAGTGTGCAATAATAGAAATTTTGCAAGGACAGCGCGACATTAGCTTATATGACATGCACATGTAGTAGAACACAGAACATCTCAGTTTATTGTCCCATACAAATGACAACATTTATAACTTAGGTCATCCCTTCAACTAAACTAGGCTACATTGGGAAAATGAAAAATGTCAATGTTATTTCACTTGCTAAACTCAATGACAAACAAATAGTAAAGACACTGACATTGATGGTTACCAATATTATAAAATAACTATTTAGTTACTGTAACTCAAAGATCCTAATACTCTGAATGTTTAATAGATTTTTGAACAACCAAAAATAAACAAAAGCAGCATCTACGGCGCTACTTCACTTTAGTACGCCGCATCTACCCCCCCCCCCCCCCCCCCCTTTTATTTTTATGAAGACGAAGATGTGGACTACGACCCTACTACATCATTGGTTCAGACCTTTTAAGGCTCACCTGACTCATAAAATTGTTAAGCAAACATATTTCTATAAAATGGCACTGAGGATCGTTTCAGTCTTTCAAACATAACGAGATATGCCTTGCATCAGTGAAATAATTTGGTTTCTTTTGCAGAATAAGAATCCATGAACACTGCCATCTACGAATGCAGGTGCGTCAAGAAAGATAACTCTAGATAACGATATCTTTTAACAACCGAAAAACAGCATAACTGCCATTTACTTATAGTTCGATTCGCTAATTGCCGGGGATTTCCTGATATTTATCATTGTAAGAAAATATTGAAATCCATCTAAATTATATCTACTTCTACGTTCTAAGTAAGTTTACCTTTAGGAATACCATGGGAATACAGAAGTTGGGAAGTTCTGAAATTTTCAAACTACAAATTCGTGAAGCTAGGTTCTTAAAGCTAATATCCCTAACATACGTAAATAATGACAGATGCGAATTGAAAAGAGGTCAGTAGTCATTCTTTGAGTTGATATAGGTCCCGAAAAAATAAATGTAGTACACGTATTCATAAATAATAATACTGAACAAATCATCCAAAACCCAAAATTTCACTTTATTAGGCCTGACATGAACATTATGACAAATATTTGAGAACTTGAAAGATTAAAGTACGGTACTTTCAGAATGATAATTCGATTTCAATTTTGTATGAAATAAATGAAATAAGAGTTATGATATTTTATTGGTAATTTCTTCAATCATTATTAAGCTTTAAAGTTCTGAAAAGGTCTACTCCGCCGGTTATGTCAGTTGATTTTTATATCATTATGTCAGTATACAGCAGCCTACGCTAGATTTTGAATTTAAAATTATGAAATGTGGTATGTAGCCCTACATTTGAATTTCAGCTTTACATCGATTTTAAAGGAGATATCAAAACATAATAATATCCGATATAGCCAATGAAACGAAGTTCTTATGATTCGATATCCAAAAGGCCATTTGGTATAATGATTACCAATGTTCAATAAAAATGACTATTGATATTGTACAACTATATAACTGCAATAATGATAGTACATAATGCACAATAAACCATTAATATCATTCAATGAATATAACAACATTCACTATTATATATTTCAATTGATTATACAATAACATAATACAGAATGGCTAACGACTAACAATTCAATAACCTGCAATATTTCATACGACAAGTTGACAGACATGGAAACAACAGGCGATCACAGACGAGCTAAGGATGCCAAGAAGGCAATGAAGTTGAAAACTGACCGAAATGAAAGAAGAGTTTATATTTTATCAGCTTGGAGTGGATTTGTAAATAAATATGTACGACAGCAAAAGTGTAACAGTGATAACCAAAACATTGGTGCCGCCATATTTGAGTACAAAAATGGCGAAATGATTTCTTCTACTGATGGATTTAATATTCCTCCGAGCGAACTTCGTGATATTTGTACTAAAGTACACGATGAAACTCTCGCAACTCAATCTGGAATTACTGTAAATGGGATAAATTTTAAAGTTGTGATTGCAGATGGACGATTTGGGATCTTCGCTAAAACCGGTTCCCTAGGATGTTCCGTTTGTAAAACCGAGAGTCTAATTTGCGTGTGGATCCACGATGTTTCTGAAAATGGTGCCAAATGTAATGAAGAGTTAATGAGATTAGGTGATTGTTTTAGATCTTGGGAACTTTAACCCTAGATTATTTTTAATTTCTCATGTTATTTGACTCCCAATTTTTGAATACTTAAAACAGTAATTTTTTTATATGTGCTTGTGCTGCTCTGTTTGGCATCTGTGTTCTGGAACGCTGAGAATGGTGCATGCCTAACACTAACAAGAACAAATAAGAATATAGACACGAAGAATATTACTGTGGTATGGATTGATATTGGTATGGAATATCATGAGGAACTACTTGGAGAAATTTAAAGTTGATAAAACCAGGCCATTTGGATAAAATATACATGTACACAATTTTGGCACCATGTCTGGATGTTCTACACACCTGTAGTACTATTCTTTTTTTTTTTTATATCAATATTTAATTCTATGTTCAGTCTAATATACAACAATGATCTAGGGATCTGGAAACAAGTACTATTCTTTGACAAATTGTAAGATACGATATGGCATCGTACTATCTTATGCCATTTCCAGTTCTGAATGATTCCTAAATACATTGATATTTTATTAAATAATTGTTTTCCGATTATGTATGTTTATCCTAATAACTTTGCAGCAAATTCAAACAAATATCCCAAATGTTGGTTATAAGTTATTCACCCAGACAGATGTAAAACAAAAGGCTTAACATTTTTGCTTCATGTCTTCAAAAATGATTTATTTTCTGAAATATAAGACTACTTACCTTATCGACTGTAGATAATGATATTGGCCTGGTATTTATTATCCAAATCGTTTGACTGTAGAACAATTATTGTTGAATAAGAAACTACATGTATAGGTATAATGTATTCAAAGTCATCAGTGATTAGACCATTTGTCACGATTTGTTGTAGCACTAGAACTCATTTCGTCTAACGATTTTCTTTTCTAGAGTTATAATTACAAGATAAAGGCTGAGTAGAGAAGCCAAAAGGCAAATCAATGAGTTTGTCTTAATCAAATGTGATAGGTAATAAATGAGAAGTAAAAGTAGGAAATGGTTGAAGGCAATGTTATTTACGATACATGTAACATAATTACAGACAAAAACAATGCTATTGAAGATAATACATGCATTGGTTCGTAGCTTTAATCCTTCGGGCTCATCGGACTTTTTTTTTATACTCCTTGTCTAATAGGGGTCAACATTTAATCACTAGATCAAGCATTGCTGGTACCCTCATCGTTTTGCCCCCTCATCGTCGTTTTGCCCCCTCATCGTCGTTTTGCCCCCTCATCGTCGGTTTGCCCCCTCATCGTCGTTTTGCCCCCTCATCGTCGTTTTGCCCCCTCATCGTCGTCTGTCGTCCAATGACAAAACTTTGTAAGTCATTGTAAATACAGGGAATTGACTGACTTGCTAGGTTTTTACCATGGGCAATCAAACTTTTAGGACCGATTTTTTTTTTATTTTGTTCTGGTATATAGATAAAGCATAAACTAGTAACTCAAAAAATATCAATTTTGACCTAAAAGTGACTTACTAGGTTTTGTCATTGGAGGGTAGTCGTTTCATCCCCCCACCCCCCTTTCAATTCAAAAGTATGATACAGCTTAAAAATATAACATTTATTCTTTTATAATTTGATTACTTGAAACAAAATTATCCAATACGTTTAGAAGTAGTCCACTTTCTTATTGTACGTCGAGATGATGACATCTGTCCTGCTACATTGACATCTTTACATCTTGACACGTTGACATCTGACTTATTCTGTCGCTGAGAGGAATCACGCAAACGGTTGACATCTGTTATATGAAGCTGTTGTTGAACTGAAAATCTTGGTGAAATTACACATAGTGTTTGGGAGCACTTGCACAACGATTATCGGAGTCAGCAAAAGTAATTTATGCCTTGTGAGGTACAGGGGCGGATACAGGGGGGGGGGGATCTCCCGGCTCGAGCTCCTCCCCCCCTTTTATGCCCCTTTCTCTAAAAATCCTGGATCAGCCCCTGGGGTATACATCACATCATAACCCATAACCAGGTATCAACACAACTTCCGATTGAAACACCCCGACAATTAATTAATAGGTCCAAGATAATTAAAACGATTTGTTACACAGAAAGTCTCCGATTCTCTCAACAACCGAGTAACATCCACCAAGAGACATATTCTCATCGTGAACACATATAATAACACATGTGTTACATTTATAGATAACACATCCTGAACCATTGTACACATCTCTTCCTACCATTATTTTACCTTCAGATATTCTAGTCAGTGTGTATCGTTTTCCGTTGATATTGATACCGTATTGTCGCAATAAACTGGAATCTGAGAATCCATCCACAATCTCCAGTACTTCCTCTCGACTGATATCAAACGCTAAACATCCAGCCCATAATTTCCCTTCCCCACAACTATGAATAGCAGCTTTTGAAGCATGTCCCTTTTCTAGTAGAGCTGCTATATAATCCTTCCATGAGTAACCAACCATTATCTGTTGCGGCACCATGTTGACGAATCACTTGCATTTAGGTTCTCCAAACTTCAATATAAGCTTTAATTCTGAAAGGAAATTTAGTGATTTTAATTTAGACCACTACAGTATCTAACTCGTTAAACGATCTACGGTCTGAAAAAAGAGGTACTGGTTGTAAAAACTAATGCACTCGCTATCTATAACATTTCAAATCACTATATATTAAATTAAGTTTGGCGAATAACATAGATCAAACCGAGTTGTAAGACTAATCCACATACAAGATAATATAGTTAAATCCAATAAAATGAGTTTTAACAACTTTTGATCCTATTGATAAAACTATATTTGATATTACAATCAAAACTATTCTAATGAATGCACATTTAATAAATAAAAGATAAGTATATTAAGCGACCTTGTTTGCATACATATGCTAAAATACTTACATATGCATTATTACATAGGTATGTAAAATGGTCGCATGTACGCAATTGGTCAAATCTGCTCAATAAAAATATAATTTTTTGTTTAATGCAAATATTATCTCCCTTATTAACAGGCAACAAATTTGTTTTTCATGAATTTTTGTCTCATATTCTGTGTCTGTGATGCCACTCGTGAAAAATTTATCACAAGCACTCATGGCATAAAAAACATATCCACTCGTAGCCATAGAATAACCTCTATTTATATTCAGAAGAACATAATTATTTGGAAATTATTAAGCTTTTCGCTCGGCTTCTTATGCCAAGATAGAAATAAGTTCGACACGGCCAAATTGGCTGTGCAGGTTAAAGATCCCTCGACAGTTGGAAATCGAAAATAAGTAGGCTAATGCCGCTGTCCTGACAAACCTTCCCTCATTGCACACTGCATGAAGTTTGCCATACAGGTACAGAAAAGTAGGACGTAAAACTCCCATTTCATTTCATTTATCAACAATCAAAAATTCAAAATGCAATACTTACGAAAACCTTCATAATATAGAAGTTCAACACTAGATATCCAAATTCAAGACTAGAATATATGATATTTGGTTTGGTTATTGACTTCTGACAAGGTTAGGGTAAAGAGTTAAAAAGTTATTTTGTATAGTAAAAATATTGACATTATACGGTTATGAATAGAGAAAGTCCAGTTTACAACCCTCTTAACAATAGTTATATTCAATAGGGTATTTGTCGGCGACAGTAATTACTTTACTATATTTATATGATTTACTAGTTTTATCGGTTTTATGATTAAAAACTAGTCCGAAGTAGGTTTTCTTTAAAGGTCTCACACACTCTTATCATGCAAAAATACACTTTTTCTCTGTCAAGCACTCTATAAATCGAATTAGAGTCTAATTCGATTTATAGAGTGCTTGACAGAGGAAAAGTGTATTTTTGCATGATTGACATAAGAATTGAATGCTGTAGACGGTAGCTGTGGTGAATAAAAAGAGTCTATTCGTTCGGATGCAACGACAAATCGAGAATTGTCCGACAGGCTACATGTGCACGTTAAAGATCCCACTTCATTTGTACATTGAGAAAGGGGAGGTAATGTTTTCCTCATTACACACTCCATGGCGTTTGCTCATCCGCATTATCCCAAACAGGAGCCGTAATCAATCCATTTCTTGAAGTTCGGTACAGAACGTTCATGTATTAACCGCGCTTCCCTTTTTGCGACGCTCTAGTTTCCACAAGCCCCGACGAAAATTTATCAGGGAAACCACATAATAGTGTCCTTTATGCACTTACAGTAATCATCATCAGTATCCTTTAGCTCCAGACAAACAGGAAAGTATTCAGAGCTCGTTTCCTTCAGAAATTAAAAAAAAATACCATTTCATTATTTATTATTTCAAAAATTTATTCTGAAAATTCGTTAATAAAATACAAAAAGACAAATATATACAATTACAAATTGTTTTATCAGCGAATTTATTATATACAAAAGAATAATTTTTATCTTGAAATTTGCATTGATAAAGAATATTTGGTGATGCTTTATTTTAAAATTATTACGAACACATAGAGGGTTAGTATCTAAAGTGAATTTCTACAATTAATCAAATTATAACGTTAAAAATTCAAACAATAAAAAACTAATAAAAAATCATTAACATAATATCTAACATGTATATTAAGGAACCGTCTGTTAAAATATTTTTGCTTTCGATTTCATAAGTAGAGATTTAAGATCTCCGAAACACATAATTGCAGAAGAATCACCTGGATAATGTCACTTTTTAGATTAAATTTATGTGTCAATTTGTTAGTATTTATGTTAATTGAAACGCTGTGTTATTACTTATAACGGCATGGGAAAACATGTAAATATATATGCATTATCTAAATATTCAAAGTTTGAATTTAAAACTATGAACTATACTATCAATGTATATAAAGTTTATGATAAAACTATTTCTATATCAATGTGATTATAATGAACAGAAAAAATCACAGAATTTATACAGATTTTATATCTAATGTTTTGCTCTTCTTTACTGCGTCAAAAATTCCCTGAAATCAGAAAAAATATTAAATATTGAATAATATAATGAATAGTGGCTTTTACAAAAAAAAAATGCACCTGGTTTAAAAATAATACAGGCACAGTTATGATTTATGAATTTCCACCCATCTCGTTATAAGATAGATGTACTGCGTTGTGGAGATAAATAGAGTTTGGAATTTTTCACTAAATCTTCACATCATATTTTGAGAAGACTATGAACAGTAGTTTCCAAAACATCTGAAAACTATATAGTACTTCATAACTTTCTGTCATTGAAGTTGGCTTACAAATCCAGAGGGGGCGTTTATAACTGTTTATAACAATCAAGAGAGACATTATCCAGATGATGACAATGTCAATTTTGTGAAACTCAATAGAACGTATTTAATCCAAAGGATGGTAGCTTGTGATCCACCAAATAACATTATAAGGACACGTACCTGTATTTGATCTTCAAAAATTCCCCTTTCAGTGGTGTTAGGTTCGATCCACCATTTTGGTAAGTACTAGAAATAACAAGTTGAAAATAAGTGGTAACAACAATCAGTCAATCATAAGCATAAACTATGAAAGCCATATATATCACGCATTATTAAAGGGACGGAATGCACAATTAACAGATAGATCCAGAAAGATCTAATTGACCAACATGAAATGTTATAGGTGCAATAAGGTGTTCAAACAAATAATAGTTGTGATAGTTATCAGTTCGATGAAACTTTCAAACACTAACTTAAAAGGATTCCGACTACTGTGTTTCTTGCAATTCCACTAAAACTAGCTCGTTTTATGACGGTACTGACAGTGATCTGCATAGATATCAATAGTAGCTTCCGGTAGATCACTGTCAGAGACGTCACTAAACGCGTTAGTTTAATTGAATTGCAAGAACCACAGACGTCGAAATGGAAATTGGAATGGTACAAATTGATGCTATCAGTGTGACCGATACACATGCAAAATTTAGAAATACGTTTTACAATCCCTTTAACTATAGATGAACCTATATAAAGCCTTGAATTTATATTATGTAGCCTACTTACATCCCATAATGTAAAACTATGTTCACAAGGTCTACAAACAGTTCTTCCATTCATCTGATCATCAGCCCGGCATTCACAAATTTGACAAGATGGCGGTTTAGCTCCTTCTTTAACTCTGCTGACGAATGTTGTTATAGCGTCTCTCTGAACCCTGGATCTTCCCGTTACTATGTTAGAGACATCAAATATACTTCCATTGGTATGGAGAGCTAATTTAGCACAAATATCTTCTGGTTTGGACATAGCGTGGAATAATTCATTTTCTGTGTCTTCTTTGGTGCTATGAACTTTGTTGGAATCGACACCTATCAAACATAATATGTTTATTGTTACACTCTTCGTTTAGAAGGACCTGTATCTGGTGTGGGAATGCACCAAGCACAGTACATCAGTAAGATACTGTTCTGATTATTAACAGTTAAACATTTGTTGAAGTATAAAAAGTTCTTAAATTCGACTACACATGGCCCAGTTCCTACCCTTGTGCTTAAGATCAATTTCGTGCTTAAAACTCTAAGTCGACTTGAGTCTATGCAAGAATTAGTAGGAAAATCTCAATATCGGACTTGGACTACTTAAATGCATATGGTCAATGGTCAAAGTAATGGTGCTGACACTTAACCACATGGCTTCACCGGAATTTTGATTTTTGCAAGTTCGACTTTCATTTAACCTACCGTAAACTGTTGTTCCTTTAAACACAACATCTTCAGGTAGGGTGAAGTTTTCATCTCTTACAATATGAAGATTAAAACCATGAGTCTTCAGAAGATTGTCCATATCAAGATGTTTCAGATCATACGTACACACCGAACAGGGAAGAAGAACCAAGATTTTAGAAACACCAATTCTAAAAGGATATCCTGTTGCCAGTCTTATAGCAGCTAGATTATCAGCATTTATAGTACTGTTACTAAGTCTCAGGTTCTCGGTGCCTTTCAGGAATACAGTAGCATCAGCA
Source organism: Lottia scabra (assembly GCA_029955415.1). NCBI lineage: Eukaryota > Metazoa > Mollusca > Gastropoda > Lottiidae > Lottia > Lottia scabra. The sequence goes on from JARJEI010000009.1 coordinate 11,907,455, forward strand.
AACTCTCCACTTTCCATAGTGTTAACATGTTCCGTATCTAGAGGGAAGTCTCCACCATAGCCAATCAATCCATAACGATTGTGGTTCATACCTAAAAAAAACAACAGATAAGTCAGAAAGAAGGCCAGACAAAATTCCAAAGTTGTAACTGGATGATATAATGAGAAATTTTATATGGACTTATTCCATACCCTGATATATGAAAGGACTATTTTCTATAAGGAAATATTCAAAAGACCATTGAGTTTACAAGTCGGCCAAAATTTAAATATTTGTTAAGAAATGGAAATGCAAGACCCTCCGACGTATGTGAAAGTGGAATAGTCTATTTGAAGTCTTTTTGATTATCACATTTATCGCAAAAACCTTGAGATGGAAAATGAAATGGGTGCAAATCAGTGTCCCCGATACACACGTATAAAGTTCAGAAACAAACATTTCTTCAGAAATTCAAAATCTGCATTCAACAATACTTACCGAATTTATGTAAATCTTTTTCTAATTGAGAAACAATTCTGGGCAATACTCTAACAGGGTCGGTATTACATTGTTTTTCTTCCACAATAAATACAATATCAGCTGAACTAGGTATCGTCTTCTTGGATTCAGGTGTAAATTCTATTTTAGTTCCTTGTTTAAATTCTCCTTCTGGACCGTCACACATAACTGAAAATACAATATTCGATATTAGTTTGATTAAGAAAATTTAACGCATTTTAGGTTCACAAATATTTGATTAATTGTGATTTCTAATCACGAAAACCTGAATATTATTAGGTTCCTTGTAAGAATCGTAGTCAAATCAATCGTATCATTTTCATAATGGTCATTCCATCGGATAAGGTTGCAGCGAGTAAAAATCACTATTGAGCATACTGGAAATATTGAAAGAAGACATGACTTTGGGTTAAGAGATGAAGTATAAAATCTAAAGTATACAGTACTGCATGCTATAACGTTGTGTTGTAAAGTATAACCAGAACTTACTGCAATTATCAGGCATATTGATGGCGACTCCTCTATTTCTACACTCCCCGACATACTGTCTGGCTGATCTACATACACCATGTTCCATTCTTTTAGAATTGACATTACAGATAGCTTTAAATGATTCCGGTTTCACCTGCAAATAAATAATGCTTACATCAGAGCAATTTGAAAATTAAACTTTCCTCATTTGAAATTGTTCTAATAAGAGTGTAAATGAAGGTTTTGAGTGCAGTGTAATCCGGAATATTAGTGGTCTGAAGCTTCAAGGGACGTAATTACAATTAAACGAAGTTTACTAAACACGTGTATTCAATAAACTTTTACGGAGACCGTTTGGTATCCAATAACATTGAGGACAAGTTGGAAATTATCTTCAAGCTATTGCAGGTAATCTCACAATGTCGGTTTTATTGATCACTCATCAAGAAGACCACCCTAACTTCGGGGCTAGGCCTATGTCCAATCTACGGATCTTAAGACAATGATAAGTTGTGCCGAATGTTTAAAGACACAAAGTACATCGTAACGAACCAAAACCATTTCGTGCACCTACCTGTTTAAAACATGGTCTAAATGGTGAACTATCCTCAGTGAACAATTTGATACATTCTGGATGATCTTCAGCTTTAACATATTTAGCCATATTGTCAGTAACACATCGTCTTCGTCCGATTTCCCATGATGAAGCAAATTGTTGGACGCTTGTGGTCATCTTGTGTTCTGCTGTGGTCATATCGTTATAGGCTTCATTGTCGTATGTTCCCAGTAGCCCAGCCACCTTGCCGAAGTACCATCCTGGTAAACCAATGGTATATATTTCATGTTTGGTATTACAGTCCACTGATAAACCATGACCGTTGGTGATACTGATGATACCATGGTTGTTCACTACTGAAACTGATTCACTGACAAATGGTAACTCTACTTGTCTATCATTGGCAATAATCTGGAAACAGAGACAAACAAAAGAGAATTAATCAAAATAGAAAATGTCAAATACCAATATATTTGTCAATAATGCTTCCAAGCCATAAATATGGATTTAAGAGGTTACACCAGTGAAATGGTTAATGATTCGAAAATGCTAGTTGCAAACAAATGATGTGTGCTCATTTTTGCAGTTTTCACACTACATTATCGTATACAAGCTGCCTTAAAGCCAAACTATCTTAATGCTATGGTATGTAAACTCGACTTTGAGCTCAAAATCGACATAAATATCTGGTTAGAAATTTACTAATATCATAAAAACTAACCTTGTTATCATTGGAGACTTCAATAGTCAATCCTTTCATTAAGACCATAATAGATCTTGGTTCAGAATTCTTATCATAGTTCAACACTACCGTGAAGTTATCATCCACCATATCTCTTGCTAAAACATAACTACATCGACCAGCGAAATCAAAATGGCGCTGATCAAATGTTACAAAATGTTGGACACCAATGACTGAGGCGTATGCTGAAATAGAAAAGGAAATTGCGTGACTATAGTGGTTAAATTGATGTTGATGTGCTCTTTCAGAAAATGTGTGGCTTCTACAAATTCCATCATACCACAATGGCATCAAATGAATGAATGAGTCCTTCTTTTTATCTGCACCTTTTTGGTCTAATGACAACATGTAAACGCCATGCTGTGAGCAATGGGGTAATTTTGCCAGGACCGCAGCATTAGCCTACTCTTTTTTCGTTTTTCTATTTTCGATTTCGGGGAAGGGAGGGTTTGAATCTCCCAAATGTAAAGGCCTATTTTCTATTTTCGAGATATCTTTAACAGTCAGTTATCGAAAAGCTGTTAGAAGGTCAAAGTAAACGACTGAATTTTTGTAGGTGTTTAGGCTACTGCTATCCATTACATGACCAATAAAATGATAAATTGATGCATCATGTAGATTCGGAAAGAAAATATCAGAAACTTTACCTCTGAATGGGGGTAACCAAGATTTGTAGCCGTGAGTACCAAATCTACTATTATAGTACATATCCCAGAATGTGGAGTTCTTGGTAGGCAAGTAGTTATGAGCGAAATTCTGGATCTTTCGGAAGTATCTCTTGATACCAAGGTGTGGTGAGTCTTGCAGAGATTTCAAAGGTATTGGTAAGTACAACTCGAATTGAACCTCGCCCCGATCAGAATCGAATACAATCATTCGTGACTTCTTCAAATCGACAAGACCTTCTCTCAGTTGACTGAGTTCTTCAAAAAGTATCTCTTTAGTAAGTTGGTATGCTTTCACCATGCCGTATTTGAAGTTCTTGTCTACGTCCATGTATTTATAAGCCCAAACCGCCTGCAAAGAAACAAAGAATCATAACATTTGGTTATATATAATTTTAACTAAAAAGATTACAGTGTGGCACCATTGATTCAAAGAAAAAAGAATCACCAATATTTAACAAGGATAGCAACTTAGTTTTCTATGAGGATCCTTTCTCACAGTTGGGCCTTGGCCAAACCTCTTGCATTAATCTTTCCTATCAACAATCTAATATGTAAAAAGTCGAAAAAAACGTGATTCATCTCTGGTCCCAAATTCGAAATCATCTGAACTGAGGCATTGATCACGACCAAGACATATTCAGCATGCTAAGAAACTAACTAGTGCCACATCAAATCACTTTATTAGGAATTTTAAAGAATTGCTTACCTGTGCGTGCATTTCCTTGGATAGATCATACATCTGTTTGAATTGCTTCTGTTGCATGAGATCTTCAAACTGAGCTTGAATAACAGACTTGGTGTTATAAACGATAGATTTATAGGTATCTACTATATGTGGTGATAGAGATGACTGGATGGTACTATCAACCGCTCCAGCTAGTTTACCAAAATCTACATCAGGGAAATAGTCCAATCTATTCTTCATCTCTTCGTACTTCTGTCTCATTAGTTTGAATTGTGGATGTTCGGTGACTATTCTTGTCGTTTCTGTAAGAAGGATCAATGAATACATATATTTAAACATAAAGTTGTAATGCGACATAAAAATGTGACAAAGAACTTTGCAAAGTGATCTATACATATGAAAAAGAGATGGAAGATGCAGAAATAGTTTAAGATTTGATATTCTAATTGTTCAGGAAATTGAGTCTTCCGAAATTTAGTCGACTTCAGTTCAAAAGATTTAAACTTGTTTCACCATGACTTACAAAGTTGAAGGTTTCCCCGAAAGCTCTCCGTGAAAATGAAATATTAGTTGACTTACCATGTAACTTGCGTTGTAAGTGTCTTGTTGTAGCTCGGTATTTAGCATACAAAGCAGCGGAATACTCATCAGATCTGTACATCAGGTCGTTGATTCGGGCTGTCACAATCTGTTGATATTTCTGGAATATGAATAGGTTCCCAATTATCATTCAGAGTATGAAGAGAAGAAGAAGATCAGTCTAGGAGGAAGACCTGTTTGAACAATATTGACAGTGATAACCACAATCTCCTGCTTCAACAGCTGGTTCAGAAGTTCCCTTTGTTTGGTGTTTTAGTATTATTATTTATGTGAAAAGACAAGGCTACTGGTGTGACTAAAACGTTACTAGGAAGTGCAAATATTATAGAGAAAATCACCGTTTCGAATATGTTACAAAAGAGCTGCGCAGTCTAGTTGTTGTCTTGTGTAGGTGATTCAAAAAGCTTACCCTGATCATTCCCATACCACGTTGGACAAGTTGTTGATATTGTTCTTTGATAGGGTATCTCTGTATAACATTACTAATATCATCCATGATCTCGTCCATCTGTTTATAGGCTATCTTAAAATCTCCCAATAACCCAGTGTAAGCATCGCTGTAAAACAGAAACACAGGTGATCAAGATGGAATGCCATTGTATATAAAATGCTGTGAGAGTAGACAGGGAGCAGGGGGGCAGCAAATATTATGTTTTTGGACAGCAAGTTCCAAAAAATCTGGCAAAATATCATTAAAATCAGGCAATAAATCGGTCTCTCCCCGCCACCGTGGTCGTGGGATCCTACGGCTATGATAGTGAACTGATGTGCATATAATGTATTTTCTAATTTCCCTTCAGACTTGGTAGTAAGTTACTCCACTAATAGTGTATCCATGTGAGATGTATCGGGTGGGCCAAAAGTAATGTCCCAACTTTTGACCTTCACTATTTTCCAAAGCATTTACTCAAATGGACTATGATTAGTTTATGATATTATCTACCTTTGGCTCGAGTTTGAGTGATATCGCATCATTAATCTTTAAATGGCATACAAAACTAAATCAGAGGTCGAAAAATTTAATGCCGGAGTCTTCTGAAATTATCCCTCCATGTGCATGGTGCCATGGTGTCACCAGCCAATCAAGGGTCATATGGGATGTTCCTGGGTTTGAGGTGCCAAAATGTCTAAACAGAGGGCCTAGATGATGTTAAAACATAAACTGCCCAGTTAGATTTAACACCCCTAACTAACAACATCTGGGACTCACTCTCAGAAAAGGTCTATTAAGGTCGCACTTTATTCACATAGACAGAATTCAAGGTAAAAATTCGAACATGCTGGGATCACATTTCAACTGCTGAAGTCAGAAAATGTATTGCCTCGTGGAAAAAGCGACCGAGAGCTGTACTGAATGAAGATGGAGGTCATAATGACCTCTGATTTAGTTTTGTATGCCATTTAAAGGTTAATGATGCGATATCACTCAAACTCGTACCAAAGGTAGATAATATCATAGACTAATCATATGCAAAATTTCAGTCCATTTGAGTAAATGTCTTGGATAATAGTGAAGGTCAAAAGTTGGAACATTACTTTTGGCCCACCCGATACATGTAGGTAATTTGGTTATAAGAGGTTAATCATGATCAATTCAAAATTATATTCATAAGATTTTGAATATACTGAACATAAACGAATACCAAGCCGACACAGCAAACCTGTCCACCTGCCACCATTCTTGTTCTAGACAACTAAAAACTGAGTGAAATACATGTACTTACAAGACTTCATCAAATAGTTCATTGATGGTTCTACTCATATCTTTAATATGTAGATCATTACGCTCATAGAAACGTCTCAGTTCCCTTCCAATAGTATTTAATTGACCTTCCATCGACTTCATTTCCAGATCCACAAATTTCATAATGGGGTCCATTTCTTTCTTGATTTCCTTACTGATGGCAGCAAACTTCATTCTGACTTCCTTACCAACAGCTTGGGCAGCGCCATTGTACATGGTATTGATGGTGTAGGTATAGGTCTGAATCTTATTCGATATCATTTGCTGAAAACAAAATAGAATTGTTGTTATAAGCAGAATAACTTTGTCTTTGTGTTGGTTATTGCTGTGTACCTTTAATGCTCAATTTACAGAGTTATAAATATTTAGTTTTGTGTCCTACTCTTCTGTACACTCTTAGACGGGACACGCTTTGAAATGTGCAACGAGGGAAATTTTTATAGGTAGTTTTTACATACGCAGGGAAATGGGTTAATAAATCCGAAGAAATATATCGGGGTTAAACCATGGGAATTTTGGTTAGCGACCATCGTCTTACTCAATACGGCTCTTGGATACACGTCGGAGAACAGTTCACTAGTCTTATAAAGCACACAAACTTGTTTTTACCTGTAACTCTGGAATGATACTTGGACTCCACAAGAATCTGGTATGTAAGATATGGGAAGTGTTGAGTCTAATGGCTACAGATCCCGCTGAGAATCGTTCTGAACCAATCTGTCTGAAGATCTGAGCTTGAATGAATGTTGAGTTGACATAATGACCATTGATGTTGATAAAGGCATGTGGATCATCTAAAATGAAAATAATTTACAAATTTGAAAATTATTTAAATCTTAAAGGAGATGGAAATCGGAGTTTTTGTTAAACTACAGTAATCTGATTGTTGTAATGGGAACAGGTTGTATTCAAGTGATTGAACAATTACTTTACTAGAACATTAACATTGTCTAGCATTCGTGACAATAATCCAAAGATCGACGGTTGCGTTCAGCATGTGAACGTGACATTAATAAGTTATATTTTCTCATTATTCCTGTCGAATTACGAGGAATATCAATCCATTTTTCAAAACTAGCATTGGCAACTTGTAAACAGTTCTGAAAATCTGGAAATGCTTTCTTCCTGCATGGGATTAATTCAAATTGTATTTTTACAAACCTGGGTTGTAGTTCATAGTGAAATCCATTTCTTTACTATTACTGTCTAACAGGATATCTGCTGTTACATGCTTGGTTTGATCATAGGTATTCTGAAGTCGTAGACGCATTGGTATACCAGGTGTCGCTTCACCGCGGATATCAATACTCTTGATGGGTGTTATGACCTACAAAATCACACAGAGGTTACGGATATAAACATGGTATGATTAGGCATAAATGTCGCTAGTTGAAGGATATGTTCAACAACATATTCAAATAATTCAAACATTAAAGGCGTAATCCACAAATTTCATTTGTCAATCTATAGACAATTCAGATGAGACCATGTTGAAGCAAGTTGATAATTCCCCCAAAATATTATACATGTACTTACTTCAAAATTCAAAACCTTTCTAAGTCGATCAATTTCTCCTCTTAAAGCGAAATTCTTAGCAGTACGGTCCCCAGCGAGGTACAAGATCTCGGTACCAGAGGAGACTCTATCATCTGCTCGACCAGCGTGTGAGTTCATCTCTACGTTGACTCCAGTAGCTGGGTGACTCAGTTGCAGAGATAAACTGTAGTTTTTACCATTCTGAGTCACAGCAACATCCTCAAGGTTGGTGGATAAGCTAATGATATGGTTTGGATTGGTATTGTAAGAGAATTCTGATTTGCCGTAGAAGATAGATGATCCAACACCTTTGGAGTATTCAGTGGATAGTTTATAGGTCTGAAAAGGACAAAATAATGGAGTTAATTTTACGTTAACAGCTTAAAGAATAAATGCCTTCAAATAGTTGTTCTAATTCTTTCTTAGGGTTTTAGCGAACATAGATCTAAAATAACAGTTTCTTTTCTTTTAGAACAAGTAGTATTTATCATTGCTTGGATGTCTACCTTCACTTAGAAACTGTAATATCTTGATTCTGACCTAGGTCCGTGCTTTCTATGAGATCTATCTCATTTCACTTTAACACTACATTTTATGAAACTTAGAAACTGCAATACTACATTATTGGAATGCTCATTTGTCAAACCTTTCAAGAAAGTGGCGTCAATTATTCTGGAAGGATGAGCATAATCTGCCTCTTGAATTGTTTGAAATATTACCTTGTCAATTGATGGCATCAATAACGATAGACCATACTTCTTAAGTGGTCGTTCAGCTTGAACATCTAATCTACCACCGATCTTTTTGGTCTCGTCCTGGTCAGCATCCCAATATACAGCAGTATCATACGATTGTTCCCCACGTCCATCAGTATAACCATTGGTGACTTTAACAACTCTCATTGGAACCCCGATCTTCACACTGGTATCGTAGTCTTGTCGGTATCGAGTTGTCTTGTTGTGGACTTGAACATCATAGGAGAAGGTGTTGCCTTTCTTTTCATCCCAAGTTAACAGAGCTTGACTCTTATACGTTTTAGCATTGTTCATAAAGTTACCCTCAAATCCAATTGTTCTAGCTGGATGTACGATCTTAAATAAATAGCTTCTGTCGAGATTAACTGGGTGTGGAACATTCTTGAAGAGTGTTTTGACTTCAAAGTTGCTATCAGATTCGTTTTTAGCCCAGTTAGCATAGAAATTGCCTTGAATCTCGTCACTGTTCATATGACCACGGCTCCAGAATAACATTGGTCTCGGTGCTTTCACGGTTACTGTATAGTCTATCTTCTTGTCGTCAGTGTTGTGAACAAATCTCGACATGATATCCAAATAACTCTTTCCATTATAATCAGCCGATACTACATTAGTTATGATTTGATTGTTGCGTGTGTAATCTAATTTAGCTTGAACATCTTTCAACACATCAAATGGAGTCTTCAGATTAAACAATCCATTGACCTCCTGACCTCTCCAGCTGTCCTCCACTTTGTACGAACCATCCACGATAATTTCCTTATTGTTTCCCCAGCCAACCACAGCTCGTTTCTCATAAAAACCATTTCGGATCGCATTCTTTAGTTCCAGTTTCACGTTCTCAATATTTTTGAACGAACTAGTGAATGTTGCTTCACCTTCTATTTCCGAAGCTTCAATTCGTCTAAAGAATGTTGATGCAGCCATTTTCCTTGTTTTAGGTGATTGGAAGGTTGCAGAGGCTCTGAAGTTCTGGTAATCTCCTTGATGACTGGTGGTCAAATCAATTCTTTCAAAGCCTTCATATGGAGTAAGAACTGTGACAGCGAACAACGTTGGTACTGAGCTTAAATCCAGACTTGAGGAAACTGTTATATCGACATCCCGTCCTATTTTGAACTTGCCATCTACTTTATGAACCTTAAATTCTTCAGAATAAGAGCCCGATCCAATGATAGTTTTATAGTGCTCAAATGGACTTTCTAAGTTGATACTAAATTCTTTTTTGTCTGCAAATTCTGTTGTGATCGAACCGGCAAGTCGGTGGACATCCAAATAGATAATTTCAGTGTTGATATCCGCCCGTTTATCAGTAATGGTATGTTCGTAGTCGAGTATATGTTTCTTCACTGATCCATCAAGTGGAATGTATAGCTGCAGTAAGACGTCGACATGTTTGGCATCTGGAATAGTAGCTTTGAAGGCACCTGTGTACACTGCATTATTCATTAGTTTAACTTCAGCATTGCTTGCAAATGACTTAAAACTACCAGTATGGTCGAAGGAGAATCCGAGATTTCTGTATCCATCAAATTGTGTCTTGATATCAACGGCACCGGCTATAGTATTACCTTCATGGCTAAAGGTGGTGGTCAAGTTGATGTTCTTGTTATCATAAACTCCATTCACACCAGCATCAAATTTATCAGGTTGGCCTTTGAATTGGAGTGAAAACTCACGACCTTGGTTGCTGAATACGTACCCTATATCAAGATGTCTTCGTTTGCCGTTAAAGGTAGTTTTAGTATCCAGCACGTAATCATTACCGCTTGAGCCAGTGATTTTGATGGTAAATCGTTCAATCTTTCCATTATGGTTGACAGACAATTTGATGTCCTTTAGGTATGGTGTTTTCAGATCAAAATCAACCTTCATCATCTTTTTCAGTTTTGTGTGTGACAGGGAAGCTTCAATCAGCTGAGGTTCTTCACCAAACGTTAGAGTACCGCTAGCTTTGAAGTTTTCAAGTTTACCTTCACTATTGAATTCCGCTTGGATGTTCTTGAAGTTTTTGAACGGGCTTACAAATGAGAATGTTCCTTTCATGTTTTCATTCTTTTCAAAGGACAAATCAGACGTGATTTTCTTATTGGCATAGGATAGATCAGCGTGTGTTCTGAAGTTTGTTGGTGGACCATTATGGTTAAAGTTCAAATACGTAGTTTCATAGGTTGGATGAGGAGTTTTGACAGACACTGATCCAGTAACTTCGTTGGTCCAATCAAATTTACCATCAGCACTAAATTCTTTGACAGGTGAATATTTGAGTAAAAGATGAGTCTGAGCTCGAGAGTCAGTGTGGACGTGTTTAACTGCCATTTGTAGATCTTCAAATCTCTTGAAAGGGGTCTTCAATTTAGCTTCGGCTTGGACAGTTCTATCACGGTATAAGAACATCGTATCAGCTTCCATATGTTTCATTTTATTATAGGGTGTATCCAAGGTAAATCCAATCTTGAAGTCGGTCCAGGCATTCAGATCGTACATATTGTCGAATATGATTTTATTATTGGGCTTTTGGTAGGCTATTTCTAAGGATGAGGTTCTGCCTTTACGGACTGGTTCTGATTTACCAGTTACCTCAAACAGTTCAGCGCCTTCCAAAGGTGATACAATCTTGAATAAACCATTATATTGCTTTCTAGCATCCCTATCCCAGCTTAATTCAATACCCATATTTTTTAGAACTGGAATAATTTTGATGTTGGCTTCTGAATGGAAATTGTCTAATTGCCCAGAGTATTCCAAACCTCCTTCAAACATTGACATTTCTTTATAAGGCGTTTTCACTACCAATCTCAATTTCTTGATGTTTTCAATTCCAATATTCGTTTCTACCTCCACCTTTTTGTTGAATCCATATTCAGCATAAGCTTTAGACACCCACACTCCGTCTTTTTTATCATTTTCAAAGTGGCCCAGCATTGATTCAAAGCCTTTGAAAGGAGTTGTTATTCTTAATTCTCCGTCGTAATATTCTTTAGATTGTGATGTCAGGGAACCATCTACCACAATTTTCTGTCTAGGAGCCCAAGTAACTTCAACATGTCCTGTCTTTGTCTTACCATATGGCCGAGCATTCAATTTGCCGGAGATATCGTCCAAGTAAGGATTGCTGTGGAAGAAATCAAAATCTACTCCTTCTTCTATTCGATCATAATTGTACCTCAATGATGCTTTTATTCTCTTTTCTTGTTTGAAGTAGATGTTTCTCTTGGCAAAACCATCTCCAAAATCGTGACTCATTGCTACCTCGATATCTGTCACAGGTTCCCAAGGACTGGTGATAATCAAACCACTGTTGATAGATCTTCTAGCTCCTAACTGATGATTACTGTGTAGGTCAATATGAAGTCTGTCACCAGTGAATCCCCATTCAGTTGTCAGGGTTGATTTCAGGGAGTTCTTAGCATTACTGTGATTCCAGTTAATAAGTACTCTACATTTTGGGGATTTGACCGATGTCTTGCCATTGCCTTGAATAAACCATCCAACCTTTGACATGGTCATATTATTACTGAAGTCATAAGTCTCATCATTGAAATCTACAATCATTTTGGTGTAAAAGTTGTGGAAATTGTCTTTATGTTTTCCAGTAATCATGAAATTCTTGATTTTATCAAAACTAGTTTTGAGACTGAAAGAACCATCGATATCACGAGTTAGCTTAGAAACGAAAGCATGACCAGTTACTGAAGCTTCAATGTACTGTCTATCCCAGCTTTGTTGAATAGCTGTGGACACCTGGCCTGTTATTTGATTGAATTTATGATCCACGTCGAGCAATAGAGTTCTGTAACCTTTAAATGGTGTGTTTACCTTGGCGGACATGTTAAAATTGTTTTTAGTCACTGGTTTTGCTATCTTTACATCAGATGTAATTTCTTTACCGCTCCACTTCACACGACCGACAGAAGAATACTTTGTCAAATCCTCAGTGTAGTCATAGTTAAGATAAACCTTCTCTATTGGTTTGAATGGAGTTGTCAGATCTATACTTCCTCCCAGCTTTACATTCTGCCAAGCTTTCTGGTAGTTGAAACTGGCATCAGTTGTAATCCTCTGACTTTTATCATTATCAGCGTCCCATGAAGTATCAAATTTACCATAATATCTGTCATTTTTCTTTCCGCCTTCAAGGGAACCAAGAACTCTTCTGTATGGGCAGTCCAGATCCACGGTCCATTTACCAGAAGGCTTTTGGGTGTTGACGTCCGATGTTAGTCCAATACCGTAGCGTTTACCTTCCCTATCTAATGTGGATGCCAGTGAAAACTTCTTTAGTCTGAGATCAATCTCTCCAGTAAATTTCATACGTGGCTGTTCATGAATTTGGATATCACTGGTAATTTCATGAAGAGTTGAGCTGGGGTGTCTGTAGGTTGAGCTGATTTCAGATCGTTCGCCTTTGTTCATCTGGATATTCAATGAGTGCAGATAATCAACCTTCTGTGTTTGTGTTACATCGGAGCTGATCTTGAATTCACGTCCAGGGTAATCCAGAGCAAAGATACCAGCAAGTTTCATAAATCTCTTACTCTCATTCCTCAAACTAAAGGAAGCATTGGCTGATTTCCCTGGTGCGTATTTCACAGACATGGTAGAATCAAGGAATCGTGTGTCTTGTGTGTGGGTTCCTTTAATATGATAGTCTACCTTCTGAAAGTAGAATAAATGATGGAATTAATGTTTTGGATACCTGACATAGAAAGGAAGAAACAATGTTCAACAGTTAAATAAAACAATATACAAGTCCAAGCTGATGACACGTGTTTGTGGAATTAAGGCTGCTACGAGGCTAAATGCTTTAGAACGATGCATGGTGTCAGCATGAGTAAAATGTTAAATTACCTCTGGTGGGTATAGTGCTTTGAGCGAGAAGTCCACTTTGGCTGCAGGGATATTGATCTTGTGATTTACAGTACCAGAGACATAAAGTTCTTGACTCTTGTCCTTCTTATCTTTAACATTTTTACCATGTCGGACCTTCATATCTATCTCACTGTGACGTTTATTGTGGTTTAAATCTAAATCAAGCGCCATGTTGTATTCCGGGTTCTGTTTGACATCCCAATTACTGAAATTCACATCAAGTCAAGAAGTATTATGATGAAAAAATGAAAATAAAACTGTTTGCTGACATACTTGATTGAAATGAATTTGAATTTTGGATACAACTATCTTTGATCAATCAGATTTGGAGAACCAGGAAAAAGGAGTATCCTGTGTCTATATTTCCAATGTACATATAAATAAAACTAGAGCAAGCTTAAATTATCAACACTGTTAAGATTTGGCGTAATTAAGGTGTAAGATATATAATATTGTTCAGTTAGATGCCTGAAAACAGAGCTCATCGTATCGATATCAATCTGAAATTTCAGAGATTTGAGATTTCCATCAACTGGTTTACACATAGGGCTATATGAAATAAAACTTACGCATTAGCTGTGTATTTATTGAGAGATTGGGTACTTCTGTCAATCAATTTACTACTGAACGATATCTTGTTCTTATTTTTGTTCTTTTGTTTATCTCCCATCATATGATAATCAATAGCAACTCGATTGGACAGCGTCTTGTCTTTGGTACTCTTTTTGTATATATTGCTACTGGTAACTTTAACCACTATCAGTTCACAGTTTAAGGATCCAGAACCTCTCAGTTTTATATAGGTGTTGCCTTTCTTTGTGTTGTTAGACCTGATCAGATTGGCTGTAAAGGAAGAATTATACATGGTTTAACACATGCCTTCTCAATTAATTTTTGTAACGGGCCAAATGTTTTCATGAAAAAAATATAAGGGCCAAATAGAGCTTAGCTAGCATAGCGAGCAAAGCGTTTTAGCTGAAGGGGTCACTCTTGAGGGGCCATTCTCAAGGGAGTCGCGGGCCGCCATTTGAGAAGGCCTGGTTTAACCTAAGCAGAATACAGATTGTTTAATACATTCGCTGAGTTAAATGAAAGTCCAAATTTCTTTATGCGGGACACGCCATGTAATGAGCGATTAGAGAAATTTTGCCATGATAGCGACATAAGCAAACTCAAAAATGGATGTTTTACTTGCACAGTCTGTAGGACAATGGGTCACGCATTGCGTCTCATCCCTCCGATTTGTATCACTGGCGAGGAGTTCAAGTTGAAAAGTCTCAAGTGTTTATCTTGAAGATAAGATGTTCATAGCATTGAAAATTATATTAACATAATGGCCCCATATATTACCTTTGATAACAACTGGTTGTTCCAGAACTCTGTCCATTTTCAATGTAAGATCAGTTTTAAAGGATTTTGCTTTCCTGTAGTCTGCTGAACCAATCAACGAGAGAAGAGTGCCTTCTGGAGTCTTGACAACTAAAGTTGGTAATACTTTGGTAATGGTTTTCTTTCTCTGATCCAGTATGATTGTAGCGGCAGTAGAATACACTTCTTTAGGTGTTATAGCTACTGATCCTGATACACTCTTCATCTTGATATTGTTAACATATTTACCTACAATTGACACATACATAAATGAAGCATTGTCTTAATAAATCGTCTTGAGGGCACCCTTGACTTTGCAAAAGTTTATCGCTCTAAGACCTCGTAAGGGACATTTCACAGCTCGTGCCGATTAACTGCCATGACTGTTAAGCATAAGCAGTGAAATGGCGTGTCTCGCTCGCGGAGGATGTTTCGACCAATTTTCGTCGTAACTTAACTCGAGAATAAAAAAGAATATAAGTACTCTTATATTGTACAAAAAAGAATAGGAATTCACAACTCTATCACCATCATTATTTTAATTATGCTAACTGTGCCACCAACCTTTAATATTAATAGTTCTCTCTGTTGCTCCAGACAATTTCAAATCAGCTTCAATATCTTTATTTTCTTCTGATATAATAGTTCCTTTGAGGGCTATACGTTTTGCATCAGGTCTGCGGAGCTCTACGGCTGGAGTATAGGTCGTGACGGTACCTTTCTCAGCAATATTAACAAACGATTCAATAGCGTATTCATCTTTATCACTAATGAGTATCAAATTAACTCCCTTTCTAGCCTCGTCATTCTGGAGGGCACCTACAAAAACATAAGTGGTTTTCATAATATCTACGCTTTAAGATTTCATGTGGATATTCTTATCCTTCTAGACACCTGATAACACTATATGAATTATGAAATACGCCTTCAATTATGATTACATCTTCATTAGCTGCTACCAATGATTGTTTTGGATTTAGGGATGCGTTTTACGTTTCGTATTGATTCACCATTGAGCCATGGCTGCTGTGAATTCCCGAATAATATTGAAAACAAGACATCTATCTTTTTATGAAACTTGGAGAACCGCTATTTTATAAGTGCCTTTCTGATTTAGACAGTTATAAGACACATGACACATTCATCTCAAAAACGTGAAAAAGAAATTACCTTTAAGTGAAGCTTTCTTCCATGGTGAAGTAAATCCTGCTTCTAATTTCTTATCTTTATGATTTAAAACAAAGTCTACAGAAAGAGCTCGGTCTGTTTTAGAACCTGGTGTATTCAATGCTACCTGAGCAACCATTGCTTCCTTATTCTACAAACATACATTTCAAATTGTACCAGTTTATCAAATTAGAGTTTTATCCTTTGAGAACAAGTGCTTGTTTTATTGGCCATAGCCATCGATCTGCTCTGTGCAATGACCGATTTTTTTTTTATGCAATTTGCACTGATTACTAAGACTTCACTCTTATGCATTTGTTACATCAAATTGCTGAAAGGTATACCATATAAACGGTTTACATATAAACCCCTACCCCTTCGCCTAATATAAAGAGACAACATGAAAGTAAAGGGGTATTTGTTGTTGATGGAGTTTAATCCATTCCATACTTTTACAATTGTTTGAGAGGCTTCTCTATTACCCCTGGTTGGGAACCGAGGCCCTAAAACTAATTTCACCAATTATAGATCAAAATGATTACCTTTATACGTTTGGCAATGATTTTAAAACCATTTGGTATATCACGTTTTGATAAAGACAGACTCATTGTAACGGGACCAGTGAATGGGAAGTAAGGTGTATCACCATCCATTGAGGCGTTAGGATAGGAAACTTCACCACAAACTTCTAAACCAATAATAGACAGCAACTTGCTTCCTGAACATATTTTCTTTTCACGGAAATTCTTGCGAATCATTTTCTGTTCCTTTTCTACTTTATCGTGGATGATAAAAAACTTCGATCTGGAAAAATAAAATGCATGACATACAGTGATTGAAGAATATGTGAGTTACATCGTTGCCAATCATTTAAGGAAAGGTTGAGAAGGTGATTCTGAAATAAATGGACTTAATATGTTTTACAACGAAATGCAAAACTCAGAGATAAGGAGGCTGTTCAGAAACTTCAGATACTTTCAATCAGAAGAGAAGGTGAACATAAACAAACCGTTTGAAATTTGATCTGGTTTACTTACTTGATATCAAATACCTCCATCTTTTGTTTTGGTGTGTCTAATTCTAAACTGAAGATCTGACCACGAGAAAGATCTAAGGTACCAGTTAAAGCAGTACTGGTGTGGAACGTTGAGGTCATCTTCATGCCAGTTTTAGTCACAAAGGCATCTAAACACATTGAGCTTGTTACTTCAACTGCAGCACTACAATAAACAAAAACAGACCGTTGACACTTGATGCTTAAGATGAATTAATAGTGTCAAAATAGTAAATAACAATCATACTTAAATCACAAGAGTCTTTTGATTAATCGTATCTGCAATTTAACTGTATAATTGGTAATAAAATTTGATGTTACATTCCTCTTCTGGAACAACTGATGTCAATTTCTGATTAGTTTTCTCGCAGATGTTATAATATTTAACAAGTCTTACCTTGGTAACACACTACCGTGAAGATGTAGACTTCTAGGACTAGCGGCCAGTTTTCTCAGATCAACACTTCCGGTTGCTTTAACGATGGTTGAGGCTGTACCATTAACAGTTAAGTTCAGGGGTATACCGGAACTAGTTGGGATGATCAAACTGCTGTCCAAGAACATGATGCTCTGGGTGAAAGACGTATCGTGATCTTTGGATAACTTGATCAAATAATCCAGGATGTTGAATTTACCATTAGCATCTTGATTGTCACCCAAACCGTTGAAGGTAGAGTATTTCAATTCATTACCAAACAATCTCAGGTACATTGAACCTCGTAGTTCTTCTTTAAGGGATTCAAACTGGAATAAAGGAGTCTGTGTAGGCTAACGGACGGGCGGGCAAACACCATACAGTGTGCAATATGTGAAATTTGCCAGGACATTGGCCTACCTTTATTTTTGATCGAAACAATATTCAACCATGCAAAAATCAGTCCAATGGCAACAAACAAAATAGTTCTATGCAGTGAAAATAGTAATGTTATCTAAATTATGGATAATCATCTGCATTTCATTTGAGTATTTCAAGTATGGAATAAAAATATAATGTATAACTAGCTATAACTGTAGGTAAGGTTATGAAAAATGATAAGAAGACGCGTACCTTTTTCTTACTCCTGTCTAATTTTTCCATCTTGATACCACGTGATTTATGATACTCCGTTGGTTTTCCTGGTGGTCGGAATAATCCTTCAGGTCCGAGGTAAGATTCCATTAAATACTCAATACCCTCAATACGGCCACCCAGCTCAAACAGATTGATTGATTTACCAAATAGATCTACTGTTAAATTTAAATTAGCTGATCTTGGGACGAAGGATTTAGGAGACCAGATCAAGTTGCTCTCTACCATTGCTCCTACGTTATATTTGTTCGAGAAGAAGGAACCTTCATAATTCCTTGAATACTTTCGTTTATCAAGATCAAAATTCCTCTTGAGGACTTCATCTTCTAGAATTTCTCTCACTGATTGCTTGTGTGGACTTGCTGTTTCCATCAGGTTCGTCAAATGAGACCAGATGAAAGAACCAACTTGATTGACTTGTTCATTCTCAAGCCGTTCCCGAACCAGTTCCAATGTTTTAACGTCTGGACATTCCATCATAGAGACATAGGCCGTGATCCTTAATTCTGAATCAGCTTCTTCATTCATAAAGATCGCTTTAATAGGTTCACGCTGAAAGTTAGAAAAATATTTGATTGATAATAATAGGCTAATGGATGCTGTCTGTATTATCTTATGTTAACCATGTGGTTGTAAAGAAGTTTTCTAAACATCAGTCTCTCGGGGATCCATTGCTTGCAGTATAACTGGATATTTGCAATTGCTTCTCCGAAAACGTTTATTCTCTTGAAATGAGTAACCAATGTTGTCACGAAAAAAGGAAGAGAAGAAACAACCACATTATTCTTAACATTACTATCCCTATACTATGCCGTCAGTCTTTGCAGAAATCAGTTGACACGTTTAGAAAGCTTATAAATTAAATATTACTTACATCAAAGGTGCAAGGCATTCTTCTGTAGGCCTGTAAAGCAGCAATTCTAATGTCAGTGGATTTATCATCGCCTTCGTAACATTTCTTTAAAGATGTTGCTAGTCGTTCTGATCGTCCTGCGTTACCAATAGCTCTCAATGTTAATAAGATCTGAAGGATAAGATAAGCGTGTTAATCATAAATCATTGCATTAAGATATCTATTAAATGTAATAGTGGTTTTTAATGTGATATTAACGTCTTGATCGAGATAAATTCCAGGTATTCCGGACTGTTTCCATAAAAATGTCTAACGTTTGGTTCTTCTGAAATAATGATCCACCACCAATGGAGGTTTTCAAAAATTTCGAATATTATTTATTAATACATGTATATGATTAACACCTAGATCACACCAAATTAGTTATTTTCTTAAATATAACATCAGTGTGGCTCGCCTCATCAGTTGATACTGACAAAAAACTATCGGATCCGCTTAACTAACTCCGACATTTAAAGCACCATAAATCACCATCTCCCATTCTTAAACATGTCTTTTTTTTAGAAAAAAAAACAACCTTACCATTTCCTTTTGTTTTTCATCAGAAAAGTCACAGGTATAGCCAATATTCATCTCCAGTGCTGATATAATACTGGAAATCTCATAATCTTCTAAACAATCTGGATTCTCTTCACAATAATTGTTCATCATGGCGCTCACAGCGAGAAGAGCCTTAAAACTCACTTCCGATCTTCTTTGTCCAAGTAATGGCTATACAAAAATAAAATCAAAATTGTTAAAAAAAATCTGCTTTATCATATGCTCCTTCCCTATAAGAGGCATATGCATGATTTCGAACTGCAAGATTTACATATACAAGTACAATGGAAAATAGAATTAAATACAACTCTGTTAAGATCCAATTTTTATTGTACCGTACTTTTGAAACAAGAATTAAAATTCCAATAGATGGACATTTATGAGCAGAGTCAACCCGCATCGGAAGCGAAAATGATTCCTAGATGAGAGAGACACGACAAAAGCAGCATGAAATTCAGTGAGAAAACACCGTGCAACAGCCGAATGATAGAAAATACTCACGACTATTTCAGCGAACATAGCTGTATTTGGGTGGGTGATAAAAGCTAATGATGTCATCCACAATTCAGCTTGTTCCTTTGAGACTCCATCTTGTAGAATTAATTCTCGCATTAATCTTATAGCATCACTGGTCTCTATCATTGGTAAAGCATCCAAGAAGAATTTCCTTCAAAAAAAAATAGGTTGAAAGGGTTTGCAATATTTTGTATTGTTTACAAGGCGTTCTAGATTGATTTGTTTTACGGCTGGGATCATTCGTGGTTTTATTAATGTACATGTATATTCAATGTCGACATTATGTTAATGTCAGCTGTACCCAAGCCTCATATGAACAATCTGTAACAGACTTAACCCAAACAACTACTGTACTAGACTATTTCCATTATATCTGATTTCTTTTTTGCACCTAGGAGTTCTACAGTGAAAGGGCTCAGCTGATAAGGCATTTCTACAGATATCCTTGCAAGAGATAATTCGCGTTAAATCATAATCTATATCATAGAAACATATATTCATAATTTTACAATATACCCTTACTTTAATCTCTCTTGATTATCGTGACAAAGATGTCCAGTATTTACTTCATTGTATACAGTTTGTAACCATGATGATTCCATATTCTTCAAAATATAAACAAGATCCGAGAACAATCGTGGCACCTCTGGTCGGATATCGAGACTGGTCGAATCACAGATTTCACGTAGTTTAGATGTAGCATCTCGAACACTTTGAGCTTCTCCTTGTGGTTCGAATGTGTGGTCAAAACTCATGGAGGTCCTATGTGTAATCATACCTGTAAAATAAACACAATTAAAGAAGTGTCAACTATAGAATTCTACCTAACATCCACAATTCAATAGAAAAACAGCCTATCAATTTTAAAGCCATCTAATCTTGAGCGCTCAAATACTCTCACATAAAGTATTGTGCTCGGTGCTTGATCGAATCTCGAAACTGTCGCAAGATGCAAATCAAATTGTCACCAATATTCAATACAACGATGATCTACCCAACGGGGTGGAACCCAGAGATCCACTTGATAATGGTGGATCACTTGGACTCTAAGAGCAGTTTTTTTTAAAGACTCTACGAAAACAAATTCTGAGATTGTACATGAATGCAGAAAGAAATATACTCACCCAGTCGTCTCAGTCTCTCCTTGGTTGTTTTAGTCAATTCAAGTCGTTGATTTGATTCTGTTACAGCACCATTATTATCTTTAGAAAATGGCCTGAATATATGCATTTCATGACAGGCAGATTTCTTTAAAATACCCTCGCTAGTTATTTCTTGATCACAGTCATGGACACTCTTCATTAATGGTAATGATTGGATGGACTGAAATAAAATATAAATGGGATGTTAGGGACCTTATGACGGTAAAAGGTGGAAATATTTGAAAAGCTGTATTTTTTGGCAAAAAAAGGGTGAGCACCTTCAATTACGCTAAAGTTAAGTAATAAACAAGGTGAGACGGAGAACCTTTAAAATATATTTTATGGAACCCTTCATGATTTTACAGATAAAGACGATTGGAAGCTCCTTATTAGGTAGTAAGTTGTTATCGTCTTTGATAATCTAATTGTATCCATTGATGAAATGGTGAAATGAATTTTATAGTAAACATTAATTTAATGTATTGTTTATAAATTATAGAAGTAAGAAGATTACATTAAAAACACTAAGATATATGGATATACTACTTCTGCATTTATTACATACTATACGTTTCGAAACACATACAGGTAAGATTATAGTCAACATTAATGTTAATGTAATGGTGTAACTTACATGTGGAACTCTGTATGATGAGGTACGTACAGCTGATTTATAACCATGACGATCTCGACAACCTAACAGATTTTTAGATTTCTTAATATTAGTAGAATACCAGCCTTTCTGACTGACAGTATAGTCTGTATCACAGGCACCGGTTACATCTTTCTGAAAATAATAAATAAGAACTGTGTTCACATACTTGTAGCTCAGTGGCTCCCAACCAACCAATTTTTTGCTGTGCAAAGTCTGCAGTTGCTTGTGGTCATGTGCATTTGGCCTCCCGATGATAAGGAGGCACAAAATCACCCCTTGGAACATATTTCGAAGTAAACCGGGAGTCACGATTCTGGAAATTTCGCGAATTCTGGGTCACTGTATAAAAAGGGTTGGGAACCACTGATCGTATATTGTTTCCTGATTGGTATAAGTATTTTCCAGCAGATTCTGAGACTGATTTTATGTCCCTCCTGGCTTATGAGTTTTAATATCATGATTCCTTATATAATTGACTACCTCATGAACTCGCTCGTCTCTCTTGAGATCTTTCATTGTGTTCTGGAACATAGACAGAACACCTCTTTTGATGTTCAGACTCCATTTGGACTCGCCATATTCAGGACACAACTCGTCAATGGCACCATCCTGGAAGGAGAATCTGAGAGGATTTGCTTCCAATGTATTCCGGAACTCGCCTGTCTCATCAGCAAACTCCAGAGTCCTTGGTGCTTCCGGGTTCGATCTTTTGATGCGGACATCAGTGAGCTGTAACAGAATATAAAGAAAGATATAAACAAGAATTGAAAATTATAACGTTTGTGATCTCTACAAAAATGAGTTCCTTATAACGTATGTGATTATGCTTGATAAATACACTTTTCCCTTTAGATAATCAATGTTATGTATCATGGATTCCGTAGTTCACAATGCCCATTCAAGATAAAAGTAGAATATGACATATCAGAACAACTGGCACCAAAAGTCTGTGAGAGATGCATTTTGATATTTGGATCGTTCTATGCATTGGCAGGTACTCGTCAGTTTGAGATCAAATGTTTAATAAGAAAAGCGGGAATCTTACCATTAGCGATAAATCACAGCTATTAATAACATGAATATGAGCAGTAGCTGAGATTTCTAAAGCAGCATGATCTTCACTAGCACCAGCCATAGCTGTCCGTGTAATAACTCCATAGTCAAACTCATAAGTCGTTCCTACTTGATATTTAAACTTATTTGAGCCTGAAATGACATGAAAATAATTTTACTTTTCTCCATAAGTATTAAGTTTAAATAATGTGAATATCTATCTGAAATTTCAAATTGTTTAGTTTCTTTATTGTCGTTTTATGATTAGTGAACTTATCACTGGGAAAATAAATGATTAGTAAACATGTAGAATAACAGTATCTGTCTAGTAAAACAGTAACTGTAAAGCGGGTTAGCGGACCTATAGAGTAAAGGTAAAATGGTTTTGTGAACCTTTCTAGTAACATAAACCGGGTTAGTGAACCTATAGAATAACAGTACATTGGGTTAGTGAACGAGTCAATGTACATGACCTATGAAGAATATGACGGAAACGAAATCGGGGTGACATAAAAACGTTTATTGATACTTGACTCAGTATGGACGTGAAAAGGAAACGAGGTATTGGTCATATGATATAAACTTCTTCACTTCATTTCCGTTTATAATATTACCAAATTAAAAATCGGTGATTAAAATTGTTTTCATTCTATCCTTGTTTAAAACATTTAAAGCATTTTGCATATACATGTATGTTACTCAGCTGTTAAAGATTTTTTGGCCGACAGTGCATATCCTGGTACCCAATTATACCTAACCCTCTAAAAATTTGCCGCTTGCGCTCGTGGTGCCATCGTATTTGAAGCATGTTATATTTCAGAGACCCCGCCCTGGATCCGCCCCTGCTAACGGAATGTAGATACCAACTAGGAATGTGATTACATGATAACATTTGAGATGTAAAATGTAAAATTGAGAACATTCACTCATATTTTATCTATTTGCTCTAAATATTTTCACACTTTACAAATAGATAAATGTAACATTATGCAATATTTTAAAATATTTTCTGATAAACTAATTTTCTAAATTACCAGGTATATCAAATAGAGATAATTGATAATAAAATTATTTTCCAGACATAAAGACATATTTTATTATATTTAAATATACAAATCATTTATAGCTTCATTAATTTATGATAGAGCTTCATCCATCGGAATATTAAGTTCCAAAGAATTTTGCCTCCAAGATTACTGCATGTATGACAACGTTGACTGTTTGACAAGACTTGAAGCCTTAAAATCTTTCGGATTTTCTATCCAAAGTTTATGTTGTCCTTGGTCGTATTTTTGCATATGTGAGTAGCTTCTGTTTATAATACCATCACATAATTTTGTGATGTGATACCAAACCAACCTGATATCGGCTGCCTAAATGCAATCATACTAGATTTTAACCTTCCATTACATGGAGATTTTCTAATTACCTGCGATAAGCTTCACCATTTATCGGTATGTTTGCGGCTAGAGTTATTTTTTTTTTCAACGCACTCAGACCACTCATGCAATCAGCTGATATCATATTTGATATCTTATGTGATAATGCAGATATTGTTATTAGATATCAGCAAAAATTCATTTTATCAGCTTTTTATCATGTATTTATTGCGCTTTAATTCGCATTAATTGCACTGGGTATTTATTAACTGCGACTTAAGCAACACAATGCAGATATGAGATCTGATACGAAAAAGTGTATCAGTTCAGTTAGGGCAATATTCCATATACTGTATGTTGAGTACTATTCTGCAAATGTGATATACGAATAGTTCGCCCAAAATAGGCAGAAGATGGTGAACTGTGATGAAGACAATGGCATTTTTCCGTGTCACTACTGAAATACTTTTGACAGTTTTATGCGGTAAAACCATATTTCAGACAATAAGATGTATAGTGGTCTACTCTCGATCGGTGTGTGAAGTCCGATGACTGTGAAAAATTCAACTTTGATAACAATTCCAGTGGCCCCAAGCTGTAAACAGACCAGATCTCCTAGAACCTGAGTTGGTATTTCTTGTTAAAAATAAAGTACTTTCTTTCTTTCGTTTTATGGTAGACATCAGATGCCTAATTAACTACCACCAGATGGACCACTGCCGGCATGTTAATCACAAAGAAAACATTGATAACCTTGACTTTTAATACGGTGGAAATATTAAAGTTGCTATAAAGTAAGAAGGTATTAACTGAAGAGGTTGGAAGAAAGAGATAAAGAGTCAAGGATAATAGCCAACTGTTTATAGAAAACAGGTGATTGCAGCAAGTCAAAAGTTCAGATGGGAGATATATTTTATCTGTTATCAGTGATTTTAAGTGGTAAGAGCATTCATACATCTCTCAGCTGATTTCAACAACAAATTAAACATCACTTGAAACATCGGTGATATTTGTTTGCCTTGGCTAATTAGTCGAAGATAACGTACCTCACCCAGCAACATCAATGTATGGGACAGGCACTGGGCAACCGAAACAGCCTAACAAATTCAGTTATCCAATGAGTAATTATGAGTCGTGTACCTTGTATTAATAAAACTCCGTACAAGCAAGTCCCTTTCGTACAACTAGCACTTGTGTTTCAAGGAAGGGGTACCTTCTTATTATACATGCATTCTGGAAATTCCAATTTCAAATCAAGACCTCATGCCGTAGTTTTTTGTTTTGTTTTTTGTTTTTTTCACCGCCAACAATTCGCTGTCTCATTTCAAAGCTCAAAACTTTTAAGTGTAAATATATAACTGTTCAGCATTTCCCTAAATCATTAATTTCACAAATTCATGAAAAACCAAGTCACAGAGTGATATCGCGTGTTCATAAGTTACTAATCCGGCCTGGCATCTTTTTTATTCTTATCAGCTTATATAAGAGTTTTGGCAATGTCTTTAACATCAGCTGATTAAGGATGTTATTTTCTGGTTCACTTTAACCATGTTCGTAGTTTCACCGACTTTTTTTCTGACAGAAATATAAATTCGTGTCAAGGTCGTTTCTGTTGATAAATACTACATAGTTTTTACAACTTTTATTACTTCAAACACATATTTATATTTAGGTTTACATGAATGTTATATTTTCTGTACTCTTGCAGTAGTTTTGTATCCAACAAGTAGAAAAATGGTTCAAAATAAGGAATGCAGGTGGACATGACAGTCCAGTCGATATTCATGTTTTAGACTTTGTCTAACAGTATAAGACACCGATATCTTATTTGTTGGTTTTTTATTCTGAAAGTCACGAAGATGGTGCGATGACCAAATTTCAGATTTAAAGGTCTGCAAAATCTATTCAAAGATTTTATAAAATATATTCTAATTAAATCTGTAACCCAGAATTATGTTGCCCCTAACTTCGGAACGTACACAGATGTGGGTAGATCGTACAGTGCAAAAACATCGAGTAGCAACTAACTTCAGTTTTGATTAGGTTCATCAATATAAGGACTGTTCTGTTTGGACTAGGCACTGTTCATCCTAATTAACATTACGGGTAATGGTTTTATATAGTTGTGGTTTACTTATATTTATCTACTACGTGTTTTAGAATTGAAGAGACCGGAAGTATTGACCTAATTATAATCAATGGCACTTGACATCATTGTTTATAGTGACACTTGAAATAAGTGCATAATTTCCATTCTTACATTCGTCTTCTGCATGTATATGTGCCGAATAAACAGTTTAAGCTATTGAGCTGTTCATTAGGGATTCTGGGGTGACAAACTCTCTCGCTAGCACTGGGTGTGGTTGCTCATACCTCATTTCCTACAATTTCAGTATATAATATTTGGATTTGGGATAAAGATTGCAGATTTACCTCTAAAGTGACCTCGCAAATGCAATGCCTAAGTCACTAATTCGAACCTTTCTGGAGGCAGGCATCAATTGAACTCGAATCGAAGTTAATCAAATGTTAACAAAATCGGAGCTTAAACACTTGATCTCTTGATTCAAAATTATACGAATGACTGTAATAATCATTGTTCCTTTTTGCATCATTTCTAAATTTGTGTTGCCTTTCTGATTCTGGAAATATTCGATATTACGGCGAGACCATCACCAACCTATAAAAGTTGTCTTACCTATACACTTTCTAGCACACGATTTATCATTAGTATCTTCATAATAATTCACTGGACCTGAAAATAGAAAGAAATATGTCAGACTTTGGAGGCTTGTTCAAACAAAGATCATGTTTTCCATAAAAAAAAAAAGCCTTCAGTCGGTTTCTGGTTCATGGCATACCAACTATCTGGAAATTAGCTGATATCGTATAGGTACTTTGAAAGTTTCAGTTCATCCTAAGGAATAGATAAAAATCACTTGGACCTAAGAATTTTGGCTGAAAAAATCATACAAATCTCCTGGAATTGTATAAAATATTGAAAACCACGAAGTCTGATATACAATTGAGTTAGCCAGAGTAATAAGTTTTTTTTTATTCAACATTAAATCACTACCACATTTCAGTCACTTGGTTCGGATATATCATTTTACAATAAAAACATTTCTACGACAATTCACATATTTTAGTCGAATTCTGAAACTTCCGTAACATTATAGTATAGATAGACCAAAGATTAATTTTACATTTCTTTACATTAATCAGCATTGTGCATTTGAAAGAGGCATGTGCAATCTCCGAAAAAATAACTTACATGTATTTGAAAAACTCCTTGAGTGGGATATGCGTATTACACCTCAAATTGAGATAGAGCTATATATATATTGGACTACAATATCACAAAAAGTATGGACAAAGTTCAGATACCCAGTCAGACGCCGGTCGAGGTTGTTTAAGATGTGAATGACTGAGATATCGAGATATCTGATTGCTTTAATTTTCTTGCTTTTTCAATCTATGACCCAAAAATTAACTAAAATTCTAATGGCGAATCTTCCGAAAG
Source organism: Lottia scabra (assembly GCA_029955415.1). NCBI lineage: Eukaryota > Metazoa > Mollusca > Gastropoda > Lottiidae > Lottia > Lottia scabra. The sequence goes on from JARJEI010000009.1 coordinate 11,934,961, forward strand.
GTTCGATTTTGAATAATTATTAAAAACTCAAAGTCAGTCTGTTTCTTATTCAACAAAATCCATGCTTCATTTTTAATGCTTTGAGAGATAATAGTTTTCAAGGGTTTTATTTTGAAGATCAATGCTTTATACTTTATTTATAGCATATCATTTTGAACATAACCTAATTTCTCGGTTTCCAATTTGTACCATAGTACAAGAGAAATATGGTCAGAATATGAAAATGTTCTACTGGATGACCTTTGTTTTGAGGTAGATAAATGTCATGCTTTCTCTATACAGTAGTTGTTATATAGCATGATGTTATAGATATTAGTATAAATATGATTTACAATGTTTTATTAAAAACACATTTTTTATCAGAAAAAATAAAAATTAAATCTTTCATTGTAATGGAACAGATTTTGGATTAATTTCAACTACAAATGTCGTTCAACAGAATAAATACACCCCCACCCCTCCCCCTGCCAATTCATGACCAAAGTAAGGATATTATCTGAATTATGTTGGATGTAAGTATACCCAAATAGTTGATTATATGCGATTGCGGAATGACATCAGGGTCCGGTTCCTAGCATTTAAGTAAGTCCAAGTCCGATATTCGAATTGATATTTCCCTACTAATTCTTGCATAGACTCAAGTCGACTTAGGATTTTTAGCACGAAATTGATCTTAAGCACAAGCCTAGGAACTGGGCCCAAATATAATTTTCTTGTTTTCGGTATGCAATTTCATATGTTTAATATCCCAAATCTGGTAAAAAGATATATGGAGACATTTGGCATCATTAACTTAAATATAGAGTACAAATGTTTTAGTATTATACATTGACATGAAAATGACCCGGCCTATTTTAACACATTGCCAACATATGCATCCGCTGTTCAAACTTCATTCTGGTGTATTTCTCTTTGTACTAAGTAAAACCAATAAACAATACAGAGCATTGTAATATTCAAGAAGACAAGTTGAGAGGAGACCATTTTATTTCTTGATTAATCAACGTTTTATATACCCTACCCTACTATTCAAGGCAAAACGACAATTTTACGTCTGTGGGGACACTATTTCATGTCTGTATTCCATCAACACAGTGTCACCTCTCCTACTGATGGGCGTCTTATTGCTGATAAAGGTCGTGTAATATGGAGTTAAAAACATTTTTAGGGCACATTTCGGGCCTCGTTTAGCACAACTCCCGAACATGCACGTGCATATGTCCACGGTTAAAAAATAATTTGCAACTTTCTCGATGAAAGTTAATTCAATTCGAAATTGAAATGGGCTTGGATATTTTATACTGTTAGAAATTTCCAAACATCGAGTCTTTGCTGTGTACAGTTTGACGTTCATGTATATACAAATGTTTTATCGCATATTCCACGAGAAATAAACCTTCTTGTATAAATGATTTCTTCGATATTTGAGCAGAAATTTATATTATTCATCGGATATTTCCTTATCACAAGATTAGTACTTCACCGGCAATATTCTACGGGAAAAATTCTAAATTTTAGTTGTGTGTTATTGCATATGAAAATCATAATTTTTACCCCGATTTATCCAAATATAATGACATTTTTCAGTATCAAATGCGACATAAAAGCAAATCTGTAGAAGTGATCAATAGAAATTATTTTATTTCAAATTATATTGCAAATTCCATGTGCAACTTTAAAAAAAAAATAAACTCGGTTTTTTACAAAATATAAATGCATATTAAATAATATATAAGTAATGAAAAATTTAAAATATCTAAACTATAAGTTTATAAACTTTAAAAAAAGAAATTTGAATATTGAAATAAAATGAGCTTACCAGCTAAAGTGCCGGCTAATAGCCCCAGAAGTATCAAACCTCTGGGCTCCATATTAACACATTGATAATAAAAATTAAACTGACAAGCTAACTTCCTATCACACTTTATATACTTGACAATTCACAATACCCGATTTATCAGTTCAAAAGTCAATCTGCGCCTCTTAATTCTGCTTCTTTTAGATAACAAGTTCACATCGAGGCTTCTGCTAATAGTCGCGATTATACTAGTTGATAAATGAAGAAAGAAAGTTAAGACTTGGTTAACCAGATCACGGAACTGAGAGGCATCAGATGTATATTTTACATTTTGTACACTCTCTGAACTTTTTTCTAATACGGAATTGAGACCCAGTTTTCAAAAATAAGTCAGAATTCAATCGAAAAATATATTTTTTTCAGTGTTGACTTATATGCACTAATGGAGAAAGTTATTACCAAAACAATATTATCAATATGTTCTGTCCGTCAGTTGTCCATTTGCATCAGTTGTTTCAACCAGAACATTAAGCATGCATTATATACCTTTCAAACTTCTACAATAGGTTATAAGCTACAATCTAGATTTTGTCATAGATTCTAATAAACCGCTAAGAGACAAAGAGATTTCGTTTACGTACAAATTTTCTAATGCTTTCATTTCTGGATGTCATCTTAATTTTTACCGCTAGTTCTGGTTAAAATGAAGATGATGCTTAATCCAAGCTCATATTAAGATAAATAATAAATTTTTCGGGCACTTAAATTTCGAAAATAAACTTACTTGTATACTTAGTTACTTATTACAGAACTTTGCAATATAATATAGAAGTTTTTATTGTTTTATAGTCATTGGCAAAAATTATATGGTATTATATTGGTTTTTGTATTGAGAAACATTTTGTGTTATCATCTATTGTAAATATTGCATGCAATTGTTGGTGTTTAGCAAGTTATTATTTTGCTTGATAAATTTCTTGTTTTAAAATCGGTCTTAATACGGTGAAGAATGACCTGTCGTTCATTTGTGAGATTTCCGTCTTAAGGACAATCTCGTTAAAAGACGTTTCCGAACCCAAAACGTTTTGAACTGACGCTTGTTCAAGGGGTTAAAACATTTTCATTTTATTTCACATACGAAGATGTGTGTAGGCTATAGTTATCCTTAAAGGGACAGTCTGAATTTTTTTTAGGTCAAAATTTTTTTTTGCTCAAATTTGTGAAAACTTTACACCAAAATCTGTAACTATGTGCCCTTTAATGTATCTGAAAGTTTTAACTAAAAAAATCCATCCCGTAATTTTTAAACGCTAAAAACATGCTAAAATTTTTAAAAACCCTACGTAAGGTTTTTAAGTGTGTTATGTTTTTTGGACGCTGATAGGAAACTACTGAACTGATTTGAGTAAAATAAACGTCTAATTGTAGAGAAATGTCCCTCTTGTGTATTTAGAAGGTTTCAGCTAGAAATATTGAGCCATTTAAAGGACAAACACCAAAACTAGGTCAAATTGCTTAATTAACAATAAGTACTCCCTGTTTGTAATTAACCCTTTAAAACCAAATTCAGTTTGATCAAGAAGATATAGAGATACATTAAACATACTTTAAAAATACTCTCATGTAGCATTTGCGATTTTTTTGATAATGGAAACTTTTTTCAAAAAAGCAGAATGGCCCTTTAAATTGAAATTAAATGGGTTTTACGTCACACTTTTCTGTAGCGTTTAATGCACAACAAAATAGATTATCGTTTACAAATAGAGACTTGTGGTTTTCAGCCCCTAAAAAACGTTGTTAGATTTCCACTTTATTCATTGTGTATATATTTACAAATGAAATGTGTGTTTCACATGCTGATAACCAATTGCTAATAAGTAATCAATACAATATGTACAAATAAATCAACTGCCCGACCTCCTCCCTCACAGCCTGACCCCCTCCCTCACGCCCCTTTTAATTTTAAACATGTCCATGTGATTGGAAACAGAAACAGCTGAGTGACTTAAGAGTTGTGTTATCATAAGTAAATAAATAAACTTTAAACCTGTACCAGATGACTTTAATAGCTACAGTTATCAGTGTATTTTCATTAACCGCTGCTCATTATCTTATGATGGTTAATTTACGGACAAATACATTTATCTTCAGTTAAGTTTAAGACATTTTATATATCAACAAGTATGACACGACGCTGATACGGTAAGACGGTAGATTAGGATAAGACTGAGAGAACTTATATAACACTGTAGCAGAGTTGTTTATTTGGTTTAATAACTGAACAGGTCAGAAACCACTACCTGGTAGCGTGATGCCAGTTTTTACAACATGTATTGAAGCTCTCATCAGTAAACGGAAGAAAAATAGTTAAATAATATTAAAAGGGATTGAAAAGATGTTTTCCTATTTGTTGTACGTACATCGGAGCCATACATGCAAGGGTGCGAATTGGGGGGGGGGGGGTGAGAGGGGGGAAATCAAGTGTCCCCTTGAAAAGGGTCTGCCCCCCCCCCCCCCTCTCCTCGATTTGATAAGTAAGAAAGATATTTTGAAGAATCGAAATCAATCAGATAGAAATCAGAGTAGGAAGGCTCTATTGCCAACTTAAATCCTCAACTTAAGTATCTTTTAGAATGCACCAAATTGATGCCATTTTCCATTTTTTTCTCGAGGGTGAGGACATTTTGTTTGGACTTGCGGTACGACGTACTTGGACTCTACAAACGATCCTGGTTCGTCCATAACAACACCTTGCATACATGTCTTTTATTTTCATTATTCAGATGCTGCTAATAGGCATTTTTTTAAATAATTTTATTGAAATATCAAACTCCACGATCGTCTGATTGAACAATGAAATGGTGCAATTCGATACTGTCGCTTTCAATGTCCACGATACGGTATCCTTTATCCATTAATCTAATTCAAATTAGGATTTCACATTTCAAATAAATTAAATGATTTCTACGCCCAACTACGACAGTTTGAATTAAGAAAAAAAACGGACAGTGGCACACATGACCTACAGTCTGTTGCACACAATATACAAGGGTGTGGATTTGTCAAAAAAGACGCCCTGAGCCCCTGACATAAGGTCCCCCCCAACCCCCTAGAGAAAAAAATTGATTTGGTGCATTCGGGAAGATATTTCGGGATCGGAATCTGCAGTTTGGACTTTCTACTCTGGTTTTCATCTGATCGATTTGTACTCTTCACAAAATCTTTCTCAAATTTTTAGAAGATCCGAGACCCTTTCGCTTGAGTTCAACCCCCCTTAATCCACCCCTTGCACACATGGCCTCGATGTTTTATCCAATCTGAACTACTTTCATGTAACCAACATAAATTAGCATCACTGATGAGGGAACTGGGTTCTATGTTGAATATCGGTACTTAGTTTCACACATTTGGACGTAATTGTGGGGGTTTTGCAAAAGGAAAAAATAATATATACATATGATATATACCAAGGTTTTAAGACAGAATGAAAACGGTTGGAGCATATTAATCCTATAACACACTACAATGGTGATAATCGGATATAGGACGACCTGCTTCAATAGATCGATTTATAATCAATCGATAATCGCACTTGTAAGTGTCAGGATTGCATAAATTTACATAATATTCATTATTACATACCATGGATATACAAAACAACTTTGTCTTGACAACGAAATGACTTTAGCTATCTATATAAGAGACAATTTACAAACCATTCATTACAACAACTCAACTATCAGCAATCTTCAAACATTCTTTATAGAATTCAACAGGCGTTTTACCTTCTAGTTTACCACCAACATTTAAAATGGATCGAAAAACACTGGGTTCTTCTCAAGATGGAACTGAATCGTTCATGAAGAAACGAACAACTGTCATCAACCGAGGACGACCAACAAGTGGATCGTATGGATTCAACAACAGATCCTCATCATCTGGTGGAATGGGTTTTGGTGGTATTGCATTAACTTCAGGTACATATGCTAAACTATCCCAAGATGGTGTAACTAATGTAAAAGGAAAACGAGAAAGTGAAAAGAAAGAGTTACAGACTCTCAATGAACGACTTGGTAGTTATATTGAGAAGGTACGGTTCCTAGAAGCTATGAATATTCAACTAGAAGAAGAACTAGAGATCTACAGAAACCAAAAGGCAGTCGACTTTAAACCAGTAAGAGATATGTATGAAAATGAACTGGAACAAGCTAGAAAAGTTATAGATGAATTATCTGCTGAGAAAGGTGCAGGTGATGCTAAAATTGTTGGTCTCCAAGATATGATAGATACTTTAAAACAAGAGTAAGTAAATAGTTCATATGAAGTCACTCCCCCATTCTAATGTAGACAGTTTATGAAGACCCAGAAACATTTTTGAGCAGCTTGCTATAGTGTTAGGAAAAATTATCAAGTGTCAAGTAGGAGCTGGATTTAAGTTAGTTCGAGACCCTTAAAAGGCCCCGAGAAATATTATCGACTGAAATAGGGCGTGAAGGAAGCCTTTGTCTAAATCATAGCCAATAAATTGTTCATATTATCTAATAAGGCACAATTAGTCAGAAATATGTATCCACACCTCATCTAATGTGTACTTTTATAACTCGACCTATAAGACTACATATTTTGATAATCATGTATATAACTTACAGTATGTGTCTTGTTTCAGATTTGCCACTCTTGAAGGACACAATGCAGACTACAGACAACAAATCGAATCTCAAACTTCAGAAATAGGAGGATACGAGGGAGAATTGGCAACACTTAGACTTCGAATTCAAAATTTAGAAAATGAAAATGATAAACTTCGACAGATAAACACCCAGAGAACAGATGAGAATACCAGACTTCGAGCTGTAAGTAAATTCGAGTGTAAAATCATTTAACAAAAAAAGAAACATTGACAAGTTATGAGTTTTGTGTTCTAATTGTCTGGGTAAATGAAAGATAAACCTTTGACAACTTGAAAACTTCACGCTGCATTTTCCAAAGTCATAACGAATGAATATTTTCAGGATTTAGACAATGAAACTGCTGCCCATATTGATGCTGACTGTAGAGCTACCACTCTAGAAGAGGAAGTTGAATTCTTAAGAGCTCTTCTCGATAAGGTTTGTATTCTTTTTAGATAGTCTTTGCTCTACAAAGTGGCTCTTTATGTTGAGGTTTATCTCATACCACCATGGAAATTGATCTGTCAACTCTCCTAGAGGATTCAAACATATGATTGTCATTCCGCTTCTGGGTAGGAAAACATATAGTATGCATTGATGGAAGAGCATTCCCTAGAGTCACCCAAAAGTGGCATAGATTGTGGTGTCCAAATGTTATTAGAGCACAAATATTAAAGTGTTTAAGAAAATAAGTTAATATATTTGACTCTGTATTTTAGATGCCTTCAGAGCCTAAACAAGCTGTTAAAATCAAGGGTCTGGATGTCCAGGAATTCTGGCAGAATAATCTTTCTAAAGCTATCCGTGATATTCAGGGTGAATATGATACTAAACTAGATCTGATGAGACAAGATTGTGAAACCAGATTTGCAGCTCAGGTAGGTCTTGAAATTAAGGTGAAAGGGCTATTTTTAAGAGATAATCGTCATAAATGTTGATGTCCTGAATTGTTTTGTATCATATCTCTTGTATCTTGTATATATATAAGATTTATTTGTTTCTCTTTTCCGGAAGAGCATTTGAAATCAGGGAAGTGCGTAGTAATGTTAAATGCTTTGGAGTTTCAGTGGTTTGGACGAATTAACTATCTCTGCTTTTCCACCATAAATCCATTAACTTGACTATCACTGTTGCTGTCATCCCTTTTTCATCTTCACGCCAAAAATTTCACTGCTTTCATTACGATTAGGATGTGTTTCTCAGTGCAGTTCGGTTCTGTTCAACCTTCTAAAACCTTCGCTATACTTTCATAGTTATTTCCTTCCAAGACATGATCATGATCGTGTTGTATGAGAATCGATAATAGAATAACCGTAAAATAAAATATTTTATTATAATTTAGATGAGACAAGTTCAATCTGGTGCAGTCAGAGATAATATGGAGAATAAACAGGCTAAAGAAGTTTCCAAAAAACTTCAAACTCAGTTACAAGGCTCGTCATCTAAGGTAGCAGAAATGGAAGCCAAGGTAAGAATAAAAAACTACCATAGAATGTTTTTAGCAATGTCTACATCTGACAATAAAATGACTTAAATCGATTGGAATTGAGGTTTGGTAACCAATAACTAATAATTTGCAGCATTGTCTGAAATAAGGATTCCATAAAAAGAACTTATTTATTTTCATTCCTTGTATGTTCTCTTGTTCGACAACGTTTCAAGTGCATTTCAAACACCAGAACAATCATTAAAAGGTACAAAACTTTCAGTGGAACAATATAACAACAAATAAAACCTCAAAATATTATTCTATATACATGTTATACCTTATTTCTATTCATTTTCCAGAATGGAGCATTACAAGCGGAATTGTCTCAGTTGAGGAACATGATCCAAGGTCTGGAAGCAGAATTAGAATCTGAAAAATCTGAACATCTAATGAGTAAATCTCGACTACAGGCTGAACTAGAATCATGTATAGAAGAACTGAGATTAATCATGGATGCTAAACTATCATTAGAATTAGAAATATCTTGTTATAGAAAACTACTCGAGGGTGAAGAGGACAGGTGAGTCTGGTATTTTCTTCGTCATCTCCAAAATGGCATTGATAAAGATAAAGTTAAAGTCACTCAAATTTCTATAACTCTTTGTCTGCAGAGTCTATCTGTATTTAATAATTTTAAAATTATTAGAAAGTCATTGTTATTTACTTATCTTGTACACCTTTCTTCTTATACCAATGCTTCTTTATATGATAATGATGCCGCGACAGTTTATACTCCATATCTGGAAAAACGTGTTTTCATCGCTCGCATCCTAATTTGAATTTTTGAATGTTTTCCATTTGGATTGTAAAATTTATTGAATTTCTTTTACCAACAGATTCAAGAGCGTTGTTGAGAATGCTATTTCCGTCCAGAATAAGGGAGCAACCAATCTGAGCAGCATGATCATGGGAGGAACAACATCTTCATCTTCATCATCATCATCATCAACCATGAGGACTATGGGTAATACAGGAGGTATTAAGACAACTATTAAATCTTCTTCAACCAGCATCAACTAACTTAGTCAATAGATCAGTTATTGGGACACCTGATGGTACTTCTCTTAAGACGAGTCCGGTACTACTTTACGACTTTTCTCCTGATTTGTGATTGATAATATAGCAGTTTGTACAGATTTTTATTGCATCATGTTTCAAATCTCAAGGGGTTTATTGCAAATATCGTTTCTACAATATAAAGTGTTATAACATTTTAACATCCTTCCCAGATCATACATTTTGGTATAAATATAACACCTAATATTAAATGTAAATATTGATTTATTTTGTATCTTGAAATAATCTTTTAATTTTTTAATGAAATGAAATTGTAAATATTAATTGTAAATATTATTGTAAATATTAATTTTTGATATGTTGGTAATTTATAATAAAGATTTATTTTTGTTAATCGAGTTGCTTCCCTTAATACAGAGTAAAATACATTGGCTTGAATTGGACGGAGTCACACACCAAAAAGTGATAGTAAACTACTTGAACCTTTCTCAAATAGAGAAAACACGTGTAATAATAAAAATCCGTAAAAGCAAAACAATTCCGCTAATCAAAAATCTCGTCCAGAGGATGACAAAATCGGGTGCAATAATTATATAGTAGTGGACTTCCCATACGAGAAGTACCATCAGGTGTTTCGAAAAGAGTAAGCATGCCGAAAAAGATTAGATGGCTTCAAGTACTTTTGGGTTGGCATTTGTTTTTATATGAAATACATGTAGTTCAATTTCGAGGGTCCATTTTTTACAAACAGTTCTTTTTAAACGATTGGTGCCGTAAAGTATTGAATAATCTTTGACTTAAACAGGTAAAAATACATTAATTACTCTCGGAATTACCCTTTTGTGACATTTTGTTTTTAAAAATAAACACCGCTATAAACCAAGATATGTGAAAAGATGTTTTATATCTCAATGATAAAGGTACAAAAAATTAAAATGAAGAAAATGAAATTTGTCATTCAGATTGAAACATGGACTGCAATGAAAAAATAGTGAATAATCCTACAAAGAGTTATTGAATGTTCTATCTCATGAATTATTTTCATCCGGAAAGCTAAAATCTGGAAATCCGGGCTAAAATTAAAGACGTCAATTCATGTATGTAATTTCCGTTTGTTGTCGTTTTTAAGTTTAATATTAGTACAAAGTTTAACTTCTCCAACGTCATAATATTTCATAATATTACTTACTTATGAACATATCATTACATGTTGTATATTGATCATTCATAAATAAAAACCTATCCTATGATACCAAAACTGAAAATTAATAAACACTAGGCTATGGAAGATTAAACAGTCAATAATTAAGACTTCTTAATCCTTAGTTCTTAATGCTTAATTCATATTCCTTCATTTGTAGGCCATTTTCAACATTTGTTCATCAAATCGATAATTTGTCAAGTTGTAATTTGTATAAGCATATTTTACTTTTATATAATATATTTTTATTTATGTCCTTCTACATTTCTTCAAAATCAAATCATCAGTAACAAATTTTCATATACAAATCTCGCCCAACAAATCTTGCAGAAGATTTCATCAAATACATTTCTTGAATATAAAAAAGAGCCATCTGTCGTCACGATCAAGTTTTAGTGTGCCAAATTTCAAGTTCCTACTGTACAGGTCTGGCTGCTAGAGCACTTTTAGTGACGGGAACTTTCCGAAAACGCCATTTGGTGCAGTTTTTCTCTTCAAAACCCGATGAAACTTTAAAGTCGATTTTCTCGATTTTTTTTTTTGTTTTCGCCTGAAATGGTCGTAGGAAATAATAAACTTGCATTCTGTGCAAAAATTATGCCTCTAGGATTAAAATTAGCGAACATATGGCTATTTTAGTTTTGTGGTGTGCTATTTCACTTTTTCAAGATGGGATGGGGTTAAAACCAATTTTTTGACAGGCTGTAGCTCGAAAACTAGCAGAGATGGATAGTTGCACTTTTAGTGTCGGGAACTTTCTGAAAACGACATAATTTGGTGCAGTTTTCCTATTCAAAACCTAGTTAAACTTTAAAGTCAATTTTCTAAAAAAAATCAACTTTTTCTGTTTTCGACGAAAATAGCCGTAGGGAATAATAAACTTGCATTCTTTGCAAAACTTATACCTCTATAGGATCAAAATTAGCAAAGTTTTTCTTTGACAGGCTGTAGTTCAAAACTATCAGAGATGGAAAGTTGCAATTTGCACTGCGGGTGCACATAGATATGGAGTTATAGTGTGCCAAATTTCAAGTTCCTACCGTCAACGGTCTGGCTGATAGAGCACTTTTAGTGTCGGGAACTTTATGAAAAAGCCATTAAGTGCAGTTTTCCCCTTCAAAACCTGTTGATTTTCTCGAAAGTTTGATGATATTTTATCAATTATGACCTGCCTTCGTCAAACAATTACAATATATTGTTGTTTTTGTTTTTGCGTGGCAAATCTATCGATTTGTCACGCTTTGTTTTCGTTATGATTATTTTTTTTTTTTTGCAGTGCGTTCTAGCGAACGCACTGCTTTGTTTTCATAATGACTGTTTTTTTTTTTTTTGTCTATTTCTGGTCACGCTATTTCGGTATGAGGGGAACATACCACACATTATCTCAGATAATTTCCTACGATACCTAACTGCACGGTATTAAATGAATGTAAAATGAAGTATTTTTATCTAACCGGAAATGACGTATGACAGAAAAACCCATTTTTTGTTTTCTACCATTTTCACCTCTGTTTTTCAACCGATTTTGGTGGGACTTTTTTTGTTTATTTCATTATTCGAATGTCTACATGATAGTTCTTAAAAAACACGCGCATGTAGAATTTTGTCGCTGACTTTTTGAAGCACTTTTTTGACATTTTTTTGCAGTGCGTTCGATTCTCGAACGCACTGCATTGTTATGCAATTGACTATTTTTTTTTTTTTTTTCGTTTTCTGGTCTCGCTATTTCGGTATGAAGGGAGTTTGTCACGCTCAAACTGACACGATTTCCAACGATAAACTGCTGCACACTGTGGCTTAGGGGTTAAATGACGCAGTTTTGTCCTACCGGAAATGAGGTATGATAAAACGTGTATTTTCGGTTTTTTATCATTTTTACTTACAATTTTCAACCGATTTTGATGGATATTTTTCTGTTTATTTCCGTTGTGTCTTTTCTACACGGTAATCACCTAAAAACTTATAATTTTTTACTTTTGACCCTGAATTTTGAAACTTTTTTTTCACGTTTTTTTCAACTTCCACGGTTTTATTTCGATCGCTATGAAAATTTCTAGGCATATAGACATTGTTAATGCGAACAAAAATGTGTTTTCAAAATTTTGATATCACTTCCGGTTTTGACGTCATTTGCTTGTAAACTTCAAATTTTAACTTCCGGAGTTTTGAAGATATTTGAAATTTTTTTTTTGCATTATGTTAGAAACTGTCATCATGAAAGATATTTATGATAAAATTTGACCCGGAAGTAATATGTCAAGCGCCATGTTGTTGTGAGTAATTTTTATAAAACTCAAAATGGGGCCTCAGGGGATAATCGGATTCGCACAATTTTGGTGTCTATGAAATCCTTAGTTGATTGCCACCAACCTTATGACAGCGGATTTTTAAATTTCGATTTAGACTTTTTTCTATTTCCGGACAAAGAATTTCAGTAATGACCAAAACTTTCAAGGCTCATATCTAGTGACCTTGACCTTTGATGACCTTTTGACCTGTACAAAAGTTATTGCCCTTAACGAGATCTACCAAATGATATATTCATTTCCGATTTCTGATTTTAACTTCCGGTTTTATCGCCTTTTGAAAATTGGAATTTTTAACTTTAAAGAGCTTTGTCACGTGACCTAATAAACATACGTCACACATTTTTAGACATATTTACTATGCTAAATCTGCTCTTTCTAATGATATATAACACAAAATATTTGAATCAAAATTGCGCTTTTTAAAACTTGCAAATTTTGCGCCAATTTTCATTGTAACTGTGCGTGTTTTTTGGAAATTTGATTTTGATCGATCTGAAAACTTACAAGTAGATAAACAATTTGATAATGAATAAAACAATATTTCTGAAATTTTGATATCACTCCCGGTTTTGACGTCATTTGTTTGTAAACTTGAAATTCTAACTTCTGGAGTTCCCGAATTATTTGAAAGTTTCTTTTTGCATCATGGTAGAAATGATCATCAGAAAAGATATAAATGATAAAATCCGACCCGGGAGTACTATGTCAGGAGCCATGTTGTTGTGACTTATTTTTTATAAACCTCAAAATGGGACCTCAGGGGATAATCTGATTTGCATAATATCGGTGTCTATGAAATCCTTAGTCGATGGCCAACAACCTTGTGGCAACTGATTTTTTAATTTCGATTTCTTTATATTTCTGGAACAAGAATTTTTATTCAGACTGTAATTTTCAATGCTCATATTTCTAAATCTATTAGTTCAAATGACCAGGAAGTATTATTTGCCTGTAATCTTCAATTAGGTGTATCAAACCTCGAGAGAAACAGCTTTAGATACTATATCTATTAACATGTGAGAGTCAGCGCTGTTACATTACAACGTATTATTCCCTCAGCACATCATACGATGCATGGCCATTATACCATCATCTAGAAAGTTACAATTTACCATAGTGTTTCTTTTAACGCTTCTCACTGGTCAGAGTAGTATTTTAAAATGTTCAAATGCAGTTTTCTCCCTTCAACTGAAAAATGTTTGTTGTCTGTATGTTTAAATACAGTTCTCTCCCTTCATATGACAATTGCACCATGCTCAACATGACTTTCTTTCATTGTAACTTGCATGTTTAACGTTGTAAATTATGTACTAAAAAAGATAAACAAAAAGAGGTAGATAACGATCCAATGCCAAAAGAAGAAAATCCGTTCTAAAAATCGGGTTCTGTCATTTATTAAAAAACAAGTTTTGAAATTGACTGTCTAAAAACGTTGACCATTTAAATGTTTTCTAAAAAAATAATATTATAGAATTTTTACTAAGAATATATTAAATGATAATTGTCGAGCTGTGCTGCAAACTTAAGGTTAGCACTCAGTATTCCGATGTCATCTATATATCATTTCAAGAATTGGCTCAGTGACACTGTGAGTTAGACGCTTGCTCACTAAGCTGAAAGTCTAGGGTACAATCCCGACATGGGTCGAGATGATGCCTTCAGATATTTCAACCCGATTTCACCCTCTCAATGTCACATGGGCTGACATGGTAAAAACGCCTAGTCGTTCGGATGGGACAATAAACCAAGGTCCCGTGCTCTATTGGCTGTGCACGTTAAAAACCCCTCGACAGTTGGAAATCGAAAATAAGAGCAGACAAATGCCACTGTCCTGGCAAAATTTCCCTCATTGCACACTGCATGGCGTTTGCTCGTCCTCAGTCAGCCCATATAGGTGCAGAAAAGTCCATTCATTTCATTTTTTTCATATGCATGATAATGCATATGAAAAATATTAATAAATTTTTTTTAACTACTAGTATTCTAATTCCAATGATGTATAAAAATGTACATTAATAAAAACAACTACTTTTTAATCAGATGACTTTTCACTACCGAACGTGAACTGGTTATTCTACTTTTCACTCCCGAATATAAATAATTTATATGCCGATTTTTATGTTCTGCAAATTTCGCAGTATGGATTGAAAACGCCATTTTTAACCCATGGACGAAACCGAATGCGCACTGCCCAGTATCGTCTCACGATTCTAGTTTAACTTTTGCAATTTTATTTTGATCAATTTGAAAACTTACAGGTGAATAGACATTTTTATTTCAAACAAAACTATGATTTCAAAAAAAATATATCACTTCCGGTTTTGACGTCATTTGCTCTTAAAGTTGAAATTTTAACTTCCGGAATTTTGAAGATATTCGAAAAATTCTTTTTGTGATATATTTGACATCTTCACACAAAAATATTTAAATGATAAAATTTGACCCGGATGTAAAAAATCAATCGCCATATTGAAATGATATATTTTTATAAAACGCAAAATGGGGCTTACGGGTATTATGGAATTTGCATCATATTAGTGTCTATGGTATCTCCAATCGATTGCGCACAAAACATTGGAAACCGATTTTTGATTTTCAATTCGAATTTTGTTTTATTTCCGGTTAAAATAAATCAGAAATTGTCAAAACTTACAAGGCCCATATTTCGTGACCTTGACCTTGAGTGACCTTGTGACCTGAACAAAAGTGGTTGCCTTTGACGAGATCTATCCAATGATATAATCATTTTAGATGTCAATTGCTTACTTCCGGTTTTATGGCTTTCTGAAAATTGCAATTTTTAACTTTAAACAGCTCTGTCACGTGACCTAATTTACATACGTCATAAAAAAATTTTCGGCGTTACTATGCTTGATCTACTCTTTCCAATGATATATGACACTATGTATTTGAATCATAATTCCGCGTTCTAGAATTTGAAATATTCTGCCAAATTCCATTGTAACTGTTCGTGTTTCGTTTGTCTGTCTGCTGATATTCCCGCGTCCCTTTTAGTTAACCTGCTTGTATTCTGGTAGCTGTGCGCCCCTTTTATTTGGTATGACTGCTTGTAGTTCTGCACCTCTTTTATTTAGTCTGTCTGCTGGTATTTCTGATTCCATTTTATCTGCCTTTATATACAGCCACATGAAAATATGCACGTATATTGTCGCCACCCCTGTCCATCCGTCGGTCCGTTCGTCCTTCAACATTTTCTTGTACACGCAATAGCGATTAGAGTTTTTATCCGATTTGGATGAAGCTTGATATATGTATTTATCTTGATAATATCTCGAATAAGTTTGAAAATGGCGCGATTCCAGTCGTCGGTTTAAGAGTTACTGTCCTTGACTTAGTGAAAAAAACACGTAAGAATTAACCTGTGTAAGCGATAGAAGCTTAAAGAGTCACAGGCTTCATTTTCGCGGGTCGATTTGGATAAGTCTCAGAAATGGGGATTTTTTAGCTCAGCAATTTAGTACTGGTTATCACAACTCACCATTGAAATTTGAGCCTTCAAATCCATGTGCATCCATAATTATTAGCATTTGAAAGTTATCATGCCCTACTACACATTAGCGATACTATGCAATATATAGAAAAGTCATCTATAGAAATAGAAGGAGAAATGTCTAATTTAAGATATATTTGAAGGAAATATGCAATTTTCGTACATTTCTAGTGCTTCTGAAGGATACTTAAGTATATTCAAGACCCAAATCAACCAATTAAAATGAAGACTGGTCCCCTTTAAGTTTTCATCCGAATTGAATGAAACTTGGTATGTATAATTATCGTGATACTATCTCGGATCCTTTCATAATTGGAGCTATTCCAGTCGTCGGTTTATGAGTTATTGTCTTTGACTTAGTGAAAACGTTAAAATTAACTTTTGTATGTGATAAAAGCTAGAGTTTTTATTCGATTTAAATAACCTAATTTACATACGACACAAATTATTTTTGATTCGTATTATGCTATATCTACTCTTTCCAATGATATATGACACTATGTATTTGAATCATAATTCCGTTTTTTAGAATTTGAAAATATTCTGCCAAATTCAATTGTAACTGTTCGTGTTTCGTTTGTCTGTCTGCTGGTGTTCCCGCGTCCCTTTTAGTTAACCTGCCTGTATTCTGGTAGCCGTGCGCCCCTTTTATTTGGTATGACTGCTTGTAGTTCTGCACCTCGTTTTGTTTGCTGGTATTTCTGAATCCATTTTATTTGCCTTTTTATACGCCCACATTAAAATATGGATGTATATTGTCCGTCGGTCTGTCCGTCAACAATTTCTTGACACGCGATAGAGACTAGAGTTTTTATCCGATTTGAATGAAGCTTGATAATATCACGGATGAGTTCGAAAATGGCGCTATTCCAGTAGTCGGTTTAAAAGTTATTGCCCTTGACTTAGTGAAAACATTAAAAATAGCTCGTGTATATGATAAAAGCTAGAGTTTTTATTCGATTTGAATGAAGCTTGGTATGTGTATTTATCTGGATGAATTCCATTGTTAATGTGAGTGCTTTTTTTTTCAAAATTCTTTAAAAAAAAAAATCTGTCACGTGACCTAATTTACATATTATTTATATGACACTATGTATGTGAATCATAATTCCGCGTTTTAGAATTTGAAAGTAATATGCCGAATTCCATTGTAACTGTACGTGTTTCGTTTGTCTGTCTGCTGGTATTCCCGCATCCCTTTTAGTTAACCCTGCCTGTATACTGGTAGCCGTGCGCCCCTTTTAGTTGGTCTTTCTGCTTGTAGTTCTGCACCCTTATATTTAGTATTTCTGAATTCATTTTATCTGCCTTTTTATACAACCACATGAAAATATGGACGTATATTGCCATCACCCCTGTCTGTCCGTCGGTCAACAATTTCTTGTACACGCGATAAATACTAGAGTTTTTGTCCGATTTGAATGAAGCTTGGTATATTATTATGTATTTATCTTGATAATATATCGGATGAGTTCGAGAAGCTAAAGTTTTCATAGTTAATCTTTCTGTCTACTTCTTGTAGTTCTACATTTATTTTAATATCCCTGCAAACATATCTTGCAGTGCACTTTCTACTGACACACAAAAGAAATTGAGTGAGTAATTTGACAAGTTCGCTTTTATATGTAAAACTCTTATCATTGGTTGAAACATGTGACATTGCATCCATGTATAGAGTGGGTTGCGCACTGCTCGGTACCGTCTTCACGGTTCTAGTTTTTTTTTTTTTTTTTTTTTTGCAGTGCGTTCGATTTCGAACGCACTGCTTTGTTTTCAAAATGTTTTTTTTTTTTTTTTTTTTTTTTTTTTTTTTTTTTTTCTTCAAATACTGGTCAGAGCGCCCAGCAAAAACTGCTAATGTCACATATGTACTCATGCGACTTGCCTTATTTTCTCGAAAAACTAAATTTTTTAAATGTTATTTGATGCATTTTTGTCTAACCGGAAATGACGTAGGACAAAAAGTGTTTTTTTAGAATTTTCCATTTCACGGCTCTATTTTTTATCCGATTTGAATCGGATTTTTTTAGGTTATTTCTTTAAACTAATGTCTACAATACGGCTTCTTCAAGCAATTTAAAATTTTACTTTTGTCGATAACTTTTTTAAGTTTTGATTATAATTTTTTTTCAAATTCTACAATTTTAATTCGATGAATATGAAAATAAAACTGCATATAGGTATTTCGAATGTAAACATAATGCTAATTTCAAAATTTCGATATCACTTCCGGTTTTGACGAAAATGGCTTTTAAATTTTTAGATTTCAACTTCCGGAATTTTTAAAATATGTGAATTTTTTTTTCTGAGATATGATTGAAATGACAATTCAAAAACAATGAATTAAAAAAAATTGACCCGGAAGTAACAAATAAGCCGCCATATTGATATGACCAACTTTTGTAAAACTCAAAATGGGGCCTCAGGGTTATGGGCGGAATTCGTAATAGTAGTAATTTAGGACAGCCCAGTCGATTGCCAAAAAAAGTACGTGATTAGATTTTTGATTTTTGATACTGCCTTTTTGTTATTTCCGGTATAACGTTTAAAGTAATTGCCAAAATTTCAAAGACTTGTAACTCATGACCTTGAACTTTTATGACCTTGTAACCTGAACAAAGGTTATTGCCCTTGGCTTGATCTATCCAATGAAATATCCATTTTCGTTGTCCGATGTTTACTTCCGGTTCTATTGCAATTTGAAATTTGTGATTTTTAACTTTAAACAGCTCTGTCACGTGACCCAACTAACATACGTCACAAACTCTTATATGTTATTAGTGTGCTTATTTTACTCTTTCCGGTGATATATAACACTTTATGTTTGAATGAAAATTGCCCGATTTAAAATTTGAAAATTTTGTGCAAAGTTTCATTGTAACTGTGCGTGTTTTTTTCAAGTTTTATTTTGACCGTCCTGAAAACTTACAGGTAGATAGACATTTTGATTGCAAACTCAAATCTGTTTTCAAAATTTCGATAACACTTCCGGTTTTGACGTTATTCGCTTTTAAAATCTAAAATCTAACTTCCGGAATTTTGAAGATATATGTTTTTTTTTGTTTGCAATATATTTGAAATGATGCTATATAAACAATCAATCAATGAAATTTGACCCAGTTGTAATAGATCGGCCGCCATATTTATATGACTAACTTTTGTAAAACTCAAAATGGGGCCTCTGGGTTATGAGCGGAATTCGTAATTGTAGTATTTTTAGACAGCTTAGTCGATTGCCCCAAAAAGTACGTTATTCGATTTTGATATTCGATGATGCTTTTTTGTTATTTCCGGTATATTGTATTTAATGTAATTGCCAAAATTTCAAAGAATTGTAACTCGTGACCTTGAACTTTTTTGACCTTGTGACCTTAACAAAGGTTATTGCCCTTGACCAGATCTATGTATTGATGTATCCATTTTAGTTGTCCGATGTTTACTTCCGGTTCTATGGCCATTTGAAATTTGCGATTTTTAACTTTAAATACCGCTGTCACGTGACTTAACTTTGATACGTCACACATTCTTATATATTCTTATTGTGCATAATCTATTCTTTTTAATGATATATAACACTTTATGTTTTAATGAAAATTATGAGATTTAAAATGTTAAAATATTGTGCAAAGTTCCATTGTAACAGTGCGTGTTTTTTCAAATTATATTTGAATGTTCTGAAAACTTGTGGGTAGATCAATATTTTGATTGCAAACTCAAATCTATTTTCACAATCTCTAAATCACAACCAGTTTTGGCGTTTTTGGCTTGTAAAATGAACTAAAATAAAATGTTTGTTTTCTTAATTGTTAAAAGATAGTGCTCTCCCCTCAACTTGATATTGGCTTGATTAAAGCTATCATGCTGATATTACGCCAAATATATAGTCATACACCACTAATGGGCATATTTACTACTACAAGTCGCGATACCACATTCAGACCACAAACAGGTACTGACACTTCTTAATATAAACTTACAAGATTTAACTTTTTTAATGTTCATATTTTTTTAACCATTTGGTTAATACTTTAAGATTTATGAAATATTTCCAGGATGACGCACTGCCCAGCGCCGTTTTGGTACGGCTCTAGTTTTTTTTTTTTTCCAAATTCTGGTCAGCGTCTGTAGAGAAAACTGAAAATGGTATAGAAATTCTGGTTTGATCAGCTAGTTTCACTCGAGGGAAATTTTCCCTTAAATATAAAACGGCACATTTTTGCGGAACCAGAAGTGGGCTATTACATAATGTGCAATATTTTTTCATCGAGTCTGTAGGACTTATTTATGAACCGATTTACCTGAAATTTCCTTTATTATGTTCATTGTTAAAAGAAGTATCTGGTGCATCTTAAAAAATTTCAATTTTTAAATATTTTTGTAAAAAAAAATTGAAACCAAAATTTTCAAAAAAAATCAAAAATTTTTTCTCAGCCCCTAATTATCCGATTGATCTGAAATTCACAGGACAAAAACAGAATGTCGATACAAATAATACAAGATAATTAAAATATTTCTATCACTTCCGGTTTTGAGGTGAAGACTTCCGGTTTTTCAAAATTACGTCTGGCGACCCCACTTCCGGTATAAATTTCAGATGTTGGCTAAAACCATATATATTGTATGTCAGGCATAATTAGAAGGTACTTAGCAGAAAAAATCCAAACCGGAAGTGATACATAAGCTGTCGTCACAGACTGACACATTTCAGCAAAAAATTAATTAGTCCTCCATTTTTTATCCGATTTTTATGATTTTGATGTCTATCAAAACATTGTAACTTTATCTAAAACTTGTAGGCACAGAATTTTGAATTTCGAATTTGAAGTGTTTTTATTTTGGTTTGAATTTTTTGAAAATTCAAAAGGCCATACCATGTGACCTTGACCTTCAATGACCCTGAAATTTTCAATGTAGAATGTCCTTGAACTCAGCTATCCATAGGTGTTTTGATTTTACTTGAAAAATATTAACTTCCGGTTTTATAGACATTCAAAAATTGACATTTTTGACAACTTTGGACGGCTGTACCACCTTCTCTAATTAACACAAAGAATTAATCATTTCAATTTTGTAATGCTGATTTAATTATCTTTTTAACGATATATGACGTTAATCCCATAAAATATGTTTTCCAAATATTGGGCTTTTTTTCTACTGAGAGTTCTAACTTACAATGTAATTATATCATAGTGATATGGTTGTTTAATCAGGAAGTACTAATTTTTCTCTTTTCAGCGATATGTGACATGAGTAGTTTAATACAAAAATCAATTTGTGATAGGCATAGAATACCCCTTCCTAAGAAAAAAATAAGCTATAGAGAGGATTAAAATGATTGACAGGTGTTATAAAAGGAGTTATACTACATTGATAATAAAACTATTGACATGAACTTTTAACCTTGGCATTTTGCCAGAGAAGACATTAATCTGATTATGCAATTTTTTAACCCTCAAAAAATTTATTTATTTATTTTGCAAAACATTTACGTACTAATTTTTAACATACCTAGAATTAAAGAAGTGATTTTGCAATTTAATTTACAGTTAGAATTTTTTTGATATCTTAATTAGAGCTCAAACTACGAATGCCTCATCTTTGTCATAAAGACTGCAGATTTAAAGTTGACAGGTGTTAAGAGAAGTTATGCAACATTGAACATCAACACTGTTGACCTGAACTTTTCACCCCAGGCCATAAACAGATTAATCTGATTATGTAATCTTCTATCTTTTAATTTTTTATTTATAATTTTTTTTAACTTTTGCTTCTATTATTATTTAAACAGGTGCTTATTTAAAGCAGTGAATTTTTGATACAATTACCAGTTAGAATTTTCTCTCTACCATTATTTTAACTATATCTGCAATATACACACAACAGTTTGGGTTATTGGTGATAGACTGAGGGGATGAAAGCAAACGACGGGTTACCCCTCAAAGGTTATAGTCACTTGGGCCCCTATACAAAATGGTCCCTAGACAAAATGGCCATGAAATTGAAATTTGGTTAGAATGGCTAGTCACTATGGCCCCTATTTTGGTCAAAATGGCCTCTTAATTTACTCTTTGATTTTTTTTTGGTCAAGATGGCCAAAAAAATAAAAGTCAAAATGGTCCCTGATTATTTTTTTTTAATATAAATTGTAGCTTATATCATGATTATCAAAGGAACTTAATAATTTGAAGCGTAAGTGTTTAATCTTGCCATAGTCAATTGGGCCCCTAGTCAAAATGGCCATAAAAGTTCAATTTGGTCAAAATGGCCCCTATTTTGGTCAAAATGGTCTCTGAAAGACATAAATTGTGTTCCTATTTATATTTTCATCAAAGCAAAGACATTCTAAGACTTACAATATTAATTTGAAGTTACTATTCCAGTTCTCAAAAAGATTATACAAAAAATATATTATGTTGCGCTTTATGTTTTGTTAATTTGTAACATCATAAATAAAAACATTATTTTGAGACCATTTTGACTTTTTGGAAGGACCATTTTGACCTTTTTTGAGGACCATTTTGACCATTTATCAGGGACCATTTTGACCAAACGAGGGGCCATTTTGGATAGGGCCCAATTGACTATAACCCGTTTTTATCATATGCTAAGCTTATTATAGGTCAAAAATAAATTGCAAACTACGAACAATAGTTTTGGTTTTAAGAGTTATGCAGTTAAAGCTACAATTAGGCCTTCTCTCGAAAACACTTTACACGGCGCCAATTCATTGGATTTCAATTTTTTAAAAGAAAAGGGGCATAGAGGATTAGGAATATATTTTAAAGGAGAACAAAATGTCAATATATTAAATTTGGGAGTTTTAAAAATAGAACACATTGCTTTGAATATTCTGGAGAAGAATATTAACGTAATTGTTATCTATAGACCACCTGTTTATCGATTAGAATTATTTCTCCCAATGTTAGAAAGATTACTAGTTGAATTACAAGATTGATATATGATTGAATCTACCTTTTCACAAAACTTTTTACTAAAAATGAGGGAGTGAACACCAGACTTTAGGGGTTTGAAGTTCAAAAAGTCTTACAGCTTTCAGGCAAAGCATCGCGGGCCACGCTCAGTGCTGTTCACAGCTCTAGTTTCATTTTCAGTTAGAACAGTTCAAAATGCAAATGTTGTCGAATTTTAGGTTTTCCGTGTTTTATTGTGGTTAAGGGGATTGTAAGGCGTATTTCTAGCTCTTGTATGTGTATCATGTGTATCAGGGACATTGATAGCATTAATTTGCGCCATTCCAATTTCCATTCCGACGTCTGTAGTTCTTGCAATTCTACTAAAACTAACGCGTTTTATGAAGTCACTGACAGTGATCTACCTTTCGGTACATTGATATCTGTCAGTGACATCATACAATGCTTTAGTTTTAGTGGAATTGCAAGAACTACAGACGTCGGAATGGAAATTGGAATGGCGCAAATTGATGCTATACCTGTCCTCAATACACATTCAAAGTTTAGAAATACGCTTTACAATCCCTTTAAGCTATAGGTAAGCTACATGCATGTAGGTTATCTCTGGGAAATACTTGTCGACTATGATATTTCAGTTGCAAGTTACAGATATTAATAAACTGTTTTAAGGGAAGCAACTCCATTAACAAAAATAAATCTTTATTACAAATTACTAACATATTCATACAAATAATATTTTCAATTAATAATTTACATTTACATATATACAATTATTGTTTACAATTTCACAATTAATTAAAAAATATAGGCTATTATCTTATTAAAAAAAAATTAATTTAACAAACAAACAAAAATCAATTAGTATTATGTATCAGCTTTGCAAACATTTTCAAAATATGTTCCTATATTAAAAATAAAACGATGTCGTGGCAGATTTTAAACATTTGAACAGGTTTATGAATAATTTAATAAATTGTTTTTATATCTGATTAGACCTTCGTGTAATCACTTGCTGTGATGAAAACAATATCTCATTGACAGTCAATCAAAATTATGGCCAAAGCTTGAGAAAATCAGGAGAAAATTTGTATAGTAGTTGACAAGTCAAAGTGCCATCAGGTGTCCCTATAGCTGATCTATTGACTAAGTTAGTTGATGCTGGTTGAAGAAGATTTAATAGTTGTCTTAATACCTCCTGTATTACCCATAGTCCTCATGGTTGATGATGATGATGCTATCTCATTGACAGTCAGAAACGATTTCAATTTTCCAAGTCTGGTTGGTTATATTTTTAAGAATGAGCTTTCTTGAATAATGTAACGTTACAACCAATGCTTTTTTGTTTGCCCTGTGAGTAAATTAATAGCTTATAGAAATTGGGTTTCGAGATATGTTGAATAGGCCTATATCATACTCGTTATTTTTGAAAGGTAAAAGATGCATTGAACATCATATAATATAAAATCTTGAAAAAAATTTAGACAAAATTTGTATAGTAATTGACAAGTCAAAGTGCCATCAGGTGTCCCAATAGCTGATCTATTGACTAAGTTAGTTGATGCTGGTTGAAGAAGATTTAATAGTTGTCTTAATACCTCCTGTATTACCCATAGTCCTCATGGTTGATGATGACGAAGATGAAGATGAAGATGTTGTTCCTCCCATGATAATGCTACTCAGATTGGATGCTCCTTTATTCTGGACGGAAATAGCATTCTCAACAACGGTCTTGAATCTGTGAGGAAAAGATATTCATATAAATGTAAGATTTTACATCATTTCAGTACTTGTACGTAGGTCCACGATGAAACTTTTCTAGTTTTAGTACAATATACACTGTACTGCACTGTAGTTTCCATATCGTATTTAAAAAGCAATGGTGGGAAGCTATGTGGTATACCGTATTATGATAATCAAGATAGACTGCACAGTCAGCATTTAATTTAGGATGCAAGCGATGAAAACAAGTTTTTCCAGATAGGGGGTATACACTGTTGCAGCATCATTATCATATAAAGAAGCAATGGTATGAGAAGCAGGCTGTACAAGATAAGTAAATAACAATGGCTTTCTAAATTATGAAAGACAGATAGACACTGTATACAGCGTGTTATGGACATTTGATATAACTTTATTTTTATCAATTCTATTTTTGAGATTGTGAACAAAATACCAGACTAACCTGTCCTCTTCACCCTCGAGTAGTTTTCTATAACAAGATATTTCTAATTCTAATGATAGTTTAGCATCCATGATTAATCTCAGTTCTTCTATACATGATTCTAGTTCAGCCTGTAGTCGAGATTTACTCATTAGATGTTCTGATTTTTCAGATTCTAATTCTGCTTCCAGACCTTGGATCATGCTCCTCAACTGAGACAATTCTGCTTGTAATGCTCCATTCTGGAAAATGATAAGAAATATGAGGAAGAATTGTCTTGGAGTATATTTGTTGTTACATTGTTTAACTATAGGTTTTCTACTTTTGAATGGTTTCAAATGTGAAATCCAATCATAAGTCTATACGAATAAATATTATATAAATTATGAACGAAGAGAAATGGAAGAAATGGATATGAAATATTTGGGCTTGTTTTGAATAAATCAATATTTCAATGATAGTACAGTCTTATTACAATCGAGTAAAGTGACTCTCTGATCAGATGTTATATTAAATGTAAATTAAATTCTATGATAGGTTTATGTTAATAGGAAACCCGACCTCTAAGATGTTATAAGATTCAAGACGCCATAGATATAAATAACTATATATTCTTACCTTGGCTTCCATTTCTGCTACCTTAGATGACGAGCCTTGTAACTGAGTTTGAAGTTTTTTAGAAACTTCTTTAGCCTGTTTATTCTCCATATTATCTCTGACTGCACCAGATTGAACTTGTCTCATCTAAATTATAATATAATGTTTAGAATGTATTGTTGTTGTATTGAGCAGTTTCGATCTGAACTGCTGGATCGGAGTTGATCAAGAAGATAGAAGTCATCACTGTGAAAGTGGCAGAAATCGAGTTGCCAAATTTAGAATCGGGTAAATTGTTTCTCAGCGGTCTGCTAAATGTTAGGATATATAGAGATTAATTCGGAAAACAACATAAAGATGGAAAATCCCAACCCTCGAAGCTCTCCAATCTTCAACGTACAAGTACATCCTCTCCATGCATTCCAAAAGTTTAATTAAGTCTGTGAAAGTCAATAAATTTTGGAATGATGTACTCCAGCACGCTTAGAATCATCTAAAGATAATTTTTATAAATATTTCGTCCACCTTAATTTACTACCTACCTGAGCTGCGAATCTGGTTTCACAATCTTGTCTCATCAGATCTAGTTTAGTATCATATTCACCCTGAATATCACGGATAGCTTTAGAAAGATTATTCTGCCAGAATTCCTGGACATCCAGACCTTTGATTTTAACAGCTTGTTTAGGCTCTGAAGGCATCTAAAATACACAATCAGATATATAAAACTCTATATGAAATTAATAATACTGGTCAGTGGTCATTCGATATACGAGAATGAAATGTATTATGCAAAGAAGGCAACTGCTCTATATATTTGTGTTCTGATGCAAAAGCTGCCGATAGGTATATGTCAATAGTTGCTCTTTTTAGGATGCAATCGTGAAGGGTTGGCACATCACCACGCGTGTTGTTGATAAACTTCAGAAGCCTCGATCACTTTGGAGAGGTTTAAAGGATAGAACAAACCTTATCGAGAAGAGCTCTTAAGAATTCAACTTCCTCTTCTAGAGTGGTAGCTCTACAGTCAGCATCAATATGGGCAGCAGTTTCATTGTCTAAATCCTGAAATAGATCAAATATACATTAGTTATGACTGTGGAAAATGCAGTCCCAAGACTCTAGCCAAAAGGTGATAAAGGAAGAACGCAAAACTTTCAAACTACTTACAGCTCGAAGTCTAGTATTCTCGTCTGTTCTCTGGGTATTTATCTGTCGAAGTTTATCATTTTCATTTTCTAAATTTTGAATTCGAAGTCTAAGTGTTGCCAATTCTCCCTCGTATCCTCCTATTTCTGAAGTTTGAGATTCGATTTGTTGTCTGTAGTCTGCATTGTGTCCTTCTAGAGTGGCAAATCTGAAACAAGACAAATACTCTGAATTTCACTTAACTGAATTTAAACATATGTGGATTATATGCATTAAATGAGGGATAAAGGTTGTTTTCTGGTTACCTATTGAGTATAATCAAGTATATAGATATTAGGAATAAATATATTATGTATATTGACCATCATTAAGATAACTGCTCTTGATGTAGGCAGTTCTTTAGCACCATTTCAGTCGATAGGTCGTCGTTTAAGTCGTTTATTCGAGTAAGCATTAACTTTACAGTTTGGAAATTGAAAACTGATGGCTTATGAACTATTTACTTACTCTTGTTTTAAAGTATCTATCATATCTTGGAGACCAACAATTTTAGCATCACCTGCACCTTTCTCAGCAGATAATTCATCTATAACTTTTCTAGCTTGTTCCAGTTCATTCTCATACATATCTCTTACTGGTTTAAAGTCGACTGCCTTTTGGTTTCTGTAGATCTCTAGTTCCTCTTCCAGTTGAATATTCATAGCTTCTAGGAACCGTACCTTCTCAATATAACTACCAAGTCGTTCATTGAGAGTCTGTAACTCTTTCTTTTCACTTTCTCTCTTTCCTTTTACATTAGTTACACCATCTTGGGATAGTTTAGCATATGTACCTGAGGTTAATGCAATACCACCAAAACCCATTCCACCAGATGATGAGGATCTGTTGTTGAATCCATACGATCCAGTTGTTGGTCGTCCTCGGTTGATGACAGTTGTTCGTTTCTTCATGAACGATTCAGTCCCATCTTGAGAAGAACCCAGTGTTTTTCGATCCATTTTAAATGTTGGTGGTAAATTAGAGGTAAATAGCCTGATGAATTCTATAAAGAATGTTTGAAGATTGCTGATCGTTGTTGTAATGAATGATTTGTAAATTGTCTCTTATATGGATAGCTTAAGTCATTTCGTTGTCAACACAAAGTTGTTTTGTATATCCATAGTATGTAATAATGAATATTATGTAAATTTGTGCAATCCTGACACTTACAAGACTTAGAGTGATTATCGATTGATTATAAATAGATCTGTATTGAAACAGATCGTCATATATCCGATTATCACCATTGTGGTGTATTCATTATTTTGTTGTCTCAA
This sequence comes from Lottia scabra, assembly GCA_029955415.1. Lineage (NCBI taxonomy): Eukaryota > Metazoa > Mollusca > Gastropoda > Lottiidae > Lottia > Lottia scabra. Next base: position 11,963,111 of record JARJEI010000009.1, read on the forward strand.
ATAATTATCGGATATTACTATTTTTTAAATCCGACTTTGGAATGCTTATAAACGACAAAAATTTCACGAGCAATATCATTAATACAAGCCTTCATTTTATTTTGCGCCACACAATTCAGTAATGCTTATGTGAAGGCAATATATTTTACAAAATGCACAAACATGGTCGAATATGGAGGAATTTTCATTAAAAACTATAGGACCCTTGGTTCCCAACCAGGGGTACTGTACCAGCGAACACCACGGGACAGGGGAGCCATACCACACCCACCCGCACCCCCCCCCCCCCCCTTCCAGAATTTAGGCTGTTCCGGTCTTTACAAATATTCAAGGCCCAAATCAACCCTCGAAAATGCAGAACATTCCCCTTTAATTAGGTCATTCTCATTGTTGAATCGCTTAACACTTCCAGAAAACATATAAATTTTAAAGCCTTTTTGTTCCAAGGCCAGAAAATTCAACGGTGGCTCATTGTTACCATGTTATAATTTGCTGGATGGTTAAACACGACATTTCAAGTATAAGATCTATAAATTCTTGCACAATTTGTTACTGAAAGAAGGGGTGTTACAGTTAAGTAGACCAGTCTTAATGCCAATCTTTTAGAAAAAATGAACTATTATATCATATGCTTAAATAATGATTTATTTTAAATTTCATTAAGATTTAAATACATCAGTAGTGTTCATCAGTTTCACCGCCATCATCTATTCTTGCACTAAAATATATTATTAAAGTTGTGATTAGCATACAAATGTACTAATAGATTATTTTAGTGTAAGATTTAATTATGGTTATAGTCCAAAAAAATTACTTTTTAATCTTTTTGTATTTTATTTTTTTTTTAACGAAAATGATACATTTCACTCTGATCGTGTTGTTAGCAATAAAAGTCTCTTCTGAAGACTGTATATAGGACCAGTGTTTCTTTGACTAATTTGGTAACAAATTCGTGAAATACAGTCATTCTGGCTCTGGCCGTCTACAGTAGGCCAATCAGGCACAAAAAAGTATAACGTAAAATTTCACTTTTTAGAGATTTTTTAAGTTCCCTTCAGTTTAGATAGAATTTGGTTTACAGTGGAAAATGTGAAACGTGTAAAACTTACTATTGGCTACGAATACTGTAGTTATTTCATATTCTTCTACATTAACCACCCCATCTCCTGTCATAAAAAACAAATTATTTCTTTTAATAAATACCACTTTTATATTAAAGATAGTGGACCACGGCCATATACGCCTAACGAAAAAGTCTTAAATTTAATCAGGATAAAACTAAACTTTCTCAAACCTTACGATTTAGGTCCAATAACATCCTTTTTAAGTTTCAACAAAATTGGTTGAAAACTTAGATAGTAATAACATATTCAAGACTTTGGGGCAAGGGCAATAACTCTGCTACTAACGGTCGAAAAAAGCTCGAATTCGAACTTGATCTTTGTGTTCTGAATATGTATATATAAACCGAATTTCATTAGATTCCATCAAAAATTCTAGTTTTTAGAGCGTTTACAAGCAATTGATGTTGATAGAAGCACTTACTGTATAGAGGTTAAAGGGCGAAAACTCCTCAAAACTGATGAAAGAGGCCTATATCTTGAAAAAGCTTTCATTCTAATCAGGAGAAAACTAAACTTTCTCAAACCTTTCGATTTAGATCCAATAACATCCATTTTTAGTTTCATCAAAATCGGTTGAAAACTAAGAGAGTAATAGCATATTTAAAATTTGGGGCGAAGGCAATAACTCTGCTTGTAACGATCGAAAATAGCTCAAATTCGAACTTGATCTTCGTTTTATGAATATTTATACACATATCAAATTTCATTTGATTCCGTCAAAGACTCTAGTTTTTAGAGCGTTTACAAGCAAATGTTGATGGACAGACCGACGGATTTGGGGCATGGGCAATAACTCTGCTTCTAACAATCGAAAATAGCTCAAATTCGAACTTGATCTTCGTTTTATGAATATGTATACACATATCAAATTTCATTTGATTCTGTCAAAAACTCTAGTTTTTAGAGCGTTTACGAGCAAATGTTGACGGACGGACGGACGGACGGACAGGGGTGCCGACAATATACGTCCTCATAGAGAGACCTTTGCTACTTACCGTCAATATCATACTCTTCTTTGAATGCAGCCAAACCATTTCCATCAACACCAAATACAGATTGAATTTCTTCATCAGTCAAAACACCGTCTTCAGCAGCGGTATTGTAGGCAGAATCAATATCAGCATCTCTTACTTCTCTCTTACCAAATCTTCTAGCAATTCTGACACCTGTAGCAATCGCCCTACCCCCGGGGACTAAGTTGATGGCTACTCTTCCAGCTACTCTTCCAGCTTTTCTCCATCTCCACGCTTCTGTTTCTTGACCCATCATCAATACCATTACAACAATTAAAACAGCAAAAACTTTCATTCTGTGGTTTAAAACAGAAACCAAAAATTAATCATGATGAAGGATAAAATCAACCTTATAAAAGTTCAACAGTGGACATTATTTTGATACCTTGTAAAATATTAGATGTGAAATGATCTAATCTCAACTGAATTTAAGTCACTTGATATTTAAGAATGAAACAACTTTAAAACGCTAAAAAAATTACCGTAGCAAAATATAATAATTTCAATCAGACTTTAAGCAGTTTTTGATCTTTTTTCAACAAAAAACATTAAATTTGAGGTCACTAATTGTTACCATGTTACAATCGAGACAGTAAGAAATAATAATTTGATATTTCCAGCTGGTTGATGACTACCATATACTTACTTGAATGAGAAAACGTTTACAGTGTTCTTGAGATCTTCTAGCTTAGATTATCAACAATCTGCTGAAATATCATCGTTTTGCTCCCCAATTTATAGTCAATTGTTGTTAAAATTGATAAATTTACTGTCACACTTCAACCGTCACCTTTTCTTTTAGATCTTACAGAATCAAACAATTGCTTCAGTCATTTCCTTGTACAATCATAAAAATCGCAGCTCAAACACGAGGATATTAAGAGTAATAGTTGTATATCAGTGTTAGATTTGATAAAGATTAACATAGTAACAAGTTTATTATCAGATAATCTTGATTCCAATAGTATCAATTATAAAAAACATGTTGTGATGTTGTAAGATTAAACATAGCTTCAGTCATTTCCTTGTACGATATCAGTGTAGTAGTTCGATGCTTTGTAGCGAATGTCAAAATGTCTGAAAAATGAAATAGAAATGTACATTAGAACTTGCTAACCGTCAGATTTTTAACGAGTAATAAAGGGTCCACTTTGATTTAAAGGCATACATTTCGTCGGTGAGCTGTGAACACTATTACTGATTAGCATAGTTTCGAGAATGTGGTTTCTGAGACTAAGGTAGGATTAGTCGATTGGCTGGTGAACTAGCAATTTTAACTTAGATACGTCTATACCAAATAGAACATAATAATAATAATTTTTATTTCATAAAGGCTTTAAGCCACAAATTAAAATATACAAACATCGTACAATAATATTCAAGGTTTTGATATCATATAAGAACAAAATATAATTCATTGTACAAAATTAGAAGACCGGCAATTCATTTCATATTATTTCGAAACTTAAATGCTACATAAATATACTTTGACAAGACTTCAGTTTAACAAATTTTAATTGGGTTGGATGGAGACAATAATATTGTGGCAGTAAGGTAGATCGGATGTGATCGTACATTGGGCAGACCAAGAGGAAGTAAAATTCGTCCTCTATGCATAGCCGTAGGGGCCCACGACTCAACAGGGGGGCAGACCGACTTCTGCCCGAATTTTAGTAATGTTTTCCCATTGATTGCCCGATTTTTTGGAACTTTTTGCCCGAAAACATACTTTTTGGGGGGGGGGGGGCAGCTGCCCCCCCTGCCCCCCTGTCTCCTACGCCTATGCCTCTATGTGGCCTCTTTGGCACGTTTTGCAGTTTCAGTTTCATGTACATGTATATGTATGTTCATATGTGTATTATGTAAATATGAGATAAGCTGGATAATAAATCAAGACAAATTAGACAGGTCTATTCCAAACGTGATCGTGCCTCATCAAGAGGATGTTGTAGATGGGGAAATTTATCATTAATCATATAAGATAAAATATTTTGAGAATATGCAGTAAAATCTGATGTGATGAGATTAGTGTATAAGCCTTGATGAGATTTGTGGACAAGTATCTTACTGTAACTGAAAGTTTATAGATTGTGGATAACAATTATGTTGCTCAGAAATCCTGTTATCTCGCTCAGAAATCCTTAAGTTTGGAGACAAAAATTATATTGCTCTGAAAGTTTAAGGTTTGTGGATAACAATTATATTACACTGGAAGTTTAAAGATTGTAGATATTTGGCTCTGAAAGCTTAAAGATTGTGGATAGCAGTTATATTGATCTAAAAGCTTCCAGTTTGTGAACAGCAATTATATTTCTCTGAAAGTTTAAAATTTGTGAGAAAGTATTCATATATAAAATATAAAAAATATAAGATTATGCACAGTAGTTATGTTGCTGTAAAAGCCTAAAACGATTGTGAGCCCGTATCGTATTTTTTCAGCTTGAAGATTCAAGGCCTCGAGTACAATGTATCCAAATGTAAAACCTTAAAGATTGTTTTATTAACGAAATTGTTTTGCTTGTACGGATTTTTATTCAAAAAGCGTAACAGCGTTGTAAAATAAGAAAGTGAAAATTCATATGTTCTATATAATGATGAATAGTGTAAAATTGTTAGTTCTTGGCCTCATGGTCGTGTGTATTTCTATGTGTTACTGTAAGAAAGATGCATGTAGTTTAAAACTGTGTAAATGTTATGATCGGAGAGTGAATTGTAGTGATACCAATTTAACATATATCCCTGTCCTTCCACACAATACCCGAAGGCTATATTTCAATGACAATTATCTCCCTTTGATCAATGAACACACATTTTCCAATATAACAGACCTAAATTTGCAGTTTTTATCCTTTCAGAGATGTCACATGACAAATATCACTATAAATACTTTTAAATTTTTAGAACATGTCAAAGAATTACATTTGTCTTTTAATCCACTGACGACGGATTCTTTGTTTAATTTGTTTGCGGATTTGAAAAATAGATTCTATCAAACATTAAGATTAACAAATATCGGTTTAAAATCTATACCTGAAGGATTATTTAAAAATAATTTTACTTTGAATTATCTAGAAATTTCTTACAATTTTCTTCGAACACTAAATTTCACAGAATTTAACTCAATGGATCTTAAGTTTTTGATAGTTGATAATAATAAGGTCGAGACAATTTTAATGGATAAAATGGAAAAATTACAAGAGTTATTATTAACGTCAAACAACATTAGGTCAATTCCGGATTTTTGTCACGGTAAATCATATTTTCCTTCACTGATCTTTTTAACTTTGTACAATAATAGTATATGCAAGTATGAACCTAGTCACATGAATTGTTTGAAAAATCTCTATTATTTTACTTTAAAAAAAAATTGTATATCATATATTGAAACTGGATCATTCCAAGAGTTATCTTCTCTTACTGAACTCGATCTGTCAGGACAAAAAAATTCTAAATCAGTATTTGGAATGGATAAGTATGCACTTAACAATTCAAAACTTGTAAGACTTTTCCTAAAAAGCAGTGATATTAAAATTTCGCATATTAATCCACTGGCGCTAAGTGGTTGTCATAGACTCGCACATTTAATATTATCTGACAACTATTTGAGTGATCCCAAAAGTTCTACATGTACACAATTAGACCAAATTTTATCAGAGCTTAAGTCCTTGCAAAATTTAGCTATCTCACAAAGCAGGTTAAATTATGTACCGAAATGTATTCAAAATTTCAACAAACTCATTCGTCTCGACCTATTTGAGAACTCTATATTGAAATGGAAAGACGGATTTTGGGATGGAAACAAGAATTTAACACAATTATATCTAGGTAGGAATTCCATAAGAAAAGTAACAGAAGAGATGTTTCCTATGAAATTTAGGTCACAATTAAAAGAACTATCGCTTTATTATAACCCAATAGATTGTATTTGTGACAATGTTTGGTTGATTCAGTGGATGAATCGAGATCATAAAAAATTCAAATATTTCCCACGTGGATATAGGTGCTTAAATATAACTGAACGAATTTGTATAAAACATAGTCCTGTGTTTACGTCTATAACAGGTGTTTGTTGTGTTCTACTTGTATTGTTTATCCTAATATCTATTGTATACAAACATAGATGGTTTATCAAATATCAAATTTATATCTGGCGACATCAACCAAAACTCTTAAACAATATGGCGGAACGACAGTACGTGTATGATGTGTTTGTTTCATACTGTGCTGAGGACCATTGGATCTTGGATGATCTGGTACCACAGTTAGAGGGAAATGAGGGTTTGAAACTCTGTATACATGAAAGAGATTTTCAGGGTGGTAGATTGATTATTGATAATATTGTAGAATCGATTGAAAATAGTCGTCGTGTTTTAATCATATTAAGTAATAATTTTGCTCGTAGTGAATGGTGTCAATTCGAAATGACTCTAGCTCAGCAACACGTTTTAAATCGAGCTATTGAACCTTTAAGTGTAGTTTTATTAGAAGAAATCGATAGTGAACACATGAGCAATTCACTTAATGCTTTATTAAAGACAACTACTTACATAACTTGGTATGATGATGCCGAATATATTCACTTGTTTTGGGATCGACTGAAGAATTCCCTTAGAACTTAAAGGGTATCCTTATTTTTAAGAGCACCATCTGATTATTTGTTCTTTGTATGATCTTTCCATGTATTTATAATCATAATATAAAAGTCTTATTGTATATAAAGAACATCCATGTATGTTGAACCATATTGTAATATTATATATGTATATGAAGAATAATCATTTATATCCTTGTAAACTAAACCATATTGTAATATTATATATGTATATAAAGAATAATCATTTATATCCATGTATGTTAAACCATATTGTAATATTATATATGTATATAAAGAACAATCATTTATATCCATGTATGTTAAACCATATTGTAATATTATATATGTATATGAAGAATAATCATTTATATCCATGTATGTTAAACCATATTGTAATATTATATATGTATATAAAGAATAATCATTTATATTCATGTATGTTAAACCATATTGTAATATTATATATGTATATAAAGAATAATCATTTATATCCATGTATGTTAAACCATATTGTAATATTATATATGTATATAAAGTATAATCATTTATATTCATGTATGTTAAACCATATTGTAATATTATATATGTATATAAAGAATAATCATTTATATCCATGTATGTTAAACCATATTGTAATATTATATATGTATATAAAGAATAATCATTTATATCCATGTATGTAAAACCATATTGTAATATTATATATGTATATAAAGTATAATCATTTATATCCATGTATGTTAAACCATATTGTAATATTATATATGTATATAAGAAACAATCATTTATATCCATGTATGTTAAACCATATTGTAATATTATATATGTATATAAAGAACAATCATTTATATCCATGTATGTTAAACCATATTGTAATATTATATATGTATATAAAGAACAATCATTTATATCCATGTATGTTGAACCATATTGTAATATTATATATGTATATAAAGAACAATCATTTATATCCATGTATGTTAAACCATATTGTAATATTATATATGTATATAAAGAATAATCATTTATATCCATGCATGTAATATTATATATTTATATAAAGAACAATCATTTATATCTATGTATGTTAAACCATATTGTAATATTATATATGTATAAAGAACAATCATTTATATCCATGTATGTAATATTATATATGTATATAAAGAACAATCATTTATATCCATGTATGTAATATTATATATGTATAAAGAACAATCATTTATATCCATGTATGTAATATTATATATGTATAAAGAATAATCATTTATATCCATGTATGTAATATTATATATGTATAAAGAACAATCATTTATATCCATGTATGTAATATTATTTATGTATAAAGAATAATCATTTATATCCATGTATGTAATATTATATATGTATAAAGAACAATCATTTATATCCATGTATGTAATATTATATATGTATAAAGAATAATCATTTATATCCATGTATGTAATATTATATATGTATAAAGAACAATCATTTATATCCATGTATGTAATATTATATATGTATAAAGAATAATCATTTATATCCATGTATGTAATATTATATATGTATATAAAGAAAAATCATTTATATCCATGTATGTAATATTATATATGTATATAAAGAACAATCATATATATCCATGTATGTAATATTATATATGTATAAAGAACAATCATTTATATCTATGTATGTTAAACCATATTGTAATATTATATATGTATATAAAGAACAATCATTTATATCCATGTATGTTGAACCATATTGTAATATTATATATGTATATAAAGAATAATCATTTATATCCATGTATGTTAAACCATATTGTAATATTATATATGTATAAGAAACAATCATTTATATCCTTGTATGTAATATTATATATGTATAAAGAACAATCATTTATATCCATGTATGTAAAACCATATTGTAATATTATATATGTATATAAAGAACAATCATTTATATCCATGTATGTTAAACCATATTGTAATATTATATGTGTATATAAAGAATAATCATTTATATCCATGTATGTAATATTATATATGTATATAAAGAATAATCATTTATATCCATGTATGTTAAAAACCATATTGTAATATTATATATGTATATAAAGAATAATCATTTATATCCATGCATGTAATATTATATATGTATAAAGAACAATCATTTATATCCATGTATGTTAAACCATATTGTAATATTATATATGTATAAAGAACAATCATTTATATCTATGTATGTTAAACCATATTGTAATATTATATATGTATATAAAGAATAATCATTTATATCCATGTATGTTAAAAACCATATTGTAATATTATATATGTATATAAGAAACAATCATTTATGTCCAAGTACATGAATGTAATCTGTATGAACAAATAAAAACTTTGAAAAAAGTGTCTCTTATAAAAAAGAAATCGAATCATGAATGGTTCCGGGGCAGTGCGCATCCGGTTTCTTCCATTGGTGAAAAGTGGCATCACAGAAATATATTTTTGAAACATAAGTGTTAATGGCGGATATAAGCAGCAGAAATTTTGATCTTTTGAAAAGTCTGAAAACCTCCAACTCTATATATATTTATAGTTATAGACTAATGTTTGTGAGGGATAGTCTGCTCTACAGTCATAAAAAAACATCCAGTGGCGTAGCCAAGTTTTCGAAACTGGGGGTCCAATATAAAGATGAACCGAAGAAAGATATTGATACTGCGAGCGGAGCGAATAACGGTAGAGCCCAGGGGTCTGCCTGAGTTCGACGGATATCATTGCCTTATGCCGCCCCCCTCTAGCTACGTCACAGAACGCATCGGTCGTAGTATTTGGATATGTTTAAAGTTCCGAGGACAGAAGACAACTATTCGAACTTTCTTAAGGCAATAATTACAACAATTGTATCCTGAAATGATTTATTCTTTCATATTACTGACGAGTGGTTAAGGCCCCAAAACATCAGTTTCCATCTCTTCTCTTATTACTGCACTACAAAATGAACATTTGTTACATTAAACAACTTGAGGCAATATTATTAAGACCTCCAAATACGCCCACTTAGAAAGGCGGATGGTGAAACAAGCAACTAAACAATTGTATATCAATTGATATTTTTTTGATACCACCGTTGCCTGTGGTTATTATTTAGAAATCACTCAATTCAAACTTGATTTTCATTTGACACATAACACCCTGTTTATAGTAGTAATTCACCCACAATCACTACATAGATAAATAGCTGTCTACAGTAGCTCAAACAGGAACAAAACAGCCGGACGTAAAACTTCAATTCATTTTTTCATCAAGATTTGTTTACTTTAGATAGAATATAGACTACAGTGGAAAATATTAAAAAGTGTAAAACTTACTATTGGCTACGAATACTGTAGTTATTTCATATTCTTCTACATTAACCACCCCGTCTCCTGTCATAAAAAACAAATTATTTCTGTCAATAAATACCACTTTTATATTAAAAATTGTACATACTCAATTCAGATAACTTCACATTTAAAAATAGACATGACCTATTGACCTTTGTTACTTACCGTCAATATCATACTCTTCTTTGAAGGCAGCCAAACCATTTTCATCAACACCAAATACAGATTGAATTTCTTCATCAGTCAAAACACCGTCTTCAGCAGCAGTATTGTAGGTAGAATCAATATCAGCATCTCTTACTTCTCTCTTACCCAATCTTCTAGCAAATCTGACACCTGTAGCAATCGCCCTACCCCCGGGGACTAAGTTGATGGCTACTCTTCCAGCTACTCTTCCAGCTTTTCTCCATCTCCACGCTTCTGTTTCTTGACCCATCATCAATACCATTACAACAATTAAAACAGCAACAACTTTCATTCTGTGGTTTAAAACAGAAACCAAAAATTAATCATGATGAAGTATCAACCTTATAAAAGTTCAACAGTGGACATTATTTTGATACCTTGTAAAATATTAGATGTGAAATGATCTAATCTCAACTGAATTTAAGTCACTTGATATTTAAGAATGAACCAACTTTAAAAGGCTTAAAAAATTACCGTAGCAAAACATAATAATTTCTATCAGACTTTAAGCAGTTTTTTTTATCTTTTTTCAACAAAAAACATTAAATTTGAGGTGACTAATTGTTACCATGTTACAATCTAGACAGTAAGAAATAATAATTTGATATTTCCAGTTGTTTGATGACTACCATATACTTACTTGAATGAGAAAACGTTTACAGTGTTCTTGAGATTTACTAGCTTAGATTATCAACAATCTGCTGAAATATCATCGTTTTGCTCCCCAATTTATAGTCAATTGTTGTTAAAATTGATAAATTTACTGTCACACTTCAACCGTCACCTTTTCTTTTAGATCTTACAGAATCAAACAATCACTTCAGTCATTTCCTTGTACAATCACTACCGTTAATCAAAATAGCATCTAAAATATGGCGAAATTAAGAGTAATAGTTGTATATCAGTGTAAGATTTAATAAAGATTAACATAGTAACAAGTTTATTATCAGATAATCTTGATTCCAATAATGTCAATTGCAAGATTAAACATAGCTTCAGTCATTTCCTTGTTCGATATCAGTGTAGTAGTCCGATGCTTTGTAGCGAATGTCAAAATGTCTGAAAAATTAAATAGAAATGTACATTAGAACTTGCTGACCGTCAGATTTTTAACGAGTAATAAAGGGTCCACTTTGATTTAAAGGCATACATTTCGTCGGTGAGCTGTGAACACTATTACTGATTAGCATAGTTTCGAGAATGTGGTTTCTGAGACTTAGGTACGATTAGTCGATTGGCTGGTGAACGAGCAATTTTAACTTAGATACGTCTATACCAAATAGAACATAATAATAATAATTTTATTTCATAAAGGCTTTAAGTCATAAGACTTTAAGCCACAAATCAACATATACAAACATCGTACAATAATATTCAAGGTTTTGATATCATATAAGAACAAAATATAATTCATTGTACAAAATTAGAAGACCGGCAATTCATTACATATTATTTCGAAACTTAAATGATAAATAAATATACTTTGCAATATTAAACTGGGTATTTTTATCCTGACAAGACTTCAGTTTAACAAATTTTAATTGGGTTGGATGGAGACAATAATATTGTGGCAGTAAGGTAGATCGGATGTGATCGTACATTGGGCAGACCAAGAGGAAGTGAAATTCGTCTTCTATGTGGCCTCTTTGGCACGTTTTGCAGTTTCAGTTTCATGTACATGTACATGTATGTTCATATGTGTATTATGTAAATATGAGATGAGCTGGGCAATAAATCAAGACAAATTAGACAGGTCTATTCCAAACGTGATCGTGCCTCATCAAGAGGATGTTGTAGAGGGGGAAATTTATCATTAATCATATAAGATAAAATATTTTGGAGAATATGCAGTCAAATCTGATGTGATGAGATTAGTGTAAAAGCTTAAAATTTGTGGACAAGTATCTTACTGTGACTGAAAGTTTATAGATTGTGGATAACAATTATCTTGCTCAGAAATCCTGTTATCTCGCTCAGAAATCCTTAAGTTTGGAGACAAAAATTATATTGCTCTGAAAGTTTAGGGTTTGTGGATAACAATTATATTACACTGGAAGTTTAAAGATTGTAGATATTTTGCTCTGAAAGATTAAAGATTGTGGATAGCAGTTATATTGATCTAAAAGCTTCAAGTTTGTGAACAGCAATTATATTTCTCTGAAAGTTTGAAATTAGTGAGAAAGTATTCATATATAAAATATAAAAAATATAAGATTATGCACAGTAGTTATGTTGCTGTAAAAGCCTAAAACGATTGTGAGCCCGTATCGTATTTTTTCAGCTTGAAGATTCAAGGCCTCGAGTACAATGTATCCAAATGTAAAACCTTAAAGATTGTTTTATTAACGAAATTGTTTTGCTTGTACGGATTTTTATCAAAAAGCGTAACAGCGTTGTAAAAATAAGAAAGTGAAAATGTTCTATATAATGATGAATAGTGTAAAATTTTTAGTTCTTGGCCTCATGGTCGTGTGTATTTCTATGTGTTACTGTAAGAAAGATGCATGTAGTTTAAAACTGTGTAAATGTTATGATCGGAGAGTGAATTGTAGTGATACCAATTTAACATATATCCCTGTCCTTCCACACAATACCCGAAGGCTATATTTCAATGACAATTATCTCCCTTTGATCAATGAACACACATTTTCCAATATAACAGACCTAAATTTGCAGTTTTTATCCTTTCAGAGATGTCACATGACAAATATCAGTATAAATACTTTTAAATTTTTAGAACATGTCAAAGAATTACATTTGTCTTTTAATCCACTGACGACGGATTCTTTGTTTAATTTGTTTTCGGATTTGAAAAATAGATTCTATGAAACATTAAGATTAACAAATATCGGTTTAAAATCTATACCTGAAGGATTATTTAAAAATAATTTTACTTTGAATTATCTAGAAATTTCTTACAATTTTCTTCGAACACTAAATTTCACAGAATTTAACTCAATGGATCTTAAGTTTTTGATAGTTGATAATAATAAGGTCGAGACAATTTTAATGGATAAAATGGAAAAATTACAAGAGTTATTATTAACGTCAAACAACATAAGGTCAATTCCGGATTTTTGTCACGGTAAATCATATTTTCCTTCACTGATCTTTTTAACTTTGTACAATAATAGTATTTGCAAGTATGAACCTAGTCACATGAATTGTTTGAAAAATCTCTATTATTTTACTATAAAAAAAAATTGTATATCATATATTGAAACTGGATCATTCCAAGAGTTATCTTCTCTTACTGAACTCGATCTGTCAGGACAAAAAAATTCTAAATCAGTATTTGGAATGGATAAGTATGCACTTAACAATTCAAAACTTGTAAGACTTTTCCTAAAAAGCAGTGATATTAAAATTTCGCATATTAATCCACTGGCGCTAAGTGGTTGTCATAGACTCGCACATTTAATATTATCTGACAACTATTTGAGTGATCCCAAAAGTTCTACATGTACACAATTAGACCAAATTTTATCAGAGCTTAAGTCCTTGCAAAATTTAGCTATCTCACAAAGCAGGTTAAATTATGTACCGAAATGTATTCAAAATTTCAACAAACTCATGCGTCTCGACCTATTTGAGAACTCTATATTGAAATGGAAAGACGGATTTTGGGATAGAAACAAGAATTTAACACAATTATATCTAGGTAGGAATTCCATAAGAAAAGTAACAGAAGAGATGTTTCCTATGAAATTTAGGTCACAATTAAAAGAACTATCGCTTTATTATAACCCAATAGATTGTATTTGTGACAATGTTTGGTTGATTCAGTGGATGAATCGAGATCATAAAAAATTCAAATATTTCCCACGTGGATATAGGTGCTTAAATATAACTGAACGAATTTGTATAAAACATAGTCCTGTGTTTACGTCTATAACAGGTGTTTGTTGTGTTCTACTTGTATTGTTTATCCTAATATCTATTGTATACAAACATAGATGGTTTATCAAATATCAAATTTATATCTGGCGACATCAACCAAAACTCTTAAACAATATGGCGGAACGACAGTACGTGTATGATGTGTTTGTTTCATACTGTGCTGAGGACCATTGGATCTTGGATGATCTGGTACCACAGTTTGAGGGAAATGAGGGTTTGAAACTCTGTATACATGAAAGAGATTTTCAGGGTGGTAGATTGATTATTGATAATATTGTAGAATCGATTGAAAATAGTCGTCGTGTTTTAATCATATTAAGTAATAATTTTGCTCGAAGTGAATGGTGTCAATTCGAAATGACTCTAGCTCAGCAACACGTTTTAAATCGAGCTATTGAACCTTTAAGTGTAGTTTTATTAGAAGAAATCGATAGTGAACACATGAGCAATTCACTTAATGCTTTATTAAAGACAACTACTTATATAACTTGGTATGATGATGCCGAATATATTCACTTGTTTTGGGATCGACTGAAGAATTCCCTTAGAACTTAAAGGGTATCCTTATTTTTAAGAGCACCATCTGATTATTTTTTCTTTGTATGATCTTTCCATGTATTTATAATCATAATATAATAGTCTTATTGTATATAAAGAACATCCATGTATGTTAAACCATATTGTAATATTATATATGTATATAAAGAACAATCATTTATATCCATGTATGTAATAATCATTTATATCCATGCATGTAATATGATATATGTATATAAAGAACAATCATTTATATCTATGTATGTTAAACCATATTGTAATATTATATATGTATGTAAAGAATAATCATTTATATCCTTGTATGTTAAACCATATTGTAATATGATATATGTATATAAAGAATAATCATTTATATCCTTGTATGTTAAACCATATTGTAATATGATATATGTATATGAAGAATAATCATTTATATCCATGTATGTTAAACCATATTGTAATATGATATATGTATATAAAGAACAATCATTTATATCCATGTATGTTAAACCATATTGTAATATTATATATGTATATAAAGAATAATCATTTATATCCATGTATGTTAAACCATATTGTAATATTATATATGTATATAAAGAACAATCATTTATATCCATGTATGTTAAACCATATTGTAATATTATATATGTATATAAAGAATAATCATTTATATCCATGCATGTAATATTATATATGTATATAAAGAATAATCATTTATATCCTTGTATGTTAAACCATATTGTAATATTATATATGTATATAAGAAACAATCATTTATGTCCAAGTACATGAATGTAATCTGTATGAACAAATACAAATTTTGAAAAAGTGTCTCTTATAAAAAAGAACTCGAATCATGAATGGTTCCGGGGCAGTGCGCATCCGGTTTCTTCCATTGGTGAAAAGTGGCATCACAGAAATATATTTTTGAAACATAAATGTTAATGGCGGATATAAGCAGCAGAAATTGTGATCTCTTGAAAAGTCTGAAAACCTCCAACTCTATTTACAGGTACATGTATAGACAAATGTTTGTGAGGCAGAGTCTGCTCTACAATCATAAAAAAACATCCAGTGGCGTAGCCAAGTTTTCGAAACTGGGGGTCCAATATAAAGATGAACCGAAAAAAGATATTGATACTGCGAGCGGAGCGAATAACGGTAGAGCCAAGGGTTCTGCCTGAGTTCGACGGATATCATTGCCTTATGCCGTCCCCCTCTAGCTACGTCACAGAACGCATCGGTCGTAGTGTTTGGATATGTTTAAAGTTCCGAGGACAGAAGACAACTATTCGAAATTTCTTAAGGCAATAATTACAACAATTGTATCCTGAAATGATTTATTCTTTCATATTACTGACGAGTGGTTAAGGCCCCAAAACATCAGTTTCCATCTCTTCTCTTATTACTGCACTACAAGATGAAAATTTGTTACATTAAACAACTTGAGGCAATATTATTAAGACCTTTAAATACGCCCACTTGGAAAGGCGGATGGTGAAACAAGCAACTATACAATTGTATATCAATTGATATTTGTTTGATACCACCGTTCCCTGTGGTTATTATTTAGAAAGCACTCAATTCAAACTTTATTTTCATTTGAGTTGTATACACATAACACCCTGTTTTTAGTAGTAATTCACCCACATTCACTACATAGATAAATAGCTGTCTACAGTAGCTCAAACAGAAACAAAACAGCCGGACGTAAAACTTCAATTCATTTTTTATCGAGATTTGTTTACTTAAGATAGAATATGGTCTACAGTGGAAAATATTAAAAAGTGTAAAACTTACTATTGGCTACGAATACTGTAGTTATTTCATATTCTTCTACATCAACCACCCCATCTCCTGTCATAAAAAACATATTATTTCTTTAAATAAATACCACTTTTATATTAAAAATTGTACATACTCAATTCAGATAACTTCATATTTAAATATAGACATGACCTATTGACCTTTGTTACTTACCGTCAATATCATACTCTTCTTTGAAGGCAGCCAAACCATTTTCATCAACACCAAATACAGATTGAATTTCTTCATCAGTCAAAACACCGTCTTCAGCAGCGGTATTGTAGGCAGAATCGATATCAGCATCTCTTACTTCTCTCTTACCAAGTCTTCTAGCAAATCTGACACCTGTAGCAATCGCCCTACCCCCGGGGACGAAGTTGATGGCTACTCTTCCAGCTACTCTTCCAGCTTTTCTCCATCTCCACGCTTCTGTTTCTTGACCCATCATCAATACCATTACAACAATTAAAACAGTAACAACTTTCATTCTGTCGTTTAAAACAAAAACCAAAAATTAATCATGATGAACGATAAAGTCAACGTTATAAAAGTTCAACAGTGGACATTATTTGATATCTTGTAAAATATTAGATGTGAAATGATCTAATCTCAACTGAATTTAAGTCACTTGATATTTAAGAATGAAACAACTTTAAAACGCTAAAAAAATTACCGTAGCAAAATATAATAATTTCAATCAGACTTTAAGCAGTTTTTGATCTTTTTTCAACAAAAAACATTAAATTTGAGGTGACTAATTGTTACCATGTTACAATCTAGACAGTAAGAAATAATAATTTGATATTTCCAGCTGGTTGATGACTACCATATACTTACTTGAATGAGAAAACGTTTACAGTGTTCTTGAGATCTACAAGCTTAGATTATCAACAATCTGCTGAAATATCATCGTTTTTCTCCCCAATTTATAGTCAATTGTTTTTAAAATTGATAACTTTACTGTCACACATCAACCGTCACCTTTTCTTTTAGATCTTACAGAATCAAACAATCATTTCAGTCATTTCCTTGTACAATCATAAAATTCGCAGCTCAAACACGAGGATATAAAGAGTAATAGTTGTATATCAGTGTAAGATTTTATAAAGATTAACATAGTAACAAGTTTATTATCAGATAATCTTGATTCCAACAGTATCAACTGTAAAAAACATGTTGTGATGTTGTAAGATTAAACATCGCTTCAGTCATTTCCTTGTACGATATCAGTGTAGTAGTCCGATGATTTGTATACTGACAAGTGTCTCGCCTCTGGCAGATATGTGATAGAACTTGCTGACAAGTGTCAAGTCTCTGACAGATATAAAATAAAACTTGCTGACAAATGTCTAGCCTCTGACATATATACAATAGAACTTGCTGACAAGTGTCTAGTCTCTGACATATATACAATAGAAGTTACTGACAAGTGTCTAGCCTCTGACAGGTATATGATAGAACTTGCTGACAAGTGTCTAGTCTTTGACAGATATATGATAGAACTTGCTGACAAGTGTCTAGTCTCTGACAGATATACGATAGAACTTACTGACAAGTGTCTAGTCTCTGACAGATATACGATAGAACTTACTGACAAGTGTCTAGTCTCTGACAGATATACGATAGAACTTGCTGACAAGTGTCTAGTCTCTGACGAATATACGATAGAGCTTCCTATTGATGGCAAGTGTTTAGACCCTAGGTGAATATACGATAAAACGTACTGACAAATGCCTTACGTCTAACTTATATACGCTAGCAAAAATACAATAGAAATTTACAGATTTTCAATTTAATTCAAGCTGCAAAGTGTATCAAACCTAGTAATTTTATACACCCGATTTATTCTTAAACAAATGATATACATTCAAAAATTTAACTTTGGAATGTAAAATTAGAAAAAAAAAGAATTCACTACTACTAGTCAGAATGTTTCGGACTATGGATTATATAATCATTCTACAGTTGTGAAATGTGACGTGCACATAGAGTGAGACTTCCTTTATTTGTTACATTTTCCCTACCAGTGATCGATACATCGATATCTGATTTCTGATCAAAGATCTGATCAGTGTCTGAGTTTGTATTTCCTGATTGATAACACTGATATTTGGTATAGTGTTTTATAACAAGTTTTATATTACAATTTACCGATCACAACATAAAATATTCAATATAAAGATAATAATACGAATTTTAAATTATCTCATGGGTCTTTCACGTTCTCAAAATTACCAAATAGTTGTGTAAATCTGTGGTTATTGGTATTTGATAATAAACTTGTTACTATGTTAATCTATATTTTAACACTGATATCCAACAAGGAAATGACTGAAGCTATGTTTAATCTTGCAACATCACAACATGTTTTTGATAATTGATACTATTGGAATCAAGATTATCTGATAATAAACTTGTTACTATGTTAATCTTTATTAAATCTTACACTGATATACAACTATTACTCTTAATTTCCTCGTGTTTTAGATGCGATTTTGATTAACGGTAATGATTGTACAAGGAAATGACTGAAGTGATTGTTTGATTCTGTAAGATCTAAAAGAAAAGGTGACGGTTGAAGTGTGACAGTAAATTTATTAATTTTAACAACAATTGACTATAAATTGGGGAGCAAAACGATGATATTTCAGCAGATTGTTGATAATCTAAGCTTGTAGATCTCAAGAACACTGTAAACGTTTTCTCATTCAAGTAAGTATATGGTAGTCATCAACCAGCTGGAAATATCAAATTATTATTTCTTACTGTCTAGATTATAACATGGTAACAATTAGTCACCTCAAATTTAATGTTTTTTGTTGAAAAAAGATAAAAAAACTGCTTAAAGTCTGATAGAAATTATTATGTTTTGCTAAGGTAATTTTTTTAGCCTTTTAAAGTTGGTTCATTCTTAAATATCAAGTGACTTAAATTCAGTTGAGATTAGATCATTTCACATCTAATATTTTACAAGGTATCAAAATAATGTCCACTGTTGAACTTTTATAACATTGAATTTATCCATCGTCATAATTAATTGGTTTTTGTTTTAAACCACAGAATGAAAGTTGTTGCTGTTTTAATTGTTGTAATGGTATTGATGATGGGTCAAGAAACAGAAGCATGGAGATGGAGAAAAGCTGGAAGAGTAGCTGGAAGAGTAGCCCTCAACTTCGTCCCCGGGGGTAGGGCGATTGCTACAGGTGTCAGATTTGCTAGAAGACTTGGTAAGAGAGAAGTAAGAGATGCTGATATCGATTCTGCCTACAATACCGCTGCTGAAGACGGTGTTTTGGCTGATGAAGAAATTCAATCTGTATTTGGTGTTGATGAAAATGGTTTGGCTGCCTTCAAAGAAGAGTATGATATTGACGGTAAGTAACAGAGGTCAATAGGTCATATCTATTTTTAAATGTGAAGTAAGTTATCTGTATTGAGTATGTACAATTTTTAATATAAAAGTGGTATTTGTTTAAAGAAATAATTTGTTTTTTATGACAGGAGACGGGGTGGTTAATGTAGAAGAATATGAAATAACTACAGTATTCTTAGCCAATAGTAAGTTTTACACTTTTTAACATTTCCACTGTAGACCATATTCTATCTAAAGACAAATCTCGATAAAAAATGAATTGAAGTTTTACGTCCTGCTGTTTTGTTCCTGTTTAAGCTACTGTAGACAGCTAATTATATATGTAGTGATTGTGAGAGAATTACTCCCAAAAAGTTTGAATTTGAGTGTTTTCTACATATTAACCACAGGGAACGGTGGTATATTGTTAATTGCAAGTTTCTGTATTGATGTATTTTCTTTTGTTACATAATGTGAATTGATATAGTTGCTTGTTCCACCTTTCCAAGTGGGCGTATTTGGACGTCTTAATAATCTTGTCTCAAGTTTGTTTTAATGTAACAAATTTTCATTTTGTAGTGCAGTAATAAGAGAATAGATGGAGACTGATGTTTTGGGGCCTTAACCACTCGTCAGTAATATGAAAGAATAAACCATTTCAGGATACACTTGTTGTCATTATTGCCTTAAGAAATATCGTTGTTATTATTGCCTTAAGAAATTTGGAATAGTTGTCCTCTGTCCTCGGAACTCTAAACATATCAACACATAGCCGTAGGAGACAGGGGGGCAGGGGGGGCAGCTGCCCCCCTAAATATTATGTTTTCGGGCAAAAAATTCCCGAAATCGGGCAAAATATCATTAAAATTCGGTAAAATTCGGGCAAATAGTCAGTCTGCCCCCCTGTTCAGTCGTGTGCCCCTACGGCTATGTATCAACAGGCTACGCCACTGGATGTTTTTTTATGACCGTAGAGCAGACTATCCCTCACAAACATTTGTCTTTACCTGTAAATAGAGTTGGAGGTTTTCAGACTCTACAAGAGATCACAATTTCTGCTGCTTATATCCACCATTAACACTTATTTTTCAAAAATATTTCCAAAGAATATGACATCTTGGGACAATGAGCCCATAGATTTCCCGAGGGTTTGGAATACCCATAATATCAACTATACACGATTTGCTGTCTGATGTGATTTCCTGATATCTGGTAACATGTCCTAGAAGTTTACAGTTATTTTGTGTCCACTATTCACTATTTAAGTAATACTTTCCGCAAGTTTTGGGTATATCAGATTATAATGACTAGGTAAATCGTTGGTAAACGTTTCTAAACAATACTTGGAACAACATAACGCTGTCTCATACAACACTTTATCATTGGATATCACCAGAGGATCTGTTTTAACAACAACAACTAGAAAACCATCAACAAATATCACACCATCACACACTGAACATAAACTGGTCTGATTTCTTAAAGTTACATACAGTTCTTTTGGTAATTGATCTTCCAATGTTTCCTGTACCACTGAAATTAAAGAATTAAATCAAGGTTTGAAAATTGTTCTGATGCGTTTCTTACATTCTGATCAAGATCTGACTTGCGGTAAATTATTCAGTGAAACATTGTACATGTATATTGAAGTTGAGAGAAAATATAACATTTTAAAATTGTACCCGTAGCACAAATGGGCAAAGAATAGGAAAAATACTTATAAATCTACCTGAACTATATTTTGAAAGAGCTCTGAAACAGAGTTCCAGAAGTATAGGAACTGGTCTGAGAACTGGATGACCTAGGCTTGTTACATCATCACCCAGACACAATTTGACTTTTTGACCGCCTTCTTCAACTTCCATAAAACAAAATTCATCCCAGTTTTCCCCAGTTTCAATTCGTCCACATCTGTGAAAGATATAATTACACACAATAAACATTGAGAGTTTGATGCCTCTCATAAAGTTGTCAATCAGCCTTAAATATAAATTAGACCATTGTTTCGTTTAACTTTGAATTCCCATTTTTTATGAGATACATTAAACATTAGGGTCTAATGACAACCTTCTTACATTGCTGGCAATTTGAACTCTGGCCTAACCTTAATGACTTATGACGATCTAAACACGCCTAGATGTACTGAGATTGAACCGGAGGAAAGGCACTGCTACATTATAAAAATTTTCAAGCGAAATCCTTGCCGAATATGCCATGCGCTCTTAGCCTCTGTCCAAAACCAAAAATGAGCATGAATAATGATATACGTCTTACCCTAAATGTGTAACAGGTAGTTTGTAAGGATATGAAAATAAAGCAGGATTCTGGTCCACATATATATCTCTTATATTCTTCAGCTTCATTAAATCTTTATAAATACAAAAAATATTTGAGCTATATTTTGAGCTATTTCGACTTTCTATGATGCATCAGATTCATGGGCGCAGATGCCAGGGAACCTGAGGGCAAGTTACCTTGTGGACATAAAATAGGCAATATGGCATCCGAGAACATCAAAGTTCTAAAATTGCGGCGCACTATTAACACAATTTATGATCAAATGACATGAAAACTCATTTGTTCACCATCTCCACTCACACAGGCATCGTTACAAATGGGTACACGGAGCCAATTTTATGAGAGGCATATTTTCGTCGATCATTTGTGATCAGTACAAATAGCGATCTGCGCCCCTTTATGCCAATATTCAGGTTGACTTAACATGTGCCCAAGACTCTCGATTAGCAATCCACCAAGCTAATTAATTTGGTAACTTTATACTAAGTCTACGGTCAGAAGACCAAAAACAGCAATTTGACGAGTAAACAAAATGTGGCAAAAGAGCTCAATCAACAGATCTGGAAAATAATTCAAAGTCACCTACTATGAGACATAAATATCAGTCTATTTCCACACAATGATAAATCTTGTAAATTCTTTAATTTCACAATATCTTTAGGTATAAAACTAATAAAGTTTCGATCTAAACACAGTTTTTGTAGGTTTTCGCAATCACAAAGCTCCGTGGGAAATTTCTTCAAATTGAGATAAGCTGCTTCAAATGTTAACAATTTCTTTAGCTGACCAAGTTCTGAAATTGAATACAATTTTACTTTATTACAACACAAAGGGACATTCAAGAATAATTATATGTCATTTTTCAAGTGCATGACAATGCAGATTTTTTCTTGGTTTCCAGTGTCCCTTTAAAACAGTCCCGTCAAGAAAAAATGAAGATGAAATCAATGGATTAACCAGATTCTTTATTTAATTCAAACAAAATAGAAGAGAAAATTCATGTCGGAACTGCAAAAGATTTTTCAAAACATGTGCGTCCCAACGAATCAGTTTACTGCAGCAATCACTATGCGTGGAAAAGATCCGTCATAAAAAGGACAAAAAGCATTTCTTCAAATTAATTTCAAAGAGTGTGACATGCGTTTGCTCTCAGTAGAATTTGATAATTTTGATAATCAATATTATTCCCTATCTCTGATTCTGATAGTCGCGGTTCCAACACGTCTATCTGAATTGAAAGACTATTGCCAGTTTATATCTAAATGTGTGTTCACGTTCAGTGTAGGTCCTTATTACAATCAAACAATACTCACCATTTGGAAGAACAGTGAGGAAGTTATTGATGGACAAGTTGAGTTTCTCTAGATTTGACAATCTACCAATAGCGGCTGGTAAACATTTCAAAAAGTTGGAACTCAAATCTAAATATCGTAGGTTCTTCAACGAACCAATTTCTGAAATAAATTTTAGTTTCACAGAATAATTAAATTACTCTTGCTTACTCTTTTCGAAACACCTGATGGTACTTATCTTTGGAGTAGTTCACGGCTCTACAACTATTGCTATGGTACCTCTCATTGGAGTTCAACTATTACTCTCGATATCGAGTCAGTCTCTAAAATTGTGACTCTATGTCCCTATTGCGCCATCGCATCCCCGATCATTTCCAAACGCGGTATCGACATGCAGCATGGACTATAAAGTCTATAAGCTCTATGTAACTGTTTAAACTTACCGTCTGGAAGTTTGTCAATCTCATTGGCTGGTAAATATCTGTAAAATTCAAATATATTCATTTTCATATTGCAATAGAAAACTTTTTAGGGTACATGTATTAGCATATAGGGAAAGGCCTTTTAAAAACAGTGAAAGTTTCAGACGGAGGTACTGTGAAGGATAGAAGTTTTATGAATTGATTAAAGTAAAATATAAACACAGTATAGGCTACTCACAAATCAATCAGATTACAAAAACAACTGATGTCTTTTGGCTGGAATGAAAAAAAAATATTTTTCTAATTTGTTTGAAGGAATTTAAATTTATTTTTCGCTGTGATATGTCAACTTGCATTTTCTAGATTTACTCGAAGGTAAAGGAAGGGTGCGTACTATGTTCGCAATTATACGGTATTGCATCACAACAACAGAATGTTCTGCATTTTGATTTGATTATATGCAAGAAGCCTACTTAAATAATAGAACTGGACACAAATCGCATAATTCCTTCAATCATACCCGTACCTTAACATTTATCTTTCATTTTCTGTATAAGTCTTTTCTATATTAAGCATAGTCTCACTAAATTACGAGTCGTATTTATAATGATGGATAATTGTGGATACACAGGGCTTTAAAGGCTCGAGGGAGAGTTGTGACAATAATTACGGATAAGACAAGCTAAAAAAAATCAGGTTATAAGAATACATTTTTTTTTTGGTCGAACGAATGGTGAACATATCCGATACATACAAGCACTTCAATCGGTTCATTAAAAAGGTAATTATAAGAAAATATTTACCAATGTTTTTAATTTATTACGTTTCAGATAAAGTCGTTCAATATGTCTGTTATACTGACAGAATTCGACTGATAATTCTGTTAATCCGGAATAATTTAACTGTAATACAACTTCCATTTTCTCTTCTTTTTAACTTTTCATATCTCTGAAATACAGCATAGCCTAATACATTGATAATATTGAAATGGAGCATTAATACATTAAAATATTAATTAATTTATAACAAAACCTTTTCAGAAACATTTGACTTTGCTCAGTTCTTTTCAAAACACCTGATGATACTTCTCTTTGGAGTGTAGTCCACTACCGTACAACTATTACTCTCGATTTTGCCATGTTTTTGGATGTGATATTGATTAACGCAATTGATTTGCTTGAAGGGATTTTTAGGGGAAAATTTCAGACAATGTAAGCGACTGTCAACCTCGACGATATATTTCGTTGTCTTTTTTTCTTTAATCTCATACAAATGTACAGTAGCCTCATTAACTGACCTATACATTCCACCGGATACCTTATAATTATACTTTACATTTTAAATTTTGTTCTTTTCCCAAAGTAAATGCTTTATCTGCGATCTCAGCTACGTGCAGCTGAATCTGGTCCCTTAAATATCTAAATATTTATTTGGCCTATCATTATAATTTGTCGTGACATACTGACCTACCTCATAACAGCAGCAACCTAAAAAAAAAACGTTGACTCTTAGGTGCGGTACAAATTTAAGAATCAAACGAACAAATACTAAAAAAAATGACATAACACCATTTAAGTGTATGTGTGGTTATAAATAAATTTTTTGTTATAAAAGAATCAAAATTCAGTACTATGAAATTTTATTGCTTGATTTTTTTTTCTTTCGTTCCGTTTTATCTTGTGTTTACATGAACTAAAAATTCAAGATGGCAGCCCCCATGTCGACACGTTTGTTATGAAATTTTTCTGATGAAATTATGAATTTCTGTCTCTAGTTTTCAACTAGTTCTTTTGATTTAGTGTCAGTAAGTTTTAGTCCAATGATAAAGAAATATTGAAACCCACATGATACTGTTTATGACATTAATTTGATTACTTTTTAACATCCAACATGAATGAAAATGTAGTCAACATTGATTTATTCATAAAATAGGATTATGATTATAATGAATGAAAATTGTCTCACTGTATCTTTCTAACTCAATTTGAACACTGCATATGGTGTAGATAGGACTGCTTCTGGGTATTGATAATCAACTTGATGTTAATAATTGGCAGCAGGATTTGATCCTTAGGCCTATATGATATTGAAACTGACAACCTTGTGCCGGTCAAGTGATTATGATTATGTAACAACAGATGATTTTAGCTCTGTTAAGCAATTTATTTTAATTTGATATTCAATGACAATCTGTTTTCCCCCCTCCTAATAAATCCTAGTCATATCACTGTTGTCATAAATATGCCTTTCAGAATATTTATAGATATAGAAGAAGAAAATGAGGAATTTAAAGTTGTTAGATTCGAGATATTGGTGTAAGAAAGTAAACAATGATATACAGTGTATTAGTATAGATAATGATACTAACTTGATTTATATTGCTGGTACAACTACTATAATAGCATTTGATCCTAACAGCGGAAAGGTAAAATTATAAGCATTACAGTGTTTTTGGTAACAACTCTTTCATGGTTAAAAATATCTCTCTTTACATTTGTTCAGAGGGATTATAGTTAATTTGATAAATTGACTTGGGACCATTTAGATTAAGTGTCAGTTTGACTATAACCCGTCAAGAATATGCATAGTTTCCTTTGATAGAACATCATATTTACCGCGCTTAATGTAGCTACATTTACTCTCAGTACCAGTAAATCAACTTTTTACCGTAACTTTGCACATTATTGTGTGATTTATTTTTCCTATCAATTTTATTGTTCAAATTATGGTTTCCACCTCTATTTTAAAAATATTTTAGGTGACTAACAGTATAGATCTACAGAATAATGACAGTAATATCAGTATAAGTAATAATGGTATAATAGGGATACAGTATATACCAGATCTACAGGCACTGTGTATAGCAGCCAGTGATGGTACCTTGATACAGTGGACGGTCTTTAATAAAGAGGTAAGATGTTATCAGTATAAGTAATAATGGTATAGTAGGAATACAGTATATACCAGATCTACAGGCCCTGTGTATAGCAGCCAGTGATGGTACCTTGATACAGTGGACAGTCTTTAATAATGAGGTAAGATGTTATCAGTATAAGTAATAATGGTATAGTAGGAATACAGTATATACCAGATCTACAGGCACTGTGTATAGCAGTCAGTGATGGTACCTTGATACAGTGGACGGTCTTTAATAAAGAGGTAAGATGTTATCAGTATAAGTAATAATAGTATAGTAGGAATACAGTATATACCAGATCTACAGGCACTGTGTATAGCAGCCAGTGATGGTACCTTGATACAGTGGACAGTCTTTAATAACGAGGTAAGATATTATCAGTATAAGTAATAATGGTATAGTAGGAATACAGTATATACCAGATCTACAGGCACTGTGTATAGTGGCCAGTGATGGTACCTTGATACAGTGGACAGTCTTTAATAACGAGGTAAGATATTATCAGTATAAGTAATAATGGTATAGTAGGAATACAGTATATACCAGATCTACAGGCACTGTGTATAGCAGCCAGTGATGGTACCTTGATACAGTGGACAGTCTTTAATAACGAGGTAAGATTTTATCAGTATAAGTAATAATGGTATACGATCTACAGGCACTGTGTATAGCAGCCAGTGATGGTACCTTGATACAGTGGACAGTCTTTAATAATGAGGTAAAAGATTATGGAGATGTGCACCAAATTAAAGAGAAAAATTCAGTATTGTATTGTTATTAATGTATTGTTTGTGTTGTATTGCTAGCAATGCTAGAGATGGAATCAGTTTTCTGTGGTTCAAAGGAATACTAGCTTTACTATAAAAGTTATGTATCTGTATTTCCAGTTAGAAGAAGTAGGATGTGTACCAAGTGGTATAAAAACTATGTGTTGGAGTCCAGATTTAGAACTTCTGATATTAGCTACAGGTAGTAACATCATTTTGTTTCCTTTATAACATTGATTTTTTAGCTTGAATGATATTTGTTATGTGATGCTAATTTTCTTTTAGCATTATATGAGCCTGGGATTTCAGATTAGAAATTTGTACAGTGCTGATTTAATTGTAGGCTCAAAAATGATTTCTGTGAGTTCCTGTAAATGGCGGACTTGAATTACAAATTCTAATTCTGAAAAGTTCCATAGTCAGCTGAAAGTGAACCATGAAAAAGTGCTATGAATAGCAGAAGTTGAGTTATCTTAAAAAATATCTTTATGTAATAAAATAAAGTTATATATATAATAATTTCAGGAGAAGAGAAGTTTATTTTAATGACAAGAGAATATGATCCAGTCATAGAATCACCATTACAAGATGAACAGTTTGGTGAAGGTACGAAAATTCATGTTTTATTTTAAAAAATCCCTTTGAAGAAGTCCTCATCTTCTGTAAGAAGTTGATATCATAGCTATGACCAGGGGACTTATTCTCGAAAACTTAACTTAATTTTAGTGCTCGGGTCATCTGTTTGGTCAATCACTAAAATTGATTTTAAATACAACTTTATTATCCAATGAGATTACTGTATTTCTTAAAATCAGGATTTTATCTTCAGGAATAAGGCCCCAGGTCAGGGAAGTGGCATATGTTTTCTTTATACTTACTATCAAATATTGAATGATTACAGCTTGTTTTTTAATTTATAGTTCTATAATTCAAAACTTATTTTTTCAGCTGAATTTGTAACAGTAGGTTGGGGTAAAAAGGAAACTCAGTTTCATGGTTCAGCTGGAAAACAAGCAGCACAACAGAAACAAAAGGTATGTAATGAATAAGTTTAATAATAGAAATGTAGTTTGGGAATAATAACATAAGATTTATGCTTGGCACACATGCGTTGAATTTTGGGATCTCACTTAACGTCCGATTTCTGCAAGGAGTCTTATTAATTTCAAAGCCATGTTAAATGCGATGTTATAAGACCAGAACATCCAGTTTCTCTGCCACAGTATTACTTAGAGTCAACTTATCGCCAAAGGTGAAATTAGGTCAACCATGAATTTAAACAGAAGTTCAATAGACGGTAAGAAGACTAAGACTTCCAGTCCTATTACATTTCTATGGTTTCATCTCGAATAGCTGATGTATAATGATCAACTAATTTCTTAAGGTTCAACCAAGGAGGGTAAATATTATGTATTAAGATATCTGAATTTTTGTTATGTATTTATAGGAAGTAACTGTAGCTGAAGGAGATGACTGTAAAACTAGAATTAGTTGGAGAGGAGATGATGGTCTATATTTTGTTACTTCTGTTATTAATAAAAATACAGGTAGGTTCTTTTACAGCTTTAGATTTAGCATATTGGAAACTGTTATATTATAACCATGTTTCACATTAGTAAGTCATAGTAGTAACTGAGGAAATAAATATTCATGATTTTCAAACAGACTTATCAACTCTTCTATATACAGATTGTTTTTTAAACAACACATGCATGAAACTTGTGAATTTGATAGGAGTTAATATGGCCACCTTGTTTGATTGGTTAAAATTTGCTGCCTCATACAAAGTTAGTTGGATAAAGTGATTAAGAGTCCCACTTATTTGATAAGGAGCATGATTTAAACAACTCTGATTTACTAGATCATATTGTCACTAGTAAGATTGTCATTATGGATTGTGTTAATATTTCAGGGGCGCGTCAATTAAAAGTTTGGACAAGGGAAGGAACTCTACATTCCACTAGTGAACCAGTGGATGGATTACAACAGCCACTCAGTTGGAAGTAAGAAAATATCAGGATTATCACCTTTCTTTATATTATGTCATATACAAATCAAACAAAAGGTGGACATCATTTTGGAGAAAGAAAATTATGTCATGGAGAGACTGATATCAATGATCTTCACCAGTTTTCAGTAAAGACATCTTTGGTTTCCTGTCTTTAGATCAATCATTGTTTCCGCTGCACAATGAACAAAATTTGAAAACCTCCTCACCATCCCTTTAAAAAAGATTATTAACCCTTGAAACCTATGTTGATTTTAATTTGAAATATTTATTTTATTAGGCCAAGTGGAAGTTTGATAGCCTCAGCTAAGAAATCGGAAGACAAACAAGAAATAATTTTCTTTGAGAAGAATGGATTGAGACATGGGGAATTTACTCTGCCATTTCAAGATGGTCAAATCAAGGTAATTTATTTAGATGTAAAATATTTTGTTTCATACAGATGATGATTACTGGTAAGTTGGACACATACTGTTAAGGGTCAGTAAATTGTCATTGCCAGTGCCCTCTGTACATAATATAGTTATAGTATTAGTTGTATTAAGGAAGTGCATAAAGCTAGATTAACTTGAGAGTGCTCATAAAGAAACATATTACAACAACTATAATCATTGAATATTTTTATGATCTCCCTCCTAATTTATTAGGAGAATTTTAATTAAAAGATTAAAAGTTGATAAAATTAGTTCAGAGTATAGTAATTGGTATATATTTCAGGTAAAAGAGTTATTATGGAACATAGATTCTAGTATATTATGTGTTTGGTGTGAAGATATACAACGTAATTCTTATGGTAAATATCTCATTCAATACATCACATTACCTAGGGTATTGATTTCATGCTCTTGGAGTAATTTTTGAAACCATTTAACAATAGCATCCATTTGTTTTAACTTATGTTTATGTTTTTCAGTTCAACTGTGGACAGTAAATAATTATCATTGGTATTTAAAACAGTCATTAAAGTTTGAGGATAACGAACAGGTGTCTGCTGTACACTGGGATCCTGAACATACCTACAGGCTACACGTTACTACCCAGGGAGGCAACTATCATCAATATACATGGAGTTGGGTGACTAATAGTTCCACTGGTACCAGTGATAAAGATCAGGCTTTAGTTGGTGTTATTGATGGAAGTGAGTTGTCTTTAAATTTGAGCATTATATTTTTATCTAGTATTGAATTTAATGGCATAGACTCAATACAAAAATAGCTTTTAGTAAAAAGGTGAATTTATTTCTAGAAAAATGTCTGTTGATATAAACACAACTGCAAGGAATACTTCCATTTGGTATAGTAATTAATATAGGTTGGATCTATATTTGAGACTCAAAAAGTTTGGTCCATTTAACAAGTAAATTTCTCAGTCACATTTGAATCCTAAGGATTACCATTTTAAACTAAGCTAATGACATTCATAAAGTATGTTATTGTTGTATTTCAGAGAATGTATTGATGTCACCATTTAGAAAAATGGTGGTACCACCTCCAATGTCAGCCTACAATCTAACTTTACCTCAGTTTGTACAACAAGTTATGTTCTGTCTAGAAGACCAGTCTAGTAATAATATAGCTGTATTGTTACAAGATAACACTGTGGCTTTTTATTCTTATCATATATCACAAGGTAAGTTGTTTATACAGCAAGTTATGTTATGTCTAGACAACTAGTTATGTTCTGTCTAGAAGACCAGTCTAGCAATAATATAACTGTTTTGTTACAAGATAGCACTGTGGCTTTTTATTCTTATCAGATATTACACGGTAAGTAGTTTATACAAGTTATGTTCTGTCTAGACACCAAGTTATGTTCTGTCTAGAAGACCATCCTAGTAAAACTATAGCTGTATTGTTACAAGATAGCACTGTGGCTTTTTATTCTTATCAGTTATTACACGGTAAGTAGTTTATACAAGTTATGTTCTGTCTAGACACCAAGTTATGTTCTGTCTAGAAGACCAGTCTAGTAAAACTATAGCTGTATTGTTACAAGATAACACTGTGGCTTTTTATTCTTATCATATAACACAAGGTAAGTTCTTTATATAACAAGTTATGTTCTGTCTAGACAACAAGTTATCTTCTGTCTAGACAATTTATGTTCTGTCTGGAAGACCAGTATAGCAATAATATAACTGTTTTGCTACAAGATAACACTGTAGCTTTTTATTTCTTATCATATAACACAAGGTAAGTTGTTAATACAATAATTTATGTTTCGTCTATATTACAAGTTATGTTTTGTCCAGGCAACAAGTTATGTTCTGTCTAGACAACAAGTTATGTTCTATTTAGACTACAATTTATATATTATGTCTAGAAGATCAGTATATTATGATATGTTATATATACTATATTGTATTTAAAGATAAAGAGTGTACTGGTGTCAGTGTAACATCAGCTGGTGGAACTGGCTTCTCTGTCAAATGTCAACTACCCGTATTCACTGGCATTTATCAGTAAGTTCTCTTAAATCTCAATTCTCTCAATACAAATTCCTTACACAAATTTCTCATACAATGCTTCCAGAGTTTTGAGTTTTTTCTTACTGGCTGTATCAAGATCATTTATTTAACTTATAGACACAATATGACATGTCATATCCTAACATAGAGAAATGAGAATTGAAGCCTTTAAATATGGAGGTATAACGTTGCCAATATTGTCGATTGTGTCGCAACGTTAAAATACCAATGTCGTAATTACAAAATGCATTTGTCAATGCTGCAAAGTACAATTGTTGATGTGTAAAAATGCAAAATGTATAAGAATACTCAACAATCCAATGAAATGCAGCTAACAATTTACTCTTTGCATTATGCATTTTGCATTAGGCACTTTTGAATTATACATGCTGCATTAGTCACTTTGCATTACGCACTTTGTATTATCAAACCATGCAGAATAGACTTTTACACAATAGAACATATACCTTATATGGAATGATGACGTATATTCATTTGCATACGTAAAAAAACCGCGGATATGTACGGAAACTAATTAATATGCATGCGCATTGATACATGTCCTTGTTGACACTTAAAGACGAGTTCTCCCTTAAAGATAAATATCTCTGTATTAAGCAGCCACTAAAGGGAATGCTTAAAAGTGGCTGCTTACTAAGGGGTGGTGCTTAATAGAGGTACATGTATGGCAACTCCAGTTTAGAATGTTAAGTTGGTAATTTTTAATTACATGTATATGCATGAAAGAAAAACAACAATAGCAATTTAAATAGCATTAGCGATGTCCTATATAAAAATATTATTTTAGACAAGTCTCTTATACACTTTTGAATATTTCCTTACTTATTTTAATAATCATATATGGCCTAATTATAGAGTAAAATTCATGGATTATACACTAAGGTTTATTTGTTTAGCAGTAATTAACTGTTAATTAAATTAATGGGATTAACAAGGATAAACTGAAAATGACCACTGATTGCAGGGTGACACATGTTCACTGTCAAGAAAAGGGTGGCCTCTGGCCGCGTCAAGAGGGTGGTGTTGAATAGAGGTAAATTTGGTTGAAAATTGCATGGGATGTAATTTGGGTGGCCTTTCACTAAAGGGTGGTGCTGAATACAGGTGACCGTTGGACCAAGTTTGACTGTATTTCAAATTGATAGTTAATAATTTGTAATATTATGTTAAATATAGAAATCTAGGCCCAAGTTCTTCTAAAAAAATGGAGGGGTGCAAACGTCCTCGAAAACTTTGTGAATTTTTAAGCTTTGCAGTGGTTAAACTCTATTTATTTATTGCTACCTGTATTGCTTCAAGGGTGGAGTCTTGGAACCCCCTCAAGAATATTAAAAAAGAAACTCCCTGAAACGTTATTTCCTGACGAATTTAAGGTTTATTTGTATAGGGAATCACAAGAAGAAAATGTTAGGAATAAGACACCTGGAAATGCAAATTTCTGAAATATCTGAGAGACAGATTTAGACAATTTTGAGAACTAGACGCGATCGAACGCAATTTACTGACATTTTTTGACGAATTTAAGTTTTATTTGTATAGGGACAGCAATGTCACCAGAAAAAAATTTATAATTTGACGCATGGAAACGCTAAATTCTGACATTTTCCATCGAATTTAAGGTTCAAAATTATTTGTATAGGGTCTGAGGAATTCAGCCTTGAAAATGTTGAGAAATAGACGCCCACAAAATATGAAATTTCCTGACGACCTTTTTGGTTGTGGAATCACCGGAAGAAAATTTTGAGAATAAGGCGCCTGGATACTCAAATTCCTGACATCTCCCAACAAATTTAAGATTCAGAATTATTTGTATATTGGGTCTCAGGTATGTCGCTTAAAAAAAATTGAAAATAAGATGTCCATAAACATTTCCCGTTGAATTTAAGTATCAGAATGGGGGTGGGAGAAAATGCTCTTACAGGCGCCCATTACTCGATATTGTCAAGGTTAGGTCCCTCAGAAATTTCAGAATTGTGTTTCCAGACGTCTAATTCCTGACATGTTCTTCTTGTAGTCTTGCAATTTCAGTCTCTTTAAAAATAAACCTTAATTTCGTTGGAAAACAACTTTTCAGGGAGTCATTTTTTTTAAATTTTCTAGAGGGGCTCCCTAGAAACCAGACTACAAATGGGCACCCTTGAACCAATACAGGTAGCAATAACTCAATTTGAAATAATACAGAGATATTTATCTTCAAAGGAGAACCCATCTTTAAATGTCAAAAAGAACTTGTATCAATGCGCATGCATATTAATTAATTTCCGTACATTTCCGCCGCTTTTTACGTATGCAAATGAATATACGTCATCATTCCATATAAGGTATATGATCTATTGTGTAGAAGTCTATTCTGCAAGGTTTGATAATGCAGAGTGCGTAATGCAAAGTGACTAATGCAGAATGTATAATGCAAAAGTGCCTAATGCAAAATGCATAATGCAAAGAGTAAATTGTTAGCTGCATTTGTGTGACATTTTATTGGATTGTTGAGTATACTTATACATTTTGCATTTTTACACATCGACAATTGTACTTTGCAGCATTGACAAATGCATTTTGTAATTACGACATTGGTATTTTTACGTTGCAACACAATCGACAATATTGGCAACGTTATACCTCCATATAAAGCCACATTGCGGGATTCGTTTGTTTACAAAATGAAAAAAACGGGATTTCGGTACAAAAGGCATTCTAGCTTAATCTCTGATGTTTAATTAAGTCAAAAAACTACAATTCACGACTTTGGGTACTCAGATGGCTTCGATGCCGCTGGATTTAAAATCGGGATCTAATAAAATGATTTCCATTAATAACATGCTAATGAGGTCAAGCGGGGGGCGTGTTAGTTAAATGACGTCATACACCAATGTCCAGTAGCGCGTGCTAGTAGTGGGCGGAGCTTGTGAGTTATTGACGTTTGGAATGTAAACAATCAAAATTTCTTTCAAATGGCTGTAGAATTGGAAGCACGAAAGGGAATCGAAATTTTTTTTTTTTAATATTCATTTTTAAGTGCTAACTTTAAAAAAAACTGATGAGAAGACTTTTTCTCAACGTCCAAGTCTGGGCTTATGTGGCTTTAATTGGCCTTACACATGATATAATATGTTGATCATTATTTGTTTTCTGTTTCAGTATAGAAGGTATAGAATCCAGTCAACATCCACTAAGTTTATATCATGGTATGTGGGTTAAATCTGATATTGTAATACTGGTAACTATCAGTGAAGATGGTAGTTGTTCTACACTGTATAAAACTCACATAGATTCTACTAATAATAAACTACTTATACAGTAAGTAAGAATTTAGATGTCTCATTTACTTTAGTTAGAGAGATGCGTCGAATTCTCCTGGCGGAAATGGTTTTGAGCCAAGATAAAAATGGTTATAACATTAGAATTGTGCTTACCCATCTCAGTAACACAAGTTATGGTGTATAATAAAACATAAATTTTTCACCAAATCTGCGAAAGAGATGATACAAAATCTTATTGTGGAAGAATCTCAAGCATACATATGGACAAACTTTCACATTCAACAATTAAAGCATCAGAATTTTTTTTACATTTTTTTTTATGGTGGATGCATTTAAAGCTGTCATCAAGGCTACTTGAAATGCAATGGTAAAAGTCTTCTTGCATGTAAGTATTTGACATGTCAGTAACTTGTGTTGTGTTATATTCCAGATGTAAGACAGATATAGAGAACCATGTTTATAATATCAGTAAATGTCAAGTGTCAGATAATCTAGTTGTACAACTTATAGATGGTTCCTTATTACAGTATGATCTAGGTAACCTTTACCATTATATAGTATATTTCCTTCGACCAAACAAGTTTGTGCCCTTTCCTACGCTGGGATTATGTTACACAAACAACAGGTGCAACCTTGGTGCATGAGTTAAATTATTTACGTTCATTGAAATTTGTCATTGGCTGATTTTGAATTAGGCTAGTAAGTTTTGATTGGTTGAAGCAGACACATAAAGATACAAATTTAGAGTTTCAAGTATTTTTGTTTTGTTTTAGAAATGGATAGTGTTTTACCATGGGTAGATGAGAATGGAGATGAAGTGAAGTTCCCGTCACCATGCTCTACTCTGTCTGTTTGTAAACTAGGGGGACAGGAAGTAGTTCTAGGTCTAACAGATAGATACAGATTTTACGTCAACAACATTGAGGTGGGTATCAATGTTTGATTATAAACTACAAGATAAGAATAAGCTAGGTCATTGCAAAATTATGTTATGCAATAGTCATAACCAAATTGATTGAAATGTATTTGTTAACATTTTTCTGATGATTTACCTAAGATTGGTTACTGGTGTTGAAACAATTTCCCTCATGGCACACTCAAGGACTGTGAAGAGGCCTCCTAAACTTAGCTTTAGTTTTTAGTAAGAGCCACAGATTGGAATGGTACAAATTGATTCTATCCTTTTTACACTTACAAGTGTAGAATATTTGGATGTAAAACCCCATGTCAATCCATTTCATTACAGGTAGCATCTAATTGTTCATCATTTACAGTTCATTCTGAGTTTTTATTGTTGACAACATTGAGTCATACATTACGCTGTATTAGTTT
Organism: Lottia scabra; assembly: GCA_029955415.1. Taxonomy (NCBI): domain Eukaryota; kingdom Metazoa; phylum Mollusca; class Gastropoda; family Lottiidae; genus Lottia; species Lottia scabra. The sequence continues at coordinate 11,999,798 of JARJEI010000009.1, forward strand.
AAATACTCAGTTGAAAGGTTTGTCATTTTCACTCTTAAAAAACAATCTATTTTTTACAAGAATGACAACTTAGAGCAGCCCTTCTCAATTAATTTTTGGAAAGGGCCAATTGCATTTTATGAAAAGAATATAATGGCCAAATAGAGCTAGCCTAGTGAGCTGAACGTTTTTGCAGAAGGGGTCACTCTTGAAGGGCCATTCTCAAGGGCGTCGAGGGCCGGATTTGGCCCGCAGGACGCCATTTGAAAAGGTCTGACTAAGAGGATCCTTTCTCCCAGTAAGTACTTGGCCAATCTTCTTTGCATTGATGTTTACCCAGATTGATACTTTAAGATGTATAGTAGAGTAGGATCTGCAAGATTGACAACAGTATGTAGTAAGTTTGAGCTAAGAATAGAGATGATTGCATATGATAAACACGAAACAGATTTTGTTAAATTTTATCCTTGTCTTTTTGATTAATCAAATATATTTTGCTGTTAAATTCTATCTATGGTTTTGTTTTTAAAGATTTACCAACTCTATCTGATGGTAAAGAACACCCGTTTGATGAGTCAATACGTCGTGTTGAGAGGGGGTCTCGTATTGTATTAGTAGTACCAGATGATATTAAACTAATACTACAGATGCCTAGAGGTAATCTAGAGGGTATCTATCCTAGAGCTCTAGTTTTATCAGCTGTTAGACACCATCTAGATAGGTAGGTATACTATGTAGAAAGGAAACAAGATACAGCAATATTTTGAAATTCTTATATTCAACATAATGAAGTGCAACAAATCCTGGCCCTGACAATTTTCTGCGACTTGATGGCAAGATGTTGTAACTATGTAGGCAGGGCTGGACATATATTATCTTATTTCTTGGGTGTTGGTCTGATCCAGTTTGGGTCGCTAAACATAATGAAGCATTTCTTAGCATATATTCGGTCAAAAATCTTGGCATCAACCTTTTTTCAAAATTATTTTACCAATGTATAGTTAAAAGGACTCCCTGTCAAATAGATCATAGAAATAGAATTAGACTGGAAGTCTAAGTCTTCGCATTGTCTATTGAACTTCTATTTAAATTTATGGTTGACCTAGTTTCTCCTTTGGCGACACCGCCGACAAGTTGACTCTTTGTAGTGCTGTGGCAGAGAGACTGGTTGTTCAAGTCTAATTACATCGCGTATAACATGACTTTTAGATGACTTCTTGCAGAAACCGGAAGTTAAGTGAGATTCCAGAATTCAACGCATGCATGCCAAGCATAAATCTTATGTTATTATTCCCAAACTACATTTCTATGAATATATTAATCATCACATACCTATATTGTAGGTTTGAATATAAGAAAGCGTATACTATAATGAAGAAACATCGTATTAATATGAATCTACTCTACGACCATAATCCTACGTTATTTCTTAATCACATCACTGATTTTATACAACAAATAGACAATGTAACAGATTTAAATATATTTATAACTGGACTGCAGTAAGTCTAAGATTATTTTTTTATTGTGAAATCATTCCTTTTTGTCCTGTAGGGTATTTTACTTACTATTGGATTTTCTTATCCAAATCTCTTAAAATTGACCCTCAAGTACTTGGCAGATTAGATATTTAGGTCATAATGCATGTAACAAATGTTGATCTTGGCCAATGTTTTTATGGAAGTATGACATTTATGTAGGGTTTGGAGGGTTTTTAACTAGTTTTGTCAATCAAGCTCATCCCTATAATACACAATAATAAGGTGTAAAAAGTTTAAAATGATAATTGTATTTATGATTCCAGAGAAGAAGATGTAACAGTCACTATGTATACAGCAGCTTATCATTCAACCAATCAAAGACAAGATAAGAAAGAAAGTGAAAGTAAAGTTGATGTTATCTGTGATTCGATTCGTTCAGCTTTAAATAAACTGGATCCTGATAGGTCAGTCTTTTATTTTGATTTTTAACTTTTGCTTTTCTTAATGTAACACTTACAGATGTAGATTTTTATACGCCCACACGATAGTATGGGCGTATATTGCGGTTACCCCTGTCGGTCCGTCCGTCGGTCCGTCCGTCGGTCCGTCCGCCGGTCCGTCCGTCCGTTCACATTTACCTCGTGCTCACTCTACAGACTACAATTCTTCATGGATCCTTTTGATATTTTGTATGTGTGTCAATATCATTATGAAGATGTGCACTATTGAATTTGGTGATGATTCGATGATTTTCTTCCGAGATATCGCGTAAAACTCTGATATCGCGTTTGTTTTTTTGCTCGTGCTCACTCTACAGGCAACAATTCTTCATGAATCCTTTTGATATTTTGTATGTGTGTCAATATTATTATGAAAATGTGCACTATTGAATTTGGTGATGATTCGATGATTTTCTTCCGAGATATCGCGTAAAACTCTGATATCATGTTTGTTTTTTTTGCTCGTGCTCACTCTACAGGCTAGAATTCTTCATGGATCCTTTTGATATTTTGTATGTGTGTCAATATTATTATGAAGATGTGCACTATTGAATTTGGTGATGATTCGATGATTTTCTTTCGAGATATCGCGTTTGTTTTTTTTGCTCGTGCTCACTCTACAGGCTACAATTCTCCATGGATCCTTTAGATATTTTGTATGTGTTTCAATATCATTATGAATATGTGCTCTATTGAATTTAATGACGATGCGATAATTTTTATCGCATAAAACTCTGATATCGCGTTTGTTTTGGTGTTCACATTTACCTCTTTATCAAGCTGCTGGTGGGCGTATACGCTTGCGAGACTTGCCGCAAGCCTATGTTTAAACTGTTTAGATGGCCTGTGGAAAATAATTTAGATTCTATTCTTGTGGTTATATTTATTTTCAGGTTTTTACTGTCTATTCTAACAACATATGTCAGGAAAAGGAAACCAGAACTTGAAGCGGCCTTAGAATTAATACAACAATTAAGAGGTATGACTCAAAGCTATCAATTAAATTTCAACCGATTGTTTGTATCAAAAAATATAAGAGATTGTTCAAGTTATTTTGAATCAAAATCAATCAAAACATTTTGAGCTATAATCAAAGTTAACTGACAAATGAAATTAAGTTTAATGTTGCTTTTTGTGATTGGGCAAATGTGGTCACCAACAGATTGAAACAAAGGAGAAACTATCTAAACAAGTCAGTGTTTATCTTATAGAGTTATTGTAGATTTATAAACAAAGGCATCCATATAAAAAAAAAACAAGTCTATCAATTGTTACTTTGTATTGTAGAAAACATGGTAAAGAATAAAACAGTGAGTGCTGAAGAAGCGTTGAAATATTTACTGTTTCTAGTGGATGTTAATGAATTATATAATGTAGCTTTAGGAACTTACGACTTTGACTTGGTTTTAATGGTAGCTGAAAAATCTCAAAAGGTAGGTCTCTTTTAAGTTAGTTTCTTGAATGTGAAGCCATTTTGATCTTTTTTTATCTTGGCAATGTGTTGATATTTTAATGTCAGACAATTTAGCTTGAAACTTCAGAATTTAGTACTTTTTCACATTGATTATTTTGATACAAGAAATTATCAGAATTTGCCTGGTAAAACATAAAATTTGACTGCTATATTGGTGAATTCTAATTATATTATTTCTGTATCTGTTGTAGGATCCTAAAGAATATATTCCATTTTTAAACGAGTTACGTCGTTTAGAAGATAACTATAGAAAATATAATATTGATAAACATCTTAGACGGTATAATAAAGCATTACAACATATTTCACATTGTGGTGAGTATTTTAATTCACCAATATCACTAGTACTATCACTAAATAATCAACAGTTATTGATATTTTCCTTTTCATATTGTCTAAGAATGATCATTATCAATGTTTCTTGCAAATTTTTTTCAAGTTTAAGGTTAGGTAAGCATTCAATAGTTTTGAGTATCACTTGTTCACTAACATTGTTGTTTGTTTTACAGGACCTAATCATTTCACTGAATGTTTAAAGTTAATAGAAGATCAGAAATTATATGTTGAAGGTTTGAAATGTTATCCGATTTCTTCCTCAGAATATAAAGTAAGGAATAACTTTTAACTTTGTTATATTCTCTGAATCCAGTCTTGCTGTATAGGTTAAGTCCTACAGAGTTCAGTAAGTCTCAGGGTTTTTCGAGGATCCTTTCCACCAGCTGGTCCTTGGTTTTGATCTAATTAAGATTATCTGTGTTCATTTACAGCTGGTGAATTGGAATTATGGTTTTCACACCTGATCGAAAGCAGCATCAACAATTGCCATTTATTTGACAAAACCAAGCACATGACATCATGTAAAGAACTAACGCTCTATCTTATTGTGCTACAGAACCTCTCAAAAAGCTGGATTTGAGGAACCAATCTTATCAATATATGTCTTTCTATTATTATAGAATATAGCTACAAACTATGGTAACTATTTACTAGAGAAGAATAGACAAGATGAAGCTGGTGTAATGTTTATAAAGGCTGAGGAATGGGAACTAGCTCTTGAAGCTTTTATTACCTGTAAAAACTGGTGTCAGGTGTTCTGTATGACAGCTTTATTAGGTTATACTAGTGATAGAGAGGCAGAGATTGGTAGAAAACTAGCAGGTAATACTTATAGTCATTAACTTCTATCGTCAAGATTTTGATGGTCTATATAACTGAAGAGATCTTCTCAGTGATGCTGGTGGAGATGCTGGTATGGAAAAGCTCTGTGTACTACAGACTATGCGTACTACAGACTATGCATGTATAAGATCCTCCAACAGTTAAACAAAAAAAGTAGACGAAATTTTCTTCATTGCACACTTTATTAGCCAAAATAGGTGCACTAAAAATAGGACGTAAAACCAAATTTCATTTCATTAATTTTCATCTTTGACTTGAAGATTGCATTTGTATGTTTTCAACTTATGTTAATGTATGAATGAAGCGTACTGACAGCTTTATGAAACACTGTATGATGTTTAATTTTAGTTCAGTTGAAACAGAGTCGACAACACCGAGAAGCAGCAGTTATATTTGAACAGTATGTTAAGGTAATGCCATATGTTTCCATTCACAATGAAAATTCAACATCTTGTTCTAGATATCAAAGTGTGCATGCTTTCAGTAACATTCTCTTCACTATTATGTTGTTATTTTTTACATACATAATTGAAAATCCTGAAAAAGATTGTGCAATAAGAGTAAACAACAATATCCTTTTGGATAGCTTTTAAAACTAGTTGAAACCTATTGACAAAATGCCTTTAAGCAAAGTGGTGTTATTTAAGTAAAATGTCTTATAATTGTAGGATGTAGAAGAAGCAATAGTAACTCTAATAGAAGGAGAATTGTGGGATGAGGCATTGAGAATGGTGAGTAACTGTACTAATTTTATTGCATTATTTTATTCAAGTCATGGTATAGCAATGTTTACTCTTATGTTATTTATGGTTTAAAGTTAAAAGAAATGAGATTTTTATCCAAACTTTATGAAAATCAGATTTATAAATCAAGTTCTTGGCAAGTTTATTAGATATTTTTTACATAGGAATAATCAAAAAAGGTGTGCAGTTAGTTTGAGCATTATATTTCAATTACAGCAACAACAGATATATTCATACTTTTTGCTGGGAACAGAATATTATTCTGTGTATGGTATTGTAGTTTGTTTCCTTTACTCCTTTAGATGTACCGGTATAAAAGACAAGATTTTGTAGAGACTAATTTAAAACCAGCACTGAAAGAGAAAATAACCAATGAAATTGAATCATTAGAGAATTTAAAAACAGATTTTATAAAATATAAAACCAGACTAGGTGTAGTGAGGAATACTAAGGAGAAAGAAAGACTAGCTGTATTAGGTATGATTGATAGATAACTTCCTATCATTTGTTTTTTCCCTGTTCGCACTGATTTTAAGGAAGAGCAATGTTGCTTATCTTCGATATAAGATGAATTCATATCAAATATTGATATTGAAACTACATGAAGATAACATATTCATTTAGTAAAGCTTTATTAGCGAGTTAGATGCTTATCTGTTGAGCCTAAAAAGGTTCGGCAACTAGATTTTGGCTTCGGTTGGGATAGTTCAAACTTTAAATTTCAAACTCTTCAGCATGGTGTTTCTCTGTCAGAAATAAAAAGTCATTTTGAGGCATGTCACATAACATGGCATTGTGTGTAAGTAATTTGTGGTTTATGTTTATAATATATATTAAATGTATATTATAGAAGGTGGAGTAGGGAATATGGATTCTGATCTATTCTCTGATACTAGTAGTGCTGCTGGTGAGAGTGTACATAGTAAATATACGTATGATTCTAGTAGATCTACTGTCTTTAGTAAAATGACAGGGTAAGTAACCACATGTTTGTCAATTAAAGAACCACTATATCAAAATCATTATTAGAACTACTCTTAAACAGCATGGTCATTTTTTTCTCACAGACCTTAGAGCCTAAGACTGTTCCTTTTGTGGAAAGACACAGAGCCTTGTTATGCAAAGTTTTCAACAGATAGCAAATTTTCAGGATCTTGAAGCTAAGGAAAAACTCAAATCAGTAGTACAGTGTTTAGGGGTCTACTTTTATTCATTTATCTTTTTTACAGGAAATCTCGGAAGAGAGGGTCAGTAAGGAAATGGAATTTAAAGGAGGGAAGTCAGTTTGAAGATTGTGCGTTGATTGAAGCATTATCTAAAATTATAACAACCGTTACTGGCTTTAAAGGTTAGCCCTTTGTTTTAGTAAATTGAAAATTCTTCCTTTAGAAATTGTTTGGAAGAACTTTTAAATAATGTTATATATGTTCACAAATTGAACACCATTCCCTTCTCCCCAATCTCCCCATAGTTGAAACTAGGCTATTACAACTATCATGACTGCCTTGATAATAATGATAATTTTATTATAAAAGGATAAAAATATTACTGATGAGCATCAGATCTCAAGTACTTACCAATTGGCCTTTATTCATTCATTCTTTCATTGATTGTGTATTTGTAGAAGAAATAAACAGTTTATTAAAGATACTAGTACAGTATAATTATGATGAGAAAGCTAGTGATATACAGAGACTATATGATGAGTTATTGTCTATAATAGATACTAGTATAGATGATATCTGGTGTAATACAGGACAGTCTACTGATACTGTAAGTATAATTATGATGAGAAAGCTAGTGATATACAGAGACTATATGATGAGTTATTGTCTATAATAGATACTAGTATAGATGATATCTGGTGTAATACAGGACAGTCTACTGATACTGTAAGTATAATTATGATGAGAAAGCTAGTGATATACAGAGACTATATGATGAGTTATTGTCTATAATAGATACTAGTATAGATGATATCTGGTGTAATACAGGACAGTCTACTGATACTGTAAGTATAATTATGATGAGAAAGCTAGTGATATACAGAGACTATATGATGAGTTATTGTGTATAATAGATACTAGTATTGATGATATCTGGTGTAATACAGGACAGTCTACTGATACTGTAAGTATAACTATGATGAGAAAGCTAGTGATATACAGAGACTATATGATGATTTATTGTCTATAATAGATACTAGTATAGATGATATCTGGTGTAAGACAGGACAGTCTACTGATACTGTAAGTATAATTATGATAAGAAAGCTAGTGATATACAGAGACTATATGATGAGTTATTGTCTACAGTAGATACTAGTATAGATGATATCTGGTGTAATACAGGACAGTCTACTGATACTGTAAGTATAATTATGATGAGAAAGCTAGTGATATACAGAGACTATATGATGAGTTATTGTCTATAATAGATACTAGTATAGATGATATCTGGTGTAATACAGGACAGTCTACTGATACTGTAAGTATAATTATGATGAGAAAGCTAGTGATATACAGAGACTATATGATGAGTTATTGTCTATAATAGATACTAGTATAGATGATATCTGGTGTAATACAGGACAGTCTACTGATACTGTAAGTATAATTATGATGAGAAAGCTAGTGATATACAGAGACTATATGATGAGTTATTGTCTATAATAGATACTAGTATAGATGATATCTGGTGTAATACAGGACAGTCTACTGATACTGTAAGTATAATTATGATGAGAAAGCTAGTGATATACAGAGACTATATGATGAGTTATTGTCTATAATAGATACTAGTATACATGATATCTGGTGTAATACAGGACAGTCTACTGATACTGTAAGTATAATTATGATGAGAAAGCTAGTGATATACAGAGACTATATGATGAGTTATTGTCTATAATAGATACTAGTATTGATGATATCTGGTGTAATACAGGACAGTCTACTGATACTGTAAGTATAATTATGATAAGAAAGTGATATACAGAGACTATATGATGAGTTATTGTCTATAATACTGTAAGGCTACAAATTATTGCGAGATAGAAATTAATGCGTTAAATGCGACCTATCCGCGATCGCATTAATTTGTATCCGCATTTTAAAATACATATTTGCAAGTGAATTATATGGACAAATGGTAATATAGGTCAAGTATTTAAATTGAGACCGGGTTGGATTAAGTAATTAGGTAATCTCTAAATTTGAAGCTGATTAGTAATCAAACTCGTTGATCATGGCTTGAGTTTTAATGAAAAGAACCCTTAATTGATAAGATTAGAGGTGAATACAGCACCAGCCGTCAAACTTCCATTTTCTTTTTTTTATGATATTAAATTATGCGACACCTATCGCGGATCGCATTAATTTGTACTCGCATTTTAGTCTGTATACCCCATGTCGCATTAATTAGTTGACGCATTAATTTCTAGCCTTACAGTAGATACTAGTATATATGATATCTGGTGTAATACAGGACAGTCTACTGATACTGTAAGTATAATTATGATGAGAAAGCTAGTGATATACAGAGACTATATGATGAGTTATTGTGTATAATAGATACTAGTATAGATGATATCTGGTGTAATACAGGACAGTCTACTGATACTGTAAGTATAATTATGATGAGAAAGCTAGTGATATACAGAGACTATATGATGAGTTATTGTCTATAATAGATACTAGTATAGATGATATCTGGTGTAATACAGGACAGTCTACTGATACTGTAAGTATAATTATGATAAGAAAGCTAGTGATATACAGAGACTATATGATGAGTTATTGTCTATAATAGATACTAGTATTGATGATATCTGGTGTAATACAGGACAATCTACTGATACTGTAAGTATAATTATGTTGAGAAAGCTAGTGATATACAGAGACTATATGATGAGTTATTGTCTATAATAGATACTAGTATAGATGATATCTGGTGTAATACAGGACAATCTACTGATACTGTAAGTATAATTATAATGAGAAAGCTAGTGATATACAGAGACTATATGATGAGTTATTGTGTATAATAGATACAGTCAAACTTGGTCCAACGGTCACCTGTATTCAGCACCACCCTTTAATCAAAGGCCACCCAAATTACATCCCATGCAATTTTCAACCAAATTTACCTCTATTCAACACCACCCTCTTGACGCGGCCAGCGGTCACCCTTTTCTTGACAGTAAACAAGTGTCACCCTGCAATCAGCGGTCATTTTCCTTAATCCTTGTTAATCCCATTAATTAAACTAACAGTTAATTACTGCCAAACAGATTAAACTTGGTCTATAATCCTTGAATGTTACTCATACACTGATATAATTAGGCCTAATGTTGTAAATGATTATCAAAATAAGTAATGAAATATTCAAAAGTGTATAAGAGACTTGTCTAAAATAATATTTTTATATAGGACATCGCTAATGCTATTTAAATTGCTATTCCTGTTTTTCTTTAGTGCATGTACATATAGTTACAAATTACAAACTTATCATTCTAAACTAGGTTTGCCGTACATGTACCTCTATTTAGCACCACCCCTTAGTAAGCAGCCACTTTTAAGCATTCCCTTGACTGGCTGCTTAATACAAGTTATACTGTACTAGTATAGATGATATCTGGTGTAATACAGGACAATCTACTGATACTGTAAGTATAATTATGTTGAGAAAGCTAGTGATATACAGAGACTATATGATGAGTTATTGTCTATAATAGATACTAGTATAGATGATATCTGGTGTAATACAGGACAGTCTACTGATACTGTAAGTATAATTATGATAAGAAAGCTAGTGATATACAGAGACTATATGATGAGTTATTGTCTATAATAGATACTAGTATAGATGATATCTGGTGTAATACAGGACAATCTACTGATACTGTAAGTATAATTATGATGAGAAAGCTAGTGATATACAGAGACTATATGATGAGTTATTGTGTATAATAGATAATAGTATAGATGATATCTGGTGTAATACAGGACAGTCTACTGATACTGTAAGTATAATTATGATGAGAAAGCTAGTGATATACAGAGACTATATGATGAGTTATTGTCTATAATAGATACTAGTATTGATGATATCTGGTGTAATACAGGACAGTCTACTGATACTGTAAGTATAATTATGATGAGAAAGCTAGTGATATACAGAGACTATATGATGAGTTATTGTCTATAATAGATACTAGTATAGATGATATCTGGTGTAATACAGGACAGTCTACTGATACTGTAAGTATAATTATAATAAGAAAGCTAGTGATATACAGAGACTATATGATGAGTTATTGTGTATAATAGATACTAGTATAGATGATATCTGGTGTAATACAGGACAATCTACTGATACTGTAAGTATAATTATGATGAGAAAGCTAGTGATATACAGAGACTATATGATGAGTTATTGTCTATAATAGATACTAGTATAGATGATATCTGGTGTAATACAGGACAATCTACTGATACTGTAAGTGTATGCTGCAGGTGCTCTTTTTCTGTCCTTATAGCTCTGGGTCCACAATTGGGTTGTGATTGAATAGAAACCACAGTTTTAATGAATACTAGAATATTGAGTAGAATGTGATGAGATTCCAAATAAGTTTGGATTTCACTATTTTCTATAATTTTTATAAATGATTTGGATTCTACAATCTTGATTGCAATCTATCTGCACATTTTTGTTCCTTAAAATACTCTGGAACATTATTCCTTAAGTTAGTTGAGAGGTTCATGTAATCGCTACTTGCTTATAGAGTAGAGTTTAAAATAAGAATTAAATATTTATAATTATAGGTACTAGGACCGAATACAACAGCTAATTCTATAGCACAAGCTGTTCAGTCTGGTAGACAAACTACAAGTTCTACTGGTGAAAAATTAGGTAGGTATCTTTACTTCTATTATTAATACTGAAATATTGGTTTCTTATTACACTTGGCTATTTGGAATTTTTTTAAATCCTTTGTACTTGCAATGCATTTATTGAATTCGTAGTTGACTGTCTTTATCCATTGTCTTTGAAGCTAATTCACAACAAGTTTGCTAAGAAAAAAATACAGTATGTGGCTTATATGTTGCCATTGATGTAATACATTGGGGAGCCTTATATTGTATTATTATATATATCTACTCACTACTGTTATTTCAGACCCAGTGTTGGTAGTACCTCCACAATATAAAAAAGATATAAGATGGAAATTACACATGGTACAATCAGCTGATTCTTGATATTAACTATCTTAGTGTTGTTATTCGAACAGTGCTATACTTATTGTATGATATAAACCACATCTGTGGTTTGATAATTCTTCTGTGTTGATCAGTCATGTCTTATTCCAGCTCCAAAAATATCTGACTAGGCCTATGACATTCTTAATATACAAATAGTTATAAAGCATTCATTGTGGATCACATTCAAGATGAAATTGGTAACAGATCTAAATATTTCCTCAATTCATCAGTAATAGCACAACATCATCCTTGATGTATGTGTTCTTTAAAATTGCTCATGAAAGTTCCACTAGTCAAACTGATAATGCAATAACAGCACTCTACTATGTATGATAGTATTTTTGAATGGCTTTAAGGGAAGTAATCATGTTAAGAAAGGACGTTACCAGACCACACAGAATACGTGCAAATCTGTTGCTAGATAACAAAATATATTAAGCTGATGAAAAAGAATTTACTGAAAAAAACAAAAAAATGTGCTTTTATTTGACACAGTTATATGGAAATATGTTTATGAAATACATGATATGTTATATGATACACAGTGGTATGTTATTCTTGGTTTGTATAAAAAGAACAAGTAACTAAAACATGGCACTAAATATTAGGTTTGTATTTTGAAAAGTCCTATAGCTAGTTGTTCTATTTTGATATGACTTGCCAGCATAATTTGTTATCATTCTTAACTTGCACAGCAAAATCGGAGGACTGTTTTTTGTTTGTTAAAAGAAATATACTGTTGTCAGGTTTTCTTTGTTTTCCAAAGGGAACTAAAAGTTGTTCCTTTGTCAAATAAATGTTTATACCACACTAAGTTAAAGTGGCTTTGGTTTTGTTATCTGTGAGCATTTAAAGCACAAAGCATAATTTTGCGTTAAAACAATGTTTTCTGAGCAAAAGTCGAGCTTTAATTTGTGTCAAAAGCGAGGTCAGCAAGAGTTTCAATGACGTCATTTCGTTCCATCTGAGTCAGCAAGTCTGTGAGTAATTCCAGTGTAACTTCTGGTTGTCTTGAGCACCAGATATGAAGAACGGCACCACAAGGATTGTGAGAATTTTTAAATCTTACAATATCAACTTCATAAACTGTTAATCCTAGCAAACCTGAATAAATAAAGATAAACTTGAATTAAATAGTGTTTATTTCATGGGAAAATCTTGGTTGGGAACTGGGGAGGAATGCTTATTGGATTATATTTTAAAATGAATCAAATTACATCAGTGGACTTTCATAGCTTCTGTGAGGAGAGTTTGATTCAAAAACATTTTCAAACCAAAAAATTATAGCCTTGACATCAATGTGTATCAATAGCCACATTTGAAAGTTAAAATTTCGACTGAATCTTAGTGAAAGTATGCCTTATATAGATTACATATTATAGAAATAGTGAGTCATTTCTAGTATGGCTCCTGAACAGTATTTAGGTATAGCCTATTCAAGTCCAAAGTCAATTCTGGAATTTTCGACTGTTTTCCCCTAAATTTATTCTTACCTGCTAACTCTGTCCAGTCGTGACCCAGGGGATTGGGAGGGTTTAGAAAGTCACAGATTGTAGTAAAGACATGGTTAGGTAACTCTAGGATGTGACTTTCTCGAAGATTCTTCTCCCGAGATTCACCAACTGATTGATTCGATAGAATCACTTCTTTCTGATTATTATTATCAACTGGAATCATCTGAATAGTAAAATTAAAGATTAATCGTAAGGGGGCAAATTGTGCAAAACTCATTCTCAAGGGTGATGGGGCAGAATTCAAGGCCTTGGGTTTGTCTGCACCTGTCTATATAAAGCAATTTTGATGTTACTGGCCCTTACAACATACAAGTAGTTTCTTGTTATATCTTAAAAATGAGATATATCATTGCTTCAGTCATAAATACCAAAATGCCCCCTCCACTCCGTTCCTACGGTCCTGAAGATACGGAACAAACCTTGATTTGCCTTCTATATACCTATTTATATTACCATCTGGTATCTGCCCTCGGAATCGTTCTGGCTTCTTTATCTGTCTTTAGATCAATTGTTTAGATCCTAATGTTATCTAGCGTTGTCTGTGCTTGCTTCTGTAAGAATACAAGTCTACAACATGCTTATCCTTCTCAAGCCTCTGATAACTACTTTATTTACAGTTGTAGGCTGGAGCAGGGTCAGAAAATCTAGACCCGGCCATGCTAGGAATACAAAATGACTAGATCTTACCTGATTTAAGCTCAGTTTGATTTTTCTGCCACAACAAAGAAATTCAGATTTACAGTGATTAAGATTACTGAGATCAGTTGTATTACTGGTAGTAATTGGTAGTAGATGATTCTGAAATAGATAAAATCTTTATTAAAGACGATATCAGGCGAGATATAAAAATGAGAGGAATAGAGGTTAGGTGAATCCAAAATCCACAACCATCATCACCATCATCAAATCACATGATGGTACAAATTTACTGAAGCTTTAAATTTCAGTTTCTGTACCCACGCCCGCCACCTCTTATTCGAAGTAAATGTAAATTAGTAACCACCAACTCACCTACCTCAATCACGCTCTCCTCTCCCCCCTAAATATGTCTCTGGCACTAACCCAGCGATCATTTCTAGATGCGAAAAGGAGCTTTAAATTGCTGGGTTTTTTGGGGGTTTTTTTTGGGGACCTTTGACACTATCGATTGACCTTCATAACTTCAATTCTTTTCAAATCTCAATCAATTACCTTATTATAAAGAGGACATTTACAAAAACATTAGATTATCGGAAGAGAAAAAAAATTGAGTGTACGTCCTATATTCTCTGCACTCGATAAATTATCCAATACTTGAGAAGATATGAATAAATCAAATGCTTAGAATAATATGACCATATGGTGTACTCTCAAGTTACTATAAACCTCTATCATATTACATGTATTAAGATTATATTGTATAATATTAGACACATTTTAAAGGGATATGTTCACCATTCTTTCGACCAATAAAATTTTAGTCTTAGAACCTTGAATGTGTTAGCTTATCTGATCTTTAATAATGTTCTCGAATAATAATCTAACTTTCTTACTCTCATAATTATCAGCGTTTGAAAGTCAAAAATACGACTCGCCGTTTAGTAACACTATGCCTTGTATAGATTTCAGAAAACACATTTACAGAAAATGAAAGATAACTGTTAACGTACCGATATACTAACAGGAATTCTGCGATTGTTTGGCATTTCTAGTAAATAAATCTGAAGGCTATTTACATATATTTAATTAGGCCTAAGTCGACAATCGAAAATGCTGAACATTGCCCTTTAAAGGAATGCAGGTCTCTGAAGGGATATGGTTTGTTGGTCATGACAATCATTAAATGCCTTAAAATAACTTCAAGCTAGGCATTTTTTTAAAGGATTCAAGGTTAAAAAAAAGGACTTGTCCCGGACACACAACCCGAAAAATTGATTTCAGATTGTGTCTGAACCTTGATGGGATATATCTCTTTATATTTCTCACGTAATAAATTGTTAAGGCGATCCTGTTATCTATAAATAGGGCACAGATAAAATAGATCTCGCCTATTGTAGACAATACAGGCGTTTGTTTGATTACGATCAAATTTCCTCTATATTTTTAAATCCCTCGGCAATTATTTTCTTATGTGTAGCCTACATGGTGAAATTTAAAGTTGGGTTTTATTTTTAAATTGAATACAAACAGACTTTAAAAATAAAAAGTGAATATATAGGACTAAACTTCAAAAGTATATTGTTAATCTGAGAATGTCTTTAAAACGTTGTAACTATGAACATTTTTTAATTAAATAGAAACAGAATTCCCTACCGAAAATATCAACCGAAAATTTTCAAATTTTAACAACGATTGTCCTCTGTAAATCAAAATTTCCATGTTACTCATTTATAACTATCAGTATCAATATCGTTACGAAACCAGCTCCCTCTACTCCCTCCCCTTTTTTTCATCCGCCACTGCCCATTTCCAGAGAGGCTCTGCGGCCCCTGGAAGCTGACATTCATATTAAAATGTTCGTTTAAATTCGATTGACCGAATAAAAGAAGTTAACAAACAGAAGTAGTGCAAGAAAATTTACCAGTGAAGAGAACCACAATACAGAGATGTCTTGAAGAGACTTAGCCATCCAGTACCCCCCCCCCCCCCCCCCCCCCAATATGAAATTGCTTCCTACGGGCCTGCAGTAGCGTAACGAGAACATTTCTGCATGGTGCCATAATACACCACTGTACCCATTAGCCCTGTACGTATCTCGTGTAATAAATGTATAGCTCTAGCCTGCCAACTAGGACAAATCTAAATGTGTAGTCCGTTCCGACTGTATCCGCTTTAGAAGCTCTTTCTTATACAGACAATGCATGACCAGAAAAACTAAATATAGAGGAGTTTTATAGTGTAAAATAATCTAGGGTAGTACAGCCGGTCAATTTTCCTTGAATTAAGACGAAGATCCGGTTATAGAAAAACAAATAAACTCTGATTAGTTCTCTCACGACCAGGAAAAGTCTGTTTATTTGCTCACTTTGAGTCAAGTCCAACTGTCCCAGATAACTCAACCATCATATTATGTCTTGACATCCAGTAGTCAGTGTATCAACTAGAACCAGGACTTCATGGCAGCGCCAGAAGGGGCACTGAAGGAAAAAATTTCGGGGGGAGGGGGTGAAGCCCTAAAAAAGTCTATGGGAATATCAACCTCGACTATTTATCAATCAGCCCCCTATTTGCATTCCAGTTTCAAGGGACTGGCACCACCACCATTTTATTTCCATGGTGGGTCACCACTAGGATTTTATTTCCATGGTGGGGTCGCCATCTATGGTTGAGCTGCTGTCAGGATTTTAAGTTACCAGAAAATCGACAATCTTAATTGATAAGTACAGTGTTGTAGAGGTTTGTTACATTTCTCGGAGAGATAGCAGGGCAATAGACACTCACCACAATTCATATACATATAATCATCTCACATTTCAAACCGAGAGTTACAATTGGGGTCGCTCATCAGGAGGTTTATATAGTGACTCATATCAGATAGTTGAATAATCCATCCTACATCCGGAAACTTAAATAAGGTTCTCAGTACTTACCGTGTCCTTGCCATCATGGGGTGGTGGAAGGTGACACAATACTCCTAGTGATAAGGAACACATCTTGAAGTCTTGCTTAACGATGGTATTGAGACATTGCCAAATGGCGATCACTACTGGTGAAATACGGTTCTTAACTTCGTCACGAACCACAATTTTGATCAGATCATATAATCCAGTTTGTTCATCTTTAATTAGTTCAAGCTGATAGCAGATCTTACCCCGATACGTTAGGACGGCTTTACTTTTACACACGTTGGGATAGGAGTCATTATGCATCAACGATTCGTCAAAAGACACACAAACACAAATAAGGCGCGAAAACAATTCTTGTGGAAAATATGGTTGGCACTTAATATGAAGAATCTGGTCGTCTGGACGCTCCATCCAGCATCGGCTGTTACAAGGAAGCACTTCCGGTAAACACGAAGGAATGAGAAACGATATTGAATTTAAATCCTCGTTTAACAGACTAGATGAGATTTTACAGATCAGGTTAAACCGAGCTAAAGCTTCTATAACATGTTCTTTTACATTACCCTGTCGGTGGTCTTCAAAAATATGATGGAAGAGCTGCATGGAGCAGATACCATGATCTTCCAAAACAGACCAGTCCGCGACTAGATTCGAGGATCTTTCACTGATCCGTGGAATATTAATGATATGACTAATAATGTTCAATAAAGCTTTTGGATCAAATATAATGAGGTTGTATTGGTTCGTATCGTCACAACGAAACATCGCTTCTCCGGTTCTCTGAAAGAACTTCAACATTTCGGCAAACTCCTGGTCGGTTTTAAACCAAAGTCCCATTTCTCTACATAACTTCACTACATTATCGAATGTATCGTACAGTGTATTATGAGCTCTATAATGCTCAATTATATTGAAAAAGAAAAAGAATTTCACTGGAAACTGCTTCCGGAAAGTTAGATTGGAGGTCTGCTTTGTTATCATCTCCCGGAGATTTTTATGATCTGTGTCATGGATGTTCCGACTGGAATTCTCTACTGGAAATAAAGGAGTATCGTCATGGTTCCACACTAACATGTTTTGGTAACACCGAGGCAGCTGCCGTTTAAATTCTTTAGCAATTTCTTCAATCTTACACTTTGAGAGTTTGGGATCGTCTCGTCGTGTTCCGACCAAGAATACACGTGTTTCTGGAAACTGATTATGCAGTCGAATGGATTGAAGCCATTGGATGACATCCTGGTATATCTTTCTGAAGTCAACAGCAGCATCAACTAAACTAAACACCAGAATATAAACACATTGGCCAGTCATATACACATGATGTGCATCATAATACAATGGATGACCAGCAAAATCCCTAACCACAAGTTTCAGCCGCGGCGATTTCGTACGAGCACTGATCACTTTGCTTGGATGATTCACACTTGTGTTTTCTTTCACTTTCTTTGATGCTTTCAAATATGCAAGGAATTCTAATTCTAACACAATGCAAATAACTACTAACACTCGCGATATGCTCACAGATAGTTTCCAGCCGTATAACATGGCCAAAATTGCTCCTGGTATAAGACCAATTAGGTGACGAAATAGCCTCCGACCACGCGTACTTGAAGACATTGCTGATAAATATACATTTAAGATACAATAAAAGTTCTGTCCAATCTTTAAACCGACATTATGAAGGACGCCGTTGCAGATAGCAAGAGATAGAGTAATTCCCAAAATAGGTTCACATGCACAGAACAACACAAGAAATGTGGCTAAGACTGTAAGAACTCTGCTATTCCAAAAATTATGAAGCACTAGACCAACAAGACATCCCGTAAGAAGAAGAAGTACTCCAGGATCACTTAAAGGGCATTTAATCAAATATATTTCTGGTTCCGGAGGATCACACAAACAGAAATAGCACATTAATCCTACTCCTAAAGATAATCCTAGAAACACACTTTCAAATAGCTCTAGAGCTAGTACATATACAAATAGGATGACTGTTGTTAACACTAAAGACCAATTCTGCTCGGATTCTGATTTCAAATTCCATCTGAGCCAAGCCGTTGTAAGCACAACAAGGTGGCGAATCCCAACAGCTATTCCAGGACCTTCAGTTAATCCAAAGGTATAGCTTGAAACACCGAAAATTAAAGATGATAATATTCCGAACCAGGGAATCCAATGCCTCTGGTGCACAGTAGAGCTCAATATAAAGAAACACAATGCAAGTATGGTAATAAGACCAATCTTGCTACAAACGATCAAAGGAGCTAATTTATGTTTCGTGGCTTTATTTTCGGTTTTCTCCAAGCGTATCATTACATGTTTTCCCAGAATTTCATCATATTCATTAGCATTCGCTTTTCGGATATCCAACTTGCACCACGGATGAGAAAGGTTGGGTTCGAGTCCAGTAGTATCAACAAGTTCATGATCAACACCGACTGTGCTCTCTTCGTGTTCGTTGAATGGGTCATTTGAAAGAAGTTTTCGAAGACTTGTTTTCCCCTGTCGTTCTCGGCCAACAATATTCAGCACCAGTCTGTAAGAGGAGTCTTTATCGTGATTGATGGCCTCTTGTTCAGCTCTCCGACCTTCAGGTCCAGTGATGAAGGCCATACCAGGAGTCAGACTCATCTGATAAATGGCTTTTTGTTCTGCTGCCTGCATCTTTCATTATTACTGCTGAAAAAGATAAAAACGTCTTTTTATAATATGCAATGATTCTTTTATGGCAATGTTCATTAAGGGAGGCGTTCATCATCATTCTGTTCGACCAATCATATCGTCACAGAAACTGGAATTTCTGGATGAGGTATATTATATTTGAATGGATTTTGCGAATTGCCACTACCAACGACTACTTAGTTTGCGATATAAGCAGCTGCTGGAAGCGAACGTTAACTTGTCATCTACCAACCAAGTGAATTTCCTGCAGTTCTTGTACTTCTGAAAACTATTTAGATTAACATGATTGTATTCAAGTCCCAAATCAATTCCCGAATGGTCTTGCGATCTGAAGACCGTATCCGGTAAGAAATATTACACCATACTTAGATATTCAGTGCAATCCAGTGAACCATCATTGTGAAATTTGAAAGTTCGCGTATTTTACATTTCAAAATCATTTTAGTTCATCTATGTCAAATACTGTATACATTAAACTAAAAATCTTACACAATGGCAAACAAATTGAGTTTAATGTCCTCCTTTTATGCGACCGTTTTGGGCAGAGAGAAATATATTGCATGTTGGGCAAGTTCCTTCTTTTGTGTTTTATTTTCAACCCCTTATTGCTGCATGGGATTTTAAATTCAACATTTAACACTAGAGTTGAAATTCATGCCCTACTTTTCTGCGCCTGTTGGTACAAAAGAAATCATACATGATGATGTAAAGAGAAACATTTTTCCAGATAAGTGACATATATTCCATATTCCTCTCTTTAGTTTTCAGTACATGGGATTCAATATTCGAGCCCCGGTTTGAAATTTGATCTAACATCTATCTATAATGCGTTTTAAAAATGGACATTAAAAACTTAATATAGCCTACCTAACAGTCCCTTGAAGTCTAGGGTTATAAAAGTATTATTACCCTTGTCAGATTGTTAGTCTATATAGTTGACATTTGCTGGTATAGCATAATAAATCATCTCGACCTCAATTCAAATGACCCCGAAACTTCACAGCAATTTGTAGATATTGAATGAATCATTGAAGAAAAATTTAAGTTTGTACTCGGTTATCTTCGAGCTGCACACACTTTATAGTATGATAAAATTCAGAAATAGTAAAGTTTCCATACCCACATAGCCGAAGGAGACAGGTGGCAATGGGGCAGCTGCCCCTCCCCCAAATATTATCTTTTCGGGCAAAGAGTCGTGGGCCCCTACGGCTAATCGGCTATGCATACCCATCATTATTACGAAATAGATCAGAAGGCTAACAATACCGGGAAGTTGTCCCCACTCCCTTAAAATACTTACTCTTGCCCAACTATGCATGCAATCTCAAGTGCAGTAGGTTCACATGACATAATATACCCCACTGTAACTATAATACATTTGAAGATTTTTGTGATAAAAACATGTCTTACCTTCTCGTCTGTGTCTAAGATCTATGATATCGTCTGTTTGTATCCTATTGTTGTCACTAACAGACACGCGAGGACTGATATTATGTTGAAATGGTGGAAAATCCTGACGCGTAAATATTCTATTTTTATCACCAGAATTTACATAAAGTGCTTATTAAAGAGATGTTGTCCCCTGAAACGCAAAAATATCACTCCAAACTCGAAAGACAATAGCAGCTTGGAAATTCAGACTGTGGCCACTATCATCATGTTCCTTTATAGACGATTTAAATGGACCCCAGCAGCTCTCCCCTTCCACTTCCACCACCTTTTGTTACAAAGTTGTTGTCATGGTGTTATTAGTTCTTAAGTGTCTGATACCGGGAGCCCCCTCCCAATCGCTCCTATTATAATGATGATAACGGAATTAAACATATTATTTAATATTAAAAGTCCATTCAACCAACTCCACATACCATAGATAGCTTTTAAATTTGTTGTTACGTACGTTAACAATATATTATAATTGCGATAATGTAGGCTTAAAAGTACATTTGTAGCTCTATTTAGTCTTTATAGAGATTGGGAAATGTATATGTAGGGTTGTTTGAACTAAGTGTACTTAGGGGAGAAAACTTGTAAGGTTTGGGGTTTTTTTTGCACCATGCGTATTTCCTGTTTGAAGTTTGTGTTTCCTGAAATCACAAACAAAAACCACTATATTACGACGTCGATATATTATGTATTAAAGAGTAAAACATTGCAGCTATGAATGGTATTTGCGAGAGTGACGTCACAATCTGTCAAGTTGCCGGATTTTCAGAAACCACTGAGGTCAGAATGGTGGATATATTATAACAATCGTATATACGTCGGCCATTTTCTATCAATAATAAATAAAAAATGGCCGACGTAAATACGATTGATATTATAAGTGTTCACAATACACATGCATGTACTTAATCTTTAGAAATTCTCAAACCTGAGTCTGCTACGTAAATATGTGTATTTAAAGGGGTGACGTATGCTTTCATCACCAGCTATATATATAATGTAAACCAATGTCACGATATTGTAACACTAGCCATGTTGACATCAGAAACTTGGACATATGGGAGTGGTTTATTTTAGGTACAAATCTCTTGAATACACAAATTGATAGGTAAACAGGACATCGTGTAATATAGGCTATTATTGTATTATTTCAAAGACACTGTAGGCCTTCGAACTACAGGTAATTCGAAGAGATAGCTATAATAGGGGTTTTTCTGGTCTTTGTATAGTTTCTGAGTATAAAAGCTCTATTACCATCCTCATATCAGGGGCGGATCCAGGATTTAGCGAAAGGTGGGGGGGGGGGGGGGGGGGGAGGGCTCTGAAATATAACATGCTTCAAATTCAACAGCCGGGATGAGCGAGAATTTTTTAGAGGGTTCTGAAGTTCTGACATAGGTCGGCCAAAAATAGGGGGGGGGGGGGGGAGTGACTCAGGCCCCCCTACCCCCATGGATGCGCCCTTCTATATTATCAGTTTGAATTCCGTGGTTCAATTTATTCTAGAAATTATCAGATATGGGACATAAAAAGCATAACTATGTTATTCAATCCCTTATAACTTTCACATTTAATCATTTAGCTGGGGGTACTGGTGGGGTTATAGAATGTTTGTGGTTATAAATCATTTATTAACGAGTTAGTAAAATATCACCCACAATAGAATGAACAGGAGTCCTGATATCAACCACCAAACAGTTCTCATCAACACCAGGCTCTTCAAGGGTAGATAACTGTGATTTTAACATCGACGCAGGCATAAAATGTCTTTGTCTAGATTTTAGTCTCTCTAGAAGAATTTCCTCATCTCCTTTCAGGAATATCAATTTAAAATCTGTGTCAGAAGCGCTGGAATTATCTGGGTTTCCCGACTTTAGAATATTTCTGTAGGATTTCTTTAAAGCTGAACATGTTACTACCACTGTTTCATTCTTTCTGAATTTCCTTCAATGAAAAACAATCTAATCTGATAAAAGCTCAATAAAAATATTTTTGTGATCATGTAAGTCGCATCGATTAGGATAGACCTACTAAGTAGGTTTTTGAACCTACACTATAAATATACAGCATGATAACGAATAAGGTCTAAGCCCTATATTAGTTTAACCAATATTATAATATAATACTTACTCTGTGATATAATCGTGAATTGCTGTTAACCATGGAATTCTGTCCTGCAATAGATGCAAAATCAAGATCGTATCTAAGAAAGACCTTTTACAAATGTTTGGAAATCAATTTTCAGATTTTGCAGTACAGAATCATTCAATTGAACCAACCCTGGTTCGAAACTACGACCATGACCAGCCCGACAAATCTAACCTAGACCAGTTCCTCCCCGATATTCGGACCATGGCGGATCCCCCCGGGGCCCCCTTCCCCTATTTTTGAAGCGATGTTAGAAGCAGTAAAACCTCCACGTAGAAACATAATCATCTATACCTGGTCTGTTAGAGGAATTCCGCTCGCCATTTTAGTTTTATTTTCCTCGGAATGGAAACTGTCGGCATCTCGAAATTCACAATTTAACTGAAATGACATGGTGTAGGCGAAGTGATGATAATGGCAAGTTAATATTCCATATTCTGGCAATGGCAAAATGGAATTTTAATTCCGCATTTTCAATATTTTCTCATCTTTGGGAATTAAAAAATCTATAATGAATAAATAACAGAAAAACTCACCCTTTCAGAAAGACTAGTTCCAACTGATGTCCTGGAATTATAATAATTATTAGAAATAAAAATAAATATTTATCCTGATGCTGAACATATAGAAATGAAATAGTGTTTTACGTCCTACTTTTCTGCACCTGATTAGGCTAATAAACGCTATGCCATCATTACAATAAGGGACATGGAATGGGGTATACATGTACATATTATTACAGGTAAGATAATATTGGTTAATTTACTAATGATTGATTAAATGGGAGATAACTGCACAAAGCTTGATAAAAACAAAGTCAGACAACAATAATTGAATCTAGCTGTAGCGGCTGTCCTGTCGGCTCCAGGCTGTCATCTGTCAATATACTTCGATTGATAAAGCATATCTCGTTTAAAGAAACAATTTGGAATGGAACAATGATTACCAATGCTATATCTAGTTTGTACATTTTTCAAATTCTAAAAATATGTAAAAAATCTTACTTTCCACACCCACACACGCCCATGATGACGTAAATCATTCTGAATCAAAACCAGATGGTGGAATCAAACTACGGAATAAAACTTCCAAATTACTCACTTCTCCTTTCTGCTAAGCGAAAATCTGACTAACTGAAAAAATTATTTTATCAGTCATTCTTATTATATAGATATATATAAAATGAATAAACGTACGTGTATTATCTCATAATTGCAACATGATGCGTCAGTCTAATTTTTATCAGGTTTAAAAAGTGTTATTATAACGTGCTAATTGTTACTCATATTGGCCTACACTTACTAAAATATCAAGAAACACCTATTATTAATATATATAGCGGCAAGATGAAAGGGGTGTGTTATAATGACCGGGCACCTGTTAATAACTAGTCACGTGACCTACACTACCGCCACCTAACGTCAGTTATTATCATTATTGAATTTTGGATGCCTCCATAGCGTTACTTTATCAATTTACAGGCCGTTTTTTTTCGTGTGATTTCCCTGTAAACCGGAGACAATGTCTATGTTCCGGAAAAAAACTAGCAAGACTGACCTGCAAACGGAATATTCCTGCAGTATCCGATTTCTCGACGATTCAGATCCAATAAACTTGTCGTTCAAGGTAAGAAATTGTTGTGTTTTTGCAAATATATCTGCTTTGTCAGACGAATGGAGAGAAGCCGGTGTGGAGCAAGCCGGTTTGTTTACAGTTTATAAACAGCTTATCTCGTTATCTCTGAGAGCTGTGATTATTTTTATCAGTACATTGTTGTTATTGGCTTAACAAAGATTTTAAATAATCTTTAATTAAATGGATTTCAAGTTTGACATGGGCCTGACACAAACACAACAAATTGCAACTGCATGGCTACGGAACAACTCTCAAACTCACAGCATGTGTAGACTTCAATCTTCATTACTACAAATAGAATACAACTCGCTGCCCTTGCCAGCACTCAGCGGAAGTTGTGGAATTGCATATATCACTTACATTTGCCATTTGTTTTTGGCTTGAGTGTGAGTAATGTGAAAAGATCTATATTAATATTAGGATGAGAAAAGTATAGGCCCAATGTATTTTCCATCCATAAAAATCATTAAACCAATAATACAGCATATACAGTTTCAATCTTATAAACATCACATTACGTTACATTTCACATGCAATTTTCATTTCTTTGTAGACCATTATTATGACATTTCATTTTCAGATTAACAACATTCCTGATTTTACAAATCATTTCTTTTATAGCCTGTAGGCCTATGAATTTTGTTCATAAATCTTAGCAACTGAAAGACCCACCATTGCTTAAATAATGGGCTATAGATTTCATTGCTAAAACATTTGATAGACCCAGTACTTACAATTATTTATTATTGGACAGATGATAAACACTATAATAGTATCACAATAGGTGTTTATGTTTGTTGTTTATAGAATGTTCACTGACCTGAAGTCAATATTCACTACAAGCTATAGGCCTACCCTGGTCAATAACCTGTTAGTTTTTGTTGGCTGTGCAGGGCAGTGTGAAATCAATTAGATCTTGTTCTCTATAGTTGTCAATTGTGGTTGATACTCTCATTAGAACGAGGGTGTTTGAAAGGTGTTAAGCCAAAAGCTAACTCTTTATGGATTCACAACACATATTGATATTGGATTTGAATGAAGTTCATCATGAATGCATATTATTAAAGAATGAAACATCTCTGTATGCTGGGCTTCATTTTTAACTGATTGTTAGACTTTTGAAATCTAGATTTGATCAGTGGTTTCAGCAAAGTCCTGATTCAAATGGGACCTTGGCAGCCCCCTCGATCCCTATTGTAATCATCCAATCTGTTGTTCACTTGTTCAAAATGAAAACCCTGCTGTATGTGGTAAACCAAGATCTATGGTACCGTACCATAATTATTTATTTACTGGATCCTCTCTCCTCTCAGTCTCTAAACACAGTCCCCTTGTGTTTCACATTCCATGATTAATAAGGGAGTATTTTTGTGATCAGTCATCAATGCATTACCATTGCTTTTTGAGCTATATATGTATTAGGTCATGTATAATAATCTGTAGACCAATACTGAATTCTTGTGAAGATATTGAGTCTCAGGTAACAGCTGGACTGTCATGAATAATAACATAATATTAATATGACTCATTGCTAGAAATTGTCAACTATTTTCAGACCCTGGTCAATAAAACATACTTTGATAATAAAATCTTTATATTGAATAAGCTTACAAAGAAGTTTTTTAACCTTGAACTGAGCCCCAGTATCCTACTGTATCTTTCAGCTGTTTTGGGTTAGTTTCCAGAATATGGTAATTTAACAGTTTTGCTTCAGATTTGAGCTTGCATGCTTATCAAAAAGACAATTCCTACTGGAGTAAAAAGCTATCATAAATCACAATAGTGATTAGTCCAAGGTCACCTCATGTGAAGTTGATAGGTAACAACTAATATACAGCAAACCCTGAAGACCGCACACCCTGGTCCCTGAATACCGCGGTTTCCTCCGAATATAGACCAAATTTAAAATCCCAGTTAAAACACTATAATGAATCATTCATTTGTTTACCTGAAAACTACAGCACTAATTCCATCTCTGAGGTACCTGTACTATCTGTATTGTTTCAACTCTAATCAACAGTGGCAAACTTTTCCATTGAACATATGGCCATATTGCTGGTTAATTGGCATTTATAGTAGCTTTTTGGGTCTTTAAATATATGGAATTTTCTCTTTCAAAAATAAATGTTTGAAACAGTCCTAGTCCTGGGCCTGGTTCCTAGCCTTGTCCTTAAGATCAATTTTGTGTTTAAAACTCTAAGTCGACTTGAGTCTATGCCAGAATTAGTAAGGAAATATCAAGTTGAATATCAGAACCGGACTCTGAATATAGCTTTTCTTGGCGATTGAGGAAAAAACCTATTGCAAGGCAGGATAGTTAAATGTGTAATTTACTTTTAATGTATCATGTTTTTCTTGTACCGTAGTAAATATCTTAAGCCCTGTGTGAGTTTTTTGTTTAGCCCATTTTCCCATGTAAGAATAAGAGATATTATTCACTATACTATAGAGTTATATAGTGGGATATGAATTTAAACGCAAGCCATCTCATATATATATATGAAATTAATTCTAATCACATGGTCTTCCTTTCATATTTATTGAGGTGTGAAATAACGTGACCTACTTCAGTCCTTACATGTTGTTGGTAGGAAATTGAAATGAATTCGGTTTTTGAATTATTGATTATGCAATTACTTTGAGTGTTGCATTGAAAGATATTCCACAAAAATAAGCTTTCTACGTTGAATTTTGGTTTAATATTAGGATTATATTATAGGACGTGACATGGAAAACTTATTCTAGATCAAATTGTCATCTGTTGGTCTTGTAATTCCACTAAAACTAGGCATTTATAGCTAACATTTTTCAAAGGCTTTTCAATATTATTAGATGTATTATTGCTAAGTATTTCTATGACATCTGACTTGGAATTGGAATGATCTGATACACAAGTACGGTATTTGTAATTAATGAATTTTATCGTTTTGTGAGCCATTTACTCTGGTGGGCACAATTCATAAGCTCACTAACTTGATCCTGGCAATAGTAATATATCTTGAAACAGTACATCATCCCCTATCTAATATATATTGGTTGAGTCTGTTAAACATTGAACAAACTTAATTGATGAGAAAAGTATTAAATATGATTATTTGTCTTTAATATGTAATCACCATGGTAACACATTGAGAATAATATCAGGTTGCTAGACAAGATGACAGATTGCTTGATTATATTGACATTTTTATATTAAAAACTTAAACTGTATTTTATTACATATTTCAAAACTTCCAATACTGGGTATATATTTTGACTAGGTTAAGAAGGAACTGACTTCAATATTAACAGATCATAGCTAGAGTATAGACATATGGGTCATCCCTTTACAGTCATGAAGAAGAGATTAGACATTTATACTTGTTTAGGGGCTTGCTAAATAAAAATATGGTACTGGTACAACAGGTACATGGGGACAGGATAGCCTTTTGATGCTTCATGAGTCTGAGTGAGGACTCCAGTAAGGCACCAAAATAAGCTATCCTGTCCCCATGTACCTGTGACTGGTACACTATGTTATTGGAGCCAAAGTTGATAGTAGTGCCAGATCATTGTGTGGGAGATGTTTAAATTAGGATGGCCTGTTTCTGTTCATTCAATAGTAATCAATGATTCATTACTTTTCTTCTTGGCACTGGTACCTTTTTCAGTTGTCTTTTACATCCAAAATATTGTTTTGTTTTATGGGTTCTTATTTGACAATTTATAGCTCTTTTTTCAGGTAGTCATCAAAGGTTCAAAGTTTATCCAAAATATTGTTTTATTTTGGTTGTATCTGTATTTCCAGATGGTTGTCAAAGGTGCACACTTCCCTTTTATACATTCAAAACATTGTTTTATTTTGTCCCTTTTTGACTCTATTTTGCAGATGGTTGTCAAAGGTTCGCACGGATGTCTGTCTTAAATACTGAATGATAAGCAGCTTATTAAAGGTTAAAAATACTAAGTCTAATTTGTAGGAAAATATAAGTTTCTTGTTACAAGATGACTATAGTATTACAACCCACGCTCTAATATTACATTTTATTCCTCGGTCATCCTATCTATTATAGGTAAAAATACCTGAGTTTTGTTGGAGTTTTCCATTCACAGGCCTAAGTCAATATTAACACATCTTTCAATAGCTTGTTCACCTCATTATCTTTTCATTGTACATCCATTGATTTATATTGACTGGTATTTTCTCATTAAACATGAATTATGTTCTTTCCTATGTCACAGTGAAAATACATTTATAAGCTTATGTATTGTCAGATCACCTAAGCTTAGCAGATCATGTTTTATTGCAAGCTTGTTTACTATGAGCATGCTTTGAAATCAGATGAAAGTTTGAAACATCCATATCAATATCGGGTGTCTCAAAAAAAAACATTTTCTTGAGACACCCAATATATAGGTACCATTTTCACTTATGATCAAACTATTATGAATAAACTATTTTAAACCGTATTTTAAAATATATTTTTTATGTTATTTTCACGTAAAATTTTATAGTCCTTAAATTACTCTTTATAAAAAGTCATCTCTATGTTATCGTTTTATTGGTCACAAAAGATCTTTTGCTTTAATAGGCAAATATTTAATACATGAAAATTATTTTCTTTCCTTTAATTAAAAGTGGAAAATGTTGACTTTAACTCTATCCTTAACCAGAGATCTGCAGGAGACAAGAAGCAGAAGGTTTCTTACAACAATAACACTCATTGTTTTAGACATTTAATACTTGGATACTATAGTTTTATAGACCACATTGTACCAGAGTCTTTAACTAAATCCACTGATAGTCATTATTAATGAGGCTAAAACTTAATGATCTGTTTCATGTCCTTACTCTTCACATTTTATTGAGGATGCATCCTGCTGTATATGTTTTATTTATGAACCATCGGCTTATTTTACTACTTTCACTTTCATCTTGGTATCCACTATTGAGATAACAAAATATCATTTGGCAGGTGCAGATGGGTACTCAGTGGAAGTGTATGCTACATGTTGTTTATAATGTGTTTTCAGACAGATTTAAGGGATTGTAAAGAGGTTTTCTAAACTTTGTATATGTATCGGGGACATTGATAGCATCAAATTGCGCTATTTTAATTTCCATTCCAACGTCTGTGATTCGTGCAATTCCAATAAAAACTAAAGCATTTTATGACGTCACTGACAGTGATCTGCATATATATTGATAGTAGCTTCTGGTAGATCACTGTCAGTGACATCATAAAACGTGTTAGTTTTTGTGGAATTGCAAGATGTCGGAATGGAAGTTGGAATTGCCCTAATTGATGCTATCACTGTCCCCGATACACACACAAAGTTTAGAAAACCACTTTACCATCCCTTTAAAAAATAAGTTGAACATTTTAATACTAAGATCATTCTTTCTGTAGAAAGAGAGATAGAAACATTAGTTTATAAAGAAGTTTAGACATGTTTAAAAGAAACTGAATAAAACTGTGATATAAGTGAAGTGTATTTTGAAGGTTGACAAACAAGACAGTGTGTACCTCCCACTCATTATAACAGTCGACTATGTTTATAAGGTGACACATTAATATATACACCTTACAGCTATATATGTCTTTAAATAAGGTCATTAAATAGGGAAGTTAAGATTACACATGGTTAAATGAATATTCTTTCTTATTTATCTGTCATTTGCAAAGATATCCTATATTGATCAGAATATGGACCCTATAAGATTGATGTTGCAAGAACTTCAGGGGCAGATCCAGGATTTAGAGAAGGCGGGTGGGTAGGGCTCTGAAATATAACATACTTTAAATTCAACGGCACCAAAGGTGTGAGCACAAATTTTTGAAGGGTCATGACATCAGTCGGTTAAAAATAGGGGGGGGGGGGGTGAGTCGGAGGTGCGCTCCCCTTGTATCCTCCCCTGAATTTGATCCATGATAAAAGGAAGGCATAAATTGTCTGAAGAGGGCTTACTAATATAACCCTTATCAAGTGTCTTGTACATCACAGTCAGAGTGAAGATATAACTGATTACTTTGAGTGTCCAAAAAGTTCAGTAAAGCATGTCCTTCACCTATTGTTCTATACATACTACTCTAATCCACAGAGGACTGGAATGTTTTCATGCTCTAGTAACTGTGGGTTATTTCACCTTGGATATTGATATACTACTATGTATATTGTTTGTTTACTTTTACTTTAGTAAGATTATAAAATGTGAACTCTATCCATCTTGTAGTCAGAGGGTCAGCAAGCAAGGTTTAGAGGCTTATTTTTATCTTATAGGGTTTATTAAATTGAAAGTTTATGGCCCTTCATGTTTTTGGGTTGATTTCTGCATTTCAGTTTATCTGAAAGCTGCACAAATAAACTTGATGAAATATAAATTATTAATGAGAAGGGGCATAAAAGTATCTCTGAATATTAAGTGTCAGAATATTTTATTTTCAAATGACTTTTATCTTTAATTAAAATTTTATGAAAGTTAAATATTGAATTCTCATTATTAATGGTCCGTCATTTAATTTATTTTTTGCATTTTCAGCATTTTATATGAAAACTTTTTCAAACTTGATAAAAATAATTAAACTATATATCTTTAAACATTGTGTGTGTCAGAATATTCCCATCTTTGAACAAATGAATCTTTTATTAAATTTTATGGAAGTTAGATATTAGATTCACAATTAAAATCACAGATTGGAAATGAAATAACATGACATGACAGTGCTGTGCCAATAGCTCAGTGGAAACTTAACCATGATTTGAACATCAGATAGCAAACAGCCTTCAGAATCAATAATCTTGTACCTAACCAGTTGACAGTCTATTTATAGTAACATTGCTACCATTAATAATTAGTGAAACAGATGGCTTTGTTAATTAATGTATTGTAATTAATTACATTATTCACCTTGGTACCATGTACCTCATTATT
Organism: Lottia scabra; assembly: GCA_029955415.1. Lineage (NCBI taxonomy): Eukaryota > Metazoa > Mollusca > Gastropoda > Lottiidae > Lottia > Lottia scabra. The sequence continues at coordinate 12,031,297 of JARJEI010000009.1, forward strand.
GTGGTTGTGTGGTCATTATTCCATATGGTTCTGGAATTCAGGAAATCTACAATCATTGGTAATTTAGTACTGGTAGTCATGGTCTGGTCTTATATGCCAGTGATCTGGTTTTGCAAATTATCCTGGTAACAGAAAGTGGTACTGTACTAATATTAAGTAAACATAAACTGAACTGTAATATCAATTTAAGGCTGAATTTGGTCCAATTATGTGTTTTTCTATCAAAATTTTGAAATTGATAACATTTTAATGGCAAATTTATTGCTTCCATTAGTAAGATAGGCTACAATTCAACATTCTACCTGAAGCTGAAGTTTCGGTTCAAACTTTACTGATATAGTACATCAAAATGCTAGCTTCACCTAATTGAATGATAGTTTTATTTAATTTGAGTATAAAATTGATTAATATGATTAACAGTTTATGATAAATAATTAATCAGCTAGTAGAGATATTGAGTAATGATGAATAAGAGTATTGATATATATGATAGAAACCATGTAACACCTGTCAGTATACTATAATATATATAACTTTACCTGTCATAACTTGTAATATCTCACCAGTAATTTTTAATATATACTTCGATATCATGATATCATCGGACAGGATTGTCTTTTCTAGTGTGATGTAAGCTTATGGTTCAGCTGGTGCAGGGTTATCAAAGTATAATAGAATATGAAATAAGCAAAAAAGCATGGCTGCATGGAGAAAGGGGGAGATTGGGACACCTTGTCCCTGGGAAATTATCACACGCACTCACAAGAATTTGCTATTTTCTAATACCCCTTTGTAAACATTGCTCCCAGGAACTGTTGCATTTTTTCCACCTGCGTGAACTTGTGAAGTAGGATAAAGTCTGAACTCAATTGTTTTGTACTATTTTCTATTGATACCAATAGTTCAGCACCATATCATGCGCCATACCGTTACCTATTCTATTTGCACCTTTTTCTGGCTGTCATCGCTTGTTAAATGATTCTCAAATGCAGGCTGTGAATCAAAATATTTCTGGCTATCTGTTTGCGGAAACCTATATTTGATCATATTTGCATTTAATTAGATTCTATTAGATCTATTCACTTCAAGTTATTATTCATGTGTATTCAGTCTATTGTTAACAGAAGCTCTGATGTAATGTCAATCAATTGAACAGCATTTTAAAAGCATATTTAAATATCAAAACCCTTCAATTTTATACTGGTATTTGCTGTTTTGCTGTTTGATTTGCGCAGAACTGTTTTATTGAAGAACAGAAAGGGTTATTATAAATAGAACATAGCCTACTATACAAATATATTGAATTACATTAAATATTTTATTTAATACCAATTCATACCCGACCTTACATCATGAAACTATAAAATGAAAACCATTTGTTGGCCTCTGTTTTGAATTAACTGGTAATTTTAAAATAGTTTTGTAAGGTTACTCAGTTGGTTTTGTGTTACTAATATTATACTTGCTAAGGAATGGTATTTTTCTTGTGTTTTTCTAATTTCTATCAAAGATATTTGAAATTTAAGAGTGTTGAAACTTTACCACAAACCAAACATAATTCTGTGCTTAATAGTAAGTAAAGTTGGTTAATGACTTTACCAATAGTAAATGAATCAATAATCTTTGTGGTGAACTGCTTTTAAGTCCAAATTCCCTTTTGAAGGAATGTATAGTCAATCTAAATATTTGTTCAAGATAAAAACAAATAATGTACCAAAATATGAAATTTTTTGTGTACCTCTGGAAAGTCTATCATTTAAAGACTTCAAATTAACTGCCAGAAAGCAAAATTTTCTTTATTGTAGAAGCCATTGATTTCCAGAGTAACTCTCTGATTCCTTTCTCTGCTGAAAATAATATTTCACATTTTAACATTGTAAAAAAGTAGGACAAAAATCTTCTTTCCAAGCTAATATAATTAAGCTGAAGAGATGAGAAAATTGAGAAAGATTAACTACACGTCCTCTGGTAATAACACTTCAAAAATATGTAACATGACGCTAAATTACATCAAACTGGGCAATGACAGGTACAACTGTGAATAGTTTAATAGTTATTATAAATATGATTAGATTGGTAGGGAAAGACGTGGGACCCCAGGCACTGTCCTCACTCAATAAATCAATCAAAACTTTCTCTTATCCAATCAATACATCAATAGGTTATTTTACTCAATTGCTTTCTCAACAGCTGTTAGGTTTTAAAGAAAAGTTAGGCCACATATCTTAGTCATGTTGGCATGGGCTTTGTATACCATATATTCACACAAACTAGAAATTAAAATTTGGGGGAGAGCACAGTGGTATGAAATCTTAAAAGGATTTGTAAAGTGTATCTCTAAACTTTGTATGTGTATCGGGGACACTGATAGCATCAATTTGCGCCATTCCAATTTCCATTCCGACGTCTCAGGTTTCTGCAATTCCACTAAAACTAAGGCGTTTTATGCATAGATATCAATATAGCTTCCGGTAGATCACTGTCAGTGATGTCCCAGATACACATAAGATGTTTAGAAATACGCTTTACAATCCCTTTAATGTGTATTGCTCGATATTTGCTTCTAACTACAAGATGTCCTGCATTTCATGCTATCATTGGATTTACATGCAGAATAATTAAAACAAAAAACTCAAATTTGTAAACATTTTTTATTCTGATTCCCTGAATTTATTAATAGAAAAATACAATATTACCATAATATACAGTATTCAAGGTAAAAAATAAATAAAAACCTCTGGAGAAAACCTGAAATAGGATATAATGAGATATTTCTGTAATTGAGGCCACATACCAGAATTTATGACAAGGTAAATTTACATAAAGTAGCCGTTTTGGTCAACTGAAATAATAGTATAATAGTAGAGGCTAGTCACCAACTATATTAGTAAACCATGTAGGTGGTAACTTGTCCTCAATTGACCTTTCACTGGACACAGTAAAAACTTTACAACTGAATCTAGAAACAAAAATTGAATTTTTTGTATTTACCACTTGACTGTTCATTTGAAGCTGCAAAAAATCATTGTGGTACGGTACCAGTAGCATTTTGATTTTAGAAGAGCAACCTTGTAACCCGTTACAAAGTATTATAACTGAGTTTGCTATTTTCTATATTTCTAAAATAAAACACAAGACAATTAAAACCAATCTATCATGAGATGTGATATGCCATTCTTCCTGAAAATACTGACTTAGACTGATGATGCTGAACATTCTGGGCACCGTCACTTCATTGCATTCTTCGCAATCCCAACAATCAGACAAAAAGTAGAATATACAAATCATTTTCATTTCTTATTGAGAAAAAGCAGAAAATTATCAAATTAGTTTTGTGTTAAGGATATCAATATTGATAGGAATCATATTGCCTGGAACTGATAATGTATGATGCCAACATGGTTTACCTTACCTCTAGACTTTTAATTCAATTCTATTATTTCAACTATCAGTGGAATGGTTAACAGGTCGTTGTAGTCTGGCAGGTGTCAAAAATATGTTTGTCATGTTGGTTTAGGTAAACCTTTTAGATATTGTGTTAAAAAATTAACCACAAGGTAACAGACACATTTTTTTTTCAGATTTTGGACTAAAGTCAACAAAAGTTTATTGCCTCCCTAAAAGTCAGACTGCTCCTTTATAATATTTCTGATGAATACTTGTTCTAGAAATCTTGATTCTTTTGGTACGCAAGAAAGAACCATTTGCTTGGTTCCATCCCCAAATTGCTCCCTGCATTGCCCTCATCTTAACAATCAAAACATTACGTAGAATAACATTGTAACCTCCCTGAGCTGAAAAAGGCTAGTACAGCATGGACATGTGTTGAGATACAATGAATTGGTATTTAATTAGTACACCAACTAATTCATTAGTCACTGACCACTGTTGACCACTACTGAATTAATGAGTAAAAACACAACCCTTCAGCCTATTTCATATTCACTGTATATTTGATTTATGTTTTCTATCTGGCCAATTTGTCCATTAGTATGACTTGTAGATTAGTTTTTACATACTCTGGTCAATTTAAGGCCAAATATATATTCACTATATATATGATATATTGGCTGACTCTTATCTATCCTCTAGTAACTATTGTAGTTGAGCATGTAGGCTTTAGCTGGATAAAAAAGTTTTCATAGAGGAGTCGTGCAGATTTTGACATGTTGATAGAAATAGCTCAAACCATTCTATGGATGCTTTGCAGTTCTTACTTGCGGGAAAGATATATTCCTCAATTTAACATTTTTATTCACCCTGAAAACTCTAAAAAAAAAAGTTAATTCATTGATTTTAAAAAATTCTTAGTAAGGAAATGGAATTTGATACCTTTCAAAATGAAATTGGTATTTAATTAGTACACCAACTAATTCATTAGTCACTGACCACTGTTGACCACTACTGAATTAATGAGTAAAAACACAACCCTTCAGCCTATTTCATATTCACTGTATATTTGATTTATGTTTTCTATCTGGCCAATTTGTCCATTAGTATGACTTGTAGATTAGTTTTTACATACTCTGGTCAATTTAAGGCCAAATATATATTCACTATATATATGATATATTGGCTGACTCTTATCTATCCTCTAGTAACTATTGTAGTTGAGCATGTAGGCTTTAGCTGGATAAAAAAGTTTTCATAGAGGAGTCGTGCAGATTTTGACATGTTGATAGAAATAGCTCAAACCATTCTATGGATGCTTTGCAGTTCTTACTTGCGGGAAAGATATATTCCTCAATTTAACATTTTTATTCACCCTGAAAACTCTAAAAAAAAAAGTTAATTCATTGATTTTAAAAAATTCTTAGTAAGGAAATGGAATTTGATACCTTTCAAAATGAAATTGAGTATTTGACCCAGCAGCTTAATTAAAATATAATTATAAAGGTAAAATAATATTCTAATAGTATATTAAATAAAGTAAGAAGATTATAGATGATATTAACTGGTGTGTCAATCTTTATGTTTATTAGTTATTCCCCTGGGGCAGTATAGACATCATATACACACACTTACTGTAATATTACCTTACTTATCCTGTTTCACAAGTTATCATTGAAATTAAATGAAATGGTGTTTTACTTCCCACTTGTTTACATACATAGCTATTGGGCTTATGACAGGCAGACACTGTAGTGTGCAATGAGGGAAATTTTGTCAGTAGACTGAAAACAACGCTAGTTTGATATACGGTCCAATGAAATGAAATGAAATGGAGTTTTACTTCCCTCTTTTCTACCTACCTTTTGGGCTGATTAGGACAGGCAAACACCATGCAGTGTGCAATGAGGGAAATTTTGCCTTGTCATAAATAAATGTCTGAATAGAAAATCAAGGAATGACTGAATGATAAAATGAATAAGCTTAAATGAAATAAATGATCAATTATGAATAAATTAATCAATAATTAAACTGAAGAGATCAAACTGAATCTTCATAAACATAAACTTAATAAACCACTATTGATGTACCGGTATGTAATAGACTTTTAAGCTAGTTTATCCAAATTTTCAGGTATTTTCATGCTGACCTTTTTCATGCAAAAAAAAACATGAAAGCCTGAGGCAGCATTGTCCAATTTAACCTACTTAGGTACCGGTACATAAGAAACGTAACAAGATTATGTGATAAAAGATATTAGCACAGTGTGATATTTCTATTCATTACACTGCTATTATAGTCAGGTTTGTATGTAATAGTCATTTCCTTTCTTAATAAACAGTTTATTTCTAGCTTTACCTCTTTTCTTCTCTTTTCTACACTAGGTCACTCTGACTTACTCTGAATAAAAATATCTTGACCTTCAAACACAACATTATTTATGAGTTTTTTCCCTGCTTTAGATGTGTTTATAATGAAAATTTATCTTCTCTTTAATTAAAGTTAAATCATTTAAAAAAAAATGAGATTTGTAATTTAATAAGCTTTTACTTGAAAAGGTTTATTGAATTTAAGATTGGATATTTTGAATACCGGGTACTTCAAGTGTGAAAGGTTGCATTTAGGCTTGCTTTCTATTTAAAGCAAATATTAAGGTGAATATACAGCTAGTTGAAATTGAGCTCTTATTATCTGGTAGAGAAAATATGTAATATAGATGAGGGTCATTCCACATCAAGTGGACCAAATTTAGGAAAGTTGGGAACCTGACCCCCTCCAAAAAAATCATGAAAAATATATGTGATAATACTAAGTCTTAAACTAACCAATCCAAAATATTAGCTCCCTAGGTCAAAAACTCACCGAGATATGGCCATTTTAAATGAGGGTGTCAAAATTGTGTCATGAATTTTGGTAGTTTTTTGGCTTTTCAGATCCCTTAAACTCACATTTATAATACAAGTACAATGCTCTAACTTTGTATACTAAGTGAACTTTTTGTGTAGATTACGAATTTAACATCAAATAATATGTGCGATTTGTCACTGAGGCGCCACCTGGTGCCAAAGTTTGGACTTTACAACATTTTCACAAAATTGTTCGGGATTTAGGAAGCCACTGGCACAGTCAGTTTGGTTCACAGACCTCCCATATTGGGTATAATTCATGTCAATAAGTCTGTTGTCAACCCAGAGAAACCGGGAGTCCTTGGGATATTTATTGTCTGAATTACGCAGCCCAAAAGTTTGGTTCACACCAAAAATTTATTAAATCAACCCATTTTCTCATATCATTTTGGTCATGTGGGACAGGGGGTAAAAATCTGAAACCAATTGGAAATGAAACTTCATTTATCCAACTATAACATATATCAAACTCTACATTGTGTATTTGAAGGCTTATATTTTTAATCGGCGCCTGAAATTTTGACGGTCACTTGACGAAACGACTTTCAGTGACTTTTCACGATCATTAAACATGACTTCGGAATGATCTGTACCCCTCAAACTGGGTTATCTTGAGTAACTTTTTGCGTAGATTACGAATATGCAAAAAATTTTACTCCACAGGGGTCTTTTCAGATTTTATTTTGACTGGAAATTGGCAAAAACAATCTTTTCCGCTTGACATTGGAGTTCAAAGGTTTTGCTAGTTAGCATTCAGAAAAACTCTGGATCGCAATTCATTGATCTCAGACATAAGCAACAAATTGTTCAGCATTGTTATTCATAACTCGTAACATTTCTTTACCTCCAAAAAAAATTCCTTGCACATAACATATTATCAAAGTTCAATGTTCTGGAAATAAGAATGTTCTAGAGAGTTAACTAAGTTCTTTCCAGAAGGTTCCGACATATTTTTTTATAAGGGTGTGGCTAGAGTGTTCAATAGGATTAATAAATTTTCAGGGGCCGGGGGCCAGGGGGGCCATGACCCCCCCCCCCCCCCCCCCCCCCTCCCACTTTTTGGCAGTTAACTTTTTTTCTTTTTTCATCAAAATATTTTTGACAATTTTATAATTTTTTTTATAATTTTTGAAATCTGAAAATCGAGTGGCCGAAATCCGAGGAGTTTTTGTGGTGGGGGTGAGGGTGAGAGGTGGATTTTGAAAAATTTTCAACCAACTTTCCCCACTTTTAAAAACGCTCCACGGCCTCTGATGTTCTGTTGGTTACTGTATATTCCATAAAAATGTATCGAATTTCAAATGATTCCTTATCTGGTGGTACATTCACAAACATTGGCATCAACAGGGAAGTTAAAGATACAGATAACAACTTGTACGATAAGTTACAGCCAGGCAAATACATTGCCTATACCTATAATGGTAACTGGTAATATTATTTGCTTCTTCACCATATTACCTTTTGTTACTCTCTCTCAAGTTGTCAGTTGTTCTGGTAACAAATTATGGGATGATGAAAATCCATGACCTTGACCTATTTCCATTCAAAAAAAAATCTGAAAAGACCCCTGTGGAATAAAATGTTTTGCATATTCGTAATCTACGCAAAAAGTTACTCAAGATTACCCAGTTTGAGGGGTACAGATCATTCCGAAGTCATGTTTAATGATCGTGAAAAGTCACCAAAAGTCGTTTCATCAAGTGACCGTCAAAATTTCAGGCGCCGATTAAAAATATAAGCCTTCAAATACACAATGTAGAGTTTGATATATGTTATAGTTGGATAAATGAAGTTTCATCTCCAATTGGTTTCAGATTTTTACCCCCTGTCCCACATGACCAAAATGATATGAGAAAATGGGTTGATTTTATAAATTTTTGGTGTGAACCAAACTTTAGGGCTACGTAATTCAGACAATAAATATCCCAAGGACTCCCGGTTTCTCTGGGTTGACAACAGACTTATTGACATGAATTATACCCAATATGGGAGGTCTGTGAACCAAACTGACAGTGCCAGTGGCTTCCTAAATCCCGAACAATTTTGTGAAAATGTTGTAAAGTCCAAACTTTGGCACCAGGTGGCGCCTCAGTGACAAATCGCACATATTATTTGATGTTAAATTCGTAATCTACACAAAAAGTTCACTTAGTATACAAAGTTAGAGCATTGTACTTGTATTATAAATGTGAGTTTAAGGGATCTGAAAAGCCAAAAAACTATCAAAATTCATGACACAATTTTGACACCCTCATTTAAAATGGCCATATCACGGTGAGTTTTTGACCTAGGGAGCTAATATTTTGGATTGGTTAGTTTAAGACTTAGTATTATCACATATATTTTTCATGATTTTTTTGGAGGGGGTCAGGTTCCCACCATTGGTCCACTTGACATGGAATGACCCATGAGTAAGATTTTACAGGTAGACGAAAATTGAGCTCTATCAGCTTGTAAAGCAAATATTAAGGGTTACTAAGTAGGGTGTTTGAAAGCAACTCATTACTATTCAACAGAAGGCACTGGCACAGGGTTGAAGCAGTGTTCACAAACAAGTTACCATATAGTTATTATGTTTAGAAGTAAATTCATAGTGTGACTATCACTAACTTAAAAATCTATAAGATTATCATAAAAATAATCATAGTATCTGTAAAGTAATTCCTAAGCACTAGCACTGAAACTAAAAAATTGATGATTAATAAATAAATTGAAATGACAAAAACAAAATGCTAAAGGGATATCAAGGTGAATATATAACTCTAATTGAAATTTAGCTCTGGATATCATCTAGTAACACAAATATTATATTAAAGTGAACATACTGCTGGTTGAAATTGAACTTTATCAGTTGGTAAAACTAATATTTTGATTAAAATCGAGCTGTTTTCTTTTTAAAGGACAATTCAGCATTGTCATATCTCTAGATTAAGGTGTATTTAGTTTTCACAAATTTGAGCAAAAAAAAATTTTACCTAGAAAAAAATCGGACTGTGACTTTAAATCCTGTCAGTATTTTAATGAGTGATGTATAAATGACCCGGGCTATTATATTATGACAGTAATCAGGTATTATCTCAGTAGGATTACCTGTACATTGTCTATTTATTGGTATCTATTGTTAATTACACACTGTATTATTCTAACATGAATACTAATTACCTGTTTAATACTTCGTTAATGACCATAATTAGTACGCTATGATGTAATCTCATATTGTAACATTTTAGATTAGTTTGGATTTGGGTTATTTTAGGATTCTTTATCTCTTAATGAGCAGTAATGAAGGCCATCGTTGACTTTCTTCTGTACATAAGGCAATGTCATCTTCAAGAGTTTAATAGTGTCAAAATGAATTCAAAATACAGCTTCTCCTTTGCACATATTTACTAATTGTGATTTTGGAAAGTGTTGAAAGTAACTATGCCTGTCCTCTCCAACCAATCAGTGTCGGTAATTTGTTCTAGTTTAATTCATAATGTTGAGTATTAGAGCTAGAATATATTGAACTATGGTATTGATCTGTAAATTATATTGATTTCTACATTCCTTTCTATTATTTATCATTTATCTACTAGCTCTCACATTACATGTTATCTACTGTGGTATTTATAGGCACAGACCATTATGACTTTCATATCACACACTCAAAACATGCTCAACATTTAACTCAACCATTTACCATTTTTAAAAGGCATGTTATCATCAGTAGACTATAATACAGATGGGATGTCCTTGATATTAGCTCAACATTGATAAGGGAAATGAAATGAATTGAGTTTTACGTCCTGCTTTTCTGCACCTATATGGGCTAATTAATACAATGTGCAATGAGGGAAATTTTGCCAGGACAGCAGCATTAGCCTGCTCTTATTTTCAAATTCCAACTGTTGAGGGATCATTAACATGCACAGCCAATAGTACACACGACCTAAAGGGAGAAAGGAGACGCATGATCCAACCTAAAGACTTACAGAATTTGGTCATAATTTTGAAATGGACAAAACAAAAAGGGTGTCTAATTGACGGTAGACAATCTTATTGCATAAATTACTCAGTAGAATATATTGATTACTTGAAACTCATGCTGTAACAATTTTCTCTCATCATAGATGTCATTTAAATAAGTACCTAAGTAATTACTAGAACAAGCCTTCTCAACTGGCGGCCCGCTGGCCAAATCCGGCCCTTAACGCCCTTGAGAAAGGCCCCTCAAGAGTGACATTTTCCATTAAAACGCTCTGCTCGGTATACTAGCTAAGCTCTATTTGGCCCTCATATTTTTATCATAAAATGCATTTGGCCCTTTACAAAAATTAATTGAGAATGCCTGTACTAGAACATCCAAAGGTTAATTGTCTCTTTTGTACTTCGTTTATTGTTTATCTTAATGGGTTATATCTGCATATAAAATCACTTTACGTTTACTTCAAAAGGTGCATTGTCATATATATCTTATGTACTTTTACATCTTATAGACCTATGATCACATACAGCAAAAAAACTGTACTAGAAAGCTGCACGCAGTTACACCTAAGATGTGACATAACTTAATCAAAATGTGTAGGCTATATATTAAGCATGTGTCAAGCATTATATCTTCAATTATAAACATCACAGTTTTATATACAAATTGTCCTCATTGAATTTCTTTTTAGACTGAGAGAATGTATGTAGATATTCATCAGATTTCTTTTTTGGGCTGCTGAACGCAAGATTTTATCAAATATTACAAGGCCAATGTTGCATTAGAATGTTATGTAAAAATAATTGTTCAAAAGTAATCAGCACTTTTAATCATTTCTAATGCATTTTTCAGTTGCTTTGTTACATATTTAATTTAAGTAATGAATGCTGTACTCAGTTTAAAGTTTTCTATGACATAACATCCACATACCGGTACTGTTTATTCAGAATTTTGGTGTAACTTGAAATATCTTTTGAAAAATCCACATATAACATTTTGTTAGGATTATTTATCATCCAATAGTAAAATAGGCCAAAGTTTGTAATGTTGCTGTTGCATTTCATGTTGGACTTGAGTCAATAATAATTATTCAACAGTAAATTTAATTGTTAATTAAACATCCCTCTTAGTGAGTCCATACCGATTATTAGACATTTTCAGCAAATAATATGGAATCAAGATTGATATACCATAGTTAAAATGCTGAGAATTATCAATAAAGTGAATGATTGAGTAAATAAAGGCTTGGGACGAATTATCAATGGAATGAAACAGTAGAACATTGATCAGTCGTTAGTCATAGATCTATTTATAGATTGTCTGAGACTATTCTACTATTCTGACATTCCAGAACTGTCATTTTCTAATAATAATCATAATATTGTCTACACTTCAATAAATATCGCTGTAATTAACAATCATGTATTATGACCTAGCTCCTGTTTCAGAGGTCTACTTTTACTTGTGACCTTGGCCAGTGCTTCTATAACACCTATATAACTAATTAAAAGCATCTTTTTGGGATAGGGTGTCTAGTATTTTAAACCAGATTCATTCTGTCAGTGATATTAGTAGTGATGACTGTTACAGACAATAAACTCTGTTTACTATAGACTACATGTTCAAGATCACAAAGCAGACCATGCTTACTCTTTTCGAAACACCTTATGGTACTTCTCTTTGCAATAGGTCACTACTATTTAACTATTTCTCTTGATTTTGCCATGTTTTTGGATGCGATTTTGATTAAAAGAATTGTTTTGCTTAGTACAGATTTTATTATTAAAAAAATATATATATATTGATGCCAATGCCTTGGTAAAATTTCCCTCATTGCAAACTGCATGATGTTGCTCATCCGAAACTGGACAAGAACGTATTTCTCCATTTTGTTTGATGGCATTCAAGTCATGTGATAAGAATTGTTTTATATTATAATAATAATATTTATAAATATACTGAAGTACAATACTAACGACTGTTTATATTATTATGTGATCAGTGTAAACTAACTCTTACTTTGTTTACATCGTTTACTTTCTACCCCATTATTTCAGCTGTTTCACGCCTCACCCAGTCACGATTCTATAAACTTAGAACTTATTTCTGTAAGAGTTCCTGACAATAGGATAAATTCACCTGTTTCTTTTCGCAATCCTTGGCCTCGAACAATAATAAAGGTATTGCAGGATTTCAACATACAATAAAAATCATACTGTTTTAATTTCATTATTTCACTTCAAAATGTCAAGTCTGTTAATCAGATAGATTTTATTTCTCCCACTCAAAAATATTGAAAAAGATTATTTTTTGTATTAAAGGGGAACATTCAACATTTCAGGGTGTTGGGAAGTTTAGGCCTTGACTATATTGAAGATATAGAACTCTATGAAAATTATGTAATCCCTTCATATATCCTTTCTTATTCTTTATTCTGGCTGCTTGCTAGTTGAGACATTTAACTTACTAATGTGAATGATTATAATACATAAACATGGATATGGAGGCCAAATATTGACAGTAAGCATATGACTAGCTTATCTTAGCCAAATATTGTATTATTTCTGTTTTGAGACTAAGGTAAGATTTTGTTGAAAGGGAAAGTAAACGTGCCCCTTTAAATATGTTTCCAATATTTCATTGTGAAACATCAAACTTGTAATCAGCTAATAAAATGAAGGTGTTAAATTTTGCTGGCTCTTATTTCTCCCACTCAAAAATGTTACAAAAAGATGTTTTATTTTATTGTAATTAAGTAATGTACAATTATCAAGATATTGTGAAATTCCACCTCTGTTAATGTTCACTGTTAAAAGTCCAATGTAAAACAAGATAAATATGGCTATATTAGGTTAATAAAAGACAATTTTTGATGTTTTCTATTTTATAATTTATTGGCACATCATTTTGGACAACCACCATTATTTAAATTATAGATAAAGTTAGAGACAAAACAATATAAATGTGGAGACTTAATTCATATTTTACGGTAAGTTTCTGAATTAGTATGTCTGTATCAGTATAATTCTTTATATAGTTTTAACAAATTTTTACGCTCAGCTGTTTTCACTACAAAATTTTACTTCAATGGTCTTAAATTGGAACTGTTCTCAAAAACACCTGATACCACTTTTTATTATGAAATACTTACTCAATGTATGATTGATATAATTCCTCATGTGAAAAGTTCATAATCTGTTACCTATGTTTTGTCAAAATGTCTTTTTGGATTTCTGGTTTCGTTTTGTGGTTTGGATCTTTAGTAGTTGGTTTCTTTATTCTTAAAGGGGACCGCAGTCTTCATTTTTATTGGTTAATTTGAGTCTTGGATATACTTAAGTATCCTTCAGAAGCACTAGAAATGTACGAAAATTGCATATTTCCTTCAAATATATCTTAAATTAGACATTTCTCCTTCTATTTCTATAGATGACTTTTCTATATATTGCATAGTATCGCAGTTGTGTAGTAGGGCATTATAACTTTCAAATGCTAATAATTATGGATGCACATGGATTTGAAGGCTCAAATTTCAATGGTGAGTTGTGATAACCAGTACTAAATTGCTAAACTAAAAAGTCCCCGTTTCTGAGACTTGGAAAAATCGAAAATGAAGCCTGTGCCTCTTTAAACCGTCCACTAATTTCCTTTCGTTACATTCTCAGACTGTTTTGAGAACAGATTTTTTTGTAAGTGTAGAGGGCTTATCATTGAGGATCGTGTTGAAATGTATCAAGAGTTGCATAAAACTTACCAATGATTGTTGTTCGATATCATAATATCAATTGCAATAACATTTCGAGACTTTAGATATCAACTTGTCAGATAGATATCTCTTGAAACTAATTTAGTAAAGGTCATATTCATCATAGAAATGTCAAATTAAGGCAAAACATACTGTGTTATTGCTTATTCATTTTTTGGATGATGCTAGATACTGCTAGACAGGAAAGAAAGAAACATCAATATTTTACAAGGATAACAACTTAGGTTCCATGCGGATCCTTTCTCCCAGCTGGACCTTGGCCAAACCTCTTGGCATTGATCTTTCCCGGATTATCTGTAGCCATTTACAGCTGGGTTGACTTGAGAGTAGAATGGGGACATTAGAAGGTGTTCAATGTTCTGTTTAATAAACATTGTTCTTTTAGTTTGTTTTAAGGATTTGTAAGCTTAGCCAAAATCACAATAAGCATCTGTAAGGCATTCTGAAAGTCATAAAGATCTAACATTCTGACATTCCAGAACTGTCATTTTCTAATAATAATCATAATATTGTCTACACTTCAATAAATATCGCTGTAATTAACAATCATGTATTATGACCTAGCTCCTGTTTCAGAGGTCTACTTTTACTTGTGACCTTGGCCAGTGCTTCTATAACACCTATATAACTAATTAAAAGCATCTTTTTGGGATAGGGTGTCTAGTATTTTAAACCAGATTCATTCTGTCAGTGATATTAGTAGTGATGACTGTTACAGACAATAAACTCTGTTTACTATAGACTACATGTTCAAGATCACAAAGCAGACCATGCTTACTCTTTTCGAAACACCTTATGGTACTTCTCTTTGCAATAGGTCACTACTATTTAACTATTTCTCTTGATTTTGCCATGTTTTTGGATGCGATTTTGATTAAAAGAATTGTTTTGCTTAGTACAGATTTTATTATTAAAAAAATATATATATATTGATGCCAATGCCTTGGTAAAATTTCCCTCATTGCAAACTGCATGATGTTGCTCATCCGAAACTGGACAAGAACGTATTTCTCCATTTTGTTTGATGGCATTCAAGTCATGTGATAAGAATTGTTTTATATTATAATAATAATATTTATAAATATACTGAAGTACAATACTAACGACTGTTTATATTATTATGTGATCAGTGTAAACTAACTCTTACTTTGTTTACATCGTTTACTTTCTACCCCATTATTTCAGCTGTTTCACGCCTCACCCAGTCACGATTCTATAAACTTAGAACTTATTTCTGTAAGAGTTCCTGACAATAGGATAAATTCACCTGTTTCTTTTCGCAATCCTTGGCCTCGAACAATAATAAAGGTATTGCAGGATTTCAACATACAATAAAAATCATACTGTTTTAATTTCATTATTTCACTTCAAAATGTCAAGTCTGTTAATCAGATAGATTTTATTTCTCCCACTCAAAAATATTGAAAAAGATTATTTTTTGTATTAAAGGGGAACATTCAACATTTCAGGGTGTTGGGAAGTTTAGGCCTTGACTATATTGAAGATATAGAACTCTATGAAAATTATGTAATCCCTTCATATATCCTTTCTTATTCTTTATTCTGGCTGCTTGCTAGTTGAGACATTTAACTTACTAATGTGAATGATTATAATACATAAACATGGATATGGAGGCCAAATATTGACAGTAAGCATATGACTAGCTTATCTTAGCCAAATATTGTATTATTTCTGTTTTGAGACTAAGGTAAGATTTTGTTGAAAGGGAAAGTAAACGTGCCCCTTTAAATATGTTTCCAATATTTCATTGTGAAACATCAAACTTGTAATCAGCTAATAAAATGAAGGTGTTAAATTTTGCTGGCTCTTATTTCTCCCACTCAAAAATGTTACAAAAAGATGTTTTATTTTATTGTAATTAAGTAATGTACAATTATCAAGATATTGTGAAATTCCACCTCTGTTAATGTTCACTGTTAAAAGTCCAATGTAAAACAAGATAAATATGGCTATATTAGGTTAATAAAAGACAATTTTTGATGTTTTCTATTTTATAATTTATTGGCACATCATTTTGGACAACCACCATTATTTAAATTATAGATAAAGTTAGAGACAAAACAATATAAATGTGGAGACTTAATTCATATTTTACGGTAAGTTTCTGAATTAGTATGTCTGTATCAGTATAATTCTTTATATAGTTTTAACAAATTTTTACGCTCAGCTGTTTTCACTACAAAATTTTACTTCAATGGTCTTAAATTGGAACTGTTCTCAAAAACACCTGATACCACTTTTTATTATGAAATACTTACTCAATGTATGATTGATATAATTCCTCATGTGAAAAGTTCATAATCTGTTACCTATGTTTTGTCAAAATGTCTTTTTGGATTTCTGGTTTCGTTTTGTGGTTTGGATCTTTAGTAGTTGGTTTCTTTATTCTTAAAGGGGACCGCAGTCTTCATTTTTATTGGTTAATTTGAGTCTTGGATATACTTAAGTATCCTTCAGAAGCACTAGAAATGTACGAAAATTGCATATTTCCTTCAAATATATCTTAAATTAGACATTTCTCCTTCTATTTCTATAGATGACTTTTCTATATATTGCATAGTATCGCAGTTGTGTAGTAGGGCATTATAACTTTCAAATGCTAATAATTATGGATGCACATGGATTTGAAGGCTCAAATTTCAATGGTGAGTTGTGATAACCAGTACTAAATTGCTAAACTAAAAAGTCCCCGTTTCTGAGACTTGGAAAAATCGAAAATGAAGCCTGTGCCTCTTTAAACCGTCCACTAATTTCCTTTCGTTACATTCTCAGACTGTTTTGAGAACAGATTTTTTTGTAAGTGTAGAGGGCTTATCATTGAGGATCGTGTTGAAATGTATCAAGAGTTGCATAAAACTTACCAATGATTGTTGTTCGATATCATAATATCAATTGCAATAACATTTCGAGACTTTAGATATCAACTTGTCAGATAGATATCTCTTGAAACTAATTTAGTAAAGGTCATATTCATCATAGAAATGTCAAATTAAGGCAAAACATACTGTGTTATTGCTTATTCATTTTTTGGATGATGCTAGATACTGCTAGACAGGAAAGAAAGAAACATCAATATTTTACAAGGATAACAACTTAGGTTCCATGCGGATCCTTTCTCCCAGCTGGACCTTGGCCAAACCTCTTGGCATTGATCTTTCCCGGATTATCTGTAGCCATTTACAGCTGGGTTGACTTGAGAGTAGAATGGGGACATTAGAAGGTGTTCAATGTTCTGTTTAATAAACATTGTTCTTTTAGTTTGTTTTAAGGATTTGTAAGCTTAGCCAAAATCACAATAAGCATCTGTAAGGCATTCTGAAAGTCATAAAGATCTAAACATTTTGAGTTCATGATGAATAATTTGCATTGCAGTAGATCTATAATAGTGTTGCTTTTCTCATTATTAATAAAGAAACATAACACAATTTGCCCGAGGATAAGTTTAAAGACAAAAGATTAGTTATTATGAAGTATGAATAAGTTTTTGTTGTGTTTGTTTATGGATTGATTGTTATGTTGACATTGTGCATCATTGCATATTATAGCAATCATATAGTCATGATATATTATTTCACTCCATATTAAATAATGTAACGTTTTTCAAATTATACATATCAGTCTGTTTTTCATACTAAATTAGAATCTACTATCCTTATTAATTACGAAAGTATTAATGGAGAAAAAACTGAAATCTTGTCTGTTATGGACAGTATTATTCATTAAATCTATTCTGATTTATTCAGATTTTCAGCGGAAAAGTGTCTGATATTCAGCTTAATTGAATTAGTAGTTGTTTCTTTGGGGATTCAAATGAAAGTGAGGTATTCTAGAATGAATACTTTAGTGTTATTTTATAGCGCTGTTTTCAGTTCATTTGAATATTTACCATTTGGAGTGACCTCCTGATCTGGTCAGGTTTTATACAGAATTGATAGGACCTATATATGTCTGATGGGAAATCAAAATACTGCAAATAGAAAATATACAGTAATTGATCTGATATGCTTTCAGAACAAACATTCTTCTATCTAAATATATGCAGTCTGATTGAGTGACCTAGTGATCTGGCCAGTTTTTCTGAATGAATCCACGAACCATAGAAAATATAAATGTTCAGAAAAACTTTTCTTCACTCTCTTTAAACGTGCAGTTTGAATGTCATCCCTTGTCTGACCTGAGCTTATAGAATTTGTAAAAGATTTGTAAAGATTATGTCTATATATATCACATGGTGTATTATGAATTGTTAAATAATGTGCAGGCGTTTATTGACTGCAGTCTCCATGTTATATTTATTATTCTATTGTTATATAAACCGAAAGTAAACTTTTCTCAAAATACCCCCATACTTCTGACCTTTGATATATATTGTTAAAATAAAAGCTTGAAAAAAGTTAGAAAAAATAGAAATTGTATACAATATTGACAATCTTTTCATTTTCTAACACAAGATGCAACAGTTGATATATTTCATCTGTAGTTTGAAACACTAGATGAAGTTATTTTGGTAAAAACACGATGACACTATAAAGCCTCCCCAATTAATGATCTATGTTTTCAGTAAAGTTGAAATATTTCTTCTGGTACAGTCTCCACGGAAGATTTGTATGTCATGAGAATATTAAATGTGTAAAGCTCGGTTCCAAAGATCTTGAATTACATTTCTAATATTCATTAATGAAATATTAAACCAACAAAGTCAAATTTCTGCCAAAGATGAGAGAACAGACAACAAAAATGTGACTGGATGTATTTCCAAGAAGGCTATTGCCTTTTGTACTCACACTATTTGGTTTTTGTGATATGGTCTAATAACTGAATGTTTTATTTTACCCATTACATGATTACCTGGTAATAATTTGACTAGTCCAATGATGTAAAGATACAATATATGAGAGTGGAGATATGATGTCTGGGTGACTTGTCTCTATAGAGGCTATATTAATATTGATTTTACAGATTCTCCCACCTCTATACATGTAATATAGATAATATAGAGATAATATAAATAATAACCTGTAATTAGATAAACATATCTACCACTGTTAAATAAATATTATTATTACATCTTGATAGTACTTAAACATAGTACCGTAAATAAAATATTGTCTGCTGTCTGGTAGGTAGGCACAGACCACAGTTAATTTCTCACATGCTTCAAAATAGATAAATAGTCTACTGACTGGTAGGTACACCATATATATATTCTACTGTCTGGTAGGTAGGCACAGACCACAATTGATTTATAACATGTTTAATAAGTAGATAAAGTATATCTTTGACCAAATGACAGATATATTGATGTATGGTATCAAAAGAATTTGATGTGGTCTTGAAGATAGATAAAGGTGTCTACCAATTGCAATGGAATCATTGTTGAACCATGTCTAAGAGTGCTATGATATAAATAATACAGTGCTATTCTTCTTAATTAGTATAAAGATTTCTACCATTATAATAGCCTTTATTATTACTGTATAGGTGTTTTAGAAGATCTTCCGGTAGAGAGGCATGAGCTACAAGAAAAGACCATAGATTTCAGCATGTAAAGACATGTTAATCATTAGTGTTATCTGTTCGATGTTATTAGGTACCGTAGTTAAATAAAGGGCTTCAGGCCTCTACACCTGTCTGTGATATGGATCAGTTTATATGAAATGCCAACATGTTATTTCCCCTTTAAACTTCAAAAGGTAGTATAATATGGTCTAGTGTAGCTTTAAATACAGAATATTTGGTATAGTAGAATAGAACACACCTGGTGGTAATAGCAATATCATATTTTACTTCTTAACTTCTGCAGATTACAACTATATTCTTATAGTAGGTTGGTATTTACATAGTGTTATTTACTTAGTGTTCACCTAGTGTTTCTAGTTATCTATTGTGTTTTATAGTATAGAAGTAAAGAACAAGTGAGATGCTATATCCTGTACAATATTGTACATATCTGTTCTTAACTCCTGTTTTAATTTATCACAATACTGGTACTCTTTCAAAACTTACAGCCATATCACAAGACTATTTATCTATCCAAAATATCCTACAACGAGTTAAAAATCACAGTCGTTGCATTACTCAAGGAAGCAACCCTGACAAGGGACAAGACTGGGTGAAAATGGTATTAATTTATCACAATACTGGTACTCTTTTAAAGCTTTTATAACTATATCACGGTTTATCTATCAATCTTTGCTATTCAACCCTGACTATTGTCGGCTAGTCGGGGATTGAAAATATTTGTTTTTTCCGAAAATTCACGGCAATAATATTGAATGCCTTGATTTCGCCCTAAGTTCCCAAATATCGCCCCAAGTCCACTATAAAGTATCATTGTATTGCCCAAGAAAGCATCTCTGATAAGTGACAAGACTGGGTGAAAATGGATCAGAAATGTATTTTTAACTCTAGGAACACAAATTATTGGGGATATTATGCCAAGGAGTTACAGTGGCTCAATAAATATGTCAAGGTGCTTGCTTATAGTACCACATCCAACCCATGTGTGAAAAGTAGCATATGGAATTTAGGCTATTAAAAACATATTTAGTTTCTCCATTTGAAAAGGTTATCAGTATCAATGACTGCCTAGATTGGCATGCCTGGTTTATTTTTAACTTACAGGAATCTAGAGATATCTATTTATAGAATGTCTGTCAGGAACTATATATAATGGTAAATTAAATAGAACTGCTACAGACACTCTAGTACTGTAATTAGAATAGAATGAATTATATATCATTACAGTTTAATAGATAGGGCTAGATATGTTATCTATTATATTCTACTCTGGCACTAAAGTCTTGGACTGTATTTAACTATGCGTATATATATAAACTGAGAGACTGAGAGAAACTTTGAAGCATTGGCAGTGGCATCAGAATTTTGTTCTTGCTATGTTTCACTTTGTGATAATGACAGAGGGCAGTCTCCTGAAAGCACTGCCAGAATTTTTCTTACATTGACTTGAGGAGATATCAAACTTCATGACATCTAATCACTTAGCTGATCAGCTGATTTCAATCAAATTTTCTACCATATGACCTATTCCCCTTTTGTGTTGCTAATTGGAATAACTACATTGAAATAAAATACGCTACATGATTGAAATAGATTTCTTCTGAATATTTGACTGCACCTTACAAGGCTATTGGTGACATACAAATATGTAATACATCAGTGTCAGTGTCTATATTAAGTTTATATCAACAAAAAACTGTTGATTTCTGAAATTTAAAAAAAAATTTATTATATTGATTGGCAAAGATAGATATGTCTGAGAATTCTGAAAAATTACATCGTGTTCAAACATAAAAAAGTAGCAGTAAACGTGGAATATTGCAATTTTCTTCATTTAATAAGAAATTGTTTTTTGATCTTCAAGTGAAAACTAAGAGGTACTTGTGTTGTCAATTAAAAAACTCTTGAAGTAAATTGATATGCACTGTGTAGTTAAACGACTCTGCATCAATCAAAGTATATGTAATAAGACTTGTACCTATTATGATATAATTATATAATATTTCAAATAACCGTATAAAGTTATGTCATATCATGCCTTTAAGTGTTAATTAATTGTGAACTACTTAACGAGGTTCTGAAGATATTAATTAATATAATTTGTAATTATATACTGTTTATACTTAAGACTGTTTTAAAGGAAGTTATATATCACTCATGCATTACCGCTATTTTCTGAATGAAATTCTCCAGTACAGGGTATACGAGATCATCTTAAATAAGTCTATATCTATGCAATAGTGAAATTTAAACAAGTATCACATTTATAGACTTTGGCATGTAAATATTTATCTATTGGTGTGTCACTTTCCTGAAGAAAAAGATAATGTTGTGTTGCAACCAGTAACCACATGTATGTTATAATAGTAGGCCTACCATATATCTGCAAAAAATGAAATGAATGAATGAATGGAGTTATATGTCTTGTTTTTCTGCACCTATATGGGCTAATTGAGGACGGGCAAACGCCATGCAGCGTGCAATGAGGGAAATTTTGTCAGGACAGCGGCATTAGGCTACAAGAAACTTTTATCCACAAGTGGTTCAATGAAATCAAACATTAAATGCTAGATTCTGATTCTGTAAAGTGACAGCATTGATACAACATTGTATATATACAACGCTATATAGCAATTGAAAATATTTGATAATGTACTATTTATCAGATATCAGAATAATATATAATATGCTAGTATATTAATTACCACAGTAATTAGAGAACTACTATTAGACCCATATTTCATATTATTATATTATATTATAATGAGTAATTAGAAGTACTGAAATATATTGTTACTTGAAGTTTGTATGGAATTTAGACCAAAATGAACTATATATTTCTGAAGCTTGTATCTACACTCTTTAAATACTAAATATTAACATCACATGGGGTAAATTGATACTTGATCAGATGACTGTTTATTATTACAAATTTGGTGCATATCATTTCCTTCCTTACACACTTTATTCACGTCAAGTACATTGTAAACACCTCCTCCTCCCTCACAAACACCTACTGAAATAAACTTCACATTGTTTCAAATTGACACATTTAAACATATTTCAATCTCTTATTCAAGCAAAAAGGCCCAAAACACTGAAAATGTTGGTGTTCATCTTTGTGTGTGTTTGTGACCATACTGCACAACATCTACATGTACATACACGCATATTATTTCTCAATCATATGGTTACATTTTGACTTTCAGAACTAAAGTCAAAGAAACAATCTGGGTTCACAGTATCAGGTTTGTCTTGACATTAAGATATTTTTGTAAAACAGAGCAAAGAATAAATCTTGGGTTGATTTGTTTTATAAGACAAACGGGCCTACACATAAATGATTTAAAGTTTCAAGTCAGTATGTAGGACTGCTAAATAAACAGTTGATCAAGGTCATTACTACATATTTGTAACTGTATATTATATTTAATATTTTAATGAAATGAAATATAAGTAAAATGTAAGTGAATGCTATATACCGGTATACATGGATATGGATAGAATTCGATCTACCATATGTGATATTTTCAACTAAAATAGACCAACTAATATCTATATAATTAGGCCTATATTGATCTGTTTGTGAAAACCACAGTATTATAATATATATATAGCTTTCAATATGGTAACTTATTTATAAAACGTGCTGTTGGTTGATTTCCCACAGAATAGCTCAATGATGACTTAGTCCAATATATTTTCAACACATTTGTGACATTAAAGTCTTTAAATGGCATTTAGCAATTGTAAGCACAATGAACAACAATCACTGGTTAAAGTTTTATGCAATGTGCCTGATAACGATTGGGGAAACACGTCGAAACGTTGCATAAAACTTTAACCAGTGATTGTTGTTCCATAAAGCTGTGTCTATATATGATAGCTAGAATAGTATGAAAAATAACTACCTATCAAAGTCAATAAGAGGTTCTCGAAGATTTTGTCTCATCAGATGGTCCTTGAACAATACCTCTTAGCATTTATCTTCCCTTGATTCTCCATAACCTATTTACAGCTGAGTCAAACACTAAAATGGCATATTCAAGGTCACTAAACTATCTTGAACCCAGCTAGGGAAGCATTAGGGAATTAATTTTGTATGAAAATGACATCACGGTTCCAGCACTCTAACAAAATGGAACTACAGCCTGTCCCCAATAAAAGACCTGTACATGATAGAGCTTGATTACCTATAAGTTAAGGTATGACCTAGATGAATATATTTAAATACCTGTATATATATGTTAGCTATATTGTGTCAGGTAGAGAGAGAGAGATGAGTCATTTCACTACAAATAATCACCTGGTATTGATTTTATTTAAATAACATACTGTAATATAAACATGTTGACTTACAGCATTCATCTATATATGATTATATACTGATCTGTTTTTTCAACTGATCAAGCCCCATCTTCATTAAACTGTCAGATTAAAAAATCAGGAAGTAAAACTCCCAAAAATTTCATTTCAACTGATAGAAACAATGTTGATATTGATAACAGTGACGTTTTCAACCCCATGTTTTCCATTATGGAGAAATGATTTCATGATACGATCTGAATATAATATGACAATTGTGTACCAGCAATTTTGTCTTTCACCTACAAGAAAATGTTTACATTTGACAGTGACCTTTAGCCACCCCCCTGTTTTCCATTTAAAGAAATTTATTTGCATAATACAATCTGAATAATGTTATTAGGAATGATTGTAGTCTTTCTGAATGCTCTCCCTTAATATTGATATAAATGACTCATCATTCAAGAATGGCCCCTCAAGAGTGACCCATTCCGCTAAAACGCTCTGCTCGTTATGCGAGCTAAGCTTTATTTTTTTCATAAAATGCATTTGGCCCTTTACAAAAATGAATTGAGAAGGCCTGATTTATATTAAATAAAACTTAAAAGAATTCATGATAACAAGATAACATTGTACATGTATATCATGCATGGGTGGTGTACTTGTCCTATTTATGATAATATGCATTAATGATTTAGAATAATGTTTTTTCATACAGTTATAGCAATATACGACATTATTACTTTAGTACATAATCTCTACTAATATTGACTACAAGGTCACAATGGCTCAGTGATTTGGACCAGGCCTTCTCAATTAATTTTTGTAAAGGGCCAATTGCATTTTAGAAAAAAAATATAAAGGCCAAATACAGCTTAGCTTGAATAGAGAGGAGAGCTTTTAGCGGAAGAGATCACTCTTGAGGGGCCATTCTCAAGGGCGTCAAGGCCAGATTTGGCCCATGAGCCTCATTTTAAGAAGGCCTGACTAAGACTCTTGCTCAATGTTACCTTCATGCAAGGTATGATTCTGTCATGGGTCAAGATCTCTATATTTTAAAACTTTCAACCCGAAATTGTAGAATAGAATGAAATGTTATTAGAATATACAGTTACAGGCATTATTACAACACACACATACAGTAATAATACACATACACACATACACATTTACACAACCACAGAAAACTTCATTAATCTTGGGTCATTCAAGTTCCATTTAGCCAACAACATTTTCTTCCAGTCTTGTCAATCATATCATTGGAAATTGAATGGAAGATTATTAATTTAACACTATTTTTTCTCTAATTTCAGAAAGATACAATAGGACAATGGTTATTAGAAAGAGTTTGCGAGAAATTGAATATTGTAGAAAAAGATTATTTTGGTCTCCGATATGTGGATTCAGAAAAACAGAGAGTAAGTTATTTAACTTCAAAATCTTTTACAAATAACACTTGATGGGAGTGTGTGCAGTGTGTGATTAGTCCTGCACACCTTAACTAGAAAACAGTACCGTCTCAGCCACATACAGGTTAGCATCATTTGTACCTTTCAGATGTCAGAGTCTCTTCGGTGCAGTGCTGATACTGGAGTTGAGGGGGCTGCAAATCCCCCTAGCCTTTACGCCCGTGAGTGTATTTTGAATGATCGAAGTAGTGCGTACAAAAGGAAGCGGCTGTAATGTATGCTAGTGCCAATCTGCATGCTAATTTCATTTTGTTTTATTTATTTTTTTTCAGCATTGGTTAGATCCTATCAAGCCAGTGTACAAACAACTCAAGGGTAGGTAGTCTAATATTCTATTAGTTTTCAGGTAATGACCAAAAGAAAGATTTACATATATATAAAAATGTCATGTAAGCTTATATATCCAAAAATATATACATGTATATATCGTACAGTTTCATCGTATCTTTTAAGACTAAGATAAATACAAATTTATCCAATTTTATCTCTAAATTTAAGCGTTTCATGACTTCATTGTAGCAAAGTTTTAGCGGAATAGCATAAAAATTACATTGGAGCAAATCGATGCTGTCAGTGATACAAAAGACGCTAAGGACAGCTTTCAGTATATCTAAGACATCAGGTTTTCAAGTTTAAAAATTATCATATTGTTGATTGAATTATATTTTCAGGTGTAAACCCAATGGTTTTGTGTTTTCGAGTCAAGTTTTATCCAGCAGAACCAATGAAATTACATGAGGAGATTACACGGTATGATTCTATAGATTTGATTGAAATAATTTATTTATAAAACATAGTACTTACAAATAGCTTGCAATCTAATAGAAATGATGACCAGATGCCTGAATCTCAAAAAGTCTTGCCATGAAGAATTGTTGTACATGTTGAATTATTCATTGTCAAGTGCCAAACTTACGACAAAATTTATTGTTAGATTTTTTTTAGAAACAAGGACCGTTTTGTTAAATATCATTGGATTTGAATTTGAGTTATTCCTCAGTTAAAAAAAGTAAAGAAAGAGTAGGCCTATAGGTCAGAATATAAAAGGTCAAACTGAGTGGTCTATTTGTAGTATATTAGTTTAATCTGTAAGAATATATTCTAAAGAAAGGTGATACAATCTTTAAACAAAATTTCCAGTCTTAACGTAGCATTTTCATAAGAGTTCAAGTTTGTTATTTAGGTTGAAGTATTAGGCCTTCTCGATTAATTTTTGTCAAGGGACAATTGCATTATCTAGCATAACAAGCAGAGCGTTTTAGTGGAAAAGGTCACTCTTGAGGAGCCATTCTCAAAGGCTGGCCTGTGGGCCTGTATTAAAGAGACCTGTGAAAGAGATAATCATTTGAGAATTAACTGTGTACTACAACATGTGTCTTTAAATGTTCCTTCGACCATTAAAATTCAAAATTCAACTTGTTATGCAGCTCTCCTAACAAAATTTCCCTCATTGTACACCTCTTGGCACTGTCTATTGGTTTATAATTACATGGGGAAGTAAGAGTAAGAAGCAAATATTAATTTGAAAACATCAGTCTGTTTTTGTGTACTTAAAATATTGGGATAAAAACAGGTTATTCTGGAGAAATTTAAGATAATTGAAATTCAAGATTAAAGATTTTCTACGTTGAAACACCCCATTGTTTATTGTGTATGTTTAGTCTGTGATATAAAATGATAAAGGTTATATAAAGGTTTATCTGTTTTTACCAGGTTTTTGTTATTTCTTTCTCCATTTTGACCTGTAATATCTTACATATGTCTAACATTATAATATATTACAATTCAGGTCAAAGGGCACATTTTTGTTTGTTCTTTTTTACATATTTAACTGTTTAGCAGAGTATCTTGAATTCTCTCCCTTTAAGGGTTAAATTAACAAGCCTTGAGGCCTGTTTCTCAGAAAATGTTACTATTAAAAATGTTTGTGTCTGTGGATTTATTCATTGCAAAATACCAAACTTAAGACAGAATTTATTGTTAGGTTTTTTGAGAAACAGGTGCCTGGTTTCTTTTTTTGTGTTTTCTACAAATGTCTTTTCATGAATTTTGAATGTTTTGGCGAAGTAAAAGTTTTCTCCCTTTTAAGATTGTTTGAATATTTTAGGAAATAAGGTCATGTTCCTCATTGCACACTTTAGGGTGTTGATTAACTGCCCAATCAGATGCAGGAAAGGAGGATGTAAAGATTTCTTCAATAATTTGTTGAGATGTTTTCCAATTAGTATTACATTGACTTGACTTGATCCTGAGTTTATATTTCACCTGTTATAGGAGATTTTACAAGTGATCTCCATCCTGACTGTTCTTTTGAGCTTGACGGAGCTGATGCATGAGGGACGTGTCTATACCATCTCATATAATTATATTGGTCAAAGTTTGTATATATCTTTAATTTATATATTTCAGATATTTCATGTTTCTACAGTTACGTAGAGATTTACATCATGGCCGACTTCTCTGTTCACCACAAGACGCTATTTTACTTGCTGCTTATATCGTACAGTGTAAGTTCATTTATCAATGATTATCTTTCAAAGATATTCAAAATATGAAAGGCATTTTAGGGAGAGACCCTATTGAAGTTGTTAAAGAAAATGCTCCGTTAACCTCGGTTCCCAACCTTTTGGACTCTTCGTACCTGTATTTTGTTCAAGCAATCTCTTGATACCCCTTTGCCCACTTAAGTATTATAAAGAGTCAACATGAAAGTAAAAGGGTTTTTGTCGGTTGATGTCGGAAAATTGTTGAAATTGTCCAAGAAGCTTCATAGGTACCTCTTGTGGTGTTCCCTGGTACCCCCAAAGGGTACTAGAACCCCTGGTTGGAAACTGAAGCATTAAATGTATCTTTATTAGCCTTTTAAACAGGTTCTATATTTTACAGCTGAAGTAGGAGATTATGACCCTGTGGATCATCCTAATGGATATATCAGTGAATTTAAAATGTTGCCCAAACAAAATCCTAAAATGGAAGAACAAATCATGGAGGCACACAAAAATCTAAAGTAAGTGAACAAGATCTTAGTTTAAATTATCTTTATGTGATTTGGTTTTTTTTTCAGCAGAAACCTTGATTTATTAAATGAAGTGCACCAAACTTCCACTGTATTGTCAACCATCTAGGGTCTTAAATTGCAAGACAATAGAACATCCTAGCTCTATGATCGTTTGGAGAATATAGCAACTGAAAACAAAGTAAAAAATCTTGCGTTCAAACAAAAGCTTTTGCATATTCTTGATAAATGGTGCAAAATCTGACTGTTAATTTGATACTTGTGATAATAATGTATTAAAGATGTTTTATGACAAAGAAAATGTATTAATGTCATATATTATTTGTCTAGGGGCCAGGTACCATCAGAAGCTGAGAATAATTTCTTAATAAAAGCCTGTCAATTAGATACATATGGTGTTGATCCACACCAAGTAAAGGTAGGTTGTAAAACTAAATTTCATAATAAAAATATGTACAAGCAAAACAATTCTGTTAATCAAAAATCTTGTCCACAATCATGGCAAAATCGAGAGAAATAATTCTATAGTAGTGGACTACTCAAAAGAGAAGTACCACCAGGTGTAAAGCATTGTCAGTTTCTTTATTTCACAAGTAGTGAAGCAAACTATATGATGAATTAATATAGTCTGTGCTCAAACCTTTGATAAGGTTTTACTTCAGATATCGTTTGTGGTTATTTTAGTTTCTTTTACATTATAGTAATATATAAATAGTATTACGCTATACCAATTCAATTTTATAAGCCATTCAGTGTTTTGAAAGCGTGTGCATTAGGGCTGCAACGATTCCTGAAGTGGCGATTCGATACGCTAAACGATACACATTCAACAATTCGATTTATTGCGATTACAAATCGCGATTCTTGAGTTTGAAATCGGAAAGAAAAGAAAACCTTTAATCATTAGCATTTTAACACATTTTTGACATAATTTTCGTAACAAATTTATATGCTTAAGATCATCACCATTAATAATAAAGATTCAAGATGATAATAAACAAATTGATACGTAAAAAGCAATTTTCTAACATTTCGATATGACATAAATTATAAAATGCGTGAGGATTTCTTGTTCTCAGTCAATAAAAGAGTTAATTAAATGAATCAAAATCGGGGCCGATGAATCGCGATTATTTTTTTCTTACACGATGCATCGATAAGGAGGAACGAATCGCGATTCATCGATTCTATGATGAATCGTTGCAGCCCTAGTGTGCATGTCTAACAAATAATGACATATTCATCAATTTATAATCAATTTTCTTACCTGTTTTCTTCATGATTTATCTCAATGGGACAATAAACCGAGGCCCAATGTGCCTTCATTTCATTTCATTTCATTCTGTCTATGATTTCAGGATTCACGAGGTGACCAGCTATATCTAGGGGTAACACATCAGGGTATAATGACCTTCAGAGGGAGCAGAAGAACACAGTTATTTAAATGGTACGTTACTAGCCCTCTTTCTTTTATATAACTACTTGTTTCTGATCATTCCCATTGCTGTTCTCTTTCTGGCATTGGATTGGATTAATGACTAGCCTCAGAATTTGAAACTAAACTCTTTAGGTGTGGAACAAATGCATGATGCAATTTTGAAAAATCTAAACTTAGATATTTATTTTGATATTTTCAGGAACCAGATCCGAAGATTGGCATATGAAGGAAAGATGTTTGTCGCTCATGTCAACATTGCAGAGGTAGGAATATTTGAATTTTCACAATTATAAGCTGTTTGAATTAAATTTTAATGATTTAAAAAAAATCTACATATGATTTAATGATGATAAATATGATAAAGAACGCCATCTAAGAATAATCATTGCCTCTAATGTAAAATGACTGCCCAAGTTATTTCTTTGTGGCTTTTAATTATTTTATTATTTATTTTTTGCAGGATGAAGAAGTTACCAACTCAAAGAAGGTTTGTTAATTTGTTATTTTTTTTTTTATAAAATCACAAGTTTTGTGTGCGGATTTCCTTTCTCTTTGTGTGTGTATTGTAGTGTGCATAGCCTATAGTAATTCACCAATAGGCTTTTGATAGAAACATTTTAAAAAGAATAACAGGCATCACTGCTTTTTAGATTCTAGACCATATTATTGACATTATTCATTAAATAATCCAATCCAGTAGGATGCATAGTTTTAACAAAGTTATATTCTATATTTAATTATAATCCTACCTAACAACAGTAAATTTTATATTGTGAAAACATCTTAAAATGTTATGACCCTATTAAAATAACAAGAACTAACTATAATGTCCATTTTGGAAATAATAACTGTGTTTCCACTGACATAAAAAGCCGGTTTTAAGCTAGCTTTCCTTCATAATTCTAAGTGGAAACGCGGTTTATGTCTTAATTTATCTTGTGGCATGAATAATAAAAAATGCCAATTTACCCCATGCTAAAAAAAATCTTCCGTTTAACTGCTTTAGAAGAGCCAAAACGCCCAATAAATTAAAAATTATAAAAGAAATACAGCAAACTTTTAGTGATATTATTCTTTGAACAATTGGTGCATTATTTGGTGTCTTGGTTTTGTGGATTTCCTTTCCCTGGCTTATGGATGAATTCCTTGGAATGCTTGAGTGATTTTTGGTATCCGGTCTTATTTCTTTTAGTATTCAACAAGTTATCATTCACATTTCATTATCATTCAAAAATTTATTACGCTAAACATCCAGTGATGTCCATCACATAATTTGTTCTCTCTCTCTTTCTTCATATTTCAAAAAGATCGCATAGATTTGAGACAGGCATTATCTTGTAACTGCCGAGATATGTAAACTAGAAATAAGTCATTAAACTATTTTCTCTAATTCATTATCATTCATTATCCTTTATCATCATCCATATCATAATCATTATCATGTATTTATTTTTAGGACGGAGAAGAGAATTCAGATGAGGTCAACATCTTTTTAGATTTCATTTTTAGAACCGTTTTTGTTTTGTTTGCAACTAATTCTTGCTAGTTAATGCAGATTATTTTTTGTTTTTAGCATTTTATTTTGTTTTCAGATAAAATTGATATTCCTTTTGAAATGTATAATATAGATCATAACAATTTATCATTTTGATTGACTAAATTTGTCAAAGTAGATCAAGTAAAGATCACAAAAAATTTCATTTTCAATGCCAAATTCTTCATTGTTTGAATAAAGGCAATGTTTATGGTATTTTGGAACCATTTTTACTTTGAGGACAATATGTCAAATTAAATCAGTCCTAATTTATATATTTAAAAGGAATATTTATTTTATGAATAAGTAGCATATTAGAAGAATTTTAAGTTTCTAACAGAATTTCTCTCAGTTATGTTAAACCCCTGACATGTTCTACCCCCATTGCATTATGATGTCACTTGTTTACTAACAACTTTGTTTACTGAAGTTAGACAACATTCCTGTATAGTCAAACAGAGATATTTCGGCTCATCCGGGAACAGTCAAAACATATACACAACCAGTCCATTATATTTTCAAGGGTGTTGCTGTAACTTGCCAAACAAACAACCCTCTAAATAAGATTCTTTTATACCCTTGAAAATATAATGGACTGGTTTTGTATATGTTTTGACGGTACCCGGATGAGCCGAAATATCTCTGTTTGACTATACATCCTAGATGATTCATACACAAACATTCCAGCAGTCCATTTCAATTTGGACAAAATTAATATAAGTAATATTTTTCTTAAAAATAAAAAAAAACTGTTTGTGTTTATGTCAAGAATTGTCCATGATGTGCACAGATATACCAAATATTGAAATATTAAAAAAATGTGTAAAAAGGCTTACGTCAGAACTCCAAGAATAGCTCACCTCAAAGCTGTTACCAAAAGCTAATGTCAAAACTCTAGACAGTCATATCAGATCTGTCGACAGACGTTCATGTCAGAACTGGATACAGAAGCTAATGTCAGAATTGTAGACAGAAGCTCATGTCAAAACTGTAGATCAAAGCTCATGTCAGAACTGTAGATAAAAGCTCATGTCAGAACTGTAGATAAAAGCTCATGTCAGAACTGTAGATAAAAGCTCATGTCAGAACTGTAGACAGAAGCTCATGTCAGAACTGTAGACCAAAGCTCATGTCTGAACTGTAGATAGAGAACAGCTGATGTCAAAACTGTAGACAGAGCTCATGTCAGAACTACTGTAGACTGAAGCTCATGTCAGAACTACTGTAGACAGAAGCTCATGTCAGATCTGTTGACAGAAGCTCATGTCAGATCTGTAGACAGAAGCTCATGTCAGAATTGTAGACAGAAGCTCATGTCATATCTATAGACAGAAGCTCATGTCAGAACTGTAGACAGAAGCTCATGTCAGATCTATAGACAGAAGCTCATGTCAGATCTGTAGACAGAAGCTATGTCAGAACTGTAGGCAGAAGCTCATGTCAGAACTGTCAGAACTGTGGACCAAAGCTCATGTCAGAACTGTAGACATAAGCTCATGCCAGAACTGTAGGCAGAAGCTCATGTCAGAACTGTTCTAACTGTAGACCAAAGCTCAGATCTGAACTGTAGGCAGAAGCTATGTCAGAACTGTAGGCAGAAGCTCATGTCAGAACTGTCAAAACTGTAGACAGAAGCTCATTTCAGAACTGTAGACAGAAGCTGTATACAGAAGCTCATGTCAGAACTGTAGACAGAAGCTCATGTCAGAACTATAGACAAAAGCTCATGTCAGAACTGTAGACAGAAGCTCAGGTCAGAACTGTAGACAGAAGCTCATGTCAGAACTGTAGACAGAAGCTCATGTCAGAACTGTAGACAGAAGCTCATGTCAGAACTGTAGACATAAGCTCATGCCAGAACTGTAGACAGTAGCTCGTGTCAGAACTGTAGACAGAAGCTCAGGTCAGAACTGTAGACAGAAGCTTGTGTCAGAACTGTTCTAACTGTAGACAAAGCTCATGTCAGAACATAGACATAAGCTCATGTCAGAACTGTAGACAGAAGCTCATGTCAGAACTATAGACAGAAGCTCATGTCAGAACTGTAGACATAAGCTCATGTCAGAACTGCAGACCAAAGCTAATGTAAAACTTTTTGACAGTCATGTCAGATCTGTAGACATAAGCTCATGTCAGATCTGTTGACAAAAGCTCAGATCAGATCTGTTGTCAGAAGCTTATGTCAGAACTGTTGACAGAAGCTCATGTCAGATCTATTGACACTCAGGTCAATTCTGTTGACAGCCGGATCAGATCTGTTGATAAAAGCTCATGTCAGAATTGGAGACGGATGCTCACCTCAGAACTGTTGCTAGCCATCATCTGCAGAAATTAAATTTTTATAGAAAAGGTTTGTGAACAGGACAGGACAGATTTAAGTGAACTAGGAAGTTTTTGAAATAATATTTACATTGAGATAACTGTTGGTATCTTCATTCCTACAAAATCCCTTTCGAAAGGAATATATCTCTTTAAATTCTTGGATAAATGGTGCTATTAAGATTTCAATTCTTTCAACATTTTATCTATTACATCTCCTTGGATATTTTTGGCCTGTCTAATTTTCATGGCATGGTTGCATGCATAGTGATTGAAAAATTTATTCATCAGAAATATTAAATATTTAGTTCTACTTTTGTTTTTTGTAGGGAAAAAAATATTTATGTACTGGATCAGTAGTAGGCCAGAATTCTTAAAATTATATTTATTTTTTCATCCTCCCAGTTGATATTCTGTTTCTGGCCATATTCTCAGGGTTATATTTATTTGGTCATTCATTTATTTCCTTTCCTCATTTTTTTAGCGTAAAAAGGCGAAGGAAAAGGTGAATTCAGTGGTTGATGGGATAGTTTGTGCACCCATAATTCTTTGCTGCTTCCTGTATTAGTCAGCCATTGGTCATGTCTTGTTTCGCACCTGTCATTCCATTTTTTTCATCGTCAAATTTTTGTCATTCGAAATCAACGTTGTCATGTTTCCAAGTCAAATTTCAATGGTTGTCTTTCACTTTTTTCATCAATATTGTACTTTTTAGCTTGAAATTATGATGAAATTTTATTAAACTTTTTATGTAATGTAACACGATTAGGTGAATTTTTGCCAAATTTAAAAGCAAATTCAGTTTTTGACTTTTTTTTTCTTCAGTATTTAAGTATGTGTGTTAGTTTTGCTAGAAAAGTTCACCAAATTTATCTACTGAAGCCAGTTTTGGGAGTAAAATCGATTCATTGTCATACTTTCAAATATTTTCAAGTCTGTGACTTGATATGCTTATTAAAGTATACATTATATAGGGCAATTCATATTCAAGTTATTTGAATATGCATGTTTTCAATCTTTGATCAGATACATTTTTTTCATTACCCATTTTCATGCATGAAATAGTATAACATAAATAGTAATTGCATGATGTTATATTTAGTTGCTATAGTTACCAATTATTCTGCATGGATTATTCAATTATTTATTTTATAGAGAAATTTACAGATGTTACTACATGCTTCAAGTACACAATATTGTTAAAGGAATACTACCTCTTAGAATGAGCAAAAAATCTAAATTTTCAAACTTGGTGAATAAGAGTATTTATTCATCAAGAGACTTGCCTGGTGGCATAACTATACAATAGATTACCTAAATAATTTGATAAATCCAGAAATCTATGTTGATATACAATAATAACCTGTTATAATATGGAAATTTACATAGTTTTATGGGTTTATTTGATTCTGTTTGTATACTTTGGACACCGTTGATGAATATATACTCTTATTTGCCAAGTTTGAGAACTTAAAGTTTTTTGTTCATTCTAAGAGGAGTTATGCTTTAAATTAACACAACATTTTAAATATTATTGCAATGTGGAAATGAAAACTAGGAATTGGGCCAATACTGAGTATTGTATACCATGCTCTAAAAGCAGGTCAAATTTGTTTGTCTGACCTTACTAATAAGACACAGTGCATGATGCTCTGTGAGACTTCAGGCTTTGGTTCTTACTGTTTCACTGCCTGTCCTTATTTTGTTTGCATGTTATCAAACTTAAAAGATAAAGATTGTACAGGACTAGTCCGAGATCCAATACTGTTCAAACATATTTTTGATAAAAGTATTAGAGGCTTCAGTTTAAGATTCCTGTAATGCGTCATTAAATTCCCACCAGATTTAAGCATCAATTCTAACTATTTTAATAAAAAGTAAACTAAGATGATTTCTTGATTGTTAATGAGAATTACTGACTGAGAAGGGATTGGTTCATATTTTAATTTCGATATTAGAATATCTGATTGGACAATGTCAATTGCTGTCACTGTTTAAACCAATCAGAGACTTGATATATCTTGAGTTATGTGCCCTGGAAATGCTTGACTGTAGAGTTATAAGAATATTATTGAAGACTTGTGATAATTCTGTAATAACTAATCATATATGTTATATTTTTTTAGAAACAACAACCAATTGGATATAAATGTGCAACAACAGCAGCATGTAAATATTTGTGGAGATGTGCAGTGGAACAACAACTCTTCTTCACGTAAGTCTTCAACTGTTTGAATCTTTCTTTTGAGGAATATTAGAAATGTTTTTGAAAATGACGAACCTGTACCTTATTGTATTCCAGCTTGCCTTAAGTCAATGCAATACTAAATTTGAAATTGTCATAGTTTGATTGTATGTTTCATAGCTGCTTCAGTGCAATAAGTGTAAATTCCAAAGGCCTGCTGTGCCTCGTCTTTGATTTTAGGAGAATTTTAATAAAAAAAATTTGAATTTTTCAGATTGTCATCCTCTATCAACACGCCAAAAGTAAAATCTGGTGGAACTTTGTTTTCTCGAGGATCTAAATTCCGTTTTAGTGGGCGTTGTCAGGCAGAGGCTTACGTAGCTAGTGAAAATATTAAACGAGATGAACCTCCATTTACTAGGTGAGTTGTATGATATTATGTTGTTTTAGGTATAAGACCAAACATCAGGATAATGGAGTTGGGGCTGTTTTGTAATAATTTGACTTCAATTGTAAGCAAAATCACTTATAACTTTAGTCAGGTGTGAAAATTAAGTTTAGTTCTGCAGAATGAGAATAAAAAGAGGACCATAATAAGTAATTTGCAAAGTTAATTTTTGAGCAAATAAAAGTTTTTAGTAAGACCAGGATAGAGTTTCATCATTCTATTTCAAATTTGTTTCTAAAATTGTACAACAGTTCTACAATGTAGCAATGCCCATGTCTATATCATTCTAATGTTTTTCAGGACCTCCTCTTTGCCTAACTTCGCTCGTAAACATGATAGAAGTGCGCTAAAGGATGCATCCATTACGTCTGAACCTCCAGTCCGTGAAGGTGAGTTATCTCCCCTGTTTCTTCATTATAAAATCCAGCAATGATATTTGTTTACATCTGGAAATGATTCAAAATCTGAACACAAGCTGTCCATTATTATTTTTGGTAATTAAAAAATAGTAACGACTCCAAAATGTGTTTGTCTTGGGTTAATTCTACCTCAATTAAAATAAATGGCTTGTGTTTAAGCGTTGAAACAGCCAAAACGTGTGGTTTGTGTTAATTCTACCTTAAAAGAAATAAATGGCTTGTGTTTAAGCGTTGAAACAGCCAAAAAGTGTGGTTTGCGTTAATTCTACCTCAAACGAAAAAAAAATGGCTTGTGTTTAAGCGTTGAAATGTCCCAGATGTGAAAAGATATCTATACTGGATTATATTTCATATATTATCAATGTTATAGTTGGATATTGTTAGTGATTATTGTTATATGTATTTTTTATTACTATCGTTGGTCCTTTCCTGTCTTCTTATATACAATATTTATTTATGATCTGCTTTATACTTTGCCTTTTCTAAAAGATACATAGGCCTATTTTACATTAGTTGTAATTAGAGTTTTGATTTTGAAAATTTATCATTTATTTTTTGTAAATTTCCAAACTTACAAGCGAAAGTCTCAACTTGTATTGGCTTCTTAAAAAATGTTCATGATCAATGTCTAGAGTCATTAATATTTTAAATACTTTTTTTGTGCATAAATAGCGATGAAACAGCTTGGCATTGGCTTAAATTATATATAGTTTACTGGCAGTATAGAAAGTTATGATATTCGTAGTGCCTAGGTAGAACTATGAAATGCCTATAAAGAAGTCATTTTGTCTTGAATTAGTTTTTGTTCATTTCCGTGTTGTTTGTATGTTAAATGAACTCTTAAATTTGATTGACAGAAACATTGTAACTTTGAATTCATACACATTACATAATCAGGAAAATATTATGCATATTGTATATGCCTTGAAATTTTAAAATATTAATGAGCCTGTATCAAATGATAATTTCTTCTTCCCACTGATATTATACTACTTCCCAAGATTGATGAATATAGTACTGAAAATTATAATGTTTCTGTCAATTCCTGTCTTCATGCCATAAGTCTATTATGTATTCTATGTTCTGAGTTTGTATGTTAAAAAGCCTTTATGAAGGCAGATAAATATCTATCTAAATATAAAATAGTCATATTAGACTATAGCACTGTAGAATGTAACTTTCTTTCTTATCATGGCTTTATCCGAATGATCTGGCTGTCTGTCGGTTCAATGCCAATAGCTAACTGCCTTTTTTACTCTGGACTATTATTACTCTGGGTCTATACGGTGTTAGTCCTGGTTTAATTGCGCTGGTTCTTAATATGTTCCGTGTAGACAATTAACCCGAGAATAAACAGCTCATGTAGACAAGGCTATAATAAAAAATTTTCTTGAAAATTAAAGATTGTAGAAATATTTCCATGTTAAGCTGAGAGTTCAAATTCTAGTAAACTTTAATGATCATTTTAATTATGATAATTATGCCAAACATTCAAAGCCATGATAAGAAATATTAGATTATAGTCAGTAACTTGTAGTAAAAAATACTTTCTAATCCTATTCTAGATTTGTCCAAGAAATATAAAGGTGAGTTAATTGTTGTCTGTCACCTGGTTTTGTCTTTAGAGTTATCTTTCTTTATAC
Source organism: Lottia scabra (assembly GCA_029955415.1). NCBI lineage: Eukaryota > Metazoa > Mollusca > Gastropoda > Lottiidae > Lottia > Lottia scabra. Next base: position 12,069,643 of record JARJEI010000009.1, read on the forward strand.
TTTTACCAGAAAATACAGAGGTTAGATGGTTGAAATAGCAAGATACCATTCAGAGTTTAATATTCAAAATATAAAACTTTGTAATTACATTATCCATATTATTTATTCTCTGCTAAAATTGAAACTAGAATGGTAAAAATGCTATTTCCGAGTTTTCTTCTGTGTTTTCTAGTAAAATATTTTCTTAAGGGTATTGATTGGGCTAGCGTTCGAGAAAAAAAACACGAGATGGAAGTTTTGCGAATTACTTATTATTTTTGGGCTCAGATTGTAGATAATTATTATTACTTTATTTGTAAACTATATAGAATGAAAAAAAACGAAAAGAAATTAGGTATTTCGTTAGTTTTTGCTAAAAAATTAGGAAAAAGTAGCAAAATGTGTCCCGGTTGATACAAGATTTCTCAGCCATTTTTTATTGGAAAATTACGATCTTGGTATTGATTGAAAGCTTATCCAATAAGGATGAAACGTACAGAGAGTTTTTTCGAAAATTCTAATTAGTTTGGCCCCTAAAAAATGTTTGCCGTACCTACGATTAAATTTTCGTAAATTTTCGTATTTCCATGGTAACCACCAAAATAATAAATTTTTTTGGAAAATCGCTCTGTACGTTTCTCGGCAATGTAATTGTCTACATTTATGCCAAGTTTGATGTAGATTGATCCATTCACATTTTTTTAAACTTGTATCAAAGGTTTGAAATGTCCAATTTTTATGACATGTTTGAAAGGGCTGTCAACTCATTAAAAAAAATCTGATTGACATGAAATCAACCTTAAACTATCGAGAAGGACCCCAAATCATCAACAAATGCACAACAAATCTCAAGAAATCATTATTTCATATACTTATTCCATTTTTTCATAACGTGAAATAGCCCAATTAACACCCTTAATAAAAAGTTTATCTTTTTTAACCCAGCACTTTTTCACATAGTTATGCATTCTTTTAACAGTAGTATTATTGAATCTAATTCTAACTTTCAGCTCAAATACAATAAGTGAGCTTATAGTATGAAGTATCAAAGTCAAATCTTTGTGCATCTTCAAGATATGTTTGATGTCTGTTGACATTTTTCAGCAGTGTATCTTTTCAATGGATGATGAGGGTTCGACTCATTACACATTTAAAACCTGTATTTTGTTAAGTAACTTATACAACAACCTCCATAAATAACATATTTATTGTTGCTGATCACCTTTCACAGTCGTTGATGATTTTTGCATTCACAAATACTGATTAACTGATGTACCAACATACTTTAATTTCTTCTTGGCAATACATACCTAGTTTTCTATACATACATAAATATTATCTAATTATAAACAACTGTCTTCAGTGTTAAGAGGTTATTGAACCTTACAGCTGTTATATACTGATAGTAAACTTAAAGCTATCATTATCTGAACAAAACATATAACATAATATTGGCAGGAAGGGGCTTTCTTCTATTTGCTTTTCAATAATCATAACTCCATCAACAGAAAAAAAGCTCCTCTCCCACCTACAGGGGTTGCAAGCAGAGTAGGGCCTGAGTAAGATTTGGATACAAATCGGGAAAATCCGAAAATCCTCGGAAGAAACTCCTGGTCAACTCGACAATCTCGGTAGTAACTTGGCTGTACTCGTGAACACTCACATGTTTACAAATTTTATCTAGAGCTGAGAGTACAGCCAAGTTACATCCGAATGTGTTTCTTACTAATTTCTTCCAAGGATATTAGGAGTTTCCCAATTTGTATCCGAATTTTACTCGGGACGTACTCTGCTTGCAACTCCTGTAGGTTGGAGAGGGGCTTAATGCTAAAATATGATAAAAGAAATAATACATACAGATACAATCTTACTCAGTCAACAATGTGCATGCATACACACGATCCTTACAATGTGCATGAATACACATAATCCTCACAATGTGCATGACATAAATATTATCAGTCAGACAAAATGTTATGTTTTCTTTTTACTTTAAAGCTTTAAGTGTATGGGAGTTATGGCTATGAATATATTAACCTGTCCATAATTTGATAGGTCAATTCAAAGGTTATCTGTAAATTCCTCTAGATAAATTTATAGACTACAGATAAGTTAAGCAGATTGTCTAGCTTGTTTCTACTTCCATTGATAAACTGTAAAGGTCCATGGTTGAAGGAGAGTTTAATGTGTAGTTTACTAATTGGAGTTTAGTTTAAAGGAATTGTAAAGAGTTTTTCTAAACTTTGTATGTGTATCGGGGACACTGATAGCATCAATTTGTGCCATTCCCATTTCCATTCCGACGTCTGTGGTTCTTTCAATTCCACTAAAACTAACGCGTTTTATGCGTCACTAATAGTGATCTACCGGAAATAGTATTGAGTATTGATATATGCAGTTCAATGTCAGTGACATCATAAAACGTGTTAGTTTTAGTGGAATTGCAAGAACCACAGACGTCGGAATGGAAATTGGAATGGCGCAAATTGATGCTATCAATGTCCCCGATACACATACAAAGTTTACAAATTCACATTACAATCCCTTTAAATAACTTGTGTCTAATAACCACCTTCTGTTGTTTGTAGTTAATACTTGGAGTCCTAGAGTAATCTCTGGTAATATTTTTAATCTTCTTCTCTCCCTATCTTCATTTTAGACTTGATTTGTGATCCTTTGGGTTTTGATTTCAATGTTTTTCTGAAACTTGAATGCAGTTTTAACTTAACTGCTGTTGTGTTGTCTGTTCCAATTTCAATGTGTGTCATAGATTGGAATTTTGTTCAATTTCTTTTTTCTAAATTTCTGAAAGTGTGTGTTTTTTGTGTCAAATGATCAGTTATTTCAAGCTTTTTTGATTTAATTAATAAACAGTTCAAAGCTTAATCCTTGATTTCAATTTTTAACATTCTTGTTTTTTCACTTTTGTCTAAAAATTATTTAAATATTTATTGAAATTTATTTGGGATTTGTAGTTGAAAGCATCTTGACGTTAAAAAAAATGAAAAAGAAGAACGCAGAACTCAGATGTTCCAAAAATTTGCAAGCGACGGGTGAATATTTATTGCACCTAACAGTATCATAAATTATACAGTATTGGGAATTCCTAATTCACAGGCTTCAAACTACAAATCTCAAATCTAATTAGTTGCATGATTTTTAATTATATTATATTAAGCAGTGATTTTTATGCATTTATTTTATTTGCACAGAAAGCAGCATGGTAGTAAAAACTCTCCCAACTACCCCCATTGTTTCTGTAACAGGAAACCAACCAACTCGTGGTAAATATCATTCTGCACTTGATGCCCATTAATTTTACAAACTTGAATTAACTCCCTTAGTTAGAAAATGAACTAATTTTCACAAAAAATTAATCACACAAAGGTTAATTCATATTATGAGATTATTTTGGGTAATTGGTAAAAGAACTTATTTATCCATTTAAAAAATAAGATTTTTGCATTTTTTTGCTTACTTTTTTTTGTTCACTAAGAGCACAGTGTGATGGATTTTGCACCCCCTATTTTGATTGTCAGCACAACCTGTCCTATGTTATTTATAATTTTATATCCCAAAAATTTGTTGTTATTTATAATTTTATGTCCCCAAAAATTTGTTTTTAATTTTATATCAAATAATATTAATAAATGCTATTAAAACAATTTAGAATTTACCATGCTTCAAAAATTATTAATAGCAAAAAGAATTTAGATAATTTTAACATAATGCACAGTAATAAATATTAATTGTTGGTGTCTTGCTTCGGTTGTTTTCTATTTGCTTGCACAATTGGTTGTGTATTGAATTTAAACATCAATTTCAAGCAAGCTACCCAGGTTAATAAAGCATATTATGAACGTTATGTTGATTCTTGAATATTTAATTCAACACCATACCAGAAATAACTTTCACTTCGCTGGCTGCTTCTCATATAAATTATATGTTAATTAAAAAAAAAACAGTTATAAAAATATGAAGATTTGACCTACAGAAGATGTTCATGCCGGCTTAAATAATCGATATTAATCAAGATTTTTTTGAATCCATGAAATAAAAAAAATTGCATTTATGAGAAATTTATTAGCCGGTATTTAGTTTAGTGAACTTTTGCTCACAAGTGACTACCGGTATCAGGAAATGGCCCCTCAATATTGACCATAAGTCAGCATGTTCTAAACCTAATATTAACATTGTATTCTATATTTATAATTTGAATGTTTGTAGTTTACCCAACAACTAAGGACCGTGTTGGAGGAGGATTAGGTAAAACAATCATTCAGATTTCTAGTTTTTGGTCTTCCAGTTTTTATTTAAATTTAGGTTCAGCAATAATCATCTATCATCAATAAGCATCTTAATACACCCATCTGTTTTACTTTATTTTGGTTTTATTTTTTGATATCTGGACCAAGGGTATTTTGTTATAATTTTAGACAATCATGGTTGTTTAAGTAGTTGTTTTAAAGTTTCATCATTTAATTTTGATCATTTAACCATCATTTTGGTTTTGGTTTTCTACATCAAGGGGATTTATCTTTAATTTTTGACCATCATTTATTGTTTTTTAAGTTTCATCATCAGAACTTGATCATCTTCATTATCATTATGGGGTCATCATCTCATCAGTTTTCAACTTTCACTTATTATTATTTGATCATCATGATTTCGATCTTTTTCTCCCGTCTTTGACTTTAAGTCATCATTTACAGCATTATCATCTTGAAAGTAAATCATCTTGATCATATTCATATCATCTTCATCATCAATCATGACTTTAAATCATCATTAATCATGATTTGAATTAATCATCAATCATGGCCACCAATCATGATTTAAATTCACCATTGATCATGACATAAACACAGCATCTATCATGACTTAAACTCATCATCAATCATGACTTAAATTCATTATCAATCATGACTTAAACTCATCATCAATCATGACTTAAACTCATCATCAATCATGACTTATACTTAACATTTATCATGACTTAAACTCATCATCAATCATGACTTATACTTAACATTTATCATGACATAAACACAGCATCTATCATGACTTAAACTCATCATCAATCATGACTTAAACTCATCATCAATCATGACTTATACTTAACATTTATCATGACTTAAATTCATCATGAATCATGACTTAAACTCATTATCAATAATGGTTTAACATTATCAGTAATCATGACTTAAACTCACCATCCATCATGACATAAACTTAACATTGATCATGACTTAAAATCAACATCCATCATGACTTAAACTCAACATCCATCATGACTTAAACTCACCATCCATCATGACATAAACTTAACATTGATCGTGACTTAAACTCATCAGTAATCGTGACTTAAACTAACCATCCATCATGACATAAACTAACCATCCATCATGACATAAACTTAACATTGATCATGACTTAAACTCACCATCCATCATGACATAAACTTAACATTGATCGTGACTTAAACTCATCAGTAATCGTGACTTAAACTAACCATCCATCATGACATAAACTTAACATTGATCATGACTTAAACTCATCAGTAGTCATGACCTGAACTCACCATCCATCATGACATGAACTTAAAATTGATCGTGACTTAAACTCATCAGTAATCGTGACTTAAACTCATCATCAATCATGACTTAAACTCATCATCAATCATGACTTAAACTCATCATCAATCATGACTTAAACTCATCATCAATCATGACTTAAACTCATCATCAATCATGACCTAAACTCATCATCAATCATGACTTAAACTCATCATCAATCATGACTTAAACTCATCATCAATTATGACTTAAATTCATTATCAATCATGACTTAAATTCATTATCAATCATGACTTAAACTCATCATCAATCATGACTTAAACTCACCATCAATCATGACTTAAACTCATCATCCATCAAGACTTAAACTCACCATCCATCATGACTTAAACTCATCATCAATCATGACTTAAACTCACCATCCATCATGACATGAACCTAACATTGATCATGACTTAAACTCATCAGTAATCATGACTTAAACTCATCATCAATCATGACTTAAATTCATTATCATTTAACGGTTTAACATCATCAGTTATCATGACTTAAACACAACATCTATCATGATCACCATTGATCATGACTTAAACACAACATCTATCATGATCACCATTGATCATGACTAGTCATGATTTAAACTCATGAGCAATTATGTTACACTGGTATTCTTTTTTCCCTTTTAGAGATTTTTGATTCAATTAATTTTTATGTGTGGGATATTATTTTTTCTTTCACATATGTCATAAAAAAAAAATTAAAGGAAAAACTATAAGACGTATCATTGTTTAACCTTTGCATATGATGAAAAACTGGCATTGGTTTTTGGTTTTCTTTTCAGCTCCATGTACAGAATTATCAAAGGTAAATCACATCAAAAATTGAATTAATAAATTGTCTTTTGTTTGTTTCAGAATCGGCAATAGATGTTCCTAAATCGTACGGCAGCCCTCCGTCACCTACTACCTATCTACAGTCCAGTCCTACGGTAAAAGCTCCGCTAGCGAAAGCTGAAGAAGTTATAGAGTCTAGTATGAGCAGACTGAGTCAAACTTCAACACCAATCAAGAGAGAGAATGGATCAGCTGTTAGTGCAGCATTACGCCCCGACGATACGCTACCCTACAACCCTAATCTTACCCAAGATGATGACGACGATGACTACCCACAACAGACCAACCTTGACGACCAGATAAAACAACTTGAAGCCCAATATTCCAAAATGACGAGCGAGCCTAATAATATCAGTAGTCATGGAGATGGTGCAGTGAAAAATAAAGTTACTTCTAGTAACGTCACACCAGTTAAAGCAAAAGCCGGCCGTTCGAAGTGTGCTACCTGCTGCAAGGCCCTATTCGTTTCCCTATTTTTTGTGGCCATTTTGGCAACAGTGACATTTTATATTTTATTTTATTCTAAAATTAATCATCCAATGGTAAATGATCTGAGAAAACAAGCCATCTTTTTGGAACCCGTCAAAGTTTTTGTTGATGATAAAATTGCTCTCGTTCAAAAAGCCTTGAAAAAATAAACTCATAATTTACATATCTTCTTTCACATATCTCCAACGGTAACGGTATCATTCTATTTCATTCGCGTCGTCGTCAAAACAACTAATATTTTTATGACTTTTTAACTTCTAGAAAGACTGTTACATATTTTTATAAATGAGTTGGTCGATGGTTTTAGGTCAGTGTTTAAGGGACTCATAATTCATGTCTATTTGCTATTCTTAGTTTACCCAGTACCAGTCATGTAGTGGTCTATTTGTTATCAGAAGTCGCAACATCCTAGATTTAAAATGAGTAACAAAACCAGAACTTCTTCAAAATAAAACAACAAATGCTGGAATCTATGCGTTATCATTCCGCATGGACCATTTAATGTCTGATATAGAATGGCTGGAAATTTTTGGTCCTGTTGTCTGAAATGTTTTGGTTCTGCTTAGATGAATATTGTTTCTTAGAAAAAACATCGATGTTACATCTGACAAGATAGCCTACCAATAAACTGTTTCTGGTGTTATAAAAATACCCCCTACATGACTGGTCCAAACCTTGTATATTGTAGTTTATGTACAGATCTACTTTCTTATTTTTAATGCCAAATTTTTTATCCCAAAACCAGATTTAAATTTTAATATACAGATCCCTTTCAATATTTTAGACTAGATTTTTTATCTACAACCAAATTTTGATATTTCTTTTTATCTCTTATTTTAAATTCAATTGAAAAACCTTTTCACACTTTTGCAATTTCTTATTCATTGCATGTTTTTACAAAGAAAATTTTGACCTTTTAACCCAACCCTATTTTTGAACCAAATATTTTGGCCTCGGAAATGAGAAAGTGATTTAATCGTGGTGTTAGACTCAATTATTATATTAGAATTGTAAGGGTTTTTGTTTTTGTAAGTAGCCATTCATTCTAAAAACTTAGTCTAAATATCGCTAGAATCAAATTATCTCCCCTCAATGCTCTTGATCATAATGTTCAAAATTTATAAATATATTCTAAGTATATACTCAATATTTAGACAATTCTTTAAAATAATTTATATAAATTCATATTTAATTTGAATTGACAAAAACATGAAATTTCTGTAAAGTATCTTTTGAATATGTCATCAATTTATTAGTCTTTATGATAAATACATTTACACATTCAATTTCTTTCAAAATATTGGTCATGATTACTAGAAACAAATGAAAAAGCCCCAACCCCCCATAATTTTTGCGATTTTTAGACCAAGTTTAATTTTTCTATATTCAGAATGTCTCATCCTTGCTGAATATCCACGTCATATTTGTGATTTTTGTTGGTTTTTTGAAGCTATTTGCTACTTTCGACACACAAGGAGGGAATGACCTGAGACTATGATCGTTTTCATTTTTAACGAACAAAATTAGAGATTGGTTACTAAACACGAGAACCTCACTTATTGTGCAATATTTTTTTGTGATAATGAATTTATAATTTTACATCGATTTGCTGGCCAAATTGAAAGATGATTTTTGAAATTTTCATGATGAAGTTGAAATATTTTATTGTAATTTTTTGATGAGGTAATAATTAAATAATTATTTTTATGTTATTCTGATTGAATAAATGTTTTCAGTGAATTTTATATTAATTTAACAAAAATATAAATTGTATTAAAATTAGAAAATTTGAAATTAAAATGTTGCAATAATAAAGTGGGGTTCAATAACAAGAACAAAACTAGACAAGATGGCCTGGCGAGGGAAGTGTGTCTAACATATTTGGTTGTTATCACAAACTTTCAAAGATTTCTTCTTTCCATCATCTTTCTTATGAATTATGTTTATCTCAATTGATTTTTACAAAACCCAGCTTTTCCTTTTCTGAGAACAAACATCTGTAGTAGCTTTATTTAAGAATGCTTTCTGTTTAATTTGGACTATAAGAAACCAATAGATATCATACATTGTCATATTTATTGTCTAATAATTTAAGGGCTTTTAAATGAATTTTATACTCAAAGGGAACAATTTACATCTTTTTATAAAAAGAGAAAATTTTAAAAGATGAAATTGAGTGAAACGATTACATTTATTTAAATATTTAACGCAAAGTTTCCTAAATAACCATTCAACATTTATTATTATTTTGTAGAATTTTGTATATTTTCTAGCTTAATGTCTTTCGTTTGTCTAATTTTAATATAAATCATGTTATTTTAATGATTTTTAAACTTCATAGCAGAATCATTGAACAAAAACAAAAAGTTTGAAGCAGAAAAAATAATAATTGGATACGAAAATTGGATATATCACAAACTATGAGTAAATTTGTAAAACTGTTTTGTTCAGAATGATTTTCATGCATTGCTAACTCTTAAAGGGACACCTAATTCTTCCATAATTTTGTCCCTGAAAGCGGCACCAGATCATCTGAGATGCAGTCTTTAAAATTATGGAATTTCCATGAAAAATGTACAATTTTCCTGAAAGATTGGAATTGATGAAAAATACTTGTGAATTGTTTGGAATTGGATGAATTGAAATCTTGAACATTTTTCATTACTAACCTCTTGTTGCTCAATTATATTCTTGATGCATTATGAAGTTTAATAATCAAATTAATTATTTATCTAATTTAATATGCGCATATTAATTAACCTGTTTAGTTTGGCTATTAAATAATTTTATGTATTTGTTGTTTAATTTAGGAAATTGCTGAAAGCAATTGAAATTTGGAGATAATTGTAAAACAAATTATAAGGAAATTACATAAAAGTGCCTGAATATTTTGTAAATTTTGATAAAAAAAAACAAGGAAAGGAAAAGAAACTGCTAAATTTAAAAAATGTATGAAGATGAAGTAGACAGGGCTTTTAATGCCTATTGTGTAATCGAAGAAAACCCTTAAAAAATTGTTTTTTGCTTTTTGGAAACTTTTTCTTTTAAATCTTCTCTGTTTTTGGGGAAGATTTTCTAATTTGTTTGTAATTTTTAGACTTTATGTCCTGTTTTCTTATTGTGTTGATAGAGTTTTAGTAATTGTATCTAGTTTATATTACCCCTGTATAGAATGTTTACATTATGTTTATCTTTATTTCATAATTCATGGTTGTAATAATATTATGAATGAGATCTGGTCCTTGTTTCACAGAAATCATACTTTCAAAATTCATACTTGTGAGTTTTAACACAAGGTGAAAATGAGCTCTGGTATACTTTAAATTCTGACAATGTAAAAACAATGTGCTTGAATAACCAGTCTCTGTTGAACAGAGTACTAGTACTGACGATAACCTGGTATAAATATTGTATTTGTAAGAAGACCTAATAATAAAACCTCCTTTGAAATGAAATATTATTAGGAACCATTCATGGCAGCTTCATGGAATAAAAATTGATAAGGATGAAAAATTCAGACAAAATCCTGTTAGTTCGTTCATTTATGATTTTGTCAGAGATCTGAGATTGTTTTTACAAATTCCTGACAGTGAATTCTCTGCTTGATTCACAATGTAAGAAAAGTAGAATCATAGAAAATGTCCTAATAGAAGACTTATCACCAATTTACAAATTATGTCAGATATAGAATGTGACTTGGTATGATCATTTAATAGCCACAATAATTAACCACTTTATTATACTTTAATTCTCAACAATTTTATTAGCATTTTTCACATTTCATAGGCTTTAATTCATCGCTTAACTTTGACTGAAATATTTTCATGTATTGTAGGAGGGGAATGGCATTATTCATGTTCATCAATGCTTGGTTTTGAGTGCACAGAATTTTCATTTTTGGGGCAACTTCGTGTGTCTGTAAAACACTGAGAAGAAAAATATCGTTTGTCTTCATTTGGCATATCTTTAAGAATTGATTCACAATTCAAATCGGTTTCTTATTTTGAAATATTTTCAAACATCATTTTTTGCAAAACAAGATCCATAAAAGATACATGATGTTGTCCCTTCATTATAATTTGGTTGTGCATTTCATGATAATTTTCTTTTTTCATTTTGAAGAAATTATTTTGTGTTCTCAGGCTTCACTCTCTTCAGTTAGTTTGTAATATCTCTCAAATATATTAAAAAAATCTCATTCAGAAAATAGTGTTTATATTTTATATTCCCTCTTGAATATTTATGGACTCATATTAATATTGAGTTATTGCCCTTGCCACAGTTGTTTTACAGTTCCTTGTCTAAGTAAAAATATTGTAACAGTCCACATAATAGCAGCCCCTGTGTTCATGACAATCTGATTCTCCTTGGAAGCATTTATATCTTAGACTGGTGCAGGCCCTGAAAAGAACTTTACCATTGGCTGTTGAGTTGTCAGAATAAGAGCACCTATTTTGATCAGAGATACTAGTAATTGGCACTATATAACATATAGTGTTCATTAACACTGAAATTCACTCATGCCATTGAACACTTGTATCAACTTTGGAACTAGACTAGCTAGATAACCTCTAAAACTATACCTTAGTCACCATATTGAATAAATCATAGTTCAACCAATCACATTCATTCTTTAGAGAATATCATCTTTTGCAGAAAAAACAGCCAATGAAAAACAATCTCTAAACAAGAGTTATCTTTTCCTGTCCATTTACCAGGCAAGATGGCCGCTTTCGGCTTATCATGACTGACTCAATATATAGTCTCAAAGATAGTCTCAAACAATGACAAAGGTTGAGATGAATGGCCATTGAATAGACATAGAAACCCTCAGATATTTTTAGAAATACCAATACAAGCAAGTCTACTCCTAAACACAGAACATTCTGCATGTGAAAATTGAATAGTTTGTATACATCTTCCCTTGTTTCTTGGGGAAATGAAATTCCAGAGATCAAAAACAATGTTTATTGCTAGTTAGATAGCACTATGACGTTTTATTACATATATACACTTGTTAAACATGGTGGAGTTGAAATAATGAATAAACCTCAAAAATATGTTTCATGATCTTTCAGAAAATCAACATTTTAGTTCAGAAAGAAAGAGAGGCTGTTGAATGGCACATCATTACATTTCAATATAAATTTTTACCATTCTCCAATACACAGATTAAAATACCCCAATCAAATGCCAAATATTTTGATTGAAATATAAACATTATGCATTTTGTTTATCTTTGATATGACCCTGATTTCTAACAAACAACTCTATGTTTAAATTTTATTCCTTGATATGTCTTACTTACTCACAAAATTTTGATCATTTCTTGTCAGTTAGTCATAGATGCAATAGATTAATTATTGTTGAAGAGGGTCTGACGGTGGTCTTTGATTCTCTGCCAGATTTTGAAGATAATTTGTTCACTTAGAACAATACATCTACTGCTAATTGTATTTTAATGAGATTTAAAATGTTTTCTCCAATTAGGCCACAGATTTTTTATTTTTAGGTTTACGGACCATGGGATTTTATTTGTTGGTAGGAGGAGGAAATATAATAAATAATAAAAAAAATTCTACAAAAATTGTGCCAACTGCATTTTAGATAAAACTCATTAGTAAAAGCATTTGTTGCTTGTGTTTCACCGCCTCAGCTACTTGCGCTGTCATCGTCTAATACGTCGATGTATCGGATATCGAATGAAGCAAGCATAGGCCTACTGCATGGCATGAACTCTCAAGTGTCACTGGAAATTCAGCCACGTTTTTGCCTTAGTCGCTTTAAAATCCATTAATTAAGTAAACTTTCCGGGTACCGTATATTTCAAAATATAATGCGCACCAATGTATAATGTGCGCCCCTTCCTTACCCCATCAAAATCGGGAAAAAAATTCATTTTCCTATGTATAGTGCGCACCCCTTGTTGACGAAAAAATTAAAGTTGGCATAACACAGACACCAAAATAATAAGTGATAAAAAAATCAAATTTCACATATCTACTTTCTGTTACTCAAATGGAATTTCTTTTTTAAATACAGGCTTAATTTTTACTCTTTATAATTTTCTAAATTATTTTGAAATTAATGATTATTTTTTTTCCCCGTGACATTGAGTTTAAGTTGACAAGGTCACGCGCGTATAAATCTCGTTCAAGTCAAAAGAAAACGGTAATGTTTTTGGGAAGTGTTATATTCATACATGTATGTTAAATAATTAAAATGTTTTTAAAGAAATGATTAACTTCTTTAATTTGATTCCGTTAAAAAGACAAGTGTTGTATTAATATCTTCAAATGATAAAGCGTTGAAGCGTAAAAATTCTAATCGGAATGTCTTCTATATAAATATGGTAAGAACACAGGCACTCGTTTTTTTTATCAATGACGGTCTATTAACCCTATATATTGTAGTGGAAAATTCCATGGATATAAAACAAGTGCCTTTGACTCCAGTAGAGTAAAAGCCTGGCCTAATTTTACTTCCACTGATCACGTGGACAGCAGGTGTTCATAATATTCTTTGATCTCAATGGGTCTTGTTTACTATTCTAATTGTACTCATTAAATTAATCAATGATGTCACAATTTAACGGGATCTTATTGTTTTTAGTCACCTAATCCCACGTTTATTCAAGTAGATTAAGTTTATTGTTAACAAAAGATTTACAGAATTACTACTGTCCTGAGTACTGACATCAGAACTATTTTTTCCCGCTCAATTTTATTGGCGCCAGTAAGTCTCGCAATCTGAGGTCAACTATAACTTGTATTATTGTCTTGTCAGCAATGTGTTTGAAAAAACTTTTGGATTATTTTAATGGATTTAAGGATTAAGGTCGTTCCCGGTAAGAGGCTCGTTTTGATAAACGGAACCTACTTGCTCTCCGTGTATTTTTGGTATCGCATTGAGTATTTTCTTTCCGTGATTTTATACATCGATATTATTGGTATCGCAATTTGATCAACGGTTATTTGAAGTCTTTTCTTTCCGTGTATTTAATATCGTCGGATTCTTCAATAACCGCGTTTATTATAGAACCGATCATTTCCCTAGTCGGACATCTTATGCATTTTTTTTACAGTTTTTGGCCCAGTTTTTAACGAGATCTCGCAGTACTGACTATACAGATTTATGCTACCGGAGCCGACTTCAAATTAGCCTTGATCATACAGTCTCTATATAGCCCACTCGTGTAGAGTAAAGCGCGTGGATGATCGAGAATATAAAAGTCGACGACCTTCCAATTTTATATCTACACTCTTGCCGTAACCGTAATTCACTTGCCACAGGTTATCTTGGTAGCCGCTACGCATTCAGTGATGATACTCGCGATCGACCGTTAGCCGAATTATTTGTAAACAAGGGCATTTGACTTTCCGACGTGATATTTTGAATTTTTTACTTTCGGATGAGCGGAGGAAATAAAATAAGAGAAATTTCGAATTTTATTTTTATTTCAAAAACGCAAATATTCCGGCGGCGGAACCGTAAACCTAATAATAAAAAATCTGTGGCCTTACTTGCTTGTTAAATAAATCTTATACCAATTAAATCAGTGTATTCCCTTAATACAATCTCACATTGATTAAAAAAAACAAGATTATGAGAGCAATCATAAGAACCATGAAAAAATAGAATTTCATATTGGATCAGAGGAGTAATTAAACATTTAATGATGAAGTTTTACTCTAAAATGTCAAATCATTATCCTCAATATTATATTTTCTTTCACTTAATAGTATAATTTCTTAATCTGCACGAAAACTTGACAGTGGCAATATAAAAAAAGTTAAGTTAGATCAGTAAGCTAGTATTAAACATTATTTAATCTTATGTTAAACATGCACAAATTCTACTAAAGGAGATTAAGAAAAAAATAGTTATCCCTAAAACTAGCTAGGCATCATGATTTTATGATATAACATAATTTTCTTAAAATGCCAAAATCTTATCAGAAAAAAATCCAAACCATTTTGATCAGGATAAAAATACAAAAGTTTTTGTTTTGGTCGAGTCTAAATCAACCACCACTAAGAATTGTCCTTTTCAAATAAATTGTTCATTGTCCAAACTCTATAGTTCTTTCACAGATATAATTCTATAGCCTACTACTTCTTCTTGGAGGAACTTGCCCCACCAGCAGCTCCCTGTGCCGCTTCCTCTTGCTGTGCCTTTTTCTTCTCTTGTTTTTGCCTCATAATATCAGCATCTCTGAAAACACAAAAAAATATTTCCGTCTAATTAATCTTAGATTTCTTAGCACTTATCATATTCAAATTCATGATAAAGGGAGACAACTACAATTTTAAAGTATTGTCTTGTCTTGAATAACAATGATCTTTGTGTATGTGAATGCTAAAGGTTTACAACTGTAAACTTGTTAATGATATTTGTTTATACCGGTATATTTATTTAAAAAAGATGGCCTTCATTTTGTAATGGCAGCCAATTCGTCCGGGATGGTGACAAGAGTTGTCAGTAAATGAAAGATTCTGAGATGTCAAGTTTCATTGTGATAAGTTAGTGAAATATGAACAAAACAAGGGCAATAACTTGTGTAGGCGTATAAAAACCCTTCATAACATACCTTGTTTTTCGGTCTTCAAATGACAAACCCTTATTACCAGCTTGTTCTGAAGCTTTTGCAGGTTGTTTTCCTGATAGTTTCAAAGCCTTTTCTCTGGCTTTATCTCTTTGATTCCCTCCTGAAATTCAAATTTGAATATAATACACATGTACCCATATATAATGCAAGTATATTTTAAAGGGGAATAATCCACAACCACTATCCATGTTTTCATCCTTTTAAAGCAGTGAATACAGATCTGAGGTTTAAATACTTTCAGATAACATTGTTACTTTCCTATTTAATATGTACCGGGTACAAGGTATGTTGTTATTAGTAGTCGGCAGTCTGGATACTGTAAAGGAATGGAGGTGTTAAAGTGAAATGAGATAGATCGCATAGAAAGCACGGGTCTATATAGGTGTGTAGGTGTTCATGTTCAACAACATCACCACTTTAAAATGGAGTGGAGGTGTGACTTTGTCTATGGTAGCAAGTGAACTTTTTAAAATGGAATCCATCATGTAATAACCAAAGAAAAGGGAGTATGTGCCCATTAAAAAAACTTTTTGAACACCATTCCTGATTTGAGAAGATTGTTCCAGTATGAATAGAATATGGAGATATCTAATGAAATTATAATAATTACTAATACTGATGTTCTTAGTTTGAGCTTCTTGTCCCTAAGGCAGTTAGTGACCCCAGAAAAGGCTTAGGCCTACCCTACCTACAGCCTTACATGAAATTTATTCGTTCTTTATGTCTATGAGAATGAGGCCTATTTGTTCTTTATTTATTATTATTTGTTTGCTTCCTCTTACAACTGTAGAAATTCTGTTAGCCTAGTTTCAGGCAAGACTCTAAAAATTTGACACGATTTTCTGATAAACAAAAAAGATATACGGTAACCCTAGAGCTAAGCTTACTCAACAATTCTCAATATGAGTCAAAACTGCTGAACACCATTATTCAGACATTCTGATTCATTGAAGTTGAATAACGTCGTTTTATAGACCGGCCTTTTTTCAAGTTATTCCGCCAAGAACATCTAATATGAAGATATCATTTTGCAGAAAAAACTTTTATAGAATGAAAACATCTACTAACTTGTCATTTTGGGCGTTTTTTTAAAACAAGAAACCCAATACAAAAACTTGAACGTTTACACAAAATCCCCCAAAATTAGCCAACAATACAATATGAGTGCGCGTGCGCAGGAAGTGATACATTTGACCTAAAATGGATTCTATTAAAGCTGTCATGAAGTCAAAAGTTTAAAATCATTTTCATGGTTGAACAACTAATACGAACGTATCTTTATCACATTATGATAATAGTATTGTTTCTTAATTAGATGTGGTGTCATAGCTAATTTCGTCCTGGTGGAAAATTATTATGACTAAAGATAAAATGAACCACTGATATTTTTTTATATATTCCTATATTATGTTCATGATAGCTTTAAATTTCAGATTTCATGAAGGATAACTCTAATTTACTAAACAGTGGCGCTCTCATCTTGATCTTGAAGCACGCTGTTTATTTATTAATTGAAAAAACAGTCTTGCCTGCTAAGGAAAGGTAGAACATCGGTTTACAAATAAATAATATAACTAAGAGCTTTAGTTTTATGCGGATTTCCAAATAGACCTCTTAGCAAAATATGACTAGGCCTACACCTCTACATAAACCACTAACCCAGTGATGTCAAAGAAATAAAATGGAGTTTTACGCCCTCTGCTCTGACCTGACCTGGGCTGATATGCTACTTAGCTTAGAGTTACTCTCCAGTGGCGTTTCTAGGAATTTTTAGGTGGAGGGGCCGCGTTGGGGCCAAATAATTGTCAGGGGGGACTACCAGCACATACCAAAGTGGGAGGGGGGGGGGGGGGGGGGGCAAGGCCGGGCCAGCCTAAATTCTGGGGGGGAGGAGGGGTGCCAAGGCCGGGCCAGCATAAATTAAAAAAAGCAGGTCATCTTCACATGAAATTTCTGGGAGGAAAGTGTATTTATTTCATATTGAAAATTTTCAAACCATATATTTTCATGGACCCAAAGGCATTCTAAATCTAAGACACATGCATGGCATGCAATTGATAATCATATTTTGAATATTTGTGACATGAGAAAAAAAATTCAATTCAGATCTTAATGTGGCCAGAGAGTAGGTCCAGGCGGTAATGTTGACGGGCAAACACTATGTGGTAGCCTACAAGCCTAGTCTGAAACTTGTTGACTGTATTCCCAGCCTTTGTTTGCCAGTGTCTGATTGTCAAGACTTCTCACTGAAAACTAAAATAACCTTCAGTGGTGTTTTGAAAGAGTAAGCATAGTCTAATAGTGTAATACCCCTCCAATAAGCTCATAGACTTGTGATATGCAACTAGATCAATTCATAGCCTGACTAAACAAATTTCTAAAATAGAAGAAGTAGACCATACCAGACACAGTTGAAAATCTTAATGTAATTCTCCATCTTATATTTCTTTTAAATCTGAATTGTAGATCTTGTTAGAATATAGACCAAGTTAAGATGCCAAAGTCTAAAGAATTTGTTTCAACATCTGAAGAATCTGGATCTGATTCAGAGGCTGAGGTAAGTTTGATATCACTGTTTCAATGTTCCACACAGATATACGGTACGCTTGCCTAATACTGTTCCAGTTCCTTGTCTATCTTCTGGTTTCACTCGTGTTATCGTGCTTTACTAGGGTTATCCCTACTTTCATTTTCTGAGCACTGTAGCCAATAAATTTATTTCTGATAAATTCAGATGGTTGGAATAATGTAAGAAGCTTATTAGTATTGTTATATGTCTGGAAGTTATAGGCTAGCAACAACTTTATTTTCAAGTAGAAAATGTGCTGTAATGTGATGGCATTCTTTCATAGGCATTGGTCACCCGGAATACAATGGAAAGATATTTTTCTTACACCAATGATTGGTGTAAGAAAAATATCTTTCCATTGTATTCCCCTCTATAAATCGAATAACCGGTATCTATGTGCAAAACAGTACTAGCTTATGTTTGCTTTAACCTTCTTCAATCCTTTTATTTGTAATTAAAGATTTATATTAAAGAAATTATGCTTTATTGGCCAATAGGTCTTATTTTCATCTCTCCATATCAATTTGTAGATTTAGACATTTGGCTCCTTGATAAAATATAATGGTATAAATTTGAATTTAGAACTCTTTGGTGTCATAATGACCTTCTACAGCCATTATTGCTCAGTAGTGATGAAAATCTGCCTTAACTGTGTACTGCAAATATTTTTTTACAATGATTACATTTTGGTGATAATGAATTTATATCAATGATTAATATTATTTATCGTCATTATCTTTTAAAAGATAAAATTATATCACACAATTCAATGTAGTAAGCTTTTTAATTTTTTGATAATAAATGTTCTAAAGCAAAAACCTGACTTGAAATTAATTAAATTCCTGCTGGATTTGGGAAACTTGAAGTCAGAAGATGTGATTTTGTGTTTGAAGAAACTGAAAGACTTTTCTACTATATTTCCAGACAATATGGCGGCAATAGATGGAATTTATCGAAAGGTTGAATGAATGAAATACAGAAAAGTTTAGAAGATTAAATGTTCCAGAGAGGATAATTTGAAGAGTGTACATCCTAATGGACAATATGCCTGATACTGGAACTTAAAAAAATTCAAGTAAAAAGTTGTATATTGAATGTCAAACAGAACGAAGATGACAAGAGATATGCCTGTGTCTATACCAGCCCCTCCACCAGGGAGACCTATCCCTAGGAAGCGAGAAAGACTTAAGCTTGATGACGCCACAACATTTAATGTGAATTCTATAGCCTCTTTCAAATCAACACCGATAGTGCTAGCTAAAGACATCCAAACTATACGCCCTTTTATGGGATTATGTTGTTCATGTCTACCAATAAGTAAACGGACTACAACTCTAGATTTAACCAATCAAAATGGCCTTCATAATATTTTTGATTTAAAGCCATTTCTTCGAGATTCCGGCTGGATTCAGAGAAGATTTCCAATTTTGACCAGAACTTTTCAAATGAACCCTAAACATTGTTATCCAGATGTGTCAATGGCTGTGTTTACAAACAATCGCGTGCTTGAAGCGATTCAAAAAACTTCTGTTATCACTTCTTTACAGAATGGTGGAAAAGACAGTCAAGCTATCCAGGCATCAATTGTAAAGGGAGCCAAGAAAACTTTGATAAAAATGAAGGCCAGCACAGGAGCTTGGATTTTGCGGTTAACATATTGGTTTTTACATTCAGTGTTGTCGTTATTTCTCAAAAAGCTCATTGTTCACAGAGGACAGATTTTGATGTTACAGGAAGCTGCGTCTAAAAAGATACCTGTGATTTATCTTCCCTTACATCGAAGCCACTTAGATTATATACTGATATCGTTCTTGGTGTATCACTACAATATTCGTATACCTTATGTTGCCGCCGGCGATAACCTTGACATTGCCTTCTTTAATAAACTATTGCGTAAATTTGGTGGATTTTTTATTCGTCGTAGATTAGACAAAATACCGGGTGAAAAGGATATTATTTATCGAACATTGTTGCATACTTATGTAGAAGAATTGTTAAAGCAAGGTGAAGCATTGGAATTCTTTGTAGAAGGTGGACGAAGTCGCTCAGGAAAGAGCACCTTACCTAAGGGGGGGTTATTGTCTGTTGTAGCAGAGACATGTGTCAAGGGACAAATACCAGATGCCTATATTGTCCCTGTTAGTATTAGCTATGATAAACTGATAGATGGTAATTTCTGTCGAGAACAAATGGGACTTCCAAAAGTTTCAGAATCATTTTTTAGAGCAGTTAAAGCCATTATTAATGTTTTTATTAGTGATTATGGATGTGTTCGTATGGACTTTGCTCAACCCTTCTCGTTGAAAGAATTTTTAGACGTTCATCATGGATCAGATAGAGGCACAACTTGTATTGATGTAGTACCAGATTCACCACCAAATATGACCTCATCGTACCCTAATCTTTCTTCAGCCATTTGTGCATCACCAGAACTAGATCGTGGCATAGTAGAGGATCTTGGGAAGCATATCGTTCATACGGCAACACAATGTACGGCCTTAATGAGCACACATTTAGTCTGTTTCCTTCTGTTAACTAAATTTAGAAATGGTACGAATGTTAATGAGTTATCATTCAGTATGGAAATTTTGGTGAAAGAAATTCGAGAACATGTTCGAGACATTGGTTTCAGTGGAAGTATGACTGATGCAATCCACAATGCCGTGGGTCTGCTTGGATCAAAACTAGCCAGTGTTGAACTGGATTCTAAAAATGAAAACATTCTAATGGTGAAGCCTAATTTGAATTTGCCACAAGTTTTTGAATTAGCATATTACGGAAACAATGTGATATCTGTATTCTTATTGGAGAGTATTGTTGCCATAGCGATAGTTTATGTATCAAAAAACCCTAAAACTAAGACGACTGGTGAGGTTGAAGTTACTAAAGAAGAGATTATTGAAACTGCAGCAGAAATTTGCAATATTCTATCTCAGGAATTTATTTTTGTACCACCGTGTAAAAAACTAACGGAAGAACTATCAAACGTCCTAGAAAAGTTTATGATATCGGAAATCTTATACGAAGAATCAGAAGTGGGAGACATGCTGACTCAAAGTGAGAGAACTTGGAGCCAAAATTTGACTGCTGCTCTATCTTGGGCTGATGAAGATGATGATGATGAATATATATTTGAGCCACCGGAACCTCAGAAATACAAACTAAACCTTACTCGGGCTGATATTAAACAGAAAATGATATTTTTGTTGTCTGTTTTGGCACCATGTTGCGAGAGTTATCTTACCACAGCTAAATATATCGACGTTTCTTTAAAAACTGAATTAGCAGAAGATGATTTTATCAAACATTTGAATCATTTTGCAAAATCTCAAGTTCGAGGATCAAAATTAGAGTATAATGAAAGCTGTGCCTTAGATTCGTTAAAAGTTTGTGTGAAATCATTTACTAAACTCGGTATTTTAGAATCGTATACAGCTGGTAATTTACGTATTCTAGGCTTACAGAGTGAATTTGATGTTAAAGATAAATTATTTCATTTTATAAAACTATTAGAGGCTGCCACTGTGAAACTATAGACTTTTAGAAGTAGAGAGGAACATTAGAGAGGTTGAATGCACACAGGCTTTAAGTTCAATTAAACTGATCATGCATTGCGAACCACAGACTGTGTATAGACCTCTTAAGAGCAGAATATTGAAACTCAAGAAGGCTATTATTATCAATGCTGTTATAAATTTGCATTTCATGAAAATTCAGTAGCAAACTCACAAAAGAGGTGTTTTTCATTCATTCACTCAGTCATTCTTAAAGGGATTGTAAAACGTATTTCTAAACTTTATATGTGTTTCAGGGACACTGATAGCATCAAATTGGGCCATTCCAATTTTCATTCTGACGTCTGTGGTTCTTGCAATTGCACTAAAACTTACGTGTTTTATGACGTCACTGACAGTGATCTGCATAGATATCAATAGTAGCTTCCGGCAGATCACTGTCAGTGACGTCATAAAACGTGTTAGTTTTAGTGAAATTGCAAGAACCACAGATGTCGGAATGGAAATTGGAATGGCAAAAATTGATGCTATCAGTGTCCCTGATACACATACAAAGTTTAGAAAACCTCTTTACAATCCCTTTAAGATATACTACTTAATTGCTATATTTTGCTAATTTAATAATGTATTTGAAGTGTTGATTGTTTAATTTGGCCACATCACTGCCTTGTAAATTTAATATACCTTACCTTTGATTTCACTATCTGCCTTATTTATCTGATTCAATTTGATATAGGATAACAATAACATTCTGGGGCCTGATTCTCAAAAAAACTTACGATAAGTTTTGTCATAAGTTCAGCATTTTGCAATGAATAATTTCACACTTACGACAATTTTTAATCGTAAGATTTTTTGAGAAACAGGCCCCTGTAGACCTTTAGCTCAAAAAATTGTAATTATTATTCACCATACAATATTACAACACATAATTAGACTCTTATTACAAGTATATATGATTAATATTTTAGTGTAGAATTGAGATTAATTTATTTAGAATGATTGCTCACCTAACTGATCTTGTTAACAAATGATGATATAGACTATAATCATTAAAGAACTTAGAAAATCATGAGGAAATAACATTGGTTAGTGTTAACACCAACACATAGTACAACATTTGAACTAAATTTTCATGTTCATACTTAAATAACCTTTAAAATTTGCAGTCTGCTAGACTTTAATTTGTGTTTGGTTGTCTACCTATAGGTTCACAAATATTCAGACTTCTTAAAAGCTTATGCTTTCTGATGTTTTGGACATGCAGCTGTCTTTGAGCAATTCTGTGA
This sequence comes from Lottia scabra, assembly GCA_029955415.1. Lineage (NCBI taxonomy): Eukaryota > Metazoa > Mollusca > Gastropoda > Lottiidae > Lottia > Lottia scabra. The sequence goes on from JARJEI010000009.1 coordinate 12,092,561, forward strand.
AGCTGGTAAATATAGCACTTCTTTAGATGATTTCTATAGTTGAAACATTTGATGATCATTCATGCCCATGAATTTGAGAAATATCATTGAAAATATCAGTTTGAATTATTTGAAACCTGTGCTAGGTTTACAAATAAAAAAAAATCATTTAATAAAAACTGTGTTTTAGTAAAGAGTGATATGTAATTAAGATTGTTGTTGAATTTAAAGTTTATTTTATTAGTATTTTAGTTTAATAAAGATGTTTATATAGTGCTGTTTATTAACTAGTTTAGTGAGTAGAGTTCATCTCAGTGGTACATCACAGGTGTGGTGTGGACAGGGTTTGCTTACTCTTCTAGGCACCTACTCCACCTTCTGTGGTTGTAAAGATTATCAATCAGGCTTATGTATTTAATCATCTGAAGTGGCCTTGGTCTGGAAACTCAGTCCAGATATCAATACATGTATTCGTGATAAACCATTCTGATGACTGTCACACTAGAATCATCTTGAAATAGTTTCAAGAATAAGACCTGGGTTCCCGCCTGTCAGTGATGCTTTGAAAATGTCTAATCATTCACATTCTTGGGTCAAATTGTTCCTTATTGCACACTGCATGATACAGCTTGTCTTAATTGCCCAATCATCAGCAGAAAAGTATTGTTTGTTTTCAATAAATTAAGACAATATAGAAGGGCTCAATGGTTATTTTATAGAAGAGAAAAGCCAAGAAAAGAAAGTTAGATAAAGAAAAAAAAGAGAAAGAAAGAAAAGATAAAGAAAAGGAAGAGAAAAAAGCAAAAGAAGAGAAAAAACCTGAAAGTAAAAGTAAAGGCGCCTCATCAAAATCAGGAGAAGAAAATATGTGGCAGGTAGGATAGTGACTGGCCTGGATAAAGTGAATGTTTATGGGGTTTTGGTTTATCATCTTGGTTTTATAGTAAATTTGTTTCTGAGATCTTTAAAATTTCTGTGTCGTATCCAAATTTTCTGTGGCAGACTGGGAGATTGGATGTAGTTTTAGAGGTGTCAAAAAAGACTTTTTTTCAAAACGATTTTTGTCTCTTTTCATTGAAAACTGTAATAGCTTTGAAAATAAGTTAAATGTAATGTAAGAGGTGAGGGCTAGGAACAAGTTTAGAGAGCCTTGTTTATTTTTCACGACAAAGAATTTTGTTCACTATCAGATGTTGAGTCCACCCTTGTATATCCTTGTAACAATAATAAAATAAATTGTAGTTAGCCAGAATGAGATATGTATCTGTCAGTGAGTTTAGAGGAAAAGTCATGGTTGGTATCAGAGAATATTATGATGCTGATGGTGAAATGAGACCTGGTAAAAAAGGTAGGCACACAAGTCTTCTGACCTTGACAAAGAATCATATGACCTTGACACAGAAATATATGACCTTGATACAGAATCATATGACCTTGACACAGAATCATATGACCTTGACACAGTAGCTACCTTATCTTGACCCAGAAGTGATCTTAATTCTTTGACTCTCTAGTCCTCTCTCTTTGACACAACAGTCATTTGACTCTGAATTTAACACCTGAGCTATCTGGCCTTGACACATCAACTATCTGACCTTGACATTTCAGACATCTGACCTTGACACAGCAGTTTTTTTACTTCAACCCCCGTAGTCACCTGACCTTGACACAGTAGCCAACTAACCTTGACCCAGCAGTTATCATACTTTGATTTTATACTCTATAGTCCTCTTTTCTTGACATAGCAGTTATTTGACCTTGACACAGCAGTCATCTGACCTTGACACAATAATCATTTGACCTTGACACAGCAGTTACCCTACCTAGACACAGCAGTCACCTAACCTTGACACAACAATCTCCTCATAGTAATCAGCAATTGTACTCTATAGTTTTCTCTGCTAGAAACACAGCAGTCATCTGACCTTGACAGCAGTCATCTGACCTTGACCCCTCAGCTATCTGACCTTGACACAAGTCATATGACCTTGACATATCAGTTTTTTCATTTCATTTAGCTTCAAATCTCTATCTCTCTTTACTTCCAGGTATCTCGTTATCTTTAGAACAATGGGAGGCTTTAAAAGATCACATGGAAGATATAGATGCTGCAATTAAAAAGATGTAAGGTGTGTGTAACAGGGACATAGACATTATTATAGTTAGTCAAAATATGATGTACATCTAGGGATATTTTAAACATTAATCACAGAAACATAAACATTTATTAGGGGCGGATCCAAGGGGGTTTCTTCCCTGAATTGTGCCCCCCTATTTTTGGACGACTGATGTCAGAACCCTCTATAAATTTGGCGGTGCCATTGAATTTGAAGCATGTTATATTTCAGAGCCCCCCTTCTCTAAATCCTGGATCCACTCCTGTTTATTTCTAATAATATCGAAATGAACAGTTATTTCTTTCTTTTTAATTGACTTTTCTTTACCGAAATCACAATAAAAACTCCATTACTACCTGTTAATTATATTTGAAGAGTGATTTATGTTTGAAGACTTTCCATAGTGTAATGTTCATAAATATTATATTGAAGTGACTATAGCTATGTTGTAAGAAGAGAGTTGTAAATATTGAGGAAAGACGGACACTGTTGTTATTATTTTTATTTCATTTCCCATTGGTTCATTTCATTTCAAATTATGGTGCTTACTCTTAATTGTTATCATTGAGAAAACATGCTTTACATTTATTACAATCATTATAATTTTGTGCCATATATTATTTCGGTAATTTTGTGTTGTATATCATTTCGGTAATTTTGTGCCATATATTATTTCGGTAATTTTGTGTCATTTAATTTGGAAAATTGTGTTATTTATTGTATTAACCAGGTGGTAAAATCTTGTTCTGTTAAAATTTGGTTCATCATTTAAATTGTAGGAATTAGTGTTTAGTTTTTCATGGTAAAAAAAAGTGTGCACTATACACAGAAATTTACTCATTACTGTGAAGTCATTAATATTTGTGTGCTCTCAATTTTTATGGATTTCATAGGATTTTGTAGGTCAGCCAACATTCCTAAACTACTGGCAAATAATAAGAACAAATTTTTGTCTTAAAGATATGCTTCTGATAAATCAACCCTCAAAATTAAAGAATTTCACACAGTATTGAAATTATATTTGTACAAAAGGGTTTTTATACGCCCACACATTAATGTGGGCGTATATTGTAGTCGCCCCTGTCTGTCTGTCCGTCTGTCTGTCCGTCTGTCTGTCCGTCTGTCTGTCTGTCTGTCTGTCTGTCCACAATTGTTGTGGACACGATAGAGAGCTGGTTTCTTGATGGATTTTGATGAAACTTGCTGTGAGTGTTTGTTATCACCCAAGGATGAACCCTATTGAAAATCAGACGAATCGAAAAATATTTCATGGGTTATTGCCCTTGCTTTTGTACATATCTTGTGGACACCATAGAGAGCTGGTTTCTTGATGGATTTTGATTATACTTGGTATGAGTGTTTGTATTGACATTAGGATAAACCCTATTGATTATCAGAAACATCGAAAAAATATTTTATGAGTTATTGCCCTTGTCCTTTAAAACACGTTAATTTTTCAGCCGTTACACTCTCAAAGTTGTGGACACGATAGAGAGCTGGTTTCTTGATGGATTTTGATGGAACTTGCTGTGAGTGTTCATAAACACCCAAGGATGAACCCTATTGAAAATCAGACTAATCGAAAAATATTTCATGGGTTATTGCCCTTGCTTTTGAAAATATGTTGTGGACACGATAGAGAGCTGGTTTCTTGATGGATTTTGATGAAACTTAGTATGAGTGTTTGTATTGACCTTGGGTTAAACCCTATTGAAAACCAGAAACATCAAAAAATATTTCATGAGTTATTGCCCTTGTTCTTTAAAACGCGTTAATTTTTCAGCCGTTAACAAAGTTGTGGACACGATAGAGGGCTGGTTTCTTGATGGATTTTGATGAAACTTGCTGTGAGTTTTCATAAACACCCAAGGATGAACTCTATTGAAAATCAGACTAATCGAAAAATATTCCATGGGTTATTGCCCTTGCTTTTGAAAATATGTTGTGGACACGATAGAGAGCTGGTTTCTTGATGGATTTTGATGAAACTTGGTATGAGTGTTTGTATTGACCTTGGGTTAAACCCTATTGAAAATCAGAAACATCAAAAAATATTTGATGAGTTATTGCCCTTGTTCTTTAAAACGCGTTAATTTTTCAGCCGTTAACAAAGTTGTGGACACGATAGAGAGCTGGTTTCTTGATGGATTTTGATGAAACTGGCTGTGAGTTTTCATAAACACTCAAGGATGAACCCTATTGAAAATCAGACTAATCGAAAAATATTTCATGGGTTATTGCCCTTGCTTTTGAAAAAATGTTGTGGACACGATAGAGAGCTGGTTTCTTGATGGATTTTGATGAAACTTGGTATGAGTGTTTGTATTGACCTTGGGATAAACCCTATTGAAAATCAGAAACATCGAAAAATATTTGACCCTTGTTCTTTAAAACGCGTTAAGTTTTCAGCTTTAAACAAAGTTGTGGACACGATAGAGAGCTGGTTTCTTGATTGATTTTGATGAAACTTGCTGTGAGTGTTCATAAACACCCAAGGATGAACCCTATTGAAAATCAGATTAATCAAAAAATATTTCATGGGTTATTGCCCTTGTTAACTTGTAGTTGTAAACACTCAAAAATCGTTCAATTTTGTAAACATTCTTGATGGCACGGTTTTCGACAGATGTTTCATTTACTGATAGTTGTTGTCGACCTCCCAAACGACTTGGCTGCCATTACAAAAGTGGGCGTATTACGATGGGGCATCGCTATTTTTATACGCCCACACATTAATGTGGGCGTATATTGTAGTCGCCCCTGTCTGTCTGTCCGTCTGTCTGTCCGTCTGTCCGTCTGTCTGTCCGTCTGTCTGTCTGTCTGTCCACAATTGTTGTGGACACGATAGAGAGCTGGTTTCTTGATGGATTTTGATGAAACTTGCTGTGAGTGTTTGTTATCACCCAAGGATGAACCCTATTGAAAATCAGACGAATCGAAAAATATTTCATGGGTTATTGCCCTTGCTTTTGAACATATCTTGTGGACACCATAGAGAGCTGGTTTCTTGATGGATATTGATGAAACTTGGTATGAGTGTTTGTATTGACATTAGGATGAACCCTATTGAATATCAGAAACATCGAAAAAATATTTTATGAGTTATTGCCCTTGTTCTTTAAAACACGTTAATTTTTCAACCGTTACACTCTCAAAGTTGTGGATACGATAGAGAGCTGGTTTCTTGATGGATTTTGATGAAACTTGCTGTGAGTGTTCATAAACACCCAAGGATGAACCCTATTGAAAATCAGACTAATCGAAAAATATTTCATGGGTTATTGCCCTTACTTTTGAAAATATGTTGTGGACACGATAGAGAGCTGGTTTCTTGATGGATTTTGATGAAACTTGGTATGAGTGATTGTATTGACCTTGGGTTAAACCCTATTGAAAATCAGAAACATCGAAAAATATTTGAGTTATTGCCCTTGTCTTTAAAACGCGTTAATTTTTCAGCCGTTAACAAAGTTGTGGACACGCTAGAGAGCTGGTTTCTTTATGGATTTTGATGAAACTTGCTGTGAGTGTTCATAAACACCCAAGTATGAACCCTATTGAAAATCAGACTAATCGAAAAATATTTCATGGGTTATTGCCCTTGCTTTTGAAAATATGTTGTGGACACGATAGAAAGCTGGTTTCTTGATGGATTTTAATGAAACTTGGTATGAGTGTTTGTATTGACCTTGGGTTAAACCCTATTGAAAATCTAAAACATCAAAAAATATTTGATGAGTTATTGCCCTTGTTCTTTAAAACGCGTTAATTTTTCAGCCGTTAACAAAATTGTGGACACGATAGAGAGTTGGTTTCTTGATGGATTTTGATGAAACTTGCTGTGAGTTTTCATAAACAAACCAGGATGAATCCTATTGTAAATCAGACTAATCGAAAAATATTTCATGGGTTATTGCCCTTGCTTTTGAAAAATTTTTGTGGACACGATAGAGAGCTGGTTTCTTGATGGATTTTGATGAAACTTGGTATGAGTGTTTGTATTGACCTTGGGATAAACCCTATTGAAAATCAGAAACATCGAAAAATATTTCATGAGTTATTGCTCTTGTTCTTTAAAACGCGTTAATTTTTCAGCATTTAACAAAGTTGTGGACACGATAGAGAGCTGATTTCTTGATGGATTTTGATGAAACTTTCTGTGAGTGTTCATAATCACCCAAGGATGAACCCTATTGAAAATCAGATTAATTAAAAAATATTTCATGGGTTATTGCCCTTGTTAACTTGTAGTTGTAAACACTCAAAAATCGTTCAATTTTGTAAACATTCTTGATGGCACGGATTTCGACAGATGTTTCATTTACTGATAGTTCTTGTCGACCTCCCAAACGACTTGGATGCCATTACAAAAGTGGGCGTATTACGATGGGGCATCGCTATTTTTTACTGTTATTTCACTTTGCTTCTTACTGATCATTTGTTAATTAAAATCTGTAAAATCCACGGCAATATTAAAATCTTTTTTTTCTAGTATCTTTATTTATTTTATAGAAGTTTTCGGATGTACAGTGTTTCCCTTAAGGTTCTGAAAATGTTCATTCTCTTACGATTCCGTCTTCAATTGAATGGTACTGTTATGTTCCATTTACGCCATTCTGTCTACTATTTTTTTAGAACAGGTGCAATATGTTCTGTTGATTCGATGAATCCAAAATGTGCAGAATTTGCCAATAAGGAAAACCAACCATTAGGCCATACAAAAAAAAATTTCTGTTCTTTGCCACGAGCTTAAGAAATTAGTTTTTTTTAATTCTTAAATTTCATAATCATTGAAAAGTAAAAATTTCTTTTATGAATAGTTTCATTAGCGCTAAAGATAATTATTTTTTGATTTAAATAAAAAATTTCGGAAGCAAACAATCCGGTGCAGAATTTCCGAAGAACAGAAAATAATTTTGGATATGGCCTTATCTATAAAACATAATAGCTGTGTTCACTAGAGAAGTAAAATAATAATTTGAATGTATTTATTGAGAGTATATATAATATGGTGTATAACAATATATAATATAATTAACAAAGAATAATAGATATTTATATATATATTCTCACATAATATTTACATCTCTAGAAAATATTCTCTATTCTAAGAGGGTGGAGGATAAAATCTTACATAAAATACTTAAAATCTTATCAAAATTTATTAACAGTTTACTGTGGAGACAACAATCCCACAATCTTTTCAAAATGTCTTCTCTTCAAATACCTGTTGATGTGACCGGACTTTCTCAGTAGAAAACAAAAAAAAAAAAAAACGTTTCAAAACACAGGGTAGATATTGTGACTTAAGATTTTCTGCACTTATTGTTTATCCGAAGATAGACCTATGACTGATTTAATATACATTTTTAGTAAAAGATAGATCACCCTTAATAATACCAGAAGCACTGATAATTGCATAAACTAAACATTGCCCTCCAAACAATATTCTTGATAATTCACAAATATCTAGCACTAAAAAACCTAAATACCTAAATATATAATTGAGTAGAAAAGAAATATAATGCCAAGCAGTTCAAAAACATAAAAAAAAAATTTTTTTGAATTTATTAATAGCCCGTAATTTTTTACATTGCCTTAAACTTTGTGAAAAAGAAAAATTTTTTTTCCTATTTTAGAAATTTGGTTTTCCAATGATTGATGATATCTAAAAAAAATCTTTAAAATTGAAACTGGCCGATGCTTTTGAGAGTAACTTAGGATGGCTCTGAGAAGCGAAATAAAATAAGGCTAGACCAAGAGAATGATTATGAAAATAAATTATGTCGTGAATTATACAATGGATTACAAAATATACAATTTATATATATATATCATATTTAATACTATTTATCTATATTGCAATAAATATACTTATATAGTCACTTTCAGACAAAATATTGATACATTGTGTTCCCTTCCAGTTCCTAACATAAACACATGCCATCAACTATGAATATTTCAATTATTAATTGATCTGTATAGTCAAACAGAGATATTTCGGCTCATCCGGGTGGCGGGTACCATCAAAACATATACACAACCAGTCCATTATATTTTCAAGGGTGTTGCTTAACTTCCCAAACAAACAACCCTCTAAATAAAATAAATTTATACCCTTGAAAATATAATGGACTGGTTTTGTATATGTTTTGACGGTACCCGGATGAGCCGAAATATCTCTGTTTGACTATAACAATTTAGTCAGATCATAAAAGAGTTTGTTACATTATATATTATGTTTGTTTTCTAAACATCATATTTGTGTAGCCTATTCCCTAAACGTCATATTATAATCTATATCGGACCTCTAATATTACATCTCTATGTTATAATATTCCAGCACTCTCTAGCAATCACTGGATAGGATAGGAAACTTTAAAAACAATTTGTATCATGCTACAGATGGTGAAAATGCAAAGAATTTATTAACTTGAAGATCAAATAGAAAGCCAATACTTGAATATTAGTGTTGAAACGGTTAATCAGTTAACCGATATCGGGTACGATTTCACGGGTAACCGGGTCTGATTTCAGATGATCGGGTAACCGTCCAATTGTAAAATGATATTTTTGATAAAGAAATGCGTGTAAATAAAACGGCATTTTATAACATAAATCCGCCGGATTCTCAACTGAATATTAGTAACCATCTAGCTCATCAAATAGTGGTTTTTTCATCTTCACGATCTCCGATGTTTATCAAAGAGCGATAAAGCCGTAAAAATAGAACATCTTGTTGAAAATATTTATGAAGAGACACTCGTAAAAATCCATCTACAAAGCATGCTATTATCTCATTGGACAATAAGAGATGTCTATTTATATCAGCCAATGAATTTCTCACTTTCATTAACTTTCTACTTTCACTTTTAACATTCTTGCTCAAAACATCCGGCGGTGTCTATTAAATTTAGTGCCTGACAATATCGTCCGCATCGGGGTATATATCAAAGTTTCAAATCCTTATATTATAGTTATAATATAGGTATCAAAGAGTGATTATAGACTTATTTATCATTATTTATCACATAAAAGATGATCTTGTTCCGTTTATACAAGTAATTATAGTCATTATAGAATTAAAATTACTTCACGAGGGGAACAAATATTGTTGACCTAATTGTATCAAACACCGCCCGTTTGGTTTTTTTGTTTAACTTGATTATCCAGACGTTCATTGTCTTCTCTGAATGTTAGTAACCTTGTAGTAACCTTGATGATCTTGACTATGTTATCATACTGCCGTCCATTCCAAGTTCAATGGTGCTAAATGTACCCGACCATGTTCGTGTTTGGAGCTTATTTGATACCTTGCCAATGAATGACAGTGGGGCTATTTTGTCTGGCCAGTTTGGATGTAATGTGATGTTTGCTTCGATGAGTTGTTGGTTTTTTTCTGACTACGACAATTGTGGAACTGATTCAATTTAGGTCAAATCTTCGTTCGGCGACTTCGGAACTCATTTGTACTAACCGAGATTTAGTTTACGCTGTGTCACAGCTACAAATGCGGTTCTTTATTCTTGTTCTTTAACCTTAATAAATAAACCGGGGTTAACCGGAAAATAACCGGTTATTGCCGACGGGTAGGCTACCCGGGTCGTAAAAATCACTAACCGTTTCAACACTATTGAATATTAGCAATGCTTCATTTGGTCCAATTAAAACATTCTGATATTGATAAATTCTGTAAGACAACCATCAGATAAGCAACGTGGTCTGTATTACTAGGCTTCAAATATCTGTGCGATAAACTTTTGGTCAAAATCCACGGAGCTTTGAAATGTCAATCTGACTTTCCAAAGACTTCGTTTTATATTTATGAACAACAAGAAATTAAAAGTCAATAAAAACATTTTGATATAATCTAAAAAATATTGCTAATTGATTGAGTCAAAATTTAGTTATTCAAATGCATATTCTTTAGTGTTATAATGAGGGGAGGGAGGTCCCAGTTGGAAATACCTAAAACAGGAGTTACATATATAGCCAATATAACTTAAGAAAATAAAACCATTTCCTATCATTTATCATAGCTATTCTACTGCATCCGTATAGTCATATTCTAGAGTGCTATACTGTAGATAACTGGACAAAGGGGGACAATTCATTGCCGATTTAGAGGACGCAGTCGGAGAAAATGGAAAGGAAGAAGTAAGGAAAGTAGAGTCTAGGAATGAAGGGGATTGGGGTTCATCATAACTAAAAATAAGGTCACTTTTAGGTCGCATTTTACGTGACTGTTTTTTCTCCAGTCGTAGAACTGTATCTTGTAAATAAATGATCTCTTCGACTAACAGACATTGCTGTAGATACTGTGATGGATTGCCGCCACCTATAATTTCTGCGGGGACATTCCATCTTAAATAACATTGATTCCATAGTTTTATCATGGCTGCCGTATATTGTGGTCGGATTGTTTCCTCTGTCTTGAAAAACAATGGTTTCTCTGCCTGATATAAACCATGTAACTTTCGTCTATATATATTATCTCGAAGCAGGGATTCTGAAGGTGCTAGCGTCACTCCATTCTGCCCCTCGGTAGGAATAGATAATGTTTTAATATTATATAAAGGGTTATTAAATAGTTTCATATCACTGTCGTTAAATTGGTTCGACCAGTTCCACACTGACGGTAGATTAATATGGCGTAGTTTACGACCTTCACGTAGAAACTTTCTCTGTTGATGAAGGTTATCAAAAAGGAATGTTTTGAAGAGTCCTAGATGAACACTATCCCATAATGTGGTTAAATAAGTCTCAGTAAAGGCGAAGTAGGAAGGGAATTGGTTCATCAGTTGCCAGACACAGTCTAAAAATATCAGGAATACTGGAGCCTGGAAGGAAAAATTTCTGACAAATGAGGAACAGCCATGTTTTACACTTGAAAATTTCTAATAAGGCAAAAATATTAATCAATTTATTTAATTTAATTTAGTCACAAAATCATATAATATGCTAATGAGGATAGGCAACTCAATGCAGTGAGCAATGTGGGAAATTTGGACTTTAGTCTGCTCTTTTTAATATCCATGATTTCAACAATTTGTTGCACTTGGGACCTTGGTTTAATGTCCCGTCTGAACCACTAAATACTTTTGCCATGACGTACATAACTTACAGGGTAACTTTACTGTTCAAGCTTTATAAGTGATAAAATTAATATTCAGAAAATAATAAATAAATACACTACCTGCTCCATTTCATTAGATGCTACAAATTTATGTCTGAGTTGAAATGGATGCCCCATTGCTACCCATTCTCTCTGTATTAACTGTTGAAACCCATTTAATGTTCGGTAAAATGGGTCCAGACAAATCTGAACTAAACTTGATATTACACAGGACAAGTCCAAACTTTTCTCTTCTACAAAATCAAAGAATGTCTCATTACGATAACATGGACTTATACATAAAAATAATATAAAACATTTATGGAATTTAGAAAAAGCCATGCAGTGTGCAATGAGTGAAATAAGGACCGCAGTATCAGTCTTATTTTTTTAAATTTCTCATGCAGTGCTTGTATATCATAGGTCCTTGGTTTATTTTCTTATACAAATGACTTTTTCTCATATCAATCCCTCCTACCCGCATTACCAATAGTGTAAACTGGATTAAAATATCTGAAGGTAGCCTATTATTTGAACCAATCGCTGGACCTTCATGTTAGAGAGAATCATGTCTATGAGAATCCATTCTGAAATTTTATTCTATAAATTACCCTTTATTTTTAGACTCTTACCTTTTAGCACTACATCAGTTTGTTTTTTAACCATTAAGTCAATAACTTCGTCGGTGGTTTGTAAACATTTAGCTATAATTATTAACCATTGTGTACTCTCTAGATTACCATACCATGATAAATCATTCACCTCAAAATCTTTTAATGATACTACAATACACAACAGTATAAAAAGAAATTAAAGAAATTCTAGCACACATGCATAGAAATAACCTAAAGATCAAAATAGCAATCAGTCATTTTTCAGATCAAATCAGACAAGGGTTATTTTATTGGACCATTACATTTATTTAAACATTAAAATAGCATTCAGAATTTCTCAATACAGTTGGACAGTCGCTAACAATCCAGAAACTTGGAATGAAACATTCATTATGTAAAATAACATAAGATTATAACAAAACACAAAACAATATTATGGAGTATAACACACTTCTTTAATAAAGTTAGGCACATAACTTTTCAACTCCATAATATTGTCTTGTGTTGATTTATGTCCTTATAACATAAGATTAGGTTAATTAATCCGCTGCTTGCATTGCCGTGATTGCCAACCAAGTATAACACATTGCATAATAATAAATAACATAATATCATCCTTACCTGTCATACATAATTCTTTTAATTTCTCATAACTCTGTTGTATATCACGTATAGTAGGACAGCATCGTGGTAAATCTATTATTTCGGGTTCATTTTTACTTGGACCTGATTGTTTTATTGCACTTATCATTCTAAAAATAACATAACTTTAAAATTATATTAGGTATAGGGTTTTGTTTCACTTTGCACATTGCAAATATTTTGCTGTTCTTAAAAGTGCTATAGACAGCTGAATAGATCAAAATATATTAATAACTGAATTAACTAAATATCTTATCAATTTTATATATCCTGAAATCCTTATCCCAAGTCCTTATTAATTACTATCTGTTGATTATTTTCCAAAAATATTCCATCAAAATAATGAAACGTTACTTGCTGCCAAAGAATTCTCAATTAATTTGGATAAAATGGTTAATAGTAGGCCTAGTACATAAATGTATATCTTAGTAATGTAAGTTTATGATTGCAGTTATAATGTATCTTATGACAAGCCTATGGTATAATATTCATAGAATGAGTTCAATAGGATCTGTAACATGAAAACATCTACTGGTACATTACCTGACTTCAAATATTTTAAACTCTGACTCTTGTTGTAACTGAGACATTCTACATAAACTAATACCATTTTTATACGTGAAACACCAAACCTATTAATAATATCAAAATACAGTCATTCTACATAAACTAATACCATTTTTATACGTGAAACACCAAACCTATTAATAATATCAAAATACAGTCATTCTACATAAACTAATACCATTTTTATACGTGAAACACCATACCTATTAATAATATCAAAATACAGTCATTCTACATAAACTAATACCATTTTTATACGTGAAACACCATACCTATTAATAATATCAAAATACAGACATTCTACATAAACTAATACCATTTTTATACGTGAAACACCATACCTATTAATAATATCAAAATACAGTCATTCTACATAAACTAATACCATTTTTATACGTGAAACACCATACCTATTAATAATATCAAAATACAGACATTCTACATAAACTAATACCATTTTTATACGTGAAACACCATACCTATTAATAATATCAAAATACAGTCATTCTACATAAACTAATACCATTTTTATACGTGAAACACCATACCTATTAATAATATCAAAATACAGTCATTCTACATAAACTAATACCATTTTTATACGTGAAACACCATACCTATTAATAATATCAAAATACAGTCATTCTACATAAACTAATACCATTTTTATACGTGAAACACCATACCTATTAATAATATCAAAATACAGTCATTCTACATAAACTAATACCATTTTTATACGTGAAACACCATACCTATTAATAATATCAAAATACAGTCATTCTACATAAACTAATACCATTTTTATACGTGAAACACCATACCTATTAATAATATCAAAATACAGTCATTCTACATAAACTAATACCATTTCTATACGTGAAACACCATACCTATTAATAATATCAAAATACAGACATTCTACATAAACTAATACCATTTTTATACGTGAAACACCATACCTATTAATAATATCAAAATACAGTCATTCTACATAAACTAATACCATTTTTATACGTGAAACACCATACCTATTAATAATATCAAAATACAGTCATTCTACATAAACTAATACCATTTTTATACGTGAAACACCATACCTATTAATAATATCAAAATACAGTCATTCTACATAAACTAATACCATTTTTATACGTGAAACACCATACCTATTAATAATATCAAAATACAGTCATTCTACATAAACTAATACCATTTTTATACGTGAAACACCATACCTGATAATAATATCAAAATACAGTCATTCTACATAAACTAATACCATTTTTATACGTGAAACACCATACCTGATAATAATATCAAAATACAGACATTCTACATAAACTAATACCATTTTTATACGTGAAACACCATACCTGATAATAATATCAAAATACAGTCATTCTACATAAACTAATACCATTTTTATACGTGAAACACCATACCTATTAATAATATCAAAATACAGACATTCTACATAAACTAATACCATTTTTATACGTGAAACACCATACCTATTAATAATATCAAAATACAGTCATTCTACATAAACTAATACCATTTTTATACGTGAAACACCATACCTATTAATAATATCAAAATACAGACATTCTACATAAACTAATACCATTTTTATACGTGAAACACCATACCTATTAATAATATCAAAATACAGACATTCTACATAAACTAATACCATTTTTATACGTGAAACACCATACCTATTAATAATATCAAAATACAGACATTCTACATAAACTAATACCATTTTTATACGTGAAACACCATACCTATTAATAATATCAAAATACAGACATTCTACATAAACTAATACCATTTTTATACGTGAAACACCATACCTATTAATAATATCAAAATACAGACATTCTACATAAACTAATACCATTTTTATACGTGAAACACCATACCTGATAATAATATCAAAATACAGTCATTCTACATAAACTAATACCATTTTTATACGTGAAACACCATACCTATTAATAATATCAAAATACAGACATTCTACATAAACTAATACCATTTTTATACGTGAAACACCATACCTATTAATAATATCAAAATACAGACATTCTACATAAACTAATACCATTTTTATACGTGAAACACCATACCTATTAATAATATCAAAATACAGACATTCTACATAAACTAATACCATTTTTATACGTGAAACACCATACCTATTAATAATATCAAAATACAGACATTCTACATAAACTAATACCATTTTTATACGTGAAACACCATACCTATTAATAATATCAAAATACAGTCATTCTACATAAACTAATACCATTTTTATACGTGAAACACCATACCTATTAATAATATCAAAATACAGTCATTCTACATAAACTAATACCATTTTTATACGTGAAACACCATACCTATTAATAATATCAAAATACAGTCATTCTACATAAACTAATACCATTTTTATACGTGAAACACCATACCTATTAATAATATCAAAATACAGTCATTCTACATAAACTAATACCATTTTTATACGTGAAACACCATACCTATTAATAATATCAAAATACAGTCATTCTACATAAACTAATACCATTTTTATACGTGAAACACCATACCTGATAATAGTAATATTTTTCTTATAAACTTTCTTAATATATGTCTTATAAACAATACAATATTTTTCTTGATAAAACCGATAAAGAATGCCAAAAACTATCAATACAAATTATTTCTATAATGAAACAATGTACTTCAGGCCTTCTCAAATGGCGGCCTGCGACACCATTGAGAATGGCTCCTCAAGAGTGGCCTCTTCGGCCAAAACGTTCTGCTTGCTATC
Source organism: Lottia scabra (assembly GCA_029955415.1). NCBI lineage: Eukaryota > Metazoa > Mollusca > Gastropoda > Lottiidae > Lottia > Lottia scabra. The sequence goes on from JARJEI010000009.1 coordinate 12,108,437, forward strand.
CTAGCTAAGCTCTATTTGGCCCTTATATTATTTTCATAAAATGCATTTGGCCCTTTACAAAAATGAATTGAGAAGGTCTGATGTACTTAAAACAAAACGACACAGAACAGGAGTGGTGAATAAATTAGGACTATGTTGAATTTTGTAGTCAGAATTGAGAATAGATCGTTAAAATGTCTGATTGGCAAAAATAAATACACAGCTTTTGATGAATACTTACAGGTAATCTTCCACCAGGGAATTGAGCAGCAACTTGTTGTAAATCATTATTTAAACATTGTGATGGAACAACAAAATATTCTGGTAAACTGAAATAAAAAAAACATGTTGTTATTCACAAGGAAAATATTAAAATACATATATATCCATCAAAATGAGGCTTGCGTTTTATATGTCCCTGATGCACATAAACAGGTCTTTTGAAATCCATAATCTAATATTATGTACCTTGTAACGATGTCATGTCCTTAAACTTCTTGTGAGATTTAATATTAGAAGTTTTATATATTTTGACTAAAGAATAATAAGCATTCCTTGAGTAACCAAAATTTATCTTTGATAATTTTACTTCCATCAATATCTTTTCCCCCGAATCATTAATGATATGTTATTTTCAAATAATTTTGAGTTAAGAACAGCAGGTAGAATAGAATAAACCTAATATCACTTACCTTGTACTCATAAAAAAGTTAGTATTAACATCAGTAACTCTCCAACCTACATCACATTTCTGACGTTTTATTTCTTCTTCCCAATCTGATCTCTGAGTAAACTCTTGTACTGAACCATCACTTGATCCATACGCTGAAAAATATCACGAATACATCTTAAACATAGCCAGAGAAAGTTCAGAAGAGAAAATCCCACAGAGTGGAATCAGGTTTTCCAAATATTTAACTAGAAAATAACAAAAATACAATTGAAACATAGTTAAGAAAAGTGCCAGAGAAAAACCATAGTCACAGAGTGGCTTAAGTTTATCCCAAAGATTTAACAAGCCTTGTCCCACTAGCGGCAATTAACACACTGATAAATTAAGTTGATCTCAAATTCAATAGAGTATTTTTAGCTTGGATAATGACCCCAGGGACAGTCTTGTCCAACATTAGAATCAGCAGTCTATTAGTGGGCAACAATATACTGTAAGGCTAGAAATTAATGCGTCAACAAATTAATGTGACATGGGGTATACAGACTAAAATGCGAGTACAAATTAATGCGTTCCATGATAGGTGTCACATTTTTTAATATCATAAAAAAAGAAAATGAAAGTTTGACGGCTAGTGCTGTATTCACCTCTAATCTTATCAATTAAGGGTTCTTTTCATTAAAACTCAAGCCATGATCAACGAGTTTGATTACTAATCAGCTTCAAATTTAGAGATTACCTAATCCAGCCCGGTCTCAATTTAAATACTTGACCTATATTACCATTTGTCCATATAATTCACTTGGAAATATGTATTTTAAAATGCGGATACAAATGAATGCGATCGCGGATAGGTCGCATTTAATGCATTAATTTCTATCTCGCAATAATTTGTAGCCTTACAGTACCAAATATATCACAAGAAATTTAACAAAGACCCTCATCCAATCACACAAATTTCTTAAATCCATACATGTAGCATTCCACTTTGTAAATTTTAATCATGTAAGCGTATAAATTTTTAGCTATATATAACTTACTATCATCTTGAATACTATCACCGAAATCATACGCAAATAGTAAATCAGCTCTAGTTGGTACTGTATGATGTATTAATGTATTCATAATCTACAAGGTAATTATCAATAATTAATTTCCTAATTAATCCGGGAAAGATCAATGTCAAGAGGTTTGGCCAAGGATCAGCTGGGAGAAAGGATCCGCAAGGAACCTAAGTTGTTATCCTTGTAAAATATAGATGTTTCTTTCTTTTCTTTCTTAAATTTAATTTACATCTTTGGTTTTCAGAAAATATGACACTAAAATATCAATTATTGAAAATTCTGAATCAGGCATCTTCACCAAATTACTAACGCATTAAAACACATCAATTAAATATTTCACTCTAAGAATGGAATAAAACAAATTTACTCACTGACTTAGCTTGATCTTTTGAAGTAAATTTAAACCCAAACGTATGAATCTGGAAATCCTAGAAAAAAGAAAAAAAATTATGAATCTTTTCAAGAAAAAAGTTCTTGAATAAATTAATCTTATCAGCCAGGGAGCTCTTATTGATTTATACTGGTGTTTAATTCCATTTTTTATAGGGTTATGTATATGTAACTTTATAAAAGATTCAGCATGCAATGTGAAGGGTGTCAAATAAATTAAGCAACACAATGTTACAACATATATTTGACAAGTGTTAAGCATTCCATACATATATATTATCTCTATCTCTGTATAGTTAGAATGTAACCTACCTTACAGTATAATTCAAGATATTTTGTTTGTCCTGAAACCAAATTACCACTGATCATTTTTTTTTTTTTAGATCCTGATAAATCTAAAATTATATCAAAAATACATATAAAACATAACACAAATAATACAGATACATCTAAAATATAACATAGATAATATAACATAGATACATCTAAAATATAACACAGATAATATAACATAGATACATCTAAAATATAACACAAATACAAATACATCTAAATTATAACACAAATACAGATACATCTTAAATTATATAAAAGATCCAGATAGGATGTAAGTATAGGTTATAGTATAGTATGGCCGAGTGACGTTCAATAACTTCAAGAATATCCGTAGCTAGGACCGTAAGGTTCTTGGCGAAGGACATGAGTGAAGTTATTTAATGTCACAAGGCAATTAACCTACTAAAAATACAGTCGAGCACAAGCACTGAGTAGGTTCAGTGAGGATCCTTTCTCCCAACTAGTCCTTGTGGCCAAACCTCTTGGCATTGATCTTTCCCGGATTATCTGTACCCATTTACAACTGAGTGGACTGGAATTATGAGTAAAGATGACTTATTCAAGATCATCTGACTTTCGTACCCTAATCGAGTACAGAACTCTCAAACTCTCAAACATAACGACCACCATTTCCTCACATCCAAGCAAATGACGTCATGTTTGTAAAGAACGATGCGCTAACCACTGTAGAAGCTATAGAACCTCAATGTTAATACTTACACTGAAAAATACCATTAATATTGGTTAGTGGAATGTCATTATCATCTATCAATTTATTTCTCTGTCTCTTATTCTCTTCTTTAGTTGATGGCTGAAAGAAACGTAAATAGGGTGTTATACATTTATTATACATAAAATAACAAGGGTTCTTATATCAAACAAATGTTGATACACTGTGATTGTGTTAGTCAACTTTCCTTCAAAGACCAAGCTTTTGCTGTGCTTCTCAGGCAGTTATAGTTAGGTATTTGCATTTAAAAATGTACAGGCAAAGAAATTGGTGCACATCTGGTCTGATTCAATATATGAAGAAAAACAATCCATTTTATTTTCAGATATCGTAATGTAAGAAGAAAGAAGTCATGAACAGAATGGCTTGTACAGTTGCAATTACTTTTTATTCTACCCTGAAATACATAATATCTTGTATAAGACCTAGATGTGTATCATAATAACTAAATTTTAATGTAAAATAAACCTACCAGTTCATAAGATGACTTGTCAGCAGTAACAAAAGTAACTTTAAAATTGGTCACAAATAAATGGCCCGATATTCCTTGTTTTTTATCAACAAATGGTGCAAATTTTAAAACTGACTGCGCTTGTGTTATTATTCTTTCTCCTGTAATAACAATCATCAACAATTAGTAAATGATATTGATAATAATGAATAAACGGAATTATATATCTTAGGTGATAGAGGTTGAAAGCCTACATTGAGTCGACATGGAAGCACGCCTTGACATCAAGATTTTTTCATCCTCAAACCAATGTCACCTAATGGCCTAGAAGAAGACTATCGACTGTACAATAATTTAGCTTTTCTACTGTTGTCTTAGTCTAATGAAGACAACATCAGACAGTGTGCAACAAGGAAATAATTAGACATTAGCTTACTCCTCTTTGAGTTTAAATTGTTAAAAGAATGGTAAAAAATAATTGAAATATATATTTTTCAAACCTTCTAAAAGATGTGGCTTTAAAACATGAACATCAAAAAATGTGGAGGCACTTTGTTCTACTTCTTCCTGTAATATAAAGAAATATCAATAATCAAATATCAAATTTTCCACCCTTGTCCTTCTTACCTCATATATCATAGGAATTGTGAATGAATATTCATTCGTAATCGCAATGTAACATCTTGTGCATTAAAGATAAGGAGTAACGTAGCATAAACTTATGTTCCTTTACTTCAAATTTAACAAAATCAAATTAACAAATTCATGAAATAAAATATAATGATTTAAATCCTTGGTTCCCAACCTTTTGGACTCTTCGTACCTCTATTTTGTTCAAGCAATCTCCTAGTACCCTTTGGCCTTCCCTGAGGAACATTAAGAGCCAACATGAAAGTAAAAGGATATTTGTCGGTTGATGCAGTTTGCTATTTAATCCGTTCCCTACTTTTTAAAATTGTCTGAGAGGCTTCTCAGGTACCCCTTGAGGTGTTCGCTGATACCTCCAAGGGGCACTAGTACCCCTGGTTGGGAACCGAGGATTTAAATGAAAGATATAACATGTAAAAGCATGGTAATATAAATAGAATTGTCAATTAATATTTTGAAATAATTATTATAGAATCTTATCAGATAATATCAGTAGTAGTAAGCATCAAATAACAGAATATAGAATGTGGACATAACTCTTACATTATATTATTAGGAGATGAAAGATATATCATTAATGTTTATATAAAATAAATCAACTTGATAATATATCTGAATATGATTGAGTGACTAATCAAGTTATCATCAATATATTTTGCCTTGCAGCATCCTCATTGTATACATACATATATTATATAATATTCAATAAAAAAGTAGACTTTCAATATCATGAGTATGGAGAATAAATAACACAATAAGCAGTGGCAGATTTAGGAATTTTGTAAAGGGGGTAGATAATGAAAAAGAACGTTTCCTAAACACACGAGTGACAAATTTTTGGAGATTCACATAGTTTTTAAACTTGATGCTAATGTTTTATTTGTTGTCCTAGATCAGGCCTTCTCAATTAATTTTTGTAAAGGGTAAAATGCATTTACATAAAAATATAAAGGGCCAAACAGAGCTTAGCTAGCATAGCGTTGTAGCGGAAATGGTCAATGACAAGGGCGTCATGGGCCGTCATTTGAGAAGGCCAAGATGAATTACTATTCTAGCATTTAATCAGATGATATATAAATAGTTAGTAATACAATCACGACAACACAGGTAAGGGGGGTGGTTAGCCACCTGATCCCCCCCCCCCCCCCTGAATCTGCCACAGAATAAGTGGTGTGGCTTGGCTTTTAAAAAGCAGACATCCCTCATAATCTATAATTATTCAAGTACTATGCAGCCCTGGTATTAATCAATCTGAGTCAGATAAAGTCGCCAGCCTTTGATGAGCTTTTCCTGAGCTTAAATGTTAAGACTGACTCAACACACTTGGGGGATATCAAGATGCATTAACTGGTAAATATATTGATTCTGAAGTTTTTGCGCAAACGATGCAAACCGTAAAACAAATATCAAAATCCATGTTAACACATTGATAATACATTAGTAGCAGCCAATAAACTTTTCATTTGAGGAAGTATATCAATAAATGAGTAAATATTTCATAATGAAAAGTGGTATCAGGTGTCTAGAAGAGTAAGCATACCCTACATGACACCAAGTAAGAAGTAATAAGTCTTGCCTTGAAGGATATCAATAAACAGCATCCAGACATCTTCCCCCTTCTGTACAGTTTGATTTTACTAGTACTAACAGAAAATGTTCAGAAAATCAAAACCAAACCATAAAAACCATCGCTTAAAGCTTAAAACTTTCAGTCCTAATATGTAAGAAATATCAGATAAAAGCACTGAAACTCCAGCATTGTATGTTCCAAATTTCAAATCAAAACACTTTAAATAGTTTAAAATCCCCCACATCAGGCTGTAACACTTCAAATATTAAGAGTTTTATTTACAATTTTCTTAGAGAAAATCTTGGAAGCTGATCAAAAGTTTGTTTTCATCTTTATGAATCAATTAGTCAGCAAGCCAAAATATTTTCTATCAGTTCTTGGCACTTGGCCTAAACTTTTCACACTCCTAAATATTATAAACTGTTTATTGGGTTTTGATGTTTTCAAACTTAAATAACTTTATTCCCCCCTCCTCCCCCCTCAATTATAATTTTATTGTTAAAGGGATTGCAAAAAGGTTTTCCAGCATTTTATGTGTATGAGGCACAGTTCAAACTTCTATGTGGCACCAGTACATTCAAAATTCCCAATGGGTGCCTGTGGTTCCTGTTATTCCAGAAAGACTTCACCGGATATGACGCACGCTGCTACGAAGATTTAGTCCACACATAATATAACTTGGTGTTATCTTCGAATTCCCCCCCCCCCCCTCCACCCTCAACCCTTAAGCAGCACTTTCGTGACAATACTGGGATTTGACAAACCATCCTGGTTCCCCCCCTACAAATATTTTTGACAAATCCCCACCCTTGTCAATGACAAGACAAGATTGGAAGCAATCATCTTAATCTAATCAAGAGTGAACCACTGTTTACAAGTATATAAGTATTATAAGTAAACAGAAGCTAGTGAACTGTAGCTCTATAATATAGTTACCACAACCTGTATTGTCAATTACTATGTTATATATATACTATATATGTGTAACTTCCTAAGGGGATATTGTGGTATAATTGAATACATATAAAAACAAAATAACAGTTTGGTAAATTAATATATACACAGACTGATGATGAATGTTTATATGAATAATGATTGTTATAGTTTTTATGTCATTGACTCATTTTAGAACAACTTAAAATATTTTAAAAATATAAGAGATTTCAGAAACAAACTTTAAATAATAAGTGACATAAAACAATTGTGGATCAAGTCATATATGTTTTAACTTCTAGATCTTGTGGTAATGCCATCAAAAAGCCCTGATGATCCTGACATAGTCTGATAGCCAAGAACATCAGGTTGCATTTAGTCATAAAGTTAAAGAAATTGTAAAGAGGTTTTCCAACGTTTTACGTTTATATGACATCCATGAAGTTCCCCTCTATTGATGTCAAAGATAAACCATGTTAGCTTTAGTGGAATTGCAAGAAACACAGACGTTGAAATAAAAATTAAAATGGTGCAAATTGATGCTACACAAAAGAATTGAAAAATAAACATTTTTACAATCCCACTATGCTTTTGTTAGGATTCATTTTCTTTCAAAATATTTGAAAGTGATTCTTTCTAAATCTGGGGCCTTATTCTCGAAAACTTAACTCAGTTAAAATCCAGATTTTTAGAAATTCAGTAATCTGATTGGATAAAAAAGCTATTTTTAAAATCAATTTTAGTGATTGACCAATCAGATGACTGGAGACTAAAATCATTGTAAATTAAGTTTCCGAGGTCACTTTATATCTATCTATCTAAATCTATATGTTATATGAAGAATACAAAAACGAAAAAAAAAAAAGGATTCAGAAAGACAGAAAATAATTATATTTAAGCTGAAGAAAAAGAAATAATAAAATGTATGAAATAATAGAATGTATGAAATAATAAAATGTATGAAATAATAGAATGTATGGAAATATAGAGGAAATAAAGCCGACTGAGCCGTCCCTAAATCACACAAAAACTGGTATCTTCAAAATATATTTTTTAGTCATAACAGTCAGAAGGAGCACTCGCCTAATCATTATCTTTTCAAAGAATATATATCTTAAAATTGGGGTCCACATACATTTTACTGGACTACAAATAAACCATTCAACAATTTCTCATACTTGGTATATATGCAATATTACAATCTTTAAAATGTGTTATTAGCAGAAAAATAAAATTAACTTTTAATTATATTTTATCAGAGAGTTTTTAGTTGAAGCCATTAGTAACATTGTTAGTAAACTAATACTAAGCTATCCAGTGTAGAACTTAACAGAATGATTATGGAGAATTCTATTAGCAAACAGCCAAGAGGAGCTAAAGATTGACCACTCCACTGAATACAGTAATCACAATCTTAACAGGACTGTCTTTTATAGAGAAAAAACAAGTTGACTAAAACAGCACTCTTTAGCACATTTCTGAATGTATCAAATGCTTTTTGACCTGTCTCTGGGTAATCAAGTGATTTTGTTTTATAAACAGTTTAGATCCATTAGATTCAATTTACTAAGAAATTCCAAACCAAGATAATTGTTTCACCATTAAAGAGATTGTAAAGTGGTTTTCTAAACTTTGTATGTGTATATCGGGGACAGTGATAGCATCAATTTGCACCATTCAAATTTCCATTCCGACGTCTGTGGTTCTTGCAATTCCACTAAAACTAACACGTGTTATGACTTCACTATTAGTGATCTGCATATAGTAGCTTCGGGTAGATCACTATTAGTGATTTCATAAATCGCATTAGTGTTAAGGTGAAATGAGATAGATCTCATAGAAAGCACGGGCCTAGGTCAGAAACAAGAACTATTTTCTTTAGCCGAATTGCAAGAACCACAGACGTCAGAATGGAATTTGAAATGGCGCAAATTGATGCTATCAGTGTCCCCGATACACGTACAAAGTTTAGAAAACCTCTTTAAAATGAAAGAGTGGTCAATCCAAAGCTTAACTAAACCAGCTACCATACATGCTAGAAGCTAACTAGAAGCTAAAACTAAGTTTCTATCCTATACTCACACTCTCCTCTCCTACACCTTCATCCTCTTCTGTAGTTTCAACATACGACTTAAATGTCTGTAATCCCAATATTAAACACAGTCAACATTGAAATATTTCCCCATATTTATAAATATCAAACCCTACACCTCCCATTAAAGAAATTTTTAAATCCTTTTATGTGTATTGGAGGACAGTTCTGGCTTCCAAATGCGTCATTTCAATTTTAATTCCTATAATGACTAAACCATTCAGAAAAAAACTAATACTAATAGATGAAGAGTAAACTAAATTTCTGAGTTTTACAAGAATTGCAATTTTATCAGTCGCCAATACACATAAATGTATAATTAATCCCATTAAAAATATTTCCCGTTGACCAAAATATTATTCAGGTGAATCACCATCAAAAGTGATGACACGCACATAAATCTGTTTCTTTTTACTTTTACCCTAAATTCATGCAAAAAAAGAACATCTTGCTGTGACCAGCCCAAAAGCATTTTGTGTGTTGTAGATTGCTTGCAGAATGACAATGGATAAAATTTAGTCAAGTACTAGGTCAACAATATATTTCACAACACTTTTTAAACAGTTTAAATAATTGCTCGTGAGAAATTGAGAAAGAGTTAAAAATTTTGCTTTAAAAAGGAGTTAACTGTACCATATTAAAAACCAAATGTAAGACTAGTATTTTTACCGAGCCCTGGAAAAGTCTACAATCATATTCACATGATATATCCTACTGTTATCTGAGGTCATTCATCATGCAAATATAATCTTTCTAATAAACCAAAAATGTTCAAGCAAAAATAAGACTAGCACATGCCTCCACTAAGCTAACAACCAAAGCTTTTCAAGCACTTGCTTTTAACCAGGAAGAAATTAGCTTAATGCCAAAAATGTGTCATAAACAGTGCAAAACTGAAAGCTGTGAAACTTTAAAATCATAAACGTAAAAGTTTAATCTTTGAATGGCATATTGAAGTAGATGTCCAGAACATTAGTTAAAAACACTTTATGGATATACTGCTCCTTCTTTTGATTTCAGCAAAGTTTCAATTTGCCTACAGGAATCTTTGTCAAGCATTAAAATAAGGATCAAAACAGAGCAACACTTGAGTATAATATGAAGTTTCTGTATGTGAATTGAAACACTGCTAAAATGAAAGGATGGAGTGACAGATACCAGTAACCAGGAAAGAATTTAGATTTTAATTTCACAACAGGATTAACTTGACTTCATTAATTTCAGAGAATACAGACTATTAAGAAATTTATTATGTAATAATATTTTGATATAATATTTTTATCTACATAATTGTATCATTCTTAAGTCTAAAAGAAATTTACAAGCTAAGACATAAATGTATAATATGAATAATAAAATTGATGAAAAAACAAATTGCACCATATGCTTTAATACGAAATGTGATTACAGTAGACATTCATGTATCTTTCACATATAAAAGACTTTGTAAGATGAAATAGAACATTCATTTATTCATTCATTCATTTGAATTAGTCTTTTTCGGAGAATCTGGATGAAAAGAAGGATAGAGTAGGCCCTATAAAGTTTTGATTGAGCGACGATGTTCAATTCTTAACCTTAGGCTTAAACCTTTCATGGTCCATTTCAGGTGTGATGTGACAAGGACACTCACAGTCATGTCATTAGTGTCCATTATCAATATCAATTTTGTCAGTTAGCCTATTGGTAGGCTGTAGTTCTATTCTATATTTATAATAAATAGTAAGCCTATGCCTTTTAGTTTTAGGTTACCAGCTAACATTGCTGTGACACTTGGCAATTTTGACAGTCACTCACTGTCATGAATAAAAAAATATAACTTCTAAATCAAACTGTCATAAAAATAAATAGGCTACTGATAAAGGGGAGGGGCAACCCAAACTTGTTATAGGCTAGAACCAAAAAACAATATCATTTTTATCTGATTGGAAGGGAGGGAGTAACCGACAAAACATCTGTCAAAACTAGCCTGCCGGTGTGTTAGGTTGGTAAAAATACTCACCGCCTTTCCTTTCTCTTTCATCTCTACATCCGAGCGATATAAATAAGATTTAAACCGCCTGGACATCTTCAATCAACACGATACTTTCCACTACAGATAAATACTCGACATTTTTCTTTCTAAAAATAATTATTTCCGTTGCGGTAGGTAAAGGGAAACAACTCCAAATAGTGTCCTGGTTACCCAGCCGTTTTTCTCGATGCATTATTAAACTTGCGTCATGATGTTCGAGACTGTAAATATCTCTACTTCCGATTTATCAATAACAAAAAGCACGTGACTGTTAAAATGTCAACAATGGACAAGAATAAGAGGAGTTTCGATTTTTTTGTATTACTTCTAACTTCCTTAGCCTTTTTAAATTTGTCTCTTGGTATGATTTCGTTTATTAGTCACACCTATTTTCGACTTGATGTCAGTTTCAAATCTTACATGTACACCCACTTATGATTAATTTGATAAAAATACAAGACTATCCAGTAATAATCCAATTGCTATATATTGTCATTTTCCTACAGAGGAAAATAAAGGCTGCTTTAACAAAACTTCTGGTGAAGCTAGTGATGTAAGCTTAGGATTGCTTATTTCAATATTTGATATAGATTTACATTAGCGATAGCATTTTGCATACTGCCAACATCTACATATTATGGAGTAATCCTAGTCAGATAAAACCTGCCGAACTTGAGCGGGTAGGACTAGGAGTAATCCCACTAATTATTTTTTAGAAATTTAAGTTACCATGCATATTGGATAAAGGCAGAGTTCTGGGGTTGAAATGGACCTAACTACTGTTGATAACATGTAATTCACTTATTTTAAAGTTGAAGGGACATCTATTTTTACTAGACCGACAAGTTGACTCTAAATAATACTGCGTATTTTAGAGACAGACGACCAAGCATATAAATATCATGAAATGTTGTGTTACTTGATTTAGACCTTTGAAAATAGTAATTTTTGTAAAGTATTAGATAAGTATGAATTAAGATGTACCGTACAACAACTTGACATCATGTATTTGTGTACAAATTAGATGAAATGTCGATCAGGCGGGTATTTTAACTCAAACTACGTCGCCATTTTTCTAATATATGTGTTTATCCAATGAAATTCATGGTTACAATCTATAACTCTGTTTGGGAGATTTGGTTAATTTTGAGAGAAGTCTTTTGATTGGATGTAATTTCAATGACGATAAGTCTTATTTAAAAATGGCGGCCATGTTCAAAATTCCTCCAGCTTTAAAATTTCAACTAGGATTACAGACAACAAGGATTAGTTTATTCTGTCGAAAAAGGGATTGAATGTTGAGATGGCATCATAACATACAAGAAAATGGTCAGTTTTTTTTAAATATGACATCAAGGAAGAACAATAATTCAACGCAACCAAATTGGTTGCGGAATATCAAGTTATTGAATAAGATGTAATCCTGACTCTCTGCCAGCGGCATTGAGAGAGACAGGTATTCCGGTCTAATTTTTACATCCTCAAATAACTGTGTTATACATTAATTTCAGCTGCTTATCCATGTGCTAAGAGAGATTTTGGACATGGTTCAGTGGTATGTGTATGTAACAGTACATTCTGTGATACTATAGACCCAGTGGTGAGACCAGTTAGTCATAATGGATGGATTTATACCTCATCTAAATCTGGTGATAGATTCAACAAGACAAGTTTTATGTTCACCAGTAAACCACTATATTCTAGTAAGTACTTTTTGTTGTCTTAAAGTGATTGTAAAGATATTTTTTTGAAAGTTTTGTATGTTACAGGGACACTGATAATATCAATTTGAACCATTGCAATTTTCAATCAGACGTCTGTGGTTCCAGAATGTCTGTTGGTAGACATGTGTTGGTGTGACATCATCAAGAATTTGAAATTGACAAATAAAATAAAATAAATAAAACAAATAAAATTGAAACAGCAGGAAGGCAAATATTTTAATTTTTATTTCAGCTATATTTACTGTCAATAGAAATATAACCTATCAAACTATGCAGGGTTTTGGTGGAGCGTTTACTGATGCTGCCGGTATTAATATACTTAGTTTACCAGTTCCAGCACAGGAGAAACTTCTACAGTCTTATTATAGTCCACAAGGTACAAAATAAAATAAGTCAACTTTATTTGCCCTCTTCTCTTATTAGACCTACTGAATTTCTGAATATCCCATCTGAAAACTTTAAAACTTGATTTTGCTTGGTTAAGAATGATACTGGTATTCAGCAATGCTTATTAATTCAATTAATATAGGCTACAATTATTACTTTCTCTAAATTTTACAATATTTCTCATGTTTTTTGTGATGCCAATAATTTGTTTATCAATAATTAAAAGACATTACATATAGTATTTGTTAATTTGCAATAATTTGTATATCCATTATTTCAGACGTGTAGGTATTGTTTGTTATATTGTAGGTATAGAATATACTATTGGTCGTATTCCAATGGCAAGTTGTGATTTTTCTACTCACCCCTACTCTTATGATGATTACGCCATGGATTTTCAACTCACAAATTTTTCATTAACCATGGAGGATTTGAAATATAAAGTGAGTAAAAAGAAAATTTCTCAATAATTTTAAAGATTGGAAAACTGTCTGACATTACCAAAATTTCACCAATTATTCATGATTGATATTCTTTTGATAATTGGAAAAATGGGAAATAATATACACTTGAAAGTTCAATTTGTGGATTAAATAATTTCAATGTGTTCAAAATATTTGAATTTCTAAAGATATATTCCATATACATTTAGACCTCATATTTTTGTTGATCAGAATTTACACTACATCATTATTTTATGATTACAGATTCCTATAATCCAGAAAGCGTTATCCATGTCCGCAAAGAATATTTCTATATTTGGAAGTCCATGGAGTGCTCCAGCCTGGATGAAAACTAATAAAAATATGACTGGACGAGGGTCACTGATTGGTCAACCTGGTGGTAAATATTTTAAAACTTGGGCCAACTATTTTATCAAGTAAGTATTATACCTCTAGACTATTTTACACCAGGCTCTGCTGAATTGCTCATTGTTTAAAAAAACGCGATTCATTTATTAAAAGGATAAAGATTGTCGAATTGTAATAGCGATACCACCCTTTAAAACCTGGGTTTTCAACCTGTTTTCTCAAGTGACCCTGATTACGCATAAGAAAATGACCATGTCCCCTGAGTCTGCGGAAGTCAACGAAAACATGCAAGTTCGAAGCATGATAAAGTCACAGCGTTTTCTTTTTAATACAAACTTAAATTGTGGAACAAGGTTATATATGCACCCATAGTGTCTACTGTCTGCAACAATAGTTTTTAAGGCCTATACCTCAGTTTATGTCCCCCGGAAAATGTCCAAATGTCCCCAGTCCGGGACATGTCCCCCAAGTTAAAAACCCAGGCTTTAAAAAATATAAAAATTTAAGTTCTGAAAATGGCTAATATATTCATCTACCGTGTCAAAAGTATAAAACAGAATCCAACAAACCCAAACTAAGTAGTTTTTAAGTTATTTTTGAAAAATGCTTAAACTATTTTGTAAGTTTTTTTCAATAATTATATACATGTATAAGGTAAATCTGGATTTATCAGATTATACAGATAATCTCTGGTATGTTTATGACACCAGATCAATTGCCTTTTTGAGAATTTTGATTTTTTGATCACACCAAGAGGTATTCCTTTAATATTATAGCAAATTTATCACAACTCAACTTTTCAATGTCAAAAATAATTTTTGCACTGGAACCAATATAACTATAAAGGGTCATGATTGTCTTTTAGATTTTTACAGGCGTATCAAAGCCACAATATAACACTATGGGGATTAACAGCACAGAATGAACCAATAGATGGAGAACTACCTCGATTTCCCTTCCAGTCCATGGGTTGGACACCAGAAATGCAGAGAGATTTTATTGTCCAGGATTTAGGCCCAGCTCTTCATGATAATGGATTTAAAAATATCAAATTAATGATATTAGATGATCAAAGGTTTTTGTTACCAAAATGGTCGTCTGTTGTAAGTAAATCAATTTTTTGAAGATTTTTAATTGATGGGGAAAAGTCAGAAATCACTGGAAGAAAATCTTGCCCGCTGTCTATAGTATTTCTTATAGGTCTATTACCCTCTGAGTAGGAAGAAATGACATTGGTCATCACTTTGTTTCACTCAACAAAATCTGACCTGCTTTGAGTCTTATAATAGAAGTCAATAATATAGAACAGGCCTTCTCGATTAATTTTTGTAAAGGGCCAAATACATTTTATGAAAAAAATAAGGGCCGAACAGAGCTTAGCTAGCATAGTGAGCAGAGCGTCTTAGCAGAAGGGGTTACTCGTGAGGAGCCATTCTGAAGGGCGTCGCGGGCTGCATTTGAGAAGGCCTGACATTGAATATCATTATCAGAATAACAATTCTTTCATTTACCCTTTCTTCAGATTATCTTTAACTAAAAAAACTCTGATGACAAACGAACCAAAGTATGGCAGTACAAACAGATTTCCAATTTAAAATGAAATATTTTGCCAACAGGTACTTTCAGACAAAGCAGCCAGTGTCTATATATCAGGAATGGCAGTACATTGGTATACAGACGCCATTTCTTCTCCTAATGACTTAGACAAGGCACATTCTAACTTTCCTGACAAGTTCCTGTTTGCGTCTGAGGCCCATGGGAGAAACATGTTGATCTTGGAAGTTGGTATAGAGCTGAAGCTTATTGTCACTCTATTGTACAGGTGTCTGCATATTTCTTGATTTTCTTGTTTCCTGAACACAAACACATAAAGTCAGTTAGTTTGGACTAGATTGGACTCCATCTTAGTTCTATGTAGGCATAAGAGCTAAAAAAAAATTAATTGCTTTGCCAGCCACAAAATTATATGATATATAACCTAATGTTTTTAAGGCACACTAACACTTAATTAAGTGGCATCAAATAACTAATCTCATATGATTTAAGGAATTCAGGTTTAAGACCTTTCAAATTTCATTCACATCTGTTGAGCAGATTCTTGTGCCTCAAAACATGGATGCATCTCTTTTAAGAACTTGTTTCAGTATGGTTATTTTTTCTGTGAAGTGAAATCATCAATGTATGATTTCATTGATCAGTACCAGTAATAAAGATGGTTGTTCAATATCCAATCTAACTATCTTTACTAAATCACACCTACAATCCATTTCCCCACAATAAACACAAATTCCTGTCCAGGCTTGCTAGCAGGTTCTTCTTTTTCAGATTTTATCAGACCCAAATATTACCAAATATGTACAAGGTGTAGGAATACATTGGTATTATGATTTTATTGTCCCTGCTTCACTCCTGGAAACCTTCCACAATGACTATCCTAGTATCTTCATGCTTGCTACTGAAGCCTGCTATGGTTCTCTCCCCTGGGAAGTCGATGTTCAGCTCGGAGCTTGGAATAGAGCTGAATCTTATTCTCATTCAATTATCCAGGTATTTATTAAGATGCTTAAATTTCCAATCTTGATTTTTAAAGAACTGCATTTGCAGCAGTTTAAAGGTTTAAACCAAAGAGGTTTTCTTAACTTTTTATACGCCCACACATTAATGTGGGCGTATATTGTAGTCGCCCCTGTCTGTCTGTCTGTCCGTCTGTCCGTCTGTCCGTCTGTCTGTCCGTCTGTCTGTCTGTCCACAATTGTTGTGGACACGATAGAGAGCTGGTTTCTTGATGGATTTTGATGAAACTTGCTGTGAGTGTTTGTTATCACCCAAGGATGAACCCTGTTGAAAATCAGACGAATCGAAAAATATTTCATGGGTTATTGCCCTTGCTTTTGAAAATATGTTGTGGACACCATAGAGAGCTGGTTTCTTGATGGATTTTGATGAAACTTGGTATGAGTGTTTGTATTGACATTAGGATAAACCCTATTAAAAATCAGAAACATCGAAAAATATTTGATGAGTTATTGCCCTTGTTCTTTAAAAAGGGTTAATTTTTCAGCCGTTAACAAAGTTGTGGACACGATAGAGAGCTGGTTTCTTGATGGAGTTTGATGAAACTTGCTGTGAGTGTTCATAAACACCCAAGGATGAACCCTATTGAAAATCAGACAAATCGAAAAATATTTCATGGGTTATTGCCCTTGCTTTTGAAAATATGTTGTGGACACCATAGAGAGCTGGTTTCTTGATGGATTTTGATGAAACTTGGTATGAGTGTTTGTATTGACATTAGGATAAACCCTATTAAAAATAAACCCTATTAAAAATCAGAAACATCGAAAAATATTTGATGAGTTATTGCCCTTGTTCTTTAAAAAGGGTTAATTTTTCAGCCGTTAACAAAGTTGTGGACACGATAGAGAGCTGGTTTCTTGATGGAGTTTGATGAAACTTGCTGTGAGTGTTCATAAACACCCAAGGATGAACCCTATTGAAAATCAGACAAATCGAAAAATATTTCATGGGTTATTGCCCTTGCTTTTGAAAATATGTTGTGGACACCATAGAGAGCTGGTTTCTTGATGGATTTTGATGAAACTTGGTATGAGTGTTTGTATTGACATTAGGATAAACCCTATTAAAAATCAGAAACATCGAAAAATATTTGATGAGTTATTGCCCTTGTTCTTTAAAACGGGTAAATTTTTCAGCCGTTAACAAAGGTGTGGACACGATAGAGAGCTGGTTTCTTGATGGAGTTTGATGAAACTTGCTGTGAGTGTTCATAAACACCCAAGGATGAACCCTATTGAAAATCAGACAAATCGAAAAATATTTCATGGGTTATTGCCCTTGCTTTTGAAAATATGTTGTGGACACGTTAGAGAGTTGGTTTCTTGATGGATTTTGATGAAACTTAGTATGAGTGTTTGTAATGACCTTGGGTTAAACCCTATTGAAAATCAGAAACATCGAAAAATATTTGATGAGTTATTGCCCTTGTTCTTTAAAACGCGTTAATTTTTCAGCGTAAAAAAAGTTGTGGACACGATAGAGAGCTGGTTTCTTGATGGATTTTGATGAAACTTGCTGTGAGTGTTCATAAACACCAAAGTATGAACCCTATTGAAAATCAGACCAATCGAAAAATATTTCATGGGTTATTGCCCTTGCTTTTGAAAATATGTTGTGGACACCATAGAGAGCTGGTTTCTTGATGGATTTTGATGAAACTTGGTATGAGTGTTTGTATTGACATTAGGATAAACCCTATTGAAAATCAGAAACATCGAAAAATATTTGATGAGTTATTGCCCTTGTTCTTTAAAACGCGTTAATTTTCAGCTGTTAACATAGTTGTGAACACGATAGAGCTGGTTTCTTGATGGAGTTTGATGAAACTTGGTGTGAGTGTTCATAAACACCGAAGGATGAACCCTATTGAAAATCAGACAAATCGAAACATATTTCATGGGTTATTGCCCTTGCTTTTGAAAATATGTTGTGGACACGATAGAGAGCTGGTTTCTTGATGGATTTTGATGAAACATGGTATGAGTGTTTGTAATGACCTTGGGTTAAACCCTATTGAAAATCAAAAACATCAAAAAATATTTGATGAGTTATTGCCCCTTGTTCTTTAAAACTGGTTAATTTTTCAGCCGTTAACAAAGTTGTGGACACGATAGAGAGCTGGTTTCTTAATGGATTTTGATGAAACTTGCTGTGAGTGTTCATAAACACCCAAGTATGAACCCTATTGAAAATCAGACCAATCGAAAAATATTTCATGGGTTATTGCCCTTGCTTTTTTTTAGATTATGTTGTGGACATGATAGAGAGCTTGTTTATTGATGGATTTTGACGAAACTTGGTATGATTGTTCATAATCACCCAAGGATGAACCCTATTGAAAATTAGAAGAATTCAAAAATATTTCATGGGTTATTGCCCTTGTTAACTTGTAGTTGTAAACACTAAAAAATCGTTCAATTTTGTAAACATTCTTGATGGCACGGTTTTCGACAGATGTTTCATTTACTGATAGTTCTTGTCGACCTCCCGGACGACTTGGCTGCCATTACAAAAGTGGGCGTATTACGATGGGGCATCGCTATTTTTATGTTTATTACACTAATAGCATTGAATTAGATTTATGATCAATTAATCTAATTCATCTTACTGAAGTATAATATTTTACATATATTACTATGAATTTGTTTTCTGAAATTTCTAAAAATGATGCATGACTAGAGTTATAAACTGTTGTACACCATAAAATTTTGGACTAAAATTTTAAATCAATTTTCTACATTTCAGATTTGAGAAAAATGTCTGCATATAAAAGCATTATTCCATTTTTCGTTGTTTTCATTTGTGCAATAATAATTTTCAATATCATAATTTTAAATTACAGGATATTAACCACTGGGTAACTGGTTGGACTGATTGGAATATAGCTCTAGATATGCAGGGTGGACCAAACTGGGTATCAAACTTTGTTGATAGTCCTGTAATAGTGAATAAAAATAAACAAGAATTTTATAAACAACCCATGTTTTATGCCATGGGACATTTTAGGTAAGAGTATAGATATTAAGTGTACTGGACGTCGGGTCAGAAGCATAAGGTTTCCCATTTACCGGTAGAACCTTCAAACTATCAGCAATCAATTATTGGGAAACCTCTGGTGAAAAATTCTTCAAATTTCTTTTCTATAAGAATTCATACAAGAAAGACAATTCCATTAATAAAAATCTAGAGGATGGCAAAATTGGGAACAAAAGTAGTAAAGCAGTGGACTAAAAAATTGTGTCTATAAATATTTGTACAAGCAAGACGATTCCTTTAATAAAAATCTAGAAGATGACAAAATTGGGAACAAAAGTAGTGAAGCAGTGGACTAAAATATTGTGTCTATAAATATTCATACAAGCAAGACAATTCCTTTGATAAAAAACTAGAAGATGGCAAAATTGGGAACAAAAGTAGTATAGCAGTGGACTCGGATGTTTCAAAAAAATTGTCAATAAAAGTAAAGTGTAAAATGTTAATCTTCTTTACCTTCCTGTATTTCAGTAAATTTGTAGTCCGTGGTAGTAAAAGAATAGATATGAAGTCACAAGGATCGACTAATTTAGAAATCACAGCTTTTATATCACCAGATACTACTATTGTATTTGTCATTTTAAATAGGTATGTCAAGTTTAATATTTTCAAATATGTCAGAGCTTAAAGAAACAAAAAAATCTATATTTTACAACTTAGGTTCCGTGAAGATCCTTTCTCCCAGCTGGTCCTTGGCCAAACCCTTTGGCATTGATCTTTCCAGTATTATCCGTACCCATATACGGCTGGGTTGACTGCATGGCTTATTCAAGGTCATCAGACAGACTTTCACACCTCAATCGAAAACCAAACTCTTAAACGCAACATTTACCATTTCCTTGTATCCAAGCAAACGACGCTATGTTTGTAAAGAACGGCACACTAACCGGCTGTGCTATAGAACAGAAGTTGGTATTTACATGAGAATGAATTGTAGTACACTGAAATAAACCAAATAAACATCATTAGAGTTATGAACACTCATAAAGGATGCCAAGTTAGTAAACTTTGTCATAGGGCACCATGAGGTGTTAAAGGGGAAAGACAAGGTATATCTTGCTTTTATTCTGTTCAGAGATCTATAAGTGTATTACAATTTCCTACTAATCTAAAAATATTATTATTATTACATGTATTATTGTATCTTCCAGGCATGATACAGAAGAACCTTTTAGTATACAGGATCCAGAATTAGGTTATTTCAATACCAAAATACCTGCACATACAATACAGACATTAATATGGTGGCATTAATTTGTCTTTCATCCCCCCTAGAAAAATACTTCAGATTTTATTAACATTGATTTGTCTTGTAATCAACATATTTTTTGTAATTTAGAACTAATTTAAATATAAATTTATGTTGTTTCCTGGATTAGTTTTATGTTAATCAAGTTTATTTAGCATAAGAAACAATTCATCTTTGATAAAGTGGCGTATACCTGTGTATGGCCATCTTGAATGATCAAAGGCTAGTTTATGATTTGACCAATTCAAGTTTACTAAGAAATTTTTATACATGTAGCTATGACAGATAGATTTGTTTATGCCTATTCCAAAATTTGAGTGATACTGTTGAAAATGTTATTCAACTAAGTTCTTGTATGTTATTTCTATGTAAAAACCAGAACCACACCAATTTCTTATGGTTTGTTTACAGATTATACTATATCATGGACTAGCGTAAACATAAGGATAATTATGCACACACGTTTGTTTTTGCCACTGTATTTGTTTGATTTTTATTGTTGTTTGTTAAAATGTTTTTATTTTATTAATGTAAGGTGTATGAAATGATTGTTATATAAATTTTATTATATTTTGTTATAATTTTATACTATTAAATGTTATTTAATGTTATTATATAACTGTTTAAGTGAAGTTGTTTTATATATGTATTCTTTGAGATGTTGCAAGGGGTCCACATTTTTTTACTAGATATACCGTTACAGAAACGGGGAAAAAATCAAAGTTTTTACAGACACATCACTATAAAAATGCATACAATCAAGACAATTCCGTAAATTTAATCCCTTCCGAACAGTTGCAAATCCCGGGTAGAAATTGCTTAATAGTGGACTCCCCCAATTAGCAAGAAACCACGATTTCACTTTCTAGGCAGCGGCGTTCGCCCCACATCCTCTTAAAATAGCTTCATGCTACGCTACTGTGTCCACTGTCCAAACATCTCCCGCCAGAGAGTACTCACTGAATTCACTGAACAAGCCATTGACAAAGCGGATGGGTTGTAAAACATGCACGCCATTGATTAATTTACAACTAGACCTATAAGCATGATTTGATTTTGATGTATTTATCTCATTATGAGATCCCATTTTGTGAAGACTTTGATCAAGGACATGGATTTTTTTTTTAATATCGACAGACAATAAACAATTACAAACATATCAAAAGTTCTTGAGGCTACATCAAAACCAATCTAATTGCATCAAAACTGATGCAAGCATCCCAGGCCTCACTATGAAAACTGGCAGGTTAGAATGTAGTATTTTGAGTTAACCTCTGTTAAAGGTGTTGATTTATTGTATATTTTAAAACTGTTAGTTCACTATCCTGGGGATTTTTAACATCTGTATTAACTGGTAGTCCACTGAACTCTTTACCATACGTATCATCATATAATATGTCTCCAGCTTTACTGTTATTTTTCTTATAACACCGAGCTATCAAGCATGACAAGACGACTACTACTGCTAGAGACCCTCCTCCGATCAAGGCATACATTTCACCCTTAGTCAGAGCTTCCCCATATGATTCAGTAGCAGTTTCATTGCCAGCCTTACTTGTGGTAGCAATCTGTTCCGTAGAGAGTGGTTCAGCTGTTATCTGTTCTGTAGACAGTGGTTCAGCTGTAATCTGTTCTGTAGACAGTGGTTCAGCTGTAATCTGTTCAGTAACAATTCGTTCAGCTGTTACAAGAGTTCGTGCTGTGACTTGTGATACTAACTTGGTCGGAACTATTATTGCTGTAAAAGAAAAGAGATGTTGAAAACAAACTTTAAAGTAGTGTTAAGGTGATGTTTAGGCTTAGTTAGGGAGTTTTCACCAGAAACTGTGCACTCTATCTGAAGTGTACCATTGTCGTTAGCGTTAGCTTGCTAGTTTGAGCACTCTGGCATGGTACGATGGTATCACATATGTGGGATCATCTGAGGTGGCTATATAGCCAAACCTCAACTCCAATATCAGCACTGCACTGATGAGGCCCAGAAGGTCGAAACAGTACTGTCAGTTGAATATAACCTTATGCAGCCGAGCTTTGAAAAAATACAGCCTAAGCTACACCAAAAGATGTACCAAATCACACTAGGAATAGACACCATTCTGTTGATCAAGTGTCAACTGGGTAACACTTTCAAAGTATAATCCGCCCACCCATAATATAGTAGGCCTTCCCATGGGTTCAACTCACCAGTTTCGCAGTTAGTTCCTGTAAATTCTTCAGAACATACACATACATAGCTGTTCAAGCTTTCTTTACAAATTCCTTGATTCTGGCATGGGTTACTCACACATTTTGGTTTCTCTGGAAAAAAGTTACGTATGGATTATATGTCAATCTGATTCCTTGAGTTACCACCAAATTATTATTTGCCTTAAAGGGATATGTTCACTAACCGTTCGACCAACAAACTTTTAGTCTCAGAACCTGGAATGTTTTAGCTATTCTAAGCCGTAATAATGTTCCAAACTCTCCCTTAAAATCTAAGTCAAAATCGACCTTCGAAAATGCTGAACATTCCTCTTTAACACACGAAACACACATACTGTATGGAATAGGCTATCCCAAATGAATAGTGGCTCAACTAAAAGATTGCAAAGTGAACTGATCAGCAACTCTTTTGCATGAAATTGGATGGTTTGTAGAGTTCAAGTACGTCGCGATGCGCCGCAACCGCAAACCCAAAAACAGAAGGTCCTCGCGCTAGAGAGAAAAATGGAAAATGGCATCAGTTTGGTGCATTCTGAAAGATATTTCTGGATTTGAGTTGGCAAGATGGACTTCCTGCTCTAATTTTCAATTTTTCATCTGATCGATTTTGATTCTTCAAAAAATCTTTCTTAATAATCAAATTATGGGGAGGGTGAGCGTCGAGCGAGACCCTTTTGTCCCCCCTAAGTCCACGTTCTTGAACTGTATGATTGTGTTCTTGCAATCCTAATTACCTTTACATGGCGCTTTTGCTAAATTCCAATCATCGATGGCTAGATATCCTTCCGTATCCATCTCAACCAGGCCTTCAAACAGTAGCTGCAACATAATATTTATACCGTTAATTGCTTGGTTTGGTTAATTGCAATATCAATTTGAAATGGCAATGGACAAAATTACATTACAAATTGATTGTGTTTTGCGCTGACAGCTTGATTTAGAACATTTTGTTGAGTTTTGGATCTAAAATTGTGTTTCTGAATATGTACTCGGAGACGGAAACAGTCTCTTTTAGATGTTCCCAAATACTACAGATTTTTATACAGCTGGAAGGTTTTGGTTGCCAGCTTCCATGATCCGTAGCCAGACTGGAGTGATGTATTGGAGTTGGAGAGGCAGTGATATCATTATAATAGGGGGTCGTTATAGAATGTAGGTGGAGCTTTCAACAACCATCCTACTGTTAGAAGTTGACCAACAATTTGTCACAACAATGTTCTTGATCAACTGCTGCATTTGACACATTAAGAGCATTTCCATTCGTCCCAATATAATCCTCTTTAACATTACCTGTAGGTTGTTTTCACCAGGAAGTGTTATTTGTATCAAACCCCATTTGTCAATAACTTGATGACTCAATGTCCATGTTGAATGAACAGTTTTAGATTTACCATTGATATAAATATTGAATATGTCTGATTTGTTAGAACTTGTCTTATATCGTAAAAGAAGACATTTATAAATAGTGCCGTCAACAATTCCCGAGGCCATGTGAGCTAGAGGAACTTTATCATCTGGAACTGTTGTATGGAAAGAGAAGTACAAATATTTCCCTGAAAAAGATATAAAACATAATGCCATACAATAAAATTGTTAGTATGTATAGGCGGATCTAGGATTTAGAGAAAGGGGGGCTCCGAAATATTACATGCTTCAAATCCAACGACTTTGCGAACGCCGAAGTTGCGAGCGGCAAATTTTTAGTGGGTTGGGCCCCTCTTGGATCCGCCAAATCTTATTCGGCGTTTACATCCTGGTTTTTCCCCCGTTGTGCATGTCATATAATATTAAAAAAAAAACACAAAAACGATACAAACCTAGCTGGGATGAAAAGTCCGTAGTTGGTCCACTACTATTACCAATAAGCCAGGGTAAGGTATCGGGGTCAGAGGTCAAGTTAAAGCCACAAACGTCTTTATCAAACCCACATTGTGCAATTGGTGCCACTGGAATTAAACAAGTAATATCAATCTTCCCAGTCACATTCTAAACACCTGTATCAAAAAATGGTGTCAATTGCTGCACATTTAGGAGCGGCAGTCTTTTTCACAATTCATATTGCTCAGCCTAAGAATGCGTAACTGTCACAGGAATCATAAATATAAATCTGATGATGATATCCTTGGAATGGGTGGCATTCCGATTTTTTAATGGTCCAATGAACTCAAGCCCGCCATTGATGTTTAAACCCACACGATACTACAGGCCTACTAGTACCTCAAAATGGGAACCAGGGGCCAGTTTCTCAAAATCCCAACTTCAGATGATTTTAGAGTTCCAACAATCAGATTGGATAATTATTAAAATCGATTTAAAGTGTTGATGTATTGTCCAGATAACTGAATTGCTTAAAATGTGGATTTTAAATTTTGTGAAACTGGACCCAGGCTAACTACTGATACCATAAAAAATAACTCCGCAATCCCAATCGGTTACCTGTAGATCTCACAGTTGGTGGTTGAGGACTTGTTGCTGTTGCCGTTTGAGGACTTGTTGTTAGTTAGTTCACCAGAAACTGTGCACTCTATCTGCTGGAGTACAGTCTAATTAAAATCAGACCCTAATTTCGTTCGTTCGTTTTTTTTTAAATCCGGTTTTTAACCACTACATTTGGGTCTGATAACCAGGCGCGGCAACAGCCGTTCACGTTAACTTTGACCTTACCGTGATAAACATGACCCGATAAACTAGTCTACAGCACTTAGGAATCCTAGAATGCACCTATTGTTCGCGAACAAAATCCCAGCGCGGGAGAGGGCAAAGATCTGATTGGTTAAAACAAAGGTCATTAAGGTTAGGTCAAAGTTAACGTGAACGGCTGTTGCCGCGCCTGGTTCTCAGACCCAAATTTAGTGGTTAAAAAACCGGATTTAAAAAAAAACGAACGAACGAAATTGGGGTCTGATTTTAATTAGACTGTGCTGGAGTATACCATTGTGGTTAGCGTTATGCGTAGCCCACTAGCTTGCTAGTTTGAGCACATAATATGTGGGATCATCTGAGGTGGCTATATAGCCAAACCTCAACTCCAATATCAGCACTGCACTGATGAGGCCCAGAAGGCTGAAACAGTACTGTTAGTTGAATATGAGTTTATGCAGCCTAAGCTACACAAAAAGATGTACCAAATCACACTAGGAATAGACATTTTTCTGTTGATCAAGTGTCAACCGGGTAACACTTTCAAAGTATAATCCGCCCACCCATAATATAGTAGGCCTTCCCATGGGTTCAACTCACCAGTTTCGCAGTTAGTTCCTGTAAATTCACCAGAACATACACATACATAGCTGTTCAAGCTTTCTTTACAAATTCCTTGATTCTGACATGGGTTACTTAGACATTGCGGTTTCTCTGAAAAATAAAAAAGTTACTTATGGATTATATGTCAATCTGATTCCTTGCGTTACCACCAAATTATTATTTGCCTTAAAGGGATATGTTCACTAACCGTTCGACCAACAAACTTTTAGTCTCAGAACCTGGAATGTTTTAGATATTCTAAGCCGTAATAATGTTCCAAACTCTCCCTTAAAATCTAAGTCAAAATCGACCTTCGAAAATGCTGAACATTCCTCTTTAACACACGTAACACACTGTAACACACATACTGTATGGAATAGGCTATCCCAAATGAATAGTGGCTCAACCAAAAGATTGCAAAGTGAACTGATCAGATACTCTTTTGCATGAAATTGGATGGTTTGTAGAGTTCAAGTACGTCGCGATGCGCCGCAACCGCAAGCCCAAAAACAGAAGGTCCTCGCTCTAGAGAGAAAAATGGTGCATTCTGAAAGATATTTCTGGATTTGAGTTGGCAAGATGGACTTCCTGCACTAATTTGTAATCTTTCTTAATAATCAAATTATGGTGAGGGTGAGCGAGACCCTTTTGTCCCCCCTAAGTCCACGTTCTTGAACTGTATGATTGTGTTCATTCAATCCTATTTACCTTTACATGGCGCTTGTGCTAAATTCCAGTCATCGATGGCTAGATATCCTTCCGTATCCATCTCAACCAGGCCTTCAAACAGTAGCTGCAACATAATATTTATACCGTTATTGCTTGGTTTGGTTAATTGCAATATCAATTTGAATTGGCAATGGAAAAAAGTACATTACAAATTGATTGTGTTTTGCGCCGACAGCTTGATTTAGAACATTTTGTAGAGTTTTGGATCTAAAATTGTGTTTCTGAATATGTACTCGGAGACGGAAACAGTGTCTTTCAGATGTTCCCAAATACTACAGATTTTTACACAGCTGGATGTTTTTGCCAGCTTCCATGATCCGTAGCCAGACTGGAGTGATGTATCGGAGCGGCAGTGATGTCATTATAATAGGGGGTCTTTATAGAATGTAGCTGGAGCTTTCCACAACCATCCTACTGTTAGAAGTTGACCAACAATTTGTCACAACAATGTTCTTGATCAACTGCTGCATTTGACACATTAAGAGCATTTCCATTCGTCCTAATATAAACCTCTTTAACATTACCTGTAGGTTGTTTTCACCAGGAAGTGTTATTTGTATCAAATCCCATTTGTCAATAACTTGATGACTCAGTGTCCATGTTGAATGTACAGTTTTAGATTTACCATTGATATAAATATTGAATATGTCTGATTTGTTAGAACTTGTCTTATATCGTAATAGGAGACATTTATAAATAGTACCGTCAACAATTCCCGAGGTCATGTGAGCTAGAGAATCTTTATCATCTGGAACTGTTGTATGGAAAGAAAAGTACAAATATTTCCCTGAAAAAGATATAAAACATAATGTCATACAATAAAATTGTTAGTATGTAGAGGCGGATCTAGAATTTAGAGAAATACGGGCTCTGAAATATAACTTGCTTCAAATTCAACGACAATGCGAGCGCCGAAGTCGGGAGCGGCACATTTTTAGAGGGTTGGGCCCCTCTTGGATCCGCCAAATCTTATTCGGCGTTTAAATCCTGGTTTTTCCCCCGTTAGTGCATGTCATCAAATATTAAAAAAAACAAATCACAAAAACGATACAAACCTAGCTGGGTTGAAAAGTCCGTGGTTGGTCCACTACTATTACCAATAAGCCAGGGTAAGCTATCGGGGTCAGAGGTCAAGTTAAAGCCACAAACGTCTTTATCAAATTCACATTGTATAGATGGTGCCACTGGAATTAAAAAAAAGAATATCAATATCAGAGGCGGCACCAATGGGAGTAATTCCCACCCCTCCCCTTCCCCACCTTTCAGAAAACTAGCTTGTACCCTAGGGTGTTTCACTATATGATGAATCTCCGAATTTTGCAGATCTAATTTTGCGTTCTTCCTATTCGCATTTTAAACATCTGTGTCAAATATGGAGTCAATTGCTGTATATTTAGAGGTGGCACACTTTTTCACAATTTATATTGCTCAACCTAAAAATGCGTAACTGTCACAGGAATCATAAATATAAATCTGATGATGATATCCTTGGAATGGGTGGCATTCCGATTTTTTAATGGTCCAATGAACTCAAGCCCGCCATTGATGTTTATACCCAAACGATACTACGGGCCTACTAGTACCTCAAAATGGGATCCAGGGGCCAGTTTCTCAAAATCTCAACTTCAGATGATTTTAGAGTTCCAACAATCAGATTGGATAATTACTAAAATCGATTTAAAATGCTTAAAATGTGGATTTTATCCTTAATAAAATTTTGTGAAACTGGGCCCAGGCTAACTACTGATACCATAAAAAATAACTCCGCAATCCCAATCGGTTACCTGTAGATCTCACAGTTGGTGGTTGAGGACTTGATGTTGTTGCCGTTTGGGGACTTGTTGTTGCTCTTGTTAGTCGTTTTGTTGATGATTGTGGCGGCTTTGTTAGTGATTTCGCTGTTGATTTTATAGGTGATTGTGTTGGTGATTTTGTTGTTGATTCTGTTGTTGGTGATTTTGTAGGTGATTGTGTTGGTGATTTTGTTGTTGGTTTTGTTTGTGATTTTGTTGGTGATTTTGTAGGTGATTGTGTTGGTGATTTTGTTGATTGTTTTGTAGTTGATGGTTCAATCAATTTCGAAATGATGACTTTAATATTATCAATACCAACATAAGCGTAATAACTTAATTTGGTTGTTTCAAACATCAACTGAAATTATATCAAAAAGCAAGCAATGTTAACTACACGCGTAAACACGTACACTGTATCTGGTTTTAATTTGCATTGCTTTGTCAATACTCTCGATCTTATGGAAAATATGTTTAAATGAACGCTAACATCTAGGCAATGATCTTATTCAAAGACACCGTAATGAGAATGTATTGTGTTCATCTTTCTGAAGGACACATGCCATCACAAGCCGTGCGATCATTTCATAGTTCGAAGTATACCATTGTCTTGTCTGCCTTGGACGCCAATGACCACTCTATTAAAATAAATTACCTGTGTATTTTTGCTCACACAAATGTTGTTTATCTTCGTGTTTTTCCAGGTGTTCATATTTGTTCCAGTGATATCTTTAACAAGAGTTGTCTTTCCTGATTCGAGTAATTTGATTGATAAAGTCATCTGTTTAGTGTATGGTAAAATATAAGAAAATTCCAATTGAATACAGCCATCAATACTTGCTTTGGGTGATACTAAACTCACAGTTTCACCATTTTTGATACCAAGGCTGTTAGATTCGAAATAGGCATAATGACCTGAAAACATCAAAATGGTGTATACTTCTTATTTGTCTGCATCTTATTAAGAACTCGTGCAGATTAAATAAGTTTTTGTTGAGGGAAACTTTGCCACGTAATATATAATTTATAAGGATAAAAACAGTTTCCTTTCTTCAGATGGTCCTTGGCCAAACCTTTTGACACTGAGAGATGGTTCAGAAGGATTGATAGACGTACGTTGGGGAGGGTGGGGGGAGGGGTGGACTATAACGGCTATATATCTACCATGTTCAAGACAGTCTCAATTACTTGATTCAGAGTCCCCATGCAGATATATGCGAACTAGAACGAAATTCAACGTGTCGCTTTGATGAATAAATTAGGGTACATAATAAATATAGGGGCAAAATATAACGTTATAGAATTAACCTATAGTTTGAAAACATACCGTCTGATGAAGGAGGAATACCATGATTGTTTTTAGCAGTTGTGATCTGACTCCAGGAAGATTTCTGTGCTGTATAACCACAAAGATCTCTGTCAAATGTACAGGATTCTGTTACTACCAGATTACTACTACTCGAGGTGGGTGTCGGTGACATCGTCACTGTAGACTGAGTCGAAGATACAATATCCTAAAATATATACCGAACTAATATCATATTCAATTAAACTCTACTCAAAAAAAAAAAAAAAAAATAACATCTCAAAAATCTTAATAGCTCGTGTATTATAGAATGACAATGTTCTGCTGTTACCATATACTTTCTCGTTCTACCAATTCTTTGAATTTCGCGCTTTACTTCTGCTGTTCGGATAGTTCTTGAGTACTTGATTTAAAATATTGAATTGTAAGCATACTCATATACAGTAACAAGCTTTAAAAGGAATTAAATTATAAACAGGTAAAATTTAAGCCTTACCGTAAAGCCTTGTAATGGGATCTCAGGTTCGGACAGAAGTCTCAGATCATCAAGAGCAATGTCACTTCCGGTCCTGGTTGACGTAGTAGAGGTAAATCTCAACTGGAATTCCTGAAATAGATATTCTTAACGGTTGGCTTTCAGTAAATTTTAGAAAGTCCAATTAATCCTGCATTCTTTGAAACTTTTGGATATGACAATTATTACAGAAAAAATAAATTTCTTTTGGTGTTCAATTGACAATTGGAAGAAGACTTTTTTACGGTAATTTGTAGCGTTCAGTGTTCATTTTCACTTGTACAACGCATGGATGTCTTGCAGACTAATAAAAGAAATCTAAGATTACCGTATTTGTTATATCGTTGCTATCAAGAGACACAGACACGAATCTCCATAACTTAGATCTCGAGCTTTCCTTCCAAATCTCTGTTTCTGTACCATTTGTCAGCAATGATAAAGATAAACTCCTGTTTCCGTTGCCGTTCATATGATACCAGAACGTAAAGTTGGTCGGAGCTGACAACGTGAAGACGTCACTGAGTAAGTTGGCCGAGGTTTGATTAATCCACCCAGTTGTATAGACATAATAACCATACGTTGTATTACTATCTGAAAAATTGAATTGGAACCTTGACTCCGAGTATTTTGCACATCCTGCAGTAACCCTGAACCATTATTCATGGTAATTGAAGGAAGGAAGGAACAATGGATCATTGAAAGGTTTACCGTGAGTTTTCCGAAAGCATCAGTGGCGTTTCTACGGGGAGACCAGCCTCCACCCCCCAGAATTTAGGCTGGCTAGGTCTTGCCCCCCCCCCCCCCCCCACTATGAAATTTCGTATAATGTTCCAAAAGGATGGCATGTGCTCCTCCCTCCCCCATACAATTATTTGGCCCCAACTCGGCCTCTCCACCTAAAGATTCCTAGAAGCGCCACTGGAAACCATGTACATGTAGTCTGAGCAATATCTGAAAAACATTCCAAAGCAATATCTGAATTCGTATCTCAATCTTTATGCGATACAGTATCTCAATTACAAATAACATACATTGCTTTTGGAATTAATTATTGTTAAAGCATAAGTGTTATCTGAATATGGCTTCCGCTTCCATTATAATAGTATAACTCAAAGGGCCTAAAAGTAAGGATCTATAGTTCAAGCAAGTTTTGTTGTGTCACGTTTCAAATATCATTCAACAAAATCCACCGAATCAATTCGTGCTTTTCCTCATTGACGTTATTTAGTGATCACATGAACATTTGTGTTTGGAAGAACTTACCTTGAAAAGAATGATCCTGGAAATTACCAGACGATCTATCTTTAGAGTTCCCTGTATTCCTTTCCCATTTTATATTACCCAGTGTGTCAGGAGTCCAACCACAAAATCCATTTTCAAAATGACAAGATATTGTTCTATCTGTCTTGATTGAAGCAGCATCTGGACAAAGAAGAACATAGGTTATTTTTACCAATTAAAACACATATCCCTGCTGTGAAATTAGGTCAACCGACGTCAATGATACTTGTTTAGAGCTGATGATCTTCTGGAATTTAGTCAACCAATGTCAATAATGCTTCTATAGTGCTGAACCGATGTCAATGATGTTTCTATAGTGCTGAACCAATGTCAATGATGCTTCTATAGTGCAGAACCGATGTCAATGATGCTTCTATAGTGCTGAACAGATGCCAATGATGCTTCTATAGTGCTGAAAAAATATCAATGATGCTTCTAGAGTGCTGACCGATGTCAATGATGCTTGTATAGTGCTGAACCAATGCCAATGATGCTACTAGAGTGCTGAACCGATGTCAATGATGCTTCTATAGTGCTGAACCAATGTCAATGATGCTACTAGAGTGCTGAACCGATGTCAATAATGCTTCTATAGTACTGAACCAATGACAATGAAACTTCTATAGTACTGAACCAATGTCAATGATGCTTCTATAGTACTGAACCAATGTCAATGATGCTTCTATAGTGCTGAACCGGTGTGAATGATGCTTCTATAGTGCTGAACCAATGTCAATGATGCTTCTATAGTGCTGAACCGATGCCAATGATGCTTCTATAGTGCTGAACCAATGTCAATGATGCTTCTATAGTGCTGAACCGATGTCAATGATGTTTCTATAGTGCTGAACCAATGTCAATGATGCTTCTATAGTGCTGAACCGATGTTAATGATGCTTTTATAGTGCTGAACCAATGTCAATGATGCTTTTATAGTGCTGAACCGATGTCAATGATGCTTTTATAGTGCTGAACTGATGTCAATGATGTTTCTATAGTGCTGAACCAATGTCAATGATGCTTCTATAGTGCTGAACCAATTTTCAATGATGCTTCTATAGTGCTGAACCAATGTCAATGATGCTTCTATAGTGGTGGACCAATGTCAATGATGCTTCTATAGTGCTGAACCGGTGTCAATCATACTTCTATAGTAATGAACTGATGTCAGTGATGCTTCTATAGTGCTGAACGGATTTCAATCATGCTGCTATAGTACTGAACTGATGTCAATGATGCTTCTATAGTGCTGAACCGATGTCAATGATTCTTGTTTCGTACTCAGGCTGTTCTTCAATATGGTCAACCGATGTTAATGATGCTTGTTTCGTACTGAGGCTGTTCTTCAATATGGTCAACCGATGTCAATGATGCTTGTTTCGTACTGAGGCTGTTCTTCAATATGGTCAACCGATGTTAATGAGGCTTGTTAAGTGATGATGCTACTCTCGTAGTCTCGTAGCCCAAAGACCTAGGCCTACTAAAAAACCTTCTAGCATACATTTCTGACAAGGTAATAGTGAATCATAAAAACCCGTACAAGCAAAACCACGTATCTTATTATTCTATAGCTGTTGCTTTCTTGTATTGGCACAACGATCACATTATAGGAGGATATGGTGATTCAGAGCTTTCAATCTGGCCATTCTTCCTGTGAGATGGATGCCTCCAGCTGCCAGTTATCGTAATACTGGCATTGTACATTGTATGGTCTCTGACATCGTTAGCTCAATCATTGAATACTAGGCACAAATATAGGCCACAGGAACGATTACTTCACTATTTTGACCTTCGGATGCCAATAACAAACTGAATCGGTTCCTTGATTCAGAAAGGATGGGCATACATTGCCTCATATCACATGTATAGATCAACAAACGAAACAAGACTTACCTGCTATTAGAAATTGAAAAAAACAATGACATATGAAAATGGTGAAATAGCCCATGTTCAAAAATTGAAAATCAAGAATATAACGTTATCTAGCAGTATCTGATAATGTTATCATTCACTTTGTACAGGTTGATAATTTCTGTTATTCTTTATAGATATATATCTATATCAGCAGGACTTGCTGACACTTGCACTGCACTTCATGGGATGGGCAATGTAAGGAGTGTGTGAAGAGTAATGTGAACAGGAACTTGGCTGATTTCTCCTTTGAAAGTGCAGTAGCTTCTAATAACCCCCGCCCCCTTTCCCACAGGGGCTCGTAGTTATATTCTTTACTTATCACCGTATAACAAAATTTAAAAAAAATATAACTACGAGCCCCTGTGCCCTCTCCTCTCCCCTACCCTACCACAAACGAGTTAAACAGTTAAACCTGAAGGTCCGTTCGATCTTTTCAGAGAAACCAATGGTGGTGGTTCGTACTCTCCTTTACAACAATCAGCACTTCAAAATTTTACTTAAGTTGGCTGGGTCAAGGGTGATAACTAACAAACATTTCATCGAAAATGGGTGGAAATCAATTTCAGTGAATTTAGTCAATAGATAATATTATCAGATACTTCTAGATAACGTCATAGTCTTCATTTTAGATTTTAAAACATGGGGTACTTCAACATTTTTATAATTCATTGTCTTTTTCTATTTCTCATATCAGGTACGTTTGATTTAACTTTTAAAGTTTTATTTGAGGCATGGTATGCCTTTATGCCTTTTTTTTTCGAAATTTCGGAACCATTTCTGAGTAATGAGGTCATGAAAGATTTTTTACGGCATATAATAAAAGTTTATGTTTTTGATTAGGCTTATTTATGGTGTAGGACAAGGCTTAAAATCGGAGTTGGAGAGGGAAGGGTGGGTTGGGGTGAGGGAAGGGATGGTGGAGTGATGCAAACACGGCAATATAACGTGCCCATCCTGTAGCTCAAGAAGATTATGATATCCTCTGCTAACTAAGTACAAACGGATTGAAAAGTTCAATGGTACAAGATCGTCTTTGATCGTTATGGGGACTTCGATTGTGGTTGTGCTGTAACTAGTGAGGAAAGGTATCTTACAAAGTGCAAAATGATTCCAATAGAAGATGCAGAGAAGTCTGCTGACTATTACCGTGCAAGAAATAAGAACAGACAACCTTTAGTCAAACCTGGCCGAAACGATCTTCTTACAGCACTGATTGGCATCACAGTAACAGCAACACTGAATGAGCATCATTATAATATCATATCATTGAGTTCACTCTATTTCTGAGGTAAAATTGACATGGGTTGACTCAATTTCTGATGTATCATTGGCATTGGTTGTCTCAATTTCTGAGGTATCATTGGCATTGGTTGTCTCAATTTCTGGTGTATCAATCGCATTGGTTGTCTCAATTTCTGGTGTATCTATGGCATTGGTTGGCTCAATTTCTAGTGTATCTATGGCATTGGTTGTCTCAATTTCTGAGGTATCATTGACATGGGTTGACTCTATTTCTGAGGTATCATTGGCATTGATTGACTCTATTTCTGAGGTATCATTGGCATTGATTGACTCTATTTCTGAGGTATTATTGACATGGGTTGACTCTATTTCTGAGGTATCATTGGCATTGGTTGACTCTATTTCTGAGGTATCATTGGCATTGATTGACTCTATTTCTGAGGTATTATTGACATTGATTGACTCTATTTCTGAAGTATCATTGGCATGGGTTGACTAAATTTCTGAGGTATTATTGGCATGGGTTGACTAAATTTCTGAGGTATTATTGGCATTGGTTGACTCAATTTCTGAGGTATTATTGACATGGGTTGACTCAATTTCTGAGTTATCAGTGGCATTGGTTGACTCAATTTCTGAGATAACATTGACATGGGTTGACTCAATTTCTGATGTATCATTGGCACTGGTTGACTCTATTTCTGAGGTATCATTGACATGGGTTGACTCTATTTCTGAGGTATCTATGGCATTGATTGACTCTATTTCTGAGGTATTATTGACATGGGTTGACGCTATTTCTGAGGTATCATTGGCATGGGTTGACTCAATTTCTGAGGTATTATTGGCATTGGTTGACTCTATTTCTGAGGTATTATTGGCATTGGTTGACTAAATTTCTGAGGTGTTATTGGCATGGGTTGACTCAATTTCTGAGGTATTATTGGCATTGGTTGACTCAATTTCTGAGGTATTATTGACATGGGTTGACTCTATTTCTGAGGTATCATTGGCATGGGTTGACTCAATTTCTGAGGTATCATTGACATGGGTTGACTCAATTTCTGAGGTATTATTGGCATTGGTTGACTCTATTTCTGAGGTATTATTGGCATTGGTTGACTAAATTTCTGAGGTATTATTGGCATGGGTTGACTCAATTTCTGAGGTATTATTGGCATTGGTTGACTCAATTTCTGAGGTATTATTGACATGGGTTGACTCAATTTCTGAGTTATCAGTGGCATTGGTTGACTCAATTTCTGAGATAACATTGACATGGGTTGACTCAATTCCTGATATATCATTGGCATTGGTTGACTCTATTTCTGAGGTATCATTGACATGGGTTGACTCTATTTCTGAGGTATCTATGGCATTGATTGACTCTATTTCTGAGGTATTATTGACATGGGTTGACTCTATTTCTGAGGTATCATTGGCATGGGTTGACTCAATTTCTGAGGTATCATTGGCATGGGTTGACTCTATTTCTCAGGTATCATTGACATGGGTTGACTCAATTTCTGAGGTATCATTGGCATTGGTTGACTCAATTTCTGAGGTATCATTGGCATTGGTTGACTCAATTTCTGAGGTATCATTGGCATTGGTTGACTCAATTTCTGAGGTATCATTGGCATTGGTTGACTCAATTTCTGAGGTATCATTGGCATGGGTTGACTCTATTTATGGAGCATCATTGGCATGGGTTGACATATACATCAGAGAATCATAAGAAGTATTTTGAACGTATTACTGGTATGCATAATCTCCGAAAAAAACGAGCGGCATTTGAACTTCAGAATCATATGAACAAAGCTTAAATGTTTTACTTAGTGCTTCTTAAAGAAGCTCCGGGCGATGATGACGGATTGGTAGAAGAAGAAGATTATTTTTTAGTTATTAATCTATGGGGATGTCTTTATTTTAGATGCTGCTTCAATAATCAAAGCAGATAGAACAATATCTTGTCATTTTGAAAATGGATTTTGTGGTTGGACTCCTGACACACTGGGTAATATAAAATGGGAAAGGAATACAGGGAACTCTAAAGATAGATCGTCTGGTAATTTCCAGGATCATTCTTTTCAAGGTAAGTTTTCCCAGACTGTTAAGGATATCAAGAATTGTTGATGGTGTTGATGTACATAGGACTTAAATGGAACGACTTGTAAGAAAAGTAATATGTAATTGAACTTTCGTGTTTTTTTTTTTTTTTATTTTGTCCCATCCCTTACCATTATGACCGGTTCAAAGTAAAGTTTTTATTTTTCTTTATTTTTTTTATTCAAAAGAGTTCCTTGTTAAGATTTATTCAAAAGGTTCGTAGGATTATATTTTCTCTGAATTCTGTTTTTCAGAGAGCGATGCATCGTATGGTTATTATGTTTATACGACTGGGTGGATTAACCAAACCTCGGCCAACTTGCTCAGTGACGTCTTTACTTTGTCAGCTCCGACCAACTTTACGTTCTGGTATCATATGGACGGTAACGGACACAGGAGTTTATCTTTATCATTACTGACAAATGGTACAGAAACAGAGATTTGGAAGGAAAACTCGAGATCTAAGTTATGGAGATTTGTTTCTGTATCTCTTGGTAGCAGCAGTATAACAAATACGGTAATTTCCCGGGTATCGCTCTTCAAGAGTCCAAAACTATTACATATATGCCGGAATAGGCCTATAAACCTTTGAATAGTGATCCTGACAATAATTAATCCATTAGTTTATGGTAGCAATTATCATAAGAAAGGTTCAAAGAATGTAGCAATGCTAGGGGTTATGCAATATATTTTGACTACAAAATGTCAACCGTAAAGAATTTCTTTTTCAGGATTTCAGGTTGAAATTTACCTCTACTACCTCAACCAGGACCGGAAGTGACATTGCTCTTGATAATTTTAGACTTCTTTCGGAACCTGGGATACCTTTAAAAGGCTTCACAGTAAGGCTTAAATCTTACTATAACATTGACCAGTAGCAGCACGAGGAAGAATATAAGAACACCAGAACATTTGGTATCACTCGATAAAAAAAAGTATATGTAAAGTATAAGTTTTATATATACGGTTTTTTTTACCAGAATCTGGTGCCTGTGTCCATAGCAAACTATCTAATTGGACTTCAGTATAATTTGAATTTTAGTGAATATGATATTAGTTCGGTATATTTATGTAGGATATGGAGCCTTCAACTCAGTCTACAGTGACGATGTCACCGACACCCACCTCGAGTAGTAGTAATCTGGTAGTAACAGAATCATGTACATTTGACAGAGATCTCTGTGGTTATACAGCACAAAAACCTTCCTGGGTTCAGATCACAACTACACAAAACAATCATGATATTCCTCCTTCATCAGACGGTATGTTTTCAAACTATATTTTAATTCTAGAACGTAATTCATATGTCCCTTTATAATATTTATCATCTTCTGGTTCACAGATAGTTTATATCCTTGAAATTAAATTACCTAGCAAAGTTTCCCTCTTCACACACTTCGGGAACACTATGTGCATTGTTCTTAATAAGGTGCAGAAAAGTAAGAAGTGTATGCCATTAAAACTGCATATCCTTTTTTGATGCTTTCAGGACATTATGCCTATTTCAAAACTAACAGCCTTGGTATCAAAAATGGCGAAAGTGTGAGTTTAGTATCACCCAAAGCAAGTATTGATGGCTGTATTCAATTGGAATTTTCGTATATTTTACCAAATTATCATAAACAGACTTTATCAATCAAATTACTCGAATCAGGAAAGACAACTCTTGTTAAAGATATCACTGGAATGAATATGAACACCTGGAAAAGCACGACAATCAACAACATTTGTATGACCAAAAATACACAGGTAATTTATTTTAATAGAGTGGTCGTTGACGACCAGGGCAAACAAGACAATGATCTGCTTGCTATGAAAATGATATTGATGATAAAGCTATCAAATATTATTCTGAATAACTGGGAATAGTTAATGTAAAATTATATATCTTAAATTACCATTTTGAGGCTTATATTTCCATTTATTCATATTCCATGTTTTACTAGATTCCATTTAATGCACTGTTTGTATATCTTTGCAGTTGATGTTTGAAACAACCAAAATAAGTTATTATTCTTATGTTGGTATTGATAATATTAAAGTTACCATTTCTAAATTGGTCAATCCATCAACCACATCACCAACTGTCAAAACAACGACAAAACAACCAACAACTTCAGAACGACCGACAACTTTAAAAAGAGCAACAACTACAGAACGACCAACAACTACAGAACTACCAACAACTACAAAACTACCAACAACTTCGGAGCGATCAACAACCACGACCATCAACCTGTCATCAACGACATTTACTAAGCGATGTGATTGTTTACCGACTGAGGTTGAGAAATTGTGGTATATGAAAGAAATAGAAAAGGTGAAGTTAGAAAAAGGGAAACTCCACTTTGAAATGAAATCGGAAATGGAGAGATCAGAGTTAGAAAAACAGAAATTGCACCTAGAAATTAAATTACTTAAAGATCAATTAGGACAGAACTAAATGGCTGAGAAACCATCTAGGGTAATAAGAAAGAAAGCAATATCAAAATCCAAGAAAAATCACAGACAACAAAAATTCTAAGATTTTGTCAATTAGATGAGAAAAAAAAATCAAAATCTTAATTAAGTGTTATTATTGGCGGGTAAATCAGGGTTGTTTGCGTTCCATCTTATGCCTCTGAACAGAATTCTCGGTGAGAAACATCTACTGGACCAAAATTAGGGCATTATATCCATAAAAAATTCCTGTTAATGGAAACGGTACCGGGAACTAGGCTCCTTAAACTTAAGGAAGGTTTCAGGGATTATGTCCTTAAGAAAGTTTTGCGAATTAAGGTTGATTGTGTTGCATCTGCTGACTTTCTCTTTGAGAACGCCAACCTCTTGAATAAGTTTGGGGGCATTGTACCCGCAAAACAAATTGAATACTAGAGCTGATTTTTGCAACTTCGTTTCGAAGACACCATTCTTGGCTTTTAGGTCATTCTGGACAGAATTTACGTGTAAGTTATTGACCATGTAACTCGTAGGCTAACTTTTTTCAATTGGCACTTTCAAAACATTTCAAATATTGTATCACCCACAGATATTAACATACAACATAAATGCGGATAAAAGATAATCAATTAGTTGCCGATAACAGTGTGCTGGGAACTACGAAGTCATCAGGTCTCTGGAACCAAATTGACGGCACCATCAGTAAATTTGTCAGCCAATCAAGTATTACGTTACAAACTCTAATAGGCGGAGAAATCGATTTCTACAGACTTACAACTAGAACCATTCATTGTAACTTGTTGGTTTGGATTTATACAGTCTATAACAGGTATTCTTATTGTTTCATTTAATCAATAGACCATATTTAATTATGTATAATTTAATTAATCTTTATTAATACTTGTTTAATATCAAATACCACAACACAATCATTGAAATCTAGATTCAATAGCATCTCTCTTTATACTCAGATAAACACTAAAATATCATGAGAGTATTCGGTTGTATGAGACATTGTATGATTATTATAGCATTATCAGTTTACATGATTTAAACACAGACGTTTTCAATATGTCTTATGTAATATTATACATTATATATGTTTTAAATTGATGGGAAATTTTTAGAATGCCATAAAATATTCAGTACGAAAAAAATCGATATTCATGTAACTATAATGCCGGAGAGTAGTGCAAAGCTATAATGTAATAAAAGAAGGGAAGTTACCCAATTTTAAAATTATTCAATGACCACAACAAAGACAACCGTACTACGATATCTTATCCTTATTGCATTTCAAAATCAGAAGAGAATCACTTCAACAAAATGATATATTTCCTTCCAAAATGTAAGGTAACGTTGTCTTTATTGGCTTTGATGGACGATAATCAAATGTATTGCCATAACTGCAATATAATGATGGAATTGTCCACTTGAATCCTGTATGACTAATCCTAGCTAAAACTTCTAAAACAAAATGTATGAGCAATCCAACAGTTTGAAAAGCTATATAGGCTAGTTCATTATCTAAGCTCTAAAAATATTCCAAATGTCAGTGTTCAATTCCTGCCATCGATCAAAACATTGATTTGGGAAACTATTTCCTGTGATCTGTGGTAGTAAATTATATTGTTCAGTCAGTTTTGATTCATCATTTTGTTAGATTGAATAATCTCCCTTTATATACTTTCAGGAAAATGTCGAAAATATACATAGACTCTAAGAATAGCAAGGGCCCACTACCCGCCATGTTGTTTAATGACCCTAAAGTATGTGAAAAGGGTGTAATTGTGGTACAGGAATGGTGGGGATTAAATCAACAGATACAAGATGTAGCTCTAGATATATCAAAACGAGGCAATTTTACCACTATAGTCCCCGATTTATACCGAGGAGAGGTTGCTACTAATAACGAACAAGCTGGACATTTGATGGCTTCACTGGACTGGCCAGGCGCTATAAAGGATATCAAAGATAGTGCCAAATACCTTCTTCGAAATGGCTGCACTAAAGTGGGCGTGATTGGATTCTGTATGGGCGGGGCGCTGTCCTTGCTAGCTGCAACATTGGTACGACAAATCAGTGCCGCTGCACCATTTTATGGTATCC
The DNA here is from genome assembly GCA_029955415.1 of Lottia scabra. Lineage (NCBI taxonomy): Eukaryota > Metazoa > Mollusca > Gastropoda > Lottiidae > Lottia > Lottia scabra. Next base: position 12,149,977 of record JARJEI010000009.1, read on the forward strand.
CTGCTGGTGGGCTAGCTGATATGTCGAAGATTAAGATTCCGCTACAGTGCCATTTTGGTGATTATGATGCACATATTGGATTTTCATCTAAAGAAGATCAGATCAAACTACAAAAGCAACTGGACGCTGGGAAAGTAAAGTATGAATTTTTTGGCTACCCGGCGGGCCATGCTTTCACTAACGCTTCCGGGAAGAATTATAACGCGGAGATGACTGAAAAGGCTTTAAGTCGAGCAGTCGAATTCTTCTTGAAGAACCTAGCTTAGATCGAAACAAACTTGTTATGGATCAGACAATGTTATGTTATGACAAGAGATTTCGAGGATCCGAACGAAATCACGAAGAATCGAGATTTTCAGATTTTTCAGAGTAGTTTTCATCATGCTTAACCCATTTAAAACACAAAAACTGCATCAGGATATCCATTATATTAATAAAAAAAACTGTGTGTGGAACCCGGACAGCTTCTCTTGTTGACCTGTGGACCATCAAAAATTTAACAATGATTTTACATTTAATTATAATATAAGGGAGGTGATGTCTTTAACCGTGGAAATAGAATAATATAAAATGAATAAGTAAATGTGTCAGAAACTTCGTAAGTTCGTGATAAACAGTATCTATCAGTAAGAACTTACCCTATTAATCCAATCAGCATTGGACAAGTATTCTTTGAAGTGGTGCACTTATTTATTAAGAGCTAACCTATTAATCCAAAACGCCGTGGCTGATATTTGACTGGAATGCTTTAAGTAAGTTACAGTACAAAGTGAAATTTATGTGATTGAAAAGTGGTCTTCCAATCTTAATTGTAGACGCGATTCTTTCGTTTCGTGGTTTATTTTGGCAAGTTAGGACATTTGTCATTTAGATCTGACTAGAACAGTGATATCATGTGTCTAGGTCTAGACGATTAAGCATAACCTTTCTCGCATCACACCCGTCATCACCCGTATTTTACTTCGCCTGCAATCCGTGATTTGACAAAGATATAGTTATCATAATTCAACAATTCTCCATGAAACACAGTGATTATTCCCCGAACCACCAGATCCTTGAACGGATCGGTACCGGACCACTATAAGGAATATCAAACTACTATTTGAAGGCAATCCGTTCCGTATCACTACTTAAAGTGCATTGACTTATTTTGTGTGACAACTTTCATATTTTTTTAAATTATATTATGACAACTATTCATTATACTTACTTATTTGTTAAAAACATCATCATATGAATAGTTTATTTGTTGCTACCAACGTATAGCCAAAATAGTTTCTTTGTTGCTTCTCTGATCGTTTGTTTATTAAAGACAAGTTGAAATTAAAACTCATATGTACAGTATCTTGAAATAACTCACATTTGTGGTAATATATTTTTGTGCCTGTGTATATACATTTTATGATACATGTTATACGAATATATTTAACAAATATAATACATTCTTTAACATTTACACTTTTTCTTTTCTATTACCGCTACAAAACTATCATGTTGCATTGAGGCTCTAAACCCACTTTTAATTTGTTGCATGTTTGTTATTATACAGTGTACAACCTAAGTTTTCAACTGGTTTTCTCAAATGTCCCCGATTTCGCAAAAGGAAATGACCATGTCCCCTGAATTGTCTGCAACAACTGTCAATTTCGAAGTATGATAAAGTCAATGCATTTTACTTTTTTTAATAATACAAACTAAAATTGTGGCCCAGATTAAAGAGTCGTTGCAGGCAGTGTTCCCTGGAAAATGTCCAAATGTCCCCAGTCTGGGACATGTCCCCTAAGTTGAAAACCTAGGGTGTACAAGTTCAAATCTATTCTTTGATACAGCCTGGATGTCCACTTTTATTACCCATTCTGGATAGTAGACATAAAATCCAAAAAATTCTGCCCTAGGCTGGTTCTGAACAGCTCGCATCCAAAAATTGTGCATCACTCGTTGTTTTCATACTAAACTAAGTATGGTTCTTACATGAAAATAATATACTCGAACTTAGTATGCAACTCTTATGAATAATATCTAAACTTAGAGATTGGTTTTCTAAACTTTTGTATCTGTATCGGGGACACTGATAGCATCAAATTGCGCCATTCCAATTTCCGTTCAGACATCTGTGGTTCTTGCAATTCCACTAAAACTAACGCGTTTTATGACGTCACCCACAGTGATCTACTGGAAGCTACTGTTGATATCTATGCAGATCACTGGTAGTGATGTCATAAAGCGTGTTACTTTTAGTGGAATTGCATGAACCACAGATGTTGGAATGGAAATTGGAGTGGTGCAATTTGATGCTATCAGTGTCTCCGATACACATACAAAGTTTTTTTTAAAAAAGATATAATACTTCATCTTAGTAATAGCTAAAATGTACAATGTTGTTTCCATTATACTTTTATTTATAAACAATAATTGCCACAGTAAGCGTTTTCCTCAATTCTATCGGTAATTTGAGTTTAGGCTTATATTGAAATATCTTTATACTAGCACGAATTTGAGAAGAGTTTCGTCAAACAGTTGTTGAATGAGCAAACTATCATCTAACACAGTGTAATAAGAATCTTCTAAATTCCCAATCGTAGTTCTTGCACAAGATTTCTGCCATAGTTTTCTTTCAACAAATATGTTTCTCATCACCTGACCACATGTGTACAGTTCGGGTACAGAACAACTCTTAAAATGAAATAAAACTTTCTTCAGTTTCTGTCCTCTTCAACAAAATCTCTGTACGATTTATTCACTAGATAGTGTGGTAACGATGACGACTTCCGGTTCCAGAAACTTTTCAACTTTTCGATCAAGTGTTGTTTTACTTCCGGTGTAAAAATCCAAAACGAGGCAAAAAACACTAGCTTAAGCATAGCAATTTGGAAACTCGTCATCAGTAATATGAGAAGCATTTCAAGATTTTTCATAATAATTCGGTTATTTACGATATGGATTGGTAACAATAGAAGAAAACATACAATGTTTAAGATAATCATGTATTTCGGGTGAAGCGGATCTGCTTCTTCATTGAGAAGTGAAGGGCGAAAAGCAACACTTCCTCTTTTAGTTTCTATCCAGCCTTTAATGATAAAACCCATGGTAACAAACACTAGAATCATGGGTAAATAAAAGTTCATGGTAAACATAGAAATCAGGGCCCATTTATATAAAAATAACGGACACTGATTGGCTGACCAGATAAAAGCGGTAAGATGATGTAGTCCAGTAACTACCAGAGGCGTTACTATAACAACTGTTAGTATCCACGGTAACAAAGACACAAATATTTTGACCGGAAGTTGTAATGATTGTTTGATATTGATACACCGGAAGTTGTATTGTTTGATGACAAAATGAATGTTTATTATCAGTAATCCTACAGTTGTTATCATGGCATGTGCATGAATCACTAGAACTTGTAACACCACGTGGAATTCACAGGCCACAGTCACTTTCTGTTGGATACCAAAGTCAATAAAAAATGGCATCCCTAAAAGGCCAATTAACAAATCTGCACATGATAAACTAACCACGAGCATATATCTGACGTCATTTCGAAGTTTTGGTGACGTCAACACAGTAGCCAGCAGTAAGATATTTGTAACCAAGATGGCGACTGTGATAATAATGTTAACACTTGTAGAAATGTCTTCAATAAGTTTTGTAAATTCTGAACTTATTCCAGAGTTTATTTTGGTGTAATTATAATTTGGAAGAGTCAAATTCCCCTGTGTCCAATTCATCTCGACTAGTTTCATCTTTATAAGAATTACCTGAAATAAAAAAACTGATATTTTGATTTCAAAATGGATCATGATAGGCCTATACCACTACATATACTACTGAACCAGATAAGAAATTTAAGTATCCTAAAATAATTTTGATCGAAATACACAAGGATCCACACTGGTAACATCTTAAAAATTTAAATCGTATTCAATATAGTAGATCTGGGTTGTACAGTTACAAACACCCTTAGTTCTACTCACATACTAGAGCCTTGGTTCCCAACTAGGTGTACTAGTACCCCGTGGAGATACCAGCGAACACCACAGGGGGTACGTGAGAAGCCTCTTGGATGATTTTAAAAAGTAGCGTTGCGTTATATATTTTTTCAGACCTGGAAAATGTCAAAATGTCCCCAGTCTAGGACATGTCTCCCCAAGTTGAAAACCCAGGTACTAGAATATGAGTATATTATGACAGGAAACTGTGCACAATAAAATGATGTATGTTAAATTACTAATAGTCATTGTAAAATATATAATATGCATTTTAACAGTAATTGTTATAACGAACGATTGCGTCAGCAATGTTTATAAAAGTGTTGATTTGAAGATCGTGTCCCAGATGACAGTAATATTTAAATTGTAGGCATAAAGATGTATTTTCTGTTCTAAACTATGAATAAAATTAACAAGAAATGATATATAACTGTATAAAACAGTGTATAAACAATGTTTAGTAGAGAGCTATAAAATAAATCATCTTCAAATCATATGAAATAGAAGAAAATAAGAGTTTTATTACTCAGATATATTACTCAACTGTTATTCTTAGCCTTAATTTGTCTTTTCACAATTTTCCATTACACTTTTTCCGAAAATATATCGACAAATGTTTATTTAGCTCATCGAATGACCAATTTTCGCTGAATTGAAAGTCATTTCTTGCTCGGACTTGACGTTTATGTAAAATTTAGAAAACATTGTCAAGGGTTTTGTTGGTTATCGACAGGCTTCAATTTAACCCAAAATACTGCATATCTGGTAAGCAATTTTAATACAAGTGGTCCTTCTCTTACTATTTTTAACAAGCCCAATTCATTTCAGAAAACTTCCAAGTTAGATGTTTTATGGTGCTCGGGAACATGGAATAAGAAATGAAAGAAGACGAACATTCACCGATTTAACCGATAAGTTTTGTCCATGGTTATTATTTGTGTCAAAATCAAGTTGGAAACCTAAGATTAATATCAAGTAATCAAAAGAAATTAGGAGTAATTCAAATGGGTAAATCCCATATCGATCATCTGGGATAACACCTTGAATTTTTCAAAATGTATCAGATCCAGAATGCAACATCGTCTATATATTATCGTAGATTTATCGTAATTAGTGAGTTCTGTCGCCGACAGCATTCCGTTTAAAACCAAATGCAAAACACATCCCCACTCAATCCTATTCATTTGCTAGGACTAATTTTCAAAGGCACATATCCAAATTCTTAATGAAACGAACCGGACATTTTGCAAAACACGGCACCACGACACATAATAACATTATATCCGAAATACAAAAGATTCGTTAAGAATACGCCATTAATAATTATAAACAAATACATACCTCAAACAGCTTGTCTGGCCTTCAGAAATGAAGCCACAAAAACATACAAGTTTCTTCAGTAACCTATTTCTACGATGGGCGGAGCTTGACTTTCTCCAGGCCGATAGTGTAGAATAATGACCTCGATTCTGTGTTCAGCCAGAATCTACATCTGATATATGGGTTAACACACAGGATGTATATAAACATGTTTTGTGATGCGATTATTACTAAACCTACTGACATTCAAATGACATGAAACCCGAATAATTTAAACCAATTGAATGTTTTACGTCATAGTTTCTAGGGCGAACTCAATTAATGTTCCAAATTCTTCACCTTTTTTTATTTACACCTGCCTGAATCAGTCAAATGGAGATTTTACATCTAAAAAAATACAAATCAAGATTAAAATTGGATTGAGTGTCGAGTTCCGAAAATATAAACTTCTTTAGTTTGGTAATCAATTATGTCTACTGTGGTTAAACAGTAGATTGATGGGGGTCCATGGACTTATGCCCCTTTTAGGATTTATATTTTTTTTCTCAGATAAAGGGTTTATGTCTACGGGAAAATATCCAAATATCCCCGATTTGGAACACATCCCCCAAGTTGAAAACCCAAGCCTCCATAGAAAGATATTCATGCGCTCATTATGTTGATAATTTCTCTGTTTCTTGGGTTAGTCTGTATTGTAACAGACAAATCATGAAATATTTCTGTTATTGAAACAACAAGTGTAGTCTGTATTGTACCAGACAAATCATGAAATATTTATGTTTTTGAAACAATGAGTGTATTCTGTATTGTACCAGACAAATCATGAAATATTTATGTTATTGAAACAACTAATGTAGTCTGTATTGTATCAGACAAATCATGAAATATTTCTGTTATTGAAACAAGTGTAGTCTGTATTGTACCAGACAAATCATGAAATATTTCTGTTATTGAAACAACAAGTGTAGTTTGTATTGTACCAGACAAATCATGAAATATTTCTGTTATTGAAACAACTAGTGTAGTCTGTATTGTACCAGACAAATCATGAAATATTTCTGTTATTGAAACAACAAGTGTAGTCTGTATTGTACCAGACAAATCATGAAATATTCCTGTTATTGAAACAACAAGTGTAGTCTGTATTGTACCATACAAATCATGAAATATTTCTGTTATTGAAACAACAAGTGTAGTCTGTATTGTACCAGACAAATCATGAAATATTTCTGTTATTGAAACAACAAGTGTAGTCTGTATTGTACCAGACAAATCATGAAATATTTCTGTTATTGTAACAACAAGTGTATTCTGTATTGTACCAGACAAATCATGAAATATTTCTGTTATTGAAACAACTAGTGTAGTCTGTATTGTACCAGACAAATCATGAAATATTTCTGTTATTGAAACAACAAGTGTAGTCTGTATTGTACCAGACAAATCATGAAATATTTCTGTTATTGTAACAACAAGTGTATTCTGTATTGTACCAGACAAATCATGAAATATTTCTGTTATTGAAACAACTAGTGTAGTCTGTATTGTACCAGACAAATCATGAAATATTTCTGTTATTGAAACAACAAGTGTAGTCTGTATTGTACCAGACAAATCATGAAATATTTCTGTTATTGTAACAACAAGTGTAGTCTGTATTGTACCAGACAAATCATGAAATATTCCTGTTATTGAAACAACAAGTGCTGTCTGTATTGTACCAGACAAATCATGGAAAACTGTTATTGTAACAACAAGTGTATTCTGTATTGTACCATACAAATCATGAAATATTTCTGTTATTGAAACAACAAGTGTAGTCTGTATTGTACCAGACAAATCATGAAATGTTTCTGTTATTGAAACAACAAGTGTAGTCTGTATTGAACCAGAAAAATCATGAAATATTTCTGTTATTGAAACAACAAGTGTAGTCTGTATTATACCAGACAGATCATGAAATAATTCTGTTATTGAAATAACTAGTGTAGTCTGTATTGTACCAGACAAATCATGAAATATTTCTGTTATTGAATCAACAAGTGCAGTCTGTATTGTACCAAACAAATTATGAAATATATCTGTTATTGAAACAACAATTAGTGTAGTCTGTATTGTACCAGACAAATCATGAAATATTTCTGTTATTGAAACAACAAGTGTAGTCTGTATTGTACCACACAAATCATGAAATATTTCTGTTATTGAAACAACAAGTGTATTCTGTATTGTACCAGACAAATCATGAAATATTTCAGTTATTGAAATAACTAGTGTAGTCTGTATTGTACCAGACAAATCATGAAATATTTCTGTTATTGAACCAACAAGTGCAGTCTGTATTGTACCAAACAAATTATGAAATATTTCTGTTATTGAAACAACAATTGCAGTCTGTATTATACCAGACAGATCATGAAATAATTCTGTTATTGAAATAACTAGTGTAGTCTGTATTGTACCAGACAAATCATGAAATATTTCTGTTATTGAATCAACAAGTGCATTCTGTATTGTACCAAACAAATTATGAAATATATCTGTTATTGAAACAACAATTAGTGTAGTCTGTATTGTACCAGACAAATCATGAAATGTTTCTGTTATTGAATCAACAAGTGTAGTCTGCATTGTACCAGACAAATCATGAAATATTTCTGTTATTGAATCAACAAGTGCAGTCTGTATTGTACCAAACAAATCATGAAATGTTTCTGTTATTGAAACAACAAGTGTAGTCTGTATTGTACCAGACAAATCATGAAATGTTTCTGTTATTGAAACAACAATTAGTGTAGTCTGTATTGTACCAGACAAATCATGAAATGTTTCTGTTATTGAATCAACAAGTGTAGTCTGTATTGTACCAGACAAATCATGAAATATTTCTGTTATTGAATCAACAAGTGCAGTCTGTATTGTACCAAACAAATTATGAAATATATCTGTTATTGAAACAACAATTAGTGTAGTCTGTATTGTACCAGACAAATCATGAAATGTTTCTGTTATTGAAACAACAATTAGTGTAGTCTGTATTGTACCAGACAAATCATGAAATATTTCTGTTATTGAAACAACAAGTGTAGTCTGTATTGTACCACACAAATCATGAAATATTTCTGTTATTGAAACAACAAGTGTATTCTGTATTGTACCAGACAAATCATGAAATATTTCTGTTATTGAAATAACAAGTGTAATCTGTATTGTACCAGACAAATCATGAAATATTTCTGTTATAACACGTGTAGTCTGTATTGTACCAGACAAATCATGAAATGTTTCTGTTATTGAAATAACAAGTGTAATCTGTATTGTACCAGACAAATCATGAAATATTTCTGTTATAACACGTGTAGTCTGTATTGTACCAGACAAATCATGAAATATTTCTGTTATTGAAACAACAAGCGTAATCTGTATTGTACCAGACAAATCATGAAATATTTCTGTTATAACACGTGTAGTCTGTATTGTACCAGACAAATCATGAAATATTTCTGTTATAACACGTGTAGTCTGTATTGTACCAGACAAATCATGAAATATTTCTGTTATTGAAACAACAAGCGTAATCTGTATTGTACCAGACAAATCATGAAATATTTCTGTTATAACACGTGTAGTCTGTATTGTACCAGACAAATCATGAAATATTTATGTTATTCAAACAAGTGTAGTCTGTATTGTACCAGACAAATCATGAAATGGTTCTGTTATTGAAACAACAATTGAAATTCTTCAGTTTTGTATTTTTTTTTCTGACAAATCTGGAATAGATAACGGCCATGGCCGAGCAGGGTAACAAGATATACAAGATGGTTGTACAGTCATGATAAAACTAGGTCGTATAACATATATAAATCTTATTCTTTTACTCGAGATATCTCGCAATAGATTAATTTCACCCTTTAACGAACGATACTAACGTATAAAATTTCAATTGATCTACCGTTAACTCTTCTAGATTATCATGCAAGTGTAAAAAAACATTACCTAATTTCAGATGAATTGGGGCGAACGTTTTGGATCTTTTTTCGAGAAACAAATTTCCCGCACTTATTTCGGTTAAAGAATATGGGCAACACACCACACTTAAGTTTGCGATGAAGGAAATTTTTGCAGGGGGTGGCGTAGACCTAATCCTTTTTTATTTACAACTGTTGGGAAGAAAACAATATTGAAGACAACCAATGCACATAAAGTCATCATCAGTTATTCAAATCGAAGGATCGGGCCGATTAGTCGCTAGTCTGTTTCCGGTCACGAGCAACTGTCTTGCTGCCCCCAGTCACCAGTAGATGTCTTTTGTCCGTCTTCTGTTTTTTTTTTAGCTATCTTAGCTTGCAATTGACACTCTCACAACTATGATGTCGTGACTAAGGTCCCTCCCTCCCTTACATGTAAGCAGTTGCTTTGGATGTGCACACTGTAGAACTGACGGTAGGCTATACTTGATGCCTAGTACAAATCAATCGCAATTGTTCAGTTTGTAATACTCTACTGACTGAGTGAGTTTGGTTTACGTGTAGAGATCAGTTCCTCATAGTACAATCCGATTATTATGGTTTGGAAGAACAAGGTCCAATGGCTGTAGATGTCCTGGTATAACCGGTCCTACGCATGACGCATAGCATGCAATTTAATAGCCAATATTATCTAGCCTATCTCTGTGTTTCCAATCTGTGTAGCACTCGTATCAACTTCGGAACTAGACATGCAAGATAACCTCGTATATTGTACGGTAGTCGCCATATTGAATAAATTATAGTTGTTATAGTTGAAACAAGGGTTGTCTTTTCCTGCCCATATACAGGGCACGATGGCCGCATATCATGACCGAGTCATTATATAGTCTCGAACATAGTCTCGAACAATGACGAAGGTTGAGACGAAGGGCTGTGGAGGTGTGGGGTAGTAAAGTACACTTGAGTACATGAAGGGTTGTTGAAGGCAATATTGAACTACGATAACCACTTATCAATATCTGTTCTGGGCATGATAGTTATCATTTTTAATCAGAGAGTTACCAGGTCACGGGTCAAAGTTCACCACTAATTATAAGCATGATGTTAATTATCTGATAAAGGGTATCTGGTGATGTTTAGAGAAAAAGTTAATCAGTTGCGTTTTCAAATGTTGGTTGAATTGGCGATGTACTTTTTCGGTATACATAACATGTTAAGATCCTTTGGATAATTAAAAAGCTAATATTCCTGCTACCATTATAACATAATTGCCCTCATCACAAACATCATGGTGATGCCAGTTTTTAAAACTGTAGCCAAGAGTAGAAAAATCAAAACTTAAACTCCATTTCATACAAAAGTAGACCACGAGTGTCAACTAGAAAAAACAACTCTTTCAACTATCCATTTAGGCTTGGGTTTTCAACTTGGGGGACATGTCCCAAAACGGGGATATTTGGACATTTTCCCATAGACATAAACTGAGCTATAAGTCTGAAAAAAATGTGCAACATTTTGTATTATCCGGAAGGATATGCATCCAATGTCCACTGCCAGCTACAACCCATATACCTGGAAAACATATGGGTTAAAAAGCAAAATACTGTGACTTTACCATGCTTCGAAATTACATGTTTTGGATGACTTCCGTGGACAATTCATTCTGGGGACATGGTAATCGGGGACACTCGAGAAAACCAGTTGATATCCCAGGCATTAAGGCCTTTGCCTCATGGTTTAATGTTTTGCGTCCGGACCCAGCCAAAGACCACATTTCTCCCATTTCCACGTCACTATAAGACTGATTTCCATCTTAAATATGTCAAAGGTCATTCATAAAAGGAATGGATTTGATATGCATACATGGATTCATTCATTCGCCAAAACGTCTTCAGTAATTCAGAGTATTAGATTTCAGAATTCAAGTCTTATACCTCAACAGGAAATGTTCCCATACATATAGCCAATGATATAATCTATGTGTAATATTAAAGTACGTGTATATACACTAGTAATTTCACATTGTTTGTTTGCTATTGACTGTAATAAACATCTGGGAAGATGAACCATGACCTTCTAATTAATTGGTCAAATCCGGAGTAAATTCTACAACAAGGACTTTGTTCACACTTCCACTGAACACATTTCAAGTACATGACATATACCCTCGACTACACGTAGGCCTGTATTTAAAGCTCGTAAAAGCTCTAGGACCTGGGTTTTCAACTGGTTTTCTCAAGTTTTCCTGAGTCCCATGTCCCCTGAATTGTTCGCGAAAGAAATAAAATTTTGAAGCATAATAAAGTCACAGCATTTGCCTTTTTAATACGTTGTAGGCAGTGGACATTGCATATCAACACAGATAGTGCGCTATATTACATTTTTTATAGACCTCTAGCTCAGTTTGTGTCTCTAGGAAAATGTGTCCCAGTCTGGGACATGTCACCCAAGTTGAAAACCCAGGCTCTAGGAGAGAGGTTATATAGGTCAAAGCCTGTTCCCCAACAGTTAGTGAACATATCCCTTTAAAAAATTATTCAAAATATGCAAATGTGCACAATGCCACTTATACTCTATAATGGATAGTGTCAATAAAAAATGGAAAATCAACATTACAAATAGTCCAATAATAACAACTAGAAAATACGTTCATCGATATCCGTTTCGATTGTTATTTGACGTATCTAGTTGGTGTTTCGTTATAGAAACCAGTTTATTGTTAATATCAATTATAAGAAACCAGGTCATTATATAACAAAAAGAACCAGATAACCAAATCTAGGTTTAAAGATAGAAAAACAATGATTTTATCATCTTATTTCATATCAAAGTTATCAATTAGCACAGTGCTCTATATCATTATCAATATCGGGATCCTGGGATGAATCATAAATAGGATGGGAAAGTAGCAAAACGTTTGATCGCCACAGTATGTTAGGCATTGGATAAAGCATACATGGAGTGGTATACCCTGCCGCTCTGCACATGATGCCGTACGAAACCATCCTCCATGGATATCACGATTCTGAATTCTACGAAAAATAACAAATCGTATCGGATATCAATCTTAGATTGTGGAACTTTTATATCAACATATTCGTCGTTCTAAGTACCAAAAACAACCCCATCAATGATCCGACTAGCCTCTTTTTAGCCATATTTTACTACCCAATAGTAACACAGTATAAATTGTTAAACAATACAAGTCAATGTATAAATACCCCTTAAATCCTTAAAGGTAGGCTTACGTGTAATAAGGAAATGTTGCAGCATGGCCTAATCACTTCCATCTTCGGGTCTATTAACCTTAGTGAACCGAAAAAAAACCACATCAAAGTATCTCAAAGGTGAAACGTCAGAGGTTGTATTATCAATACATTTTTCTACGAAATCAAAAAGTAATCTGCGATTTGAAAATTTTAAACGCAATAGGTTTAATATTGATTTAACTACGAATCAGCAACTGACCAAAATATGTAATCTGGTAAAATACAAATAAAGGTAAACACAAATGCGTATTTGTAGTTATAAAGTTTACGTAAGGATTTATATAGTAGCAGTGGCGGATACAGGGGGTGAATCGAGTCAACCCCCTTACCTGTGTTGACGTGATTTTATTATTACCAATTTATATATCATTAGATTAAAATGTTGACAAATCTTTGGATACATTTAGAGATGTATATTTGAACCTTTAACTATGTGAACCTCCAAAAATTTGCCTTAATCCGCCACTGAATAGTTTCTCAATTGATAAACTTGCAAAAGAGTTAACAAAGTCAACACTGTAAAGTTACAAAATGCAAAGTTAAGCAAAGTACCCTCTGAAACCCGTTTAAGAATGAAATACTGCTTTATAATCTTGTCTTGCCATTTTACATCAAGTTCATGCAGCATAACACACGTGTTTGTCAAATAGCACAATGGACGTATAAGGACATCGTACAGTCTGATGATAATGCTAACACCAGCCTTGGTGATATTAGTCCGGTATTTGAAACTCAAATTGGACTGTTGGCCGAGACTAATCATACAATATTTCCTCGGTTCCCAACCTTTTGGACTTTTGGTACCCCTTTTTTTTTCACTTCGCCCCTGGTACCTCTTCGACCACTTGAAGTAACATGGAAGTCAAAAGATATTTGTCGGTTTATGTAGTACGATTACATTCCTAGCCACTATTACAGCAGCAGATGCTGTGTATTTATTGCTAAATATTAGATGTTATATGTCAGCTTCGCAGGTGCCCTTTGTGGTGTTCGCTGGTACCTCCAAGGGGTATTAGTACCGCAGGTTAAGAACCAAGGCCGTATTTCCACCTATCTACGTTAAAACTGGTCAAAATGCAAGGTGCAAGAGACACAAAGCATAAAGGTAAATTGCGCTGTTTCAGCAAAAAACAACATGGTTCTAATTGCTTCTGCTTCAGAATATGAATTTTAAGTTACTTCTGGATGACCTTACAGCTATAAACCAGATTGACTCTAAATGTTTTGGTCTTTACTCCTCTGGATACATATGTGCACCCAATAGCCTGAATAATGGCGACTTCTAAAAGAAGCTGCGCGATTATTAAGACTACAAGGTTTTCGGATTACCTGATATCATGCAACTCGCCTCTGATATGATATCTATATTAATTATTGCGAGTTCATTGAAATATTTAACTTTGGACCGTCAGTCATCTAGAGGTCGATATAAAAGAGACCTTGTTCAAGTGGTTTGCTCATTACTAGACCGCTTTTAGTACATTCAACATGAAGGGGCCAATAGTGCTCCTCCTTGCCCTAGTGGCAGGAGTCCTCGCAGGTAAGAAACGTTGAATATTTAAAGATTTGATTGACAAAAAAACTAAAAGATAAGTGGAACCAAGAGGATTTAAGTAAAATTTCCAAAACTAAGTTGTTAATTTTACATATCTGTAAAAAAAATCTAATAAAACCGCGACAATTTGTTGCTAAGAAACCTCACAGCTAAGAAACGTTGAATATTGAAATATTTGATTGACAAAAAAACCCCCAAAAAACTACAGAAAACAGAAAGATAGAATCAAGAGGATACATAGAATGGAAACTTATTAAAATTTCAAAAGCTTAGTCGTTAAAAACCATCACATGCAACCGCATCAATCTTATTGTTAAGAGTCCTCGCAGGTACGAAAAATTGACTATTTAAATATTTGATTTATTAATTCTTAAAGAAATACCTGCAAAAGGATAAATTGAATGGAATTTACTCAATATGTCAAGAACAAAGTTGCTTTGTAACATATCGTTGATGGAGTCACATACACTCGCTGATATTTGTTGATGGTTGACTAGAAATATGAAATTGGAATAACGGATGGATACTAAGGATATTTATTTTCATCGATGTCTGGTTCCTCTGTGCTTTCTCTTCGACTGTTGGGGAGATATTTTCCAGAAGGAGAATCTTGCCTCTTAAAGGGGAATGTTTAACATTTTCGAGGGTTGATTTGGACCTAAACATTCATTTTCCATTTTCAGAATGTGTGTTTTCTATATAAGGCATAGTCTTGCTAAACGACGAGTCGTATTTTCGACTTTCAAACGCTTATAATGGGGATTTGAAGGCTTAAATTTTAAGGGAGAGTTTGGGACAAAATTCCAGATTAGATTAGCTAAGAAATTCCAGGTTCTGAGACTGAAAGTTTTTTTGGTGGAACAGATAGTGAACATATCCCTTTATATGAGTCTTGACTTTATTTTTTCAGGGCCAATTAATGTACGATATAATGAACCAAACGTTTGTTCTACAACATGCACAGGTAGGCATTTATAGCTTAAAAATTAAACATCACCCAATTTCATTTGGTGTTCATAATAAATGTACAGGGCGTCTTTAGCTGAGCACGGTTATCTCCCTTTATCCTTATACTTTAACCAGCAATGCAATAGAATTGACTGATGGAGTACATGGGACTCAACTCAATCAGCTTTCATGGTTGTGCTTAGTTCTTGGAATATTATACAAGTTGCACGAAGAGGTGACACCTTATAAGATTTATAATTCCATTGTTGGTAGTAATATCGGAGGCAGACGTGCGGCCACCGTTGTTGAATTCTACAGCGATAAGCTTTTCCTTTGCAGAATCATCGAAATTTAAATACGAACCAGGAACGACTTATGTTTTCGACTACAATGTTCAAACCGAAACAAGTATGGAAGGTGCCTCAGAAGACAAAGCAGTTATGGGAATCAAAGCCACAGCTCATGTCGAAGTCATGTCTAAATGTGATATGGCTTTAAGGGTATGTCCTACAACAACTGTCCTGTTACACTTACTTAGAATCTGTGACACTTACTTAGAATCTGTGACGTAATATGATTCTTACTTTCTATCTAATTTACTACTTAGGATTTACATCCAATGTTTGATACTTTCTTACGTTCTTTGATACTTAATATCGATCTGCGATACTTACTTACGATCTACGATACATAATATCGGTCTACGATACTTACTTACGATATATGATACTTAAGGTCTGCGGTACTTACTATCGATATATGATACTTAAGGTCTACGATACATAATATCGGTCTACGATACTTACTTACGATATATGATACTTAAGGTCTGCGGTACTTACTATCGATATATGATACTTAAGGTCTACGATACTTACTATCGATCTACGATACTTACTATCGATCTACGATACTTACTATCGATCTACGATACTTACTTACGATCTACGATACTTACTTACGATCTACGATATTCATTATCGATCTATGATATTAACTTACGATCTACGATACTTACTTACGATCTACGATACTTACTTACGATCTTTGATACTTACTATCGATCTACGATACTTACTATCGGTCTATGATACTAACTATAGATCTATGATACTTAAGGACGATCTATGATACTTACTATCGGTCTATGATACTTACTTACGATCTACGATACTTACTATCGACCTATGATACTAACTTACGATCTACGATACTTACTATCGGTCTGTGATACTTCTTACCTACGATCTACGATATATACTATCAGTCTGTGATACTTACGATATATGATACTTACTTTCGATTTAATTTGCAATAAAATACATTTATTTTACAGCTGTCTGATGTGCGATTATTCCCCAAACATAACTCTCAGTTTGCCGACAGTTTAGAAGGTCAAGCTTTAAGATTTTCTTTCCAAGATGGTAGAATTGAAGATCTGTGTCCAGTCGATGGTGAATCACACTGGGTACTGAATATCAAGAGAGGTATCCTATCCACCTTCCAGAACTCTATGGACAACTTGGAACTGGATCAGACAATCCACGAGGTGAGTTAAATAAGACAACAAATACTATTTGACAAAAATCTCATATGCGGTTGATTGCTTCGAATGCAACATCAAGCATATCATGCCTACTCTTCTCAAAACATCTCAAGTATCTCAAAACGGTACTTCTCTTTGGTGGAGTCCACAAAAGACATTGCATATAAATAAAAATATCTTAAAAATGAAGTACAGAGCATACAGGTAAAAGTGTAATAATTACTTAAAAAGTACCAGGTATTTATAGGTTTCCCTAATTATATCATGTCCCTTCCACACTTGTCTTGGCGATGGATTCAATTTTACTTATTTTTACAGACTGATGTAACTGGTAAATGCCCAGCTGAATATAAACTGATCAGTAAAGGCTGGTACACCAAAGCCATCAAGAAGACGAAGAATTTATTAGGTTGTATGGACAGACATGGATGGAGAAGTGCTGTTCAAGCTTCACCTTATAGAATTCCTTCTGTAAGTTGATGATCCGATACTCAACCGATACCAACAATGAGTGCTTTACATAAACAGTACCATCTTAAACTTGTTGCTAAATTGTTTGAGCATAATAGGATTTGAATACTTGTAGGCATACAATTTGTATAGGGATTGAGGAATCCTAAAACGAGCTTTACCATGTGAATACAATTCTCAATGTACAATATTTCCCTCTCTGTAGAACAATGAATCGATCCCCTGAACCAGTCCGGTATAACACAACATCAAGGTGCGAGAAAAACCTGAATCTTTATCGAGATAGTAAGTTGCCGATCACGGATTATGATATTTGATTGTTTATTCATATCTTTTTACAGGAGTTACAGTCCTTACCTCTGATGAAGAGTGAACACGTGTGTGACCAGGAAATTGAAAATAGAGGCTATGTTAAGAGTACCGTATGTAAGGAGACCCATGTCTTCAGACCATTCTCTCATTATAACAATGGTTCCTCTACCAAAGTTCTTCAAAAACTCACCTTCAACCGACAGATTAAACAAACTACTCTCAGACCAAGTAAGTTTCCTTTATCATTTCCAAGTCTCTATTTCATAAACTCTAATGATCTTTAGTTTTATACGGTGTCACGTCAACTCTATAATGGTACAAAATTAAGGCGAACGAAACTGCCTACTGAAACAAATTGAAAGAAAATGTATCAAATAATAATAAAAAACAGGAATTAGAAATAAGGCGGATGAATAAAATGGTAACAGCGACGACGAGGAAGAACCGAACTAGAAGGAGACAAACCAAAATTAAAAATCTCGCATTTAATCTGAAAACGACAATTAAATAAAGGTGTGTTTTGTTTACAGGTACAGTGAACTCAAGAACTACCATGTTGTTCACCCATTCTGAAGATCATCCCAGCACTGGACAAAACCAGAGATTGGTCGAAGCTAAACTTGCTGATCTTTGCACCAAATCCAAAGATGACATCCGTCCAGAAGTTCCCGAAATCTTTGCTGAAATGATCTTCTTGATGAGAAGTCTTGATGCAACAGCTTTGAGAGATATCTACAGACAAGCTGAACAAGGGGGTATCTGCCGAGACAACATCGAGAAGACTAAGAAATTCTTCCTTGATGCCATTCCAATGGTCAGTACCAGTGGCTCCGTCCAACTCTTGAAAGAACTGTTGGTCAGTGAAGCAGTTACTGGAACTGAGGCTGATATGTGGTTAACATCTTTAGCTCTGATACAATCACCAACACGAGAAATGATCTCTGAAGTAAAGGTAAGAGTGAAATGCACGCTTCATGATTAAGACGTGGTAGGTAGGATGCAAAACCTGTATGACCAGATCAGGTTTTCTATCAAAGGTCATTCTTTAACCGCAAATGCGGTCAGATTCTTGTCACTGGCAAGGATTATGCTCATGGTACACCCGATGCCACTCTGCTATCAGCAATTGAAGTCTCGATTTTACATTTGAAAGAGTTTGTCTAATAAATAATAGTAGTTTTTAATATCAAAGCAGTTTAATTATCATATTCAAGTTATACATTCCGATCTTATTGGTCAATAATCCTGTTGCCTTATTTAATAATTTCTTCTTTGACAGGCTATCCTGAATATGAAAACATTACAAGAGAAGGCTATGTTACCAATCACCTCATTGGTTAATAACTACTGCAGTAAGAACACAAAATGCTCAGAAGAATACGAAGTGACTGGAATTATCTCTGCTCTAGAGAGAAATCTCGGTTATGGCTGCTACGTTAGAGATGAAAATCTTGAAAAGGTAACTATATGAACCACACTCATGGGCGGATCCCAAAGGGGGTGGGGTCCTAAATGGGGCTCCCCCGACTCGAGCCCCCCGTATTTTTGGCCGAATAATGTCAGAACCCTCTTAACATTTGTCGTTCACGCCCTCGGCGCACGCGGTGCAGTCGAATTTGAAGCATGTTATATTTCAGAGCCCCCCTTTCTCTAAATCCTTTTCTGCCCCTGACACTAGTGCTTTCGGTAATTGAGACTTGATATTTAGGTACTGCACATTGTACACGTGCGTTAACTACGATTTTTAGGTTAATTCTCACTGTTAATATACTAACTAAAAGATAAAAGATACGGTTAATGGCAACGGACCCCTGAATTTGTTTTGTTTCACGCGGATGTTAATTGTTCATGACATAACGCAAACCAACCACACTTTTTCACGTTTTCGTATCTAGGTACTACTCACCTTGAGAGCTATTGGTAATGCCGGACACAGTGAAAGTGTTGGTTCTTCAGTTTCTAACTGTTTCACCAGACAATCCAATCCAGCTGAAGTTAGAGTTACTGCCCTTGATGCTTACAGACGTTTACCATGCTCTGTTGATGTAAGTATCTATAAACATTTGATATGTTGAAGGCTGCCTTTTTCTAAATTGTACTGCCAAAGGCAATCCGAAAGACCCTTAAGTCATTTGTTATTAGTATGATTTGTGTGGACCGAACATAGACTGTACCTTTTCATAAAAGGCGCCGCATGGTATACAAACTCAATCCCTGAAACGAGGGATATGGAACCAGTGATTTTATTTGATTTATTTTGGGGACAAATTCTAATTGGCATATATTTTTATTTATATAGAGAAGTGAACCATTATCTATTCTTCGAGACACCGACGAAGACTCTGAAGTAAGAATTGCAGCTTATATAGCCATCATGAAATGTCCATCAGGTGATCTTATCAAGGATGTCCGAACCATTCTGGAAGCTGAAGAGGCCAATCAAGTCAGCTCTTTCATCTGGTCACACCTTACCAACTTAATGGAAACTTCTAGCCCACACAAACAGAGCATCCGAGACATCGTCCAAGACCAGAGATTGAAGAAATCTTTTGACTTGGAAAGAATCAAGTATTCACGAAACTACGAAGGATCGTTTATGTTTGAGAGTTTGAATACTGGTGCTGTGGCTGAGAGCAATGTCATCTGGTCCAGCAAATCCTTCATCCCAAGATCAGCCATGGTCAACCTGACTGTGGACCTTTTCGGTAGTTCAGTCAATCTGTTTGAAATGGGTGGTCGTGTTGAAGGTCTTGAATACCTGATTGAGACTTACCTTGGTCCATTTGGTTATTTCGGAGAAAAGAGCTCAAAAGACAGCATTGCCAAGGTAATTTTCTTTAATCTACGAAAACGTTTCAAACGAAAATATTTCATGCCATTTGGTCGATACGTTCGTGATGTGTTTCCTTACATATCAGTAACACATATCTCCGTTCTATGTGTCAAATGAAAGAATTCACAGCACTGTTTCATCATTAAAACTCTTTGACCCACACCCTGTCTCAACTGGATTGTTAATCAAAGACTCCGTAAGTGGCATTTTTCTTAACTACCTCGTTTCCTACTGTATATAAGTATTGCATTTTTCTTTCATTACAGAGCCGAGAACAATTAGATAAATTACGAGCTTCCATGTACATGAGAATGTTTGGAAACGAAATGTCCTTCAACCACTTCAAGGGAATTAAGGCATTTAGCTCAGATAAATTCAACTACTTAGATTTCTTGATCAAAATCTCTAAAGATCACGACTATTCCTTCAGTCAGAGTATGATGTTTTTGGACAGCAGTGTCATCATCCCAACTTCTTCCGGTTTACCATTGAACCTCACTGTAACTGGTGTATCTTCTATGGATCTCAAGGCTTCCGGTTCAGTTGATATGAGAAAGGTAGCCGCAAGCCCAAGAAGTCTCAATATCGATGGTACTATCAAACCAAGGTATGTATAAAGTTGTGACAATTACAATGATCAAGATAAATATAAAGGCTGCCTTCACCATCTAAACTACTAGACTGTTTGGTAAGCTCATTAACATTGACCTTGATGATAATGATTCTTTGATAGTTCCATGAATCCAAACAGGGCATCAACGCCTTTTAGATGCAGAAAATAATGAAGTAAACAAAGAGAACCACATCAAATTTACGCTCTTTCACGTAATATCAAAAATCTCATTACAGTGGAGCCGTGACCATTACTGGAGCCATGTCTGTTGATGCTTACGTCACTAAGACAGGATTAAAGATGGTAAGCACACTTCACTCTAGCACTGCTGTTACTGGTAGAATTCGACTGGAAAGAGGCAAGATCCTAGAAGTTGTTTTTGATATGCCACAAGATAAGATGGAAGTTTTGGATGTGAAGTAAGTATTAAGTGTTTAAATTGAACAAAAAACATCCTAAATAAAAAGCGTATACTGGATCGATTAGGACAAGATTTATCAGACAGTTACACAGCATACAATGAATTTCAGTACCTGACTTAAGATGAATGCACACATTATAATATCCTCTTTAAATTTTAGATCCCGATTCTTCACCATCAACGGAGAAGAAGAACGAGAACAATCCATGATTACTGAAAACAAAAAAGAGAAGACCTTCTGTACTGGAAGTAAACTAGCCGAGATTGTT
Organism: Lottia scabra; assembly: GCA_029955415.1. Lineage (NCBI taxonomy): Eukaryota > Metazoa > Mollusca > Gastropoda > Lottiidae > Lottia > Lottia scabra. The sequence goes on from JARJEI010000009.1 coordinate 12,171,497, forward strand.
GGTTTGGAATTATGTGGTGAAGTGAAGTTCTCCAATGCTTCTCTGCAAGACGCTGCTCCATATTTCCCATTCACTGGCCCAACAACAATGAGTTTGGTACTTCACAAGAGAGATACTCATGCCGGTTACAAACTCCTTGCCAAGCGTGTTGAGGTTTGTGAGACTTCATTTTCTTTACAAATCTTAATTCAATGATTTAAGCGTGCATTTGATTAAATTATTATTGAGAATTAAGAAATCATTAATTCCAATGTGCAAATAACAAAATTCTGTGTTTCTGAGAGAAGGTGTGGGTCCAAAAGTATTCCATTGCATTATTCCACATAACAATTTTTTATTATCGCTCTGATTGTTTCAGACCAAAGAACAAAGTATAGCCCAGATCGCTTTTGATACTCCCGGATCAACTAGAGTAAAGAGAGCTATTGCTATGGATGTTGTTCTCAACTTCCCAAATAAACATCTTGAAGTCAGTACCACCACGCCATGGACCGAGATGCTATTGAAAGGTACGTTTTTGATATTATAATATAGATAAAATATCTTACTTACGAAATTATTGTTCCCAACATGCTTATATAGGGCAACACAGGTTCTTAAATCTGCAGATGAATATACTTTGCATATTAGATTTTAAATAATGGACTAATTTACTAATAAATAAGACAATTATATGGATATTCCTGATGACGGTGTGAGAACCACATTGAACTTTCTAGAAGTATCTATCCATACAATTGTCTTATTTATCTATAACTTGTGCTTCTAATATGCCATTGAAGAATTAAATGTACTAATGAAAATGTTTAAATTTCGTTATGGCATCTAGAAGTATTGAAATTCTACGGGGGTATTGGGCCTTACTATTACACCTTCAACTTATATACTCCCGATTTTTATCAAAACCTTGTGCCATTATCTAGAATTATTCTCATTTTTTAGGAAGAGTAATCAACGAAGAGACAAAGAAAGCATTTATTGGTAGTTTTGTGAAAGATGGCGATAGATATTCTATCAATTCTATAGTCGATGTAGAAAATAAGGGACAAATCACCAAGTTGTCTCCTCGTATTGAGATTGTTCGACCACGAGCATCAAATATAATCTTAGCTGGATCCATGGATATTGAAGGAACCAAAAGATTTGCTACCGATCTGTCTTTGGTTGGAGCTATCAACCATCCAATCTCTGTTAAAGGTAATTTTATTTTTTATTTGCAAATGGGCATCCGACGGCTCTCAAGTGTCCTTCCGTTCCATCTTCAGTGTAAACTTGACATAATGTCAGGTTTGATTCTTGATCGGACTACCTTGTCTAATATTTTATACTTTCAAAATTGACAAAAGGGTTTTATGGTTCTACGTATATGAAAGTAGTGCTTTATCAATATGTTTTATGTGTTTAAAGTTGAAGTCCACTTAATCTTCATTGTTGTAATTGATAGGATCAATCGTTGATACCAAGATGGAAAAGAGTTTCGAAGGCCGACTCCAGTTTGACGAAAGTGGTGAATACATCGTCGCTACCAAACTTTTGAAGGAATCCAGAAAAACTTCCATGAAAATAACTCCTTCTTTTGAAATCAGAACTCCAACTGAACACGTGACCATGATTGATGGTAATATGGATTACAGACAAGGCCGATATCTTAAGGGAGATATCACCGCTACCATCAAGAAACTCTTACCAAAACCTATTGAAATCAAATGTAAGTTCTATAGGATATAATTTAAACAAAAATGTATACTTGATAATATAGGTTACCTGGATAGGGAATCAGATACAATATGATGACACAAGCAGGAACGTACGTACAAGTGATCCAAACTCCCAAATGAAACTCGAAATCCTTAAAAAAAATGAAATTTTCATCGGAGAAAGTATAACAATAAATGATGAATTATTTAAACTGGCTATCTAGGAGTGAAAGCATACCCTGCCTAACGACAATATTACAGAACTTTAATGATATTTCAGTTAAAAATATGATAAAGGAAGACAAGAAGAAGAACATGAGATACGATCTGGATGTTTTCGTTGCCTCCAAATGGATGAGTGGTAAAATTGATGGTAATATGGTGAGGACTAAATCTGGACAAACCACAGCTCGTCTTTCTGTTGATTATAAACTACCCAAAGGAAAGAAAAATAAATTTATTGTCAGTGGTAAATTGAATGATAAATGTACCAAATCCATCTACAAGTACATTTTGAATGCGTAAGTACTTTCTCAAATTCTGAACCCTCAATACTTAATGCTCTTATAAATTGAATCAGAGATCAAAATGTTGGCAACATCGAAAGGTCATATCATTGGAACTATTCGAGCTTGACAAACCGTTTTCAATAACTTCTTGTTAACTCGAGTACATTTGAATGTAATTCAGTTGTCCTGTATCTTTTTAACACATTTATATATCTGAATTCAGATTTTTAATATGATTCTTCTCAATTTACAAAAACCCCATCTTTGCGTATGAAGTATATAGTAATGTTTCGTTTTGTATTTAGCAATATGGATGTGAAGAAGAATCCAGAATACAACTGGGTAGTCAACCTTGATATGGCTCACAACAAGAAACACAGTGATGCCTCCGCTATAATCAAGTACGGAAAAGATTTAAAAGATAAATCCAAACAGATTGAATTGACATCTAGTTTAAACCGCAAGGGATCTTTAGGAGCTGCATCCATCGATTATAAGATTACCTCAAAGATTCCAGCTTTGGTAAGTTATACTTGTTAATATGTTGTAAAGGGAAATGGGAGTAAATGTCGTACCGAATTAAACAATACATATCAAATTGATCTACATGCCAAAGAGGGAACCTCATTGCTAAATTGGCGATTAAGGTCATATTAAGATGTAAATAAGAGAAATCTGGAAACTATCTATCAGATTCGATGTTTCAGAAACGGTTAACAATTTTTACTCGATAACTTTTAACACTCTGTTTTTCATATCGTGTGCTACAGGTAGTTAAGTTTATGATACACCAATGTAAACTAAATGACCTTATCGTAGCAATTACCCATGTCAGATACAAAAAATTCAACGTAAAACTACATTTTATTCCTTTTACTTATAGGATGTTGATGTATCAGCAAACGGAGACCACAAACACGACCGTAAATACCTCCAAAACAACATGGTTCTTAACTATGGTAAAGGCAAATTAGTGAAAACAGCTGTGAAGTTGTACGATAGATCCAAGAAAATGATCAATATGGGCGGTGAAATTGAATTGAAATATCCAGAACACCAACTAAGCCTCAACACTGACTTCGACCAGAAGAAAGATCAATACATCCATAAACTTAATTTCAAAATGGACAAGAAGAAGTCAAGTATCACCACGACTTATACTAACCCCAACTCGAAAAAACACGAAGTTGCCTCTGAAATCTTCCTCAATTCCTTCCAACCAGTCACTCTTGCTGGTATGGTCAATCTCGACCTTAACAAATTCAAGAGTAGTGGAGAGATGATGCAAGGTGACAAGAAGTATGGTTTTATAGCCTCCAAGTCTTCCAAGGACATGTACAACCATGTCATTGGTGCTGATGTGTATTATCCTGGTAGAGAGATCTCCACCGACATCACAACCGGAGCCTCCAACAATAAATACACTGGAAAGATTTCAACCAATTGGGATAAGAAAGATAAGAGTAGCAGAGTTCTCCTTGATGCTTCTATGATCTTGAAGTCATTAGCTGATATGGATGGATCCATCAAATTGGTATATCCTGATAAGACCATCACACTCAACGCTAAACACCAAGGAAAAGATAAGGTCATCACCCATGTGGATGTAGCATGGAGTCCACGTGAGAAGATTGATTTAGATTTCACCCACAGCCATACCAATAACTACAGAAACAGAAATATCGGTACCTCTCTTGTCATCACCACACCATTCCGTATGGTTCCAAAGATTACAACAGAGTTGACATACAACAATGATTACAACGGTATCAAAACAACATCCTTAGTATCATGGGGACGTGACCAGATTACATCAAATGCTTTCATTAAAAAACCCATCTCAGCCAGTGGTTTTGAAGCAGAAGCATCTGTTACAACTCCATTTACTGGTTTCAGAAGAATGTCTTCAGATATCAACCACCGAGTAACCAATAGAGTCTTCACTACCTTGAAAGGTTCTCTAGAAGACAAACATGCAGAAGTTACCCTTAAAGGTGGATTAAGAGGTGACCCAAGAAAGGAAATTGGTGTGGATGCAAGCCTTACTTTGAAATCTAACATCAGAAATATGGAATCAATGTCTGCTCAAATCTCCCATGTTCACGATCTTGAGAATTTCACCACAGATATTGTCCTGGACCACAATGGTGCCCAATACATCTACGATCTTGATATGAGTGTAAATAATGGTCAAGGGAAATTTACAACTGTTGGTAAATTGATGTTAGTGAGTCCTTACTACCGAGCTACCACCGACTGGAACCATTTACACACTGATAGTAGCATTAAATCCACCATCAACTCAGATTGGGGACGAGGACGAAAATTCTATATTGATCTTTCCGGAAGCCACGAAAACGCAATAACCAGAAAGATTGATGGCAGTTTAGCTATTAGAACACCATGGGAAGTACTGCCCGAAGTAGAGTTGAACTTGAAGCACGAATTTGGTCGAGGAATTTGGAATTATATGGGTAATATGAAGAGCGAACGAGAGGTTGTAGGATCCGGTTCATTTAACTACAGACGAGGAGCTGAATTGGTCACATTTGACTTAAAACTCACTACACCATACAGTGAAGACTTAACAGGTGCCCTTTCTGTTTCAACACAGATGCCATACACTGGACGTATTGAAACTCAATGGTCAAGAAACAAGAAGATAAATATTGATGGATCCTTGAGTGGTACTTTCCCATCAAAGATCGATGGAAGCATCAGATTAACCACACCTTTCAAAGCTCTCAGATCGGTATTTGCAACTGCATCAAACAAGAAAGAAGGTGGAGAATGGATTACTAGCAGTTCTGTTGAATATGGTGTTCGTAAATCAATTCAATTGGAGACCCGTCTTGGTTTGGATAATCATAAGAAAGTACGTGTCCAACTCCTTACACCCTTCGATACATTAAGAAGAATTGAATCAGGTATTGAATTCAACGCCGGAACATACGACTTGAACGGCAAAGCTGATTTTGAAGTCTATCCAGTCATTGGTAAATTTTCTTCTTCAATCAATGCCAACTGGGAAAACGAGATGAATGCAAAGGCTCGTTTGGAGACCCCATTCTCAGAATTTCCATACGCCCAGTTTGATGCCTCAAGCTCCAAAAGCAGCAAAGGACGACGTTCTCAGTTAGAACTCGAATATTCTCCAAGACAAATCATTACCATCGGTAGTCATTATAACTTTAATGGTCCAATTATATTCGACATCAACATGAAAACGCCATTTACCAACCTCGAAGACGTAGGGGCCAATCTCCGTCATTCAATCAGTTCCAAGGGTTTCCAAACCGATGCTGAAATCACATACGCTCCCTATAAAACCATCTCTGGAAACCTTAGAATGAACATGAATCCAAATGGTATTGGTGGAAATCTGAAGGTTACAACACCATTCCCAGGTTACAAAACAAACAACGCACGTTTCTCACATTCCGGAGTTTGGACTGATTTCAACACATACGGATCAATTGAAGCCCACAACCAAAAGTTCGATGCTGACATCAAATTCCAACATGGCGAATCTACCACCACCTCCATCACCGTCCACACCCCATTCTATCATTATGAAGAGACGAAATACACAATGGAGAAGAAAGGAGACCTGTATAACCTGGACTTCACCACATCCTTTGTTTATGGAGATAAAAAGACCTACAGATTAGATGTTGGAAACAAAGCTTCACGAGGTTCCCTCAAGACTGATTTCACCGTCATGAATCCCCACACTGAGTCTTTCAAATTCAATATTGATCACTACGGACTTTTGAAAAACTTCCAAACAAAAGTTTCATCATCTTTCGGCCGTAACAACATGATTGATTCTACTACCAAGGTTACAATCCGTCTTCCAAAAATAGTTATTTCCAGTGATGCTGATTATCGTCTTCAAGGAGATGGTAGAAAAGTTGGTATCAAGATAAACAAAGAAGGAGAATGGATGGATATGACTGGAAATATTGAAGCCAAATGTGATACACACAAAGCATCTTTGACTGGAAACTTCCAATACAAGGACAAGATTATGGGTGGATTAGCTTTCACATCAACTAGTTTCGGAAACAAGGATATATCCATGTCTTTTAGCCATGAAGGTCCTTTACAAAGATTCAAATCAGAAGGAAACGTCAAATATTTGGACACTGAAATGTCTGGAAAATTGAATTGGTACAATGATGGTTTACACCACATCAACAGTGCTGCTGAATTATCAACACCTTTTGAAGGTTTCGAGCAGATTAGCTACGGCTACCAACACGCTTTAGAAGGAAAGAGTTTAACAGGCAACGGAAAGGTGTCTTATGGATACAACAAAGACATCATCGGAGATGTAGCTTTCACAATGGAACCAGTTGTTACTGGCAGTCTTACATTGAAAACACCCTTTGAAGATTACAGAAACAACCGAGTTGCCTTTAAAGGAGAGGGATCCATGACTGATTTTAAACTCCACGGAGAAGGAGAACTGTTTGGAGAACGTCTTGACATCGATTCTAACTTATCTCATGATTCAATCTACAGAACCGGAGGACTTTTCAACATGAAAGCCTCTTCAAGACAGATCAGAGATGTTTCAGTTAACTTCAACAACAGAGGAAGAATGGGTAATTTTGCTGCTACAGGAGCTGTGAATTATGCCGGAGAAAAAATAATGGAAGGAAGAATTACTAGCATACGTCAACCATCTAAAACAGCTTACACTCTCAATCTTCAGTGTATGTACATGGATAACGTCGACGCCTCATTTGAACACACTGGAACACCACTCTCCGATTGTCATACCAAATTAAGTGCATCCTTGGGCGATCAGATCTCTGGTTCCTATAATTCGGATATGGCTATCAACGGAAATAATGCAGATATTCATCTTGATGGTACATACAAATACTATGATATGAATAACAAAGCTGTACTCAATCTGAAGAAAGAGGGTGAATGGTCAGATGGTAAAATGACTGCTGATGCCAAGATCAACGATAAAGACGCATCTGCTTCTGCTACCTATAACATCAGACGTAACTTCGTTCAAGTCGGAGCTGTAGTCAATACACCTTTTGATGGATTTAGAGACCTTGCAGCCAATTTGGATTATGCTAACCGACGTCAACGTGTTGTCAAAGCCTCTGTAAGATACATGGATGGACAAGAGGTGTCATCTGAAATGAAGCTGTTCAATAACGGATGGAAGGAAGTCACTGCCTCGGCTAATGTAGACACACCATTCAGTGGGTATGAACGAACAACAGTCAAATACAATCACGATTTAGAAGAGACAACATTGAAATCAGGAATCACCGCTAAATATGGACGAAACATGGAAATTTCTTCAACACTTTTGATTGAATCCGATGACGAAAACAAGTTCGAAGTAGAAATTTCAACACCATTTAAAGGATATCGAGACACCAAATTTTCTGCCAAAATGAACAAAAACCGATCCACACCAAGTGCTGCTGTCATTTTGACAAACGGTCGATCAACAGTTTATGGTCTTCAGGGAGAAATGGATCTTGAATCAACTCCAATGAACGGTGGACTCCACGTTACAACTCCTTACAACGAATACAGAAAGGCCGATATCTCTTTCACTCACTCTGGAGAATGGTCAGATTTCAGATCTACTGTAAACGTTAAATCAGGAATAACTGGAACAATGGAGGGAGATGTATCATTTGTCTACAATTCTCCAAAATCTCTCGATACATCTGTAACTGTCAAGAGCGAATTCGCCAACTTCGAGGATTTGAGTTTCAGTGCAAAGAACACACCAAACAGAGATGGCCTTGATACCGTCATCGTTGCTGAATGGGCTCCAACGCAAAAGATTGAATTTGACAGCTCTTATAATAGACATGAGGGATGGTCTGCAGTGGAACATGCCGGAAGTATGAGCTTATCTACTCCATTTGAAACAGTAAAATCAGCAATGATGAAAATGTCAGTTGAAAAAGCTGGTGACAAATACACAAAGAAATTGACCGTCTCACATAACGAAAATGAGCTAGTTGATGTAACTGGAATTGTTAACATTGGGGATAACAAAGATATCACTGTCGATATGGAAAGTCCACGACCAATGAAGATGGTAGTTAGCCTACAGAAAGATCATGCTCATAGTGGAGAAGTCTTTGTCAACTGGAATAAGAAGGAACAGAACAGTAACGTCAAATTACAAGGATCTTTAACTCCAAATAGTGGTCGATTTGATACTGATAAGGAGTTTGAGGTCAAGCTGATCCATCCTGTAAGAACCATGGGTCTCAGTGGTACCTTCCAATCCTCAGACAGAATTCTCAAGAGCAAAGGAGCTTTATTGTGGAATGAAAACAAAGGCCAACGATTTGCATATGATTTGGATATGTCAATCCTCAATCGACGACGAAAACAGATGATGGACTCATCTCTGAAAATTGAAATGCCAACCAGAACATTAGCTTTTACTGGAGTGATCAACAAGAATTCGTATGAACAGTCGATTGATGGTTCCATTATGTGGGATGCTGTTAAAGATCAATCCAAGAAAGTTGGTGTTAAAGCCACCTTCACGCCAGGAAGCAAAACCAATAAGATGGAAGTTGTTCTCAATTTACCTACTATCAAGAGAGTGAGTACAGACAATTGATTTTATACAATTGACCTTTAATTAATATCAATTTTAAATTCGTTAATTTCCTCAGCCTTATAAACATACGTTATACCTATAGATAGTCTGCAATAAGTCAGATGATCCTATACTCTTAGTTAATGGTCCTGATCTTACGATTTAATACATTTAGATTTTTCGAGCTTCTAAAATACATTTGATTCAAAATATATACTGTATAAACAAATGAACAATATGTTAATAGACAAAGTTGAAACAACAAACCCTAATTTTTTTCAGGATATCCGAGTTGGTTCTGAAATGACCCTTGACAATGGAAAAGTAATCTTTGATGGAAAGACAGAGTTTTCATACTCATCAGACAGCCGAAAAACATTGGTGCTGACCTCCAACCTGAAAGATGTATCTTTTGACAGAGATTTGAAGAACTACACCATGTCTCTTGGAATCAGTCATCCTTACACCAACACTGATCTCTTCGTCGTCTCTCATCTTGGTCAATCTCCTGATAAACTAAGCACTGGAATGTCCATGCAATATTTGACTTCCTCAAGACAGAAAATGAACATGATGCTTTTGGGTGAAATTGATCAACTCCGAAGAAGAATCAACGTCGATGTAAGTAAAAAGTTTTATCAGTAGCCTATATGACGTTGATGGATTCAGCATTGCTGCATTGGTGAATGCTACAATATCATGTTTATATATACATCAAACAAATAAACTCAATGAGACGGTACACGATTTGGTTCCATTTATATTGTCTTTGATTATACATTCACATAAGTTAGACGTTGAGCATGATATATGTTCACAGAAACTTAATTCAATAATTCAATATTTTGTTCAATTCGCCATGTGCCGTTTATTACGTTTGTGTATTTTGATTGACAGGTCATCAGTCCAATGAAACGAGTAAAACTTGTAGGCGAAGTTGACAGCATCAAACCATTCCATGCTTCCATCCAAAACGAGATCGATGACGAACCAGGAATGTCTGCTGAACTTGCTGTAGATTGTGAGAAGAAGACATTCGACTTCCAAGCCAAATACGATCCAAGTAAGTATTAATAAATTATAACAGAAAGTCAATTAATGCAGAGACGAATGCAAAGTTGCTTAAATTGTTAAGCTGATATTCAGATTTCGGGGAAGAAAGGGTTTGAATCTCCCAAATGTACAGGTTTAGGAGGGAACAAATACTTTATTGAGAAATGGGGATTAAGGGTCTGGATTCAGGCTTGTCTTCTGTTCTGATCTGAAATTAGAACATCCGTCCTGTTTTGAGAAATATTATGCTATGCTACAATAAAAAGAGAAAGCACCAATACGTATTCTTATTAAATACCCATAAAGTAAAAGCAGCATCTCCGCTCTGTTTCAGCTGATCTTTCCAACACCTTATACATCGAAGGTCGATATCCCAATAGAAGTGCTATCCGAGCTGAAGCTTACACCATGAAACAAGGTAGAAGAATTAGTGAAAGTATCATGGGAATCAGATTGAACACTTCCAGAATCATCCACACTAAAGTCACATGGAGACCACAAATTTCCCAGGAAATCCAGGTAAGTGATGCGCTTCATCCTAGTTTGAGATTGCATATGGACATTATCTCAATAAAACTTAATGTCCTGCAAAGACATACTAAAATGAATCACCAGGCAAGCATGTACTGAAAATGCTCAAGAATTTACTTACGTCCGTTCTTCCATTATTCCGGTCATTGTTAAGACAATGTGCGATTCTTAGAGAAAAAAACGTTACCATTTGGCAAGTTTCACAAGAATATAGGATATAAGATCTCATGGTAGAGGAGTTAGCTTGACACTGTTTTGATTACTACTAGTCCACAGGAGGTCCTCAGCTATATTTCGGAATTGTGATTCTTACCATTTTCAAGATTTCAAGTCATCATATCATGACATATTATCTTGTGTAATGTGTTTCAGGCTTTAGCTGGTAAAGGTTACAGATCCGTGATGGAAGAGATGATGGTAGCAAACAACAAAATCAGCCAAGAATTGGCAAGAAAATACTCTCATATAGCCGATGCTACTGCAAAGGAATTGATGCCATTCATTGAAATGATAGAACAAGAATTAGCTACCCTCGGAAAAGACTTGGAAATCGTTGCCACTGAATTGAGACGAATGTACGGACGAAATGATCTGTTTATCAGAGATATGGGTGAATATGTACAGAGAATCTATTTAGAAACACAGTAAGTAATTTTACTTTGAGCCAGCTTAACAGAAATACATTTGGCACAGTAGTTGATTTCCAAACGCCTTAAAGATTTCTTCATTTTCAAAAAATGTACACGATAACGATTGGAAAGCATACACTGGAATTAAGACGACCTCTTTAGACTTCATATCCAATTCTGAGAATATTCTTTGATCAGAACTGTTTATATACTAAAGAAATAACATGAGTTATGTATATTCTCTGAAAGATGCCAAGATGAAATATCAAATTTCAGAGACTAATGTGACCGTTGTTTTTCAGTGCCAATCTCAGACAATTCATTGAACAATACAAGACCATGGCAGCAAGCATGATTCAAGATCTGACCACATTGGTACAAACTATTCAACACTATCCTATCACAGAGGAATATTATAAATTAATCAATACCATCAAGGTAAGACTTCTCTACCAATAGAATTATTTTATCCTCATGTTCAGTCCAATGCACCAAAAGAAGACGTTGCATTCGTGTCATTTATCATTTATTCAATCCAGATATAATGCCACACTATTCCCAGCCTTTGGTAGCTTTGGACAGATAATGCTGGGAATAGAGTCAGCAAGTGCCAAACAAGGGGTTATCAGTTGAAGCAACAAGCTGTGGAGAGCAATAAAGGGAAATAATTCACCCATGGATTAGAATTTAAGGCCACTATTGTTTTACTTTCTTGAAACTTTCTTCCAAATTGCAGAAGTAAATTTATATGCATTATACAAATTATATCCAGAGCAAAAAATACATTTTTTTTTCAATTCATTTACAGATGTATGTATGTAAAATGAAACCAACTAATTTAGATCTCAATTGGGTTTGTGTTGAGTAACTGGCTTGCAAGTGGATTGTCAAAACTAATTTCTCTGATTCAACTTTTTTATTGTATTATTCACATCCATTTTCAATTTATTTCCAGATGTACCGTTTAGCTCAAATGGAGAAGATGTCAGCCTATTTAGATACTGTAATTGCTGATTTGAAAGAAAAAACTCAGATGTATACTGATCAATATTCACAACATATTTTAGGTGAGTATTGTCAAAAAAACCGGTTAAATATCTGATATAATACAAATTATCACATTTAACTAAGTTCGAAAAGCAACCAACTATACCCATTTAAAGAGGAGAGGGTGTGGGGGCTGTTCATGAGAAATAATTGGCCATACGGATAGTGAATGTGCCCCTTTAATGAGGGATAACAGGATGTAATACTTCATTTTATTGTCTTTTAGAACTGAAATCGAAAGTACTTAACCACCACAGTGTACAAGCATTAAAGAGAAAGATAGCCGAATTACAGCAAATAAACTACAGTAAATACATCAGTGACTTTACCAATACTGTTGGTGAGAAGGTCGGCAATTTAAACTTACCAGAAAGATATAACACAGCCATCACCAATGTTCACTCTATGATCAATAACAATCTTGACAGTATTATGAGAAGACAAGAGATGAAATATCTACATTCTGCTGGTAATGAAGTCTATCAACAGGTAAGTCTTGATGCTTTATTTTCCCACTCATTCTCCTGAGAGTACCTTTATAATCAATCATCTCTCTGGAAGTATATTTTACCAATCCAACTACCAACTACAACCACTACCAACAACTTCTTAGTTTGCGGTATCAGCATCTTCTTGTCATCTACCAACCAACCAACCAACCAAACGAAGCATATCCCCATTTTACCTGAACGAACGTGTCGTTATGAGTAATCTCCCTTCGGCAAGCACTGGGTTTAAAAGCAACCACAAAAGAAATGGAAGTTATCTGTCCTGCTTGCATATTATTATAACACTTTGCTTTATCAAGCTTACCCGAATCTTTTCTCTTTGCTTTTAAAATTTGTATTTGCTTTTCAGGGTAAATGGGCATACGGATACTGGAGAGTAGAAGAAAACGTCAGAGAACAACTTCATCAAATAGTCGAATTGGTTAAAGAAGTATTTAAAAAAGAATATACTAAATACCGACAAATCATCGCTGGACCACGAGTTAATGTAACAGTCTATGATCCCGTCCGTGGTGAATTCCAAGCTGATGTCTACCTCACATTCCCATTGGAAACCTTGGACGAATTACCACGTGATGTTTTTACTAATTGCATCCATGATGCAAGACACATCGTAACTAATTATCTCCCTTCTAAAGACACAGTTGTCCAGATGTACAATAATGTAAGTGGATGTTTTGAATATCATAAGGAACAAAAATTGATTAAGTGCACAAATTAAATACAATTGTATGGCATTCAAAAACTTGTCTCGGTCGCTTTCTTAACAAATTCCACAGTATTTATTAGTATTTTTATTTTTTTAAATCGTATGATTAAAATGATCGTGTTTAACGTTTTGATTTATTCCTATTTCAGTATTTCCAAAAGACCAACACCACCGATTCTGAGTTCAAACAAGAATTAATTGTAAGTTTTACTATTATAATAGACATGATTGTGTTAAATGGGTCTGGGACGAATTGTCGTATTTGAGAATCAAAACCATTAGGAATAGAGCTTTAACTATTTCAATCATTGGATTGATAGAATTATTTAGTAAAAGTGTGAACAATCTGAACCGCAAAACGAAATACAAAATAACAGTTGTGAACAATCTGAATCGCAAAACGAAATACAAAATAACAGTTGGGCAATAAGTAGCAACAATTAAACTATTCGTATGAGAAAGTATTTCAATGAATAAAGAAATTATCTCATTATAAAAAGGAGTATCAGGTGTCCAGAAGAGTTAGCGTACCATCTTTAGTATACTATGAATGTTGAAATTGTTTAGTAACAAAATTTCTTTTAATATTTCCAGGACTATCTCAATACTAAACCAAAGAGACGAATGAGAAATTTGAATCGTCGAAAAAGTTTAAGACAGTCGAGAAACTAAAAGGGTCTTATTTGTAAATTATTATAACATGTTAATTTATTTGTTTATTTTGAATTAAACTTGAACTATATATATATATAGTCTTTGATTTTTTATGGTTATATCCGATGAAAGAAAGAAAGAACCCGATCAGGGGCGGGTCCAGGATTTAGAGAAGGGGGAGGTGGGGGTGCTCTGAAATATAACATGCTTGAAATATAATGGCACCGCGAGCGCAGAAGGCTTGAGCGACACACTTTTAGGGGGTTTGGTCAAACCGGGTAACCGGATATGCACTGTCGATCAAAAAACAGCGCTCCTCTTTAGATCCGCCCCTGCCGGTGGTGGTCAATTTCTTTTATTGTAATTATTTTGATTCCACTGTGCAATCGGGTTTCAGAACTAGGCACACACTGAAGCAACTTCTGATAACTTAGGTGTTTATCTAGAATCCGGATTAGAGAATTATGGCTTTATCAACTTTAAAATTTCCAGCTTGGAGAGTTTCACTGGAGATTTTCACAGCTTCCATCCTTTTATATCGATAGATAGGTCTACTCTAGCACAGGTTATATGAATATACACATGAAAACACACCCCGTAAGATAACATCAGCCCTAAAAGAGGACTGTGTAATTGGTAATATAACTGATATATTAGTTCAGGCCTTCTCAAATGGCAGCCCCTTCCTCTAAAACGCTCTGCTGGCTATGCTAGCTAAGCTCTATCTGGCCTTTTTTTCATAAAATGCATTTGGCCCTTTACAAAATTAATTGAGAAGGCCTGTATTAGTTAGTTCATTCCAAATTCGGTTCAGTATAAAACAAAATCAATAAATGTTTATAACTTTATATAAAAATATATACATGAATAATGTTAACAGTATTTAAAAATTTTCAAAATGATGAGAATAAGTTGGTCCTTCAACAGAGTTGAGTAAAGTACAGGCAGCTTGTACTGAGTTGGTCATAGGACCCGGACCACAACTAAACACACCGAATCTCTCCACCTGCAACAAAATATACAATAGAACATGAATAGAATGATACTCACTGTTCACTGCTTATCATGGACTATCCTAAGCAAGGAGGGAAATCCAGGTAATACAGTGAACAGCTTGCTTTTGTTTTTTATAATCTTCCAAATGTCGAACGATTTTGATGTGGAAGTTTGAGCACACAGAGCGTACTTTGATTATCTTCTTTTATTGGAGACGCTTGTTTAGATTTACCATAAAATCGGCATCATCCCAATGTCTACTTCTCCCCCAATGTCATTTTTCGTCTTGCTGCATCCTTAATATGTCCCCTGAAAGTATCCTTATTAAATTAGTGATTAAAGCCATACTCACCTCCGGGTATTCAAAATGTAAACTGT
Source organism: Lottia scabra (assembly GCA_029955415.1). Lineage (NCBI taxonomy): Eukaryota > Metazoa > Mollusca > Gastropoda > Lottiidae > Lottia > Lottia scabra. The sequence goes on from JARJEI010000009.1 coordinate 12,186,816, forward strand.
GTAAAAACTCCTCCATCTTTGGTCGACCAAAATGAGTTACAGCTCGGAGTCCAGTAAATAAACTTTTATTTTCCACCTTTTGGAAATTTCGTTCACATATATACTAAAATAAAAATATAAGAGCTTCTTAAAAAATGTTCGATTTCTCTTCAAGGTAAAACAACATTCTGATGACATTTCCAATGCTGCCAAGGGTCGGCCGGTTGTCAGCTTCAACCCCTATCATAAAAGTAACAAATATGAGACCCTATACTTACCAACATTGTGGTTCTGAGATCGTATTTCTGTGTAAACTGGGTGATAAAAATATGAACATTGACGATATCTAGTACATCTTGTTCTTCTACATCTCTTATAATATCTATTAACCATTCAAAATGTTTCTGACTCCTCGTTATCCACACAAAATATACCTGAAATATACAGTTATCTTGTTTAATACAATGGTGAAATATTTGTTATACCACTATCAACAGGCGTAAGGTACATGCAATGAGAATATGCTTTTCTTTTCTTTTCATGTTGTTCGGATATCACTGTGTACAATGGTGGAATAATTTTTAGATTACTTTCAATAAGCGTAAGGTACACGCAATGATGATATAAAATGAAGTTATTTCTTTCATATTGTTCGGATATCACAAACACTGCCGGAAGCTTTTTCAGAAACCCATGCGACATGAATGAATCTTAATCTAGAAAGCCAGACCTAGAAGCCAGTTAAAGTTCAGACATAATCAAGGTTGTTCGGATCCAACATTCAACTATTCTCAGTAACGATGCCAGATAGAACTATAATTTATAAGATTTATTATAAAAATTATAAAATATATCTCACTTTTTTACAATTTATCTTGATACCAGCTTTAGATTTAAAGGCAATATCTTTTAATATTGAAGCGAATGGAGTTACTCCAATTCCTCCACCAACAAGAACAGCAACATCAAAGGTGAACCAATCTTGATGACCTTCTCCAAATGGACCATCAACATATAACTGTAAAATGATATGGAAGCGAATTTATGGACGATGAAAATGTAAGTTACATGAAAAATGAGAAGCGTGAGGGCGAGAAATTATAGCTAGAATTTTACCAGTTCAGCAGCATTTGTCTTCCTTGCCGATTGAGGTCTCTAAGGTTTGCACCGAAAGCATGGGGTTCTGCAGAAAATGGCTTATTCAACGTATTGACGTTTTATTCAATGCATGTCATTACATTTTGGTAAAAATATGTATCCTACATACCAATGGTAAAGGTTTATGTCCAATGCTGTAAAATTCGTAAATCTTTCTGAGATTTTTTGTCCAAGGACCAACGGCTCTGATGTGGAGACTCAAATTTTCTTCATGAGGCGCGGACGTCAGAGTAAATGGATGGTATTCTCCCTTGCCTAATTTTAGACAGGCAATTCGTACCCATTGACCAGATCTATAGTCAAAGTTTGCAGGTCTTCTAAACACTAATTCCGTCACATCTAAAAAAAAAATAGCGATGCCCCATCGTAATACGCCCACTTTTGTAATGGCAGCCAAGTCGTCCGGGAGGTCGACAAGAACTATCAGTAAATGAAACATCTGTCGAAAACCATGCCATCAAGAATGTTTACAAATTGAACAATTTTTGAGTGTTTACAACTACAAGTTAACAAGGGCTATAACCCATGAAATATTTTTGAATTCTTCTAATTTTCAATAGGGTTCATCCTTGGGTGATTATGAACAATCATACCAAGTTTCGTCAAAATCCATCAAGAAACAAGCTCTCTATCGTGTCCACAACATAATCTAAAAAAAGCAAGGGCAATAACCCATGAAATATTTTTCGCTTCGTCAGATTTTTAATAGGCTTAATCCTTGGGTGATTACTAAAACTCACAGCAAGTTTCATCAAAATACATCAAGAAACCAGCTGTCTATCGTGTCCACAACTTTGAGAGTGTAACGGGCTGAAAACTTAATGTGTTTTATAAGTCAAGGGCAATAACTCATAAAATATTTTGTCGTCGTTTCTGATTTTCAATAGGGTTTATCCCAAGCTTAATACAAACAATCATACCAAGTTTCATCAAAATCCACCAAGAAACCAGCTCTCTTTCGTGTCCACAACATATTTTCAAAAGCAAGGGCAATAACCCATGAAATATTTTTTGATTGGTCTGATTTTCAATAGGGTTCATACTTGGGTGTTTATGAACACTCACAGCAAGTTTCATCAAAAGCCATCAAGAAACCAGCTCTCTATCTTGTCCACTTTTCAACGGCTGAAAAATTAACGTGTTTTAAAGAACAAGGGCAATAACTCATCAAATATTTTTCAATGTTTCTGATTTTCAATAGGGTTTAACCCAAGGTCATTACAAACACTCATACCAAGTTTCATCAAAATCCATCAAGAAACCAGCTCTCTATGGTGTCCACAACATATTTTCAAAAGCAAGGGCAATAACCCATGAAATATTTTTCGATTGGTCTGATTTTCAATAGGGTTCATACTTGGGTGTTTATGAACACTCACAGCAAGTTTCATCCAAATCCATCAAGAAACCAGCTCTCTATCGTGTCCACAACTTTGTCAACGGCTGAAAAATTAACGTGTTTTAAAGAACAAGGGCAATAACTCATCAAATATTTTTCGATGTTTCTGATTTTCAATAGGGTTTATCCTAATGTCAATACAAACACTCATACCAAGTTTCATCAAAATCCATCAAGAAACCAGCTCTCTATGGTGTCCAAAAAATATTTTCAAAAGCAAGGGCAATAACCCATGAAATATTTTTCGATTGGTCTGATTTTCAATAGGGTTCATACTTGGGTGTTTATGAACACTCACAGCAAGTTTCATCAAAATCCATCAAGAAACCAGCTCTCTATCATCTTTGTTAACGGCTGAAAAATTAACGCGTTTTAAAGAACAAGGGCAATAACTCATCAAATATTTTTCGATGTTTCTGATTTTCAATAGGGTTTATCCTAATGTCAATACAAACACTCATACCAAGTTTCATCAAAATCCATCAAGAAACCAGCTCTCTATGGTGTCCACAACATATTTTCAAAAGCAAGGGCAATAACCCATGAAATATTTTCCGATTCGTCTGATTTTCAATAGGGTTCATCCTTGGGTGAAAACAAACACTCACAGCAAGTTTCATCAAAATCCATCAAGAAACCAGCTCTCTATCGTGTCCACAACAATTGTGGACAGACAGACAGACAGACGGACAGACAGACAGACGGACAGACAGACAGACAGACAGGGGCGACTACAATATACGCCCACATTAATGTGTGGGCGTATAAAAATTAGAACATCTTCCGTTAACAAACTCATAACATAATATGAATCTAGGTACCTAACATTTTGTTTTTAGAAAGTCCACTATTTCACTGTTGGCATTTGTAATTTAAGTGTTTGCACCTCTGAATAATCAATTTTTTATCAATGTATGTGTTGTTAATCAGAGGGTTCAAATTGGGGTCAATAACAAGGGCAACACTGTGCATAGTTTCCACATTATTCAGGCACAACCCTTCCGAACCCAGAAACTATGAACAATCAGAAAAAGAAAGTGTTTAAAAGTCACTTACCAGAGGGTAAGATGGTAACTTTCTTCACTCGGATTTCAACACGATTTCGACTCAAACTAGCGAGTTTATCAAACACAAATAACACCAATGGTCCAAACAGATAGTAAGGGAATATCGGGGCCTGGACTAGTACCCCTATTCCATGTAATATAGTCAATGGATATACTGTTAAATATAGACCATGGGTTATCCAAAACGCTGTGAAATGATTACGTCTTGCGAACTGAGTAGCAAACACGTACATTATGAATATCACAATGGTAACAACGACTCCGGCCAGGCCTGAAATTACAGAGCAAATCACCAGTCATTAAAAATACTTTTCTGATGAACCGATTCGAATATATACTCAGATGGGTTGTTGCTTTTGTCTAAAGCTTAATATCTCAATGGTAATATCAATTATTTAAAATCAAGAATGTATGTAGGTCCTACTATCACTCATCTGGAAATTGACATCGACTGGTGTGTCGAATATATCAAAGAGGTCACCAGCATCATTGTGCTACCGACTGGTGTGTCGAATGCTCCATCAAAGAAGACTCCAGCATCATTGTGTTACGGCATTACAAAACAGTTTTGAAGTCATCACTTTAAGCTTGAGACAAAATAAAAACTAACCTGTGATTGTTTGATAAGCCCAATAATGGAATGTGGCTATTTCATTAGATCTGCAAAAGAAAATGACAAAATATGTTAGAGGTTGAAATAGAAAGTGATTGTTTTGATTCAACACACACAACTACATTGCCAACACATGGAGTTTTCTTTTGCTATTTTGGCATCTTCTATTCTCTGGACGGAGTCAAGAAATTCAGTTATATCTACAGAAAAATTCTACTTACCCTCTGAAATACTCTCTGAAGAGGCAACTAACATCTTGTGGTGGTTGAGTAACAACACAGTACAGGTTGGTAGCATGACCAAATATATGTACAACTGAAAAAAAAGGTTGAAACATGTTATAACTAGTTACTAGTAATTTTAATGCTTAAACATTTGTAGAACACCACTTAGGACCTAGGTTCCCAATCTTTTGGACTCTTCGTACCCTAATTCTTTTAACACAATCTCCTGGCACCCCTTCGCCCACCTTAAGTTGCATTAAGAGCCAACACGATATTTAATCCAATCTTAGCCACTATTACAACTGTAGATGATTGCATTATGTATAGATTGAATAATAGTATTAAAACTAATTTTTAAGATTGTCTAAAAGGCTTCTCAGGTACCCCTTGTGGTGTTCGCTGGTACCCCGGGTAGAGAACCGAGGGCTTAGGAGGTTGTTTATGTTCAAGATTGCAATCTTGCAATCTGCAGAAAGTATCTAGCATAACACTTTAACTATCGTATCACCACCTTTTTTTCAATAATATGAATTGCACAATTGGTACCATGACTCTTCATTTCAATCAATGATAAGAGAATAAAAAACTTACTGGTGCCTATCATAGCAAGAACAGCTATATATTTATGAAAAGCCACGGCTGAATCAAAAGGTATAAATCTATGAAGAGCTGTCTCTCTGAGTAGAGTGATGGTGTTCCGACACATCGTGACTAACAGACTAACATAAGTAAACATTATCACACTAGCAGAACCACGAATCATTGCAGTTGTCCAGGCTCCAGATAGTCTCCTTAATCCGGCGTGTTCACGACCTTCAGCATAGTCTGAAATGGAAATCAGAAGGAAATATATACTTGTTCCCATCATACGGATTTGTGCATGGTACAGTTACAGTTTTAGGGATAGGGATGTATATCTACTGATTCGGTTGGATCATGACCTAGAACTGACAACAATACAGAAGTAGTTGTCAAGTTTATGTTCATCAGAATAACAATATGTCTTCAGCATACATTGAAGCAAAATAACAGCTACTTTTACTGATGGCTATATGAATGAAATTTCAATATGCTCTTTCAATGAATCAGTAAATTGCTTTACAGACAGGACAAACGCAGATACTTTTATGTTTAAAACCATATAAAAGTGGCATAAGTTCTTGATTAAATGAGTACTTCTCCGGAATTTGCTAGTTTTCTAGCTTGAGCTGGGAGCATAGGCGTACGAGCCCCCCCCCCCCCCCATATAAGTCCCATATTGTTTTCTGATGTTTCTTTGGCAAATAATGAAATATATGAATATTACTTACAATATGCCCTTTCAATAAAGATACCACAAGTGACAAGGGTATATAATAAAACCCAGAAGATATGTAGTCGGTATATCTCTATATATTTAGTTATAGCATAGATCTTCTCTTGAATTCCTGTAGGCCCCTTTACTGGTGTCGCTTCACTCTCTACTTTTACTTTACTTCTTCTATTCTTTCTATTTATAACCCCATTCTCTCGTTTTCCTCTACACAATGCGTGTAAAATAGAGGTTATTTTGTTGAAATAAATTCGAACATGAATCCAGTAACCGTGTGTTTGAAAACCATTTTGCTGCATCTTAAACCAGCCCGTCGTTGAAGCAGATTTTTAAGCCATCTCCTATTCTTTTTAAAAGTAGGCTTAAGAAGCATTGGCAATTACGGAGAGGGATTATATAAGTCTGTTTTCTAATTCTTTTCATAATGTTGAACAAAATATTGTAATATAAAAAAGAAATTTTGATAGAACCATCACGGATGAGTGAGAGTGGATGTATGACATAAAACTTACTTGTAACTTTGAATCAATGTGTGTCTTCTATTCCTTATGCCTTTGTTATCTTTCGATTTACTTGTAACTGAAATATGTAATATTACAATGAGGCAACAAATAATCATACAAGGAAACCTAACCATTTCAACTTTTTGGAACAAAAATGAGTGTTGCATCTACAAAAGCTTCGTTTCAACATTTTGCTGAGTAGATCATTAAGGGTTGTCGTTGGAAAGAATTTCCAGGTAAATATGTTCTTTAATTTTACACAGTAACACAATTATGAGGTAAGAAATGGCCATATATTGAACTCTCTGGCTTCAGAAACAGACAAATATGCCTGCTTGTCCGAAAAGAATCATTTTATACGTTTCTCACTAAGTCTAAAGTAGCTTAAACAATAGTTTCGTATTATCTTTAAACTATACTGCTTACTCACCTTGATCTGCCAGAGTGGCTGATTGAAATGTTGTTTTATATTCGTCTGATGCAAACACTTTTCTAAAATCCTCAAAATTCATGGTATCTCTGTTACTCAGACCAGCTTGATTATACATTACTTCTATTAACTCCTTCACTTTATCATCTTTTAACTTGGCGTCAGATAGATCTAACAGTGATCTGAAATAATATACAGCATTCAAAATTATCCCCAAAGACCACCGACGCATGGAGTAAGTGATTTGATAGACATTAGACAGCAAAACAGATATTGTTGACAAATGTTATTAATGGTATGGAAACATAAATGACAAGAATTTGCCAAAAATAACCAGCAAGTTTTGGCTAAATCTGAGATACTTGAAAATTAAAATACCAGGGGCCTTATTCTCTAAAACTTGATTTAAAATGATTTTAGTGATTTAGTAATCTGATTGGTTAGTTACTAAAATCGGTCTTAGATTAAGTATTATTATCCAATCAGATTGCTGTATATTTTAAAATCTGGATTTTATCTAAGTTAATTTTTCGAGAATAATGCCCCAGAAGATGTGACTTTTTTGTAAATAATAAGTGGAATTGAATAGATTAGACTGGAATGATCAAAAGAAATACGAAGTATGTAATTTCTAGTGAGCATTATACCTGATCATTTTCTCGAAATCTCTTCTATTTAATATTCCTTTTCTCTTGATATCATATACATTAAACATCAACTTGGCCTTCTCATCGGCAGAACCTACAACATTGAAGCAATATAGACGGCTTGGTTTTAAAGAATATGGTCATATGAATATTGCTGTTTCAGCTGATAAAACTCCATATGTGAGTGTCATAGAGGTCATAAATTCCCATAAGTCAATGACAGAACCGAAAACAGTATAACATTGTACAGAAAACGTTTAAAATAACAAAACCCAAGCAGGAACGATCCCAACCGCAAAACAAATCTCGAAATCCATGTTAACACATTTGCAATACATCAGTAGCAGCTAATGAACTTTTCAATTGAGGAAGTATATCAATAAATGAATAAAATATTTGATAATGAAAAGTGGAATCCGGTGTTTAGAAGTCACTATATACTAAAAGGAAGAGGACAACTAGAGCTGTGAACAGCACTGAGCGTGGCCCGTGATACTTTGCCTGATAGCTGTAAGACTTTTTGAACTTCAAACCCCTAAAGTCTGGTATTCACTCCCTCAATTTTTAGTAAAAAGTTTTGTGAAAGGGTTATAGATTCAATATTATATCAATATAACTTATAGTATGGTTATTTTTATAGCTTCATGGTAGCTATAATATACAGGTTTGTGTGAAATGTGAACATTATGTGACGGAATTCTTTTCCTTTAAATATGATAATGCTGAACAAGTTGTTGAAAACCAAATTTTTGAAAACAATTAAGTATAAACAAATGATATTTTGATTGAAATCTCCCATAATAACATACACCAGATTCTTGTAATTCAACTAGTGATCTTTGTAACATTGGGAGAAATAATTCTAATCGATAAACAGGTGGTCTATAGATAACAATTACGTTAATATTCTTAAATATTCAAAGTAATGTGTTCTATTTTTAAAACTCCCAAATTTAAGACATTTTTTTTCTTCTTTATAATTAGGGAGCCGTGGTGGCTCAGCGAGTTAGACGCTTGCTCGCTAACCTGAAGGTCTAGGGTTCAATCCCGGCATGGGTCGAGATGACACCTTCGGATTTTTCAACCCGGTTTCCCCCTGTCAGTGATGCAGGTCGGAGGGGCTGACATGGAAAAGCGTCTAGTCGCTTGGATGGGACAATAAACCGAGGCCCCGTGTGCTATTGGCTGTGCACGTTAAAGATCCCTCGACAGTTGGAAATCGAAAATAAGAGCAGGCTAATAACGACTACTTTGCGAATAGTGACTGCATAGACGATACATTACAAATACATTCAACAATTACGAACAAATAATGAGCTAAGCAGACGATAAAAACAGGTTAAAGTCAATTGGGCCCCTATCCAAAATGGCCCCTCGTTTGGTCAAAATGGTTCCTGATAAATGGTCAAAATGGTCCTCAAAAAAGGTCAAAATGGTTGAAATCAAAGGAGAAATTCAAAGGCCATTCTAACCAAAATAGGGGCCATGGTGACTGGCCATTTTGACCAAACCATTGACTAAGGGCCAATTTGGATAGGGGCCCATTTGACTTTTTATTGCAACGGATTAGTGCAGACGCGTTGCGAACACAAACCCTCAGTCGAAAAAAACGCAATATTTTGAAAACATATTTTGATGGTTTATTGTCATATATCGTTTAAAATCTAATCAAATCGCCATTACAAAATTGAAAAAGTTAATTATCTGCGTTGATTAGAAAATGTGATAAAGATGTAAATTCAGAGTCCATTTTGACCAAAATAGGGGCCATGGTGACCGGTCCATTTTGACCAAAATAGGGGCCATGGTGACTGGCCATTTTGACCAAATTTAACTTTTATGGCCATTTTGACTAGGGGCCATTTTGTATAGGGGATATACCCCTTTCCCCAACATTCGAACTGTGTAAATGTCAATATTTTCCGTTAATGCTGAGTTGAAATACTGTCTTTTGTTTCAATGTATTGGAGCAGTCAGTAGCCAGTAGAATTGATGTATGTAAGTCAATTAAGTGCCGTGGGTAAGAATCACCCTCAAAATAAGAAAAAATCTGCTATTATATCAAATATAGCAAACACTCGAAAAAACATGTTAATTTTTATAAAGTTAAAACAATGTGTAATGAGATTAATTTATCTTTGACCTATAATAATCTTAGCAGACGATAAAAAACAGTTTGAGCACTTACTTTTTATTGCAACGGATTAGCGCAGACGCGTAAACAGTTAAATTGCAGTCTGCTAGAGTCCAGCAACCTTTACTCCCTAGAGTTAAAAGATTATGTAGTCTGACTAATTTGTTTATGACCTTTAATAACCTTAGCAGACGACAAAAAGAAAATTGGTGTGTATCTTGTAGAAAGAGTTCTGTCAATGGTAGAGAAAAAATTCGAACAGGTTAATGTATCAAAAATTCACTGCTCTAAATGATTGTATGTAAAATTAATATAAGTGAAAATTTTGCAAAAAAAATGAATAAATTTTTGATACTTTTTAGAGTGTTAAAAGATTACATAATCAGATTAATCTGTTTATGACCTAAAATACTTCACACCTCCATGTGAAAAGTTCATGTGGGTAGTTTTATTACCATATTATATAACCTGCTATAACCCTGTCAATCATTTTAATCCTCTCTACTCCTTATTAATATTTTCTCAGAAAAGGGGTACTCTATGCCTATTTTCACTTTAATGGATTTTGTATTAAACTGCTCATGTCATATGTCGTTGAAAAGAGAAAATTTAGTACATACTGACTATACACACCATATTGCTATTAGAAAATTGCATTGTAAGTTATAACCCTCAGTCGAAAAAAAACGCAATATTTTGAAAACATATTTTAATGGGTTATTGTCATATATCGTTTAAAAGATAATCAAATCGGCATTACAAAATTGAAAAATTTAATTCTCTGCTTTGATTAGAGAATGCGATATAGATGTCCAAAGTTGACAAAAATGTCAATTTTCAAATGTTCATAAAACCAGAAGTTAATATTTTTCAATTAATATCAGCATACCTATGGATAGCTGAGGTCAAGGACATCCTTCATTGGATTTTTCAAGGTCATCAAAGGTCAAGGTCACATAATATGGCCTTTTGAATTTTCAAAAAATTCAAACGAACATAACAAAATTTCAAATTCGAAATTCAAAATTCTGTTCCAACAAACTGTAGACAAGGTTACAAGGTTTTGATAGACACCAAAATAATAAAAATCGGATAACAAATAGAGGACTTATTGATTTTTTGCTGAAATGTGTCAGTCTGTGACGGCAGCTTATGCATCACTTCCGGTTTGGATTTTTTATGCTAAGTGCATTCTAATTATGACTGACAGACAATATATATAGTTTTTGTCAATATCTGAAATTTATACCGGAAGTGAGGCTGCTAGGCGTGATTTTGAAAAACCGGAAGTTCTCACGTCAAAACCGGAAGTGATAGAAAAATTTTGATTGATTAATTTGATTTCTATGGACATTCTGTACATATCCTATGAATTTCAGGTCAATCGGATAATTAGCGGCTGAGTTAGAAATTTTGAGCTTTTTTAAAAATTTTGGTTTCAAATTTTTTGGACAAAAATATTTAAAAATTGAAATTTGTGTAGTCTCACCTGATACTTCTTTTTACAATGAAGATATTAAAGAAAATTTCAGCCAAATCGGTCCATAAATAAACCCTACAGACTAAGTGCAAAATAATTGCATATTATGCAATAGCCCACTCCGGGTTCAGCAAAAATTGAGTTTCAGACATTCATTTTTGATTCCAGGTCATTTAATAATGTTTGGTGGATACAATTATGCTACACCATTTTCGATTTTCTCTAAAAAGTTTCCCAAAAAAAAAAAAAAAAAAAAAAAAAAAAAAAAAAAAAAAAAAAAATAAACATAACGAAAACAAAGCGTGACAAATCGAAAGATTTGCCACGCAAAAACATAAAGACAAACTTTACAAACCTCGAGCGAAAATAGCAAACATGTCCAGAAATTCTCTAAAACACAGGAACCCATCTTTATCTTTATCAGCCAATAGAAAGACATTTCTAACAAATATTGATGAGGGTTGTAGACCTAGAGCTTCAGCAAACTCTGTACGTGTCAACTTTATATTGATAACTTCGCTAGCTTGTTCTGTATCAAATTCTGCTGTAGTAGGATCGTCGTTTAGGGTCTGAAATAAGTTGTATTCAAATCTATGATTAGGACATTTGGTAATTTTCATATTGTATTATCTATAGTGAAGCAGGGTGTGTCAAATTTATCAACATTCTATTAAAAAAAATATAATACATGTACTATGGTTTTAATATCAAGAGTTGAGAAAAAATGATCTTGATATACGCAGTGGCCTATAGCGAGAAATTTATCAGGAAGGGGGATGCAAAAGCTCAACATTTGGGATTTTTTTAGTATAAGAATGGCAAAATGTTCGGTCCCAGTGGACGGCGATAAATACACCACACCACTGGCTAATATGGCTAACAGGGGGGTTGTTCTAAAGGAGACAGAAGACTGAAAACAAGATTTTTCATTTTCATAACTATTTAAGGGAACCCGAGAAATGGGATGGTAGCATTTGAAAAGGAAGTCCTGTTGGAGATTTATTTACCTGTAAACAGACAACTCTGAAGAAACTATCGAGTATTTTCTGTCGATCATCTCTGTTATTGGAAGTTGTTAGTATAACTTTCTCTGCCTGTTCTGTTCTATTTATCTCGATATTTAATTCACTTCCAAATTTCTCCAGATCTGATACAAACTCTTGTCGTTCTGTTAAATTTTCAAATCGTAAAATCTAAAATATTAAATAATATGGGTGAAAAGATATAAAGTGAACGCTGGTTAATAGCGTAACCCATTAAAAGCAAATGAGCGTCAACTCCGTCTGGGCGTTTTCTTGGTGTTCTTAGATTGCTGCCATCTTGATATGTAGACCCTAATAATAGAACCTGATAATATACCATGAGAAGCAAAGTTCAAAGGGAAAGATAATATACTTATATGCCATACTTAAAATAATACTACTTTTAGAGACCATGGGCAAATCCTATTTCAAATGGCAAAAAGAGTTTAAATTTTATTATTTAATCATTTTCTAGTGTTTTGCCTGTACGGATGTTTATTCACCTGTGGACTTTCTATTATACCCTTTTACAATTCGGTAAAAATTTATGAAATTAAGATCAACCTCTTTAAATCTAAGTACATAAGGGCACTTACTAAATCCACTTCCCCAGGAACCCTTACTAAAACCAGATTAAAGAATTTATCGTATGATAATTTAATCTGTATCTTGGTGACTTGTCGTAAGTTGATAAACCTGACATTCTGATCACGGTGATTCTTCACATTAATCTTCTTTCTATCTTTCTGAAACTCTACTTTCACTTTCCTGTTCTCTGATTTCATTCCCAACCATTCCTCAGCTGAAAGGGGATAGCAATATAAACTAAGGAAGGTTTGCAAAGATTAAGAATAAATTAACAGCCCAAATGAAAGAACGAAAGATCCCATGGTATTGACCTATAGTAGTGGCGGGTGTCGTACACGAAGCAGACCATGCTCTTTTTGAAACACCTAATGGTTCTTCTCTTTGGCGATAGTCCACTACTACATGTATACAAAATTACTCTCGATTTTGCCATGTTTTTGGATGCGATTTTGATAAACGGAATTGTTTTGCTTGTACAGAGTTCTTTATCTAGCCTATATTTTGCAAGGATAACAATAACTGAGGTTTCTAACCTCTTGGTATTATTTGTAACCATTTACAGCGTATTGTTCTTATAACCGTATTGCCTACTGAATACTAAGAGCTGCATCCACTAACAGAATGAACAAGAAGAAAGAGAACCACAAGAACTCACCTATGAAGCAGTTGGCAGCTTTTTGTTTTCTGGTCATATCTTTCGATTTTGCTTCAAATTTCTTTTTACGCATTCGAATCAGCAACAATAAAACCATGAAAGATCCTTAAAAGTACATTTTGTATTAATAATAAACACACGAACATGAAAAGACAAATGAATTGATAGTATAAAAAATGTCATATAAAATGTTTTTATTTGCCGTGGAATTTGAAATAAGTAGCTATATTTTCCATTTCTGTATTGATCATCAAGAGAGCACCTAAATAGTATACTGCCAATACTTATTCTGTATCTTGGAAAACAAAACCTGTAGGTTCTAAAGAGAAATTTTGTTAGAACATTATGGGACGTTTGAGAACTAGAGGGACCTTCAAAAAAATTCTTAGATCGACTACGACACTTGAATGAAATAGGGCCTAGATATCTAGGTCCTCAATGAGACAAGAAGAAAGTTTAATGTACCTACCTGGTATAACTAAAAATAAAGCTAGAAACGACAGGGCGAACGAGACTTCACTTCCACTAAAATAATCATAGAGTTGTAGCTGAGAACACACATCATAACGGGTATCATTATTACTATCGATATTTGGTGGATCTCTGCACGGGCACGAAACCGGAGCATCTGGAAAAATATAAGAGAAGATACATAATTGAGCATCCGAAAAATACAAGAGAACATAAATCATATAGCGTATCATTATTAATGTCGTTATTTGGTGGATCTCTACACGGGCATGAACCTTGAGCAGGAGCATCTGGAAAAAATACCAGAGATCATTTTGAGCATCCGAAAAATACAAGAGAAGCTAAATCATATCGCGCATCATTATTAATGTCCATGTTAAATGGATCTCTACACTGACACGAACATTCTGGAAAGTCACCCACACCCTCTTCAGTTTCAAAATTCTTATCATTGACGTTTGAAATGCCCGGTGCTTTCAGTCCCCTTTGACAATTCTGTGGACCCTACCCGGTCGTAGGGTCGGTCCTTCTTCCTTATAATTCCTAAAGTATAAAACACTAAAACTGTGTTTCCAGAGGTAGGTAGGTATATGGCAAGCCATTAACGTTCGCTTCTAGCAGCAGCTGATATCGCCAACTACGTGTTTCCAGAGAAACAGTTATGTTTTATATGCGTTATGACTGACCCTCTTATAACCTGAAAAATTTTTTCTTTGAATAATGATTTCATTTATGATTACTCAATCCAACTTACTGTTGCATTTAAAAGCGTCTGGAAGTATTTGGCCTGGCGTTGACGTCACATTTCGTAGAATATCAGAAAATGTAATTCTGTTGATTTCCTCTATTTCTGTTGGTGTGAATAATCTATTTAAAAAAAGATAACCACGAGGTTTTAGGATACCGAGCGATTAGATTTGTTAAAGAAAAACAGGTAAAGTAAAGATACCATCTTTAAAGGGATATGTTCACTAACAATTCGATCTTTAGCTAATCTTATCCGTGATAATGTTTCTCTCCCTTAAAATTTAAGCCTTCAATTCCCCATGTATCCATAATTATCAGCATTTGAAAGTCAAAAATAAGACTCATCGTTTAGTAACACTATGCCTTATATCTATAGAAAACACATAAACAGAAAATGAAAGATAACTGTTAAGGTATGGGTATAATTGAAGGAATTTTTGCGATTTTGGGGCAGTTCCAGTTATTCTGAAGGCCATGTACATAAATTCTAGGCCAAAATCGAAACGATTTTTGTTTCGTTTAGCTATAGAATCTCTCTGATCTGCCAGGTTGGTGTTAATACATGTAATGAACCTTACCCATTGTTGAGATTCTCGTACCAGAATCTATCACCATCTCTTATCCTGGTAAACTGATCAACTATTATAGCTCGGAATACGTCACCAGGGTTGTTATCTTGTATTTCTAGTAACCCACCAGTATAAAGATCAAGGTTATCTGGAGTGGCAAATAAATTTACCAGTGCATCTATAATCTAAAATGAAAATATGAAATTAACCAGACACTAGATTAATATGACGAAGTTTGCCGACATCGGACATAACAATATCATTCTGATAGTTGCGCTTATGTAGCACGAAACAGGAACCGACCCCGGCCTCAACCAAATTGCTTATCATCTTGCTGCAATCCCTCGCGACAATTCTATGTGGCCCCTAATCGCAACCATTCCCACCTATAGAAAAGCAACCAAGGTAGACATTGATACAATTTGAAAGTATATCTTATCTATTTTGGTATTTAAAATTTTGGAATTGTTATTGTACGGATTTTTATTTTACGTACCGTTGGGTTACTGGCATTAAAATCAAACCAGTTCGCAAAGGGAGATAATCGTAGTGATGTTCTAACAGAGTTATAGGATGGAAGACCATGATCTCTACCTTGTTGAATAGTCACTGCAACTTGATCTCTCCTAGAAAATTCCAGTGGGCCTGGGTAATATTCTGTAAAATAGATAGTGATTGATGAAGGAGAAAGGTTATGTTGTTGGAACGCATTAAAGATTCCACACTATGAATCATGCTCTAAGAATCTTCAAATGATATAGTTCAAAGGTGTGGAACACACTTATCAAACGAAAAAGTAATATCAAGGTTCTTGTTTAGTGGTTTGGAGTGTGGAAGTATGTACCTCATTGTCCCAGTCTGTACATCTGTAATGGATGTATATAATCCAGTGGGAATAAGCCAAGAAGTTAATTGCAATTATTGGACCAGATTTTGTCATGCTCTGTACGAGATTTTTGATTGACGGAAATGTTGTGCTTTTACGGATTTTTATTATTTGGACATAGAACAGAAGACGAGCAGGATCCACGAGAATAACGTCTGAATCTTAGTTATGAAATTGATCTTTCTGTCTTTCTGTCTTTCTGTCTTGTGACCTTTCGCCAATTTATTTACTAGAAATGTTAGTTACCTCTGATGTCAGCAACAACATCTAAGTCTTCTGTTTCAGCTCTGGTATAAACCATTCCTCTGATGATAGACTCGAAATTATTTTCTACTATATCCTGGAATCATAGAAATATAATAGACTGGAAGTCTAAGTCTTCTCATCGTCTATTGAATTCTGTTTCAATTTATAGTTGACCTAGTTTCTCCTTTGGCGACAAGTAGACTCTAGGTAATACTGTGGCAGAGAGACAGGATGAGCTGGTTTAATTAGATCTCTTTTAACATGCCTTTTAAATTATGTGACTTCTTGTAGATACCGGAAGTTAAGTGGGTCTCCAAAAATTAAACGCTTGCGTATCAAGCATAAATATTGTGTTGTGTTATTAACCCTACCTTTCAGTTCTATGCTGGAATGTAACATGATTTAGACTCCGGTGTTCTTCAAAAGTTATTCGGTTACAAATACTAACAATATCTAAGGGTCAATCTGCATAATAGTTACGCTTTTCCTTAGTTTAGATTCTTTTTGGCTTATGTTCAGTAATTTACTAAGACTTTCGGAAAAAATGTGCTATACCAATTTTAGACAGCATATGCATAAGATCACAGAGTCATATTACGATTTTGTACATTTCATACACAATTGTTTTGACGACTTTTGGATAGTATAATTATTACCTGAGGATCCCAATATGTATTACACAGTCTTACGGCTTCTACCTCTACTTCTTCATTTTGTCCATTTAAAACTGTAGTTGGACTGAGTTGGCAAGTATCACTGAAATGAAAATTGATTTATTCCTAACGTTGATTGTCTGGTCACACATTTCATTGATGAGGGCAACCTGTTTAGAGAATAGTAACGGGCCTCAGGGTAAACCAACTCATAAATAGTTAGGCTACCAATTATATTTTTGATGATTTTAGTAATAGAAACTACTGGGTATTAGTTTATCCTGGCGAAGGAGGGATTGTTTATTCTTCTGTTTCATCTGATGCCACCCATTGAGAGTTAATACACTACAATATTACTTATATGGTGTATATATAGCATGTGGAATTAACATCGCTGAAGAGAAACTGGTCTGTATATTCTAGGCGTCAAATTTGACCTCGAAACACAAGATACAACCCACATTTCAGTAAATTCTCAGTTAGCAACATACCTCAAAGGAAAGACACCACCGGGAGTCATTGTATGGCTTAAAGCTTCCATAGCAACCTGGAATTCTTGAGTTGCTCCAGGATGAACGGAATTCTGATATCCTGGCAAAGAGAATGACAAAATATCATATTCAGAAGCATAAAAAAAGATATTTCTACAAAAATTAAGGATAAATTGTGTTAAGTTTATCCACTTTTTATTCCCGACTGTCAAAATTGTTTCCATATTAAGTTCTGGTACAATGAAATTCATGACAATTTGTTGATAATTTTGAAGATTTTGTGAATATTAAATAGCTATCTTATTCATTTTGGGTAAGACATTTCCTGGGTGTACTGTTTACCTACCTAGATTATTAAAAATCCTAAGATTTCATTTACCTGTATATGGAGGTAGTGGTGAAGAATCATTGGTTGATAACAGAAACTTTAGCCAATCGTTTATCACTATTTTCTGAAATGAGAGATTTTTTTATGGCTATTGCTCAAAACGTATTTACAATGCAATACTAAAGTGCTTTAAAACAAATTAATTTCATTGCGGCGTTCGTATCCAGATTCCCCTTTAATGTCTAAGGTCAAATGAGTTAAAATTTATCCGTTAGTCTATGAAAGGAAACGCCACTAAATACAAACGCAGGATTTTCAAGGCATTTCCAAGCGTTCGTATCCAGATTTCCCTTAAGCATCTAAGTTCCAAATAAGTTAAAATTTATCTGTTAGAAAGGAAGAAAGGAAGGAAAGGACATAAAATACAAGCCAATTCAGCAAAGCAAGGTTATCAGCAATACCTGAAAATGAGCCGTTACTCTTTTTCTAGCTTCATTAAAAATCTGATCATCTTTCCAACCAGGATTTGCTGTGTGTAGTTGCTGCGCCAAATGATTATGCCATCGATACCATACAATTTGTAGAGACAGTAAATAAGGATTCATGTGACCCCTGGCATTACCAATTCCTAGATGAATAGAATGGTTAAATTCCATCATTGGGTAGTTATCAGAATATCAATGTGAGTGAGTGACAAACTGACAATTGAATGTACATAGATACATTTATTACTTGTTAGTTCATTTTGTAAAGAGGGCAGTTTTCAACCTGAACATTTTGATCGAAATTTCTTGAAGAACAGAACTTACAAAACTCAACAATTTCGTCAAAGTATAGTGATTACTAAATCAGAAGCAATCCAGTTGGTATTAAAATTTATTTCATTACCAAACGTTAGTACCAAGACAATAGCTTGTCAGCAAGATTTCAGGTAAAAAGCAGTAGAATACAAAATGAGAACAATCTGTTCAACTCACGTACTGAAAAATCTGGTAGCTGGTTTTAATGTGTGATCACGTGGTACTGCTGCGTTCACCAATGCCAGTCTTATATTATTTTTGGCCGGAAAGAGCGTGGACGTTTGGTCACTCGATTTTAAAAGACCATTACGAAATTCGCGGATCTGATCAGTAAAAAACTTGGTTGTTCCATAGAGAAATCCTGCATCTAGAAAAGCCGTAACGCTATTTTGCTGAAAACCAAATCGATAAGAACTGGGTTATATATTTTTGTAATGTTCATACAACAATAAGTTAATATTCCGGCCAATTCTTTGAAAAATTTTACGGACAATCTCTGAAAGGCATATTCCTATAAATCAAAGAGATCTTATCCTTGTAAAAGTTGGATATTTACTAAATGTATAGGTGTTGATAAGTTTCAAATGATAGATCTGAATGTTATTCTTTGGCCAATCTTCAGGTGATATTGAGACAAGCATTTGAGGATTGATTACTTATAAATTCCATTTAAATAGTGTGGTAGACAACCTACCTGTTGTCGAGGACGATTTGGTGAATTGCCAGTTTTTGCATTATAACCACTTCTCTGGTACGTCATTTCCGTTGCCAGGGCTCTATATTTATGACCCTCAGGTATAGGAATATTGGTATATTCTGGGGGACATCCTGGATTACCGGTACTGATGATTTCATCAGCAACCATCTGACCTGAAAAACAGATGAGATGTTCTTTAAAGGGTAATGTTCAGCATTTTCGAAGGTCGGTTTGGACCTTGAATATATGTTAGTAGGCTAAACTCAAGACGTACTAGAAGAGCAAAACAATAGCATAATCCCCTGAATTATATCTCTACCAAAACATTTATCTTTCATTTTCTGTAATTGTGTTTTCTATATAA
Organism: Lottia scabra; assembly: GCA_029955415.1. Classification (NCBI taxonomy): domain Eukaryota; kingdom Metazoa; phylum Mollusca; class Gastropoda; family Lottiidae; genus Lottia; species Lottia scabra. Next base: position 12,206,279 of record JARJEI010000009.1, read on the forward strand.
TGCATAGTCTCACTAAATTACGAGTCGCATACTTTCATACTCTGATAATTATGGATATACGGGGATTTGAAGGCTAAAATTTGAAAGGAAAGTTGTGAACATTATTACGGATTAGAATAGCTAAAAAATTCCAGGTTCTTTTATTAAAATGTTCTTGGTTGAACATATAACTTTAAAATGGGTAAGGAATCATCATGCTATGAATTGTATATCAATTGGATTATAATGAACTGCATTGTACTAATAAACCACTTTTACACTTATCATTAATTGTCTATGGACGACGGGGGAAACACGTCGAAACGTTGCATTAAGCTTTAACCAGATATTAAAGCTGTGTCAATTGTGCTGACAATTGCTAAAAAAAATGTAATTTTAAAACTTTGGGTAAGGAATGCGTCGTAACACAATTTGAATGCCATCTGACAGTCCTGTACGTCGACCATTGTGATATCTTTCAATTACATGTATGTAGATGTTTTAACTTTGGAGTAACAGAACATTCTATTCGTCAATATAATGAGTAATATTTATTTCCTTACAAAACGTACAAATCATGATTAACATACATCAGCGTAAAAACCCGTTAGAATTTCAATTCTTTCCTGATTTGATTCATTTCTAAATTCGTCTTTTAGAAAATAATAAAATTATTTCGTAATCTCACTTCTAACTTATCACACGAAGTTACTTTAAAGGGGAATGTTCAGCATTTCTTAGTGTCGAATTGGGCCTTGAATATATGCAAATAGCCTTCAGTAGTACTACTTATGCACGAAAATCATATAATTCCATCAATTATATCCCTACCTTAACATTTATCCTTCATTTTCTGTATATGTGTTTTCTATAGTCTTACTAAACGGCGAGTCGTAATTTTGACTTTCAAATTCCGATATATGGGTAAGTTTTGTAGGAGAGTTATGTACAATATTACGGATAAGATAAGCTAAAAAATTCTAAAAAGACTAAATTTTTTTAGTCGAACAGTTAGTGAACATATCGCTTTAAATATCTCTGACAAATATATTTTAGGGCGTTATGCTATTGACATCCTTATTGTTACAAACGTATATAAAAAATTTTTTTTTTAAATTTTCATATAGCCCGGAGCTCTTTTATATATATAGGTATGTATTGTATGTCGTCAAGGCTCACTTACGGTCTATATCATACTTATATGATGTAAAAGTATATCAATACTTCCCCTTTGCTTCCTTCCTTCACTTATTAGACATATATATACCGAGTATATGTACATTATATTGATACCCTATCTATGTTACAGAATTTCTGTTCATTTTAACAACTATACAATTTGTACATACAGAGTAAAGGAACTGATACTGAGAAATCACCCACAGAAATATTAATTTAAGTTATCTGCAGTCACAATAATTTACATACTTAAACAGTGGTTCACGAAGCTCCTAGAGCCATGGCCCCCTGATCTATTCCAAACTAGCTCAAAATAGGGAATATAGCGCAAGGGTTGTTGTCTTGTGTCTCCTCATCATCAGAAGGTCAGATGCATTTGACCACAAGCAACAACACAACCTTACACAACAAAATATATTAAAATAAAAGTTGGGCTAGAGAACAAAACTGATACACATCCTCATGCGACATGGCCCCCTGACAAACACCCCATGACTCCCTTGGGTGTCATGGCCCCTATTTGGGAACCACTGTTAAAACAAGACATTATAGAAATACGTGTATGTAATAAATTGAGATAAATTAGAGGATGAAGACGTCTCAATGGTAGATATGTGCATTATCTGATAATTGACTGCTGCACAAAAAATGTATCTGCTCTATTAATTTTGAATTATCTAAAACATGTTGTCAGAAACCTCATAACAAATCATCTATTTAAATATTTGATTTCAAACTCGTTTTGCATTGCATAGTGTGAAAGAAAACGTATATTCATTAGCAAAAAAAAATGAAAATGGGACTGTTTTGGACAAAGTTATGAACTAACTGTACGTTAATTAAAAATTCCTTCCCAAACCTAAAATGGTTTTAATGTTTCAAGTTTTTAAAGCCTTGGATTTAAAATTAGGGATGGATATTCTCGAAGCTTTTGTTATCTCAAAGCTTATCCAAAAGGCAACTACATTTTTGTTTTATTTTCATGTTTTTAATTAGAAAGTTCTACAAACTACTATACTGATCAAGTTTTTGTATAAGGTATAGAGTGGGTTAAAACCAAATCATACACAAGTCATACCAGGACAGGACACTTTCATTTTTGAAAGAAATTTCTGTTACTATATTTTGACATGATTTTCGTGATGTATTTATTTGTTTTCTATGCCTACAGGCTATTATTACCATCATCGTAGTTTTTGAACAATATTTATTTTAGTCGTTCCTTATAGAAAGTTTCCGTCTTAGAGAATGATTTTGCTGCATATTTATACAATTTGATACAAGAAATAAATAGACGGGGCCGTAGTCTATTCAATACATATATCTTCATATTTAGATTGAAGATTGTAAACTTTTGTAATTTTTCACCCCAAAATTTCGTGTTTGTGCCTTAAGGAAGTTTCCTCCCTTTGATTTATATAAATCTGATAAGGGTGGTTTAAGTTTCTTGGATGGCATTAAATAAAGGAATAAAGACAACATTCTTACGGGGTACAATTACTGACTTTATTTCAGCGACGTTTTCACTAAGATTTTTCTTGCCTTTATGAAGCAGTTTGGTTTCATTGGACTGTAATTCGATTAGGTTGAAACCACACTATACTAGACCTAGAACTTGAATTTCACTATCATGTTTGATAATCCAATACTTATTGGAAGCCAGTTTTTAGAACTTTTGTTATGTTTAAAGTGAAATTTGCTGATCCTAGTCTTTACGGATATGATACTGTATATCGTTGACAGAAATACCGGACTATTAATGGCAATCTTACAGTAAGCACCAAATTCAAAATCACATGCCATTGTTAAAGGGATATGTTCACCATTCGTTCGACCAATAAAATTTGAGTCTCAAAATCTGGAATGTTTTAGCTAATCCAATCCGTAATAATGATCACAACTCACCCTCGAAATTTAAGTCTTGAAATCCCCGTGTATCTATAATTATCAGTGTTTAAAAGTAAAAAATACGACTCGAACTTTTGTGAGATTATGCATTGTTATAGAAAACAATTTTACAGAAAATGAAAGTTTAATGTTTATTTATTTAGAGGAATAAATTGAGGAGATAATGCGATTTTTGTGCATTTCTAGTATGTTTGGGGGCTATTTACATTATATTCAAGGCTCAAATCTACATTCGAAAATGCGGAACATTCCCCTTTTAAAATATCATGTCTCTCCTTTATCGTTTTTCCATTCAACTGAGTCACCTTTGCACTTGCTCACCATAATATGCAGTTTTAATTCTATGCTATTATTTAGATATTTCCATTAATATAAGGTTAAGTGCTTAACAAGAATTAAGTATACAAGCGTATATATTGTGAAATAAAAACCTTTCATATGCGAAAAAAAAATAAAAAAATTCCCTGTTCAATACCAAAAACATCGCATGTTTATTCGTGTCGCCGTGATATACCTATTAATATAACTTTCCCTCTCATTAAAATGAAATAGTTTTCAATACAATATAAAGCAATACATATACATGTATATAGCAGTAATATCTCATGAATGTTTGACACGCGAATCTTTTTTTAAAAAAAAGCTTCATAATAGTTCAATAAGGTAAACGATACTGCAGAATAGTCAACGATCACTGAGGAGTGGAAAAATTCCTTACCCGGATCTAAAAACAATGATCATGTTAACTTCCTAAGCGATTACTATGCTGTTGTCAATCAAAATTCTGTATACTATGAAATCATTGTTATTTATGGGGCCTTTGTTCTACATATTCATATCCTTGCGAAATATATATTTGTGTATTCATGAAAGACTATAAGACTAATTCTTCAAAGAGTAAATATATTGAATTGGGTGTCAACGACAATTAAAGAAAAAAAAACCCATGTAAAGAAAAGAACAGAAAATTATTGTCAACCCTTCAGGGAATCTTGTACGAGGGTGTTGAGGACTTTTTTGGTGATCAGGATGATAGCTTCTATACCACCGGGATCCAAGCACCCCAACACCGCTGGAAGAAGTGTGTGGACCACAGGGGAGACAATGTTGAAAAATAAACCATATCGTTAGTATCAGAAAATGTTTATGGATGCCAAGTTTCATCACTGGGGCATAAGTCAGGCTATGAACTTTTCAGCCCCCCCCCCCTCGTATATATAATATCGTTTATTCACATATATCTCAAACTTCAAGTTTCCCTTTTTATTTCCGTTTCTATTTATATATCAAATATCATTTTTATAAGTCTCGAGTGCAGACGAGTCATTTAAACGCGGATTATTATAAAAACAGATTTGTCGAAGCAGAGCTGAGGACACTATTTTTTTTTACTCTTTTTGATTTACTCATCTGTGAGGTGTCGACGCAAAACTGTGAACACTATAAAGAGACATGACCGCCTGTGAAAGTTAGTTACAATAGATCTGACAAATGGTGTATGTGCCCCTTTAATACGATTTATAATCCAATATAAATACGATATATAAAGAAGTATGTTCGGGTTAAAATAAAGCTTCAAAACTTACCGAAAAACACAAATAAGGCATTTCGTCCTGTTGGCGATGCTCTTCCACTTGGTCCACTATGTATTGTATCGCTTATGACTATAGGATTCGGTCTTGAAACTCCTGATGGTTCGTAGGCACCATCACTATATTCAGGGGGAGATAACCTTCGTAGCTGATTTCCTAAAAATATAACATGTCAGAAATTGATACGATTGCTTTCCAAGCAAGGTGACATACACCCACTTGCAACTAAATGAGAAAAATCGAATTTTTCTTTCAAGAAGAAGAACAATAACTTATCGTGAATTAATCAATTTTGATAGAGTTCATCTTTGGCTGATAATTCAGAATTTCAGCAAGATTCGTCGAAATCCATCACGAATTATGCCCTGTAGATTGTTTAAGAGTTGTAATATGAAAAACAAGGGCAATAACCCATTTTCAATATTTTCCGAGTTTCTTGAGTTTTAGTTTCAATACAAGGTTCATCCTTGGATGATAATGATATAAATATCAACATATATATTGTAAATTCAATGTGATGCTCAAATCACTATTATAAACAATTTGTTCTTCTACATCACAGTGGTTCCCAACCTGGGAGTCATGTGCTGTTTGTCAAGGGGCCGTGGCGCATGGTAATGTATATCATTTATTTCTCTAGACCAACTTTATTTAACTATATTTTGCTGTATAAGGTCTGTAGTTGCTTGTGGTTAAATGCATTTGACCTCCTGGTGATGAGGAGGCACTAGACAACAACCCTTGCGCTATTTTGCCCTAGTGTGGATAGAACTGGGGACCATGGATCTGGTAGCTTCACAGAGCATAAAAAGGTTGGGAACCACTGTTCTACATAAATATTAATGACTAGATTTTAGTTACCAGGTATACCCCAATCCGGGTTGAAGAGATTATTGTAGTATCCGTTCAACGGATGTAATTCTATATCGTCACTTCTTGTGTAGGCTGCGTTTACAACTGAAAAACAAAAACAAGGTATGAATGTCACGTAGGCTATCTAGGAATATTCGTATCTACGGGGCCATAGTCTAACAATAACCTCGTATACAGATAGAAAAATGAAATGAAATGAATGGAGTTTACGTCCTACTTTTCTGCACCTATATGGGCTAAATGGGACAGGCAAGCGCCACGAAGTTTGCAATGAGGGAAATTTTGCCAGCACAGTGGCATTAGCCTGCTCTTATTTTCGATTTCCAACTGTCGAGGGATCTTTAACGTGCACAGCCAATAGCACATATACATATAGAAGAAAACCTTCCAAGAGTATTTGGCAGAAGTAGAATACCCGATAAAAAATAGTTCATCAGCTCATTCTAGTTAAATAATATAAAATTTGAAAGAAGTGCGCTTTATCCGCAAGCTGCATAAGAGGTTATTGTCAGGCGTAGAGAGAATGGCCGACATATTTACGAATGATCTTGGAATTGAGGTGGAGGGGTTTGTTTTAATGAACGAATTATCTCTTCAATGGGAAAATTGATATTTAAGTCAGAGATGGTGTTTATCACTGAAATCTCAGCGAAAAATGTCAATTTTTTTCGATCATTGCATTTTTACATGTACTTAATCGCTTGAGGATAATAATGTCCATTTAATACACATGTACTTGTGTATATTGCTATATTGTATATCTTAAAAAAATATCCAGTACCCTGTGGTCATGTATTTGATCTCTAAATCATCAAATTCTGTACACTAATCGCTTGAGTATAATATGTCCATTTAATACACATGTACTTGTGTATATTGCTATATTGTATATCTTAAAAAAAAAATATCCAGTAGCCTGTGGTCATGTACTTGATCTCTAAATCATCAAACTTTGTACACAAATTTTTTTTTTTTTTTTTTTTTTTTTTTTTTTTTTTTGGTGTCTATATGTTGTATATTGTATCTATGTTTGTCCCCATGGGCTGGGTGTGAGACAGGACCGTTACCACTCGTGGTATAGGGCCTAATTCTGACCCATGTAAAATAAAGAGTTTATTATTATTATTATTATATTATTACAACAGTTAGATTTCTATTTTAGCTCTCTGTATGACTTTTTTGACTGAAAATTGGATGTCTGGTTGGACTGCAAGATATGCAAAAACTTCGGTAGTTGAAAACGAAAATGTATTCAAAACTACATGTAAATGAATTGATACTTCATAGTGACAAATATTTCGCATAGGAAATAATAACATGAAATAAAAGTATAAAACGAGCACGAAAAATGTTATCGCTGCAGTGAGCCCCCATTAACCTTGAATGTAATAATAGGGCATATGATATTTTGTGTGGTTGTGTGTACAAAAGCTGTGGAATATTCAAATTACTTGCTTTGTGTATTAAATAAGGATTTTATTGTATTCTCATAATATGATATACCTCCGACCGATTAAAATATTTATGTGTACTTTGAATAAATTTAACAAATTCCTTGAGCGTAAATTTCTGTACTGAATTTGAAAGCAAAACAACCAATCACATTACACTCTGATACTACGAAAGGCATTAGATAGAAAGGACAAGGTTACGCCAGAAACTTCTTAAAACGACAGTCACGTAATCAACATTTATCCTGTTTTCAGAAATACACTTCATCCAATCCTGCATAAATCTTAAGGGGTTGCTCAAGCTAAATCGAAACAACTAGGTACCATGATATTGGAAGAAACATTCCTTTTTATAACAACTAAGATTGACAATAATGCTGTCTATCAGCTAGTCCCTGACCAAACCAAACATACTGAGTCGACTTAAAATAATAAGCATTTGTGAATTTGATGTCCCAAACTCCTTCTACTGTGTTATGTGTCAGTACATAAGAATATGTAGATAGTGTCATTTATATGTATGTGTTACATGTGTATGTATTTTTTATCAAGGACGGAAGTTTGAAAGGCATTGTCCTAATTGATTACACTATAAAGTGCCCCATACCCACCCAAATTTGTTTGTCAAACATTTTTGACCATGAAAAACGCCCATACACGATCAAAACAATTTGTGTCAAATATACTTTCTCGAACCATCAAACGAATTTGACCGTGTATGGGGCAGGGGCACTTAAGGAAATTATTATTATATTCCACAATTTTGAAGCAAAATGTGACTTATATTTGTGTTGTGTTATAAACTACACTTATGCCCCAAAACATGACTCACATAGCATAACAATCAGATTTTTTAGTGGTATGTGTCGCGACAACCGAAGGTTTTTTTTAAGGGAGGTAAAATTATATTACATACGCCCAAATGAACCAGTTGTCAGTTCATTCTATAATAAATTATTTCTAGTATACGTATCATATTTGTAGTCGTAGGCGTTACAATATTATGCATAAATCTTATCAGTGTCCGGCTGCTTAGTAAGCTGATATAACATGCATTAAAGGGGAATGTTCAGCATTATCGATTTGAGCCTTGAATATATGTAAATAGCCTCCAGATCCTCATAATCCCCTCAATCAATAAACATCTATCGTTCATTTTCTGTATATGTGTTTTCTATTATAATGTATAGTCTAAAGTACGAGTCGTATTTTTAACTTTCAAACTCTAATTAAGGACACACTGGGATTTGAAGTCTTAAATTTCGAGACAGAGTTGTGAACATTATTATGGATTAGATTCCAGATTCTGAGACAAAAATTTTATTGGTCGAACAGATGGTGAACATATCCCTTTAAAACTGGATCTGATTTGTTTCGTTTCGAACTGCCCGAATTAGAATATGAACATGATAAAGTATAGTGTGTTTTAGCTCCAATAGAAACATAAGAATATTTAAATATTAAAGGTATTATAAAGAGGTTTAAGTGGAATTGCAAGAACCACAGACGTCGGATTGGAAATTGGAGTGAAGCAAATTGATGCTATCAATGTCTTCGATACACATACAAAGTTTAGAAAACCTCTTTACAATCCCTTTAATAAAATGTTACTCGGTTACATATTTAGACCTTGCTTAATTTCTCACTTTATTGCGTGGCCGGGAGCAGGGTGCTCTCTTCCCTGGTGTTTATAAAAATGAAATGAAAATCAACATTTCATATAGGAGAGATATGAAGTGTATGGACTAATGAATGTAGTTATGTTCGATATCATTACTGTCACAAAATCGTTCATGGGGTCAAATTCGTCTTAGGAAATCCGCCTTTGAATTATTACAAAAATTCAACAATAACAGTTTACAGTTAACGAAGTATGATTTGCGATTTATAGAAATGAAATGAGTTTAACGTCCGGCTTTTCTGCACCTGTATGGGCAAATGAGGGTTAACGCCATGCAGTGTGCAATGAGGGAAATTTTGCCAGAACACCAGCATTATCCTATTCTTATTCTTAGTCAATAGAGCTCATCCAACCGTTACCTATATTTAAATGAACCAACTGCATCAGATAAGTCGATTTATCAGCGGTACACTCAAATAATAGGCCTTTAATCGGATCATGAACTTGTATTTGCTTAACAGCTTAATTGCATCACACAATCTGAGACACATGTTAAAAGACAACGTCCAAGTTCCTTCCCCCGACCAAAATACATAGACTATACTCTTTAAATTCAACACTTAAATATAAAGACTTCTCAACAGATGTGTGAAGATATGCTCTTTGTGGCATGGAATCGAAAAAATATAACTCAGAAATGTAACTCGAGCGAGATATGAATCAAATTAAAAATATTATCAACGAAAAAACGTTTATTTGGTTAATTCCGATTATGTTACCTATGCATATACAATGTAGTGCATCTCTGTAGATGTCAGATTTCATCAACCAGCTAGTATACTTCACGTCTCATTTCTATGTTTACGTTTATTTTTGATTCGATAGTATGTGAGCTCATTGTCTTCGGGTGATAACAACCAGTGGAATCTAGTCGAAACGTTGTGATAAATTAATAAAATGATTGTAAATTAATAGCGACCCATATTCTAGCTAGAAACAGATTGGTATGTGATGAGCCCGATGGCAATCTGTGATAATTTAATATATGTATAAACTTACTGATGAGGAATGCTGTGATCCATGTCGACGAAGTTAACATGATGAAAAGCAACTGTTATTATTCCTTTAAAAATAATCCATCCACAATATGGAATCTGGTAATACTGTTATAAGGTCACAATTAGAATCCAATATCCGGCAGTATATAAACGATGCACTGGTACACAATAATAATATATCCTTACAAGTCTTGAATCATAATAGAAATAGATCTACATTCAAACTTATATTTAACTATCTATATACCGGAAGAAAATTGTTCATGATTCAAGTAGAGCGAAGATATTATATTCTTATATGTAAAATTTAAATAGGATATATGTATATTATAGCCCCGATTTTATTCGTAGAAAATGCACTACACTTATGCATGAATAATATTTTTGGTGATATACGATATGTTGAAATTTGGTTAATTTTCTTCAGCACTTCCTTCTTTCATATTCAACCCTATGAATAATAAATCAAGTTTGATCAATTTTGATCACTATAGAACTAAATCATTGTAGGCAGGGTGGTTAGAAAATAAGGAAAGTTCTTTATCACAAATTCAATTAATGTCTGTAGAGGAAATGTCTCATATCAATCACGAAAAAAGCTAATAAACTAATTGAAAGAGTAAAATACAAATTAAATCTAGGACACATTGAAATCAAGGCACGATTTGTAAATCAATTTTTCTTGTAATTAGGACGAAAATGTGAAAGAATACTCTTTTTGCCACCTTTCACAGTTATCTGATTTTCAGTTGCTTCCGAATCCAGCTTGCTAAAATATGATCACCTTCAAAAACACAATCCCTTTAAGTTGCTTTCTAGTGTCTCAAATATTTAACATAAATAATCCGCGTTAGGGAAAATACAGAAAAGATGGAATTCACATCGTATCTCCGTCTCCTATTCAATTAATTAAGTTTATTCCAACTTTTTAAAGTTTATCTTTCATGACTTATCTGGCTGTTCACTTGCTCTTGGCCTACAGAGATATTACAAATAAAGACATTAGTAAGACATGTTTATATAACTGTTATCCGGAAGGTACTCATCACTGATTCAGAACAGGGAAATCCTGATTGTCTCGAGTGTGTGAACAATTAAAGCTGTTTATCTTAACTTTGATCTTTATCCTAAAAGTTAAGCGCATGATAAGATATCAATTGTATACTTCCGGAATATATTATGTCAGAAAATCCTGAATTTCAGATGATACTGGCTCTTCTTTTTTGATATAATACCATTTGATGTAATGACACTTAAAGGGGCACAGGCTTCATTTTCGCGGGTCGATTTGGATAAGTCTCAGATTTTTTTAACTCAGCAATTTAGTACTGGTTATCACAACTCACCATTGAAATTTGAGCCTTCAAATCCATGTGTATCCATAGTTATTAGCATTTGAAAGTTATAATGCCCTACTACACATTAGCAATACTATGCAATATATAGGAAAGTCATCTATAGAAATAGAAGGAGAAATGTCTAATTTAAGGTATATTTGAAGGAAATGCGCAAATTTCGTGCATTTCTAGTGCTTCTGAAGGATACTTAAGTATATTCAAGACCCAAATCAACCAATGAAGACTGGTCCCCTTTAAAGGGATTGTAAAGAGGTTTTCTAAACTTTGTATGTGTATCGGGGACAATGATAGCATCAATAAGGTAGATTTGAACCCACAGCACCAACAGATGGCAGTTGATCTCGCTATAGGGCTACTCCAATACCTCGATAACATCGATCGAACCTAGTGATAGAGGTATGAGTACAGACGACACTCGCTCTCCAGGTCTGTAGAAAACAATTTTATATTATAGGGGGTGCAATTGTGCAAAAATCATGAACCTGACCAAAATGTGGGGTGATTGATATCCAGCGGCACATGCCACCACTCCCATGACAAAAATATAATGTGGGATAATATTGTGCTCTCCTATAGATTCACAAATAAAAAAAATATTTGCCTGTCCTATGGGCCTGCTCTGTTGTATGATGTTTGTCATTTGTGGCAAATAAGATATAGTCTTGAAGCACTAGAAAAATTTAGAATATTATTCGTTTGTCGTTGGCGGTAACATTGTGCAGAAACTGTCCTTAAAATCAGGCAAATGTAAATATACTTGTATTATATATTACAATGAAACTGGTGTTTAACACTGTGCGAAATGTCTCTAAAATCCGGATGTATTTCTCAAAAGTTCTTGGGAAATAAAGTATTGATATGTCATAGTGAACTAAACAAATTAAACACTGGGAGAATCACTACTGATCTGTAAGCATTTGAAGGGTTACAATCTTCAAAATGTTTTATTCTCAGTTCAATATCTCGATCTGGAATGAAATACTACGCCTTGTTCTTTACCAACTGAAAACAAAACAGGTGTAAAGGCCCTTCTCATCATACACGGTTCTAAATTGGGACAAGGGACAGTTTTCAATTTCAATCAACGATTTGTTACATACCGGTTGCTGTTCAGTCTGTATAATATGACCCATACTCAGCCACCCCAACTTATAATTCCAACCAAAATTTGAACAACTGAAGTGAACGTTCAAGTGACCGCAGGCGATCAGAAATTAGAAAATTGTATCCTGCGCACTGTGTAGAATATATCAAATATTATTATGATAGAAATTTCCACACGACTCACTGTGCCGAATTGTCAGATCAAGTACCAGAGTGGTATCAGGTGTTCAAGAAGGGTGTGTATATGCTCCGCCAGCGACATCCGTCACAGTTCTTATTTTAGTTAATGAAATGAAATGAATGAAGTTCTACAACCCACTTTTCTGCACCTGTATGTTCTAATTGAGGACGTACAAACGTCATGCAGTGTGCACTGAGGGAAAGTTAGCCAGGACAGCGGCATCAGTCTGCTCTTATTTTCGATTTCCAACTTTCGAGGGATCTTTAACCTGCACAGCCACACAGGACCTCGGTTTATTGTCCCATCAGAACGACTAGACGCCTTTTCCATGTCAGCCCCTCCGACCTGCATCACTGACAGGGGGAAACCGGGTTAAAAAATCCGAAGGTATCATCTCTAATTTTAGTAGCAATCCATGTCGATATGATGTCGGATTATATTCTATGTTTATTTTGTAATTATAGTAAGTAAATATAAGTTAAGAAGGTTTATATTGTGATTAAACTTCCTTCTTCCAGTTTTAACTGCTCGTATTGTCCCCGACACCATCTTTATCCTTTCTCCTTTAGTAAGGTCAGAGTTCACATTCTTTATAACATTGGTTTTATCTTATTTTTTATCAAGACACTTATACACGGTTACTAATCATAAAGGCATGTTTTAGAATATATCTATATAAGTTCAATTGAACTTCCTGAATAACTCATTCGGTTTGTGTCATTCTGAAATATTTTGAATGGTCCAGGATATGACTTTTTCCTTTATGTGATTCGCTTTCAAAATATCCAAGGAACGTATTTTTATAAATGTAATCAAATGTATATACTGACACAAAGAAAGCATATCAAAGAAAACCTTTGACTCCTTTAAATCTCAAGCAATAACTTGTCATAGAAATTGCAAGTATAAACTTAGCAACTCTTGATACAATTGAGGGGATTGAGGTAGGCGTAAAGATTGTAACATTACGGTTAAGCAATGTTACGAAAGCACAGGCACAGGCATGTGGGCTTAGGTTATCATAATATGAAAGGTCTTTAAAAATGTATACTTCGTGAGAAATAAATTCAAATTGATAATAAAATGCATAATTATTAAAACATAGTAAAAGAAGTATTAAATACATAAGAATTATCCATGTGTAATATTACAATCACATGGCAAACATGAGGCTAAATGCAGTAAGTAATAAAGCTCGCCTCAGACTACGCCATTTTTTTTGCAGAGGTAGAATCGGCTTTATGGAAACTGCCGAATGGGTTTAAACATTTACTCCCTGATGTCGTATACACATGTACATAAATGTAAAATCACTTGTCTTAATTGATGGTCCACATTTTTCTTGTCTCATACACATTTTAAGAAAAATACTGGGAAAATCCATTGTGCTTTAAATGTCTTAAAAGATTTAGAAAAAGATTAAAAAATGTCCTAAAAATTTCAAAACAATTTATCTCTGAAATACCTCATTAGCGAAAATGATGCGAAGAATGACCATTTGGCACTAGGCTAGGTTCTTCAAGAAGAATTCGACTGCTCGATTTAAAGCCTTTTCAGTCACTTCCGCGTTATAATTTTCCCCGGACACGTTAGTGAAAGCATGCTCTGCCGGGTAACCAAAAAATTCATATTTTACTCCGTCAGCGTCCAGTTTCTTTTGTAGTTTGATCTGATCTTCTTTAGATGAAAATCCAATGTGTGCATCATAATCACCAAAATGGCACTGTAGAGGAATCTTAATCTTCGACATATCAGCAAGTTCGGCGGCTGGGATACCATAAAATGGTGCAGCGGCGCTAATTTCGGGTATTATTGCCGCTGCAAATGACAACGCGCCGCCCATACAGAATCCAATTACGCCCACTTTAGAGCAGCCATTACAAAGGAGGTATTTGGCACTACTTTGTATATCCTGTACAGCGCCTTGCCAGTCCAGTGAAGCCATCAAATGTCCAGCTTGTTCATTATTAGTGGCAACCTCTCCTCGGTATAAATCGGGGACTATAGTGGTAAAATTGCCTCGTTTTGATATATCTAGAGCTACATCTTGTATCTGTTGATTTAATCCCCACCATTCCTGTACCACAATCACGCCCTTTTCACATATTTTAGGGTCATTAAACAACATGGCGGGTAGTTGACCCTTGCTATTCTTAGAATCTATGTATATTTTCGACATGATGAAGATTTCCTGAAAGTATATAAAGGGAGATTATTCAATCTAACAAAATGATGAAACAAAACTGACTGAACAATATAATATACTGCCACAGATCACTGGAAGTAGTTTTCCCGATAAAAATACAATATACAAGTATTTTGATTATTGGTTGGAAAGCAGAGTGCAATACTGACACTTTAGAACGCCTTTATTATGCTTTCGAGTTGAAGATCGCAATGAGGCAGCGTTCTATTCTGAAGTAATGTGCTTTTGAAATGCCATCAGTAAGGATAAGGATAAGGTATCCTCTTTTGACGAATCATCTACCAAACAACTGTTACTGCTCTCGCTTTTGCCTTCTTTGGTTGGGACAGTACAGATTTGTATTGACTTTAACTGTGGTCTGAGTTTATATGGGTAGCCCCTCTTTATATACTATTTCTAGTCGCTATTAATAGTTTCAGGAATATCGATTTTTCTTCAGCAGCTGACCTATTCGTACTGAATATTTTATGGCAACCTAGAAATTTCTCATCAATTAGATACATAGATAAATGTATAATATTACATAAGACATATTGAAAACGTCTGTCTTTAAATCAATGTAAACTAATAATGCTATAATAATCATACAATGTCTCATACAAGCCGAATACTCTCATGATATTTTACTGTTTATCTGAGTATAAAGAGAGATGCTATTGAATCTAGATTTCAATGATTGTGTTGTGGTATTTGATATTAAACAAGTATTAATAAAGATTAATTACATTATACATAATTAAATATGATACATTGATTAATTGAAACAATAAGAATACCTGTTATAGACTGTAGAAATCCAAACCAACAAGTTACAATGAATAGTTCTAGTTGTAAGTCTGTAGAAATCGATTTCTCCGCCTATTAGAGTTTGTAACGTAATACTTGATTGGCTGACAAATTGCCTGATGGTACCGTCAATTTGGTTCCAGAGACAGCACAGTATTCGGGCAAGATATATATAAATAGAAAAAATTGATTTTAGCTTGAATTAATTATCTTTAATCTGCATTTATTTTTTATAATATTATCTATGTATTGAACAATATTTGAAATGTTTTAAAAATGCCAATTGAAAAAGTTACATGGTCAATAACTTACACGTAAATGCTGTCCTGAATGACTTTAAAGGCAAGAATTGTGTCTTCGAAACCAAGTTGCAAAAAATTTTCTTAGAAACATAATCCCTGAAACCTTCCTTAATACTAGTTCCTATACCGTTTTCCTTTATCAGGAATTTTGTATGGATATAATGCCGTAATTTTTGTCCAGGAGAGGCTTCTCACCGAGAATTCGGTTCAGATAGGCAACAGATGGAAGGAAGTCAACTCTGATTCACCCGCCAATAATATAACACTACTTAATTAAGATTTTAATTTTTTTTTTCCATCTAATTGATATAATCTTGAAATTTTCGATGTCTGTGATTTTTCTTGGATTTTGATATTGCTTTCTTTCTTATTACCTTAGATGGTTTCTCAGCCATTTAGTTCTGTCCTAATTGATCTTTAAGTAATTTAATTTCTAGGTGTAATTTCTGTTTTTCTAACTCTGACCTCTCTAACATAATACTTGATTGGCTGACAAATGGTGCCATATAAGTGATGAAGATGATTGACGGTGATCGCAGTTACCTTCTATAATGCATCCTGAGCTACGTACTCGCCATACTAAAGACTATCGTCATATCTTTCAAATTTTTGAGAGGACAAGATATTGGTCAGGCTTTCATGTGACATATTGGGAAGTTTTCAAATTTCAATTTCTCGAAAAAGGTTAAAGAATATTGAATTTTGTGATGTAATAATGTACAAGCATGGCAAATGAATAAGTGGATTGAGTTTCCTACATTTTACATTTATCAAATTTTGACAGATCTCTCTCTCGTCGTGATGAATTTGATGATTTTTACAAAAATCGTGTTCATTTTTAGAGGTGATATCGCTTACATGTGCACGAATTTCAGTCTATAGCTCTTTTAAGTCAGCTCTTTTGACCATAAATATGATATGATAGCAATAAATCTTGACTCCAATGGTATCAATCAAGCGTCTGAAGTACTGGACCCCTACTTCCTTCGTGATTGGATGCAATCTTAGTAATTGTATGTCTACAATAGTGTATAACTTTTAATCAACCTGTAGACTGTGCATCTTGTGGTTATGTACTTGATCACAGAATCTTATTCGTATCTTTCTTAAATATATATATTGTTCATTGTTTGTCTTTGTCTCCATGGGCTGGGTGTGAGACAGGACCGTATCACTCGTGGTATTCGGCCTAATTCTGACCCATGTAAAATAAAAAGTGTATTATTATTATTTATTCATACAAGAATAACTGTAAGATGATTTATATAAATTAATCTCAATAAAACACATATTTTTAAAGTTATTTTTTGACGTTCTTCAGGGTATAGGGCCTTAATATTAAAATTATAGATGACGTCGGAATCAACCAAGTTAAAAGGTTAAAAATAAGAACAAAACAATGTATACCCCTTCTGAAAGTCCTCGAAACTTATCGACTTATCCTCGAAAAGACTGGATGTACCAGTGATGAGAACGTCTGACACAAAGGCTAATTTCTCAAAAGTCTAGTCTGCTTCTATCTTATATTTCAAATCATATTCGACACCGTGCTGTTACAGGAATCGTATTTATTCCTAGCTAGAGAGAGATTCGAAGCCAAGTGTGCGACATACAAGTTAATCGTTACCTCGCATTCTAAACTTGGCAACTGCGCTGTCATCTCAATATAGCATTTCGGAATGGCGGTTAATTGTGCCAGAGAGTTTTTCTGACTCTAATAACGATGTAGTGTAAATAGCAGAATATACAGAGATAAGCCATATGTTGTTGAAGACAAATTCCTGATATGATGGAATACTCATCAGTATATTTCGTCTATAGACTTTCAGGTGAGATGGAACTATAGTATATTAGTACAATCGGGTAAGAATTGTTTCTTTCTTCCATATTATATACCTTTCTAACAAAAACTACATTTTCTTTAGAATTGCTTGTTATCATAACTCAATTAGCCTTAACTCGTTCAAGAATATTTACTTAGTTTTTTCTCCAACACATCAGCTGTAGCATTATAAACAATGTCGAACTGTTATATTATTATTTTCATCTGTTTGCTTTCTCGACCTAGCATAATAATATATCAGTTTATAAAAGAATCCCCCTTTCAATGACTGATTAAAACTGGTTTTTTTTTTAAAGTATACTTATATTAAAATGTTGGTATCATAAGTAGAAAAGTATCTTTTAATGAAATATTTTATTTTAAATTTTACCCCGATATATTGGTGTAAAACTGGTTCATATTATTTAGATTCCCTTTTCCACTTTTCCAGAGGTCTATTTCATCCATAATCGATTAAAAAAAAACTTTCCTCTTCTCAAATTGATGTTTTCGTTTTGGGGTCTTGTCTTGTATTGGGAGTTATAGAAGATACTCTCCTATAGAAGCCCTGGCCGAGGTCACAAGAAGAGAGCATACATTTCAATTATCAATTCAAATAATAATGATTAGAATATAGTACAATTTACATTACAGAGTTTGTCTTGTGTAACATTACTTTGTTTTGAATTTAATTAAACAATTCCTATATGACTCATAAGAAAACTTATTATAAAAAAACAAGCATGTGAAATAATCTAATTTAACATCTTATTTCATGTTTTATATACAATCCCCAACACCTGGGAAACGTCTTAAAACATGGTAAACAAATTAGAAATTACTGTTAATGGGGTGATAAATGAGATTTCAGTCCTTTATAGATTGTTTTAATATTTGATATCTGCGTTCGATGAATGTGTGGTCACTCTTATATTGCCTCGTCCCATTAGGGGCGGACTGGGGCCGTGACGCGGCCATGGCTTTTTTCCAGTGACCGGCCCACTTAGGTGTGTCTTAAGAGGTCTTCCCCCAGAAAATTTTGAAAAGTGACTGCCATAAACGTGATTTCCGAGTGCCTCCAGCTCTCAAAACTAGTTGGCCAGAAAATGGAAATGCATTACCGAAATTTAGCCAATAGTTTTTTGTTTTTTTTTTGTCATTTTTCACAAACCGGCCCTCTGAACACCGGCCCGCATGGCTTTAGCCATGTAGCCATGCGGCCCAGTCCGCCCCTGCGTCTCGAAAATCACGTCGATAACTGCGTAGGGCTAGTTATATCTGACGAGAAATTCCATTCGGATATTTTGGCAGTTTTTGCATATGTATTCTTATGAGTAATGGGTGTAAGAAAGAAACCAAGTACTAACGATCCGAACCGCAATACGAAACTCGAAATCCAAAAAGACGTTTTGACGAAATATAGGTAACAGCTTATGAACTTTTCAAAAGATCCAATATTCTCAAACGATAAATAAGATAAGATAAATATAAAGAGAACATGAGTTCTGTATCACTCTTTATATCCCCTAGTTTTAAGTTTTAACCGATGTATCTATTAAATTATTTTAAATATTGTTTTAGCTAGACTAGAATTTGAGGATATTATAACCCATCACTCAAAGAGATCTCAATTGACTAGCCCGTTCCAGTCATAGGACACTTTTACCATTGAAGACCTTGACAAACTCGTAATTGAATTGTAACCCTATCCTGTGATCATATACTATATAATTCACACTTGAAGTGAATCCTAAACATTATTATTATGTTATTAACAGTATACCACCTCCCTAAATAGTTGGCTGAGTGTTAATATAACTCTTTTATCTTTTTCTTCACGCCATTGTCTTAGACAGTGTTGGCGGTTCTGTAGTCTACCCAGGAATAGTGCCAAGAATGTATCAACGTGTTAATTTCTGTGTACTTTATGACAAATGAGGAAAATGAACTTCTTGCCTTCTTATTCCTGAAAGTTAATTATGATCGAGAATAACTAGTGCAACTTCCCAGTTTCCATAACCCATACCTGTTTATAGAATTGCATTATTTAAAATAGTCAAACAGCCAATTGTATGGAAGGGCAAACCAGTCATAATTCAATTCAATGCACATTTGTCTATGTCAATTGTAACATGTTCAATGACAAATGTTTCAAGTGAAAATTTCATTTACGAAACAAACTTTAAGCAAACATTGTCTAAGTTATAGACACTATAACACATGTTATTTCTCAAAAGACAATAGTTACATGCAATTTCTCTGATAAAATGATCAAAATACTTAAGTCTTATGAGAAAACTCAAAATGCAGTGATGAAACCTAAAAGAAATTACAATTCTCATTTCAACTTTGTTTAAGCTACTTATACATTTTGAAAAAGACGAAAGACAAATGACACGAAACGTCTGTCATTTTACACATGTTTTTTAACAAATGTACGATGCATCTTCTCTTTTGTCATTTCACTTTTGTCATATCCTTTTTTTACGACCAACACGTGACAATCACGTGATTTGATATAATAAAAAATGTTATGAAGTTAGCATACAGATTCAAGTCAGGTCTATTAGTCTCAGCATAAATTTTCGCGACAAATCGACCCAATAAAAAATGTAAATTATTTTAACTTAAAGAGGAATGTTCAGTATTTTCGATGGTCGATTTGAGCCTTGAATATATGTAAATAGCCTCCAGAAGTAGCCTACTAGAACTGCACAATCCCTACCACCCTTATTATAATCTTGCCAGCCCCTCCCCCCCCCCCCCCCCCCCCTAAAAAAAATGTCAATTGTGATGCATTAATTCATTTTCAGTTAAGGGGAGTCTTCTTTATAAAACAAATAATTATGAGCGCTAAATTCGACGTTATCAGCAAATAATGTATATACGGGCATCTTATTTTCAAAATTTTATAGGGACAAATAATTTTAAATTAGCTGGGAAATGTCAGAAAATTGTTTCCAGGCATTTAACTCTCAAAATTTTCTAGACGAGATATCGAAGATCCTACACAAATAATCTTAAACCTTAAATTCCATGGGAACTTCTAAAAATATTCTTGGCCATGCAGTCCTTACGTAAATAAACCTTAAGTTCGTTAGGGCATTTGTGGGCATCTATTTCTTAAAATGTCTAGGCTAGGTCCCTCAAACCTTATACAAAATCTATGATCTTGAACTTTAATTTTGGTGGAATATGTCAGAAAGTTGCGTTTACAGGCATCAAATTCTCAAAGATTTCTCCTGATGGCCCTGAAAACTCGATACAAATATACCGTATATTTGTCAGAAAATGTCAGGAAATAGCGTTTACAGACGTTTAGTTCTCAAAATTTTCTAGGCTAGATCCCTCAGACACTATACAAATAATCTTCAACCTCAAATTAGCTGTGAAATGTCAGGAAAGTCCCATTTCATGTGGGCGTATAAAAAAAAGTATGTGGCTTAATGGGCCACCGTATAAAGAGTAGGCGAGGTAGCCTTATAGGTATTTGCGAAATTGAAAGAACACTTATTTCATCATTTCTCATAAAACATTCAAGTTATTTTAGCATTATTTAAGTTAGAGTAATTTACAATTTTTATTGGGTCGATTTGTCGCGAAAATTTATGCGGAGACCAATAGACCTAAACCTGTGTGCTAGTTGAATCTGTATGCTAACTTCAAAACATTTTTTATTATCAACTCACGTGATTGTCACGTGCTGGTCGTAAAAAAAGATATGACAAAAGCGAAATGACAAAAGTGAAATGACTAAAGAGAAGATGCATCGTACATTTGTTAAAAAACATATGTAAAATGACAGACGTTTCGTGTCATTTGTCTTTCGTCTTTTTCAAAATGTATAAGTAGCTTAAACAAAGTTGAAATGAGAATTGTAATTTCTTTTAGGTTTCATCACTGCATTTTGAGTTTTCTCATAAGACTTAAGTATTTTGATCATTTTGTCAGAGAAATTGCATGTAACTATTGTCTTTTGAGAAATAACATGTGTTATAGTGTCTATAACTTAGACAATGTTTGCTTAAAGTTTGTTTCGTAAATGAAATTTTCACTTGAAACATTTGTCATTGAACATGTTACAATTGACATAGACAAATGTGCATTGAATTTAATTATGACTGGTTTGCCCTTCCATACAATTGATTGGTAATTCTCAATATCCAACACAGGTCCAACACAGATATTAAGATTCATGTTTTTCTCTGTCTTATTGTCCGTCACCAGGCTTTATATAAATCTTCCTAAATTAATATATAACATACTATTATTATATTTCTAGAAAAACGAATTTCGGACTGTAGCATACAATAAATACGTATTATTTAAAGACTATGGTAAATTGAATACTGTTTATCTTATTGATCTAATATTTCTACATGTTGTTATTTTTACAGTAAGATAAGGGTGGGGTGAAATGGAGTATGTGGCACCCTGGGTCATATGATTCATCAGTTTGAATTACTTATCTGTTAAATACAACTCTGGATATTGCGTTGCACTTTTTCACAATGTTCTAAACTTATTAGGAGCACTTTGACGCTTCTATCTGCGGTTTTGAGCAATGAATCAGGGACGAATTAAAGATATAAATTGTAAATTGTAAAAACCTCAAGTTATCCTTTAGTTTGCCACCAATTCGTATTAAAATAGGCCTACTCTCAGGTGTATATCAAATTACATTTCATCTCATCATAGTTTGAGGTATGAAAAAAATAGATTGTTCTTAAAATAATATATAGAAGCACTTCTACTGGTATTTCCGCACCTCTAAACTACACAGTCGTCATTGCAAAACTTACAACAATAAATGGCAATCTTATCCCAAATAAAAAATGTCAGTTGTTCGTAGGATTTTATTGTCTAATCGTATATCGGATTTTGAATTTTTGGAAATGACACCGAGAGTTGGAAATATGGAGTATCATTTCGATGAAGAAAATATTTAGATGACATTAAGGTCATGGTTCCTAATTTCAGCCAAATAAAAAGGCGATAACGTTTGAACTTGTGCACGTTTTTCTTGTACTAGACTAGTTCAGGTGAAATTAAGAAACACGCCTGTATCTAGCTGTTAACATGATTAATCTTTGATGATAAAAAAGACTATAGCCGGCTTCATCAAATTACATACTGGTAATGGTATACATTAAAACACATTCTGTTGATATCTTCCCTGGGTTAGATACATCGGATCTCGGTATCAACGGTCGGCCATTAGTGTCTACATATCTATTCTTGTACTCGCTGGCTAGAATTTTTGATATTTTTAATACTTGCTAGGCTAGGGTCTTTGTTTTAAACCCACTATTCATTTTTGATAGAATGAGACCGTGGTCTTCAAGACTGTTCAGTTGGGTCATGCCACCGTCATAGTCAAAGGTAGGTTCTCCATTGAGCATCTTCATCAAGTCATCTTCATTAGTCCAATCAAAAGCAGAGAAACACGATTTTAAACTTCATACCAATCCAGTTAATTTTATATTTACCTGTAGTTTACCTCGGTATTATTGTTGTAATAGGTAACTCTTTCTTTATCGAGTTGCCTCCCATCAACCAAAGCGTTTGTAGATCACAAAATATATTGGTGGACAGAATTTGTTTTGTTGCTCTCATGATTACTTAATGTTACTGTAAAGATAATAAGAAAAATATTCGTTGTGTAAAACTGTGACTTCAGTCACAAACAAATATTTGTAAAGTCAGTCTGATAACAAAGATATGAAGCACATTTTCCATTTAATTTTAACAATACTATTGAATTGAAATTCAGCCTATTTTCTGTCATTTCCAGTGCGCGAAAAAGCAAAATTACGCCTTGCAATGAATTAGTCGCGAAGAGTGGGTTTGTAAATTTGTAACCATACTCACCGTCTATTTTTAAGGATGACATTACAATACGAGTGCACTAACAAGTTCAACTAAAACCTGCCAAATATCAAGGGTGTGTTGTTATAGTGTAGGCGATACTTTATTTACATGTCATCAGATCAACTTGCACTCGTCAAATTACATGTTTCTATTGATATTTCTTCTTTTAGTCAACTTAAAATTAGTCTAAGAAGACTTAAAGGTTTTCAACTTAGGGGACATGTCCCAGACTGGGGACATTTGGATATTCTCCAGGGGACACAAACTGATCTATAGGTTCTAAAAAATATGTTATATTTTGTATTACATGTATCTTGTTTTCGATGCCTTCTGTGAATAATTCGGGGTACACGGTCATTTTCTTGTGCATTTTCGGGGACATTTGAAAAAAAAAACAGTTGAAAACCCAAGACTTAAAGTATTAAATAAGTCGATTCGGGTCTTCAATAGATGTTAATGTACTTCAAAAGTACTATAGAACTGCACGACGAAAATCAGATAAATCCCTTTTAAATTCTCCACATGCATTTCAAATGTATTTTTTTTAATACAGTGTGCTAAAATGCATGTAATGTAATAATGTGCTCTGTACTGTATACAGTGGTGAATTTACTGTATGTGATCATCCTAAGGCTTGTTTCTCTTTAAAGATATATGTTTGACAAATAACATTTTAGTTTCAGAACCTGTTATTTTTGGGTAATCAAATCTGTAATAATGTTCACAACTCTCCCTCGAAATTAAAGTAAAATCCCTGTGTATCCATTATTATAAGCGTTTACAATTAAAAATATGACGCATTTGTTTGACGCATTATATAGAAATGCTCAGGGTAGATTATAATCAAGGCCCATATCGACCCTCGAAAATGCTGAACATTCCCCTTTAATTTAGAGAATTTGAAACACGAGTAGTCTAATCTCTGACTGTTTGTTGTTGA
Organism: Lottia scabra; assembly: GCA_029955415.1. NCBI lineage: Eukaryota > Metazoa > Mollusca > Gastropoda > Lottiidae > Lottia > Lottia scabra. The sequence continues at coordinate 12,230,510 of JARJEI010000009.1, forward strand.
TGTCAATGTTTTCATCATATTCTACCAGGTAAATAAACTTTATTTAATTCGCTTTGTGATGTGTTATGTTTGTTTGCAGATTTCATCGTGAAAATTTTAAGCTTGCAATACGAACTGACAAAATAGTGTTTGATAATGTCATCAAAAGCAATTGACAAGAATAAACTTTATTTCTCAGTTAAAGGGCTATGTTCACTAACTGTTCGACCAATAAATGTTTAGTTTCAGAACCAGGACTTTGTTAGCTTATCTGATCTGTAATAATGTTCCCAACTCTCCCTCAAAATTTTAGCCTTCAAATCACCCTGTATCCATAAATATCAGCGTTTGAATGTCACAAATACGACTCGCCGTTTAGTAAGACTATGACTTTCATAAAAAACACATATACAGAAGATGAAAGATAACTGTTAAGGTACAGGTATAATTGAAGGTATTGTGCGATTTTTGGGCAGTTCCAGTAAATCTGAAGGCTATTTACATAAATTCAAGGCACAAATCGATCCTCGAAAATGCTGAACATTCCCCTTTAAGTAATTGTGGCAAACCAATTTTGAAATTCTCTCAATGATTAAAATACTTTCAAGAATTACAAATATTACACATCAGTAATGATATGATGTTTCTGCCATTCTCCTACGATAGGTTATAAATGTATACTGAAACCTAAAACGTTTCCAAATAATTTCATATCGATTCGACTGTTATATTAAAGAAGATCGGACCAACTATCTATCTAAAAAACCGACAGACAAGATCTTCTATGAAGGAAATGAGGCACTCCTCACTGACGTGTTGTTAAACCTCCTTCGAACAATCCTATATTCCTATGTATCGGACAGACTGTGACGAAATATGAGTTCCACTATTATAACTGTTCCAAAGGACATTTGTTATGTAATATGTGTTCCATTTGGAACTTTTATTATATAACACTAGACCTAACCCTAACCCATTGTAATGTTACAATCTACAATTCCTAACCCAGATATTATATGATAAGAGTTCCTGAGATCATTTATTATAATAATCTTTGTTCCATGAGGAATATTTATTATGAGGAACAAATATACAGTCACAAGACACTGCAGTTTGGAATCGGAGATCGAAGGCATGAGATAATGCAATGTTCTGACTCAATACAACAGCATACCAAACATATATTTTATATCTATCGAAAAGTGAATATTAATCTCTATATTTCAGTTTACGAATTCGTTCAACTTAAAAATAAAACATAACTTATCACTTGAAGTTTCATTCAAATTGACTATGTAAATATTGGAGGGCACAGTGTGCATTGGTAATATATTCAATGCTTGAGAAGACAGGATCCTTATGTAAACATAGAGCCTTTATCAAGTTTATTAAAGTACAATTTTAAATTAAAGAAACTTATATAGGACATTATAAAATATTTAGAAAATAAAGTTTCAGTATGGGGTTTTATTTTTTATTTTTAGTACTAGGTTTAAATTAGCCACCAGGTCTCTTGATACTGTATGAATTGAAAATTAAAAAATCCTCAAAATTCGGATTTGAACCCGGAAATTTGAATTTAATGCATTTTTTTTAGAAATACAAACAAAGGTAGTCCAAAAATGGCTAACAATATGAGAAACGTAACGTTTCATGAGGATTACATTTTTGTGGTTTTCATAATCGCATTATAAACTGAACTGTTAAAAGATAAATAAAGTTTGTTGTTTGAGTTGATGGCAGTTGAAAGAAGAGAATCATAACACGAATATAACAAGGTGTGTACAGTGTTTTCCTTATGTTCATCAAGCTTTGTTTGTACAATATTGTAATTGTCGAAATTTGAACTATTTTCAGGATGTTCGATGCCACCAGTTTTGGAAGTCTACAAGATGTTAAAGTTCTATTCGAAAAGTTAACGAAAATTTGGATGTGTTAATTCTTGTTACCTAACCATTAGTTTTCTGTGTATGGGTGGACAAGGACAAGAAGGGTTTCTTCCTGATACAGGATACCTACTTTGGGACATTATTTCGATACCAGATTATCTTTGCGTGCCGGGTCTTTTCCTACAGATTATATAGTAGTATTTCAACCATGTCAACTGGGACTTTTTGTAAATAGACAACTAGTATTTTGTTTATCAGATAGTTAATGAATATCATTTTACAGTAATATAACAATAAGTTCAAACTATTCCTTAGTGTTTATTTCTAGCGTGCACATAGTTTTTGTCAATCTATTCATGCATAAATACTGAAACCGAATTAACATTCTGTGTTTTTAAATGTTCTATAACTTGTTAAGGTTAGACATTTTTCGAACGAAACTTTCACCTTTGATGCAACAGAAAATTGCATAAATGCAATAGTTTAATTTACATTCCCATAGTAAATAGTGTACACAGCCATTGATATAAAGAAGTACATGTATTTGCTTAACACATTACTGCGGAAGATTGTCGTCAAATATGGTTTAATGTGCATTTTAAAGAAACATAGTCATCTTTGTTTTCGTTTATCAGCTGATATATCTCAATTTCAAATATTTCACGAGATGTAAACGAGTATTTTGGACTGTGATTTGAAAATTTTATATTTTGTTGAACGTGTTGTATCAGGGTGACGGATATAACTCAATTCAATTCAAGGTTTTATGTACCTTTGATGCATACAAATATCTAGATGCATAAATAGTATAGTAGGTTTAATTTGATAATTATGCATTCTAAATCTACAGTGTTCGATGGATCATGACAGACTTAAGCGACATAGTGTGAAATTAAAGGCAATTTTCGCTAACATAGAGTGAAATAATTCCAAGAAAGATTTAACGATAGTGTTGGATCCTAGTGAATATTATGTTATACAAACAATGCACGCCCCTGTGATGCTCTATTTCCTATGATATTTTGAAGCAAAACTAAGAAATGATATCAGTATATTTTGTGACATAAGATATTATGCAATTATTTGGAAAGTGAATTGTGCAGTTTGTTGTGAATAAAATACTGTTTGAAAATGGATTACAAGGCGAAAGGAATGAAGGCGTATTTATCCGCTGTAGAGAAGAACAAGACACCTGTCATCACTACCACCACGTCTATAAAAAACCGTAAAAAGAAGGTAAGTGTGAATTTTTGTTATCTTGGTGCTTAGTGGTCCTATTTTAACCTTTTTATTTGAATGTAGAGACAGTATGGGTGGCTGGCGTTCATTTTTTCACTCCTTTACATTGGCTCTTATTGCAACTAATATGGAATTTCTTCAATCGGCAATCCTCGGCAGTTTTCGTAAACCATAATCTGTCTCGGTAATGAATGGTGTTTTTCGTTGTGTTTTCATGCGCGAGACTTTTTACTTTGACGCTTTACTTCTTGCTTGTAACGTCTCGACAAAATATAGTTCATAGCAATATAATTTATGGGGAAATATTCTGACACATGCTCGTGCATTTGATGCTACAACGTGACTATCTGTTCACCAATTACGCATTTTATTATTAGTTTGAATACATATCTATTTGTTTTCATGTTCTTTGTTTACAAATACTTGTAGCCTCGAATGACCAGCCTCTGATGTTTGAACTACCAGAAGCACGAGATTACGTGACAACTTTGATGTAGTCCGGTCAAATGGCCGCTGTTCATTACCGTGATATGTTGCAGAGCGCTAGCGTAACTTTCACGGATACCGTTTGGAATTTCTTAAACCAATCTAGGCTTAATTAAGGGCCAGATACAAGGTTACATATCTTCAACGGGTTCCGTTATTCTCTGTCAAAAGGAATATACATTTGTATTTTGATTAGGGGAATATGTTGTTTCATAAGCTTACTGTACTCAATTTCAATTTCCAACCGTGGATGGATCGTTCACATTAGGACATTTTTATTTTCACCGTGATAATATCACAGCCTATAACGACGGAAAATGACTGAGGGAGATGAAGACGAAGATAGGCAGCTAGCCAACATGGTGACCTTGAATTTAACATCCAAATTGACTTTCAATTCAACATCTTCTCTTTAAAATCTATCAACTATAACGACATACAAAATTATCTTGCTATCTTTTTCAATATTCATAAAGTGTCCTCGACCTGTTCAAGGTAAACATTTCCCTATTATTATTCATTATTTGTATTGATATCATATTGCTGCAGTTTATAAATATTAACATCAGTGACAGATAGACTTCGCTTTTTCTTGACCTGACAAGTGATAGGAACCTGTGCAGTTTGCTTTAAATACTAGAACTAGACGGTCTTAGTTCCATATTTTGAATCAAAATTAAATATGCCATTAGTGTTCAATACTAGTTTGATCTTTTTTAAAATGATCATGTTGAAAAATTCACGTAGTAAAAAACCAGTAGATAAGAAGGATGGGAGTGATCAAGAATTCAGCCTTCATCTAATGGCAAAAGATAGTCATCAAACAAAAATTTCCATTAAAGCATACTACGTCTTAGAATGAACAAAAAAATTGAGTTCTCAAACTTGGTATTATATTCATCAACGTTTTCTACAGTGTACAAACAGAATCAAGTAAACCCATAAAACTATGTAATTTTCCATACAATTACAGATTATTATTGATAAATGTCTTAAATTGGATTAAGGCATTTATCAATTATTGTATTTAAACATAGTTTTCTGGATTTATCAGATTATTTAGGTAATCTGTTTTATAGTTATGCCACTAGGTTTGTCCCCTGATGAATATATACTCCTATTGACCATAGAACTGATACAGTTCTATGTATTGACCAAGTTTGAAAATTTATTTTTTTTGTTCATTCTAAGACGTAGTATCCCTTTAACTTCCCCTGCAATGATACACTAATAGTAAGAGTTTATGTTCAGATTCCGACTTTACACGTTAAACTTCAATGTTCATTATGACACACACGTGATGTTAACAGGAATTTAAATTGGACCGAGATCGTCGAGTACAATAACGCAGTTCTCTCCCTTTAGTATTATTTCAACTCCAACATGGTGCGCTTCATTTAACAACGGAACACGACGTTATCATATCTATCTGTTGCTCCTACCACACGATATCCGTATCAAAATACAAATTAATTATCTGCTAATCATATTCTTTCAATCAAATTATTTCGGGAAAAAGTCCCCCTTCCATTTCGCCATTATTAGGAAATATTACCCTGCAATTTTTACATTCATTTTACAAGGAAGGGAGCACCAAAATTCAGTTGACCAACCAATTGATCTTAGTTTGCTATCATTAGATTGATCTCTTAAAGGTGGCATTGAACGTGATAGATCTTATAAAATGCTGTGAATCGTAAGTCGACTTGGGCCATGTTGACATATCCACAATCTGAAGATATATTTGCACCTTCTGACCAGGACAAGCTATTTTCTATGATTTGTATAGGATTAGAGATTCGGTAGTATTACCAACAAAGTAAAACAAACATGACGGATGGTATTAGAATGCCATTCTTAAATCTGACATACATTTTGTCTACTACAATCGCAACTTTCTCCCTTTAACATTATTTGCTACATAACCCTACTAAAAAAGCAAAAAAGAAATGTTAAAAAATGTTGTGGTATAAACAGACTTATGAGAGAAAATAGGCATGTAGCTCCGTATTTACTCAAAGGACATATATGGTACTAATATAATGTGCATATATGTAAACATATTTTTAAATTTTAGCCTTCGGGGTTTTGAATCAATAAGCACGAAATCCTTGATAACATGTTAGCAATACATAGGTCGCAGCTAATGATCTTTTCATATGAGGAGTTTATGAATCAATGAGTAAAGATTCTATAATCTCTATAATCACGTGTCTGGAAAAGTGAGCAGTTGCTTTATATTACACTCAATGCAGGAAGTAAAAGCGAAAAGCGTTATGAAATCAGCAAAAAGTAAAGTTCAAGGGAAGTAACTAGTAGTAAAATATGTATGTCATTATGAAATCAGTAAAAAGTAAAGTTATTAGTTCAAGGGAAGTAAATGGTAATTATTTAGTTCACAACGAAAAGTAGGTCATTTAGAAATCAAAGTTAAAGTTATTAGTTCAAGGGAAGTAACTAGTAGTAAAATAGTTCTCAACAGAATGTATGTCATTATGAAATCAGTAAAACGTAAAATTATTAGTTCAAGGGAAGTAACTGGTAATTATTTAGTTCACAACGAAAAGTAGGTCAAAGGAATAAGTAAAAAGTAAAGTTATTAGTTCAAGGGAAGTAACTGGTAATTATTTAGTTCACAACGAAAAGTAGGTCATTAAGGAATAAGTAAAAAAGTAAAGTTATTAGTTCAAGGGAAGTAACTGGTAATTATTTAGTTCACAACGAAAAGTAGGTCATTAAGGAATAAGTAAAAAAGTAAAGTTATTAGTTCAAGGGAAGTAACTGGTAATTATTTAGTTCACAACGAAAAGTAGGTCATTAAGGAATAAGTATAAAGTGAAGTTCTCAATGAAGTTATTAGTTCAAGGTAAATAACTGAGAATAAAAACCTCTTGTGACGTCATCCCATTGTTATGGCAGGTCTTTCTATTTGCTAATATCCCTCAACCCAGGGACATTCGAGAGAATATCCCTCAACCCAGGGACATTCGAGAGAATATATTTTAATCTAACACCAATACATTTGAGAAAGCAACTCTACGTCTTAAAGATTTATTTTCTTTCAAACTTAATATTGAAGTTTCAAAATCAAGCTGAAGAATCGTAACTAGTCACTACCCAGTGACAAAGTATGCAATCTTATCAGACAATATCGAGTCACAATCCAGTGATCTGTATGGTTTCTTGCTTGCTATGATACAATGTAGGTTGATACAACAATATATACCCCTCACATTTCTTGTAATGTTTTTTACTGGTCATCTTATTTTCTAAAAACGGTTTTAAAAATTTAAAAACTAGATTTTTAGAGTGTAATTAATTTTCGAGGGATTTATATCTTTCAATACTACATTTTAGAATTTTTTAATGTAAAATTAGATATTTAATATTAAAAACTAAATATTTCTGAAAATTCTGGAACATTTTTTCACACGACATGGATTACCTCCCATGTGATGTTAAATGTATTGATTGATTTTTCAACATATTTACCAATTATTGAATTAGGAATCGGTTTTTATGTCGGATAATGCATGGTTTCTATCGGGATTAGTTGACATAATGCCCGCGGGTTCGGGAAAGCACGAGGGCCGAAGGCCCGAGGGTTTTTCCGAGCCCAAGGGCATTATGTCAACTAATCCCTCGAAACCATGCATTATCCTACACATATAAACTTAATGTAGATCCAATGAGTCAATATTCGAATAAAACGAAAACATTTAAGATGATAGCAGAAACGGACATGCTATACATGGCTATATTTAAGGGTTAAGGGTTGTTTTGAGTCTCTGTACACATGAAGAGTTTGCTAAGGAACAGGAATGCCATATTATATGTAAGAGGTATATTTCGTTCTGAACATTGACTCTAGGTCTAGAATGTAATAAATAGTAAGATTTCTAGCAGACGAAGTTTCCATAACCTTTTCTTTCTGACGTCTGTTTTCGGTTCTCGTCTGTGATGGCGGCCAGGAGTCGACTTTCAACTCGGCATGAACATCTTTTATTCTGGAGAAACGGTGATATTCAGATGGAATCCTAGCTTTTAATCGTTTTCCAATTCTTGATGGGTGCCAAGAAACAATAAAATATGTCTTATTATTATCAAAAACTTCGGTCAGCCGTGAATTTCGGATTCTGGCGCTCTGGATATTATTCTTTCTTCGACCCTGATGCCGAGTCGGTAAGAATGTTATTTTTTTTAATTTAGCACATGATATTCACTTGATGTAAACAGACTGTTGGAATGTTTTGTAGAAAAGGATTTACACATTAAGTAATGACAAATTTCAAATACTTTGAACAGATTGAAAATGATATTCCCCGAACAACGTGGTTAATTTTGAGATAGAGAAAGTGATCTTAGCTTAATTTCAATGAAATTGAGAAAGTATAGGCCTAATATTTTTACGTTTCATTCGAATGATGCTCATTGAAGGGTATGTTTCTTCTGATCAGTGATGATGACATCCTGCAATTGTTGACGAATTTAAATAAATACCAAATTCCCACCTTTCTAATTGTGGTTTTATTAATTGTTGAAAAACTTAAACTGACTTTTACTTCTCAATACGAATAACAGAATTAGAAATCTATCGCTGGACACCAATTATCCCAAATCCATACCATTGTGGAAATATTACTTCTCTTCGTCATAAAAACACTATAAAAACCAATATAATAATCAAAACATTCTTTGAATCGTTCCTTAAAGGGACAGTCTGAATTTTTTTTAGGTCAAGAAATTTTTTTGCTCAAATTTGTGAAAACTTTACACCAAAATCTGTAACTATGTGCTCTTTAATATATCTGAAAGTTTTAACTAAAAAAATCCAGCCTTTAATTTTTAAACGCTAAAAACATGCTAAAATTTTTAAAAACCTTACGTAAGGTTTTTAAGTGTGTTATGTTTTTTGGACGCTGATAGGAAACTACTGAACGGATTTGAGTAAAATAAACGCCTAATTGTAGAGAAATGTCACTTTTGTGTATTTAAAAGGTTTCATCTAGAAATATTGAGCCATTTAAAGGGCAAACACCAAAACTAGGTAAATTGCTTTATTAACTATAAGTACTCCCTGTTTGTAATTAACCCTTTAAAAACAAATTCAGTTTGATCAAGAAGGTATAGAGATACAATAAGCATACTTTAAAAATACTCTCAGGTAGCATTTGCGATTTTTTTGACAATAGAAACTTTTTTCAAAAAAGCAGAATGGCCCTTTAAATTATCTTTACTGACTCACTTTGACTTTGATACTATTTTGGTGAATTTGACTGATTCCGTATCAAAACATAATACGACCTGCCAAGTAAAATATTGTTTCCATTTATTGAGGAAGTTATTTTCATCTTCCACGAATAGTTTTAACTATTTAGTTTTAGAAGGTCTATGAAGGTAACACATTTACTGATTTTATATGAATAATCATTCTGTTTAGGTTATTATTAGAATTCACTTCCAATTTGAATCCAAGATCTCAATGGGGATGAGATGATGCAATGTATGGGCTCCGCACGCATATGTCTCATCTAACTCTGCTTATGTTGGTTGTAAGCCCAAGGATTAAATAGGGAGCTCATTGTTTGCAATAAAATGACCATGCATACGTGCATACATGTTCCTTGACGTGCATAGGATTAGATGCCTCTGTATGTCTCTAGTGTATCCCATATGGACTGTTTCTCACAACGATGTCTGCACAGGAATTTGATGTCACGTGTTTTGGGTATTATATTACCAACATCTGTGAACCATTCCTTCCTTCCCTGTCACTCTACGAGATCAACTTCTAGACTAGCTTCCGGGTTCTTTCAATATTTCTAACTGTTTATTTCTGTATAGCCACAAAGAATTCATTATCAACTTTTGTAACTTCCCTAAAGGATATAGCTTAAAAAGTAATTAAATTTTACGTCCTTCTTTATTCTATTCGGAATACTATAAAGAATATAGAAGCATTTATCCGGGTAATTTTTCAGCTAACAAATTATAAGTGGGATTTGAAATTATTTGGTATTGACAAAAAAGAAACCCACCATGTTTCAACTATCACCGTCATTAGAAGAGTAATTGGGAAAACAAGAGAGACGTTACATACAACTATGACATTGGATATTGCTCCACGAATTGTATGTCAACATGCTGCCTACGATATCTGCCGGGACAAATTTATAATGTTTGGAAACATACACTGTTGTCATTTTCGGCCATATTTTAAGCGATGGGGCCGTTTGGATATAGACCTATACTTGTATATTGGTAAGAACGAAATGTGTAGAAATCATCAACATAATATACAGTTTATCAGCTACCTATATCAATTTAAACAGGCGTGGTTCTCTTTTATTTCTGTCAATAATATTGAATAGAAACGAGAACCTGCCATCAAGTTGAGTAATAACAAAATATTCCTGGCACGATGCCGAGACCAATCTTTAGATATTTCTCTTTTCACTGATAAAATAAACCATCAAAATCAGTTATTAATTTAAAAATAGATTTTATTTTAAAAATAACTGCTGATAACTTCTGGTTGGAGTCATGATTGTAAATATACAGGTATCATTTTATTGATACAGCTAAACATATTCCGCCAATATCAGCATCCGCATACCTGGGAATCAAAAAAGAGCTGTCTAATGCCGCTGTCCTAGCAATTTTCACTTTTCATTGCACAGAATGGAATTACCTAACTTTAGTATGCCAATTTGGAGAAGAAAAGTGAGAACGAAAATTTCCATTTAATTTAATTTCGTTATATATTTGTAAATTATGATTAATCTGTGATTTATATCATGGCATTCGTCAAATTTGGCTACCAATGATGTTTTAATGATCCCGATTTGAAAAATTTTCATTTTCCACTTGCTAAAAGTGTGATGCTGTTTCAGTGTAATAAATGGCATAGAACGTTGGATTTTATAACAGAACTTTGTTTTGAACTTGTAGTAACATTTTGCACGTTTATGCAGGTCACAATAAGGATTTTTATCTATAAGAATTTGATGCTATGTAAGATCTGTACATTTTTCAGTATTGTAGTCAGTGGCATGGGAAGTTGGAACTTATAATAAAACCTTGCTTCAATATTGTAGTAAGAGTTGTAACACATGTTTATATATAGGTCACAACAATCTATTGTTTATGTATCTTCAGGTAATACAATATTATCACATGTGTTTCTCAAGGGTCTCTGATGTATTCAATTATCGATATTATAATGCCTTTAACACGTGGATCTTCTTGGTTCTTTATCTTATTTACACAATATAAATAGTAACTTCACTAAACAATAGATTTAAGGAAACTTAAAACAAGCTGGTGGATGCAAATGGATATTGGTCGTGGTGTTGCATGAGAATGCCAAGCGATGGTCTATACATAACATGTGTACCTCCGGTTGGATCTGTTCATGCAGTTAAAATACGCTCAGGGGCGGACTGGGCCGCATGGCTACATGGCTAAAGCCATGCGGGCCGGTGTGCACGGGGCCGGTTTGTGAAAAATGACAAAAAAAACATATTTATGTGTTGAAAAAAAAAAAATGGGTATACTTAAAATTTCAAAAGAAAGTGGCCGAAATCCGCTGGAGGCGCTCGGAAATCACCTTTATGGCAATCATTTTTCAAATTCATTTTGAGGAGGACCCCTTAAGCAGTGGCGGATCCAGGGGGGCGTAGAGGGCGTACTTTAACTTTGTCTTTTTTTGTTAAGAATGGGGAGAATACGAAATCAAAAATGTCTAACCCATTACCGTTTACTATAAAACATACAGGGTCCACGTCAAAAACCGTTAAATTAGTACAATTTATACTTATTCTATGTTTTTAAGCCCAAAAAAAGGTCAAAAATTTTTTCGCCTCGCTTCGCTCGGTCATAATTTAGATCTACGCCCCCCCCCCCTTTGCAAAAACGTCCAAACGCCCCTATTAAGACCCCTACGCTCTGGGTCGTGCTTTGCCCGCCACACTTAAGTGGGCCGGTCAATGGAAAAAAAACCATGGCCGCGTCACGGCCCCAGTCCGCCCCTGAATACGCTATCAACTCTCTCATATTCGCGACAACTAAAATTAGCAAATCAGAAAATCACTAAGATTTAAAATATTATGTAACATGACTGATTAATACGCTTGATTTAATATTGATTTTAGTGATCGATTAATCAGATGACAGGAAGATTTGAATCATATTATTAATAAATTGATTACTATACTATAAAACGATATGGTATAATGATGGATCCTTGTCTCACACCTGGTGTATGTTGTTATTCCACCAGTTATTTCTCAATCTGACAGTTCTTATTGTTTTGTAATTAGCCAAGAATAGTCTTTAGTTCATTCTATACAAAAACTTTTCATATCCATTCTAACATTTTGATGTAACATACGATTAAATACTTATTGGTTTTGCGAGTGTTTTGGTGTCTACTCTTGGGTTTGGGCTAATCATAAGGGCTTGCTTATTCCGCCTCATTCTAAGCTCTAGAATATATATGGTTATATTTTGTCTGATTATCAACGTAAGTAACGTAGATGTGCTCAGTGTTGAAACGAGAAGCTATAGAAATATACAGTTAACCATTTGGATGACAATCTACCTTCCAGCTTATTAGTAAATATATTCATCTTGACGTACAACTGTATGTAATATGATGTAAATATGTAGCTAATGAGATAGTAGAGATTCATACCTCATTAACCGAGCATCATAATCCAATTAACAAACTTACTAATTACTGAACATAGTGATTTTCTTTTTTTTCCATTTTTTCATTTTTCATTTGGCACAATGTCTGGTAACATACTCGTAATGACAGCTATAGTTTGGGTAACACAAACAAAAATAACACACACTGTCTTTTGTTGGAAACAGTTTAATTTTTTATGTTTAAGAGATTTCTAGTATTTTTGTCTTTTGAATTTGACGTTTGAGGTATTTCGTGTTGCTTTAGGTAGGTTTTTGTCGCCTTTCCCCACCATGCTGAAAGAGGTTGGTATCTTATTTTCAGACTGATTTTCATAAACCAATGTCAGAAGCATAATTTTGTTATTCTGGTAAAACAAGAATAATACATGGATCTCTCAGATACCCATGCGATGAAGGGTCCAAGGATTCTTACTGCTTGAAACCGGGGCTGTATAGTGTCAACCTCAATGCCCTTTAAAAAGTCAGAAATTTCATAATGTGAAAATTTTTCTGTGTTGAAACGATATTAGAAAAAATATCAATTTAAAAGGACTGAAAGTGTGTACGATTTCGAAAAATAAACATTTTTCTTGCGATTTCAGCTTCAGTTAATCTTCAAAATTGCTGTTTACAGATTCAAATACATGCTCACTACAGCCATATTTTGATTTTGAATTCTATACAATTATGGTAGCAATGATGACAAAAATTTGGGTCATAGGATTGCAGGTAGTAATGTACTTGAGTATATTTTAAGTACTTTAATTAATGGGTTTTTTAATCAGTGAACCGTATCTATATAATATGATTTTAATTTTTAATTTATCGCCTTATAAACAAGTGATATAATGGTTTTTTGAGAGTAATTTGATTGATGTGTGTACTTCCTCTATAATAACTTTAAAAAACTTGTCTATTTTTCCGCTGTTTAGTGGTCAGATTAGGGTCGAGTGAAATTAATATTGATGTGATATTAGCGAGAAAATCATTTCCTCTCCATTTATTTTATTAGTGAAGTTATTGTGTGCAGATGCAATTATCTTTGGTTAAGCACCATTGTGGATTATGACTGTATATTCGTTTGGATTGTCAGCTTATGTATAAGCTTGGATTCTCTAATTTTTGCCTCTTAGTTTTGATTTCTTGTTTCCAATCATACTAGTTACGCATGCAGGAAAGTGGTTTACAAGGATAACAGGTAGATATACTGCGAATTGAATTCTTGGACCTGTAAAGATTGTTAAATGTGTTATTGTGAATCGTCGTTGTGTATGCATAATGTGTATCGTAATACACATCGATCTATAACGATTTTGATTTGATGATATTGATAACTGGGAGTAATCTCATTGTTTGAAAAATCGGTGATTTTCAAATTCACTCTGTAACCCTGCAACAAATCGAAGAGTTTCAAGAACAGACATTTCAGACTTTAATTTCCAAAATAGTTTAGATAAAGATAAAGATAAAGCATAAACGTGAATGAATCATTCAATGTGGACAAAAGAGAGAGTCATATCAAAATTATCTTAATAAGCTAAGTAATGTATTGTATGGACTGGTGATACATTAAAAGCATGTTATCTTACTACCCTGACTTCCCATATCAACGTAATAAGGATATGATTAAAGTTCAACGGTTTAATGACTGCAACAATAATTGAGGGAAGTGTTTTATGATTTGACGAGATCAGTTTTAAATTGTGCATTTGATATATACATGTATATAAATAAGTTTTAAATATTGGACAGTATTTCACTAGGAAACTCTACTGCAACCTAGAAAAGACGATCATTTTAGATATGTAAGTATTGCTTTTCACATACTCAAAATAACATTTAATTGAAACGATTTGAATGCTTCATTGAAACAAATTAAAATTGACATTGGTATGAACGATTTGTTTTTTTTTTCAATTTAACGAATTAAAGTTTCATGAACATGAATTCAAACAGTTGAAGGTTTTACTAATTTGGTTTCGAATCGCAATGAATTGATAAAAAATCTGAAAAGCGTGCCGCAATTATTATTGTACATATTATTTAGTAATGTTTTATTTCGCAAAATTGAATAGTCTCCGTATCTTTTTCATTTTTCAATCCGGTTTCCCCCTGTCAGTGATGCAGGTGGGAGGGGCTGACATGGAACAAGCCTCTAGATGTTCGGATGGGACAAAAAAATCGAGGTCCCGTGTACTATTGGCTGTGCATGATAAAGATCCATTGACAGTTGGAAATCGCAAATAAGAGCAGGTTAATGCTGCTGCAGAAAAGTAGAACGTAAAACATTCATTTCATTTCATTTTTACTACCAACAGTTCACTTCCGGTTGAAGTCTTACCGCCCCATGAATTCATAGTTCCTTTATCACAATAAAGTAATATGTGCATCTGGTAATTGAATTAATAATAACAATGTGCAGTGAAGGGAATTATTTGGGACAGTCACCTACTCGGTTGAATCTGCATGACTTGACAAGTGAAATTAGTTTGAAAACGGATATTAAACGAACTCTGGACCTCTAATAACTCTCTATACGACTACCTTTCAAGTTACAATAAATACTTAAATTACCTTTGAACTTCACTTAATTGATTTTTATTAACATTTTTATTATGCATTTTTGTCTGATTGACATGTGAGATGTCAGATTTAAAATAAAAATTGTCGAGGTTGAGATAATGATTATAGAGCCAAAAAAAAAAGACAACCTCCATAATGAGATTTTTTAGTTTCTCCCCCATATGAAAAAGAAATATAGAATTGAATTCAGATGTATTCTGACACATTTTGGGACAAAAACTGATGATTTATCCGATTTTTAAATTTCTTCGTACAAAAGGGAGTCCAAATGGAGGTTCCAGTCTGTTATGGCAAATACCCCTCTGTACCCCTACTGGCGCCGCCACTGATAAACAAATATAAGAAATCAGTTTAATAGGCAACACCCCCCTCTATCTATATCAACACTTATTACTAACTATATACAACCCTTATTTACACTGTGAGGGCTTACAAAATGTTTTCCTCAACGCTGTTTGACAACAATGCGTATTGCAATTACTTATAGGTTGGATGGAACTGCTTTACTATATTAGATTGAGAGCTAGGTAATTGTCAATTTATGTAAAGCAATACTTGACATTTGGAGTCAGGGCATTTGTGAATTATAATCTCATGTACACGTTTTACAATTGTGTTGCCCTACTGTAAACTTTTTTGATATCCCCTCTTACACATTTGCTGTAGGATGATATAAATGCGAGATCAGGTTTCAGTAGGGGTAATTAAAGACGCACAATATCATAACATTAACAGTTCATTTAACTTCTTCATGTGTTGACAAGATATGATGGCCTAGTGCTGGTAAGGATCTTACAAACTATGTTTGTCAACTTGCCCTAGATTTAATTATGTTATATAGATAGATAATACAGATGAATAGTTCAATTATATTACTGATGTAGGCATATGCCCATTGCTCTAATTATAGCCAGCGACCTTGATTTTTTATTTCATTTTAAGTTCTAATTACCCATATAACGTTAACTGCGACTTGCTCTACTTATTTTAGACCTTTAAGTTTCATTTTCAATGTCAGACTATGTGAAATTACACACAAGATACACAATCCAAATTAACAACCGCGACAGGGTCTTATTACTTATATGCTCCATGCTCTAGTTGTTTAACATCTTTGAGTTTCAATGTCACACTATTTTCCTTGAGATTTTATCTTCCTTCTTATATAGGACAATCCTTAATAACATTATTATTACTGCATTGTGTCTTTTATTATCTAACTTACTGCTCCATGCTCGAGATACTTGAACCTTTTCAGTTTGTTTTCTTTTAATCATTGTTAAACTCGTTGGATATTTGTTTTTTGTACATATACCTCGATGCTCAATATTTTAAAGCTTTAAAGGAGAATGTTTAGCATTTTTTAGGGTCAATTTGGGCCTTGAATATGCTAATAGCCTTCAGGAATATTATTAATGCACGAAAATCATATTATTCCTTCAATTATATCCTACCTTAACATTTATCCTTCATTTTCTGTATATTGTGTTTTCTATATAACGCATAGTCTTACTAAACGGCGAGTCGTAATTCTGACTTTCAAACGCCGATATTTATGGGTACACGTGCTTTTGAAGGCTTAATTTTCGTAGGAGGGTTGTGAACAATATTATGGATTAGATTAGCTAAAAAATTCCAGATTCTGAGACTAAAAGTTTTTTGGTCGAAGAGTTAGTGAACATATCGCTTTAAGTTTAATGATGGGTTATTTCCCTTGAATGATATAAACCTATTAACGTTCTATATTGAGAATAATTATACTGTGTCCTTTATAGTCCTACCTGAATAAAGATTTGCAATATCTATATATGCATTGTGGCGTAACATGATTTTGGTATACAATGTCACAGTATTGTTAAAAATCATTGAAATAAAATTGTATGGTAAGCAAACACATAGTCTATAGCCTAATATTATGAGCTTATTGTAATATATTTATAAATCGAACAAAGTTTTTATTTAATACTTTATATACCAACAGGTAGTGTCAGGAAAATATTGCTTCAAATAAAGTGGATCAGGCTTAATTCCAAAAGTGTCAAAAGGAATAATACGGATTTATTTATCCAATAAATATTGTAAGTTTTGGGGTATATGCCAATTTTTAAAGACTTTGTTGGCTATTTAAAGCTTTATTAAGGAATATGCTTATCACTGGACATTACTGTAATAGAATAGTAAAGTACAATTCGATCTCCAAGAGCCGTCAGATATTTTAAATCGTTTTATCACAACATTAAAATACATGTAGAACATCTTAGCAAGTTATAGCTCTCCACTGATGTTCAGTATTCCCATTTCTCAGTGATTTTTGACTTGTTTCAATCGTATAATAGAGGAAGTTTTTATATTTTAAATGAATTGTAGCCTGCCCCATTTTGGTCGAGATTATAACAATGTAATTATTAAATTTAACCCTGAAAGAATTTACTTCCCAGTCTGTTGTTTGTCACTTGGTATATATAGAATATTAGATAACGGGTATTTTGCGTATAGATCATGACTTTCATACCACCTGCAAATTATTACGAGGTTATATTTGTCGGGGTGCTGTTAATCTCTGTTTGCGAAAATACCTTCAATATCTTAGTTGTTGGTGAGAGTTTCTGTTTTAGAAAAAAGAAAACTTCAGTATTCTTTTTTAAATGGAAGCAATAGGTATACAAATTGATTTCTTTGTACTTACTACTTAGGATGCCCTTTACATTGCCAATAATATTTTGTTTTAAAAAATGGCTTGATAGCCTACATTTTGTTCTGCTACTGAAGTGAGGTTTTACGTTTTTCTGTCCTGTTGTTAAAAGAGAATGTATTAGAGTTTTTTCGGTGTTCGGTTTCATTAAACATTTTGAACTATTTTCTAATGTTCAACTATTCGTCACCAATTTTGAAACTTAAACCGTCCCATGCAGAACACTTTTGGAATGGTGTAGAGCTTTATATGATAAGATATAAGGCAATACACTTATACAATTTATAAACAGGCTTTTAGTGAATAGAAATAATATTAGATAAACTTTTAGATTCAACCAGGAAGGTTAAAATATGCAACATAAAATACGAGGCTACAGATAACAAAACACAGGCGTTCGTAGTGTAGTAAAAAGCTTCCTTGTTCTCTTTATTCATTTTATAACATTTAAAATAGGACTGTCTTGTCTAATTTGGTATATTGTTGAAATTTATAGCTCTCTATTTCGAATATATCACCCGTATATTCTGAAACTGGTAATGGTTTCTCTATTGAAAAAAAATAATCCCATGGAATAATTAAGTTAAGGTTTTAATGCTCCAACCACAGACATACAAGCATAGCCGTAGGGGCCCACGACTCAATAGGGGGGCAGATCGACATATTGCCCGAATTTTAATGATATTTTGCCCGATTTGGGGGATTTTTTGCCCAAAAACATAATATTTCGGAGGGGGAGCTGCCCCCCAGTCCCCCTGTCTCCTACGGCTATGCATACAAGTTCTAAAAGTACCTTATTCATATACAAGACTCATAATGCACTCTTGTTTTCTTTGAGGTTTGTAAAAGAAATTGGTTCTTGTCCTATGAAACAATTATTTTTTTAAAAAAAATAATACCCCTCAGATAATATTCATATTAGATGATTATGGTTTTGTTTTTAAATATTGATATTTTTCTATCAGAATAAGGCCTCTGTCATTTCAGTTTTGACACTCTGAGATGTTGGTTTTATTAACGTTGATGAGGTCACCTAGTTATGGTGGATTGGACTATAAACCTTATTTCCTACTACTGTCTATCAACGTCTATCTATCTAATTAATAACTACTGCTAATGATTTTATGTTAATTATGAAATAGGTGGTGTGTTTGGCTAGAGGGTGAATAATTTACACGAAGGCGAACGAAACACTGATTATTTGGGGTACAGGCTTCAAAACCCTGCTGTGAATGCCTTAATTCATTTTAAAAAAATCTTGCCATAATTTTTCTTTTATTTTACCTTTGATAAACAGGCTGAGCTTATATTTATTTAATTTTTGACTGGCATGTTGAAGTTTTGTAGAATCAGACGAGGATAAAATCATTCCATTTCCCATGTTGTAATAATTCAAATAATGTTCAGACAATGGTTGATGCCATACCGAATTGTCCATTCCAAGCAACAAAACAAATCCCCGACCCTCTCTCTACGTACGCCTGTGGTGTAACATGTTACAAATCAGAATTGATAACGTCACGACGAGCCTAATTTACTTCCTATTAGAAATTAGACAGTAATATTTCATATCACAGTCTACTGTCCTCGGAATACCCCTTCTCAACTAGGATCTAACAATGTTTTCGTTTTAAAAACTAAATTTGGATAAAATTTGAATAGCTCTTTATCAACAGCACAATGTCGGTGAGTTGCTTTAAAACTTTTTAAGTTCAAATAAGGAAATGTAAATTTTGATTCAAGTATCTCAATTGTAAACGAAATAATTGTGTTAGTATAAAATCTACAAAATTTTGTTGTGTGGATTTCAAGTATAGGCTCAGTTGGGCATGTTGAAAGGAGGAAAAGAAGGTCTTATTTGACAGACCACACATCTTGGTTGTACCTTCAAGGTCCAATAAAGTTCAATCTTGTCATTGGGTTGGGGCAATAATTTGGAAAGGGTTGTGGCTACACATTTGTGTTCTTTTGTACCACTGCTCTCTTAATCTGCTGTTATGCCGGAACAAAGCTCGTTTTGAAGACATTTGTGTTGAGACTCCTTGGTCTTTTGATACCTTTGTATTTCCCACACTAACTCTGGATGTAGGATCTGTTGGTAAAATGAAATGAAAGTTATTCGGGTATTCTATCTATGATCACATCTATTTACTTTTTGATATCCCTGTACCCTTCGGTGGTCCACATAATAGATCCCAAATTTTAGAAACTATAATCATAAATTGATTGTCGAGTCGTGTTTGTTCCCATGAGCTGAATGTGAGACGGGACCGCTTGTGGTATTGGGCCTAATTCTGACCCATGTAAAATATAAAGTTTATTATTATTATTATTATTATTTGGGTTAGGGTATAGACAAAATCACAGACAGTTCTATTTTGATAGGGGAACATCTTTCCTCTTTTTTAATCAATAACTCAATTGATTAGGGGTTAAAATAAGAAATTCTTAATGACGATGTTACTAAATACAATTCTTACACATCTCGTTTGCGTTTAAATATATATATATGATTTGCTCAGCTATATTATATTAGTCTTTCTATAGTCGAGGCTAGAAATTCCCTTTCATATAGGTTTAGTCAATATTTTTCTTTCCTGGTGAGAAAACTGATCAAACAAAGAATAGATATGTTTCTTTGCTCCATAGTCCCACCTTCTAAATGACATAATATTTGAGTATATTTGGGACTATGCATACTAGATAACTTATAATCGTGTATTCAAATATATAGACCCTGTTTGTATTCAATACCTATATGACATAGTTTACCTTTGTATAGATAAAGTATTGTACATTTTCCCACAGCGTCACCAAATAGGAAGTTATTTGTGTGTACATATACTGTAGGGTAATTTTCAAAATTCATTCATTCATTCGTTCATTCGTTCGTTTGTTCGTTCGTTCGTTCGTTCGTTCGTTCGTTCGTTCGTTCGTTCGTTCGTTCGTTCGTTCATTCATTCATTCATTCATTCATTCGTTCGTTCGTTCGTTCGTTCGTTCGTTCATTCATTCATTCATTCATTCATTCATTCATTCATCATTCATAGACAACTAGTATGTCAGTAACGTCAATGCAGATAAAATGTAAGAAATGTAACGTGAATGATGTACCTGGAGGGGATGATTGGTCGCCAGGTTAATTAGTATTTTACCTGTAATTATTATTTAACACAATCTGAAATAAAAACTGTTCTAATGATTTTGTTTCATATTATATTTTGTTGATGACTTCTACAATTCAGATTGTTGTAGTTTAGTGGGACCTATTGAAAATTGGACTATGGTTTTAACTATTTCAAATACAGTTACATTTTATTTGGAAAGACTTATTGAGTTTGATTACACCCGTGTCTGTCCGTGAAATTGTCAATATAATACTACACTAAATGGGTTGCCAAAATAAAGTTATTATTATTATTATTATAGATTAGGTACAACTGTACAAAAAGTAGTCTAAGTTGTTGAAAAAACGAAAAGATTGCTTTACATTATGGCGTAACAGGCCTTCTCAAATGTCGACCCGTAGACCAAATTCGGCCTGCAACGCCCTCGTGAGTGGCCCGCTGAAATGCTACACCCGCTCAGCTCGCCTCGTTATCTAAGGTTTATTTGGGCCTTAGGCCTATATATCATTCATAAAATACATTTGCATTCGGCCCTTTTCAAGAATTAATTTAGAAGGCACGTTTCCATTACGATATCCAATCAAGATACCCAAGATTCCAGTGTTCTGTGAAATATGAAACCCAAGCACAGAACTTAAAACCAATCTCGAAATCCATGCCAATATATTGCTAGCTACTAATCAACATTTCATTTGAGGAAGTCAATGATAAGTATTTCATAATGAAAAGTGGTATCAAGTGTCTAGAAAAGTCAGCATACTCTGCCTGGTGCCACATATGAGGGCAATTTGTCATGAAAATTACCCTATTGATGATTAACATAGAGATATAGATAGATATACAGATGACATTTAATGTCAAAAAGCAAAACCGACTAGTCAGGTTCTGGGAAATATTATTGAACTTATTTCTTATTCATATTTTGTAAAATGTATGTTTGTTTTTTTATTTCAGAGTGTCGACGACGGTGAGATATATGATGACGGAACGGCCATCAAGAACATAAGCGTGTCAGGAGTTGCTAAGAAAGCCGCCATGTTTGAACCTAAATCAGGAAAAGTAACTCCACCTGTCCTCCGGAAGTTTCGTGGACAACAACAAATAAACTCTAGTGGCGGTGAATCGACAGCCAAATCAAATCCACCTGAAGAAAAAACAACACCATCGTGGGTGAAGAAACCAATTGTCAATGGCACTGTTCCGCCCAAACCGGAAGTTACCCCGAAATCTCCCGTATCAACCAAACCCCCACCAACCATTCCAAAGAAAGCAGTTGGAGTTACACATAAATGGTCTCCAGATAAATCGACTGTTTCTTCAACTGCTGATAAATCAAAAGAAACACCTGCACAAAATACATTCCGCAAACTTTCAACTGATACAAGTAAACCAGTGAGTCCAGTGCTAAAGGATATTAACCACAATGTAAAAACTCAACCTTTCAAATCTAGCTCCGATATAACCTCGGGAAATAAACGGGCCAGTGTAGCGGACATTCAAAAAAGTTTCCAATCTGATTCCAATAGCTCGAGTTCGAATGCTCGAGTTACAAGTGTGAAACCCCCGAAAGAAAACACGAGCCCAGTGGAAACAAAACAATCGGAAGAGGTGGTCAGAAGAACCTCTAATGTGTCTACAGTTTCAGAGAGCAAAAGCTCCATATCCGATCGGATTGCTTCCCTCCAAGAATCTTCCGGAGAGAAAAAAATTCTATTTAACCGTAAATCTATGGTTACTCGGAAAAGAGACAGTAAACAGTTCCATAGATTTACTATATCCAAAAATGATAAAAGTTTCGACGGTCCCCCACCTTCCAAACCTCCCAAACTTACTGATATTGATCTAGAACCTATCAAGGTGGAGTTTAAACAATTACAGAGTAGACTAGGTGAGTGTTATCTTCTCATTCTCGACTGGAGGCTTATTCCCGACAACTTAACCCCTTGGTTCACAACATTTGGGACTCTTAGTACCCCTATTTTTTTGAAGCCGGTACCGGTACCCCTTTGCCCACTCTAAGTAATATTAAGAGCCAACATTAAAGTAAAAAGATATTTTTCGGTTGATGGAGTTTGATATTTAATCCATTTCTTACTTTTTTTTAAATTGTCCAAGAGACTTCTCAGGTACCAGACTTCTCAGGTACCCCTTGTGGTGTTTTCTTGTACCCCCTATGGATACTAGTACCCCTGGTTGGGAACCGAGGAATGCTTAGTATTTAGTTATATGTATTTTAAGCAGTCGGATTACTTTATTTCTTATCATCTTATATCTTTTAAAATTAAAATATCACGTCAAACACATGAGCTAAAAATATCAAGTCAAACACATGAGCTAAAAATGTCAAATCAAACACATGAGCTTAAAATATCAAGTCAAACACATGAGCTTAAAATATCAAGTCAAACACAGAGCTAAAAATATCAAGTCAAACACATGAGCCAAAAATATCAAGTAAAACACATGAGCCTAAAATTTCGAATCAAACACATGAGCTCATTATATCAAGTCAAACACATGAGCTAAGAATTTCAAGTCAAACACATGAGCCAAAAATATCAAGTCAAACACATGAGCCAAAAATATCAAGTCAAACACATGAGCTAAAAAGATCAAGTCAAACACATGAGCTAAGAATGTCAAGTCAAACACATGAGCTAAAAATATCAAGTCAAACACATGACCAAAAATATCAAGTCAAACACATGAGCTAAGAATGTCAAGTCAAACACAGGAGCTAAAAATATCAAGTCAAACACATGACCAAAAATGTCAAGTCAAACACATGAGCTAAAAATATCAAGTCAAAGACATGAGATAATAATATCAAGTCAAACACATGAGCCAAAAAAATATCAAGTCAAACACATTACCAAAAATATCAAGTCAAACACATGAGCCTAAAATATCAAGTCAAACACATGAACAAAAATGTCAGTAAAACACATGAGTTAAATATCAAGTCAAGCACATGAGCTAAAAAGATCAAGTCAAACACACGAACCAAAAATATCAAGTCAAACACATGAGCTAAGAATGTCAAGTCAAACACATGAGCTAAGAATGTCAAGTCAAACACATGAGCTAAGAATGTAAGTCAAACACATGCGCCTAAAATATCAAGTCAAACACATAAGCTAAAAATATCAAGTCAAATACATTACTAAAAATATTAAAACACATGAGCCTAAAATATCAAGTCAAACACATGAGTCAAAACTATCAAGTCAAACACATGAGCCAAAACTATCAAGTCAAACACATGAGCCAAAAATATCAAGTCAAACACATGAGCCAAAAATATCAAGTCAAACACATTCGAGCCAAAACTATCAAGTCAAGCACATGAGCCTAAAATATCAAGTCGAACACATGAGCCAAAAATATCAAGTCGAACACATATATATTTAAGTCTAAAATATCAAATCAAGCCCATGAACTAAAAATATCAAGTCAAACACATGACCAAAATGTCAGTAAAACACATGGCCTTAAAATATCAAGTCAAACACATGAGCTAAAAAGATCAAATCAAACACATGAGCCTATGCTCTGTAAGCTATAGGTAGTTTCAGTTCACCACCACTATCTACTGTTTGGTTACAGGTAATGGTGAAGAAGATGAAGAGCTTTATGATGATATTGGAAATGTAATGCCTCAATTCTCAGTCATGTAGGTATTAAACTGATAGGCCTACTAGCCTATTCCACTCTTTTGACCAATATGCGTGTCTGGTTCTGCAGAGCCATGACAATGGCATGCATTGTAAAACCCACAACAACAGAAAAGCTTATATATATATCATATCATGGATATTGAACGAATTTCATGAATAAAGTATGTTAAAATGTGAATAGTGTTGCAAAGAAATGCTTCAAGGCCTAAGCTTATAGTTTTTAATAGGGGTACTCGTTTTTTATTATTGATTTTTGGTATTTACGAAGTATTTAAAGGAATACAACCTCTTAGAATGAACAAAAAATCTTAATTTCTAAACTTGGTCAAATGGAGTATTATATTCATCATGGAAATTATCTGGTAGCAGATTACCTAAATAATCTGATAAATCCAGAAAACTATGTTTACATGTATATACAATAATTGAAAAACGCTTTCTCAAATTTTAAGCGTTTTGCAATAATAACCTGTAATTGTATGGGAAATTACATAGGGTTTATTTGATTCTGTTTGTATACTTTGAACACCTTTGATGAATATATACTTTATTGACCAAACTTCAGAACTTAATTTTTGTGTTCATTCTAAGAGGTTGTATCGCTTTAACATTGAATGTAACCATTTTAGACAACCTATGACAGAAGAAGAGGAATATGCTGACGTGGGGAATGTGATGGCAGAGGACGATATGGACACTTACGATGATTGCACGACGGCACCAGCAGAAACAGACGAAGTTTACGAACCTATTGATGAAGATTTGTATGTATAGATAGTTAAAATAAGAGCAACTTCAAGCCAAGGGATACTTCAATCCAGAATCCGGGCCTTGTGCCCATAACGCATTTACCCCTGTACATTTCGCCAAATTTTATTTGAAAACCTTTCTATAAATCCTAAGTAGCATAAAAATTCCGTTAGGCAAAAATGTAGTCCAAAAAATGGCAAAACCGAGGGCAATAGTTGTATAGTAGTGGACTACTCCAAAGAGAAGTACCATCAGGTGATTTGAAAAGAATAGGCATTTTCTACTTCGGCAACTTAAAACGACTTAATAAGATCGTGGGTGGCAAATTTAAGTGTTTCCTGACTTGCTCAGGGAACTTTTGAACATAAATAACATGTTTTTCATTGTTTGTTCAGATTTATCAGTGGTGGCTCCGTAGCCTCTTCTAAAACTAAAGAACAAGATAGTGAAGACGATAAAAAGAAACGTGAAGAAAAAGAGAAAAAAGAACTAGATAAGAAAGCTAAAAAAGAGTTGAAAAAGGAGCAAGATAGGAAGGCAAAAGAGGAAAAGGTAATTGTGACACCAATATATACATGTAATATAATATTCAAGAGGTTTTGCATATTTTCTTAGGTTGACTTACATTATGTGATTCTTTGCAACTCGTTTCAACATTTTCATTGGCTCTTTCAGGAACGACAAAACGAATTGAAAAAGAAAGAAAAGGAAAATGCAAAACTTTTCAAGGCTTTAAAGGTAAGTTAATTTTTGCAATTCTATATAATGGCATGTTTTGTATTGTAACAATGACTAAAAAGACTAAAAGTTTTCTGGTCGAACGGTTAGTGAAACTATCCCTTTAATGATGTAACTGCAGAACGTCTGCTCCTGGAAAGAATCTAGGAACTAGGTTGAAATGTAAAATTTGAAATATTGAAGCCATATCGGCCTGGATAAAAATCTGTAACTATATCGAACTTTCTAACCACCGAGATATCTTACACCCGTTCTGTGTTGTGATATAGTTAAACTTTTGTCACGATTTCAAACACAACAGGAACATCATCATTTAAAACCGGAATTCCGTTGAATGAATAGATTTATTAAATCACTTAAATATGATAACAATATGAAGTTTATTCACCATCCCAAAATCCAATTTCAAGACTTCAAAGACAATAATAGGATGTGTTGTTTATTATGCTCTTAGGTTCAATTCTAAAAATGTTAATAATTCATTCCCCATCATTTAATTTGCGTTTTTCTGGTCAAGTCTGGAGGTCATTGCCATTTTCAATGTTTTTAGTTTTAAATTTTTACTATAAATAGCAGAAAAAAATAAATAGTACTTATTTTACAAAAATATAGATCGATACATCGATTATGCATACATAATAAATTCATACATTGTAGACTGGTACTTTGTAGATTCATTGTAAATTGATAAATTGTAGATTGATACATAGTAAAGTGATGAAATGTATTGTAGAACTATTAATTGTAAGTTTTGAAATTTAATATTTTTCTTATTGTAGATTACAGGCATTGAACCGAAGCAGGGTGAAGGAGTATTAAAAGAAGATAGTAAGGGTAATAAGCACAACTTGGCGGTTAAGAAAGGTGAAAGGGTCGACATTATAAGAATGGATGACAATCCATCAGGAAAATGGCTTGTTAAAACCATGGATGCAAGATGTAAGTCTTTATAAATAACAAAACTACAATGTTCAAAGGGGAATGTTCGGTATTGTCGATTAAGGCATCGAATGTACTTTAATGGCCTCCAGAAGTACGTGTACTATATCCGCACAAAAATCGCACAATCCTTTCAATTATACCCCTACCTAAACATTTATCTTTTATTTTTCTGTATATCTATATAAGACATGATCTCACTTGGTACGAGTCGTATTTTTGACTTTCAAACGCTCATAATTATGGATATAGGGTGATTTAATTGATTCTGCATTGAAAGCGATGAGGATACTAGATCAGTGGTGTATGATTCATGAGGACCTGTGATGAGGTGAACCACTTGCATTGATTAGGCCCTACAATGAACTCGTAAAGAATACACCCTCTGCATTAAAGGGATTGTAAAGTGATTTTTTAAACTTTGTATGTGTATCGGGGACACTGATAGCATCAATGGCGCAAAATTGATGTTATCAGTGTCTCCAATACACATACAAAGTTCAATTCTTTTAAAATAGTAAATGATTGTTGAAATAAATATACATGTATACCAACATCATCAGTCATATTATGTTCGTATAATTATATCAATATAGATGGACAATATACGCGTTGACTGGCATTGTTGAATACTTTACTTGAGAAATGTAGGGTTGTTTTAAATATTTACATAATTCCATTCATTTTGATATACATATACGTGATGTACTTGTTATATTTTTCAGGGGGTTATGTTGAATCTTCTAATGTCGAGGTAGCTACATCCACTATACGTCAAGTAAGCTTGCTTCTGCTTATATATATTTAACCATGTACACATCGGTTTCAATTTTCAAACAGCTGCCCGATCGAAGACTTTATTTTTCAATACCATCTCATTTAAATCTAAATGTGAACAAGGGCGTGAATTTGTCCAAAATACTGTTGGGGGACAAACCAGAATAAGTCTACAGGGCAAGTGCGAGCACTAAAGGATCCTCCCTCCCCCTAGAAATAAATCTAAGCTCTTGAAAAAAAGCAAAACAATCCACCCAATTATTTCAAAAAACCTGTGTGCGAAACCGATGTGTACTATTAACTTTAATAGTTTGTTATAATCTCGTATCTCTAGATGTTGTGTGCATCCCCCTGTTTCTATTCTCTATTCTCTATAGTTTCTTGTTTTCCTCAGTTCGTAGAGATAGAACACAATAATGGTTTACTTAAAAAGTTCACGTCGTAACACTATCGTATATTGTTGATTTTGTTGATATCAGAGGCTTGACTTATTTTGTGTTGATGTATTCTTATGAAACGATTCTGATGCCCACAGATATCTTTTCTCAGGGACACTAGACTATATAAAACCATAATGTATGTGCTATACACGACTTTGATTTATGTACTTGTCTCTGTGCATGTACTTGTCTGTACTTCTGTGTGTATTTGATTCGTACTAATACATAATACATACGCATTTTCGGTCGCTGTAATATAGAACATCCTACGTATGATAGATAATTCTTGGGTGCAATAGCTGTAGCTCAAATTCAGTTCGTTTGCGGGTAACGGAACGGACACCGACTTAAAAGACGTAAGGCTTTGTCTACTTAATTTGAAAAACCTTTATTTGACTTTGATATCTCAGATAATTAGACCTTGGTTTTGTTTATGAAAATTGAAATTTGACATTTTTCGAATTGAGGACATAAGATATCAGAAAGGAACTAAATAGTTAGACTAACTTCATTATGTAAAAAGCCTCCTTATCCTTTTAAAATTTGTATGATATGATTGTAGAGCTATATAGGTTTTCTTCTGCCTCCACATCTACGAAACATAGTAAGTTAAAACAGGCTGTAGTGTATGATATATATTGATATCCATATCCCAGTAAATATAAAGTGGAATCCCTCTTTGGTCCGTTTTCCATTCACTGGCTTCAAGCTTCCAGTTTAAGATTTAAAATTAGCCGATCCATTCATCCAATGCATCACTATAAGTGTAATCCTTGGCCACCCAGACACAAAGAACTTTCTTTTTTGGCAACTGCACTTGTAAACGCATAATCTCAGAGGTGGTGTTTCTAGGAACTAGGCGAGAATGGGCCTCACATCTCCAAGCATTTAAGAACTAAGTGATAAGAATTGTTAGGGTTAAGTAAGGGGTGGTTTGGGGACAAGTCGACGCAGACAGTGTAGTCAATTAGTGAATTTCTCTTAGATATCACAGCCAATAAATAGCCCATGATCAGAGGAGCATGTCTGTCCTACGGTTTTTAGCATATACATGTAGTTAGCTGAGTCATATAATTTTCACCTGGTGAAAGCAAAGCACTTAGCCTACTTATACCATACTGCAAGTTAAACATATTCTAAATCCAAATGCATTCATCACTAACTATATAGTTACATTATGATATCCACTATGCACGTGCATTTACTCCTTTGCTCTATTTTTAAAAGGTGATGATAGATTATATACTTCAAGAAACAAGGACGAAATGTCTGAGTTTAGGAAGTTTGGAATTCTTGAAGGGATATTCAGTAGGTTCTTCTACCTTCTATATTCTTATGGGCATTTTTGTTTTCTTATGTTACACTTTTGGTGTTGGACTTTTTGTATATTTTTTCAGACAAGGTTTATTTCAGATACCAATTTACCCTGTGTGTCTTACAATTGGCCCCTTATACGTTAAAATCCTGTCTTGTACCCTCAAATCCTGTACTAATTGTTACTTTTTTACTTTTATTTAGTTTATTTATGCATTTTGTTTATTCTATGCATGTTGACTTGAGGTTTTATTGTAGAGAGCATTATTTTGATACTTACATTCAGTCTGAATTTCTATTTTTGCCTTTTTTGTACGTTTATATTAAGTTTTCTATCATTTATATTAAGGGTATTGATTG
Source organism: Lottia scabra (assembly GCA_029955415.1). Lineage (NCBI taxonomy): Eukaryota > Metazoa > Mollusca > Gastropoda > Lottiidae > Lottia > Lottia scabra. The sequence continues at coordinate 12,260,192 of JARJEI010000009.1, forward strand.
GGCTAGCGTTCGAGAAAAAAAACACGAGATGGAAGTTTTGCGAATTACTTATTATTTTTGGGCTCAGATTGTAGATAATTATTATTACTTTATTTGTAAACTATATAGAATGAAAAAAAACGAAAAGAAATTAGGTATTTCGTTAGTTTTTGCTAAAAAATTAGGAAAAAGTAGCAAAATGTGTCCCGGTTGATACAAGATTTCTCAGCCATTTTTTGTTGGAAAATTACGATCTTGGTCTTGATTGAAAGCTTATCCAATAAGGATGAAACGTACAGAGAGTTTTTTCGAAAATTCTAATTAGTTTAGCCCCTGAAAAATGTTTGCCGTACCTACGTTTAAATTTTCGTAAATTTTCGTATTTCCATGGTAACCACCAAAATAATAATTTTTTTTGGAAAATCGCTCTGTACGTTTCTCGGCAATGTAATTGTCTACATTTATGCCAAGTTTGATGTAGATTGATCCATTCACATTTTTTTAAACTTGTATCAAAGGTTTGAAATGTCCAATTTTTATGACATGTTTGAAAGGGCTGTCAACTCATTAAAAAAAATCTGATTGACATGAAATCAACCTTAAACTATCGAGAAGGACCCCAAATCATCAACTAATGCACAACAAGTCTCAAGAAATCATTATTTCATATACTTATTCCATTTTTTCATAGCGTCAAATAGCCCAATTAACACCCTTAATGTGAATACTAATTATTTGAATATATTTTTTTATAAAGGTAAATGTTTATTATTAATGTAAATATTTATACTAATGTAAATATTATTACTAATGTGAATATTTTTTCTAATGTCAATACTTAGATATTTATATTTTTCCGTATACAAATATTTATACGAATATTTGTAATTGATGTTTATATCAATGTATATAGCTATAAATTGAAAAACAAATCTTTACAAGCAAGCCAATTTTCGTGAAATCAAGAAAAACAGTTGTATAGTAGTGGATTCCTTCAAATAAACGTTTATAATTTTGAAAACACTTATTAATAATGTTATATGTGTACTAATGTAAATATATTTAATTGTCAATAATGTTAACATTTATCAATAATGTTAATATTTATCAATAATGTTAACATTAATCAATAATGTTAATATTTATTATTAATGTTAATATTTATCAATAATGTAAATATAATGCAAAAATATTCATAACATTGGCATCATAGCATAATACATATGATATTAATTGTGACATTTTTAGGTTTGACATTTCTGTAAAAAAAAATCTTATCTAATTTCCCTTTTTCGTCCACGACCACTTTTTATATTTTTTTTTATCTTATCTTTTTTATATTAAGTCTAAATAGTGGCATGAAATTTATCTTTGAATATCTTGATTTTTTTGTTTCTCAAATATTTTAACTAAATAATGCTTATCATCTGTGATGAAATATAGAATCCTTATGGAATATTTTGTCCGGTATTCTAAAATCATATTTGTTTAATTATAGTGGATGAACGATGATCAAGAGTATATGAATCCTGATGATATTCAAGTCAATGGGTAAGAACATAATTTTATTATATTTTAGTGAAATATTAAATTATCAGATTCTGATTCTGGTTGTGTTACATTCATCCAAGACTTGGAATGTATTTCAAATAGATGAATGAATAATAGATAACACTTATTCTAAAATAATTGCTGAATACAATCCAATGCCAGTTGATTACAAATAGGTCATTCAGTTAAAAGGATTGCAAAGCGGTTTTCTAAACTTTGTATGTGTATCGGGACACTGATAGTATCAATTTGCGCCATCGGAATACAAAGTTTAGAAAACCACTTTACAATCCCTTTAAGAATGTGTATGGAAAAGGGAAAGGTTGTGTCTCAATTACAATGTCAAACCATTAAACTGTATGATTTCAGCAACGTATCTTCTAATCTACCAATTATACAAACACATATTAAAAAACGACTGAGAAGGGATGGTAGATCCCATTCTTGGTATTATCTATGTAAGTTTATAAAATGTCCCCCTGTTTTAAATCCTACCCCGTTTTGAATATTGTACAATGTTTTACTGACTGTCATAAAATTAACTATTTATCTATTTTATTATATTTTTTATAATGAACTAATGGTTTGGCATCCATTTGCAACAATTTGATTTCCCATCGTGCATAGGCCTAGATCAGAAACAAAAACGTGTATTATCATTCGAAATTCTCAAAAATATCGCATAAAGACAACAGGCTGTTTAATTATCGAAAACCTTAAAACAAAACCACACAGATTAACTCCCACAATGTCTAGCAATCTAGAAAAATGTTAAATATGAAAATTTCTTCTTATCACAAAACGATTTTTGTCCTTTATACCTGGCAAATATTTAAATTAATACCATAATTTAATATTGTCAATTTTCTAACATTCTTTATTTCCATTTATTACATAAATTTAGTTATTTTTTTATTTTATCTAATATACCCTTTTTTGTTGTTTGAATGTTAATTTTGATGATTCTTTTATTATTCTTGTTGCAATTTATTACAATATACAAAGGGAAATTGAAATACAATCAGAATATCACTTGGAATAGTTGTATAACGGTAAACAAAACCCAAAATTGTGACAGTGACAGTATAGAGATATGGCTTATTTGAAATGAAATGAAATGGAGTTTTACGTCTTGCTTTTTCTGCACCTGTATGGTCTTACGATGACGTGTTGGCATGATTTGAGGTAGTATCCAACTCATAAATTGAAATGATGCTGGTGTCGCAAACTGTCACTTAAAAGATTTTGAAATGACAACACTTTAATCACTCATTATTAATATATTGTCTTTATTTTTATCTTTCAGGATAATAGACGGTGAGTACTTTTGTTATTTAGAAACAATGTGTTCATAATTCACCCAAATTCTTTAAAACAAATATGTATATTTAGATATCGCCGATTGACAGTAGAATGACCTACATCTCGGTTTCTGACGATCCTGTTTTTAATACATTCCATTGAAAGTACGATTTCTATATAAGTGGCCGTGAGTGTGGTTGACTCCAAATCTTAATCAGGGGATGGATGCCCCAAATGACTCGATATCGTCAATGTTTAAAGGGATATGTTCACAAACATAGTGAAAATGAAAGATAAATGTTTTGGTACGGGTTCAATTGAAGGGATTCTGCGATTTTTGGTCAGTTCTAGTGATTCTGTAGGCTATTTACACATCTTCAAGGCCCAAATCGATCTTCGAAAATGCATTCCCCTTTAACATAAAGAGACAGTTGAAATTGAATATATAATCTTCTTTCAATATTATAATAATAGCTGAATGTATATTTATTTGTACCTATCACTTTTATCATTATGTGCCTGAGGATGACGGGGGAAACACGTCGAAACGTTGCATAAAACTTTAACCAGTGATTGTTGTTCCATAAAGCTGTGTCTATATATTGTGCTTACAATTGCTAAATGCCATTTAAAGACTTCTTTCAATATTCCAGCAGCAAATCGATACAGATAATCTGGGTAAGACCCTCGTGATTATATAGAGGCTCTCTTGTACAATAACAATGGTGTATATATCCGTTTTACTTATGCTATAATACTCATATACAGGCCCCTCATATGGGTTATGCTTTCTTCTCTGTTATATATTCTTCTCTGAAACTTTCATTACAGAAAAATATCAAGAACGACTGGTCTAAATCTTCATAGGAAAGTCAAATCTCTATTCAAATGATTTTTTCTGTAATTTACTTTCTATCTCTAAAATTTGGTTCCTTTGACATCAAATTTCACATTTTAAATTTGGTCAATTTGAAATGAATTATTTAAAAAAAATAGTTCTCTAAATCGGTGATAAGTTTCATTCAACGAAATACTAACTTCAACATTTCCTGGACTCTTGGGTACTATCTTTAATAACAAATTACAAGGCTCATATCCTCAATTGGGAGTTCTTATCCGTCATCATTGAATCATCATTATAACTCCCGTCATGTATATTAATGCATCTATAATTTATAATTTGGGAATCATTTGTACTAAATATCATTCTCTTAGGTTGTTTATAAATCATTATTAAACATCATTCAATATAGGCTACAAAACACCAATGTTAAAAGTTTTTCTGGCTTGGGTGACGATAAAGCTTTTGCTGGCTCAAGTGTGTGGTTACTCTAGATCGTTGTCCAATTTAGGTGGGGAGAAGGGGAATTAATTTCACTGATTTTGGACTACTTGTACAAATTTAACCACTGGCAGAAACTATATTTTGAATCTGTTATTACTTAAAATCATCCATTCATTTGGTGAATTTGACTTCTTCTTCATCAAGTAATCATCAACTAATGTGGTATTGAAGGATTTATATTTTATTACATTTCAGATGAAGTTTATGAGGAAATTTAACAGAACTAATGATGGTGCTAATTAACGCTTCATACTAATTACATTTTAATTAATCAATTTTATTTATTTCATTGTTGATATTGTTTAAATAACATGACATTGATTTGCATAATGTTCATGATTGCATACATCGAAATGCATTTTTTTAATTCGAAATTATTTGTAGTTAGCTAAGATGATAAGCCAAGTATATGAAATTTTTAATTACATGTACATTTGTAATCTCTGATCGATATTTAAGTTTTTGTTCGATGATATTTTACAATTGTTTAAGTTTTAAGTCAAGTTGCTTGTACTGATATAACTATAACTATCTTTCATAAACCTTTTAATATTTGATTACATTTTTCAAAGTTGCATGAATGACTAGAAAAAAACATTACTCCAATGCGTGTTTAGAAGGTTGGGTTACATAGAGTGAAACGAAACGAAACAAAACTACCATGGATCTCCTTGATTGTCATCGATCACAATAGATCTGTAAACAAAAATTATTGAATTTGAGTTATTTTATATTTCGATGCAGTTGTATGTATTAAGCTTTGTTATTGTTTTTTTTAAGTCATTATAACTATTATTTTTTGATTTTTAGACCGAATTATTTTATACCTTGTCTTGATATCATTTCTTATCTTTTGCTTCCTTTTTTCGCAAGAAATATCAAGTTTTGACAAGGAAATACAACTGTCTGATTAGATAGCTCCAATTTCTTATTACTGGGGTGACAAGAGCAGCATTATCGAAATGATGTACGTCTATTCAAAATTAGTAGTCAAAATATATATATTTACTTGCAAACGTGCTAAATCCTAAATTGTCTTAAATCTATACATGTTTTTCTTATACTTTATAATATTTCAATCCGATAAAGACTTGCTTAGAATGTGGAAAGTCATATTATGTTTTAATTTACATGGTAAATTTTTATACTGTAAGCTTTCATCGTTTCATACGCTGTATCATTCTTATGTATCATCTTGTAAATTGCAAACACATATAAGCCAGTAAAAGCCTTAGAAAATCAAAATTCGTTACATACAGAGAGCATTTGCACTTGGGTGTGTTTGGCAAGATCGAAGTCGGTATCTTAAGACATCTGCATGTACTGAATTCAAATGCCCAGTTCTTCTGACGTGATATCAGTATACTGATGTGATTACAATTATATCACCTTTTCTATCACGTCAGAGGAACTAGCTAGTTAAGCTAGAGCCAGAGCATACGAAACTTCGAATCTTGCCTAGCTCGGTAAAGAATTTGTTGTTCAGAATGGAGCCAGAGTTGTTTGGCTATTGTATTATAAACTGTTATACATGTATGTTGCAGTCTCATTATAATTAGACCCAAATTTGTTTCATTCAGCTTTTCAAACTCCGGTTTTGTATTTATGCAACTTCCTTGGGTGGCATCTACAAAACCGGGGCTACCCCTCCAAATATTATGTTTTCGGGCAAAAAATCACCCAAATCGGGCAGAAAATCATTTAAATTCGGGCAATAAGTCGGTTTCCCCGTTGGCCCCTGGGTTAGAAAAGCGTAACAAAACGTAATTTGGGTGTAATTTTAATTAAACTGTTATACAAGTTGTAGATAAACTGGTGCTTCTGTTATCCATATCATCTCTTTCATTACATTTTTAATAAACTTTGTTAATGATAATTTCTTCTTATTAGATGTTCAATTTTGACCAAGTTCGGGTTCACCTTCGAACGAAATCGAATTTTTGCATTTGTAGGATCATCTGGTCATTTTCGTTACAATGTGAAGCGTGCAATATACACTTCTTGCTTCTGAACAGTGAGTACCCTTCCTCTCATCAAAAGGCATGCGTTTAAAATATAGCTCCAGTTCCAACGTGAGGATTTCACATCCTAGTCATGTATCGGGGGATACATTGAGATGATGAGAATTACGCACAAGATTCTGGTTAAAAAATTGAAAAATCAAGTACAGTAGGCCTACTTTGCTTTATCAACGGTGTTAAAGAATCTGCCGCCTGTGATTAAATTATCGCAATGGACTTGTCCAAAGTACTTTTAAGACTGGCTTAAAACTCGATATACGGATACCAAGGCCGTAGGAACAGGAAGAGCTTAGGGGCCTGATACCCGATAAGTTATGCATATGACTATGTATATAATCGGTCATAAAGCATGAGAATTGGAGCCGCTGTTACTCTTTTTTCAGTGAACATAATACCATGTTGACTACATGAATATAGAAATAACTATATGAATAATAATATTTAATAGAAATAATAATACAACCTATAAACTATAAAAATACAAAATATAAAAACATAAAATCTAGTATCAAATTTAAAACCAGCGTCGGTATGTTCTATATGAAATTACTCACTGAAACACAACCATGTTCATAATATCATACATGAAGGTTCATATTTTAAGCCATCAAGGTTGTGAGTCAATTTAATTCTAAAGTACTGTGCCGAAACACCTGAGCAGCAAAAATTTGGTCCTGTATACATAGGACAACATGTTAGGGAACTTGTTGCAAAATGTAAACACTAACATTATTTTCGGCAACATGGCATTTGCTGTCAGTGTGTAAGTACCTTTCTCTTGCACTAACAGATCGAACCGTATAAGACTAAAAACAACTTCTGTACCAGAAGAACCATTGCATTGATTAATTCCACTAATCACCATTTCATGCCATATCTAGTAGGCTACTAACTATGATGGCTACAAAAATCGGTATCGAACATCTCCTTTTTAACACTTTATTCTATCTTAACACAATAATATCAAATAGGCTAACATAAAATCATAATTACATCTTAAAAAATATTGCAGACTGTTTGCACTAATACAAACAAAAGTCGAAAAAAAAATTTGTTTGGAGTATGCATAGAACCTACAAGTTTATATTTATCTATGGGATCAACTATATATGTACATAAAATGAGTTTTACCGATAGATATGTCTATCTTACTTATGGTGTTTGTTTGAAATATTAACATAAGTAAAATACACAAATTTGGCATAAAACGTAAAATATTTTGATTAAACTTGAGTTTGAGTTTGCAAAAATCTAAGCACTGAAATTGAAATTGAAAAAATGTAGTAAACTATTATCAATGATGACAAACATATTTTGAGAATAAAACATTTCAAGCATAAAATATAACATTTTAAAGATAGCAACTATGGGTATTGACAATATAATAAAAATAGTTTTTCTCAACCCTGTTTCGCCATTTTTTGATTGCACATAAATACATACATGTCATAGAAGTTGTATAAAATTTTGGGGTTTGATTAAAATACATATAGTAAGATAGTGGACCACGGCCATATACGCCTAACGAAAAAGTCGAAAAAGGAAAAAATTAAATCAGGAGACAACTAAACTTTCTCAAACCTTTCGATTTAGGTCCAATAACATCCATTTTAAGTTTCATCAAAATCAGTTGAAAACTAAGAGAGTAATAGCATATTTAAGATTTGGGGCAAGGGCAATAACTCTGCTTGTAACGATCGAAAATAGCTCAAATTCGAACTTGATCTTCGTTTTCGGAATATATATACACATATCAAATTTCATTTGATTCCGTCGAAAACTCTAGTTTTTAGAGCGTTTACAAGCAAATGTTGATGGACAGACCGACGGATTTGGGGCAAGGGCAATAACTCTGCTTCTAACGATCGAAAATAGCTCAAATTCGAACTTGATCTTCGTTTTATGAATATGTATACACATATTAAATTTCATTTGATTCCGTCAAAAACTCTAGTTTTTAGAGCGTTTACGAGCAAATGTTGACGGACGGACGGACGGACCAACGGACGGACCGACGGACGGACGGACGGACCGACGGACGGACGGACAGGGGTGACTACAATATACGTCCTCATAGAGAGATGAGGGCGTATAAAAAGCCATAACACTGGCGTATTTTGATTTAAAAAGACATTCAAACACTACATGTTATAGTGGGTAATGTAGCGGTGGTCATTGCCCAACTCACCACATTGTGCCCAACTGCACAAAAAAACACTATTTAAAAGAAACAAAAGTTTTCTGATAAAATATTCTAATCTGTTGTCCCGCATCGATTATCTTTTTATTTATAATTTGAACCTGTTTGGGGAACACAAACTATAGTTTTATGGTAAAATCTGGAAGAAAATAAATAACCAAGTTTATACGATCAGAACCATAATACAGATTACATAAACTTACCTGGCAGTTTCCCAGGAAGTAGCTTCAAGACTTCAGAAACCTTTAGTTTCGTTTTACAAGTCGTTTTTTTGCAGTTGGGCACAATGCGGCAAGTTGGGCAATGCGACAACGAACACACCGGTAATGTAGGATTTGGAAGATTTGGAAACTAGAGCTACACCTACACTAGACTAGTAAAAATCGGCTTTTTAAAAACCCAGGTTTTAAATAACCTGCATTTAAAAGCCTTGTGCTTTTGTAGATGGTTAATGTTGCTATTGTAGACGTAGCAATAGTTACAAAACAAATAAGGACAAAGTAGCTCATTACATATTAATAAATTGAGATATTGTCCCTCCATAAAAATGATAATGCTCAAAAAATAATGACAGTTAATCATTACAACCAAAACTCACTTTGTCACAAAAAAAAGGATTTCTTAGAAAGGTTTTAACTAACACAATTTCCACAGAGTCCATTAAGAAAGTCTTGCTCTATATTGGTCTGCAGAGAACAAAGCTTCTGTCTCTTTGTCAAACAAAGTCCGGGAAGTTTAAACTGCAAAGTAGGTTTTGTCACACAAATATAACTGAAAGTACATAAGTTTAGTCTACCAACAGTCCTTCTTCTCAAATGTACACGTTGATTTGGCTACAAATTGGAACTTAACATTAAAATATCTGTTCATTCTTAGGCCAATAATAAAACTTGTAGTTCTTAGGATCTTTAAGCACACTTTAGTAAGATCTTGTCATACAAAGTTCCATAAATTAGAACTATTAAGTACAAAGCTGTCTCTCCCAACACAAAGTTCTGTAAGTTTAACTTAAGTACATTGATTTTGAACTTTTAACTAATGCTATCAGTACAACACATACAAGTCCATCACAATATATCAAGTCACAGATCTATTCCTGAGCCTCTTTATTAATAAATGAAGCCATGGCCGATGTTTCTGTGGGTATTTGTGTCAGCTGAACTTCCTCTTCTTGGCTTCCATCACTTGTATCTGAAACATAACAAGAAAAAGTTTGTCAAATCAAATAACCTCTATTGAACTAAATAATCTATTAGGTATAACTATAAAATGATTTTCCATCTTCTTTTATAGAAAATACATCTTCATAGGTAGTGTAAAACTTTTATATTATGATCATGTTCAACCATATTTTGGTCGATTTCATATTAGTTTATATCAGAGCTCTACAGAACTACACTTGAAATGAGAAACGTCAACTTACCATTAGTCTGACTATACTGTTTATGCGAAGGAGCATATAAACTCAACAATCCAATAACATAGACATTCCACATACCATAAACACCTAGAGAAATATAGATTAGATACAAAATATAGATACATTGTACTTAATATACCTAGAGACATTCCACATACCATAAACACCTAGAGAAATATAGATTAGATACAAAATATAGATACACTGAGCGAGGTCAGAACTCGGGGTTAGTGTTAGATTAGTACGAAAGTGTAACACTAGTGTAACACTAACCCCGAGTTCTGACCTCGATGAAAAGTGTTGGGTGACACTGAGATAACACTACACTTTTAGGCCTTTTTGGAACAATTTAACACTAGTGTTAATCTAGTGTTACTCTAGCGTTCCACTAATCCGAACTAATGGATTCAGAACACTGGCTTAACATGCGTTTTCATATACCTTTAACACTAACCCCTAGGGGTTTACAGGAAACAGAGGTCAGAGCACAAGATTAGATTAGTGTAGTGTTATTGTTTTCTAATATGTTTTTCTTGCCCGTTTACCAGGCAGTGGCTGTCAGACAGGATAATTTTTTTAAGACAGGCTGCTTCAAGAGAAAAACCAAGAAAGAATTTTTGTATTTGAAAGATGCACTTAGAAGATGACACAGTCACGTTGGTTCAGATCTAACACTAGAGTTACACTAGAGTAACACGGGCGACTTGAGTCACACTAGTGTATATCACAAGAGTAATTCTAGAGTTATTCTGGTGTTTTGTAAGTGTTAAGCTGATGCCAGTGTTATGGTGACTGGATTAGCCCTAACTCTAACACTAACTCTAATACTAACACTAACCCCGAGTTCTGACCTCACCCACTGTACATAATATACCTAGAGACATTCCACATACCATAAACACCTAGAGAAATATAGATATTAGATATAAAATATAGATACATTGTACATATACATATCAATATACCTAGAGAATTTAGACATACCATAAACACCTAGAGAAATATAGATTAGATACAAAATATAGATACACTGTACATAATATACCTAGAGAATTTACACATACCATAAACTCCCAGAGATATATAGAATTTTTATAAGAAGTTTTTCAAAACCTTATTGGGGTAGATTCGAAGGGTTCTAGTGATATGATTGTCCAACCCATAAAATTTTGGACTTATTAGCTAATCAGATTACTGTATGCTATAAGAGTAACAGTAAATTGTACCTGTGAGAAAAGCACTAGAATATTCCAAACTGATTCCATCATCACCCCATTTCCACTGACCCTCACTAACTTGACTGATGATAAAGAATATAACAGTCAGAGCAGCACATAGTAGAGTTAACACCATCAAAAACTGGAACCGGAAAATTAGGCCCTGAAATAAAATAAGTATTAAGACATAAGAAAACAATATTGTGAAAATAGGAAATGAAATGAAGACTGGCAAATGCCATGCAGTGTGCAATGAGGGAAACATTGCCAACTCTTACTTGATTTTCAACTGCTGAGTATTCTTTAAAGGAACAGCCTTTAGCTCATGGGACCTTCATTTTTCTTTGAGAGAAATGTTGCCAAAACTGCTTATTAGCCTGCGTTTTCCATTTGCAAATATCAAGTTACGCGAAACACACTCACCATGTAGAAGTTTTTTCTCAAGTTACTCATCTGAGGTAGAGCTGTTTTTTTAGCACTGATGTTTCTAAAGACTCTGAATATCATATAAGATAGAAACAAGAAATAAGTACAGGCTGCTATACCAGCTAGAATTATAAATGCCAGCTAAAATATAGTTAAAGAAATCATATTGAAGACTTTACAAGTTTTATCTTATCTCATTTCTTGCCTTCACTGATATTGATCACTATTCAAAGAATGTCATCAACAAGTTACAGATACATAATACGTAATACATTTTAAGAAATATTGCTGGGAACTCGGGGTATATGACGTTTCAGCCAAAGTAATGTCAGGGTTCAAAGGGTTAAGATAAGTTAATAAATTATAAGTTAATCATTTACAGACCAAAGGCCTTAATCAACGAAACTTAACTAAAATTAAATCCAGATTTAATCTTAGGATAAACAAATCTGATTGGAAAATGAAATTGAATTCAAAATGACAGAATTTTAATTAACTTTGCCATAAGGCCCATGATTTTAATGCTATATCGCATTTTTCAGTTTAGAGGGGTTTCAATGTACTGTCATTGGGCCTTTACTAATATAACACTCTTCTAAAAGAAAGACAAGTCATGTTGTTCTATTTAATTAAAGGATACAGCAAGATGTGTTCCAGTATCAGTCACCCAAATAGTGTAGAATGGATTTGTCAACTGCATTCCTCTAAAACAAAAAGCAAATGCATTTAATTTTTTTGGAAATCTGATTTTCCATCAATGCGTAAAATGTTTGAATCTTTTTATTTAAATCATAAAGCCTTTTGTAAGCACAGATGTAAGGCAAATAAGGTCCTAGAAATGAATTTTTCAATCTACAATAACACAAGTAGTAATAGATAGGGATTGTTGTTTGTTTTTCAAGTAGCAATATGATGATTAAACTTTTGAATTTAGAAAATGGGGGCTGAAAATAGTTGACTTACTTTTCACACATTTCAAATACAAACATACAAACACAACCAAATACAACTGATGTTAAATGTTTCCAGTAACTTCTCAGGTTATTCTTTGGCACTGAATCCTAAAACAAATAGAAAGTTCTGCATTTTATTGAGGTAGTGGTAATAGAATGAGTATAACTATCGCGTTTTTGCAGACAGTCCAAGGTTAGTTAACAAAATTGGGTTTAACTAACATTGTGTTTATTATGCTAATGAAATGCAGGTTTCTAATGCTATGAATCCTTAGTTTAAGGAATTGCCATACCATGCATTGTGCACTGAGAAAAAAAAAGTTAATGAGTACTAACCATGATGTGTTCGCCAGCAAATATCATCCAGAATGAGAGAAGAGTAGCATAGAAAGCACCTTGTCTGACATCTGATAATATACTCATCCAGGGTAGGTTTAACCATAGAGTCAACCATTCTAGGGGGCCTACAATTTTTATAAATATTAGAAATTAAAGAATCAAGGCTTTTCAGTGGCTTTTGTAAATGGTATTAAAATTTGCCAAAAAACAATAGAATTTGTAAGCCACATTTATCAAATGACTATTTTTGTTGCCAATATGTGCTTAATGTATAAAATACTAATCTACAAGGCCAGCTATGCTTCTCCAAAAATCTGAAGATAAGCATATACTATGTGCAAATACGTGTCAAAATTTAAACATAACTTACAATTCATAATAGACAACACAATACCAAGAGTTAACAAGGTCCTGAAAAGTAGAAGCAAATTGTTTGATTAATATAATTCCTGTACAAGATTATCTTAAAAGAATTTATAACCGAATATTTTAATGTTTTTACTGCATAAAAGTCACTTTAAAATATAAACACACATCAAGATATACAGTCCTTAGGAGGGGCAAGGGGAAGTCTAACTTTTAGTTTTAACTTTTTGGCCACTTCATGACTTCCCTTGTATGTTCTACTGATTGTCAGTTATTCATGACGAGTTTTTAAGGAATACTTACGTCTCTAATAAGTTTGGTTCTCTACTAAGCATCCTGACTCGTCTCCAGAACCAAGCCAAAACACCAATAATAACAGGGAACATGGCGGTCTTCAGTGAAAACCAAACTTTAGTAAATCCTCCATTTTGAAATATTGTCTGAAAATGGAAAAAGTTGAATTGATCGGTCAAATAATTTGAATGTGTGAACGGTGTTCAGAAGGTTCATTCTAAGATGCAAGAGACCTTAATCATATGGCGGCATTTACATATAGTTTGAAGTTATTTGTACAAACTTGTACTCAGTATACTTACAATAATATGAATATCTTTCAGAGTTCCCAGACCAATATTAACTTCTTTATTGTGATAAACAGGTAGTCGAATATTGACCAGGTAATAATCATAATGAAGACTTCCCAACTCAAAAAATGACAGCAATTCACATTTATAGTAGTCGTCTTCCTCTACCTAAAAAAAAATAACATAAAAATAGATTTGTTAGGAGTAAGTTTGATTGATTAAAATTAAGGTATTAAGCAATAACTTAGGTAACAATAACGAATATTTCTGTATGTTCATAGTATAAATAATCTGGGGCCTTATTCTCGAAAAATTAACTTAGATAAAATCAAGATTTTAAGAATTACAGCAATCTAATTGGATCATTCATAACACTTAGTTAACAATCAATTTTAGTAACTGATCAATCCAATAACAGAACACTAAAATCATCATAAAGTAAGTTATCGAGAATGAGGCCCCTGGCCTGAACAACATCATCTGCATCATGTAATAAACATCAAATGAACAGTAAGTCTTCTTACCTCTTCTGTATCACAGTGTAAAGGTCTATCTTCATGTGTAGAAATCAACTCCTTCCAATCTGATTCATTATCTTCCTGATTTCTATAACCCAATCTCACTTCCATTCTCATTGTAGCATTTACTTCTATAATATACAAAACAAAACAATTCACTATTCTCACCGTCCAATAATCTGATGGTGTCAAGTGGAAATGGCTGGAACCACAGACGTCCGATTGCAAATTGATGAGGGTAATAGTCAATTGGACCCTAGTCCTAAATGGTCCTAAATTTTGGTCAAAATGGTGTTAAAAAAATGTCAAAATGGCCCTTGTAAAAAGTCAAAATAGTCTCAAATTTTTTTTTCATTATACATATTTTTTTTTACACCATATCCCAATTTTAACAAGAAATACAAATTAAGTAGAAATTCAGCACTAATCAATAATATAATAATATTTTGTCAAAAAACACAGAATGTCATACTTACTGAGAGGATTGTTAGCATGGTGTTCAATATCCATCTGTAAGACAGTCAACATGTTCTGCTGCCATCGAGACATCCTCAATTGTTTATCATCTCTAGGGTAGGGCATCCACAAAGAAAACACCACCATATTGGCATCAATCTTTTTATCAATAATCATAGGATTACTTAAATCATCAACCTGATCGCAGGAATCTTTACCACGTGGAATATACCATTTCTTATCATGTACATAAACATTTTGATCAACACATTTTGTTGTTAACATGTTCATTACACTTGACGGAGCAGGGGCTGAAAGTAATCATTAACGTACCGTACATCGTGATATTTTAAAAAAAATTTCAACCTTTCTTTGAGCACTTAAGGGAATGTGAAGAACAATGCTGACTGTTGTTACTCATGCAGATAATTTTAATAAGATGAAGAACAGCCTAAAAATTAGTAAAAATTTAAAAATGTAAACACACACTGACACAGTCAAAAGATTTTAATTTCTCTAAAAAATGTTTTCCAGATTCTATTTCATCAAACATGCAACATATTGCTATATATAACAGGTAAATTGCTTAATTCAAGCTCGTAAACTTTTTTTTTTTAAGTTAAGTTGTCGGTAAGATCAAAGAAACATCAAAAGAAAATAAAAATGGGATGAGAAAGTTGACGAATCGATACAAACCTATGAGTCCACCAATCAAGAAGAAAACTACCAAAAGCAGGAACAGGGAGACTGCCAAAATGGACAGTTTTCTGTTGCTTAATGTCTCAAGAACAACCCCAGCCATTTTGAGGAAAATTCGTAGCCAAAATTTGCGTAGAAAATAAAATTGTCTTCATAAAAAGCCAGACAAACTTGTCGACCCCACACAGCGCCACCTAGATAATTAAAGGGATCTGTTATTGAGAGAAAACTTTTAAACATAAATCGTCAAAATTTCTCTAATTTGAAACTTTTATGTTATTTCAAAAATTTACGTTCACTTATTAAATTTTGTAGAAAAATATTTCTCCAAATTGTACTTCAAATGAATGTCACTTTGTTTTTAGTTTTTATTGGAAAACAACGATTTCTCATTAAGGGACATTACTCCTGTTAACAAGTTTAAGCAGAAGACACAAAATTTCATTTTTTGGTGAATTTCGTGCTTTTACACAAACACTCAAAGCAATTGGAATGGAACTTATACTTTACATTAGATTTTAGGCCTTAACACCCTTGAACTTGAAGCTAATGCAGAGTCTGATCAGGGTTAAATTTAGCCTATTGTTTTTGATATTATTACTTGTTGTCGCCCACCCTACCTACTTTTTAAACTAGCCTCTGGCTCTATCTAGCTAGTGCTCTTGCTACTGTGTTGGCCTACTATTAGCATACTAGCCAACTGTAGTAGGCCTACTGGCTACATAACCCTACGACTACGACTTAGCATGCCCTACCTAGTGGCTGATCGTCACGACAGTGGTTTGCAATTGAAAAAAGAGTAGGCTCAACAAGCCGCCGTCAGTCAATAGGCCTATTTAGCTCATTTTGATTTAATTAAACAATATTTTATTTCTACATTACATAATGATTTATAAAAAATAACTAATAATTTAGCTCATCTTAGCCATAGACGCAGAGGCCTACCCTACACTGCTCGGTGTTTTTCCATTCTCATCCATGACATGATCCCTAAACAAACAGGTGCTGAAAAGTACGACGTAGCATTATTTAATTGTGTTAAAAAAAGGAAAACAAAACCCTAATTATTTTATTATATTTAGTTACCCTACCTGTAGGTAGGCCTATCTTACTAACTAAGCTGTAACCTATGTTTATAAACTTCTCTTATCGCAAAAGCAAATTCATCAATATTGCCATTAGCCAAGTTAATTGCCAAGAGATAAGGTCAAAGTTGTAGGCAAGAACAAGACTTTCTTTTCTAGCCTAAATTTTTTCGATTGTATTCCATCATTGTTCAGTACGGCTGAAGCCTACAAAAATATACAACAACTTCCCTACCGTACCTTGGTTAAACAAAGCTCTCGAATTTTTCTACCTCCGGATAAGCTATGTAAAGGATTTTCAGAAATAGGCTAGGTCTACTAGAACTGGACGAAAATCGCATTATCTTTTCAAATAATTTTCTTAAGCTATTACAACAAATTTCACTTTTCAAATTTTTGAATCATCTCATCTTTTTAAGTTAAGAACCAGCGCTACATTACGTCCAAATGATTAGGATTATTATATCCAATGCTTTCATCATGATTATAATTGTTTCTCCATTATAATTTACAGATTTTATAATATGGACGTTGTAGAAATTGATGGAGATCCTCCAATAGACTCCAATGATATAGTCGACAATACCAACAATAACAACTTCAGTGAAGTGGACGTTCCACAACAAACAACATCAACCTCTAACAGTGTGGATCAAAGGTAGATTTGTGTCCAGTGATAAACAACATTGCACATTGCACATCATTGTCCGACCACCCCTACCACCCCCTCTATTGAATCAACTAACCCGAGGGTTGGAAGTGGGACCTTCGTATTTTTCAAACTGGTTCCCACCTGTCAACAGGGGGTCGAAGGAGCTCACATTATAAAAGAGTAGAGTCGATCGAATGTAAAATAAATTTACGGAGTCCCCATGCGCTACAGACTGTACTATATTGAGGGACAGGATGTTCCGGTCTAGCTAATAATATGCCGCTCTCTTGACAACATTTTCTCATACAGAAATGAAGGGCGTAAAACACCAATACATTTTATGTTGTCATTTAGATCTAGGAAAATGGCCCTTTCTCATAAAACGAAGATCAGATATGATTCGTTACGCATTTTATAGACCAAGACTGTAATCTCTGTAGACTCTTAACGAATCATTCTTTCATTTCAGCGTACAACAGGATATGTTCAGTTCCAGTAGCAGTTCTAACCAAATGAGTATCCCAAATACAGACCCATTTCCGGAGAAAGTAGTTATATCGTCTGAAATAACCCGCGATACCCTGTCCACTGCAGCCCAACAAATTATTGACGATTTAAACGCTAAAAGGAAACAAGATACACAGCTTCTGTTAAATATCAAAAAAGCACTGGAGAATCAGGTAGGCCTGCTATTTAAGAGTATTTTGTGACCAGTGTTGTAGTCGAAAGTTCTATAACTGCGTCCTCTGTGTTGGCTAATATGTGAAGAAAACTCAGAAGGTGTGGGACGAAAGGGTCTGGGCAGTGGCGTGGTGGCCGGGGGGCTGGGGGCTGGGGGGGGGGGGGGAGTGGGTTGTCGACAATCGAAAAATAACCGAAACGAAATGTAATCTAATTTTAATTAGATTGGCCGAAATGTTACATTTCACTGCTTACAGCTATTCAAGGGAGACAACTATGAGGGTCTCTCATAGGTCCGCGCTCGCTACAAGCGTTCACTATGACAAGCGCTAAACTTGCTTTTGTACTTCAAAATTAGGTCTTTCCGGTCTTCCTACGAACTGAATTAATTATTTTGGCTCTTTGAATTTACTTCTAGGGTCCAAAGCCTAATTTCAATTTTAGAACAATGTTGAATTAACCGCGTTTACTACCGTTAAAACGAAAACTTTAAGGACAATGAAGACAATGGTGTGAGTGTTTGTAATCACCCAAGGATTAAGCCTATTGAAAATAAGTGCAATTGAACAACATTTTCTATGAATTATTGCCCTCGTTCTTGAATTGTCTGTGGACCCGATAGAGAGTTGATTTCTTGATGGATTTTGATGAAACTTGGTGTGAGTGTTTGTAATCACCCAATGATGAAGCCTATTAAGTTAATCCACTTGAAGAAACATAATGTCAACAAAATCCGTGTAATATAAAAAAATGTCACTCTCAGAATTTCTCATTTACTGCTAACATTTACTTATTAAACCTAAAAATTTGTGTTTTGCGTTTCAGTATCGAATATTTTTATCGGGGCTGCAAGTGCCTGAAATATATCTAGATCGCACACACAACAGTCTTAATTTTCAAAATTGTCCATGAAAGGACCCCCGTATTCCCTCGTTCCTCCTCTTCGACGCGGTGTTCCATGGTCGAAGGGCTCCAGAGGTTTTACATGTGCATCAGTGCATTCATGCATTGTGATGCATAACAGAATACCTGATCCTGAACAGAATACCTTAGAGGTGTGACTGTTCCTCATAAATATTCCTCGTGGAACAAACATTATTATAATAAATGATCTGAAGAACTCTTATCATATAATATTTGGGTTAGGTCTAGTGTTATATAATAAAATATTATTAAAGTGGAACTTATATATCGTCACAGAGGGTAGGTAGAGGGGTGTGGGTGGGAGCGTCAAAAAGGGTTTGTGCCCCCCAGCCAATTTGGAACCACCGCGCCACTGGGTCTTGGTCCCCCCCCCCCCCACCTTAAAATCACATGAAAATCAAATGAAAATCATAGTAGGAAGTCCCTATTATCAACTCAAAACCCGGAAATGTCAGAATGCACGAAATTAACGCCATTTTCCATTTTTTTCTCTAGGGCGAGGACCTTAGTTTTGGGCTTGTGGTTCAGGCGCTTCGCGACGTACTTGGACTCTACAACCGATGCTGGTTGGTCCTCGTTACGTCCGTCAGTATATAGAACATTCAACAAATATATTTATCCCATATGTTTGTGTGAAAACAAAATTCTCCGATTTTCTGGTAAATTTAGGATGTTTGATTCGATCCTGGCTTTACCAAGGTATTTTCCGATACCAATGCAGATGACAGGGATGGATTTAATGAAACATTGCAGAATATTATTATATAGATCTTTCATTGTTCGTTTCACTTTAAATTTCAGTGTAAATCTTTTTTTTTCAGACAGAAAAAGTGTACAAAGCGACCGAACATCATTTATTCGATGTTTATGATAAAAAAGGCAAGATTGTCCAGGAGAAGTTACAGCAGTTATTTTCTATTATTGATAATATTTCAAAACTAGAAACAGAATTGAAGGAATTTAAACAAGCGTTACAAATTCTTTACCAGGATATGAAAGACTGAATCAGTTTTTACCAGTTTGTTTAAAATGTTTCGGAAAAGGGTGTCCAGAGAAATAAAAATCGTTTGTGAATACCCGAGAGCAAAAATTGTATGACTTTGTCTATAGAGATATATTTGCCATCTAGATTAGAATTGTGTGCGATTTGGAGACTAAATGAAAGTTGTGATAAAATATGTACATAAACAATGTTTTTTAATTACTGTTTCGTTTCTGTACATCTTTTTCAATTTTGGTCGTGTACAAAATTGACTTGTTATAAAATATTGTTATATCATCATGTTTGTTATTATAGGCCCTACCCAAAGGCTTATTAGCTGTCTACAGCAGTCTTAGAACCTAGTGTCCCTTTTCATCCAATCAGCATTGACTTAATCTTCTGTAAAGTGGCTCACTTATTTATTAAGAGCACAGGTGTATATAACACGTATTTTAGAACTTCCACGTTCATCCAACTACCAACTACTACCGCTACCAACAACTATTTAGTTTGCGATATCAGCTGTTACTGGAAGCGAACGTTAACTTGTCACCTACCATCAACTACTTAGTCTGTGATACCAGCATCCACTGGAAGCGAAGGTTAACTTGTCATCTACCAAGCAACCAACTTCCACCCTTGATGTTCAAATATTAGCGCTTTACCCACAATGGAGGAATGGTAGTGTAAACACACATTTCTTTTTCATGTTTAGCAAATTTTTAAAAAAATAGACCACTGAAGGTTAATCATCAGATCGAATGGTGAACTTTCAATGGGTGATGTTTACAGGTTTTTTCTATATGAAATGGTGCATTGGGGGATGGTGCCTACTGGATAAATAGAGCGCCATATCAGCTTTGCACGCTTTCTTATGTTACTCCGAGCATAAAAAAATATAATATCTTTATTAAAAAAAACAACACAACACCGATAGTCAATTCAAAAACTTATAGGCAAAATAAACAACACAATTACCAATGAAAATCAACTTGGGGGCTTGAAAATATACAATTAAAAAAACACTTAAAGGTAAACTAAGATATACCGAAACAATGCGTAAAAAAATAACAAAAAAAAATTCTTTTAAACTCTGTGATTTCAAAACATTTCAATGATACACTGTACTTTAAAATTATTGTGTATATAGTAAGTTATACAGGATTTCGTTGGTAGTATCTGACCATAATTGTAAAATCTAACAAGCGAATATGTATTCAGAAAACATTGTTTTAAGAGTCATCTACATCTACTGACAGTAGAAAATCGGCCAAGTATAGACTGATTTTTTTCTTCTTGCAAAATGTCCATAAACACGTGTACATTCTAAATGGCACTATTCTCATCTCTTTCCCCAATCAAACAACGAGTAAATCAACATCAATATCACGTTTATCTGAAACCATAAAAAACAGTTTTTTTTTTTCAAATAAAATACTTAAGACCCAATTTGACTTACAAACTGATTATTTTTTAACTACCGTCTCATTTTATTACAGAATACATATTGTGCAAAATAAGTAAATTTTCGATTTTAAAATTAATATCTTAGTCAAATTGAATCCTTATAACTTTATTTTACTATTTTGTTAGGTAAGGCCTTCTTTTTCAGTCTTCACAATAACCATACCAGAACCTATTTGAAATAAGAAACGTCAACTTACCATTGGTCTGACTGTACTGTTTGTGTGAGGGAGCATATAAACTCAACAATCCAATAACATAGACATTCCACATGCCATAAACACCTAGAGAAATATAGATTAGATACAAAATATAGATACATTTAGAGAAATTACACATACCATAAACACCCAGAGAAATATAGATATTGGAAATAAAACATCGTAACATACAGTTAGAAAGTGAAAGTGTAGCCAATCAAAATTAATTTACCACTTGCGTATGCTCTTAATATTGTATAAAATTCAGATTTTAGCAAATAATGTCATTGTTTTGGCGATCAAAATTAAACTGAAAACAAATACTTGAATATCATTGGCGACTCTTAAATCTCAACAAAAATGTATTTTTTAGAATTAATATGTTCACTAACTGTTTGACAGAAAATCTTTTAGTCTCAGAACATGGAATTTTTTAGCTAATCTGATTTGTAATAATGTTCCAAACTCTCCCTCAAAATTGAGGGGATTGTGCGATTTTTGGGCCGTTCTAGTAAACCTGAAGGCTATTTACATAAATTCAAGGCCAAAATCGATTCTCTAAAATGAAGAACATTCCCCCTTTAAACTGTGAAAAATCTGCACCCTGGTGTACGATGTGATATGATTCAAGACCAGGTTTAGAATTCACCTTAACAGCAAATATGAGAAAAATTGATTTTTACCTGTCAGGAAAGCACTAGAATATTCCAAGCTGGTTTCATCATCCCCCCACTGACCCTCACTAACTTGACTGATGATAAAGAATATAACAGTCAGAGCAGCACATAGTAGAGTTAACACCATCAAAAACTGAAATATATCAAAGACATAAAAATATGACAGGTGTTTCAACATCAGAAACAAAAAAAAAACTTTCAATTTGGTCAACATGGTCTGAAATATGATGTTTTTACAGTTGTTGCCTGACATACAGTTCTATAAATTACGGTCTTTAAAATGGTTTCTATCTGCGGTCTGTGAGAAGGTGTAAAATGGTACAAACTTTAATCCTGGGTAGAACACTGATGTTTCTAAAGACTCTGAATATCATATAAGATAGAAACAAGAAATAAGTACAGGCTGCTATACCAGCTAGAATTATAAATGCCATCTAAAATATAGTTAAGGACATCATATGTTATCAAGCGTTATATCCTGAATAATTTACACGATATAAAAACATCTAAATTCCCTTCTTTGTCAATGATTCAAGACGAAATCCAACATTAATCTGTTTGCTTGTCGTAGAATACAACAAAAAACGCATTTTCCCTTGAAATAGGGTCAACGGTAGAAATGTTACTGTCTTGACTCTATTTTTATATTCACTTCTCTTCTTTGTGTGGTCAATTTAACTTACAAACGTAGATAATTATTGATAGACTTGGATTTGAAGCCTTAAATTTCAGAAAGTTTCTGAGGCTTAAAAGGATATGCTCACTAACTATTCGACCAATAATTTTTTTGTCTCATAACCTGGAATATTTCAGCTATTCTATTCCATAATAATGGTCACTTCCCACCCTCGAAATATTAGCCTTCAAATCCCAGTGTAGCCATAATTATTAGCATTTGAAAGTCCAAAAGAAAATGTAAGATAAATGTTAAGGTAGGGATATAATTGAAGGGATTATGCGATTTTTTGTGCAGTTCTAGTACTTTTGGAGGCTATTTACATATATTCAAGGCTCAAATCGACTCTCGAAAATGCTGAACATTCCCCTTTAAATACAATTGACCAAAGGTATGGCGACATGCCACCTTAAGATACATAAATAATATACAGTAATCCTGATGTGATAATAACTAAAGGATACTGCAATATGAGTTCCAGTTTCTGTTATCCAGATGGTATGGAAGGGATTTACCAAGGGCATCCCTCTGAAAATAAACAGAAAATTTCATTTCATAGACAAACTAATGTGAACTCTATCTTTATCCAACCCTCATCTGAACACGTTTTACCTCAAAACTTCACTGTACATGTAATAAATATTTGATTCTGTTTTAATCAACACAATTTCTGAGGGTTCCCAACATTATACCTCTTCAATAAATGCTTATTTCAGGAAGTCAACAGAACGTATAAATATCATTACTTTTCAACCATTTCAAATAGAACAACACAGGCACTACCAAATACAACTGATGTTAGATGTTTCCAATAACTTCTCAGGTTATTCTTCGGTACTGAATCCTAAAACAAATTATATGAAAATTATGACTTTTTGGGGATAGAAATCCGCATAAGCAAGTAAATATAGGTGAATAATAAAAATCCGTACATGCAAAACACTTCCGTTAATCAAAACTCTCGTCCAGAGCATGACGAAATCGAGAGTAACAGTTGTATAGTAGTGGTCTACACCAACGAGAAGTGCCATCAGGTGTTTCGAAAAGAGTAAGAATGTTCTGCGAAATCCGCCGCTACTATAAAGGTCAAAATCATGAGGTGCAACGAGATCAATTCATGCCCGACTAAACAAATCCGCCAAAATGCAAGAAGCAGGCGAAAAAGCAAAATAAAGTTTAAGAAAACTCACTCTGTTTTCGCCAGCAAATATCATCCAGAATGAGAGAAGAGTAGCATAGAAAGCACCTTGTCTGACATCTGATAATATACTCATCCAGGGTAGATTTAACCATAGAGTCAACCATTCTACAGGACCTATTGTGTGTGTATACAATCGCATTGTTTTAAGACTGAGAAACAAAGACATCATTTTGATAGGGATACAATTATGACTTAAAGCTATTGTAATCGTAAAACCACTAATAGTAAGAATTAACTGTTGCCAGAATAATTTTCAGATGTAAAAAGCTTATCCTGAAAGCAGACTATCTCTTATGTTTCTCAAAACATACCATGATCAAGTTATGAATCCGAGCAGACTTTCTTAAACAACAACAGCATTAAATGCAAAAGAAATGGAACTACTGGTTTGGCATGGTCAAATTGGATGAATAGCTCTTAGGTTCTAAAATAGTTGTTATACATCTTTTAATGAATAAGTGAACAACTCAAAGAGGATTTATGCAATGTTGATTGGATGAATAAGCTGTTAAAGTTCTAAAGGGGTTTGATTTTAACATATTACTTACAACCAATTGATTTAGGCAATGTTAAATGGATGAATAGCTCTTATGTTCTAAAATAGTTGTTATACATTTCATATACATCTTTTAATGAATAAGTGAACCACTTAAAGAAGATTTAGTCAATGTTGATTGGATGAATAAGCTGTTAAAGTTCTAAATGGGTTTGATGTACTTGTACTTACAATTCATAATAGACAGCACAATACCAAGAGTTAACAAGGTCCTGAAAAAATAACCAAAATTATGATACCTTGTAACATAAATGATGTTTTTTCCTTTGATGTTTTTGAGAAATAATTTGCTTAAAATGTGTGTTTGAGGAAAACTGTGGTGTATAAACAGCAAATTTGTGTTATTGCATTCTTGGGTAATTTGACATGAAAGCCATATAGAATCTAATAGGAAAAAATGAGTGAAATAACCAACTAAGTTATTGCACTCGCAGTAGCTCCGCCCCTTTTTGGAAAGACATCCCCTTTGCAGACGAAAATGAAACGTGCACGAGCTTCAATTTCATTGGATTAAAGAGTAACGTGATCGATGCTGTCATAACTTTTAAGCTGTCAATCAAATTTATGTTACAAGTAATATATACCACGTGACTTACTCATTAACATATTTAAACAAACTCATCCTAACGGATTCGTAGGCTAAGTTTCTAATTAAAGTTTTTTATATTATTTATTCACAACCAAATTAATAAGTTTCATTGCAGAAACAAAGAGAACATTTTTTCCCCCTTTTTTCGTTGAAAGCTTTTTCCCCCCTTTTCCTTCTTTTCTTCTCCTTTCTCACATTCTCCTCTTCCTTTCTTTTCAGGTCTTCCAGTTTTCCAACATCCGTCAGATAATCTAACCAAACCAAACCAACAACTACCATTCAACTACCAGCATCAAGAAGAATAACCACGATCACAACGAGTTTGGAAGAATGAAGAAGATCGAGTAACTCACGCCACACCACCCAGGGCCGAGTTTCACTGCCATGTCATTCGACCCGACCAGATCTTACGAATTCTCCACTTACCAAACCAACAGCACAGTACCATCCTATTGAACCAATCAACTACCAACTACCACCACTACCAACAACTACCTAGTTTGCGATATCAGCTGACGCTGGAAGCGAACGTTAACTTGTCATCTACCAACCAACCAACGGATTCGTTTGTTTAAATATGTTAACTCGTAAGCACCGTGGTATATATAGTACTTATCACATAAGTCATAACTGACAACGACCGTAAATAGAATGATATTTCAGCAGTACAGGAGCGATCTGGTCATTCTTCTTGTGTATGAAATACATGTACACTTTATGTCAAAGTTACATGTTATCACATAAGTCATAACTGATATTGCAAGACATTGTGGATGATTTGGTTATTCCTCTTTTTGTATAAAATACCAAATCTTTAAAAGGCATTTGATATGGATAAAGTGTCGTGGGGACCCTAGATTTCTTACATTAATGTAATGACAATAATTGCTCTATTTCTATTTTGAACGATTTTATTCAAATGCAGCATTTTTCGATTTATTAAACTTTCTTGTGTGAAAAGAGTTAAATTTCTCTTTTATAATGAGGTCAAAACAATATAGTCTCAGATTTTATACGTTTTGTTACACTAACCTCTCTAATAAGTTTGGTTCTTTACTAAACCGCCTGACTCGTCTCCAGAACCAAACCAAAACACCAATAATAACAGGGAACATGGCAGTCTTCAGTGAAAACCAAACTTGAGTAAATCCTCCATTTTGAAATATTGCCTAAAAATCAAATTCTATAATTGTGCAGAAAGACCTAAGTAACATTAACTTAATAAATTTAGCTGCCATCGTATTGCATTTGATACGAGAAAAATCTTCTTGGGGATGCCATGACAAATAGAAGTTTCACGATGGACATTACAAAGCAGAATATTTACACTTAAAGGAACAGTAAAGAGGTTTTCTAAATTTTTCATGGGTACTGGCGACACTGATAGCATCAATTTGCACCATTCTGATTTTCATTTCGACGTGTATGGATCCTACCTTTTTCCTGCAAAAGTCTTTTGTGATACAAGCAGTAAAGTAATCAAACACTTATTCATTTAAAGTCATACGTAGTTTTGGGTACTTACGATAATATGAATATCTTTCAGTGTTCCCAGACCAATATTAACTTCTTTATTGTGATAAACAGGTAGTCGAATATTGACCAGGTAATAATCATAATGAAGACTTCCTAACTCAAAAAATGACAGCAATTCACATTTATAGTAGTCATCTTCCTCTACCTTGAATTAGATACAAGTAACATCAACAAGTTTGGAGGAGTTGGTTTTGAGTAAATTTTATTTGTTGATGAATAAATTCAAAGTGTTCTGAACTGTTCATTGTTCATTTTATCTATGTTTGTCCCCATGGGCTGAATGTGAGACAAGACCGTGTCACTTTGTGGTACTGCACCTAATTCTGTCCTATGTAAAATAAAGAGTTATTATTATAAAATTTGATTGTGAAAAGATCTTAAGCTGTTATCTATGTTTCGTCAAAATGTCCTTTTGGATTTCGAGTTTCGTTTTACGGTTCGGATCGTCACATGTTCCTAAGAATGGCACAGAATGCTTTGTTTATATCTATTTCTTTCGAAATTTGCAATCCTTTAGACTGCTGATTAGGATATAGGGATTGTTGTCTAGCTTGAACAGTTTTGTACTGAATTATGTTCTTACCCCTTCTGTCTCACAATGTAAAGGTCTATCTTCACTCGTCGAAATCAACTCCTTCCAATCTGATTCATTATCTTCCTGATTTCTATAACCCAATCTCACTTCCATTCTCATTGTAGCATTAACTTCTATAAATACAAAACAAAACAATTCAATTTCTCAACATGCAATAGTCTGATAGCAAAAATTTCAGTGTGTGAAGTGGAATTTCTCATTGTAGCATTTACTGCTATAAATACACAAGGCATTATCCTTCAGTGTTGAATTCAGAACCATAATGGTGACTTTAAATATTGAATATCTTGCCAAAGTAATAGTTATGATGTTTAACTAAGTAACAGGTATGGCCAGTTTTGTCTGCGTGCTTTTAATAATAAAAATCCGTACAAGCAAAACATTTCGTTAATCAAAAATCTCGTCCAGAGCATGACAAAATCGGGTGCAATAATTGTATAGTAGTGGACTTCCCATACGAGAAGTACCCTCAGGTGTTTCGAAAAGAGTAAGCTTCGCGCGACACCCGCCACTACTATAAAGGTCAAAATCATGAAGTGCAACGAGACCAATTCATGCCTAACTAAAAGATCTTCATTGCCACAACAGCCATCACCATTACTTAAGGGTGTTAATTGGGCTATTTCACGTTATTTAAAAATGGAATAAGTATATGAAATAATGATTTCTTGAGACTTGTTGTGCATTTGTTGATGATTTGGGGTCCTTCTCGATAGTTTAAGGTTGATTTCATGTCAATCAGATTTTTTTTAATGAGTTGACAGGCCTTTCAAACATGTCATAAAAATTGGACATTTCAAACCTTTGATACAAGTTTAAAAAAATGTGAATGGATCAATCTACATCAAACTTGGCATAAATGTAGACAATTACATTGCCGAGAAACGTACAGAGCGATTTTCCAAAAAAAAATATTATTTTGGTGGTTACCATGGAAATACGAAAATTTACGAAAATTTATTTGTAGGTACGGCAAACATTTTTTAGGGGCCAAACTAATTAGAATTTTCGAAAAAACTCTCTGTACGTTTCATTCTTATTGAAGAAGCTTTCAATCAAGACCAAGATCGTAATTTTCCAATAAAAAATGGCTGAGAAATCTTGTATCAACCGGGACACATTTTGCTACTTTTTCCTAATTTTTTAGCAAAAACTAACGAAATACCTAATTTCTTTTCGTTTTTTTTCATTCTATATAGTTTACAAATAAAGTAATAATAATTATCTACAATCTGAGCCCAAAAATAATAAGTAATTCGCAATAATTCCATCTCGTATTTTTTTTCTCGAACGCTAGCCCAATCAATACCCTTAAGTAACGTTTTAACGTAAAAGATATTACTATTACATATGTATAATTGAAACAAGAAAGAAAGTCTGACTTGATTCATATAGCAATCATCACTAGCAACTAATTTCTTTTGGTCTATAACAAAAATCAACGAAACAACCAACTCTTCATGTCCTTAAAGAGGAATGTTTAGCATTTTCGAGAATCGATTTGTGCCTTGAATTTATGTAGATAGACTTCAGATTTACTGAAGCTGCCCAAAAATAATACAATCCCTTCAATTATACCCGTACCTTAACACTTATCTTTTATTTTCTTTATATGTGTTTTCTATATAAGTCTTTCTAAACGACGAGTCTTATTTTTGACTTTCAAACGCTGATATTTATGGATACACGGATGTACTGATTAGATTAGCTATTTAGGTTCTGAGACTAAAAGTTTTTTTGGTCGAATGGTTATTGAACATATCCCTTTAAGGCCCAGTTTTCTTACATTGATCCCAGAACCAAGGCCGAAAAACATTGTCTTCATCAATCATTCATCAATAGACGACGTACGTATGTATGACGCCCATGTTGCACATCCGTTGTTGTTGTTTACTTGAGGCAAAGGCATCGGCCCTTTTTTAACCTCTCTGTGGGCCCGACCTATATCCAATTTGAGATGTTTCTATTGCACTTACTGAGAGGGTTGTTAGCATGGTGTTCAATATCCATCTGTAAGACAGTCAACATGTTCTGCTGCCACCGAGACATCCTCAATTGTTTATCATCTCTAGGGTAGGGCATCCACAAAGAAAACACCACCATATTGGCATCAATCTTTTTATCCATAATCATAGGATTACTTAAATCATCAACCTGTTCGCAGGAATCTTTGCCACGTGGAATATACCATTTCTTATCATGTACATAAACATTTTGATCAACACATTTTGTTGTTAACATGTTCATAACACTTGATGGGGAAGGGGCTGAAAGTAAACAAGTATATTGTTTCATATCGTTTACAGTTAAACTAGCCATAATTTGTTCAGAAATACTATCTAATTTATTATACAAAAGCTCTCTAATTTATTATACAAAAGTTAGTTTAATTTTACAATGAAGCTAGCATTTTTTTTTACATTAAAGCTAGCTAATTTTTAAACTGAAGCTACAATTTACACAGTAAAGCTAAATCATTTTTGAAGTAAAGCTATCTTATTTTCACAGTAAAGTTAGCTATTTTTTAGTTTACGAAAAATCTAGCTAATTTATTACGAAAAAGCTAGCTAAATTATTATAGAAAAGCTAGTTTAATTCTACAATGAAGCTTGCAATTTTGTTAATATTAAAGCTAGCTAATTTTTTTTAACTGAAGCTAGCTAATTTACACAGTAAAGCTAGTTCATTTTTTGTAGTAAAGCCAGTTCATTTTTTACAGAAAAGCTAGCTAATTTATAATTGAAAAGTTAGAAGCAGTTAAATTTTAAAACGAAGCTAGCTAATTTTAACAGTTAAGCTAGAAATATATTTACCGTAAAGCTAACTAATTTTTATACTGAAGCTAGCTAATTTACACAGTAAAGCTAGTTTATTTTTGTAACAAAGCTAGCTAATTTTTACAGAAATACTAGCCAATTTATTACACAAAAGCTAGCTAATTTATAATAGAAATTTAATTTCAATTTGAAGCTAGTTCATTTTTACAGTTGAGCTAGCCTTTTTTTTAACATTAAAGCTAGCTAATTTTAAAACTGAAGCTAGCTAATTTACACGTTCAAGCTAAATTATTTTTGTAGTAACTGTAGTAAGTCAGAAAAATTATTGTCATATCTTGTATAATCTGGGTAGTTATAAATAGTCTCCACTACCATCAAAGACTGTATCTACCTGTATATGGGAAAAATGAAACACTTTTAATCCATTTTCGAGAGAAGAAGTTGTTATTTAATCTATATCTATATACATATCTTAGCCAATCTAATTAAAATTAGATTAAATTTCGTTTCGGTTATTTTTTGTAACCGAAACGAAATGTAATCTAATTTTAATTAGATTGTATCGTAGCATGCTTTCACTTTCAGCTCAAAAACTTCTTTATAGAGACTTCTGCGGATAATTGCTGTTAAGGGAACATGGCAATTTCCTTAATCAGAGTCGGGGACACTTGAGAAAACAAGATGAAAACCCAGGTATTAGACAGTAGATTGAATATTTGGCTATATATATCATAAAGACATTTTACGTTACTCTATAGTATATCCTGTGTTACGTAAATGTCCAGGGTCACACTAACCTAGTTATTTCTTATTTTCCCCTTTATCTCGAAAATAAATGAACATTTAGACAAGTTTTGATATATTTTAACACAAAAAATGATTATTTTACAAGAAAAGAGAACAATAAATGAATTAATACCAAAATTTTGGCGATTTTATCACAAACTTTAATTTACTTCCTCATTCAGAACACTTCATTTTATATAGCATATCCATATCAACAATATCAACCATATTCGACTTTCATTTGAGTTTATACTAGTTATATGTGTTATAGAAGATATTCTCCTATAGAAGTGAATAATTATAACCATGAACCTACAAACACTATTACATCACTAAACAGAGTTGACGGAAACAAAAACCTGTAATAAAAACCCAGGGATTTGGAATGATGCATCAATACAAACCTATAATTCCACCAATCAAGAAGAAAACAATAAAAAGCAGTAACAGAGAAACAGCCAAAATGAACAGTTTTCTGGTGCTCAATGTCTCAAGAACAACTCCACCCATTCCGAAGAATATTCCTAGCGATGGTAGAATTTAAACTTGTCTTCATAAAAAAAAAGACATACACTTGTCGACTGTACACAGCGCCTCCCGGATTTGTATTTTCTTTTGTTATTGTACATGAATAGAGAAAATCAAATCAAAATATTCAACCTTTAGAGGCATGGCTAATATGAAATTTAAAACTTTAATCTTATATGAATATGTCGTCTCAAAATATGTTAGAGTTGAAAGAGAAGTACATAAATGTTGGATATTATGTCTAAAAGATTTGAACGACATGTATAAGCGAGGAGCACATATAACAAAACACAAGACAATATTATGGAATATAACACACTTCTTTAATACAGTAAGGCACATAACGTTTCAACACAGATACACGTGTCGGCATCAGATGTAATGGCAAGAGAATGGTTGGTTGGTAGATGACAAGTTAACGTTCGCTTCCAGGAGGAGCTGATATCGCCAACTAGGTAGTTGTTGGTAGACGACAAGTTAACGTTCGCTTCCAGTTAACTGATATCACAGACTAGGTAGTTGTTGGTAGATGACAAGTTAACGTTCGCTTCCAGCAGCAACTAGGTAGTTGTTGGTAGTTGGTAGTTGATTGGTTTGGCAAGAGAATAAAACATAACAAAATATATACCAACAAGAAAACAATACAGAGATTAACAGAAACAAAGGATGAAAGGATAATATTAACAAGTAAATTAACAATGAGAAGTCATGGAGCAGGTAAGAAGCAAACGTGGTAGGAAAAACCTAGGCTAATGAGTAAGGGTGATAAACGCTGATAAACAGGATAAGATAGTCTAGATATATGTCTAGTTTAGTTGCTAAACTTAGTAAAATGCTACTTATTGTACATTTCAAACAAGATGAAATCGAGAGGACAATTCCAAATACGCGATACGTAGTTGGTAAAATAGCAAACTATTCGCAAAATATTTTGAAATACATTGAAACTGTAAAAAGAATGAAACAAAAAATTTTCACAGTATCAAAACAAAGATATATATCAACTCAATATACATTCGTTTTTCAATTAAAATGTGTTGCATTGACAGGTCTAGATTTTATATTATATACTAGTACTCAAGCCAGTAGGCCTATACTCACACACAATATATTGTATAATATTAAGTTGGCTCATACAGGAAGACATGCTTTTAAAGCTTATCAATTGGGTAAAGTAGGCCTATAAACAAAAATTGAATTGTAAATTTAGAGGGATAACTGTTCGACCAAAAAACATTTTAGTCTCAGAACCTGAATTGTTAAGCTAATCTTATCCGTAGTATTGTTTAAGCCTTCAAATTCCCATATATCCATAATTATAAGCGTTTGAAAGTACAAAATACGACTCACCATATAGTAAGACTATACTTTGTATAGAAAAATACATATACAGAAAATGAAAGATAACTATTAAGGTTTGGGTATAATTGAAGGGATTGTGCGATTTTTTGGGCAGTTTCAGTGAACCTGAATGCTATTTACATAAATTTAAGACCCAAATCGATCCTCGAAAATGCTGAATATTCTCCTTTAACTAAAACCGTGAACAAATTTGAATGCAGGACGATATCCATTATCTTCGGATACCCTTAGGTACAATGAAGCCCTATACATATAAAGGGGTTTGGGTAGAATAAGGAGCATGAAATTATAAGTTGTTCGCATCAACAAATTGAAATCAGGTACGCACCTAGTTCTAGTCTTTCAAACCCCGGTGGCTACCATAAGCAACAAAAAGAATAAGTTTGTACGAGTCTTCTATTTAATACATGAAATGTCACGAAATTCTCAAAGTTTATAGAATGATAGATAATTTAAATGTTTTATTTTTGTCCTGTCTGGGTTACTCTCTATTTAGAAGGAATTCTGTTGGCGACATTTTCATATACATGTATACAATACAATGTACAGGCCAAAATCGTACTGTATGTGTCAGATATGCCTCTTGCCTCATGCCGTGGTGGACCTTCTATCTGGCGTCCTCGATGTCGGAAACGCGCGTGCGTTGCTCATAAGTCTACTTTGACCATTTTTATGATAAGTGCTCACAAAGCAATTGTTAATGTCGGAAATGTTTTTGCTTTTCAGAAACTTATAAATCAAATTAAGGCAGAGTGTTTGCCAAGTCAACTCACCATCGTTCTACACATGCACAGGCATCCGATTCTAGTTAAAATAAATTGTTTATAGTTATACGGTATAGGAGTTTCAAGGTATGAAAGCAGCCATTTTGTTCTGTACGGCTTACTGATGCTCGGCGATGTTTCTTGTTTTATCTTTGCTATTGTTACCTCCTCTCACATGCTTTGACATTCAAACAGTATTGTGAAGTATTTCTTAAACAAAAATCATCACTTTTACAGATTAACACAAGTATAACCCGTCGTATTTTATCGAAATATATTAAGTCTCCTTCATAAAAAGTATCTAAAACGATGTTGACAATGATAACGTCATTTTTCCCGCAGTTGTGAAAACTGCATTTTTTTTGATTGGTCATAATATATTGTATTGAGAATTTATCGCGTTCCAGGTACGTCATTAGTTCCAGAATAGAGTTATAAATTTAATGACGTAACTTTTTTTACTTCCGTTTTCGATACTTCTTAGAACGAAATGGCTAACATTTCGTTTCGGTTATTTTTTGAGTGCCGACTCCATGTAATCTAACCACTTATATAAGGCGAGCATCTTCTGGTGACGAAACTTCAGCCAATCAAAAACTATGCATTAAAAAAATCGTTCTTACGGTCCAAGCTAGGAAAAACTTTACTTATATTATAGCAGAACTTTCAGTCAAGGGCGTTAGCCCCCTGGAAATCCCTCGTTAATCCCTTTGGGATTAATTAACCCTATTTTAAGATTTCGAGGATTTTTTTTAATTTTATTCCCTATTTTGAAATAAAAATGGACGCATTTAGTCAAATATTGAGTCCTATTTTCATGGTCGAGATTATTTATCGGATTTTGATAGATTAACTTTAAAAATACATGAAAAAAAAAAGCCATCATATTGAACATTTTCTAATGGTAGTTAATTTGGGACACAGGAATAGCTGAGCATGACCTATGCCAAATTTGATGTTTGAATTATAAAGTGAAAGTCTCTTGAGATATTATTTTAATATATGTTAACCCATAGCCGTAGGGGCCCACGACTCAACAGAAGGGGGGGGGGGGGGGCAGACCGACTTAATGCCCGAATTTTACTGATATTTTGCCCGATTTGTTGAATTTTATGTCCGAAAACATAATATTTTGGGGGGCAGCTGCCACCCCTGCCCCCCCCTGTCTCCTACGTCTTTAACCGACTGGAATATATGCTATGAAAACTCGTTAGGCTTTGGTTACACATGCGTACGTCAGAATTGTGTGCGTCAAACGAATGCGAAACTATGCAGGTTTTATTTGATTAAGTTGCGTATTTACGAAAGCCTATTAGCACCAAATTCATTGATAATATTTTTTTATTTGAAAGTTGTAATTACAAGTTGCAATGTTGTATTTACAAGAATCTAAAGTTGTAATTACAAATTGTAATTACACATATACAACTTGTAATTACACCTTCACAAACTTGTAATTACAACTTTAAAATAAAAAATGTTGTCAAACAAATTGGCCCTAATAGGCTTTCGTATTACCAAGCACGTTCACAAACTTATCCAGTAAGAACTGCCAAAATCCTAAAAATCCGAAAGAATTGCGTTTTTTTTTTTCTTTTTGATTAACACTTATGTGGTTTTGTTGACTTTCCACATTTACACCTGAAGCAAGGTCACCAGACGTCATTTTGAAGTTCTTACGGCTAAAACTGATTATGATACAAGAATTTTGATGAAGCTTAGACGTAGGCCTACAAATTTAAAATAATTGTTAGTGTTCTTCTTTGAATTAGATACATTTGTTACATCAAATACAACCAAGAAAAACACAAGGTATAAGGTCAATATATAAGTTCTACAGAATCAAATGAAATTATCATTATGCAATAAGTTCTTGTTTTGTGAATATGTTGTTTAATATATTGAATTTGGAATTACTCTCGAGGGAAACCAGTTCTAGGTTATCAGCTAAATTTTTTTATACCGTTTTCAGGTTATCCTACATGTGTCTAATTACACTAATGTATTGACATGAACAAATCTAATTTTAATCAGATTGTTCATTCACACTATGACCAGAATTTGAAAAAAGAAACAATCTGTACGAAAACAAAGCGTGACAAATAAAAATCTGTACAAGCAAAATAATTCTGTTAATCAAAATTGCATCCAAAAACATGGCAAAATCGAGAGCAATAGTTGTATAGAAGTGTAGGCTACTTCACCAAAGACAAGTACCATCAGGTGTTTCTAAAATAGTAAGCATGGTCCGCTTCAAAATTAGTATTAAGGATAAATAAAAAGCAAACTTGCGTGGGTCCAAAAAATGTATATGAAATTATTATAATTAGTAAATACATTGTAGTCTGAATTTATTGAGTGAGGTCATTGCACGTACTTTCCATTATAAAAATACAAATTCCATTCTTAAATTGACCTTATAATCCTTCATACAAATGTAGTAAGGAACTCACTCGTGGTATTGGGCCTAATTCTGACCCATGTAAAATAAAGAGTTTATTATTATCATTATTAAACAATTTAGACCACCCATTGTCATGATTAAGTTTATACGTTTATTTACAGTTGAAAAAGGGGATAAGCGATTTTTTGGCAAGTTCTCGCTCTTCTGCAGACTAATGTCGTACATTCATGACCAAAATAGAACCTTGAAAATGAATTTTTCCCTCTACTCTTTGAGAATTTTAAGGTGACATTGCTCATGTACATATTATTCTTGATTTATGTACTACAACGAGAGTTCGATTTCATGTTCATGAATGATAGCCAACACAGATGGTTGAACAGCTAAAAGTTACAAAACGTCCACAAGTCATTGGATAAGGCTCTGTGTCTCGCTTTGAACTGTTCACAGTTCTTGTTGATTGGCAACAGGTGACTGAAAGTAAGTTTTTGCGCTTCGAAATGGTATGTAAAAAAGCTAAAATTTATCGACTGACTGATGAAATAATTTTACCATATGGTTTCAGAAATTTATGACTCGACTGACGAAAATAATTTTACCATATGGTCAAAAATATTCACAGATTTTTTTTATATTGTTTATTCTCAAAATTGAAATATGCAAAACATCGTATTCATATACATGTAGTTAATGAAAGTTAATATTTGATGCCAGCAGGTTTCAATTCCATAATTTCAAGACATTGTAACAAGACAATAAAAAATTATATGAGATTTGAACTGGTGGATTTATAATGGTAGAGCAAAGAAAATAAATACATTTTTTTATCATTTGAAAGCGATACCACTTCTTAGAATGAACAAAAAAAAAATAAAGTTCTCGAACTTCGTCAATAAGAGTTATTCATTAACGGTGTCTAAAGTAAATCCAATAAACCCATAATTTCAATTCTTGTATTTTAACATAGTTTTCTGGATTTATCAGATAATTTAGGTAATCTGTTGTCTAGTTATGCCACAAGGAAAGTTCCCTGATGAATAAATACTCTTATTCACGAAGTTTGAACATTTTTTTTTCTTCACTCTAAGAGGCTTTATTCGTTTAAATGAATTAATATAAAAAATCATACTGAGCTGTTTAATTTGGGAATAAGTTTCGTAATGAAAATATTCTCAATTCCGTTCTGCAAATTGTCAGTACAGCAAAGATATAGCTATAGCATATTTCATCAAAAACAGCTAATACATTATATATTTGATAGTATATGACATATTAGCATTAAAGAGATTGTGGTTTTGTAAACTTTGTATGTGTACAGGGGACACTAATAGCATAGATGTGTGCCATTCCAATTTCCATTCTGACGTCCGTGGTTCTTGCAATTCGACTAAAACTAACGCGTTTTATGCGTCACTGACAGTGATCTGCATAGACATCAATAGTACTAAGTAGCTTCCGGTTGATCAGTGACGTCATAAAACACGTTAGCTTTAGTGGAATTGCAGGAACTGAATAACTCCAACTTTATAAAAAAAATCTATCAAAATTATTTGAATTTGAGACTCTTAGACTTCTCTTATTCTTTGTGTCTTATTGTGTATGACAACAGAACTATGATTTTCCTATCCATGTGCAGTAACATACCACAATCACCAGACAAGGTTTTGGTGTGCACGTTTCCCAACTAACCTGATCTTATTATAAGGACTTCAACTGGGAAATTACACACAAACTTTCATGTTGGACAATTTATGGTCCTTCTGAAGAGATCTTCTTGAAATACAAGTCTGCTTCTTACATCTTATCAGATTTATTTAGTCGAACATAATTTCATCTGGTTGCGTCTCATGATTTTAACTTAATTATTGTAGTGGCGAGTCATCCTTACTTGCAAAGCGGGTGGTACTTCTCTTTTGGTGGAGTCCACTACCATTTTACAATATAATTACTGTTGATTTTGCCATTCTTTGGAACGGAATTGTTTTGCTTGTATGAATTTGGCATCGCCCCATATTTCAAAAGTCTGTATTGTTGGAAAGGCGCAGATATTTTGACGAATTTTGCACAGACATAATTCCACAGTGCCATCAGAACTGCGATTTACTGGCCAATCAAAGTCGAACATTAGACATGGCCACGTCATTAATGATGGTGTGGGGCAGATTGGTAATAACACAAGAAGGGAAAAGGTAATGATGGTGTGGGGCAGATTGGTAATAACACAAGAAGGGAAAAGATAATGATGGTGTGGGGCAGATTGGTAATAACACAAGAAGGGAAAAGATAATGATGGTGTGGGGCAGATTGGTAATAACACAAGAAGGGAAAAGATAATGATGGTGTGGGGCAGATTGGTAATAACACAAGAAGGGAAAAGATAATGATGGTGTGGGGCAGATTGGTAATAACACAAGAAGGGAAAAGATAATGATGAAGTCGGGCAGATTGGTAATAACACAAGAAGGGAAAAGATAATGATGGTGTGGGGCATATTGGTAATAACACAAGAAGGGAAAAGATAATGATGAAGTCGGGCAGATTGGTAATAACACAAGAAGGGAAAAGGTAATGGTGGTGTGGGGCAGATTGGTAATAACACAAGAAGGGAAAAGACAATGATGGTGTGGGGCAGATTGGTAATAACACAAGAAGGGAAAAGATAATGATGGTGTGGGGCAGATTGGTAATAACACTAGAAGGGAAAAGATAATGATGGTGTGGGGCAGATTGGTAATAACACAAGAAGGGAAAAGGTAATGATGAATACATTGACAGAAGAGAGAAGCAAAAACATGTTAGATTTCGAGAATTTTGCATAACTTTTGGTATTTGGTATAAACTTAATCGGCTTTGTTCATTGAAAGCCTTTCTTTTTCATAGACATGCTGATATTTAATTGTGAATTTTTGTAATCTGTTTTGTCATTGGCTTTAGAGGTGTTCCTCTGTTGACCTGTTACAGACATCATCACCTTCATTTTGGATTCGATATTTTCCATTTATATGTACATGAATATAACACGTTTAATATAAAGTGAATGTATGTTTATCACCTGTCATGTATATCTGTTCACCAATATTGACGTATTTTCGTCGCAGGTCTGAACAATTGATTATATGCATAGAAAGTTGCATCACAGCGAATGTGTGGCCTCTGCATCAAATTCACACTCACTATCACTCCATGTTTTGTAATAATCTAATCTCTAGCCTCTAAAGTAATCATATTTCAAGTTTGTTAAAATTTGGAAAAGTCATGGGCTATTATAGTCAGAAAAAAAAAATCATCAAAATCATGAATACAAGATTTCACCCAGATATTATGTAAACTAACTTATTTTCATCAAAATGTTGAAAAGATAAATTTCATAAAAAAAAATCTCATCAGAAAGCTCAACAACAATCTTTTTAAAACTGAAGCCTCACTGCGGTCACAAGTCAAATGTATACCGACAAATTAATCTAAATAAGACATGCTTCATTATTGTACACCCATACGTTGAACTACAATTCATTAATAACAGATCTATCCGAGATCTCATCAGAATAACTTTTTTTTTTATAAAAATCATGATATCAAGCACAATTTTGGACTCATTTTGGTGAATGTGACAAATCTTATCAATCAAAAACTTGCAAACCTCTTGGCAATCATCTTGTTGGTAGGCCTATATTCAGCTGTGTCGACAGTTTTATTTAAATCACCGGATTTTCATACGTCAATCTTTGCTTTCGCATAAAACACCGTTGATGAATATATTGGCCAAGTATGGTTAGTTAATTGTTTCGTCCATTTTTAGATGTGGTATATCAATCATATCAACCGCAATCCACCA
This sequence comes from Lottia scabra, assembly GCA_029955415.1. Taxonomy (NCBI): domain Eukaryota; kingdom Metazoa; phylum Mollusca; class Gastropoda; family Lottiidae; genus Lottia; species Lottia scabra. The sequence goes on from JARJEI010000009.1 coordinate 12,299,842, forward strand.
AGTGGAATTGTGCCGCACAATGGATTGCTGTTGATATGGTTGCAGGGACTCCTTTTGATATTGTGAATAAACAAAATTTAATTACCAGACATTGTTCTACATGATATATCCCGCCAATACATACCCATATTCCTTTAAAGGGATACCACCTCTTAAAATGAACGAAACATTTAAGTAATCAAACTTGGCCAATATATTCATCAACGGTGTTAAAGTATACAAACAGAATCCAATAAACCCATAAAACTAAGTAATAATCCATTACAAGTTATTATTGAACAACGCTTAACAAATATTGTAAGCCTTTTTCAATTAATACATATATATAAGGTAGTTTTTTGGATCTATATTTATGACTCTTAATGACCAAGTTTGAGATTTGATTTTATGATCAATCTAAGAGGTAGTATTCCTTTAACTATGATGAAATCATCTAAAATTCAAGTAAATCACAAAGTAAAAAGGTTATTTACGACCTTAAATTACTATATATTCCGCAATTTATCTGACTAATCTCATTGTAATCTGAACATAATCTGAATATGTTGTTTCAGTTTACAGTGCTGCTAATCTTAAATTGGCAATTGGTTACTGGGTTCACCGGTTCAGGTTCAGGTGAAAGTATAGGTAAGTCAGTGTTTTGAAATAGCAGTGTTCAATTTAAAAGGGCGCGTTCACCAACCTGTCGATCGATCGATTGTAGATCAATTGTATCGGTTATTTCACGCCAGTGTCGAGAATTGTTTAGTCAATTAACAGCTCAACGACGAAATTGTAGAATTAAAATCCATGTGGATCCATGATTATCCACGTTCCAAAGCTTAAATGACGATTATTATTAATATTGTTTATATTTGTTTCATTACTAATGAGTCCGTCATACCATGACGTTCTAGTCAACATTCTCTGAACGTTTCAATCGTTAAAATTTTGAACGTTCTCCAGACCCCATCATTGTCTTAATGTTATTCTGAAGACTGACTTTCAGGGTGTCAAGTTCATGCTCCAATCGGCGATACTGTTTATTTTTGGGGCGTTTCTGACTATCAGACTTCTGTCCAGTCTAAATAAAATCAGACCCTAATTTCGTTCGTTCGTTTTTCGAACGAAATTAGGGTCTGATTTTAATTAGACTGACTTCTGTCATTCCTTGCTCAGATTTTGTTATCAGGGTGATGCATCGGAAAATGTGAGGATGGTTGAAATGTGGGCATTCATTCATTCTTGCGTGTCACCCCTAAACTTGATTCGTGGGTCGGTGGAAATGGTTCCACATCTCCAATGCACCGCTCTTCTAGTTGTTATGTTATATTCATGACCCTGGTAGCAGAGGTTTTGACCACCACTTCTATTTGAAACAATTCGAAATTCACTCGTACATTGGCCATGAATCAAAGAAATATATATAGTGGTATTCAACTTATGTCACTTTATTTAATGTTCAAATAGTATTCTTCATTTTCACACGTGAACTTGTATCAGTAATATTCACTTGAAGTTAGAGGTGAATCAGCTCATTAGTAGAATTTTATCTCCCTGAATCTGACTAATCCGTATAACCCATCTAAATCCAGATAATCTGCCGGGAAAGTGGGAACAAACCAGTTAAGGTCATAAACAAATTAATCTAATTATGTAATCTTTTAACACTCTAAAAAATAATTATTTTTTAAAAAAAATTTGCAAAATTTTCGTTAACAATAATTAAACATACACCCATTTAGAGCAGTGAATTTTTGATGCATTAAACTGTTCGAACTTGTTCTGTACCATTAATAGAACTTTAATTTCAATTTGCTCAATTAAAACGTTATTCATTATTGGGGGGGAAACACATTAATAAAACTTTATATACACAATACATTGTTAGGCTGAATACCGGTCATTTCGGAGACATGTCGGCTTGGAGACACAGAAGGTTTAGTTGAGTTTACTATAGGATCATTACTCCAAGCTATAGGTGACAACATATTATTGAAATAGAGATAGATGAAATCTTACTAACATGTTTTGTTTTCCTGATTATAAGTTATTAGTGGTTTTGATATACTGATCACATGATCGGAACTTTATTTAAACAATTTAATAAACCAATTTTCCTGTTATAGCATAAACTCAAGGTCGCACGCGTGTGAATCTCGATTGACAAAAGGCAAAACAAGTCGATACTTTTAGAGGACCAATACTGAGTGTCTTCCGACGAAATTTAGGTCATTTCAAATTTTATCAAAATTGTACCGCAAACATCAACTTGATACAAGTTATTTAGTCCTTACATAACCGGATTTGTCTTCCAGCCGACTCTGCTATTAATGTCTCCAAGTTGTGTTTTGTCTCCAAGTTGTGTTTTGTCTCCAAGTTGTGTTTTGTCTCCAAGTAACCGACAAATTATTGTCTCCGACAAGATAGAAGCCAAGTCATTATGGTCACTGCCACACCATTTGATACTGTTCTTTTTGTTCTTTATGAAGGGCCTTGTGATTCTAATCCATGTGAAAATGGTGGATCATGTACCGTAAATGGTAACGATTTTCGATGTGGTTGCCCATTTGGCTTTGGTGGACTCACATGCAGTACAGGTAGGTATATGTATATATTATAATAGTTAGATCAAATTGATGAGCGAAATGGATAGAAACGACTTCTTAATATCAAAATTGTACTAACTTAGAACTAACGCTAGCAGTCAATTGCTTGCGAAATTGTGAGCTATTATATAGATCACTTTGGATCATCATTCTGAATGGATGAAAAAAGGGGTTAGGTTTTAATATTAAAAACTCAAGTACGCACGATCCCAACCGTAAAATGTATCAGGAAATCCGAGTAAATACAGTGCAATTCATTAGTAACAGCTGATGAACTTTTGAGAAACTATATCAATAAATGAGTAAATATTTCATGATGAAAAGTGGTATTAGGTGTCTAAAATAGTAAGTATGCTATGCCTTGGCCACGCCCTCCACTGAAAAAGATCTCCTTGAAAGTAACGCTAGCGTTCTGCAACATATCACGGTAATGAACGGCGGCCATATAGGACCGAACTACATCAGTCTGGTAGTTCAAACATCAGAGACTGGTCATTCGGGCCTAGATCTATTCGTAAAGAAAGGAAATAAAAACCACCATTATTTAAAGAAATGTATTAAAAATGATAATAAAATGCGTAATTGATGAACATAGTCACGATGTAGCATCAAATGCATGAAATAGATGTTATAATATGGTAATCAATGAAAGACAGGTGTAATAGGTTTGAATTTTCTACATCGTGTGGACCATAATATTTTCTCATCACCATCTAACACTGTTCTTTTTGTTCTTTCTGAAGGGCCCTGTCATGCAATCCCATGTCAAAATGGTGGAACATGTAATATTAACCCTAGTGGTGATTTCCAGTGTATTTGTCCAGATGGTTTTATTGGAACCACTTGTGATACAGGTATTTATTTTCGTCAAATCTAAGATTTGTTGCTTATTCAAAACAAATAATCATATAGATGATTATTATAAATTACTGGAAATTATATGTGTTAAGTTAACGTTGATCTCATTTGTATTATTTGTGTTTTAACGCAATTGATCACACCACAATGATTTCTATTCAGTTTGCTAGATATTTTGCGCCATTCCCCCTTCCATACCGACGTCTGCAATTCCACGAAAACTAGCCCGTTTTATGATGTCATTGACAGTGATCTGCATATTTATCATTAGTTAGCTTCTAATAGATCACTGGTGACATACATCGCGTAAGTTTTAGTGGAATTGCAAGTGTCCCCGATACCCTTTCAAAGTTTAGAAAACCCCTTTAAAATTCCTTTAAACAGTGGACCACTTAATAGATAAATTTAGTTGCTGTTGATTGAATGAAAAAGCGTGAGTTAGGTTTAAAGTTAGTCTAGCCTTAATAGTTTGATCATTTTCAATTAAATGGATAATTAAGTAATTTGATTCTCAAATGAAAGACAGGTGTAATAAGTTTGAATTTTCTACATCGTGTGGACCATAATATTTTCTCATCACCATCTAACACTGTTCTTTTTGTTCTTTCTGAAGGGCCCTGTGATTCAATCCCTTGTCAAAATGGTGGAACATGTGATATTACCCTTAGTGGTGATTTCCAGTGTACTTGTCCAGATGGTTTTATTGGAACCAACTGTGATACAGGTATTTATTTTCGTCAAATCTAAGATTTGTTGCTTATTCAAAACAAATAATCATATAGATGATTATTATAAATTACATGTACTGGAAATTATATGTGTTAAGTTAACGTTGATCTCATTTGCATTATTTGTGTTTTAACGCAATTGATCACACCACAATGATTTATATTCAGTTTGCTAGATGTTTTGCGCCATTCCCCCTTCCATACCGATGTCTGCATTTCCACTAAAACTAACGCGTTTTATGAAGTCATTGACAGTGATCTGCATATTTATCATTAGTTAGCTTCTAATAGATCACTGGTGACATACATCGCGTAAGTTTTAGTGGAATTGCAAGTGTCCCCGATACCCTTTCAAAGTTTAGAAAACCCCTTTAAAATTCCTTTAAACAGTGGACCACTTAATAGATAAATTTAGTTGCTGTTGATTGAATGAAAAAGCGTGAGTTAGGTTTAAAGTTAGTCTAGCCTTAATAGTTTGATCATTTTCAATTAAATGGATAATTAAGTAATTTGATTCTCAAATGAAAGACAGGTGTAATAAGTTTGAATTTTCTACATCGTGTGGACCATAATATTTTCTCATCACCATCTAACACTGTTCTTTTTGTTCTTTCTGAAGGGCCCTGTGATTCAATCCCTTGTCAAAATGGTGGAACATGTGATATTACCCTTAGTGGTGATTTCCAGTGTACTTGTCCAGATGGTTTTATTGGAACCAACTGTGATACAGGTATTTATTTTCGTCAAATCTAAGATTTGTTGCTTATTCAAAACAAATAATCATATAGATGATTATTATAAATTACATGTACTGGAAATTATATGTGTTAAGTTAACGTTGATCTCATTTGCATTATTTGTGTTTTAACGCAATTGATCACACCACAATGATTTATATTCAGTTTGCTAGATGTTTTGCGCCATTCCCCCTTCCATACCGATGTCTGCATTTCCACTAAAACTAACGCGTTTTATGAAGTCATTGACAGTGATCTGCATATTTATCATTAGTTAGCTTCTAATAGATCACTGGTGACATACATCGCGTAAGTTTTAGTGGAATTGCAAGTGTCCCCGATACCCTTTCAAAGTTTAGAAAACCCCTTTAAAATTCCTTTAAACAGTGGACCACTTAATAGATAAATTTAGTTGCTGTTGATTGAATGAAAAAGCGTGAGTTAGGTTTAAAGTTAGTCTAGCCTTAATAGTTTGATCATTTTCAATTAAATGGATAATTAAGTAATTTGATTCTCAAATGAAAGACAGGTGTAATAAGTTTGAATTTTCTACATCGTGTGGACCATAATATTTTCTCATCACCATCTAACACTGTTCTTTTTGTTCTTTCTGAAGGGCCCTGTGATTCAATCCCTTGTCAAAATGGTGGAACATGTGATATTACCCTTAGTGGTGATTTCCAGTGTACTTGTCCAGATGGTTTTATTGGAACCAACTGTGATACAGGTATTTATTTTCGTCAAATCTAAGATTTGTTGCTTATTCAAAACAAATAATCATATAGATGATTATTATAAATTACATGTACTGGAAATTATATGTGTTAAGTTAACGTTGATCTCATTTGCATTATTTGTGTTTTAACGCAATTGATCACACCACAATGATTTATATTCAGTTTGCTAGATGTTTTGCGCCATTCCCCCTTCCATACCGATGTCTGCATTTCCACTAAAACTAACGCGTTTTATGAAGTCATTGACAGTGATCTGCATATTTATCAATAGTAGCTTCTAATAGATCACTTGTGACATAAATCGCGTAAGTTTTAGTGGAATTGCAAGTGTCCCCGATACCCTTTCAAAGTTTAGAAAACCCCTTTAAAATTCCTTTAAACAGTGGACCACTAAATAGATAAATTTAGTGCTGTTGATTGAATGATGAAGCGTGAGTTTGGTTTAAGGTTAGTCTAGCCTTAGTAGTTTGATCAGTTAAAATGGATAATTAAGTAATTTGATTCTCAAACTGTTCTACTCTTATTTCAGTTGACCCTTGTGCACCAAACCCATGTCAAAATGATGGAAATTGTACCTATGATCCCGATGGTTACCTGTGTAATGACGATAATGCAAATTTCACTTGTGAATGCGCTGAAGGTTTTGGAGGAAACACGTGTGAAGAAGGTAGATATAATGTTATCTAATATTTAATTGTACTAAATAACTATAATTTATCTTTCAAGATAATATAATGGTATAATTCTGTCTTGACAATAATTTGTATTGTGTTGAAAAACTCTTAAAGGTAGTTTAGGCAATATTCTGAATGTTGACAGTTGAGCTATATCACCAACCTTGAATAAAACCAGCAGAAAACATTAGCGTCAAGAGTATGGTTTTCTATGATGTTAAAAGGCAGCGATTTCTAAATTATCATTATATAATATGAACTGAATATGTTATATGTTCAAGGCGATAATTTCGACTATATGAATATATATTATTTATGTGTATATGTGTATGTACATTTATAACATAAACCTGTAAAAATACTACGATTTTATATACACTATGAAGTCGTGCATGATCAAAATTGTTATTTTTCTACATAAATATTATTTTTAGACTTTTAAACGTCCAGTGTATGAAATTCCACTGACAATACCAGTTGCGTTCTTATAATTATGTAGTTTTTTCACTATTTACTTTGCGGCGTTTCTCTATCTGTTCAGTATATATAAATATTGTAAAATTCCTTCATTTCAGTGATCTGTCCTGATGATGACGAGCCTCGTCCTAAACCCCATCCCCATCCCCATGGGCATCATCCTCGTGGTCATTATCCTTACGGATATCGTCACAGACATGGTCATCGACTTATAAAGAGACTCTATAAGAAGATCCAAAAGATGCATAAGAGGCACAACAGGAGAAGAAACATGAACAGGAGAAGAAACAAGAAAAGAAACTTGAACAAGAAAATAAACTTGACCAAGAGAAAATACTTGAACAAGAAAATACACTTGAACAAGAAAAAATTCTTGAACAAGAGAAAATTCTTGAACAAGAAAATAAACTTGAACAAGAAAATACACTTGACCCAGAAAAAATTCTTGAACAAGAAAATAAACTTGAACAAGAAAATACACTTGACCCAGAAAAAATTCTTGAACAAGAAAATAAACTTGACCCAGAAAAAATTCTTGAACAAGAGAAAATTCTTGAACAAGAGAAAATTCTTGAACAAGAGAATAAACAACAAACGCATCGTCACCAGGAGAAGATACTCCAGCTCCAGCGGGCGTAAAGGCAGAGGCAGAGGTTAAAGGAAATGGCAGAAGCAGGGGTAAAGGCAATGGCAGAGGCAGAGGACACTACAACTCCCATGTCAAAAAGAAAATGATTTCCAACTCTACCAATTTATCAAACCTTTACCTTGGCTGAACTTGACCAACATTATGTTTTAAACTTTCTTTCTTCCCAATGTATTCCCTTTTCCCTATTTCTAAAGCCACTATCTGCACAATTGCCAAAAATTTGTTAGCTGACTGATTCTGATATATGAACACCGAGATGTGTGATAATCCATGCAGAAAGTTGATTATTTTAAACCAAGTTTTGAAACATACACCATCATAATTATGTTGAAAATGTCAAATTCAATGTAAAAACGTTTGCCCTGTTCGACATCAGGTAAAACATTCATTTGTGGGCATGAAAACAAGTATTTTTACAACTAAAAGTCTCTAGACTGTATGGCTTTATGTGTCAAATAGTGGCTTAAATGCTTAAAGTGGGAGAAAGCGCACGATTCAGAATCATTAGAATTTTTTTCCAATAGAATCATTGTTTTATGAAATCTAATTGTTGATAACTTTGTTAAATATACACTGATATTCAAAAATGTTTTTACCATTGCGTTCAGTTTCAAATCTAATTTTTAATTATTACGTAGATATTTCAAAATATATCAAGTAAATCAGCATATTCTCCCACTTACATGTTTGTTCTGCTCTTACTTTTCCTATCAATATACTCTTGCATTCAAACTGTTGTTTTTATTTATTCTTCAAACCGAACTATTATTATTCAAATAATTCGATTCAAAATTGATTAATTTGAATCCTACGTAACAGAATACTGATGTTGGGCGGAAGAGCGTGAATTTGTCAAAACTTTTATTGGGGGCCAACCAGTATGGTTAGAGTCCAAGTACGGCGCAATTACTACAGGTGCGAGCCCCACCAGGAGCCCCTCCCTCTTGCTAGAGAAACAATGGAACATGACTCAGATTTTGGTGCATTCTGAACTACATTTCAGGATTAGGATTTTGAAGTCGGGGTCTCGAACTCGGATTATTATTAAAATTGTCCCAGAAAACTTCCTTACCAACCAAATTATGTAGGTAACCAAGACGCTTCCACCCATTTCGTAGTCCAAAAGAGGGGGACGCACCCCCCCCCCCCCCCCCACCCCACCACCCTCACACACACACACACCCTCACACCCACACGCACACACAAAGCCCACTAACAACTCTTCCATACGACCTGCGAGTGTTGCACAATTCCTTTTCTTATCGGTGTATTTATTGGATCTTCAAGTCTCCCACCGTCTACTTCCAACCTTTTCTGATGCTTCTCAGTAAGCTTTTTGGAATATATAGACGGAGTTATGGTCAACATACCGGGCGTTAAGACGGAAAGATGTACACGCCACACATAGAACAACATATCAACTAGTTAAAAAATTATTCTGAATTATGTCATATTATTCCAACGTTTCGATTAAAGGACAAATGTCTTAAGATAATTAATATATTGACGTCAGCGAAAATATGGCAAATACACGTAAGATGAAGTGGTAGATCATTTATAAATAACATAAATAGGAAAGATGCTAAGATAGTGCCCTGACGCACACCACAAGTAATGCATTGCATAATCAAATGCTATTGAAATTGAAATGCACTGGTTTATATTATTTGTTCAACACGTATCAGTAGCGTACTAGATAAACTCGTCTCCTTTTGCTGTAAAAACAGTCAATCCAAATCAATCTCCTAATTATTTTCCCTTGCCGGGCAAGATGGCCTCCTATCATGGCGGAGTAATTACATAGTCTCGAACAAAATGACGAAGGTTGAGCCGAATGAGCCTGTCGACTAGTTAACCTTGCTCTGATTTGCTATGTACATACTGAACTTGTTATTTAATATTATTATGACATCATTGTCTGTTTTATTATTAATATTCATATTAGTTGTTCAGTGCAATTCAGTGCAGTGCTAGCATCAAAGACAACACGTTTCCAGAGGCGTTGTAACGTTATTTTTTGTATTCCAATGGGAAGAAATGAAATGAAATTTTTTTGTCCTACTTTTCTGCACCTATATGGGCTAATTGTGGACGGGCGAACTCCATGCAGACTGCAGTGTGCAATGAGGGAAATTTTGCCAGGAAAGCGGCATTAGCCTGCTCTTATTTTCGATTTCCAACTGTCGAGGGATCTTTAATGTGCACAGCCAATAGCACACGGGACCTAGGTTTATCGTCCCATCCGAACGACTAGACGCTTTTTCCATGTCAGCCCCTCCGACCTGCATCACTGACAGGGGGAAACCGGGTTGAAAAATCCGAAGTCATCATCTCGACCCATGCCGGGATTGAGCCCTGGACCTTCAGGTCAGCGAGCAAACGTCTAACTCATTGAGCCACCACGTCTCCCTCCAATGCGGAGAAGCCGAAATGTAGATGTGGGTTATGGGCATTAACTGGCACCTTGCTGTTTTCACCATGCCCCTATATCATATTTTTGCGAATTTAGATTTTCTAAACTTTGTATGTGTATCGGTGACACAGATAGCATCAATTTGCGCCATTCCGATTTCCATTCTGACGTCTGTGGTTCTTGCAATTCCACTAAACTGTTAGCTATTTTTTACAGTTTACAGAAATGCTAGCTAATTTATTACGAAAAAGCTAGCAAATTTATTATAGAAACATAATTTAATTTTACAATGAAGCTAGCAATTTTTTTAACATTAAAGCTAGCTAATTTATACAGTAAAGCTAGTTCATTTTTGTAGTAAAGCTATTGAATTTTTTTTACAGAAAAGCTAGTTTATTTATAATTGAAAAGTTACAAGTAGTTTCATTTTAAAACGAAGCTAGCTAATTTTAACAACAGTGAAGCTAGTTTATTTTTAGAGTTGAGCTAGCTATATATTTACCGTAAAGCTAACTAATTTTTATACACGTGTAACTTTTATTAGACCCTGTGTTCTAAGACTGGGGACATTTGGACATTGCAGGGGACACAGACTGAGGTGTAAGTTGTATAATCTGGGTAGTAACTACCCGGAAGACTGTATATACCTGTATATGGGTAAAATGAAACACTTTTAATCCATTTTCGAGAGAAGAAGTTTTTATTTAATCTATATCTATATACATTATCTTAGCATGCTTTCGGCTCAATAGCTTCTGCGGACAATTGCTGTTAAAAGGGGACATGGCAATTTCCTTAATCATAGTCGGGGACACTTGAGAAAACAAGATGAAAACCCAGGTATTAGACAGTAGATTGAATATTTGGCTATATATATCATAAAGACATTTTACGTTACTCTATAGTATATCCTGTGTTACGTAAATGTCCAGGGTCACACTAACCTAGTTATTTCTTATTTCCCCTTTATCTCGAAAATAAATGAACATTTAGACAAGTTTTGATATATTTTAACACAAAAAATGATTATTTTACAAGAAAAGAGAACAATAAATGAATTAATACAAAACTTTTGGCGATTTTATCAACAATTTTAATTTACTTCCTCATTCAGAACACTTCATATTATATAGCCTATCAACAATATCAACCATATTCGACTGTTATTTGAATTCACACTAGTGAATATTAATAACCATAAACCTACAAACACTATTACATCACTAACAGAGTTGACGGAAACAAAAACCTGTAAAAAACTGTGATTCGTAATGATGCATCAATACCAACCTATAATTCCACCAATCAAGAAGAAAACAATAAAAAGCAGTAACAGAGAAACAGCCAAAATGAACAGTTTTCTGGTGCTTAATGTCTCAAGAACAACTCCACCCATTCTGAAGAATATTCCGAGCGATGGTAGAAATTAAACTTGTCTTCATAAAAAAAGACATACACTTGTCGACTGTACACAGCGCCACCCGGATTTGTATTTTCTTTTGTTATTGTACATGAATAGAGAAAATCAAAACAAATTCGAATATTCACCTTTAGAGGCATGACTGATATGAATTTTAAAACTTTAATCTTATATGAATATGTCGTCTTAACAAAATATGTTCGAGTTGACAGAGAAGTAACATAAATGTTGGATATATCTTTAAGATTTGAACGACATGTGAAGCGAGGAGCACATATAACAAAACACAAGACAATATAATGGAATATAACACACTTCATTAATACAGTAAGGCATATAACGTTTCAACACAGATATACGTTGTCACATCAGATGTAATGGCAAGAGAATGGTTGGTTGGTTGGTAGATGACAAGTTAACGTTCGCTTCCAGCAGCAACTAGGTTAGTTGTTGGTAGTTGGTAGTTGATTGGTTTGGCAAGAGAATAAAACATAACAAAATACAGAGATTAAGAGAAACAAAAGATGACAGGATAATTAACGAGAAGTCATGGAGCAGGTAATAAGCAAACATGGTAGGAAGAACATAAGCTAATGAGTAAGGGTGATCAATTCCCATGTATCCATTTATATAAGCGTTTGAAAGTCAAAAATACGACTCACCATGTAGTAAGACCAGGGGCGCCGGAACCACTGGAGCAGTGTGAGACAGGACCGTATCACTCTTGGTATTGGGCATAATTCTCACCCATGTAAAATAAAGAATTTATTATTATTATTATTATTAAAATAGACAATGTCGTTAGTTTTAAAAAAATGTTGAATTTACTGCATGCCAAGTTTAATCACTGTGGCATAACTCCTTCCGAGTCAGGCTATGAACTTTTCAGCCCCCCACACCCCACCCCACCCCTCCCCTCGTATGTTAACCAACTGGACTAAATGCTATGAACACTCGTTAACTCTGTACAGCCCATGCGATTCCGAAATATTAAATGCTAGATTTTTGCTAGTTAAATTACATAACTTGTGTACAGTTCAATATCATGCTATGATTTGTTTTTGTTTATTTATTTTTTTTCACTACTTTCTTTGCTTCCCGTATTACCAAGCACGTTCACAAACTTATCCAGATAAAGGTTTGAACGACATGTAAAAGCGAGAAGCACATATAACAAAACACAAGACAATATTATTGAATATAACACACTTCTTTAATAAAGTTAGGCGCATAACATTTCAACACAGATACACGTTGTCACATCCACATACACGTCATTACATCTGATGATCACGTGTATCTGTGTTGAAACGACGACACGTGTATCTGTGTTGAAACGTTATGTGCCTAACTGTATTAAAGAAGTGTGTTATATTCCATAATATTGTCTTGTGTTTTGTTATTTATCCAGATAAGAACTTCCAAAATCCCCAAAATCCGAAATAATTGCTCTTTTTTTCTTTTTTGTTAACACTTATTATGTGGTTTTGTCGACTTACCACATTTACACCTGAAGCAAGGTCACAAGACGTGATTTTGAAGTTCTTACGGCTAAAACTAGGTATTGGGTGTTATACAAGAATTGTGATGAAGCTTAGACGTAGGCATACAAATTTAAAAGTTGTTAGTTTTCTTCATTGAATAAGATACATTTGTTACATCAAATAGAACCAAGAAAAACACAAGGTCAAAGGTCAACAGATAGGCTCTCTACAGATTAAAACGGAATTGTCGATATGTAATAAGTTCTTCTTCTTTTGTGAATATGTTGTTTAATATATTGAATAAATGACTCTCGAGGGAAACCAGTTCTAGGTTATCAGCTAGAATATTTTATACCATTTTCAGGTTTTCCTACATGTGTCTAATTACACTAATGTAGTGACATGAACAAATCTAATTTTAATCAGAGTGTTCATTCACACTATGACCAGAATTAAAAAAAAAAAACAATCTATACGAAAACAAAGAGTAAAAAATAAAAATCCGTACAAGCAAAATAATTCCGTTAATCAAAATTGCATCCAAAAACATGGCAAAATCGAGCGCAATAGTTGTATAGCAGTGGACTTCCCCAAAGAGAAGTACCATCAGGTGTTTCTAAAATAGTAAGCATGGTCCGCTTCAAAATTAGTATTAAGGACAAAAGAAGGCAAACTTGCGTGGGTCCAAAAATTGTATATGAAATTATTATAATTAGTAAATACATTGTAGTCTGAATTTATTGAGTGAGGTCATTGCACATACTTTCCATTATAAAAATACAAATTCCATTCTTAAATTGACCTTTTTGGCAAGTTCTCGCACTTCTGCAGGCTAATGTCGTACATTCATGACCAAAATAGAACCTTGAAAATGAATTTTTCCCTCTACTCTTTGGGAATTTTAAGGTGACATTGCTTATGTACATATTCTTGATTTATGTACTAGAACGAGAGTTCGATTTCATGTTCATGAATGATAGCCAACACAGATGGTTGAACAGCTAAAAGTTACAAAACGTCCACAAGTCATTGGATAAGGCTCTGTGTCTCGCTTTGAACTGTTCACAGTTCTTGTTGATTGGCAACAGGTGACTGAAAGTAAGTTTTTGCGCTTCGATATGGTATGTAAAAAAGCTAAAATTTATCGACTGTCTGATGAAATAATTTTACCATATGGTTTCAGAAATTTATGACTTGAGTGACGAAAATAATTTTACCATATGGTCAAAAATATTCACAGATTTTTTTATATTGTTTATTCTCAAAATTGAAATATGCAAAACATCGTATTCATATACATGTAGTTAATGAAAGTTAATATTTGATGCCAGCAGGTTTCAATTCCATAATTTCAAGACATTGTAACAAGACAATAAAAAATTATATGAGATTTGAACTGGTGGATTTATAATGGTAGAGCAAAGAAAATAAATACATTTTTTTATCATTTGAAAGCGATACCACTTCTTAGAATGAACAAAAAAAAAATAAAGTTCTCGAACTTCGTCAATAAGAGTTATTCATTAACGGTGTCTAAAGTAAATCCAATAAACCCATAATTTCAATTCTTGTATTTTAACATACTAGTAGTTTTCTGGATTTATCAGATAATTTAGGTAATCTGTTGTCTAGTTATGCCACAAGGAAAGTTCCCTGATGAATAAATACTCTTATTCACGAAGTTTGAACATTTTTTTTTCTTCACTCTAAGAGGCTTTATTCGTTTAAATGAATGAATATAAAAAATCATACTGAGCTGTTTAATTTGGGAATAAGTTTCGTAATGAAAATATTCTCAATTCCGTTCTGCAAATTGTCATTACAGCAAAGATATAGCTATAGCATATTTCATCAATAATAGCTAATACATTATATATTTGATAGTATATGACATATAAGCATTAAAGAGATTGAAAAGTGGTTTTTTAAACTTTGTATGTGTGCAGGGAACACTAATAGCATAGATTTGCGCCATTCCAATTTCCATTCTGGTTCTTGCAATTCGACTAAAACTAACGCGTTTTATGCGTCAATGACAGTGATCTGCATAGACATCAATAGTACTAAGTAGCTTCCGGTTGATCAGTGACGTCATAAAACACGTTAGCTTTAGTTTAATTGAAGGAACTGAATAACTCCGATGTTGGAGACTTTATAGAAAAAATCTATCAAAATTATTTGAATTTGAGACTCTTAGACTTATCTTATTCTTTGTGTCTTATTGTGTATGACAACAGAACTTTGATTTTGCTATTCATGTGTAGTAACATACCACAATCACCAGACAAGGTTTTGGTGTGCAAATTTCCCAATTAACCCGATCTTATTACATGTATAAGGGACTTAAACCGGGAAATTACACACAAACTGTCATGTAGGACAATTTATGGTCCTTCTGGAGAGATCTTCTTGAAATACAAGTCTACTTCTTACATCTTATCAGATTTATTTAGTCGGGCATAAATTCCTCTGGTTGCGTCTCATGGTTTTAACTTTATTATTGTAGTGGCGAGTCATCCTTACTTGCAAAGCGGGTGGTACTTCTCTTTTGGTGGAGTCCACTACCATTTTACAATATAATTATTGTTGATTTTGCCATTCTTTGGAACGGAATTGTTTTGCTTGTATGAATTTGGCATCGCCCCATATTTCAAAAGTCTGTATTGTTGGAAAGGCGCAGATATTTTGACGAATTTTGCACAGATATAATTCCACAGTGCCATCAGAACTGCGATTTACTGGCCAATCAAAGTCGAACATTAGACATGGCCACGTCATTAATGATGGTGTGGGGCAGATTGGTAATAACACAAGAAGGGAAAAGGTAATGATGGTGTGGGGCAGATTGGTAATAACACAAGAAGGGAAAAGATAATGATGGTGTGGGGCAGATTGGTAATAACACAAGAAGGGAAAAGATAATGATGGTGTGGGCAGATTGGTAATAACACAAGAAGGGAAAAGATAATGATGGTGTGGGGCAGATTGGTAATAACACAAGAAGGGAAAAGATAATGATGGTGTGGGGCAGATTGGTAATAACACAAGAAGGGAAAAGATAATGATGAAGTCGGGCAGATTGGTAATAACACAAGAAGGGAAAAGATAATGATGGTGTGGGGCATATTGGTAATAACACAAGAAGGGAAAAGATAATGATGAAGTCGGGCAGATTGGTAATAACACAAGAAGGGAAAAGGTAATGGTGGTGTGGGGCAGATTGGTAATAACACAAGAAGGGAAAAGATAATGATGGTGTGGGGCAGATTGGTAATAACACAAGAAGGGAAAAGATAATGATGGTGTGGGGCAGATTGGTAATAACACAAGAAGGGAAAAGATAATGATGGTGTGGGGCAGATTGGTAATAACACAAGAAGGGAAAAGATAATGATGAAGTCGGGCAGATTGGTAATAACACAAGAAGGGAAAAGATAATGATGGTGTGGGGCATATTGGTAATAACACAAGAAGGGAAAAGATAATGATGAAGTCGGGCAGATTGGTAATAACACAAGAAGGGAAAAGGTAATGGTGGTGTGGGGCAGATTGGTAATAACACAAGAAGGGAAAAGACAATGATGGCGTGGGGCAGATTGGTAATAACACAAGAAGGGAAAAGATAATGATGGTGTGGGGCAGATTGGTAATAACACTAGAAGGGAAAAGATAATGATGGTGTGGGGCAGATTGGTAATAACACAAGAAGGGAAAAGGTAATGATGAATACATTGACAGAAGAGAGAAGCAAAAACATGTTAGATTTCGAGAATTTTGCATAACTTTTGGTATTTGGTATAAACTTAATCGGCTTTGTTCATTGAAAGCCTTTCTTTTTCATAGACATGCTGATATTTAATTGTGAATTTTTGTAATCTGTTTTGTCATTGGCTTTAGAGGTGTTCCTCTGTTGACCTGTTACAGACATCATCACCTTCATTTTGGATTCGATATTTTCCATTTATATGTACATGAATATAACACGTTTAATATAAAGTGAATGTATGTTTATCACCTGTCATGTATATCTGTTCACCAATATTGACGTATTTTCGTCGCAGGTCTGAACAATTGATTATATGCATAGAAAGTTGCATCACAGCGAATGTGTGGCCTCTGCATCAAATTCACACTCACTATCACTCCATGTTTTGTAATAATCTAATCTCTAGCATCTAAAGTAATCATATTTCAAGTTTGTTAAAATTTGGAAAAGTCATGGGCTATTATAGTCAGAAAAAAAAAAATCATCAAAATCATGAATACAAGATTTCACCCAGATATTATGTAAACTAACTTATTTTCATCAAAATGTGGCCGCGTTGAAAAGATAAATTTCATAAAAAAAAATCTCATCAGAAAGCTCAACAACAATCTTTTTAAAACTGAAGCCTCACTGCGGTCACAAGTCAAATGTATACCGACAAATTAATCTAAATAAGACATGCTTCATTGTTGTACACCCATACGTTGAACTACAATTCATTAATAACAGATCTATCCGAGATCTCATCAGAATAACTTTTTTTTTATAAAAATCATGATATCAAGCACAATTTTGGACTCATTTTGGTGAATGTGACAAATCTTATCAATCAAAAACTTGCAAACCTTTTGGCAATCATCTTGTTGGTAGGCCTATAACTTGTACCAATATTCATCCGTGTCGACAGTTTTATTTAAATCACCTGATTTTCATACGTCAATCTTTGCTTTCGCATAAAACACCGTTGATGAATATGTTAGCCAAGTATGGTTAGTTAATTGTTACGTCCATTTTAAGAGGTGGTATATCAATCATATCAACCGCAATCCACCAATGGAATTGTGCCGCACAATGGATTGCGGTTGATATGGTTGCAGGGACTCCTTTTGATATTGTCCTAAATGGACAAAATTTAATTTAAAATGGCATTCTTCTACAAGATATATCCCGCCAATACATACCCATATTCCTTTAAAGCGATACCACCTCTTAAAATGAACGAAACATTTAAGTAATCAAACTTGGCCAATATATTCATCAACGGTGTTAAAGTGTACAAACAGAATCAAATAAACCCATAAAACTAAGTAATAATCCATTACAAGATTTAATTGAACAACGCTTAACAAATTGTAAGCCTTTTTCAATTAATACATATATATAAGGTAGTTTTTTGGATCTATATTTATGACTCTTATTGACCAAGTTTGAGATTTGATTTTATGATTAATCTAAGAGGTAGTATTCCTTTAACAATGATGAAATCATCTAAAATTCAAGTAAATCACAAAGTAAAAAGGTTATTTACGACCTTAAATTACTATATATTCCGCAATTTATCTGACTAATCTCATTGTAATCTGAACATAATCTGAATATGTTGTTTCAGTTTACGGTGCTGCTAATCTTAAATTGGCAATTGGTTACTGGGTTCACCGGTTCAGGTAAGTCAGTGTTTTGAAATAGCAGGGTTCAATTTAAAAGGGCGCGTTCACCAACCTGTCGATCGATCGATTGTAGATCAATTGTATCGATTATTTCACGCCAGTGTCGTGAATTGTTTAGTCAATTAACAGCTCAACGCCGAAATTGTAGAATTAAAATCCATGTGGATCCATGATTATCCACGTTCCAAAGCTTAAATGACGATTATTATTAATATTGTTTATATTTGTTTCATTACTAATGAGTCCGTCATACCATGACGTTCTAGTCAACATTCTCTGAACGTTTCAATCGTTAAAATTTTGAGCGTTCTCCAGACCCCATCATTGTCTTAATTTTATTCTGAAGACTGACTTTCAGGCTGTCAAGTTCATGCTCCAATCGGCGATACTGTTTATTTTTGGGGCGTTTCTGACCATCAGACTTCTGTCATTCCTTGCTCAGATTTTGTTATCTTGGTGATGCATCGGAAAATGTTAGGATGGTTGAAATGTGGGCATTCATTCATTCTTGCGTGTCACCCCTAAACATGATTCGTGGCTCGGTGGAAATGGTTCCACATCTCCAATGCACCGCTCTTCTATTTGTTATGTTTTATTTATGACCCTGGTAGCAGAGGTTTTGACCACCACTTCTATTTGAAACAATTCGAAATTCACTAGTACATTGGCCATGAATCAAAGAAATATATATGGTGGTATCCAACTTATGTCACTTTATTTAATGTTCAAATAGTATTCTTCATTTTCACACGTGAACTTGTATCAGTAATATTCACTTGAAGTTAGAGGTGAATCAGCTCATTAGTATTTAGAATTTTATCTCCCTGAATCTGACTAATCCGTATAACCTATCTAAACCGGATTAAAAAAATTAGATCCAAATAATCTGCCGGGAAAGTGGGAACAAACCAAGTAGTTAAGGTCATAAACCAATTAATCTAATTATGTAATCTTTTAACACTCTAAAAAATAATTATTTTTTAAAATTTTTTGCAAAATTTTCGTTAACAATACTTAAACATACACCCATTTAGAGCAGTGAATTTTTGATGCATTAAACTGTTCGAATTTTTTCTGTACCATAAATAGAACTTTATATACAAAATACATTGTTAGGCTGAATACCGGTCATTTCGGAGACATGTCAGCTTGGAGACACAGAAGGTTTAGTTGAGTTTACTATAGGTGACAACATATTATTGAAATAGAGATAGATGAAATCTTACTAACATGTTTTGTTTTCCTGATTATAAGTTATTAGTGATTTTGATACACTGATCACATGATCGGAACTTTATTTAAACAATTTAATAAACCAATTTTCCCGTTATAGCATAGACTAGAGGTCGCACGCGTGTGAATCTCGATTGACAAAAGGCAAAACAAGTCGATACTTTAGGGGGAACCAATACTGAGTGTCTTCCGACGAAATTTAGGTCATTTCAAATTTTATAGAAAATTATACCGCAAACATCAACTTGGTACAAGTTATTTAGTCCTTGCATAACCGGATTTGTCTTCCGGTCGACTCTGCTATTAATGTCTCCAAGTTGTGTTTTGTCTCCAAGTAACCGACAAATTATTGTCTCCGACAAAGCCAAGTCATTGTGGTCACTGCCACACCATTTGATACTGTTCTTTTTGTTCTTTATGAAGGGCCTTGTGATTCTAATGAATGTCAAAATGGTGGATTATGTATCCCAAATTTAAGCACTTTTCGATGTTCTTGCCGAGCAGGCTTTAGTGGACCCAGATGCAGTAAAGGTAGGTATATATATATTATAATAGTTAGATCAAAATAAGCAAATTGATGAGCGAAATGGATAGAAACGACTTCTTAATCATCAAAATTGTACTTACTTAGAACTAACACTAGCACTAATACTAACTATTATATGGATCACTTTTGATCATCATTCTGAATGGATGAAAAAAGGGGTTAGGTTTTAATATTAAAAACCCAAGTACGCACGATCCCAACTGTAAAATGTATCAGGAAATCCGAGTAAGCACAGTGCAATTCATTAGTAACAGCTCTTCGCCATTTCACACTGTTCTTTTTGTTCTTTAAGAAGCGCTTTGTGATTTTAATCCGTGTGAAAATGGTGGAACATGTAGGATTGCCCCCAATGGTTTTGAATGTTCTTGCCAACCAGGCTTTAGTGGACTCACATGCAATATAGGTAGGTGTATGTATATTATAATAGTTAGATCAAAATAAGCAAATTGATGAACGAAATGGATAGAAACGACTTCTTAATATCAAAATTGTACTAACTTAGAACTAACGCTAGCAGTCAATTGCTTGCGAAATTGTGAGCTATTATATAGATCACTTTAGATCATCATTCTGAATGGATGAAAAAAGGGGTTAGGTTTTAATATTAAAAACTCAAGTACGCACGATCCCAACTGTAAAATGTATCAGGAAATCCGAGTAAATACAGTGCAATTCATTAGTAACAGCTGATGAACTTTTGAGAAACTATATCAATAAATGAGTAAATATTTCATGATGAAAAGTGGTATTAGGTGTCTAAAATAGTAAGTATGCTATGCCTTGGCCACGCCCTCCACTGAAAAAGATCTCCTTGAAAGTAACGCTAGCGTTCTGCAACATATCACGGTAATGAACGGCGGCCATATAGGACCGAACTACATCAGTCTGGTAGTTCAAACATCAGAGACTGGTCATTCGGGCCTAGATCTATTCGTAAAGAAAGGAAATAAAAACCACCATTATTTAAAGAAATGTATTAAAAATGATAATAAAATGCGTAATTGATGAACATAGTCACGATGTAGCATCAAATGCATGAAATAGATGTTATAATATGGTAACCAATGAAAGACAGGTGTAATAAGTTTGAATTTTCTACATCGTGTGGATCATAATATTTTCTCATCACCATCTAACACTGTTCTTTTTGTTCTTTCTGAAGGGCCCTGTCATGCAATCCCATGTCAAAATGGTGGAACATGTAATTTTACCCCTAGTGGTGATTTCCAGTGTATTTGTCCAGATGGTTTTATTGGAACCACCTGTGATACAGGTATTTATTTTCGTCAAATCTAAGATTTGTTGCTTATTCAAAACAAATAATCATAAAGATGATTATTATAAATTACTGGAAATTATATGTGTTAAGTTAACGTTGATCTCATTTCCATTATTTGTGTTTTAACGCAATTGATCACACCACAATGATTTCTATTCAGTTTGCTAGATGTTTTGCGCCATTCCCCCTTCCATACCGACGTCTGCAATTCCACGAAAACTAGCCCGTTTTATGATGTCACTGACAGTGATCTGCATATTTATCATTAGTTAGCTTCTAATATATCACTGGTGACATAAATCGCGTAAGTTTTAGTGAAATTGCAAGTGTCCCCGATACCCATTTAACATTCATTTAAACAGTGGACCACTTAATAGATGAATTTAGTTGCTGTTGATTGAATGAAAAAGCGTGAGTTAGGTTTAAAGTTAGTCTAGCCTTAATAGTTTGATCATTTTCAATTAAATGGATAATTAAGTAATTTGATTCTCAAATGAAAGACAGGTGTAATAGGTTTGAATTTTCTACATCGTTGTGGACCATAATATTTTCTCATCACCATCTAATACTGTTCTTTTTGTTCTTTCTGAAGGGCCCTGTGATTCAATCCCTTGTCAAAATGGTGGATCATGTGATATTACCCTTAGTGGTGATTTCCAGTGTACTTGTCCAGATGGTTTTATTGGAACCAACTGTGATACAAGTAATTATTTTCGTCAAATCTAAGATTTGTTGCTTATTCATAACAAATAATCATATAGATGATTAATATAAATTACATGTACTGGAAATTATATGTGTTAAGTTAACGTTGATCTCATTTGCATTATTTGTGTTTTAACGCAATTGATCACACCACAATGATTTATATTCAGTTTGCTAGATGTTTTGCGCCATTCCCCCTTCCATACCGATGTCTGCATTTCCACTAAAACTAACGCGTTTTATGAAGTCATTGACAGTGATCTGCATATTTATCAATAGTAGCTTCTAATAGATCACTTGTGACATAAATCGCGTAAGTTTTAGTGGAATTGCAAGTGTCCCCGATACCCTTTCAAAGTTTAGAAAACCCCTTTAAAATTCCTTTAAACAGTGGACCACTAAATAGATAAATTTAGTGCTGTTGATTGAATGATGAAGCGTGAGTTTGGTTTAAGGTTAGTCTAGCCTTAGTAGTTTGATCAGTTAAAATGGATAATTAAGTAATTTGATTCTCAAACTGTTCTACTCTTATTTCAGTTGACCCTTGTGCACCAAACCCATGTCAAAATGATGGAAATTGTACCTATGATCCCGATGGTTACCTGTGTAATGACGATAATGCAAATTTCACTTGTGAATGCGCTGAAGGTTTTGGAGGAAACACGTGTGAAGAAGGTAGATATAATGTTATCTAATATTTAATTGTACTAAATAACTATAATTTATCTTTCAAGATAATATAATGGTATAATTCTGTCTTGACAATAATTTGTATTGTGTTGAAAAACTCTTAAAGGTAGTTTAGGCAATATTCTGAATGTTGACAGTTGAGCTATATCACCAACCTTGAATAAAACCAGCAGAAAACATTAGCGTCAAGAGTATGGTTTTCTATGATGTTAAAAGGCAGCGATTTCTAAATCATCATTATATAATATGAACTGAATATGTTATATGTTCAAGGCGATAATTTCGACTATATGAATATATATTATTTATGTGTATATGTGTATGTACATTTATAACATAAACCTGTAAAAATACTACGATTTTATATACACTATGAAGTCGTGCATGATCAAAATTGTTATTTTTCTACATAAATATTATTTTTAGACTTTTAAACGTCCAGTGTATGAAATTCCACTGACAATACCAGTTGCGTTCTTATAATTATGTAGTTTTTTCACTATTTACTTTGCGGCGTTTCTCTATCTGTTCAGTATATATAAATATTGTAAAATTCCTTCATTTCAGTGATCTGTCCTGAAGATGACGAGCCTCGTCCTAAACCCCATCCCCATCCCCATGGGCATCATCCTCGTGGTCATTATCCTTACGGATATCGTCACAGACATGGTCATCGACTTATAAAGAGACTCTATAAGAAGATCCAAAAGATGCATAAGAGGCACAACAGGAGAAGAAACATGAACAGGAGAAGAAACAAGAAAAGAAACTTGAACAAGAAAATAAACTTGACCAAGAGAAAATACTTGAACAAGAAAATACACTTGACCAAGAGAAAATACTTGAACAAGAAAATACACTTGAACAAGAAAAAATTCTTGAACAAGAGAAAATTCTTGAACAAGAAAATAAACTTGAACAAGAAAATACACTTGACCCAGAAAAAATTCTTGAACAAGAAAATAAACTTGAACAAGAAAATACACTTGACCCAGAAAAAATTCTTGAACAAGAAAATAAACTTGACCCAGAAAAAATTCTTGAACAAGAGAAAATTCTTGAACAAGAGAAAATTCTTGAACAAGAGAATAAACAACAAACGCATCGTCACCAGGAGAAGATACTCCAGCTCCAGCGGGCGTAAAGGCAGAGGCAGAGGTTAAAGGAAATGGCAGAAGCAGGGGTAAAGGCAATGGCAGAGGCAGAGGACACTACAACTCCCATGTCAAAAAGAAAATGATTTCCAACTCTACCAATTTATCAAACCTTTACCTTGGCTGAACTTGACCAACATTATGTTTTAAACTTTCTTTCTTCCCCATGTATTCCCTTTTCCCTATTTCTAAAGCCACTATCTGCACAATTGCCAAAAATTTGTTAGCTGACTGATTCTGATATATGAACACCGAGATGTGTGATAATCCATGCAGAAAGTTGATTATTTTAAACCAAGTTTTGAAACATACACCATCATAATTATGTTGAAAATGTCAAATTCAATTCATGTTCTCTTCGTAAAAACGTTTGCTCTGTTCGACATCAGGTAAAACATTCATTTGTGGGCATGAAAACAATTATTTTTACAACTAAAAGTCTCTAGATTGTATGGCTTTATGTGTCAAATAGTGGCTTAAATGCTTAAAGTGGGAGAAAGCGCACGATTCAGAATCATTAGAATTTTTTTCCAATAGAATCATTGTTTTATAAAATCTAATTGTTGATAACTTTGTTAAATATACACTGATATTCAAAAATGTTTTTACCATTGCGTTCAGTTTCAAATCTGATTTTTAATTATTACGTAGATATTTCAAAATATATCAAGTAAATCAGCATATTCTCCCACTTACATGTTTGTTCTGCTCTTACTTTTCCTATCAATATACTCTTGCATTCAAACTGTTGTTTTTTTTGTATTCTTCAAACCTTGAAAACAAAAATTGATTAATTTGAATCCTACGTAACAGAGGACTGATGTTGGGTGGAAGAGCATGAATTTGTCAAAATATTTCTTGGGGGCCAACCAGTATGGTTAGAGTCCAAGTACGTCGCAATGACCACAGGTTCGAGCCCCACCACGAGGTCCTCCCTCTAGCTAGAGAAACAATGGAAAATGGCTCAGATTTTGTACATTCTGAACTAAATTTCAGGATTAGGATTATGAAGTCGGGGTCTCCCACTCGGATTATTATTAAACTTTTCCCAGAAAACTTCCTTACCAACCATATTATGTATAGGTAACCAAGAGAGGGGCACGCCCCCCCCCCCCCCCCCCCCCCCACACACACACGCACAAAGCCCACTAACAACTCTTCCATACGACTTGCGAGTGTTGCACAATTCCTTACCTTATCGGTATATTTATTGGATCTTCAAGTCTCCCACCGTCTACTTCCACCACTTTCTGATGCTGTTTGGAATGTATAGACAGAGATACGGTCAAGTATCGGCCGTAAAAACGGACAGATTTGCACGCCATACATAGAACAATAATGAACATAGAACAAATATGTCATCATATTCTGACAATTGTCTAAAGATAATTAATATATTGACGTTAGAGAAAATATGGCAAATACACGTAAGATGAAGTAGTAGATCATTTATAAATAAATCAAATAGGAAAGATGCTAAGATAGCACCCTGACGCACACCACAAGTAATGCATTGCATAATCAAATGCTATTGAAATTGAAATGCACTGGTTTATATTATTTGTCCAACTCGTACTAGCGTACTAGATAAACTCCTCCTAATTATCTTCCCTTGCCGGGCAAGATGGACATCCAAATCAATCTCCTAATTATTTTCCCTTTCCGGGCAAGATGGCCGCCTATCATGGCGGAGTCATTATATAGTCTCGAACAAAATGACGAAGGTTGAGCCGAATGAGCCTGTCGACTAGGTAACCTTGCTCTGATTTGCTATGTACATACTGAACTTGTTATTTAATATTATTATGACATCATTGTCTGTTTTATTATTAATATTCATATTAGTTGTTCAGTGCAATTCAGTGCAGTGCTAGCATCAAAGACAACACGTTTCCAGAGGCGTTGTAACGTTATTTATTGTATTCCAATGGGAAGAAATGAAATGAAATAAATGGAGTTTTATGTCCTACTTTTCTGCACCTATACGGGCTAATTGTGGACGGGCGAACTCCATACAGACTGCAGTGTGCAATGAGGGAAATTTTGCCAGGACAGCGGCAATAGTCTGCTTTTATTTCGATTTCCACCTGACGAGGGATCTTTAACGTGCACAGCCAATAGCACACGGGACCTCGGTTTATTGTCCCATCCGAAAGACTAGACGCTTTTTCCATCATGCCATCCCCTCCGAGCGTCCGATAGAGAGAAGCCGGGGTGTGGATGTGGGTTATGGGCATTAAAATCTTCAGAACTGACACCGTGCTTTTTTCACCATGCCCCTACATCAAATTTTGTCGAATTTAGATTTTGCCCAATTTCTTAAAAAAATTGAAAGTGATTTTCTAAAATTTGTATGTGTATCGGTGACACAGGTAGCATCAATTTGGGCCATTCCAATTTCCATTCCGACGTCTGTGGTTCTTGCAATTCTTGCAATTAAAACTAACTACACTGATAGTGATTTACCGGAAGCTACTATTGATATCTATTCAGATTGCTATCAGTGACGTTATAAAACGCGTTAGTCTGAGTGGTATTACAAGAACCACAGGACGTCGAAATGAAATTTAGAATGGCGCAAATTGATGCTATCAGTGTCCGCGATACACATACAAAGTTTAGAAAATCAATTTATAATCATTTAACTATATTTTCGATTTCCCGTACTGATGGGTGTTTTGTTTATTAGCCTTAATCGAGTGTTATTCGCAGAATCTGGTGGTATTTCTTGCCAACCCAATATGAACCCAAAACAGCATATGGCATTAATTGGCAATTGTGCTTGAAAAAAAATCTTAGTAGAATTAATTTCACTTAAGTTTGATAGAATAGAAGTCCCTTCAGAGAGAACATTTCCTTCGCCATATGTTAGAGGTGCCTATTCATCACCACTTTTATAACAGAAACACTTTAGAAAATAAAATCACACGATTTTCCTAAACTCCCCCATTGCCTACTCCAAGAAAAACCAATAACCAGACATAACATATACATTGTACATAAATTGACTTCGATCAAAGTAAAGAATCTCTGATTAAAACAGATCAATTGTGCTTGAAAACAATCTTAGTAGGCTTCAGTGGAGTTCGTTGATAGATGCACAAGAGCAGAGAACATTTCCTTTTTAACAATTTCCATAACTGCACACTGCATGAGATTGTCTACCTTATTAACACAATAATTATAGGACGCAAAACTCCATTTCAATTCAATTTGTATACTTGATAAAACTACTTTGAATGCACCAAAACGAAATTATTATGACATTCGGTGCTCGTTACCTAAATTAAAATCAAAACCTGTCCGTCAAAACTGTGTGACCAGGTTCAATGCTGACAGCTCACAATCAGCCGAAAAACACATGATATGGTGCCCTGTGATTTCCTCAAATAGTATAAAAGTCAGTGAGGATCTGAATAGCATCAGTTTGTAGAGCCTTGCAGTATGCGTGGTATACTACTCCTTTGTTTGGCCATCGGCCTTGCCGGTAAGTCTACGTTATTATTTAATATGTCATGATTCTTTTAAAACATGTTTTCTGAAATTTGGGAAAATTAGATTTCGGGGAAGGGAGGGTTTGAATCTCCCAAATGTAACAAATACTTTATTGAGAAAATGGGGTCAATGGGTCTGGATTCAGGCTTTTCTTCTGCCTGGCTCAACGTTGGGCGAGTGGTATAGTATCTGCTAATTAATGATTGGTTTTAGTTTGCTATGAACCAGATTGTCATTAAAGTAATTTTTTGAGTAGGCAACTATCATTTTCTGCTTATAAACATGGGGAAATTTCTCTTGAAGACTCTTGTAGTGGGTATGAACTATCTTGCTTACTCGATTACTGGTTTTATTAAACGGCAAACGGTGCTATGCCTGCATAATGATGAATATTGATTCCCATAGGTCTTGCTGTATTCAATGTCTCAATCCAGTAGGCTTCTAAAATTAGAAAATTAGAGAAACACCTTATCCATCTACCTTCCAAAGGACAACTGTCTCCTACTTACAGTTCGCCTGCAACCGCAGTTTTAAAATAAGCAAAACCCAAAAACTGAATCGACAAATTGTTATCGCTTGGCTCAGGAAAAATTTACAAAATTGACTTTTAAAAGAAGATTTTTTTACTTTGTCTTATATCATTGTTTGTTCATAAATTGGGATTGGTTTTCGTGAGGTTCCGGTGACATTCACGAGCGCAACAGATTAACAATTCTATTATAAGAACAATATTTTTGTTTTGATGGCAAATCATAAATTTGATCTACTGACACTAGAACAAAATCGTATGATTGGTAAAGTTATCATTTGCAGTCCCGAAATTGGAAGTCCGTCACGTTTGAACCTTAGACTTGATCCTTATCTTGCAATTATCATTGTGTCAGATCAGACAGTTCTTCGCATCAAGCGTATGAGATCTATTCACGAACCTTTCGAACTGAAGATGACTGAATGCAGATCTGGATTTGTTTCGTGTTTTTCTGCTGGTCATTTGGTATCAACGATCCGATGTGACTTTTTTTAAATGGGATTCCGTGGAATTACTGACCAAATAGCAACAATCCAATATTTACAATTCATATAAGAAATTGATAGGTTGGATGTTAATTGACAAATAACAGGCGATAATAATAATGTTGTAAGGTTAAGGATGTCTGTAGTTTTTGTCACACACACAAAACAAAACTTTAAAAGAAACAAAACAAGAAAATAACCCGATTTCCAATCCGAGAAGATTCAAATAATGATGATAATGAATTTAAATTTAAATTTTTTTTTTATTTTGCTTTCAGGTGCCAAAATTCAGGAAAAAGGTAAGAGATTTATTTTAGATCAAATATCTAAATAAAGTAAATTTGAATAAAAAATACTGAGACATAATCCAACATTCAGTCGAAAGGGTCTCGGTTTCCCACATGATTAAATTGGTACAATGAATTTTGTAAATGAAATGAAATGAATGGAGTTTTACGTCCTACTTTTCTGCACCTATATGAGCTAACTGGGGACGGAAAGGATTTTGTGAAATGCGGAGAAAATTGATGACGCCTATGTGATTACCCGTTAATCAAATGTTCAAACGGCCGTGTCATTTGTTTAGACGAGTAGACATCTTAATAAACTAAAAACTTAACTATATTTGAATATTTTCAGCATATCGACCAGAAAGAGAATATGTATATCTATATTACACTCAGGTTGTGTCGGGCCTTCCCGGACTGTCTGCTGTTTACTCTAGTATTAAAGTCAAGACATTAGTCCGGGCTCAATTTGTTACGGCTTCACGGGTAAAGGCAATGGTAAGTCTGCTTTCTTAGAATTTCTTGAATAAAATTACTAATGGAAAACCAATCTATGTCTATCCACACTGTAATTGTACTGACAACTGCAAGTTAAAGCAATACCACATCTTAGAATGAACAAAAAAATAAAGTTCTCTATCAATAAGGGTACATATTCATCAAAGGTGTCCAAATTGTACAAACATAATCCAATAAACCCATAAAACTGTATATACTCTTATTCACCAAGTTTGAAAATTTAGTTTTTTTTTCATTCTAAGAGGTTGTATTCCTTTAACAGTAATATACCTGTCCAAATCGCAATGTGCAAAGCGTTTGTAGAGCAGTAATTGTTGACGTTGTTCACCCATAAATTTCATAGTCCCACAGATCGTTTCCGGTTGAGGTAGAAATTTCGAATAGGTTCTTTACCGGCTGTATTTCTTGAATAACCTGACTGTTGGATACGATATATACTCATTATATATTTATTTTGCCCTCGTTGTACAATGTGAGCACTCAACATCATTTTCCAAAATGCACTGGAAAGTAGAACACAGGGCCCAGCCTCACCAAATTTTAACTTAAAGTGGCACAGGCTTCATTTTCGTGGGTCGATTTTTCCAAGTCTCAGAAACGGGGACTTTTTTAGCTCAGCAATTAAGTACTGGTTATCACAACTCACCATTGAAATTTGAGTCTTCAAAACCATGTGCATCCATAATTATTAGCATATGAAAGTTATAATGCCCTACTACACATTAGCGATATTATGCAATATATAGAAAAGTCATTTATAGAAATAGAAGGAGAAATGTCTAATTTCAGATATATTTGAAGGAAATATGCAATTTTCGTTCATTTCTAGTGCCTCTGAAAGATACTTAAGTATATTCAAGACCCAAATCAACCAATAAAAATGAAGACTGGTCCCCTTTAATATACAATTTTAAGAAATACAGTTATCTGATAAAAAAAACCTTAAAATCTATTTCAGAGATTGACCGACCTTGTTTCCCAAAAGATTGAAATCATTTTAAATTAGGATTCAACAAAACTGGCCCTGGCTTTTCATATTATGATCTTCTATAGAGTAATTTGTCAAATTGTTTTGTAGTTGGAAAATGTGGTCCTCTACAGATATAATGAAGAGATTGAATCCGCAGTTCCCACAAACCAGTTATTGCCTGAAAGAATAATGATTCCTATCACCGGTCCAGTTGCCGCCAACATCACTACCGAGTTGATGAAACCTTTTGAATTTGAGTAAGTTTATTTGCTTAAAATAATCATCTAGAAACTCAATGTCTGTAGTATATATATCTGTATATCTTTTTATAGTTGATCGTCAGTTAGTAAATTGTTTAAATCTTGATACAGTATAATAATGTCCTTGTCATAAATGACATAGTTTCGCATAGTGGCGTCATCTGGAGTGACTATATAGCCATGCCTCAAATCCAGTATCAGTCCAACAACTACCATTCAACTACCAGCATCAAGAAGAATAACCATGATCACAACGAGTTTGGAAGAATGAAGAAGATCGAGTAACTCACGCCACACCACCCAGGTCCGAGTTTCACTGCCATGTCATTCGACCCGACCAGATCTTACGAATTCTCCAATTACCAAACCAACAGCACAGTACCATCCTATTGAACCAATCAACTACCAACTACCACCACTACCAACAACTACCTGGTTTGCGATATCAGCTGCTGCTGGAAGCAAACGTTAACTTGTCATTATCAGTACTGCACTGATGAGGCCCATAAAGTCGAAACAGTACTGTTTGCAGTTAGTTTACAATTATAATGTATTTAATTTGCCCAATGATTACCGAACCTTCAGTATATAAAGTATATGATAGGACAGTTTGACGAGCAATCAAGCTCACTGTGTCAAGGATGGTTCAGATGCCTTAATGACTAGTGTAAACGCCCAGTTCTGGTAGATGTTATACGGGAGTCATAAAGGTCATCGAGATCCGGAATACGAGAAATTGTCATGTACAGAATCATTCGACTCAACGTTCGTACATATTCTAGAACAACATTATGACTCGATCATGATAAGCGGCCATCTTGCTCTGTAAATGGGCGAGAGCAGACTCTTGTTTGAAGATTGATGTTGATTCTAACGCACGAAAGGACAACTCTTTGTAAAGCATAATTTTGTTTGGATGAACTATAATTCATTCAATATGATGACGATATAAATATACTAGGTTATTTGTCTAGTTCCGAAGTTGATAGGCCTACAATTG
This sequence comes from Lottia scabra, assembly GCA_029955415.1. Taxonomy (NCBI): domain Eukaryota; kingdom Metazoa; phylum Mollusca; class Gastropoda; family Lottiidae; genus Lottia; species Lottia scabra. The sequence continues at coordinate 12,331,193 of JARJEI010000009.1, forward strand.
GAAAATAATTTGATCAATTTCCAAAACTTCAATAAGTAAGCTAAGGTGAAGGTATAAGCCTCTGTAATACATCAAAGAACCAGTATATAGTTATATAATCCTCTGGAGATTGACATTAGTGTCCGAACAAGGCGTAAAACTTCATTTCATTTCTCATTTCAGCTATGTAGCGGGTCATGTGAGCAACCTTAGGACAGAAGCAGAAGACGTACATTTCTCCGTGAATCTAAAGAGAGGTTTGGTTTCTCTGTTTGAGGTGAATTTAGAACAGCGGTTTTCATTAGAAAGGAACACCACTAAAGCCGATTTGACCGCTAGGGCTGCCATATATAAATGTATGGATGTAAGTAGAAATTTGAATATTTGAAGATTAAAAATAGAATTTAAACACCAAATACCAGATCACAGGAAGAGAATACTCAAATTTCCGAATAAATTGCTTATTACCTGACTTGTTTTAATATTTTGATTTGTCACATAAAAATAACTTCAATTCATAAAATGTTTGAGGAAGCACTTCAGGTTGAAAATTTATCAAATTTTTCCTACGGAATGAGGTGGGTTCGGCATGTTCATATCCTCATTTGCACAAGGTAGGACGTAAAACTCCATTTTTCATCTCCACGGGATGACAACTGTCCAACAACATTCTCCAATCTGGATGGATCAGTTCGTCAGCACTCTTCATCCGAGACGCGACTGCGTTCCTCACTGAGATTGGAGTGACATTTAAAGGGATATGTTTACTAACTGTTCGACCAAAAGCAATTTTGTCTTAGAATCTGGAATTTTATAGCTAATCTAATCCATCATATTGTTCACAACTCTCCTACGAAATTTAAGTCTTCAAACACATATCAGCGTTTGAAAGTCAAAAATTCGACTCGCCATTTAGTAAGACTATGCGTTATATAGAAACACATAATACAGAAAATGAAGGGTAGATGTTACGGTAGGGATATAAGTGAAGGAATTATATGATTTTCTAGTACTTCTGACGGTTATTTATGTATTTATGTCCTAAATCGACCATCGGAAATACTGAACATTCCCCATTAATAATTCTTTGTTTAAATTACAGCCTTCTCCAATGGGACTGATTGAGACAGCTTATACTGTTGTCCCCATGGTATCTATCCCAACTGCCTACCATGTTGTAAAGGCCAGGAATTATACCAATGTAATGAGGAACTATTTCTTGAGAAAGTCTAATGTTGCTACTGAAGTTTGTTCACCACATAGACAAGAAGAGGAACATCCTATAAGTGTAAGTATTTATATAATTTTTTAGTATTTATTCAGTGGCGGCTCGAGGAGAGTGGCAGGGGGCAAAAATCGCGCATTATAGCACTCAAAAGTGTGCCGCGCGGCGTCCAGGTGCATGGCAGAGATATAAGTGGCATTATTATATAATAGATATTTTTGTTTTTAATGATGGCGAATATAAAAACTATTTTTTTTTCCGAAAATTCATATTCACACATATGGCCATCACCACATAATTATGTCCAAAAATACTGCATGCTTTCGTGTTAAACTTAAAACAAAAGTCCACTCTAAAACTCACTAGAGCTCACTTAATCCTATCTCGATTACAAAAATGCTTCTAAAATCATGTTTAGTCAAAATTTCTTTTTGGATTTCGAGTTCCGTTTTGAGGTTCGGATCAGTAGTACTTGGTTACTTTATTTTATGGTCAGATTGTTAGGATCTGGGGGTCACACTCTGGTATATTGGTGATTATGAATATCAATAATGATCAGTATCAATAAGAGTATTTGTCTTGCAGCAACTGTATACTGGTGTCAGTCATGTGAAATATTCTATCTACGGTGATGCAACTAAGTTCTTAATCTCCAGTGCCATTGCAGAAAGTAAATACACCATACCAATTCACGATAAAGCTGCTGGAAGAATTGAAACTTCTGTCAAGTGAGTGTCTTTAATCCAGGAAAATTTCAATTGATTTTTTTAGAATTATGATAAAGAAAAAACAATAACCTTGTGTCAGAATAAGGTCCCTCACACCAAAGTGATTTGGATGGTCCTGTCTAACATTTAGTCATTGTTTGTTAACAATGTACCTACCATAGGATTTTGGATGATTACTACCAAACCCCGCTACCTTCCCTTCTTCTTTCTCCTTTCAAATCTTCTGATTCATAATAAAATTAGTTCTCGTATAATGAACTCCCTACAAGGGTCGTTGTACACAATTGTATGCTCTTTTAAAAAGAGACAATAACTAAAAAAAATCAGTTTTCTTCTATTTCTGTTATTTGTTGATTCAGAAATCTCTGCAAGTTTTAGTTTACATGATTCTAAATATTGCTCATAATTAAATAAGTCCAAACTATTTATTGAGTGATATTCACAAGAGAATTCAATTAACTTTTCAAAAATTTATTTCAGTCAAACTTTGACCCTCATCAATGCCGTGGATATCAAATCATCAAGACCAATTCCTGCAGTAGCGTCCCCAGTCAAACGAAAACTCACCACTTTCGTACCAGAGATGGCTTTCGATCCAATTAACCCGTTCAGCAATGACACTGAAAATATGGCTAGCCGAGCTGGTCATTTGTCTTTCACTAAGGAGAAGGTATGTACTCAGTTTCTCTCGAGGGCGATCGACGCTTATAAGCCGGTTATATCACTCAACTAAATAACAAAAACATTTGAAAAGAATAAAAAAATATATAAGATTGTAAATATGTACGATGTATGGCAGCCATTTTGGAAACCATAGCCATTTTGGATTTGAAAGTGGCAGAAATGAATTCCTAGGGTCAAACTACACTAAAATACATACCTTACAAGACTTTCTGTGTCAACTGACAAGGAAATTGTTATATTTTGCTATTTTTTTGGCGGCCATTCTGTTTTATCCTGATTTGAAGGTCAAAAAGTCATATTTCAGCTTGGCAACAGCATTGTTTGGATTCAGCACGTCCAGATTAACTTAAAACACTGCCAAAAATTTCTGAAAATAGGTCCAGACTCACCAGCTGCAGAAAATAAGACTTTAAACTGCATTTGATTTATTTTTCGATTATTTTGCATGGGATAATATGGGAATGTTTTAAGTTAATATGTTTAATACATTATCAGAGTGATAAACATCCAAACATACATTGTATTTTTAAGTCTGTAATTTTTTAAATTTATGTTGTCCTATTGTTTAACTGTTTGCGATGATCCTTCTAGTTTCAAGTTTATTTATAAGCCAACTTTAACCCATACCACATTCTCCGGAATCATGTTGTTGTATGATCATTTGTATTTACATCAACAGGTAACGGAAGTTCTGAAACTGGCTGCTACCTATATGGGTGATAACGTGACAATGGAAGCTACCAGATATGTCACAGCCGTCTTGGATGTTCTCAGAAACACTGAACCGGCTATTATTGAGGAGATAATGAAAGAACACATCACACCTACCAAACCATCTGAAACTATTGCTAGAAATATCAGGTATCATTTTACATAATGTTCTGGTTAAAACTTGTTAAAGGGATTGTAAAGAGGTTTTATAAACTGTGTATGTGTATTGGTGACACTGATGGCATCAATTTGCGCCATTCCAATTTCCATTCCGACGTCCACTAAAACTAACGCGTTTTATGACATCCCTACCAGTGATCTACCGGAAGCTACTATTGATTTATATTATTATGCAGATCACTGTCAGTGACATCATAAAACGTTAGTTTTACAAGAACCACAGACGTCGGAATTGAAATTGGAATGGTACAAGGTACAAATTGCTGTTAACAGTGTCCACGATACACATACAAAGTTTACAAAACCTCTTTACAATCCCTTTAAGTGTGCCAGTGCTGATAGATACTTTGAGGAGGCAACCAATGTCTATGATGTATTGTTATCTGTGAAATTATGATTTGATCTGGGCGTGTGTAATACAATGTATAATAAGCATCAAGCGTACAGGAGTAAAATTAACACAAGTTTCAAAGATTCTCCAGGATAGGCCCAAAGCTTAGATCAAATCAGAAAGGGTTGTACAATCTGATGATCCAAACCGATGATGCATCACAAGATTGTCAAGAGGCTGATATAGGAGTCTGCACGTTATAGTTATATGGGGTCACGTACATCCCAAATCCCCCCCCCCCCCCCTCTGGAAGAACGGGTGGAATATACTTCATTCAATATTTTGATCAGATATAGTTCAGATTGAAGCATTTCGTGGTCTGCCGCTTAAAGGTGTATGTTGTTACAAAACTGGTTGATTGGTTTTAATAGAGAAATAAATATCATCTATGAATTTTAGAATTAAAGACTAAGCTTAACAGTAAACAAAATCAATAGACATAAAGACTAAGATGTGTACGTATTTCTGTTACAGAACTATCATGATCCAGGTATTACCTGTTGTTGGAACTTCACCAGTTGCCAGACTCATCCTCAGAAATATTGAAGCCTTCCCACCAACTAGACGACCGTATGTCCTGGGATCTCTCGCTCTATCTGTGGAACCCAATGTACATGTGATGAAGATGCTTATGGTACGTGAACACTTCACCTTAACGCATAGGCGTACCGGGCGTTAGTTGAGCGGAGGGGCAAAACCAATTTGCCCGACAACTAATGCTTAATTGACCATTTCCTAATGAGTTTTTTTTTTAAAATTTCCTTCATGAACAGCCCTTAGCCCGTACGCCTATGCCTTAACGATTACCACAAGCGATCTCATATTATTCATTGAATCAAACCATATAATATAGCAGATCGATGTCAAGAATGATCACCCTGCCGTGTTGCCACTTATAAATCGCCTAATCCTTCCACCATAAGATTTACTAATCACCCAACTGCTTTACGTACAGCATCATTGATTTTACATGATGATTATCAGATCTTTGTGTCATTTCACTATTAGTTTTTCTGTTTTTTTATTTTTATTATAAACTAGTGTAGTTTATTGTATTATTGTAAAAAAGGTTACTTTCTTGTCATAGGAAATGGTATCGGCTAACAAAGTTACAGCCAAGACGAGAAGAGCTGCAGTATTAGCCATTGGTTCTCTTACATGGAAACTCCAGAAAATGGTCATCCGGTACAAAGAAATGTTAGCTAGAGATATGAACTTTACACGGGTTATGCTTGAGACGGAGGGTTCTAAAGTTGCAAAAGCTGAGCTTACCACCATGAAACAGTCGCTTGAAGAACGATTATCACAGACGGGTACCCTTACTAATGCCTTGATACAGGAAGTTGTTTCCGTAAGTATTATATTTTAACCTCTCCTCCTTGAACTAGGTGTTTAAAATTCAGATTTGGAAGAACCAAAGCCTTTTAGGGGCTTTTAACGTTTCTTTCCTGGTACTGAATCGGTAAATTTTGGCACATATTTACTGAAAAAAACGTTTTGAAATCTAAATTTCAAATTTCTAAGAAATGAAATGAAGTATAAACTTGTATTCTCTGGAGTGGAGATGCCAACCCAACACGTTCACACTCACCACCACCACAATCGCCGACACTCTCTGTACAAACCATGTTTCAGCCATGTTTGTACTTAAATACACTTTTCTGAGACCAGTGTAATGTAATGTTAAATTGGTATCAATATTCTTAAAGCAAGCAAGCCTAATCATGTCTTCTTCTAATTGCAGAATTTAAGGACCATCCTCGCCAAGACTGAAACAGAGGAAAAGATCTTAGCTCTGAAAGCTATTGGTAATGCTGGTTTAGCTCCAATGATCACTGATGTTGAGTCTATCTTAACTAGTCCTACTGTCTCGCCAATTGTTAGAGCACAAGCAGCTTTCGCTCTGAGAAGAATTGCTCCACTGTTACCAGAAAGGGTAAGCAGCAAAAGTTTTATGGTATTTTTAATAAACCATGATTTTGAAATATTCAACTACAGAAAGAGAATATTACTTTGGTCTTGTTAACACACTTTCTGGACGGTTTTGATTGTTAACAATTTTATTTTTTAAAAAGCTATCTGTTAATTTCCCACTTTATTGCTATAAAATTAATTCGTGACCTGGAACACTGTCGTATTTTTTCGATTCGCCATTAATTTCCAAATTTCAGGTTGCCCATGTATTGATGCCGGTAGTAACTAACTATGGTATACCATCCGTGGTTCGATTGGCCTCTTTCGATGTCCTAGTTTTAAGCAGACCATCTTTACCAATCTGGCAGACTATTGCTCAGCATATACGGTTCGAACCCGACATGCAGTACTCATCCTACGTTGGATCTGTTCTTCGTACATTATCGAACACAACCAATCCCTGCTTTGCAAGGATGTAAGTAAATTACTCACATTAAGATTAAGGAGATGTGGAGGGGAAGATCAAGTGATTGTATCATGCAACTAACCATTGTTATTGTCGGCATATTCTTGAAATCGAGTTGATTAAGATCTGTATCATCGTTCCGCTATTTTATACACAGCTCATAATTTTCATTTTGTACCCATCAAACGTGTGGTCATAAATTCATGAACGTTGAGTAGATAACCCTTGTCAACAGTCAGAAGTTCCATGGAACTTTATTATTCTACATCCTTTAAACAATAATTCTTTAAAATTCCACACTATTTGTATTTTAGGGCTGCTGAAGTAACTGCTGCAATAACTACTACCGTTCCACCTCAACCTGGCATGCAATATTCCAAATATGTGGCATATGATAGACAATACGGTAAGATACATTTCTTCTTTTACCAACCGCTAAGTACGTTCGATAACTCTGTTCTTATTCTCTCTGTTAAATGCAATTTCAAACAGCCCGTCCAAATCGATGGATGATAGCTTGAAAGGATAAAAGTTTGGGAAAAAAAGGGATTGTGTGATGTTTGTGCATTCTATTACTGGAGGCCATATATTGAAGGACCAAATCGACTTTCGAAAATGCTGAACATTCCCCTTTAACATTTTGTTTTGGTTATAGTGAAAGGTGGCACGCCAATATTTGGTGGAAGAGTGGCTTTAGGTTATTTCGGCTCCAACACCTCGATTGTACCACAAGCAGCCGCTGTGACAGTCAGTGGTAATATTTTCCACAGACATGCACAGTTATTTGAGGTACGTAATTTTTGATGGAAATAATAAAACTAAGCACGAACGATCCCAAGCGTAAAACAAATCTCGAAATCCACGTGAACACATTGGAAATATATTGGTAGCAGCTAATGAACTTTTCATTTGAGAAAGTATATCAATAAATGAGTAAATATTTCATAATATAAAGTAGTATCAGGTGTCTGGAAGAGTTAGCATACCCTGCTTGGCGCCACACCCGCCACCGGAAGATGACAATGTAGACATATGTTAAAAACTTTGTTTTTAATAGATTTTGTTTCACCCAATAAGTGCTAAAAAAGTCCCTGTTCTTATCCATAGCTAATAATAATAGCTAATTTATTTACTTCTGAAAGTCTTTCTGTCTCTAGAAAATCATAGAAGTCGGAACTAAACCAACATGTCTTCCGTAGTACTTTTATTAAAAAGATACCACCTCTTAGAAAAAACAAATTCTCAAACTTGGTCAATAAGAGTATTTATTTTTCAACGGTGTCCAAAGTATACAAACAGAATAAAAAAAAATCCATAAAACTACAAAATGTATGTAATTTTCCACACAATCACAGGTTATAAGTGAAAAACACTTAATCAGTAAGCGTTTTTCAATTATTGTATAATATGTGTATAAACATAGTTGTCTGGATTTAGCAGATTATTTAGGTAATCTGTTGTAAAGTTATGCCACCAGGCAAATCTTCTGATGGATATATACTGCTATTGACCAAGTTTGAAAATTTAGATTTTGTTATTCATTGTAAGAGGTTGTATTCCTTTAAATAGAAGCTAGACAGTCCCTTCGTGTTCCATTGTTCTTTTATCACTTACCATACGTACAACAGATAGAAGATAAACAACTAGATTAGTGTGGGCCCTTGCTGAACCAGTTACATACACTCCCTGGAAAATCCTTGTGAAAAAATGCTTTCTTGAATTTGTATTTTTTATCTGGGGTTGGACTCCCGTGGTCTTGGTTGAACCAGCCCCACTCTGTGGATAACCGAAAGACATGACAGATAAAAGATCAATTGTTTTATATCTTCACAATAATTTTTAAACTCAGGTTGGGTACAACACAGAAGGTCTACAGTCTATTTTGGATAAATGGTTCGGACCAAAAGGCCTCTTATCATCCAGGAAATCCTTATTCGATGTTTTATCACGAGCTGCAAGAAGTGTTACAGGTGATGCCAAGATTGAAGAGATTTTCAGTAAGGTAGGTACAGGTTAAACCATACGATATTTCCAATTCCTTGGACAATAAGTCGCGCTTAGACAGCCATAAAGACTGACCCAATTGAACCGAACCGTACTCGGTCCGGATTACTTGTGGCTGTCAAAATGTAGCTATCGTTTGTAGTCGAGTATATTACGTCTGATGGCTGTTATATGACATATGAAGTCAGCGCTTGGTCCAACCTGTTTCGCCCGGAGGAAAGTATAACACTAGATGGATAAGATAAGTTGAATTATAAAAACAGGTGTTTTCTAAATAGTTCGGAGATACTGATACCTTCCATTAACCCCATTCCATTTTGTATGTGGGTGCAAAATACACAAATGTGCACTTGTTTGAAGAATTCGTCTCGATATAAGGGCCTCTTTATATAATGTACAAATTTTAATAAACTGAATATATTTTTTTCGATATTATAGCTTGGAATTGCAGAAAGAAAAGAACCAGCCCCGTCAGGACATGTGTACTATAAATTTAATGGTGATGAATTGATGTTCTATCCGTTAACAACTGTTCTGAGAGAAATCATCTCTACTGGTAAGATCAGACCTATTGGTCAGTTGACATCAATTTTAAAAAATGTAAAGAAATAAAAAAAAATATCAGCTCATTAGTAAAATTTTATCGGCTTTAATCCATATATCCGTATAACCCAACTAATCCGGATTAGAAAAATTTAATCCAGATAATCTGCCGGGGTACCGAGGGTTAGTTTGACCATGACCCACCAGCCTGTTTCACGGAAATCATTGTGCGTTCTGAATACACGTACATAAAGTTTGAATAAAGCAAAGTAACTGGATGAAACAAATCGAATCCACTCAAATTTTGTCAACATAGTGTGCTTTTTAACCAACCTCGTTTCATAAATGTTATTAGCCAACATTGCTCGAATATTATATTTGAAACGACCAAATCATGTCAAATCATAGGTCATAAGAAGAAATGTCGTAGCTGATTGGGGAATACTGCGGAATCTCGTTGAATATGAAGCCTAAAATCTGATTATGGATTTTTATTAGTATTCGAAAACCTTCAATTAATTCCACTGTTTGCAAAGTAAAATAAATCTAGACTCCATGTGCTTCAGACTGTGTACGTTAATGATCCAGCGACAGTTCGTAAAGAGTTGTCTGATTTCGCTATTCTGAAGGAATTTTCTTCATCACATTTTCATTAACTCCAACGTTAACCTCAATTAATTGTTAGCAAAATAGGATGTAACAACTCAGCTTCATTTTAATCTCCAGGTAAACTATCGAGCAGGATTTCCCCAGCAGAATTACAAGCTGGCAAATCAGTGGATGTGAGACGATCATGGATTTTGGCTGACATTAGAAAGATCATCCCAACTGAATGTGGTCTTCCTATTCACATCGGCTTTGTTGCCACTAATGTTTTGGTAGCTACTGGTACAGTTACAGCTATTGTTAAGCCGGCTATGATGGAATCTGCACGTAAAGGAAGTCCACCAATCACTGCTGAAGCTAAGGTTGATGTTAACATAAAGTAAGCTTGCTGTTGAGTAGTTCTATAATTGTACCATCAAGCAGAAGCGGATCCAGGGTTTAGAGAAAGGGGGAGGGGCTCTAAAATACGGCTGTTACAGGGTCTCGTTCTCAGACCCTAATGTAGTGGTTAAAAAACCGGATTTAAAAAAAAACGAACGAAACGAAATAGGGTCTGATTTTAATTAGACTGATAGGACTATTATCAAAAATGAGTTTGATATACACGTCATCATTAAATCCAGGGGGTTCGACATGAAAAGATCATTTACTTTTTATTTTTAGCAATGCTATGGAGATGTTGATCAGAATGCACGTTGGTGGTATTGTGTTCCAATCAGGAGTTGCTGTCAGATCCGTCAGTAGATCAAATCTACCTGTTAAAGCATCCGTTACAGTTGATCTGGAAAAGAATAAGGTCTTCTCAGAAATAACCCCACCGGTCGCTGTAAGTTGTTATTGTATTAATTCAACTACCAAACATTAACGCTATATATTGAAAATTGATCTGGTAAACTCATAAAGTAGTGCCGGGTGTCCTGCGCAGACCAATCTTACTCTTTTCGAAACACCTAATCGTACCTCTCCTTAGAGGAGTCCAATAGAATACAATCATTGCTCTACATGATATACATGCTATGGATAAATAAAACCAACTGATATCGAAATCCATGTAAACACATTGGTGGCAGCTAATGAACTTAGAAGAGTAAGCATACCCTGCTTGGTGCCACACCCGCCACTATCATACAATTAATGTGAATTAGGTGTACAGTTTCATTTCAGTTAAAACCACTTGTGTTCCAATCTTACTGGACAACTGGTTCAATATTTTATTCTTCTATTGCAGACTACACCTCTATACACCCTTGAAATGGTACCAATGACATACGTTACCGTTCTTCCAGCATCAACAGAACAAGGGGAGTACTTTAAAAGTGCCAAATATATCGAGAGAACTACCAACTCAAAACTTATACCCGTAAGTGTTCAAGTGGAATCATTGTTTTGTATGTTATGCTGGGTGCCTGGAAACGTTTTCTATTATATATTGTTTGGATAATTGAAAACTTCCTCTTAAAAAGTATTTACAAAAACAATTTCCAAGTTGAACGAGATTCCTATTGCCCATTGGAGTTTTGTAGGCATCAATCAATCTTGTTTTTTGAGATTTCAATAAACGTGGTTGATGATTTACTAGTACATATATAATGATGAATATGGACCTTGTTTTTGTTATGGGGAAACAAACGACTCTGTATCATGTGACTAAATAATTGAGATGACGAGGGAGTGATGATAGATCCACATTCATTCCTTATAATTACACCGATAAATTTGCTCTGATAAAACTAAAAAGTAATTCTTTTGGGAATCTTTTCTCTCAACACTGCTACTATCATTCTATTCGCCAGGTATTTTATAATGTCACACGAGGAACTAGTGGACTGAAACTAACTTTAGCTGGTAAAACTGCTACCAGGGGAATCAACAAACCATGGTATGCCTGTCCTCTTTATGGTTTAACTAATCTGTATCTCACCGCAACCCCTGCTGACACTACACCAAAACCAGTTACCGTAGAAATTGCATTCACATCAGCATCAAGAAACGAAACTTCTGTTGCCAAATCCAGTAGCTGTAGCAGTATTTTCTCCAAATTGACCATGTGTCTGTGGGACGACAGTCAACCAGATGAAAGTATAGAAGCTAGTGGCTCCGTAAGAATTGAATCTGCTTCCGGTATGTGTTTGAGTTTACCTCTATATTCACAATGGTTCACAAACTTTTTCAAACCATGGCCCAAATTCACAATCCTCCCCGAGCCGTGGCCCCTTGTTCCATTCCGAACTACGATAAAATGACAAATGCTTTATGGCCCATAGGTTGAGAACCGTTTTTCCTTCCACCATCATCACCATGAATTCAAAATTCAATGTTTGAAAAATCACCAAGGCACTTCAAAGCACGATCATTCCGAAATTGAAGTTCTAACGCCGTGTCGGTCATTCTTGAAAAGCAAAGCCTTAAAGTAGTTTACATTTGAACAATTTGTCGATTTATTTATTTATGGACTGTTGAGCGATGAAGTGGACCGATGCAAAACCATGCATATTTGTTAAAAGTATTGCCAACAGACGATTACCCTTTTCATTGACTTCCACTGTTTCTTCTTTTCAGTAAAACTAGTTGACTTTGCCAATCTGAAAAGAGCTGAAATATCCATCGCCTCCCTAAGATCTAAACTGCAGGCTAAAATAAGGGACGGCCATGCTTTATCTGCTGTGGGTAGAAAGTGGGGCTTTGTGGCTGTTGTTAAGGCAGGAGAGACACCGGTTGTTCATACTGAACTGATGTGGGTTCGTGGAGAACGAGGATTTACACATCAATTCGCTGGTAGAATCGTTCGAGCCGCTGTACCTGCAATGAATGTTAAACCCAAGGAGGTATGTTTTTCAGTTTTTTACTCCAATGTTAACAACTGATGAACAGTTGAGTATTACTAAAAACGCCAGTTCATTTCATGCTTATTTTTTAGGGACTCTTTGGAGTTGAAAGATGCTTAATTTATTAACGTTGATTTATTACAAATTTTGAATCGGAAAAAAATATTTTTTGACAAAGAAGAAATGAAATGAAATGAAGTTTTGCGTCCTGCTTTTCTACACCTGTATGGGCTAATGTAGTGTGCAATGGGGGAAATTTTGCCAGGACAGCGGCATGAGTCTATAATTTCGATTTCCAACTGTCGAGGGATCTTTAACAAGAAATGATTGTAGATGTCGCAAAACCAATCTTAATGGTTGTACATCTTAGATTTAATTGTTATCGTCATATGGTACACTGGTTTGTATATGGTGTTTAATTTTCAATATCGGGACTTTTCTCTCCTTTCAGGTTATCATCCACAGTGAAGTAAAATACCCCAAAACATTTATTTTACCAGAAACTTTGTTTGAACCGACTTATCTGAATCAACTTCACAGCAACATGAAATTTATCTTAGAACACAAGAGTCAGCATGCCTTATTAAGATCAATGGAAACTACCGCTATGACAACTGCTGCACGCCGCGTTTTTCCTATAGAAGAAGATCCAATGTTTACCATTGAGCGGGCCGTAGTAAATATTGCTGCTGTCTCCAAAAACCCTGCACTGAGAAGCTGGGAACCGGTTTTGAGACAGTTGATTGCTAATGCTAACTTTGTAAGAGATACCCTGGTCACATCTTTGGATCCTTTCAACTTTTTCCTCAGAGAGGCCAAAACTATCGACTTATACAATAAACAAGCAACATTATTTAAAGCAATTAACAACCAAACGGAGAGAATTACTAGAAGTAAGAACTTCAATGCAATAGAAAATACATTGGTTCAATTTGCCATCTTAAAACAAAAAGAAATTGTTGGTTCTCTTTCTGCCATGGCCAAGGACGTCAGTAATATTGTAGCTTTCACCAAAGGCGCGGAATTATGGACTAAAACGATGACGATAGCCAAGACCTTCCAATCTACAATCTCACCATACTTTGCCTTGATTGAGGAACACAATGCACAATTCCCAGCGGAGGTTATGAACTATCCTGCTATTGGTCCATTGGTCAAATTGACTAAGATGCAGGCTGGTTTACTCAAGACTTTAACATCATCCTACAATACATCTATTCCCAACACAGAACCAATCGTCAATAGCGCCAGAGAGTCAATCAAATCCTTAATGAAGGTCCGACCAGAAGAACTGAAAACAAATATTACCATATCTGTGAACCTGATGACCCAAGCAGCCATTAAACATCAGATCATTAGAATGTTCACCGCGAATGCCTATGCTTACAAATTTCACCCAGTTCCATCCTCAACCGAGGTCCTTAGACTTGGCAAGTTTTCAAATACCGTGAGTGTTCAAACCCGGTTATTGGGTATCAAAGCCTTGAATGTATTTTACACAGACTTGGCTGCCAGAATGGTTTTTCCAACTCCAAAGAATGAAGATAAACAGGTATGGACTGCAGTAACAGAGATCTACAACTACATGATTGAAGCAATTGCTGAAGTGTACACAATCGAAACGGAACCGGAAGTAGAGAAAGGAGCGGCTAGATTGACGAACGCTTTAGAATTGGCCAGAAAAATGGTCAGGGAGTTGGAAACCATCACAACAAGCGTAACTACCTCACCGACACCTCCGTCTGTACCAGTAATTGTTGCTCTTTTGACTGCAGCAACTGAATGTAAGGATTTGGTCGGCAAGCTCAAGGTTGGTTTAATGGCAAGTACAACAGAAACAGCTACTGTTGAAGAAGTTAACTCCATTCTAATCAAACTTAACACACTCGAGCCCTACCTATCCAAGGTCATTAGAAAGTATACCGAAGCGGCTCCTTCTCATGCCGAAGAACGTCATGTATTCCTTTCCAGAACTCCAATGAGATCCGTAGATTTGAAAATCCACGAGTTGATGGAAGAAGTATCAAAGGTTAGAGGAATCGTCTCAAGAATTTCGTCAATGGCTCCACCACAGATCAGGCCCATGTGTGAGGAAGCAAATGCCACTGCAAGAAATGTCATCAGTGAAATGAGAGCCATCATGAACTCTGATGCCTTATTTGAAAAGCCGTCTCATTCCCCAGAAATGTTCAGGGAATTGGCTCAAAAGATGAGAATGGAATTATCAGATGCCAAAGAAAAATGTGAACGCATGTCACCAAAATCTCCACAGATTGAATCAGAATTAGAGATGTCGTTGAAACAAGTTGAGAAAATGATCGAAGAATTCAACAAGCGTGCTGCTGAACGTGGTATTCCTAGACTGTCCGCAGGTCCGAGTCCAGTTCCAAAGATCAAAACACTGGTAGAGAAAGTCAATGCATTAAGATCAACTATTACCCAAATGCCATCAGAACCAAAGACCAACATCAAGAAGACATGTATGGAAGTTGCTACTAGAGTTGAAAATCTGATTTCTGAAATTAGAACCGTCTTAACCTCAGGCGAAATCTGGGTCAACCCATCCGCAGTATCGGAAGCAGAAAATCTCTTTTCAACATTATTGACGGAATTCGTAACGACAATTGAAACTGCAAAAACAGAATCCAGCAAAGAATCGGCTCCGCCTGCAATGGAAACGAAAATAGAAACTTTCCTCACAGAAATCAGAAAACTCATTACTCGTTACCACGCTGAAGTTGAAAAACACAGAGGAAGAGTATCAGCTGGTGGACCAACGATTGAATTGACTAAGTTATTAGTAATTGTTACAGCTGTGGAATCAAGGGTCAAAACCATCCCAACTTTGACTTCCACAACAAAAATCAAAACTACCTGCACGTTTATTACCGAGAAGATTCGTCATGTCTTGACTGAGATGAAGACAATTATCACTTCCAATAGGTTCTGGACCGACACCACAACCTTACCAATTACCACTCGCATGTTCAAGACACTGTGTGGCAAATTGAAAACTATTTTCACTGAAAGCACAGACGAAGCATCACATTACAAGAACGGGGTACCAACGACAGTGACAACACAAATACGCAAATTCGAGACTGAAACAGAGAGAGTAGTGAAGACATACGAGGAAGAAGCTAAACGTCATAACGTTCCACCGAGTGCATTACGTTCAGATGCAGAAAATACGCCAACAACGGAACTGACTAAATTACTCACACTTCTGACAACAGTAGAGACAAAGGTCAAAACTATCCCGACTTTGAACACCAAAACAGAAATTACAACAACATGTACCTTTATAACGGAGAAGATTCGTTACGTTTTGACGACTATGAAGACTATTATCACTTCCAACACGTTCTGGACCGACACCACTAACTTACCTACGACCACACACATATTCAAGACGCTGTGTGCCAAATTGAAGACTATTCTCACTGAAAGCACAGACGAAGCATCACATTTCAAGAAGAAGATACCAACGACAGTGACAACGCTAATAACCAAATTCGAGACTGAAACAGCGACAGTATGGAAGACATACGAGGAAGAAGCTAAACGTCATAATGTTCCTCCGAGTTCATTCCATGAAAAGATACATGGAGTTGGACCACTTTCTGGTGCGCCAACTGGAATAGTTGGATTTATCAACGTTGAGTATGGATCATCTTCACCATCCCCATATCTCAACATAAAGGTAAGTTTTTTTTTTTGTATTTTCACTCGCTTCACCTACTACATTGTAGAGTGGGTCTCGTCAACCTGAAGTTTGAGGGCAATCTATTGAAGCAATCTGTATGTAATATGACCAATATGGCAATTCATTTGAAAACCTTATCTGCATTTTTTGTGTGTTCTGTATAGGACATCTTCATGAAATGAAAAATGAGAGGCATTATGGAAAATTTTAAATCTGTAAAACTGGAAGATGCCAAAGTCCACCTTATTCTATGAAATAAATAGTGACGTAATTATCTTTCTCGCTATTTTCAGATCTATGGTTCGAAATCAGTTGAACAAATTTTGAACGAATTGTCTCAGGTTGACCCCTTCGCTCAATCAACATCCTTCCGAAGGGCTTTAATGGCTGGCACGGCACCTGCTCCTATGATTTCTGCAACGAAAAAATGGGTCCACGAATTGAATGTTTACCGACATATTCATATTCTTGCCAGCTCACCAAACCCGGTAGGTCTTTTTTTAGAATGAATTCCCAATTCATTTACCTTCTGATGTTTTTGTTTATCTTGACCTTAAGCTATGCATATACAATGTATAAGCTTTTGTGATTCGTATTTAAATATCCCTCATTGTAAGAAACATTATGAATAGAAAATCACTTCAAACAATATACATGTACTCCTCTTTTATTCTTCCTCATTTCGACTATTGTGACATTATCTGGGACGGGTGCACTACAGAATTAACAGACAAGTGGGAAAGATTACAACTGGATGCACTCCGCACTATAAGCGGTGCTGTGAGGGGAACAAGCCATCGATTACTTTATCAAGAAACAGGCTTCATTCCACTACAGGAGAGGCGGAGACGGCACAAACTTATGATGTATAAAATGAACAACAATTTAACTCCACCTTATCTCTGCAACTTGATCAATACAAAACAAACCTTATACAACCTTCGAACCAGTACCCTTCTTGAACAATATTATTGCAGAACTAACTTATTTTATAACTCTTTTATCCCTTCAGCAATCAGAGAATGGAACAATTTACCTGATATATACAAAAACTCAACAACATTAAAATCTTTCAAAAATATTCTAAAATCTACTGATATAACTATTCCGAACTATTTTGATATTGGCCCTAGGAAATACCAGATAATCCACTGCCGCCTCCGTCTCGCCTGTAGTGATTTAAACGGAGATAAGTTTTCTCGTCATGTCTCAGAACATACTGCTTGCATTTGTGGTCATCGGTTTGAAGATTCAGAACATTATTTGATCTATTGCCCACTACATTTAGATGCACGAAACTGTTCTATTTCTCTGCTCCCACCATCCTTAATTAAAACCTCCATTTTACTTTTTGGCACTGATTGTCCAGATCTATCCACTGATATTTTCCGTACAGTCCATACCTTCTTGGAACTCTCGAAAAGATTTTAGCAATTTATTTTCTACTCAAAGTTCTTTTCAATATCACTTATTTTACTAAGATAATACACTATTATGACCGTTAGAATAAATTCCATGTAGCAAGTTGTATATAATGTACATATGTATGCATTTAAAATAAGTTACCGTCTTTTTCATATAATTTATATAGTTAAATGTTTGTAGGAGAGGGGTAATATAGGCTCAGCCTGTTCCCCAATCCTTTTCATAATGTATTGGATATTTTATGAATAAAATATTGTTTACAAACAAAAAATGACCAGCTAAGACCAGTAGGGTGTCAGGTGTCGCAAGCGAGGCATAGCTAGCGAGGTACGGTTAATTCGACTTGAATTACACGATGCCACTCGAGGTTTTCTTGGAGAGATTTCAATAAGATTTGAACGACATATGGAAACAAAGCTAATCATTTGTTTGATTGCTATTTCAGGAACGTCTTTCACCCAGAGTAATGCGAGTCGTATACTGGTTACGAAACGCTGTAGTTGGTTTGTTTTATAGAAACCTTGTGACTATACCAACTCCTACTGACGCCATTACACCAAATAAACTCAGTGCTTTGATGGTATACAGAGCTTATAATGAAAGAGTGAGTAATATTATTGATATCGTTATGTCTGTTCTCAATCAGGGTGTGAAAGTCCGATGACCTTGAATAAGTCATCTTCACTCATAATTCCAGTCCACCCATCTGCAAATGGGTAGGATAATCCGGGAAAGATCAATGTCAAGAGGTTTGCCAAGGACCAGCTGGGAGAAAGAATCAACACGGAACCTAAGTTGCTATCCTTATCCTTGTAAAATATAGATGTTTCTTTCTTTCTTTTTCTTTGTCTGTAACTGCATGTAAGGTGCTTGTTCGCAACGCCATTTCATATCTATAATTTATACTATTATACATAATCCAGATCCATTAGAATCAGACAAGATTCGGAAGTGTTCAATACAAGTGGAAAAATTACATAACGTTGTTATCTTATGGTCATATTCATCAACAGCAGCAAAACTAAAACTTAAACGTTGTTATCTTATAGTCATATTCATCAACAGCTAACCCGTAAACTTAATCTAATTTCATCTCAATTTTGTTTTTAGATGCTGGATATGTTTGTTACTGCACCAAGAGAAACTGCTATGCTCACCGGATTACGAATAAGTCCACTTGTTTGGAGTGTCTTCCCGATATCGGCCCTGCCTAGACGAATTTTACTTCCAGGTACTTTGTCAAGCTGGAAACTACCGGGTAAGAATCAATCTGATTATATTACATATCTAGATATTACAAATCCGTAGAAGCAAAACAATCCCGCCAACCAAATACCTGGTAAAACCGAGAGTAATAGTAGTGGACTATCCCATACGAGAAGTACCATCAGGTGTTTCGAAAAGAGTAAGCATAATCTGCTTTGCAAGCGACACCCGTCACTACTTTATGTTATTGTTTATGCTTTGTATGTCCATTTCTCACCAATCATCTGCAGTTTTTAAGTTCTAATTATTCCGACCACGCGTATCCCAATGAAAACTAGACATAATATTAATACGTAATAAAAGAAAACGTGTAGCCTGCTCAAATAAATAAAATTGATTTTACTTTAATTTTTAGCAAGATGCGAATGGAGCGGACCCTTGGTCAGAACGTTTGACGCAGCTTATGTACCTGT
This sequence comes from Lottia scabra, assembly GCA_029955415.1. Taxonomy (NCBI): domain Eukaryota; kingdom Metazoa; phylum Mollusca; class Gastropoda; family Lottiidae; genus Lottia; species Lottia scabra. The sequence goes on from JARJEI010000009.1 coordinate 12,350,259, forward strand.
TCCAAAACTAGGAACTTGTCCTACTGTAGTAGCTATGGATTGTTCCCCGAGTAAATCATTCGCTGTGATTGCTAGACCCACCGTTATGCCTGCTGCACCAAGAGCTGTATGGAATGCATCTAAGGTAATTTGACAATTATACTATTTAAAGATAAGTTCACTCATAGAAGGTAAAATTATGTAGAGAGTTATGGAAGGGAATCAGTGCCAAAAGTCTATGCTAAGTAGGATCATCCTATGTCATTATGTTATATCTCAGTGAAGTCTGGTTTTGCCCTAGAAATAGGAAATGACGACTCTTCCGATACTATTATTCTTTTAGTATTATTTCACTTTCAAAATGATCTCAGGACACGTCTAATATTTCATTCCTATTCATCGATTTGCCATTAACAATGAATAACCTCTAATAAAATATATCTCATAATGTAAAATTTGTGCAAGAAAAGTGCATGTTGCTCTTTTATTCCAGGTAATAGAGGTCTTTGCTTTGGGTCACGTGATTGAAGTTGTTCCAACGAGTGCCGAAATTCCAACAGTAAAGATTGATGGTACCGTCAAAACCGTTACCATGGAAACGCCAATTGTTATTGAGAAGACCCTAAGCTACGGCAGGTAAGAGTATGATTTTTGCTATAGTCCTCAAAACGAAAATAGCAACATCGGAGAAATCTGAGTAGGTAGCTATTTCATGACATTGCTAGGTTGCTGTTGGATTGATATTGATGAATCTGTGTTTAAAAAGGTTACTGAGTTACTCCGCATTGAAATATTACATATTTTTACCATGTGGATAAACCTAGTTCAAATGATTAATCATAATGTGAGTTCAAATCCAATCTTTGCAAAAATGCACAAAATATCATATAATTACGGGTAACTCCTTAGTACCTTAATTTAAGACCATTTAGTTGTCAATTCATTTGAGTAAAAAAAAACGTTAAACTAAGTTTTAATATCCAATCAGAAGAAAATATTTCTTAATAACTTAACTTGAGATGATTTTAGTACTCTAGTTATCTGATTGGTTAATCACTAAAATTGGGTTTAAATTAAGTTCTCTTATCCAATCAGATTACTGTATTTCTTAAATTTCTGTTTTCAGTTAAGTTTTCAAGAATAAGGCCCCAGTTGAAAATATTTCTTGATATTCCGAATAATGATTATAATAATTGATAATTTCCATTGTTTCAGACCTGCTGTTGCTATTAAGATAATGGTTGTGTACAAATCTTACAAGAAAATGATCATGGTTGACCTACCAGTTATTGGTGTTACTGTAGAGACTGATACCTACTACGTAGCCGTTTCTGTAAGTAATTTCAAAAATCCAATATACACCAACATACAACTTAAATTACAGAGTACGATCTCGATTTGATTTAAAACGAAATCTTTGAGAATATTTGGCTAAAAATGGCAATGTGGTCCAATAAAAACACTATTTTAAGAAAAGAATAAAAATCAATTTAAATAGGAAGGTTTACCAAAAGCTACATGACATGTCAATCAAAAGCACCTAAAATAACATTTTGAATACCGTCAGAAGGATTTGACGAAGCCTAAAACAATCTCAAACAAATTATCCCTTTTTCGTCAGTTTTTGATTCTTGTCTGAAATCTTATTACTTCCTCCAGTACAGCTCCCATATTCTTTTAAAGGAATACGACCTCTTAAAATGAACAAAAAATCTAAATTTTCAAATTTGGTCAATAGGAGTTTATAGTCATCAAGGGACTTGCCTGGTTGCATAACTATACAACAGATTACCTAAAATCCAGAAAACAATTTTTATATACAATAATTCAAAAACCTTAAATAAAAATTTATGGCGTTTATCAATAATAACCTGTTATTATATACTTTGAAATCTTTTAGCCTTAAATCCAAGTTCAATTTTTTTTTCTTCATAATTGCAGCCATCTGTAATGTTCCGTGGTAAGACTTGTGGTTTATGTAGTAACTTTGATGGTGAAACAACAAGAGAATTACAGGGACCAACTGGAAAGGTTTTCGAATCACCGGTACCTTTTTCACGAAGTTACATTGTCAATGAAGGAAGTTGTTCCGCACCAAACGGCCCAGATGCACCAGATGCTCCAGCCACTGCCAACTACCCGGAAGATGAACCATCAACCATGAGTCCTGCTCCTGTACAATTTAGCAGAGATGGTACGTATTAACTTAACTGTATTCTCATGGGCGCTACTAAACCTTGTTGAGTTTTAATCCCTGCAGTATGCAACGAGGTACATATCAAAATGCCAATATTGCTTAGTTTCTTGACAAAGGGGTACCTTTATTTGAAATCCCGTTAACCAATACCTGTTAAATGTGTTTTAATTACAAATTAGAAAACAGAAGAGTTTGTTTTAGAGAATTCCAATTCACACGGAGATATCTAAAGCAGAATATGTCATAGACTAAGCCTTATTAGTTTGATCATAGTTTCACAATACTGGTAAACCAAACAATTTCAGATAAGGGCCTGAAGGGGGATTTCAAAATTAAACTCACACCAAAAAACTTCAGATAACTCCTCGGATTTGGCCTCTTGATTTTCAGATTCAGAACATTATCTTATAAGATGATATTTTCATAGGCCAAAAAGTGGCGGCCCCTATAGATTAAGAATATAATCTCTTCGTATCTTTTTTCAGGTCCTGCATGTGCTCCCGTAGAAAGAACCATTGTAAAAACACGAAGTAAGGGAAAGAGAGCATGTTTCTCTATGGAACCTGTTGCTGAATGTCCAAGTGGCTGTCGAATGTCTGATAAAACGAAAAAACGAATTGAATTTACTTGTATGAACGCCAACAGTGCTGAGGCTCAGAAATTAATGGCTGATGCTGAGAGACGAGTCTTAAATGAAGTTGAAGGCAAACCTGTAACATTCAAAATCGTTCTTAAGAATGCCAGGGCATGTCAGAAGGCTTAATCTTTCTAATCTTACTTACTCTTTTACTTATGATCTCATTGGACTGATATGATAACGACTTGGAACGTTTAAATCGACTTAAAGGGGCAATACCGCTTTCACAATCTCATCTGTGGTAAAACAGGTGCATATAGGGCCTAATATACAATCAAAATAATTTCTTTCTTGATTTACCTGATCTTTACTTCTTATCAATTGCACTCTATCATCTATCTTGTTTAATTAATCTTGAGTATTACTTCATTCACAGAAATGTATTGATCGAGGGCGCAATAGAAACTGAAAGTAATTTGTGCAATATAAGTAAACTGTTATTATTATTATTATTATTATATGAAACAAATTTGATGTTTTCTTCATATATAAACGGGTGTGCTCCTTTAAGAAACTTTATATTGCTATATTATAATCGGCTAATTGTGTTATTATATATTATATTTGTGTAAGAGTGACGTGTTATTATTCAAAAGTAAGCATATTCCATTGCAAATTACTGATTTATATTTAGATTTACACCGGAAATGAACAGTCTGCACACTATTACAATGACAAAAACAAGTGCTATATTGTACTAACAGGCATTGCTTTCATGTTTATTATTTATAAACGTCACTCCAACGTATCTGTCTAACAATGGTGTCTGAATATTGGAATTTTGTAATAAATTATATCAGGAATGAAATATGTTTATTTTAGAAACCGAGATTGAATCTATCTATAATGTTGTTTATTTGTTAATTGTTATTGTTTGTGTCTCCATAAAAAATGAACTATATAAATGCTTTGCTTGCAGAAATAATGTGTTCTGTGTTTTTACTTGGTTATACCGCTCGTCGTCCAAAGGAGAAAATAACAGCTCTCATTGGACAGGGATACGCAGGAATTTGTGTCTGAATATTCACATTACCCCGCCCTGTCCATACACACATCGAGGTATCGTCCCATATCATCATATCGTGAGGAAATTGGTGGATGCAGGAAACGGGGAGGGGGAAACGGAGTAATGTCAACTCACAGGCAATAGATCAATGACAACCCCAAGGAAATGCGGAGTCCACCAAACAGATATCCGGGTCCCACTTAACAGGGTGTATTTTTAAAGATCAGTAAGGTATCGATTATAAGTAAACGTACCGAAATGATTAAAGAAACTGAATATCGGACAAGAAAAAGAAGAAATATGGACACAGGTTTATTTTTATTGGCATGGTCGACAAATTTAGCGCAAGATAGCTTGCCAGGCAAGGTAATATACGCCCACTGGAGGCTTTGTTTAAAAAAGAACATTTGGCAGAAAACAGCAACAATCACAACCATGAAATATTCAACCTGTAGTCATAGGCCTACATTTCGTACAGAACTTGAATTAAGTGTTGCCTAAATATTTTTTTTTTCTCGATTTCATCAAGGGTTCAGCATTCATCAGGTTTAATCAAAATCCTTCTGCCTCGTAGAGTCTTTCTGAGCTTAAAACTGAATGTATTTCAAAGAAGAAAGCCAATAACTCAAATCAAATATTTTTTGATTATCAATAGGGATTATCGTGTGATAATAAACTATTTCAATAGGTTTCTTTCAAATCGTTGTGCCTTCTAGAGTGTCAACGAGCTATATATCAAACGCGTTTTAAAGAACAAGGGCAATAATTCATATTAAATATTTTCCGATTCTTTTGATTTTAAATAGGGTTCATCCTTGGGTGATAATAAACAATTTTAGCAAGTTTCGTCAAAATCCGTAAAGAATTGTGACTTGTAGAGTGTTAACGAGCTAAAAATCGAACGCGTTTTAAAGAACAAGGGCAATAATTCATATTAAATATTTTCCGATTCTTTTGATTTTCAATAGGGTTCATCCTTGGGTGATAATAAACAATTTCAGCAAGTTTCGTCAAAATCCGTAAAGAATTGTGACTTGTAGAGTGTTAACGAGCTAAAAATCAAAGCATTTTCAAGAACAAGGGCAATAATTCATATTAAATATTTTCCGATTCTTTTGATTTTCAATAGGGTTCATCCTTGGGTGATAATAAACAATTTCAGCAAGTTTCGTCAAAATCCGTAAAGAATTGTGACTTGTAGAGTGTGAACGAGCTAAAAATCGAACGCGTTTTAAAGAACAAGGGCAATAATTCATATTAAATATTTTCCGATTCTTTTGATTTTCAATAGGGATCATCCTTTGGTGATAATAAACAATTTCAGCAAGTTTCGTCAAAATCCGTAAAGAATTGTGACTTGTAGAGTGTTAACGAGCTAAAAATCAAAAGCGTTTTAAAGAACAAGGGCAATAATTCATATTAAATATTTTTCGATTCTTTTGATTTTCAATAGGGTTCATCCTTGGGTGAAAATAAACAATTTCAGCAAGTTTCGTCAAAATCCGTAAAGAATTGTGACTTGTAGAGTGTTAACGAGCTAAAAATCGAACGCGTTTTAAAGAACAAGGGCAATCATTCATATTAAATATTTTCCGATTCTTTTGATTTTAAATAGGGTTCATCCTTGGGTGATAATAAACAATTTCAGCAAGTTTTGTCAAAATCCGTAAAGAATTGTGACTTGTAGAGTGTTAACAAGCTAAAAATTGAACGCGTTTTAAAGAACAAGGGCAGTAATTGATATTAAATATTTTCCGATTCTTTTGATTTTAAATAGGGTTCATCCTTGGGTGATAATAAACAATTTCAGCAAGTTTCGTCAAAATCCGTAAATAATTGTGGCTTGTAGAGTGTTAACAAGCAATTGTGGACGGACGGACGGACGGACCGCCGGACCGACGGACCGACGGACATGGGTGACGGCAATATACGCTCCACATTTCATGTGGGCGTATAAAAATGAGAAAATGTGTCCAGTTCAAGGGAGGTAATCTTAAGAAATCTACAAATTAGGAAACGATCCATGGACGAGAGTCAGACCTAAACACCACGGTCTTTAACTTTCAAAGTAGGGTTAATCACATCTTTTGCTATTGTTAAATAAATGGCAGGTTAAAGTCCGCTTTGAGATCTGTCTTTTCCAACTCACAAAGCAAAAATAACATAGAAAAATAATAAAAATTGCCATGTCAAATGAGTATTTGTAGGAGAACTTCAGAGCGTGATTCTTTACATTTATCAAAATTGCTTACATACGCATAGAATACCCCTCTAGTCAACAAAAAACAGTAATAAAGAAAGTTTTTGTGACAAGAATACGTAGTTTGGCTGGGATAATCAACTGAAATTACAAATGGTAAATTTATTTTATTATTGCAAAATAATGCTGGTGTCGGAGAGAATATGTCAGCTTGGGTAACCGGGCATAAAGTGTCTACTAAGCTACTTTCGTTTTACAATTCTACAGTTAATAAAGGGTGGCTGTAAGGCACTATTGTTATCCCAATGAACAGAATTTTCTGAGGCAAGTTTGTTACTTCCGGTTTGAAATTCAAATTTCTGTAATAACGTAGTCACATATAGAAAAAGACGAGATTTGGCGAATGATTCTCCAACACAATTTCGTTTTCCAATACCGAATGGAATCCATCTGAAAATATACAAGTTTAAGTGATTGATTTTTATTTTCAAATTCGATTTGTGCTCTGTATGAGAATCCATATCGCTTTCTCAATAATAATAGGCATATACAGAGTACCGTGAAATAAATATTCGTACAAAATGGTGGCGTCATTACATTTGCTCTACGACCTTACATACTTGAACATCGCTTGGAAATTATTACATAGGGGGAAAACAATTACCTATGTATCAGAAACGTTGGACTTGGACAGGAGTACAATTAGCAAGTTTTAAATAGCGTGTATGTACCATAAAAAACACCAGAAACGAGGAAGGCAACCCATTTCTTTGTACGAATATTTATTGAACGGTACTGTATATTGTGACGACATATTGAACTTTTTGCTCTTCCATTTGCTGCGCTATGACCATCCGATCTGAAACTTCTGTTATCTATTGAAGAATTGAGTATTAACTGTAAGCACCCATATATGTAATCGCCAACACACTGTATCATATCAAAATCTCAAACGAGGGTGGTTTTGAGGGTACCACAAATAATGAGGGAGAGAGCAGCATACAACTAGCTACTGTCAACCATCCAGAAACGCTTTTTGATATTTTAAGCTAACTTACTGTTGTCTGAGAGGATGATCAACTGGTAATAATTTCCATTCATTATCGAGAAATCTTTCTGGTTTAAATTTATTATCATCTGCTCCCCATTCTTTACTGCCACGAAAAGATGTCCATAAATTGGCGATGATCTGGTGAAATAAAATTGAAATATATAGAGATAAATACTAAATACACATCTAAAGGCAAATGTTGTTTTAAAATCAATATATAATTCCGATACATTACATAGTTTATTCGGGAATATACTTTTAGTAAGTACGATTAAAAACTACATATATTTATAAATAGTGCATACATAGCCAAGGCTTCGGCTTTCACAGAGATTGGTCGCACAGATTAGATGTCAAAGGAAAAGTTAGGCCGTTCATTCATTCACAAGGTTGGTTGACTGCACCACAAAGACCACCAAAAGACACCAAGAGGAATCTTTTCCGAGTCTAAAACTTGATGGCTCTGTCGCCCAGTTTTAGACGTGACAATCCTTCAATGTCAATAGAGACATCAGGTCTGCCATTTCACCTTATGTAAAGGTATCTCGCTATCTCTTACACGTAAACAATATACTGATTGATTGAACGTATCACAGGGCCGGCGCGCCAATTTATTTTTAGGGGGTACAGACATCAAAAGGGCACATAACCAATCATGGCAGCGATATGTAATTTCACCATTTAGATGTAATTTCCCGTGAATTCAGCTTTAATAATGCTTGAGTAAAAGAGCCAGTGTACATGTAGTCATTGGCGGATTTAGGAATTTCATAAAAGGTGAGAATAATGAGAAATGTGTTACAAACCCGCGAGCGCCGAAGGCTCGAGCGGCAAATTTTTTTAGGTTCACATAGTTTAAGGTTCAAATATACATCTCAAAATCTCCAAAGATTTTTCAACATTTTAATCAAACAATATATAAATTGGTAATAACATAAACACGTCAACACAGGTAAGGGGGTGACTAGCCATTGTAGATACGCCCCTAGTCCGAAACATGCTGAAACATGCTGTTGTTACATCATTCCAAATCAGGACTTGAAGTTTATATTTAATACAGATATGCTTATCCGTTATGTTGAAATGTATCGCTTTTTCGAGTCTAGTAGTGCTAAAATCCAAAGATTCCGAATTCATGGCTCTACTTTCGCTCCATGTTACAACCAAACAGATTCGTGTCCAGTAGATTTGATCGAATTTCAAATGTAATGTAGGCCCTCTTTCGTCGGAGCTGGTGGGTAACGCGTGTTTCGCTCGACGTCATCTAGGGTAACTGTAGCGGTTTTTAGCTCATAGACGACTGTACAGTTTTTGTTTTTGTTTTTCATTTTATTCTTCACAAATATATATTTTTTCAAATTCAAAAAGGGCACTTTTCGAGTAAATTTTAGGGGGTGCAAACACCCCCTAAACCCCCCGGCTCCGCCGGCCCTGTATCATGTCAATATACCACCTTTTGTATACATACCGGAGAATTGGCTGGTATTCTGTAACCTTCTACTTCAATATCTTCTTTACTCTGATGAGGTAGAGTCAAAGGAACATGTCTTATATATCGGAATACTTCTAATATTGTAGCATTGGTATAATGTAAAGTTGGTCTGTCGTCTAAATTGGGTGGTCTCCCTTTCAGCTTCTCGTCCAATTCCTCCTGTATTCGATCCTGCACCTCTGGATAATGCAACATAAGCAGAAAGAATCCACAAAGAGCTCCAGCTGTTGAAATAAAACCACCGGCAACGGCATCCATTACCACTCCTTTAAATAGAATTACAACATTGCTTTACAACATGATATCATCAGTCAGAAACAGATAAGTACACTTGCCCATAATGCCAAACATCTGAATGTAGTATTTGAGTCATTGCAGAGGTATAACACTACAGCAATGGTGAAGGGGCCATCACAGACTATAAAAGACTACCCGCTGGAATTGATGTTGGACATTATAAATCAATTAAGCATCGATAGCAACGTGGAAAAAAGATGATTCACTCTTCTAATGATATCCTCCATATTAAGTTCATAATTTAAAAAAAAACAAAACATTTCAAAACAAAACAATCGTCATTGTACCTTGTAGGAATTCATCAGTAAGTTGAGGATCTTTCTCCTGTTCTGTTAATAAAGTATCAATCAATCCACCATTTCCTCTAACACGCTACATGCATTTGAAAGAAAGGACGAAAAATGATAATAATTGTCCGCTCATAGTTCTCAAAGTGTACAGACAAAATATTCCTCAAAACATTGAACTTAATAAATCGAAATTATTGAATTAAACCCATCCAATTCACAAAAAGAGGAAAAAGAGTACATTCTCGTTATATATCATATTTAGAGAATAAGTTTTAAAACAATGAAAAGAGAACCACAAGTTCATTAATAATATGAAAAATCAACTCCATGTGTCCAAAAATAATAAAACCCAAGCGATCAGTACTAAAACAAATCTTTGTAAACATGTTGTATTTATATTGGTAGCAGAACAGTTACCTAACTAACGAAATATAAGTAGGCCTAAAGAGATAAAGAAGTGTCTCAATAACTGAGAATGTAATTAATATTGAAAAGTGGTATAAGGTATCAAGAAGAGAAAGCATATCCTGCTTAGGTGCCACATCTGCTCATTAGTTCACTGTTCAATTGAGGATATCTTCATATTAAACGTGTACGCTTTACGGGATAGAACTCTGGTCAATGGACATTGGGTAAGGTCAAATCTCGTGTTAGCGTTCCGTGTTAGTGTTAACATAAATTTAACACAACATTTGAACTCATTTTTCGTGTTAATATAGTACTTTTTGGGAGTGAACACGCGAAACCAGTGTATCTTTTACATAATTAAGTGTTTCAATATCAATCAAATAAGGTAATATTTGTATTTGACCCAGTCCAAATTCTGTACTAAAACCAGTGTTAACACTAACACGGAATTTGACCTCACCCAGTGGGTGAGGTCAAATCCCGTGTTAGTGTTCCGTGTTAGTGTTAACCCTGGTGTTAGTACCGAATTTGGACACTAACACCGTAGTTGGATATTAACACGGAGCGTGTAACACGAGCCTTCTATCAGTATGATTTCTTGGATTTTAAATATTACACAGAGCCGATCTGTACGGATTTTTAACCTTTATTAAAATTTCTAAAATATATTTGATGATTTGATCTAGTATATTAAGCTTTATTTGTCTGTATTTGTTATTTCTTGGCCCGGTTTATTTGGTGTTAGTCCGCAAGACTTGACCTCATACTGGTGTTCCGTGTTAGCCCTGATATAAAAACTATCAACATGGTGTTAAACATAGTATTAACACGATTTCTCCATCGTGTTAGTGTTAATATCGGAAATGAGATTTCATGGAATACTTTAACACATTATTAGAGGGTGAAAATGACATAATTATGCAAATTCTTTTGGCAATCGATTATATATTACAGTTTGACATTCGGGTCTCAAATTCTGATCGATTTCCGTCTGAAATAAGCTTAAAAATGGATTTAGAAATTATGCGCTAACACTAATCTCTAGGGCATTAACACGAGCATGAGTTCAAGTTTAGTGTTGGTGTTAGCAGTTATTTAAATTCATTTAAAATGATTTTTATACCGACTGCTCAAGCTATTGTTGCAAAATAGAGGCTAAAATTTGGAAAGATATCCTGATACAACTTTAGAACCGATTGAACGTCATATCCGGCTTAATAAACGTGAATAAGATGTGTGTTCGGCTGAGTATTATGATTTTAGATATGGATGCCCAGCAAGGTAACAAATGTGTGTTGTTTTGTGGTTTAGATCGTTTGTAGCCTAGGTTGTATTATTGTTTTCATATCAAGCCCATTAGTATAGAGATGTTTTAAATGTACTTTCTACCAGATTTTCCTGTCGTTCTACCAAGGGAACGCCCACAAGAAACTCCCTTAATTTTAATAATATATGTACCAAAACAATAAAGTTACGGTTTAGATATAGATATATCGGGTGTCCCCAAAAAAACGTTCCCAACTTTGACGAAAAGTATCTCAGGTGCTAATGAGCCGATCTCTTTGCAAATTCTCACAGATTTACTTCAACATGTCCTTGGCAGACCCTGAAAATATGAAAATCATCGAACAAAAATTGTACAAGTACTGCCTCGAACAAAATAGCATGTAAAAAATTCAATATCAGAGCAAATTACATATTTGAATTTGCGTTCATAGTGCACGGATCTCATCTAAAGGTACTTCTCGAGAAGCGACCATCCTCAGTCTAATTAAAATCAGACCCTAATTTCGTTCGTTCTTTTTTTTTTAAATCCGGTTTTTAACCACTACATTAGGGTCTGAGAACCAGGCGCGGCAACAGCCGTTCACGTTAACTTTGACCTTACCTTGATAAACATGACCTGATAAACTAGTCTACAGCTCTTAGGAATCCTAGAATGCACCTATTGTTCGCGAACAAAATCCCAGCGCGGGAGAGGGCAAAGATCTGATTGGTTAAAACAAAGGTCATTAGGGTTAGGTCAAAGTTAACGTGAACGGCTGTAACGAACAAAATTAGGGTCTGATTTTAATTAGACTGCGACCATTCTGCATTTCAGTTCCTTTTTATTCAGTGTGTCCCTCTAACCTAAGTGCAGTACACCTGTTTAAGAGAAATCCCATACTGCCCAGAGTCATCACCATCACCAGTGGAACAGACTGGATGAAGGCAGGAAGGTTTCTTTTTGGGAGAAAATATCTTAAGATGAGATCGGTGAGAGCGTTATGGGATGGAAAATGAATAATATTGGTGGTCGATGTGGTGAAAGCACAATAGACACAGGTTGAGATGTGTAGTTTGCTCTGATATTGAATTTTTTTTACATGCTATTTTGTTCGAGGCAGTACTTTTTATTTGATGACTTTCATATTTTCAGGGTCTGACAAGGACATGTTGAAGTAAATCTGAGAGAATTTTGAAAGAGATGGGTTGACCAGCAGCTGAGATCGTGCGCGGACATTTTACACCCAGATAATTCCCGCCCGGACAATTCCTGCCGGACCAATTCATATCAGGACATTTCGCACCAGGATGATTTGCATCAGGACAACTTCCACCTGAGACATTTCACACCCTGGCACTTCACACCCAGGACGATTACCATCCAGGAAAACTGCCACCCGGAAATTTCACACCCGGGCAATTTGCACCCATTTTTGCTCCCCATTATGAAATTAAAAACGGAATGCATATAGAAAAAAAGTCCCAAACGGCAGCCGGTCATACTTTGAGGCAGATTATGGCCCATTTTTATACACCCTCATCTCTCTATGAGGACGTATATTGTCGGCACCCCCGTCCGTCCGTCCGTCGGTCAACATTTGCTCGTAAACGCTCTAAAAACTAGAGTTTTTGACGGAATCAAATGAAATTTGATATGTGTATACATATTCATAAAACGAAGATCAAGTTCGAATTTGAGCTATTTTTGATTGTTAGAAGCAGAGTTATTGCCCTTGCCCCAAATCGGTCGGTCTGTCAATCAACATTTGCTTGTAAACGCTCTAAAAACTAGAGTTTTTGACGGAATCAAATGAAATTTGATATGTGTATACATATTCATGAAAAGAAGATCAAGTTCGAATTTGAGCTATTTTCGATTGTTAGAAGCAGAGTTATTGTCCTGCCCCAAATCTGTCGGTCTGTCAATCAACATTTGCTTGTAAACGCTCTAAAAACTAGAGTTTTTGACGGAATCAAATTAAATTTGATATGTAAATACATATTCATAAAACGCAGATCAAGTTCGAATTTGAGCTATTTTCGATCGTTAGAAGCAGAGTTATTGCCCTTGCCCCAAATCTTAAATATGCTATTACTCTCTTAGTTTTCAACCGATTTTGATAAAACTTTAAATGGATGTGATTGGACCTAAATCGCAAGGTTTGAGTTTAGTTTACTCCGAATTAAATTTAAGACTTTTTCGTTAGGATGATTTGCATCAGGACAACTTCCACCCGAGACATTTCACACCCTGGCACTTCACACCCAGGACGATTCACATCCAGGAAAACTGCCACCCGGAAATTTCACACCCGGGCAATTCGCACCCATGACAACAGTCTAAACGTTGCTTAACATATCAGGAAAGTTTATCCCATTCTCCCAAGTACGGTGATTTTGACGGCAACACGATCGCCGAGCGTTAATTTTTTGGTCATTCTATCCGAGTACGGGAACTTTCGGTCCGTCATGTACCAACAAATTGCTCACGAGCGAAGGACCCGAAAGTGTTGACGGGAGGGGGGGGGGGGGGGGGGTGGTTGGTCTCAACTATTTTAGGTGCAAAACATCGATCATGGTTTCGTAAAATTAGGTATGTTTAAAACTCGCTTAGCACTCAAATGAAAGAGAAAAATAAATAAGAGAGTTATGTCCGTCTTGTCTTACAAGATAGTCCTTCCCGCTAGTAGCCGCTCGTTCGTAAAGAGTTCCCTACCAGTAGGGTAAAACTAACATCACGACGGTCTAAACCCAGCTCACGTTCCCTGTTGGTGGCTTCGCAATGATAGGAAGAGCCGACATCGAAAGATGAAATGAAATGAAATGAATGGAGTTTTACGTCCTACTTTCTGCACCTAACATGGGCTAATTGAGGACGGGCAAACGCCATGCAGTGTGCAATGAGGGAAATTTTGCCAGGACAGCGGCATTAGCCTGCTCTTATTTTCGATTTCCAACTGTCGAGGGTTCTTTAACGTGCACAGCCAATAGCACACGGGGCCTCGGTTTATTGTCCCATCCGAACGACTAGACGCTTTTCCATGTCAGCCCCTCCGACCTGCATCACTGACAGCGGGAAACCGGGTTGAAAAATCCGAAGGTATCATCTCGACCCATGCCGGGATTGAACCCTGGACCTCCAGGTTAGCGAGCAAGCGTCTAACTCACTGAGCCCCCGCGGCTCCGACATCGAAAGATGAAAAAGCAACGTCGGTAAGAACGCTTGGCTGCCACAAGCCAGTTATCCCTGTGGTAACTTTTCTGATACCTCTTGCGGGAAGCAGTAAAAATAGAGCTCTCTCCCATCGTCGCCCTTAGGGCGACACAAAAGGATCCATAGGCCTTGCTTTCACACGGATCCCTCCTACTGAAAAGCACCCCCAATCTGGCCTGGTGTTAAATAATTTTACAGCGAACTTTCAGAGAGAGTTGGTCCCACAGAACACCCCGTCGGGCTAATTAACCGCCCTTAGCGCAGGGGACCCCTCGCCCAGCACTTTGCGCTCGCCGACACCGCTCCGAATGCGACTACTCTCGTTGTCCTCATCGAGTGAGTTGAACGAACAAAACAATGCAAGAACAACGTTTTAGAAATATTATTTTTATGGTAAGACTTGGTGTTAATGAAAATGTAATATTAGATTAGCGTGTTAACACCAGACATACAATATTAACACGAAGAATGAGTTCAAATGTCGTGTTACGTGTCGGTGTTAACACTAACACGGAACACTAACACGAGATTTGACCTCACCCATTGTATTTGATTAATCAAACACTAACCTCTCTTGAATTTGAATTGAGATAAAACTCTATCAGGCGTCGACTATTGGTGTCCAACTCCTTTACCAGTCTACCATTGGGACCAGGTAGATATTTCAACCAGGGAAATAATCCCAGGATGATGTTTTTATTGACTGTTAAAGATTGGTTAAAACTAGAGTTAAAATCATGAACTACTTTAACTACTTCATCATCTGGTGGTTGGTTGGTTATCTGAAACATAAACAGAGAAGGTTGCGTTCATATATGTGTAGTTTTCTGCTTCTCATTTAACTCATGAAATATTGTGTTCTGGTGCTGATTATTGACATATAAATATTATTGACATAGAAATATAAGTATATGTTCCTGGAATTAGATTTAGTAAAGGTAGTTGAATATAAATACAATGCTTGTGGAGTACAATACCTGATTTGAGGAGTAGAGCCCCTGAGAGAAATAGTGGTCTAACTCAGTCTTTCAATCAAACTAAAATAACATGTCCAGTCGAAAGGAAGTTGCAGGATATGTTCACTATTCTGTTCGTTCAATAAAACTTGAGTCTCAGAACCTGGAATTTCTTAGATAATCTAATCGGTAATAACATTCACAACACTCCCACGAAATTTAAGCTTTCAAATCCAAATGTATCCATAATTATTAGCGAGACTTTAGTGAGACTAGGCCTTTGACAGAAAACACATATACAGCAAATGAAAGATGAATAGTGAGGTAGGCGTATAATTGAAAGATTTTTTTGTTTTTATGCAGTTATAGTATATAATGCTAAACATTCCCCTTTAAAACTGTGCAAGAATGGTGTACCTCAAAGTCTATATTGGCAATGTCACTATATCACTGAGAAATACTTTCAACGCTTATAAAACAAATTCTTTTTTGTAATAGACCACTATTTACTATTTCTCTCAGAGGCTCAAATTATTTATCAGTAATTGTACTCATAAACATTGTTTTATCTATAATAAACAAACATACAGTACTTAAAGGAATACCACCTCTTAGAATGAACAAAAAATCTTAATTTTCAAACTTTGTTAATAGGAGTATTTATTCATCAGGGTATTTACCTGGTGACATAACTATACAACAGATTACCTTAATAATCTGATAAATCCAGAAAATTATGTTTATATCCAATGATTGAAAAACGCTCACATAAATTTTAAGCGTTTTTCAATAATAACCTGTGATTATATATGGAAAGTTACATACTGTTATGGGTTTATTTGATTCTGTTTGTATACTTTGGACATCGTTGAACAATATAATATACTCGTGTTGACCAAGTTTGGGAACCTATTTTTTTTTTTTTTTTTTTTTCATTCTAAGAGGTAGTTTCTCTTTAAAAATATAATGGAACATTGATGACATTAACATATTTTCTTGTTTTTATCTGATATTTTCACCATGATATTATATTCATTATATTATACCAGTCTTTAATAAACTTTTAAACAGAGCTTTGTTGGCGACGACATAAGGATAACAAATTTGTGAAGGTACTTACAAATATATGAACTGTTTTGATAACAGATTCTGTTAATGCTGTTAACAAATCAAAATTCTGTTGTCCGACTCCTTCCTCTAATTTATCTTCTAGATCATGGAGTTGTTTGGAAACCATCACTTCAAATTCCCGAATACCATCACCGTACATCCTCGCTACATTGTGAACAATTTTCCTTAATTTCATTACAAAATCGCTGTAATCACAGAAGGCTATGTCTTTACCTCCGCGATACAGATGGGCTCTCAGAAACGACGGGGCTCTGTCATTAGTTTTATCACGGTATCCAACTGAAGAGTAAACCTTTCTGATCACCTTGGAATTATTCATAAATACCATATTGTTCCCTAAAAACCGAATAACGAATATATTCCCATATTTTGAAGCCAGTTTATCAGCAACTTTGATGACGTCGTCTCTCCAGATGAAGCCCATCATGATGTTAAAACTGTCTATGAGTGAGGGTCCCGGGGGTAGCGGTGTCTGGGTTCGACTTTGAATCCAATTCTTCGCCAAGAATATTAGAATGAATATTACAACTAAAAACACTATCCAACTCATCCTTGATCCTTCTGAAAATTAAATCGAGAAACACAAATAACAATATGGTGAACTGAAAAGTGGATTTGTCTTTATGCACATATCTTCTTTTCTGAAAGAGAAACTCTTTGTTTGACCGACTGGAATGTGGTGATTCCATAGCGTTTCGAGTGTAGATAAATAAAGAAATTATATGAACAAACATTTGAAGTTTAATGGGGGTCAAGTAGGAGTCAAGTCAAATGGCATTCCAGATTGTCTTCATCGTTGAAGAGATAAGGTTAATAAAGAAATACTATGCGGTATACAATGATGGAAAGCAATGCCGATTATAGTTCTCTGCGACGGTCGAGGAATATAAACTGAAACCCTGTGAGGATTATCATAGGATAGGGGACAGGGGTTTGGGTTTAAAGGTCTGGAGTAAATTTTCCAGGAGATAATCTTGATGGGGGGGAGATCGTCCAGGGGACAATTTTACATGGGGGTTAATTTTCCAGAAGGCAATCATTATGGGTTATGTGTCCTTGTCCAGGGAGGAATTGCCTGGGGAAAAGGTCGGAATGTAGTTCCAACTCGCCGAAAACGTATCCCATCACTGCTCATAATATATTTGCTAGAAGTGTGATATATTTCGTGTAAAACAATTCCGGAAAACATGGATTTAAAATCGGCTCTTTCAAATAATTTCAGACTCGCATTAGACTGACATTAGAAGTGAATAAAACATTGAGATTTATAATAAAAAATGAAACATTACCTTTTAGATAGGGCTGACAAATGGTATGTTACCGCTACGGATGCATGAACATTGAATAGAGAATATATAACTTATCATCTACTTAAATAATCTCAGTTGAATGAAGATAGGGTATGATATTATAGGCCTGATACAGGTGAGAAAATAGGTCAACACTCACAAGTTTCATACCTTATTATTCACGAATAAAATAAATCGTTAAAACAGTAAATAAATCGCTATTGTTAACTAGCCTAGTTATATGTATCAGTAATGTTGAAAGCTTTATGCTGTTAACATGAACTATAGCAGTAGAGAACAAGAAGACCAACATGTGGACAGGAGAGCTTCTGTGTGCCCCCGAGATCCCAAATGACCACCCATGTAGTATAATTTTGTTTTATTTCTTATTAATAAATAAATTGTTTTACTTGAAATAGGCTATAATAATAAAAATCCGTACAAGGAAAACAATTCCGTTAATCAAAACTCTCGTTCAGAGCATGACATAATCGTGTGCAATAATTATATAGTAGTGGACTTCCCATACGAGAAGTACCATCAGGTGTTTCGAAAAGAGTAATCATGGTCTGCTTCGCGCGCGAAACCCGCCACTACTCAGGGGCGGATCCAGGTTTTTGGAAAGGGGGGGGGGGCGTAGATGCTAGCTTTAGCCGAGCGCAGCGAAGCGAAATTTTTTTTGACCTTTTTTTGGCTTAAAAACATAGAATAAATTGTACTAATTTAACGGTTTCTGGCGTGGACAATGTATGTTTTATAGTAAACGTTACTGGGTTAGACATTTTTGATGTCGTATTCTCCCTATTCTTAAAAAAAAAGACATGGTAAAGGGGGGGGGGGGGGGCGTACGCGTGCTATTAAGGTCAAAATCATGAGGTGCAACCAGATCAATTCATGCCTGACTAAACAAATCCGCCAAAATGCAAGAAACAGATTTGTCGTATTTGACAAGGAGTAAAGACCATACATTTTTCTACAATAAATATAAAGTTTGTGTGTCAAGTTTCAGTAATTTCACGGTTAATCGACCCGACCCCTTGCAAGAAAGACTTTATAAAGAGAACAAGCTCTAGCATAGCGGATCAGTTGTGAAATGTACTTGCCATAAGCAGGCGATTATGGTATGTTACTGCACATGAATTGAAAATTTACAATAGGAAAATCAAAGTCGTCAATTTCGAGTTTTATATTCCAAGATGTTATTATTTTACTGTGGTTTGACATATCCCAATGAAGGGGAGTTACATCCCTTGAATTGCAGCTCTTTTGTTTGAGAGGTAGGAGAATATATGTAAACATCGTCCATAATCCAAGAGAAAGAAAACAAAAACAGACGAATTTGACAGCTGAATCTAACCTTCAAATGATTTCATTATGTGAACTGATACAGCCATATTTTTAACCAACATTCTGGGCGTCTAGGCAAGTATTTAGACTATTGAAATGTCATTTTATCTTGAAAATATTTGAGCTGCCCTGATTATGATGCGCAGTTGTTGTCTATCTTTATTATTGATAAATGTGACCTATTTATAGAACAGAAATTGTGTCAGCCCATAAATTTAGATTTCTTAGTAAGATTTGTTATTATTACACGTGTGTGATGATGACTTTCAAGATCTATCCCAGTGCAAATTAAAAGTAGAGGTGTTTTGGTGATTGTCAACTGTAAACTTGAGTTGTTTTTTTGAATTTTAAAATTGAGGTCAAATGTCTGTCTGTCCCACTGAACTTCAACTGTTTGCTTCTGTATAAAGACTTTCAGCTAGCTTTGTTTATTGTTGCATAATCATTCATCATTTAGCCTGTTGAAGTTAAAGATTAAGGCTCAGAGGTTCATTAGGTAGGTCTTGGATTACAAAACCAATAGAGTCAATTGCTGATAAATTTTGTGTTGTGTTCGGTTGTATAACAGGCTTATATTTCTTGTAATCTAATAACCTAAGGTTTGCTTTTTTTGAGCAAGATTTGCAAAAGACATTGCTTAGTTTATTATGGAGTTGGTGATCATGGTTCACTGCCAGGTATAGGTTGATAGCCTGATCAAATCCATGATGTAATATCAGAGGTTGTTCTGACCTTTTTGGAGATTTGAAACTATCGTCTGAAAAACTATTTGCAATAATTGCAATTGATTGATGCAACAGATGCTATCTATCAGTGTTCCCGTTGCCCATAAAAGTTTAGAAAAATCAAATTAAAACAGTTTTGTTATAGAATTTCAAAGAATTGGAATAGAATTTGATAGAAATATGTACACTAAGTTGAAGTAGAAAACCATAAGGAAAGAGATTAATAGCTGATAGAGTAAATTTGTTAAAGTTTTTACAAGTTTGGTTACTTTCCTTGTTTCACTTCCATGTTTTCTTGTTGCCACCTGTAGTACAAATGGTAAAACTATTGAATGGACAATTTCATTGAAAATATGCTCATGACCCTTAACCATGGTTTTGACTTTGAATAAGCCTATACTATTGTATTCTTGTGTTTTGTTATTAGTTATTGTCAAGGCAGGTTATTTGTTTACAAATTCACTTGTTAGTGGGGAAATCACCTAAATTAGCAGATTTGAGAATGACAGTCAGCTTATATTTCTAATAGTGGCCTACACATAAGACATCTGTTACTTCATATAACAAATTTGTCATTTGACAAACAATACAACATTGTCGGTTCCTGTTTCTAATTTACATTTATAATATCATTAACTATATTATTCAATATGAAAACACCTTATGCTGCACATTAGTTTCTTGTTAACCACTTGACTAGAATATGAGACGTCAAACAGATGTCGTGAAAGTTACACTAGGGCTCTGCAACATCTTTTGGTTTTGGAAACTGCCCAGGATTGTCAATTGATGAGGTGCACTACCAATTGAAAATAACATTGCTCTCGAATTTGTAATGCTTTTGATATGAATTTTTGTACATGTACTTCACCCTTGCTTTTCCAATTAATCATGGTAAAATTTGATTAATTATTTCAGGAGATATAGTAATGGTTCAGTCTGATAGTTTTATAAGATGACATTCAATAGTTGAGGTGGGAGTGAAAACTAACAGCCATCATGTTATATGTATTTCTAGTAGATACAGGCACCATGTTGACCTTTGACATGAACCTGGCCATGGAAAGGTGAGTGAAAGGTTTGAATATCAATGACTATGCTATTTATGGAGAGCACCCAACCTTTTGATTAGCAATATTTTTTTATGAAATGGAAAAGAAAATGTGGAAAAAAATTCCAACATATCTTGATCCTGATCACATCTTCTGTCCTTGAAGTTCCTGTATGCCAAAAAGTACATTGGGCACTGAACTTTCCCTGATAATTTACAAAACATAAGAGAAGGTTGCTTATGCCGGAATATGTCTAGTTTTGATGCTTTCAATGTAATTCGCACTATTGTTGATATCTAGTGTATCCAGTGCTTCTAGTGATGAAGGCTATACCTATATACCAAAATTTGTATTTTTGTTAATATAATGCACAGTATATAATTGATGTATTTGGTTGTATTTTCAGTGTGTCTAAATTACAAACTGTAATATCAAGAGCTTGTCATATCTCAGAAGATAAACAAGTATTGTTGATTAGTGGTGGAGAGAGTTTAGATCCTCATGCTAGAGTAGGGCGGTACTCAGCTGGTACTGTAAGTAAAATAGTTTTACACAATTTTGTCCTGAATTGATCAAAATGTCTGGTGATCTGTATAGAATATTAAAACATAATATTGTAATAATAAGAATTTTTATTGGTCTTTAAAACACAAAGCATTGAAAAATCTTAATTTGTGATACTGTGGTCTTGCTGATAGATTTGATAGTAAAATTGATTTAGATTTGTTGTGTCCTTGAAAAGTCCCCATAATTTTTCATAATGTATATTCTGAAATTGTGAAGATAACAGAAATTTTCAAGATTGCTTCTTATTTTATTGTTTTGCTCAGTACGTGTAAGGATTTGGCCCGTTGGCCGCCCTTTGAGAATACCTGGTGTAAGGTTTTGTGCTATTCTATTAGCTGTTCATGACAATAGCCTATGAACTCCAAAAAAGTCTATATTTTTTTTACCTGTATCATGATACTGATCTAAAAACAGGTATGGTTCTAACATGGTCAGCTAATGATGAATTGTTTATTTATTTTCTAGGATACAAATCCAATCTATTTATTTAGTAAAACAACAATAGAAGCTGCCACTCCACCATCACCCAGTGTACATTATGGTTCAGGTAAGAATTCAGGGTAGATGACAAGTTACCTCCCCCTTCCAGTAAACTTATGTTTGAGGACTGTTTTAGTTGAACTTAGAGGGGCCTCACTGAAACTTAAAGGGATTGTTCAATTTGCGCCATTCCAATTTTCTTTCCCAATGTCTGCGGTTCCTGGAATTCCACTAAAACTAACATGTGTTATGACGTCACTGACAGTGATCTGCATAGATATCATTAGCAGCTTCCGATAGATCACTGGTAGTGACGTCATAAAATGCGTTAGTTTTAATGGAAATTGGAATAGCGCAAATTGATGCTATCAGTGTCTCTGATACACATAAAAAGTCTAGTAAGTTTTTTAATTGATTCAACTCATGGACTTAAATAACTCTAGAATTCTATTCTTACAGATATAGATCTACATGGTCAAGTAGAAGGTTCATTATTAATGCCACCAGCTTATGAAACAGTGGTATCCAGAACTCAACTTGCTGTGGTAGGTATTTTTTTTATTTCTACTCTAATGGCTTAGTGGACTTATAGATCATAGGTATTGAAAGTTTCATTAATAGTTTTTAAAAACAAAATGAGGTTTTGGGAGTTTTTTTTTAATAGTGTTGATCAGTATTTTTTTGATATATGATATTACTGAATCTATAGATAAATAAGACATTATATGAATAGATACTTCTAGAAAATTTATTACTTCAACGTTTCAATGTGGTTTTCACACCGTCTGTATCATTTTATTCCTGATGACGGTATGAGAACCACATTGAAACGTTGAAGTAATAAACTTTCTAGAAGTATATATCCATATAAGTGTCTTATTTATCTATAACTTGTGATTCTAATATGCCATTGAAGGATTACTGAATCTATAGATACCTGCATTTAGATTTTCAGTTGAGTCCCAGTCTGTCATATTGCCCCAATTTTTTAAAAGGAAAAGTTGATTGAAAGTTCATCAATATGATAATATGCAATACAGTATTTAATGCCGTCTATAAGGAGATGATAGATGAAGAACTAAGAATTGTGTACAAGCATTCAGAAATTGATTTATCTACTTTGAATTTTTAATTTTCTTGTTCAATTTTACAGCAATTTCATGAAGTAGATGAAGATGAATTAAAAGCTTGTGTTAATCTGGTTCATGATCAACATTTACAACAACAAGGCTGGGCAGCAGTTGTAGCCAATCTGGAGGATATAACAGTGTAAGTTATAAATATTATATTGTGGTCTTGAAATTTTGCAGCATGTAGTTAGAGTAGTCTCCCTTGAGAAAACAGAAAAGCCTTGGTAATAACATTCTATCTGGTCTCCCATTTTGAATAAAACAGTTTCAATAAGACAATAAGAAAAACTTGAGGCTATACCATATGCTGTAAGTAGCCAGAAAAAATTGCCAAAATAGCATGGTTTAATAATCAACTTAATTTCTTTCCATTTCAGAGCTTTAATACGTCGATCTAATATATTTCAAAGTGAATATGAGAAGTACCTAGCTAAAAGACAAGATTATTTAGAAATTTTATCTCAGTAAGTAGATTATATTGGTATTTCTTTAGCTTCTAATATGGGATATGAACAATGGTCCTTATGTGAAATTACATATCTTCCATAACCTTGTCATAGCCTCAACTATGAATTGCTTCAGCGTCCAATCCCAATATAAGTTAAGATAATTCCTTTAGATTTTTCAGTCTGCTTTGCAGCTTACCACCTTTCTGAAGGCTGAATTGCAAAAGTGTATGGTGATTTTATTTGACAATACACCAAGGCCGTGTGTGCTACATTCTGTACACTTTAAACATCTCTTGACAGTTTGAAATTGAACACAAATTTCTTGTTCCTCTCTGTATGGCTTTTACCCGCCCACATTAGCATATAGATGCATGAAAGTATGACTTCAATTTCATTTGAAATATATTTATCTGTTTCAGCATTGGTGAGTCACTGCATTTACAAACTAAAATACCGTTATTGAGTTGTCTTCCCATTAGTCAGGGTATGAGTGAGGTGGCAGCACTATCTACTAGTAAATCACCCAGTAGTGAAGTATCTGTAGATGTTACCTCTGTTAGTACGCTCTTTCAATGGATAAATTCACAGGTAATCTTTTGGCTTTACTATTTTAAAGGGATTGTCAACAGGTTTTCAAATAAAAGCTTTTTATGTGTGTCGAATGGGACAATAAACTTAGGCCCTATGAACTACGGACTGCTGTGAACATAAACGATCCCTTGTCAGTTCGAAATTGAAAATATAGGAGTAGTTCCATGCCACTGTCCTTGCAAAAGTTCACTCATTGCACACTGCAAAGCATTATCCAGTTAGACCTTATTTAGGTGCCAACAGGTCAGAAAAGTAGGATGTAAAACTCAATTTCATTTGTTAGTGGTAGTTTTGATTCTAACCCAATGTGCATAAATATCTATGCTCGACTATACAAATATAGATTATTGTTTAACTGCAAACAGTACTGCTTCAGCCTTCTGGAACTAATCAGTACAATGCTGTTCTGGAGTTGTGGTTTGAGAATATTACCTTATGGTTTATATTTGTAGGATCCTCATCATACTCTACAAGATATGGTAGATAGATGTATTAAAGCAGCTGAACAGGTGACTATTTTTTTTATAATACATGTACATGTAATCAAATTCTTTAAAGGGATTGTAAAGAGGTTTTTTAAAACTTTGTATGTGTATCGGTGACACTGATAGCATAAATTTTCGCCTTTCCAATTTCCATTACGAAGTCTGTGGTTCTTGCAATTCCACTAAAACTAACTAAACTTTAAGAGCCTTTACAAGCTGTTTACACATCTCCGTTGACCAAGCTTCAAATTGATTCTGAGCTGAGGACGCATTTCTCGAGATTTTGATCTATAGTTTTCATGAAGCTGATCATTCAACTGTCCCTTTAACATGATAGTTATGAATATTTTATTTCAGTTTGATGAAGCAATACCTGAAACTCTCAAGCGAGGAGTATCTGTAGCAATAGAAGATGTTAATAATACTAGTATGAAAGAAGTCAAGGGTCTGGAAGACCGGCTCTATGGTTTAGACCAGATCATGAGTGGTGCTAGAAAATTAGTTGAAGAACAATCAGATATGGCTAAGGTTAGTTATCTCATTGAAATAATGGATTTTGGTTGTTTGTCAATTCCCTTACCGTTGTTGTCATATTTACAATCTGAAAACATTGAATTTTGAGTTTTTACCATGATTATAATAATATAATTGAATGTAAATATGCTGAATATAGTTGGATTTTTTTTGTGACTTTGTGTAGCCCACAATAGCCTGCCACATGATAAAAGCTCAAATCTTAGCTTGTACTGTATATTTCTGAATATAATGCGCACCCATGTATAATTGGGGAAAATGTGTCCCATATATGTCTACTTCTGGTAATTTTTGTTAGCTCAGCATTAAGAAAAAAAGCTTTTTTAATGACACTTTTGGGAATAAGTATATGGGTAAATGGATTTGTCCCGATTTTGATGAGGTAAGGAAGAGGTGCGCATTATACATAGGTGCACATTGTATTCGGAAATATACTTTATATAAGATAAAAACATATGATACATCATTACATCCCCATTATATAACAGATTTTTATACTCCTTTTTATTTCAGGGCTTTAGACAGAATCAAAGTCGTGCGTCCAATCTGAAAGATAAATCTATTTTACCTGATCTCTGTGCTAGTCATAAGAAACAGTTGATATCCATGTTGAGCAATCATAAAAAATTACGAGACATCAAGAAGAAATGTCGAATGGCTAAAGAGGAATTGGCTATTAATCTTCACACAAGATTAAGGTTTGTGTTCTTTATATTATTCTGCTTTGAGTCCTACTTTCTAAAACTTGGAAGTTTCTCTTCCTTTTTGTAGATGGGTACATTGTAATAGGGTAATTTTTGTATTATGTTTTGTAGATGGGTAATGTTTGTGGAGAAGAAGATCTGTGATATTGATGGGAAGCTAACGTTATATCATGAAAGTTTACGTCGCCTCCATAAACAGTTAGATATTATGAAACAGATAGATGAAGCTCCACGAGTTTATGCTCATCTGGTAGTTGAAGTGGTTCGTAGACGTATGTATTCTGTACAGTTTATGGAGGTAAGAATTAAGTTTTTGCTACACTGTCACACGCATACCATTTCTGAAAATATTTTGTTATGTTTAGTTGGCTCACACTTACACAATTCTATTGGTTGACCAATCATCCAGTGTGCGTCAAACATAACTTCAATTTGTTTGGCTTAAGTGACATTTATCATGTAAATTAACCAGTTTTGTGTACTGGTATTTTATATGTCCGTAACAAGGATTAATAGCAAGCACCTGTAATAAAAATGTATGATCATGGAAATATTAATCTTATTTCCATCAAATCTCTGTTTATTTTGCAGTGGGCTAATAGTCTAGCAGAAGAAGCCAAACAATTACATACAGAAGAAATAAAACGTAGACATGCATTTCATCAAGATATAGGTACTAAACCTGTCTTTCTCTTACATCACATGACAATAGCACAATCCATGTTTTAATGAGACAATGTGGATTAGCAATATAAACTGAAAAAATGAAAGTTCAAAATTTGATTAGGTCTTTTCTCTTAACTGTTTTAGGGTTTGACCTTTTCAATTTGTTATTAATTTCTACAGCATAGATATAATCAGATAAAGGTTTTCTACCTATTTCATATTTTTATTTAATTCAGTATTTTTATATAATATAATACCATTTTTTTTTTTCAGGAAAACATTTTCTCCAGTCTTTATTTCAAGGTTTTGAAGATCTTCCACCTCCATTTGCAGTAAGTATCATCAAATCATAGGATCATAGTATTCAGAGGACATACGAAACATATTCAACTCAATTATTGAACGACAATACTATTTGCCGCAAAAAGTGGTGTGGACCAACGATATTGTCCAAGTGTCCCCACCACTTCTGCACCCATTTAATGAACTTCACCAACTTGGACTAGATTTTTTTAAGTGTTTTATGTCGTCACTATTGCAAAGTATTTCCTTTACTGGTAATTTCTTTAAAAGACAAAAAAAACTTCAATTGGATGATAATGTTACCTTTTCAGACTGAGGCTCCGGTAGTTTTTGATAAGAATTTACCAGAAATAACGAGTCAAGATGTTGAAATGTTACGACAAGCTGTTCCTGAATTACAAGATGTATTCAGGTAGGACTGATGATTTTGTCACCATATTGAGTGTTTTCATCATTGTCGTACTTTAATTACAACTAGGGTGACATTTGTATTGTTAGGTTTTGCATGAACATGTACTTGTCATTTGTCAAACCAACGTAACCAATATCTTATCAGAATAGCTTAAATAGTAGCTATTTCATTTCTTTCTATGGACATTAACTTGTCATTTACCAATCAAATTAACAAAAGCCTTCAAACAAAAATACAATAATTGCCTTTTGTTCCTTTCTAATGTTGTCAATATTTAAAAAAAAAATTCTTTTTGTTATTTCAGGGTACCAAATGACATTCCTGTTAGTCAAAGAATGTCATTCCAGACAGTGGGTACCAGTGTGAGTTTTCATGATAAACAAGGTTCTGGAGGCGCTGTATCGACAGCTAATTCAGAGATTGATGTTCTGCAGGGAAGTGCCGAACAATTATTTGTACATATAGACGGAAGTAAAATGTCACTGGGAGAGCAGGTGGCCGTGTGTGAAAATTCACAAATTATAATCGATCCTCAAACAATACCCATTATAGATAAACCAGAATTTCCCATTCCGCAGAGTCTTTCAGAAACATTGACTGCCGAGATGAGTTCTCAAGTCAAGACAATCAATGTTGGTAGTCCTTTAGGAAAGGATGAAATAGTTGTGCCAAGTCCGAAAAAAACAAGAGACAGTTCAGCAATGGAGCAGTCCCCGAGCACATCAGTGGACGCGGATGTCCAGAAATCTTCAGAAAGTGAGAGCAAGAGTAGTGAAAGAAGTGTGCGTAAAGCGACGATGAGAAAAAAAAGTTTAGGGAAAAGTGGACTCACATCTGATACATCTCCTGAATTGGAAACTTCCCAAGAGTTTGCTACAGCTGATTTTTATTTCGATGAGTCCATGCCTTCTTCTATGATCGATTCTCCACCGAATAAATCTGCAGTATCAGAGAAAGGTGGTCTCTCATCGAGTTCTGATAAAACAGAAATTATTGTGAGTTTAGAAAAAGAATTAGGATCAAAACAAGAAATTGTTACCGATCTTGAGAACAGATTAAAGTCGTTACATTATTTAGTGGTGAAAGATTTAGACCCTGTGAGAGAAAGTATCTGTAATTTAAAATCTTTAGTATCAAGTGATAGACAGGCGTTTAAAGAACACTTAACTTCGACCCAAAACCAAATAGTGCAAGTTGTAAATAAGTTTGTGACTCATTTAGAATATTCCCATGGAGATTTAGCTCAGAATCTGAGCAAAGAATTCACCTTAGAGAAAGAAAAACTTGTACAGTCATTGGAAACCGAACAATTGTTAACACGTGATTTGAAAGAAAATTGCGAAAAAATCAGACTTGAACTTGAAGCGCAGAAAGTCGTGCAAGCTGCTCTGGAAGCACAATTGGAATCAAAATTAAGAGATTTAAAAACTCAGCATTCTTCCCAGTTGGAAGAAACAAAACAGAAACATTGTCTAGAGTTGGAATTAGAGTTAGATAAACTACGCGAAGAATTAAGCGAAGATTTGACCAAACAAGAAACCATGATACAAACTCTGAATGACCAGATCAAAAAATCAGAAAACAAACTGGAAGAATGTTCTCATGAGAAAGAGGTTGCCATAGAAACACTAAATACCAAATTTCAACGAGAAAAAGAGGAAATTAGTAACATTTTGGACGAAAGTTACAAAAATCAGAGAGATTCTAAAATTGCAGAGATTAAGGCTAAGCTAGAAAAGGAACATAAAGAAGGTTTATCTCAATCTGAGGCAGAAATTAGGAAGAAAATTGATGGAGAAATGGAAGATTTCAAGAAAAAAATTTCAACTGAAAAAGATGCTGAAATGGAAAAAGTAGCCGAAAATTTGAAGAAAGATCATGAAGAAAAAATTTCCAGACTGTCCCAGAAATTTCAGGAAGATAAAGACAAAGCTTTGGCAGATTTGAAAGAATCTTTAGGAAGAGCTCACTCAAACAAACTATCTGAAGTAGAAAAACAGTATGCAGATGAAAAAGAGAAATGTAAAAAGGTTCTGGAAAACCAAGAGCAACAGACCGAGATGTTACTGGAAAACCAAGAGCAACAAACTGAATATAAAGCAGAAGAAAGAGAACAGCAAACAGAAATGTTACTTGAAAATCAAGAACAACAGACGAGTATGAAACTGGAAGATCAAGAACAGCAGACAAGCGTAAGACTGGAGAATCAAGAACAGCAGACAGAAACGTCACAAGAAAATGCAGACCAAAAGACCAGATTTGAAGAACAATTTAAAGAGAAGCTTGAAGAGGTATGTGAGTTTAATATTAGAAAGTTCTGTACATACTACTCACAATTCACAACTGCACTTTTTGTATTTCTTAGTAGTTCAAATCCTTCTTAATGTCAGAAAATTCTGATTCCACTACCAGTGCTTCTTGGGAGTTGTAGCGTTGTTAGCACTCAACCTTACCACCAATAAGACACATTGTCAGACTGATTTGAGATTAACTTGCTTTCAGGGATCCACAGTAATGGCGGTATCATTTATTTTACTCCATCACGGCAACTGTTATGCTTTAAGTAACAATGATTTTATAGGATTTTGATCAATGTTTTTGTTTTGATCAATGTTTTGATTTTGATTAATGTTTTTGATTTTGATTAATGTTTTTGATTTTGATCAAATGTTTTTGATTTTGATCAATGTTTTTGATTTTGATCAAATGTTTTTGATTTTGATTAATGTTTTTGATTTTGATTAATGTTTTTGATTTTGATCAAATGTTTTTGATTTTGATCAATGTTTTTGATTTTGATCAAATGTTTTTGATTTTGATCAAATGTTTTTGATTTTGATCAATGTTTTCAGGCCCTTGAAGAGGAAAGGAATAAACATTCACTGGAAATTTCAAGCTTAGAACAACAATTCCAGAAAGAAAGAGAAGATTCTCTAGCAAACTTTAAAACCAGCATTACTGCTGAAAAACAGGTACGCAATCATTTTTCATTTTACCAAAATATATCTATAAGCTTATACATCCTATTTTCTGTTTCATAATAGACTTATGAAAACAGGCATTAATATTTAGTGTACTTTGAAATTATCAAACATTATCTTTTTTATATATATGCACAAATTGCAGCCTATGTGGCCTTGTTTAATTGGTATTTTTTAGATTGCACTTTTTCGATATGACAAACCATTCTAAAATTTTGTTTTTGTTTGAAAGATCATGTGAGATCTCTGTGTGAGTGTAAATTTTGTCAATTAATATTTTTTTTATTTTATCTAGGTTCAGTTTAATGAAGCAGTAGAAAAAGTAAGAGGAGAAAAAGATAAGATTATAGAAAGTCTGAAATTATCAGAACACAAGTTGAAAGCTGAATTAGAGGATCAAAAATGTAAGTTTGACCTTTTACTTATTTCATAATTTCAATTGGGGTAGTTTTGTCATATCATTACACAAAAAATACATACATCTTTGTCAATGACAGCAGCCATCTTAATAGTTTCACAAAGTAGCGCTCTTCTCACAGTATGTCTGATCCCTTTAAAATCCCAAATTTTGGTATGAAAGCACATGTAGCCAGATGTAAAAAATTTTGTATTAATTTTGTATTTTTAGTGAGTTTTGACAAACTTTCTGTTGAAAATGCCAAATCAGAAGAAGACAATTGGAAAGAAAAAATGGCAGAAAGAGAAAAAGAATTTAAGTAAGAATTATTTTATTTCAATATAATCTCCTGCTGACTCCATAATTAGAAAAAAAAGAAAATGGTAACAGTATCTTTTTAAGGTCTGAAATGGTCATTGATGGTGATGAATTTCGGTTGATCCTAGTGATTTTATGATGAATTTCGGTTGATCCTAGTGATTTTATGATGAATTTCGGTTGATCCTAGTGATTTTATGATGAATTTGATTGCTATATGTTTGATTCTATAATAATGATGAATTTGTTTATTTCAGTTTAATGCGTCATAAATTAGAAGATGAACTGGCTATGTCACGACAACAGATAGTTCAATATCAACAACAATTAATGGGACAATCGGAAATATCAGTAGCTGTTATGGAAGATGGGTAGGTCTACCCCGTTCTTAACATAACACTTTAGAAAAGTATAATTCTGGGAGCTCATGTTTGAAAGCCAATTTGCTGACTTTCGGAAGCATGGGAACAGGCATCATAATTGTTCTCACCTTGAAGGTGATTTTAACCCGTGGCATCTAGCAGGCGACAATCCAATTAGCTGCCACGTTTGGTTTAGGAGATGAATTTTTAATATCAGGACTCAGAGTAAAATTTGTATACAAGATATTTTCTGATGAGGTATTCTTAAGTTATGTTATTTGCAATATGTATTCTATAAGTGGCTTAACTGTAATGCTAGTGTGTATGTTTGGATTTCAGAGCATCTTGTTCAGAGTCAGTTTATCAATTACCAGTGCCAGAGTTGGAAAAGGTAAGAAGAACATGATTCAGAATAAATACACCCTAATCTAAACAACCCTTTCAACACTATACATAAACACTGTAAACTTCAAGTCTAGTTTCAATGTTTACTGTATTTCAAGTTCTTGAATGACATAATATTAATCTTCAAAACCTACCATACCAATATTATATAGATTCTGATTGTATTTTTATTGTTTTTAGATGTTAAGAAGTAAAGATGTGGAAATTTCAAAACTAAAAGAAAAAGTGGTAAGTTATCTTGTAAACAACCTCATTTTTCTGGACATTCCAGCATATTTTTCTAGTCATTATCTTTGAGAATTAGTCCACACACACCTGAACTCATTCTTGTATTATTTGACTATCTGGCCTGTATTTAAGCGGCGTTTTTAAGACAATTCTGTGGCACCAAATTTCTATAAATATCACTGTTGTATATCATTGCCTATCTCAATCTCGGGGAGCCTAACTCTCTAGGTATATCTTTATATTTCAGATGGATATGTCTATGACAGCTAGTACTAAAGTTACTTCCCAAGATAAAGTTTCCATAATGAGGTATAAACACAACTATCAACAATCAAATTCTGTACAACTAAATCAATTCTATATACATGTATAATATAACATATACTTAAATATCTATTGTCTAAAACACTGAATTTAGGCTATACATGTTTTCAATAACTTCAATAAAATTTGCAATCAGAGTTATCAGTTTACCCATGTTTGCAGTTTCTCTTGAGTTTTAAAATGCGAAATTGCAAAGGGTTATCATGTTTTTGAGATTAGTACTGTTTTTTTTTATCAAAAAAGAATCAGAGTTATCAGTTTCTCTTGAATCTCAAAATGCAAAATCACAAAACAGATAATTTGTGCAAAGGGTTATCATGTTTTTGAGATTAGTACTGGGTTTTTTTATCAAAAAAGAAAGATGATATTACCAGTATATTAATTTGTTTTTTCAGTTTTAAGATAGGAGATTTAGTGTTGCTGTGTCTAGATGAACCTCATGATCAATATATTGTATTTACTGTTAGAACTACTCTTCATTTCTTACATAGTGATTGTCTAGAAATACTAGGTCTAAAAACAGGTAGGTCTTTATCTTTCTGTTTGGCAATTGGACAATATGACAAGCTGGATGTGGCAACGTTATCTTATATCTTTTTGTCTTCAAATAAGTATGCAAGATCGTAATGTCTTCTGACAAAGGACTTTGTATTAGACCAATAATGATATTTAGCAGTGTGCAATCTTGTGAATTTGATTACAACACATAGTGCAAATGATTGAATTTTCCATCTGCTTTGATTATAATCTGTAATAAAAAAGAAAATGATTTGATGTAAGGGAGATAACTACATTGAATGATGTAAATTTTTATTAACTGTAGTCTGAAGTAGAAATGAATTTTATTGATATGAGGGAGGTAACTACATTGAATGATGTTATGTTTTTACTAATCGTGGTCTGTAGTAAAAAACAAATTTCATTTCATTACAGCTCCTGGGGAACCTAGAAAATCATGGGTTTTAGCTGAAATTACTGATAAAGAATACTGCCAAGCTAAGAAGGTATGTTCTTTTAGTTCAATGAGGTTTCTTGTACAGATACACATCACGTAATATGCTTAAGTCGAGTTTCAATGTATAATAGTGTTTTTTTTTTGGTTTTTGGTATCATAGAGTGGGGTTAGATGCGGCAAATTGGTATTTTGTGTTGATATGGATTGACTCTAGGCAGAAGCATCAGAATTCAAAACCAATGCACCTTATCACCTCGTAGAAGAGATAAAACTGAGCTATTCCTTTCAACTGTTTTAATCTGTGCAATCCTTAGTCATTATTAATGTTAAACTTATGTTATTCCTAAATGGTAGTAATATTTGATGCTTAATGACAAAATTCTCGAAGTATGTATGAAATCAACATGGTATTTTTTTTATATTTCAGCCTCAAAATAGATTTAAAGTTGCAGTTGGTACCAAGTTTTATAGGGTTAAGGCCATTCCTTGGTCACGTGACCCATCATCATCTTCTGGACAAGGTCAAAGTTCATCTCAAGCTGAGAAATCAACCAGCTGAGAGTTATTTTTATAGGTTTTTTTTTAAATTAGCATTCTGTAAATGATAATAATTATAATCTTTCATTTATTAAAATACTTATATAGGTGTTACTTGTATTTACGAAATTAAACTATTGATTCAAAACCAGGTCAGCTATCTCACTCTATCAAGACGTCAGGGAAAATATTCAATTATCTAAACAATGTTAATGTTGCATACTAAACTTTTCTCCACCCAAATTAACAAGTCATTATTTTGATGATGTGCTCTCTGTGTATGGAAAAGGGGTTATTACTATGTTATATGTTTTATTATATTTTCCAATCGGATTTGATTTTTGATTTAGGGTTAGGACTTTTGTATTGGTTTTATACACTTTCCATATTGCTTTTTTTCACATTTGCATAATGCATTAATTTCATAACCTCTGGCACTTTCTCTTGGTATTATCACTCAATTAATCTGTTTTAAGAAATCTTTGGCTTCCAGTACATTATCCCGGTATTGCTTTAGGTTTTATTTGGAATATTTAAGATTCTGCTCTTTGCAGAGGTATTTAGTTCTTTATTCTTTAGTTTATAAGGTAACTGTGTACATGTGTTGAAAGTACAGATATGGTATTCTTTCCAAAAGAGTACTAATTACAGCATAAGAACTAAGCTAATTTTCACTTCCAAGCACTGAGGTTAATGTATTGTAGAGGTTTTCTCAATTGTTCTTGAGTATCCAGAAAATGACCAAAATTAATGCTATCTGTATCCTTGATACATATGAACAATTTCGAAAACCTCCGTTCAATTGAAACATTTGTTGAATCTTCTTAAAACATGTCACAAGAGAAATAGCTTATATTATATTCATTTTCATTTACAGAGTATATTGTTCAAATAGATACTAATAATATATGTATATGCTTGTCTAATATCGTATGTATTTTGTAAATATATATTTTTTATTTTTAGATCATATCAAAACGTGGTGTAATGTGTGCCAATATCCTTAATAACTATGCCTTTTCTTTTTTTAACCTTATAAATAACATTTTTGGATTAAAATTCAATGTAGTTTGTGATGAAAATAACATCAGAAAATGAAAATATTATTTTTGCCGAATAATTTCTTTTATGAATGTAGTAGCAAAAGAGTTAGGACCTTATTCTTGAAATGTTACTACTGTAAGCTGATTGGTCCATAAGTCAATATTTGAAATATATTTCAGTGGTTGACCAATCAAATGAAGAAATAATGAACATTTCAAGAATGAAGCCCATTCTTTTCAAATGTTGTTGAAAATGTAAAATATATAAGTATGTAAATAGTGTTCATTATCATAATATATGCCCTTAAAAAACTAGATTCAAATTTCCATTTTGCTTAACCCTATGAATATTTCTGTGTTGAAAGCTTTTTTATCTTATAAAAATATATCTATGAAAATGTTAACATAATAAGCATTATCTGTTAAAATACAACGGCAATAGCTGATTCAAAACTTAACAAATCTTGAAGCTATATATGACAAATTAGAGTTTCTGAAAGTAGTGTCAACCTAATGAATGGCCAATGATACCCCATCCCAGCAAAATGGTAATTTGATATAACACCGACCACTGATCTATTAATGTTTATTATGTATAGTACTTATTATTTATTACCCTTTAAATGGGATCTAATCTAATAAATAGTGTTGAAATTTACAATATTTTCTCTTTATTTATATGCCAATTTAATTACAAAAGAGAGTTTGGTGCATCATTCTAACCAGGTGGTACTGCCTTTAATCTAAACTGAGGCCAATATGATACCCAGACTGTTAATTTGATATTTTGTAAACTAGAGTCTAATCAACATCTCTAATGATACATTCTGGTCTGATTTTCATGGAATAATTTTTACTCTAGGATGTCCTAGGGTCTGAACTTCTCACATTGTTTTAATTATGGGCCAAATTTTTAACTCATTTTCCACATCAGCGATGCAGGACTGCTTAAATCAGGCCTTCCCAAATGACCCGACAAGAGTGACCCCTTCCACTTAAACGCTCTGCTCGCTTGGTTAGCTTAGCTTTTTTTGGCCCTTTGCAAAAAATAATTGAGAAAGCCTGGCTTAAATAGTGCTTTTTAAGGACCCCTAATGTCACAAAAATGATCATTATACATTTCATTCTTCTGTTCTTCAGCGTCAATATTGGTGAGATGCCAACCAAGATTTTAACATCACAAGGTTTTTCATGTCAACAGCTTGTTCAATATAAGACTCCAGTATTCCATCTTAGCCCAGGGAAACAAGAAGAAACAGCATCTCATCTATTTTCAAGTATTTATTTATAACAAAAACAATGGCTTGATTTGGGCATCACAGTAACAAAATTAACATAGAATTTAACAAACAAAAATATATAACAATAACATTTTTCAGATAAAAATATAAAATGGAATGATGAATATGGATTGGTGAAATTTGTCTCTTCTCTAATAATCTGACAAATCTGACCCTACAAATTTCCCCAGATCTGAAAAAATGTAGCTATTGTTGAGACAAATGTTCAAAAGAACAAGCTAACCGACCCTCTGAAAGGTGACATGAGATGTCTGGCTTTACTTTTGATGATACAAATCCAATGATCACATCCATGTATTAAGGAACTCGGTTTGGTCAGATTTGTCAGGCTTAATATTTGCATGACTTTATCACAGATTTGTCTAAACTTGGCTTCACTCCCCATTAAAACACTGTTTTTAGATTCAATATGTATATGTACAATAGCAGAAATAAATATAAAATTACAATATAATTATAAATATAAAGTCTGTAAACACTTTCTTACATTCATCAATTGGTGTTGTTGCTGAAAAAAAATGATACAAACTTTCACACAATTATATACACTAAGAGAAATGTGTTTCAGATCTGTGGTTCCTGCAATTTTGATGATGTAACATCTTCAAAATATGCTCATAACACAAACAACCTTTTTGTGGACTTTTCAATTGCTTTCAAATAATGAGGTTATTATATTTCCCAAGAATTGCAAAAATGTTTATTTTTTTAAGTAATCTATGATTCTTCCCTGACTTACCGTTTCTTTCAGTAACCTTTGTTGTAAATTTGACATATCTCTCTTTAATGTTGTCTTGAAATTTTGCTGCAAAAAGTAAAAATATGATTACCATAAGAAAACCGAATGGAAAGAATTAGGAATGGATTGAAAACTTAAAACCAGAACCAAAATTTGAGTAATCTACTTGGATATAAAGTTCAATTTGAAATCTAATGTGAACTTGAAATCAAATGAAATTGTTATTAAAGAATATTGATACTATAGTGGACAATGAGGGTAATTCCACGCAGAGATTGCCGTCAAGGAAAGAATCTAAAGGGAGTTCAGTGAACATATAAACCTGATAATGTTGAGTTTCTTCATCTGCTTTATTTAACTCTTCTTTCAATTCCTCCTGACAGTGACTCATATTCTGCACCCTGATAATAAATAGGAAGATCATGATAAATTTTACAGAGAAATTCAAGGAGAAACTTTCACTTCAGGCAGATCATGATGAATTTCAAAGGCAACCTGGAACAGAAGTCCTTCACAGAAGATCCAGAACATTCACTTCAAGGAAGATCAGGGTGAATTTCAAAGGTAGCTAAAGAAGAGAAGACCTTCACGGAAGATCCAGAATATTCACTTCAGGAAAATCATGATGAATTTCCAAAGGTAACCTTGAAGAGAAGTACTTAACAGAAGATCCAGAACATTCACTTCTGGAAGATCATGTAAATTTCAAAGGAAAACTCGAAAAGTCTTTCACAGAAGATCCAGAACATGTGCTTCAGGAAGATAAGGGTGAATTTTAAAGGTAGCTAAAGTAGAGAAGTCCTTCACAGGAGATCCAGAACATTCACTTCAGGAAAATCATGAAGAATATCCAAAGGAAAACTTGAAGAGAAGTCTTTCACAGGAGATCCAGAACATTTGCTTCAGGAAGATCAGGGTGAATTTCAAAGGTGATCTTGAAGAGAAGTCCTTCACAGAAGATCCAGAACTTTTGCTTCAGGAAGATCAGGGTGAATTTCAAAGGTAGCTAATGAAAAGAAGTCCTTCACAGAAGATCCAGAACTTTTGCTTCAAGAAGATCAGGGTGAATTTCAAAGGTAGCTAATGAAGAGAAGTCCTTCACAGTAGATCCATTTGAAAAATTATTAGTTGGAACACAGGAATTGTTGAAATTACACAGAAACTAACTAAAAATAACCTACTCACCTTGTTTGTTGAGAATCTCTATAACTCTTTAACAATTTCATTTGATGAGTGAAAAAATTCTGAAATCAAGACAATTGAATAGAATGTATACAGTGACTCAAGAAGGTAAGGCTAAATTGTAGAGTTCTAAACAGGCTTTGTCAGTTTCATAGAGTCTAATTCAAAATTCATAAACTTGAACTGTTCTGTTCTCTTGATATATTAATTTTGGGTTGTTCAGTGCAGAACTCACTATTATCAATCATGCGCCCACTTTGACAACTCATCTTATCTTAAAGATGATGATCATCACATTTTAAACATTCATCTCCACAATGACATTATTTCCTTACCAAGGTTTTGTCCTCTTCTTCTTTCAACATGACAATCTCTTTTTCTAGAATTTCTAATTCATTGAATAATTTCTCTTCATATTTCTCTAATACTTTACTTCTAAAATAAATAAAAGATAATTTCAATACCAGGTATCATTTTAAAGTGGTCACATTGAAATAAAAAAGTGTTAACTGGAGTGGTTCACATAATAAGAGAAATACAAATCTTTGCTTTCAGTTGACATTATGAGATATAAATACTTAAGACTCCGAACAAACCTTCTACTGTGCTGTTTTGACCACATTTTAGATGCCATTTTCTGTGAATTCTTGACAGCTTCCTGAGTTATAGTTTCCAACTGTTTTCTTTTAGCCTAAAAAGAGATATCTTTCTTTCATTTGAATTTTCAATCATTAAATCAAGTATTATTTGACTTTTGGACTTTGGGAGGGAATCTTTTTTATAGAAAAAAAAGTGTCCCCGACACACATAAAAAGTTTAGAAAACCTGTTTACAATCCCTTTAACATGTTTAATTTTACTGTAAAAGATCTGTAAATGAAGCAACCTTTTCTATTATTAACATTGTATCAACCATTGGACTAACATATTCTGCTATGAATAATAGTGTCATGCAGTCCATACCTTAAGTTGGTTTTGTATGTCAACACCAAAAGTTCTAACAACAGCAGTGACCCCAGTTTTCAATGACACCTCCTCCTCTTCTAGATTATTCAGGTCATTCTCTAACGAGGCATCAGTAGCTTCAGTTGATATAGAGCGAACATCACTGGATGTTCGGACTACTTTATTCTTATTATCAGGTCTTTTTTCATGCAGAACATTACTCCTTGATAGTGATTTAGCTGACAATATTTCAAGTTCTTTTTCTTTTTGGGCTAAAATGAAAATGTAAGTCAATTTCTACAACGCATACATAAACTTATTTTTATGGTATTTGAATTTGGTAAGTAGAAATGTGTGACATGTTCGCTGACACAGGGTTAAGGCAGAGTTAATTCTGATTTTGGATTTTCAAGTACTCATGTTAATAATCATTGATAATAAAAGCCATTCAATATCTTGTAACTGTATATAAACACACTCAAATTTCCTTAAAAACATTGAAAGATAAGTGAGTCATCTTCACCATGACAAGCTATTACAAACTTTGAATACTTAGGCCAGGCCTTCTCAAATGGTGGCCCGTGAGCCAAATCCAGCCCGCAACGCGATGGGAATGGCTCCTCAAGAGTGACCTCTTCCAATCAAAAGCTATTCTCGCTATGCTAGCTAAGATTATTTTGCCCTTAAATTTTTTTCATAAAATGCATTTGGCCCTTTTCAAAAATTAATTGAGAAGGCCTGACTTAGGCACTTCATCATGAAAGTTTGCAAATAAAGAGACTTGATGGTGAAAATTAAACTCACCAGATTTAAATAATTTACGAGGTATAAAATTAGAATCATTATGTTCTTCATTAGAGATTTCATCTGATGTGCTCTCTTCTCCATCTTCATCATTACTTGATTCATGAATACTCTATGGTAGGTTAAGGTTAACATATATATATAAAATTGATCTCAGAACAACAGCAAACTCTTCGTGGACACCAAACTTTTCATGTTGATTGCAGTTTATTGTTTGTCAATCTGGTACCCACAAAACGTTAGTAATTGTTTAATCTTTTCTAAAATGCATTATTTTTTCTGAAATTCAAGCTCTGTAGAATTTGTTTGTCAATCATCCCATTAAAAACATTGCTATCATTTACCCCATTATGCTATCAGTAACTAATCTAGGACCTTATTCTCACTAAACTTAAACCTTAAGGATACAGAGTACTTTCTTTTCAATGCTGATTTAGTAGGTCTTACTCTTGATGAAGGACCAGAGACAAGACCAGCTTGACATAGATTCTGTTCATCCGTGGAATCATCAGATGCTTCAGGATCTTCATTTAGCATCGTAGGTGTTTTTACAGTCTTCTCTATAGGTTTAGTGTTTGGAGATTTCTTTTTCTTTCTGTTCTCTTTCTCTATTATATTCTCTACCTCGCTATCATCATCATCACCTTCTAGTATTTTCTGAAATAAAAATCCTTAGACATTGTTGTATAAGGTCCATACAGATCCCCTGTGTAAATTTTCCAAGATATTTCCATGACTTTCCAGACAACATTCTATTATTTTCCATGACCGGATTTATAACAATCATAGAGGGAACTTAGACTATCATATCATATTTTATTTTTACTAACTCAAAAAGATGTTTATTTAAAATTTCCTGATTTTTCAAGATTTTCCATGACCTGTACCCTGCAAACCTTAGTAGTACTAATCAACAGCCTAGATAATGAATTGAATAACTATAATGATTAACATTGTGATTCATTTAGCAACATGAAAATGTAAGATATCAAGGGGCAACATATTAGTTATAGCTTGACAGATATCCATAATATCACCCAAAATTCAAAAGAAAAGACAAAGCTACAGTCTTATTAAAGAGAATAGCTATACATGATCATTCAATAAAGGAATGGGTTATCAAGGTGTTTGAAGAGAGAGTGTCCTACCTTTATATGTTTTGGTGTTGCCATTTTCATGAGTTCATTAAGAGAAGTTATCTGTGAAAATGTTGGTTCTGATATATTCTGACTGGCTGATATAGAAACTGGTACACTGATAT
The DNA here is from genome assembly GCA_029955415.1 of Lottia scabra. Taxonomy (NCBI): domain Eukaryota; kingdom Metazoa; phylum Mollusca; class Gastropoda; family Lottiidae; genus Lottia; species Lottia scabra. The sequence goes on from JARJEI010000009.1 coordinate 12,390,898, forward strand.
CTTCTATATTCTCACTCTCCTCACTCTATACAAATTTAAATCAAACATCACTTATTATGAAATTTAATCCTTATACATTCATGAAAGGATTACCTTGACATTGTATCAGAAACAGTTGGTACAAACCTATTGGATCAAAGAGAGATTAGGGTGGTCTACAAACTGTTCCTTTTTTTGCATTTTTGTGCTAATAAATAACACCAAAGTGATTATAAAGCTTTTATATAAAACCATATAAATGAGAAATCTGTAAATCTACCTCTAGTTTTCTTGAATCTTGTATTTTCTTTCTTCTTTGAACTGAATTAGGTGCTGTGGCAGCATCTTCAGAAACTGTAACAAACAATAAAATACAGACTAACATTGCCTAAAAAACAGTGTGTCTGCTTTTACAGATCTCTTAAGATGACTATCATTCTTCATTCATTAAAAAAACAAACAGTATAATGCATAACCTTAAAAACACTAGGCAGAGTTCGAACAGATCATCTGAGCAAATTTTCTCTGACATTTCCGTGGCTTTCCAGACATTTTATCATTTTCCATTTTGTAAGAATCCTGGAAGGTATTCTTGATCATGATTTGAAAAAATATGCAAAAATATGAATAGAATAAGACACTGTTATGAAATATCCTTTTTCCTGGTGATTTCCTAATATAAGATGCCTGGAAAAGCTTTTTTCCATGACCTGTACGAATCCTGACTAGATCTTGGTTATCATCCACAAAATCTACAGTTTCAATGACTATTGGCATATATAAATATACATACCAACACATAAGGAAGGAAGACCCATACTATCAGCAGGAGTATGTGGAGTTTTAGGAGTCAAGCCTAGCCTAATATCTAATGGACTACGTTGTTTTTTGTAACTAGGAGTTACGCCACGAGGTGTTGTAGAGGATGATATAGGTATTTTAGGTGTTTTCTTTTCTACAGGAGCTAATCTGGAGATGGTGACTGACTTTAGCTGTTCCTAAAAATAAAAATAAGCTTATCTTCTACAACTAAATTGCCTTTTGGGTCCTTGGAGTATTAAGCCCAAGGACTTGCATTCAGTTAATCTGAAAATGCTTGTTGAAATATTATTGTAGGGTTACCTACAATGTAATAATACAGTCATTCGTGAATTATATTATCAATATTCCAATCATAAACATGTGGGTCTTTTAATTTCATGAAAATGATTAAGTGCCTTGAAGTCACTTGCTAAAGCTACTCATAAATTATTCATTTTTAGCAGCCTTTGCAATACCTAGAGCAACATATTTTTTTTTCCATATTTTCCAGAATAATTTCATGTGTTTTACCTCTTCTGAAGATTCATCTACTTCACTAGAAGATTCACTGTCTTCATTCCTATATCTTTTATTCCTTCTTCTTTCTCTCTCTACCTGATACGTTTTCTTAAACTTCTTTCTTTTACCAGATGATTTCTTCTCCAACCAACTGACTTCAGATCTATATGAATGAGATATAAAAAATAGTTCAGATCTGTACATACAATATATAATATTATTAAATGGCTAGAAAATCTCTCTCTTTTCATTGGTCGAGAGAGTGCATTGCTTCCTTCGATAGAACATCATATTCACCGCGCAATTATGCACAAGAGGTGAATAAATTTTATATTCACCTCCTTTGCCGAAATTAGATCTGCGATTTTGATTGGATGCAGATTTAACTTTCCACTAATCAAAGCTGGTTTTGCAAACGTCAAAGATATGTTACGTCATACTTGAGATACGTCAGAGGACAACAGTAAACCAAAAATGCATATGGCGTCACTTGAAGATGAAGTGATTCGACATTTTTTTTGTTAAATTTGACGATAAAGCGAATACACCGATTGCCATTTAATAAAACAATTCATGACTTTTGGTTTCAGTTGACATGGGATTTATCAACCCTCAGGGATGCAATATTCACCTCGGCCTTTGGCCTCGGTAAATATTACACCCTTCAGGTTGATAAATCCTCATGTCAACCTCACAAAAGTCATTAATTGTATAATATAGTTATTTCAAAGACATTTCTAGCAATAGTAGTTTAGCAAGTTTTTCAGGAAAAATCATTCAAACTTTGCTTATGTAAATATGAAATTACAATAAAAAGGATGCTTTGATATAATAATTTTTTCAATCATAATAATAAGCAACACATACAACAAACAATACTTAACAATAACTTACTGAGCATCCTTTCCTGTAGAACTCTCTAAACATTTATATTTACTTCTCTACAATAAATAAAACAGGTCAGCTCATGACAGCTATATCCAGATATGATCAAATATAAACTAGCAACAGTAAAAACATTTAAGATATAGAAGTAGAAAAATTATTTAATTTTTAAAGTAGAGAGCTTATATTATATTTTTCATATCTTCATCCTTAAACTTTAGAAACAAACAACCTTGTTCTCTTTAGTTTATTATTCTCTTGGTTAAATATAATATCTTTGAAATTATAACATTTCCTTGAATACTTTTACATAATGACAATAACATATGTAACTTACATTTTGCACAGAATCTGCAGACTTGGATCTGTAAAATATACAATTAAGATTAATTACTTTGAGTTAAAGTGTTGACTTGCCAGAATCCTGCATGGAAATCTAAAGCACAAAATGATTCAACTAATAGAATAATAAATAAATTAAGTTCCCCATAGCTCTACAAACCCAATTTTCTGTTTTATCATCATATTTGGTTTCAAAAATGTATACAAAATCATTTTATGCCACCCATCTTCATTATTATGCATTAATATATCATGGCATGGGTCTTTTTGTCCAGGATTTCTAATGTTTAAATGGATGACATGCAATCCTATTTCAATTTACCTTCTGTCCTTCTGTCTATTGTTTGAATCTCCTTCTTTGTCTTTAGAGTCCAACAAAAGTCCCTTAAATAATAGAAGATGCATACATAAAAGGCTCGAGATAAAACATGAATTTCTATGGAATTTTCAGAAGTAAATAACAATGGTTATCTGATCTCCAAAAGGTAATAGGAATGTACCAGAACTCAAAATTACTCACTGTACAGATAGCTGTAAATTTTTCTATTACACTGTCAGATTTACTGGTGTTGGTTTCTTTTTCTTTAACCCTGAAATTAAAAACATTGAAACTCATCAACACATAAATGCATAGTATCTTGAATGCTAAGGTCATGTCACATCTTCGGGTATGTAGCATCATTAATTAATTGATTAATAGGTATAGTGAAAATTCACTTTCATCATTTAAATATGAAAGTAAATTACCTGTCTTTATCAGTATGAGGTGTTTCTAATGGACATTTTGAAATATTGAGGTCAAATTTTGGTGTTTTCTGAAAAAGAAATGTTAATATCATTATCGACATTATAAGTGAATCTGATTATCTGACATTAAAATCATTTTATAATAGGTAATGTATTGAATTGCTCTAAACTATTACCAGTACCTATTCTTAAGAGTGTCAATTACTTTTTTAACCTGGATCAGTTGCACAACCTTCTAATCAAACAATGAGTTTTGTGGTCTCGCACCCAAAAATCATAACATCAGATAACACAGAATATTATTTGAAATTGTCAACTTGCCTCAGCTGATTTTCCTGTACTCCAAGATTCTCTATTGAATATAGTAAACTTGTCAGAATCTCTAATTTTGTCTTTAATCTTGTCCAGAGTAGCTTGCTTCCAAGCAGGTGTTGACTTCCCCTTTATCTTTTTAGGTTCTTCGAGAATCACTGGTTCTTCCTCTGCCTCAATTTCATCTTCAGAAGGTACATAATAACTTTTAACACTCTTAGCCTGTCTAGATGGATGATTACTTTTTGGCTCCATTGGTACTTTGGATAAATTGGGCATAGATCTGCTACCAGTTGCTGATAATTTAGATCTTTCAGTTGCTACAGAAATATTATCATCATCATCTGAGAATCCAGAGTAGGCAGACTGATGTTTTTTATTTTGTTTTGATGGAGGTTTGGACAATGCTTTCTTTGAGTTTATGCTCGATTCACTCTTACTTCCAAGAACATTACTTTCTTTACTTCTACTTTTGAAGAATTTGTTCTGTGTTGGTTGTTTGACTGTTTTAGGATGGTCATCTGCATCATCATCAAAATCATCAAAAGAGTATGGATCATCGATTCCAGATTTTTTCTTGGATTTCCCAGCATTTTCACTTAGTGTTGCATTACGATATGAATTGGTCACAGTTGTACGGGTCTCAAAGAAAAATGCCTTTTTTGATGAACTTAACGTTGCAGTGTGAGAATAGCTGTTATTTCCTTGAGGTTTTTTAGGACTCACATAAGCTTTAGTAAAGTCTTCAGCACTTGTGCTTTGGACCATTGTGATGGTTTCCTCTACAGTTTTATTCTCTTCTTGTTTTCTTCTACGAAGAGTTCTTGTCGCTGTGTCGTGCATGGTTTCAGATCTATTACCTCCCTTTCCCTTTTTACGAGATCTCTTGTCCTTAGTTTTTGGAATATTACTTGTGGATTCTTCTACTGTTTTTGATGATGGTTCTGTCTCAATGGGTAGAGAGACAGTTTTACGAATTTCTTTCACAGATTTTTCATAATCATCAGGTACATGTACATCATTTTTGTTATTAGATTTGCTTGAGACTTTGCTTTTTTGTTTATTCCCCAAAGATGAAATGTTATTATCACATGTAGTTTTGTGCAATTTTGTATTCTCAATCAAAGGTGTTGAAGTCTTTTGATTAGTGACATCTCTTGACACATCTAAATTTCGAGACTCATCTTTGCGTTTCTCTATTCCTAGCACACTGGCAATTGAATCTATCCTTTCCTTGGATCTTGAAGACACTAGCGAATAACGTAGGGGAGGTTTTTCTGAAACTGGGGTCGCACAAAGAGGTTTATCAAATGAATACAAAGAATGCCCCTTTCCTTTTCCATATTTTAAATTGGTGGGCTGACTGTTTTCATCAGATTCTATGATAGGAGGAGGACATCTCTCAGGATTGTTTCGATTTGGTTTGGCTGGCATTGAAGACTTTGATTTGTTTGTTTGCTTGTTGGCAGGTTGTTTTTTGGACAGAACTCTACTGTGATTCTTTGATAGAAGTGGACCTTTGTTTCCAGTCGGAGATTTCTTCTGATGATCTGATACCTTTTCTTGCACTTCTGGAACATGTTCTTCCATATTCTCCTCATGAATTGAAATAATATCTGAAGACAAGTCACTAATATTTTCATCAGATTCAACACAAATTCTTGAAGCTTCTGCCACACTCATCAAAGGTTGTCGACTTCTGAGCTTCTGGGAATTCAAAATGGCTGTGGAACATTTCTTAGATTTGGTACCATGATCTCCATCAAGTGGTTTATCTTTATCATGCTGCTGGTCCGGTTCCAGCAAACATATTCCACTATCTGCTTCCCTTAGTTTACTATAAATAGAAATTAAAAGTTATTTGAACCAAGGATTGAAATTCATTATGAATGAATGGTTATGGTATTCCTTTGATTTTTTAGAGTCAGTTCACTTCACTGTAACTAACATCACATGCAGCTGGAGCGTATCGGGTGCCCCAAAATAAACATTCCCAAGTTTGACAGGAAGTATCTCGGCTGCTGATGAACCGATCTCTTTCCAGATTTTCAGATCTGCTTTCCCAACATCGACCACCAATATCAACCATTTTCCAAGTCCGCAAATTCATTCATATTACTTACTGTGAACTATGTTTTTTCTCTACATTGTATACAGATTGAGAAGGTAAAGAATCAGGTATAACAATTTCTTCTTCAACTGCAAATACAACAGAGATTCAAATATATATATTTGTATATTTAATTATTGCTTTACATAAGAGGATTACAGAACATGCTTTTACCAACAAAACTCTTTCCTTTCATATTTTTGGGATATCTTTTTTTTTAAACAATATAAAATTTCATAAAAAATTGAGCAGTGATATACAATGCACATACCTGTCCTTTGGTCTTTGTTTCCTTTATTACTACCTGTCCTTGGGTCTCTGGCTACTTTGGAGTCTCTGCTTAACCTGGGGTCTCTGTTTAGTCTAGGGTCTCTGCTAACTCTTGGGTCTCTGTTTTCCTTATTACTATCTATATCATCATAGGTCTGTTTACTTTGATTGAATCTTTTATCAGGTTCTAAAACTACTACTGGAGTTTTTACTCTACGTTTTGTTTGTTCCTGTTGATTGTTTACTGGGGTAGATGGTGCTTGAAACCCTTCTAAAAGAAAATAAAGAATATTTGTCTTTATAGCATTATTTCTCGCAGCTTTGGATGATGATAAATTCATTTAAAGCTGCAAATTAAAGAACAAAATTATCGCAACTATGATAATATCTAAGGCATGCCTTCTCAAATGGCGGTCCGCAACACCCTCAAGAATGGCATAAAAAAGTGACCTCTTCCACTAAAGCGCTCAGATCGCTATGTTAGTTAAGCTCTATTTGGCCCTTATATTGCATTCACAAAATACATTTGGCCCTTTTCAAAAATTAATTGAGAAGGCCTGATCTAAGGTATAGTTCATTCACATCCAATGGTTATGTGAATCCATCATATCCACAGTAAAATTTTATAGTCATTTATCTGTTCTTTTTATATTCTTTGTTATAAAATAAAAAGTTGTACCATATTATATTTCTGTGTTTTTCTGTGTTAAGGCATACATCTATAAACATTTTTTCAAATTGAGCAAAAGGTGAAACAAACCTCTCATCTTACTGGATGAGCCACAATTGATTTCTGCTAGAGCAACACTTGCTTTAACCTTTTCAATACGAGGCCGAATGTTCTTATTTTCCTTGCTGGACCCAAACTTCTCACTGACAGTTACAGTGCTAGCTGGTGTAGACATAGGAATAAACGGTACAGAAACTTTCACCCTTCTTGGTGTACTAGATACAACACTTGAAGCTACACTCATTTGACTACTGGGCACCATTTCGATATCTTTCATATCAGTCTTTGTCATGTCACTTGTTTTTACTACTATCGGTTCACAAACCGACGACACTTTCTTCTGAAATAACATATTACTTTAGAAATTACAGGAAATAATAAGATTCATTGAACATTTTTATTTTAAGTTTAAAACGTTACTCAGATAATTCAACAGATAAGAAAAACATTTCATTTTGTTTTTATTTTAAGGATTCTGAATTTTTGATATGTGAAAACTAAATTGATTGAGATTTTTTCTTTTGTTCATTGATATAGGTTAGCTCCTTCTTTTAAATATTAGCCATCAACCAAGTCAATCCAGCTGTAAATGGGCACATATAATCTGGGAAAGATCCAATCATTTGGATTGCTTAAGTATCAAGAAGGGACCTTTATTAACCTAAGTTGTTATCCTTGTTAAAATGATTGTTTCTTTACCAGCTGTTTAAAGAAATTATAAGCAGTACATACCACACACTGTTGAGTAAATGTCTTTCTAACAGCTACAGGCATATTATAAGCCTGTTCTGATACAATTATCAGCTGATTGCCTTCTATATTTCTCATCTGAGAGAAAATATCTGTTACATTAGCAGTAAGATTAAATACACCAGTTACACAATGATTAGAATCTGAAACAAATAAATGAAATAGAGTGTTACATATTTTGTTTTGGCAACTGTTTGGGTACAAGAACACGAAATGTGCAATGAATCAATTGTGTCCGTTGACAGGCTGTCCGGAACTCCTTCATGAAAAAAAGGGCTAATTCTAAGGCTGGAATTGAATTTTAGGGCAATTTAGGGCTAAAATTTAGAATTTTATGATTGAAGTAGGGAGTTTTCAACATTTGACAATAAAAAGCTCCTATTAAATATTTCAGGTACAGGATGGGCTGCTGGCAGACAGCCTATTATGGGATCTTTAATATGCACAGCCTGTACAGCAAAGTATATTGTCCCATCCAAGCGTTTAGCACTGCTTCTCGTCAGACCCTCAGATCGGTTTCCTTGAATTTCTAAAGCTTCTGCAAGCTAGTGAGCAGTAAAGAGAAATACCTGTAAAATGATATGATTCAACATCTGTACTTAAAATACTAATAGTTTCCCATAGATCTTCCTCTTGAGTGGCCTGAAATAAGAAAACAATAAGTCTTGAAGTCCATATTCTTAATTTCGAAAATTGAAGGCTTTTACTCTTTGCTCATTCTGGAAGGGGTTTTAAAGCTGTAACTCTCACCTATTTTGTTCAATCACAACACTGGAAAGTATCTCTCCCAAACAAGAAAAAAACAGAGTTAAATCAAACAATATAACACTATCGAAATGCAGCATGTATCTAAAGAAACCGGTGGAGAAAGAAAATTCTAAGAGCATACCTGAGATGCCAACATGGAAGAATCTTGTTCACAAAAAATAGTAATTCTCTGACTACCATAGTTAAAGTCTACCCAGAATTCAGTGTAACCAGTATCAGATGGTTTCTGCAGCTGAAAAATGAAGCAAAAAACATTCAAAATAGTTGAAAGGCATGACTTGAAGCTTGCTATGGAAAAGAATTTTAGATTTTGCTCAATTAACTAGAATTCTTTTCATGTTTATCGAATGAAGGAGTCAATTAAAAGGAAAATAAAGAATTTTATGTTCATGAGGCATTTGCATACACCTTTTTATTGACAGTATATTCAAAGATGCACAACTCCATTTTGCCAGAACAGTGCTATTAGCATAATTAAGCTATCAAAGGATCTTTAATATACACTATGGAGCACATCAAGCTTTCTGTTTATTGTAAATTGAAAGAAAGAAAGACAGAAGGAAAGAGAATTGTATAAAACTTACTGGTCTACTGCCAAGTTGTACACTTATACAAGGTATTGACATCACTCTGAAAATTATAGAAACATATAAATAAATATGAAAAAGCATTGAATTTTCTTCTACATCTGGTTTCTGTATGGCTGTTTAGACTGTCAAAACTTCTAATGTTACAACAGTTATTACAGTTGCATCCTCAGTTAACTGGCATCCCTCCTTACCCAAAATATAAGTCCTTGCTAAGTTACTATATTATGAAGTCAATCTTTTGCACTATAGTATCAGTTATCCTACAAAATAATGCCTAAATTTATTTAGTATTCAGAAAATACCTACCTTTTTCTGTCCCCTAGTGAAGAGTTTAGATTATTTAAAAATGTTCTACAGTCCTGTAACATAATAATTGTTTCAATCATGAGATAGAAAGCTTGGAAATGAATAACAGCACAGAGTGAGCCGTCAGACCAATGGGTTATCTAGCGCACCCACACATGTCCAACTGATCATAAGAATACTACTTCTGAAAAGCTCTCACCAATGTAATGATACAATCTACAATTCTTAACTTATTACCGGAAATCAACCAAATTATCCACCCAAGTAGGCCTACTTCACTGTCTTCAAGGAAGATTTGGTTTAAATTTCACAAATCTGTTTTCAATTTAAATATTATACTTCTAACCATCCAATAACTACTTACTGTTTCAAAATTACTGTCTTGTATGATAAGGAAGGTAGCCAGTTGTCGTGGATCATCTATTATGTTCTGACCAATCATATTACGTACTTTACGTGGTATCAATCGAAATAAACATTCTAATGCACCCACTTGAAATTCATAATCTATAATATACAAGGAAAAGATTTAACTTTTTGAAATTATTTATCTACTGTTGTTTGATTTTTTAGCCAGTCAACATTCAAATCGTTTTTTGTAGTCTTTTGTATGAGCACACACTTCTTGTTCACCATTTTGATATCCACTGATGATATCAGAAATATTTTGACAAAATTATGATGTAATTATAATATAGTACCATCTAGCTTGAAATCAAGATGGTGGAAATAGTCCCTATCTATGCTTTAACATTTCAAATAAGCTTATATAATTGTTTATAAGACATATAGAAGTAGGAAGATTACATTAAAAACACTAAGATATATGGATATATACAACTTCTGCATTTATTACATACTACGTTTCGAAACACATACAGGTAACGTTATCAAGTAAGCAGTAATAAATGCAGAAGTAGTATATCCATATATCTTAGTGTTTTTAAAGCTTATATGAGTTGAGTGCGGTACAAAACCTAATCCAAATATTTTCAGCTTATTTAACATATAATGCGATAATACAATTTTTTTACCCATAATTTACACACATATCTAATCATCCTTTAAGATAAAATCAAACAAAGTAAGCTGATAATCTCGCGCTATTCACTAGCAAATAACCATGTTTCATGCTTCAGTGCCCTGCATTCAGACACGCTATTGAGGTAGAAAGAAGAGGACAATAACTTACCACCTATGTACAGTATCTGGCTAAATAACTTCTTCCTAGAGAGAAAAAAATCGTAATCTAATTGAACTAATACTAAGACTATTATTGTTATTTCACACTTCATGTCATGCTTAATTAATTAACACTGTTAAGTTTAATTTCAAGCAAATTCGGCAATAGGATTGGTCCATAGCAATGATAGTTAGACACAAATATTATCCATTTAAGTGAGGGCATTCACCTCTTGAAATTTTGTTAACTTAGTCGAGTCAGCAACTCATTTCAAATTTCAACTGTCATGAGACCTTATATATTTGTTCTTCCATGAAATCTGTAGGTGACTTTCCCTTCGTCAGACCATTATGTAGCACTGTCATGAGGACATGTAAAATTGAAAGGCACTATCACAATATATGCCAGGATAAAACCTAAAACTTCAAACTGGTCTTGTTGAGCAATGGCAGATTCCTTTCTTGAGTCACTCACTTTGTGTGTGCTCCATTTTCAAAATGTAAAGAAGAACTTACAGAGTATCAATGAATGATTGTTTTAATAATAGCTTTTCTTTCACTAGAAATGTGCTGTACTCTAGTAGAACATTCACTGATTTTAGTATCTGAAAACACAATTAACAGTTTTAAACATTCAAATTATCAGAAGCTTCAATAAAAAAAATTCAACCATTTACAGATCTATTAGATCTGGCAATAAGCATAGAAGTATTAATCATAAGATATAATCTGATGAAGCACATCAAAACCTAATATTTTACTGATATCAATGGGTTATTGACAGTGTAATGATAGTTTTCAGATTTTTTGTCACACTAGTCCTAAATATTACCTTGAATTGGTATTGTTAGATTACATGTAAAAGCAGTAGAAACCTGACATCATCAGTAGATTACACATGTATGTTGGTAGCATATAGTCCTACATGTATTGTTTGTCATTAGCCAAATTGGGATCTATTCAATCTGTTATATCAAGAGTCTTTCCAAAAAGCTTTTGAGCTAACAAACAGGTTTATTGGCTATTTACTCAATAAAATGCCACAAAATATACCATGGGCCATGGGCCATTTATGGAAAAAATTAATGCCTACTTTACCTCCATTTTCTGTTGAAAATTAAAAACTTTATAAGTTAACATATCCAATAACTCAACACAAATATTAGGTACAATCAATTCACATGCTAAAATATATTGGTAACAATAACACAAGTTCAGATTTAATAAAAAGAAATATATTCATCTAATAATTTGCTGAGTGATGTAAATTTTTATACACAAGATGAAACTGTGCTCTGAAAGCTTGTGAACCTAATATTAAGCTAACTATGTCCCTTTGAAAGCTCAATTTGTATACATCTTGGAAAATTGAATTTTGAGCTCTCAAAAATATCCAACAACAAATTTGTTTAAGCTATTTTAAACAACAATTGTTATCTCTACAAAAATGTGCCTATCTTCATTACATCCAACGATCCAAGAGGCAATTTATAAAAATATTCAGGCCTACCTTTTACACCACATTCAGCTAAAACCTGTAATCAAAAAATAGTTGCTTGACAATTACAGAGTTACTTCCCTTCTATAAGAATTCCATTATCAGGATTCCACATGTTAGCCCTTGTCATGTATTCTTTCATAGGAAAATAATCATGACACTCACAAATTCATTATCAGGTTTCAAAATAATTCTATGTCAATAATTTTTCTGATAGATATAAAACATTGGTTTGCTTCTTATCCAGGTCTAGACAGGCCCGTAGCCAGAAATTTCCAAGGGGAGGGGGGGTTACATGGACTAGCGGACCAATAATTCTCAACTTTAACAGTAACAGTTCAAACAGAATGTCAACTTTAACAGTGCTTATTTGCTTTCAAGGGGGTGTCCGAACCCCTCGAACCCCACCTGGCTACGGGTATGCTAGGGTTTAACATTGATGTCACTTATGACCGACATTCAGATTAGAGCTGGCAAAAGCATTTAATCTTAGGACAGGACAAATAAAGATTTAAAATAAAGTAATATTAAAACACTGTCCTGGCTAAATTAAATAATTTATGCCTATAATTTGTCTGATAGAAATAATAAGGGTTTGCTTCTTATCCAGACGGTCTAGGGTATACGTTTACGTTTCTGTCACTTATGTCGGACATTCAGTTTAGAGTTGGAAACAGCATCAAGTCGTTGGAGGGGAGAAATAAAGATTACACGCTACAGCATAGCCCATCATCATTAGTTTACACATGAGTATGAAAGGAGGCTCTAAAGCTCAACTTCATGTCATTTATTTCATATACTGGAAACTGATTAAATCTTACATTGATGGTCCCTAAGACAATATCAAACAAACTTTCATTGCTTTCATCTACTGCATCAGACTGATCACAGAATGCTTGTAAACTTTCCAACAGCTGAAAAAAAAAATATACAAATTTTAAAAACCCTACGCATAGTGATTGTTCAAGTCAAATATTATCTAAAATAATAAAATCAAACTGGTCAAGTTTTTCTAGAATCAAAGGAACGAGAGAGAGGCCAGACTGACATTGGAGTACAATGAAGAGATATTATATTTTCTTCAATACACACAAAGGTCAGAAAACACTTTAATTGCAATAAATTTCTTTTGTAAGAAACAAAACCATGGCCTACAAGCTGTGAAAATAATGCACCAGACTTGCTATTTGTATCACTAAGATTTCATATGGCAGTCAACTTAGAAGAAAATAAATCACTGATTAACATCCAAAGAGTAGGTAAAAATTTGATAAACTGAGAGTAAATGTAGCTACGTTTCGGGACTTAAATCCCTTTAGATCAATGTCAAGAGGTTTGGCCAAGGACCAGCTGGGAGAAAGGATCCGCACAGAACTTAAGTTGTTATCCTTGAAAAATATAGATGTTTCTTTCTTTTCTTTTCTTTTCTAAGCAAAATAAAAAAGAACCTACCAATTTTTCAAGTCCATATTTGAGAAGTTGTAGAACATTTTCTTCATCTCTATTAGATTGTAGAGCTTGCTGACATTCTGAAAGAACTGACTGTAACTTTTCAACACAATCAACTGATGATAGATCTACAGGAGATACCTACAATGTAAATTGGTAACCTATGAAAACTATGTACTAACTGATATAACCTACTATTTTAATTAAAGTTTTATCAAGTCCTGAGCTAAAATTTAAATCAAAATTAGGATAGCAGTAAATTATTATGGGTTCACAGGTCCCAAATATTTTTTGGACACAATTTTGTTCTATTACTGATATGCAATAATTAATCTTTTGATCATTTTTTGGTGGATTTCAAAGGTAAAGGATTCACCATTAGCTACATCTTAACTTCTTATTCCAATGAATAATGCAAGCTTAAACTAAGCAATGAATATGTAAAAATATAGTCTGATGTGATGAAATATCGGTGGGTAATGGGTAGGTCTACTAACACTGGTAATTAAGACACCTTTAAGTATCACCTGACACTCACCTCTATCAATTGTAGTCTGATAGGTTGTAATTCTTGACTCAAATTATCCATTTTGAATTTTTCAGTATTTTCACTTTTTCGATAAATTCAAAAAATGGATGTAGCAAGCTTATTAGATTAAGGCTCTACATACCTGCAAAATTATGCATTGTTTATAAAAAAAAATCAGATATGAGAGAAAAATAGGAAATACAATTATTGAATAGAACTGTACTGATGCCTGGTGTAATGAGGGGAAACTATCAATTTTTTATTTAACAACTTGGTCTTCAAAGTGTAAGCTTATGTTTAAAAAATGTGATTTTGGTGTAAATTGCTAATACAGGTACCAGTACCGGGTACCGTATTTATAATTCTTGAGAAATTGCCAAAAATGCCGTGCAATGAACAATTAAATTTAAAATAAGTCAATGTGTGCAGGCAAAGTGCCAGCACTTAATCCCTTATTGTTGGACACATTCAAAGTTCATAGGATTTAAACAAATGATAGATAATATGCTTAGATAAGACTATAAATTGGATAAGGTGTTAAAAATAAATCATTCTGATACCAGAAACCCCCTGAATAACAAGGGCTTTAGTACTTAATCCAAGTTGACAGTCACATGTATAATCTAGTCAATGTAATACTACTACCAACATATTGTGTTGACTTTTGGACTAATAAAAATTTAGGGTGAAATTGTCACCTGCTAAATTGTAATTCAATCTGCAAGTCTTGGTCCGTTAGATGCCCGTCTAGGTGGAAAATCAATATAAGGAATTTAGATGATATCTCAAGAAGACAGCTGTCCCTGACAATAACTAGCCAAATACTTCAATGCTTCTATATTACATTTGATCAATTGGAATAATTACAAGACACATAATGGAACTTGGCAGACAATTTGCTCCACACAAAAAGTCATGTTTTTTTTAACAGAAAAGGATTAGGGACTTAATGGTTCCTCAGGTCATGGGTCAATGAACCTCTTGTGTAATATTTTCTTTCGACCTCAACATTTATAATCTTTTTATGAAAGGTGTGATTAAAACTTGTTCACATTTCATCTAATTCAGAGGCATTTATTTTGATAATAATGGTCAGACAAACACTGTCACCCTGCCTTCAATGGAGTACAAAATTGAGACAAATAGGTGCCTGTCACCTTTCTTTTATTCAGCAGGAAAGGGGCAGCTACAAACCCTTTCTAGAATCCTAAAAGGTTGAAGAAAATTTGTCACAAATAACCCCTTGTCCTCCATCAAACCAAACCTCTTCAATTTGAGTTCACATTGTTGATAAGATATTTGGACTTGGTGGTGGTTACACTTGTCACACCAGTCAAAATATTTTCATTTAGGACTCTTGTCTCCGATTCGGGTCCAGGATTCTGTATGAATCTAATTTTGATTAACTTTTATTTAAGAAAGTTATTCGGACTATTGACATTGTACTTCTACTAGCCTACTTTTAAGTTTTGGGCTTACTGATTTCTTACCGTAACAAGTGTATTTTCAAAATGACACATTCAATACAAGACTTAGCCTTTGCTTTATACCATTTTGAGTTAGATACTAGATTGAGAAAGACATCCTTAGATCTAGGAATCGTCGAAAAGTTACTTTTTTGAGATGTTTGAAAAAATGGCGACTGAGAAAGTGCACTGCACAAGTGCATACACAAAACATGACAAAAGTTAAACAAAATAGTTGCTCTTCCCGCCTTTTAACAGAGAAAGAGGAGAAAATAAAAGCTGTCTACTCCATATTTACTCACAGCAATTTGTCGAAAATTACACGTAGACCTATTCATCAAAATAAAATGATTGATATGATGCCATTGAAATTTTGAGTTCTCTCATCAAGCAGACGACAGTCATGGTCAGAGTTATAACCTTTGACCCGGGCCAGTACTACGTCACAGCGCGCCAATAAGCACATGGCTCATGTAAACAAACCAAAAGTAGACAACATTTCTCCAAATGTGGACAAATCCTATTCGATATCTAATTATTTTTTTTATTAATTAAATGCAAATTAATTTCCAATTAATTAAAGATCACGCGAAGAGAGATTTTCTCGTTTACACAACTTTGCCTCTCCATTTAATAACATAACGGTAGATTTCGCATCGGAACACCTCCATTGCATCGTTCGTTGAAACCACAGCAACGAATGTCAAATCTCGGTCAAATGCAGAATTTTCAAATTTCCATTGTTCTATATTATGAGACAAAAATCATAAAGTGTTGTTCAGATATGAAAATGTTACAAATTTTTAACATTATAGTGTGAAAAACATGCCCAAAACATGCATTTTATGCCTAAATATGCCGTTTTAAGCAGTTGAAGCGAGAGAAAATGGACGCCGTGGTCTATTGTTTGAAATGTATTGAGCGCCACCACGCGCAAACAATACAGTAAAAGGTGCATAACTCTACAGGTATGGCGCGACTTACAAACTTTTCAAACTTTTCCTAAACTTTCTCAAAGTTGCGCACATATGCCAAGATGTAAATTTGGAATTAATTTTCAAAGTAATTACATGGCGTGTCAAAAAATAACAAAAAGAAGAATAGGACATTTTTTTATATTCTATTTGAGCGATAATATTGGAGTTACAGGCAATTTATGTTTCCACCTTGCTTGTTCCCAGCTGTATCGACTGATCTGCGCTTCATTCTTTCTTCACCTCATTGATTGATTAATATTTATAGTTTTATGTGTCTTATATCGTTTCTTGAATAATCTAGTGTGGAAGAAACTAGAGAACTGCCCCTATAACATTACTGCATGCAGGTGTTAGCCAAAGAAACGGTACCACCCCTTCAGTTTTCTCAGCCAAAAAAAGTGCGACGAGGGTCTGTAAAACCTCTTTGTTGACGAGGAAAACTAAAGTAAAACATCGCGTGTAATCCCATGATTATCTTGGATAATTATTACAGAATAAAAGGCAAAATCAAAACGTAAAAAACATGTATGGGAGGTATTGTGTGGGGAGGACGCCGCGCAAACGTCTGAAACGATAGCTAGGCAGGTGAGAAAGCCAGTACAAAGCCTGGAATGAAAGATTTGCAGCGTAGCACGCAGAATAGACGTTATTGCAACGACCAGATGATTTATTGGGGTACTTGAACAGCAGATGAGTTGTTTCCTACACAAAAGACAGAATAATATATGGTAGAATAGAGTGAACAGTTAGAGACATGGGGAGGTCGAATCGAACGTCAACAAACTATAACCCCTATCAACATCCCTCTCTCTCCCACCAGCTCACTCCCTCACTTAAACTGTTAACCATTTACCCTGCCATTCGTCCTTGCCATATCAAATGAAATAAATGGCAAATATCTGCCGGCACCTGGACCCCCTCTTAACACGGTCTCATTAAGATCCCGCATACCCCCTAATTTGGCGGACTTAATATGTACCGTTACATTAAACCACCAACCGAATCTATTCTCGTAACCTTTGGTCATATGGCACCGTTACTGCATAGACTCTATTTCTACCGAGAAATTAAGTACATGTTTCAGAATATCAACGTGTGTTGCTAGTCGTTACATTATACAATTTATTTATGCCCAATCACGTAAAGGGCGTGATTTGGACAGGAAATGCGCCATGCGGCCATGTTTTATAATAGGGGTGTAACAGTGGAAACAGGGTTGATAATAATATAAAACAGAAGGCATCTACACCACGTCTGTTGATACAATTGAGGCAAATAAAATTTGATATGTCACTTGTATTGAGTGAGTAAGATTTGACTGTTAGTTTAGAAAAAGATAGGGGTTATTCAAGAGGATGATAAGAGGGTGCCATCTTGAAGTAGGGACTCGACATTTAAAAAATTCCCCCTGCTCAAGTTGATTTACCTTCCTCATTTCACGTGCGTGTAGACCAATTACACAACACACGGCATATTAAGCACGTGTAACTTTCTTCAATTAAAAATAAACCAAGAAAACTCAAGAAAAAACTGTCCCTGTTCGAACTTGTCTTTATCTTTGTAGCAGATTTAGAAACAAGTCTTTTTACACCTGAATAAACCCAGGGTCTCTAAGTTTTCCCGCAATTTCTTGACTCGACGTCAAACGTTACGTAATGATGGGAGATCGTGGAATCAAGGCGCGTGTTCTATCAGATAGAAGCAGATGTAATTTAAAAGCTTCCAGAAAGTCTTTTAAAGTTAATAACACACTGCCTGAAAGGAGTTTCAATATTGCTTTTTACTTGTTTGGTGGGAAAATGAAATAATTTCTCAATGGTATTGTGCCAACTGTTTACTTGGTATTGTCGTAGGTTCATTGTGAATCGTTTAAAATATCAAATTTTTTGTCAAAATAGTCAATAAACTGACGTGAAGTACCAATTTAAGGGGAGGGCATAAACACTACAAATTAAACAGGGGATATAGAGAGACGATGACAAAATCATACAGAGTTAAATACTATGTGTCAACGCCCTCTGAAAAGGCTAAAAGCTGAAAATAAACTAGATTCTAGACTGATAAAAATCACAAAAATATCAAATATTAAATTAAAAGAATACGCAGACGGTTTTGACAGACGATGGAATGGAAGGCGGGAAACCACACGATGTGAGCAGAAATGAAAAGAAACGTTTCTCTCACCTGAAATTGAAGTTTAATTGAGCTGTTCAGAAGGTGAGGGCATGGGAATTTTACCTTATTTCAAATCTTAGGTCTATCAAATTTTACTTAACCACCAAAACAAAGCCTAAACACACAAACTTCCCACATCATACGTCAGAATGATAAAATATTGCCACTCGACGATTCAGGTTGTGGGTTAGTCGTTTGTTTTTTAAAAGAGTAACATAGTGCCAGAAATCCACCTTAATATAAGACAGAATACCAACTTTTGAAAATTACCTTAAATGACACGTGTCGTTGCTATTGACAACAAATAAGAAACGTGTTCCAGCTGACGTCAGTATGGAGGGGAAATTAGGCAAGGATAAAAACGTCGAAATGAGTTTTATTTTCTCATCAAAAGTCTATTTCACGTAATTACACCATTTTAAATGATTCTTAGCGCATTTGAAGATTTACTGATAGGATTTTAGTAATAAAACAGGTGTGAATTATCAAAGAATCGGGAAAAGAACGTCTTTAATGAGGCTTGAAATGCAAACGACGTATACCTCATCACCGCCAACGCTCGTGTCCTCTCGAATGATACCTCGAAACTTTTCAAATGTCTCTTCTTAATTGGAAATTTATTTAAGTTATGTAACAACGCTTAAAACAAAACCGCATTATTGTACGTGGTATGCCATCTAGCAGTTTTCTGTGGTAGGCATTTGACCCACTTCCCCAAGTTCGCCATACTAATTCAGTGAAAACTGTCAAAGTAATCCTGATTCCAACATCGACACATAGGCCTATATTTGGTACTCCCCGAATCCGGCTGTACGAATGTGTAATGTGTGACCCATAGTAGTATCTATATCTGAAAACGCAATAATGGCACAACTCACCATAGCCGTAGGGGCCCACAACTCAACAAGCAGATCGACTTATTGTCCTAATTTTAATGATATTTTGCCCGATTTTGTGGACTTTTTGTCCGATAACATAATATTTGGGACGGGGGTGGAGGTTGGGTGGCAACTGCCCTGCCCCCCTGTCTCCTACGGCTATGCAACTCACACCATTCTGTGTTTGTCCATTGGATTGGTTGTATCGATGAACCGGTGTATTAATGATACAGATTCAAGATGGAGCTCTTGCTTGAATTCCATACACCTTGTTAAACTGCCCCTTTGCATTTCTTGAGAATGATCAAAAGACAGTGCATCAGTGGCGGATTAAGAAATCTTTGGGCCGTAGGCAAAAAACGGTAGAGGGCCAATTTGGTTTTGATTTTATTGATAGATTGGGTTGGGGTTGCTGTTTTTAAAATTGTTGTTTCTGGGCAACAACGCAATTGCCGCTTTCCTCTTGCGAAAGGTTTTTCTTCAAAGAAAATTAGGGTAAATTCCTTGCATCCAAGGCCTTTTTGTACAGCATACTCGTTGACAGAGGTTGTATCCTAAAAAAAAAATTGAAAATTAAAGTTAATTTACTCGCATCTCAGACCTTTCTGGACTTCTTTCTGAATAATCTTGAGTTACCGATGGATATTTTTTTTCACTGTGACAAGATTTTTCATGGTTCCAATTTCGATGGGCCGAAGGCAGCTGCCTACTTTGCCTAGAGGTTAAAGGGATTGTAAAGAGGTTTTTCAAACTTTGTATGTATATCTGGGACACTGATAGCATCAATTTGCGCCATTCCAATTTCCATTCCGACGTCTGTGGTAATAGTAGCTTCCGGTAGATCACTATTAGTGACGTCATAAAACGCGTTAGTTTTAGTGGAATTTCAAGAACCACAAACGTCAGAATGGAACTTGGAATAGCGCAAATTGATGCTAACAGTGTCCCCGATACACATACAAAGTTTAGAAAACCTCTTTACAATCCCTTTAATACAGATTTTACTACGTTGGTTTTGTGAATATAGATGGTAGTTTTTAGAACCTTCTGAATAACAACCAGAGAGTAAGGAAAACATATGGTCATGGTCATTAGATTTTACTTGTTCTCGCATGCTTGATATTAATATCTGGATTTATCAATTCGTAAAGGGGAATCTAATAGACAGTCCAATGAGAGAACCAAAGATATATAGGCGACAAGGCCTGTTATATCATTACACTTTAGTATAGTTATCGAGAGTCTTTTTGATAATTGATATGTTCTGATGTGGTAATATTTCCTGCTATCAATGTAGGTTGGTTCAAATACCTATTTTTGTTCGGTTTCATTTGTTGACCATGATAAAGCCTACATACTGACACTGGTGAAGGTTACAGCGTTACAATTAGACAGTGGCAGAGACCTTTACAGATATATTTGTAAACAACCTTCAATTCTAGGCTAATATTTTCGACTTTCGAACGATGATAATTATGGATACACAGAAATTGGATGAAAGTATAATAATATAAATCTTGCCAGTACCATCAGGTGTTTCAAAAAGAGTAAGAATGATCTGTTTCGCGCGCGACACGTAGAGTGAACGTTCCCTTTTAGCCTACTGACGTAATATCATTGAGCAGATGTGATGGGTGTGGCGCCGGGTAGGGCATTCTTGCTCTCCTAGACACCTGATATCACTTTTCATTATGAAATATTTAATCATTAATTGATAATTTAAGTTTATTAGTTGCTACCAATGTATTGCTTATATGTTTACATGTATTTCAAGATATGTTTTGTGGTTGGGGTCGTTCGTGCTTAAATTTTATAATTCTAAAATTTCGAACCTCCTAAATTAGCTCAGTCGGAATTAAAGGGATTGTAAAGAGGATTTCTGTATGTGTATCGGAAATTGGAATGGCGCAAATTGATGCTATCAGTGTACACGATACACATACAAAGTTTAGAAAACCTCTTTACAATCCCTGTAAAGTTTGCCATTATCATGAAAAATGTATAAAGGATTGGTTTCTGTAAGTAACTTGAAATGAGAAATAGTCTCTAAGAGTAACTTGAGGTAAGTATTGGACCCTGAATGTAACTTGAGGTAAGGATCGGTCTCTGAGAGTAACGTGAGGTAAGGATTGGTCTCTGAGAGTAACTTGAGGTAAGGATTGGTCTCTGAGAGTAACTTGAGATAAGGGTTGGTCTCTGAGAGTAACTTGAGATAAAGATTGATCTCTGAGAGTAACTTGAGATAAAGATTGATCTCTGAGAGTAACTTGAGATAAAGATTGGTCTCTGAGAGTAACTTGAGATAAGGATCGGTCTCTGAGAGTAACTTGAGGTAAGGATTGGTCTCTAGGAGTAACTTGAGGTAAGGATTGGTCTATAAGAGTAACTTGAGATAAAGATTGGTGTCTGAGAGTAACTTGAGGTAAAGATTGGTCTCTGAGAGTAACATGATGTAAGGATTGGTCTCTGGGAGTAACTTGAGATAAAGATTGGTGTCTGAGAGTAACTTGAGGTAAAGATTGGTCTCTGAGAGTAACTTGAGGTAAGGATTGGTCTCTTATAGTAACTTGAGGTAAGGATTGGTCTCTGGAAGTAACTTGAGGTAATGATTGGTCTCTGAGAGTAACTTGAGAAAAAGATTGGTCTCTTGAGAGTAACTTGAGGTAATGATTGGTATCTAGGATTAACTTGAGTTAAGGGTTGGTATCTAGGATTAACTTGAGATGATAATTTGTCTCTGGAATTATGTACAGACATGCTTTTAGAAATTGCAAAAAATTGTCTGGATCTAATCACCTAAAGAGTGGTAGGCGAGAGCGTTATGTATAGATTGACTACACTACAGATCTACCTCAAGAAGTTAGTTTTGTATACATGTATGTCATATTTGATTAATCAATAAGCGAAACTTGTGTTTGTATGGTCAAACGTATACATGTAACATGTTATTTTATGTTTTGTTGTTTGTATACATATTCAATATATCCATTGTGTATATATATCATAAACATAGCACAGTCTAATTAAAATCAGACCCCAATTTCGTTCGTTCGTTTTTTTTAAATCCGGTTTTTAACCAGTACATTAGGGTCTGAGAACCAGGCGCGGCAACAACCGTTCACGTTAACTTTGACCTTACCTAGATAAACATGACCTGATAAACTAGTCTACAGCACTTAGGAATCCTAGAATGCACCTATTGTTCGCGAACAAAATCCCAGCGCGGGAGAGGGCAAAGATCTGATTGGTTAAAACAAAGGTCATTAAGGTTAGGTCAAAGTAAACGTGAACGGCTGTTGCCGCGCCTGGTTCTCAGACCCTAATGTAGTGGTTAAAAAACCGGATTTAAAAAAAAAAACCGAACGAACGAAATTAGGGTCTGATTTTAATTAGACTGAAACATAGCAATGTAGGAAACTACATTTGTATTGTATATAATATGACTCTAAGATATATGGATATACTATTATAATATACATGCACTATAAAGTATATAAAGTAAGTAATAAATGCAGAAGTAGTATATCCATATATCTAAGTGTTTTTGATGTAATCTTCCTACTTCTATATGTCTTATTAACAATGTTGTATATATGCTGTATATATTTTTCTGCATAAAATTCAAACATAAATATGTGTTACTCTTGTTTTCTTGTTCATGACATCAACGCCCGAAATTCATGATTAACTCATTAAGTGATAACAGTCGTACCTTCGTTTTGTTATTCTACCTTATGGTGTTTCCTCCAACTGTTGCAGCAATTGAAACAACCTTACGTCTAAACAATTACATCCAAGTTTATAGAAACTGGACTCTTGTGTTACTATACACAATACTGTTCTGAAAACTTTCCATTGAAATACGATGATTTAATTTCACGCACAGATTAGCTGTAACATCGTGGTCGACACGGTCATTTATTCTAAATGGGTTTCAAATTGTAGGGTCGAGAAAGGATCTTTGTAGAAACCTTCGTGGTGTAGAGGTGACGGTACTCTATAATTAGGGCTAGGGAAACCCTTTATGTAAAAAGACAACTAGCTTGACTTAATCATGGACAATGAATTCCTCAATCAAAGGGTAACATTTGAAATCAAAATAATTGGTAGGTCTGTGTTTTTCATCAAGACAATTTTTGTTATTCGCCTGTACCTAATTCAATTCTTCTTAAAGCTATCATGCTCTTACTTAGCTAAAAATAATTATCTAAAAAAAATTAAGACTGTCCGTCCGCCATATTTAATATAATCAGTCGCCATATTTGTTAAAGAAATATGGCCGCTACCCACCCAGTATAAAACACAGGTAAGACACGCCCATCAATCAGTTGGTTGTCAGATCTCGGCAGGTCAAGATCAAATCTCACAGTGAAACCAACCAACCTTGACTTTGACGTAAACAAACAATAATGGATATTGAGGTTAGATCAAATTTCACGATCGTAATGAAATCGGGATTATTTTCAAATACATTATTATACATGATCATGCATGTATATTTATAAACCATATCCGTGCTCGTGAAATATTGTCTATTACTGTTCATAACAAATTGTGACTGTACTAGATTTTTATTTACAAAACAAATAATATAATATATAATATAATCACACATTAGGTACTTGGTATTTGGAAAATGATAAATAAATAATTATTCTATTGGGTAACATTCAGATTTTTCAGATCAAACTTTTCTTACAGATTATTTCATTGTTGCAGATAAAATGCTGCACATGTGTAAACAAAGGAATGTGTATTTGAATCAACTTTTACTCCACATTCTTTACAAAATGAGTTCTTTATTAGGTCGTAAAGTTTTCCCTCCAATACTATAAACCGTCTCTGTTTTAGTATATCTCTCTCTTGGTGAAATTTGTCTTGATCTCCGAAATTTTACAATAATCTTTTGATATAATCATAGAATTAGAAACTATTATACTTCTATGATATAACAGAATAACAAAATTGTACAAATGCAAAAAATATGATAAATGTATTATATTTTATGTCATAGTTTGTTTATAATAATAACAATAACTGTGCAGAATAAAACAATCTTTTCTTACATCATTATCATCATTATAACACTAGAGTAATCATTGTCATCACACAGAACATCATCAATATTTTTGAATGTTCTGGTCGATCGTACGGGTGTGTAGATTTGACACCGTACTGCTCGGAAAAAATACTGTCCATAATCTACTTCTTGTTCCTAGAAAAAAAACTGAAAAATTTAGTTACAATTTATATCACAAACGTATAGAGTGTAAGTTATTTTAAAATTTCCCTAATAATAACTTTGTGACAAATGAGACTTACTTCCCTTATTCACCAAGCAGACTAAACAGAGATATATCAATGTAACTAACTAGTTTACATTATAATTGTATGCTATTATCATAATTATATTTCTAAAATATTGGAAATATTTATCCTATGCATCAATATCAATCAGAATCTGTACTACATATGACAAATGAAAACATTGAAATGACTCTTTTCATAAGCCTCAAAGATTATCATTTGTATATACATAAAGAAATAATCGTGGTACAAAACACAGGTAAGTCTGTTTTCTTATCAGAAGTACACGTCTGCAGCTGCATTGTGCATAAAATATGATACATTAGTAAGTATTATGCAAATTGAGAAACGTGTTTTGTATTTTCTTACCCGAGTCTCCATTTTTATTGTTTTGAAAGGCGAGGTTGACTAGTTTCAAGCTAAGTTGGTTTCACTGTGAGTGTCGTTCATCGATGTTGATAGTTTGAAGTTCGCATATCAACTGAACGATGGACGTGGCTTACCTGGGTTTTATAGTGGGTTAGTGGCGGCCATATTTCTTCAGCAAATATGGCGGCTGCTAGTTGTAAGTATGGCGGACCAATGGACTTATTTTTTTTTAAAAAATAATTATTTTTAGCTAAGTTAGAGCATGATAGCTTTAAGCTTTTTCTTCCGATTTCAATTATTTAACGTTCTTCCAATTCCATTGATGTTAGGATGAAAATTGCAAAGAGATGTTTTTAAAGGGATTGTAAATAAGTTGTACAGTTTATATATGATACTTCGATTTGCAACATTTCAAATTTCAGTTACAGGTATGATGGTCTAAGCCTTATTTAATAACAGTTATTGCGTTTCAGGAATCACAGACATTTGACAGATATTTTGCATAATGCAAAGCTTTTTTTTTTATCTTGTAAAGAATCATTTAGCAAAAAAAAAAAAAAAAAATACAATTGCAATACAAATTTATTGAATACTAAGAATTTAAAAATATAATCAAAAAATATCCCATCATACAGTACTAAGTAACACACACAGAAATAGTAATGATAACTAAAAGAGCCGTAGGAACCGTGCCATGAAGCAAAGATTGACAACCTCATTTTTATCGTCTGTAAGTTCCAAAAAAAGTGTTGTCCAGAATGGCCTCAGATGCAAGGAAACAAATCCTAATTTATAAAAATTTATCGGAATCGTTGTCAACAAGGATATCAACTTTAATTTTCAGAATTACATATTGTTGGATGCCACTTCTTGTGCTATATATCATTAGAAAGAATAGACTGAGCATATTATTAACCCTGAGCAAGAATTTGTCTCGTATTGCCATTTTCAAATGACTATAGATCCGGAAGTTAAAAGAGCATAGTAAATATAAAGCAATCATTGGACAGATCTCATCAAGGGCAATAATTTTTGTGCCGGTCACAAGGTCAATTTTAACTACTTCTGAAATTGTTTAGCCGGAAATGACAAAAATTCATAATCGAAATTAAAAAATCGGCTTCCCATGTTTTGTTAGCACTCGATCAAAGATTCTTAAGTCACCACATTTATTCAAATTGGATAATATCAAGTTTCTGAATTTCGATTTAAAGAAAAATTGGTCATTTCAAGATGGCGACGGATCTAAAACATTGGGGTCAAATTTTATAAACATATATATATGTTAATGCGTGCGTCAGAAACATACTGCAAAAATAATTTTTGAATATTTTTTCAAATTCCGGTAGTTAAAAGCTTATGAGCAAATAACTTCAAAACCGAAAGTAATAGTGAAAAATTGAAAATAGATTTTTGTTTGTCGCCAAAATGTCTATCTATTTGTATGTTTTCAGATCGATTGAAATAAAATATGAAAAAAACACGTACAGTTACAGATTTTAAAACCCGAAATAATGATTCAATTATATTGTGTAATACACTGTTGGAAAGAGTAGACCAAGCATAGTGAGACATCTGAAATGATTATGCCATTGGATAGATCTCGTCAACTTTTGTGCAGGTCACAAAATCACTCAAAGTCAAGGTCTATTTTTGAACATTTTTTGGAAAAAATTTGGATTTTTCTTAAGGACTCTTAATCGATAATTTGGTTCTACTCACCTACCAATTTTCATGCAAATCGAATAAAAATTAAAGAACTTTGAATTTTGATAGAAATCCGGTATACACAATAATTATTGGAAAGGTTTTCGAACTTAAACTTTCTGAAAGCGCAGTCTGATCAAAAAAAAATCACGAAAATTAAAATCAAAATATTAATCAATTTATATAAGTTTGAATAAAACTATCTAAACAATAAATGGAAACAATACAGTTTCGAATACTGTAAAAATAAAAATATCTAAAAAATTAATGGAAGCAATATATAAATACATGTAACACAATCTTATGGATACTTCTGAAAAGTTTATTACTTCAACGTTTCAATGTAAGCCTAGTTTCAGGATCAAAATGTATAGAATGTATAAAAAAAATCTAAGTTTCTCTGATAGATCCATAGGCGTATGAGCTGGGGGTGCAGGGGAGAAATTGCCCCCCATCCCCCCAAGTAATTTTCATGAAGGAAATTTAAAAAAATAAAATTGTTCGGAAATGATGTGATCAGGCAGATGGCGAGAAGTTTTTGGAATTAGGGGTTGGGTGGGGGTCGTCTTGTCGGGCAAATATATTTCATTGTCGGCGAACTAGCATTAGTTGTCCGTCAGATTGGTTTTGCCCCCCCCCCCCCCCCCGCCGCTCAACTACGCCCGTACCCCTATGGATAGTTCCGAGTTCATTCATATCATATCTCCTCCTCTTCAGCTGTACAATTTCCGCTCCATGTTTTTCTGATATTTCTGTGACACTCCTCTTACGGTTTTCCACTTTATCATCAATGTTCTTTTTTTCTTGCCTTTGTTTTCCAATATCATCTCTAATTTCCTTAGCGCTCTCCTTGATCTTCCTGTCCTGTTTACCAAAGCTCTCGACAATTTTCAGGTTCTGTTTAATAAAGCCCTCCACAATCTTCCTGTCCTGTTTACCAAAGCTCTCGACAATTTTCATGTCCTGTTTACCAAAGTCCTCCGCAATCTTCCTGTGTTGTTTACCAAAGCTCTCCTCGATTTTCTTCTCCTGTTTTCCAAAGCATTCGACATTTTTCATATCCTGTTCACCAATATCATCTCTAATTTCCTGAGCGCTCTCCTTGATCTTCCTGTCCTGTTTACCAAAGCTCTCGAGAATTTTCAGGTTCTGTTTAATAAAGCCCTCCACAATCTTCCTGTCCTGTTTACCAAAGCTCTCGACAATTTTCATGTCCTGTTTACCAAAGTCCTCCGCAATCTTCCTGTGTTGTTTACCAAAGCTCTCCTCGATTTTCTTCTCCTGTTTTCCAAAGCATTCGACATTTTTCATATCCTGTTCACCAATATCATCTCTAATTTCCTGAGCGCTCTCCTTGATCTTCCTGTCCTGTTTACCAAAGCTCTCGAGAATTTTCAGGTTCTGTTTAATAAAGCCCTCCACAATCTCCCTGTCCTGTTCACCAAAACTCTCTTTCATTTTATTGTTGTGTTTATCAAATTTATCGCCCATTTTCGTGCTCAGGTCATCGATCTTGTTATTCAGCAGATTCTGTAAATATATATATAAAAAAATGTAAATACATGCGTCCTTGAAACGAAAAAATAATCATTCAACTTGAGTGTTATATACTACTCCGAAAATCATAGAAAACAGTCCATTCACCAACGAAATCAATAAGTATCATCCATGCCTACACAGACCAAAAATAAAAAGAATTTGTGCAAACCGATGAACGTCTGATGACTATATACATCGCGTGGGCGTCAGAATTTGGGATACACATTTTTACTTCGCCCTATCGAAATGTGGAGCGTATAATGACGCCACCCATGTCCTTCGGTCCTAAACACTTTCTCATAAACACTCTGGAATGCACAATAATTATTCAACGATTTTGACAAAATTTGTTTATAACCAAGAAAGGATGAACCCTAATGAATCAGCAAAAGTGAAAGATATTTGATATGAGTTATTGCCCTTGTTCTCCGAAACTCGTTCATCAATTTAAAGCTTGTAAACAGTCTAGAAGGCACAATTCTTCACCGTTTGTGACGAAACTTTATTGTTTATGACGACCAAAAGATGAACCCTATTGTATATCGGCGAAATTGAAAATAATTGTAGGGGAATATTCCGCTTTTTCGATTTGGGCCTTCGTACTAGTTAAGAATCTCTTGTGACAGACCACGTACATAAAATATCGGGTGTCTAAAAAAATGTCTTCAAGTTTGACGGGAAGTATCTCAGCTGCAGATGAACCTATCTCTTTCAAAATTCTCATAGAAGTAGGACAATTTGAAGTAAATCTGTGAGAATTTTAAAAGAGATCAGTTCGCCAACAGCTGATATTATTACCGTCAAATTTGAGGACGTTATTATTGGGACACCCGATATACAGTACATGTATATACAGTACAGTGAAACTCCTGAAAATCGGCCATGCACAGGGACCAATTCATTTGGCCGGTCTTCAGGAGTGGCCGATTTACCGTAACTTTTAACATTAAAAACATTTGTCAGGATGTAATGTCAAATACACCATAATTAAAGTCAATGAATCAGTGGAAAAGGTAAAGGAATAACTTTTACTCGGGCAATCGTAAACTTTCATTCAATATGTCAAATTTACAAAATCGTTAGGCTTGCTTTTTTTCTCAAATTGATTCATGATTCATATGAATCTGTTTAAATTTCTTCTTAAATGCAAATACTCGTATCACACACTTTCAATTGTTAAAGAAATTCCATGAGCAGATACAAACGATGAATCGTGACAACAATTGGAACCGCACATAAATATGACATTGTCGAAGGCGTTTGACAAACACATTAAATAATATCAAACTTTGATCCTAGTAATAGTGTCTTATACATTTGTATCTTATTTTGTTGTATCTGATTAGTAATTATTGTGATATTCATTGTATAATATCAATATTTATTTAAAAGCTTGACTTACTTGTATCAACTACGTCTCTCAAAACTTTGTGATTTAAGGTTTATACAAGTAAGTAAAGTTTATATACAAATTATTTCAATGGACATAAATAACCAATCCTTAAAATGCTTTATATTAATATTTTAAGAATAGAATCTATTTTAAGTACTTAGCTAGGACATTGTTTAATAATTCTATTCTAAGTAAACAATTTGAATATTTTAACATAGTTTCACAGAATTCATTATACGTTGTACATTATTCATTACATTCAATTCACGGGGAACCTAAAGGGATTGTAAAGTGATTTTCTAAACATTGTATGTTCAGCATTTTCGAGGGTCGATTTGAGCCTTGAAAATATGTAAACAGCCTTCAGAAGTACTGCACAAAAATCCCATAATCCCTTCAATTATACCATTACCTTTACAGTTATCTTTCATTTTCTGTATATGTGTTTTATAAGGCATAGTCTTATTAAACGAGTCGTATTTTTGACTTCAAACGCTGATATTTGTGGATACACTGGGATTTAGAGGTTTACATTTTGAAGGAGAGTTGTGAACATTATTATGGGTTAGAATAGCCAAACAAATCTAGGTTCTGAGACAAAAAATTAATTTGTCCTTGTCAGATCCGGAAAATATGAAAGTCATCGAAGAAAAATTGTACAAGTAGTGCCTCGAACAAAATAGCATGTCAAATATGGAAGCCAGAACAGCCCAATATTAAGACTTCTTAATCCTTAATCCTTAGTTCTAACTGCTTAATTCCTATTCCTTCATTTGTAGGTCATTTTCAACATTTGTTTCACAAAATCAATATTTGTTCACAAAAATCATCATTTGTTCATCATAGCTAACTAAGTTATAATTTGTTTTAAATATTTTCTACTTCTATCAAATATTTAATAATTTTTGCTTAAGTCCTTCTACAATATTTATAAACTTAAACACAAGTTCCACTTTACATTTCTCCAATAACAAATCATCAGAAACAAATCTTGCCCAACAAATCTTCCGAAACATTTCATCAAATACATTTCTTGAATACAAAAAGCGCCACCTGTCTTCAAAATAGTGTGCATTGAACTTATGACGACCAGCGGCGCTGATGGTTGTCAGCCGGATTCAAGCTAGCAGACATTATATATCAGCCACAAACGGCGGACACTTCATGGAAATTTACAGGGATTTCCTCCAGAGGGAATGGTGTCCGTGAACGTAAATTTTCAAGAAAAATACTATAATGCTAACGTAAATTAGAAAACAAAGTGGAATTCCGTTTTTTTTACCGAAATAATGCAAATGTTCACCACATCAACCACCAATATCAAACATTTTCCATCCTGATAAACAATTTCTGTTCGACGAGTCTCATATTTTAAGGGTCTGACGAAGACATGTTGAAAGTAAATCTAAGAGAATTTTGAAAGAGCAATCCAGCAACGGTAGATAATGCCAATGTCTAACGTTGCTGAAGGAACATGAAGGACATCCGATATATACGAATTGGCTAACGCTGTCTCGACCATCTCCTCTTCAGACACTTTTTCTTCAAATTACCCCTATGAAACATAATTCCTAGCTACATATAAATATATGACTCGCTTCATTAACATTTTCCTTTCACACTAGACATGTTTCATGCGTGCGCGGCCATTTCACACCCAGACAATTCCCACCCGACCAAATCGTATCAGGACATTTCGCACCAGGATGATTTGCATCATGAATTTAGTGATGATGCGATGATTGATATCGCGTTCGTTTTGGAGTTTACATATTTACCTCTTTATCAAGCTGTTGGTGTTGCGTATACGCTTGCGAGACTTGCCGCAAGCCTATGTTATACATTTGAAAGTGAAAGTTTAGCACGACTTTAGTAAAGCATGGTGCATACCCAAAGTTCGACATTAGACTAGTTTAGGTTAAATACGAGCGCTGCATATGGCCCTAAGACTGTAAAACTAAGACCCTCAGGACGATAAAACCATGACCCAACTTGAAAACTAAGACCCATAGGACTAGAAAACTAAAACCCAATTTGAAAACTAAGATCCACAGGGCTATAAAACTAAGACCCAACTGGAAAACTAAGACCCATAGGACGATAAAACCGAGACCAACTCGAAAACTAGGACCCCCTGCTAACCAACAGCACAGTAACATCCAATTGAACCAATTCAACTAAAAATAAAACTACCTAGTTAGCAATAGCAGTGTAATCTTGTCGAAGATTATTGATATAAATGTCTTGAGGAATGTTGCTAAATTGCCAGTGCCAGTGAAACAAAGTGATCTGTTGAAATGACACTAGTGGTATATGCAAGATTGAATAACATGTCAATCTGCCTGACAGGGATTATTGTCAGTATCAGCCTATTAATTAAGGAATTAGGGGCAGCGTCTATCTTAAAAAAATACCTCAAACTAGGAATTTCATTGCAACAGAGTTATGATCGACACGTCTTAACTGAATTAAGAATGATACAATCTTTAAGTAATTACGACACAGCTGACAAGATGTCCGCTTATCTATATTATAAATCTCCCATTGTTCAATCTTATACAACATCTTTTTATTGTCGGGTACATGAAAAGTAATAGCATATGTGGAACAGTTAAAAGTCTTAACTGAACACAGGGGATGGTTTAAGATCTGTTATACACAGATTTCCTTAATTAGGAAACCACCTGGATGCATAAGTATAAGTATAGCTTTATAACATAGTATCAGGGAGTCGGTCTGAGGAGAAGAGTCATTCATTCATTGGCTTTGGAAGGGAACACGTTAAGCTGTAAGATGCCTGGGGTAGATTCTTAATTCAGTGTAGACGGTCGGATTAATTTATTCTTTGGCTTTGGAAGAGATAGTTAAGACTGTGACATTCTAGTTTCTAGGGTAGATTTTAGAGTTCAGTACATGCTATTGGGTCATTGATGAAAATAAAATGAAGCTTGTTATATATTTGAATCTGTCTTCAATCATTGTGTCTTTGGAATAAGGATAATCATATAGCAGTCAGTCAGCCTACCGCCCTATAGGAATACGACAACAACAACGCATCAAGAAGATAGCAACCAGCACTATTACATCATTAAGAAATTTTGACTCCCTGAAACGCAATTTCCTGATATTTCCAGGCGCATTGATTTGTATTAGGGCCACTTCAAGATAATTTTCATGTTCCTTTAGCAACGACTATTATTTCATTTCATTACATTAATCCGTTGCTATCATGATAAGACATTCTCGTCATTAATTTTCATTGGTCGAACGATTATTGTTCGACCAGTTATATTCCTTGTAACAAACTATTACGGGAAAATTTTCGAATAACCAGACGCCAGATTTCTTGTAGCAAATTTACGGATTAAAGCTTCCTTCAATCTTAAATAATTTTTTAAAGTGTTGAGGTTGCGTGAATTTTCGTCTAGTCGAACTTGCTTTGCAAGTCATTCTGACCTACACTCAAAATGTAACGAGATAGCTTATTGGATAAATAAAACGTGACAAAGTGTTTTTAAAACGAGGTTATTAATTCTTAATGACGAGAAAACCCCGTCAATCCAGCAACGGTAGATAATGCCAATGTCTAACGTTGCTGGAGGAACAAGGATAATTTTGAGCATAGGACACCTAGAAACGCACATTCCTGACATTTCACACTAAACTAAAGGTTAAAGATTATTTGTTTTTTTTTTATTATTATTTATTTATTCAATTATTCAGTTACTCTAAGGCAATATGCCAACAGTATTAAAGTACAATGATTTTTATCATATACAATTCAAAACAAAATAATATTTATTAATTAAAGTAACTCAAAATAAATATAAATAATTATCGTGCTGGTTTAATAATAAAAATACATACTAGATAAATAAATAAGGGTGAATATAGATAAATATATATACAGAACCAATAAAGTATCAGAAACATCTATGCCTATAGGATTTCCGTTCTTATTTCCATGGCTTTGCATACAAAAAATGGACAGAAAACTATATTTGCGTCTTGGCTCATAAACATTCTGACAACGTTTTCCTCTGTAGGGTATTTTATTTAGCCATATGGGCAAGACATTTGTTCTGAGATCTTGAAGTATAAGACAGAATGCTATAATTTGTTTTTAAATCGGACGCCCAGAAACAGGTTTCCTTACATTTCCCAACACATTTAAGTTTCACGATTATTTGTAGGGTCTGAGAGATCTGGCGTTGAAAATTTTTGATTTCCTGACATTTCAAGATGAATTTAAAGCGATACCACCCTTTAAAATTAACAAAAAATTCAATTTTTCAAACTTGGTCAATAAGAGTATATTTTCATCAATGGTGTCCAAAGGATACAAACAGAATCAAATAAACCCATAAAACTAGGTAATTTTCCATACAATTACAGGTCATTATTGAAATGCTTAAAATTAATTGTAAGCTTTTTCAATAATTATATATAAGATAGTGTTCTGGAATTGTTCAGGTTATATAGGTTATGAAATTCGATATGCGAAATGTTTGATCGTAAGCCAAATATGATATTGCCTATGGAAAAACCTAGAAGAGAAATTATTCAATTATGTTATGTCAAACTGTAATATATATGTAAGAGATGAGACAACAAAATACAATTGCAAGAGACAGGACAACTAAGTAAGAACTTCATCTTGATATCTACTGCATCTCTAAAAACAGTACATGTAATTGTTAATAACAAACAGTAATCGTTGATAACAAACAGTAATCGTTGGTAACAAACAGTAACCGTTGGTAGCAAACAGTAATCGTTGGTAACAAACAGTAATCGTTGGTAACAAACAGTAATCAATGGTAACAAACAGTAATCCTTGGTAACAAACAGTAATCATTGCATAAAACAGTAATCGTTGGTAACAAACAGTAATCGTTTGTAAAAAACAGTAATCGTTGGTAACAAACAGTAATCATTGTATAAAACAGTAATCGTTGGTAACAAACAGTAATCGTTGGTAAAAACAGTAATCGTTGGTAACAAACAGTAATCAATGGTAACAAACAGTAATCAATGGTAAAAAACCGTAATCGTTGGTAACAAACAGTAATCAATGGTAACAAACAGTAATCAATGGTAACAAACAGTAATCGTTGGTAACAAACAGTAATCATTGTATAAAACAGTAATCGTTGGTAACAAACAGTAATCGTTGGTAACAAACAGTAATCGTTGGTAACAAACAGTAATCAATGGTAACAAACAGTAATCGTTGGTAACAAACAGTAATCGTTTGTATAAAACAGTAATCGTTGGTAACAAACAGTGATCGTTGGTAACAAACAGTAATCAATGGTAACAAACAGTAATCAATGGTAACAAACAGTAATCGTTGGTAACAAACAGTAATCATTGTATAAAACAGTAATCGTTGGTAACAAACAGTAATCGTTGGTAACAAACAGTAATCGTTGGTAACAAACAGTAATCAATGGTAACAAACA
Organism: Lottia scabra; assembly: GCA_029955415.1. Taxonomy (NCBI): domain Eukaryota; kingdom Metazoa; phylum Mollusca; class Gastropoda; family Lottiidae; genus Lottia; species Lottia scabra. The sequence continues at coordinate 12,425,941 of JARJEI010000009.1, forward strand.
GTAATCAATGGTAAAAAACCGTAATCGTTGGCGGAATGAATATTTCCCTCACAAATATTAAATCCAGCAACGAATTTCATAAATTTTATATGACATAAACACTCGTTATGGGGTACAATATTTAAATATGAAATATGTAAAAAAGTACAAAACTTAAAAACTATGTAAGGATTATAATGAACACTAGTGAAGATTATTTCCTATCAGATTAAATGTTAAAACTAAGGGTTTTGACTTAAAAATTACAAAAATGTTAGAATTTGTTGAAAGAATGTATAGAAGTATAAAATTTAAAATAAAATGTTAGTTATACCATTTAATGGAAAGTATACTGAATATAGTTTCACTAAGGCTATGGTTGGATAATAAACCCAAGAAATGGACAATTTTAAAAACATTGAAATTTATGAATTGAAAAGTGTACTTTAGATGAGGTTGAAAATTAGAAATTAATCTATATTGCTATATATATATACCGATATATAAGAAAGAGATCAAGATATATGATGCATCCATTATTATCAACCTTTGTAAGTATAAACTACGACTATGCATTAATTTATATAGAAATAACATAAATAGAACATATAAGATGAATGTTCAGGCAGAGGTTAATTGAGTAATTGTGCGATCATATCATAACATATCATTGTTATGCCACTATAAGTATACCTTGTTGCCTTCCAGTTTCGGGGATAGGTCTATGTTCACATATTTCTATCAATCTCACCAGATCTTTACTTCCTGCTATAACCATATCTCTAATTCTCTCTTCTATATTCTTGTTTGGTTTACCAAAGCCCTTGTCAATTTTCTTGTCTTGTTTACCAACGCTCTTGTCAATTTTCTTGTCTTGTTTACCAACGCTCTTGTCAATTTTCTTGTCTTGTTTACCAACGCTCTCTTCAATTTTCTTGTCTTGTTTACCAATGCTCTCTTCAATTTTCTTGTCTTGTTTACCAATGCTCTCTTCAATTTTCTTGTCTTGTTTACCAACGCTTTCTTCAATTTTCTTGTACTGTTTACTAAAGCTCTCATCAATCTTCTTCTTCTGTTTAACAAAGCTCTCATCAATCTTCTTCTTCTGTTTAACAAAGCTCTCATCAATCTTCTTCTTCTGTTTACCAAAGCTCTCTTCAATTTCCTTGTCCTGTTTACCAAAGATCTCCTCGATTTTATTGTCTTGTTTACCAAAGATCTCCTCGATTTTCGTGTCTTGTCTACTAAAGCTCTCCTCGATTTCCCTGTCCTGTTTACCAAAGCTCTCTTCAATTTTCCTGTCTTGTTTACCAAAGATCTCTTCAATTTTCTTCTCCTGTTTACCAAAGCTCTCCTCGATTTTCTTCTCCTGTTTACCAACGCTCTCTTCAATTTTCTTGTTTTGTTTACCAAATTTCTCTTCAATTTTCTTGCTTTGTTTACCAAAGCTCTTATCAATTGATTCGCAAATTGACTTCTGGTCACCTGTGTCTTTCTTTGGATCTTGGAGTTCTTTGAACATCATGTTCAGTGTCGGTTGGTTTTCGCCACTTGCCATGTTGCATCAATCACGTAGTTAACAAGACAGCAGATTCTGTAAATATATATGAACAAATATTAAGAATTTAGATATGACATCAAATGAGAGGGATTAATTGGTGTTTTTTTATATTTACATATGAAGATATAGTAAATTGTTAAAATAATAATGTAATTAATACATTATTGATACTGAGCAATATGATTTAATTATCAAAACTCTATTCCTAAATGAATAAATTTTCTATTTAAATTAATCGAGATTTTTGTTTTACTCTACGGAAAAAATATTACTGGTAACACATGAAAAAATATCAAAATCATGTAACTTACATGTTATACCTGATACGTCTCGAAAGAGACCAGCTTAAAATTGATTTAAAATTTAAGACAAGTATATTATATAATATATAACATGTCATTGACTTCATTGTCATTGATTTCAATGGTTAAAAATAACTAATATTTGATACAATGTCAATCGAATACAATGTCAATTGAATACAATACCATAACAATTAGTTGAGTAATGAATACAATACGTAATTTGAATGTTGTTTACATTAATATTCTAACCATAGAATCTATTTTAAGTGCTTAACTCAGACCTTGCAAATTAAAAATAAAATTTAGCTTAATTGAATTCTATTCTTCCCAAATAACATTAACTTTGGATTTAATTCTATATTTTGTATGCACCACATAAAGTTAAATACTTTTAAAAATAGCGGTCAGTAAATGAAAGATTCTGAGAATGACATTTTCTCTTTTTACAAGAGTAAAACTATGGGTTAAAGTTTCCTGGAAAACACAAATATGTCACTGAAATATGCATAAAACAAGGGCAATACGTCAATATAAGATTCCATCCTAAAATAATTAATAGCAGTCACATATTTGTTGATGTTTCTGATTTTCAATAAGGTGTATCTCAAGGTCAATACCAACACTCACACCAAGTTTCATCAAAATCCATCAGAAACCAGCTCTCTATTGTTTCCACAACACATTTACAAAAACAATTGCAATAACAAATTAAATATATTAGGATTTGTCTGATTTTCAATAGGGTTCATCCTCACAACAAGTTTCATTAAATTCAATCAAGAAACCTGTCAACAACTTTGAGAGTGTAACATGCTGAAAAATTAACTTGTATTAAAGAACAAGGGCAATAACTCATAATTGTTATTTCAATGTTTCTGATTTTCAATAGGGGTTGTCCTAAGGTCAATACCAACACTCATACCAAGTTTCATATCAAAATCCACCAAGAAACCAGCTCTCTATCCTGTCAACAACTTTGAGAGTGTAACATGCTGAAAAATTAACTTGTATTAAAGAACAAGGGCAATAACTCATAAAATCTTTTTTCAATGTTTCTGATTTTCAAATTCTGGTTGTCCTAAGGCCAATACAAATACCCATATTAAGTTTCATCAAAATCCATCAAGAAACAAGCTCTCTATTGTGTCCACAACATATTTTCAAAAGCAAGGGCAATAACCCATGAAATATTTTTCGATTTGTCTTATTTTAATCCGAACGACTAGACGCATTTTCCACGACAAGGGGCAAGGAAAATCACTTAAGGTAATGACGTCATAGAGATTGTTTCAAATGTTGGAAACTATTTAGCTGTCCGTAGCTATCCTCCCTGAAAAAAACTCACTGAGCCATCCGTTACGTCATTATATATATAGTCTCGAACGATGATGAAGGTTCAGCCGAATGTTACAGCTTCTGTCACTAATACGACATCCGCAGAAAATGCCATCAGCAGTGTGATTAACAAAATATGCCATCATTTAGAATTTTGAAGAAATGTACCAGCTTACTTTGTAAGCAAGGAAGAAGTCGTTTTTGCTGCTTCTCAATGAGGAAATAAATCATTCTGATCCATCAGAAATCAGAAGATCCATTATATTGTAGGCTTATGGCTTCGTATATCAATAGCCAGCCATTACATGTTCACACAATTATAGCCGTAGGAGACAGGGGGGCAGGAGGGGCCCCCCTAAATATTATGTTTTCGGGCAAAAAATTCAAGAAATCGGGCAAAATATCATTAAATTCGGGCAAATAGTCTGTCTGCCCCCCTGTTCAGTCGTGGGCCCCTACGGCTATGCACTCAATTACCAAAAGTAGCCTGGAAGTTGTCCGTGACATGTCGACCTTTTTCATGTCTCCGATATTTTACAGTTTTTAATCGCAGTAGTGTCAGCTTCTATTAGTGATGGGCATAGTTTTATTTGTATCGATTTTCCCCCGAGACCCTTGATCTTTTGGTTGAACATGCATTTTTGATTGGCGACTTAAGATCGGAAATAGATAATGGTGTGGTGTGATATAGTTCATTGACCCGACGGATTATGACTTCCAACTTGGTGAATTGATCCAACTAAGATAAAGCGATTTGGTTTGGTGAATTGATCCAACTAAGATAAAGCGCATTGGCTTGTGGGCTAAGAGGAATGTGACAAGCCCATATATTATAGTTCCAAATATTTCAAGTTGAAGTTGATATAGTGTCAGACGCTACCAAGGTATATTGTTAGCATCACTGCCGTGAAACTATTATGTGGGGCATCAAACTGCAACAATCTAAATAATGTGCCCCCTCCTCTACCCTTGGTCAATAATTGGAAGCCTTTTTCTGGTGGAATTACATGCAAATCCAGATTCCATTTCGAATACAAAAAGCAATCTCGATTGAAACTAACGCCACTATTAGGACCGATACACTTTAGCAACCCATTGGAAATTTAATTTACCATTCTAATTCCTACAAAATTCCGTAAATAATTGTTTTTATTGTTAGACATAATGGTAAATACACAAAATGATAATTCCAAAATCAATCAAACTTAGCATATAAAACTCAATTTCTCAAATATTTGATACAAAAAAATGATCATTCAAAAATCGAAAATGATAAAAGCATGGAGGATCACTGTTTTTATTGTACATGAAATCCGTTAAAATTGAGTATAAAGATACATATTGGGGCGCTACAATCAGAGCGCTAGTGTAACTTTCACGGATACCGTTTGGGGGTGCTATAGCGGAAAAAAGGTTGACTTGCAAATTACTGTGACATAAGCTTAAATTGAACCTTGCTGTCTTTCAGTTTCTGGGACAGGTCTATGTTCAGAAATATCTCTCCATCTCTTTAGATCTTCAATTTCAGCTTCATGTTTTTCTGACATTTCTTTGAATATTGTGTTGTTGTTTTCGGCTCTAACATTAATGCTCTCGAATTCTTCATTTTGTTTCTCAATGGCCTCTTTTAAACTTTTTAATTGATCAGTTTGGTTGTCAATTTTAGTGTCCAGTTTACCATACATCTCGTCAATTTTCTTGTTCTGGTCATCAGATTTGTTGTTTTGATACTGTATTTTGTCATCCAACTTGTGATAACGTGAGTCCAATCTTTTCCCTTGATCATCGATCTTATCATTCAGTTTATCAAATCTTGACTCATACGTTTCCAGTTTTCTGTATATCATGTCCAGTGTTGGTTGGTTTTCGCCACTTGCCATGTTGCATCAATCAAGTTGTTTACAAGACAACAGATTCTGTAAATATATAAAAAGTTTTGTAGATACATGCGTCTTGAAACCAATAACATTTTATTCAATTTTAGTGCTTACATTTTCAGTCTTATTACTCTGAAATTCATAGATAACAGTCTATTCACCAAGGAAATTAATAAGTATCATCCTTGCCTACTCAGACCAAATAAAAAAAAGAAGAATTTGTGCAAACACAGTGGCACTTTTTACGGCACTTCCCGTCACGCATGCACAACTTTAAAAATTGACTATTTTTACGTCAGTGCCGTAAACAATAATATTTTTTTGTTCTATTTTTACAACTGAAGCAAAAGAAGACAGTGGAAATATGGAGCGTATAATGGCACCACCCATGTCCTTCGGTCCTCAACACTTTCTCATAAACACTCTGGAATGCACAATTATTCAATGATTTTGACAAAAAAAAATTATTACCAAGAAAGGATGAACCCTAATGAATCAGCAAAATTGAAAGATATGAACTATTGCCATGTTCTCTGAAACTCGTTCATCAATCGTAAGCTCGTAAACAGTCTAGAAGGCACTTAATTGTTCACCGTTTGTGACGAAACTTGCTGAAACTGTTTATTAGTAACCAACGATGATCCCTATATCGACAAAAATATTAGTTCGTTTTTTTTAGCTCATAAACTTTCCTGAAGGCATAATTCTTCACAAATTTTGACGAAAATTATTTTATATGAATCCCTGCGGCAATTACGGTTACATTTCCCTATCCCTGTCTATATCACTTTCATCCCGTTTTCCTTATGTTGGCCTGAAGCGTAATTACTCTACTGCCGGAAACATGGTGTAACTGTTCACTCTTAGAAGTATGATTGCGATTGCTTGAGGAGTTTGCTTTGGACCGTGGGTATAGACGTGCCCAAAATTCCCCGGCTTCCTGGTTTGATCCGTAGGAGACGTTGACAGACGCATCAGACCTGGATGAAGACATTAACAATGAGATGGAATCCACCAGAGCGCATCAGATAAGCAATAAACATGCATCACTGGTAGACCGAAGACCGAATCTCAGTGCACCTTTGAGTAGCTGCTTCATCGCCCATTGGCCTGTCACAGATGACGTGATATACCATGAAGAAACTTATTAAGCACATTACCACAAAAATGGATATGCAGGTAAACGGTTAAAATCACACGGTACAAAATGTTTTGGACAAACAGAGCCACCATGGACGCCGGGAACATGCTGAAACCCAGCATAAGTTTTATAATGTCGTGAAGTGTTTGCATCAGAACTATTCATTACAAAGCCTGAGATTAGCTACGAGTTTCCAATTTTGATGTCCGCACGACAGCAGGATACGTTTGACACTGGTGAACAGGATTGGAAGCACGTAAAGCTGCGATTCGTCGCGCTTCGATGTGATATGATACGATCTGATACGATTATCACAATAAACAATAATTGATTGTGTTCTATATACTAGAAACGTGATAGTGGGAACCTCGCATCAATGATACTGATATGCTGTTCAGATACGAACACTTACGTTCCGATAAAAATTTCTATGATTCATTCCAATTTGGGTTTAGATCTGACATGATGTTCACAAAATATGGGATATCTTTTACATTTATTACGTTTACGTATGATAGGGTAATCCTGGTTAGGTTAAGACTGATAAAATGTTTACGATCAGAATATTAACTTAATGTTTTTCACGTCTTCAACCAAGACTGATGTATTTTTCTCGTTCAGTCAAAACCTAATACAGATGAAACGTTCAGGTTGGTCAACTTGAGAACAGAACACAATTATCAATTCAGATGCATCTTGAAAAATCGCTAATATGTATCTATGAATAAAGGATAACACTTACCATACATTGGTTAAGTAACACAAACGTTAATATTATGTCCCGTTATTGTCAGATGACAATCCTTTGTATATTAATTACAAAATATTGATATCTTCTTTAAATAAGATTTGTGTACATCTGAAGATTTAAACGATCAAATTTTTACCACACTGTATAAATATAAATATGCTGAATAAATGTCTATATAAACAATTGGTAATGTTTCCGTAAAAACACCGATGACTAGACTAAACTAGGTTTTTTTTCACAAGTGATGTCGACCTTGTATTATGTAAACAGCCTTGCATGTAAACTATATCTTTGTTTTATCTTGCTTGATCAAACTGATTTTTTTTTAAAGCGTCAACAGGGAGTACTTATTGTTATTTAAGCAGCTCAGCTTAGTTTTAGTGTTTAGCTTAATAAGGTCTGAAATCTGTAGAATACTTAAGAGAAACATTTCTCTACAAAAAGGCGTTTGTTTTGCTCAAAACTGTACAGTAGTTTTCTAACAGCGTCCAAAAAGAACAACGAACTTTACGTAAGGCTTTTAAATATTTGAGTTTTTTTAGCAAGAACCGCAGACTCCTTTTACTAGAACCGCAGACTCCCTATACTAGAACCACAGACTCCCTTTACTAGAACCGCAGACTCCATATACTGGAACCACAGACTACCTTTACTAGAACCGCAGACTCCATATACTGGAACCGCAGTCTCCATATACTGGAACCGTAGTCTCCATAAACTAGAACCACAGTCCCCATATACTGGAACCGCAGTCTCCCTTTACTAGAATCACAGTCTCCCTATACAGGTACCACAGTCTTCCTATATTAGAACCGCTGACTCCCTATACAGGAACCACAGTCTCCTTATACTGGAACCGCATACTCCCTATACTAGAACCGCTGACTCCCTATACAGGAACCACAGTCTCCATATAGTGGAACCGCAGTCTCCCTGTACTGGAACCGCAGACTCCCTATACTAGAATCACAGTCTCCCTATAGTGGAATCACAGTCTCCCTATACAGGAACCGCAATCTCCCTATACTAGAACCGCAGTCTTCCTATAGAGGAACCGCAGACTCCCTATACTAGAACCACAGTCTCCCTATACTAGAACCACAGTCTCCGTATACTAGAACCATAGTCTCCCTATACTAGAACTGCTGACTCCTTATACAGGAACCGTAGTCTCCATATACTAGAACCATAGTCCCCATATACTGGAACCGCAGACTCCCTTTACTAGAATCACAGTCTCCCTATAAAGGAACTACAGTCTCCATATACTAGAACCGCAGTCTCCCTATACAAGAACCGCTTACTCCCTATACAGGTACCACAGTCTTCCTATACTAGAACCGCTGACTCCCTATACTAGAACCACAGTCTCCCTATACTAGAACCACAGTCTCCCTATACTAGAACTGCTGACTCCCTATACAGGAACCGTAGTCTCTATATACTAGAACCACAGTCCCCATATACTGGAACCGCAGACTACCTTTACTAGAATCACAGTCTCCCTATAAAGTAACACTCCATATACTAGAACCGCAGTCTCCCATTACTAGAACCACAGTCTCCCTATACTAGAATAGCTGACTCCCTATACAGGAACCACAGTCTTTCTATACTAGAACCACAGTCTCCCTATACTGGAACCGCTTACTCCCTATACTAGAATCACAGTCTCCCTATACAGGAACCACAGTCTCCCTATACAGGAACCACAGTATCCCTATACTAGAACCACAGACACTCTATACTGGAACCGATTACTCCCTATACTAGAATCACAGTCTCCCTATACAGGAACCACAGTCTAACTATACAGGAACCACAGTCTCCATATACAGGAACCACAGTCTTCCTATACTAGAACCACAGTCTCCCTATACTGGAACCGCTTACTCCCTATACAGGAACCACAGTCTTCCTATACTAGAACCACAGTCTCCCTATACTGGAACCGCTTACTCCCTATACAGGAACCACAGTCTTCCTATACTAGAACCACAGTCTCCCTATACTGGAACCGCTTACTCCCTATACAGGAACCACAGTCTCCCTATACTGGAACCGCTTACTCCCTATACTAGAATCACAGTCTCCCTATACAGGAACCACAGTCTCCCTATACAGGAACCACAGTCTCCCTATACATGAACCACAGACTCTCTATACTGGAACCGATTACTCCCTATACTAGAATCACAGTCTCCCTATACAGGAACCACAGTCTCCCTATAAGGAACCACAGTCTAACTATACAGGAACCACAGTCTTCCTATACTAGAACCACATACTCTCTATACTGGAACCGATTACTCCCTATACTAGAATCACAGTCTCCCTATACAGGAACCACAGTCTCCCTATACAGGAACCACAGTCTAACTATACAGGAACCACAGTCTCCCTATACTAGAATCCGCAAAAAATAGCCTCATGATGACCCTCAAATGAAACTCTACAGGGGTAGGGGGTTTCCTGTTTCACTTGTTGGAAAAACGGTGTTTAGATTTAGATTAATAATTGTTTACTCTTTATTGTACATTATAATAAACGTCAACATAATACGTATTATATATCAATAATGACATGCCAATATAGTAAGACGTATGTATGATTGCAAATGCTTTTGCTTAACGATTCTTTAAAACTTAACATTTTACAAGACTCTCAGTGGCGGATCCAGGGGGGCATAGAGGGCGTACGCCCCCCCCCCCCCCCCCCCTTTACTTTGTCTTTTTTTTTAAGAATGAGGAGAATACAACATCAAAAATGTCTAACCCATTAACGTTTACTATAAAACATACATGGTCCACGTCAAAAACCGTTAAATTAGTACAATTTATACTTATTCTATGTTTTTAAGCCAAAAAAAAAGGTCAAAAAAATTTTCCCTTCGCTTCGCTCGGCTAATATTTACAATTACGCCCCCCCCCTTTCCAAAATCCTGGATCCGCCCCTGACTCTACTCTTGTTTTGCCTCCCTCCATCTTTAGTATTAAGCAGCTTTTACCGGTGTGGTTCTAGACTGTATTTGCTTGCCCTTCTGATAACTTGGTGTCACTTTTCGTCGTTGAATGCTTCCTCGTTGATTGATAGCGTACTGATCGTTCATCCGACGTTTTTTTATTGGTCTTGTTTTGTAGTTTGTTTTGTGTATGTTTAACAGCTAGGACGGATGTGGCGCCAGGCGGGGTATGCTTACTCTTCTGGACACCTGATACCACTTTTCATTATGATATACTTACTCATGTATAATTGATATAATTACTCATGTAAAAAGTTCATGTTTCGTCAAAATGTCCTTTTCGATTTCGAGTTTCGTTTTGCGGTTCGGATCCTTAGTACTTGGTTTGTTTATGTTCTATTGATAGATATTTTTCCTTAAGCAAATGGTGAACATTGTTACTGACCGTTGCTCAGTGGCGCAAGTCGTTTTTCAATGCGGGACCAGTGCCATTTGTACTGTTTACATGTGGTCGTGTGTGAGTGGAGATGGGTTCCAAATTGAAGAATTGGGCTTTGCAGTCATTCGATCACAGATTGGTGGAATTTTGGGATTTCGATGTTTTCAAAATAGTGCATATTGTACCTTCATTACCAGACATTTATTGGGGGACACAAGGTATCATGTTCTCCCCAGGTTTTCTGACAGGGGAAGTGACCCTCTTTCCCTTGGGATCTGCGTCCATGCCGATGCTTGCAAGACACGATATTCTCGTCATCATACTTTTTATTGATAGAGAGGATAATTTTGACGAATCATATTCCCTCAAAAATATTTTTGCAGGAATCGCTACCCTTCCATTTAGTTGATATCAGAAAAAATAACACACCTTAAACTTAATTATACATAAAGGGAGTGTTAAGCCTTGTCTACACTAGCAAACTTTTGTTTTCAAACTCGAGCGAACGAGCGTGAGTTTGGTTGAGTTTACAAACAAAAGTTTGGTAAAGTTTGCTAGTGTAGACCAGTTGACAAACTTCACCAAATTTAAAGAAACTAGTTTGGTAAAGTTAGGACATGCACCTTCTTGGAAAACTAGTTTGCTGAAGTCTGGAGCAACTCAGCCAATCAAATGACAGCTTGTAGTCATGTGACCCCTTGGACAAAATGGCGGCCTCCAAGAAAGCCATCAATACAGAGAAGACATGGAGTTTTAAGGAAATTACCAATTTAATTCAAGAATATGAAATATATCCGTGTTTGTATAACACCACCCTGTCTGATTACAAAGACAGAGACAAAAAGAAGGCCCCAAACTGATCCTTTTTCAACACCCAGGGTTTGGTCCATAAACGAGGTCTGTTTTTATTACGCCGGCGTCGAATAGCAATCGCAATGATAGTTGCTTCAGCGGCACTCACACATGTTCTCTGCCTATCCTCCATTGTTGTAATTTGAGAGGTATTACATCATTTTCACACCACTTTGTTTCAAATCAAGCAAACTTCCATAAACTTTACCAAATAAAAGTTTGGCAAAGTTTCTTTAAGTTTTTCAGTGTAGACAGGTACCACAAAATTCCCAAAACTCTGAGTTTGCTCAAGTTTGCAAAACAAAAGTTTGGTTAAGTTTGCTAGTGTAGACAAAGCTTTAGGACATGCACCTTCTTGGGAAACTAGTTTGCTGAAGTTTGGAGCAACTCAGCCAAGCAAATGACAGCTTGTAGTCATGTGATCCCTTGGACAAAATGGCTGCCTCCAAGAAAGCCATGAATGAATACAGAGAAGACATGGAGTTTTAAGGAAATTACCAATTTAATTCAAGAATATGAAATATATCCGTGTTGTATAACACCACCCTGTCTGATTACAAAGACAGAGACAAAAAGAAGGCCTAATTACAGCAGATTGCGGTTGTGTTTATTTATTTTTGTGCCAAAAATTCTTACTTTGGTATTAAATTGTCAATAAAATGATACTTCTTTTCTTTTTCATCATGAAAAAATAATAATCATTTGTCGGCCCGTATCGCACACATATTTTCTTAACAGTTGCAAGATACCTTAGTGTTAAAGCAAGTCTTTCAGCTGGAGAAATTGATGTGCGAAGTTGTGTATCTTCCTTTCTTATCAGAGGTTCAATCCTGCCCAAAATTTCATTGAACGAATCTTCGTCCGTCCGCAGGAAATTTTGCTGGCCCTCAGTTCCCTAAGCAGGCAGTGATAGGCCCCAAACTGATCCTTTTTCAAAACCCAGGGTTTGGTCCATAAATGAGGTCTGTTTTGATTACGCCGGCGTCGAATAGCAATCGCAATGATAGTTGCTTCAGCGGCACTCACACATGTTCTCTGCCTATCCTCCATTTTTGTAATTTGAGAGATATTACATCATTTTCACACCACTTTGTTTCAAATCAAGCAAACTTCCATAAACTTTACCAAATAAAAGTTTGGCAAAGTTTCTTTAAGTTTTTCAGTGAAGACAGGTACCACAAACTTCTCCAAACTCTGAGTTTGCTCAAGTTTGCAAACAAAAGTTTATTAAAGTTTGCTAGTGTAGATAAGGCTTTATAATTTAAACCACACGGATCTAGTGGTCTAATAGTTGAAATCGTTAGTTAAACCACGAAGCGCGTACCATAACCGGTATATAACTAATTTATATTTGCATAAAATATTAAATTACCATGAAATTAAATGGTTTTAATATAGAATTTCTTTTTTCTGCGGAAAGAGACTGTGAAAATCGTTGGTTGACCTATAGTATTACACGTGCAAGTTGTACTCACGTCACGTGGTTATTATTATCATTAAGTCTGGTTCACTCGAGATGAGTATTTTGGGGTGTCTTTGGGCGAGAGGTTTACTTTAGTTCTCGAGTCGAGTCGGATAACGTTGCTCAAACACCAAGAACTAAACCAAGATGGCGACGAACGTACTAAAAAAACTGGGCATATATCAAATGTTAGAAGAAATTGGTGAAATGGATGTAAATGACATCAAACCCATTACCATTCCGATTTTGACCTGTATGGAGGTTTTGACCCTTCCCACTCCGCTCCTTCCCACTTCGCCCCCAACCTATTCCCATTTTGCCCCTTCCCATTTTGCCCCTTTCTATTTGGTCCCTTCCCAATTCGCCACTTTTCTGTTTCGCCCCTTTCCCATTTCACCTCTTTTTCATTTTGCCCCTTTCCCAATTCGCCCCTTTCCCATCTCGCCCCTATTCCCACTTCACCCCTTCCCATTTCGCCCCTTTCCCATTTCGCCCCCCTACCCCCCCCCCCCCTTCACGTTAATTCCCATTCCATGATTGAACCCATTTGCATTACCAGTATGACAAAAATATCCTACTCAAATTAGTTGAACGCTCTGTTTTTATTAACCCTTTATAAACAAATTAAGGTTACATGGAAAACCTATTTTAGATATAAAGAAGTATAATTTACACAATTTTTTATATCAAAAAGTTGCATACTGCCCCTTTTATCTTTGTTGGAGCATACAATGGTTTATCGTCTCATCCGTACTCAAGAATAGTCACTTTTCATTGTCCGTCCCCCAGTTCCATACCACAGAAAACGGAAAACTTGTACAATAACAGCCTAGGCCAGAATTCGAACCGGAACAAGCACACTTTCTTAAAGGGGACCAGTCTTCATTTTTATTGGTTGATTTGGGTCTTGAATATACTTAAGTATCCTTCAGAAGCACTAGAAATGTACAAAAATTGCATATTTCCTTCAATTATATCTTAAATTAGACATTTCTCCTTCTATTTCTATAGATGACTTTTCTATATATTGCATAGTATCCATAATGTGTAGTAGGGCATTATAACTTGCAAATGCTAATAATTATGGATGCACATGGATTTGAAGGCTCATATTTCAATGGTGAGTTGTGATAACCAGTACTAAATTGCTGAAATAAAAAGTCCCCGTTTCTGAGACTTGGAAAAATCGACCCACGAAAATGAAGCCTGTGCCCCTTTAAGTGGTATAAGTATTTTTAAAAGGTGAAGTGTGTGAAATAGGAAGGGGCGATACGGGGAAGGGGCGATACGGGAAAGGGGCGAAATGGGAAGGCGCGAAGTCGGAAAGGGCGAAATGGGAAAGGGGCGAACTGAAAAAGGGGTGAAATGGGAAAGGGGCTAAAGGGGAAATGGGCGTACCGGGAAGGGGCAAAATAGGAAAGGGGCGAAATGGAGAAGGGGCAAAATGGGATAAGTTTGGGGGCGAAATGGGAAGGGGCGAAGTGGGAAGGGGCGATGTGGGAAGACACCCATAAATTCATAATAAATTCCATGCTTTTTCCTTCATTATATCCGGAAACCCCAAATATATTATTCACTATTCAGCCCATTTTTGGACTGAACTTGATAGACATTTTCAATGCAGAATTGAACATAATAACAATACAAATTTAGCATATAAAAAGAGATATAAACAGTTGCACTGTCTGTAATAAGCATTTTTATCACTGACAAAACTGTACCTCAATCACATGTCCGCCATCTTCGTTCTTTACACTCCTGCTAAAAAGGGTGGTGTGCGATTTTGTTCCGAGAACAACACTCCCGGGAAATGTTCGTTTTGTTTGGGCGAAGATTTTATTCGCGAACACTGTTCTCGTGTTAAGAACACCTCACCCAAAGACACCCCAAGTGATTAATGTTCTACACGATATTGTTTCTTACATTCAGGATACTTAATTTATTACGGTTAATTTCAACTACGGTTAGTTATGACGATTTGCTTTCTCAAAGTGTTTGTAACCCTGCATTTTGAAAATGATGGTCCAGATTTTATCACAGGCACAGTTCTCGATATTTGAAAAGACACTGAAGAATTCGTAATAGCCTATGTTAAACCAGCCAGCATTATAGTGAAATTAGTGACGTAGAAACTGGCAAACGCTACAATTGGACGATGAGGTAATAACAAAGCTCAATAAGAAATACATACCTCCAGCGACCGATAAAAACGTTAAATGGGCTTGCAGATTTTTCGAGTTTTAGCGGAAATGTAGAAACTCTAAAATGCAGGATGGAAAAAACGGATTGCCAGTTTAGTTTTGTGACCCGTGGATTAGACTTTATGGTGTCAGAACTGTCATGTGTGTGGTTCAGTGTCAGTGCATATAGTTTTATGAGCTTTAACACACAAAAAGGAAGAAAATCTATAAAGGAAGAAAACCTTTAAACTGTCTAAAATTTAAATCAACATTTTGGTTGGTTATACCACGACTAAGATCAAAGGAGGTATGGTCTTATTATTTGAAGTGGATATCTTGGATTCATATCTCTATATCAAGTATTAAGTAGAGGGTACTATAGGTGAAACCCTGTTCCCTAATCCTAATATGTAAATAAATATTGTTTATACAAAAAAAAAAAAAAAAAAAGTATTAAGTAAATAGCTCAACACGAAGGGATTATTAGTACTTACGGCTATCATGCTGAAACTACAATAGAGATATTTTTTTTTTAATAATTCAAGACATCCGCAATTGGCGGCCTTATTTACTACTAGCAGTCGCCATACTTGTTGACGAAATATGGCCGCCACCGACTACCTATGTATATAGGTGCTTTTTGTATTATTTATTCATAACCAACCTGCAAAGCTTTTCCCCCTTTTCCCTCTCCTTTACTTCTCGCTTCTCATATTCTCTCTTCTTTCTTATCAGGTCCTTTAGTTTTCCAACATCTATCAGATAATCTAACCAACAACTAACATTCAACTACCACCATCAAGAAGAATAACCATGGTCACAACAAGTTTGGAAGAATGAAATAGACCGAGTAACTCACGTCACACCACTCAGGGTCGAGTTTTACTACAATGTCATTCGACCCGACCAGATCTTACGAATTCTCAAATTACAAAACCAAAAGCTTTCAAAGAAAAAGGGGGAAAATGTTCCCTTTGTTTCTGCAATGAAACTTATTAGTTTGGTTATGAATAAATAATATTAAAAACATTAAATATACTGATGAACGTGGCTTACCTGGGTTTTATAGTGGGTCGGTGGCGGCCATATTTCGTCAACAAGTATGGTGACCGTTAGTAGGAAATATGGCCAATGGCGGATTGCTTGACTTATTTAAAAAAAAAAATTATAGTGTAATTGCCCCCCACGTTGAAATTTTTGTATAATGATAAATACAGATGGTATGTGCTGGTAGCGCCCCCCCCCCCCCTGACAATTATTTGGCCCGAACGCGGCCCCTCCACTATCATCTCGACAATGTTTTGTAACTAACTACAGACTCAAATACACAATATATACATTCCCAGTAATATACTCACTTTTATCAAATGACAGCAAAATATTTTAACGCTAAATAAATTTATTTAGAAAATTAACAAATAATAGTATGCAGCTGTAGGATTGGAATCCTATATAAAAACAAGTCAGCATCAAATCTGATAAAGTTCTTGTAGCTAACAGAGTCTTCTCGGCTCAGCTTGTTCAGAAGATAATCATATTTACTATAAGAGGGTCTTGTGAGTCGACCACTGGTCCAGTATCAAAACCCTCTTCAAGAGCAATGTATTTTCCTGGTGGTTATGTTATTCTTCCTTCTGGGCTAATGGAAGAATCAATTGTACAAATCTTTATATATATATATATTATATACCATATTGTTTTTCACTGTAGATGTAAGTTGTCGACTGATACTAAAACAAAATTTTTCTTCGATCAGCATGACCAATTAGTCCATGGGAATTATCGTATTCGATTGTTATGTATCATAAACGTGTTTCGTGGACTAGATACACACCAAATCGTGGTACCAAAATTACCCAAATTTTTGTGAAAGAAGCTGAATGGAAAATCCGATCGTGACATCGAAATCGTAAAATTTTGAACTGATAATTGTGTTAATCCGATTTTTGGACCAGTGGTGACAATCTCATAACTTTAAGAACAGTTCAAAATTTTAACGATCAACTATTTAAACCTATGGTCAGTTAAGAGTGACCAATCTTGATATTGAGAAACGAATCGATCTCGATCACCACGATAGGAAGCAAGATTATTGACGATCCATTGCAGTGGCGGATCCAGGGGGGCGTAGAGGGCGTACTTTATTATCTAATGATATATTTTCTAAACGAGAAAATGAAGGTTGTTATGTTTGAGAGTTTGGTCCCTGACCAGGGTGTGAAAGTTCGATGACCTTGAATAAGTCATCTTCACTCATAATTCCAGTCCACCCAGCTGTAAATGGGTACGGATAATCCGGGAAAGATCAATGCCAAGAGGTTTGGCCAAGGACCAGCTGGGAGATAGGATCCACACGGAACCTAAGTTGTTATCCTTGTAAAATATATAGAGAATCTCACCCGAGTGTCTTTTGATATCAGATATATCAACACAAGTTGATAAAGTGGAAAAACTCCGAGGCTTGCCGAGGAGTTTTTCCACTTTTATCAACGAGTGTTGATATATCTGATATCAAAAGACACAAGGGTGAGATTTTATTTATCATCCAATATCATTCTAAAATCGAAATATGCGAAACAACAACTTTCGAGGGGTGAACTGCAGATTATTGTAAGAACTTTCGAAGGGCGAAATCAATATGACGTCATTGTTATTAAGACGTCATTGGGTGAATTGTTTATCACGTGACCATATTGGCCAATCAATGATTCAGAAAAGCAGTATCTCCTAGTAGATATAGTGCAGTAGATACTGCTTTTTATCATACAAGCGATATCTACTGTAGAATACCTTATTGGGTGATAAAGATGTTTCTTTCTTTTCTTTCTTTCTTTCTTTCTTAAAGTCAGTTACATACTATATTCAAGGCCAAATTCTACAATCGAAATTGCTGAACTTTGATTGGACGTGATCACCCATTCATATCTCAGAAATTTTTTTTTTAAGTCAAGCCTAATCAGTAGTGTTCTCAATTCAACCTCGAAAATTAATCCATCGAATCCATATATATCTACAATATTGTCAGCTTTTGAAAGTCAAAAAGACTGGAATTTTAGTAAGATTATGCCTTGTTTAGAAAACTCATTAGGAGAAATTGAAGACAAATGTTTAGTTTAGATATTTTTGAAGGTTTTGTGTGATTTTCGTGAAATATTAGTAATTAGCTACTATTGACTGCTATTTACATTCAAGACCCAATTCGACCCTCAAATTACCGAAAACACGATTACCATCTCTAGCCTCAATATCTGTTAAAATATGATCAATCAGATCAAAACGATAAGATAATGATCAATTCCAAGAATCTCGCATCTAGACACTGGGTTTTCAACGCGTTTTATAAAAGTCCTTATAACAGAGGAGCAAATGACATTGTCCCCTGAACCGAAAATATGCAATCTAGAAGCATGATAAAGACACAGTCTTTAACTTTTTAATACTAGTCCCCGAAAAAAATGTCCAATCAAAATGAAAACCCAGACTCAAGACTCAAATAAACAACATAGGCAATTGATAGAAAACGAATGTAGTCCGTAGTATTTTTCGACATCCCCTTCTCTGATTTTTTTTTTCATTTTGACATTCTTATTTTTAGTTTAAATTCGAAATCTGATCTCTAATATTGTCAGTTTTTTTATGCAGAAGAATAAGTGGTGTTTACATCCAGCAGTGGTCTACTTTTGATATGAACTACAAATGTTCACCGGCATCATATATTGAATTTGTGAGTAGACAATAAGTAGGCTATTAGTTAAACTTTCGTGTGACGTCTTGGGAATTTCTCAACGAGATTTCTGGAAAAAAGTTTTAGTAAAGATAGAGTAGAGATGTAATATGGAAAGGCATGACAAATGAATTGTTGGTGCGAGTCCTGTCTTAATGTAGTGTTGGAGTTATTTCCCTTTGAACCAAATGAATATATTGATTCGGTGCCTGTTTATGTGCTTTCTCGCACGATTATTAAGTTGTTAGAATGAACATGCACGTTTTTGCAAGTTGAAATATGGCTCTACCCATACATATATTCCACTTTTCAATAATATTATTCAGTTTCAGTCAATTTAGTAATTCGGTGAGACATTCTAGTTCGTAGGCTTATTTTGGTTATTTTTCTTTCTGTTACCATGTTTTTGCACATAATATACCTTACAAGGATGAAAACTTTGGTATTTGAATGAAATAAATACTAACAACATGATTAAGAATAATCAAATGGACAGAAGCAACAGCAATATAATATGTATAACACTATGTAAGCAGTGGGTCTGATGGACGAGCTCCTGGAAGTTTTTTTTATGTCAATTGGCCAGAAATTATCTATCGCTCTTCATTTTTAAGGTTGTTAAATTTACATAATAATTTCTAAACGCAAAGAAATCACAGCCAGTTTTTTTAGTTTCGAGTTTTTCTGTGGTCGGATGGGTAATGTCTGTTTAAGTAATGAATTCATATTATCGAATCTGACCATCTGGAGAGATTCAGTCACAAGTATATCTATCACTTGAAAACAAATGTTTAATTTCCAATAACTCTCTTGTCTTTTATTCTCCATGTCCTTGTTTTACAATAACCTTCAACTTGATCACACTGTCGTTAAGTAGTCATTACACGTGATTCCCGCATCTGATGACGTATTACACATATAGGGGCATTAAGTTCGCTATACATAGGGGCCGCTTCTAACCTTAATAATAAGAGCAACAAGAGTCTTATTTCTTAGTTTTTACTAAAGAAAATTCATATCATTCATGTAGTTCATTGTTTAAAAATCTGGCTAAGTTTCACATTCTTTTCTTATTCTGTGTTTTCAGACATTTTTAAAAGACAGTTGCCACTCGTTTGGTTTTAATTGCTGATAAGCTACACGTCAGTTTAATGATATCAAAGAATTCTCAACAAAGCATAGGAAACCGATCGCTGTCATTAACGGAGCGAAAAAAAATATTGGTAATTGAAAAGTTTGGGAAACTGTTCCACATTAACATCATTGACTTACAACAAAAAATAATACAAATATTTAGAGATTAGCCATTGCCTAATTTTGGCATTGATAGGTTCATGAACAAGTAAAACTTTTTTTTTGTAAATGATTAAGACAATTTTATGGATAGATATTTCTAGAATATCTATTACTTTAAAATTTCATTATGGTTCTCACACCGTCATAACGACATGTCACGGTGTCACATATTATATTCCTGATGACGGTGTGAGAACCACATAGTCTAGAAGTATCTATTCATAAAACTGTTATTAAATTATTATAAAATAATTCATAGTTTGTGCTTCTAATATACAATTGAAAGATTTTTTTTATACTTTTAAATAATCGTTACGAACAATCCGGAAGTATATCAAGCATATAAGGAAGTATCTCATAAGAAAAATAGTGATTTAGTCAGGTTTCTGGACCATCGTATCATACGAGGATATTACAACTCATATATTAAATATCGAATTTCTATGGTGTACCTAAATTGATATCGAATTTCTATGGTGTACCTGAATTAACATCGAATTTCTATGGTGCACCTAAATTAATAGAGAATTTCTATGGTGCACCTAAATTAATAGCGAATTTCTATGGTGCACCTAAATTAATATCGAATTTCTATGGTGCACCTAAATTAATAGCGAATTTCTATGGTGTACCTAAATTAATATCGAATTTCTATGGTGCACCTAAATTAATAACGAATTTCTATGGTGCACCTAAATTAATAACGAATTTCTATGGCGAACCTAAATTAATATCGAATTTCTACGGTGCACCTAAATACATATCGAATTTCTATGGTGCACCTAAATTAATATCGAATTTCTATGTTGCACCTAATTTAATATCGAATTTCTATGGTGTACCTAAATTAATGTCGAATTTCTATGAATTTCTATGGTGCACCTAAATTAATATCGAATTTCTATGTTGCACCTAATTTAATATCGAATTTCTATGGTGTACCTAAATTAATGTCGAATTTCTATGGTGCACCTAAATTAATATCGAATTTCTATGGTGCACCTAAAATTAAATCGAATTTCTACGGTGCACCTAAATAAATATCGAATTTCTATGGTGCACCTGAATTTAAATCGAATTTCTACGGTGCACCTAAATAAATATCGAATTTCTATGGTGCACCTAAATTAATACCGAATTTCTATGAATTTCTATGGTGCACCTAAATTAATATCGAATTTCTATGGTGCACCTAAATTAATATCGAATTTCTATGGAGCACCTAAATTGATATCGAATTTCTATGGTGCACCTAAATTAATATCGAATGTCTATGGTGCACCTAAATTAATATCGAATTTTTACGGTGCACCTAAATTAATATCGAATTTGTACCTAAACTAATATTGAATTTCTATGGTGTACCTAAATTAATATCGAATTTCTATGGTCCATCTAAATTAATATCGAATTTCTATGGTGTACCTAAATTAATATCGAATTTCTATGGTGCACATAAATTGTAAAGTGTCTTAACTTAACTTATTCTGACAGTTTATAACCGTTTTTATTATTAACGAAATCAAATATAAAACATTTTTTATGTGTGTTTACATTATGAATACCAAGCAATAAGAAACAGGTATAGCGGATAATAGTCGTAAAGTTTGAATGGACAATTAGGAAAGTATAAAGAAAAGAACGCGACTTTATCAACAAAATACTGAACAATTAACTTAGTTACCACATACTTGTTTTTATTGTTAGTATTTCTATTTATATCCTCTCTCTTTATAGTACTATGACACGTGACTTGAAATAACCAATCGTGACTTTACAATAGTTCTATTTTCTCACGAGCTCATGTTCACATAACGTGCATATTGCCGCCAAAATTGTCAAGGATCGGTAACGGTTGTTGAGCCTACGGTCATGTTTAATGACATCATGTTGCTATTAGAGATGGCATAAAGAAGAGTATCTAAATATTTAGTTACCATGAGGCCTGAATGAATAGAGATTTTCAGATCAGTTTACATCTTGGTTTGTCTCCGTGTCTGTTTTTGTTACATAGTAACTTGTTGATGTCGGGGTTCGAGACGGACAGGTGTGAAGAGGGTAAATTGTTGATCGTTGATGTCATTATTTAACAAAATGCATGGACGTCCCTGAACACGTGAATATTGTTCTATATAAACTGTATCATGTAACTATTGTTTGGAAACATTGGAAAAGAAACAGATTTGTTTGACATTAGTGAGATGGAATGACTTATACAAACAGACAATCGGAAACTCTAAAAGCCGGAATCATCCCCACAGCTCACATGTAACATCTCGTAAGATCGATCTAAATCGAAGAGATAATGTTTAATCCAGGCTGTGGTCAATGGCTATCTATCGCACATCGATGGTGCTGGTCTGTAATATGACTCATGGAACGAAGATCCCATATTCTCGGTAGATAAATTCTGATATATTCCTGAACTTATTTCACATTTATCCGTAAAGTCGACGAAAATAAGTGTAACGATGATTGAACACACATGGGGTTTAGTTTTTGTCTTCTGTGCACTTGTACCATGTTCGTAGACTGAGGTAAAGAAAATTGTGGTTGTAGTTAATACCAAACGAACCCATGGGAGATCACAATGTATCGATATGCCAATAGAAAGAGCAACTTTCGGAAATCGAGAATAGTAACCGTATGTAACAATCTGAACTTGACATTATTAAAAAAAAAACAAAAAAAAACCAATCTGAACTTCAAAAGCCGAAACTCACACTTTGGCAATACATAGATAAAAACCTTTCCGAATCTACCTTTAAGTAATGGAAAAAAAATACATGCAGGGCATACTTAAGTCCGGTTTCAAGACGAGATTGAAATTTTTCAAAACTGACATCATCATCAAGTTTAAGTCCTCTCAATTCAATAAAATAATCAAAAAGTATATCAGTGGTGTGGACAATTGAAAGATTGATTAACTGAGGACAGGTGTCGGGGAGATCAAGATATTTTTTTCCAATTTTAATAAAGTTTGATTGATTGAAGATGTGGGGAAGAAATTATAATATTACTCCCGTTTAACCCACTTGACGAGATGAGACTACATCAAATTGGATATTAAACCCAAGACTTCAACATGTGATTTATCTGGACATATGTTAAAATATAATTTACCCTTTGACGGTTTCAGACCGGTATTTGCTTGGGAGTTGATGATCAAATTCGACCATGGGTCAGTCTTTTCGGTGGCCCTTCCAGTTTTTACCTCGTTCGATATTCTTAGAACATTTTTCAGGAATTTCCGTAATTCGGAAATTTCGAAAGATATTTCGTTACAGCCAAATTTTGAAACGAATAATCGCAATTTAGGCGTTTTAATATAAGTATTGTATATTCCATAGATATAGCTAACATTGTGAATTAACAGAAAGGTTATTTCATTATTTCTGGAAATGTTCAAGTAAATGGGTTACCTTCTTTTTTATTAAATATGCTTTCTGAATTTTGGCATAACTTCTAGTATCAGCAACGTTCTGTTCATATCTAACAATACCAGATTAAGGGATGTTATATCATCCTTAATTTACCTCAAATGATCAACCTAAAATTTTTAATTTCTTTCTAAATTGTGGATTGATATGAAACCTCCAGGTAGAATGTGTTTAAACGGAAGTCAAAATTGTTCAATGATTGGCATTATATTAATTATCAATGATTTGTTAACCTTTGTAAGGCGCTTCCATCCTTGAAAAAAATAATTATAAACAATCTCAAATTCAAATAATTAAATTATTTAAATTTAAAATTTAATTTATTTTTTTATATATTCAAAATGCCAAAAATATCTAATTGTCGTTCTAAACCGAAATTTGACCACTTAACAATAAATAAAGAATTTGAGAAGTGGTCAAAACTCTCGTCGTGAAATTGAATCCGTCACTTTTTGTTCCTTGACAAAACCCTGTTTATTGTTAGTTTTATAAAATATTTGTAGTCTTTAATCATTATAAATATCAAATAAAATCCAACAAATACAAACCCAGCTCAATTACCATGTTTTTATTAATATTAAAGAAAAGATGGGATAAATCTTCATAATAAACTAACATTATGATTATAGTTTTCAATAAAAAAATAACTGAAACCACTAGAATGAATTGTGTATTGTCCAAGTCGTGTTGTAAGCGTGCTATAAGGGTTGTTAAGAGGGGTTTAAGAACGATACAAGTAGTAGTGACATATTCCACCTGACCCTCTTAAACCTCGTGTCAATTAGAACCCACCACATTGTTACTACCCCGCCATTATTCTACTCTTCAATACGGAGGTAAAATTAAACCATATATTTAAAGTTATGGCCAATTTGGACAGAACAAAACCATCATAAATAAAACAAATTGCATAATGGAAGTAAAAATTGTGAAAGAATCGAGTATCAAAGTACTAAGAGATAAATTAGGGGTCACAATGTCCCGTATTTGAATAGAAAATAAATAGATTTTAGTCCAAATATCCCTTTTTAATAATAGAACTCGGGATTAAAGCGTTTAGGACAACTGTGTCCCTTAACGTTTATTATAAATTCTGAAGAAACACATTTAAAGACCAGTATGTTTCCTATTGAATATTATGGACCCTAATAATATCCCTTTAGGTTTTATAACCGTCCTAGAATATTAAAAACTACATTATATTATAAATGACGTATTAACTCGGCGTGTGGCCACCATCAATTCTCTTTCATTACAAATAATTTTATTACATCTCCATAGAATGGGTCAGATGGGTCGTGAAGCCTTTCTTATTTTTATATGTTGGCGAAACTAAAAACTCCACCTTTCTAACATTATTTTATGGTCAATGAACAATCTATAAGTTTACTGGTACTAAATATTAATTTCGAGGGACGGCCTTATTGAATAATCAAGGTGATGTTTGCAGCTAGCGACTTCGGACTCCATTTATTTTTATTGCGTCAAATGTCAAAGACGAAAAAGGCCTTATAGGACAGTGAAAAGAGAACATTGGCTATTGGGTCTGCTTAAAACTAAGCTTCTGCTTTATAGAAATACTAATTTTCTGTACCCTATTTGTGTACACAGTAATAAGGTAGATAATACAATATTCTATTAATTTCGTCATACAGCACTTATCCAAATCTAATGTAGAGCTTTTTCTCGAACTTGAAATTTCAACACTCAAATATTTTGCTTTATACGTCTCTTTTCCGTGTATTCATTCTGTGTCCTTCCTTATCACATGTAGAAATAGTATTGTTCCATTAAAGGTTTTGAATAAATCTTATTGAACTCTTAATTATCAAATTATCAACACCCCTCCCCTGTTTCCCCTACCTATGGTCAATACTGAACCACCAACAAAGCTTCACAGATCACATGAATATGTTCTATTCCTCTGTTGACGTGTCACGAGGTGATTATGAAGAACTACACCAGAACATTGCAGGCCCGTAGGAAGCAATTTCATATTGGGGGGGGGGGAGCAAAATGTGCAAAAACTCATTCTCAAGGGTGTTGTGCAGAATTCCAAGCTGCTCCTGCCTATATAAAGCAATTTTGCTTTCACTGGCCCGAACAACATACCAGTAACTTCTTGTTTTATCTTAAAAAAAAATTTGTTGTATTGCTTCAGTCATTAATGTCAAAATTATTGGGGGGGCAGATGCCCCCCCTGCCCCCCCTGTTCCTACGGGCCTGCATTGTAAACTGATCTGAAAACTAACAGTAAACTGATTTGTAAAAAAGAAAAATAACAGTTATTAAAATATTATAACACGCTATACAACTGATAAGATTTAAATTTTAAACAAAGAATTAAACTCGATGATTGGTTCATGACGTATGTCTGTAATAACCATTATTCAAACCGAGGTCTAATGATGTCATGTGATGACAAGATAATGATGCAGAATGTGATGGGAGCCAGTCGACTTCTGACCCTCATTTTTAACCTTCACAGGTGCCCTGCTTCTTCTGTTTTATTTCATTTCAAATCCAGATTTAATCATTATTTCATTATCTCCATCTAAGTCAGTTGAAACCTTATCAAATAAATGCATGTAATTGAGCAGCTAATATTAAAAAATACTCCAACTGTATGGAGTAATCCGTTATCTGAACAATATCTATTCAGATAGGTTTTTTTTTGGGGCGTATTTTTATGGTTTTAAACTTGAAAAAGGTTGATCAAGTTTATGTAAAAAAAAAATACCGTTTGGATCTGACTGAAGCTTTTCTTGCTTACACAGGTTCATGGACAATTATTGCAGTTCTTGTAAAGATGGTACACGGTACAGACTGGAACGAACTAGCGGATGAAAAAAGGGGTATCTGTCAAAACAATTAAATACAATGGTAACATATTGTCGTTGGTGCAGTTTTGTTGTAGACAGCGATTACGACTTGTGCTACTCGTAAACAGCAACTGGATAATTGCCTTATTTTTTAATATACATCGTAATATGATGCTGTGTTCTATATTTCAAGGAAATAAAATCAGGAAAGCTACCAATAAATGTTGTTTGGCACTCTCCTTAATGTTTGAAAAACCGTTTAAACTAATATTGCTTAGAATAATAAAACCAAGCACGAACGATCCCAACCTTAAAACAAATCTCGAAATCCATGCGAACACATTGGCAATATGTTGGTAGCAGCTATCATTTCATTTGAGGAAGCATATCAATAAATGAGAGAAAATATAACAAGAACTTTGTTACCGAAATGGATGTGTAGAACGTTTGCCTTTTGGAAGTATTTTTAAATGATTATTATAAAAGTCGATTCGTAAATCATTATTTTGTTTTAGTTAAAAGATTTCACTGCTGTTGGGGTTCAAACATGCATTTGTTCAATATTTTCATAACTATTAAACTTTTCCTTTTCATGCTGTAATTCGACAAAGAGAAAAAATTTAAAAAATCTAAATTTTTAATTATAACATAATTATTATTTAATTCCTTACAAACTTTCTTTTGAAATGCCACCGAGTAGCTTAGACGCTCAGTCATAATCCCGCACATGCGCTGTGTCATATTTGCTATTATTATTATTTTAAATTGACACTAAGTGATTTAATTACATCTTAGAGCTGTTAATATTCGCCTTTCTTTTCAATTTCTAATTCTTAAATCATTAAAATATTACTACAACTTAACTCTCGTCAAATTAAATCAATCAAAACCACAGAAAATCTTCGGTGCGGTACTGGTCAAATACGTAGACGATGTCCGACGCGTGGCACGAATCGAATTCCGTCTCGTTGCCGAAGGGAGTCCAGTAACCCGATACAATTCCCACCGCGCTAATATTACTTTGGTTCTCCACACTGGACACGAAGAAAAGAAATTGGGCGTGAATTGACCACTTTCAGGTAGAATAATGATAGGATTGGGTAAAATTACGGGGAATTTACAAGTCAATGACTATGAGTAAACTGAGAGGCCAGTGTCTAACCATGTGTCAAGGCGATAATCAGCTGGCCCAGACGGTCATTTTATCTTCCACCTCTAATATTTATCTTACATTAACTTTCATAATAGCTACTATTGTCCTTACAGAAAACAATTTTCATAATACGGGGCCAAAGATACTTTTTAATGGACTCACGGGTATAAGCTAGTTTACCCTCGTGTCCGATAACCCCTCGGGTCATTTGACAACCCCTCCCTGACAAACTACACCCTTTGTTAATATCAGATATAATTTGTCCACGCTTTGTTGTGAAGATATCTTGTATAAAGGCTTGTTTTATATATTTAAAGAGTGGTCATGTCGGGTTTTTTAATTTACTGAGAGGATAGTTTGTTTGGTCAATATTATAAGAATACAAGTCTCAATATTGATCATACCGTGTGATATCTACATCCACTGTTTCTTAGTGGTGAATAGATTTGATGATGTACATTCCAAAATTAAAGTGAACGCTCGTTTCCAAATCGATTGCAGAATGGCATACTATGCATGGTCATTATAGTATTTATTGCGCAGTGCAGTAGAAGAATTGAAAAGAAAAGAAGTGAAATATAGTAAACCAAGAGCAGATATCAATAATATTTCATTTGTCATTTTCAAAGAAAATCATTTTAAATCAAGAACAAACATAGGCGTACGGGCTGATTTTTCTAGGGGGGGGCTGAACCATTTTTGCCCGAAAAATATGCATGATGCCCGAAAATATGACCAATTTATTGATACAAGGGCACCATCAACTTTCAGTAACACCGAGATAATCGATTTGAACCACAATGGAAACATTTTATTTTCACCATATACATACAGTGTAAGAAAAAGTGATCATTGATACATCAAGAATTTCAATTTTAATACAAAACGTGCAAAACTGATATGACTGTCGTCTGCTGATGAATCCCACATCTGCGCAGAAGGTACTAAACGAACAGCACGAAAATGAATGTGGATTAATCTTTGGCCATGGCGTTTTCACAGTTTACATCAACTGGCAAAGCAAAACACGTACACTGCTGATAGCGAAAAAAGTCTGAAAATTGAGGTGTCCTGTTCAAAAGAAATTTTGATTTACGATTTTTGCGACTAGCAAAGACATCGGTGATTCTGTCCATATCATTTTCAATCACAGCATTGGCATAAAATCGGTCGATGTTGATCAATTCGAGGTGGCTCAAACGTTCCTGGCCCATGGTGCTTCTCAGATAAGTTTTCAGTCTTCTCAACGCACTGAATGAGCGTTCGGAAGAGCACGATGTCGCAGGAATGGTACACAGCAATTTTACCACGTTTGAAAATTCAGGAAGAAAATCTTTCAGATCATGATTATACATAATGGAAAGAAGATCAATTGCATTGGAGAAGTGAAGCTTATTTTGCGATATATTTCATGTTCAGCTTTCAGAACCTCTGAATCTAGTTCATAGAAATTGGCCACTTGGTGCCGGGGTCTTTGGTTTGGACGACATTTGCAATTATCAACCAGTTGAAGATTCGGGTCTGCTTAATCACGGATCGCACAAGAATTAATTTAATAAAGTCACGAAGATTGAAATGCAAAGATTTGAATGATCACAATCTGCAGTCTCATTGCATGGAAATCTTGAAATGAAATTATACTGAACTGAATGCGTAAGGCATGGAATTAGTTAAATGCAAACATTGACTATATCCTACCTATTAAAATTAGGTATGTGGATATAACACAGAAAGGCCTTTGATAATAGCTGGAATCATAGTCATACTGCAAAACAATCTCAAGATCTTAAAGGGCCATTCTGCTTTTCTGAAAAAAATTTCCATTATAAAAAAAATCGTAAATGCTACCTGAGAGTATTTTTAAAGTATGCTTATTGTATCGCTATATCTTCTTGATCAAACTGAATTTGGTTTTAAAGGGTTAATTACAAACAGGGAGTACTTATAGTTAATAAAGCAATTTACCTAGTTTTGGTGTTTGCCCTTTAAATGGCACAATATTTCTAGCTGAAACCTTTTAAATACACAAGAGGGACATTTCTCTACAATTAGGCGTTTATTTTACTCAAATCCGTTCTCTAGTTTCCTATCAGCATCCAAAAAACATAACACACTTAAAAACCTTACGTAAGGTTTTTAAAATTTTTAGCATGTTAATCGTTTAAAAATTAACAGCTGGATTTTTTAAGTTAAAACTTTCAGATACATTAAAAATTCAGACTGTCCCTTTAACAAATCTCAAAAAGCAAGATTTGACTTATCAATTCGATCTGGACTGATTTTTAAATAAAGTAGAAGATCTGGTCTGTCGATTAATATGTAGTTACCAAATTCGGGCTCCAAACAAAATTTCCCGAGACGGGCTGGGCAGGTCAGACCATCGGATTTCGAGCACTTTGTTCTGGTGGTCGGAGGGATTTTCTAATTTTTGAAATATTTTCTTGACAAAAACATTATTTTACAATTTTCGGGCGCCAACAGAAGCCAAGAAGAAATTTCCCAGAGACGGACTGGGAAGCTCAGACTAACCCTACCTCAGGACCAACAAAAAAAACCGGATTTCTGGCACTTTGTTCTGGCGGTCGGAATTCTAATTTTTTGAAAAATTTTGATTTTTCTTGACAAAAACATTATTTTACAATTTTTCGGGCGCAAACAGAAGCCAAGAAGAAATTTCCCCGAGACGGACTGGGAAGCTCAGACTAACCCTACCTCAGGATCAGCAAAAAAACACGGATTTCGGGCACTTTGTTCTGGTGGTAAAGATTTTCTAATTTTTTGAAAAATTTATATTTTTCTTGACAAAAACGTTATTTTACATTTTTTTCGAGCGCTGCCCGAAAAATTTGACAATTGCCCGAAAAAACTCATGTTTGCCCGACTCAGGGGGGGCTGCAGCCCCCCCAGCCCCCCTGGCTCGTACGCCTATGAGAACAAACTATTAGAAACCTTAATTCAAAATACATTAACAGTTTGGTAATACAAAGGTGACAACAATTGAAATGTGAGGAAGTATGTTTTCAAATTCAATATCATGGTAAAAGCTTGATAATGTAACAAGAAGAGCAAAGTATGGTCGCCAACTGATAAGACTTCAATTTACAAGATATAGACAAACCGTTTCAGACCAATGCAAATTAAAAATCACGACCATATCGCTGGTACATGTAAATCGAGGTTCAGATCACGCCACACATAGCGTAACATCATCTCATTACATCCGTTGCAATAACTAGGTAGTCCGAAATTTCAACCATCCTTGGAGATGACTATAGATCCAGTTTGTGGCAGAAAGAAGAACCAATGGTAACTTTTACGGATGGTAAGATAAATTCTGCTTCCAGATGATTCAGGCTGGCCTACGATTGTGCCAGTCGCAAGGTCGACCTGACCGTCCTCGTAGTAAAAATTACACCAACTGACATAGGTTATTGAACTTAACTGTACTAAGTGATGTTATGATTATTAATAAATTCATGTTATTCAACAGAACCTAACACTTTCCGCAATCTGGTGTCAAATAGCTCGGAATTATTAAATTAAATCAGTGTTCTTTGAATGATAGTCCTTTTCTTTTAGCGTTGCATAATTTACACGTAAAGCGAAAGCCTTAACCCTAAACCACCGAATAGGGACCTGTTACATTTAAATGAATAAATACACCTGTTGACACGTGCCTGTATAATTTTTTTTTCAAGATGGCGACATATTTTATATAAATGAATCAAAAAATGATGTTTATAACATTATTAAATTTTCTCGGAAACGGTTCATGTAAACATTCTTCTAAATTTCCATTCTACAGTTTATTATCAATAATAAAGACTAATAATAACTATGATGTCTGTGTCTGACTGATGGCCACAGCTGATGGTAAAGTCATTCAAGCGAACATCTTATACGAGGTGTGATTTTTATTTATTACATTCTATATACATAATATTTCACGATATGAAATAAATTTAGGAAGGTAAAAACTTCGTCATGTAATTGTAAAAATAATATTGTCAACATATGCCGTGATTTTATTTACTCAATTCTTATTTGTGAACAAATAAACGTGATTATTTTTATCGTAAAAATTGTACCTTTTGTTATTTGTGTGTATAGAAAAAGAAAATTGAATAAATTAAATAATGAAGTAGATCATTACGATCAAATGTTATATTGTAATTCAAATATCCAAATTGACCAATGTCCACTTCAAACCGTCATTTACTGCGGTCCGGATTAGGATATGTCCACGCGCAATCACGCGTCTCTTGACGACAGGAGTCATATTAGGTGAAGAAGGCACGCGCGTGACATGTTAGAAATGACCAATAATGTCGAATATAATACAAGAAGTAACGAAGGGGTCAGGTGCAACAATTGTCAAATTAAACAATTAACCAAATACCAAATCAAACCATTATTAAAATCTTGTCTATCTTGACCTTGATGACAGGCTACAATGACGTCAGATCCGGTAGAAAGTTAGGGAACTTGTGTATGAGGTGTCTAGTGTCGACCTCGCGCCCTCTATAATCCCGACATTTATAAAATTAGCACATAAACAATGGCTAAATGACATGGAGATTGGCAGTAAAATTTCTAGTTAATAATGACAAGACATCGTCGACAATTTCAGAAAATCTTTAATTCTGTCCAATTACATTTTAGTCAAAAACAGACATTCCCAAATACTTTGTTGTTGATAGCCAAGTACGCAAGGTCAAACAATTTTTTATTTAAGCAGGTTTCAAGCTCCATAAAGCATACGTAAATATATATCCTTTTTATTTAAATATTAATGCTTTTTAAACAAAAGATTACATATCAGTCAGTAAGTGACTCTACATAAAACATGCGCATATTTTGTTTTTGAACACATGGGTTTGGCATTTCCCGTCGTTTACCGGAAAACATTTTGCATTACCTTGAAAAACACCATCGCTTACGCATGGAATTAAAGGTGTGTATTGGTGTCATTTGATTCTCGGTGAAGAAAACAGGAGTTCTGATCAGTGTTAAAGAAATACAACCTCTTAGAATGAACAAAAAATCTGAATTTTCAAATTTGGTCAATAGGAGTTTATTTTCATCAAGGGACTTGCCTGGTTGCATAACTATATAACAGATTACCTAAAGTATAAGGCGTTTATCAATTACAACCTGTTATTATTATGGAAATTTACATAGTTTCGTGGGTTTTTTTTTGCATTCTGTTTGTATACTTTGGACATCGTTGATGAATATATACTCTGATTGACCAAGTTTGAGAATTTCATTTTTTTTTGTTCATTCTAAGAGGTTGTATCGCTTTAAGTTGAAGAGTTTTGATTTTCATATTATAATTCAAACAAATTTTTTTTTATTTATAAAATTTATTATTTAGAATATATTAATAATTTCATCGGTTTATAAACATTATAATGTCATTAGTAGGCTATACAAGATACTAATTAGGAACAATTTCAATTTCTTTTTCTTGTGATGTTGTCTTCGTAATTTCAAATTCAACTTCACAAAAACAACCTTATTAGAATTTCAAATTTTCTTTAAAAAAAATGATATTTGTGATTTTGTCTTGAAGATAGAAGAGGCTCGTTTGGTTATTATAACAATCTATAAGATATTCTGTACTTTGATTGGTAGAAATTATTCAAAGCTATCAATCAAAGGAATTACAATTTGTTTGAAGTTTGTTTTCTTGTCATTATATTTTTTAGGCAAGCTGGACTCAAATCTAGTTTACAACGAGAATGATGCATTCGATTCTTCCACCTTATTAGAATTGTTTACCCTTTTGTCAGTTTACACACTTTAATCTATAGCACTAATATCTTGGTTTTTTTTTTGTGTGTACATTGTGTATTGTTTATTTGATATGATATGTAATGTAATGGATGTATATTTGTTTTTTGGATAAATAAATATGTGTTTAAAAAAAAAATAATCTAGTTTACATATTCCAGACTTTCAACAATTATAAAACAAAATATTATACATTTAGTGGTCGTTCTCAAAATTGTTCTTCGAATCCATTCCTGAGGATTAAAATAAATTATATACAATTCTCTAAAACTGGAAACAAAGCGGATAGGCAACTCTTCCAATGCGGTATAAATTGATACATTTTGGCATTCATAAAATGATTTGTAGCATATGAGCCACTGAAAACTAATTCAAATGCCTGTAAGAATATAGAATTTCGCCTGATATTGTCTGAAAAAATAAGCAACATTTCCAATAGTGTTTATGATCAAAAAGCCACCATATTGGAGTTTGACGGGTATTTATGAATTTGATGAAATGTTTCTGTTTAAAATACATTATTATTCATATCGCCTCATTATCATTTTTCTATCGCCATTAAACTGTTGTCCTCCACTCGCCATTTCTAACCTTTTGATGTTCATGAAACAATAGCCTGGAACGACTAGGGACTGGTAGGGATTGATAGAGACTTTATCATTTTATAGAATATTTTATACATCGTTTGTCAACTGTTGTTGAGGCTAACTTAACCAATTGTGGTCGGCTTGTAAAATTAGCGGGAAATCACACTGGGGAGTTCGATATCGCACAGATAAATTACCCAGAAGCTCATTAACGGTGTAAGCTTAATTAATACCCAGTTTCTAACGGTATGAAATTTTGTTCTGGTTTTGGGTTACACCGCTTATTTCAATGTTATAGTGTTTCAATTTTTGAATAAAAATGACGTTTTTATGAAAAAGTGTGTAAAAAATGATGAATTATGTTATAATGATGTAGCTATA
Organism: Lottia scabra; assembly: GCA_029955415.1. Classification (NCBI taxonomy): domain Eukaryota; kingdom Metazoa; phylum Mollusca; class Gastropoda; family Lottiidae; genus Lottia; species Lottia scabra. Next base: position 12,459,984 of record JARJEI010000009.1, read on the forward strand.
TTGTCTCTGATGTGAAACTGACTTGAAGTTTATTTGTTGATTATAAAGATGTAATAGTATTAACAAACAAAGTAAAATTAAATCAAAATTCAAAATTCAGGATTCAGAGTTAAAGCGACGTATCAGGTACAGCATTTTGTTTTATCTCTGTTATGAATTCACAGAGAGTTCAGCAAAGAAACCTTTTCTGCCCTCTTCCTTCCTTTTTCTCGTAAAACAAATTGATCGGTCTGAAATAACATTACGGATGGTTGACAATCAAATTAGATACATGATCCACGGTTTGACCGGGGGACGTTTTTAAAATTTGAGTTTTAGTATATTTACGATACTATAGTCTGTGAAATAAGATAGCCCTTGTCTCGTTTATCAAGATTTATAATATGGACATGTTTTGTGAGGGGGAATACAAACTGATTCCTGTATAGGAAGAATTGTAAAGTTATTTTCACCCTAAAAGGATTTATTATAAATGACATAAGGCGGAGTTGATTAATCCACAGTAAGGCGAAAACAGATACAAATCTAACAAGAAATTTACTGGTCTTTAGATTTCATTATAAAGTGAGGGACGCCCGGGTTGCCCCCACGTGTATAAAGGTAGCGGACACGCCCCTATGACTTTATATGATCGTATGTTTGTTTATAGGGGTCTATACTACCCTTGTATTTGATATATAAACACACATCCCCACAGTATTGTTCCTCGTTTATTTTTTTAATTAAAGTTTCTATTTAAGGTTTAAATTGATATGAGGGGTAGAAAAGGGTGACTATCTGATTCTGACTGGTGTCGTACAGACAATGGGGCAGTTTATCAAAAAGTTAATTTCACGGACAGTGTCAATAAAATGAAATTGTTGATACCTTTTGATTTTTTTGAGATTTTAAAGGTGAATCAAAAACAATGAAAAACGTTAAGTTAAATTATTGATTTTTGTCATTTTTTTTAAATCAAGACTGATTTTGGCTCTAACGAATTTTATAAAAACCCACATGTAATGCTATAAGGTCAAAAGACACATTTTTTAATTAAGATTTTTTTTTTGTGCCAAAAACATTACACATTCAGCAGCTATTGATGAGAATATTTATATACATGTATATGTTCAAAAGATAGAAAGATTTGCGACATTTGATTATTTGTCTCACCAAAACCGACAATTTGATTTTAACATTTAGCAAATATTCGTGCGATTTCTTGAGACTAAGCAAATAGTGGATGCAAATCATTTCCTTTTTTATAACTAAATTTAATACACGTTTTTATTTACGGTAACTATTCGTGAGGGGCGATATTTATATTTTTTCAAAATTTGAGTGAATTTCTTGATGTTCCATACTCTTGGTTTCGTTGGTCAGTATGGTGAAAATAACCAATTAATGTAGCATAATTCATACAACGATATTTAATGTTTTATTTTGTTAAACTCTTAATAGTAAATTACCATTGCTGCAATACAAATATATAGGATTTTCAATTTTTGTTCTTTGAAATAACATGCTTCTAAGAAGTAATAAAAGACAAAAAATATTATCTGAAGTTTTGTAAATAAACGTGAAATGTTTTATTTTGTTAAAATCTTAATAGTTTTCATCAAATCGCAAGTGCTGTAATCCGAAAAAATACAAGATTTTCATATTTGTTCCTTAGAATAAAATGCTTCGCAGAAGTAATAAAAGACAAAAAATTCAACGTAAAGTTTTGTAAATAAAAGTGAAATGTTTTATTTTGTTTTCATCAAATTGCCAGTGCTTCAATCTCCAAATACAGGATTTTCATCTTTGTTCTTTGAAATAAAATACTTCGCAGAAGTAATAAAAGATAAAAAATATTATCTAAAGTTATGTAAATAAAGATGAAATGTCTTATTTTGTTCAATCTCAATAGTTTTCATCAAATTGCCAGTGCAGCAATACAAAAATACAGGATTTTCATATTTGTTCCTTAGAATAAAATGCTTCGCAGAAGTAATAAAAGATAAAAATTGAACGTACAGTTTTGTAAATAGAAGTGAAATGTTTTTCATCTTTGTTCTTTGCAATAAAATGCTTTGCAGTAATAAAAGATAAAAAATATTATCTGAAGTTTTGTAAATAAAAGTGAAATATGTTATGATTGATTATGATATTGATTATTGAAGTAAAGAAATACATGTATCAGTAAATTAATGACAAGAAATACATTTATCACATGTATCAATACATGGGACCCCCATCGAAGACTTCAATCATATCTGACATTTCATTTCGTTTTTTGTCTACTTCAGGTAATTTGGATACATTTTCACGTTTCAATCTCTACATTGTAAATAACAATTTTTTAAACAGTTGATTGAGGGGTCGGGATGTAAAGAGTCCAGATACTGCCAGATAAAGACTAGATTGGATTTCTGTGATAGACTAGAATGACCTGTCCACCAATATCATTTACATTTTCTCGTTTAATTAAGATATTTAATGAACTCGTTTTAAATCGTCGTCAAACATTCTAAATTGACGTCTGACATTAAGACGTCACGTGATCATTATATTCCAATATGCACGCGAGATGCAGGGAGCAATATCACGAGGACAAGGTCATGACCTCACGTGACGTCTTATTGTCATTTATATTTACCCTTATTTAGTAAAGATGTCAAAATGGCGGTATGACATAGTTTATGTCGCCATATCGTGCAGTGTCATTATAAATGCATATTATTTTTTTCTCCTGAAAATCAGTAGAATGTATAGTAGAATATCTGTAAAGAGATAATGAATGGCTATACGGGTCTGTCAAAATATGTCAGAAAAAAACAACTGTAGATTAAAAAAAAACTTGACATTTAAAGTAATCAATTAACACAGATACAAAAGATTTTAATAAATGCGTAATTTTTTATCAACAAATAATCTAAAGTTGTGAAATATTAGCTACAACATGTTAGATCAAGCTATTGAATCTGTATACTCTTTCAATTCCACATTTATTAGTGTAATTCTTATGATAGGTGTCGTAATAAAGCATCTGATACCAGGTTCCGTCCAATGTGTTCGTCCGATCTTTAGAATGTAAATCAAATACCATAATGCAGCATTGAAGGTGGGAAAAGGTGATTTATTTTCAAACAAATCTCAATTTTAATTCAAATTTCAAAGATTTTCATTCCAAAATCCCAAGATATAAATTATATTTTCATTTTAAATTTTCACTGTCACAAACTTTAAACGTGCGTATAAATGAATTTGATTTTTCAGATAATACCCCTATTTTACCAAATTTCATTTCGAATTCTTTTTTAAGAAACTGTTTAACCCAGATTTATTGCATTAGGAATTATAGGTTGTAACTTTACAGTTAAACAATGTTACGAAAGCACAGGCACAGGTATGTAGACACAATCTTCAGTAAAAAGGTACTGTTTGTGCAATTAGTTTAAAAAAAGATTGAAAATGAAGAAGTGAATCTTGTAAATCTGAAATATAATATGAAAATAATACTGGTTTCCTGATAGGAACATTAGTATCCATGGAAATGGATATATTACATTATGTGAGGTTTGCTATCATCTGAAATAACTAATTTTATAAGAAACATTATATAATGAAAGCCTATAAACTTCCTAGGTTTCATTGTACACTAGGTTTAAATGTGAAAAAAAGGTACTGCAATGTGTACCATAACATTGTGTATCTTTATTTTCTAGCACCGTATACATAAAACGTAACACTGAGTTAAATCCATATTTAACTCTCGAAGATCTTATTAAATGGTTAATTTAACTCAGAATTTGATTTGAACCCATGGGCCATATGCATAAAACTTAACACTGAGTTAAATCTGTATTTAAACCCTCGAAAACCTGATTAAGTCAAGGGTAATTTAACTCTTAAAGGTTTGATTTTAACCGTGGGTTATTTTTTTTATGCATACGGACCCTGAATCATTTTTTATGCATATGGGCTTTGGTATTTTTCTCAGTGAATTATGTTCCGTCACTACTTTAAAGATCCTGAACCTTTAATTTTAAATCATCCACTTTCAAATTATGGATTATTTCGAAAAAACATACTTAAACGACCTGCGCCTAATCTTTCGCGACTGTATATTTGTTGTAAAATATTCAAACAATTAAAAGTTAATAAAAAGATATATGGTAAAGTTAAAAGTGTGTAGGGATTAGGACTAAGAAATGTTCACTGAGTTTATTTCAATGAGTATAGATAAATATCATAGAGTTAAGATATGAGCTATAACTGCTACCCATAAACTATAAAATACAGCCTTTTCAAATAATCGAAGCGATAAATATGATAATGACAGTCGTTTGCAGTTAAAACGGTAATTTAACACACAAATAGAGTGATTTAACGGTAAATTTTACATCCAATCAAATTGTTAGAACTGCACGTGAACTGAACAATACGAGCAGTGGCGAGCACAATACGTAATATGACGGAAACGTCGCAGCCAATAGAAAGAATTGTAACAAAAATCAAACGTGAACGATAACAATTATTGTCATAATAAGCAGCGAATAAAAGACGATAATTTTTAGCTCGTAAAGAAAAACCAGTAGAGCGAAGACGTCATCATGGTAATCAAACGTGATTGGTTACAGATATGCGCGTGCTAGGATATTCATAAGCAGAATAGAGAAGAATGGCGGGATCATGCGCGTGCGATAAGGAATGATACTATGAATAGTGACAGTGGGAGGGTTTATTGATGAATATTTTAAAGACGTGGAAATTAAAGTTAGAACTATTTACTTGTCAGTCCTTATTAACTCATTCTTATTCTTAAATCAAACACGACACTGACAAGGTGCCTGATTGTCAGTCTCAACAATAAACCCAAAGTAGACGATTTCTCACTGAAAACGAAAGTAGAGATAATTGTTATATCGGATATTTAAAGGATAATCATAAACAAATGTAAGTATAATTAATTTTTCTAAACAAAATTATCATTTGAAGGAATTTTCAGATTTTCTTAAATAATTCAATTCTTTATTTAGAGAGAGAAAATAAAAGACTATTTTATATTTTCGAATTTTGTGAAATTATCATTGACATAAGGCGTAAAAAATTTAAAAAAAAATTATTTTACAAATATCATCTTTTGTAAATTTTTATTGAATTCTAATGTCAAAACGCACTTTCCTACCTAAAAATTATGAAAAATATACATAGATTTACACTTAACAATCATAAAAATATCATTTATGATCAATTCGATTTTGAAACACTTCTTGAGCATCTTCAGTTTTAAAAGATCGCGAGTCAAACATTTGAATGACGCAAAAGAAGTGATGGCGACCTCAGATGACTCAAGACGATTCATGAGTCATACGTTCATCTCTAGAATAAATGTCTTATGTCTTAATATTCTTTATTTTAGCCGGATTCGATGTTGGTGACGGAAGAAGTAGGATTTATGGGATCCGAACGCCATGTTGCTGACGTTCCTAATCCCGATCCTGCTCACATCCCGCATCAATCAGCTGATAATAAAACATCCTATCATCAATGGGATATCAATGACAGTACACTACCAACTGTAAGTTTGGTTTAATTGTATTCATTCTATTTTATAAATAATATTATGAAATATCTGTATGCATATACGAAGGCCTATACATGTATATGTTTAAGGGATAGAGTTTATTGATAAACATGCATTTCACTTCGAAGAACTGCCACCATGCATGTTCTATTCTTTATAAGACATATACTGGTACAATTATTAACACAATATTTCATGTTTCATGCTAAAACAGACAGCGTTAGCAGGAGATAACTTGAGTTCTGCTCCTTGCAAATTGTTCTGGACAATAATTACTTGAATCTTCCTGCTTCATTGAGGAACATATTGTTTTCCTCTTCAAATTATTTTCATACCTATTCTAATACAGTTGAAAAGGGTTTTGATTTTTGAAGAGTACAAAAATGGATCTAATATTTATCGGACGTGTTTTTTTTATGAATCATACGTGAATGATTTCGAAACAGTAAAAGACAGACCTATACATCCTGTGCCCTTTTGTCACTTGCATTTCTGCTTTCTCAATATGCCTGAAAATGTCTTTATTTTTATTGCAGATATCATCGTTGGACAAATATCAAATATGGCCGAATGGTCACAGTCGTTACGTATATAATCAGGACCATGAAGAAGCTAAACGTCATGTGAGTGGCTGGGCCATGCGCAATACCAATAATCATAATGCCTATATATTAAAGAAATCCTGTCTTGGAGTATTTGTTTGTAATCAGGATTGTTTGCTAGAAAATGGCGATAAAGTTCACATGAGACCCGCTATATGTGACAAAGCAAGAAGAAAACAAATTGGTGAGTATCCCTTCTTGATTATTGTTGGTCATGGTAGTGAGCCGGAATTTTTATATATAAAAACCAAGAAATTCCCTTCTTACAATCATTACAGTAAATATTGCAAAAAAAGATACAAGCTTCGGATATTCCACCCATTTTCAATTATATTTTACTATTATTAACTTCTCTAACGATCTCTATCTCGGTTTCCAAAAAGACTACGACCCTAACTGGCATTTTCATCCCACAGAACAAAATAGCGATAACTACTTTATTTCAACCTTATTCTTAAAACAATGACATTCCTTTCTGTATTACAGGAAAACCATGTCCAAACCCTAACTGTTTGGGCCATTTAGAATTATTGGCATGTAGAGGGCATTTCGGATATCCAGTCACCCATTTCTGGCGGCATGTGAATGGTGCCATATACTTCCAAGGCAAAGGTTACCACGATCACCCTAGACCGGAAATAAAATCTATAGCAGAAAGCAGACGCCACACTAGTAGGAATCGAGTTTTCAGGCATTCCAAGGTTTGTTTGGCTTTTGTTTTATTATTCCAAGCATCTTTGCAATTCAAGTAATTTTACTAGTTACCGGTGCCGTATTAATTATTTGACTCCACAGTTCATGTTTCTTAACGGACAGAAGTGTGCTGTCGTAGAATTAGAGTTTTAAACTGAAAAACATATTTTTAGAAGTTTGGATTCATCTTTTAATGAAATAATTTCTTATATACAGAGTCCTGGAATCGACAGAAAAAGACACCTGACGTCACATGGTAGTGAAATTCCATCAAAATTTATCATCAAAACAACAGGTAAGGCAATAAAATTATTACAGGCATTATACCCTTATTGTGAAGGGAAGTTGCTGTTCAACAATGTTGATCTGAACAATGTTGAGATTGATCCATTATAGTTTACACACAAATAACATTGAAAGTTAGAATTTATTTGGACGAAATGATGTCGTGGATCAAGAAATTATTAAATGAATATATACCATTCGTTCACCATGCACGTTTTGTAAACTGGTCAACGCAAAACCCTCCTTTGATACTCATAAGTTCGTTGTAGAGAAAAGTTGTGGCCTCCAAAAACATTGTTTATTTGGCAAACCTTGTGGCGTGTTCCCTCGTGTGCAGTTGAAAAAGGCGACAAGTCCATGGGTACAACCTATGGGAACGGGTACTAATAAAACAATGGTTAAATCGTCTTGTGGCGCGCCACAGGGTCACAAGGGAACACACCACAAGGAAACACGCCACAAGGGAACAGCCTATGGATACAGGGCCTTAGAGGGCATAACCTGGGACAACTCGTTTCAAATCTACAGTCTAAAATTCCATCTAGAGAATTCTCTGTAACGACATTTCTTTGATCAGTGGCGATATATTTCTGTCATTTATCAAACTGACGATTAAAAATAAAAAAATAAAAACAGTTTCAATATGTAACTAACTAGCTTTAATACCAGTATAACTGTTTTACCGTGATATCGTTTTTATCAGATAACAGAAAAACATCCGTTACATTGTTATTGTACAGGACAAAAAATAAAACAGAAATGTTCATGATTAATGGAATTTATGGAAAACTATGAAAAAAACAAAATGTGTTAAAAAACAAAAGAATTAACATAAAATGATATTTTGTTATTGTTCCCTAGTATAGTTCATAATGACCAATTAATATACTAGTTAACGATATTTAATTGTCTTTATCCGCTTGTATTTCACAGGACGCTAAAACAGTGTACACTGTTATATCGGCCATATTCAAAACATATACTTCACGCGCATAATTGATAGAGCGTTGACGAGTAGCAAACCACACTTGGAATTTTTATAATCCAACAAGGGAAATGCTAATTAATGCGTCATATGATACCGTCATAGCTAGTATCACAAACAGACCTTTAAATTGTTCATGATTGGGACAGACTGACGCTCCATGCTGTTCTGAAGAATCATGGAATTTTATATAGTACTGTTCTGTATCCGATTTGGACAGACAGACGCCCTATAGGGTCCATAGGAAATTTGACTGATGTTTTGACTGTTTTGTTATTTTAGGTGATGATGTTTTATGTTCCTGTCCACCATTCGAATGTATATGTGGTACATCACGTCGATATAAGGATTTCCTTCCAACATGTGACGCATTCAAGGATGGATTCCAGCCTCAACCCGCCATTACTCAAATAAATATCAGTAATAACTACACACCACAACCAACATTAGATTTTACCATCCATGGTTATGATTACCATAGAAACCGATTTGGTTACCACGCTGCACCTCCACCATTGTATAACGATCCATCGCGTGGTTATACGTCATTACCACCACATCCAAGTATGACATCATTCGGTCACCCCGGACAACCAACATTTGATAACGACATGACGTCACGACCTGACTCGAATATCATAACGGATTGTCTCCATGGTAACAAAAGTACGTCTGCTCCGTTAACAGATTTTTACGATACTCTTTTCAGTGGAAGTGCGAGGTTTGACGAACATTTTGACAATGAACAATTAAAAATGAACAATTTTGCTTTAAAACAAGAACCCGATGTCAGCCAAACGATATGTTCTCGATTAAAAGCTGCTCAATCCATCTGTACAGAGTTATCACCCTTTGCAAAAGCGTCCAAATCTTCCCAAGACTCTTTCGATCAACTTGGTCTAGATTCAATGACGTTGGACTCTTTAGAATCGGTTTTTGAAGATAGTGCTCAAAATGTGAACGAAGTGAATAAAACTGTTCCATCTAGTCAACCATCTTCTCCTCGACGTTTTGAAGAGCTCAAGCCTGTTGTCAGTAAAACTTCTTGTAGCAGCGAACCACCAAAATCAGCCTTTGATCTTTTGGATGTTCAAAATTCCTTCCGTCGTGAAAGTGATATTCCATGGATAAGAATACGAGATAACAATCCATCGTCACCAAGTTCAGGAATGACCAATCAACAGCCATTTAACCGAACAGTTCCTATAAGTGATTGTCGTAATAGTGTTTTCCCGCCACCAGATGCCTCACAACGGTACCCACGTTACCTCGGTGACTATCATCAGCATATGCCCAACCAGAGAGACGCTTTATGCAGACCTAATCATAGTATTAATATTACTTTAACCTACAAATAGTCAAATAGTCGAATTCTAGTCAAAACCCTATACCTTTTCCGTTTTAGGCTGAGGTTGATCTCACTCAAAAAGACATCTAGCTAGACAGCGAACAATTCATTGTTTTGTTGTTGTTTTTTTTTGTATCATAATTATATCGTATCCGTCAGATCGGATATAGAGTGTCTAGTCTATAATTCTATATTTCTTTGTCGTGGGCATTCTTAAAGTTGTCCAGATTTCAAACTTTTACAAATGTGTTTGTATTAGCATTGTTCCAACTTTTACAAATGTGTTTGTATTAGCATTGTTCTAGTCTAAGATTCCTGCCAGTGTTTAATATTTTCAATCTTATAACACCTTCATATTGCCTTATATTTTCCTGGTGCCTTATATTCCATACAGCCTATTTTTGATAGACTTATATCAATTAAAATGTCATTCTTGCAAATATATAAACTTTTAAAAAATCTTTAGATTTTATTTATTTAAAGGGATTGTTTTGTAAACTATGTATGTGCATCGGGGACATTGATAGCATCGATTTGCGCCATTCCAATTTCCATTGCATTGATCTACCGGAAGCTACTATTGTAAGAACCACAGACGTCATAATAGAAATTTGAATGGTGCAAATTGATGCTATCAGTGCAAAGATATTTCTGTATATCCAGGTCCGTTAAAGCTCAAACATTAGTTTCTTGTTTATTGTGTGTGTGTTAACAAGTGGTTGTACCTATATACTTCAATATATTTTGTAATGTTTTAATTTGTCTTCCAGATGAGTGCAATATTTATATTATATACATGTATATTTTTTATTATGAACGTTTTGGTGCCTATTTTGTTAAATTAAATATGTTCAATATCATTAAAGTGTATCATTTCAAACAAACGACAGGTATAGTTCATATTTTTACCTTATGAAGTTGATAACTTAACCTGGAGGAGGTGCAATTCCAAGCTTCAGAAACTGTGATAGTTATAACTTCAATTAGAATAGGAAATATACTTTCAAAGTTCACACATTCGAGTTTCTGGGTATGCGGGGGTCTCTTACTTGGGGGAGACGTCCATGTTTAAGATGACGAAGAGAAAGCGTTTATGATGTCTGATGTCAGGAGACTGTAATAGTTGTAATAGAAACAACCTCATTAAAGGAATACAATGATCAAAAAAGCAAAATTCAACTTGTCTAGTGTCATAACTACTTATATTCAGATAAATCTAGAACATTACTTTATACATTATAATTACTACAAGATATACAAAATATGAAGCGTTTTATCAAGCGGTTATCAATTAAATGTAATTGGATAAAAAATCACTTAGTTTATCTGAATTTTGAATAATGTAGAAACCTTTGATGAATACTCTATTGGGAACTTAAATTTTGTGTTCATTTTAAGAGGTGTTATTGCTTTAATAAAAGAAATAACTGCATTTAAAAATTTCAAAATCTGAATCTGACTATGTTTTATTCTTGTCAACGCCAAAAATAGGACCATCTTTTCTGTCATAGTCTATGCACCATAAAAGTTTAACTTTCAAGGGAGATAGTTTTTTTATGTTTATAAAAATCATAAAATTCATAATTCAGGAAGATATCTCTGTCAAAATTTGGCGAATAATAAAAATATTTCACGATTATTTCTAAAAGAATCAACTGTTTTTACAGTCGAAGCGACGAATAATGCACAGCCTATATCCCAACCTACTCGTATAATGAGAAAAGGTTAAGATTTAAAAGACAAAATATAGATAATTCGTTTATTATTTTTTTAGGTTTTGATGATTGTGAGATCTTCTGAATTATAAGTTGAATTTTCCTGGTATCATTTTTGTGATGCTCAGAAAAAACATCCAAATGGTAGCCAAATATAGAACATGGCATGTAATAAATCACGAAGTAGTTTAATCTTTAATAAACTTCCACTTAAACCTGATCATTAAATAATTAGACAACAATGACTTGTAACTGTTAAACTGCTCGTGCTTGTGTTCTATATCAGACATGAACCTGTCAATCAATTACCAACTAGCCAGGAGTCGACAACTCTAATTCTCTCTCCATGTTTAATACGTGTTTAATTATTATTTGTGCGGGACTATAATCACGTGTCAATTTTGGATAGAGAGTATTTCCGGTATGACACCAATTACTAACCACAAATTAGGCTAAAATCAAGGCCATTAAACTTCCGGCATTATTTTTTCAGAACTTTTTGAGCCTCAATTTGCTAAAAAATAAAAAATAAATTCAAAAACCCAGAGGGGTGATATAGGCGAAGGCCTGTTCCACAATCCCTTTCTTTATGAATAAAATATTGTTTACAAAAAAAAACTATTTTTATTCTTCAATGCCAACTTGTTTGTATCAGTTTTCAGTTACTTTATCGTTTTATTTCTATTTTCATATTTGGAATTGAAAATTTAAAACAAATTTTTAAAATTATTTTTAGGGCATGTACGTCTAAAAGTGATATCATACGTAAATGCCAAGTTAAAGATATCCTTTATTGTCGTTATAGCTGACGGTGTGTTATGGATTAGAGTCGAAACGCAGTGGAATTACTGCACATAGGATCTCACTTTGTATTTCTTAAAAGCAGCTTCTTTCATTAAATAAATATTAGCATTTTAATCCTTGTTAATACGTTTCTAATTAACATATAACTGCATATTATAAGAACAAAAATTCGTTTAAAATCTTCTGATTCACGCATGTGTATAAGCTTATTGACATGTGACTCGGTTGACTGCGAGACTATAATTCTATGGTCGCCATCTTAAGTAAATAATCCCGCCGTAAATTAATTTACCGTTTATCATTGAACAATTTTCTATTAAAGGGATATCATTTGTTAAGTCATTTGGTTTTTGAAAAGGAATCAAGTTTCATTGAATTTCGTTTTTTAAAAGAACAAAGTACGCACTGGCGTATTCATACACATGTAAAACATACAGCCATTTCATATCGGAGGGATTATATGGTCACGTGACCAGTATGTACATATCCCAGTCTCATATTTCTGCGGGTCATTATGAGTTGTTCACCTATGAATAGATACAATGTCTATTCTTATGGTTATTACAACCTTAATGATGTCCCGTATTAATATTCCCTGTATTGTGCCATGTTATACGTCAGATCATGTGATACGCAAAAACCGTCATAGGTTTTATTTGTGCATCTTATGAAAAAATAGACAGCACATTTTAAGGGATTACACTTTGTACTACATGATTGTATACCCAATACTTTTTTGCATCTTTGGAAAAGCAGTCAGCACATTTAAAGGATTAAAAATACGGTTTCTAGTCTGTTTGATTATATCTCCTTGTCTCATAATCTGGTAAAACATATAAATTGTTTAAAAGTCACCGGAGACAATGCGTCGGACAAAATAAAATTGAATGGCGAACAAAACATGCCCTTAAATGGAACCAGCACTCTATTACCTTTTCAGCATATCTCGTGGAAGTCTTCCTTTATGTGACAGAAAAGCCTGGGGAACACTTCGTATCTGATCAAAATATTAGTAGACTATATAATGATCATGAATTTTATTTTAAATAGAAAGTAGACCACCAAAACGACTACTTTTATATGCTAAATATTCAGATACTCAATCCCTACCAAACGCCTGAATGAAATTTCAGATACCAATACTCCCATTTAGACATAGAAAAGAGAAAAAGTCGAAATAGAATGGACTACATTCGTTGTGATCTTGATCTGGATATAAAATAAGTTATTTCCCTTTAATCTGTTCGTCCAAAGCGTTACCTTATAGACCACATCAATTCATTTGCCCGCCTTAAAAATATTTAATCACGAATTCATCATTCTATGACTTTTTGTCACAAATATCTTTCCAACGTGTCTGCGACGTAAACTTCTTGTTTTGCCTAAATTCAAAATACGAAGGGGACTGAGTGTTGAAAAATACCACGGACTACATTCGCTTGAAAATAGATTAATGGGAGACAACTCGATTATAATATAGGACACACATCACTAATAAATTTGTCATGCCGTTCCATGTTAAATCACGAAATTCAATCTTCTAAAACCTTTTCCAGAAACCAAACTTATATAGAAAACACATAAAATGAAAGAGTCCCCCATGTGTCCTGTAAAGGGGGAGAAAGGGGATTGTTGAAAAAATACCACGGACTTTGTATCATTCGCCAGCAAATAGAGAGACAACTCGTTGATAATATAGGATCTACACCACTAAAACATTTTATGCAAATGACTAAAAGCTCATTAAAGAATCGAAGGACAAGAGGCAAAATACGTCCAGATTTCCATGTTGACATACATACTATGTTTATTTTGGAAAATTTGGGAGGTGGGATCGAGGGTGGGGGGATCGAGATATGGTCTAACAAAACGTAACCTATAGCTCCATTCAATTTACAAGTGTAAGAGTTTAGGATTATTTTAGGAGGAGTATTATAATCCTATAACGTATATCATTGAATTTATGTATTAATTACTGAAAGTTATATTATACTTTATATCTGTATATTTACTACATACGTGTAGACTAGATCCTATTGGTGTATCTATAATTCAGTATATCGAATACATTTATCTTTATCTTTAGAAACGTATAAATAAGGTCACGTTTCCACCACGTTTCCACCAAGTTTCAGCGTTGGCGTCGGCGTCAGCTTCAACGTCCCAGTCTACATTCAAATCAGCGTTCGAGTGTTTCTACCAATCAATCTGGTCTGCGCGTTTTCAGCTGGAATCGCTATAAATACTACCATGTTTTTATTATGATGACGTCACATTCCAAATAGTGTCAAAACATGCTTGTTGTGATTTGAAATTGGGTGCGATTGATGCCTACGAAGCTAGATACGACTCTGACGTAAACGCGCTGGTCGAAACACTTGTATGCCAAAACATAGAACTAATTCAAACGTTAACGCTGAATCAGAAGTTTGGTGGAAACGTTCTCTAAGGAAACGACAAGAAACAAAATTGGGGCACCAGTTTACAATCACACGACATATTAATTGATAAATTAATTGTATTTAGAATCAAATTAACAAAACAAATAAAGACAACATAAGGTGTTAGTTATCAAACACAAAATAATCATTATAAGTTTATGGTATATACTGAAAATATCTTTGTAAAAACTGTTTATAACATTAAAATAAATAATAATATATTACTCTATATGCATATAGTATGATTTTAATTTATTTAGCTCAACTGAAACCTTACACTTGAACAGATATTCATTACTTCTAACATGCTTGACTTCTTTTACGTTGATAAATAAACTCCTTTTTTGAATTGCAAGTTCTCACGACATATATCAACATACTAAAAATAAACTTTACATGGAAATTTTCTCAACAAAATAAGGGCTTACCCTTAAATATAAAGGAAATAACAAACCGAAAACAGGTTAGTTGAATGGCGACATGACATATTACTAAGAATAGTTAAGTAGTAATGAGGAAAACTTTATCAAAAATATGAGGATACATTCCTCCAATATCACTAATAACAATGACAGTATAATATTAGGTATCACAGCAATAATTAATACATGTATATTTAACTAAATATAGTTTTAATAAATACTGAAAATATTAAGTATTAGGTATCACAGAAATTAATATATTTAATTAGAAAAACTGAACATATTATTTTAACCACTCTGTTATTAGTTATCGCCAGTAGCTTGGACAGGTTTTGGTCTGGACTCATCTTCTATCCATTGTTCATGACGTTCAATAGATTTTTCGTGGCGATCGATGACCTTGTTGTTCGTTTGGTTTATATTTTCAAGTCCCCCAATTCGGTCTGTAATTTTCCGATGATCCGTTTCTAGCTCGCGGTACTGTTTCATCTGTTCGTCTATCTTCTTGTTCAGATTAGTCAGATTCGTGTTTTGGTCGTCGAATTTCTTATGCATCTCGTCAAATTTTTTGTTTTGTTGAAAGAACATCTTATTAATCTCGTCAAATTTTCCGTTTTGTGTGTCGAATTTCTTATTAATCTCGTCAAATTTTTCGTTTTGTGTGTCGAATTTCTTATTAATCTCGTCAAATTTGTCGTTTTGCTTGACAAATTGTTCGTTTTGTTGAAAGAACATCTTATTAATCTCGTCAAATTTGTCGTCAAATTTGTCGTTTTGCTTGACAAATTGTTCGTTTTGTTGAAAGAACATCTTATGTATCTCGTCAAATTTGTCGTTTTGCTTGTCAAATTTCTTATTCATCTCGATAATGTATTGTAGGAGGTTTCCTTGTTCATTCTCTGTCGACTTGGCTGTGTTTTGTCCTTGGTCAGCCATCATATACCAGTTACGTTATCACCATATAACAAAATTATCTTAATACACTGTAAAAGAAGAGAAGAATTGTGACAATAGACATGTCTGTGTCACTGTCACTGTTTGAAGTATCCAACAGATGACATAACCTGCTATATTGTTGTTTTGTCTTATAGTGACCCAAATCAAATACCAGATAACCCACTTGACCATGAAAATTTAGTTTGGTACACCATGGTATTATACCGAAGGCATTATAGTATAAATTTGTAAAATGTTGAGAACAACAGAAATCAATAATCCCTAACTAGTCACTCAAAGAATAATGATAACTACTGAAAAACCAAAATTGTTTTCTCAAAATAAACATTTTGTGTTTTGTCTGCTCTTGCATGGTGCCATTGATACTGGTTATTGAAAGGTACCACGGGTATTTTGTAATCCGTTTGACTTTGATGAACCAAAGTAATGAGACATCAAATGGATGAAAAATTTTAAACTTACGTTTTTTATCACTAAGTCGTTCTAACACCAGAGTTAATTTTTCAATCTGAATATTTATTTTGTACACAAATATAATATATCCTCTACACGTAATTCTTAAATGGAAATTTTGAAATTTGTCTTTCAAATATTAATTCCGTATTACTAATATCACTTATGACTGTTTGAAAATCTATATTATAAGTAGATTACGAATTAAAATGATATAAATGAAATCCAATATGCAGATTACAAAAACATATAGTATAACTGACACTCAAATCTATGCACACACACAGAATATAGGCCTTTTATATTTGGGTTTAACGCTTGAAGGACTCAAAATTTGTTTATGTTAAAATTTGTGCAATGAAATTAAGGTATTTGTTCAGATCATATTTAGATCTTCTGTAATATTTTAATATAAAATTACCAACCGGAACCCTTTTGACGCACTGTTTATATCTCTAACAAGATCTGATTTAATTCAAACTTGGGATTGTCTATCTCGTCTCTGTCTCTGTTTTTGTTTAAATTTTTCGTTCTGCTTACCTAACTTCTTGTTTATTTCGTTGACTAACATACATTCTCACAAGTTACTCTCTCCGCTGTGTTTTATCTTTGATAATACATTATTTAAAATGAAACACCCTACTTTTCTGTACCTATTGAGCTAATGAGGACAGGCCAACGGCATGCAGTATGAAACGTTAAAGTCTACGTGTGCCTTGCATTTTACCTGCACCCTACGCATTTCATACATCGCAACCTTCATTACCATGGAGATTACCAAAGATATCCGTTGCGCAACCCTGTGAGATCTTGCAAATGTGCTACTATCTGGGTATCAAGACAACTCCCTCAGACAATTGCCTCCGGACAATTACTCCCCGCCAATTTCCCCCTGGATAATTGCCCCCAAGACAATTTCACCCTGGACAATTACCCCCCGTGGACAATTGCATCCAAAGACAATATAGATAAGACTGGTCAAATACCGACAGCATCGGTAATCTGAATGGAAAGTAGGCCAACAGACTCAAGTTTATATTTTGCTCATTCAAATTGAAGTTTAATTTGAGCTGAAGTTATTTACAACTGCAATAAAGGTCTTGGGTAAATTTTGATGGGGTGTGGGGGGGGGGGGGTAATCGTCTCGGGAGGCAATTGGCAGGGGACAATTATCCTTTTGCTAATTGTCTGGAGGGAAATTGTCGTAGACTCTCGTACTGTATGGCTAAGACCAACACTGAGGTAAAATGGGAATCTTCTGTATCTCCAAG
The DNA here is from genome assembly GCA_029955415.1 of Lottia scabra. Taxonomy (NCBI): domain Eukaryota; kingdom Metazoa; phylum Mollusca; class Gastropoda; family Lottiidae; genus Lottia; species Lottia scabra. Next base: position 12,477,511 of record JARJEI010000009.1, read on the forward strand.
ACATGGCATGTCTTACTAGCTCTATGGTCAAGGAAGAAATGAAGAAGAACCCCCTTCCTAAATGTACTCAGGGCGTAGCGTACGGGAGGGGTGTCACTTTTGATGACCTTGTCGGTAAAACGCGGTATCGGTCGGTAAAAGACTGGACCTGTCGGTAAAACCGATTGGTTATCCAAGAGACTATAAAAACTTGTCGGTTAATCGAGGTCGATAAAAACTGTAATGGCTGGAGCCGTCGGCAAAAACCGATTGGTTAACCGAGAGAGCTAAAACCTTGTTTTCGGTAAAATGTTGATATCCATGAAAGGTGATTTTTACTGAACTTGTTTGTTAAACGAGGAATAGGTCGTTAAATACTGTAATGGCTGGACCTGTCGGTAAAACCGATTGGTTAACCGACAGAGTTAAAACCTTGTTATCGGTAAAATGTTGACATCCATGAAAGGTGATTTTGTACTGAACTTGTCGGTTAAACGAGGAATAGGTCGATAAAATGGTAATGGCTGGATCTGTCGGTAAAACTAGTTGGTTAATCGAAGGAGTTTTTTAGTGAATAGATACTTATGTGTGTAATTATGAAAATGGTGTTTATGTGGAAATAATTATATAAAGATTAAAACACGAAGCTATAACGATGGAACTAGATGTGCCAATTCTAGTTTTCATTTGCTTCTTACGGCAATGTGTACATTTAAATGATTTAGTGCCAGTTGGGTTTTTGTCCTCTGAAAACCACGTGATCGTCGGTAAAACATGGACCTTACACCCCCCCCCCCACAGTCTAATTGGTCACGCTACGCCCCTGCATGTACTTACTTAAGTTACTTCGGGTACCTACAACACGTATGAACGCATGGCAAATATACTTTTATACACGTAAGTAAACTTACTCACGTATGCAAAATTAATGTCCACATGTGTAACCCTCGTCGTTAAAATGAGGCTTAAAGCTATCATGGTGTAATTACACTGGTAAAGATAGGTTGTCGGGTTATAATATAGTCCTGATTGACTGACTAATTCTATGAGGAAAATTTAAATACGACTGCCATTCCCAATAGGGCTGCAACGATTCATCGTAGAATCGATGAATCGCGATTCGTTCCTCCTTATCGATGCATCGTGTAAGAAAAACATAATCGCGATTCAACGGCTCCGATTTTGATTCATTTAATTAACTCTTTTATTGACTGAGAACAAGAAATCATCACGCATTTTATTATTTGTGTCGTATCGAAATTTTCAAAAATTGTTTATTATCATCTTAAATCTTTGTTTTTAATGATGATGATCTTAAGCATATAAATTTGTTACGAAAATTATGTCAAAAATGTGTTAAAATGTTAATGATTAAAGGTTTTCTTTTCTTTCCGATTTCAAACTCAAGAATCGCGATTTGTAATCGCAATAAATCGAATCGTTGAATGTGTATCGTTTAGTATATCGAATGGCCACTTCAGGAATCGTTGCAGCCCTAATTCCCAATACATCATGCGTTTGCAAGTTTATACAATTATGCAATTGGTAGTAGGCCTAATTACAAGATCAATTTGAAAGTGAGAAGTTACATTAATAGACTTAACATCTGTTTATTAAATAATAAAACGATATCTGTATATCACACTCGAGCAAAAATATTTCATTTCTGTGCTCATTCAAAACTTTAGCACAAGTAGTCCACTAATTGTTTTCATGGAAAAAATATCAGTAGAATAATATAACCCAATCACAAACGACCCTTATCTCGAACAATCTCCAACTATATTTAATATTATTGAAACCGTCATAGCAGCTAATGAACTTTTCATACCAATAACCAATAATCAGTCTATATTTTAAAATGAAATGTTATATCAAATGTCTTAAAGAGTAAGGCAAACCCTGACTGGTCATACACGCTAAACGTACATTGTGTTCACCTCCCTAACAAATATTAAAGGGATGAAAGCAAAAAATGAAAAATTGAAATCCAAAAAAATGCTTCACAATATTTCTTGACAACACCATATCCAATAAAGACGAGGTGACCATCCTCAAAAGAGATAATGCAACAATTAAAATTGGAGACCCCTTACATTCCACGAAAACTAAGAGAGAATCCGAAAAACGGAGAATCAAATTAAAAGAAGAAGCGAAATTGGCCTGTTACGGATGGACCACGAAATCGATTCGTTGCACGAGATCTCTGTGAGACAAACGGCAAAGCTATCGGCAACCGAAAATTAAATCACAGAGGCTAGAAAGTACTGAATGGAGTAAATATAATATATAAAAAGAATAGCCGTTTGTTTTTTATTATATATATAGACTATGAATAAGTCGTCATATAAATGAAAATACAGATACACGAATATTATTCAAAATGCAGGATTCCACCTTTAAAATAAATAGAATAGAAAAATGATTCACATAATTCATTGAGTTTTATCAGTTAGGCTGGGAAAGAGTTGGACAATTCAATAGTACGTGATTATAATAAAAATCCGCACAGGCAAAACAATTCCGTTAATCAAAAATCTCGTCCAGAGATCTTCAATACGAATATGGTAAGTTAAAAAAAATTATTTAAAAAGATTTAGAATGTATTTGTCTGTGCAAACTTTTTCCATATTTTTTTTGAGAATTGGAATTGAAGCTTCAAAATACATGAAATATTTTCTTGTAATGTCTCTTCTTGAATGATAAAATATAAATATGAAGGCACTTTCTTCAAAATTTCAGTCAAAATTACTGAATTTTCGGGGTTGAAATTTCTAGGGAGGGATATGTTTTTCTAATCATTGTACAAACATGCTATTGAAGGATTACTTACAAATATATATTTATATCAATACAAAGAGATTCTAAGACCAACAGGTCTTACTGAGTTTTTACTGAGTTTAGAAAACCCAAGATGGAGAAAGGCACGCCTTAGAATCAATTATATAATTTACTATGTATTTTGTTGACCAGTGAAAAGTCTTTTTAACATAACGGTTATATATTTTTGTTCAGTATACCCACTTCCATGTTCCTTCAGCAACGTTAGACATTTGCATTATCTACCGTTGCTGGATTGACGGGATTTTCTCGTCATTATCAACTAATAACCTCGTTTAAAAAACACTATACGTCACATTCAATTTATGACCGTTGAGACTCGATTATCACAAGGTAAATTTGCTACAAGAAATTTGACGTCTGGTCATTTGAAATTTTTCCCGCAATAATTTGTTACAAGGAATATAACTGGTCGACCATAATCGTTCGACCAATCAAAGTTAATGACGAGAAAAGCTTATCATGATAGCAACGGATTAATGTAATGAAATGAAATGATAGCCGTTGCTAAAGGAACATGACCCACTTAAAGTGACAAGAAGTTGTATGGAATAATACCGGTGGTAAGAGGGGAGTCTGGTTCTGATATGTTTTGAACACTATAATTGTTCGTTCTACTGTGTTAAGTAGCCTACTTAAAACCTGGAACATAAGAAGACAAAGCAATTCTTGCAAAACCATCCCGTAAAAGTAAAACCTGTACTTTAAAAGAAAAACCTGACCTTTAAAAATAAAACCTGTAAAACCTGACTTTTAAAAATAAAATCTTCCCTTAACAGTAAAACCTGTCCCGGAAATGTAAAACTTGTATTTTAACCCTAGTACAAACAACCTGTCATATTTGCCGTCATAGGTTTATATTGTACAGTCAAACAAAATTTCAAAGTCGTAATGAAAAGTTGAATAAAAGGATAATGGTAAACAAAAATAAAAAAGGAATTTTTTTAGGAAAATGTTATCGGGATCAAAGTGATCCAAAATGGATTAATAAAAATTCGCACAACTAAAACAATTCCGTTCGTCAAAATCGCATACAAAAACATGGCAAAATCGAGAGAAATAATTGTAAAGCAGTGGGCTGCTCCAAACAGAAGAATCGTCAGGTGTTTCGCAAAGAATGAGCAAGGTCTGCATCGTTCGCGACACCTGCACAAATATGAAAGTGATAAATTCCTCTTTTAAAAAATTACTTTTAATTAAATTAAACAGAAGATGTAGATTTATTCAAATTGTGACATGAAAATAATTTTTGAAATAATTCATAATAGTGTGAAATTTATTATGCTCTAGAATTTCAAGGCATTAAATCAAGTCGTTGTTTAAAGCTTAAATCCTTCACCCTTAGACAAGATACAAATATACGTTGCAGTATTTGCCTGTAATCTTTAAAAGAGTTCCATTAAGTTGCTTACATATTTGCAGAGCAAATAAATGTAACTGACACACTGTGTTAAATTAAGTCAGATGTGAAATTGTTAACAATCTAAATCTACAAGCTGTTGAATTCAGATATTCCATTTGAAACGCTTATTATATGCAGAAATGAAATGAAACGAATGTAGTTTTACGTCCTGCTTTTCTGCACCTGTATGGGCCAATGAGGACGGGAAACGCCATGCAGTATGCAATGAGGAATATTTGGCCAAGACATCTGCATTAGCCTACTCTAATTTTCGATTTCCAACTATCGTGGGATCTTTAACGTAATTATATGCAGAAGAGAGTAAAAATAAAAACTTGGTTAATGTCGGTTATGTCGGCTCATTTACAACAATAAATGTAGAATATGCAATTAACGACTAATATTCATAAACTGTATGAATTGAATTAAATAATCACGACACAAACTTTGATTGTAAATGACAAAAGGTAGAATAAACTTATATTCGCGTTCGCGTCATGGATGCTCGCGGCGCGTTTTTTAAGTTTAAATAAAGAGGCAAGTTTATTTTGAAACACATTCCCCCATACAATAATACATTTTGTTAATGGTAAGTGATGTAACCGTTTAACAGTTAAATGAGGTTTTGGTGAAACTTTTATAATTTGAGTTTTTCGAACAGTAATCAGCCAACGCTTTATTTAAGTAGACAACGCCACTTACTTCACGGTGGGTGAAAAATTCCAAATACCGATCTTAATAAAATTCTATGTGTAGGACTTATGTCCATAAGATTTTAAACAAGTTCGACAAAGGATCACACGTGTGGCCTGTGAATGCGATGCGAGTCATATTTGTATGAGAGTTTTATAAAAGATGAATTTGGGAATGTTCCAACAAATAATTGCGCAGTTTTATTTTTGATACGATTATATACTGATAATAGATTGGTGTTTAAACACGGGAAGAAAAGAGTTAGTGAAGAAAAGTGGTCTGAATTTGTGATTAAAATATTTATTTTAAAGTTCTGCCGAATCCAGAGATCAGAGTTTGTGATGATCAAAGCAAATGATCAAAGTTTAAAACTTGGTCCGAGTTTGTCAAATGATCGAGTGTGTTTTGGTCCGAGTTTTCTTGTATTCATAGGCAGATACATCCGGTCACAAACAACACAAATTGTTTGGGAACACGTATGGGGAAGAATGTCAATAATGAGTAAATATTTCACAATGAAAATTTATTTAGGATGTCTATTAGAAAAAAATATTCCCTGTCTGGCTATTAATCCGTAACTGAAAATATATTCTGGAATACTACTAAATTTGGGACATTTTATTTGTTATCAAAATTGTAAAACACTCTTAAATATATATCGTATACGTTCAATTTTAATATATTTGATTGCAATTTCAAGATTAAGTTTAACCTAAAAATATGTGAGGTTTTAAAAAGAGCACAACAAGTACATTCTGATTATGAAAATCACATTGATGTGGGAGGTTGGAAGTCACTTTCCTAGCGATAGGAAATTTTCAAATAATATGTTGTATGAATTATTAAACTCCTTCAATAGAATTTTGTTCATTTTATTGCAGGAATCAAGGATTGGAGACATATACCTGAGTAATTTATGGAAAGAAACAAAAGATATTCTAAAACTAATGATATTAACTATACCAACTCAATTATTGGTGGCTCTCCCTTGTACAGTCTGTGTTATGTTGGCTGGACATGTTAGTGTTGAAGCTTTGGATGCCCTTGGCTTGGGAATGACTTATATTTACTGTACGGCGTATTCCTCGTCCATTGGACTAGGCATCACTTGTGAGGTCCTGTTTTCACAGGCAAATGGAAGTACAAGACGTTCATCACTTGGACTTATAATTCAGCGATGCGTGGTTATATCTTTTCTTTTCTTTTTACTCAACGGAGCTTTGGCAACCCAGTCTTACATCCCTATCAAGTTTCTTGGAAAAGGTGATCTTACAGTGGAAGAGTACTATTATTTTATGTTTGCCGCAATTCCAGGATTTTGGGGATTTTCTCTCATGTTGATAGAAATGAAATATTTACAATGTCAGAAAATTGTTAACCCGTGTGTTGTGATTGGAATTATTGTAAATATTTTACACGTTATTTTTAGTATATCTGTAACATGGTGGATCGGATTGGGTTCCATTGGAATTGGTTTATCATTCAGCATTGTCTATTGGTTGTGGACCATACTGCTTTTCGTTTACATCAAACTGAGTAAACTGTATATAGAAACATGGGTTCCATGGTCCACGGAATGCTTTACTTATTGGTGGCCGATTCTCAAAATAGCCATTCCTAATACCATAATGTTAGCTTTAGAGTTTACTCTCTTCCAAGCCTTTATTTTTCTCTCCGCAATGTTGGGAAGCTACTATTTATCTATCTATTTGATCGCTTCAAATATTTCTGAATTTGTATACAATGTATGTATTGGTTCATGTAGTGCTGTTATTATTCAAATTGGAAACTATCTGGGAAACGGCGATTACGAAAATGCGAAACTGTCAGCAGATGCGTCGGTGCTGTTAATAGCGTGTCTTTCAGTCGTAGATGCCTGTATTATGTTTGGATTGTCGTATGTGTTACCCTATTTATACAGTAACGATAATTTAATAATTAGAGAATCCAGACCACTGATAATTCTAATGGCTTTACTTCATTTATTGACTGGAATAGGGTTTATTTATGCCAGTCTTCTCAAAGCCTGCAGTAAACAGCAATTTGTCATGGTAGCCAATTTCGTGTGTGTAGGGGTTGTTGGAATTCCTTTAGCATACTACCTTATGTTCTTGACTTGGTTAAACGTTTATGGAGCACTGATATCTTTAAACGTAGCATTTGCTCTGGAGTGTATGTTTACGTCTTTGCGTGTACATTTCATAAATTGGAAACAAGAAGCAAAGTTAGCTGTAGAGCAGACTCACAAAACCACATCAACTGATACAGATCCCAACGAAAACCCAATTGAAGAATCGACAAAATTAGTTTCAAAACCCCCAAATATAAACTGGAAGACAGTTTTAGAGAAATGTTTGGTCATTGTGTTATTTACGGCTGTGTTTATAGGATCAATTTATATTAGTGTTGTATATAGAATTTAGGTTTTCGCTCACATTGTTCGCACTCGGTAAATCGAACTATGTCAATTCAAGTACAATCGTTTATATTGTCAGGTTTAAAGGTTTATATTTATATTTCATGAAATGTGGAACGTATATCGGCATCACTCGGTCGGTATTAACGGATTTTAACGAAAACTGGTGTGAATGTTCTTAGTCAACCAAGGATCAACCCTATCGAAAATCAACAAAATCGTAAAATATTTACTATGTATTATTTCATTTTTCTTGAAAACACTCTAGAAGGCACAAGTTTTGACGAATTCTGATGAAAGTTGGCGTGAGTGTTCTTGATCACCCAAGATTGAACCCTATTGAAAATCAACAGAATGTAAATATATTTAAAATGAGTTATGCTCTTGTTCTTCTATAAATTTTAGCCTTTTAACATCTTAGATGACACGATTCCTGACGAATTTGAACAAATCTTTTATATTTTTTTAATATTTTTCAATTTAATCCCCTAAAAAGTTGAAAGAGGTGTATTACTTGGTGAATATTTTATTTGTAACTTTTGTTTATTATCACAGCTATCACTGGGCGTATATTGTCTTGCCTTTTGACTTTCTGAAAAACTTTTCAGAAAAAGGTGTCTCTTTTACACTGACTGTTCAGGCGCCATATAGAATGTGATCTACAAAGAGAACTGAAATGTTTTACACCAACAGTCAATCTCATTCAAATTAAGACCATGTTCTGTGACGTTATTAGGACTTTATTCTTAGTGTAAAGTAACGTAGAGGAAACTACAAACGTTATCTTGGACTGCATTTAATCAGATTATGCTTCAAACATTGAATCTTGAGTTTTAGGGGAGACTGTGAATTTATTGTTATTGAAGTAAAATGAATAAATAGATAATAGATTGGGTAGCATAGCCAGGGGCGGACTGGGGCCGTGACGCGGCCATGTTTTTTTTTCCCTTGACCGGCCCACTTAAGTGTGTCGGGCAAAGCACGACCCCGAGCATAGAGGTCTTAACAGGGGCGGATCCTAGTTTTTCCAAAAGGGGGGGGGGGGGCGTATAGTCAAATGAGGCGAAAAATTTGTTGACCTTTTTTTTTTGGCTTAAAACATAGAATAAGTATAAATTGTACTAATTTAACGGTTTTTGACGTGGACCATGTATGTTTTATAGTAAAAAAAAACGCCTCCAGCGGATTTCGGCCACTTTCTTTTGAAATTTTGAGTAGACCTATAAGTCCATTTTTTTTTTTTTTTTTCAAAATATAAATTTTTTTTTTTGTCATTTTTTACAAACCGCCCCTGAGCATAGCCACGAAGGAAGCACGCAATGCTAAAACTAAAAACTTGCACCGTATTTCTAAACTTTGTATCAGAGACACTGATAGCATCAATTTGCGCCATTCCAATTTCCATTCCGACGTCTGCGGCTCTCGCAATTGCACTAAAAATAACGCATTTCATGACGTCACTGACAGTGATCTGCATAGATATCAATAGCAGCTTCCGGTAGATCACTGTCAGTGACGTCATTTAACGCGTTATTTTTAATGGAATTGCAAGAACCAAAGAACATTTAGAAATACGCTTTACAAACCCTTTAAAGCGAAATCAGCAAGTAAATATTTCAAGGGAAATAACTGTAACAAGTTTAACTAAAGTTAGGTCCAATGAGTTAATACGTTAACGTCTAAACGTTAAATAATAAAGCCATCGCGGAAGTTTGTTGACTCAGAACTGCAGAAGGAAAGGGCAATCACTAATTTTGCAGAAAATTAACGACACACTGGCTATCCTAGTAGTTGATCTACGTTTCATTAAAATCTGTGTCTGGTCTGCATTATAAAAAATGTCAGCAAGTTCGAAATCCGACAAGATTGTGCCCTGCAGAGTGTTTACTACAATACACGTTCGATTTTTGAAGAACAAGGCGTTGAAATTCATATTTTTTAAAACTCGGCATTGGGGCATCTTGTTGTAATCCCAGTTTTCCACTTACACCACACCACCCCCCTAAAAAAAACTTCTTGCTCGGCTACTGCTCATTGTCTTTGAAGCAGGCCTTAATACTGCAAATATCCAATATATTTCCAGTCGGGCCATCTTTAACCGCTCGTACTGTACTGAGGTCAGATGGAAGCAAACATCAGCAGACTCAATATGTTCCTTTAGCCACGGCTATCATTTCATTACATTAATCATGATAAGATATTCTCGTCATTAATTTTGATTGGTCGAACGATTTTTGTTCGACCAGTTATATTCCTGGTAACAAATTATTGCGGGAAAACTTTAGAATGACCAGACGTCAAATTTCTTGTAGCAAATTTACCTTGTGATAATCGAGTCTCAACGGTCATAAATTGAATTTGACGTAGTGTTTTTAAAACGAGGTTATTAGTTGTTAAGGACGAGAAAACTCCGTCAATCCAGCAATGGTAGATAATGCCAATGTCTAACGTTGCTGAAGGAACATGCAGCAGACTAGAATCTAACCATACCGGACTAAAAGGTTTGCATGATTACTTTTGTTAAACACGATATGCACGGGGGAATCAAGGCAAATCTTATATCAATTAGGACTGGTAACACTGGGATACGTTCATAATTTTTGTTGCATTATAAAAGAAAAATACTATAATAATAACAACAATAATAACTAGAACCATGAATGGTACCATGCAGTGCGCATCCGGTTTCCTCCATTGGTGAAAAGTGACATCTTTCAATCCACGTTGTCAGGTTTACAGAAGAAAACAAATTTTAAAACGCACAATTGTGAATTCGGTAGTGAAAAGTTGAATAACCAGTTCACACACGGTAGTCAAAGGTGAAATAAACATTTCATGTTCGGTAGTGAAAAGTAAAATCTGATTAAAAAAAGGCTTAATCACAGTTTGATATATATCAGTGGAAAACGCATATCACAAAATTTCTAAGATTTGTAAAAAAGTTCTAAAGTGCAAAAAGGACACATGAAAGAGCCAAATCTCAATTTAGAAACGGACTGCAAATCATTCAGACTTCGTAGTTTGAAATACAGATCGAAATTTATCAATACATAATTCGTTCAAAGAAAATATATATTAATGTTTCTTTTAAAACTGTTACAATGTAAAAAAGTACATTTATGATATACGTATCGCCCAAACGCAAGTTAATGGCAGAGGGCGATCGCCCAAACGCAGCTTTATGTCAAAATGTAGTACTCTCCCTTCAACTGAAATTTCAGAGCTCTTTAAAGTTAAAAACTGCAATTTTCAAATGAATATAAAACCGGAAGTAAACATCGGAAAACCTAAATGAAAGTATCCGTGCATAGGTATCGTCAATGGCAATGAATTTGTTTCAGGTCACATGGTCACCAGAGGTCAAGGTCACGAGATATGAGCCTTTCAAGTTTTGACAATTACTGATTTATCTTAACCGGAAATTAACATAAATCAGAATTGAAATTCAAAAATCGGCTTCTCATGTTTTGGTAGCAATCGACTGTAGATTCCAAAGACATCAGAATTATGCAAATTCCATTACACCCTGAGGCCCCATTTTGCGTTTTATGAAAATATACCATTTCAAGATGGCGACTGATCTGTTACATCCGGGTCAAATTTTATTATTTGTATACTTTTGTGTCTGTATTACAAACATACTGCAAAAAGAATTTTTCGAATATCTTCAAAATTCCGGAAGTTGAAATTTTAACTTTAAGAGCAAATGACGTCACAACCGGAAGTGATACTAAATTTTTGAAAACATATTTTTGTTCGCCATCAAAATTTCTATCTATCCGTAAGTTTTCAGAACGATCGAAATAAAAATTGAAAAAAACACGCACAGTTTCAATGGAAATTGACACAAATTTTTCAAACTTTAAAAGGCGGAATTTTGATTCAAATATATTGTGTCGTATATCATTGGAAAGAGCAGACATAGCATAGTACGACGGTGAAAGAAAATAAGACATATGTAAATTAGGTCACGTGGTAGGGCTGTTTAAAGTTAAAAATTACAATTTTCAAACGGCTATAAAACCGGAAGTAACCATTGGGCATCTGAAAAAAATATGTCATTGGATACATCTAATCAAGGGCAATAACTTTTGTACAGGTCACAAAGTCACAAAAGGTCAAGGTCACAAAATATGGGCCTGGAAAGTTTTGACAATTACTGATTTATTTTTACCGGAAATCAGAAAAATTCAGAATTGAAATTAAAAAATCGGCTTCCCATGTTTTGGTCGCAGTCGACTGTTGATTACATAGACATAAAAATTATGCAAATTCCATCACACCCTGAGGCCCCATTTTGCGTTTTATGAAAATATACCATTTCAAGATGGCGCCTTATCCGTTACATCCGGGTCAAATTTTATGATTTGTATAATTTTGTGTCTACATAACAAACATACTGCAAAAAGAATTTTTCGAATATCTTCAAAATTCCGGAAGTTGAAATTTCAACTTTGAGAGCGAATGACGTCAAAACCGGAAGTGATATCGAAATTTTGAAAATTGCTAAATGTTTGCAATCAAAATGTCTATAAATATATAAGTTTTCAGGTTGATCAATATAAAATTGCAAAAGTTGAAAAAGTGGTCCAGAAAAGGTGCTCCAAAAGTCAGCAAGATTTTTCTCAAAATGATATTGTTAAACTTTTGTCTCATGGACAATCGATTAGAGAAATAACAAAAGTCAGTCCGATCGAAATCGGTTGAAAAATAAAGGAGATAATGGCCAAATCATCAAAACCCATATGTTCTCATACCTCATTTCCGGTTGGTAGGGCATGCGCCATTTTACATTTAAACAATACCGAGCAGTAGATTATCGTGGGAAATCTTGAGAGATGATGTGTGGCATGCATAGTTTTGGCTGGGCGCTCTGACCAGAAAGTGAAAAAAAAAAAAAACTAGAACCATGAATGGTACCATGCAGTGCGCATCCGGTTTCGTCCATTGGTGAAAAGTGACATCTTTCAATCCATGATGTCAGGTTTACAGAAGAAAGCTTGTTTTACATTAAAATGCAGAAGGTACAAAATTTTAAAACGCACAATTTTGAATTCGGTAGTGAAAAGTAGAAAAACCAGTTCACACACGGTAGTCAAAAGTGAAATAAACATTTCATGTTCGGTAGTGAAAAGTCATCTGATTAAAAAAGGCGTAATCACAGTTTGATATACATCAGTGGAAAACGCATATCACAAAATTTCTAAGATTTGTAAATAAGTTCTAAAGTGCAAGAAAGGACACATGAAAGAGCCAAATCTCAATTTAGAAACGGACTGCACAGTATTCATACTTCATAGTTTGAAATACAGATCGAATTTTATCAATACGTATTTCATTCAAAGAAAATATATCTTAATGTTTCTTTTAAACAGTTTAAAAAAAAGTACATTAATGATAACGTATCGCCCAAACGCAAGTTAATGGGAGAGGACGATCGCTCAAACGCAGCTTTATGTCAAAATGTAGTACTCTCCCTTCAACTGAAATTTGCATTTAATATTTTACAAGCAGATGCGATAACTAATTTTCAAAATTCAAAAGGCGCTATTTTGATTTTGAAATATTGTGTTGTATATAATTGAAAAAGTAGATTTAGCATAATTAGATTGTGAAAGAATTTGTGACGTACGTGAATTATGTCACGTGTCAGAGCTCTTTAAAGCTAAAAACTGCAATTTTCAAATGGATATAAAACCGAAAGTAAACATCGGAAAACCTAAATGAAAGTATCTGTGCATAGGTATCGTCAATGGCAATGAATTTGTTTCAGGTCACTTGGTCACCAGAGGTCAAGGTCACAAGATATGAGCCTTTAAAGTTTTGACAATTACTGATTTATCTTAACCGGAAATCAAAATAAGTCAGAATTGAAATTCACAAATCGGCGTCTCATGTTTTGGTAGCAATCGACTGTAGATTCCAAAAACATCAGAATTATGCAAATTTCATTACACCCTGAGGCCCCATTTTGCGTTTTATGAAAATATACCATTTCAAGATAGCGACTGATCTGTTACATCCGGGTCAAATTTTATTATTTGTATACTTTTGTGTCTATATTACATACATACTGCAAAAAGAATTTTTCAAATATCTTCAAAATTCCGGAAGTTGAAATTTCGACTTCGAGAGCCAATAACTTCAAAACCGGAAGTGATACAAAAATTTTGAAAACATATTTTTGTTCGCCAACAAAATGTCTATCTACCTGTAAGTTTTCAGAACGATCGAAATAAAAATTGAAAAAAACACGCACAGTTTCAATGGAAATTGACACAAATTTTTCAAACTCTAAAAGGCGGAATTTTGATTCAAATATATTGTGTTGTATATCATTGGAAAGAGCAGACATAGCATAGTACGACGGTGAAAGAAAATAAGACATATGTAAATTAGGTCACGTGGTAGGGCTGTTTAAAGTTAAAAATTACAATTTTCAAACGGCTATAAAACCGGAAGTAACCATTGGGCATCTGAAAAAAATATGTCATTGGATACATCTAATCAAGGGCAATAACTTTTCTACAGGTTACTAAGTCACAAAAGGTCAAGGTCACAAAATATGGGCCTTGAAAGTTTTGACAATTACTGACTTATGTTTACCGGAAATCAGAAAAATTCAGAATTGAAATTCAAAAATCGGCTTCCCATGTTTTGGTCGCAGTCGACTGTTGATTACATAGACATAAAAATTATGCAAATTCCATAACACCCTGAGGCCCCATTTTGCGTTTTATGGAAATATACCATTTCAAGATGTCGCCTGATCTGTTACATCCGGGTCAAATTTTATGATTTGTATAATTTTGAGTCTACATAACAAACATATTGCAAAAAGAATTTTTCGAATATCTTCAAAATTCCGGAAGTTGAAATTTCAACTTTGAGAGCGAATGACGTCAAAACCGGAAGTGATATCGAAATTTTGAAAATTGCTAATTGCTCGCAATCAAAATTTCTATAAACATGTAAGTTTTCAGGTTGATCAATATAAAATTGCAAAAGTTGAAAAAGTGGTCAAGAAAAAGTGCTCCAAAAGTCAGCAAGATTTTTCTCAAAATGATATTGTTAAACTTTTGTCTCGTGGACAAACGATTAGAGAAATATGCAAAGTCAGTCCGATGAAAATCGGTTGAAAAAAAAATGAGATAATGGGCAAAACATCAAAACCCATATGTTCTCATACCTCATTTCCGGTTGGTAGGGCATGCGTCATTTTACATTTAAACAATACCGAGCAGTAGATTATCGTCGGAAATCTTGAGAGATTATGTGTGGCATGTGTAGTTTTGGCTGGGCGCTCTGACCAGAAAGTGAAAAAAAAAAAAAAAACTAGAACCATGAATGGTACCATGCAGTGCGCATCCGGTTTCGTCCATTGGTGAAAAGTGACATCTTTCAATCCATGATGTCAGGTTTACAGAAGAAAGCTTGTTTTACATTAAAATGCAGAAGGTACAAAATTTTAAAACGCACAATTTTGAATTCGGTAGTGAAAAGTAGAAAGTGAAAAGTAGAAAAACCAGTTCACACACGGTAGTCAAAAGTGAAATAAACATTTCATGTTCGGTAGTGAAAAGTCATCTGATTAAAAAAGGCGTAATCACAGTTTGATATACATCAGTGGAAAACGCATATCACAAAATTTCTAAGATTTGTAAATAAGTTCTAAAGTGCAAGAAAGGACTCATGAAAGAGCCAAATCTCAATTTAGAAACGGACTGAACAGTATTCATACTTCATAGTTTGAAATACAGATCGAATTTTATCAATACATATTTCATTCAAAGAAAATATATCTTAATGTTTCTTTTAAACAGTTACAATGTAACAAAAGGTGCATTAATGATAACGTATCGCCCAAACGCAAGTTAATGGGAGAGGACGATCGCCCAAACGCAGCTTTATGTCAAAATGTAGTACTCTCCCTTCAACTGAAATTTGAATTTAATATTTTACAAGCAGATGGAATAACTAATTTTCAAAATTCAAAAGGCGCTATTTTGATTTTAAAATATTGTGTTGTATATAATTGAAAAAGTAGATTTAGCATAATTAGATTGTGAAAGAATTTGTGACGTACATGAATTAGGTCACGTGTCAGAGCTCTTTAAAGCTAAAAACTGCAATTTTCAAATGGATATAAAACCGGAAGTAAACATCGGAAAACCTAAATGAAAGTATCTGTGCATAGGTATCGTCAATGGCAATGAATTTGTTTCAGGTCACTTGGTCACCAGAGGTCAAGGTCACAAGATATGAGCCTTTAAAGTTTTGACAATTACTGATTTATCTTAACCGGAAATTAAAATAAATCAGAATTGAAATTCAAAAATCAGCGTCTCATGTTTTGGTTGCAATCGACTGTAGATTCCAAAAACATCAGAATTATGCAAATTTCATTACACCCTGAGGCCCCATTTTGCGTTTTATAAAAATATACCATTTCAAGATGGCGACTGATCTGTTACATCCGGGTCAAATTTTATTATTTGTATACTTTTGTGTCTATATTACATACATACTGCAAAAAGAATTTTTCAAATATCTTCAAAATTCCGGAAGTTGAAATTTCGACTTTGGGAGCCAATAACTTCAAAACCGGAAGTGATACAAAAATTTTGAAAACATATTTTTGTTCGCCATCAAAATGTCTATCTACCTGAAAGTTTTCAGAACGATCGAAATAAAAATTGAAAAAAACACGCACAGTTTCAATGGAAATTGACACAAATTTTTCAAACTTTAAAAGGCGGAATTTTGATTCAAATATATTGTGTTGTATATCATTGGAAAGAGCAGACATAGCATAGTACGACGGTGAAAGAAAATAAGACATATGTAAATTAGGTCACGTGGTAGGGCTGTTTAAAGTTAAAAATTACAATTTTCAAACGGCTATAAAACCGGAAGTAACCATTGGGCATCTGAAAAAAATATGTCATTGGATACATCTAATCAAGGGCAATAACTTTTGTACAGGTCACAAAGTCACAAAAGGTCAAGGTCACAAAATATGGGCCTTGACAGTTTTGACAATTACTGACTTATTTTTACCGGAAATCAGAAAAATTCAGAATTGAAATTCAAAAATCGGCTTCCCATGTTTTGGTCGCAGTCGACTGTTGATTACATAGACATAAAAATTATGCAAATTCCATAACACCCTGAGGCCCCATTTTGCGTTTTATGAAAATATACCATTTCAAGATGGCGCCTGATCTATTACATCCGGGTCAAATTTTATGATTTGTATAATTTTGAGTCTACATAACAAACATATTGCAAAAAGAATTTTTCGAATATCTTCAAAATTCCGGAAGTTGAAATTTCAACTTTGAGAGCGAATGACGTCAAAACCGGAAGTAATATCAAAATTTTGAAAACATATTTGCAGTGCGTTCGATTTCGAACGCACTGCTTTGTTTTCATAATGATTTTTTTTTTTTTTTTCGAATTCTTCCCATCTCGCTCAGCCAAAACTACGCATGCTCCATACTCACTGATGCAACTTCCTATTCACAAATGGTGGCCACCGTTACATGAATATAAATTGATGCATTTTAATGCAACCGGAAATGACGTATGACGCAAAAACGTATTTTAGGGTTTTTGAATTTACGTCTCTAATTTTTGTCCGATTTTGATCGGAATTTTTGGGTTAATATCTATAATCTAACAGCTACAAGATGACTTCTTACTAAAATTTAAAAATTTTATTTTTGACACTGACTTTTTTAATTTGAAATTTTTTGAATTTTTCAACTTCTACAATTTTATTTTGTTCGATTTGAAAATTTACATGCAGATAGACATTTTAATTCTAAATACAAGTCTGTCATTTAAATTTCGATATCACTTCCGGTTTTGACGTCATTCGCTCTCAAAGTTGAAATTTCAACTTCCGGAATTTTGAAGATATTCGAAAAATTCTTTTTGCAATATGTTTGTTATGTAGACTCAAAATTATACAAATCATAAAATTTGACCCGGATGTAACAGATTAGGCGCCATCTTGAAATGGTATATTTTCATAAAACGCAAAATGGGGCCTCAGGGTGTTATGGAATTTGCATAATTTTTATGTCTATGTAATCAACAGTCGACTGCGACCAAAACATGGGAAGCCAATTTTTGAATTTCAATTCTGAATTTTTCTAATTTCCGGTTAAAATAAATCAGTAATTGTCAAAACTTTCAAGGCCCATATTTCGTGACCGTGACCTTTTGTGACTTTGTAACCTGTACAAAAGTTATTGCCCTTGATGAGATGTATCCAATGACATATTTTTTTCAGATGCCCAATGGTTACTTCCGGTTTTTTAGCCGTTTGAAAATTGAAATTTTTAACTTTAAACAGTCCTACCACGTGACCTAATTTACATATGTCTTATTTTCTTTCAACTTCTTACTATGCTCTGTCTGCTCTTTCCAATGATATACAACACAATATATTTGAATCAAAATTCCGCCTTTTAAAGTTTGAAAAATTTGTGCCAATTTCCATTGAAACTGTGCGTGTTTTTTTCAAATTTTATTTCGATCGTTCTGAAAACTTACAGATAGATAGACAATTTGGTGGCGAACAAGAATATGTTTTCAAAATTTCGATGTCCCTTCCGGTTTTGACGTCATCGGCTTTCAAAGTTGAAATTTCAACTTCCGGAATTTTGAAGATATTCGAAAAATACTTTTTACAGAATGTTTGTTATGTGGACACAAAAGTATACAAATGATAAAATTTGAACCGAATGTAACAGATCAGTCGCCATTTCGAAATGGTATATTTTTATAAAACGTAAAATGGGGCCTCAGGGTGCTGTGGAATTTGCATAATTTAGATGTCTATGCAATCTACAGTCGATTGCTACCAAACCAGGGGAAGCCGATTTTTTAATTTCAATTCTGAATTGTTCTTATTTCCGGTTAAAATGGATCAGTAATTGTCTAAACTTTCAAGGATCATATTCCGTGACCTTGACCTTTCCTGACTTATTGACCTGTACACAAATTATTGCCCTTGATGAGATGTAGCCAATGATATAATTTTTTCAGATGCCCAACGTTTACTACCGGTTTCAAAGCCGTTTGAAAATTGCAATTTTTAACTTTAAACAGCTCTGTCGCGTGACATAATTTGTCCAAACAAATGCTATTGTCAAAACAGTTGAAGGGAGAGAACTAACAAATCGTAAATCTTTTAATTATTCAGACCATAAAAAGTTGCCATTCATCTAAATAAGGAAATCTTTTCTAATGATCATTTTCCATAATCATTTGGTTAATGCCTAGTGATAGATGAAAGAAATTCAGGATGACGCACTGCTCAGCGCCGTTTTGGTACGGCTCTAGTTTTATTTGCCATCAAAATGTCTATCTACTTGTAAGTTTTCAGAACGATCGAAATAAAATTTGAAAAAAACACGCACAGTTTCAATGGAAATTGGCACAGATTTTTCAAACTTTAAAAGGCGGAATTGTGATTCCAATGTATTGTGCTGTATATCATTGGAAAGAGCAGAGAGAGCATAGTACGACGGTGAAAGAAAATAAGACATATGTAAATTAGGTCACGTGATAGGGCTGTTTAAAGTTCAAAATTACAATTTTCAAACGTCTATAAAACCGGAAGTAACCATTGGGCATCTGAAAAAAATATGTCATTGGATACATCTAATCAAGGGCAATAACTTTTGTACAGGTCACTAAGTCACAAAAGGTCAAGGTCACAAAATATGGGCCTGGAAAGTTTTGACAATTACTGATTTATTTTTACCGGAAATTAGAAAAATTCAGAATTGAAATTCAAAAATCGGCTTCCCATGTTTTGGTCGCAGTCGACTGTTGATTACATAGACATAAAAAATTATGCAAATTCCATAACACCCTGAGGCCCCATTTTGCGTTTTATGAAAATATACCATTTCAAGATGGCGCCTGATCTGTTACATCCGGCTTAAATTTTATGATTTGTATAATTTTGAGTCTACATAACAAACATATTGCAAAAAGAATTTTTCGAATATCTTCAAAATTCCGGAAGTTGAAATTTCAACTTTGAGAGGGAATGACGTCAAAACCGGAAGTGATATCGAAATTTTGAAAATTGCTAATTGTTTGCAATTAAAATGTCTATATATATGTAAGTTTTCAGGTTGATCAACTTAAAATTGAAAAAGTTGAACAAGTGGTCAAGAAAAGGTGCTCCAAATGTCAGCAAGCTTGTTCACAAAATGATATTGTTTAAATTTCATCTTGTGGACAATCAATTAAAGAAATTAGCAAAGTCAGTCCGATCAAAATCGGTTGAAAAATAAAGCAGATAATGGCCAAAACATTAAAACCCATATGTTCTCATACCTCATTTCCGGTTGGTAGGGCATGCGTCATTTTACATTTAAACAATACCGAGCAGTAGATTATCGTGGGAAATCTTGAGAGATTATGTGTGGCATGCGTAGTTTTGGCTGGGCGCTCTGACCAGAAGGCGAAAAAAAAAAAAAAAAAAAAAAAAAAAGACATTTGCAAAACAAAGCAGTGCGTTCGCTAGAACGCACTGCAAAAAAAAAAAAAAGTCATTTGCAAAACAAAGCAGTGCGTTCGCTAGAACGCACTGCAAAAAAAAAAAAAAAAGTCATTTGCAAAACAAAGCAGTGCGTTCGCTAGAACGCACTGCAATAAAATCTTTTATCTACAAACAACATATATGTATACAATTTGTGTTACATTATAATAGAAATATACTGTCTGTTGCTATAAATTTAATAAAGAGAAATCAACCGACATGAATATATTTATTAAATATAAGAATATTAAATACAATTAATTAATTAAAATGACAAATATCTGTATTGTCAACTTAAATAAATATAAAATTAACATTATAAACATTATTATTATTATATTAATCAGTATATTAAAACCACCCCTTCCCTACCAATTTATATTAACAGTTTGTAGGACCCGTTTAGAGCTGTGTTTACACCTACAGCGGTTTCGAATCGTTTTCCGTGGATCGTTCCGCGGAAAACACCCTCTCTCGTTATAAGAAGCACTGTGTGTAAACAGCTATATCGCTATAATTTTCGAAACTTATCAGCGTTATAACACAGCTATGCTATGAATTATCAGATCTGTTGGTATTTACATCTAGTCTGTGACTGGCCATTTCGTTGAACAGCATGGAGACTTTTTCATTTGTTATATCGATTGTACTATTTTGATGGCTGAAACGTTGTTTTATCTCTTGGAAGTAGCCGCTGTGCACATTTAACTTGTGGTTTAACTCATGGAGTTGTCTGTTGTTATTGTCCATCATTCTGTAAATGTCCTCTGCAGTTATGCATCCAATTCTTTGGCATTGATCACTCATCATAAACCAGTAATTGTTTTACTACTCTGTAAAGTACAAATGTTCAGGAAAATTCAGATGTTTGTAAGACTTAGGCCTACTAAAAAGACACGAATTTGAATATGATCTTTATCTCCTTCTAGTTCAGTGGTTCTCACATGCTTCGACACTTACCCCCTTAAGAATTTCATTTCCTCTGTTTCTCACTATTTCCTTCTCAAGTCTTTTTTCCACCCCACTACTTCTTGATTCCTCTTTTATTGGGTGGAAAATCCGCCCCCCAATTGCAATATCCGAACGAACTAAAGGGTTTAAGTAGGTAAGGACTGCAAGACCATAACAATTTTTTTTAGGATTAGACGCCTGGAAAACGCAAATTCCTGACAATGCCCACGAAACTAAAGATTTAAGATTATGCGATATCTCGTCTGGAAAATTTTGATAGTAAGATGCCTGGAAACACAATTTTCTGACATTTCCCAGCTAATTTAAGATTCAAAATTTTTTGTGAGTGTAAGATTTTTAACTTACCTTTATCTTTAAAACTGAACCAGGTTCTCTTTCATGTATACAACTGAGTAAAATATATTTTTGAAGAGTAGAATATAAATACTCTTTATATACCTTCGTTAAGTTAATAAAAGCGGATTTTCAATATTATGTTTCGTTAATTGCATATCAATTAGTTTTAAAAAGCTGATTAAATATTTCAGATAAAATAAATTTGTATCCGCAAATTGATATCAGACAAATTTTAAAATATTTAATACCTTATTGCCCTTGCTTTTTGGAAATATGTTGTGGACACAATAGACGGTTGTATTTTGAAAAAAATTGAGGAAATTTGGTGTGACTGCTCTTAATCATTTTAAGATGGAACTTTTATAAATCTGGTATTTGTTATTGCCCTTGATTTATGCATATGTCAGAAAAAGTAAATATTTAAAAGTGACAGAAGAGTTTATTAATAAAGAAAACAGCTGTAAACAAAACTCCTGTAAGAAGACAAAATGTCATTCTCAGAATCTTTCAACTCTTGTCCTTGTCAACCCAACCCCCTCTTCTTCCTTAAGGAAAAGATGTACTACACCTGGGTTAGAAGGACACTCTGACTGAACAGGAACTGAAAGTCAGGCTAGACGCTTCTTGAGAGATAATACCTTTAGATGAGATACTTCACATCAAACTTGGGCACGTGTTTTTGGAACATGCGTTATAAAAGTGGTAGTCGTTATTTTTAACTCATTATCAATTAGGTCCGTGGTCCTCACCGATTTTTTCCCGCGACCCCATTTCCACCATCGAGCGTCTTGTTGCGACCCCATGCCAAACCCTATTAGTCAAAAAGCAACCATTGTACCTATAATTTAATCTAAAAATGTACTGATATATTAGTACCATTAATAAAGTATTATGACAGCATCATTATCTGTGTTTTGAAAGCCTGGAAACTTCGGAATTTATTATGAAATTCCTTGCTTATTATGAAATTCCTTGCACTCTGGGCTCATAGCGAGGTTCGTACGTGGTAAGAGAACATACCAAACAGTCACACAAATGATTGTCCGTATTTCTTGCACGAACTTGTAATTCGAAACTTTCGTAAACAATATCATAGACAATAGTTTTCATAGAAAACAAAATAGAAAATCTTGGTAGATAGTATATAGCCACTGATTCAAGGCAGTGCTAGGGAATAGTAGATTGCAAAAAAAAAAACAATCAGGAAATTGATCCCGCGACCCCAGCGACCCCAAGTCGGTCCCTCGACCCCACCATTTCGTCTCTGCGACCCCACTTGGGGTCGCGACCCCGCATTTGAGAACCACGGAATTAGGTAATATCATTTACAAGTATCAAGGATTACAACTATAAAACAAATATTTCCTTGTCACTTGTCAGCTGTGTGCATAGGCGTACGAGCCGGGGGGGCCCCCCCAGTGATTTTCATGAAGGAAATTTAAAAAAATAAAATCGTTCGGAAATGATGTGATTAGGCAGATGGCGAGGAGTTTTTGGAATTAGGGGTTGGGTGGGGGTCGACTTGTCGGGCAAATTAGCATTAGTTGTCGGGCAAATTGGTTTTGCCCCCCCGCTCAACAAACGCCCCGTACGCCTATGGCTGTGTGGCGATTGTTGGTAGGAAGGAAGTTGATAGTTCACCTTCTGCGCAATAAAATTTATCACGTCGGTATCCCTTTTGTGAGTCCCGTATACATACAATAAGATATAAATTGTATCTGTTATTCAGATGCCAACTGTCTCCTTACAATGAAATTAACGTTGAAAGGACATGCTCTGGAGTAACCGAATCAATTGAGATACGTTTACACCCATTGCTGGCGAAGGGGGAAATGCTGCTGCACATTGAAAATTGACTATAGGAAATCGCACATAGTCCTCCAATATTTTACAAAAATGTTTATGTCTTTGTCATATCCTAGACACTGATCCAAGTAGGATTTGTAATTGACCATCAGTAGTGTTTTTAATTTCTACTTTTGCAATCTACATATTCACTAAATTTAGAATTATTCAAGGACTTTTTCCACTGAAATACGCTGAATTGCGGAAGATGATGTACTTCGCACTAATTCGTTTCGGCGTAAGTTGGAAGAGGCCTTTGGGTCAAAACGCACCAACAACAGAAGAATTTATACATTTTCATATCAGGATGGTTTTCGAATTGCCTACTTTCAACGACTGACCCTCCCCCTAGTACCCACGTCACTGACGTAAATTTGATTAAAAACAGCTGAGTTATTTCGTATGATTTATTTTCCGCAAGTTACTTCAATCATGGTGTATATTGCAGTCAATATATCTAGTTCGAATCAACCGATTATCGTTGAGGTTACAGCTGAAATTGAAGGATAAATTTTGATGAATTACAAAACAGGAGTTTTATTCACGAAAACTTAATTTACAATGATTTTAGTCCTAGGGGCATCTGATTGGTCAATCACTAAAATTGATTTTAAATATAGTTTTATAATCCAATCGGATTACTGTATTTCTTAAAATCAGGATTTTATCAGAAGTTTTTGAGAATAAGGTCACAGGTCTAAATGAGCATTGCTATAAACCCCTTAGAATAAATAACATTGTCATTTGATAACATATTTTACAAATTAATATAAACATTCCAATTATAGAATTCTATGCAGACACTTAAGGGTATTAGCCCATTCTTCAAAAATCTGAAAATAGGAATATGCCGAATTTGTTCTTCATACGCTGGACCATTAGAATGTTAGTCTCAGAACCTGGAATTATTTAGCTAAGCTAGTAATAGTGTTCACAAAATACTTTCACTCGAAATTGAAGCCTTCAAATTCCTATGTATCCAGCGTCTGAAAGTCAAAAATGCGACTCGTATTTCATTGAGACTCTTGTCTTATAGGGACCAGTCTTCATTTTTATTGGTTGATTTGGGTCTTGAATATACTTAAGTATCCTTCAGAAACACTAGAAATGTACGAAAATTGCATATTTCCTTCAAATATATCTTAAATTAGACATTTCTCCTTCTATTTCTATAGATGACTTTTCTTGCATATTATATTGCATAGTAGCCTATCGCTAATGTGTAGTAGGGCATTACAACTTTCAAATGCTAATAATTATGGATGCACATGGATTTGGAGACTCAAATTTCAATGGTGAGTTGTGATAACCAGTACTAAATTGCTGAGCTAAAAAATCCCCGTTTCTCGACCCACGAGAATGAAGCCTGTGCCTCTTTAAATAGAAAAATCCTATATAAATAGTGAAAGATTACGTTGTGGTATAATTACAGATATTGTATTATTGTGCAATACCTAGTACGTCTGTGGGCTATTTACATAATATACATTCCCCTTGAAGATAATACTACATTGTCGATAAAAACAATTTGAGAAATAGGACACTTACCCATTCGAAAAACAAGAAACTTGATATTGTTTCGGAAACTAGACTTAAAGGGATTGTAAAGAGGTTTTCTAGCCTTTTTAGGTGGACGAAGGACACTTCCAACATCTATTTCGGCCATACAAAATATTCATTGGGTGCCCGTGGTTCCTGTTATTCCAGAAAGAAAAACAGGAAGTGACGTCACAATCTTGGAAAAAATCGGACTGGATGATTAGGTACAGGGCGATTTTTTCCAAGATTGTGACATCACTTCCTGTTTTTCTTTCTGGAATTACAACCACGGGCACCCAATGAATATTTTGTATGTACGAAATAGATGTTGGAAGTGTCCTTCGTCCACATGAAAGGGTTAGAAAACCTCTTTACAATCCCTTTAACTTTGGTTAAAGAGATGAAACTGAAACTTACGTAATACTTTAAGATAAACATCACTGAAAATAGAACCATGTCTATTGGTCATATTACATTGAATAACCATGTTGTCAGCTGTGGTTACATTTACCAGCTCTAACGTCTCACCACCTTGTAATATACTGAAACGTCCACCTTGGGTGATTCGGGGATCGGTTACATCTGAAATATAGGGAATGAAATGGATTTTTGTTCTAATTGTCCATACGCACTTGGTTGAACTCAACAGCAAATCGCCGTGCTCATTAGCCATAACAGGTGCAGAAACGTAAAAAAAAATTCATTTCAATAGCAACTCATCCGATAAAATGACTAATACAATTATGCTTTTAGGAGAAAAATTAATTCCTATCTAGAAACCAGACAAGTCAGATGTCAACGGGAACAGCAAACATCCCGCCATAAAACAACAACTAATTTTAAACAGTTCAAAACTTTTCGATCTAATTATTCCATTTTACTGATTTAACATGGTTCAAGAAAATATCCTTCATATCCTTCAAAAACTGGGTCAGCAAAAAGTTACAAGTTCAAGGGAAGTAACTGGTAGTAAAATAGTTATAGTATCTAAATATAGGTCATTATGAACTCAGTAGAATTAAAGTAACGAAATCAAGGGAAGTAACCTGTAATAAAAATAATTATCAACCAAATGTAGGTCATTATGAAATAAGTAAGAAGTAAAGTTACTATGTCGTATTTCCCTTTGAAGAGGGAACTCGTGAATAATTAGTAAAGTCCGACAACCCTGAATGTATGGTTCGATTGTTTCAACGGAGCTATGAATCATGGGCTTATATTAACTTACCTTGTATTGGTACATTATTGATGTACCATTGTCGATCTGGAGTAGGGGAACCATCTCCTATACAAGTATATCTAGCAGTGCCTCCAATACCAACCTCTACATCTTTCGGTTCTATATTCCAATAGGGACGTGCTGAAAATTAAAAAAAAATCTCATTTTTGATATTGAATAGCCTTTCAACTCCTTCAATAACTTTCTCATTGATCATATAAACTAGGCCTACTTAATCGTCCAAACCCACAACTTTACTTTCCGTAGTAAAATGCAGTTTCAGTTATAATAAAAATCAGTACAAGCAAAATAATTCCGTTAATCAAAAATCTCGTCAAGAGCATGACGAAATCGGGTGCAATAATTATATAGTAGTGGACTTCAGTGGCGTGGTGGCCGGGAGGGACCATCCCCAGCGAATGGAAACCAGGGGGCGCCGACGTTGCAAGGGGGCGCTAAAAGCCCTTCGAAAAAAAGTCGGTCGTTAAGAAATAATAATTATTTTCGAGCTTATTCTTTTAGTCCCAATACAACTCGGGCGCTCCCCCTTATTTTTGACCGAATAATGTCAAAACACTCTATAAAATTGCCGCGAATTGTGAGTGTTTGTAATCACCCAAGGATAAAGCCTATTAAGTTGTGATAAATGAAGGGAGTGAGCCGAAATGTTACATTTCACTGCTTACAGTTATTCAAGGGAGACAACTATGATGGTCTCTCATAGGTCCGCGCTCGCTACAAGCGTTCACTATGACAAATGGTAAAATTGCTTTTGTACTTCAAAATTAGGTCTTTCCGATACTCCTACGGACTGAATTAATTATTTTGGATCTTTGAATTTACTTCTGGGGTCCAAAGCCTAATTTCAATTTTAGAACAATGTTGAATTAACCCGCGTTTCCTACAGTTAAAACGAAAACTTTAAGGACAATAAAGACAATAGTGTGAATGTTTGAAATCACCCAAGGATGAAGCCTATTAAGTTAATCCACTTGAAAAAAAGTTATGTTAACAAAACCCGTGTGATATAAAAAATGTCACTCTCAGAATCTTTCATTTACTGATAACATTTACTTATTAAACCTAAAAAAATGTGTTTTGCGTTTCAGTATCGAATATTACCTCGTTCCCATAGGCGTACGGGGCGTTAGTTGAGCGGGGGGGCAAAACCAATTTGCCCGACAACTAATACTAATTTGCCCGACAACGAAATATAAATGCCCGACAAGTCGACCCCCACCCAACCCCTAATTCCAAAAACTTCTCGCCATCTGCCTGATTACATCATTTCCGAACGATTTTATTTTTCAAAATTTCCTTCATGAAAATCACTGGCTCGTACGCCTATGCTCGTTCCTCCTCTTCGAAGCGGTGTTCCACGGGGTTTTACATGTGCATCAGTGCATCAGTGCATTCATGCATTGTGATCCGTACCTGAACAGAATACCTTAGGGTGTGGGTGAAGACCATGAGTTGCAGGGAGCGCCAAAAAGGGTTTGTGCCCCCCAGCCAATTTGGAGCCACCACGCCACTGGTGGACTTGAAATAGTCTTCATTCAAATCTACATGCTCTTAACAATCCTAAATCATTTCATAGAAATATGTTTCTCGTGTTATCAAGTTCTTTTAGCCTAATTTCCTACCCTAATAAAGTGATTATTATCATTATTCATATTATTAACTTGAAATATCTAGGATTTTTCGAATCATTCCATTTCAACTTTATCGAACCAGGGTGGATAGTAGACAGATTTCATATTTACTTCATTAATTGTGACAAATAGTGGTGTGGATTGTAGGTTTTCTCTGTGTTATATGAGATACATTGACCAATTGAGATTATGATAGGTACAATAGATGTTTTAAGATGTTAGAAGGAATAACTTACATTCAACTCTGATTCTAAAATCACGAGTTTCAGCTCTTGTACTTATGATATTGTATATCCAACACTGGTATTCGCCTGCGTCGGAAAAGTCTAAACTGTCGAACGTTAATTCTTGTCCAAGTGTCCAATTTCTGTACACCGACACATTTCCTTCCTTTGTTTTAGACCAGTATACATCAGGGGTCGGGCTTAAAGAAAAATTGACAATTAAATCATAAGATTATCTCCCCCCCCCCCCCCCCCCCCCCCCCCCGTTAATTTGATGAAAGAAAGTTTTTTTGAGAATTATCAAAATCGAACAGATGATAATCAGAGCAGGAAATCCCTATTGTTTCAGAATGCATCAAATTGATGACATTTTCCATTTTTTGTCTAGAGGGGCTTGCGATTGCGGCGCTTTCGACTTACTTCGATTCTACAGACTATCCTGGTTCGTCCCCCAAAAGAATTTGGACACAACTTTTCCTTGGTCACGTCACGTCAATGATTTTACCAGGATAACAACTTAGCTCCTCGAGAACTCTTGTAGCCTTTTCTTGGCTCAGCCTCAAGTTAGTGATTTTACCAGGATAACTTCTTAGGGAATACGGTCTTGTAGCTTTTCCTTGGTCAAACTTCAGATAAATAATTTTATCAGGATAACAACTTAGGTACGCGAGAATTCTGTATAGTAGCTTTCCTTGGTCCAACTTCACGTCAATGATTTTACCAGGATAACAACTTAGCTCCTCCAGAACTCTTGTAGCCTTTTCTTGGCCCAGCCTCAAGTTAGTGATTTTACCAGGATAACATCTAAAGGCCGGCGCACATTTAAAGATTTTTGGACGGAACGTCAATTGATCGGTGCGGAGTCTAATTAAAATCTGACCCTAAATTCGTTTCGTTAGGTTTTTTTTTTAAATCCGGTTTTCGGCGTCAATAAATCGCTCAATTGAGGGAATACGGTCTTGTAGCTTTTCCTTGGTCAAACTTCAGATAAATGATATTATCAGGATAACAACTTAGGTCCGCGAGAATTCTGTCTAGTAGCTTTACTTGGTCCAACCTCAAGTCAGTGATTTTACCAGAATAACAACTTAGAGAATGCCGTCTTGTAGATTTTCCTTGGTCAAACTTCACGTAAATGATTTTATCAGGATAACAAACAAATTCTCAAAGATGAAATTTTCTAGCTGTTTAGTAGACAAACCTCAATGATTTCTGGGATAAGAACATACTTTCCCGAGAAAACTTTATACCACCAGTTCCTTTGCCAATCAACCTTGTTTCACAAAGATAGCCGAGGCAATACTCACTTTCCAGAGAAGATACATTTTAGTTTGAACTCGTCACCATAGAGACCAAATTGATCAGTCGGGCTGGTCCACATATAATTTACTTCTCTCAATGTGGCAAGGTCTACAATCATAAAATAAAATGTTAAATTTAAAGTAAAATCTCTCAGTGAGGCAACGTTTACGATCATAAAAAAAAATGAATTTATAGTAAAATAAAGTTAAATGTATTATACAATAACTATGTAAGATAATTTATTATACAGAGTGGCAACATGTGTGTTAACATGCAATAGACAATATATATAGATTAACTAATCTTGTATTTACATTGGGTTTATATATAGTATGAGATGGATATGAAGTTAAAGTATGATTACCTCCATTGGTTGATATCAAATATGTAGCACTCTGTTTTACTTCACGAGCGACCTGATTATTGGCCATACAGGCATATTCCCCATCATCGTCTCGTCGTAAGTTCGTTATTCGGAGTCTGTCTAGAAAAATAATCAATTAATATTTCACATTAATTTTTTTAAAAACGTAAATGTAGAGAGCCCTCATATCTTTAAAATTGATTTTTTATTTGATAACCTCTCCTTATATTCGTTGAATGACATTTAGTAAAGGTGGTTGAATATAAGATAACAAGTACAATGTATGGAGTACAATTACAAATTTATTTAAGCGACGTTTTGACTATGATTCTCTAGTATATTGTTCACAACAATATTGTACCCCTTAAATATCGGCGTTTGAAAGTCAAAATTACGACTCGCCGTTAAGTAAGACTATGCGTTATAATAGAAAACACATATACATAAATTAAAAGATAAATGTTAAGGTAAGGATATAATTGAAGGAATTATATAATTTTCGTGCATTAGTAGTACTTCTGAAGGCTATTTGCATATATTCAAGGCCCTAAAATTGCTGAACATTTCCCTTCAATAAATAATATTTGAAAATGTTCTATTTGGGGAGAATATGTGTGGCCCTATATTTCCGACCCATACATAAGAATTGGTACGATCATTTTATCGAACATTTACATCAAAATATCAATTTGTCACTAAAAATCGTCCCATTGTGTCGTAAAATCCCAATTTGTCATCAAATGTCGTCCCACTGTGTCGCAAAATTCCAAAATTGCAATTTGTCACTAAAAATCGTCGCGAAATTTCAATTTGTCACTAAAAATCGTACCAATATGTCGCGAAATTTCAAGTTGTCACTAGAAATCGTCCTAATTTGTCATTGGAAAGCCAGCCCAATAAATTGAAGATAACCGATCTGGCAAGCATTTTCTAAACTCTAATTCCCCTTATGTTTCTCTCCAGCAACATCCGAGAGTTTCCTTTTTTTTTTGAACGATATGGATAAAACAAGCAAAATAAGTCCACATACCAAACGCAGGGCCAGATGTATGACGTACACTATACTTGAAACACCCAGACTGAGACTCAGAAGAAGACTACAACCCACGTAACCCACAGAATTCGATTCGATTCTATTTTACTTTCTTTCGCCTGGCTGTATATGCTGCTTGGATCATGCTTTCGGTTGTTGACACCTATATAGAAAACAATGGTTGATGGTTTGGTTATGTCGTTATAATTCTTGATGAACGCTTCATGTGGTGGATCTTTGCGCCTGGGAAGAAATGGTCTTCATAGGATGGGTCAGTAATTCTGGACATATTGGAAGAGCCGACAAAAAGGGTTGGTTTTACGATTTCAGGTAATATCCAGTCGTCTTTGTTGTTGGTTGTATGGATGGTAGTCTTGGATGTGGTAGTCGTGGGTTGTAGTCTTCTTCTGAGTCCCAGTCTGGGTATAATGTTCGTCATATCATCTGGCCCTGCCAGGGGCGTAGCGTACGGGGGGGGGGGGTGTCACACCCCCCCACTTTTGATGACCTTGTCGGTAAAACGCGGTATCGGTCGGTAAAAGACTGGACCTGTCGGTAAAACCGATTGGTTAACCAAGAGACCATGAAAGGTGATTTTTACTAAACTTGTCGGTTAATAGAGGTCGATAAAAACTGTAATGGCTGGAGCCGTCGGTAAAAACCGATTGGGTAACCGACAGAGTTAAAATCTTGTTATCGGTAAAATGTTGATATCCATTAACGCTGATTTTTACTGAACTTGTCGGTTAAACGAGGAATAGGTCGTTAAAAACTGTAATGGCTGGACCTGACGGTAAAACCGATTGGTTAACCGACAGAGATAAAATCTTGTTATCGGTAAAATGTTGATATCCATTAAAGGTGATTTTACTGAACTTGTCGGTTAAACGAGGAATAGGTCGTTAAAAACTGTAATGGCTGGACCTGTCGGTAAACCGAAAGAGTTTTTTAGTGAATAGATACTTATGTGTGTAATTATGAAAATGGTGTTTATGTGCAAATAATTATATAAAGATTAAAACACGAACTAGATGTGCGAAATCTTTTCGAAAAGGCATCAAAATGCAAGGAACTTTGACCTTAATTTTCAAAATTTTGTGCATAATCCCTCCAACGAGATCAGGAAAGGCCTCAGTGGCTCAGATGCAAGGAAGTTAATTTCATTTTTCAAGATTTCCATAGGGTTCAGTCCGTCCAAATCGCTTGCTATTCGGAAAGGCCGTTGCAAGGAAATCAAATCAAATTTTCTTATGATACAATGCCCCAAACCGTATTCACTAGATATGCGAATTCTGTTCGAAGAGGCATCAGATGCAAGGAACTCGGACCTAATTTTCAAAATTTTGTTGGAGTAGGCCTACAATGCCTCCAAACCCTCTTCAAATGTGAGGTCGTTCTCTAAGAGAATTCTGTTCGGAAAGGCATCAGATGCAAGGAACTCGGACCTGATTTTCAAAATGTTCTTGGAGTAGGCCTACAATTCCTCGAAACACCCTTCAAATGTGAGGTCGTTCTCTAAGAGAATATTCTGTTCGGAAAGGCATCACATGCAAGGAAATCAACCTGATTTTCAAAATTTTCTTTGGGTGCAAACCCCTTCAAATCTAAGCCCCCCCCCCCTCCCCCCATTTGCTTTTTACAGCCATGTGTATATATACGATTTAGTGCCAGTTGGGTTTTTGTCCTCTGAAAACCACGTGTTCGTCGGTAAAACATGGACCTTACAGCCCCCCCCCCCCCCGTCAAATTGGTCACGCTACGCCCCTGGGCCCTGCGTTTGGTACGTGGACTTATTTTGCTTGTTTTATCCATATCGTTCAAAAAAGAAAAAAAAGCAGGACACTCTCGGATGTTGCTGGAGAGAAACATAAGGGGAATTAGAGTTTAGAAAATGCTTGCCAGGTCGGACAAATTAGGACGATTTCTAGTGACAAATTGAAATTTCGCGACATATTGGGACGATTTTTAGTGACGAATTGCAATTTAGCGACCAATCGGGACGATTTCTAGTGAGAAATTGAAATTTTGCGACACAATTGGACGATTTCTAGTGACAAATTGGAATTTTGCGACACAATGGGACGATATTTGATGACAAATTGAAATTTTGCGACACAATTGGACGATTTCTAGTGACAAATTGGAATTTTGCGACACAATGGGACGATATTGATGACAAATTGGGATTTTGCGACACAATGGGACGATTTTTAGTGACAAATTGATATTTTGCGACAAATCGGGACGATTTCAAGTGACAAATTGTAATTTTTCGACACAATGGGACGGTATTTGATGACAAATCGGAACACCTCAGGAAAATGACACATTGGGACGAAATGACAAATCGGGACGAAACAGGGCCTTGTTTGCCTAACTTATACGAGTTTCTTTTGCATTTGTCCAAACAAGTTTAGGTGAAAAGACAATGCCAAGATATTTGTAGCAAGAAACCACTTCACTATAGTACCACTTCTCATAATGACGTAGTGGACCGTCGTTCTGGAAGACCATAATTTTAGTTTCGCTTTTAATAATAAAGAAAGATGACAGCAAGACAATAGTACCATACGATACTCACCCTCGTAATCCATGGTAACTCTATTAGTGTAATTAAT
The DNA here is from genome assembly GCA_029955415.1 of Lottia scabra. Taxonomy (NCBI): domain Eukaryota; kingdom Metazoa; phylum Mollusca; class Gastropoda; family Lottiidae; genus Lottia; species Lottia scabra. The sequence continues at coordinate 12,510,514 of JARJEI010000009.1, forward strand.
TGGCATAAAAATTCCAAAATCATTCTTTTTGGCCCAAAATATGTCCGCAGCGGGAACACTGGCAGGTGGAATACAGGTCAGAGTCACTGGATAACCTAGGATTTAAAAGAAATGTTGATTATGAAACATTCTGGGGTACTCATGCACAAGTATCTCATCCATCAGGAGTTCCGATATGTTCCATTTATAAACTCACCTAAAAATAAACGTGAGGTGAGAGACGCATGTGAGGTGAAAGAGTCAATCTTAGCCAGACGAAGATTGACTTTTATGGAAGCTGAAACACCATAACCATTATCAGCGAGGCACTGATAGACACCTTCATCTCGATCATCAGGTCTATAAAAAACTAGAGTTCCGACATTCGGCAACTGAACGATTCGATCATCGTTACCAGAAACCCCAAATATAATATCGTTTCTCTTCCAAACATATCTACAATGTATATACAATATAAAACAGAAGATTAAAGGGGTTGTAAAGAGGTTTTTTTAAACTTTGTATATGTATTGGGGACACTGATAGCATCAATTTCCAATTTCTATTCAAACGTCTGTGGTATTTGCATTCCATTAAAATATTCCCTTTATAGACTAAACTGCAAAAGTAAAATTAAAAGCTATAACAATACGGAACGAAAGTTTGGTATATTTTTAGGTAGATTAAAGGGACATTCAAGGGAGGTTAATTTATTTTTTTGCTCAAATCTGTGAAAACTTTACACCAAAATCTGTAACTATGTGCCCTTAAATGTATCTGAAAGTTTTAACTAAAAAAATCCAGCCGTTAATTTTTAAACGATAAAAACATGCTCAAATTTTTAAAAACCTTACGTAAGGTTTTTAAGTGTGTTGTGTTTTTTGGACGCTGATAGGAAACTACTGAACGGATTTGAGTAAAATAAACGCCTAATTGTAGAAAAATGTCCCTCTTGTGTATTTAAAAGGTTTCAGCTAGAAATATTGAGCCATTTAAAGGGCAAACACCAAAACTGGGTCAAATTTCTTAATTATCAATAAGTAATCCCTGTTTGTAATTAACCCTTTAAAACCAAATTCAGTTTGATCATTAAGATATAGTACGGAGCAATTTTCAACACTTTTTATTATTATTTCGTTATATCGAAATAATCTTTCCTTTTAAACGAAATAATTAATTCGTTTAAACGAAATAATATCATATATTTCGTTTAAACGAATTAATTATTTCGTTAAAACGAAATAGTTATTTAAACGAATTAATTATTTCGTAAAAACGAAATATTATTTCGTTTAAACGAATTAATTATTTCGTTTAAAACGAAATATTATTTCGTTATAACGAAATAATAATAAAAAGTGTTGAAAATTGCGCCTAAGGGGCTCCGTAATATAGAGATACAACACGCATACTTTAAAAATACTCTCAGGTATCATTTGCTATTTTTTTGATAATGGAAACTTTTTTTCAAAAAAGCAGAATGGCCCTTTAATACAGAGCTTACGTGGGTTTTGGTTCCCCATCAGCAACACATTCAATCTGTACCGGTTCACCAGATTTATAAAATACATCAGTTGGTGGCTGTATATATATTCTCGGTGGACTGGGAACTGAAATAAAGTTATTTCTGATGTGATCATCGTCAAACAATTCAAATCTTTGCACTCAAAAAATGACTTTACAACAGACAATTGTCTTAGCTTTCTGAAAGATTTAAAGATTAATTGAATGAACTTTATAGGTTTTAAGTCACGAGGAAAGTTTGACAGATTTCACATCTCTAAAGTAAACACAAGATTGTCATGATTTGACAAAATTGTAAATTCTCTAGATATTGAAACATCCAACATAAGGGAATATAAGAATAACTCAATGAAATTGTAAAGAGGTTTCCTAAACTGTGTATGTGTATTCAGTTACATGGACATTGAAAACATCAACGACGTTTCTAGAAAGCATTAGGTGTATTTGCCGAGCAGTGGCCACAGGATTTTCAATTGAGGGATAAAAGCTTTAGGAATTTGACGTCTTGACCTCACTACTGCAAAAGGTGAAAATTATATCCAAAGGCGACAGTGTCTTCATAAAGCTTTATCGACATTCTCTTTGAAATCTTGTTAATAAATAAGAGTAAAATTAAAATCAGAAGACATGTGTTGCATTATTCCTTTTGACAGAACCAGTGGCGTATCCAGGGGGGGGGGGGGAGTAGAGAACGTACGCCCCTCCCTTTACTTTGTCTTTTTTTCTCTTTTTTAAAGAGTGGGTAGAATACGACATCAAAAATGTCTAACCCATTAACGTTTACTATAAAACATACATGGTCCACCGTTAAATTAGTACAATTTATACTTATTCTATGTTTTTAAGCCAAAAAAATAGGTCAAAAAATTTACCCCTCGCTTCGCTCGGCTAACGTTTGCATCTACGCCCCCCCCCCCTTTCGAAAATCCTGGATCCGCCCCTGAAAACTACCATCGGTAATATAACATACATGTGACAGTTAACATAGTCCGAAACTTGCTGACCCTTTCCCTAGCCTCTGATAGCTATTTGGGTGGATATGGCTGGGAGAGAGTCAGAAAAACTAGGCCACACGAACTTGCGATTTTCTATACCTGCGCGTGCAACATTCAATGGCGACCGACAGATATTATTTCTCGGCAAAAAAACTTTGATGGACTCGTACACATGGCCTGTATGGTGAAGAGGGATAATGATGGTATGATTGAACTACAAAATCATCCATCTTTCCAAATATATCGAAGTTTTGTGGATTAGAGGTAAATAAATACGTTTAAAACCCCCGCACCCGCGGAGGTGCTGAAAATCGCAAGTTTTTGGGGTTTAGTTTTTCTGACTACAGTCAACATTGTTACAATTAGCTTAGCTTACTTGACAATACAGTTGAAATACATATTGTAAAAATAATTACAAGGATTATATTAATAAACCCCATCTTCATTAACTAACAGGGTCTGAAACTAAACAAAATAAGAAGTTTTCAGTGTAGTTCATAGTATGTACCGTACCATTTCTTGTTCTTTTACTAGCGGTGATGAGCATTGGGAGTTGACACGGGGTTGGCTATTTCAAGCATTGGCATCGATGTCAGAATCTTACATCAAGGTTTGAAGAAGATAATCCAGTTCGTTACCCTTCCACAGAAACAGTGTTCTAAAACGCAGTGATCGAACACAGTTAAGGCGTGTGGCCCTGCAGTCCCTATACACATAAACCTTAAATTCGTCAAAAAATAACATTTGAGGAAGTAACTTTCCTAGCATAAGTATAACAATTTGCAAAGTTTTCGAGCCCCAAACACCAACACCGCCACCCACTGTAGAAGTACTTAGCTTGCTACGGGCCTGCATTTGTTGAGTAACACATTTTTCTGTTTTTTGTACAGAATCAGGCAGTCGGATGTTTTTCGGAATCCAATTCTCCCTGACATCATATTTATCGAATATCATATTTTTAACAAATAAAACTTGATTTGTGTCATTTGCTTATATAGTTTTTGTTTTCTATTTTTTTTTACACTGCTCTAGAGAAAAAGATCTAAAACTAACCTTATCTTTAACACCAACGCCAGATAAAATTTTGTCTGTTAATAAATTCAGTATATCCTCTTCAGTACAAGTTCTACTCTAAATAAATTTACGTGTTTTTCTGTATGTTTTTATAGCCATCATTGTATGTTCACCTGATAAACCTCTAACATAATATATATGTTTTTAAAATTGTGCAATACTTTGTACAGGATCGTTCGTAATAATCTATTTAGTTTATGCAACGTGGTTTGCTAAATGACACGTATCAAGAGATTTAAAGGTACTCTAAATAGTGTACCTACTGTCGAAATTTGAGCTTTTTCATCCACGTGTACTTATAATTATCTGCATCTGAAAGTCACACGATGTTATAGTATAGAAGAGCAATGAAAATGAAAAGGTGAAATTTCTAGTTGCGCCCCCAATGGTACAGATCGTATCCCTTTTAAGAAAAAAATATCGCTGAACCTTAATTGAGCTAATTATGAATACAACCAATACTATCACGTTTACAAAATGAGTTTTTAATCCTGACATGGATCAAGATGTTATTTTTAAATATTAACCAGGTTTCCCCTATCGGTGATATTGTTCGGAGGGACTGGAATGGTAAAAGCGTCTTGTCGTTCGGATTGATATTAAACATTGTGCTACAGACAGTGCATATAACGATCCCCCGACAATTGACTGGAATTTTGATTCTTTGCTCTTGTAAAAGGTGGTATCGCTTTAAGCGAGTTCTCAAACTTTGTCAATAAGAGTGTATTCATCAATTGTGTCCAAAGTATACAAACATAATCCAATATACCCATATAACAATGCAGATATCCATACACGCTTAAAATTTGAGTAAGCGTTTTTCGATTATTGTATATAAATATAGTTTTCTGGATTTATCAGATTATTCAGGTAATCTCTTGTAAAATTATGCCACCAGGTAAGTCCCCTGATGAATAAATACTTATTCACCAAGTTTGAAAAATTAGATTTTTTCTTTATTCTAAAAGGTTGTATTCCTTTAATCTTTAAATTGTGATATATTCAAGATATAATGAATTATTGGTTGTTGCATAATATTGACGTAGATAAAAACCATCTGTTTAATAAGAAACTATAGATTATTGAAAATACATGCTCGAACTTATTGAACAACAATTTTGAATAATATTTAGCTCTAATAAATAGAATGTTAAAAACCCAATTATATTTCACTCAAACTTACAAATAGCATTTCCAGGTCTTTGAATGTGATAGTAGGTTTAGATAGCATACTAAAATCAAAATCGAAGGAAATATAATTTTACGTTCTGCACCAGTTTCGGCTACTGAGGGTGGGCAAATGGAATGCGGTGTGCAATAAGGGAAACGACATAAGCACATTTTCACGTTCAAAGGAGTACAAAAAACAAGAATAATTCCATGTTATTCATATAAAATTCAATACTGATGTTAGTGAGTAGAACTTTTAACATGATCTTTGGCTGACTATGTTGGTTTTCGGCTTTTAAAAGACTTTTATGAAGTAACATCTCCTTCTAAATCGAATCAACTTCTAAAAGGTGAGATAACCTCGTATACTATACGATAGTCGCCATATTGAATAAATTATAATTTGGCCAATCAAGATATGCGAACAAGAGTTGTCTTCCAGTTAAAAATGGATAAACTGAACTTTTGTTTTAGAAAAGAATGAATAACCTGTCTAATAACTGACTATTCAGATATGATATGTTAATGAACATATTAGAACCCATCTTTAAACCAATTATACTGAACCTAATTAAAAACTTCACAATAATAATGTTTAACAATATCTATCAATGTTGGACAATGTTTAAACAGTAATGGCCACGTATCGTATCATCAAGTGATCTATCATTATAATAAACATAACGACATGTCAATAGTTGACATCTGTATAAACGAGTCAAGATCGACCTGCAATATACTCTAAGTGCATGAAGGTGAGCAGTTCTAAGATTGTTTAGAACCGTTTGCACACCCAGTCTATCAGACTCTCCCTTCCCCGAAACGTAAGCATTCATTTCTGGTTGATGTAGCCGTTGAAATTGGTAACGAAGGTTAATTAAACAATCCGATGACTTCGGCTACATACTTTTCCATCTACAACATGTCTATTGCAATTTGACGTAGTACATTTTAAATGTATGCCATGACAATTTTTTTTTCTGTATGTTTTTCTGACTCCCCTATCCGTATTCGTTCATACAAACCTCGGGAAAGTATTCTCTTTGGTGTTGTCACGCGATATTGGACTATCACCCACGGTGATATCTCATATAGCTCCTATGTATGATATCAGATATCACCCTCTGATCATGTCATTACTTTGAATTGTAGGTTGCAACATTACAATGAAGTAATGCCACGAAAGCACAGGCACAGTCATAACCCCTAGTGAGATAATGATATGTCCAATATGACAACATCAAAGACAGTTAAATAAATAAACACTGTTTTGTCAACTTTTACTTTATTTTGAATACATTATTTGATATTATATTATCAACAGTTCTCAATTGTACAATTGTTTTGACGAAAGCAAAATTTGAACAAAAAATTCAATGGAAGGGTGTTTTACGTCTCACTACACCTATTGGGCTAATCAGGAGGGACAAACACTATAATGTCAGCACCTTCAAATTTCCATGTGCCAGTTTAAAATGAAGTTTAACACTTGTCCACAGAAACTATTACTCACGCTTCCGTTTCATTCGTAAATATGTCGGCCATTCTCGCTACGCCTGATAATAAGCTCGTATGTAGCCGGCGGATAAAGCGCACTACTTTCAAATTTTAGGTCACGTGACATTAAATTTTATATCATGTAATGGGAGGTAACTATCATGAGCTGAGGAACTATTTTTTTTATCGCGAATTGAACTTCCGCCCAATAGTCTTGGAAGCTTTTCTTCTATCTACATACGAGGTTATTGTTAGACAATGGACGCCATAAGTACGAATGGCTTCCGTTTTTATTTGCATATTCATAGAAATGTAGATAAGGAATAATTAACACAAGATTTATGCTTGGCACGCATGCGTTGAATTGAAGATATGCCCATAACTTCCGGTTTCTGCAAGAAGTTATATTAATTTTAAAGCCATGATAAACGCGATTCGAACGGAACATCCACTCTCTCTGCCACAGTATCACTTAGAGTCAACTAGTCCTAGAGGAGAAACTAGGTCAACCATAAATGGAAACAGAAGTTCAGTAGACGAAGAGTAGACTAAGACCTCCAGTCTTATACATTTCTATGGTATATTTCACCATGACGGTTGCTATTAAGTATTGAGTATTAAAACCGCTCAAGGACACTTTAAATGTTGATTATGATTGTGCACATTTTCTTCTGCATTCGATATATCCATAAACTATGTAGTTTTTCTAAATATAATATACAATATTTTCCATATTTCATCTGAATTAGATGTAAATCCAGCACTTTTTCTATTATTTGGCTTGCAATAACTAATTCCGATCACAGCCATATTGTTGACTACATGTTCATGTTTGTACTGTGTCACGTGATAATTCTACACGTGCATAATTGTACTCAGTGTGTAAAAATCTACTTAATCAACACGGGATGACATGGAAGAATTCTTTGTAGAATATAGGTATGATTTTACTTAGAAATGAGTTAAAAGTGATGTCGATATGTATGTTAAATATTACCCTCTTACCCTCGGTTTGTCTGAGAGGTAAATATTTACTACATATAACCATCAACTGCTGTGAATAGATAGCAAGTTTCAGACCTGCAGGAGGTAAGAGGGGGTGATCTCTACCAATCTTGACCCCAAAGTGTCGTTTAGGGAGCTGCGGTGGCTCAGTGAGTTAGACGCTTGCTCGCTATCGTAATGTAATGGATGAATAGGTTAAAGGGATATGTTCACTAATTTTTCGACCAAAAATCTTTTATTCTCAGAACCTGGATTTTTGTGACTAATCTAATCCACATAATCCTTCCTTATATACATTTAAAAATGAATTTCGGAAATTTGTTCTTGTTGACAAATGTAGTATTTGTAATCACCCTTACTTTTTTCTAAACCCCAAAAATCAGATACCGGTATTTTTTAACTAATTTTTCTCATATTTTAGCTCATATAATTTTGTATTTTTATTTTTTTTATTTTTCATAATCAATGACCTTTGTAAATTTATGTATATTATTTTTCTCTTCTATATGTTACTTTGTATATAATTTTTGTAGTTTAGTGGGACCTTCTGTCCAAATGGGTTGCCAAATAAAGTTATTATTATTATTATTATAATATTGTTCCAAACTGTTATTTACGGTAGTGTTTATAGGATCAATTTATATCAGTGTTGTATATAGAATTTAGTTTGTTATCAGGATGTTCTGTTAATCCTTAAAGTTACCGATTAATGTCAGGAAATCATGTTCTGATTTTTGAGGGGAGGGTTATAATAAGAACATGGTTAACAGACAAATAGAATCTAATTACGTATCTATGGGCCAATTTTACTATTTAATTGGGATTGTCCGAATTTTCCAATTTCTATTCTTTTATTAATCACGTGACTGTTTTAAGAGAGTTTCTAGAGTCCAGTCTCTCCATTCTGTCGACTGGTGCAATCGCGGAGAGATGACGTCACAAAATGGCTGTCTCAACACCGCAGTAAGAAGTTTTATCCGATTTTTGGGCGAATAATAATAGATACCAATGACGTGAATGGATTCGGCTCAAGTCCGTCATCTTGGTTCTCCATTTGTGATCTATTTACGTTTTTATCTGGATTGTTGGGAGAGAAAATCCAGACGATCTGGATTGCATAATAGAATGGGCCCTAGATGGAAGGCTAGTTCGTTAGGTCGATGTGACAATCTGATTGTTTTACCCATACACATTGAACAATGATTAAAGATTATATGATAACTACGTGAACGCCGTTTTCTGTATGCTAAATTGTTGAAAACAATTTAAACTTTACATTCATTTTTAGATACCCTTCAGGATGCATCGTTTGAAGGTAACAAATTCTGCAACAGTCCGAGATTAATTTAATTTTCTTATTATGTTTTCTGTATTTATCTTTTGTGTAATGGTCCGTTTTGAACTGCTGTACATGTATTTGTATACTAACTCACAATGTTTCTTGCATCTTGGCTGTGAAGGTATATAACAGTGGTGAGTAAGCAGTACATTCTTACTCTTTTCAATGGTACTTCTCACTACCACATAATTTGCAATTACGTTAAAAAGATCTATAATTAAGGGCAATACAATAAGCATGTACTGATTAATTGTAAAAAAAAAACCAATATAATATAAAACATAATTGATTCGTTTATGAAATTAGACACATTACATGTATACATTAGTACATGAAAATTCAATGATGGTTTAAAAATGGTTTATCTCCCTTTAATTTCAAAATTATTTCAACGAGAAAGAAAAAAAAGGATAAAAACCTAAAAAAATTTAAGTTTAAAATCTATGAGGATCATTTTTCACAAAACCACAACAACATCCATTTGCTCATAACAAAGCAAAAGACGTCATCTTTGTAAAGAACGACGCTCTAACCGACTGTGCTATAAACACACCCCCCCCCCCCCCCCCCCCAACAAAAAAAAACAAAAAAAAAACAGATTGGAGAGAGTCTAATGGCCGTCCCTAATGTCAGCCCCCGTTTGTAGCACCGTCTGAAGAGAGTCTGATGGCCGTCTTTAATGTCAGCCTCCGTTTGTAGCATCATCTGAAGAGAGTCTGATAGCTGTCTTTAATGTCAACCTCCGTTTGTAGCATCATCTGAAGAGAGTCTGATAGCTGTCTTTAATGTCAACCCCCATTTGTAGCATCATCTGAAGAGAGTCTGATGGCCGTCTTTAATGTCAGCCCCCGTTTGTAGCATCATCTGAAGAGAGTCTAATGGTTGTCTTTAATGTCAGCCTCCGTTTGTAGCACCATCTGAAGAGAGTCTGATGGCCGTCTTTAATGTCAGCCCCCATTTGTAGCACCATCTGAAGAGAGTCTGATGGCCGTCTTTAATGTCAGCCTCCGTTTGTAGCATCATCTGAAGAGAGTCTGATGGCCGTCTTTAATGTCAGCCCCCGTTTGTAGCATCATCTGAAGAGAGTCTGATGGCCGTCTTTAATGTCAGCCCCCGTTTGTAGCATCATCTGAAGAGAGTCTAATGGTTGTCTTTAATGTCAGCCTCCGTTTGTAGCATCATCTGAAGAGAGTCTGATGGCCGTCTTTAATGTCAGCCCCCGTTTGTAGCATCATCTGAAGAGAGTCTGATGGCCGTCTTTAATGTCAGCCTCCGTTTGTAGCATCATCTGAAGAGAGTCTGATGGCCGTCTTTAATGTCAGCCCCCGTTTGTAGCACCATCTGAAGAGAGTATGATGGCCGTCTTTAATGTCAGCCCCCGTTTGTAGCATCATCTGAAGAGAGTCTAATGGCCGTCTCTAATGTCAACCCCCGTTGGTAGCATCATCTGAAGAGAGTCTAATGGCCGTCTTTAGTGTCAACCCCCGTTGGTAGCATCATCTGTAGAGAGTCTGATGGCCGTCTTTAATGTCAGCCCCCGTTGGTAGCATCATCTGAAGAGAGTCTGATGGCCGTCTTTAATGTCAGCCCCCGTTTGTAGCATCATCTGAAGAGAGTCTGATGGCCGTCTTTAATGTCAGCCTCCGTTTGTAGCATCATCTGATGTTCATCCGAGTGCGAACAATGTGAGCGAGAACCTACATTCTATATACAACACTAATATAAATTGATCCTATAAACACTACCGTAAATAACACAATGACCAAACATTTCTCTAAAACTGTCTTCCACGTTATATTTGGGGGTTTTGAAATTAATTTTGTCGATTCTTGAATTAAGTTTTCATTGGGATCTTTATCAGTTGCTGTGGTTTTGTGAGTCTGCTCTACAGCTAAATATGCCTCTTGTTTCCAATTTATTAAATGTGCTCTCAAAGACGTAAATATACCCACCAGAGCAAGTGCTACGCTCACAGATATCAGTGCTCCATAAACGTTTAACCAAGTCAAGAACATGAGGCAGTATGCTAAAGGAATTCCAATAATTCCCACACAAAGGATATGAACTATCATAACAAATTGCTGTTTACTGCAGGCTTTTAGAAGACTGGCATAAATATACCCTATTCCAGTCAATAAATGAACTAATCCAATCAGAATTATTAGTGGTCTGGATTCTCTAATTATTAGATTATCGTTACTGTATAAAAAGGGTAACACATGAGATAATACCCATATCAAACAGGAATCTACCACTGACAGACACGCTACTAACAGCACCGACGCATCTGCTGACAGTTTCGCATTTTCGTAATCGCCGTTTCCCAGATAGTTTCCAATCTGAATAATAGCAGCACTACATGAACCAATACATACATTGTATACAAATTCAGAAATATTTGAAGCGATTAAATAGATAGATAAATAGTAGCTTCCCAACATAGCTGAGAGAAAAATAAAAGATTCGAAAAGATTAAACTCTAAAGCTAACATTATAGTATTAGGAAGGGCTATTTTGAGAATCGGCCACCAATAATTAAAGCATTCCGTGGACCATGGAACCCATGTTTCTATATAAAGTTTACTCAGTTTGATGTAAACGAAAAGCAGTATGGTCCACAACCAATAGACGATGCTGAATGATAAACCAATTCCAATGGAACCCAATTCAGTCCACCATGTTACAGATATACTAAAAATAACGTGTACAATATTCACAATAATTCCAATCACAACACATGGGTTGACAATTTTCTGACATTGTAAATATTTCATTTCTATCAACATTAGGGAAAATCCCCAAAATCCTGGAATTGCAGCAATTATAAAATAATAGTACTCTTTCACTGTAAGATCACCTTTTCCAAGAAACTTGATAGGAATGTAAGACTGGGTTGCCAAAGCTGCATTGAGTAAAAAGAAAAGAAAAGATATAACGACGCATCGTTGAATTATAAGTCCAAGTGATGAACGTCTTGTACTTCCATTTGCCTGTGAAAACAGGACCTCACAAGTGATGCCTAGTCCGATGGACGAGGAATATGCCGTACAGTAAATATAAGTTAATCCTATTCCCACTGCATCCAAAGATTCAACACTAACATGTCCAGCCAACATAACACAGACTGTACAAGGGAGAGCCACCAATAATTGAGTTGGTATGGTTAATATCATTAGTTTTAGAATATCTTTTGATTCTTTCCATAAATCACGCAGGTATATGTCTCCAATCCTTGATCCCTGTAATAAAATGTGAAACTCGATCAATGTGTTGCACAGATCGGGATCTTTGCTAATTTGCTTATTTGTCTTGGGATCTGAAAAATACCCTTTAATCAAACTAAGTCACGTATCACAGCATGCCAAATTTGCAACATGTGCTGTTTGGGAAGGTTCAAGTACTGTACACACGACAACAGTTCGACAACATGTTGAGCAAATTGTTATCATTAATTGACGGTGATCTCTTTTGAGTTTACTTCACTGCAACATCATTTGCATCCCGACAACAAAAATAAACTTGTATTTATTCAGCAACATTTTGGCCAACAATTGGACAACATGTTGCCGAATATTTTCAAACTGTATACACTGAACACATGGCAATTCGGCAACATCTTATCCAGCAGTGTGTACAGTACTTCATTGAAAGTCAAGTCATCAAATTTCGACAAATTCAAATGACCATATTCTAGAACACTGACTTTAGCCCTACAAATGTAATGTGAAAAATGTTTCTCTTTTTTTCTTTCACCATTACCACCATCTGAGAGGTCATTTTATTGAGATACTCATGAGAAAATGTTTATACCAATATAATACTTGAAGATTACGTGGGACAAACTATGCCAATATTTCAACTTTGAGATACACAAAACACACATTGAATAAACTTCTAACTTACCATAATGTAGCAGTGTAAAAACAGTTGATGTTGAAGATACTGATTTACTCTACTTGTTTCTATTTTAACTATTGCATTTATTACACAATTCCCAGTCTAATGACAAAACCTAATGAATATAATTAATTAGTAACCAAATTATATTTATTGTTATATTTGCTTTGTAGATGAGTGTCCGAAATTTCATTAACCTATCCATCCATTACGTTGTGAATATTGTTAATAAAATCATATACAAAGCTATAATGTTTCCCAGTGATTCCGAAGTTGATATTAAAATGAAAAAAAGAAAGAAAGAAACATCTATATTTTACAAGGATAACACCTTAGGTTTCGTGAGGATCCGTCCTCCCAGCTGGTCTTTGGCCAAACCTCTTGGCATTGATCTTTTCCGGATTAACCGTACCCATTTACTGCTGGGTGCACTGGAATTATGAGTGAAGATGACCTTTTCGAGGTCATAGGACTTTCACACCCTGATCGAGAACAGAACTCACAAACATAACCACCAAGCAAATGACGCCATGTTTGTAAAAAACGATGCGCTAACGACTGTGGTATAGAACCTCACCTGAAGTATAAATATTTCTGATAGCGACTCTTTGGGGTAGAGATGGGTAGAGATCATGTCTTATCTCCTATTAGTCCAAAACATGCCGACTTTTTAAACATGGCTGGAGGAGAGTCAGAAAACTTTTCAAATATTGCTTGCCTTTTAAATGTACTACGTCAAATTGCAAAAGACATGTTTAGATGGAAAAATATTTAGCTGAAGTCATCAGACTGTTTAATTACACCATCGTTACCAATTTCAACGGCTACATCAACCAGAAATGAATGTTTAGGTTTCGGGGAAGGGAGAGTCTGATAGACTGGGTGTGCAAACTGTTCGAAACCGTCTTAGAACTGCTCACCTTCATGCACTTAGAGTATATTGCAGACCTATTTTGACTCGTTTATATAGATGTCAGCTATTGACATGTCGCTGTGTTTATTATAATGATAGATCACCTGTATGTGGCCATTACTGTTTAAACAAAGTCCAACATTGATAAATATTGTTAAACATTATTATTGTGAAGTTTTTAATTTGGTTCAGTATATTTGGTTTAAAGATGGGTTTTACTATTGTCATTAACATACTATATCCGAATAGTCAGTTATTAGACAGTTTATTCATTCTTTTCTAAAACAAAAGTTCAGTTTATCCCTTTTTAACCCGTAGTTAACTCACAGGGGCGGATACAGGATTTGACGTAAAGGGGGCGCAGAATAAAATTTCGCCGAGCGGAGTGAGTCGAAAAATTATTTGAGGTTTTAATAATCAAAGTTATTGAAATATTCTTCTAGAGTGTAGATAGATATCGCAATGTAGGTAGATATATTGCCAAGCGAAGTGTGGCGAGAAACATTTGTGGTAAAATGTTGCGGACAACCCATGCTTTGGAAATTTTAGGGGGGGGGGGGCACGCCCGCCACGCCCCCGCCTTAGTCCGCCCCTGACTCAGTCAAAATATATTTCATGATAGGTCACTTGATAAAGAACAACCAGTTTCTCGCTTTAAACAGAAGGAGATTTGGTTCAACCTTTGTCAATGTTCAAGACTAACATAATGACACGGCACGGTAAATGGGCAATGGAAGACAACTATTTCCATTTCATTTTATTTGTGCATTTTTCCATGCGAACGAAGTTTGGTTCTTTGGTATTTTATCTTCCTATCACATTCTAAGAAATGCTATTTGTAAGTTTTGATGAAATATAATAGGGTTTTTAACATTCTATTTATTAGAGCTAAATATTATTCAAAATTGTTGTTCAATAAGTTCGAGTGCGTTATTTCCATGTCAATATTGTGAAACAACCAATAATTCATTATACCTTGAATATATCACAATCTTAAGATTAATGTTTACTCACTTAAAGCGATACCACATCTTACAAAGAATCAAAATTCTCAAATTTATATTCATTGGGCACCTTAGTTGGTGTTGGTGTCATTAACATTCAACAGATTACCTGTATAATCTGATAAATCCAGAAAAGTACATTATAATGAATATATTTTAAGCGTTTTTGAATAATAACATGTAATTTATGGAGAATTTACTTAGTTTTATGTTTTTCAATCTGTACAGTTTAACACCGTCCATGAATAAAAACTACTATTGACCTAAATTTTTGTTCATTGTAAGAGATTGTATCGCTTTAACATATATAAATATAACATTCTCGGTAATGTTAAACCTACTTCACTATAGATTCAATATCACTAATTTATTATTTCTAAGAAATACTTTACTTTAAAACTCAAAAAAAGTGGTTGTATTTATCATTTATCATGTATTTTTGTATTATATTTACCTGTGTCATAACGATATCAGTGATCGTTTGGGATCTTGAAGAACACTCATTGGTTTTGTAAATAAATTACGAGGTAAGTGCTAATATTTAGAAAAGGCGTGGATTTAGGGGGAACGCAGAAAGCTGGGTCTCATTTCCAGTTCTCTAGCCTATAATTC
Source organism: Lottia scabra (assembly GCA_029955415.1). Classification (NCBI taxonomy): domain Eukaryota; kingdom Metazoa; phylum Mollusca; class Gastropoda; family Lottiidae; genus Lottia; species Lottia scabra. The sequence goes on from JARJEI010000009.1 coordinate 12,525,523, forward strand.
GGTTGAAGAAATATTTTTGAAATCTGGGTTGGGAGGATGAATCGATGGTGTGTGTGTGTGTGTGTGTGGAGGGGGTGGGGGGGGGGGGTGGGGGGGAGTGTGTTGAGTGAATCAATGGTGTTGGGGGAAGTACCTTCTGTTTGGCCAATGTTGCTTCTCGACCTATAACTCCAGAATTAGCCAACTCTTATTTTCGGTTTCCTATTGTCGAGTGAGCATTACATGCACAGTCTGTAGCACACGGTTTAATATCAATCCGAACGAAAAGACGCTTTCACCATTCCAGTCTCTCCGAACAATATCACCGATAGAGGAAACCTGGTTAATATTTAAACATAACATCTTGATCCATGTCAGGATTAAAAACTCATTTTGTAAACGGGATAGTATTGGTTGTATTCATAATTAGCTCAATTAAGGTTCAGCGATATTTTTCTCTTAAAAGGGATACGATCTGTACCATTGGGGGCGCAATTAGAAATTTCACTTTTTCATTTTCATTGCTCTTCTTTACAATAAAATCATGTGACTTTAAAATGCAGATACCTTTTTGGTGTACGTTGATGAGAAAGCTCATATTTCAACAGTAAGCTGTGAACACTATTTCGACTTGATAGAGCACCTTTAAATCTCTTGATACGTGTCATTCAGCGAATAACTTTTCTAACCTAAATAAATTATTAGAAATTTAAGTAGATCCTGTTCTAAGAATTGCACAATTTTGATATACATAATAGTGATCAGGTAAAAAAAAATGGTGGCTATAAAAACATAGAAACACACGTAAACTTATTTAGAGTAGAACGTCTACTGAAGAGGCTATACTAAATTTATTAACAGACAAATTTTATCTGGCGTTGGTGTTAAACATAAGGTAAGTTTTAGATCTTTTTCTCTAGAGCAGTGTAAAAAAAAACTTAAACAAAAAAACTATATAAGAAAATGCGCAAATCAAGTTTTACTTGTTAAAAAATATGATATTCGCTTACATGATGTCTGGGCGAATTGAATTCCGAAAAACATCTGACTGCCTGATTCTGTACAAAAACAGAAAAATGTGTTACTCAACAAAGGCAGGCCCTTAGCCAGCTAAGTACTTCTAAAGGGAGAGGAGGGGGAGAGGGTGCGGGTAAAACGTCTAATCAACGGGCCTAGTTAAGGTACCACCCCAAACCCCCCTCCTTGAAAACTTTGTGAATTGTTGTGCTTTTGCTAGAAAATTTTCCTCAAATGTTATTTTCTGACGAATTTATGGTATGATTGTGAAGGGACTAAAGGGACACCAGAATATTTTTCAAAATAGCAACATTGGACTGCTTTATCACATGCATTAACTGTGTTTGATCATTGGGTTTTAGAACACTGTTACTGTGGAAAAAGAATAACTTTGTCGATTGGTAACGAACTGGATTCTCTTCTTCAAACTTTGATGTAAAATTCTGACATCGATGCCAATGCTTGAAATAGCCAACCCTGTGTCTACTCCCAATGCTCATCGCCGCTAGTAAAAGAACAAGAAATAGTACATTCTATAAATTATCACTGAAAACTTCATATTTTGTTTAGTTTCAGACCCTGTTAGTTAATGAAGATGGAGTTTATTAATATAATCCTAAGAATTGTTTTTACAATATATATTTCAACTGTATTGCCAAGTAAGCTAATTGTTCCATGTGTTATATTGTTTTAATTTAATTTCACCTGTTTGTAATAACGTCTCACTGTAACAACTTCAGAATCTTCCAATGTTATACCAGTCTAATTAAAATCAGACCCTAATTTCGTTTCGTTCGGTTTTTTAAATCCGGTTTTGTAAACACTACATTAGGGTCTGAGAACCACGTGCGAAAGAAAGTATCTACGTGCACTCTGACCGTATCTTGAGATAAACTAGTCTACAGCACTGAGGAATCCTAGAATGCACCTATTGTTCGCGAACAAAATCCCAGCGCGGGAGAGGGCAAAGATCTGATTGGTCAAAACCAGAGTTAACGTAGACACTTTCTATCACACGTGGTTCTCATACCCTAATGTAGTGTTTAAAAACCGGATTTAAAAAAACCGAACGAAACGAAATTACTGTCTGATTTTAATTAGATTGAATGTTATACTCTCGAACATTGACGATGGTTGAGCCGAATGTTTCTTACTGTAACATGTATGTTATACATGTACATGCGGATGTTTATTTTTAGTTTATCCAAATTGAATAATTCATCTATTCTGTACATGCCGCAAAAAAACTGGGCATTTGTTTCCTGGTTTCATTTGTATTCTGTTTATTAAAGGGATTGTAAGGAAATATGTTGAGAAGGCTTTAATTTTAAACTTTACTGTTTTATGAAAAAACTGGGACCATTGGATGTTATTAGCACATGTTGCAAGAGTGATAGCATAACACACAACACGTCAAACAACAGATGTCTAATTAACAATTGCAATGACACACAACACGTCAAACAACAGATGTCTAATTAACAATAGCAATGACACACAACACGTCAAACAACAGATGTCTAATTAACAATAGCAATGACACACAACACGTCAAACAACAGATGTCTGATTAACAATTGCAATGACACACAACACGTCAAACAACAGATGTCTAATTAACAATTGCAATGACACACAACACGTCAAACAACAGATGTCTAATTAACAATTGCAATGACACACAACACACGTCAAACAACAGATGTCTGATTGACAATTGCAATAACACACAACACACGTCAAACAACAGATGTCTGATTGACAATTGCAATGACATAAATCGATGCTATCAATGTCGCTTTGTATACATACAAGTTCATGAAACCTCTTTAAAATCTATTGTAAAGCCATTTTGTGCAAAGATTTGAATTTTTTAACGATGATCACATCAGAAATAACTTTATTTCAGTTCCCCGTCCACCGAGAATAAATATTCAGCCACCAACTGATGTATTTTATAAATCTGGTGAACCGGTACAGATTGAATGTGTTGCTGATGGGGAACCAAAACCCACGTAAGCTCTGTATTAATCTACCTGAAAATATACCAAACTTTCTAGCTTTTAATTTTACTTTTGCAGTTTGCTCTATAATTGGTTTCTTGTTTTAATGGAATTGCAAATACCACAGACGTCGGAATGGAAATTGGAATGGCGCAAATTGATGCTATCAGTGTCCTCGATACACATACAAAGTTAAGAAAACCTCTTTACGATCCCTTAAATCTTCTGTTTTATATTGTATATACATTGTAGATATGTTTGGAAAAGAAACGATATTGTATTTGGGTTTTCTGGTAACGATGATCGAATCGTTCAGTTGCCGAATGTCGGAACTCTAGTTTTTAATAGACCTGATGACCGAGATGAAGGTGTCTATCAGTGCCTCGCTGATAATGGTTATGGTGTTTCAGCTTCCATAAAAGTCAATCTTCGTCTGGCTAAGATTGACTCTTTCCCTTCAGTACCTAAGTCTCGTCTCTTCCCTTTTTTAGGTGAGTTAATAAATAAAACATTTCGAAACTCCTGATGCGGTGATGGATGAGATAGTTGTCCGTGAGTACGCCATAATGTTTCATAATCACCATTTCTTTTAATCCTAGGTAATCCAGTGACTCTGAACTGTATTTCACCTGCAAGTGTTCCTGCTGCGGACATATTTTGGGCCAAAAAGTCTGATTTTGGAATTTTTATGCCAATTAATTACAATGCTAGAGTTACCATGGATTACGAGGGTGAGTACTGAGTATCGTATGGTACTATTGTCTTGCTGTTCTCGGTCGGTGTTTATGAAGTGCTGGTGAACAGAACAAGTCTTTCCTCATTATTCCAGTCGACCCAGTTGTACATGGGTAGGGGTAATACGAGAAAACGCAATATAATTAGTCTCTCTAGCGTTGTTTCTAAAATTTAATGTGAAATATGTATTGATTATTTTTCTAGGCAGACTGCGAATAACGAACGTACGTCGAGATGATGATGGGGAATATGCCTGTATGGCCTTTAATCAGGTCGCTCGTGAAGTAAAACAGAGTTCTTCGACTATAATATCAACCAGGGGAGGTAATCATACTTTAACTTCATATCCATCTCATACTATATATATTTCAACTCACACTGTATTTGTCTTATCTTGGAATAATTAACTGACAGTTAATTATACCATGGTCTTATTGAACCCTGTGACAAAAATCGCGTTCAAATTCGCGTAAACTACAGTGGCTCACGAGATCTCATTCTAGAGCGCGTAGAAATACAATAACAGAACATTCACGACGTTTACAAATTGCACTAAAATATTAGGCCTAGGCCGATCGATACCTTTTAACTAATCAGGCGTAATTTTTATTTCTAAATTCCAAAAAGCGGAATTCGATGGGAAACTTCTAAAAAAGAAGACACTGGAATTATAAGCAATGAACGATGGACTCACCCACCAATGTATTCATATCACCGTAACTGCAGTGGGTCCATCGTTCCTTGCTTAATTGAATATTAAGACACATGTTGCCACTGCTATAAATTATCTTAAATAGTTATTTTATAATACATTTTACTCTGCCTATTTTATAATTGTAGAAACTGCCTTACTGAGCGAAGCAAGATATATGTGGACTATCCCGACTGATCTATTTGGTATCTATGGTGACGAGTTCAAATTAAAATGTATCTTCTCTGGAAAGTGAGTATCACCTTCAATTTGTGCGTTTTGGGTGTATTATTACTTTTTAACTGCCCATTTGACAGATTAGAATGAATATATATAAAAATAGCAAGTTGCTATCTTTGTGAAAGGAGGTTGATTAGCCAAGGAACTTCTGGTGTAAAGTTTTCTCGGGAAAGTATGTTCTTATCCTTGAAATCATTGTGTTCAGGTTTGACAAAGGATCAGTTATAAAACAGAATCATCGAGGTCGTAAGTTCTTATCCTAGTAAAATCACTGACTTGAGGTTTGAGCAAGAAACAGCTACTAGACGCCATTCCCGAGGACCAAAGTTGTTATCGTGGTAAAATCACTGACTCGATGCGAAAGCGCTGACCCGGACGTCTTCCTCAATCCAGATCGAAGGTGGGTGGAGCAAAGACGATCAGATACCGTCGTAGTACCGACGGTAAACGCTGCCGACCTGGCCGCGGACGAGGCTCGAAAACAGCGGTTATGGACCCGTCCGTGGCGGCTAGGGCAACCTGAGAATTTATGGTTCGACCAAGGAACAACTTAAGTACCCAAGTTTCTATCCTTGTAACATAGTGTTGTTTGCATCAATCTTTTGTTGAGTTTATTGTTCTGTAATGAATATTGAACAAGAGTCAGTTAATTTTGATCTCGTGCCAAATGTCCCTCATTGTCAACTGCAGAGCATTTATACAGAGCATGATATACCCTTGAGGATTTCATTGTCAATTTTTCTTTTAGCCCGACACCTGATGTACGTTTGACTAAATTTGGAGGAAATTTGTCTCACACGGGGAATATTACAAGTTTTGGACAAGAATTGACGTTCAACAGTTTGGAGTTTTCCGACGCAGGCAAATACGAGTGTTGGGCAGTAAATAGAATGAGTATAAGACGTGTAATTCGTTATTTCAATGTCAGAGTTGAATGTAAGTTCTTCCTTCTAACATCTTAAAATATCAATTGTATCTAACATAATCTCAATTGGTTAATGTATCTCATATAACATAGAGAAAACCTACAATCCACACCACTATTTGTCACAATTAATGAAGTAAATATGAAATCAGTCTACTATCCACCCTGGCTCGATAAAGTTAAAATGAAATGATTCGAATAATTCCTAGATATTTCAAGTTAATAATAATAATAATGATAATAATCACGTCATTAGGGTAGGAAATTAGGCTTAAAAGCCTTGACTTTAATTTTGCTAACTTATATAAATACATGTACAAACAATATTAAACAGCAACATAATATACAAGCAATATAAAACTGATAACACGAGAAACATGTAAACAATACTGTCAATTTCATATACAATAAGATGTATACTGAAATATTTCTATGAAATGATTTGAGACCTTTGTTAAGATTTGAATGAAGACTATCCCAAAGGAAAGATCATTATAACTTAAACTGAGTTTTGCTAGGGAAAGTAAAGTTGTGAGTTCGGAAGATTAAGTACCTAGTTTATATAGAGCAAAAATGTTGTAACTGACCTTATTGCAGTTTTGAGTAAAGCAGGTTTAAAGTTTAATCATTATGTTACAAATTGGCAGCCTACTGGGCACGGATCAACTTCTAGATATTAACAGCAATTTATCATCATGATCTTCACCACTAGAGTCTGAAATGCAACAAAATTTATATGTTGTATCTCAAAAAAATGTCACTGACCAAACTTAATTGTTGCAAAAATCATTCTGAAGAAACTGTAAAATATAGCACAGATATAATAGCCTTCAACACTAACAGCCCTTTCATTTTTTTACATGAAAACTTTAAGATCTGCGAAAAAGTAGGCTATAAAAAATTTGCATTTCTCAAAAAACAATGCAAACCCTATGACTAGAAAGCAAGTTAATTACTCACCATTAATTGCTGATAAAACTTCATTTACACCATATTTTGCTTTTAATCGGTGGGGTCGTCCTGTTGATGCCATTTTAATTTTGCCAATTAGTGAAATTTTATGACATCATTAACATGATGACATCATCAACGTGATGACATCATCGATATGATGATGTCATACAATTTCTTAATGATTAGCATAATTGATTATCAGTCTTCCTAATTTTACTTACAACATTTTTGCACTTAACCTTCAGATACAACATTTTTGCTCTCAGCATTATCAGAATTTTTGAGATACAACAATATCATCATATTGATATCTCAAAGTTGGATCGATAATATCTTAAACTTTAGTTACTATAATAACAGAAATTTATGTGCGATTCAAAAAATTGAAAAAAGTCATTTTCCTAAATTTTACCACTTACAACATTTTTGCACTGACTTTCTCAATGATCATATTATGATCATTGAGAAAGTTATTGAAGGAGTTGAAAAGCTATTCAATATCAAAAATGAGAGTTTTCATTATTTTCAGCACGACCCTATTGGAATATAGAACCGAAAGATGTAGAGGTTGATGTTGGAGGCACTGCTAGATATACTTGTATAGGAGATGGTTCCCCTCCTCCAGATCGACAATGGTACATCAATAATGTACCAATACAAGGTAAGTTAATATAAGCCCATGATTCATAGCTCCGTTGAACCAATCGAACCATCCATTCATATACGAGCAGGGTTGTCGGACTTTACTAATTATTCACGAGCTCCCTCTTCAAAGGGTAACGACATAGTAACTTTACTTCTTACTCATTTCATAATTTGGTTGATAATTATTTTTATTGCAGGTTGCTTCCCTTGATTTCGCTACTTTAATTTTACATAATGACCTATATTTAGATACTATAACTATTTTACCACCAGTTACTTCCCTTGAACTAGTAACTTTTTGCTTACCTAGTTTTTCACAACTCATCCACTATGCCAGGGCTTGTTCAATTTATGATGATTTTCTGGTCAGAGGTTGAGTTTTGACATTGAAATTACTTAAGCAGGATTACTTGACACATAGACTTCATTTAGGAAATTTAATAGTAGGTATAACGAACTTCTGGAAAAATGTAACAGGGGTCTTATTCTCGAAAACTTAACTAACAATGATTTTAGTGTTCAAGTCATCTGATTGGTCAAAATTTGGATTTTATCTTAGTTACGTTTTTGAGAATAAGGCTCCAGGGCTGTAGAATTAACTGTTGTTTGCTCTTTTCTGTTATTTTCCCGCTGATATCTGACTTGTCTGGTAACTACATAGGAATTAATTTTTGTGAATTTTTCTCCTAAAAGCATAATTGTATCAGTCATTTTACCGGATGAGTTGAAATAAATTTGTTTACGTTTCTTCACCTGTTATGGCTAATGAGTACGGCGATTTGCTGTTGAGTTCAACCCAGTTCATATGGACAATTAGAACAAAAATACCCATTTCATTCCCTATATTTCAGATGTAACCGATCCCCGAATCACCCAAGGTGGACGTTTCAGTATATTACAAGGTGGTGACACGTTAGAGCTGGTAAATGTAACCACAGCTGATAACATGGTTATTCAATGTAAAGTGACAAATAGACATGGTTCTATTTTCAGCGATGTTTATCTTAAAGTATTACGTAAGTTTCAGTTTGTCTATTTAGATAAAGTTAAATCTGGTTTCCGAAAATAATCTTCAGTTTCTTGACTTTAGAATGGGTCAGTTTTTTATCGACAACGTAGTAGTATCTTAAGGGGAATGTTCAGAATTTTCGAGGGTCGAACTTGGCTTTGAATATATTATGTAAAAAGCCCCCAGAACTATCAAAACTGCACAAAATCACAAAATCACATAATCGCTTTAATAATACCACAACCTAATCATTTATCTTTCACTATTTATTCAGGATTTTTCTATAAAAGACAAGAGTCTCAATGAAATACGAGTCGCATTTTTGACTTTCAAACGCTGATAATTATGGATTCATAGGAATTTGAAGGCTTCAAATATCGAGAGAGAGTTTTTTTGTGAACACTATTTCTGACAAGCTTAGCTAATTCCAGGTTATGAGACTAAAATTTTGATGGTTAACAAATTCGGCAAATTCCTATTTTCAGATTTTTGAAGAATGAGCTAATACCCTTAAGTGTCTGCATATAATTCTATAATTGGAATGTTTATATTAATTTGTAAAATATGTTATCAAATGACAATGTTATTTATTCTAAGGGGTTAATAACAATGCTGTCATTTAGACCTGTTTTATAATTCATCAAAATTTATCTTCCAATTTCAGCTGTAACCTCAACGATAATCGGTTGATTCGAACCAGATATATTGACTGCAATATACATCCATGATTGAAGTAACCTGCAGAAAATAAATCATTCGAAATAACTCAACTGTTTTTAATCAAATTAACGTCATTGACGTGGGGGTGAGGGAGGGGCAGCCGTTTAAAGTAGGTATTTCGAAAACCATCCGGATATGAAAATGTATAATTTTTTCTGTTGTTAGTGCGTTTTGACCCTAAAGGCCTCTTACAACTTACGCCGAAACGAATCCGCCAAAATGATTTACACAGATAGTTAAAAACTTTTGTCTGAAACATCTAATGAGTTTCATCATTGATTATGAATAACATCGTAATTGATGCAATGATGACCTTACAACCTCTTTTAGTATTATTTTAGCACCAGCCAAACAAACATATAATAACAAAATTTCAAAATATGATATTTATATTATGTGGCTTAAATTTTCTTGGGTGAAGCTCATTTACCCCTCTTGAGATTTTCGGTAGATGTTCCCCCAATAATCAGTCTAAATGGTAGCAATATCCATTATATCCAGTCAGATTATTTTTGAAAGAATTTGCATTTCTTCTGTAGAGGAAAATATCGTAAAAAATAAAACTGGTTCGGTAATATAGAATAGTTAATAACAGAGTAAATTTGCTTCTGTTTAGATATAGTATTTAATTTATCTATTTATTCATTTTACTTCAATAACAATACATTCACAGACTCCCCTAAAACTCAAGATTCAATGTTTGAAGCACAATCTGATTAAATGTAGTCAAAGATTACGTTTGTAGTTTCCTCTACGTTACTTTACAGTAAGAATAAAGTTCTAAAAACGTCACAGAACATGGTCTTAATTTGAATCAGATTGACTGTTGGTGTAAAACATTTCAGTTCTTTGTGTAGATTACATTCTGTATGGTGCCTGAACAGTCAGTGTAAAAGAGATACATGTTTCTGAAAAGTTCTTTAGAAAGTCAAAATTCTGTTCTAACAAATAACGCCTGGTTTGTGTTGATATGAATTGCGTCATCCAATCGGCTAAATACACAGTGGTCATCATTCAGTTCAATAAGTAATGTCCAGATCTCCATGGCATGTGAGCAGCAAATTACAACTATGATGACCATTTCTTCATTCTGTAGGCTCAATTTAGTGATTTCACTTCCCTTTTAACGTTTTAGGTCAAACATCTTTCATCTTTCCACAACGTATTGGACAAAGGTTGTTTGCCAGGCAAGATAATATACGATCAGTGACGTCTTTGATCATTAACAAAAGTATTCACCTATAATACACCTCTTTTAACTTTTTGGGGGATTATACTGAAAAATATTACCAAATTTTGTTCAAATCCTTCAGGAATCGTGTCATCTAAGACGTTAAAAGGCTTAAATTTTCACATTTTCAAGAACAAGAGCAATAATTTTTTATATTTTTACATTCTGTTGATTTTCAATACGGTTCAACCTTGGGTGATCAAAAAACACTCACGCCAACTTTCATCAAAATTCGTCAAAACTTGTGCCTTGTAATGTTTACAAGATCAAAATTCAAGGATAGAATTTATCCTTGGTTTATCAAGAACACTTACACCAAGTTGCGTTTAAATCCGTCGAGAATTGTGCCTTGTAAAGGGTTTACGAGAAATTGGGGACCAAGGTACGCCAATATACGCTCCACATTTCACGTTGGCGTTAAAAATTGGTCTTTTGACGAAATATAGACCTTTAAACCTGACAATATAAACGATTACACTTGAATTTACATAGTTCGATTTACCGAGTGCGAACAATGTGAGCGAAAACCTAAATTCTATATACAACACTAATATAAATTGATCCTATAAACACAGCCGTAAATAACACAATGACCAAACATTTCTCTAAAACTGTCTTCCAGTTTATATTTGGGGGTTTTGAAACTAATTTTGTCGATTCTATAATTGAGTTTTCATTGGAATCTTTATCAGTTGATGTGGTTTTATGAGCCTGCTCTACAGCTAAATATGCCTCTTGTTTCCAATTTATAAAATGTGCTCTCAAAGACGTAAATATACCCACCAGAGCAAATGCTACGTTTAAAGATATCAGTGCTCCATACACGTTTAACCAAGTCAAGAACATGAGGCAGTATGCTACTGGAATTCCAATAATTCCCACACAAACGATATGAACTACCATAACAAATTGCTGTTTACTGCAGGCTTTTAGAAGACTGGCATAAATAAACCCTACTCCAGTCAATAAATGAACTAATCCAATCAGAATTATTAGTGGTCTGGATTCTCTAATTATTACATTATCGTTACTGTATAAATAGGGTAACACATACGACAATCCACAAATTATACAGGAATCTACGACTGACTGGCACGCTACTAACAGCACCGACGCATCTGCTGACAATCTCGCATTTTCGTAATCGCCATTTCCCAGATAGTTTCCAATCTGAATAATAGCAGCACTACATGAACCAATATATACATTGTATGCAAATTCAGAAATATTTGAAGCGATTAAATAGATAGATAAATAGTAGCTTCCCAACATAGCGGAGAGAAAAATAAATGCTTGGAAAAGACTAAACTCTAAAGCTAACATTATTGCATTAGGAATGGCTATTTTGAGAATCGGCCACCAATAATTAAAGCATTCCGTGGACCATGGAACCCATGTTTCTATATAAAGTTTACTCAGTTTGATGTAAACGAAAAGCAGTATGGTCCACAACCAATAGACAATGCTGAATGATACACCAATTCCAATAGAACCCAATTCAGTCCACCATGTTACAGATATACTAAAAATAACGTGTACAATATTCACAATAATTCCAATCACAACACACGGGTTAACAATTTTCTGACATTGTAAATATTTCATTCCTATCAGCATTAGGGAAAATCCCCAAAATCCTGGAATTGCGGCAAGCATAAAATAATAGTACTCTTCCACTGTAAGATCACCTTTTCCAAGAAACTTGATAGGAATGTAAGATTGGGTTGCCACAGCTCCGTTGAGTAAAAAGAAAAGAAAAGATACTACGACGGATCGCTGAATTATAAGTCCAAGTGATGAACGTCTTGTACTTCCATTTGCCTGTGAAAACAGGACCTCACAAGTGATGCCTAGTCCGATGGACGAGGAATACGCCGTACAGTAAATATAAGTTAATCCTATTCCCACTGCATCCAAAGATTCAACACTAACATGTCCAGCCAACATAACACAGACTGTACAAGGGAGAGCCACCAATAATTGAGTTGGTATGGTTAATATCATTAGTTTTAGAATATCTTTTGATTCTTTCCATAAATTACTCAGGTATATGTCTCCAATCCTTGATCCCTGTAATAAAATGTGAAACTATAGAAATGTGTGGCACAGATCGGGATCTTTGCTAATTTGTTTATTTGTCTTGGGATCTGAAAAATAGCCCTTTAATCAAACAAAGTTACGTTATCACAGCATGTGCTGTTTGGGAAGGTTTAAATACTGTACACACGACATGTTGTGCAAATTGTTATCATTAATTGACGGTGATCCCTGTTTTAGTTTACTTCACTGCAACATCATTTGCATCCCGACAACAAAAATAAACTTGTATTTATTCAGCAACATTTTGGCCAACAATTGGACAACATGTTGCCGAATATTTTCAAACTGTATACACTGAACACATGGCAATTCGGCAACATCTTATCCAGCAGTGTGTACAGTACTTTAATGAAAGTCAAGTCATCAAATTTCGACAAATTCAAATGACCATATTCTAGAACACTGACTTTAGCCCTACAAATGCAATGTGAAAAATGTTTCTCTTTTTTTCTTTCACCATTGCCAGCATCTGAGAGGTCATTTTATTGAGATACTCATGAGAAAATGTTTATACCAATATAATGCGTAGAATACGTAGGTCAAAGTATGCCAATATTTCAACTTTGAGATACACAAAACACACATTGAATAAACTTCTAACTTACCATAATGTAGCAGTGTAAAAACAGTTGATGTTGAAGATTCTGATTTACTCTACTTGTTTCTATTTTAACTATTGTAATTATTACTCAATTCCCAGTCTAATGACAAAACCTTATGAATATAATTAATTAGTAACCAAATTATATTTATTATTATATTTGCTTTGTAGATGAGTGTCCGAAATTTCATTAACCTATCCATCCATTACGTTGTGAATATTGTTAATAAAATCATATACAAAGCTATAATGTTTCCCAGTGATTCCGAAGTTGATATTAAAATGAAAAAAAGAAAGAAAGAAACATCTATGTTTTACAAGGATAACACCTTAGGTTTCGTGAGGATCCGTCCTCCCAGCTGGTCTTTGGCCAAACCTCTTGGCATTGATCTTTCCCGGATTAACCGTACCCATTTACTGCTGGGTGCACTGGAATTATGAGTGAAGATGACCTTTTCAAGGTCATAGGACTTTCACACCCTGATCGAGAACAGAAATCAGAAACATAACCACCTAGCAAATGACGTCAAGCTTGTAAAACACGATGCGCTAACCACTGTGCTATAGAACCTCACCCTGACGTATAAATATTTCTGATAGCGACTCTTTGGGGTAGAGATCACGTCTTATCTCCTATTAGTCCAAAACATGCCGACTTTTTAAACATGGCTGGAGGAGAGTCAGAAAACCTTTCAAATATGGCTTGCCTTTGAAATGTACTACGTCAAATTGCAATAGACATGTTGTAGATGGAAAAGTATGTAGCTGAAGTCAGATTGTTTAATTCCACTTTTGTTACCAATTTCAACGGCTACATCAACCAGAAATGAATGCTTAGGTTTCGGGGAAGGGAGAGTCTGATAGACTGGGTGTCTTAGAACCGTCTTAGAACTGCTCACCTTCATGCACTTAGAGTATATTGCAGGCCGATTTGACTCGTTTATACAGATTAACTATTAACATGTCGCTGTGTTTATTATAATGATAGATCACCTGTATGTGGCCATTACTGTTTAAACATTGTCCAACATTGATAGATATTGTTAAACATTATTATTGTGAAGTTTTTAACTGGGTTCAGTATATTTGGTTTAAAGGTGGGTTCTATCGTTTTCATTAACATACTATATCTGAATATTCAGTTATTAGATAGTTTATTCATTCTTTTCTAAAACAAAAGTTCAGTTTATCCATTTTTAACTCGTAGTTAACTTATTCAAAAGATATTTCACGATATAAATATATATTTCACTTGATAAAGAACATCCAGTTTCTCGCTTTAAACAGAAGGAGATTTGGTTCAACCTTTGTCAATGTTCAAGACTAACATAATGACACGGCACGGTAAATGGGCAATGGAAGACAACTATTTCCATTTCATTTTATTTGTGCATTTTTCCATGCGAACGAAGTTTGGTTCTTTGGTATTTTATCTTCCTATCACATTCTAAGAAATGCTATTTGTAAGTTTTGATGAAATATAATAGGGTTTTTAACATTCTATTTATTAGAGCTAAATATTATTCAAAATTGTTGTTCAATAAGTTCGAGTGCGTTATTTCCATGTCAATATTGTGAAACAACCAATAATTCATTATACCTTGAATATATCACAATTTTAAGATTAATGTTTACTCACTTAAAGCGATACCACATCTTACAAAGAATAAAAATTCTCAAATTTATATTCATTGGGCACCTTAGTTGGTGTTGGTGTCATTAACATACAACAGATTACCTGTATAATCTGATAAATCCAGAAAAGTACATTATAATGAATATATTTTAAGCGTTTTTGAATAATAACATGTAATTTATGGAGAATTTACTTAGTTTTATGTTTTTCAATTTGTACAGTTTAACACCGTCCATGAATAAAAACTACTATTGACCTAAATTTTTGTTCATTGTAAGAGGTTGTATCGCTTTAACATATATAAATATAACATTCTCGGTAATGTTAAACCTACTTCACTATAGATTCAATAACAGGACACACAATCTTTACAATCATTACATTATTGCGTGGCAAATCTTTCGATTTGTCACGCTTTGTTTTCGTTATGTTTATTTATTTATTTATTGCAGTGCGTTCGATTCTTCGAACGCACTGCATTGTTTTGCAAATGACTTTTTTTTTTTTGCAGTGCGTTCTAGCGAACGCACTGCTTTGTTTTCATAATGACTATTTTTTTTTTTGTCTATTTCTGGTCACGCTATTTCGGTATGAAGGAGAAATACCACACATTATCTCAGATGATTTCCTACGACATCTAACTGCTCGGTATTTGATGAATGTAAAATGATGCATTTTCTTTCAACCGGAAATGACGTATGCGCGTTAAACCCATTTTAATTGTTTTACCATTTTCACCTCCGTTTTTTGTCCGATTTTGATGGGAACTTTTTTGTTTATTTCTTTAAACGATTGTCTACAAAATATGAGTTTAAAAACATGGATTTTTAAAACTTTGTCGCTGACTTTTTGAAGCACTTTTTTGACCATTTTTTCAACTTTCGCAATTTTAATCTGATCAATCTGAAAACTTACATGTGCATAGACATTTTGATCGCGAACAAAATTATTTTTTCAAAAACTTTACATCACTTCCGGTTTTGACGTCATTCACTTGTAAAGTTGAAATTTTGACTTCCGGGATAATGAAGATATTCAAAAAATTCTTTTTGCAATGTGCTAGAAATAACAATTGACAAAATATGAAATGATAAAATCTGACCCAGATATTTCATATCAGCCGCCATCTTGAAATGACCAATTTTTCTTTAAATTGAAATTCAGAATCAGGGAATCATCCGATTTGAATACAAATGATGTCTATGGAATCTACAATCGATTGTTAACAAAACATGGGAAGCCGATTTTTGAATTTCGATTCAGATTATTTTTTATTTCCGGTTTAAAATTTTTAGTAATAGTCAAAACTTTTAAGGCTCATATCTTGTGACCTTGACCTTGAGTGACCTTAACAAAATTTGTTGCCCTTGACGAGATCTATCTAATGGCATAATCATTTTAGATCCCCGATATTTACTTCCGGTTTTATGGCTGTCAGAAAATTGCAATTTCTAACTTTAAACAGCTCTGTCACGTGACCTAATTTACATACGACACAAATTATTTTTGAATCGTATTGTGCTTGATCTACGCTTTCCAATGATACATGACAATATGTATTTGAATCATAATTCCGCGTTTTAGAATTTGAAAATATTGTTAGTATTGCTGGTATTCCCGCATCCCTTTTAGTCAACCTGCTTGTATTCTGGTAGCTGTGCGCCCCTTTTATTTCGTATGACTGCTTGTAGTTCTGCACCTCTTTTATTTAGTCTGTCTGCTGGTATTTCTGAATACATTTTATCTGCCTTTATATACGCCCACATGAAAATATGGACGTATATTGCCGTCACCCCTGTCCATCCGTCGGTCCGTTCGTCCTACAATTTCTTGTACACGCAATAGCGATTAGAGTTTTTATATATGTATAACACTAGATATTTCGATCAAAATTGCTTTTTCGAATTTTGTTCTTTGTTCTATAGTAACTCTGCGTGTTTTTTTTTGGCGGGAAAAAACACGTGTTATCTGAATTACGGATTTCATAAGATAGGTAACAATTTCTTCTTAAGATATGGAAGAACATGACTAAAAAAGAAAAAAATATGATAAAATCGTAACCGGAAGTAACACGCTGGCCACCATCATGAAATGAACATGTTTTCTTTAAATCGAGAGAAGTGAACAGGGTATCATCTGATTTGTATAATATTGATGTCTAGGGCATTTTCAATCTATGACCAACGAAATGATGACAGCCAATTTGCTAATTTCGATTATGATGTTTGACTATTTCCGGTAAAAAATATTCAGAAATGGCCAAAATTTTCAAAGCTCATTACACGTTACCTTGGATTTGGGTGACCTTATTACCTGAAAAAAAATTATTGCCCATGATGAGATCTACCCAACGGTGTATTCATTTTTGTTGTCCAATATTTACTTCCGGTTTTATAGCCATTTAAAAATTGTTAGTTTGAACAGATCTGTCACGTGACGTCATGTCACAAAATATCTTCTTTTCATATTACGCTTTATCTCCTCTTTCCAGTGATATATAACACCAAACGGTCTCCGTGAAAGTTACGCTGGCGCTCTGCAACATATCACGGTAATGAACGGCGGCCATTTGACCGGACTACATCAATGTTATCACGTAATCTCGTGATTCTGGTAGTTCAAACATCAGAGACGGGTCATTCGAGACTACAAGTATTTGTAAACAAATAACACGAAAACAAACAGATATGTATTTAAAATGATGATAAAATGCGTAAATGGTGAACAGATAGTCACTACGTAGCATTAAATGCACGAGCAGGTGTCAGAAAATTCCTCCACAGATTCTATTGCTATGAACTATGTCTATGTCGCGACGTTACAATCAAGTGGTAAAGCGTCAAAGTAAAGAGTCTCGCGCATGAAAACACAACGAAATACACCATTCATTACCGAGACAGATTATGGTTTACGAAAACTGCCGAGGATCGCCGATTGATATAACACTAGACATTTTGATCAAAATTGCTATTTGGAATTTTGTTCTTTGTTCTATAGTAACTCTGCGTGGTTTTTTGGCGGGAAAAAAACACGTGTTATCTGAATTATGGATTTCATAAGATAGGTAACAATTTCTTCTTAAGATATGAAAGAACATAGAAAAGAAAAAAATATGACAAAATCCTAACCGGAGGTAACACGTTGGCCACCATCTTGAAATGAACATGTTTTCTATAAATCGACATCCGATTTATATAATTTTGATGTTTATGGCATTTTCAATCTATTGCCAACAAAATTAGGACAGCTGAATTGCTAATTTCCATTATGGTGTTTGTCTATTTCCGGTATAAGATATTCAGCAATTATTGTAACACTTTTAAAGCTCATAACTTGTGACCTTGCCATTTGTTGACCTTATGATCCGAACAAAAGTTATTGCCCGAAATGAGATCTATCCAATGGTGAATTCATTTTTGTTGTCCAATATTTACTTCTTGTTTTATAACCATTTGAAAATTGTCAGTTTGAACCTAATTCACGTACGTCACAAAAAATCGTCTTTTCTTATTATGCTTTATCTCCTCTTGATATATAATAGTAGATATTTTAATCATTTTGCTTTTTTTTTTATTTGGAAATTTTGTTCATTGTTCTAAAGTAACTGCGTGGCTTTTTTGGCGCGAAAAAACACGTGGTTCCTAAATTGTGGATTTTTAAAGAGAGTCGACACATTCTTTTGAAGATATAAAATGACATAACATTCATAGAAAAAAAAGAGATAAAATTGGACCCGGAAGTAACTAGTAGACCACCATCTTGAAATGACCAGCTTTTCTTTAAATCGATATAAGTGATCAGGATATCCGATTTACATAATGTTGATGTCTATGGCATCTTCAATATATTACTAAGCAAATGGTGACAGCCGATTTCCTAATTTCGATTAAAAGGTTTGTCTATTTCCGGTTAAAGAAATTTAGCAATAGCAAACACTTTCAAAGCTCAAAACTCGTGACCTTGACGTTTGATGACCTTTTGATCTGAACCAAAGCTATTGCCCTCGATAAAATCTATCAAATGATGTTTTACTTTGTGTTTTCCGATGTTTACTTCCGGTTTAATAGCCGATTGAAAATTTAGATTTTTAACTATAAACAGCTCTGTCACATGACCTAATTTATATGCAGGACTAAAATGCAACCGTTCAAGGATATTTAAATTGCGCACTGCTCAGTACCGTTATCACGGTTCTAGTTTTTGTCTACTTCTGGTCACGCTAATTCGATATGAAGGGAACATATCACACAATATCTCAAATTATCACCTACTAAATCTAACTGCACGGTGTTACACGAATGTAAAATGGCGCTTTTTTGTTTAACCGGAAATGACGTATGACAGAAAAACCCATTTTAAGTTTTTTACCATTTTCACCACTGTTTTTCTACCGATTTTGATCGGACTTTCTTTGTTACATTCTCTAATCGATTGTCCACAAGATAGGTTTATAAAAACATCCACTTTGAAAACTTTGTCGCTGACTTTTGGAGCACCTTTTTTGACCATTTTTTCAACTTTTTCAATTTTATTTTCATCGACCTAAAAACTCGCATATGCATAGACCTTTTGATTGCAAACAATTAGCAATTTTCAAAATTTCGATATCACTTCCGGTTTTGACGTCATTCGCTCTCAAAGTTGAAATTTCAACTTCCGGAATTTTGAAGATATTCGAAAAATTCTTTTTGCAATATGTTTGTTATGTAGACTCAAAATTATACAAATCATAAAATTTGACCCGGATGTAACAGATCAGGCGCCATCTTGAAATGGTATATTTTCATAAAACGCAAAATGGGGCCTCAGGGTGTTATGGAATTTGCATAATTTTTATGTCTATGTAGTCAATAGTCGACTGCGACCAAAACATGGGAAGCCGATTTTTAAATTTCAATTCTGAATTTTTCTGATTTCCGGTAAAAATAAATCAGTAATTGTCAAAACTTTCAAGGCCCATATTTTGTGACCTTGACCTTTTGTGACTTTGTGACCTGTACAAAAGTTATTGCCCTTCATTAGATGTATCTAGTGACATTTTTTTTTCAGATGCCCAATGGTTACTTCCGGTTTTATAGCCGTTTGAAAATTGTAATTTTTAACTTTAAACAGCCCTACCACGTGACCTAATTTACATATGTCTTATTTTCTTTCACCGTCGTACTATGCTATGTCTGCTCTTTCCAATGATATACAACACAATATATTTGAATCAAAATTCCGCCTTTTAAAGTTTGAAAAATTTGTGTCAATTTCCATTGAAACTGTGCGTGTTTTTTTTCAATTTTTATTTCGATCGTTCTGAAAACTTACAGGTAGATAGACACTTTGATGGCGAACAAAAATATGTTTTCAAAATTTTTATATCACTTCCGGTTTTGAAGTTATTGGCTCTCAAAGTCGAAATTTCAACTTCCGGAATTTTGATGATATTCTAAAAATTCTTTTTGCAGTATGTTTCTAATGTAGACACAAAAGTATGCAAATGATAAAATTTGACCCGGATGTAACAGATCAGTCGCCATCTTGAAATGGTATATTTTCATAAAACGCAAAATGGGGCCTCAGGGTGTAATGAAATTTGCATAATTCTGATGTTTTTGGAATCTACAGTCGATTGCTACCAAAACATGAGACGCCGATTTTTGAATTTCAAGTCTGATTTATTTTAATTTCCGGTTAAGATAAATCAGTAATTGTCAAAACTTTAAAGGCTCATATCCTGTGACCTTGACCTCTGGTGACCAAGTGACCTGAAACAAATTCATTGCCATTGACGATACCTATGCACAGATACTTTCATTTAGGTTTTCCGATGTTTACTTCCGGTTTTATATCCATTTGAAAATTGCAGTTTTTAGCTTTAAAGAGCTCTGACTCGTGACCTAATTCATGTACGTCACAAATTCTTTCACGATCTAATTATGCTAAATCTACTTTTTCAATTATATACAACACAATATTTTAAAATCAAAATAGCGCCTTTTGAATTTTGAAAATTAGTTATTCCATCTGTTTGTAAAATATTAAATTCAAATTTCAGTTGAAGGGAGAGAACTACATTTTCACATAAAGCTGCGTTTGGGCGATCGTCCTCTCCCATTAACTTGCGTTTGGGCGATACGTTATCATTAATGTCCTTTTTATACGCCCACTCGAAAGATGGGCGTATATTGTAATCACCCTGTCGGTCCGTCGGTCCGTCGGTCCGTCGGTCCGTCGGTCCGTTCACATTTAGTTCGTGCTCACTCTACAGGCTACAATTCTTTATAGATTCTTTTGATTTTGATATTGTTGGTCAATGTCATTATGAAGATGATCCCTATTGATTTTCGTGATGATCGGATAATTTTTCACGGAAATATCGTGTCCGACTTGACGCTTCACTGTATTGGCTATACTGTGCAACTCGTGCTCACTCTACAGGCTTCAATTCTTTACAGATTCTTTTGATTTTGATTTTATGGGTCAATGTCATTATGAAGATGATCCCTATTGATTTTCGTGATGATCGGATAATTTTTCACGGAAATATCGTGTCCGACTTGACGCTTCACTGTATTAGCTATACTGTGCATCTCGTGCTCACTCCACAGGCTACAATTCTTTATAGATTCTTTTGATTTTGATATTGTGGGTCAATGTCATTATGAAGATGATCCCTATTGATTTTCGTGATGATCGGATAATTTTTCACGGAAATATCGTGTCCGACTTGACGCTTCACTGTATTAGCTATACTGTGCATCTCGTGCTCACTCTACAGGCTTCAATTCTTTACAGATTCTTTTGATTTTGATTTTATGGGTCAATGTCATTATGAAGATGATCCCTATTGATTTTTGGGATGATCGGATAATTTTTCACGGAAATATCGTGTCCGACTTGACGTTTCACTCTATTAGCTATATTGAGCATCTCGTGCTCACTCTACAGGCTTCAATTCTTTACCGATTCTTTTGATTTTGATTTTATGGGTCAATGTCATAATGTAGATGATCCCTATTGATTTTCGTGATGATCGGATAATTTTTCACTGAAATATCGTGTCCAACTTGACTTTTCACTTTATTAGCTATATTGTGCATCTCGTGCTCACTCTACAGGCTTCAATTCTTTACAGATTATTTTGATTTTGATTTTATGGGTCAATATCAGTATGAAGATGATCCCTATCGATTTGCGTGATGATCGGATAATTTTTCACAGGAATATCTTGTCCGACTTGACGTTTCACTCTATTAGCTATATTGTGCATCTCTTGCTCACTCTACAGGCTTCAATTCTTTACAGAATCTTTACAGATTCTTTTGATTTTGATTATGTGTGTCAATGACATTATAAAGATGATCCCTATTGATTTTTGTGATGATCGGATAATTTTTCACGGACATATCGTGTCTAACTGTCTTGACAATGTGTTAATAAGTGTTAATTCAGTTTATATTCACAGTTCTTTCTTTCAACTAAATGTGAATGGGCAACAAACAATCACTCACACTTACAATCAAAGCTATCTGTGGGCGTATGTTACCTTGCCTGGCAAGCTATATTTTTACATTGTAACTGTTTAAAAGAAACATTAAGATATATTTTCTTTGAATGAAATATGTATTGATAAAATTCGATCTGTATTTCAAACTATGAAGTATGAATACTGTGCAGTCCGTTTCTAAATTGAGATTTGGCTCTTTCATGTGTCCTTTCTTGCACTTTAGAACTTATTTACAAATCTTAGAAATTTTGTGATATGCGTTTTCCACTGATGTATATCAAACTGTGATTACGCCTTTTTTAATCAGATGACTTTTCACTACCGAACATGAAATGTTTATTTCACTTTTGACTACCGTGTGTGAACTGGTTTTTATACTTTTCACTACCGAATTCAAAATTGTACGTTTTAAAATTTTGTACCTTCTACATTTTAATGTAAAACAAGCTTTTTTCTGTAAACCTGACATCATGGATTGAAAGATGTCACTTTTCACCAATGGACGAAACCGGATGCGCACTGCATGGTACCATTCATGGTTCTAGTTTTTTTTTTTTTTGGGAAACTTTTTAGAGAAAATCAAAAATGGTGTAGCATAATTGTATCCACCAAACATTATTAAATGACCTGGAATCAAAAATGAATATCTGAAACTCAATTTTTGCTGAACCAGGAGTAGGCTATTGCATAATATGCAATTATTTTAACTTAGTCTGTAGGGTTTATTTATGGTCCGATTTGGCTGAAATTTTCTTTAATATCTTCATTGTAAAAAGAAGTATCAGGTGGGACTACACAAATTTCAATTTTTAAATATTTATGTCCAAAACATTTGAAACCAAAATTTTCAAAAAAGCTCAAAATTTCTAACTCAGCCGCTAATTATCCGATTGACCTGAAATTCATAGGACATGTACAGAATGTCCATAGAAATAAAATTAATCAATCAAAATTTTTCTATCACTTCCGGTTTTGACGTGAGAACTTTCGTTTTTTCAAAATCACGCCTAGCAGCCTCACTTAGGTATAAATTTCAGATATTGACAAAAACTATATTTATTGTCTGTCAGTCATAATTAGAATGCACTTAGCATAAAAGTAAATGTTTAATCTTGCCAAAGTCAAAATGGCCATACAAGTTGAATTTGGTCGAAGTGGCCAGTCACCATGGACCCTATTTTGGTCAAAATGGCCTCTGAATTTCCTCTTTGATTTCAACCACAATTCTTTGCTTAAAATGGCCAAAAAATAAAAGTCAAAGACATTCTAAGACTTACAATATAATTTGAAGTTCCAGTTCTTAAAAAGATTATACAAAAAATGTATTATGTAGCGCTTATGTTTTGTTAATTTGTAACATCATAAATAAAAATATTATTTTGAGACCATTTTGACTTTTTGGAAGGACCATTTTGACCTTTTTTGAGGACCATTTTGACCATTTATCAGGGACCATTTTGGATACCAGACTTTAGGGGTTTGAAGTTCAAAAAGTCTTACAGCTATCAGGCAAAGTTTCACGGGCCACGCTCAGTGCTGTTCACAGCTCTAGTTTATTATTTCTAAGAAATACTTTACTTTAAAACTCAAAAAAAGTGGTTGTATTTATCGTTACCTGTGTCATAACGATATCAGTGATCGTTTGGTATCTTGAAGAACACTCATTGGTTTTGTAAATAAAGGGTTTTGTAAATAAATTACGAGGTAAGTGCTAATATTTAGAAAAGGCGTGGATTTAGGGGAACGCAGAAGGGGAGACGAAAGCTGGGTCTCATTTCCAGTTCTCTAGCCTATAATTCGGTTGAAGAAATATTTTTGAAATCTGGTTTGGGAGGATGAATCGATGGTGTGTGTGTGTGTGGGGCGGGGGGGTGGTTGGGCGGGGTCGGGGGTGGGATTGTGTGGAGTGAATCAATGGTGTTGGGGGAAGGTATGTGTGGGGGGAGGGGAGTGAATCAATGGTGTTGGGGGAAGTACCTTCTGTTTGGACTCTGGCCATTGTTGCTTCTCGACCTATTACTCCAGAATTAAACAACTCTTATTTTCGGTTTCCTATTGTCGAGGGATCGTTACATGCACTGCCTGTAGCACACGGTTTAATATAAATCCGAACGAAAAGACGCTTTTACCATTCCAGTCCCTCCGAACAATATCACCGATAGGGGAAACCTGGTTAATATTTAAAAATAACATCTCAATCCATGTCAGGATTAAAAACACATTTTGTAAACGTGATAGTATTTGGTTGTATTCATAATTAGCTCAATTAAGGTTCAGCGATATTTTTTTCTTAAAAGGGATACGATCTGTACCATTGGGGGCTCAACTAGAAATTTCACTTTTTCACTTTCATTGCTCTTCTTTACAATAAAATCATGTGACTTTAAAATGCAGATACCTTTTGGTGTACGTTGATGAGAAAGCTCATATTTCAACAGTAAGCTGTGAACACTATTTCGACTTAATAGAGCACCTTTAAATCTCTTGATACGTGTCAGTTAGCAAACCACTTTTCTAACCTAAATAAATTATTAGAAATTTAAGTAGATCCTGTTCTAAGAATTGCACAATATACATAATAGTGATCAGGTGAACATATACAATGGTGGCTATAAAAACATAGAAACACACGTAAAATTAGTAGAGTAGAACGTCTACTGAAGAGGCTATACTAAATTTATTAACAGACAAATTTTATCTGGTGTTGGTGTTAAACATAAGGTTAGTTTTAGATCTTTTTCTCTAGATCAGTGTAAAAAAAAACTTAAACAAAAAAACTATATAAGAAAATGCGCAAATCAAATTTTACTTGTTAAAAAAATTATATTCGATAAATATTCGCTTACATGATATCTGAAAAACATCCGACTGCCTTATTCTGTACAAAAACAGCAAAATGTGTTACTCAACAAAGGCAGGCCCTTAGCCAGCTAAGTACTTCTAATGGGAGGGGGTTCAGGGGGGAGGGGGTGTTGCTCTTAAAACGTCCAATCAACCCCAGATAAGGTACCACCTCAAACCCCCCACCTCGAAAACTTTGTGAATTGTTGTGCTTCTGCTAGAAAATTTTCCTCAAATGTTATTTTCTGACGAATTGATGGTATGATTGTAAAGGGACTGCAGGGACACCAGAATATTTTTCAAAACAGCAACATTCGACTGCTTTATCACATGCATTAACTGTGTTTGATCATTGTAGTACTACCGGTGAGTGAGAAAAAGTCGATTTATCGTAGGTCGTATCAAAGAGCAACGAGATTTTGTGATGAATAGCTAATTTGTATAAGAAGAGGTATTCTCACAACTCACAATAGTTCGAATTGTTCATACTTGCAGTTTTGGTGTAATATCCAAATAAATTTGGGACTCTTTGATGTCTCACGCGTAGGGGGAAAACGAAGTAATATGGCCACATTCCAATGATAACGGCTAATAATAAACACCAAATCATTTGATTGGTTGACCTCTTGGGTTTCCCAAACGTTTCCACCAATCAACGACGATCACGCTGGAAATTTTATAAACAACATTTCATTGAATGGATGAACGTTATGTGACTACAGAGTTTTTATCGATATTTTCTGCATATTTTACGGATAAAATAAGCTGAATTGAGGTGTGTGAATTTGGATTACATCGTTCATTATAAGCCGCAGATTAGCACCTTAGAAACAAAGTGTTTTGAGTAGAACGAAGGGTATAAATTTTAATAGTTTTGAGTAACGGTCTATTCACACTTATTGTGGAGCTTCCAAATCTTATCATAATCATTTTTGTAGCTGCCCTTGAGGGTATTCAAATCATTTGCTGTCTGTAAGGCATAACTAAGGCAAACACTTTATTTCCTCCAGAAGATAATGCAATGGAACAATCAACAAATAAACATCATTAAAATTTTAGTGAATAAATTGCAATATATCATAAGTATAAAAATTAACATGAAATATGGGCCTATTTACGACAAAATCAATGTATTACACATATACTTCAACAAACCAAAAAAAAAACACTCCCAAAAACG
The DNA here is from genome assembly GCA_029955415.1 of Lottia scabra. Lineage (NCBI taxonomy): Eukaryota > Metazoa > Mollusca > Gastropoda > Lottiidae > Lottia > Lottia scabra. Next base: position 12,551,525 of record JARJEI010000009.1, read on the forward strand.
ATTCATCATTTATTCAGTGTCCATGTTATCCCAGAGAGGGGTGCATAGTTCTTATCCGGTTTGGAATACCTCTTCTTATACAAATTAGCTATTCATCACAAAATCTCGTTGCTCTTTGATACGGAATTGCTGATTTAAGCTTCGTACATCGCTCACCGGTAGTACTATTGAGTTTTAGAACATTGTTTCTGTGGAAGAAGAATAACTCAGTTGTTAACGAACTGGATTCTCTTCTGCAAACCTTGATGTAAGATTCACTCTCAATCCACATCGCCGCTAGTAAAAAAACAAGAAATAGTACATTCTATAAATTATCACTGAAAACTTATAACATATTTTGTTTAGTTTCAGACCCTGTTAGTTAATGAAGATGGGGTTTATTAATATAATCCTAAGAATTGTTTTTACAATATATATTTCAACTGTATTGTCAAGTAAGCTAATTGTTCCATGTGTTAAATTGTTTAAATTTAATTTCACCTGTTTGTAATAACGTCTCACTGTAACAACTTCAGAATCTTCCAATGTTATACCAGTCTAATTAAAATCAGACCCTAATTTCGTTTCGTTCCGTTTTTTAAATCCGGTTTTGTAAACACTACATTAGGGTCTGAGAACCACGTGCGATAGAAAGTATCTACGTGCACTCTGACCGTACTTTGAGATAAACTAGTCTACAGCACCGAGGAATCCTAGAATGCACCTATTGTTCGCGAACAAACTCCCAGCGCGGGAGAGGGCAAAGATCTGATTGGTCAAAACCAGAGTTAACGTATACGCTTTCTATCACACGTGGTTCTCAAACCCTAATGTAGTGTTTACAAAACCAGATTTAAAAAAACCGAACGAAACGAAATTAGAGTCTGATTTTAATTAGATTGAATGTTATACTCTCGAATATTGACGATGGTTGAGCCGAATGTTTCTTACTGTAACATGTATGTTATACATATACATGCGAATATTTATTTTTAGTTTATCCATAATGAATAATTCATCTATTCTGTACATGCCGCAAAAAAACTGGGCATTTGTTTCCTGGTTTCATTTGTATTCTGTTTATTAAAGGGATTGTAAGGAAATATGTTAAGGCTTTAATTTTAAACTTTATTGTTTTATGAAAAAACTGGGACCATTGGATGTTATTAGCACATGTTGCAAGAGTGATAGCATAACACACAACACGTCAAACAACAGATGTCTAATTGACAATTGCAATGACATAAATCGATGCTATCAATGTCGCTTTGTATACATACAAGTTCATGAAACCTCTTTAAAATCTATTGTAAAGCCATTTTCTGAGTGCAAAGATTTGAATTTTTTAACGATGATCACATCTGAAATAACTTTATTTCAGTTCCCCGTCCACCGAGAATAAATATTCAGCCACCAACTGATGTATTTTATAAATCTGGTGAACCGGTACAGATTGAATGTGTTGCTGATGGGGAACCAAAACCCACGTAAGCTCTGTATTAATCTACCTGAAAATATACCAAACTTTCTAGCTTTTAATTTTACTTTTGCAGTTTGCTCTATAATTGGTTTCTTGTTTTAATGGAATTGCAAATACCACAGACGTCGGAATGGAAATTGGAATGGCGCAAATTGATGCTATCAGTGTCCTCGATACACATACAAAGTTAAGAAAACCTTTTTACGATCCCTTAAATCTTCTGTTTTATATTGTATATACATTGTAGATATGTTTGGAAGAGAAACGATATTGTATTTGGGTTTTCTGGTAACGATGATCGAATCGTTCAGTTGCCGAATGTCGGAACTCTAGTTTTTAATAGACCTGATGATCGAGATGAAGGTGTCTATCAGTGCCTCGCTGATAATGGTTATGGTGTTTCAGCTTCCATAAAAGTCAATCTTCGTCTGGCTAAGATTGACTCTTTCCCTTCAGTACCTAAGTCTCGTCTCTTCCCTTTTTTAGGTGAGTTAATAAATAAAACATTTCGAAACTCCTGATGCGGTGATGGATGAGATAGTTGTCCGTGAGTACGCCATAATGTTTCATAATCACCATTTCTTTTAATCCTAGGTAATCCAGTGACTCTGAACTGTATTTCACCTGCAAGTGTTCCTGCTGCGGACATATTTTGGGCCAAAAAGTCTGATTTTGGAGGTTTTATGCCAATTAATTACACTGCTAGAGTTACCATAGATTACGAGGGTGAGTACTGAGTATCGTATGTCACTATTGTCTTGCTGTTCTCGGTCGGTGTTCGTGAAGTGCTGGTGACCAGAACAAGTCATCTTTTAGTCCAGTAAAGATATGATTTATTTCTATTGAACCTGGAACAAATTGCAAGATAATTTTTCTCGATGGATTCTGGCAATAGGCATTGTCAAGAACTCCCAACCCAAAATCTTCCTCTGAGGACCTTGGGGAAATCCCGTAATTAGCATAAATCCAAAATGGCCGCCAGTCCGAGATAGGACCCCCAATATCTCCGAACTGGGTCACTTTAGGGCATATAAATGTATTACAAGCAGATAGGAAACTGTAGTCATAGTCTCTAAAAAACACATTTCCATCGTCCTGTGACGTCTCTGTGACGTCATACGTCGCTTCCGCCTAAAGCCCTATAGGACCCTATACATGTATATAGGACTTTGCTTACGCAATTCTGATTACGTCACAAAATAGAATTCTTCTCATATATTGGAACATTTTTATGTCAGAGTATGACATGAAATATATGCAAAATAGACATAAACAATAAACACATATCATGCTACGTTTCTCAATCGTAAATATGTCGGCCGTATGTCGTCTAAGACGGTGACGTCATCAACTACCCTTGATGTTACATATTCCACGAAACTTGCCGGACAGAGTCCTTTATTCACAACAGGGACATATCTACATCAACTAATTCATCGTCATCTTCTACTTCTGGTTGCGGAGAGTTGGTACACAGGACTCCACGGCACCCTCCACAGTCACTGCTACACTCAAGACTGTTTTCCTACAGCTGCATTTTTTTGGAAGGGACCGAATTTCAATCTAATGGCTAGTGGTCAGGACCTTCTCCGCCCATTTGGCAGACCGTAGACTGTTCAATGAAAGCCCCCTCTAAAACACAACTGTAAATGAGAACAAATGCCTTCTCTCCAGCAGATTCTATTCCTCGATGGATCGACGAAGGACAAGTAAAAACATTGGCCAGTTCTAGAAATCAAGGAGTTGACGATTTTCAGAACCGATCCTTTTCCAATCCCGTAAAGTCGCGAGGTCGTATCGCAACCGCCGATTGCGTAAATAAACAGCAGCAGTCGACAAATAGCCTCATCTAAAGCTCCAATTAGATGTCCGATGTCCCACTCGGGTCGCTTAGATGATATCCTCAACGACTTCATGAAAAGCTGTTCATTCGGAACTTGACTGTGATGACACAGAAGGACAAACAAGTCTGTGTCTTCCCCCATCAATTGTATGACACCAGAGGAGACAGCCTGGATCGCAGTTTGGACGATTGTCAAATCCACGTCTCCAGCTGCATGCTTCACAGCAACTCCAGCAGAACGAAGCCTTGTCGACAACAGTATAATGGAGTTAGATTTGTTGTCTGCATTCACCATCTAAGCGACCCTAGTGGGACATCGGACATCTAGTTGTTGCTCGAAATATCAGCAAGCTCGGCGGCAGGGATACCATACAAAGGTGCAGCAGCGCTAATTTCGGGTATTATTGCCGCTGCAAATGACAACGCTTCGATGAGGATATTTGTCGACTGCTGCTGTTTATTTACGCAATCGGCGGTTGCGATACGACCTCGCAACTTTACGGGATTGGAAAAGGATCGGTTCTGAAAATCGTCAACTCCTTGATTTCGAGAACTGGCCAATGTTTTTACTTGTCCTTCGTCGATCCATCGAGGAATAGAATCTGCTGGAGAGAAGGCATTTGTTCTCATTTACAGTTGTGTTGAAGTCTACGGTCTGCCAAATGGGCGGAGAAGGTCCTGACCACTAGCCATCAGATTGAAATTCGGTCCCTTCCAAAAAAATGCAGCTGTAGGAAAACAGTCTTGAGTGTAGCAGTGACTGTGGAGGGTGCCGTGGAGTCCTGTGTACCAACTCTCCGCAACCAGAAGTAGAAGATGACGATGAATTAGTTGATGTAGATATGTCCCTGTTGTGAATAAAGGGCAAGTTTTGTGGAATATGTAACATCAAGGGTAGTTGATGACGTCACCGTCTTAGACGACATACGGCCGACATATTTACGATTGAGAAACGTAGCATGATATGTGTTTATTGTTTATGTCTATTGTGCGTATATTTCATGTCATACTCTGACATAAAAATGTTCCAATATATGAGAAGAATTCTATTTTGTGACGTAATCAGAATTGCGTAAGCAAAGTCCTATATACATGTATAAGGCCCTATAGGGCTTTAGGCGGAAGCGACGTATGACGTCACAGAGACGTCACAGGACGATGGGAATGTGTTTTTTAGAGACTATGACTATAGTTTCCTATCTGCTTGTAATACATTTATATGCCCTAAAGTGACCCAGTTCGGAGATATTGGGGGTCCTATCTCGGACTGGCGGCCATTTTGGATTTATGCTAATTACGGGATTTCCCCAAGGTCCTCAGTGGAAGATTTTGGGTTGGGAGTTCTTGACAATGCCTATTACCAGAATCCATCGAGAAAAATTCTCTTGCAATTTGTTCCATGTCATTTGATATCTTTACAGGACTATTTCCTCATTATTCCAGTCGACCCAGTTGTACATGGGTAGGTGTAATACGAGAAAACGCAATATAATTAGGCTCTCTAGCTTTGTTTCTAAAATTTAATGTGAAATATGTATTGATTATTTTTCTAGGCAGACTGCGAATAACGAACGTACGTCGAGATGATGATGGGGAATATGCCTGTATGGCCTTTAATCAGGTCGCTCGTGAAGTAAAACAGAGTTCTTCAACTATAATATCAACCAGGGGAGGTAATCATACTTTAACTTCATATCCATCTCATACTATATATAAATCCAGTATAAATACAAGATCTATATACAGAAATATAATTTGAAAGAGCACACACGCTCTTTAGGTATTCATGTATCGGTTAATTCAGGCCTTCTCTAATGACGGCTCGCGGGCCAAATCCTACCCACGAAGCCCTCAGGAGTGGTATTTCAGGAGTGACCCCTTCCACTAAGCTAAGCTCTACTAGTATTTTGCCCTAATATATTTTTCAGATCATGCATTTGGCCCTTTACAAAACATAATTGAGAAGGCCTGGTTTAATTGCTACAGAGGGACAATACTTGTAAAAAATAATTAAATAGACGTATTCTATTATAAAAAAAACCCTTGTAATTCGGTACACACTGCCATTTCAAATGTGAATTTACATTTTTCTAATAATTTTGTTTTGGTATTTAATTTTGTCGATTCATCCACTCGGCAGATAAATGATAATACATTCTTGATATTTAGAATTGTTCACAGTCATGCTTTGAATTAACAATTGTTATTTCAATCAGTGGCGGCGCCAAACGTTGAAATAGGTGTGGGAATAGGATTGATTTGGTGCATTCTGTTTTCTGATAAACATATATTAACGCGCACCTCAACCACCTCTTCAACGTTTCCCTGTAACTGGCGCCACCACTGAATGCCCATTGAATGTTCACACACATGATGCCACTCTGCATACTAAATTATTTTACTCTGCCTATTTTATAATACATTTTACTCTGCCTATTTTATAATACATTTTACTCTGCCTATTTTATAATTGTAGAAACTGCCTTACTGAGCCCAGCAAGATATATGTGGGCTATCCCGACTGATCTATTTGGTATCTATGGTGACGAGTTCAAATTAAAATGTATCTTCTCTGGAAAGTGAGTATCACCTTCAATTTGTGCGTTTTGGGTGTATTATTACTTTTTAACGGTCCATTTGACAGATTAGAATGAATATATATAAAAATAGCAAGTTGCTATCTTTGTGAAAGGAGGTTGATTAGCCAAGGAACTTCTGGTATAAAGTTTTCTCGGGAAAGTATGTTCTTATCCTTGAAATCATTGTGTTCAGGTTTGACAAAGGATCAGTTATAAAACAGAATCATCGAGGTCTTAAGTTGTTATCCTAGTAAAATCACTGACTTGAGGTTTGAGCAAGGAACAGCTACTAGACGCCATTCCCGAGGACCAAAGTTGTTATCGTGGTAAAATCACTGACTCGATGCGAAAGCGCTGGTCCGGACGTCTTCCTCAATCCAGAACGAAGGTGGGTGGAACAAAGACGATCAGATACCGTCGTAGTACCGACGGTAAACGCTACCGACCTGGCCGCGGACGAGGCTCGAGAACAGTGGTTATGGATCCGTCCGTGGCGGCTTCGGACAACCTGAGAGTTTATGGTTCGACAAAGGAACAGCTCAAGTACCCAAGTTTCTATCCTTGTAACATATTGTTGTTTGCATAAATCTTTTGTTGAGTTTATTGTTCTGTAATGAATATTGAACAAGAGTCAGTTAATTTTGATCTCGTGCCAAATGTCCCTCATTGTCAACTGCAGAGCATTTATATAGAGCATGATTATACCATTGAGGATTTCATTGTCAATTTTTCTTTTAGCCCGACACCTGATGTATTTTTGACTAAATTTGGAGGAAATGTGTCTCACACGGGGAACATGACAAGTTTTGGACAAGAATTGACGTTCAACAGTTTGGAGTTTTCCGACGCAGGCAAATACGAGTGTTGGGCAGTAAATAGAATGAGTATAAGACGTGTAATTCGTTATTTCAATGTCAGAGTTGAATGTAAGTTCTTCCTTCTAACATCTTAAAACATCTATTGTACCTAACATAATCTCAATTGGTTAATGTATCTCATATAACATAGAGAAAACCTACAATCCACGCCACTATTTGTCACAATTAATGAAGTAAATATGAAATCAGTCCACTATCCGCCCTGGCTCGATAAAGCTGAAATGAAATGATTCGAATAATTCCTAGATATTTCAAGTTAATAATATTAATAATGATAATAATCACGTCATTAGGGTAGGAAATTAGGCTTAAAAGCCTTGACTTTAATTTTGCTAACTTATATAAATACAAACAATATTAAACAGCAACATAATATACAAGCAATATAAAACTGATAACATGAGAAACATGTAAACAATACTGTCAATTTCATATAGATGTATACTGAAATATTTCTATGAAATGATTTGAGATTATTAAGACCTTTGTTAAGATTTGAATGAAGACTATAATTCCAAAGGAAAGATCATTATAACTTAAACTGAATTTTGCTAGGGAACGTTGTGTGTTCGGAAGATTAAGTAGTTTATATGATCAATGAGAAAGTTATTGAAGGAGTTGAAAAGCTATTCAATATTAAAAATGAGAGTTTTCATTATTTTCAGCACGACCCTATTGGAATATAGAACCGAAAGATGTAGAGGTTGATATTGGAGGCACTGCTAGATATACTTGTATAGGAGATGGTTCCCCTCCTCCATATCGACAGTGGTACATCAATAATGTAGCATTACAAGGTAAGTTAATATAATCCCATGATTCATAGCTCCGTTGAACCAATCGAACCATCCATTCAGGGTTGTCGGACTTTACTAATTATTCACGAGTTCCCTCTTCAAAGGGTAATACGACATAGTAACTTTACTTCTTATTTATTTCATAATGACCTACATTTGGTTGATAATTATTTTTATTACAGGTTACTTCCCTTGATTTCGTTACTTTATTTCTACTGAGTTCATAATGACCTATATTAGATACTACAACTATTTTACTACCAGTTACTTCCCTTGAACTAGTAAATTTTTGCTGAAAAGTGTTTTTGTTCCAACCTATCTTGTGTGAATGACTGTGAATTTGGCGCCCAAATTGCTAATAAAATATCTACTCATTTGAGACTGATATACGTCGACACTACCGATTCTAAGACTACAGCGGTCAGAGGTTGAGTTTTGACATTGAAATTATTTAAGCAGGGTTACTTGATATATACTTCAACCCGGTTTCCCCCTGTCAGTGATGCAGGTCGGAGGGGCTGACATGGAAAAGCGTCAGGTTGTTCGGATGGAACAATAAACCGAGGTCCCGTGTGCTATTGGCTGTGCACGTTAAAGATCCCTCGACAGTTGGAAATCGAAAATAAGAGCAGGCTAATGCCGCTGTCCTGGCAAAATTTCCCTCATTGCACACTGCATGGCGTTTGCCCGTCCTCAATTAGCCCATATAGGTGCAGAAAAGCAGGACGTAAAACTCCATTCATTTCATTTCATTTCATTTCATATATATACTTCATTTAGGAAATTTTATAGTCGTTATAACGAACTTCTGGACAAATATAACACGGCTGTAGAATTAATTCGAAAAGTTTTAAACTGTTTAACAATTTAGCTGTTGTTTGCTGTTTTATGTTATTTTCCCGTTGACATCTGACTTGTCTGGTTACTAGATAGGAATTGATTTTTGTGAATTTGTTTTCCTAAAAGCATAACTATATCATTCATTTTATCGGATGAGTTGCTATTGAAATCAAATGTTATTTTATAATCACCTGTTATGGCTAATGAGTACGGCGATTTGCTGTTGAGTTCAACCCAGTGCGTATGGACTATTGGAACATAAATACCCATTTCATTCCCTATATTTCAGATGTAACCGATCCCCGAATCACCCAAGGTGGACGTTTCAGTATATTACAAGGTGGTGAGACGTTAGAGCTGGTAAATGTAACCACAGCTGATAACATGGTTATTCAATGTAATATGACCAATAGACATGGTTCTATTTTCAGCGATGTTTATCTTAAAGTATTACGTAAGTTTCAGTTTGTCTCTTTAGATAAAGTTAAATCTGGTTTCCGAAAATATTCTTCAGTTTCTTGACTTTAGAATGGGTCAGTTTTTTATCGACAATGTGGTATTATCTTAAAGGGAAATGTTCAGAATTTTCGAGGGTCGAACTTGGCTTTGAATATATTATGTAAAAAGCCCCCAGAACTACCAGAACTGCACAAAATCACATAATCTTCAATAATACCACAACCTAATTATCTTTCACTATTTATTCAGGATTTTTCTATAAAAGACAAGAGTCTCAATGAAATACGAGTCGCATTTTTGACTTTCAAACGCTGATAATTATGGATTCATAGGAATTTGAAGGCTTCAAATATCGAGAGAGAGTTTTTTTGTGAACACTATTTCTGACAAGCTTAGCTAATTCCAGGTTATGAGACTAAAATTTTGATGGTTAACATATTCGGCAAATTCCTATTTTCAGATTTTTGAAGAATGATCTAATACCCTTAAGTGGCTGCATAGAATTCTATAATTGGAATGTTTATATTAATTTGTAAAATATGTTATCAAATGACAATGTTATTTATTCTAAGGGGTTAATAGCAATGCTGTCATTAAGACCTGTTTCTTAATTCATCAAAATTTCTCTTCAAATTTCAGCTGTAGCTTCAACGATAATCGGTTGATTCGAACCAGATATTGACTGCAATATACATCCATGATTAAAGTGACTTGCAGAAAATAAATCATTCGAAATAACTCAACTGTTTTTAATCAAATTAACGCCATTGACGTGGGGGTGAGGGAGGGGCAGTCGTTTAAAGTAGGTAGTTCGAAAACCATCCGGATATGAAAATGTATAAATTCTTCTGTTGTTGGTGCGTTTTGACCCTTAAGGTCTCTTCCAACTTACGACGAAACAAATCACGATATCTGCCAAAAAGATTTACACAGATAGTTAAAAACTTTTATCTGAAACATCTAATGAGTTTCATCATTGATTATGAATAACATCGTAATTGATATGCAATGATGACCTTACAACCTCTTTTAGTATTATTTTAGCACCAGCCAAACAAACATATAATAACAAAATTTCAAAATATGATTTTTATATTATGTGGCTTAAATTTTCTTGGGTGAAGCTCATTTACCCCTCTTGAGATTTTCGCTAGATGTTCCCCCATTAATCAGTCTAAATGGTAGCAATATCCATTATATCCTGTCAGATTGTTTTTGAAAGTGAGTTTTCATTACTTCTGTAGAGGAAAATATCGTAAACAATAATACTGGTTCAGTAATATAGAATAGTTAATAACAGAGTAAATTTGCTTCTGTTTAAATATAGTATTTAATTTATCTATTTATTCATTTTACTTCAATAACAATACATTCACAGTCTCCCCTAAAACTCAAGATTCAATGTTTGAAGCATAATCTGATTAAATGCAGTCAAAGATTACGTTTGTAGTTTCCTCTACGTTACTTTACAGTAAGAATACAGTTCTTATAACGTCACAGAACATGGTCTTAATTTGAATCAGATTGACTGTTGGTGTAAAACATTTGAGTTTCTGTGTAGATCACATTCTGTATGGTGCCTGAACAGTCAGTGTAAAAGAGATACATGTTTCTGTAAAGTTCTTTAGAAAGTCCAAATTCTGTTCTAACAAATAACGCCTGGTTTATGTTGATATGAATTGCGTCATCCAATCAGCTTAATACACAGTGGTCATCATGGCCATCATTCAGTTCAAAGTAATGTCCAGATCTCAATGGCGTGTGAGCAGCAAATTACAACTATGATGACCATTTCTTCATTCTGTAGGCTCAATTTAGTGATTTCACTTCCCTTTTAACGTTTTAGGTCAAACATCTTTCATCTTTCCGCAACGTATTGGACAAAGGTAGTTTGCCAGGCAAGATAATATACGCCCAGTGGCAGTTTTGATCATTAACAAAAGTATTCACCTATAATACACCTCTTTTAACTTTTTGGGGGATTATACTGAAAAATATTACCAAATTTTGTTCAAATCCTTCAGGAATCGTGTCATCTAAGACGTTAAAAGGCTTAAATTTTCACATTTTCAAGAACAAGAGCAATAACTCATTTTAAATATTTTTTACATTCTGTTGATTTTCAATACGGTTCAACCTTGGGTGATCAAAAAACACTCACGCCAACTTTCATCAAAATTCGTCAAAACTTGTGCCTTGTAATGTTTACAAGATCAAAATTCAAGGATAGAATTTATCCTTGGTTTATCAAGAACACTTACACCAAGTTGCGTTTAAATCCGTCGAGAATTGTGCCTTGTAAAGGGTTTACGAGAAATTGGGGACCAGGGTACGCCAATATACGCTCCACATTTCACGTGGGCGTTAAAAATTGGTCTTTTGACGAAATATAGACCTTTAAACCTGACAATATAAACGATTGTACTTGAATTGACATAGTTCCATTTACCGAGTGCGAACAGCCTGAGCGAAAACCTAAATTCTATATACAACACTAATATATATTGATCCTATAAACACAGCCGTAAATAACACAATGACCAAACATTTCTCTAAAACTGTCTTCCAGTTTATATTTGGGGGTTTTGAAACTAATTTTGTCGATTCTTGAATTAAGTTTTCATTGGGATCTTTATCAGTTGATGTGGTTTTATGAGCCTGCTCTACGGCTAAATATGCTTCTTGTTTCCAATTTATAAAATGTGCTCTCAAAGACGTAAATATACCCACCAGAGCAAATGCTACGTTTAAAGATATCAGTGCTCCATACACGTTTAACCAAGTCAAGAACATAAGGCAGTATGCTACTGGAATTCCAATAATTCCAACACAAACGATATGAACTACCATAACAAATTGCTGTTTACTGCAGGCTTTTAGAAGACTGGCATAAATAAACCCTACTCCAGTCAATAAATGAACTAATCCAATCAGAATTATTAGTGGTCTGGATTCTCTAATTATTAGATTATCGTTACTGTATAAAAAGGGTAACACATACGACAATCCACAAATTATACAGGAATCTACGACTGACTGACACGCTACTAACAGCACCGACGCATCTGCTGACAATTTAGCATTTTCGTAATCGCCGTTTCCCAGATAGTTTCCAATCTGAATAATAGCAGCACTACATGAACCAATAAACACATTGTATGCAAATTCAGAAATATTTGAAGCGATTAAATAGATAGATAAATAGTAGCTTCCCAACATAGCAGAGAGAAAAATAAAGGCTTGGAAAAGACTAAACTCTAAAGCTAACATTATTGCATTAGGAATGGCTATTTTGAGAATCGGCCACCAATAATTAAAGCATTCCGTTGACCATGGAACCCATGTTTCTATATAAAGTTTACTCAGTTTGATGTAAACGAAAAGCAGTATGGCCCACAACCAATAGACAATGCTGAATGATAAACCAATTCCAATGGAACCCAATTCGGTCCACCATGTTACAGATATACTAAAAATAACGTGTACAATATTCACAATAATTCCAATCACAACACACGGGTTAACAATTTTCTGACATTGTAAATATTTCATTTCTATCAGCATTAGGGAAAATCCCCAAAATCCTGGAATTGCGGCAAGCATAAAATAATAGTACTCTTCCACTGTAAGATCACCTTTTCCAAGAAACTTGATAGGAATGTAAGATTGGGTTGCCACAGCTCCGTTGAGTAAAAAGAAAAGAAAAGATACTACGACGGATCGCTGAATTATAAGTCCAAGCCATGGACGTTTCATACTACCGTTTGCCTGTGAAAACAGGACCTCACAAGTAATCCCTAGTCCAATTGATGAGGAATACGCCGTGCAGTAAATATACGCCAATCCCATGCCCACAACATCCAAAGATTCAACACTAACATGTCCAGCCAACATAACACAGACTGTACAAGGGAGAGCCACCAATAATTGAGTTGGTATAGTTAATATCATTAGTTTTAGAATATCTTTTGTTTCTTTCCATAAATTACTCAGGTATATGTCTCCAATCCTTGGTCCCTGTAATAAAATGTGAAATTGTATTAAAGGCTTTCTTGTCAGATTGATTATAATATGGATCTGATAGTACTTCTTTTAGCAGCATTACAATTTTCCAGTACTTTAGAAAAAGTTAATCGGATAATAAACCGACTCGTTGACACTACATAATACTTTATTGAGACAAATAACCCAAATAGATAAATATCATGTAATTTTGTGATTTTGAATTTTAAAAATAGTAAACTTTAAAAAAGTTGTTTGAATATTACACCAAATTCTATTAGGCGCAGATTTCCATTAAAAAGATTATTAAGAGTGATTTTTCATAACAAACAATATTAATTTGCAAGATCCTAAATCATACTAAGAATAACATTAGAATTTATAATACAAACGTCAAGGAAAAACAATATTCCAAAGCAACTAATTTTGTTGCGTCGCCTTCCCCAGTGAAGAGAGTTGTGCAACATTGATTCAATGTGGTTTTCATAATCAGAATGTACTTGTTTTCCTCTTTTTAACGACACCATGGTGGCAGACTGGCTTCTATTAAAAGCAAGGTTATTGCACATCTTAATACATTCATTTATATTTAAAAGATGTTTTTTTAAAAGAACTTAAAAAATCTCAGATGCAGTTGGTTTTCTACGGAAATGTCGTGACATATAATTAGTAACAATGAATTATGAGTTCTATGGTAAATTAACGTATATATTTTCGCCAGGTACAGTAAAAATCTTCAATAGATTTATGTGATAAATACCATAATGTGCAACCATATAAGGGCATGCAATTGGTTTTAAACAATTTATATTTAGTATCTAACCATGCATGTTTAAAAGAGGTCAAAAATACATTAAATATACATATGAATTGTTGATACCCTTCTGTGTAATATACTCGTTGCTGTCACTTAATAAGGAATTACCAAGATGTCGATCAAAGTTTACTACATTCATACATTTGCCATTGAAATAAACATTCTTTATATTAGAATCTAATATAGAGGATGTTTATTTCAATGGTTTAGATACATCCTTATGGTCAGGACTTAACATTAACAACTTGCTTTTGTCGGGATTAACCTTTACGTTCAGTATTCATTTGAAAATGTGTGGCATATCTTAAGTAATGAAACAAGTGCCTGGCGAGACGGGGTAACGAGGGTGATATCGTCGGCGTAAGCAACAGACATAAATATGTCCAATATGACATCAAATAGAATCTGAATTCAACAGCTTGTAGATTTAGATTGTTAACAATTTTCCATCTGACTTGATTACACACAGTGAGTCAGCTCCATTTATTTGCTCAGCAAATATGTAAGCAACTGCATGGAACCCCTTTTAAAGATTACAAGCAAATACTGCAACCTATTTGTATCTTAATTTGTATTTGTATTTGTATCTTGTCTAAGGATGAAGGATTTAAGCTTTAAACAACGACTTGATTTAATGTCTTTAAATTCTTTATTTTTTAAGATATTACCAGCTATATACAATGGCTGTTACGCTCATAAATATATCTCTACAATTTATGAAATTTAGATGTTCATAAGAGAACAGTAAAAGTAGAATAGATGGAGTTGAGGAGAATAACACTGGCTGGTGTTCTTGAATGGAAATTATGTCCTGATTTGTTTCCTTTGATTTATTTTGTCAGATCATCTCAGTTGTTCTAGAGTATTATAAATTTCACACTATTATGAATTATTTCAAAATTTATTTTCATGTCACAATTTGAATAAATATACATCTTCTGTTTAATTTTTGTCCTGTCAAAAGTAATTTTTTAAAAGGGGAATTTATTTATTACTTTAATATAGTGATCAAGGTTTTATGACAATAAAAATCCGTACAAGCAAAACAATTCCGTTAACCAAACATCTCGTCCAGAGCATGACAAAATCGGGTGCAACAAATATATAGTAGTGGACGAGAAGTACCATCAGGTGTTTTTAGATATTGTGACATATTTGTGCAGGTGTCTCTCGCGTATCAGACCATGCTCACTCTTTTCGAAGCACATGATGGTTCTTCTCTTTGGGGTAGTCCACTACTATACATCTATAATTACTTTCGATTTTGGATACGATTTTGACTAACGGCATTGTTTTAGTTGTGAGAATTTTTATTAATCCATTTTGTTTTGTTTTTTTCAAATGAGGAAGTGATCCTGATAACATTTTCCTTTTATTCAACTTTTCATTACGATTTTGAAATTAACTTTGTTAATATATCCTTTAAATTAGTGAACAATTTGTTATATGAATTAAAATTAATATCGCATTATAACCTATGGGAAATCTTTCCCGGAAGTAACCAGACAAAATTGTCCAAGTCCCTGATCGGTATAAACATGTATAGGATAATGACCGAGGACGAGTTTAGAAAGCCCGAAGAGAAAGGCAGGCCTTGGCAGGCCTTTGAATTTGGCCTCGCCTTTCGATTTTGAGGGTTTTCTAATGACAGATATTACTTTTGAGGGAAAGTTTTGTAAGAAATGCTATCTTTTTTTTGTTCCAAGTCTGAATAACTTGTTGTAGTAAAAGTTTATTACAGGAATATTTTTAGTGTTCAAAACCTATGAGAACCAGACTCCCGTCTCACAACCGGTATTATTTCATACAACTTCTTGTCAATTTAAGTGGGTATACAGAACACAAATATATAGCCGTATGTTTCTTTAAAGGGCCTTTCTGCTTTTTTGAAAAAAGTTTCCAATATAAAAAAAATCGCAAATGCTACCTGAGAGTATTTTTAAAGCATATTTATTGTATCTCTATATCTTCTTGATCAAACTGAATTTGGTTCTAAAGGGTTAATTACAAACAGGGAGTACTTATTGTAAATTAAGCAATTTGACCTAGTTTTGGTGTTTGCCCTTTAAATGGCTCAATATTTCTGGCTGAAAATTTTTAAATACACAGGAGGGACATTTCTCTACAATTAGGCGTTTATTTTACTCAAATCCGTTTAGTAGTTTCCAATCAGCGTCCAAAAAACATAACACACTTAAAAACCTTACGTAAGGTTTTTAAAAATTTTAGCATGTTTTGAGCGTTTAAAAATTAACGGCTGGATTTTTTTAGTCAAAACTTTCAGATACATTAAAGGGCACATAGTTACAGATTTTGGTGTAAAGTTTTCACAAATTTGAGCAAAAACATTTTTTGACCTAAAAAAAATTCAGACTGTCCCTTTAAGACACTTTTCACTGGTCAACATTTAGTCAGAAACACAGTAAATTATGTACTTTTTTAATTGATTTAAAAAATTACAAAACTGAATTATTATTATTAGATTTGTTTAGCTATTTTGTTCTATAAGCTTGCTGCATTTAGATTTTTTCAAATGTAAGATTCAATGTCCAACTATTTTTGTAAGTTCCTGGAACGTTTAGACACATAACGTAATAGATGGTGCATCTAATAGTGAAATTTGAATTTTTAGCAAGAAACAGTAAATATGTCGGAAAATGACCTCGGACCTCGGAACAAAAATTCAGAAAAGAGTTCGAAACTGTTGGTCTTTGTGTTTGATAAAAAATATATTTGTAAGTAATCCTTCAATAGCATGTTTGTACAATGAATAGAAAAAAAAATTCTAAAAATATTTTAACTTACCATATTCGTATTGCAGATATTATTTACTCTTCTTTGTATTAAACTATTGAATTCCAACTCTTTCCCAGCCTAACTGATAATACTTAATGAATTATGTGAATCAATTTCGCAAATCAAATTGCTCTTGTTATTACCACCAATTTGTCAAATTACGCGAGCGTCACATTTATTTATATGCATAATTGCATAAACTTGCAAACGCAGGATGTATTGAGAATAACAATTGTATTTAAATTTTCCTCATAGAATTAGTCAGTCAATCAGGACTATATTATAACCCGACAACCTATCTTTACTAGTGTAATTACACCATGATAGCTTTAAGCCTCATTTTTACGGCGAGGGTTACACATGTGCACATTTGCATACGTGAGCAAGTGTGCAAAGGTATATTTGCCATGCATCCATACGTGTTGTAGTTACCATTAGTAAGAACTTGCAGGAAGGGGTTGAAGGCTTGATATTTCTTCATTTCTTCCTTGAACATGGAGCTATTAAGGCATGCCATGTCTCGGAGATACAGACGATTTCCATTTTACCCTAATGTTGGCCTTATTATAGGTTGTTCCAATACTAAAAAAGCACAGAACCGACCACTGGTATGATGAAACTGTTCTGCAGCATTTTACTGACCTTGATTGGCTTGAAAATCTCAGAAGGACCAGAAAATATATCTGTGTTTGCCTCAAGGATGAACTTTCGCCTTCTGCAAGTAGCCTAATGTGGAGGAGCCATTAGATGTACAGAAAAAAGTTGCTATAGCCATTTACTGGATATTTATGTTTACTCACGGGTAGTTACATATTTGTACCTACCCCAGAATAGTGTCCCAGTCTTTATTTGCTCAAATGATCTAAATTCTCAAATGAAAGAAGTAATAATCTCTTTCTGACATTGCTTGAATTCCTCGTCGATGGTTTTCTTCTTCCAAAGACAAGAAAATGTTTTCTCGGGTATAACTGCCGTCAGGGCGGATTATGGTTTGGGAGCTTGGGTGGGGGAAATTTCTGTGATCTGTCAATGGTGAAATAAACGTAAACAAAATATAAGCTTTATATGTAATTTAAACCAGTACTAAATTAACTTGGTAAAATATAGGATCTACACACTCACACACACACACAAATACACTATACACATACGCGGCCACATTCACCCAGAACAGCTGCATTACACGCAGTCTTAGGTAATTGCAGGATGTATTTTAAAAACTCATCTGGATGTGTTCTATCATAGAGGGAAATTCAAAACCCGAATTTCAGCAGTGTAAGTTAAAATGAGTCCATCCATTTTATCGAAAATTTGAATTGATGTGTCATAATGACAGACCATTGCATTTGGTATTTAGACGTTTAAAGCCACATTGCGGGATTCGTTTGTTTACAAAATGAAAAAAAAAACGGGATTTCGGATCAAAAAGCATTCTAGCTAATCTCTGATGTACAATTAAGTCAAAAAACTAAAATTCACGGCTTTTGGTACTCAGAATGCTTCGATGCCGCTGGATTTAAAATCGGGATCTAATAAATTGATTTCCATTAAATAACATGCTAATTAGGTTAAGCGGGGGCGTGATAGTTAAATGACGTCATACACCAATCTCCAGTAGCGCGTGCTAGTAGTGGGCGGAGCTTGTGAGTTATTGACGTGTTGATTGTAAACAAACAAAATTTCTTTCAAATGGCTGTAGAATTGGAACCACGAATGGAATCGAAATTATTTTTTTTTCAACATTAATTTTTAAGTGCTAACTTTAAAAAAAAAAAGATGAGAAGACTTTTTCTCAATGTCCAAGTCTGGGCTTATGTGGCTTTAAGAATAATCACGATTTTATCAAATTGTAATGCTAAGGTTTCTTTATTGACGAAGTCCATATCAATTTTTGTGTAAACATTAATCTTAAGTACTTGGATATAGTGTGTAGCAATGCGTTATCATATGACCATATGACCATGTTTCATGTCCAATAAAGTAAAAAACACACAAACCATTTCACGAAGTTTTTTACTGGTCCATTTAATCTTTTATTCTTAGACCGGCAGACTTGTTGGTCTTCTTAATTCTATGTAGGGGGTCTCTGAGACCTTTATTACAGATCGATCTAATATACAGTACCGTGCAATAAATGGTTTATTCCCATATCGCCCCTTCCCACTTCGCCATTTTTTTTAAACTATTCCCATTTTGCCTCTTTCCATTTGGTCCCTTCCCAATTCACCACTTTTCTGTTTTGCCCCTTTCCCATTTCTCCCCTTTTTCATTTTGCCCCTTTCCTAATTCACCCCTTTCCCATCTCGCCCCCTATTCCCACTTCTCCCCTGTCCCATTTCCCCTCCCTCACGTTAATTTCCATTCCATTCTTAAAACCAATTGCATTATGACAAAAAAGTTATACCCAAATTAGTTGAACACTCCGTTTTTATTAACCCTAAAAAATAAATTTAGGTTCCATGAATATACTTGAAATACATTAGTATGATTATCACAGTTTTTGACATTAAAATTTTGCATACTGCCCCTTTTATCTTTGTTGGTGCATACGGTTAATGATTATATTGAACAGCAATGGTTTATCGTCTCATCTGCAAGAATAGTCACTTTTTCATTGTCAGTCCCCAGTTCTACTGAAAACGAGGAACACAGCTTTGTACAAGCACACTTTCTTCAGTGGTATAATTGTTTTTAAAGGGTGAATTGGTCGAAACGGGAAAAGAACGAAATGGGTAAGGGGCGAAGTCGGAAGGGGCGAAATGAAAAAGGGGTGAATTGGGAAAGGAGCAAAACGGGAAAGGGGCGAAATGGGAAGAGGCGATATGGGAAGACACCGCAATACATATTCGTACAAAATGGCGGTGTGGTTACATTCGCTCTACGACCTTACATACTTGTACATCGCTTGGAAATTATTACAAAGGGGAATAACCATCACCTATGTATCAGAAACGTTGCCTGGTCCAGGAGTACAATTAGCAAGTTTTAAGAAGCATGTAGAACGAAGGGGGTTCATAGGAGACGAAAAGGGCAACCCATTTCTATGTAGGAATATATATTACACGGTACTGTACTTGTAGATATATCAAATTTAGTGATATTTAGTTTATATTTTTAAATGCAGGTAATTAATACAGTTCAATATTTACCTACGATCTAAACAAACTATTCATATAATAGATTAGTTACATATGAATTATAATATTTATAACTCTATGCTTTTGGGTCATTTGTATACGCCCACATGAAACGGGGGCGAATATTATCGTCACCCATGTCCGACGGTCTGTGGGTCCGTCCGTCGACCCGTCCACAATTGCTTGTAAACACTCTACAGGCAACTAAACAGATTTTGACAAAACTTTGTGTGAGTGTTCGTTATCACACAAGGATGAAAAATCAGAAAAATTGAAAAGAATATTTACTATTTATTGGCGCCGTCATTGTTAGTTTTCAACGACTCTCGTAGTCTCGTATCGTGGACTTTGTATGCTGTGGCGGCACAAGTGGGGGTATGTAAATCACACCTCCGATTTCAGGAACAGCTATGGGTAAACGATTCGCCCCTTCATACGCCATAGATGACATTTTTATAGTTTGGACTTATTCCATTGAGCAGTTCTGGGAATTCTTTGAAATTCTCAACAACCACCATCCGTCCATCAAACTAACCGCCAACGTCAGTCATAGAAGCATAGATTTTCTCGATACCACTGTTTTCAATGGAGATTCCATAGCAGAAACCAATAAACTGGACATTAAGGTATATTTCAAAGAAACTGATACTCATCAACTCCTGCACAAAATCTCATTTCATCCAAAACATACCTTTTCCGGTATTATTGAATCGCAAGTTTTACTATTTCACCGAATTTGCACAAGATTGTCTGATTTCAACCAAGCCTGTACGATTGTTTTCTCAAAACTGAAAGGAGCGTGGATACTCAAAACGATTTTTACGAAACATAAAAAACCCCACTTTAGTGCAAATAGCAGCGAAGACTGGACTATATGCCGAAGTTCCTCCAGGTTTAAGGTGTGCCCCATGTTTGTCAAATAGATGCAAAACATGTCCCTTTGTAGCTGAAACACATTATTTTATGAGTAATAATAATAATAATAATAACTAGAACCATGAATGGTACCATGCAGTGCGAATCCGGTTTCGTCCATTGAAGTGACATCTTTCCATCCATGATGTCAGGTTTACAGAAGAAAGCTTGTTTTACATTAAAATGCAGATGTTACAAAATTTTAAAACGCACAATTTTGAATTCGGTAGTGAAAAGTAGAATAACCAGTTCACACACGGTAGTCAAAAGTGAAATAAACATTTCATGTTCGGTAGTGAAAAGTCATCTGATTAAAAAAAAAGCGTAATCACAGTTTGATATACATCAGTGGAAAACGCATATCACAAAATTTCTAAGATTTGTAAATAAGGTCTAAAGTGCAAGAAAGGACACATGAAAGAGCCAAATCTCAATTTAGAAACGGACTGCACAGTATTCATACTTCACAGTTTGAAATACAGATCGAATTTTATCAATGCATAATTCATTCAAAGAAAATATATATTAATGTTTCTTTTAAAACAGTTACAATGTAAAAAAAAAGTACATTAATGATAACTTATCGCCCAAACGCAAGTTAATGGGAGAGGGCGATCGCCCAAACGCAGCTTTATGTCAAAATGTAGTACTCTCCCTTCAACTGAAATTTGAATTTAATATTTTACAAGCAGATGGAATAACTAATTTTCAAAATTCAAAAGGCGCTATTTTCATTAAAAAAATATTGTGTTGTATATAATTGAAAAAGTAGATTTAGCATAATTAGATTGTGAAAGAATTTGTGACGTACTTGAATAAGGTCACGTGTCAGAGCTCTTTAAAGTAAAAAACTGCAATTTTCAAATGGATATCAAACCGGAAGTAAACATCGGAAAACCTAAATGAAAGTATCCGTGCATAGGTAACATTAATGCCAATGAATTTTTTCAGGTCACTTTTGACAATTACTGATTTATTTTAACCGGAAATTAAAATGAATCAGAATTGAAATTCAAAAATCGGCATCTCATCTTTTGATAGCAATTGACTGTAGATTCCATAGACATCTTAATTATGCAAATTCTATAACACCATGAGGCCCCATTTTGCCTTTTATAAAAATATACCATTTCAAGAGGACGACTGATCTGTTACATCCGGGTCAAATTTTATCATTTGTATACTTTTGTGTCTACATTACAAACATATTGCAAAAAGAATTTTTCGAATATCTTCAAAATTCCGGAAGTTGAAATTTCGACTTTGAGAGCTAATAACTTCAAAACCGGAAGTGATATCAAAATTTTGAAAACATATTTTTGTTCGCCATCAAAATGTCTATCTACCTGTAAGTTTTCAGAATGATCGAAATAAAAATTGAAAAAAACACGCACAGTTTCAATGGAAATTGATACAAATTTTTCAAACTTTAAAAGGCGGAATTTTGATTCAAATACATTGTGTTGTATATCATTGGAAAGAGCAGACATAGCATAGTACGACGGTGAAAGAAAATAAGACATATGTAAATTAGGTCACGTGGTAGGGCTGTTTAAAGTTAAAAAATGCAATTTTAAAACGGCTATAAAACCGGAAGTAACCATTGGGCATCTGAAAAAAATATGTCATTGGATACATCTAATCAAGGGCAATAACTTTTGTACAGGTCACTAAGTCACAAAAGGTCAAGGTCACAAAATATGGGCATTGAAAGTTTTGACAATTACTGATTTATTTTTACCGGAAATCAGAAAAATTCAGAATTGAAATTCAAAAATCGGCTTCCCATGTTTTGGTCGCAGTCGACTGTTAATTACATAGACATAAACATTATGCAAATTCCATAACACCCTGAGGCCCCATTTTGCGTTTTATGAAAATATACCATTTCAAGATGGCGCCTGATCCATTACATCCCGGTCAAATTTTATGATTTGTATAATTTTGAGTCTACATAACAAACATATTACAAAAAGAATTTTTCGAATATCTTCAAAATTCCGGAAGTTGAAATTTCAACTTTGAGAGCGAATAACGTCAAAACCGGAAGTGATATCGAAATTTTGAAAATTGCTTAATGTTTGCAATCAAAATGTCTATAAACATATAAGTTTTCAGGTTGATCAATATAAAATTGCAAAAGTTGATAAAGTGGTCCAGAAAAGGTGCTCCAAAAGTCAGCAAGATTTTTCTCAAAATGATATTGTTAAACTTTTGTATCATGGACAATCGATTAGAGAAATAAGCAAAGTCAGTCCGATCGAAATCGGTTGAAAAACAAAGGAGATAATAGCCAAAACATCAAATCCGATATGTTCTCATACCTCATTTCCGGTTGGTAGGGCATGCGCTATTTTACATTTAAACAATACCGAGCAGTAGATTATCGCGGGAAATCTTGAGAGATGGTGTGTGGCATGCATAGTTTTGGCTGGGCGCTCTGACCAGAAAACGGAAAAAAAAAAACTAGAACCATGAATGGTACCATGCAGTGCGCATCCGGTTTCGTCCATTGGTGAAAAGTGACATCTTTCAATCCATGATGTCAGGTTTACAGAAGAAAGCTTGTTTTACATTAAAATGCAGAAGGTACAAAATTTTAAAACGCACAATTTTCAATTCGGTAGTGAAAAGTAGAAAAACCAGTTCACACACGGTAGTCAAAAGTGAAATAAACATTTCATGTTCGGTAGTGAAAAGTCATCTGATTAAAAAAGGCGTAATCACAGTTTGATATACATCAGTGGAAAACGCATATCACAAAATTTCTAAGATTTGTAAATAAGTTCTAAAGTGCAAGAAAGGACTCATGAAAGAGCCAAATCTCAATTTAGAAACGGACTGCACAGTATTCATACTTTATAGTTTGAAATACAGATCGAATTTTATCAATACATATTTCATTCAAAGAAAATATATCTTAATGTTTCTTTTAAACAGT
The DNA here is from genome assembly GCA_029955415.1 of Lottia scabra. NCBI lineage: Eukaryota > Metazoa > Mollusca > Gastropoda > Lottiidae > Lottia > Lottia scabra. Next base: position 12,574,988 of record JARJEI010000009.1, read on the forward strand.
TACAATGTAACAAAAAGTGCATTAATGATAACGTATCGCCCAAACGCAAGTTAATGGGAGAGGACGATCGCCCAAACGCAGCTTTATGTCAAAATGTAGTACTCTCCCTTCAACTGAAATTTGAATTTAATATCTTACAAGCAGATGGAATAACTAATTTTGAAAATTCAAAAGGCGCTATTTTGATTTTAAAATATTGTGTTGTATATAATTGAAAAAGTAGATTTAGCATGATTAGATTGTGAAAGAATTTGTGACGTACATGAATTAGGTCACGTGTCAGAGCTCTTTAAAGCTAAAAACTGCAATTTTCAAATGGATATAAAACCGGAAGTAAACATCGGAAAACCTAAATGAAAGTAACTGTGCATAGGTATCGTCAATGGCAATGAATTTGTTTCAGGTCACTTGGTCACCAGAGGTCAAGGTCACAGGATATGAGCCTTTAAAGTTTTGACAATTACTGATTTATCTTAACCGGAAATCAAAATAAATCGGAATTGAAATTCAAAAATCGGCGTCTCATGTTTTGGTAGCAATCGACTGTAGATTCCAAAAACATCAGAATTATGCAAATTTCATTACACCCTGAGGCCCCATTTTGCGTTTTATGAAAATATACCATTTCAAGATGGCGACTGATCTGTTACATCCGGGTCAAATTTTATTATTTGTATACTTTTGTGTCTATATTACATACATGCTGCAAAAAGAATTTTTCAAATGTCTTCAAAATTCCGGAAGTTGAAATTTCGACTTTGAGAGCCAATAACTTCAAAACAGGAAGTGATACAAAAATTTTGAAAACATATTTTTGTTCGCCATCAAAATGTCTATCTACCTGTAAGTTTTCAGAACGATCGAAATAAAAATTGAAAAAAACACGCACAGTTTCAATGGAAATTGACACAAATTTTTCAAACTTTAAAAGGCGGAATTTTGATTCAAATATATTGTGTTGTATATCATTGGAAAGAGTAGACATAGCATAGTACGACGGTGAAAGAAAATAAGACATATGTAAATTAGGTCACGTGGTAGGGCTGTTTAAAGTTAAAAATTACAATTTTCAAACGGCTATAAAACCGGAAGTAACCATTGGGCATCTGAAAAAAATATGTCATTGGATACATCTAATCAAAGGCAATAACTTTTGTACAGGTCAAAAAGTCACAAAAGGTCAAGGTCACAAAATATGGGCCTTGAAAGTTTTGACAATTACTGACTTATTTTTACCGGAAATCAGAAAAATTCAGAATTGAAATTCAAAAATCGGCTTCCCATGTTTTGGTCGCAGTCGACTGTTGATTACATAGACATAAAAATTATGCAAATTCCATAACACCCTGAGGCCCCATTTTGCGTTTTATGGAAATATACCATTTCAAGATGGCGCCTGATCTGTTACATCCGGGTCAAATTTTATGATTTGTATAATTTTGAGTCTACATAACAAACATATTGCAAAAAGAATTTTTCGAATATCTTCAAAATTCCGGAAGTTGAAATTTCAACTTTGAGAGCGAATGACGTCAAAACCGGAAGTGATATCGAAATTTTGAAAATTGCTAATTGCTTGCAATCAAAATGTCTATAAATATGTAAGTTTTCAGATTGATCAATATAACATTGCAAAAGTTGAAAAAGTGGTCAAGAAAAAGTGCTCCAAAAGTCAGCAAGATTTTTCTCAAAATGATATTGTTAAACTTTTGTCTTGTGGACAATCGATTAGAGAAATATGCAAAGTCAGTCCGATCAAAATCGGTTGAAAAATAAAGGAGATAATGGCCAAAACATCAAAACCCATATGTTCTCATACCTCATTTCCGGTTGGTAGGGCATGCGTCATTTTACATTTAAACAATACCGAGCAGTAGATTATCGTGGGAAATCTTGAGAGATTATGTGTGGCATGTGTAGTTTTGGCTGGGCGCTCTGACCAGAAAGTGAAAAAAAAAAAAAAACTAGAACCATGAATGGTACCATGCAGTGCGCATCCGGTTTCGTCCATTGGTGAAAAGTGACATCTTTCAATCCATGATGTCAGATTTACAGAAGAAAGCTTGTTTTACATTAAAATGCAGAAGGTACAAAATTTTAAAACGCACAATTTTGAATTCGGTAGTGAAAAGTAGAATAACCAGTTCACACACGGTAGTCAAAAGTGAAATAAACATTTCATGTTCGGTAGTGAAAAGACATCTGATTAAAAAAAGCGTAATCACAGTTTGATATACATCAGTGGAAAACGCACATCACCAAAATTTCTAAGATTTGTAAATAAGTTCTAAAGTGCAAGAAAGGACACATGAAAGAGCCAAATCTCAATTTAGAAACGGACTGCACAGTATTCATACTTCATAGTTTGAAATACAGATCGAATTTTATCAATACATATTTCATTCAAAGAAAATATATCTTAATGTTTCTTTTAAACAGTTACAATGTAAAAAAGAGTACATTAATGATAACGTATCGCCCAAACGCAAGTTAATGGGAGAGGGCGATCGCCCAAACGCAGCTTTATGTCAAAATATAGTTCTCTCCCTTCAACTGAAATTTGAATTGAATATTTTACAAGCAGATGGAATAACTAATTTTCAAAATTCAAAAGGCGCTATTTTTATTTAAAAATATTGTGTTGTATATAATTGAAAAAGTAGATTTAGCATAATTAGATTGTGAAAGAATTTGTGACGTACATAATTTAAGTCACGTGTCAGAGCTCTTTAAAGCTAAAAACTGCAATTTTCAAATGGATATAAAACCGGAAGTAAACATCGGAAAACCTAAATGAAAGTATCCGTGCATAGGTAACATTAATGCCAATGAATTTTTTCATGTCACATGGTCACCGAAGGTCAAGGTCACAAGATATAAGCCTTTATAATTTTGACAATCACTGATTTATTTTAACCGGAAATTAAAATGAATCAGAATTGAAATTCAAAAATCGGCATCTCATGTTTTGATAGCAATTGACTGTAGATTCCATAGACATCTTAATTATGCAAATTCTATAACACCATGAGGCCCCATTTTGCCTTTTATAAAAATATACCATTTCAAGATGACGACTGATCTGTTACATCCGGGTCAAATTTTATCATTTGTATACTTTTGTGTCTACATAACAAACATATTGCAAAAAGAATTTTTCGAATATCTTCAAAATTCCGGAAGTTGAAATTTCGACTTTGAGAGCTAATAACTTCAAAACCGGAAGTGATATCAAAATTTTGAAAACATATTTTTGTTCGCCATCAAAATGTCTATCTACCTGTAAGTTTTCAGAATGATCGAAATATATATTGAAAAAAACACGCACAGTTTCAATGGAAATTGACACAAACTTTTCAAACTTTAAAAGGCGGAATTTTGATCCAAATACATTGTGTTGTATATCATTGGAAAGAGCAGACATAGCATAGTACGACGGTGAAAGAAAATAAGACATATGTAAATTAGGTCACGTGGTAGGGCTGTTTAAAGTTAAAAATTACAATTTTAAAACGGCTATAAAACCGGAAGTAACCATTGGGCATCTGAAAAAAATATGTCATTTGATACATCTAATCAAGGGCAATAACTTTTGTACAGGTCACTAAGTCACAAAAGGTCAAGGTCACAAAATATGGGCCTTGAAAGTTTTGACAATTACTGATTTATTTTTACCGGAAATCAGAAAAATTCAGAATTGAAATTCAAAAATCGGCTTCCCATGTTTTGGTCGCAGTCGACTGTTGATTACATAGACATAAAAATTATGCAAATTCCATAACACCCTGAGGCCCCATTTTGCGTTTTATGAAAATATACCATTTCAAGATGGCGCCTGATCTGTTACATCCGGGTCAAATTTTATGATTTGTTTAATTTTGAGTCTACATAACAAACATATTGCAAAAAGAATTTTTCGAATATCTTCAAAATTCCGGAAGTTGAAATTTCAACTTTGAGAGTGAATGACGTCAAAACCGGAAGTGATATCGAAATTTTGAAAATTGCTAATTGCTCGCAATCAAAATGTCTATAAATATGTAAGTTTTCAGGTTGATCAATGTAAAATTGCAAAAGTTGAAAAAGTGGTCCAGAAAAGGTGCTCCAAAAGTCAGCAAGATTTTTCTCAAAATGATATTGTTAAACTTTTGTCTCATGGACAATCGATTAGAGAAATAAGCAAAGTCAGTCCGATCGAAATCGGTTGAAAATAAAGGAGATAATGGCCAAAACATCAAAACCCATATGTTCTCATACCTCATTTCCGGTTGGTAGGGCATGCGCCATTTTACATTTAAACAATACCGAGCAGTAGATTATCGTGGGAAATCTTGAGAGATTATGTGTGGCATGCATAGTTTTGGCTGGGCGCTCTGACCAGAAAACGGAAAAAAAAAAAAACTAGAACCATGAATGGTACCATGCAGTGCGCATCCGGTTTCGTCCATTGGTGAAAAGTGACATCTTACAATCCATGATGTCAGGTTTACAGAAAAAAGCTTGTTTTACATTAAAATGCAGAAGGTACACAATTTTAAAACGCACAATTTTGAATTCGGTAGTGAAAAGTAGAAAAACCAGTTCACACACGGTAGTCAAAAGTGAAATAAACATTTCATGTTCGGTAGTGAAAAGTCATCTGATTAAAAAAGGCGTAATCACAGTTTGATATACATCAGTGGAAAACGCATATCACAAAATTTCTAAGATTTGTAAATAAGTTCTAAAGTGCAAGAAAGGACATATGAAAGAGCCAAATCTCAATTTAGAAACGGACTGCACAGTATTCATACTTCATAGTTTGAAATACAGATCGAATTTTATCAATACATATTTCATTCAAAGAAAATATATCTTAATGTTTCTTTTAAACAGTTACAATGTAAAAAAAGGACATTAATGATAACGTATCGCCCAAACGCAAGTTAATGGGAGAGGACGATCTCCCAAACGCAGCTTTATGTCAAAATGTAGTTCTCTCCCTTCAACTGAAATTTGAATTTAATATTTTACAAGCAGATGGAATAACTAATTTTCAAAATTCAAAAGGCGCTTTTTTGATTTTAAAATATTGTGTTGTATATAATTGAAAAAGTAGATTTAGCATAATTAGATTGTGAAAGAATTTGTGACGTACATGAATTAGGTCACGTGTCAGAGCTCTTCAAAGCTAAAAACTGCAATTTTCAAATGGATATAAAACCGGAAGTAAACATCGGAAAACCTAAATGAAAGTATCTGTGCATATCGTCAATGGCAATGGATTTGTTTCAGGTCACTTGGTCACCAGAGGTCAAGGTCACAAGATATAAGCCTTTAAAGTTTTGACAATTACTGATTTATCTTAACCGGAAATCAAAATAAATCAGACTTGAAATTCAAAAATCGGCGTCTCATGTTTTGGTAGTAATCGACTGTAGATTCCAAAAACATCAGAATTATGCAAATTTCATTAGACTCTGAGACCCCATTTTGCGTTTTATGAAAATATACCATTTCAAGATGGCGACTGATCTGTTACATCTGGGTCAAATTTTATTATTTGTATACTTTTGTGTCTATATTACATACATACTGCAAAAATAATTTTTCAAATATCTTCAAAATTCCGGAAGTTGAGATTTGGACTTTGAGAGCCAATAACTTCAAAACCGGAAATGATACAAAAATTTTGAAAACATATTTTTGTTCGCCATCAAAATGTCTATCTACCTGTAAGTTTTCAGGACGATCGAAATAAAAATTGAAAAAAACACGCACAGTTTCAATGGAAATTGACACAAATTTTTCAAACTTTAAAAGGCGGAATTTTGATTCAAATATATTGTGTTGTATATCATTGGAAAGAGCAGACATAGCATAGTACGACGGTGAAAGAAAATAAGACATATGTAAATTAGGTCACGTGGTAGGGCTGTTTAAAGTTAAAAATTACAATTTTCAAACGGCTATAAAACCGGAAGTAACCATTGGGCATCTGAAAAAAATATGTCATTGGATACATCTAATCAAGGGCAATAACTTTTGTACAGGTCACAAAGTCACAAAAGGTCAAGGTCACAAAATATGGGCCTTGAAAGTTTTGACAATTACTGACTTATTTTTTCCGGAAATCAGAAAAATTCAGAATTGAAATTCAAAAATCGGCTTCCCATGTTTTGGTCGCAGTCGATTGTTGATTACATAGACATAAAAATTATGCAAATTCCATAACACCCTGAGGCCCCATTTTGCGTTTTATGAAAATATACCATTTCAAGATGGCGCCTGATCTGTTACATCCGAGTCAAATTTTATGATTTGTATAATTTTGAGTCTACATAACAAACATATTGCAAAAAGAATTTTTCGAATATCTTCAAAATTCCGGAAGTTGAAATTTCAACTTTGAGAGCAAATGACGTCAAAACCGGAAGTGATATCGAAATTTTGAAAATTGCTAATTGCTCGCAATCAAAATGTCTATAAACATGTAAGTTTTCAGGTTGATCAATATAAAATTGCAAAAGTTGAAAAAGTGGTCAAGAAAAAGTGCTCCAAAAGTCAGCAAGATTTTTCTTAAAATGATATTGTTAAACTTTTGTCTCGTGGACAATCGATTAGAGAAATATGCAAAGTCAGTCCGATCAAAATAGGTTGAAAAATAAAGGAGATAATGACCAAAACATCAAAACCCATATGTTCTCATACCTCATTTCCGGTTGGTAGGGCATGCGTCATTTTACATTTAAACAATACCGAGCAGTAGATTATCGTGGCAAATCTTGAGAGATTATATGTGGCATGTGTAGTTTTGGCTGGGCGCTCTGACCAGAAAGTGAAAAAAAAAAAAAAACTAGAGCCGTACAAAAACGGCGCTGAGCAGTGCGTCATCCTGAATTTCTTTCATCAATCATAAGGCATTAACCAAATGATTATGAAAAATGATCATTAGAAAAGTTAAATTGAGATTTCCTTATTTCGATGAATGGCAACTTTTTATGGTCTGAATAATTAAAAGATTTACGATTTGTTAGTTCTCTCCCTTCAACTGTTTTGACAATAGCATGTGTTTGGACGAATTATGTCACGCGATAGAGCTGTTTAAAGTTAAAATTGCAATTTTCAAACGGCTTTGAAACCGGAAGTAAACGTTGGGTATCTGAAAAAATTATATTATTGGCTACATCTCATCAAGGGCAATAATTTTAGTACAGGTCAATAAGTCAGGAAAGGTCAAGGTCACGAAATATAGTCCTTGAAAGTTTAGACAATTACTGATTCATTTTAACCGGAAATAAGAACAATTCAGAATTGAAATTAAAAAATCGGCTTCCCCTGGTTTGGTAGCAATCGACTGTAGATTGCATAGACATCTAAATTATGCAAATTCCATAGCACCCTGAGGCCCCATTTTACGTTTTATAAAAATATACCATTTCGAGATGGCGACTGATCTGTTACATTCGGTTCAAATTTTATCATTTGTATACTTTTGTGTCCACATAACAAACATACTGCAAAAAGTATTTTTCGAAGATCTTCAAACTTCCGGAAGTTGAAATTTGAACTTTGAGAGCCGATGACGTCAAAACCGGAAGTGACATCGAAATTTTGAAAACATATTCTTGTTCGCCACCAAATTGTCTATCTATCTGTAAGTTTTCAGAACGATCGAAATAAAATTTGGAAAAAACACGCACAGTTTCAATGGAAATTGGCACAAATTTTTCAAACTTTAAAAGGCGGAACTTTGATTCAAATATATTGTGTTGTATATCATTGGAAAGAGCAGACAGAGCCTAGTAAGAAGGTGAAAGAAAATAAGACATATGTAAATTAGGTCACGTGGTAGGGCTGTTTAAAGTTAAAAATTGCAATTTTCAAACGGCTATTAAATCGGAAGTACCCATTGGGCATCTGAAAAAAATATGTCATTGGATACATCTCATCAAGGGCAATAACTTTTGTACAGGTTACTAAGTCACAAAAGGTCAAGGTCACGAAATATGGGCCTTGAAAGTTTTAACAATTACTCATTTATTTTAACCGGAAATTAGAAAAATTCAGAATTGAAATTCAAAAATTGGCTTCCCATGTTTTGGTAACAATCGACTGTAGATTGTATAGACATCAAAATTATACAAATTCCATTACACCCTGAGGCCCCATTATGCGTTTTATGAAAATATACCATTTCAAGGCGGCGACTGATCTGTTACATCCGGGTCAAATTTTATCATTTGTATACTTTTGTGACTACATAATAAACATACTGCAAAAAGAATTTTTCAAATATCTTCAAAATTCCGGAAGTGGAAATTTGAACTTTGAGAGCGAATGACGTCAAAACCGGAAGTGATATCGAAATTTTAATGACAGGGTTGTATTTAGAATTAAAATGTCTATCTGCATGTAAATTTTCAAATCGAACAAAATAAAATTGTATAAGTTGAAAAATTAAAAAAATTTCAAATGAAAAAAGTCAGTGTCAAAAGTAAAATTTTTGAATTTTAGTAAGAAGTCATCTTGTAGCTGTTAAATCATAGATATTAACGCAAAAAATCCGATCAAAATCGGACAAAAATTAATGACGTAAATTCAAAAACACTAAAATACGTTTTTGCGTCATACGTCATTTCCGGTGAGACTAAAATGGATCAATTTATATTCATGTAACGGTGGCCACCACTAGTGAATAGGAAGTCGCATCAGTGTGTACGTAGCATGCATAGTTTTGGCTGGGCGAGATGGGAAGAATTCGAAAAAAAAAAAAAATCATTATGAAAACAAAGCAGTGCGTTCGAAATCGAACGCACTGCAAAAAAAAAAAGTCATTTGCAAAACAAAGCAGTGCGTTCGCTAGAACGCACTGCAAAAAAAGACATTTGCAAAACAATGCAGTGCGTTCGCTAGAACGCACTGCAAAAAAGACATTTGCAAAACAAAGCAGTGCGTTCGCTAGAACGCACTGCAATAATAACTAGAACCGTGATAACGGTACTGAGCAGTGCGCAATTTAAACATCCTTGAACGGTTGCATTTTAGTCCTGCATATAAATTAGGTCATGTGACAGAGCTGTTTATAGTTAAAAATCTCAATTTTCAATCGGCTATTAAACCGGAAGTAAACATCGGAAAACACAAAGTAAAACATTATTTGATAGATTTTATCGAGGGCAATAGCTTTGGTTCAGATCAAAAGGTCATCAAACGTCAAGGTCACGAGTTTTGAGCTTTGAAAGTGTTTGCTATTGCTGAATTTCTTTAACCGGAAATAGACAAAACTTTTAATCGAAATTAGGAAATCGGCTGTCACCATTTTGTTAGTAATATATTGAAGATGCCATAGACATCAACATTATGTAAATCGGATGATATCCTGATCACTTATATCGATTTAAAGAAAAGTTGGTCATTTCAAGATGGTCTATTAGTTACTTCCGGGTCCAATTTTTTCTATGAATGTTATGTCATTTTATATCTTCAAAAGAATGTGTCGACTCTCTTTAAAAATCCACAATCTAGGAACCAGGTGTTTTTTCGCGCCAAAAAAAGCCACTCAGTTACTTTAGAACAATGAACAAAATTTCCAAATTAAAAAAAAAGCAAAATGATTAAAATATCTACTATTATATATCAAGAGGAGATAAAGCATAATAAGAAAAGACGATTTTTTGTGACGTACGTGAATTAGGTTCAAACTGACAATTTTCATTTGGCTATAAAACAAGAAGTAAATATTGGACAACAAAAATGAATTCACCATTGGATAGATCTCATTTCGGGCAATAACTTTTGTTCGGATCATAAGGTCAACAAATGGCAAGGTCACAAGTTATGAGCTTTAAAAGTGTTACAATAATTACTGAATATCTTATACCGGAAATAGACAAACACCATAATCGAAATTAGCAATTCAGCTGCCCTCATTTTGTTGGCAATAGATTGAAAATGCCATAAACATCAAAATTATATAAATCGGATTTCGATTTTAAGAAAACATGTTCATTTCAAGATGGTGGCCAACGTGTTACTTCCGGTTACGATTTTGTCATATTTTTTCTTTGTTAGTCATGTTCTTTCATATCTTAAGAAGAAATTGTTACCTATCTTTAATATGAAATCCGTAATTCAGATAACACGTGTTTTTTTCCCGCCAAAAAACCACGCAGAGTTACTATAGAACAAAGAACAAAATTCTAAATAGTAATTTTGATCAAAATATCAAGTTTTATATATCACTGGAAAGAGCGTAATAAGAAAAGAAGATATTTTGTGACGTCACGTGACAGAGCTGTTCAAAGTTCAAATTAACAATTTTTAAATGTCTATAAAACCGGAAGTAAATATTGGACAACAAAAATGAATAAACCGTTGGGTAGATCTCATCATGGGCAATAACTTTTGTTCAGGTCATAAGGTCACCCAAATCCAAGGTAACGTGTAATGAGCTTTGAAAATTTTTGTCATTTCTGAATATCTTTTACCGGAAATAGGCAAACATCATAATCGAAATTAGCAAATTGGCTGTCATCATTTTGTTGGCCATAGATTGAAAATGCCCTAGACATCAATATTATACAAATCGGATGATACCCTGTTCACTTCTCTCGATTTAAAGAAAACATGTTCATTTCAAGATGGTGGCCAGCGGGTTACTTCCGGTTACGATTTTATCATATTTTTTTCTTTGCTGGTCATGTCTTAAGAAGAAATTGTTACCTATTTTAAGAAATACGTAATTCAGATAACACGTGTTTTTTCCCGCCAAAAAAACACGCAGAGTTACTATAGAACAAAGAACAAAATTCGAAAAAGCAATTTTGATCGAAATATCTAGTGTTATACATTTTTGGAAACAGGAGATAAAGCGTGATAATAATGAAAGATAATTTGTGACGTACATGAATTAGGTCACGTGACAGAGCTGTTTAAAGTCAAAACTCGACATTTTCAAATGGCTATAAAACCGGAAGTAGACATCGGACAGCAAAAATGAATACATAAGTTGATAGATCTCATCATGGGCAATGACTTTTGTTCAGGTCACAAGGTCACTCAAGGTCAAGGTCACAAGATATGAGCCTTAAAAGTTTTGACTTTTTCTGAAAATTTTAAACAGGAAATAAAGAAAAAATCTGAATCGAAATTCAAAAATTGGCTTCCCATGTTTTGTTAGCAATCGACTGTAGATTCCATAGACATCATTTTTATTCAAATCGAATGATTCCCTGATTCTGAATTTCGATTTAAAGAAAAATCGGTCATTTCAAGATGGCGACTGATATGAAATATCTGGGTCAGATTTTTTCATTCCATATTTAGTCAATGGTTATTTCTAGCACATCGTATAAAAAATTTTTTGAATATCTTAATTATTCCGGAAGTTGAAATTTCAACTTTACAAGCGAATGACGTCAAAACCGGAAGAGATATAAAAATTTTGAAAATACCATTTAATTAGAAATCAAAGTGTTTATACACCTGTAAGTTTTCAAATTGATCGAAATAAAATTGCAAAAGTTAAAAAAACGGTTAAAAAAGTGCCCCAAAAAGTCAGCAACGAATGTCTAAAAGTGCATTTTTGTTGAAAGCTAGACATTAGAATAATGAAATAAACAAAAAAATTTCTATCAAAATCGGTTGAAAAACAGAGGTAAAAATTGTAAAAAACATCAAATGGTTTTTTTTCTCATATGTCATTTCCGGTTGGACAAAAAACCGCCATTTTACATTCACCCAACACCGAGCAGTTAGTGATTGTAGGAAAACATGTTAGATAATGTGTGGCATGCTCCCTTCATACCGAATTAGCGTGACCAGAAGTAGACAAAAAAAAAAAAAAAGTCATTATGAAAACAAAGCAGTGCGTTCGCTAGAACGCACTGCAATAATATCTTTATTAGGGTAAAAATTAGGCCTGGCCTTTTTACAATTTAGCCCTCTAAAACGAACATAACATATATATATTTTAAAGAAATTAAGATAAACAAAACTACAATTACAACAGAAGAGTATAACTACATGTATTTACAATTATTTACATTAATCATACTAAGTTATCATATACAAAGATTTTTACTTAGCTACTTAATAAAGAAAATAGTTCTTTTTTGAATTTGGGTAAAAACTTTATAACCTTTAATGAATGAGGCATAGCGTTTCATAAACAAGGGCCTTTGTATTTCAGGCTATTCATATAGATGGATTTGGTAGGCTTTGGGGAAAGAAATCTCTGATTAATGGATTCATAAGGGGTGTTTTTATATTGAAGAATGTTTTGAAGATAATCCGGACAATTACGATTTGCTATTTTAAAGAGGAAAATGTATTTATTGAACAAGTGACGCTTTTCTACTGTAAAAATATTTAATGATTTGGATAAAATTTCATGGGTAGATAACATAGGGTTAACTTTCAGAATAGCTTCATTGTTGATAAGCTTAAAAGCTAATTTCTGTAGTCTATCGAGTGCCGTTGAATAATTTTTAGTACATTTATCCCATATTGTGGAACAATAATCAATGTAGGGTTGAAAATGAGCAAAATAAAATAATTTCATTAGGTTAGGGGAAAGGAGCGGTTTAATCTTGCGCATTTGGAATAATTTCTGATTTAAAATTTTACAAATATAATCAACATGATTGCTCCAATTGAAATTGTGATTTATTATAACACCCAAAAGTTTAAATTCTGTGACATTTTCAATTTGAGTATTGGAAATATTTATTAAGAGATCATTTCCTGGAATTTTTAATTGATGATTTGACCCAATTAGCATAGATTTTGTTTTCGATTGATTTATAACCATTGAATTATCACGGCACCATTGAACGATTTTATTAGTTTCTGATTGCAGAACAGCGTTTAACGAGAATATGTCTAAAGATGAGGAATATATCGTAGTATCATCAGCAAACAAATCACAATTACATGTAAGATGAAGTGGTAGATCATTTATAAATATATTGAAAAATAGAGGTCCTAGGATAGAACCTTGTGGTACACCAGAAGTAATACATTGCAGAGTTGATTGATTTTGCCCAATTGAAGTACATTGGTTTCTATTATTGAGATAGGATTCAATAAATGCAAGTAGATTGTTTGAAAAATTGTAAAGATTTAATTTTTGTAAAAGTATATTATGATTAACCATATCAAAAGCCTTGCGAAAATCGAAAAATATTAAACCAGTGAGCTGGTTATTATTGAGAGCATCATATACATTTTCAGTTATATTTGTGAGTGCTGTGTGGCAAGAACTATTTGATCGAAATCCCGATTGCTTTGAATATAGAAGGTTATTACTAGTTAAAGGGCCATTCTGCTTTTTTGAAAAAAGTTTCCATGTTAAAAAAAAATTGCAAATGCTACCTGAGAGTATTTTTAAAGTATGCTTATTGTATCTCTATACCTTTTTGATCAAACTGAATTTGGTTTTAAAGGGTTAATTACAAACAAGGAGTACTTATTGTTAATTAAGCAATTTGACCTAGTTTTGGTGTTTGCCCTTTAAATGGCTCAATATTTCTAGCTGAAACCTTTTAAATACACAAGAGGGACATTTCTCTACAATTAGGCGTTTATTTTACTCAAATCCGTTCAGTAGTTTCCTATCAGCGTCCAAAAAACATAACACACTTAAAAACCTTACGCATGTTTTTAGCATTTAAAAATTAACGGCTGGATTTTTTTAGTTAAAACTTTCAGATACATTAAAGGGCACATAGTTACAGATTTTGGTGTAAAGTTTTCACAAATTTGAGCGAAAAAATTTTTTGACCAAAAAAAAATTCAGACTGTCCCTTTAAATAATGATTCATATGGAAATAAAAATGTTTTTCAAGTGGTTTAGAAATAGTTTGTAATATTGATATAGGTCTATAGTTGCTCGCCAAAGTTTTATTGCCAGAGTAGCTTTACTAATAAAAGGTATCCGATCCAGGAGCATTTATCATGTGATAGCTCAAATGAAATTTATTTAATTTCATGTAAGAAATGCCCCAAGCAATATGGAGGAGAAACTAAGAATAATTTACGCACTCGATTCAATGCCCATAGATAAGATATAAAATTAAAGAAAGACAAGCCCGTTTCTAATCATTTCAACCTCGATGACCATTCAATAAACTATCTCACCCTAACCCCAATTGAACGTATTGAAATTGATTTACCGGAAGATGAAACCACCAAATTCAGACAATCCAGAGAAGCCTACTGGATTGAGACATTGAATACAGCAAGACCTATAGGACTCAATATTCATCATTTTGCAGGCATAGCACCCTTTGTTGTCCCGTTTAATACAACCAGTAAATGAGCAAGCAAGATAGTGCATACCCACTACAAGAGTCTTCACGAGAATTTTCCCCATGTTTATAAGCAGAAAATGATAGTTGCCTACTCAAAAAATCAGAACTTTAATGATAATCTGGTTCATAGTGAACTAAAACCAATTATTAATTAGCAGATACTATACTACTCTTATTTTTTCTACTTTCAGATCACAACAGAAGAAAAGCCTGAATCCAGACCCTTAATCCCATTTTCTCAATAAAGTATTTGTTCCATCCTAGGCATGTACATTTGGGAGATTCAAACCCCCCCCTCCACCGAAAAACAAATATCTGTGAATTCTATTTTCTGGGCTGGCATAGATAACCCAATAAGCAAAGCGCCAACCATTGGAAATTTAAATCGTTGCGTAAGCCCTATTTTTAAAGCTTTCACGTGCGTATTTCCTCATAACGTACAGTAATTGGTTGTGCCAATCCTCTTATGTACAATTGTAATTGAAAAACGTTTATAAAGTACGGCTTAAGTTCGAGCGCAGTATACGGATTTTGTAGTATTCAAACAAATATTTTAATCCACCTTTTTTTAGTCTATATGATATACATGTAAAAATTATAACCCCATCTTGGCAAAATGCCTGCACAATAAGTGACCGTCAACATACAGTGAAAAGCATATCTGTATTTTAAGGTAATAAATACACTTAACAAAACTGGTAGTCACAATATTGAAAAGAACATTTTGAATACACATCTTAATACTTTCTTCAAGAAGATATATTGAATGTGTACACAGAATATTATTCAACTTGAAACAGAATCTGACATCATTGTAAAAGATAATAACGGTAAGATTTAATATGTTTATCCATATCATCTTTCTTTTTATTTTTGTTAACACAACAAATACGGTGGTCCATATACGACAAAGTAATAATTTCTTATTTTGAATTATAAACAGTTCAAACTTTGATAATTATCCAAAAAATTAATGTCCACCTTTATTATTTTTTTAAAAACTTGATAAATGACCAAGGTGACTAACTTTCTCAAATTTATATCACATATAAGATACGATAAGATAAGTTAAGATTTAGGTTATTGATTAAACGCCCTGTAAAGGTAGCATACAAATATAAAACATTTAGACTGGTTTACAATACAGACATAAACGAAAGTACGCAATATATTACTGGTATATAGAGAATCTCACCCGAGTGTCTTTTGATATCAGATATATCAACACAAGTTGATAAAGTTTTTCCACTTTTATCAACGAGTGTTGATATATCTGATATCAAAAGACACAAGGGTGAGATTTTATTTATCATCCAATATCATTCTAAAATCGAAATATGCGAAACACCAACTTTCGAGGGGTGAACTGCAGATTATTGAAAGAACTTTCGAAGGGCGAAATCAATATGACGTCATTGTTATTAAGATGTCATTGGGCGAATTGTTTATCACGTGACCATATTGGCCAATCAATGATTCAGAAAAGCAGTATCTCCTAGTAGATATAGTGCAGTAGATACTGCTTTTTATCATACAAGCGATATCTACTGTAGAATATCTTATTGGGTGATAAAGTAAAATTCAGATATAGACTATTACTGTAAATTGCGGCGTATGAATACACAACATCATTATATTAAGAATAGACAAACTATGGATCAAACATCGACATGAAATAAAGTCGCATTTAGGACAAACAATATAAAAATCGAAGACGACGACTATTTGAGTGATCTGCCTCTTTGACGTCATTCAAGTTTTGACGAGTTTGGTTCCCCATTGATAGGAGATCTGTTGCCGATTTTATTCCCACTTTTCTTACAATTTTAACTACATTAAATCCATTAAAGCTATAATTTTAACACTAAAATGTGGTAAAAGATACATGAACTCTACTGAATGTAAATATAAGAATTGAATGCAGATTTGTTTGCGTTCATTGGGTGATGAACGCAGAATTTTCACGTGTTAAATCGAATGAATGGCAAAGTTCTCTCTCAAGTAATTGTATCAATTTGGATTCAGGTCTGAGACGAAATATCGTGACTCAGTATCAATTTATACATGAGATCTTCCATGAATTAAAATATTTTTAGATATTCTATGTGTGAATTTGTATGACAGTGCTTGGTGTTATAAACTTACACAGAGCAAACTTTCGGAAGTTTTCTCACAGACATCATACTTTTGCCTACCTTGAGGAGGTTTCGAGCCCAAAGCAAATGATCGGCGAGCAGACGACAATCTTGTTCATTACTGATCTATTCTGTGACCATACTGTCTTTAAGATATTAAAAATAACTGAATTTGTAAGAACATCTCTTGTTTATTTTACAGTGAGTAAGATAATTTGTACATGATGAGTAACAGAGAGAATGATTATGTCCCGAATCGGTCTGAAAACAGTATTAACGAAGATCTACGTTCGATTAAAGAAATGTTACGTGATCATAGTAAAAAATTCGACAAGACCAACGATAAGAACGACACGCACTACCAAAGGTTCGACAAGAAATTCGACGATATAAGTAAAAAATTTGACGGGTTAAACAACATAATCTACGAACAAAACAAGAAAATTGACGATCTAACTACGAGTCTGACTAATCTGAACAGGAAGATGAGAAAGTTTGACGAGTTAGAAACAGATCATCAGAAAGTAAAAATGCAAGTTGAAGAGCTTGAAAATAGAAACCGAACATACAACAAGATCATCGATCGCCATGAGAACGCCTTTGAAAGTCTATTCAAAAAGGTAGAAGAACTGTCCGGACCAAGACCTGTTCAAGCTACTACTGATGAATAAGCTGGCAACCGTTTATAAATATAAGTTTGCGATATCAGCTGCTGCTGGAAGCGAACGTAAACTTGTCATCTACCAACCTATGAATATGAACATATCATAATATATACTATGTGCTTACTTGATTAGTTTTTTTTTTTTTTTTATTTCTGTGATGTTATTTGAAGGGTACACAGCAACAACTAGAGTAGCTGCTTTTTGCTTTTTCATTGCAAAAATTCATTGTTCAGGCCCATAGGAACAATAATTTTGACATTAATGACTGAAGCATTAATTTTTTTTTCAAGATAAAACAAGAAGTTACTGGTATGTTGTTGGAGCCAGTGAAATAAAAATTGCTTTATATAGGCAGAAGCAGCTTTGAATTCAGCACCACCACCCCAATATGAAATTGCTTCCTATGGGCCTTTTGTTTGTTTTGAAAAAATACTTTAAACATAAATTGACAATTTTGAAAAACTGGAAATGTAGCATTGATCAGCACATTTTTACACAGATTTTAATCGGGTTTTCAATTTTGGAATCTCGCACGAATATCATACATGACAACAATTAACAAATTTCGAAATTCATAGCTCACATTTTTGGCCAAATTTTGGCCAAATTTTTCCAAATTTTCTATTTCGTTACTATATGTCCGATTGATTTGATTTATCACTTCCAGTCTTCACAAAATCCAGGTGCAAGCTTCCGGTTGTGTAACTGCTAGCAGTGACTTGTAGCAGACGAAAATATTATCTCCCCTTAATCCCCTACCCTGTACATGATTTAAGAAGCACTGATTTAGATAATAAAGTGAGGCCAAGCATGCGCAATTGTTTTGTGTCCGTGCACTATGTAAGCGAGAGCCACTTCTCTCACAGCCTTCAATAAGTCGACAAGTTTTTACGAGGAAATTATGAAGAAACTATGATAAAAGATAACTTTATTCAAGATTAAAGATACTATGAAGACATTCTTTATTTGATCCTCCGTCAACTATTGTCGAAAACCCCAACAGCTCTCCAGCTGTTACAGTAAAAACTTTGAGAATACGAGCGGTTAGTGGGCAAGTCGAAGACACCAAGAAAATCATCGTTCACACGATAACAAAGATTTACAAGATATAAGAAGATATACAAGGTTATGACTTCTTCTACCAATCAACCATCGCTGAAAACCCAATTAGGTAGGGATTTCATTACTTTGAAACGAAAAACCAAAAAGTACCAATACCAATTGCAGTCGTTATTGGCCGACCACGTGGACGCAGAAAAATTGTCGGCTGCCAGGGACGAATACAATGAAATTTCAAATGAATTTTATTCCTGCTTTACTGCAATGGAAGCCAGCGTTGAAACTGAAGAAGAAAAAGATAGTATCAGACAGACGTTTGATAAACTTGAGGAAGAAGAAGCCAACCTACTATTTCAAGTGAATAAGAGAATCCACGATTTGAATGCTGATAATATGTCTGTGAGTTCCAAAGCTTCCTCCAGATCTTATTTTTCAAATCGAAGTGGTATTTTCGAAGAGAAGACAGAAGATAACCAAGATATTCCCATTTTGCAGAAAATACACAGCTACTTTCCAGCTCAAGATAGAAGCGTTCCTATATCCACCACCGATGTTAAGCAAGAATCAGCAAATGCCGCTCAGAGTGCTCCTGTTGATCAAAATGGAATCCTTTTGAAAATGGTGGATTTATTATGTAAGAGGCAAGACCGAGATGGTTTACCAACCATAGAACCAGAGATTTTCAAGGGTGAAATCTTGAAATATCCAATCTGGATCAAGTCGTTTGAGACATTTATAGAGAGCAGAACTTTAAATCCATCTGAACGGCTATTTTACCTGAGTAAATACCTATCCGGTGATGCTAAGCGTTCAGTTGAAGGACTGTTGACAATGGACACTGATAAGGCCTACAAAAAAAGCAAAAGAAATATTGTCAACCAGATATGGTGCTCCATTCATCATAGCTGAAGAATACAGAAGAGAAATAGAAAATTGGAAACCTATTGCTGCCAACGATGGTGAAAGTCTCAGAAAATATTCAGATTTTATGCAGAGTTGTGAGACAGCAATGGAAAACATACAGAGTTTACAAGTATTGAATGATTCAAAAGAAAATCAGAAGATGCTGAAGGTACTGCCTAATTACTTATGTAATTCCTGGTCGAGAATTGTTGACACCTGGAGAAATACAGATGGTAACTCATTATACCCACCATTTTCTGAATTTGTCAAATTTCTCTCCAAGGAAAGCAGAATAGCTTGCGACCCTGTAACATCGTACAAGGCAAGGAAAGCAGCTCACAAACCTGAAAAGAAGAAAACTACTTCTGGTACAACATTTTCTACCAATGCAGATCAGAAGAGAGATGAAGTTTGCAAATACTGTAAAGCAAATCACAATTTGGATGCCTGCAAAGATTTCCTGAAATTACATCTGACAGAGAGAAGATATTTTGTTAGAAAGAATGGTCTCTGTAATGGTTGCTTTAAGCATGGACACATACGTCAAAATTGTCCCGCGAAGAACACTTGCAGCGTCTGTAACAGACTTCATCCAACGTCTTTACATGACGAAGATTTTATCAGACGGATGCAGAGAAGAAATACTGGTACTGAGCTGAAACAGGTTACAGATGTCATTTCCAACTGTGTAGATATTGGTTACTCTTCTCACAGTCTCATTATACCAGCTTGGTTATATGCTGAAGATAAGCCAGACCACAAGAAGTTATGTTATGTTATTGTAGACGACCAATCTGATGTTAGTTTTATTGAAACATCTACTGCAGTTCAGTTAAAGCTTGATGGTACAGACATAGAACTGACATTAAACACTATGCTGAGTTCAGCTAACATACCGAGTAAGAAAATACGCAAACTTGTATTGAAGGGATACAATGAAGAAACTGAAATCCCTTTGTCTTTTGTGTACACGAGAGATACCATTCCTGTCAATAGAGACCAAATACCAAGAAGAGAAACGGCAGACAAATGGCCCCATCTTAAGTCCATGTCTAACAAACTGATGCCTTACTCGGAAGACATTACAGTGGCAGTATTGGTAGGAAGAAACTGCCTGAGAGCTGTTAAACCCAAACAAGTCATTCCAGGAAATGGGGAAGAACCATATGCAGTGCACACTGAACTAGGTTGGGGTATTAGGCCACATAAAAAAAAAAATTGGTGATCGTCCTTTCAATTTCCGAAATCAGGGGAGGGGGGGAGGTTTTTTTTTTTATTTTTTTTTTTTTTATAGGACCCTAAAACACTTAAGCCTACATGATACGATGGCAGCGCATGCGCGGATGGGTGTTGTAGTTCCTACTATGGTCGCTAGATGGACCTACTGGTGGTATTTCCTATTATATTACAGTTATTCTGCTTTAAATGTCCGCGAAAAATTGAATTTTTGCTATACCTACGCTATTGAGTGGATTGTTTACGTTTTTTTTTAAATAAAAAATAAAAAAACAATTAGGGACGGGGCCGTTTTCAGGTACGGGCGGGGACGATCACCAATTGTTTTTTTTTATGTGGCCTTATTGGTAGCACACCTGATGATGATTGCGACATTTCGCATACTAACCATATACAGACAAGATCAGTAAATATAGGTCAAGATAGTGGTATAAAGAAATGTCATTTTGCCTTAAAAACTAGAGTGAAAGAAGTCATTGATACCAACCAGATCAACAGTATGTTTGAACAAGATTTTAGCGAAACTAAGAACCAGTCTGAGCATTACTCGCAAGAAGAAAAGAAGTTTTTGAAGATTTTAGAAAAAGGTATCCATAAAACTCCTGATAATCACTATGAAATGCCACTGCCATTTAGAAATCCTGATATCACTTTACCCAATAACAAGGTTATGGCAATGAAAAGAGTCAGATCTTTACAGAAGAAATTGCTCAATAATGCACAATTCAGAAGTGACTATGAGGTTTTCATGCAAGCAACTATAGACAAAGGATATGCAGAATTGGTACCTGAAGAAGAGCTTGCACTCAACAATGGACATATATGGTACATTCCACATCATGGCGTCTACCATCCCAAGAAGCCTGGCAAGATCCGTGTAGTATATGACTGCAGTGCTGAGTATGAAGGCATCTCCATCAATCAAAAGCTGTATACTGGGTTAGATTTGACATCCAGTCTTCTTGGTGTACTATGCAGATTTCGACAAGATTATATAGCTTTTATGTGTGATATAGAAGGAATGTACAACCAAGTTCGAGTCAACAAAGAACACAGAAATTTCCTTCGTTTTCTATGGTGGAGTGATGGTAATTACAGTATTCCACCAAAAGAATACCGAATGACAACCCACTTATTTGGTGCCACCTCTTCTCCTACCTGTGCAAACTTTGCATTGCGATCTACAGCCAACGACTATCAAGATGTCTATGGTCTAGAAGCAGCTAATTTTGTACGCAATAATTTCTATGTTGATGATGGGTTGAAATCTGTAGCTACAACACAAGATGCCAATCAGCTCATACAGAATACAACAGCTTTATGTCAGAATGGTGGATTCCATTTGCACAAATTCATATGCAACAACACAGAAGTTATGAACAACATTCCTTCTAAAGAAAGAGCTAACATTAAGAATCCAGATTTAACAAAAGATCAATCAACTATTGAACGTGCATTGGGTGTTTACTGGTGTGTGAATTCTGATGAATTTCAATTCAAAGTTGAATTAAAAGACAAACCACTTACCAGAAGAGGCCTCCTGTCTACTGTTGGTTCTATTTTTGACCCACTTGGTTTGGTTTCACCATTTCTGCTTAAAGGCAAGGCTATATTGCAAGAGTTATGCAGACAAGGGACTGATTGGGATGCTGAAATACCTGATGAAATTAGGTCCAGATGGGAAAAATGGAGAAGAGATCTTCCCCTGCTGGAAAATGTCAAGATACCAAGATGTTTCAAGCCAGAAGATTTTGGTAAAGTCAAGAAAGTAGAACTACATCACTTCTCTGATGCTAGTCAGACTGGGTATGGTCAATGTTCTTACCTTCGTCTTGTCAACCAATACAACAAGATACATTGCTGTTTGGTACTCGCAAAGTCCAGAGTTACTCCTTTAAAGCCTGTATCTATTCCACGCCTAGAGCTTTCAGCTGCATTGGTATCTGCTAGAGTTTCTCTACAACTGGCTAAAGACCTAGAATATGAAGAGATACAGCATATATACTGGACAGACAGTAAAGTAGTACTTGGTTACATAAACAACGAAGTAAGAAGATTTCACATATTTGTTGCCAACAGAATTCAACAAATTAGAGAAATTTCAAACTCTGACCAATGGCATTACATCGAATCTTCGCAGAATCCTGCTGATTATGCATCAAGAGGTTTGAATGCCAGTGAAATGGTAAACAATAAAGTATGGTGGAATGGTCCTTCATTTTTATGGGAGACAGATCCATTACAAATTATAACCAAAGAAGAATTTCCTTTGAATGTAGAAGATCCAGAAATTAAGAAAATTACAACACTGATGTCCAATGTCATTGAATTTCCATCAATTCTAACAAGACTTCAACGCTTTTCTTCCTGGTTTAAAGTGAAGAAAGCTACTGCTATATGCATGAAGTATATTTATATTTTGAAGAATAAACCAAAGACAAGAAATACAGAAATATCAGTTACTGATCTTAAAGAAGCAGAAAACCTGATTATTAAACTGGTTCAAGAAGAAAGATTCTTTGAAGAATTAAATATCCTTAAGAAGAATAAAGGAAATAATCAAGTTGTGACGAAAACCAGCAACTTATACAAGTTGAACCCATTTATTGATGATAATGGTATATTGAGAACTGGTGGGAGAATTAAAAATGGTAACTTCCCTGTAGATATTTGTAGTCCAGTTATTTTACCAAGGAAACATCATATCACTGCATCTATCATTGAACACTTTCATGATAAGATACATCATCAAGGAAGAGGGATGACACAGAATGAAATTTTGTCCAATGGTTATTGGATTATCAATGGGTCATCTGAAATAGGTTTCCATATATCAAGATGTGTAAAATGTAAAAGAACAAGAGGTGCAGTTCAAGAACAGAAGATGGCAGATTTACCAAAGGACAGAATAAGTCCTGCACCACCCTTTACATTTTGTGCAGTAGATTGTTTTGGTCCTTTCTACATTAAAGAAGGTAGAAAAGAATTAAAGAGATATGGTGTATTATTTACCTGTATGTCATCAAGAGCAGTCCATCTAGAAATCATCAATAGTATGACAGCTGATTCCTTCATTAACAGCTATAGAAGATTTGTTTGTCGACGTGGTCCAGTCAAACAACTAAGATCTGATAGAGGCTCCAACTTTATTGGTGCCAAGAATGAATTTACTTCATCATTTAATGACCAAGTTAGACAAGAATTACTTAAAGATGGTTGTGACTGGATTCCATTTAAGATGAATTTCCCAGAAAGCAGTCATATGGGTGGTTCCTGGGAGAGACAAATAAGAAAGCAGATATGTACCTGAACAAAAGATGGCGTAAAGTTCAACACCTGGCGGATGAATTTTGGAGAAGATGGACCAAGGAATACCTACAATGTCTTCAGGTTAGACAAAAATGGTGTCGACCACATCGAAATCTCCAGATGGGTGATATAGTTATTATCAAAAACGAAGATTTGCCAAGAAATCAATGGTCACTTGCTCGAGTCGATGAAGTTTTTGAAAGCCAAGATGGATTGGTTCGAAAAGTCAAATTGGTAATTGGTGATAGTAGTTTAGATAAAAATGGTGTAAGAAATGGTGCTTTGAAATATTTAGAAAGACCTATTCACAAGCTAGTTTTATTACTTCCCAGAGAAGATCACTGTTAACCGGGAATCCCCATCAAGGAGCCTGTTTTGTAAATATGTGATATAGTGATATTATGTACTAAAAATTTTCAATGTGTTGAAAATTAGTGTTATGGCCTTTTCGTGGTACATAATATGTGTTATTTACATTATTCTTGGAACAGATGAAGACTTTGCATACAAACTTTATTGTTATATGTTAAATTATTCATTGCTGGTTTTATTATTGTTATCTGTTGACTTATTGTTGGTAATTTAAATCTCTCATCAAGATTTAGAGGAGCCATGTAACTGCTAGCAGTGACTTGTAGCAGACGAAAATATTATCTCCCCTTAATCCCCTACCCTGTACATGATTTAAGAAGCACTGATTTAGATAATAAAGTGAGGCCAAGCATGCGCAATTGTTTTGTGTCCGTGCACTATGTAAGCGAGAGCCACTTCTCTCACAGCCTTCAATAAGTCGACAAGTTTTTACGAGGAAATTATGAAGAAACTATGATAAAAGATAACTTTATTCAAGATTAAAGATACTATGAAGACATTCTTTATTTGATCCTCCGTCAACTATTGTCGAAAACCCCAACAGCTCTCCAGCTGTTACAGGTTGACCTATTTCTGGTGTAATGAATGAATTGCACTGAAACTTACACACTTACTGTTTGGATTTTGATAAGTTTGATGTAAATCAAAAGAACATAAAAATTGGAGAAAAATGTAAGAAGTGGGTTTTTGAATTTCGACTTTGCCTTTTTCCGATTTGATTGAATTGTTTCGAAATTAGAAGGCTAATATTTCGTGACCTTGACATTTTGTGGGTCAAAGATCATTGAACTTGGCTATCATATGATACTTTTTGGCCTCAAACTCTACTTCCGGACTGCTCTAGCACGTGACCATATTCATATGTAACTCTTCTTGCTGAAAACTACCCCGGAGGTCATCTGTGACTAGTGTTACCAGTGGTCTCTCATCTAGGCATCTAGCTTTGATGAAATATTAGAAATATAGTGTGCTTTTTAGCAGGTGTGAGTCTACCCCGAAAGTCTTAGTGTTATCGGTGGTAATTTATTATCCTAATTTTATCGGGGGGTCCATTGCGATTGTTGTTACCCGTGTTTCCTTTTATATGACATTTTCTGGGTGATCCTTTGTGATTTGTGTTGTTCCAGTATGATTTAGTGCTTATGTGATATTTTTCACGAGTGTGCCACCTCAAAATGTTGTCTCTAAATAAAATTTGAGGTATATCTGGGAAAATCAAAATGACGGCCATATTATTAATTGTCGCTTGTAGTTAATGTTTAAAATTAGCTGAATGTCTGATGATGGAAATCCAGTGAAATATCTTTTATGGTTTGAATATTTACATTGTCATCTTTCCAAGAATTTCAAAATTTTAAAAAGCAAAAACACTGTTGTGTACTTCACAAACAGTCAACGCAATACTTTATGTGAAAAACAATTAACTTAAAAGAAAAGCTCAAAAAAAGCTTGTGTCTTAAATGTTACAGATACAGTATTGAAATTCAAACATAGTATCTCATATTAGTTAAATATCCAAATAAAACATTATCTTAGCTCTATCTTTCACACTGAATATATGACGTATATTGTGGTCGCCCCTGTCTGTCCGTTCTGCGGTCCGTCCGTCCGTCAACAATTGCTTGTGTACGCGATAGCGACTAGAGATTTTATCCATTTGAATGAAACTTGGTGTATTCATCTTGATAATATCTCGGATGAGTTTGAAAATTGCGTGATTCCAGTCGAGTTATTGTCTTTGATTTAGTGAAAAAAAACTTAAAATTAACTTGTGTACGCGATAGAAGCTAGAGTTTTTATCCAAAGTGAATGAAACTTGGTATGTGTATTCATCTTGATATTATCGCGGATGAGTACGAAAATGGCGCGAATCCAGTCTGAAGTTTATGAGCTATTGTCCTTGTCTTAGTGCAAAAATTGTTAAATTAACTTGTGTATGTGAAATAAGCTAGAGTTTTCATTAGATTTGAATGTAACTTGGTATGTGTATTCATCTTGACAGTTACTCAGATAAAATAGAGAATCGTGCGATTCCAGTCAGCTCAGATAAGTGTGATAATGGTGCAATCAATTTGAAGTATTAAAATTTACTGAATTGGGGGTATGTTACCTTGCCTGGCAAGCTATCTTTGCTCATTTTAAGACCAATCGGCCTCTTTCAAATATCTATTTAGAATTCGATTGGAAACCCTTTTATTTGGTTACCTTTTATATTTTTTATACTGTTTAAAATAATATTTTATAATTTACAACTTGTTTTATATAGGCATAGTTTAAAATATTACATTTAGTGTTAACGTCATATATCAAGTATTATGTTTTTTATTTTTTGTGAAAATTTATTTTATTATTTATAAGTTATATATTTTTATGTATATTTGATATTTATTATTATATTAAATAAACGTTTTATGATACATGCAAGAATTATTCAACTGATAATGAAAAGTTATATACTATATCTAGAAGAGTGATCATAACATGACTTACTTACTTGCTTACAGATACTGTAGGTCATAAGGTCAATTTGTTATTTTAAAAATTCAAGGGAGGGAATTTTTATTTAGGAATCATGAAATCAGTACGGGAGACAATTTGGAAAATGTAAAAAGTATGTCACACTTAATTCTGTTGTGTACTTCACAAACAGTCAACGCAATACTTTATGTGAAAAACAATTAACTTAAAAGAAAAGCTCAAAAAAAGCTTGTGTCTTAAATGTTAAAGATACAGTATTGAAATTCAAACATAGTATCTCATATTAATTAAATATCCAAATAAAACATTATCTTAGCTCTATCTTTCACACTGAATATATGACGTATATTGTGGTCGCCCCTGTCTGTCCGTTCTGCGGTCCGTCCGTCCGTCAACAATTGCTTGTGTACGCGATAGCGACTAGAGATTTTATCCATTTGAATGAAACTTGGTGTATTCATCTTGATAATATCTCGGATGAGTTTGAAAATTGCGTGATTCCAGTCGAGTTATTGTCTTTGATTTAGTGAAAAAAAACTTAAAATTAACTTGTGTACGCGATAGAAGCTAGAGTTTTTATCCAAAGTGAATGAAACTTGGTATGTGTATTCATCTTGATATTATCGCGGATGAGTACGAAAATGGCGCGAATCCAGTCTGAAGTTTATGAGCTATTGTCCTTGTCTTAGTGCAAAAATTGTTAAATTAACTTGTGTATGTGAAATAAGCTAGAGTTTTCATTAGATTTGAATGTAACTTGGTATGTGTATTCATCTTGACAGTTACTCAGATAAAATAGAGAATCGTGCGATTCCAGTCAGCTCAGATAAGTGTGATAATGGTGCAATCAATTTGAAGTATTAAAATTTACTGAATTGGGGGTATGTTACCTTGCCTGGCAAGCTATCTTTGCTCATTTTAAGACCAATCGGCCTCTTTCAAATATCTATTTAGAATTCGATTGGAAACCCTTTTATTTGGTTACCTTTTATATTTTTTATACTGTTTAAAATAATATTTTATAATTTACAACTTGTTTTATATAGGCATAGTTTAAAATATTACATTTAATGTTAACGTCATATATCAAGTATTATGTTTTTTATTTTTTGTGAAAATTTATTTTATTATATATAAGTTATATATTTTTATGTATATTTGATATTTATTATTATATTAAATAAACGTTTTATGATACATGCAAGAATTATTCAACTGATAATGAAAAGTGACTATACTATATCTAGAAGAGTGATCATAACATGACTTACTTGCTTACAGATACTGTAGGTCATAAGGTCAATTTGTTATTTTAAAAATTCAAGGGAGGGAATTTTTATTTAGGAATCATGAAATCAGTACGGGAGACAATTTGGAAAATGTAAAAAGTATGTCACACTTAATTCTGTAATGTTACCTTTATGAGTGTCCGTATTTAGACGGGCATGGTCTGACCAAAGAAACAGAACGAAACTCAAATAACCTTTTGGTAATACATGTACATTTATATACATATTAGGAAGTGTTTTAGGGTAAAGAAGAGTAAGCATCTTATTGCACACAAAATATGAATGTTCACACGAAACATGTGTAATGTAAAATTATATAAATATCAGGTTTGATGGCAACATAAAGCATGGTACGTTTGGCGTTATACATTTACAATGCATCCATGGCCAGAAAATCACTTGACAGACTATATTCTTCTTAACAGTCAAATCTATGAGCCAATTCTCTAAAGAAATACACACTGAAACCCTGCAATCATATTCAAGTTTAGTCTTGAGAAGGGGATGGGTCGGAACATGGGGATGGGTATGCATCATGTATTTCACCGTCACTTCGTATCAACTTCGGAACTCAATTAAAATCAGACCCTAATTTCGTTCGTTGGTTTTTTGTTTTAAATCCGGTTTTTAACCACTACATTAGGGTCTGAGAACCAGGCGCCATAACAAACGTTCACGTTTGACCTAACCTTAATGACCTCTGTTTTAACCAATCAGATCTTTGCCCTCTCTAGCGCTGGGATTTTGTGACGCGAACAATATGTGCATTCCGAATTGCCATAGTTTCGTTTTTTCAAGTACTATGACGAACTCGGTTGAAACACGTTTTTTTATTGGCTGTTCCATATGACGTCATTGAGATCTGATTGGTTAAAACAGAGGTCATTAAGGTTAGGTCAAAGTTAACGTGAACGTTTGTTCATTCCATTTCATTACAAAATCATGCGTAGTTTCTTATCGCGTACTCGTATTCTTTAGATTAATTTTCGTATTTTGGAATTAGGTGATGATCGCGATGTCATCATATGAGCACATTTGAACATGTGTGTTTATTTTTGTTTCAGCCGTAGGACAATATATTGACATTTGTTTTTCATACTTTTGCATGTGTATGATATGTTTTCGTTATTTTTGTTCTTCACCCACTCATTCATTTTGGAATCTTTTAATTTTTCTTTTATTGTTGGTTCTGCATGTTTATTTAGTTCATTTTCATGAAAACCATATTTATGTAATTTTCTACGTTAAGGGGGAAACTTATGTAGCATTGTCAAAGACTAAGATAATTAATCATTTCGGTTTAACAAAGAATTGTATAATACCTTAAGAGAACCAACATTTTATCAGGCACCAGTTGCAAGGAAGAGGTAGTAAGATTTGAAATACAAAGGCAGCGCATACAAAGAGACTATTCATATGTCAGGTAATTACAGAACAATAGGCAAGATGCACAAAGAAATACTTTCAGGGATAGATTAAATTGGGAGAAATAGACAATGGGGTTCAGACAATAGGTTCGGCAACTATTAGTATGGGGGTTTAAATGTCCACTCAGAAAAAAGGGGCCTGAGAGACAAAGCATTTTACAGGCAATAGGGTAAAGCATAAGGGGTTAGGAAAGAGTTTTGTGGTCACTCATTCTTTAGCATTAGTAGGAGTAGGCTACTTATTTTAATTCTTTGGTAGTTCTTATTGTATCGGGTGTCTAAAAAAACGTCTCCAAGTTTGACGGGAAGTATCTCAGCTGCTGATAAACCGTTCTGTTTCAAAATTAGTACATATTTACTTCAACATGTCAGACCCTGCAAATATGAAAGTACTGCCTTGAACAAAGTAGCATGTCAAACGATTCATATCATAGCAAATTACATATTTAAATTTGTGTTCATTGTGCCTTCACCACATCGACCACCGATATCAAACATTTTCCATGTGAAATGAAATGTCCTCTTTGCCCTCTCTTGTTCTTGATTTTGTTCTTGAACAATAGGTGCATTCCAGAATTCTTAAGTGCTGAAGACTAGTTTATCAGGTTGTTTTTATCAAGGTAAGGTCAGAGTGCACGTAGATACTTTCTATCGTTACGTTTCGAGCAAGTGATAACACGTCAAATTAAAGAGTCTCGCGCATGGAAACACAACGAAAAATACCATTGGTTTACGGAAAATGCCGAGCATTTCCGAATGGATATATGTTTCTCTAAATCAATTTGAAAAAGTTCAAGGGAAGTAATTATATATTTCTTACAAATCATGAAATTTCCACATAAGGGGAGAGAACTCTATCGTTATTATTTCCTGAAAACCCAGTTTGTTGACAGTCATAATTGAAACTTCCATGAATGTCTTGTTGAAGGACCTATGTATATAAAGTATTATATTATAATATATTATAAGGGCAATAACTCATAAAATTTTGAATAGGATTTGTCCCAAGGTTACAAGCACTCACACTTAGTTTCATCAAAATCCATCTAAAACCAGCCCTCTATCATGTCCACAACATATTTTTTAAACCAAGGGCAATAACTGATTTTCAATATTGTTTATCCATGGATGATTACAAAAATTCACACAAAGTTTCATCGAAATAAAAAAACGCTCTCTATCGAATCCACAGCATATTTTCAAAAGCCATCAAATATATTTTTATTTATCTGATTTTCAATAAGGTTTATCCCAAGGTCAACACAAACACTCACGCTGAGTTTCATAAAAATCCATCAAGAAACCAGCTCTTCATCGTGTCCATAACATACATGTATTTTCAAAAGCAAAGGGCAATAATTTTTTCAATAGGGTTCATCTTTAGGTAATTCAGACAGACAGAGGCCACTACAATATACGTCAACATTATATGCGTATAAAAATACAAGCAAAACAATCCAGTTAATCAAAATCGCATCCAAAAAATGACAAAATCGAGAGTAATAGTTGTATAGTAGGTGACTAGCCCAAAGAGAAGTACCATCAGGTGTTTCTAAAAGAGTAAGCATTGCCTGCTTCGCGCGCGACACCTGCCACTACTATAAAGGTCATTATCACGGGATACAGTCAGATCAATTTATGCCTGACTAAACAGTAAAGTTGCATATATCATGGTAAAACATTAACGATAAAGGCGTTTATTCTATTCAATTCCGCGCAGTATTTTCTAAACGCGTCAAGTTAAAGATTCTCTCTGCCACCCTTGTGTTCTTCAGGTTACAGTGGAAAGGAGGGCAATGTCAGCATGTATCTGAATTAGTTATTAATTGATGATTTGTTCTTTCTGGTGGGTTATTTCGATTGGATTGCTTACAAGGTGATTTGGAACAAGGAAAGAAATAACACCAATGATTTTTTACAAGTGTCTACTTGTTGGAAGCAAACTGTTTAAAGGGATATGTTCACTAACTGTTCGACCAATAATATTTTGGTCTCAGAACCTGGAATTTTGTAGTCAATCTAATCTGTAATAATGTTCTAAAATCTTGCTGAAAATATAAGCCTTCAAATCCCCGTGTATCCAAAAATATCAGAGTTTAAAAGTTATGTAAAGTTGTTGACGGATATAATTGAAGGGATTGTGCAATTTTTGGGAAGTTCCAGTAAAATTGAAGTATAATTACAGAAATTCAAGGCCCAAATCGATCCTCGATCATGCTGAACATTCACCTTTAAGATATTGTAGCAAGGCTTAGAATGTTTTAAGTATTCAAGTATGTTACATGTCAAAACATGGACTATAACCCATAATAGTTTAATAACTTCAATCTTTTGTACGCAGGATCAATAAGATATTGAATAACAAAGTATATCGTCGTTGGTAACATGTTAACAATTCAACAAAAACTTCCTTATCATATATCATAATAAATATGTCACAGTAGAAACTAAAATCCAGGAGAATTTTAAATCCTCCTAGGACAAAGTCCAATTTAACATGTTGATGTATCAGAATAAGTTCTTTGATGCTGGTTATCTTATTTTTGATTATGATTATGTAGAAAGATAATATGCAACAAGAAATGTGTGCAGAAAATATAGTATAACATAAAGGAATCATTCAATTTAAGTTTGTCCTTGAATTTGTTCAGGAGGATTCTCAATCGTCCTAGGAGTAAGTTCAATTTCAGTTTCTCCTAGGACAATTCAAAATTACCCTAGGAGAAACTCCAATTGGAGTTTCAAATGAAGAAATACGTGTTCATTGTACATGTACAGAATAAGTTCTTTGATGCTGTTTATCGTATTTAGGATCATGATAATTTGTGCAGAAAATAAAGTTATAATACATGAAGAAATCAATCAATTTAAGTTTGTCCTGAAACTTGTTCAGGAGGATTCAAAATTGTCCTAAGACAAAGTATTTTATTAAATATTGTTGTCGTTTTTATGATTATTTTTTTATAACCTCAGAAATCTGAAAATCGAGTGGCCGAAATCCGAGGAGTTTTTGTGATAGGGGTGAGAGGTGAGAGGTGGATTTTCCATTTTCAGAAACGCTCAAAGCAGTGGTTGAAAATACTCTTTGTTCATCGTATCACGAAGAATACGAGTTTTGGCATGGTCTCAACATATAACAAACTAAAAAATGGAAATGTACGATGTTGATTTGTTGTTTGTTTTCAATTCTTGACCTAAAATCTTACTCAATTTTAATACACGTTGCCTTCGTTTTGCAAACGGAGCGTATACATGTAGAACGAGTGATCAGTTGAAATTTTTCTTCCAATACTGTAGAATCAATTTTGATTGGACAATAATGAGCTATGGATACATAATTTGTCCACGAGGAAGTATGCCGAATGTAGACATATTTTGAAATATGTGTAATTTGTAGTTTACACTTTATTGACCTTCGCCTTTCATATTTGCCAGTAGAGAACATGTTATTGACCAGTGTGTTCCATATTCCATAATATATTTGCGTGGCAAATCTTTCGATTTGTCACGCTTTGTTTTCGTTTATTTTATTTTTTTTTTTTTTTTTTTTTTTTTTTTTTTTTTTTTTGGGAAACTTTTTAGAGAAAATCGAAAATGGTGTAGCATAATTGTATCCACCAAACATCATTAAATGACCTGGAATCAAAAATGAATATCTAAAACTCAATTTTCGCTGAACCAGGAGTGGGCTATTGCATAATATGCAATTATTTTGCAACTAGTCTGTAAGGTTTATTTATGAACCGATTTGGCTGAAATTTTCTTCAATATATTCATTGAAATAAGAAGTATCAAGTGCGGTTACAAAAATTTCAATTTTGAAATACTTTTGTAAAAAAAAATTGAACCTAAAATTGTCAAAAAAGCTCAAAATTTCTAACTCGGCCGCTAATTATCCGATTGACCTGAAATTCATAGGACATGTACAGAATGTTCATAGAAATAAAATTAATCAATCAAAATTTTTCTATCACTTCCGGTTTTGACATGAGAACTTCCGGTTTTTCAAAATCACGCCTAGCAGCCTCACTTCCGGTATAAATTTCAGATATGAACAAAAACTATATATATTGTCTGTCAGTCATAATTAGAATGCACTTAGCAAGAAAAATCCAAACCGGAAGTGATGCATAAGCTGCCGTCACAGACTGACACATTTCAGCAAAAAATCAATAAGTCCTCTATTTGTTATCCGATTTTTATGATTTTGGTGTCTATCAAAACCTTGTAACCTTGTCTACAGTTTGTTGGAACAGAATTTTGAATTTCGAATTTGAAATTTTTTTATGTTCGTTTGAATTTTTTGAAAATTCAAAAGGCCATATTATGTGACCTTGACCTTTGATGACCTTGAAAATTCCAATGAAGGATGTCCTTGACCTCAGCTATCCATAGGTATGCTGATATTAATTGAAAAATATTAACTTCTGGTTTTCTGGACATCTGAAAATTGACATTTTTGTCAACTTTGGACATCTATATCGCATTCTCTAATCAACACAGAGAATTAGATTTTTCAATTTTGTAATGCCGATTTGATTATCTTTTAAACGATATATGACGATAATACCTTAAAATATGTTTTCAAAATATTGCGTTTTTTTCGACTGAGAGTTCTAACTTACAATGTAATTATCTAATAGCAATATCGATTGTTTAATGATGATGTACACAATTTTCTCTTTTCAACGATATATGACATGATTAGTTTAATGCAAAATCCAAGTGAAAATAGGCATAGAGTACCCTGAGTAATCTGAGAAAAATAGAAATAGAGAGGATTAAAATGATTGACAAGGGTTATAGCAGGTTATATAATACAGTAATAAAACTATCGATGTGAACTTTTCACATGGAGGTGTGAAGTATTTTAGGTCATAAACAGATTAATCTGATTATGTAATCTTTTAACACTCTAAAAAATATATAAAATTTATTCATTTTTTTTGCAAAATTTTCGCTTACATTAATTTTACATACAATCATTTAGAGCAGTGAATTTTTGATACATTAACCTGTTCGAATTTTTTTTCTACCATTGACAGAACTCTTTCTATAAGATAATCTTTTAACTCTAGGGCTGGACTCTAGCAGACTGCAATTTAACTGTTTACGCGTCTGCGCTAATCCGTTGCAATAAAAAGTAAGTGCTCAAACTGTTTTTTATCGTCTGCTAAGATTATTATAGGTCAAAGATAAATTAATCTCATTACATATTGTTTTAACTTTATAAAAATTAACATGTTTTTACGAGTGTTTGCTATGCTTTATATAATATCAGATTTTTTCTTATTTTGAGGGTAATTCTTACCCACGGCACTTAATTGACTAACATACAAATTCAACTGGCTACTGACTGCTCCAATCCATTGAAACAAAAGACAGTATTTCAACTCAGCATTAAAGGAAAATATTGACCTTTACACAGTTCGAATGTTGGGGAAGGGGGCATATCCCCTATACAAAATGGCCCCTAGTTCTAATTGTTATCATTTGAATTGATAATTGAAATGTATGCTCTCTTCTTGTGACCTTGACTAGTGCTTCTATAGGAGAGTATCTTCTGTAACACCCAATTCCAATTTTGTTTTTGTCGTCTGCTAAGCTTATTATATGTCATAAACAAATTAGTCAGAGTACATAATCTGTAGTGATGGACTATCTAGCAGACAGCAATAAATTATTTAACTGGCAACGCGTCTGCGCTAATCCGTTGCAATAAAAAGTAAATGTTTAATCTTGTCATAGTTAATTGGGCCCCTATCCAAATCGGCTATTAGTCAAAATGGTTTGGTCAAAATGACCAGTCACCATGGCCCCTATTTTGGTCAAAATGGCCTCTGAATTTCTCTTTTGATTTCAACCAATTCATTGGTTAAAATGGCCACAAAAATAAAGTCAAGATGTTCCCTGATTTTTTTTTTTATAAATTGTAGCTTATATGATGATAATCAAAGGAATAATTGGAAGCTATTTTAACCCTAAAAAAGTTCACTAATTTTGACTGAAAATTGTACTCTGTGACAACAAATTTTGAAGACATAAATTGTGTTCCAATTTATATTTTCATCAAAGCAAAGACATTCTAAGACTTACAATATTAATTTGAAGTTCCAGTTCCAGTTCTCAAAAAGATTATATAAAAAATATATTATTTAGAGCGTTATGTTTTGTTAATTTGTAACATCATAAATAAAAATATTATTTTGAGACCATTTTGACTTTTTGGAAGGACCATTTTGACTTTTTTTGAAGACCATTTTGACCATTTATCAGGGACCATTTTGACCAAACGAGGTGCCATTGGGATGGAGGCCCAATTGACTATTACCTGTTTTTATCTGCTAAGCTTATTATTTGTTCGTAATTGTTGAATGTATTTGTAATGTATTTGTAATGTATCGTCTATGCAGTCACTGTTCACAAAGTAGTCGTTATTAGCCGATTTCCAACTGTCAAGGGATCTTTAACGTACACAGCCAATAGCACACGGGGCCTCGGTTTATTGTCCCATCCAAACGACTAGACACTTTTCCATGTCAGCCCCTCCGACCTGCATCACTGACAGGGGGAAACCGGGTTGAAAAATCCGAAGGTGTCATCTCGACCCATGCCGGGATTGAACCCTGGACCTTCAGGTTAGCAAGCAAGCGTTTAACTCGCTGAGCCACTCTTAAATTTGCGAGTTTTAAAAATAGAACACATTACTTTGAATATTCTGGATAAGAATATTAAAGTAATTGTTATCTATAGACCACCTGTTTATCGATTAGAATTATTTCTCCCAATGTTACAAAGATCACTATTTGAATAACAAGAATCTGGTGTATGTTATTATGGGAGATTTCAATCAAAATATCTTGGAGGGTCATTTGTCTATATACTTAATTGATTTCAAAAATTTGGTTTTCAACAACTTGTTCAGCATTACACTAATGAAGGTGAAACACTTATAGATCATATTTATATCAGTAAAGGAATTCGGTCACATAATGTTCACATTTCACACATACCTGTGTTTTGTAGCTACCAGGAAGCTATAAAAATTACTATAGTATAAGTTATATTGATATAATATTGAATCTACCCTTTCACAAAACTTTTTACTAAAAATGAGGGAGTGAACACCAGACTTTAGGGGTTTGAAGTTCAAAAAGTCTTACAGCTATCAGGCAAAGTATCACGGGCCACGCTCAGTGCTGTTCACAGCTCTAGTCTTTTATTTGTCTCTAGATCACGTGACTAAAACAAAATGTCGGACGTCGACAATCCTTCGAATGATTCGGAATATGAAGAAATTTTACTTCTTCTTTTGTTGTTGCGTCGTCGCTGACAAAGAATAATTGCAAGCACAGATATTCCGGCCATGCGTCCACCAAATTGTCCTCTATAATTGCTTCAGATACAAACTCGCATTCACCGATGGGCGCAGCCATTTTTTTTTATCACGTGCTAGCGCATGCGCCCCAGTTTTCAAGTGCGCACACGGTAATGTATTTTTCATTTGAAGAAAAAATTATCAAACACGGAAGATAATTTTCTTAACGCCGCGAATGAAAAAAACCTTACGTAAACTCCTCGCACACAATAGCTACGAGATGAGCTGAGAGGCAAGAATGACATTTGGGGGTATTTAACAAATATTAAAAAAAGGTGTCACTTTAATTTTTTCATGATTTTGCGAATGAAACGTTTTCAGAAAACTTTTTTCTTATTTGGTTTAATGAGCTTGCGTGGAATGTAGGTAAAATTAGTTTGAGGTCGTTTCCTGGTCGGTCCACGTTTCCTTTGATCGTTTCCTGGCTGGTTCTGGTCGATAATTCAAGGGACGTAACTGGTCATAATAATGTTATATTGTTATGGTGATTATGAATCATTCTTTAAATTGAGCCCTTCATTTAGGAAAGGCTATACCATTATCCGATCAATTCGGTACAAATTCAAAACTCATTGTATATACTGTCAATAATATTCTTTTCATAATCCATTCAATCACTTTTTGAACAATAATGTAATCTTGGCAAAATGCCCACACAATAAGCTGGTCCTTAGAAATTTTGCAACAAATATTATTAATAAGCGGCGGTTAACGAAATTCGTTGCCACAATATTGAGAATTGCGATCTCAAAAGATCAGAATCGAACAATAATAATAACGGTAAGATTTAATATTTTCATTCACACCTAAGTTCTTATTATTTTGGTTGACAGAACCGATGGTCCATATACGACAGAGTATTAATTTCTTATTTTGAATTATAAACTGTTCTTATTTTAAAAATTTTATCCAAAAACTTAATTTTCACCTTTGTGGTGAGAATTCAATAATTTTTTATTTGAAGGTATTGTAAAGAGTATTTCTAAAATTTGTATATGTATTTCGGACACTGATAGCATCAATTAGCGCCATTCCGATTTCCATTCCGCCGTTTGTGGTTCTTGCAATTCCAGTAAAACTAAAGCCTTTTATGACGTCACCGACAGTGACCACATATGTCGGAATGGAAATTGGAATGGTGCAAATTGATGATATCAATGTCCCAGATACACATACAAAGTTGACTAATACTCTTTACAATCCCTTTAAAAACTTGATATATGACCAAGGTGGAAATTTATTTCCATCAAAGTGAGAATTTAATTTTCATTCATTTAAAAACTTGTTTTACCACCTAGGTTTCTCAGATTAATAATTCTTCATTACAAATAAGAAACGATAAGATAAGATTTAGGCTAATGATTATACGCCCTGTAAAGGCAGCATACAAATATAAAACATTAGACTGGTTTACGATACAGATATAAACGAGAAGAAGTTTCACTTTTGCAATAGAGTTAAAAAAGTACGCAATATATTACTGATAGGGTCTATAGAAAAATTCAGATAAAGGCTTTTACTGCGTATATAATATATCAAAATAGATCTTATAAATATGCTTGTTTACAATACAATAATAATGTATATCTTATTGTTATTGTCAATCTTACGTAAAGAATTATTATTTCAATGGTAGTTAAAGTCAATAGCTTTTTAATTGTACACTCCTTTTACCCGTATATAATATCCTTGATGTCAGGGTTCCCAACCCTAATAACAAGATATGGGGAATGTAATAGAATATATTCATCATTGTGGCAAAAAATAAATTTAATATGTGTAGGATAATGCATGGTTTCGAGGGATTAGTTGACATAATGCCCGCGGGTTCGGGAAAGCACGAGGGCCGAAGGCCCGAGGGCTTTCCCGAGCCCAAGGGCATTATGACAACTAATCCCGATAGAAACCATGCATTATCCGACATTAAAACCGATTCCTAATTCAATAATTGGTAAATATGTTGAAAAATCAATCAATACATTTAACATCACATGGGAGGTAATCCATGTCGTGTGAAAAAATGTTCCAGAATTTTCAGAAATATTTAGTTTTTAATATTAAATATCTAATTTTACATTAAAAAATTCTTAAATGTAGTATTGAAAGATATAAATCCCTCGAAAATTAATTACGCTCTAAAAATCTAGTTTTTAAATTTTTAAAACCGTTTTTAAAAAATAAGATGACCAGTAAAAAACATTACAAGAAATGTGAGGGGTATATATTGTTGTATCAACCTTTATTGTATCATAGGAAGCAAGAAACCTTACAGATCACTGTGTTGTGATTTGATACTGTCTGATAAGATTGCATACTTTGTCACTGGGTAGTGACTAGTTACGATTCATCACCTTGATTTTGAAACTTCAATATTAAGTTTGAAAGAAAAAAAATCTTTAAGACGTAGAGTTGATTGCTCAAATGTAAGGTTAAAGTATATTCTCTCGAATGTACTTTGGTAGAGGGGATATTATGTCTAATGTACCTGTCTGCGGGGATATTATCTCGAATGTCCCTGGGTTGAAGGATATTCTCTCGAATGTCCCTGGGTTGAGGGATATTAGCAAAAAGAAAGACCTGCCATAACAATGGGATGACGTCACAAGAGGTTTTTATATATTACTAATACTAATTATGCATTTTTTTTAACAACTGGTTGTGAGGAAAATAACAAATTTCAGGTTTTAAAATGTAAATTCCTTTCTCTCCCAAGCAATTCTATGTGGAATCGAAATATCATGACTTTAAAGTCTAAAACTACCTGGGTTTTCAACTTGGGTTACATGTCCCAGACTGGGGACATTTTGACATTTTCTCGTGGACACACACTGAGTTATAGGTTTGAAAAGAAAAGTAATTGTGCGGGTGGAAATGTATACAGTTTCTTGTGCGTAATCGAGGACACTTAAGAAAACCAGTCGAAATCCCAGCTATACTGTGCGATCTTCGGAAGCTCTTTCGCAGGCATAATAATTGCAGTGCGTTCGATAATCGAACGCACTGCATTGTTTTGCAATTGACTATTTGCAGTGCGTTCGATAATCGAACGCACTGCATTGTTTTGCAAACGGCTATTTTTTTTTTTTTTTTCGAATTTTACACTCGCTATTTTAGTAAGATGGCAGCATGCCACATACAGATTTGTTCAATTCCCTACGATAAATTGTTGACCATGAACTTTTAAATATAAATTGGTGCCATTTTGACAAACCGGAAATGAGGTAGAACAAAAAACACAATTTTGGTTTTTGGAATCTCACGTCTCTATTTTTGATCCGATTTTTATCAAACTGTTTTGAACTGTTTTCTATAACTGTACGCTACTAAATAAAAGTTTTAAACTTCTACAATTTTGATTTTTAGTTGACTATTTTCTTAATTTTAATTTTTGCGTTTTTTTTCAACTTCTACAATTTCATTTCGTTCGATCTGCAAATTTGCAGGTGTATAGACATTTTGATTCTAAACAAAATGCAGTTTTCAAAATGTTGATACCACTTCCGGTTTTTACGTAATTAGCTTGTAAATTTAAATTTTCAACTTCCGGAAATTTGAAGATATTTCAAATTTGTTTTTTTCATTGTGTTATAATTTGTTATAACAACAATTTGAAATAAAAAAATCCGACCCGGAAGTAACAGATCATCCGCCATTTTGATATGAGTAACTTTTGTAAAATTAAAAATGGGGCCTCGGGGTTATGAGCGGCATCCGTAACTTTAGTATTTTTGGAAACTAGAATAGATTGCTAAAAAAATCTAGCCGCCGATTTTTTAATTTTGATTTCAATATTTTTTTATTTTTCGTTTTGATTTTTTTTATGCAATTACTAAAACTTTCAAGGCTCATATCTTTTGACCTTGACCTTTGGTGACCTTTTGCCCTTGATGAAATCTATCCAATGATGTATTCATATTGGTGATCCGATGTATACTTCCGGTTTTATAGGCAATTGAAATTTGTGATTTTTGACTTAAAACAGCCCTGTCACGTGACCTAGTGTATATACTTCAAAAATGATTCAACAATCATATTATGCGTAATTTTCTCTTTCCAATGATGTATGACAATAAATCCTTAAATAAAAATTGCACGATTTAAAATTTGAAAATTTTGTGCAAATTTCCATTGTAACTGTGCGTGTTTTTTTCAAATTTTATTTCAATCGATATGAAAATTTACAGAAAGAATGATATTTTGATTGCGAACAAAATTCTGTTTTCAAAATTTCGATATCACATCCGGTTTTGACGTAATTAGCTTGTAAATTTGAAATTTCAACTTCCGGAATTTTGAAGATATTTGTAATTTTTTTTTGCAATGTGTTACAATTTGTTATAGCAAAAATTTGAAATAAAAAAATCAGACCCAGAAGTAACAGATTATCCGCCATTTTGATATAAGTAACTTTTATAAAAATAAAAATGGGGCACAAGGCTTATGAGCGGAATCCGTATTTTTAGTATTTTTGGAAATTTCAGTCGATTGCTATACAAAGTAAAGACGCCGATTTTTTCATTTTGATTTCAATTTTTTTTTATTTGCGTTTTAATTTTTTTTTATGCAATAACTAAAACTTTCAAGGCCAATATCTTTTGACCTTGACCTTTGCTGACCTTGGTACCTGAACAAGAGTTGTTGCCCTCGTTGAGATTTCACCAATGATGTATTCATGTTTGTTGTCCGATGTATACTTCCGGTTTTATAAGCAATTGAAATTTACGATTTTTGACTTTACAAGTAACATCCAAGGTTTCGCTAGTAGTGGTAGCTTTCTTTGTTTAGAAAAAATACCAATACAGACCCTTTTAGAAACAGTCTTTAAATAATTTCAAAACTGTTACGCACTGCTCAGAACCATGCAAAGCCTATGGATCTAGTTTTTTTTTTTTTCGTTTTCTGGTCTCGCTATTTCGGTATGAAGGGAACTTGTCACGCTTAATCTGACACGGTTTCTCATACTCTATAGGTGCTCGTTGTGAGGTGAATGCAAAATGACGCACTTTTGACCAACCGGAAATGATGTATGACAAAAAGTGTACTTTCGGTTTTTTATCATTTTTACCTACAATTTTCAACCGATTTCGATGAATATTTGTTTTGTTTATTTCAGTTATGTCTTTTTTACACGATAATCACTTAAAAACTTACAATTTTTGACTTTTGACGCTGAATTTTGATACTCTTTTTTGACACTTTTTTCAACTTCCACAGTTTTATTTCGATCGCTACGAAAACTTCTAGGCATATAGACATTGTTATTGCGAACAAAACCGTGTTTTCAAAATTTTGATATCACTTCCGGTTTTGACGTCATTTGCTCGTAAACTGCAAATTTCAACTTCCGGAATTTTGAAGATATTTGAAAATTTATTTTTGCATTATGTTTGAAACTGTCATCATGAAAGATATTTATGATAAAATTTGACCCGGATGTAATATCTCAGGCGCCATATTGTTGTGAGTAATTTTTATAAAACTCAAAATGGGGCCTCAGGGGATAATCGGATTTGCACAATTTTGGTGTCTATGAAATCCTTAGTCGATTGCCACCAACCTTATGACAGCGGATTTTTGAATTTCAATTTAGACTTTTTTCTATTTCCGGACAAAGAATTTCAGTAATGACCGAAACTTTCAAGGCTCATATCTAGTGACCTTGACCTTTGATGACCTTTTGACCTGTACAAAAGTTATTGCCCTT
This sequence comes from Lottia scabra, assembly GCA_029955415.1. Classification (NCBI taxonomy): domain Eukaryota; kingdom Metazoa; phylum Mollusca; class Gastropoda; family Lottiidae; genus Lottia; species Lottia scabra. Next base: position 12,617,237 of record JARJEI010000009.1, read on the forward strand.
AACGAGATCTATCAAATGATATATTCATTTCCGATTTTTGATGTTAACTTCCGGTTTTATGACCATTTGAAAATTGTAATTTTTAACTTTAAAGAGCTTTGTCACGTGACCTAATAAACATACGTCACAAATTTTTAGACATATTTACTATGCTAAATCTGCTCTTTCAAATGATATATAACACCAAATATTTGAATCAAATTTGCGCTTTTTAAAACTTGCAAATTTTGTGCCAATTTTCATTGTAACTGTGCGTGTTTTTTGGAAATTTGATTTTGATCGATCTGAAAACTTACAAGTAGATAAACAATTTGATATAGAACAAAACTATATTTCTGAAATTTTAATATCACTTCCGGTTTTGACGTCATTTGTTTGTAAACTTGAAATTCTAATTTCTGGAGTTCCCGAATTATTTGAAAGTTTCTTTTTGCATCATGTTAGAAATGATCATCAGAAAAGATATAAATGATAAAATCCGACCCGGAAGTACTATGTCAGGTGCCATGTTGTTGCGACTTATTTTTATAAAACTCAAAATGGGACCTCAGGGGATAATCTGATTTGCATAATATCGGTGTCTATGAAATCCTTAGTCGATGGCCAACAACCTTGTGCCAACTGAATTTTTAATTTCGATTTCTTTATATTTCTGGAACAAGAATTTTAGTATAGACTGAAATTTTCAAGGCTCAAATTTCTAAATCTAAATGACCAGAAAGTATTCTTAGCCTGAAATCTTCAATTAGGTGAAACACACCTCGAGAGGATCAGCTTTAGTTACTATCTGATAACATGCGAGAGTCAACGTTGTTATGTTACAATGTGTCCTTCCCTCATCATACGATTCATGATCAGTACCCAAACTTCTAGAAAAGTTACAATTTACCATAGTGTTTCTCTTAACGCTTCTCACTGGTCAGAGTAGTATTTTAAAATGTTCAAATGCAGTTTTCTCCCTTTAACTGAAAAATGTTTGTTGTCTGTATGTTTAAATGCAGTTCTCTCCCTTGAACTGATAATTGCACTACCAAGCTTAACATGACTTTCTAACATTGTAACTTGCATTTTTAACGTTTTAAATTATGTACTAAAAAAGATAAACAAAAAGTCTAAAAGAAGTAGATAACGATCCAATGCCAAAAGAAGAAAATTAGTTCTAAAAATCTGGTTCTGTCATTTATTAAAATACAAGTTTTAAAATTGACTGTCTAAAAACGTTGACCATTAAAATGTTTTCTAAAAAAATAATAATATAGAATTTTGGCTATGTTTTTAATAAATTGATAATTTAGGAGCTGTGCTGCGAACTTACATGTATGGAGTTAAGCACTCAGTATTCTGATGTCATATATATATATATCATATTAAGAATTGGCTCTATCATATGTAGGGAGTCGCGGTGGAACAGTGAGTCAGACGCTTGCTCGCTAAGCTGAAGGTCCAGGGTTTAATCCCGACATGTGTCGAGATAATGCCTTCGGATGTTTCACCCTCTCAATGATGCATATCGGAGAGGCTGACATGGAAAAAGCGCCTAGTCGTTCGGATGGGACAATAAACCAAGGTCCCGTGTGCTATTGGCTATGCACGTGACAATCTCCTCGACAGTTGGAAATCGAAATTAAGAGCAGGCTAATGCCGATGTCCTGACAAAATTACCCTCATTGCACACTGCATGGCGTTTGCTCGTCCTCAGTCAGCCCATATAGGTGCAGAAAGGTCGGACGTTAACCTCAATTCATTTCACTTTCAGATCATTTCTTTCATCTGTATGATAATGCATATGAAAAATATTAATAAATATTCTTTAACTATTCTACTTCCAATGGTGTATAAAAATGTACATTAATAAAACAACGACTTTTTAATCAGATGACTTTTCACTACCGAACGTAAACTGGTTATTCTACTTTTCACTCCCTAATATAAACAATTTATATGCCGATTATGTTCTGTAAATTTCGTAGTATGGATTGAAAACGCCATTTTTTCACCCATGGACGAAACCGGATGCGCACTGCCCAGTATCGTCTCACGATTCTAGTTTTGATTACCTTGAGGAGGTTTCAAACCCAAGGCTCATAACTCACTACTGACCGACCTATTCTATGACTTGGAGAAAAATAGGGCCTACCCTTTTTACATTTGTGTATTTTTTGCCAAGTTATTATTGCTGAAACCTTAAAAGTATCCAATTTTGTTTTCGTTTGAACATCTCTTGTTTCTTTTACAGAATTTGTTATATTTGATCAAAGACAAAACATGGCCGGCAGAGAGTGTGCTCGTGTTGAACAACCCGATTTACGTTCCCTTAATAAACGGTCTCTTGAACATACAAAAGAAATCAAAGAGATCGACAAAAAGACCAAAGAACTGAATGAAGAATTGGACAAGCAAAACGAGAGGTTAGACAAGCAAGACGAGAAGTTCGACAAGCTAAACGAGAAGTTCGACAAGCAAAAGGAGAAGTTCGACAAGCAAGACGAGAAGTTAGACAAGCTAAACGAGAAGTTCAACAAGCTAAACGAGAAGTTCGACAAGCAAGACAAGAAGTTCGACAAGCTAAACGAGAAGTTCGACAAGCTAAACGAGAAGTTCGACAAGCAAGACCAGAAGTTCGACAAGCTAAACGAGAAGTTCGACAAGCTTAACGAGCAGTTCGACAAGCTAAACGAGAAGTTCGACAAGCAAAACGAGAAGCTCGACAAGCAAAACGTGAAGTTCGACAAGCAAAACGAGAGGTTCGAAAAGAAGGTGGAGGGAATGATTGACAAATTTGAAAAACAAATGGAGCGTCAAGAAAAACTTTTTGAGACTCTAAACCGATGGAAAGAAGAATATGAGAGACGGGGACCTATTCAAACTAGCGGAGATAAATAATCATGAAACAGTGCGGTTACAATTATATGTTTTATAAGACTTTCTGGGTGATTGGCAGACAATTGAAAGAAAATTTAATATGAATATAATTTATCGCAGGATATAGTAATACATACCCAGTTTGTCTCACATATAATTTTTTTTTTTTCATTTATGTTTTCTATTTATTAACATTTAGACCTTAACGTCAATAGTCATGTACATGTATAAAACAAAATGAGTTTTTGAAATCAAAGTCTTATTTTTGGGCAAATTGTTTTTTTTGTGGTAGGTACGGTGGCCCATATACGACATTCCTTTTTTTTTTTACTAATTGATAAATTGTTATTTTCTATATTTTCACTCCCCAATTTGACAGTTAAAAACATTTATTTGTTTAGAAAACTACTTTATACATAATCCTTGTAAGACATTTAGAAGTATCACAGCACATTAAGAAATTACAGTTTTTATGGATATAGAATTCTATTTATTATTGAACACAACGTCTCATGACACATACAGGTAACGTTATCAAGTGATTGTACTTTATACATGTATATAATAATTATTAATCATTTTTCAATAATAACCCATACTTTTAGAATTTCTTAAAAGGTATACAGTTTGGCGCATCCTGGCTAAGTGCACTTAACCTTTATTGGGAGATGCTATCAAGCACAAAGAATTGCCAAAGTATGCCCCTCGTTGCTTTTGATGCCATACTTCATTAAATAACACTGAGAACAATCCACAAAAAAATGACCAATCGACCTTCACCAGAAAAATATTCTAGAACACTAACTTTTATAGGCTAACTGAAGGGGTTAGAATTGAAAAGACCTAAGTCATACTTAGGTTGTTTTCTAAGTAGGGTACCATTCGAAGCAGAAAAGACATGTCTACAATTATTAATAGCAGATTAGGTGCCAGGGGTAGATAATGAGGCTACAGACCACTTTTAATATCAATATTCAGTGTGAAATTAACCTAAGTCTGACTTAGGTTGTTTTAATCCTCAATGGTGTTGATTGGTAGCAACTCTTCAAAGTATGATTTAGGTTTTTTTCGACAATCTTTAATTGACTTAGGCTGTTTGTGCATGTTCCGCTAGGACTTAGTTGTTTCTATCCTCAATCAAACATGCAAAATCTGATTTTCGTTCATTCTGTATACTACATTAGTACTATAATCAAACCCTTCTCTCAATATGACATATTTCACATTCTTTTCAAAATAAAAAAACAAAGCATAAAAATCGGATGGTAATATATCGATATTTTTGTTTTTCGCTTTTGCTGAAAAGTTGCATAAAGTGACTTAGGTCGTTTCAATTCTAACCCCTTCAACTATAATATACATGCTGGGATGCAGATCAGCATAAAATCTCACCAGACAATGCAATTCAATGATGTAATCGACATAAAAAAAAAATCAAAATATCGATCAATTTATTTCGATTTCGATTCGATGCAAAACTTTTCGATTTTTCAATGTTCGATGTCGAATTTGATTGCAAACCCTGGTCTCAATAAGTTTTTATTTTTGTTAGTATCCAGTTATTTCGAGCTTAGAGATTAGATTTCGGTGGAGGGAGGGTTTGAATCTCCCAAATGTACAGGCCTAGGATGGAACAAATACTTTATTGAGAAAATGGGATTAACTTGAATGAAAAGTGATATTCTATGTCTAGAAGAGTAATCATGCCTCGTCATTAAAATCTGAATTTTATCTAGGTTAAGTTTTCTAGAATTTGGCCCCACGGCTGTAGGAAGCAACCGGGGAGGGGGGGAAGAGGGTTTGAATTGTTTTTAGAACGAAAATATCAAATGGAATATTATTGTGTTCTTCAACCTATCTTGTCACTTGATAACGTCAAAGGAATGTATCATAATTTAACCCATTTAACCCATTTCCCGATTTGCAACGATATCTTATAGTTTCCAAATCAGATGTAAGTTACATAGTAGTGTAGCTATTGTCCAATGACAGGATTCCAAAAGCAATAAATAATACATTGAACATAGAACACCTATTAGAGTCCGAATGCTATGATTTATCCCGTACCGATTTGAAAATATGTTGTAGTTTCCAGATCAGATACAAGTAAAATAGTAGTGTAGCTATTTTCTAATGACGGGATTCCAGAAGCAATAAATAATACATTGAACACAGAACATCTATTAGAGTCCGAATGCTATGATTTATCCCGTACCGATTTGAAAATATGTTGTAGTTTCCAGATCAGATACAAGTAAAATAGTAGTGTAGCTATTTTCTAATGACGGAATTCCAGAAACAATAAATAATACATCGAACATAGAACATCTAGTAGAGACATGGCAAATAAATTGTTGGAGTGACTCCGAAAGTAGTAGGTCAGGGTAAATAATATTCCATTTGGTACCTTAACAGATGGCGTAAGAGAGGTTTCAGCAATATTTCATTTTTTATAAAGCAATTTCATTTAAACTAACGCGTTTTATGACATCATTGACAGCATGATCTGCATAGCTCTCTGTCAGGGACGTCATAAAACGCGTTAGTCTAAGTGGAATTGCAACAACCATCGGAATGGAAATTTGAATGGCACAAATTGATGCTATCAGTTTCCCCGATAAACAAAGTTTAGAAAATCTCTTTACAATCCCTTTAAGTTATTGTAACAAGGTTTAGAATTTTTCAGACACATAGTATTCAAGTACATGTATGCTATGTCAAAACATGAACTTTAATCAATTTAATCTTTACAAACGTAGTGACATATTTTGAAATAAGAATAAAGAATATTAATGTACATCGTTGTTGGAAACTATTCAACAATAATTTCCTTATTTAATAAGTATATACATGTATATAAATGTTTGTACAGGCACATAACACCACCTTCTTTTCAATGAAAAAAAATATATCATACTGTATAAATAGAGGTTATTATATGGCTACGAGTGAATATGGTGTTTATTCCACGAGTTCTTGTGATATTTTCATAAGTGACGAAGCACAAACACGAGTGGCATTAAAACCATATCCACGAGTTTGCAATCTGTCAAAATCGCCTTCTGTTCGGAAAGGCAATGAAGGATTATGCAAGAAATTAAATGTTATTTTCAAATTTTTCTTGCTGTTTAATGCCCCAAACTCTATAAAGAGGTGGGTTTTCTCAAAGAAAATTAGAAAATGCATCATATACAAGGGAATCATCCCTAATATCAAACATTTTCTTGGAATAGAATGTACTTCTTCAAAAGGTGTTCATTCTCAACGAGAAAGTTGGTGTGGGTGGGGTTTACTTACAGGAATTAATTCTGTTCGGAAAGGCACCAGATGCAAGGAAAGGAGCCTAAATTTTCTTTGGGTACCTAAACCTTCTTCAAAGGGTGGAAGTTCTCAAAGAAATAGACACGAGGAAATCAGTCTTGATTTCGAAATTGTCTTTTGCAAAGTGGTCCAGAACCTTCTTCAATAAGTGGGTGTTTTAACCGAGAATTCTGTTGGAAAAGAACGCAAGGAAATCGACCTTGATTTTCAAAATCTTAGCAAGCGTTATGATGTTCGTTGTCGTATCCTCTATAGGATTGGAGGGTTGTAAAAGGAACCGTCTGTGGTTTTTGGAATTCCACTAAAACTGATAGTTACTGATAGTTGATGTTATCAGTGTTTCCGATACACATACAAAGTTTAGAAATACAATTTACAATCCCTTTAAAAACTTGATATATTATGATCAATTTTAAATTTAATTTCCATCCAATTGAGAACTCAATTTTAAAAACTTGTTTTACCACCTAGGTTTCTCAGATAAATAATGCTTCATTACAAATAAGATATGATAAGATTTAGACATACAATATCAACAAAGTTTCACTTTTGCAATAGAGTTCAATACAAAATTTTCAAAGAAAGAGGGTTTGAATTGTTTTTAGAACGAAATATCAAATGGAATATAATTTTGTTCTTCAACCTATCTTGTCACTTGATAACGTCAAAGGTATGTATCCTAATTTAATACATTTAACCAATTTCCCGATTTGCAACGATATCTTATAGTTTCCAGATCAGATAGATAAAATAGTCGTGTAGCTATTTTCTAATGACGGGATTTCAGAAACAATACATAATACATTGAACACAGAACATCTATTAGAGTCAGAAATCGAACGTAAGAGTATGATTGATTTAGTAAATCTATCTTTACTATGTGTGTTGTTAATATTAATATAGTCATCAGGTACCAATGTATATTGTAACAAGATTGATGATTAGACTTCCGCTTGGTTTGGACTACTATATAATTATTACACCCGATTGTGTCATGCTCTGTACGAGATTTTTGATTAACGGAATTGTTTTGCTTGTACGGATTTTTATTATTATCTATCCTGTTATTGTCTTTGTGTTTTCGAGAACATTGGTACTTAGTTCATGAAATAGTTATCAAATTTAGTTCAGTGTTCAGATTTGTTTTAGAGTTATCATTCTCAGATGTCTTAGTATCGGATTTACATTAAGTATTTGAGAATATTGGTTAATCAAAGATCGAAGTTGAATCGGGAGCAACTATCTACCGTAGTTGATACCTTAGTGTCGGATTTACATTGAGTAATTGAAAAACATTATAACATAATCAAAGATCGAGGTTGAATCGGGAGCATCTATCTACCGTAGTTTATACCTTAGTAGTGTTTCTGGATGAAGATAGTAGATTTTGTGACAGTTTGCCTATAGATATTGGAAATTTTGTCATCGGAAACTAGTTTTCATAGTAGTTAAATGTGATCAAACGTTTTGTTTCATTATTATCAGATATCACATTTAAATAGTGTTCTGCAATTGTTATAAGAAACTTTAAGGTTGGATTAAAAGTCTTTATCCCGTGTATGGTTTCCGGTTTCCCATGGACCGAAACCTACTTTTGTTTGGATTGGATGAATTTATTTCATAAGAAATTAATAGAGTTTTTTTAGCACTCTAGCCTTTACCTCGAAACTTTTTACTAAGTACTGTTGTCTTATTGATGTTTGAAAATTGATTGGAGTCAGTTGATTGAACGAATTTATTTATTTCTGACGATTCATAGTTGTTTCCTCTATCAGCTTTTATCTCGGAACATTTCTTTTAACATGTTATCCAATGATGTTTAAAACTTGAAGTTGGATTAAAAGCATATCTATATCCTGCTATAACGTCACTGATTGCTTGTGTTTAGGATTTAACAAATTGATATATGGATAATTTTATTGATAAAAGAATGCATTCTGCTGTCACGGGGACAGTTATTCATGATTGCAATATTGCTTCCGAGGGATAATAATAAATTTACATGCATGTAGTGCTGACAAACGAGAAAGTAGATAAAGCTTCTTGAGCCACTTGGAGAAACACTGATGGCTGTGAAAAGATATGTTAGACCTGTGATCTACTGCACTTTACATTGACATTTGTGCATTAATAGGTAATTGGAGCATCGCCTATTATATTTGCAATCGCGTAAATTTATAGCACAATTAACAATTAACATTATCATATATACAATTACAAACAACTGACCCTGAGTATGTCCATTTGCTATATGCGAAAGCATAATGAAAAAGTAAAAACAATACAATATAGTACCACGATCTACGTCTGTGAAAAAACTGTAATAAAAGTAATAAAGAAATAGATGTAGGGAATACACAAGAACTCGGTAGTTGAATTCCATCACATTTAGACGATATGTAAAGTGTACAGCGGATTACCTTCTGAACAATCAACACAATGAATGGACTTGTAATCAAGGGATATATTATGTACAGAACAATAATTATATTCCAGGTAAGAGCCGATAATTTGACTGACTAATTATTCCGCCGACTTTCATCCTTTATATCATTTATATTGCAAATTTAGACATAATGCAAAAGAGTATTTCTGTGTTTGAGACCATCAGTTCCGATACGTCTTTCCTATATATGACAGAGTCTCCAGAAAAGACAAGTCGGAATTGAAGCTTCCAAACGCAGATAATTCTATGGTATACAAATTAGATTCAAATTTCTCTTTGGAGTAGTCCACTACTATATAACTATTACTCTCGATTTTACCATTGTTTTTCGGATGTAATTTTGATTAACGGAATTGTTTTGCTTTGGTCTTCACCCATTTTTGTTGAAGACCACTAAGCATTCTTACTGTACCTCGACCCTGAACAATGCTAGATTTTGGACCAATAATACTATACAGTTATGTAACATCAGGCTCGTAGCCAGCTAAATACTTCTAGGGGAGGGGGTAGCAGTTTAGGTTTCCCCCACCCTCCCGGAAAACTTGGTGAATTGTTATGTATTACAATGGTGCCATTACTATCTTAAATTGATGGAGAGCACGCCCATTTGGACCATTGAAATACGATTTTATAGAACATTTAAGAGGGATTGAATTCGCAAGCTTGAAAACGCAAGCGAATTTAAGGTTCAACATTATTTGTATTTGGTCTGAAGGTTCTCGTCTATAAAATTTTGAGAATTAAACGCCCAGACAACGCGATTTCCAGCGAATTTAAGGTTTAGGATTATTTGTATTGGGTTTGTTGTATGTCTCTTACAAACTCGTGAGAATTATACGCCCTGAAACGCGATTTCCTAACGAAATAATGCTTAAAGGGCCATTCTGCTTTTTAAAAAACTGTTCATTAAAAAAACAATCGCAAATATTACCTGGAAGTAATTCTAAAGTATGTTTATTGTATCTCTATATCTTCTTGATCAAACTGGATTTTTTTTTAAGAGTGAGTTGAAATCGGGGAGTACTGTTAGCATGTTTTTATCTTTTAAAAATTAACGGATGGATTTTTTTAGTTTAAACTTATAGTTTTCACAAATTTGAGCAAAAAAAAAATTGACCTAGAAAAAATTCGGACTGTCTTTTAAAGATTATTTGTGTATAGGATCTGAGGTGCGTCATTTCCTGACGAATTTAAGGCCTCGGAATCATTTGTCTTATAATCGGCCCACAAATTCACCTGGGACCCATTCGACCTTTAATGTGTGCTAGCGACCCAATTTTTTGCCGTGATCCATGATTTGAAGACCGGGACTCTAGAAGCTTCCAGATGTTTATCGATCTACCCTGTCAAAAGCCTTCTCATAATCAACGAAGTTGATGCTCAACTATGAGTTTCACCCTAAAGCCTCGATTCTCAACCAGGGGTATTGGGGGTACCAACGAACACAACAAGGTTTTACTGACAAGCCTCTCAGTCAATTTAAAAAAAATATATCCTTTTACTTTCATGTTGGCTCTAATTGTTACTAAAGGTGGGTGAAGGGTTACCAGGAGATTGCTTGAACAAAAATTTATTGATTCTGTAACCATGGATTGGCCTTTATTATAGTGGCGGGTGTCGCGCGCGAAGCAGACTATGCTTACTCTTTTCGAAACACCTGATGGTGTTTCTCGTATTGGAAGTCAACTACAATACAATTATTGCACCCGATTTTGTCATGCTCTGGACGAGATTTTTGATTAATGGAATTGTTTTGCTTGTTCGTGTTTTTATTATTGTAACATAGACTAGTATCCACGTTTTTACAAAGATACGAGACGAATGAAACAACCATATTAATGTGTGTTGATATAGGCTAGTACAAGAACGAACCCGATACAACCTGCCCCGTTCCTCACGTAAATTTAAGATTTATATTGTCGTAAATAATGAATTCCACACTTACGTCAACTTTCAATAATCAGATTATTTGAGAAAAATGAAATGAATGAAGTTTTACGTCCTACTTTTCTGCACCTATATGGGCTAATTGAGGACGGGCAAACGCCATGCAGTGTGCAATTGAGATTATTTGAGGAACGAGGCCATGTTGTTTTGATGAAAAGGCTCTATCAACAAAGAGTTAAAAATAATATCATTGTAATAACTATGATTGATTGAACAATAACCTTACCTAAACATAACTATACCTTCAATATATAATATGACATTAAAAATTACTTCATTGAAAATCAAAACGTATTAATACCCCGGGGAATTACTGACACTTTATGAAATGTGAGAGTTATCTATTATATATGACATATCAAAGCCTCGACACAATAAATATAGTTATATAAATTATAGTTATTGTTTATTTTTCCTAATAAAACTACACGTAATATCATATCATTCATAATATCATGTCACAGTATCATGTCCTAATATCAATCATAATCTGATTACATTGTACCACAATCAGTCAAAAACGGAAATGAGAGTTTATGTCCCACTTTCTGCACTAGTTTATGTCTACAAAAAGAACAAAGCTATGCCTTAACGGTAGCATTGCCCTACTTTCGTTTTGCAACTGTTTTTTTAATATTATTATCACGTAATCATAAAATAAAAATGTAATGTGGTGTGAAAAAAATGATATATAAATACTAAATGAAGAACATTTATCATTATTGATTAAAGTAGCTTGCCAGGCAAGGTAATATACACCGACTCGCAACTTTGATTTTGAACAAAAATATTTTACAGTTACATGGCTGATAACATAGCAGGCTGTTATCACTTCCGGTTTAGTTTAACCAGCAATAACCATGTTCTAACGTCAAAGATTCTATGAGGTAAAAGGAGTGAATTAATTCCTTCATTGCAAAATGCACGGAGTTTGTCCGTTCTCATTAGCCCATGCAGGTGCAGAAAAACAGGACGTAAAGTTCCATTTCATTTCATTTCATCTTCTGATGTTCAAGTTCATGTTTTAAGTCAGGCCTTCTCAATTATGTTTTTGAAAAGGGACAAATGCGTGTAATAAAAAAAATATTAGGGCCAAATAGAGCTTAGCTAGCATAGCGAACAGAACGTTTTAGTGGAAGGGGTCACTTTGATGGGCCTCTCTTGAGGGCGTCGTGGGTCAGATTTGACTCGCAGGCCGCCATTTGAGAAGGCCTGTTTTAAGTGTTGATGTTTCTGGCTATTCGCCTCTGGTCAATGATCTACATTCTGTTCTCTATGTATATATTGTCGATTAGGCTGATAAACAAAGATGATTGATAACTCTATAGGGTTCGTCAACTAATTAAAACATCACAGGCCATTGTTTACATTGTTACGTTTATCCATCGATCATATACCAACTAGATCGGAAAAAATTAAAACCAAATATTTTTACGCAGAAAATAGTAGCGGAATATTATACTATAGAAAACAATCGTATGAAAGCATAATATTATTATTTAAAAAGAATGCAAACAAAAAAAAAGATATTAATATTTTAAAAACCTTTCATTATAAAATATTTACTCATTTATGATATACTTCCTCATATGAAAAGTTCATTAGCTGCTACTTATGTATTGCCAATATGTTTACATAGATTTCTAGAATAGTTTTACTGTTATAATAGTTCGTGCTAGCGTTACATTATAATACTACTAAACAAATCATACCGAATTTTTATTTATGTTAGAATAATAAAAACATTACTGACAAGACAAATAATTTATGAAAAAATGGTACTTGAAAAAAAATAAAAACATGATCAGGCCTGCATACTCTTTTCGAAACACCTAATGGTCGTTCTGGTATGGGAAATCCACTGCTATACAATTATTGCGCCCGATTTCGTCATGCCCTGAACTGAACGAGAATTTTGATAAACGAAATTGTTATGTTGTACGCATTTTTATTATTTAAATTCCTAAGTTCAGTAGAGTTAGGATAAACGAGATCAATATTGATGAAATGAAATGAAATGTATTAAGGAGCACCAGTAACCAATGGGCTATATAGCTCCAGAGATCAATATTGATGTCAAGAACCAAGACCAGAAACAATTTACTTTGAAATCAATAGGATTAGTAAGTTACATTTTTAATCACCGTATAAAAACAATCTGATTAAAGGGATATGTTCACTAACTGTTCGACCAAAAAAACTTTTAGTCCCATAATCTGCATTTTTTTGGCTATTCTATTCCATAATGATGTTCACAACTCAAAACCGACTTATTTCCCGAATTTTAATGATTTGCCCGATTTGGGGGATTTTTGGCCGAAAACAGAATATGCCCTCCCCTGCCCCCCCCCCCCCCCCCTGTCTCCTACGGCTATGTATGCATCTAGTGTTCTATGTCAATTAATATTCCACCAATCAAGGAATTGTTTATGTAGGTATCGGGTATCAGTTGGTGAAATTAATAATAGACTTATTTCATTTTCCTAATATTCAGTATTGTGATTAATAACGATCGGAATAATATCCATAAAAGACCAAAGGCTATAAACACTTATAGTTCAAAGACTTCTGGCACAAAACGTCAAAAAATGATGATTGTTACTTCCGGAATAGAATTAATTCATAGCAAGGAAATTACCACTTATCACACCATACAGCAACACCCTTGTTCCTCATTGGCACCATTGGTCTATTGCGAATTCTCAATTGCATCTGTATAAAGAAACTAAGAACTAGCGATCCGAACCGCAAAACGAAATTCGAAATCCAAAAAGACATTTTGACGAAACATAGGTAACAGCTTATGAACTTTTCACATGAGTAATTATATCAATCATACATGAGTAAGTATTTGTTTTTATTTTAATAGAAATATTTTATTTTTCAGTTGATTGTAAAGGAGGTTACGACGTGGCATGATTTGACGAATGTTGACTATCATTGTTGGCCGTATACAGCTTCGGCATCTAGTCCAATACCGTTCACTTCCTGTCCGGGTAAGTTTGCTTTCTAATCCAGGGGCCCAGTTTCACAAAATTTTAATTAAGATAAAATCAAGATTTTAAGAAATACATTTATATGATTGGACCATTAATCAACATTTAAAATCGATTTTTAGTAATTAACCAATCAGATTGTTGGAACTCTAAAATCATCTTAAGTTAAGATTTTGTGAAGCTGACCTCAGTTGCGTTCCGTTCCTATCCCGTTATAAGTCTGATTTCAAATCCAGTACCTTTCACTTCCAGTCAAGGAAAGTATCAGTTCTTGACATTTAAGAATCCTTACCCCACTGGAACATACAGTATGTATCATATATATTATATCCGTAAAAAAAGACAATGCCCGCATTTACCAGAAAAAGAAACGAGAGGTGTGTTTCTAAAACAAGAATCCAAATATACATTACTTAATAAATCATATGGGAAAACTCAGACTCTTTTGACCTCTTGCCAGTACAGCTGAAGCTTGCATTACACCAACACCACACATCTTATGTATTTGTAGGTATTGATATAAGATGGATTATAGAACCACCAGATGAGATCAAGGTGGAACAATATTTTAATACTAGCTATGAGTTGATTCTACAGCCCAAGTTTTATCCCTGGGCGATAAGTCAGGGTATATTTGATTCTGCTAATGGCACTGGTATCAGGTAAATAGTTTTAGTATTAAAGTGTTCACTAGGTCTGACCTTATGGTATTTTGCATGCCTGTATTCATTAAGTGTAATAATGTATTTCAATCAAAATTATATTTCCCTCTATTCGAGTTCAATGAAAGCAAGAAAGAAACATCTATATTTTAACTTAGGTTCCGTGAGGATCCTTGTTCCCAGCTGGTCCTTACCCATTTACAACTGGGTTGATGACTTATTCAAGGCCATGTTTGTACAGGACGACGCAGTTACCGAATGTGCTATAAAATAAAAAAATATATATCTTAAATCCGATAAGGGTATTATCAAGGAGCAATATGGGCAATTGTACAGTCCCCATTCTCCACGAAAACACATGAACATATACCACCCGATACGTTTCAAGTCAGACGCCAATAGCGTAATTTAAAATTAGATTGTTCATTGAGTGACTGTATCACAACTGAATAAACGAACGTGTTCAGAGGTTGGAGTGTTTATTATATCTATTTGAATAGACGATAGCTATTTAAGTGTTTTCTATTATTTTATAATAGTGTTATATGAGTTTTAATGGTTTTCATTAGCGTGAATAATTGGTAGAACAAAGTCATATATAAATTTTAGATCCAAACAATGCTATGACTGAACAATATTAAAAGTCTATAGAGCGATGTAGGTCTACTATTAAAGTGATATGTTCACTAACTGTTCGACTAATACATTTTTTGTCTCAGAACCTGAAATTGTTTAGCTAATCTAATACGCTATAATGTTCTAAACTCTCCCTCAAAATTTAAGATTTAAAATCCCCGTGTATCCATAAATATGAGCGTTTGAAAGTCAAAAATACGACTCGTCGTTTAGTAAGACTATGGCTTACATAGAAAACACAAATACAGAAAATGAAAGATAACTGTTAAGCTGAAGGGATATAATTGAAGGATTTGTGCGATTTTTGTGCAGTTCTAGTACTTCTGGAGGCTATTTACATATATTAAAGGCTCAAATCGATCCTCGAAAATGTTGAACACTCCCTTTAATACTAATGACTATGACTTTCCAATCAGTTCCATTCAGACTTTCTTTTTATCAGAACAAAGTAACAGTGTATTGTGGATCACAGGTCAAAGCGACGCCTACGATCAGGATAACAATAAACTAATTTACCCTTTTACATTATTTGATGTACACTTTACCAATAAAAATTGCTAAATGAGTTGGCAGGCCCGTAGGAACAGGGAGGGGAGGGGGAGCATCCGCCCCCCCCCCCCCAATAATTTCGACATTAATGATTGAAGCAATAAAAAAAAAATTTCAAGATAAAACAATAAGTTACTGGTATGTCGTTAGGGCCAGTTAAATAAAATTGCTTTATATATGTAGGAGCAACATTGAATTCAGTACCAACATCACTCAGAATGAGTTTTTGCAAAATTTGCCCCCCTAATATGAAATTGCTTCCTACGGGCCTGGTGGGTAGACATTTGCAACCTCAGTAATTTGCATTTGTTTTCAAGAGTTTCTTAATATCTCTAGTATTAATAATAAAAATCTGTACAAGCAAAACAATTCCGTTAATCAAATCGGTTGCAATAATTATATAGTAGTGGACTTCCCATACCATGTTAAAATTGGTACAAATAGCTCATACTGAGTTCTATGGAATGCACATATTCAGTACAACAAACCTAAATCACATGAAAGTCTAATCAATGATAAGAGTGGAATAAAAATAAGAAAAAGACAAAGAGAGACATACTGTAGACATAGAATTTTGATAACAATGTGCTAAATAACACACATAATGTTTTGTTTCATGATAAGAATATCACTTAGTTGTTATTCCTCTCCAACTATCGAGTTTTCTTTGAACCCAATGTGATACAACGTAGCAAAAGAAATCTCCAGCAGATCATTAAGTTTTGTTAAAGCGATATAACCTCTTAGATTGAGTTCTCAAACTGGGTCAATCAGAGTATAATATTCATCATCGATGTCCAAAGTATACAATCAGAATGCAAAAAAAAATTATAAATTTCCATATAATAACAGGTTATTATTGATAAAAGCCTTAAATTTGAATCTGTTGCATACTTATGCAACCAGGCAAGTCTCTTGATGAATAGAAACTCAAATTTGAAAATTTAGATTTTTTGTTCATTTTAAGAGGTTCTATTCATTTAAGCACCATAGAAACAGTATCATTTGTTGCTTATTATCTGGGTTAACAATACAGGAGTATCATAAGAACAATAGATTTAAATTAATACATTATAATAAATGAATATTATGGTTTACAAAATCCCTTTTCAATCTGCTCTCCCCGTCAGTGATGCATGTCAGAGGGGCTGACATTGAAAAGCGTCTAGTCGTTCGGATGGGACAATAAACCGATGCCACTTAAGCTACAGTCTGTACACGTTACTGATCCCTCGACTGTTGGAAATTGAAAAAAAGAAGTGGGTTAATGCTGCTGTCCTGAAAAATTTCCCTCTTTGCACACTGCATGGCGTTTGCCCGTCGTCATAAGCACATACAAGTACAGAAAAGCAGGATGTAAAACTACATTTCATTTCATAACCTTGCTAGCTCCTATCGATGTCATCGTGGTCAATCTATATTGCCTTATTGATTAGGTTCACTTAAACAATAGAGATAATATACACATAATGAGTGCGAACCGTTGTAAAATTACCCTTAACGCCCACATATTGATATATAGATTCATAACTCCTCTACAAATTTTTTTTTTGTTTAATAGCCCGTTAATGACATTTTTTTGGATTCTTTTGTTTTTTACTTTAATGAACTTATTTACAAAATATTGAACCCAATTTTAATTCGTTGTCCGAAATACAGTGAAACTTGTATATGAGGGTTTGCGTGTGACAGGTTTCTATGTAGCAGACACGACTGCAGTTTTAAATTGATTTAGAAGTACTCTAGACAGTAATAATCTTTCTGGTTTTTATCTCAATGTAATATTTTTATTTCCCCAAGGTAAAGCTAGGCATGGTACTCTCTTTAAAGGACTCCATTTCTATATAACTATTGCTCTCCTTTTTTTGGACGAGATACTTAATTTACGGAATTGTCTTGATTGTATGGATTTATATTCCAGCGATGCTTCCCAAGCTCAACAATGGTGTGAGACGGTGGTATGTCCATCAATTCAGAAATCTGTTCCAGACAACTGTTGTATTCACCATGTTAACGTACATTCCTGTCCACTATCAGAGAAAGAATCTGTTAAAGATGGTCTCTGTGGTCCATGGATTCCACCCTCGGGTTCTATTTTTACTCATTCCCAGGTAACGAAATCATTTTTAAGTATTTAACGTACCTACTGATTACGTTTTGTTATAATGAAAATAAAAAATCTTCCAAAGGTATCAAGATCTCACCGAAACATAAAACCCGAAACCCCAAAAACAAGTGAGGATATACATTGTACCAATTGATTTTTTACTATCTTTGGTCCCAAAGGTGACTTAGATATTTAACCAACGTTTGAGTCTGCCACTAACACAATTATGGAATGCTCATGATTAACGCAATCACATAGTCCAAAGTTAGACTTTTTGAAAAAAAAAATACCTCAGATCCTTAATGGTAAAAGTAGTGATCTAAAGAAAAAAAACAACAAAAACCAACAAAACAGTTTGGTATTCAGAATATTTAATCTGAAAGAATTCAAACCAGACAAAACTGCCTGAAATACTCTGAGATGAAGACGATAAGTCGTAAATCATATATTAATTTCTTACTGATGATCTTAACAAGATAGATATCATCTTGATAGCCTTTCTAGTCACTCGTAACTTTACTATTTCAGAACCTTTTTCTCGTTTTTAGTTAGGTTAAAGAGAGTCAATGTGGCTAGTGTCTTGATCAGATATCATTTAAGTCTGGGCATATGAATATTGAATGTATTATGAAACTCATTACCGGTATATCATATTAAGATGCTTAATTAATGAGTAATTTCATAAACTTTTTAGAGTAATGGCATCTGTCAAAAACGCCCAATTTGTAGCTTAGATTCCAAACTACAACCACAGAGTTCTCGTTGCTTGTTTTTGTACAAAATGCATAATAAAACCCCAGCACGAACGAATTCAACCTTAAAACAAATCTCGAAATCCATGTTAACACATTGGCAATACGTTGTTAGCAGCTAATGAACTTTTCATTTGAAGAATATCAATTAATGAGTAAATATTTCATAATGAAAAGTTGTATCAGGTATGCATTACATACGTTCCTTTACGTAATTGTATCTCAATATTGTAATTGTAGGTAATGGTTGGACCTCCATCTACAGGAAACTGGACGAGTCTTGTAGCTGGTTTATACACAGAAGGGCATACCTCCATCATTGCACATTTCAAAGTAGCAAAGATGCACATTGCTGTAGAGAAAACAATTCTCGTTTTACCAAAAACTGGTTAGTTTCAAATAATTTCATTACATTCATATGAACAGACAAACCTGTCCATTACTAGTAGGACATTTTATGGTCGTTACGGAGGACCCCATGTCAAGACTGCTTCTTGCATTTTTGCGGATTTGTTTAGTCAGGCATGAATTGATCTGGATGTACCTCGTGACTTGTACCTTTATAGTAATGGCGAGTGTCGCGCTCGAAGCGATGCTTACTCTTTTCGAAACACTTGATGGTACTTCTCGTATTGGAAGTCCACTACAATACAATTATTGGGTCCAATTTTACCATGTTTTGGATGCAATTTTGATTTACGAAATTGTTTGGCTTGTACGGATTTTTATTGTGTAATCCTCTAGTACCAAAATGATAATTCTCCAATTTTAACTACAATAGCATTTTAAACAATATTCCGATTTATTACCATTCAAAATATAACCTAATACAAATAATATCACTAACTATTAATTGAGTTAACATTATTTGTCCAGTATAGTACTTAAGTGCAATAGTAATGGTATAGCTTAAAGGGTTTGTAAAGAGATTTTCTCAACTTTATATTTGTATCGGGGACAGTGATAGCATCCAATGGCAATTTACAATCCCTTTAAGTCTTTCTAAATATTTATGCGCACGGGACATCTAGACACCCCTGCTTCCAATGACCGTTGAACAGCCTTTATCGCTCTTATATTTTAATAAATATATACAGAAATTGAGAATGAATTTTTTTTTTAGATTTGTGAAAGCATTCAAATCGTTACAAGTTTTTTATTTAGTTCAAGACAAGTTTTATTATTTAAACTTACTGGCTGAAATACTGAAAGCTGTTTTACTTATGTCAGTTAACTCTATATACGCGGTTGTAGGTTTCACGGTCAATTACCAAACTATTACTGAATACCCTCTGGGGAAAATCCTATAACACGTTCTTTATATTAGATGATTATTGGTGAATTAGATCCATATCAAATCGAATTACTATAGTTTTATACACTATATATTATTTACTATATAACAGTTTTCAACGCCTCAACGTGAGAGTTTTGTTGCATTGTTTATTAATGATTAAATTTTTAATACACCTACAAGCATTTGAAAAGTAAATAGAATTTTTATTTTTCAACAATAGCAGTATCTTTAAGATAAAAAAATTAAATTTATACTCAGTTGATCTATCGGGCTGATTTTTTTATTAGATAAAATGAAATATCCCAAATTGGTTAACCCGAGTGCAGATCTATTGATATCTGTTAGGTTTGTCGGTCGTGCATTATTTCCGTTGCAGTATTGTAATAACTAAATTTGGAACTCAATCCAATTCAATCCATCCAAAAAAATACATTTTTTTCTAAGTATACAGTTGAGGGTCTTAGGTCATTTAACAAACTATTACTGAATGTTCTCTGGGGAAAATTCGGTTAACACGTTTATTAAATCGTCAATTATTAACATAGCTGGATCAATAAAAAGTACTAGATTTTTTTTACAGTTTACTATATAAAAAGTTGGTGGTATTATCTCGTTAATTGTTTTTCTTTCGCTGAATTATGCTTTTAATAATAAGTAATCAGGTGGACAGGTTCACTGATAGCAAATTGAACCACTGAAAATATTTTCATCTTCGTTGAAAGGTGCGTCGGCTTGAAAAACTGAGCTCTGAAGTAGCATCACTGGTCTCAATAGGGACAAATGACAATTTTTAACGTTGTTCTAGACTTGGTAATGATAATAAGTCGCAGATAGAATCATGTGTGGCATATACGCGAAAGGAAAATATATGTAGTCAAAAAATATCAATAAATATAAAACTGTATCAATTGATATCTAAGTAATTACTACGATTATGTATTTTGGTTATGTACGGTATTGTTTTTATTTTGGTGACAACATGCAAATGTTCTAAGGGGTTACTTGATTCTGTGAATGCATTGGTAAATGTTAGAACGCTTAAAGTAGCGTGTAGATCATTATCTTATTGTTTGCAGACAGTTTTACCATTAGGTACAAGGATAAAGCGACATGCTTTAACATTTGATTTTGTTTCGAAACTTATCATAGTTAGTCAATAAACAGTAAAGTTAATTGAATAGTCGTAAAATAAAAAAAGGAAATTCTATCAAATAAGTTTTTGTCAATCCAATATTAAACTGTCTCTGGGGGAAATTTGATTCAATACATTTTATGGTTAAATAAACTAATTGGAATTAAAAAGATAAATCTATGTATTATTAAACATTATTTTATATAACCCATTAACCTTACTTCTTGATGAATTGATTTTGGTTGATTGCGAGCAACATTGACGGTGCTACAACAAAGATAGTTTTAACCTGTATGGAGTCAACAGATGTCCAATTTGAAACAATGAAGACAACATTTTTATTTTTTAATAATTCGGGTCTCCACCTGTCAGTAATGCACATCAGAGGGGCACCGAAAAAGAAATCAAATAATAAAACCAAGCACGAACGATTCCAACCTTAAAACAAATCAGGAAATCCATGTGAACACACTTGCAATATATTGGTAGCAGCTAATGAACTTTTCATTTGAAAAAGTATATCAATAAATGAGTAAATATTTCATAACGAAAAGTGGTATCAGGTATCTAGAAGAGTTAGCATATCCTGCTTGGCGCCACAACCGCTGCCCAATGATATTACATCTTTGGGTTATGGATTTCTGATTTCTGTCAAAAAAACAATTTTAAAGTTTAACTTTCGAGTTATACTATCTTTTAGAATAATCAAAATATCTAAATTCTCAAACTAAGCCAAAGTATACATTCGTTTCGTTTTACTTTCGTTTTCACAGTTATCTCTATATATATTCAATTGATGTATTACAGTTTGTGGTGATGATCGCTGTGAAACTGAAGAAGGAGAAGACTGTACAACTTGTCCTAAAGATTGTGGTTCATGTCCCTTGGAAGACTGGGAGATAGCTCTTATAGTTGTAGCTATGGTTATACTGGTTGTTATATTTATTATTATCATAGCAGTAAGTCATTTACCTATACACAAAATAAAAACCAAGTTACCTTGTCGTTTCTCCATCTAACTCAGTGGTTGCCATTTTTTACAAGCCCCAATTTTATTTTAAAATATTTTGCTGTGTAAGGTCTGTAGTTGCTTGTGGTCAAATGCATTGGGCCTCCTAGTGACGAGGAGGTACAAAACAACCCCTTTGGCGATATTTCGAAATAAACTGGGGCCACGGCTCTGTGCGTTTCGTGAACTTTGGGCACCGGTTGGGAACTACTGATCTTATTGCTGGACTTGGCCTGGCCAATGTCAAGGTTTCGTCTCAGAGTCGCCATGAGGGTCAAGTTTGTATAGTGTAAAATACAATGTGTTCTGTATACTGCGTATGATCTCAATCAAACTCAGCACCATGAAATTATATATTTCCAGTACTTCAGATATCAGAAAAGAAAATTCTTATGGGATGAAAGCTGGATCATCCTTAATGAAGAAATACACGAAGGTTAGTTTAATAACTTCACTGAACGCCGATAATAATGGTAAAGACCGACAGAATATAATGACATTGAGAGCGGGGCTATTAATGGGTGGGGTCCAGAGGCCCGCCTGAGCATGTTGGGAGTCCAGGAAGCTCTAGGGTTTTAGCTATATGACACACTGCATGAAAGTTATTTGCAGCTATATATTTTGTTTTTGTTTATGTTTATGCCTGTGGCCGGTCGGCTGAACCTTACCGACGGCACTTTTTCAACCGACAGATATCAATAATAGCTACCTCTACACACGTCACTGAGCACGATCAGTTATGATACTTCTTTTTCTATATTTTGACCTTTCTGTTACAGATAGTGGATTACGAGGGATGTTTGGAAGTATGTTGACGGTCAACACGTCAGATAGTAGAAGCAGTGTAAACACATCCTCTATGTCAGATTCCGCCAAACGACGACAAATATTTGCTAATACAGCAATTTAGTAAGCCACGTTTTTATATGATATCTGAATTATAAAATGACGGTCGTGATCTCTTCAAAGTCTAAAACTAATATATCTATACCGTGTTTCGCTTCAGCAGATAGCCCGTAACTGAGGATATAAATATGCATGATTTCAAACCGAACAGTGGGAACAGTCAATATTCGTCTTCTTACAATGTTATTTGTCAGTAGGACAATACGCAACAAATTATATATCATAGAAGTAATACTTATAAGTATAATTAGTGTCAAATCTGAAATTGGTAAAGTTACCATGAATGCGTAGCGAATTTGAGGGCTTAAAGACATTTATTGTTACATCATTGCCTCAAACAAAACCTAGTGGAAATATAAATTTATCTCGGAGTACGTTCTCAATATTGTGATATATTTTAGTAATGGTAGAACTGTAGCCATTAAGAAAATTCAGAAGACCGATTTTAAACTTTCCATGGAAATCAGATCAGAAGTAAAAGCTGTAAGGTAACAATGTTTTTTCCTTTTCGATATAGTCAAACTTGGTCTAGCGGTCTCTTGTATCCAGCACCAACCTTTATTGAACGGCCACCAAAAATATATCTCATGTAATTTTCAACCAAACTATTCCTCTATATATGTGTGCATTCGTGTTGTATTAGTACACTAGAACCTATGCTTCAAGGGGGAAGAGTGTATCCTTTTCGGCAAGTCCTATATAATTATGGTCTCAATATACCCTATTGGATATTGATTATAGTGGTAGAAGTAGAATTGCAGTGCGTCACTTCAGTACGTGAGATGTAGAAGCACATCGTTAGTGCCACGTGTCATTGTCTGCTGCTCCTGTCACTGCAATTGTATAATGTCGTCGTTTTCAACCATAGTTAGCTCCCTTGAAAAATGAAATTGTTTCAGTTAATTTTTTGGGTCAGAGATAAGATGTAAATGAATATGATTATGATGGTGCAGCAGGGGCAGGACAAACGAACTAATCTAATTTAGTCAATAAAATTTAAATTTGTTACACTCTTGCACCTGAAATGCCAGTCAGCTTAAATTCTTATATACGAGAATCGATTGCGTAATTAGAATAATTTCCTCCATATTTAAGTAGCATTGTTACATTATCTAAGATGCACAATCATTAATGGTTAATATGGCAAGAACAGAACCATACCCTATACTTTATCCAAAACATAATTATACCATGATATACAGGATGTTCTTTGCTTAAAGCTAAATTACGTTACAATAACCACAAAATTCGCTTGATAGAGAATTGCTGAGATGACTTGACAATACCGACAATAAATGTTTGGTTAATGTAGGATCTAAAACTCGTGCTTATGTCATCATGAAATTTATTAAAATATAGTTGCCGAATTTAATATAACCCAAGCCCTGACAATCCGGCAACGAATTTCATACATTGCATACGACATAAGCACAAGTGTAAGATTCATCTTATCAATCAATTATCAATAAACGTAATATTGCTTAGATGATGTCACAATATCGATAATATTTGATAATATTGCTAAGCCAACGGTACAATATCGGCAAAACTACTTCAGTATAAAAATCATTTTTTGTACTGAAAACCCTTGACTGGGTTTTAAGTAGCCTTTTTTTAATAATTTCATCGGATTTCTATTTTCAACTTTTTTTGTAATTCTATGGACTGAAAAAGATAATGATGAGACGAATTAAAATTTGACCAATGTGTACTAATAAATCTGATTGGCAAGTTAATGACATGAGAACTGAGTGTAATTGTTTTAAATGGAATCAAAATACGTTTTCTAGTCCTTCTATGCGTGTCGGGTAATGCATCGATTTGCACCTTCCCTTTTTACAGTCATACGTCTGTGGCTCCTGTTGTTCAACGTTATGACAACACTATCACAAATGTTCATAGCTTGCTTAAATGATGCAGATTTTAACTTAGTTCCATCAAATGCAGGTTAGAAACCACAACATAATCCCTTTAACATGTCATTGATCTTGAATTATATAATAATGAGGTACTATTAACATGGATCAATGAAGTTCAATGAACAGACAATGTATTTATAATAAAATAGAAGAAGGGAAACAAAACGCCCGATCCTTGAGCTAAGAGGGTTACATCGACTTTATAATGTTCAAAATTATTAAATCAATTGTCAACGAATTATTGCTGAAAATAGTCTGAAACTGAAAGACTTTTTGAAGAATCAAATTCGATCAGAAAATAAGAAGTACCTATTGCCAACTCAAATACCGGAATATCTTTCAGAATGCACCTAATTATGCCATTTTCCATTGTTTTCTCTAGGGCGAGGACCTTCTGTTTGAGTTTGTGATTGCGGCGCTTCGCGACGTACTTCGACTCTACAAACCATCCGGGTTCGTCCCCACCCCCCACCCCCCACCCTAAAAAAAATATTTTTTTAGGACAAATCAACGCCCTTTCTGATAGTTATTGACAGCGGTTGGCATTGTTATTTCCACAAAGTGAGATGACTAAAACCGTACCTCTCGTTCATTAAAGGTCAAGAACATAAATTTATTTCTTTGTCATCCTACTTCAATCCAGTAATTCTAAGACATGTTTCAGAACGGCCATCAAATACCTGGTTCCCCTGCTACGGACTGAGGTTTTAGTCATTAAATTTACTTTCTATATTTAAAAATGTATATATTTTGAAATTTTAATATTTTAGAGAAATGGATCACCCGAATATATGTAAATTTGTTGGTGGATGTATAGATATTCCTGATGTTGCTATAGTAACAGAATATTGTCCTAAAGGAAGTTTAAACGATGTGTTGCTGAATGATGAAATACCTCTCAACTGGGCCTTCAGGTATTTCAAATCTTTTAACTGCTGATTCCATAGCCAAAATCTCAATTCTTTACACCCGTGTCAATGCTGAAGTTTATTTCATAGCCAAAATCTCCTTTGCAAACACGGCACGGTACCAAGCTTGTTGTTTTGATAGTTATTGACGTTCATGTCAGAGATAAAGGAATACCCTTCAAGAGAGCTCATTCCACCAAGATGTTATTTTATAATATTTGATAGTTTCAGCCCACCATTCAATCTAGACCGGAACATCCTGTCCCTCAATTAGTGAATTTGAGAGACAGGAGACTAAGCTTGATTATATTGAGGGACAGGATGTTCCGGTCTACATTCAATGTACCTAATTGTGCAAATTTATATTTGTGCTGTTATATTCTGGTTGTATTCTGATTTAGATTTTCGCTGGCGAGTGATATAAGTCGGGGGATGTGTTATCTTCACAGTCGGGACATGGTTCACGGACGACTTACGTCCAGTAATTGTGTCGTAGATGATAGGTGGACAGTTAAAGTTACTGGTATGGATTTTTATATATCAATTTTATTGTATGTCGACAAGGACGTAGCATGAATGTGCACTATTAAAGTATTCTTAATTATGAGTACATAACATGCGAAATATTGAGGCACCTCTCCCACAATTTCGTCATTACATTTATCGGTGATTGTAATTTGCTTTGAGAAACTAGAAGGCCAATGAACGAACATTCTCAGGAGCAATAAACAGCACAATGCAACTTAACGGGTAAGATTTGGTCTAGTTATGAGGATGTGAATAGCTATTTGTCATTTACAAGACAGGTCATGCATTCATAATCTTTATTGGCGACCTATGACTGGTTTGTCAACTTCACAGATAGCACTGCTGTAATAGTTTTATTCCATTTTATCACAGATTTCGGGTTACCAACTTATCGAGAAATTGATATTACATGTGATGAGGACGAACAGGAAAAGACGTATAAAGAAATAGCTAGAAATGTGTATATAGCACCAGAAATAAGGAAGGGTGTGACCATGTCGAGTTGTCCAGGAGATGTTTACTCTTTCTCTATTTTATTGGTGGAAATAGCAACTAGAAATGATCCGTACGGGGTAAGAAGATATAACCGGCAAACTTGACCAATATTTTTCATCGAAATGTGATTCGTGCAATCATTTATATACCAAATGGGTAACAATATAGGTTATGATTCTTAAGACGCTGGAATGGTTGTTCGCTGGACAGAGGGTTAGTCTCGATGGATGGTATATACTCTGTTTTGGTGCAATTTTTGTGTCATCAAACTTCAGCATATATTATCATACATTTGAGACACATCTAGAAAAATGGAAACGTTCGTGAGTATAAGTTGCATGAACTATTTCTTGTATTTGCAGGATGAAGACCGAAGTAGTCTTCCAGTTGATTGGAAACCACCTCTACCAGAAGAAGATGATGCTGTGGATGTAGAGAGCCGTTGTCCCTGTCCGTTTGAATATTGCGCAGTAATATAACATTTCTACTTTCTGGAATGCGACTGTGTTGTAATATTAGCAATTAAGACTGGACCAGATTCCTATCTTATAACTAAGTCTCATATTCCACTTGAGATTTTCCTACTAATTCTTGTATAGACTCAAGTCGACTTTTGAGTCATGGGTTTTCAGCACGAAATCGATCTTAAGCACAGGGCTAGGAACAGGGTCTGAATAGCGTTATATATAGTCAATAATTACCACAGAAACAATCCACTCACTTTAGAGTTTTCAAACCAGCAGTTTCTTGACTTATGCTTTTCGTGACCTATATTGTCATTACACTTAAGCACCATCTATTTCTCTAATCCATTTGTATAGATACCTTCTCGAAAAACTTTGACTTCAAAATACCTACATATACTAATTAAACCCAAATCATAATTCGAAAAATCAAAGAGCTAAATAATCGATTCCTGTTAATCATTCAGAATGTAGCTGTATTTAAAATATTTTTATCTGTTTCAGCTAATAAAAGATTGTTGGAATAATGAACCTGACGAAAGACCAAGTTTTGAAACAATAAAGAAAACTCTTTATAGAATAAATCCTAATAAACTCAGTGCAGTTGATCTTATTATGCATATGGTAAGTCATAACCACCTCAACCATCTATTAGACTTCCTAATCATTCTTGTAGTAGTGGTACCATGCACATGCAAGATCATTGTGATAGCGCAATTTCCTTTGGGAATGCCTTTTTAAATAGCAGCATCCAAGCACCGTATCATATTTCAAGGCAAATTCGAGAGTGAATTTGTATAGTTGTGGACTTATCCAAAGAGAAGTACCATCAGGTGTCCATTATTATGGATGGACATCTCTAGCATTTCTAGAAAACAGAAAGAACAATTTTAAGAGATAAATGAAAACTGTCGACTTGTTTGGGTATGTTTCACAGTAAGGCTCAGATATTAACCAACACTCGTGCCTTACATGTGTCACAATCAAGGAAATTACTGTTTGCCAAATTTTGCAAAGCATTACTCTAAAAGAAAACAAGTAGTAGCTGTATTCAAGAGCTGGAAACACATTCAAATATCTGAATTTCTTTTATTTGTTTCAGATGGAAAAATACTCGAAGCATTTAGAATCCATTGTTGTTGACAGAACACGCGATCTGGTGGCCGAGAAACAAAAGACAGACAAACTTCTCTACAGTAAGTAATTCACTTAGTGCTATTATTTGTAAAATGGTCGTGTTTCTTTCTTCCTACACCGCAAGGAGAAAACCGCCATACGTCAAGGTATTTAAGTAAAAGTAATAGAAGCAGACGTGATCAAATTCAAAATGAAGTGAATGGTTTAAGCAAACCTTTACTACAGTAATATGATAAATATGATTAACGTACTGTTCCGAAAGTACGAGCAACTTGAATAACCTTTTTTCGATACCTACATCTACCTCTGAAGAAAAGCCATATCTATTAAGTAAAGTTGTCCACTTTAATTGCAAATTGATATTTTACATGCAGGTATGTTACCAAAGCCAGTAGCAGATCAGCTCCGACAAGGTACCGTGGTGAATGCAGAATCTTTTGATGAATGTACCATATACTTCAGTGATGTGGTAGGGTTTACCACTCTGTCGGGTAAAAGTACAGCAATGCAAGTTATTGCCCTGCTAAATAAGCTCTATACAACCTTCGATGAAATAATAGACCAGTTTGATGTATATAAAGTTGAGACTATCGGTGATGCTTGTAAGTATAACATCCAAAGATTATCTTGTACTTTATGGTGTGCACTAGGGAATTATACCCCTTAATAAAAATCCGTACAAGCAAAACAACTCCGTCAACGAAAATCACGTCCAAAAGTTATATAGTAGTGCACTACTCCAAAGAGAAGTACCTCTAGGTGTTTTGAAAAGAGCAAGCACATAGAATGCCACTATATCGGTCAACATTATGGGATACAATCAAATCAATTCATGCCCGACTAACCCAATCCACCATGATGTCTCTTGAAGCGTTTTCAAATTGCCCTCAAACTAAGAGATGATTTTTTTTTTCGCAGACACAGTAGCTGGTATCACATATGCAAGATATGATCTGCATAATTTTGTGCGAAAACATTTTTGAACAAGATTTCTATAAACAATGTCGTAAAATTCGTTTTGATTTTTCTGATATTGTGAATGTCCTTTGTGTCCTCTATTGCCTTTCTCTTTATAGACATGGTAGTGTCTGGCGTGCCGATAGAAACAAAATTCCACGCCCGGGAAATCAGCAATATGGCGTTAGAAATAGTGGCAGCTTGTAAAATATTCGATATACCACATCTTCCCGACGAGCCATTACAGCTTCGAGTTGGCTTACATTCAGGTAGAGCATCTGCTCTTTTGCTATAGCACCTTATCACCTTCAGTCCTTGTCATAGGTCTTGTGTATGACACAAACTTTGTTCAACATCCTCATTGTAAAGCTGCTGCTTGTCTTAATTTGCTTTTGCTTTGCCCGTTCAAGTTTGCTTTCATAAGAGAAATAGTTTAGCAATACATTAGAAGCAGCTAATTAACTATTCTTATGAGGAAGTACACGTGTATCCATCATAAATGAGAAAGTAATTCTAAATGTCAGGTGTCTGAAAGAGTACCTAAACCCTGCCTGGTGCCATTGATGCCATTGCTGTTCAATACTACACACAAGTTTAATTCGATACATATTGGCTCAGTGACTGTATGAACAATGTTCCAGGTCCTGTATGTACTGGTGTAGTTGGGTTAAAGATGCCACGATATTGTTTATTTGGAGATACTGTCAATACAGCTTCTAGGATGGAATCAAATGGTGAAGGTAAGAACACCATCAGCTTTTTCCGGGTTTATCGAAGTATTTATTTATTGTACTGGTTGACAATCGTAGAAGGTTGGAATGTATATAAATTGTCACTGTTAAGGCATTCACCGAAAGGATGATACATGTACGAACAGAAACCTGAAAAGGAAAACTTTAAGCTTCTGTACGGTGTGCGATTTATTTCATGACATTGTAACTGTTGTTACACTAAAATTTGTTTCCAAAATTAGATTATTTGATTATCTTATGTTGAATGATGATGTGCAATAGAATCCTACAAATATTAGATAGGCTACCTGACATTTGAAAAACTTTTAAGCTGGGAATATAATATTGTAGGCTATTTGGTCGTTCAAATCTTATACTTGTATTTATTGTTATAAATATCTTCAGCTTACCGAATTCATATTAGTTCGTCAACACATGATCATCTAAACAAGATAGGAGGATATATTTTCGAGAAAAGAGGATCCATACCTATAAAGGTAAGTCAAAAACGAAATTATCAAAATAACTGTAAGTGGGTTGGATAATGATGCCATTTGGCCGATTGGAAATTGAGGTCCTTTTTGTCTGAGAACAGTATTCAGTAAAATGGGAATAACCGTTGTCGTTGTTGCCTCATTAATTTGTTACGGCTATCCTCATCTATTACATCGGGGCCCATTCTAATATACCTTTGAAGCTATGGACGTAGTCAAATTTTGAGGACGATGCTAAAATTACATTTTTGTTGGGTTTTTTTTCAGGGCAAGGGTGAAATGGTTACATGGTGGCTTCTGTCCAAGATTCCAGAAATATCTAGTTCATCCGGAACTTCAATTTCCACGTTTGCTCCAGAAACCGAAACTAGACCTTCATCAGCATTATCAAGTCATTCCAAAACAAAAATAGTTTATGTTCAAGAATCCACAGGTAGGCCTCTCAGGTTTTAAACCGTTGTCGAATGTAGCAAAATAAGACGCATTAAAAATATCCATTGCAATTGACTAGAGCATAATTCGACTAAGGTACATTCATGAAATGAAAGCGACCTTTTATATATTGCCCTAACTCATTTGAATCTCAATTCCATTGTTACAGAGTCCTGTATTTTGTTCTTTTTCAGAAAATGAAAGGAAGGACAATTCATTAAGTTCCAGTGATTCCGGATTCCATTAAAGTAAATTTGCTACGTCGATATTATTTGAGAACTCGTGTCTCAATGTCAGCAATGAATATTTGTTGGCAGCGTAGTAGTAGTAGTTAAAGGCTACTTCCAGGGCTTGTCTGTGCAATAAACACTTTACGTGCAAACATACATTTACTGTGCAATAATCATTGTCTGTGATTAAAATCTTCCGGTGCAATTAACATTTTCTGCTCAAAAGGTAACCATATGTCAATAAACAAAGGTGTTCGGAACTATTTGTGAGGGAAAAAGAATCTGATTATGTTTTCATATTTCCCTTATATTACATGTATTTGCAATTTATGGCGTTTGTCGAATTAATTTGTAGAAAAATTATCTATTTCGTCCTAATATCGTATTATAATTTACAATGCCTTAGTTTATAACCTAAATAAAAAATGCATATACTACATTGTATTGATATAATATACTTGAACTTTTACTGATTTCGTAATGACCTACAATTGAATGAAAACTATTTTACTACCAGTCCCTTTCCTTGAACTTTACCTTTACTTCATAATGACCTATATTTTTTAGTACCAGTTATTTCCACAGGGGCTCGTAGTTATATTTTTTTTAAATATTGTTATACGGTTATAAGAGAAATGAGAAGGGAGGACACTAATTTTGGGGTCAAAATTGAAATAGAAATTCGGCGCCTTTCTTCGCCTCGAAAACGGCCAAGTCTTTGGTCTAACCGATATATTTAGGTAAATAAAGCAGATTTTGAATGATAGACTGGTTTACGACGGAGTAATTACCATTTTTGTGTTCCAAGCGGAGCAAACATGGTTCGGACAACTTCTTTGTAGACCATTTTCCGCTAGCTTCAAGACGAATTACCAGATGAGTTTTCATTGGTCCAAATTTGAGTTAATAATTGACGTCATTGTATGACGTTCAGAAAAATAAATTTCTATTTTTATTTGAACCAATGAAAACTCACCTAGTATTTCGTCTCGAAGCAACCGGAAAATGACCTACAAAGAAGTTGTCCGAACCATGTTCGTTCCGCTTGGAACACAAAAACGATAATCACTCCGTCGTAAACCAGTCTGTCATTCAAAATGTGCTTTTTTTACTTCAATATATCGGTTAGACCAAAGACTTGGCCGTTTTCGAGGCAAAGAAAGGCGCCGAATTTCTATTTCAATTTTGACCTCAAAATTAGTGTCCTCCCTTCTCATTTCTCTTATAATTAAACTGTATAAAAATATTTTAAAAAATATAATTGTTTGTCGTTTGAGGTACGAATTAGACAGAAATTAATTTCCCATGAAGGGAGATAACTATTGTTAATTGTGAGTGAAGTATGAGTAATAATGTAGTTACTAAGGTCAGTTAAGTGTTTGTTTGGTCATTCAGCGAAGTGACCAAGCGGCTGGTAGCACACGTTTATTTTTCTTGTTGACTGGCTATCTTGAATCATGGATGGGGCACCCGATTCAGATATCAAGAATACATTGATGCAGTTGGTAAATGAGATCAGAAGCCAGAAGGAGGACTTGTTATCCTTACGCAGTGAGGTGCGGGGGAATTCGGTGTCGGTAGTTTCAGAAGTGAAAAAATTGAAAACAGACACGGATATCACATGGAAATATGAAGGTAATAAGATTCAATACAATTTTAATTCTGAATTGGATGAAAATTTGAGGCAGATCAGTTGGGCTATAGAAAACAAGAAATTTGATTATGTAGAAGAATTGATGAAGGCTTCGAGGGAAAAATTACATACTCGTAATAAGCATATACGCATAGCAGATTCTTCGGAAGGTGGTTGGGACACTGTCAAGCAGTATGAGGCAAATCCTTTGGCTAGCGATTCAGAGGATGAATCACGGATTCTCAAGGCAGAGGGTAGGGCTTTGCGGAAAAGGAAAAACAAAAAGGCGAATACTGGTAAATCTAAGAAATCTAATGTGTCTAATTTTTCTTTACCTGGACCGAGTTCATCATTTAATCAAGGGCAGCAGTTTTCTCAAGGTCATTTTGGATTAGGAAAAATGAATTCTTTTTGCCTGCGGGCAAAGTGGACATTTCAGGAGAGAGTGCCCAAATATTTACCACGGTACAGCAAGTGGGAGAGCCAACCAGAAATAAAGGAGTGCCGTTAAATTTGGAGAAAAACGTTCAAGATGAGTATTTAAATAATTTTCAAGATATTTTTACAAATGACTATTATGAATATGAACAGGGTCAAAAGCAAATATTAGTTAAAGGTCGATTAAAACGAAATATTGAGTTTTGGCGGCAAATTGGTGCTAATAGTTTTATATTAGATATTATAGAATATGGTTATAAAATTTTGTTCTTTTCATCTCCCGTGAAGAGTATTTCAAAAAATAATTTATCTGCTTTAAAGGAAAGTGAGTTTGTTAATAATGCTATCAATGATTTATTAGTAAGAGGTTTGATTGAGAAGTGTGAGCAAGCACCATTTGTTGTGAATCCTCTGACAGTTTCTGTTCAGAGTAATGGCAAGAAAAGATTTTAGATTTACGAATTGTAAATAAGCATGTTTGGAAACAATCTGTTAAATATGAAGACATAAGATTAGTTTTAGATTATATTAAGAAAGGTTGTTTTATGTTTAAATTTGATATTCATTCAGCTTATCACTTTATAGATATATATCAACCACATACAGAGTATTTAGGTTTTGCATGGGAATTGAATAAGGGTGTGGTTTCGTATTTTAAATTTTTGGTGCTTCCGTTCGGATTAACTTCAGCACCTTATGCTTTTACAAAACTGACAAGACCTTTAGTTGCTAAATGGAGGTCTGAATCAAAGTTAAATCTGATATTTTTGGACGATGGCTTTGGGTGTGCACATGATTACACTGACACATTAAAAATGTCGAAAGACATTAAGGAAGATTTATTGTTGTCCGGATTCGTACCTAAGGTAGATAAATCTTGTTGGGACCCTCAACAGAGGTTAGTTTATTTGGGTGTTGTATTGGATTCGGGGGAGGGTAGTTTATCGATTCCGGATACAAGGATTCAGAAGGCTAAAAATCTGATTCTTGATATTCAAGAATGTTGTAAGCTTAGTCGAAGGGTTCATGTTAAGAAATTAGCAAGTTTTATTGGTCAGATAATTTCTATGAGCATAGTAATAGGAAATATGTCACAAATAATGACGCGATATTTGAGTATGGATGTTATATCTGCTCAAACTTGGAACAGTTTTATCAAATTATCAGATGATAGTTTAGGACAATTAAAGTTTTGGCAGAGTAATTTAAATGATATTAACAAACGTTTTTTATGTAATAAGGTGTATGTGTCTAAGATAGTTTATAGTGATGCCAGTAGTAGTGGATATGGGGGTTATGAAGTAGAAACGGCGAGTGGGGTGGCGCATGGTATTTGGGATTTGGAAGAAAGTGGTAAATCTTCTACGTGGAGAGAATTGAGTGCAGTGAAAAGAGTTTTATTTTCACTAAAGCAAGTTTTATTTAATCAGAGAGTCAAGTGGTTTTCAGATAATCAAGGAGTTTGTAGTATTGTTAAAAAGGGTTCTATGAAAGGGGAGTTGCAATCAATTGCTTTAAATATTTTCAATTTTTGTGTTCAACATGGCATTAGTTTGGAATTAGAATGGATTCCCAGAACTTTGAATGAGAAAGCTGATTATCTGTCTAGAATAGTTGATTTTGACGATTGGGGAATATCGTTTGATATTCTGAATATGATTCAGAATAGATGGGGGATGTTAGAGGTTGATTGGTTTGCCTCTCAATATAATTGTAAATTACCTATTTTTTATTCCAGGTTTTGGAATGAAGGCTCGACGGGGATTGATGCGTTCACTCAAGATTGGAGTAAACGTTTAGGTTTGTTTGTACCACCAATATGTTTGGTATCTAGAGTATTGTTGCAGATGAAGCAACAAAGTGCAAAAGGCATCTTAGTTATTCCTGCGTGGAAATCTGCCAAATTTTGGCCCTTTATTGTTAACAAAAATTCGGAATTTAATGTAAACATTTTTGATTGGTTGACGTTGCCAATTGGGAAAGAATATTATATTTCTTGTAGAAATGGAAGTGGAATGTTTGGAAATGAGGATCTTAGATTCCAAATGTTAGCTTTATACATGAATTTTAGGTGACTTTATTTACATGTTTTAAATTTGTATGGCGGAGTTTGGATGGGGGTTGAGGAGTGGTAGTTTTTGTCAGGGGCGTAAACAATTGTGTCTTTATTATACGGCGTAGCTGCCATTAGAATTGCTGAGATGATTGGATCATTTACAGGCTGACAAGTCTTTATAATATGTGAAGTTGTTATATGATATATTAATATTAACAATTGTATTTGATTCAGTTGGGTGTATAATTTAGTGTGTGTAATCACATTTGTTTTTTCAGTGTTATGCTGATGATATTGGTGATTTACCAGAAGTGTTAGCTGATAAAGTCCCTTTATTACCTTCATTATTAATGAATTGTAGGGCTTCTGGGACGTGTTCTACGTATACTCGTGGTTTTAATAGATGGAAAAGTTGGGCATTGCATAATGATTTAAACGAAAGCGACACTTTACCTGCAAAAGCATTTCATGTTGCTATTTATTTAGCGTCGCTCATACAGACAGCCAATACTCCCAGTCCAATTTTTACTGCATTTTATAGTTTGAAATGGGTGCATGAGCTGTTTGATTTTCGTTCTCCTACTGAGTCGCATATTGTTCAGAATATTTTAGAAGCAGCGAAAAGGCGTTTAGCTAAACCTGTAATTAAGAAAGAGCCAATTACTGTTAAAATGTTATCAGATATGTTTTCTACGTTGTATGTTCCTGGTAATGTTAAAAACCAAAGAATCATATCTCTATGTTTGTTAGCTTATGCTGGCTTTTTAAGAAGTAGTGAATTATTAAATATAAAACGTTCTGATATTGTTTTTTCTGAAACACATTTATCTTTGTTTCTTGAAAATAGTAAAACTGATAAGTATAGAGATGGTGCATGGATAGTAATAGCTAAAACTGGTACGATTCTCTGTCCTGTAGTTAATTTACAGCGGTATTTTGATTGGGCGGGTATAGATGAAATGAATGGAGTTTTACGTCCTACTTTCTGCACCTATATGGGCTAATTGAGGACGGGCAAACGCCATGCAGTGTGCAATGAGGGAAATTTTGCCAGGACAGCGGCATTAGCCTGCTCTTATTTTCGATTTCCAACTGTCGAGGGATCTTTAACGTGCACAGCCAATAGCACACGGGGCCTCGGTTTATTGTCCCATCCGAACGACTAGACGCTTTTCCATGTCAGCCCCTCCGACCTGCATCACTGACAGGGGGAAACCGGGTTGAAAAATCCGAAGGTATCATCTCGACCCATGCCGGGATTGAACCCTGGACCTCCAGGTTAGCGAGCAAGCGTCTAACTCACTGAGCCACCGCGGCTCCCAGGCGGGTATAGATGAATTTAGTGATGTGTATATATGTTCGGCTTTGAGTGCATTTAAAGATTGTTATAAAGTTAAGAATAATAATAAGCCTATTTCGTATACTACTTCAAGGGAGTTATTTATAAATGCATTTAAGTCGCATGTTGTAGATATAAATAAATATTGTTTACATTCGTTGAGATCCGGTGGAGCCACAGCAGCTGCAGGAAACGGCATATCGGATAGGTTATTTAAACGACACGGGCGTTGGGTGAGCGAATTAGCAAAAGATGGATATGTTAAAGATGATTTGAACGAGAGATTGAAAGTTTCTCAAAGCTTAGGTCTCTAATTTGTCCCGGACTTTGGGTTCAGCGATATCACTTACGCTTATATCAATAAATATAATATTTGTATAGTATTTCGTATTCATTTTGTATAATATGGGGGAAATGAGATGGGGTAGGGGCTATTTTGCAAGAGTTGTCGAAATGTCATGGGAAATATAATTGTTTGTCGTTTGAGGTACGAATTAGACAGAAATTAATTTCCCATGAAGGGAGATAACTATTGTTAATTGTGAGTGAAGTATGAGTAATAATGAGTACTTTTAATTAGTAGTTACTAAGGTCAGTTAAGTGTTTGTTTGGTCATTCAGCGAAGTGACCAAGCGGCTGGTAGCACACGTTTATTTTATTCATTTATTTTTTTTTATCATTTTTATATATAATTAATCTGAAATTTGTATTAAGTTGAATATTTGGTTGTAAAGAATTAATCGTTTGATTATATAGTTTAATATATTATGACATAAGTTTGATGGAAGTTTTCATTGAGATTAGGAAAGTAATGTTACGTACGTCCAACGTTTCGCTTTGGAGAGTCTCTTCGCATTACGATTGGACACAGGTTTCTGTTTCAGTTTTTCCTGGGTGGCGAAGAGACTTGATGACCGGAGTTAACCTAATCTTAATGAATGTGTTATGTATAGTGTATGTTTTAATTTCATTTTGTGTATAATATGTTATATTATGTATAAATGTTGAGATTGGTGGTGGGGGTTCAGGAGGAATGGCGGTTTTGCTTCAGCGATATCACTTACGCTTATATCAATAAATATAATATTTGTATAGTATTTCGTATTCATTTTGTATAATATGGGGGAAATGAGATGGGGTAGGGGCTATTTTGCAAGAGTTGTCGAAATGTCATGGGAAATATAACTACGAGCCCCTGTGGTTATTTCCCTTGAAATAGTAACATTTTTTTTCCACTGATTTCAAGACCTTAGATGAAAACAATTTTACTACCAGTTGCTTCCCTTGAACTTTACTATTTACTACTATAATTATTTCCCTTGAACTTTACTTCATAATGACCTATATTATTTTACTACCAGTTACTTCCCTTGAACTTTACAATTTACTTCATTATGACCTATATTA
The DNA here is from genome assembly GCA_029955415.1 of Lottia scabra. NCBI lineage: Eukaryota > Metazoa > Mollusca > Gastropoda > Lottiidae > Lottia > Lottia scabra. Next base: position 12,655,027 of record JARJEI010000009.1, read on the forward strand.
TTTTACTACCAGTTACTTCCCTTGAACTTTACAATTTACTTCATTATGACCTATATTATTTTACTACCAGTTACTTCCCTTGAACTTTACTTCATTATGACCTATATTAGTTTACTACCAGTTACTTCCCTTGAACTTTACAATTTACTTCATAAGGACCTATATTATTTTACTACCAGTTACTTCCCTTATGACCTATATTATTTTACTACCAGTTACTTCCCTTTACTATTTACTTCTATAATTATTTTACTGCCATTTACTTCCCTTGATTATAACCCCATGACCCAACTACTAAATACGCCGCTGACTCCTCCTATGTATGTTTACATAGATTTGTTTTATGGTTAATACCACTTCTATAACTATTAACATCACTTTTACAGAGTCCTTGCAATATGAAACTTTGTGCCTGACTGTTTTTTTTAAGTAGGAACATTAAATAATTTTAGAAGTTCACACAGCCAAATTTTTTGATTTTGGTAACAGTAGTGTTGATCATTTAGGGAAGGGGGAACTGAAAGTAACTGAATTCTCTATGACTGCTGTTCAAATTTCCAGAAAAATTCAATTTGGTCATCAAACTAAATGTTGTGTCTTTCCATTGCTCATATAATTAAAAAAAAATATCCACAGAACAGTTTGTTGGAGGGTCAGACCAGATTCTTTTGTATTTGTATAAAATCAACAGTAAACAGTAAAAAATCTTTATAAATCAACAAATAAATAACAAAAGCTAAGATTTAAAACTTTGTAACATAGTTTGAGCACTGTCGGTGTTCCATCCCTGATGGTTTAAAGGTCCAGTAACAACTTGTAAATACAGAGAGAGATATTTCTCTCCGAGATGTTTATAATCTATTTCTTCTGTTTGAAAATAACCCAGTTTATCACAGTTATTTAACCAATAACACATTTCCCCAGCGTATACTAAACTTAGTAGGTGGGTATCAGAATATATACCTGAGGAAAAAGAGAAAAAAATGTAAGACATGCACTAAAATGCTACAGATAATCTTAAAAATCAGCAAAATTTGAGTTTGTTTTTGTCAACAAATTTGGCCTTTATCACTATAAGGCTTTGATAATATCACAAATTAATACTCATAAATCCATGCTGATAAGGATAAGTATTGGTAGAGTTGGATTTCCTTCATTAAAACAAACATTAAATATTCCTGGTCTGAGTGGTCTCTTACTAGGGGCAGACGCGTATTTTTTTGCCTGATCGCAGCGAATTTTGTAATCGCCCCAAAAAAATATGCTTGTGTACACAAGCGCATTTTTTGGGGTGATTATAAAATTTGCTGCGATCGGGCGAAAAATTACGCTCCTCTGCTCCTAGCATCTCTCAGTACAGGTTATAGTATGAAATGGAACACTCTTTGAGATGTAGCTGGAATGGACTATTATAACAGAAAATGTACATGTATATTATATTACCAGTACCTGATTGTATTAAATGAAGGGTATTATCATTCTGACTCTCTGTATCTTTATCTATAATAACTGGTTCTCTTGTTTCTAACATACATTTTAAATACTCTACACCATTCACTAAATACTGAAATAAACCATAATATATATTCAACATAACATTCACCTTATAACAACATTGAATATACATTCATACAACGGTCAATTGCTCACTTTTTTACTTATTCAAGGCAGTATTCATAAAATCAGCTACTGAGGTTGCATCAAAAGATTTACTTTCTCATAGCATAGCAGTCTATTCAGTGAAAAAAGGCACCAAAGATTAAAAATTGATTTATGTGAGGTCAAAATGCCCATGCAATTGTTCACTTGTTAAAATTATTTCAAACATATTTGAACCTTTAACCTTTTAGAGTTGCATTTTATAACCATGACAGGGATTTTGTTCTCTTGAAATTGAAGTAGTCTGACAGTTCAATAATAGCTATGGATGAAATATTAAACTATCCTACTGATTGCTGGTGTTTATTTTACAGTTGGAACTTGATGGGCCAAAATACCTGACTTAGACATTACCTGTTTATATTGTATAAGATTGTGTTTATTTCTAGATGTATCAGTTTCTATTGTTTTACAGTACATATATAACAAGGCTCCCTTCCTCCAGTATATACACTCTAATAATTCAACTCCTATTGGTTCTCGTAACTGAAAGGAAAGAGGTGAATTAATCTAATAGTGAAGTCTGTTTTGACAGGACATGGAGCAAAACTTCATCTTGTATGGTCCAAGATACCTAACAGAACATTCTCACAGGGGCAGATCCAAGATTTAGAGAAAGGGGAGGCTCTGAAATACAACATACTTCAAATTAATTGGTACCAGTGGAGACCCCCCCCCCCCCCCTTTGGATCTATAACTTGGATGGAAGTTGAGGGTTCTCTTTTTAATGCACAATTTGTATATTTAAACCAAGATGTCCTACAATACAGTCATAATTTTTCTACATTTGTAACTTTGACAACTTCTGAAGTACCGTACTTACATGTTTTTTAGGTTCTAAATGATGCCCTAATGCTAATAAACTATCTAATTCATCTGAAAATATATAAACAAAACATCATACAGCTTCTTGGAGACAGCATGCTTTTATCTATTCAAATTATATTTGTCTCAAAACAGAGAAAAAATTTTGGAATAGTGAAAGTTTCCTCAATAGAAAGATTGTAATGCTGCAATATCTTTAACACATTGATTAAATGCTGTAGGGTTCATTTAAATTACCAGATGGAAGGGTGAAAGATGGAAGGCTCAAGTCGCTCACAGCTGTGTGCATTTCCTATGTAAAAAGATAAACTTTTAATTCCCATTGAAATGGCAGTAAGTTATCAAAATTTGTACAAGCAAAATAATTCTGTTAATCAAAATCAGATCCAAAAATGTGGCAAAATTGAGAGCAATTATTGTATAGTAGTGGACTACTCCAAAGAAAAGTATCATCAAGTGTTTTGAAAAGAATAGGAAGGTCTAAGCATTATCTGGTTCGCGCAAGACACTTTTAATCCAAGAGTCCATGCTGTTGATTAAAGAGTCCTACCTAATATATATTGTATAACTTCAGTAGAAACACCAGGTGGAAATTCTTCATCTACTAATTTATTTTCAGCAATAAATGTTACATCTAATACTATCTAAAAATAAATAATGAATCCATTCTTAGAACAAACATTGCTTCAGTGAGTTAAATGTTTCCATCCTCAAAATTAGTTTGATGATTCAATTCTTGCACAGTTTGAAAGATTGACCTACTGTCTTGTCAAGTGATTTTAGACCATTATATCCTTGTCAATGTTGCACATCAGCAGATGTGGCAGGCGAAAGCCTGTTCCCCAATCCATTTCATATTTATATGTGAATAAAATATTGTTTACAAAAAAAAACATCAGCAGAAATTACATAACATATTAGCATTTAATCTTCATATTATGTTTTTGTCAGCGATAGCATAGAAAAAGGGTCTAGATACCAAGGCTTGATACATAAAGATTCAAATAAAAATTGTCTTAGAACTTCATCACACAGTCAAGACAAGTAGACCTACATAATTGGTATAAATGGAGCCAGTAAGTCGCCTTAGAATACCCTAATGGGAGATCTCAAAATTCCAAGGAAAATTCCTTCTATTGTTCCTGACCATGGTACTACAATATTTGATTACAGTACAAAAATCTAGATCTATTTTATGGCTTATTTTTAGAAAAAAATATCAGTTTTTTACTAACTGGAATGAACTGTTGAAGATATTTAGATAAGTCTGTTGTTTTAGGTTTACTATCTGCTGTAAATTTTATTAATAAATTCTCACATCTTTCACTACATTCTTTATACTTCAACTTCTCTTCTTCACTTTCTGAAATATAAATAACATATTAGAGGTACCGTACCCCAATATCTAGCGTGGAGCTCAGGATAATGTAGAATAAGGGACCAACAGGTTGCCAGGTTTTGAACAAAACTTATGATGGGAATAGTTTTGGAGTCCAAGATTAGTCAGAAATGACCCAGCTTCCTGCAGATGCCTCGGACTCATTGACTGACTCCAATAATTGCTATTGACGGCTATTGCATTGGTAAAAAACGAAAGTAGGCCTATTTTGTAAAACCACAGGAATTGGAGGAGCCATCAATAGAGTCGTATCACTCACTCACATAGTATATAAAGACAAGGAATGAAACAGCCAAATCAAAACACGGCACCCCGCCTCACTAAAACATCCTCAAAATGACACTTCCACTTATTTTTTTCGCTTGAAACTTCACACGCACATCAATAAATGGTTCACCTTTCATTTCCAACCAAATTTTAGGTCCTTAATTGAAGGGATGGAGCGCAATCTTCTTTTTTCCACAGATATTTTCATTACAAATTTGTTTACCACCCTGAGCGTCTGTGACGTCACATTGTGACGTCACATTTAGCTCCGCACCAAATTAGAGAGTTCATCAAAAAATTGTTTATATTTACTTTTCGCCCATAGAAATTGGTTTGAATTTACAAAATAATTAATCCAATGTATTTGAGTGACTAATACATTTTTATTTGCTTGATTTAGTGTTCATTTTTAACTGATAATTTGAATGGCAAAGGGAGGTAATTTTTTCATCTAGACCACTGTTAACTGTCAATTTCAAAAGCTTAGCATTTAATTGTTGTCTAAAAAGTTAATAGTTACCTTTTGATCAGAATATTTATGTGAATTATTATGCAGGGAATGAAAAATATCATTACTGCAATAATCAGCCAGAAAATATCATTTTGTGGTGTAATTGACAGAAAGGATCGTAAATTACTATAAACAAATGTTGTCTGAATCACATAATTACTTCCCTTACCACACTTTGGTGCGGAGCTAAATGTGACGTCACAATGTGACGTCACAGACGCTCAGGGTGGTAAACAAATTTGTAATGAAAATATCTGTGGAAAAAAGAAGATTGCGCTCCATCCCTTCAATTAAGGACCTAAAATTTGGTTGGAAATGAAAGGTGAACCATTTATTGATGTGCGTGTGAAGTTTCAAGCGAAAAAAATAAGTGGAAGTGTCATTTTGAGGATGTTTTAGTGAGGCGGGGTGCCGTGTTTTGATTTGGCTGTTTCATTCCTTGTCTTTATATACTATGTGAGTGAGTGATACGACTCTATTGATGGCTCCTCCAATTCCTGTGGTAAAACATCCAATTTGACTCTTATAAGCAGTTTCTCCGATGAGATCTTTACGTAATATTAATTGATAAAAGCAGTACATTATTACCGTTTGTCTTCGTCGTTTTATCTTTGATTCTTGTAAGTGTTCTTTTGACTTTTTCTACGAATTCAACAGAAAAGTTGTTTTCGGCTATGGAGGCTGCCATTTTGTTTTTAATAAGAGTAGTCTCCCTTTGTTTATGAATCCGACCACTGTTACTTTCTATAGGCTATAGACGGCTCTGGGCTTTACACTGAGCTTTATTTTACTCCTTGTTAATTAGGCATTGTTCAATGAATTTTACAGATTTAAAGGGGAACATACAGTATTTTCGAGGGTTGATTTTGGGTCTTGAATATAATATATGTAAATAACCTTCAAATACCACCAAAATCGGCCAATCCCTTCTGTGTTTTCTAAGTAAGGCATAGTCTAACTACAATACGAGTCGTATTTTTATTTCCAAACGCTTATAAGTATGGATACACATGATTTAAAGGCTTAAATTTCGAGGGCACGTTGTCGAACGAATGATGAACGTGTGCCCCTTCAAATTTCATGATATATCTTAATTCATTTTCCATGATATATAAGTTACTAGAACAGCAATGAAAGCTCATATAATGTCAACTACTGTCGGGGTTGAGGTGCACCATCACTATTATTACGGGGCACCCATGGTAGGGTCTGATAAGTTCTCCCTTAAGAAAAAAGAAGTTAGAATTAATTTGGTGTAGACTATAAAAATCATCGTTTGATGTACCCTCTTTTTCTTTACCAATCGAGACACAGGGTTTGAGATGACTTTCTTAATAGAAACTTCTACTTCTATCAATATCGAAATTTGAAATATGTAAGACTTCGTACATGTTTTTCATTACTTTGCGAATGGTAGGCTATATTTAAAATGAATGAATGAATGGAGTTTTACGCCCTACTTTTCTGCACCTATATGGGCTAATTGAGGACGGGCATAAACGCCATGCAGTGTGCAATGGGGGAAATTTTGCCAGGACAGCGGCATTAGGTAGGCTATATTTAAAACAACCTATAAAATCATAGACTACCGGTAATATTAATCATAATGATTAACAATTAGGTTACATAATTCTGTATCAATTCGACAATTTGTAGGTCTACCATATTTAGATTAACGTGTTAAATTTTGACAAAGTGTCAGATTATCTGGTTAAATCTGTGTTTTCTAATCTTCTATATTCAATGGTCAATTTGTATCAATACTAATCGGGTAATCTGAGGGCTTCATAAGGCTTGGATGGGCTAGAGAGGTGATTCCCTAAGGTAAACATGTATGTGTAAAGTCAAATTGTGAAATCAGAAACGTTCCAGAAAAGAATTGGCGGTTTCAGAACTTCCTAAATTTGTATGTGGTGAATTTGGAACGAATTACGAAGAACTGCGTGTGGATTCAGTTAATATTTAGTAGTTACTTTACTATCATTCTATAACTAAGTTTGTGTTGATGGCTCGATAGCAAATTCTTCTTCTTTTGGGATTTGCATTCGGCTCCCATTACACCAGAAGTACAAAATGATTGCAGAGAGATTAGACATTGATAGAAAAATCGAATCGTTAAAACACAAAGAATCGACATGCCGAGAGCTAAGAGAAACATTTAGAAATGTTGAAATTCAACGCCGAAGATTTCTAAAAGACATAGATAATTCCATGAACAGATTTAAAACCAAATATGGTGTGTATATTCAACATGCTGCCAACAGACGACGTAGTGTCCACAACATCTCGTGCAGTGATTCTATTGAGGCTCTCACCCAAAGGAATGTGATTTCAGACAGAACCCCAGTTCGTCATTCAATTGATTCAGTGCCAGGAACTTTGTCATCAGGACGAAGAAATTCTGATCAACCCGAATCTATCAATAAACAGGTTCAAGAGAGGTTACTCCATCGACGAGGATCGAAAGCTAGCCATGGACTTCATGAAAATATTAGCTCAGTTTCAAAAACGACTGCTGAAGGAAAAGATGACGATGACGCTCCTGAATCACCCGATTCAGCAGAAGCAGACAAAAACGAATGTAACGATGGTCATGACGTCACAAAAAAGTGCTCTGTTCTGGATAATCGGAAGAAAGATATACGTATTCATAATATCACGAGACGGCATTCTGAGCCAGAGTTTAGTGAAAAACAGAATGTTGACGACAGAAAAGTTCGGCACAAATCGGAGATCGTCATTCGAAAGAAATCACTATCTGAAGAAAATGGCAATGAAAAAGAAAGCAAGTTTAGTGGTGATAATAGTGCTTTAGAGTTACCATCAAGTTGTTTGCTTCCTGCTCCAGACGACATTGTTAAAAAACAAGATGGCGACGAAATTGGTATATCAGATGAAGTACAGACGACGTCGAATCAGACCAGTAAATGGGCAAGAGTAAAAGATCTCAAAGTGGAAACTGAAACTAAAGACAGACGACCATCATCATTATTTGATGTGTCTTTGAAAATGTGCCCGAAAATTAAAAAGCGAGCAGATTTGAGAGATCAAGAAATATCGCAGAAAACTGTAGAAGAAAGTAGACCAAAATGGCAGCTTTTCCATCGAAAGTCGATTATAGCTGATCAACCATCCGGTCCAGAACGGATATCAGTGAACGACCGAAAGACGATTTGTCCAAAAATGGAAGATAATGAACTAGAAATGAACACATTAAAATCATTGTTGTATTTTCGAAAGGGACATAAAAAAGTCGAGATCGTAGCCAGATTATTAAGTGATCATATTCGAACAGGTGCAGAACCCTCGTTAAATTTGAAAGAAGGGGCTTGGGTAGCGGCATTTTCCTCATGTAAGTATCTGAGATAAGGAAAGCGATTGGGGTGATCTCTACTCTCAATTTTCATGACTGTGAAATAAAACCTACATGCTGTAGATTTGTTGAAGAATCAAAATCGATCAGATGAAAATCATAGTCGGAAGTCGCTATTGCCAACTCAATTCTCGAAATATTTTTCAAATGCAGCACATTGATGCTATTTTCGATATTTTTCTTAAGGGCGAAGACCTAGGACCTTCTGTTTTTGGGCCTGCGGTTGCGGCGCTTCGAAACGTACTTCGACTCTACAAACCATTCCGGCTCGTCCCCCCCCCCCCCCAAAAAAAATTATTCTTATATCAGTGTCGTTCTGCTATGCTTTATGAAAGAATATTTTTTTCCAATTTTTTCTCGTCATTTACTTGGAATGTATAGACAGGATGCTAGAACTTATCTGTTCATTATTGTATCTTTGTCATGTTGAATAAACTTTTTATGTTTAAATGAGTAATATCTGTGGACTATGCTGATTTTCTGGGTACTGGCAAGGAAGCATTAACTCTTCAAGAGGTTTGCTATGTTTTACCTTTGTTGAATAACCAAAAATGGCCGTCGGTGTCTGTCTGTGACTCGTGCCTTATTGCATTCGTTGGCTTCTGCACTTCGATGAGATTTATATATGTGTTTTATGGGTATTTGTCTTGTAATTTCCTCAGTAACAAAACAAGGACTGAGGACATGATTTTTATTTCCTTTTAATATATACACGTTCTTTGGAACATGTGATAAAATCTTATACAACCACAGGCAAATAAAGAATTTTAAAAAAGTCAGATCCATGTTTGGGAGGGTAAGGCAATAAGCATCTGAATACCCATAAATACTTGCCACCTGCATCCAAATTAAAAGTATTGAAGTATAAGAAAAGAGCAAAATGGATTGGGAAAACATTCAATTCAGCTACATGTACGATTCGAGTTACCGACTGCGTTAAGAATGCAGATAGTTGCAAGACATCCAGTCCTTCTGTTGTGACTTAAAATCGTCCATTTCCTTTCAGACAAACTTTGTAAAGACCTTCAACATCGCTCATCCACCCAATAAAGTGATTGATGAATATCTCTTTTAGGTGCTAAAATATCCACTCAACATCCCGTAGATCTTCCTTGCCTGAACAAATGATTGTTAAGATATAATTAAACACTTATTGAGTGAATCCTTTTATTAAAATTCGTTTTATCTAGTTAATTTATCATAATCATTTATCAAGTTAATTTATTATTATCAGTGTTCCAATATACGGAATTATACATCCGGATAGCTCATTGACACATTTCAAAAATATGAAATTGTATAGAAATATGTAGCTCTAACAGCATGTTTGTGATAAGAAATAAATCATTGACCATAAAAAAATACCTTCACAAGGATACACCCTACAAAAAACAACAGAACATTCAGGGGCAGCCGAGCGTCTCTGTGTGTGGGTGGGTCAGTGGTTGGAAACATTTTCAAAATCAATAAAGTGACTTCACTCCACTCCCGTACTACACAAACACCCCTCAGATTACGGCAAATCGATTTTAAGATCCAGGACATCATCAAAGACGAAGAGGAACATTTTTATGAGCCAAAAATGGGAACGAGGGAATGACAGTACCCTCCCCTCCCCTGGCAACTTCCTAACGTACTCCACGGCCCCTGACATTATTGTATATATAATATACAACTGGTGGACCCCTTCACAAACTGCCAATCTGAGGTTAACTGGATGATCAAGTGTCAATTTGTAACAATAGTGTCTTTAGGCTTTATTTTGTTCGTCGTACATCTCCTGTAGTATTTTTCTATATTTATACTGTTGTGGCCCTTTGGTTCTCTGGGCTAACATAAATACAGTATTGTAGTCCATTTTCTTGACTTTTTGCCGGAATTCTTCATCATCGAACAACGATTTCGATGTTGTTGGACTCGTTCTTTCCGGGGTTTCTTCCTCGGGTGTCGACCCTCTAGATTTACTACTCCCTTCTTTCTGTTTAGAGATTTTAGATAAATCTGGTTTCCCTCCAGGAAGGATGCCTTCCAACACTTTATCTCGATGCAACGGATTATTTTTCGAGTTGAGATTCAGAGAAACAATTTGTTTAGGAGAACTTCGACGTCGTCTTTGTTTTCCATCTGGCATATCCGGATCCGAGTCACTTGAAGTAGGACTTCCTTGTCTGGATGTATTAGGACTAGATTTCCTGGACGATCCTCTGGATCCTTTGGGGCTTCCCACTGGAGTAGAATGTTTCTCATTTTTAACACTCAATAAGGGAGCTCGTCCCTGATTGTCTTTCTTGCCACTGCCTTTTGGAGCAACTTTGGGGCTCATCGTATCTTTCGTTTTCTTTGTGGCTTCAATGGTTTTTGTGGCGGGTATTTTAGATTTGTCCACACGTTTATCCATGATGTTATGTTACTGAATTCACTATGATTTGAATTTAAACAACTAATACGCACCAAGAAGTACGATTTATACTCACAATTACTACTTAATTACACAAATTGAATACGAAACATCAGGTATGGTGTTATAAACTGTCATAGACACATCACATAGAAAATAGGAAAATACAATCCGTAATTTAAAATCACAATCGGTTAGATGTTAACATTAGACACAATGTGTTCAAAACATTTAAATCACTAGCAAACACACTTAATGTAGATAACAATGACTAAAAATACCCGTAGTTTCAGTATTCCAAATGTTTTGTTTCATAAAATAATATCCAATATCAATTCTTTATCATTTGATATAACACTATAGGACTTGATCACGTACTATTGTTCTTTGTAATATAAATATGATCCTCCAACTCTTCTATTCAAATATTAAAATATACGGCGGTTTATAAATAACTCGTTAAACAATATTATCTGCGGTTGTAAATAATATCTAAGGGCGGAGATTCATAATATATGACATCGTGAACACATACATTCCAGATTCGAATCACACAGCATATGAAGTAAAGTTACAGTGGACCACCTCTAGTTTGCGATATCAGCACCCGCTGGAAGCGAAAGTTAACCTTATCATCTACCAACAACTTCCTAGTTTGTGATATCAGCATCTGCTGGAAGCGAAAGTTAACTATCAACCAACCAATCAACCTGGAACACTTTCACACCAGCAGATGATAACTGGTTCTTTAATGCGACAGCTTTAGAGTAGAGGATTCCAATTTCTCACCAATGGTACAATGATCTGCTTTATCACTCCATGTAATGTATTACATATTTGTTGAAATGATTATGAATAAATGAACTATATGTATTCCGTAGCAGCACCGTCTAATTCAGTCACATTCTCCACTGTGGGTTATCAAAAGCTTCCAATCCCTCTGACATGACCACCTAGTTAATGTACTTCTCACTTTCACAGTTTACTCGGATTACTGTCGACTAACCTGTAGAAAACACAAAACTAAATATTAATATATCTTAATCAGCATTATCTAACACTTAACCAAAGTATATTACAATAAAAAATACAATATACCTCTAAACGCAAAGAAATTAATCTGCTTACAGTTAACATGTAACCAGTCCCGCCTTGATGCGTTTGTCTTGCAAGCAGTATTCTATTGATACTAACGTAGTGTACACACTGACAACATTTTCGACAACTTGTTGGCAAACATATTGCCGAAACACCTCACCTGTGCAACAAAACTTTAGTCCTGTACACACACGACAACATGTTGGACATGTTGGGCGACCTGTATACACTGACAACATTAAAGTCCAAAATGTTGTCAGTATGTACAGTACTAGACAGTTTCGTTCAATTTGGAAATACTGAACTTGTTACCGAACGTTTTAGAAAAAGAGTACTGACAATCCGAACAACATAACGACAATCGAAATAACTTTCGAAGTAGCATATTCCTAATCATTTGAATTAACTGCACATACATCACCACATTGTAAGCAGTATTAGGAACAAGGTGTCATGATTGCATTTCTGTTTTAGTATCATAAGAACAGTTCAATGAAAAGTACCAAAACGCTTCTGTACATTTTGCTGCCAGAGCACAGAAATGATATCAGTGTATTGCGGAATACTAGACAACGACCTTCCTTTATAGAAATTCCCCACTAACCGCCATCAAATTCTGCTCGGCAAATAGAACAATCAGAATGAAAACAACTAACAATCTATTGTTTGCAGACTGAATTCGACTCAAGCCATTACCAAGTGCATAAATACTTGTAATGGTATAAATCTATAATGCCCAAGATTAAATGCTACTAATCGTATTTGGAGATCGATAATAACTGATTGATTTATAACCTATAAACTGATTGATTTATAACTGAGATAACAGTAAACTATTAAACCAGGCCCTCATAGTTTACAGCGCGCCCCCTCAAAATACATAACTACAAACTACAAAAATACAGTCAACTGGGTCATTGGAATGCTTAACATTAGCAGCTACCTGAAGGTGGCAGCTTAGTCTAGAGCCGGGTGGTGATATTTGACATTTATACCTGTCAATTTCCACAATGTTCACTAGAAGATTTGTTTCCAGAAGTAGTTGACCATATACACGAATGTTGTAATCGCATATAACACTCATAACACACAAATCCATTAGCACATTGTTTTTCAATACCCGTCGAAATGACATTGAATACTCATTGTAAAACGTAACCTATCTGATGTGTTCTGCATTTTCAGACACAAGTCGAATCTGATAAAAAAAATACAAGATATCTTGCTCAGTCTGTACACCGTTACATTTGTTGACCTTGATCGGATCTATGTAATGTTGTGGTGCTGAGGTATTCATGGTGCATAACAATTTCCTCAGATCGTCAACGGCATGTAATCACCGTAAGCAGAAGCATAAAAAATTACTTCAAGGTCTGTATTTCTGATAAGTCTCAAATTATACATTTCTTTAATCTATTCAATCTATAGGCTATTTTTAATTCCTACCTTCTAAGAGAATTCCAATTAGATATTCGAACACTGGCTCTTGCTCTACTTCTTCAACAGAAATACTGAATTTATAACATGTAGCTTCGTTATTTTACCACAAAACAAACATTGTCTCATCCACCAGTTATTTACGACTCGCCAGTTTACTGCTCGCCGTCACGTTTACGATAAAAGATACGAGAACTGCGACCACTAACAGCGAAATGTCCAGTTATAATTAACCAATAAAAATGTTGATTATCGTAATTTTTATCAGGTACAATATTTATTACGACTTTCAATAACTACAAGGGATCTAATCATACAATCAGGGACAATGAAAGATCGGACAACCGAACGCAGTCTGAGGGCCAAGGCTCAGAATGCATTTTTTAAAGACAATTCTTTTTAATTCATTTAAAAAATAACACAAAAAAATGGATTTAAAAAATGAATGAAAGGTTGGCTGGGTCCTAAGAACCTATATGGGCTAAGAAAAGCTCGTCCGCAAACTATTATTAAAAGGAAGCTTTCTCGAGGAATATTGACAGTTATGTACATGACGTGAAAATAAGGGCTGTAAGATTGAGAAGAGTTGTCCGGTGTAACGTTCCAAACCGTTTAAGACCCAGTGTCTGTTTACGTCCAAAAACTGAAACTACCTGTACGGTCTTGATGGACCAAGATGCTCAGAGGGATGATGATAAGACAAAGCGTCACAAAGTACTTAAAATGGTAAGAATTTGTAACACGGGATAGATCCTTTCCTTGGGGTCTGAAAACAATGCTAGTTTAACATACTGAAAATAGTATGGTCCAGGGAAGGCTTAATCGGATTGAAGTGAAGTGTTTGAAGTGTTGCATTCTATAATTAGAATACAATATCCCTTTAACCTTTTGCCTGCCAATTCTAATTATATCATTCATAATCTTAGTCTGAACCAGTCTGATATTGATTGATTGAAGTGGTAGAGTAAAGTCGAGTTTATTCTTCACTTGACGGTTCATATCAGGTTACAACTTGACACAAACAACCAGGTAGAAACAGTAACAGTACATGAAATGGTGTTTTACATACGATTGGAATAAAAGAAAACGAGCGCTCTGCAGCGAGAGAAGGATGACAAGACACCACCCACCATTAGTGTACCCCTTTTTATTTCCAAATGTCAATGGACTGTTAACGCATCTTGCACATCTTCTAGCACGCAGGGTCTCGGTATTTGTTTCGACTTCGTCACAAGGAGAAATCCCCAAAAATATGTTAAATAAACATGTGGTGTTCAGCTTTTTCAGCGATTCTAACGACCACCTCCAATTTCAATGACTGCATTGCATTGTCGTCATGATACATTACTTACTTGCCCACATAAACAATTAAGCTTGGCCACGAGGCTGATGAAGGAACACAATATGCATCGTTTCAAAACGCTGTCAAATTAGTGGTAGTGCTGCTCATTTTCAACAGCTTCAGAATTTCGACCCGCGCCATACTAAAAATGTACCCAGCGAAAATTACTTGGAAATTGAACGACCTTGATCTGATTGCACCCTCTTACTAACTCCGTAAGATGACGTCAAACTACAACAATAGAACCATATCGTTATTATCAACAATATTTCTTTGAATAGTGAATTAATAATATAATTAATCGGTTACCAAACTTGATTTATTAGCTCTTCAGTTATTGTGAATGAAGGCGAGAAATGTTTATTATTAATTATTATTGATTCTCAACATCCGAGAATTTATTAACTTTATTAGTTTCTTGTTTGTGATAATTATGTACATTTTAACTATTATACGTTGTAGTAGTATACCCTTCAACTATTATACGTTATGGTAGTGTACTCTTTAACTATTAAACTTTATGGTAGAGGTTTTCTAAATTTGTATGGGTATATATGGGGAGCATACATGAAAAGCATTAATATACAGCAATCCAATTTTGAAACACACGCCTGTTTCAGCACTTTCCAATTAAACTAAATATTTGACATCATGTCCGCAAAGGTCTTCTGTGATACAAGAATATTTTGCAGGTGTGGTGACATCACACATATATTTCTCATTCATTTAAGCTAAGAATAGAAGAGGTACATTTTATATGTCCGTTTGTGAGAAGTTTTAACGTCCAAGAATAGATTCATTTCTCTTTTGGGGTATCTAAATATCTAAATGCCCTTTACGACAAATTAACCGTGGAAAACAAACTAGAGCCAAAACATGCTGATCATGTTACATGAGTCGACCACGATAGGCATATTTAACTTCTAAGTCAAATGAGATTTCTAAATAACGTAGAACCTAGCGTGTAATTACAATTTTATTGCGTTTCCTTATCATAATCGTATTTCTAGTGTTTACAGTATTTATACCTCGTCACGAACGCGACATTTAATATCACGTACAGCAATGTCACGTATAGTATCAAAGAACGTTAAGACGCCACACCTATGGTGAAATGTTGGTAGGGTGAAAAAAAAGTTCACGGGTTATGAGTTATATTTTCTGAAACTATACCCCAGTGGCTTAAAAAAACAGGATAGGTTAAAATTCCCTATAGAGCCCTTTTCGAAAAAATCACAATTATTGAAAAAAATTGTCCTTTCGGCAACAAAACCCTGATTGTCCAGAGGTATCCTGCCATGATCGTTCGTTTTGATGACAAAATCAGCTTAACACATTGCCAGTTCAATAAATATAAGATTAAAGTTTATAAATGAGCAGTTAGAAACAGAGGCTACATACTTAGGAACAAAGTCTACGTACTTAGGAACAAAGTCGACATACTTAGAATCAGAGTTTACGAACTTAGAATCAGAGTTTACGCACTTAGGAACAGAGTCAAACGCACTACGGCACAGAGTCTACGCACTTAGGAACAGATGACGCCAGTCATTGCCTCTGTGTGCACAAGTCATTGACTCAGTGTGCTCCAGTCAGTGACTCAGTATGCGCAGTCAGTCACACTTACGCTATGAGCGCATAAGCGCCATGTGCACACTGCTATGAGTGCATGAGAGACATGTACACATTGCTATGTGCACATTGGGGGCATGTGCACACTGTTATGTGTGCATTGGAGGCATGGGCACACTGCTATGTGCGCATTGGAGGCATGTGCACACTGTTATGTACGCATTGGAGGCATGTGCACACTGTTATGGGTGCATTGGAGGCATGTGCACACTGTTATGTGCGAATTGGAGGCATGTGCACACTGTTATGTGCGCATTGGAGGCGTGTGCACACTGTTATGTGCTCATTGGAGGCGTGTGCACACTGTTATGGGTGCATTTGAGGCATGTGCACACTGTTATGTGCAAATTGGAGGCATGTGCACACTGTTATGTGCGCATTGGAGGCATGGGCACACTGCTATGTGCGAATTGGAGGCATGTGCACACTGTTATGTGTGCATTGGAGGCATCCGAAAGTGCTTCCTGAGCCATTTGATATTGAAAATCACTTTTCCGCCACTGCCTACACGACTGAACCTACAACCAGAATACACATGTGTTTGTGAAATGTGTCTTTCGATTTTTAAAAGAAGATTTCTACATTGATGAGTAAGATGCAGATCTTCAGGATCGTAATTTGATATGTAAAATGTTCTTATTCTAGAGAGGAGTTTCTCTCCGACTATAGGAGCCATGCTTGACCCCTTTTCAAAACACAAAACACATTAAAATTTCTGTTCTGCTCATTTATAAACTTTAATCTCATATTTATTGAACTGGCAATGTGTTAAGCTGATTTTGTCATCAAAACGAACGATCATGGCAGGATACCTCTGGACAATCTGGGTTTTGTAGTCCGAAACGACAATTTTTCTCAATAATTGTGATTTTTTCGAAAAGGGCTCTATAAGGAATTTCAAACTATCCTGTTTTTTGAAGCCACTGGAGTATAGTTTCAGAAAATATAACTCATAACCCGTGAACTTTTTTTTCACCCTACCAACATTTCACCATAGGTGTGACGCTCCATTATAGATTTTTGTCAACTATGTTAAATATTTTTCCAGAGAAGGAATTGCGGCGGGATTTGGGGTGCGGATTGGAGAGGGGTGGTAAATATAATTTATTGAGAATTCACTTGCCGTAGGTTGTTTAAGTAGAAATATATAATATACATGATTAGATTCTATAGCTTCACATTTTTAAAATAAGTACCGCAAGAAACATTTCAAGATTTTTTTAACAAACAAGATACCGAGCATTTATCAATGGACTGTAAGAAGTGCATATTTAATTTGACTAAATCTAACTCACTGAACTCTCCTCGTTATCAGCATCTGAAACTGATATCTGCATGCTAATTAATTCCACTAATCTGCATCCCATTAGTCTGTAGCTATAGCCCATTGAGATAATGCATTAATGCACAATTAGTCGATATATGACATCGATTGTCAGAAACATCCAACAGTTAGGTTAGAAGTTGTTATCGGACAGTAATATCAATGACTTAAATACTTAAATAACTGGACAAAATTTTATGGATAACACTTACTTTTATAAATAAATTGCGACGTTCTGATCAGTACTAAAGAGTACTGATCAGAACGTCGCAATTTATTTATATCTGAATTGGCTGATACCTCTGTCTTGGCAAAAATTACCCAAAATAGAGAATATATATAAGAACATGATCAAGAAAGAACGTAATTTAAATGACCTCTATAGCCCAAACAAGTGCAGACAAAGTAGGACTTAAAACTCCATTTAATTCATTCCGATCCATACTCATGACTTTATCTAGCAGATGATGATACTATCATTTGTGTTTATTTATATGTCTGAGCACCTTTAAGTATGAAATATAATCTACAGCAATAACCCTTTGTGACAAAACATTACGCATGTTAATTATTGGATATCGCATGTCAGAAGATAGTATATAATAGTTGGAGTTTTATAACTTAAATCACAATAGTTAATCTTGCGGTTGAAATGTCGACTTGACACAGATCGTTAACTATATATGTGGATGGCATTCAACATGATTACACATGACATTCAAAATGATTACACATTACATTCAAAATGATTACACATTACATTCAAAATGATTACATAAATCGATTCCAATCGGAATTACAATTGGAATTATACATTATCAAACTGCGTAGTTGACAGAATCAAACTGCTACTCGAAGTGGTTCAAATCTTTATACGATGGTATCCCATAATGTGGGATCATCTGAGGTGGCTATATAGCAAAACCTCAACTCCAGTATCAGCACTGCACTGATAAGGCCCGGAAGGCCGAAACAGTATTGTTTGCAGTTATTTACAGAGATATATGTAGCTAGTTTACAAGTTTATCAGAAACAGAATTTACATAAATACAGATCTTTCGTTTGGATGTCATATTTTCAAAATCATGGTTAGCCCTACAAATCTGACCTTCGACGTGAACACTTCCGACATCCCATCCAAATATCACGTCGAACGAACTGTCCAGTGTCATATTTGTTTGTCGGGTTTCTCGGTTTGTCATTTATTTTATGGTAACGTTATAGGACGGGTGTGGCGCTAGGTAGGGTATGCTTACTCTTCTAGACACTTGATACCACATTTCATTATGAAATACTTACTCATGTATGATTGATATAATTCCCCATATGAAAAGCCCATAAGCTGTTACCTATGTTTCGTCAAAATGTCTTTTTGGATTTCGAGTTTCGTTTCGGAGTTCGGATCGTAAGTACTCGGATTCTTTATTGTACCTTTAAACTGTGGTATATTATGTCTCATGTTGCTCATGTGTGTATTTCACAATTAAATTGATCAAATCTTCTTCGCTTGATCAAAGACAGATAATAATCTCGGCACAGTTTAAAGTCTAATGATGGGATTAAGACGTTTAGAGGATTATCTAAATCATTGACCGGGTCATGACTAGTTTAGGATTACCTTCTTGGTTACCAGTGCAGATAGCCAGACAGAGTGGAAGCCTATACTACTGAAGATGTACTGACTATATCTGTCTAGTAATGATCAAAACCTGGACAATATTATATTTCCTGGATTTATAAATTGTGTGGATACCGATATTTGTGATAAGAAAAGATCCATACACGAGAGTAGCCTTTTTCTCAAACTTACATTGAGATAAGGTGAAACAGTCAGTTCGTAGATATTACCTATTTTAACTAAATATTTCAAGATAAGATGGATTTTGAGCTATCTGAGAAGTTTCAAAGAATTGATTTTGAAATCGAGCAGGCTTTAAAGGATGTTGGATATCACCGTAGACTTTCATCTGAAGAAAACATACAACTGTATTCTAACAGAGATCAGTCCAAGAAAAACACTTTACATTCAGACAGCAGTGACATCTGGACGGACAAAAATCGCGTCAGTGGTAAAACAAATGGATGTGAAAACAGGCCATGTAATTGTCACAATGATACTTCTATTGAACGTTATTGCAATATTAGTACCAGTGCCAGTAGAATACCCAGAAATGGAAAGGATGTGACTTATATTGAACCAGTTAACTGTAGAAAAATGATAACAGACTACACCAGTGTACTGATTACTAACGCAGCAACAAACACGTGTGCGCTTGTTGGTGGTGGACAAAATCTGTCTACGCCCAATTTTACATCCGTTTTCGTTGATGGACAGAAGCGACAAAGATCTCCGTTTATGTCAGACAGTAGAAAATTGCCAAAGGCTCATTCGTTTTCACCCCGCAATAACGATTCCACTAAACACCAAACTACCGAATTATCACCAAGAGAGAGGTGGGATAAACCAGCCTCTCCTCGTACGAACAATGCTTTGTTTGTCAACCTCAGCAGGCCAAAGTCACCAGCACCGAGACTAAGAACTCTAAAGACAGAGATATCACCAAAGGATAAAGACAGACCCAATTCTGCACATCGAGAGACACCAATACAAATCAAACCCGTGTCACATTTTGTAACATCGAGAAAGGGTAGACCTAGAAGCAGTTCCTATAATAACACCCCGCATTGTAGAACTGTGAATGAATCAACATCTTCAGAGACTACTACTACTGTGCTTCCGAGACCGAGAAGTTCTACACTTAGCCCAAGATTATTCCACCGTAAAGATAGTGTACACAAGTACGAAACCAAAGGGACAAATGTGTCAATTACCATCCCTGGACGAGAGTGTGATTCAATGGTAAATAGAAAACACAGAACAACGAGTCCTATTAGACACTCCATGCAACATCGCAGAAAATGTTCTCTTGGTACCTCTTTGGACTTTTCCCCACGAAAAAATTCGTCTTGCAGCGTTACGCGGCGTCCAAGAAGCTCGTCTTTCAGTACTATTCCAACTCGCAGACAAAGTTGTATTCCAGACGTATCTATTGGTTCACATGTTGCGTCTGAAGATGACACTGACAATTTCGAGAACCAGGTGTCTTCAAAAAGGACAATTCCGACTTTAGATGTAACTGAAGACGACACTTCTGATTCAGAACATCAAAATCAGATTCCGACAATAGTTGTAACTGACTGGGATACATGTACTAATCAACCATTGATATATTTTGATGCTGGATCTAAAACAAATGTCGAACGTGTTTTCAAAGACTCTGAAAATATGAGAAGGTGTGATTCTGTCCCTGGAAATTTGGATGGCGTCACAGAATCTGAGGCCCACTACCAAGCAATGTTTCTAGAGAGAAGACGATCCTCGTGTGGCGATAAGTTACAACTCTCTAGTAGAATAGGTTTAGTTATAGACAACCTCGTAGATTGGTAGTTTAGTAGGTATCGTGTGAAAAGTACATTAGTACCCCCTAAAGACTTTGCCCTTATTGCATAATGTGTTAGCGCAAGGCATAATGCGAAACAATGTGATTTTTCATTTTCATAAATTGCAAGAAATATAGCTTTTTCTTGTCAGGGTTCCTTAAGGAGATTTCCAACCTTTAAAGTGATTGTTTTCTAAATTTAGTATGTGTATATAGCATCCATTTGCATTATGTCAATTTTCAATCAGACGTCTCTGGTTCCAGTAATTCAACTCAAGCTTTTCGTTTGATTACGTTACACTTCCGATATTTGCTTGTGTCACAGAAAACCTTCTCATGTGTTACGTAGTCAAACAGTCAAACACCTAGTTTAAGTGGAATTTGCTGGAATTTGTATTGATGTAATTGATGCTGTATATCATGCGTCCTTAGACTGTTTCTTTATTATATTTAATTAAAGGGATTTGTGACGCAGCTTCTTCTGAAGGATCGTCTCTAGTTGGTCGCCAGAGAGGAAGTAAAACACAATTTTATTGAATTTCCAGATGGTCACTTATTAGTACACTAAAAATTTCTGAAATGAAATAAAATTGAGTTTTACGTCCTACTTTTCTTCACTTATTGTGTTAATTGGGAATGACAGACGCCCAACAGTATGCAATCGGGGGAATTTGCCAGGACTGCAGCATAGGTTTTCCAATTGTCGATGGCTCTTTAAGGCTGCGTGCACATAGAAGTATACGCAATACACTATTTGAAAATCGAACAAGCACGATTCCTACTATACTACTCTTTACATTAATATACGTAGGAATACTTCGTTTTCGATTAGTGTCCTCTTATGTGACCAGGTATTATGAAATTATCTTGTTTAATTTTAGGTATACGCGTGTCCCTCAAAACATATGCCAGAAAGGTATACTTCTATGTGCTCGCAGTCTAACGTGCACAGCCTGTAGCATTCTGTATGTCAGTCTCACCAACCAGAATCACTGACAATGGCAAACAAATCGAAAAATACGAAAGTATCTCGACACATGCCGGTATTGACCATGGACTTTTAGGTGAGAGAGTGCCAATAACTCACTGAGCCACCGCGGCCCCAAAAGTAACTGAAAACAGAACCACAGCAATGTCATATTATTTTTATAATTTTAAATATTTGTAATTGAGAATCGAATATTTGATGACTGCATGATCAAGAGCAGATTATTTCAAGACAGCAGTCGCTGTAGTACAACCAACATCAACTCCATTTTCCGTCCATTTAATGAGACATCTTCTGCCCATACCACTATGGGTTGTTGTACAGGTTTCTCTGTTAAAGAAAAAAATAATCATCTTTATCTTATGGTTGTTGATTCAAAAAAGAATGAAGACCGGGCAAAACGGTCCAGTCCCACCTGTTATGGTCTGCGCCATAGAACTAAAATAATATTAGCCCACAGAGCAGAGCAAGACGGCAAGACGACTCGCCCCATTGCCTAACCTTAACGCTTAGACGTTTTTTTTAATTAGGGATGCAATGGTAAAGATGAACCGACAGAATATATCGATCTTGCGTGAGGAGTGAATGACGGGTGGGATCTGCGGACAAAGCTAGCACTCCCAACTCCCTTCCGCTCTAGCTACTTTTCATCCGAACTGCATAACTGACAGGAGGCCGAGGTGAACCGGAATCAAGAGCAAAGTCTCCATTTCCTCTTTGCTACTGATTCAATTCTTTCTTATGGAAATATGTAATATAGTAATGTCAATGAGTCGCATAACAACGGTATGTGAATGTGAATTTTACATATGACATATCGAGCAGAGGGTCGGCAGCCGGCACCAAACATTAAACTAATTTTAAAAGAGAACAATTGCTAACAACAAGCGGGATCAATACCAAGAAAAGAATGTTATTTCATGTGGGTATATATAGGTTAATTGGGGTAAGGCGGTATATGATTATCAAAATATGTAGTTAGTTTTGTTATAGTACATAAATTCTTTAAATGTTCGATAAATATCACAAATCTAGTTAAAATCGAGAAATTCGTGGCAATGTTTTTTTATGGCCTGAGATACAAACTAGAAGGTTAAATCATTACCACGAAGTTTTTGGTAGTTTAATTTGATGTTTTGTTGGAATTCAAATTTTCAATCGATAAATAATTTAAAGCGATACAACCTCTTAAAATGAATAAAAAAATTAAGTTCTCAAACTTGGTCATTTAGAGTATATATTCATCAACAGTGTCCAAAGTATACAAACAGAATCAAATAAACCCATAAAATTTTCCATACAATTACAGAGTATTATTGATAAATGCCTTAATTTGGATTTGGAGTTTTCTGGATTTATAAAATTATTTAGGTAATCTGTTTTATAGTTATGTCACTAGGTTTGTCCCCTGATGAATATATACTCCTATTGACCAAGTTTGAAAATTTATTTGTTTTGTTCGTTCTAAGAGGTAGTATCGCTTTAATATACTTACTCGCATACGGCAGCTTTAGAGAGGCCTTCACATTTATGGGTATGCGGTGGACATGGGGCACTTGTTACCATGCAAACAACAACTAATAACAACAAACATGTCATTACGTGTACCTTCATTTTGAATATTTATCTGAAAAATATTGATAACGATAAGGTTGAAATATTAAAGGAGAACATTCGAAATTCAAAATAACTTCAAATGTACGAAATTATCAATACATGTGGTTAAGGATCAGTACAATTTGTTAATACAATAGTAGAACTGCACATACGTGTCTATAGGAATTCAATATTGCATGAGGGGCTTGGCGTAGGGATATCACGAGTGTGCCGCCAAGCCCCGAGTTCTTTATGGGTTTTGTAGACTATTTTTGTTTGGACATGTTTTAAATTAAGAATTTATTTTAATTCATCATCATTTGTTTAAATTGAAACTTGTAATGCAACTGGGAATATTCTAAGTGAGATAAAAAAAAACAAGATGGCGTCATTCGCGAGTCAGTAGAAAAAATAGTTCCGACCGTATTCAATGACCGTTGAATATGGATTCAATTATTACATGGGCTTGTATTCAATGATTGGCTGTCATAGTATTACACATGTATGTAATAAAGTTCATTATAGGCCAATCGTCACCGCGAAAATCTATCAGAAGCGCTGCTTATATCTATCACAGTCCCTGCAAATATCTATCAAGGGCCCTGAGAACATCTATCAGAGGCGATGCTTATATATATCAGAGACGCTACAATTGTTTATCAGATGACATTTTACTTCTAAAATACTTATTTCTAGTCCAATGACTGTCAGCAATATCTATCAGAGGTTCTGAGAAAATCTATCAGAGACGCTGCTTATATCTATTAGAGACTCTGAGAATATCTATCAGAGACGCTGCTTATATCTATCAGGGGCTCTGGGAATATCTATCAGATACGCTGCTTATATCTATCGGGGGTTCTGGGAATATCTATCAGAGGCTCTACAAATATCTATTATCAGATCTATTATATCTATAATATCTATTATCCATGGGCTGAGTGTGAGACATGGCCGTATCACTCGTGGTATTGGGCCTAATTCTGACCCGTGTAAGATAAAGAGTTTGTTATTATATCAGAGGCGCTGCAAATATCTATCAAAGGCGCTGTAAACATCTATTTGACCTTCCAAAACATCTGTCAGATGCGAGCGTAAAGATCACCAAGTTTAGACCTGAGATTGAGAGTAATTTAATAGCGTCTTACCTGTATTACTGTGACTTGTAAGAATAACGTGTCAAATCTGTTACGTTCCTATGATAATTAGGGTGTATTTATTCTATGTGTTGTATAGTTATTATATGTAAATCAATATTAAATTTTTATTAAAATCAGTTTCCCTTTTTAAAAGTTTTAAATGTCTTTAAATTCGACATATGTCAATATCAGTAAAACTTTAAGACTAATTATTGATTTTGATATCGAACAAAGAATGTAAATTTGAGTGAACAGTTTGGAACACTTGTCTTTTTGGAATTCAAGTTTCGTTTTGCGATTGGGATCGTTAGTATATGGTTTCATTATTAGACACAGTCTAATTAAAATCAGACCCTAATTTCGTTTTGTTCGGTTTTTTAAATCCGGTTTTGTAAACACCTACTACGAAACGAAATTAGGGTCTGATTTTAATTGGACTGTATTAGACAAAGATCCAGTTTAACCTGCAAACAGAAGGTTCATTCAGTTGTTACTCTGCTCAACGGAGACATACAAATAGGCTATATTATTATCAAGCACATATTGCAATTCACATAATATTGGGTCACTGCATAGACTCAAAGTCATTACAGTACAGAATTAGTTAAAAAGGCAGTTAGCTATTGGCATAGTAGGTGGCGATACTAGTACTGTTTCCGATTTCATCTGTTGTAATTTATCCAACTACCGTAGTACAGGCGCGACAGATTTCGCTTCTGATTTAACAGACTCGGATTTCAGATAGTCTTAAGATTATGGATCATTCGTGTAGAATAGGCTATGGTCACTTATAATTGCACTGGAAAGTGGAAAATTTCTGAAACAAAAGCTATATCAGATAATTTATTTCATGTATTTGTATTTGAGACTCATATGTTTGTAAATGATTCAGAATTCTGAGACTGCGACATCAGCCGCAAATTATTTCAACATAGCATTCATATAAGTACAGCCAGCGTCTTTTCCATTTTCCGTCCATTTAATGACACACTTTCTGATCGTACCACGGATGATTGTACAGGTTTCACTGTTGAAGAAAAAAGTTTTATCTTATAGACCAGGCCTTCTCAATTAATCTGTGTAAGGAGCCAAATGCATTTTAAGAAAGAACTATAAGGGTCGAATATTGCTTAGTTACCATAGCGTGCAGAGCGTTTCAGCCATTTGAGAAGGCCTGTTATAGATTCAAAGTAGAATGAAGGTAATGAAAGTATAGCTTGTCAAGCAAGGCAACATACGGCTACTGGCAGATTTAGCTACATTATAAGGAATATGGCAGAAATTGTTAACAAAATTTTCATAAAGCTCTCTTCCTTAATGTTTCAACTCGGTCCTCCCCCCCCCCCCCCCCCACACCTCCTGTCAGTGATTAAAGAGGCGTGGATACCCTTCAACTAAATACGAAGAGAAGAAATGCTAACAACAAGCTTGATCAATATCAAGAAAAGAATGTTATTTCATGTGGGTATATATATAATTGGGAGTAAGGTGGTTTATCATTATTATAGGTATTAGTCTAAGTGTTTGAAATTAAAAATTCTGTGTTTAAATGTTCGACATTTTGATTTACTTACTCGCATACGGCATCTTCAGAGAGGCCTTCACATTTATGGGCATGCGGTTGACATGGGAGACCTGTTACCAAGGCAATGGCAACTAATAACAACAAACATGTCAGTACCTTCATTTCGTATATTTATCTGAAAAATAAAGATAAAGATAGAGTTGAGATATTAAACTAAGTTAAACCACTTAACACATCATCTGGAAGTAAAATATTGCCTGAAAATTCCATTCATCATAGATTTGAATAAATTTTTGAATACATTTTACTTATATCAGAGACAGTGAAATTTGACAGCTCTGAAAATATCTCTCAAAGGCTCTAAAAATATCTCTCATGTTTATTACAGGCTCTAAAAATATCTCTCAGAGACTCTAAAAATATCTTTCAGAGGCTCTGAAAATATCTCTCAGAGGCTCTGAAAATATCTCTCAGAGGTTCTGAAAATATCTATTACAGGCTCTAAAAATATCTCTCAAAGGGTCTGAAAATCTCTCAAAGGCTGTGAAAATATCTCTCAAAGGCTGTGAAAATATCTAGTATAGGCTCTGAAAATATCTATTAGAGGCTCTGAGAATATCTAGTTTCTGAAAATATCTATTACAGGCTCTGAAAATATCTATTAGTGGCTCTGAAAATATCTATTAGTGGCTCTGAGAATATCTAGTATAGGCTCTGAAAATATCTTTTATAGGCTCTGAAAATATCTATTATAGGCTCTGAAAATATCTATTAGAGGCTCTGAAAATATCTAGTTTCTGAAAATATCTCGTATAGGCTCTGAAAATATCTATTACAGGCTCTGAAAATATCTATTACAGGCTCTGACAATATCTATTACAGGCTCTGAAAATATCTATTACAGGCTCTGAAAATATCTATTACAGGCTCTGAGAATATCTAGTTTCTGAAAATATCTATTACAGGCTCTGAAAATATCTATTAGTGGCTCTGAAAATATATCTATTAGTGGCTCTGAGAATATCTAGTATAGGCTCTGAAAATATCTTTTATAGGCTCTGAAAATATCTATTATAGGCTCTGAAAATATCTATTAGAGGCTCTGAAAATATCTAGTTTCTGAAAATATCTCGTATAGGCTCTGAAAATATATATTACAGGCTCTGAAAATATCTATTACAGGCTCTGAAAATATCTATTACAGGCTCTGAAAATATCTATTACAGGCTCTGAAAATATCTATTACAGGCTCTGAAAATATCTATTAAAGGTTCTGAAAATATCTATTATAGGTTCTGAAAATATCTCTCAAAGGCTCTGAAAATATCTCTCAGAAGCGCCGAAAATGTTTATTAGAGGTGCCAAAAATATCTGTCAGAGGTGCTGAAAATATCTTTTACACACTCTGAAAATATCTATCAGAGGCGCTGAAAATATCTATTACATACTATGAATATATCCATTTTGAGTTTTGAATTGATTTTTTTCTCTCGAATTATGATTGTCGTCTACTTCTCATTTGTCTCAAAATACTTTGGGTGTATAGAATAATAGGTTTACAAATAAGCACTCTTCTCTATTAGCAATTTACCCGAAATTAAGCAACATTTTAGAATGAAATTCCCTTCTGTAAAATCATGATCCATTCTGTAATATCACCAAATAAATTTTTTTTAGTGCTTGGTATTTTCATCAAATCAAAGACAATCGAAATATTGCAGAACTATTTTAAAGTTTTTGAAAGTTAATATTTCAATTCATACAATAAGCAAAAAGAAATGCGATGCAGACCTCTATCACCATCAAGATCGAGTAACTTACGCCACACTACTCAGGACCGAGTTTCACCGCAATGTCATTCGACCCGACCAGATCTTACGAATTCTCAAATTAGCAAACCAACAATATAGTACCATCCGATCGAAACAATCCAACTACCAAATTCTACCACTACCAATAACTACCTAGTTTGCGATATCAGCATCTGCTAGAACTGAACGTTAATTTGTCATCTACCAACCAACCAAGATGCAGAACTCAATGTGGTGATGAAGTAAATTCAAATCGTCTTACCTATATTACTATGAGTTGTAAGAATAATTAATTATAGTAAAATCTGTTGAGTTTGAACATTAATTGGGGTTATTTATACTACTATAGGGTTATTAATTGTAAATCAATATCAATTTTTTTATCACTAATCAATTATCCTTTTTAAATTTTATATCCGACAAATGTCAATATTTGAATATGAAGAAAGACGTAATTACTAATTATGAAAGGGATTGTAAAGTGGTTTTCTGAACTTTGTGAGTCGGGGACATTGATAGTGTTCATATTTTTGCGCCAATTTAAAGGGATTGTTAAGTGGTTTATTTTTGCGCCAAATTAAAGGGATTCTTAAGTGGTTTTCTAAACTTTCCATGCATATCGGTAGCATCAATGTGTGCCGGAAGCTACTATTGATATTTTTGCAGACCAATATCAGTGAGGCCATAAAACGCGTTAGTTTTAATGGAATTGCAAGAACCACAGACTTCGGAATAGAAATTAGAATGGTGCAAATTGATGCTATCAGTGTCCCCGATACACATACAAAGTTTAGAAATACTCTTTACAATCCTTTTAAATTGTTACACAAAATCTAACACTTTCACTGAAATAAAGTGATATTTTCTAGGTCGAGGTATTGTTCATAGACGAAATAAGTTCTACGATTTAGTTTTTTCTTCTAAGTTACAAGAAGACATAAATCCAGTATGTAAAGTACAAAAGATGCACAAGAGTTTCAGTATCAGCTCATTATGAAAAACCTTAAGCTTTGGGAAACACAAGGTTTAAACTGTTATAGGTGTTATAGAAGATAATCTCCTATAGAAGCACTGTCCTTGGTAAGTAGCTCGTTATGTTCCAAAACAAATGCGGCAGGGATTAGAGCCAAGCTTAGAGATGTTCACAGCTTTTGTTGTCCAATGTTTTATCTATATTCACGTTTTTTAAATCCCTCTGAAATAAATGCAAATTCCATTTCGCTGAAATCGTACTATTAAAGTTTGTAATATGATTGAAAATGTACATGCAAAGATACAATGAAAGGGAAGTAACTGAGATATATGAATGAAATATGGTTGCATTATCAGGACTCACACCACTAATTCATTTGCCATACGTTTCAATGATAAATCTTGATTTTCAACGCTTACAAATATATTAAGCGTTTTTAAATAATAACCTGTAATTTTATGGAAAATTACTTAGTTTTGTGGGTTTATTAGACTCTGTTTGTGTACTTTTGACACCGTTGATGAATACATAAATTTATTGGCTAAGTTTGACAAATAATGTTTTTGCTCATTTTATGAAGTGGTATCGCTTTAAATAATGATTAATTATGCCACACATGTATTCGACATATTGAAATAGGTTGTCGACCAATGTTTATTGGGTTGAATGTTTGTTGATGGAAGAGAGGTTGACGTTCGCTTATACTGCTTATAGTAAACTGATGTCGCAGACTAGGAAGTTGTTGGTAGGGGACAAGTTAACCTCTGCTACCAGTTTTGAGTTAATAGAAGGGACTTCCTACTGTGATTTTCATGTGATCGATTTTGATTCTTCAAAAAATCTATTGAACTAATCAAATTATTATTGGGGACCAACACCCTCCCCCCGCCCCTTCTGAGTTCAAAGGGGGGGGGGGGGGGGGTGGGGGGCTAAATCCACGCCCTTGGTTCGTAGATGGCAGGTTAAATGTCAATTTCCAGTAAACTGACAGCACAGACTATTAGGTAGTTGATAGAACAAATTTGATGATTTGGGAAATGTTGGTTTCGTAGTTGAGAAATGTTTAGTTCTAGTCCAGTCGTATTTGCAGTATTTGTCCACGTTTCCTAATTGATCTTCACACAAGAAGGTGTTAAAGTAAATAAAAGTTTGTAGTCACATATCACAGTTTATCAAATAAATACAAGTTTGTAGTCACATATCACAGTTTATCAAGTAAATACATGTTTGTAGTCACATATCACAGTTTATCAAGTAAATACAAGTTTGTAGTCACATATCACAGTTTATCAAGTAAATACAAGTTTGTAGTCACATATCACAGTTTATCAAGTAAATACAAGTTTGAAGTCACATATCACAGTTTATCAATTACATACAATTTTGTAGTCACATATCACAGTTTATCAAGTAAATACATGTTTGTAGTCACATATCACAGTTTATCAAGTAAATACAAGTTTGAAGTCACATATCACAGTTTATCAATTACATACAATTTTGTAGTCACATATCACAGTTTATCAAGTAAATACAAGTTTGTAGTCACATATCACATTTTTTCAAATAAAAAAAAGTTTGTAGTCACATATTACAGTTTATCATGTAAATAAAAGTTTGTGGTTACATATCACAGTTTATAGAGTAAATACAAGTTTGTAGTCACATATCACAGTTTATAGAGTAAATACAAGTTTGTAGTCACATATCACAGTTTATCAAGTAAATACAAGTTTGTAGTCACATATCACAGTTTATCAAGTAAATACAAGTTTGTTGATACATATCACAGTTTATCAAGTAATTACAAGTTTGTAGTCACATATCACAGTTTATCAAGTAAATACAAGTTTGTAGTCACATATCACAGTTTATAGAGTCAATACAAGTTTGTAGTCACATATCACAGTTTATCAAGTAAATACAAGTTTGTAGTCACATATCACAGTTTATCAAGTAAATACAAGTTTGTTGATACATATCACAGTTTATCAAGTAATTACAAGTTTGTAGTCACATATCACAGTTTATCAAGTAAATACAAGTTTGTAGTCACATATCACAGTTTATAGAGTCAATACAAGTTTGTAGTCACATATCACAGTTTATCAAGTAAATACAAGTTTGTAGTCACATATCACAGTTTATCAAGTAAATACAAGTTTGTAGTCACATATCACAGTTTATCAAGTAAATACAAGTTTGTAGTCACATATCACAGTTTATCAAGTAAATACAAGTTGGAAGGCACATATCACAGTTTATCAAGTATATACAAGTTTGTAGTCACATATTACAGTTTATCAAGTAAATGCAAGTTTGTAGTCACGTATTACAGTTTATTAAGTAAATACAAATTCCCAGTCACATATTACAATTTATTAAGTATATACAAGTTTGTAGTCACATATCACAATTTATCAAGTAAATACAAGTTTGTAGTCACATATTACAGTTTATCAAGTAAATACAAGTTTGTAGTCACATATTACAATTTATCAAGTAAATTCAAGTTTGTAGTCACATATCATATTTTATCAAGTAAATACAAGTTTGTAGTCACATATCACAGTTTATCAAGTAAATACAAGTTTGTAGTCACATATTACAGTTTATCAAGTAAATACAAGTTTGTTGATACATATCACAGTTTATCAAGTAAAAAACAAGTTTGTAGTCACATATCACAGTTTATCAAGTAAAAAACAAGTTTGTAGTCACATATCACAGTTTATCAAATAAATACAAGTTTGTAGTCACATATCACAGTTTATCAAATAAATACAAGTTTGTAGTCATATATCACTGTTTATCAAGTAAATAAAAGTTTGTAGTCACATAAATATCACAGTTTATCAAGTAAATACACGTTTGAAGTCACATATCACAGTTTATCAAGTAAATACAAGTTTGAAGGCACATATCACAGTTTATTAAGTAAATACAAGTTTGTAGTCACATAAATATCACAGTTTATCAAGTAAATAAAAGTTTGCAGTCACATATTACAGTTTATCATGTAAATACAAGTTTGTAGTCACATATCACAGTTTATCAAGTATATACAAATATCACAGTTTATCAAGTAAATACAAGTTTGTAGTCACATATCACAGTTTATCAATTAAATACAATTTTGTAGTCACATATCACAGTTTATCAAGTAAATATAAGTTTGTAGTCACATATTAATTACAGTTTATCAAGTAAATACAAGTTTGTAGTCACATATCACAGTTTATCAAGTAAATACAAGTTTGTAGTCACATATCACACTTTATCAAGTAAATACAAGTTTGTAGTCACATATCACACTTTATCAAGTAAATACAAGTTTGTAGTCACATATCACACTTTATCAAGTTAATACAAGTTTGTAGTCACATATCACACTTTATCAAGTAAATACAAGTTTGTAGTCACATATCACAATTTATCAAGTAAATACAAGTTTACAGGCACATATCACAGTATATCAATTTATCAATTATATATACTGGGGCTGCAGATTGGTGGATGGGGGGCGGGGGGGGGTTAAGGTATACTAGGATAATATGCCCCGTGGTCTCTAATATATTCTAACCATAATTTTTATTGTCTAAATAAACTTTTGACTTGAGTTATCAAAATGTTTTGACCTTTGGGCACATTTTATATTACCGATGGCAATCTTCTTGTTGAAAAAATAACCTTCACCAAAAACAAACAGATAACATACGTATATAAATTGGTTGACAGTTTACTAAAGATAGCAGTTTTTAAAGTCTCACTATAGAACATACAAGGTAAGAGAATTTCAATCAACGTTTCAACTAAAGGGACATTTTGGTTGTTGATGTGGGTCTTGTATATGTACATAGTCTTCAGAAGTAGGCTTCTGGAACTGCACAAAAATTACACAATCTCTTCAATGATACCTCAAATTCAATATTTGTCTTTCAATTATATTATACAATGTTTTCTGCCTGTCGAGACCAATTATTAGTGTCGTAATTCGGAATACACAGTTTGTCGGAATACTAAGAGTTTTTTAAACTGACATAAGAAGGAATTCAATCGGGACCAGGCATAGATGTCGGATTCCGTGGATATCCGTAGTACTCAGATGTCGGAAATGACAGAGTACACTGTATATAGAGGCCCCTCTCTTATAGATACGCAACTATGGAGGTAATACCAATGTCGTAATTACAAAATGCATTTGTCAATGCTGCAAAGTACAATTGTCGATGTGTAAAAATGCAAAATGTATAAGTATACTCAACAATCCAATGAAATGCAGCTAACAATTTACTCTTTGCATTATGCATTTTGCATTAGGCACTTTTGCATTATACATTCTGCATTAGTCACTTTTACATTACGCACTTTGTATTATCAAACCTTGCAGAATAGACTTTTACACAATAGAACATATACCTTATATAGAATGATGACGTATATTCATTTGCATACGTAAAAACGGCGGAAATGTACGGAAATTAATTAATATGCATGCGCATTGATACAAGTTCTTTTTGACATTTAAAGACGAGTTCTCCCTTGAAGATAAATATCTCTGTATTATTTCAAATTTGGAGTCTTGGGAATTATTTCATATTGATAGTTAATAATTTGTAATATAATGTTAAATATAGAAATCTAGGCCCAAGTTCTTCTAAAAAATAGAGGGGGGGGGGGGAGGGGTGCAAACGTCCTGGAAAACTTTGTGAATTTTTAAGCTTTGCAGTGGTTAAACTCTATTTAGTTATTGCTACCTGCATTGCTTCAAGGGTGGAGTCTTGGAACCCCCTCTAGAATATTAAAAAAAACTCCCTGAAACGTTATTTCCTGACGAATTTAATGTTTATTTGTATAGGGGATCACAAGAAGAAAATGTTAGGAATAACTTGGAAATGCAAATTTCTGAAATATCTGAGAGACAGATTTTTTGACGAATTTAAGTTTTATTTGTATAGGGAAAAATTTATAATTTGACGGATGGAAACGTAAAATTCTGAAATTTTTTCACCGAATTTAAGGTTCAAATTTTATTTGAGGAATTTAGCCTTGAAAATGTTGAGAAATAGACGCCCACAAAATATGAAATTTCCTGGCGAACTTGTGGGTTGTGCGATCACCGGAAGAAAATTTTGATCTCCCACCGAATTTAAGATTCAGAATTAGTTGTATATAGGGTCTCAGGTATGTCGCTTAAAGAAATTGAGAATAAGATGACCATAAACATTTCCTGACATTTCCCGTTGAATTTAAGTATCAAAATGGGGTGGGAGAAAATGCGCTTACAGGCGTCCAGTACTCAAAATTGTCAAGGTTAAGTCCCTCAGAAATTTCAGAATTGTGTTTCCAGGCGTCTTATTTCTGACATTTTCTTTTTGTAGTCCTGCAATTTTAGTCCCTTTAAAAATAAACCTTAAATTCGTTAGAAAATAACGTTTCAGGGAGTCATTTTTTTTAATTTTCTAGAGGGGCTCCCTAGAAACCAGACTACCAATGAGCACCCTTGAACCAATACAAGTAGCAATAACTCAATTTGAAATAATACAGAGATATTTATCTTCATAGGAGAACCCATCTTTAAATGTCAAAAAGAACTTGTATCAATGCGCATGCATATTAATTAATTTCCGTACATTTCCGCCGCTTTTTACGTATGCAAATGAATATACGTCATCATTCCATATAAGGTATATGTTCTATTGTGTAGAAGTCTATTCTGCAAGGTTTGATAATGCAGAGTGCGTAATGCAAAGTGACTAATGCAGAATGTATAATGCAAAAGTGCCTAATTCAAAATGCATAATGCAAAGAGTAAATTGTTAGCTGCATTCGTGTGACATTTCATTGGATTGTTGAGTATACTTATACATTTTGCATTTTTACATATCGACAATTGTACTTTGCAGCATTGACAAATGCATTTTGTAATTACGACATTGGTATTTTTACGTTGCAACACAATCGACAATATTGGCAACGTTATACCTCCATACGCAACTGACATTTGGGTCTCTTCCAGATCTGAGCAGTCAAGTCTTTCAGGGACCTGTTTGTGATCCTAGGAGCCCATCTTGGCCTCTATCTAGGGAATTTGATAGGTGTGATAATACATTTGTTAACATGGAATTTGTTTTTTTTTCATATAAAGCCTTGGAACATATATCGGGTATCCCAAAAAAAACGTCCCCAACTTTGACGCAAAGTATCTCAGCTGCTGATGAGACGATCTCTTTCAAACTTCTCACAGATTTACTTCAACATGTCCTTGTCAGACCCTGAAAATATGAAAGTCATCGAACAAAAATTGTACAAGAACTGCCTTGAGCAAAGTAGCATGGTCTGACAAGGACATGTTGAAGTAAATCTGTGAGAATTTTGAAAGAGATCGGTTCACCAACAGCTGAGATACTTACGGTCAAACTTGGGGACGTTTTTATTGCGACACCCGATACATGTATATAAAGCCTTGGAGCAAACTAAATGCCTATTATCATCCAATATGTATTTTTAGCAACAAGAAATAACTGAATATTCCAAGATGAATAAACCAATAATGATGGTGCTACAGTTGGTAGTCTTACAATTGTTGTTGAATTACTGCATGGCGTCTAGTTCCAGTTCTTCAGGTTCTTCGAGTTCTGCAGATTCTTCGAGTTCTGCAGATTCTTCAAATTCTGCAGATTCTACGAGTTTTTCAAGTACTACAAGTCTAACTGAGCCTGGGCCTACACCTGAGCCAATCAGAGGTAAGTACATGTATTGGTTTCCTTATTCTTAAGTGTCAAAAATATTCGATACTCAAGAGTTTGAACTAGTCATAAATATCCATGTAAGTACAGCAGGCTGTCCAGCGCTACTTCGTCAATAATAAGGGCTAATTTTAAGGCTGGAATTAACAAATTTTATGGCGAATTTAGAATATCGTGTTGTGAGAGCAACGGTAAAGTTGAATATCGTGAAACAGACCTCTAATCATTTAGATAGTTTGAACCAAACACGACATATAAAGAGATAAAATTAATTTGGCATTGCATATTATGTTATTTCAGCACAATTCTTTTGTTCAGTATCTGATTCTGTTCCCATACCATTGGAAACAATTTGTGACCAGGTCAATGATTGTCCAGATACTATGGCTGATGAATCTGCTTGTGGAGGTAACCCAGTTTAATTAAAATACGACCCCAATTTTGTTTCGTCCGGCCTCATAAATTCCTGGTTTTATCCACTACATTGGGGCATATTCCCGTAACGGTGGGCCACATTTTGGTGGATGTGAGTACGCCGCGGGTCACCTGACCAACCATCAATGAATCATTTAATGTTAACAATGAGAAATATGCAATTTTTTGTTTAATAAATCTAACATCACTCTTTCACATCGCACTTATTCAATCATATTTTCATGATCAATGAGAGGTATACAATTGTATATTTTAAATAACTCTTTCCACGTTAGAAATGGCATGCCTTTCAGGACCAATATAGCTGTACTACTGAAATCCTAGAATTGTTTTTTTTTTCTATTTTAAGCGTGTTTTGCTGGCCAATTCCTTTGTGCACAAGCAGCGACATCGGTATGTTTAGCTACCTCTACAATATGTGATGGAGTACCAGATTGTGCAGATAATTATGACGAGTTCTTCTGTAGATAGGCTACAATAAATATGATAAACCGTTGCTTGAGGGGCACGTTCACAATTCGAGCGACCAATCTTATCTTAGTTACTAAACTTATTAGTTATAGTGTTATCAACTCTCCCTCGAAATTTCAACTTTCAAATGCATGTGTATCCATTATTATCAGCTTTTGAAAGAAAAAAAAATACGACTCGTAATTTAGTGAGACAGTGCTTCATATATAAAACACATTTAAAAATAGAAATACATTTTTTTACCTAAAGGGATTGTAACGAGGTCTTCTAATAATAAAAATCCGTACAAGCAAAACAATTAAACTTTGCATGTGTATCGCAGACACTGATAGCTGAATTTGTGCCAATCCAATTTTCATTCCGGCGTCTGTGGTTCTTGCAATTCTTCTAAAACTACCACGTTTTATGACGTCACTAATAGCGATCAATCGGAAGCTACTATTGATATCGGAAGCTACTATTGATATCGGAAGCTACTATTGATATCTATGCTGATCATTATTAGTGACGTTCCTGTCTGCATTATGGTATATAAAGCACTTTTGATTATACTGGCTTTATGTCATTCGACTCGACCAGATCTTACGAATTCTCAAATTACCAAACCAACAGCACAGTACCATCCGATTGAATCAATTCAAATACCAAATACTACCACTACCAACAACTACCTAATTTGCGATATCAGCTGCTGCTGGAAGCGAACGTTAACTTGTCATCTACCAACCAACCACACTGGCTTAAACCACGTACCAGCAATTTCTTTTTTATATCTTACAAATAAAAAAATATCATTCTTCAGTCATAAATGCCAAAATTATCGGGAGAGGGGAGAAGGGTGGGCCCCTGGTCCTACGAGCCTGAAGATTCCGAGAGTCAAATTTTCATTTTACATACAGACGCCCACAGATGTCCATTCATGGCATATTAGATCTTAAATATTATGAGATATATAGCCTATTCCACGTGTTTGGTAATGTCACGTGAAATGAATTCATATATCTATACAAATGCCAAGTGACTCCTCTCTATATACAATTAGAATCTTAATCTTCATAGACCAATTGAAAGTCTAAAAGCATTCTCTGGTAGTAAAAGTTCTGGAGTCTTATTCTCGAAAACCTTACTTAGATAAAATCCAGATTTCCAGGAATTTTAGAAATGGCAAATATGATAATTTGTTGTCTCTGTACCCAAAGGCTTGTACATTTTGGACGATTCGTGTAATAATAAAATTCCGTACTCAAAGCAATATCGTTAATTAAAAATATCGTCTGAGCATGACAAGATCAGGAGCCAATGTTTGTTTAGTGGGGGACTTTTCATACGAGAACTACCTTCAGATGTGTTGAAAAGAGTAAGCATGATCTTTTTCGCTCGCGTAACATTTGCAATGCGATGGTTGGTGAGCATACATGCCTCTGTTACATTACAGGATTATAGTTTTAATCTTTCACACACATAGTATTAAACTAATTACACAGATCGACGATAGTGAGTAGAATCACAAGTTTAACAAATAAAAATAAAATAGTCATAGTGACATTGATTATATTATTTTAATGTAATGATGTCACGTGACTAATTAGTATCTGTGTCAGGAGATTAACTAATGAAGTTTCAGTCAATATTTTAATCTGGTATTGTAATACAAGTCACTAATCTACTAATATAATATTATAGAGTTAACTAATATAAATAATACTAATGAAGTTTCGGTCAACATTTTAATCTGGTATTAGTTTAACTTGTAATACAAAACAACATAATGGTAGTGAGTACTATTCAGTCGTTTGTTTTAACTAATGTCACTAATCTACTAATATAATATTATACAGCATGTTCTAATTCCTTTGTTGAGAAACATAACATATTCTGATTCTAAGCATCCTATTTGGATTTGCTTCTCGAAATTGAAAACAACCATGATCTTTGTGTCAGATTGTATGACAAACTTTGATTTTCCTATTGTTAATTTTACATTCATGTGCAGTAACATACCACAATCGCCTGCTTATGGCACGTACATTTCACAAATGATCCGCTATGCCAGAGCTTGTTCTCTTTATAAGAACTTTAACCGTGAAATTACTGAAACAGGGTTACTTGACACACAAACTTAAAATTCCTTTTAGAAAATTGTATGGTCGTTACGGAGAACTCCTTGTCAAATACGACAAATCTGTTACTTGCATTTTTGGCAGATTTGTTTAGTCATACATGAATTGATCTAGTTGCACCTCATGATTTTGACCTTTATAGCAGTGGTGGGTGTCGCGCGCGAAGCAGACTACGCTTACTCTTTTCGAAAAAGCTGACGGTACTTCTTTTATGGGAAGTCCACTACTATATAATTATTGCACTCGATTTTGTCATGCCCTGGACGAGATTTTTGATTCACGGAATTGATTTGCTTGTACGGAGTTTTATTATTACTGTTAACAAATGAATTATTATTTTGACAGAGTTCTCTCCCTTAATGCTAAATTTAAACTCCCTTGAACGTTAAACTTATATAAATATTATTTTGCAATGACCTTTAGAAGAATATAGAACATTATAGAAATAATGGATATACCACCAATATTATATGCTACTGTTAATTGTATCTTTGGATACTTTTAAAACTTTAATTTTCTATAACACACGTGGTTTATTGTTACCTTCCAAAAACAGAAATATCATCAAATCAAAATACCCTATATATTACAATGTATAGACATTGAAATGGAAAATATTATTTAATCAAACCTTTTTAATCATTTTCCATTTTGGTTTTAAATATTACCTAATTAAATGTGTTATCGGTAAAACATATATTGAGAGGACTCACTCTCTCCCTTGATTCCGAGGTAAAAAAATGGCTGAACGGTGAATCAAATATGATTATTTTAACTTACATTTTCAATTAATTTAACCTGCTTCAATTTTCGTCAAGCTATAATTTCAAATTCAAGGAATATGTACTACTATGCACCATAAAGAAATTGAAAGGTTTTGAGCAAAACATATGTTTCAATACATGTATATTTATAATGGATTTGTTAAAGTTTTAAATTAAAGTGTACTCTAGTTCCAGTGACATTTAAATAATATTTTAACGTTAATTATGTGTAATTTATAAACATAATATGTTAAAAGCTGTAAATATTTCTATAATCACTGGTCATTATAATCAGGTGTTTATTTTGTCATTTCAATATCGATTATAATCTCATATCATTACTATTCAAATATCACGTGTCCATTCTTAGATAATCTTCATCTATCATCAGATTAACACTAATGAGTCACGTGACTTGATTTAAAACAACCTTCTAATCAATGTCAATTAATTAAAATATATTCTGACCTCAAATCTTCTTAGTGATGAATCCTGCCACTCAACTAGATCACTTTGTCACGTGAAACCTTTGACACCTAGCTTTATAAATATTCAGTATTTTTTAAATTTAGAAATCATTCATAACTTGTTCTCTCCACTACAACCAACTATCTAGTACCTATAGAGCTAATGTAGAGAGCTAGAGCTTTCTGATCTATCTAGTACCTATATACCAATATCTAGTATCTATTCAAATCAAGTACCTGGTTAGTTTTTGTGGTGTTATAGTTTAACAGTTTGATTTAAAATGGAATCCTGTACATCATCAGTTGATTTAACTAAATATGATCAACTTGAAACAGAAGATTCTTATTCGGATTCCGATGGTATGTTTTCTCTTCTATTGGTAGATTTATTGCTTTAAACTTTACTGATATTGGCATTTTTATCATATGGGCTTCAAGAACTTGCCTGATATTTTTATGAATCAGTAAGACTGTTAACTTTCCGATATAAGTATTTTTATCACATCATCTGCAAGAACTTGCTTGATATTGAAATAATATTAGTATAGGCTTGTGTCACGCCATAGACTGCTTGATGTTACACGCCTTATTGTTTAGGTCATAAAAATGTTCTTATATTTTGGCTGGATATTTTTGCAATGCGAAAGGGTTTTTCAAGAGTAAGAAACATAATACTGTTCGAAATTTCTTATTTATATTATTCACCAACTCTATATTATATTTCTCTTTCAATTTTACAGAAAGCCATTCATCTGGATATGATTCTTGTGACAGCAGTGAATGTGGTTCAGTAAAGGTCAAGGTCAATGAAACAAAATGTCGGAAACCAGCAACAGAAACAATGGTATTTAAAAGTCAAGAATCTTTATGTGACAGTTTAGATTATATTTTATCCATGCCAGAATTATGTGACGTCGTATTTCTTGTTGGTGAAAATAAAACACCATTTTATGGGGTCAAGGCCATTTTAGCCACCAGAAGTCGAGTTTTCTATCAGATGATTCTACAGAAACAGAAAGAGGTCAAGGCTAAGAAGGTCAAAGGTGATAAGTTCAAGGGTCAACTAGTTTTAGAGGTCATGAACTATGATGAAGATGTTTTTAGAAGATTTATTAGTTTTATTCATTGTGGAAAAATCAGAACAGATTCTACTACTGTCATAGGTTAGTAACAAATTCATTTTTAACACAAATTGTAAGAAATATTTAAATTAGCTAGCGACGCTCGTTTCAATTAATCCAAACACACACAATTAGGACATGTTATATTGCATTAACATTGTTTATATTTCCATCGAATTACATTATTTATTTCCCTTTTTAGGATTATTCTGTGCTGCAGTAGAATATAGCATGAAAGATTTAAAACAGGCATGCTGGGATTATTTTCTTAGATGTCTGGTTAATCAAACACAAACTATGATGACGTCACTAGAATTTTACAGTCACCATCGGGGAATAAAACACATCATGAATAAGGTATGAGGAAATTTATTGTAGTCTTGTTTTCTTGATTAGTGTTGATGACCTCCCCTGAGACTTGATTCAGATTAGACCTTAAATGATTAGACATATTATAGAAAAGAACATGTCAGTATAGATACGTTATTCTAGAGGAACATCTAAATATAGATGCAAAATACAGGAAACATATTGCAAAATTACAAGATTAAAAGAATCAAACTTGAGCCTTAAATTTGTCTATTGCAATGTTGTTATTTAAAATTATTCAATCTTAATTTCAGATTTATAATGTAGTATGAAGTAATCTTCACATCGTTGGTGGTTTCCAGTTTACAAAATCAGCAAGACGCTTCACTCACAGACCTCTGTCTTAGAGTGCGTTAATTGCACAGACCTCTACAGAGAGCAGTAGCCATCCCATGACGAGTTGGCTTAAAAACGGACTAGAACAGTACAACTGTTGTACATCGGGTGGCGGAAAGGTGGAAGAGGGAGCTGGATCGAGAGTGTAGAGGTTTGGGGAAGCAGAAAGACTTCAGATGAACATTTCAATCACATAGTATACTTCGTTCAGAAGTTTGTGTTTCGTTCATCTTTTGAATGTTGAATTTAATTATTTTGTTGATCAATAAACATAATATAATGAACTATGGATTTATTTATTTTAAAGCAAGATTTGTCAATTATGTGTAATGAGATGCAGCTGAACTCTTTGAGGTGTTTCAATGGGACACTTAACAAGGTTCAAACCGGCAGCAGAATGTTATGTCAAGGGTCCTCTGACAGATGTTGTAGAAAATAGGACCATTGAAACCGGTATAATGGATTAAGGTGATGGATTGGGGGTTATCGACGTTACACGTGATAATCCAATATCTCGTGCATTTAATTCGGATATCAATAATTTTGAATTGTAAATTGCATAAGATATCAGCGCATTTCAGATCTCTATCAATTGAAAGTTACACAAGCCTTGCTATTGAATAGATAAAGAATACTGGAAGAGGACTGGGAATGACGGTGCAGGAGATACAGCACTACTAGTATATCGATGTTTTTTTTTTAAACAATGAGAAAAAATTAAAAGCTCTTGCTTTTAAACTGCATGTATATTTAAGAGTTTCTCTATACATCCATATTTTTTTAATATGTATACAGAAGTTTCTCAAACGATTCTTCTCGATAAACATCACACCACGAAGTTACACTACATACTGACTAGTCTTGTACGTGTAATAATTTTACTGTGGGGTAGTGTGGCACTATACTATCACTCATTACTGATTAAAAATTACAGCATTGGAGATATTATCTTCCAGTCGATGAGAAAAATATTTCGATTCCAAATAATTATCATTGAGAATGTCATCTACATTGAATGAGTCCTTGGAATCGAGGGTACATGTACTTTTATCTAAAGGTTCGAGGGGGTTTACTACCGAACTGTAACACTTCCAAGGGTTCGTGTGTCGATTATAAACAGCTTGATATTCTATAGAAGACACCGACGATTCATTGGATTGTGTTGATGATGTAAATGAAGCAGTCAGAGAATCAGAGGAAGTTTCTGCATCTGCAAAATCACTTTCATCATCTTCACCAGCCATATTTTCCAACACATCATCAACTGCCTTTTCGTATGAGCCATCATAAGGCACCACGTTTAGTGAACAAATGGTATGAGCGTTTAAGTCAGTAGGTGTAATTTGAGATTGATCAAGGAGGCTATCAGACGCAACACTTTCATTAGACACCGAACGTCGCAGTTTTGGATTCGATGATAGTTGGAAAGACGTTGGTTTCGAATCCCCTGAAAGTCCAAGATATGACCAATCCAAATCAGGAGAAAATTCTTGATTCTCACACGTTTCTATTAAGTCTTGCCAATGTTGAATGTTGTTGGATACGACACCTTTAGACGACACATTTTCCGAGCTCCCGTTGATGGGAGTTAACATATACCGCAGACCATTTTCAGGTTTTTTGTACCCATTTTTACTCGGTCGGTCTATTTTA
This sequence comes from Lottia scabra, assembly GCA_029955415.1. Lineage (NCBI taxonomy): Eukaryota > Metazoa > Mollusca > Gastropoda > Lottiidae > Lottia > Lottia scabra. The sequence goes on from JARJEI010000009.1 coordinate 12,698,249, forward strand.
TCAGCGACGCTGTCTATCTGTGTCACCAATACGTGTAGATCACCAACTATTCCATGTAAATTAGTTATAACATTTTCAAGATTGTAAGCCATATTTCTAACAGTGTTTCTAACTGCCATACCAATATGAAGCTCTTCTAAAATCTGTTGTTTTCTTACTTTGGATGTCGACATCTTCCGTCACATCACCTGCAAATAGACAACATACAAAACATTGAGTTATGAAGGCTTATCATTTAGTCAATGTCTGGAACGATTAAAACGCTGAGAAATTCATGACAAAAGTCAACCACAGAAGAATATCACTCATCAAACAAATGATTAACGAAAAAGGCAATGGCATGACGTTGAGTTATGCAGGCTAACAGGGGCGGACTGGGGCCGTGACGCGGCCATGGTTTTTTTCCATTGACCGGCCCACTCAAGTGTGCCGAGCGTAGGGGTCTTAACAGGACAGATCCACTTTTTTGCAAAGGTGGGGGGGGCGTAGAGCCATATTTTGGCCGAGCGAAGCGAGGCGAAATTTTTTTTGACCTGTTTTTGTGGCTTAAAAACATAGAATAAGTATAAATTGTACTAATTTAACGGTTTTTGACGTGGTTTGACATTTTTGATTTCGTATTCTCCCCATTATTAAAAAAAAGAAGAAAACAAAGTAAAGGGGGGCGTACGCCCTCTACGCCCCTCTGGATCCGCCACTGCTTAAGGGGTCCTCCCCAATTTTTTTTTGAAAAATCACTACCATAAAGGTGATTTCCGAGCGCCTCCAGCGGATTTCGGCCACTTTCTTTTGAAATTTTGAGTAGACCTATAAGTCCAATTTTTTTTGTTTTTTTTTTCAAAATATAAATATTTTTTTTGTCATTTTTCACAAACTGGCCCCGTGCACACCGGCCCGCATGGCTTTAGCCATGTGGCCATGCGGCCCAGTCCGCCCCTGCAGGCTAATCAGTAGTCAATGTCTGAAACAATTTAAATTAAAACGTTGATACATCAATGACATAAAAATAAAATGACGAGTCGGCTTGTAATGTAGGAAAAAAAATCACAAGATCACATGCAAAGGGTAGGTAAAAAGTCTATATACTGAGAGTAAATGTAACTACGTATAAAGTCAACCACAGAATACCAATCATATTATCCTTTATCTGCATATGAATACAGACCAACAAATGATTAACAAAAAGGCATCGGCATGAAATTTCGTTGAAAGTATGTCAAATTCTCATCCAAAGTCTCAGCATCAACAAACGGTGCCAATCCAACAAGGTAATATGCATTGTTATTAAAACATCCGATATAAAGATAAAGTACATACAACATGGAATATACCTGCATTCACAGCTGAACATAATCTAATAAACATGTATATACATTATACAAATTAATTTTAATATCATTAATATGAATAATTAAACACTATTATTATGAATTCTTTGTTATTATTCACGTGTTATTAATTGTTATCAATGGTCCATGAAATACAAAATTACAGTTTGTTTATCATGCTTATAGATTATGCAAATTAGGCCTACATGTATATACATTCCAATTAATCGTCCAACTGTCAACAATTTGATTAACTAATAAAACTTGGCTTGAAAATAACATGTGTTATTTGAAAAGCAGTTTGCGATAGAGCGAAATGCCTAGTTTTGAGTTACAAGGCTCTCAAGTGAGGGCTCATTCGTAAATATGTCAGCCATTCTCGTTACGCCTGACGATAACCTCGTATGCAGCTGGCGGATAAAGTGCACTACTTTCAAATTTTTGATCACGTGACATTAAATTTTATATGATGTAACCATGTAACCATAGACTAATACTAACAAGACTGAACATCGGCCAATCAGAAGCATGGGAAGACTTGACGCACGCATGAGCTGAGGAACTATTTCTTTATCGGGTATTCTACTTCCGCCAAATAGTCTTGGAAGGTTTTCTTCTATCTGCATACGAGGTCATTGTTAGACAATTGTCGTCGTAGATACGAATGGTAAAGGCTTAGACAATAAATCGTACCCTCTTGACTAACAGGCTTCTTGTGCCAGTGTCAGTCTTAGACATTGTTTTAAAAAGAGGAAACAATTGTCCAGCTAAAATGTCCTTAATTATACACAAAATATCTTAAACTGAAACCATTAAATTGCAGAAATGTAATACTTAGTAGTTATGCCACCAGGTAAGTCCCCTGATAAATATATACTCCTATTGACCAGATTTTGTGTTCATTCAAAGAGGTTGTATTCCTTTAAAGAGATACAACCTCTTAGAATGAACAAAAAAATTAAGTTCTCAAACTTCAATCAGAGTATATATTCATCAACGTCCAAAGTATACAAACAGAATGAAAAAAAACACATGAAAATATGTAAATTTCCATATAATAACAGGTTATAATTGATAAACGCCTTAAATTTGATGAAGGGTTTTTCAATTATGTATAAACATTGTTTTCAGGATTTATCAGATTATTTAGGTAATCTGAAGTACAGTTATGCAACCAGGCAAGTCCCCTGCTGAATATTAACTCCTATTTCTAAGAGGTTGTATTCCTTTAAATCTCAAATATTGATAGTAGTTTTGCTGGCATCGAAAACAACATGTCAGTTTTGATCGTGATCCTATAATCAGTATGATATGATATTATATACTTCTTGATAACTATAGATATTGTCTTGACATACAGATTACTAGCTGACAACTTCAACATCGTTTAGAAAAGGTTAGAACAGATAAACAAAGAATGTCTGAGACATCTTCAATATTTTAATCTACAGAGTTTCCATAGAATAATATCTATAGTGATATTCAAGTCTTATATTTCTTTTGTCTCATAAATGTCAAACGTTTCTACAGTTGTTTTTGTAGAGAATGCAATTGGAAAACCACAGTATTCTGAATTGAAAATAAGATGCAATTAAGCAATTGATGTTGATTCTGTAAATAAAGTAAATGTTGGAAGAGCAAAATAAAATACGGACCTAAATTAACAGTTGTTAATATTGTTACTGAGACGATCTTAAAGGGATTGTAAAAAGTTTTTTTAAAACTTTGTATGTGTATTAGGAACACTGATAGCATCAATTTGCGCCATTCCAATTTACATTCCGACGTCTGTGTTCTTGCAATTCCACCAAGACTAACGTCCACTGGTAGTGACATCATAAAACGCGTTAGTTTTAGTGGAATTGCAAGAACCACAGACGTTGGAAAGGAAATTGCGCAAATTGATGCTATCAGTGTCCCCGATACACATACAAAGTTTAGAAAACCTCTTTACAATCCCGTCCTGGGCCTAGATGGCGCGTAAAGATGTGAAGGTGACCTAACTCTTCCTATAGATGGATCTGTGAAGGTGCCACTGTTAATCGCACTAGCCCTTTGCCTTTGTGTAATTACATTGCAACATTCTAGTACAATGTCATTGTGTTTCAGGAAGTACATACATAACATCATAATGTCTGATGCTTGCATGTCTTAGATCTATAAACAGTTGATGAAAGTGTGATTATCACAGCCAAATCGTTCTATTGTTCTTCTGGTCTTATTAATAAATCACAGTTCTGACTTCCACACAAACAACTTTCGTCATTTTGTTCGAGACCATGTAATGACTGGAACATGATAGGCGGCCATCTAGCCTGGTGAATGGGCAAGACAAAACAACTCTTGTTCGAAGATTGTTTTTGATTGGCTATTTTTTCGCGAAAGAAGACGACACTCTCTGAAGAATGATTGTGATCTGATGAGCTATAATTTATTCAATATGGCGATTACCGTATAGTATACGAGGTTATCTAACCACTATTCTAGTTACGAAGTAGATACGAGTGACAAACAACTATATCAACACCACTCGCAGTGTCTGAAAAACTCCTGACAATTCCGATAGAAAACAACGTTACAATAAACCATTGTCTCTTTCAAACATCCATTATTCAGTCAGAATCTATCCTTAGGCAATAACACAAAATACAACGAACTTCTAAACCTTATTCTTTAAAAGCTAGGGCGGAAAGAGATTATATTGTCTAAGAAGTCTGTGTTAACAATAACAGAAGTTTCTTGAAGCTTTCAAAAACTGTTTTCACTTCGTCTCCTGAACTTCATCATTTGTTGACTTTTCTTTTTATACAAATCGGTTTCCGACAACTATTGTTACTGGGGATGTTTTTGTGTAGGGAATTTATTGATAAAGATAGCACCACATCTCCCTAAGAATATCAGCAGGTTGGAGTTCAGGTTTTCTCAAACGGCAATTTAATTTGGCCTGTACCCTATCGGAAAGATAAACCATTCAGATTGTTTAATTGTTCGTGGAAAATCTTACTTTTTTGTGAAACAATGGCGTAGAAAATATTTGATTTACTACCTCAATTCGTGACATTTCAGGGAGTTTATTAAAAAAGGGAACTGAAAAGCGGAACTTCATACGAATACATGTCATTCAAAGCCATCAACCTTTAGATTTAAATCACATCTTCCTAACAGACTAGAGTTGATGTGTGCTGATTTTTATATTAGATCAGACTATTCAGTCTAATAACATTACTCTTTTCTCCTCTAGCTGATACTTCGTTTTCAAAAGACATCTTACTGATATGGACGAGGCTATACGAGCCTTGATGGTTCAACATGAAAGCCATAGACAGATCTACACTGTAAAAAGTGACTGTTATTCAACAAACATTTTATCTGTTACGTGACAGATATTCACGTAAATTAACAATTTAATTTGTTATAACACATCTGTTAAAATTATGTCCGTTTGAATACAGTTTTAAATGTAAAATCGACAAACGTTAATTAACAGACATTAATTTACAATTCATTTTTGTAATATAACTGTCAATTAACGTAAAATCATGTTATTTTACAGTTTGTTAATAAACATAATTCTGTGAACAGAGAAAACTGTAAATAAACATTAAATTTTTCCCAGTATTTTCTGTTAAAATACAGTTCTGTTTTTTTAACAGAAATGATAACGTTAAATCATGTTATTTTACAGTTTGTTGATAAACAGAATTCTGCGAACAGAGAAAATTGTAAATAAACATTCAAGTATTCCTTGTATTTTCTGTTAAAATACAGTTCTGTTTTTTAACAGAAATGATAACGTTAAATCATGTTACTTTACAGTTTGTTGATAAACAGAATTCCGCGAACAGAAAAAAATTGTAAATAAACATTCAAGTACTCTCTGAATTTTCTGTTGAAATACAGATCTGTTTTTTAACAGAAATGATAACGTCAAATCATGTCATTTTGCAGTAAGTAAAAATACAGAATTTTGAGAACAGAGAAAACTCAAGATTTTCCTGTTCTTCTGTTAGTATAAAACACAGAGTGTAAACATTTGATTGCTGTTGTTGTTAGCCTATTATATACAGAATAATATAGAAGTGTTCGCTTAAGTTATGTTTAAAGTTTGCCCTCCCTGGAAAACTTGCTCATTTCAATCACCACCCAAAATACCACGTCTACCTGTCCTAAAAAACTAAAAGGCTTCTCTGTTTTTAAACAAAAAATCCTGTTTATTAACATACACTGTGTTCCCTGAAAATTTCTTGGTGTTATTCCCACTTTGACCACATGTAATAAAGTAAACAGATTACAGAAATTTATCCTGTACAAAAACAGCTGATGGTGTAGACATACAGGTAATTCCGTCAATTGACGGGTGTTGGAACGAGGTTTCGGCTAATTGCGCATGCCTTTAAACATTTCTCTGTATGTGACGCCATTTTTTTTTTACTTCCGAGTGTTACGACAAATAACAAGACGACAGTAACACAGAATTTTCAAGGTATACTTGTTTAAATTCATTGTTTTAATGTAAGCAAGGGTCTTAAGATACTGGGTACATAAATAGTCATAAGTTTTAAGGATAGTCACGTTTCCTTTCCAAGAGCCATTTTCCCCATCGCATCAATAACCATATTTTTAATTATGAAGGCCAAAGACCAAGTGTTATTCTAAGAAGTGTTTATCAGATCAAAATGATTTATTATTATTTTTAACAATGTACCGATACGAAATATGTATAGCTGTCCAGTCTTAGACAAGACACTACATAGCTTGCAATCTTATTGCAAACATTATTTGAACAGTCCTGTAATCCTACGGATATTACTGGCAGCTACCATTTGCCAGACAGTATATACTGTTATTTAACAGACCTGTAATTCAACGGATTTTACTGGCAGCTACCATTTGCCAGCCTTTTCTGTATTTCAACAGAACAGTATATTATACTGTTATTTAACAGACCTGTAATTCAACGGATTTTACTGGCAGCTACCATTTGCCAGACTTTTCTGTCAATTGACAGAGTTATAACATTACAGATTATTCTGTTTTTTAACAAATCCGTTAGTCAACAAAAATATCTCAAATTCTCTGTTGATTTACAGAAAAGTCTGGCAAATGGTAGCTGCCAGTTTTTTCTGTTAAGGTACAGGTCACAATTTTTACAGTGTACTCAAAGAGAGTAAGAGACTTAATTAACTAAATATATTAATACAACAAGATGAAATTGTAAGATTATACTGGCCAAGTGCTGATACGACTGTGAGTTGTAGTCCGTACTTCTGAACTTTCTCACCCACCTGTAAAGCCGATGACTGTTAAATATGTACATTAGGCATGTAAAAGACAACAGGTTTCGGACTAGTTAAGATGAAATAGGAAATCAAATCTACTGATTGTCTACTAGAGATGAAGATTATTTTTATTATTAAAACTATCTAATAATTATTCGTTATCACACCTGGGTCTGTTTACTTTCATTAATTAGTATCCAGGCATGTTAGTAACGAGAAATTTGTTTAGGGGGTGTGGGTCATGGTCAGTCTCACACCCGTAGCCAGGTGGGCTTCGAGGGGTTCGCCCGAACCCCACTTTGGAAACAAATAAGCACTGTTAAAGTCAACATTCTGTTTGAATTTTAGCTGTTCAAGTGATTTTGATTTCTTGGCTAGTCAATGTAACCAACCCCCGCCCCCCCCCCCCCCCTCTCTTTGGAAATTCCTGGCTATACGGACCTGATGACAATATGGCACGAGGGAGAGGGAGTGGCGTATGGTGTGGCATCATGGCCTTCAGCCTATTTTCACTCGGTTTTATTATTCAGTATCCACATACAGAACTATATCTTCAATGCTCTCTACCGATGGCTGTTTGTCATCTCTGACACGCCTAGCACAGACACCATTACATGCACTAATTAGTCTTTAGTGTGCATGACTACGTATCGTGGATCAATTCAATTAAATTATTCTATTTGAAGCTTCGTGCTTTGATTTAAAAACTGTTTCAAGCCGCGTTTAATTAGAAATCAAGCCCTAAAACGTCTACTGGAGAATTTAAAATAAAAATTTCTCGTATATCTTTTATAGTGAGTTACTATTATCCATACTGACTTCGTTAATAACAAACCAAAATAAAGATGGAACTATAAGCATCGTTCTACTTTTACTCCCCTGAACAGACTGGAACTTTAAGTACTTCGCTGTAGCTCAGTGAGTTAGACGCTTGTTCGCTAATCTGAGGGTCAAGAGTTTAGTCCCGACATGGGTCGAGATGATACTTCTGATGTCTCAACCCTGTTTCCGATGTCAGTGATGCAGATCGGATGGGCTTACATCGAAAGAGACTATAAACCGAGGCTCCATTGTCCATGTAATACAGAAAGTTCACGATCCCTCTAGTTGGAAATAGAAACAAGAGTAAGCTAATGTATCTGTTCTAGCAGACATTCCTCGGTCGCCCGTCCTCTTTAGCCCAATAGGTGCTGAAAATAAGGACGTAATACATCATTTCATTTTATTCTGGTAGAAATTGACCTACTTCTGTTGTAAAAGTTTGATGTTCAGATGCTTCCCTTGAACATTCCTATCGATGAATATTTATAGTAGTCTCTGTTTATAGTTCAAAAATTAAAAGAAATGGAAGCCTCTTGGAAGCGGGGTTAGTTTGTACATTGCACTAAATACAACACTAGCTAAATAAAATTGTTTCCAACGTCATCTTTTCTATACCTATTTGGCTTGTCAGTCAATTTTAGCTAAATGTAAATTGTTATTTAAGACTTAAGTAATTAATCATCAACAGATAATCCCCAGAGATTATCTGGACTTCCCTGAAGTGATGTATCTGTTGAATATCCAATTTGATAATGACGACCTCATCTTCCTGTGGTAGACTACACACAAGATTGTACTAACTTATCATGAAAAGTACAGACAATTGAAAAAAAAAACTTTAAGAAATAATGTAAACAATTCTGATTATGTGTCATATTTTTCCTATTTCTTATGAAAATAATTGCCTCATACTTTTTTCAATCAATATTTTACGTAATCATAAAAGTTATTTCTACAAATACTGCAAGTAAATACTGTTATTACTATTTCTAAAGGGTACAAAACAAATCTAACATCAATACCATATTTTACTGCAATTAACTTGCATATACATGGACTAGCAAGATGTCCGAGCGTTTCTGACCGCTAGCATCGCCCCTTTTTTAATGGGAATAATCGAATCGATTAGGTTTTTTGTATACATTGAGCTAGCGAGATGTCCGAGAGTTTCTCACCAATATGCCAGCATCGACCCGTTTTTATTAATAGAAATAATCGAATCGGATACTGAAAGACAAGTGAAAAGATTGGGAACCAAGGCTCTAGTCATTATATCCCAATTGTTGCACAACTTCGGACTACTGGAACTATTTGTGAAGTAATAACGTGACAAGGAGAATGTAACAGGTATGAGTCATGAGAAAATTGATTCTGATAGTTTTTAGATATAATCTACTAGAAATATTAATTAATAGCAGGAAATGATTGGATTTTTACAGAAAGAGTCGTTATATAGAGTATGTTTCAGAACGGTGGATGTACTCAACGTAATCTGCTTAATTCCAACAGGTGAATCGATGAATAATTAGAACCAGGGGTTCTGGTAGCATTTTATTAAATTAAGTCGATATCAAACGCGATGCTTGACATCAAATATATGCTCGCAAATGAAGCGGAAAATGAAAATCACAATTAGATCTCTTTCCGGTGATTTGTTTCTAACAGACCTGATTTCTAGTCACATTATAGAGAACAATAGCACTAAAAAGGTTTAAAGGAAGATAATTTGTACATGAAAAAAGACGAGAAACTTAATTTAAATTGATAGTTTATGAAAAGTATTGAATGTCTAGAAGAATTAATCGATATACCCATTGATAAGCAATTCAAAAAATTATATTCAATAATATGACGGCAGCAGCCGCATCCCTTGATGGAAATACAGAGCCAAACGAGATAATTATTCTGACAGCCACAGCAAACTACAAAATTTTATCATCTACATTGTTTATTTATAGTTTGGCAAAGAATGTCAAGATGCAATAGGCAGCGGAAGTCAACTTGTCATCTACCATCAACTACCTAGTCTGCGATATCAGTTGACTGGCAGCGGAATTCAACTTGTCATCTACCAACAACTAAAAAGTCTGTGATATCAGTTGACTGGCAGCGGAATTCAACTTGTCATCTACCAACAACTACCTAGTCTGTGATATCAGTTGACTGGCAGCGGAATTCAACTTGTCATCTACCAACAACTACCCAGTCTGTGATATCAGTTGACTGGCAGCGGAATTCAACTTGTCATCTACCAACAACTACCCAGTCTGTGATATCAGTTGACTGGCAGCGGAATTCAACTTGTCATCTACCAACAACTACCCAGTCTGTGATATCAGTTGACTGGCAGCGGAATTCAACTTGTCATCTACCAACAACTACCCAGTCTGTGATATCAGTTGACTGGCAGCGGAATTCAACTTGTCATCTACCAACAATTACAACTACCTAGTTTACGATATCAGTTTACTGGTAGCGGAAGTCAACTTGTCATCTACCAACAATTACAACTACCTAGTTTACGATATCAGTTTACTGGTAGCGGAAGTCAACTTGTCATCTACCAACAATTACAACTACCTAGTTTACGATATCAGTTAACTGATAGCGGAAGTCAACCACCAGCAACAAGAAATACAAAGGAAGTGATAATTATATTCAACCATGTTAATGATATTATAGAAATTTGATTTTGCAATGTAGAACTGATGTGGTTTTTTCACAATTTTGATAAAATGGACAATAATCAATTTGTGTTTCTACTTCCGCTTGTTCCACTCCGTTTCGATCTATAGGTATGGGCAATAAAACTCGGGTAATATTTCTACCATATAAACTCTAATGTATAGAAAAAATCATAAAATTCCTTGACGATGTCCACTGATATTGTGATAACGCAGGAACAAATTAAAATCATCGATCCGAAGGAGACAAATTAAAAATAAAGTTATTATAGAGAGAAAATAAATCAACGGTAACTGTCATTAAAGTATTTCTATAGAAAATGGTTCTTTTCTCAATATTACGTCTCTTGTAGGAATTCTAATTTCCGATTTCAGCCGTTGATTTGAGGAAAACTTCAACACAGAGATAACAATCAGAAAAACGAAATGTTGACTGCATACAAAATCATGTTTAATTTGTTAAAAGCTGAATTTATACATAACGTGAACGGTAATCAATAAAATCATTTTAAATCTAGAATCTGTATTTTAATAGACGTGTCGTCCCTCATGTCAGATTATCGTGTCAAATATATCCAGCACAATGTCAGTTTGCCATGGTCAATAATTCATCTATCTTGTGCAGAATTTGAAAAAAAAAACAATGACTCAACCGGGAGCTATAAAGTGTAACCAAAGCACAGTCAATTTGGTCTTTTTCGATCCAGTTTCAATAATGGGTTTGTTATGACCAAAGCCTTTACATGTGGTAAAAAGGCTGTGACTTTCATCTAAGTGTAGAATTCGTCAGGATATATCTTTCAAACTATATGAAGACTTAACTGACTGTTTTTGTGCCTGTTTTATCACCAGTCTGAGAGAAATATCATATAGAGGAATGAAATATCATCTCCAATCATACAATTTATTGTGCCATTTATTTTTCCTCATGCTGTTATGAGAGCAATGTATATGGTTACACATTTTCATTGTACATTTATTACATAGTATGTTTATTACTCATATGTTATATTATACGTTTCAAACGTTTCAACAATGCGCATCCATGTACAAGAAGGTACGATATGCTTTCTCTTCTAGCCGCCCAATATCACTTTTCATTATGATAATTTCACTCATTATGTTCATAAGCTGCGACCCATGGTTTGCCATTATGTTTATATGGATTTCGAGATTCGTTTTGCGGTTGAGATGGTAGCTCACACTACGTTTTAACAATTTACATTAAAGTCGTTATGAAAAGAAAGAGTGTCATCCAAAACAAGGATGTCTCTGACCCCAATGCCATTAAGCATTACCACTTCCGGTATGACATTTTGAGATCAAAAGTCGAAACCCCGACAAAATCAATGAGGTATACACTATACAACCAAATTAGAGCTCTAGATCTTCAAAATTGACTATAACGACAAGGCCAACTACTGGATGGAAAACGTCTATAGCTGGTTATTCATTACCCAAGGTTGTTGTGAGAGTTCGGTTCTTAATTTGGATGTGAGAGATAGATGACCTTAAATAAATCATCTTCACTAATAATAATTCCGGTCTACCAGCTGTAAATGGGTACGGATAATCTGGGAAGGAACAATATCAAGAGGTTTAGCCAAGGACCAGCTGGGAGAAAGGATCCTCGTGGGAACCTAAGTTGGTATCCTTGTTATATATAAATATCTCTTCCTTTTAACCTACATGTGCACCCAATAATACCTTTGCTGTCAATTGGAATATATAATTATGATAATAATGGAATACATGTATATAATATATAAATATCAATAAATATTAATACAATAGATTGTACGTTAATAATGACTAGACAGATACTTTATAATAATATACTTATCACTTATTCAAATTTCTAGCCTTTTGTCTCTGGGCTATTAATTTTCTTCATTTTATTATTTTTTCCTGCCAAACAACCCAGATAATACTATTATTTTGTTTCATTAACTCTATCGAATATGTCTAAACGACTACAAATGAGAAAACTTGAATCTAAAGAACCATAAAATTATAGATTCAAGCAATCGGTAGCTCTGTTCCGCAAAAAGATTAGGCTGCCGTTTGTAAGGAACTCCGGAACATTAATTATCAAGTAATGACTGTTGAACAAACACAATAGGATAAAGTCAAATTCCACAGTTTGCAATATCAGCATCCATTGAAAGCAAACGTTAACTTGTCATGTACCAACCAGCCCATTGGTGTCCAATAGACACGTCATCATCTGGAGAAAGTTGCCAAAGGCCTAAAATATGACGTTCCATACTCTTTATTTCTATGATCAAGATGCATTCTGACGTTGGTTGCACAATGCCCATTGATTATTAATTTGAAAGAGAATATCTTTCATTATCAGGTTAACAATCACAAAACCGACTCGTACAAATTAAATTATCACTATAAGATAAAGTAAACTGCATATGCATCGATATTTTCAAGATATTGTTAAGTTGATAAATACTTGACCTACTGATATTCCAAGAAGTTTTAAATGCCACAAAAGCTTTTAAGACTTGAAATGCCAGTGTTTCATGCGATGATTACAATCAGACTAAACGACCGTATAGTCCCTAGGCTGCAAGCCATGAAATATTCAATTCTATCGACTGTTACATCAGACAATCTATTAATTGTTAATATGTTTATATTATAGATTCATTATCGCCATTCACCCAGTTATTTCATCTACTTAAATCATTTATATTTATTAAAGTATTCATCGTCTGACCCTCAGTTCACGTCATAGAACAGAGTGGAATATTAAAGGGATTGTACAGTGGTTTTCTATACTTTGTATGTGTATCGAGGACACTGATAGCATCAATATGCGCCCTCACAATTTCCATTCCGACGCATGTGGTTATTGCAATTCCACTATAACTAACGCGTTTTATGATATCATAGATATCAATAGTGGCATCCGGTAGATCCACAGACGTCGGAATGGAATTTGGAATGGTGCAAATTGATGCTATCAGTGTCCCCGATACACATACAAAGTTTAGAAAACCTCTTTACAATCCCTTTAATACATAAAGGCACTTCAGACTAACAGATTAGCAATACATTGGTAGCCAAAATACAGTGGATGAATTAAAATTGAAATAGAGTTTTAAGCATTAGGCCTACACCTAAACGAAATTAAGAATAGCAATGATATAAGAATTGAAGGCAAATTGTGCGTTTACAAACATACATCGGGTTCTTTTTACCTGCTTAAATTGTAGGCTTTCCAGGCTTCAAGCATTTCAAGATAATCCGAAATTAAGTAATTGAATATAAGATCATCTGGATTGTCAACGATTGCTAGCAACGACAGGAACGATCTGATTTATTGCTAAATTTTGGTAGGGGCATCGATCACTAAAAACATATCACAATTGTCACCAGTGTAAGCTGCCAGTGAAGCATATTTTATCTTCTTGCAATTGTCTTGGTCTGATTGCAGAACTTTCTAGTTGGCAATCAATAAAACGAATCGAGATTTTGGCTCAGGTCGACTTTGACTTGGCTAGTGAGATGCTTTGAAGCACCCGAGACCTTTGTACCTCGCAGGATATTCATACTCAAGAGTATTGTGTGAGTAATGTTATAATGGATCTAATTACAAATTGGTAACAAATTGTGGGGTTAATGCCTTTCATTGGGAATGACCACAAGTAACCTAAGTCAATTGTTATTCCTTCAGGACTTACAATGATATAAAACATCCAACAAATAGTACTATGATATTATTTGTTTCTATAAATGCCATGAAAATGATATGGTATTATGATTGGATCAAATTAAATAGAAATATATCATTAGCAGAATCTACTATATAATGTTTCCGTGTATTATTACTGTAATATATTTTCAATCTTAAAAGGTTTCGAACTCGAATTACTACAATATCATTCCTATTGTTTTTCATTTTATCTTATAACAGTTAATAAATACTTCGACTAATCATATTCAATTTCCTTCAGCATAATCTGTGGATACTTTTCTTATCAACTTTCTGCTAGATAAGGTTTGATTTCAAATAAGGGTCATATTTCTGAAGGCAATGTCTATTTACCACGTATCTTATCAGCTCGTTCATAAGTATGGGTTACGCCTTGTGCTTGTCATACAAAAAGATCTAACTTTAAACTTTCTGACCTAATATAAAAATGAAAATAGAGCTTAAAGCCTTATTTCATTTAATATTTAGTTCTCATCTGAACGTCAATCAAACGTACTCAGATCTATCGTTATCTGTATTTTAATGAGAGAGAAATAATTTCATTTTGTAATAAATATTCGGACATATTCGGACTACTCCACAGAAAAGTACCACCAGGTGTTTCGAAAAAAGTAAGCAAGGGCGAAACCCGCCACTACTATATAGGTCACACCTGAACGTTCAACATCAACGTACTCTAGTGTTAGCTATATTTTAATGAGAGAGAGAAATAATTTCTCTTTGTACCAAATATTCATGCAGACCATGCTTACTCTTTCCGAGATACCTGGTGGTACTTCTCTTTGGAGTAGTTCACTACTATATAACTATTGCTCTCGTTTTTGCCATGATTTTGGATGCGATTTTGATTAACGGAATTGTTTTGCTTGTACGGATTCTTATTCAGTCATGGCCAATATGATATCAGTTCTCACCTGAACGTCAATGAAAGAACAATTTATTCAGATCTAGCGCTAGCTATGTTTTAATGAGCGAAAAATAGATAGATAACAAATGGATGTTAATTTTGTAACAAATATTCAGTCCTGGTGATTAGTCATGGGTATTAAAATTTGTTTACATCCACGTTTATTGATCTGCAGACAAACAAATTGATAATCTATGTGGAATAACTGTATACTATTAAACATATTAATGAAATATTCAAGGATTGGACTATTATTAATACCGTTATATGGCCATTTCATAGCTGTATTTATCTCAACTGAAATTCACCAGAGAATACTGTAAAATATTGATAGTTTGACCCCGTGACCTGTCTGCCTCTATTATTCTCAGTTCATCCTTTATCTGTATTCATCTTAGTCAAAGCAAATGAGAAAAAGAGAACAAAAGAAAGAGAAAAACAGCATCGATATTTTACTAAGAAAATAATTTAGTTTCCTGCTTAAACTGATAAATATGAATTTCGTTTTCATCTTCGACGGTAGATCGACATTTTAAAAATCACCCTCAATGGGAAAACGATAAGGAAAGAAAGAGGAAAACAGCACCTATCTTTTACTAGGAAAATAATTTAGTTTCCTGCCTAAACTGATATATATGAATTTTGTTTTCATCTTCGACGGTAGATTGACTTTTGTTATATCAGCCCCAGAATTACATTGCTTCTCTGAGAAAGACTACAGAGGAAACATTGGCATTTGCGGATTGATTGGTTCTTGGATATATGTATGGTCTTCAGAAGTACTAGAACAGTACAAACTTATCACTATCCGTTAAATATACCTCAAACTTTAGTCACACGAGTCAATTTGACTTTCAAAAGCGGATGATACGGATAAAAAAGTGAATGATGGCACAAATTTGGAGGTCATTTTTTTAAAACATACATACATACACAAGAGCAAAACTCACTGAGCAGCAATATGAAATTATCAAGAAGATACAAATGAAGACTCCATATCTAAAGGACAAAAGCTTATATCATAAAAGGTTTGTTCAGATAAATGTGTGGTTTGTTTAAAGGTTAGATATGTTATAAAGATAGCTTTTTGACATGAAAAGGGTTATTTTTTTATATTAAAATAGCTTCATGGTATATGCAGCAGTATAAATCGTCAATGACTCTACAGGACTAACACAGAATAATAATCATCACAGACACGCTGACATTTAGAAATAAAAATTCTTGTATAATGATATTCATTAAAATATACCCGATGATTATCAAACTATAGCACTCAACCGTTATATTTCAAATTATTGGAGCTGTTAAAGGAAGATTCCCTCTAAGTTTTAGCACGAAAACTGAAAGCTTCAAACAAATTTCTTACAGATTTTGTAATAATTGAATACCGAAATGGTGTTTAACTCCTACTTTTTTGCACAGATTTATTGTGAGGAACAGAGTAAGAATCAGTATTTCAACCACAAAAAGCTCTGCCTAAGGAAGAGTATGCCCAAGCCCCTAACAAGAGGCCCTCAAACTATCTTAGCACGCGGCCCCTGCCTTCTCTTGTCAGCTTTGTCAAATATAATACAGATGATCGTCTTCAGCATTATTTTTTATCCCAAATAATATATAATTCAACCATGTACCATGTACCATGTACTTGATGATCCGCCCTGGTTTGATTAAAATTTCTAAGTCGCCATTCTGATGCCATTACAATTCTGATTATCAACATTGTTCGCTCCACTGATGTGTTACGACTGTTACGATGGTACATTGACTCGTGTGACTAAAGTTTGAGGTATATTTAACGGATAGTGATAAGTTTGTACTGTTCTAGTACTTCTGAAGACCATACATATATCCAAGAACCAATCAATCCGCAAATGCCAATGTTTCCTCTGTAGTCTTTCTCAGAGAAGCAATGTAATTCCGGGGCTGATATAACAAAAGTCAATCTACCGTCGAAGATGAAAACAAAATTCATATATATCAGTTTAGGCAGGAAACTAAATTATTTTCCTAGTAAAAGATAGGTGCTGTTTTCCTCTACCAAGTACAGCAATTTACCAACTATTCAATTTTATAATGAATTTCAAATAAAACAGCAAGGAATTAATTTGTTATTGATATAGCCTACAGGTTGATACAAAATGACAACTGGCGTGAAATAAGATAACGACATGTTGTACAAACTGTATATTAAATTGTATGTATTTAATCTGTATGTAGAATATAATGAATATCATTAACAATATTTTTAATCATGGCATACAGTTACTCCATGGACGACTGGCTTCGACATTTCTA
Source organism: Lottia scabra (assembly GCA_029955415.1). Lineage (NCBI taxonomy): Eukaryota > Metazoa > Mollusca > Gastropoda > Lottiidae > Lottia > Lottia scabra. Next base: position 12,715,297 of record JARJEI010000009.1, read on the forward strand.
TGAATCTTTAGGTGGAGGGGCTGAGATGGGGTTAAATAATTGTTAAGGGGGGCTACAAGCACCAGGCATCCGTATGTAACATTATACGAAATTTCAAAGTGAAGTGCTGAGATGGGGTTAAATAATTGTTAAGGGGGGCTACAAGCACCAGGCATCCGTATGTAACATTATACGAAATTTCAAAGTGAACTAAACTGCAGAATCTGTTGCATCTAGCTCTATTTAAGCAGAACTCAGCATTTTTGGGGTTTGAAATTTGTCTCAAATTTCTCCGGTAAACATTTTTACCAAAAAACATTTTTTCCTGAAATAAAGGTATTATTGGTCCATCGGATGGTGAACGTTCCACTTTCATATCTGAAGTTTTGGAGGACTTTTCGTGGAGATTTCCATTACAAACAATATCAAGACATTCTTACCTGTTACATTGATTGTGAATTCCGATATTCCATCACGTTATATCAAAGATAATGAACTGAAATAACACATCACCATAATACCTATATTCAAATCTCCTCAAATTGTCGTCTGCTTAGAAAATTCCACGCGTCTGAATGTTTCGCGTGATATATATTTCAAATCATTATACATATACGTGATAATTGATCGAAGCTTTTAGCTGCCCAACCAGATACGCAGTCGAGGATCTATATAATCAGTGACGAAGCTGGGGTAGAAGACGCACCCAACGCTTTCATAATCATATTTTTTACGATTTTGTCCAAAATTGTCTTAGAATTTGGCGCCGCCAATGTATCATCATGTTGGTACATGGAAGATGTTACATTACAAATGCATTGCAACCATTACATAGCTATGATCATATTTAATAATTGAAATGCAACCCGATAAAAATACAGATAACTTACACATTGTTTCGCTTTATCTTTGTTATAGTCCACCAGAAGTATACAACACGAAATAAAGCTTAGAAACGTAGTCCTGTTTTTAAAAAAATTCAAAGTGGATCAAGTTGACGAGATGAGGTTAGGCTAGTAGAGTTTCAAGTTTTTAAGGCTATCGATCGAGACAGTTCGACTTAATCCATTGTTTGATGATGTGCACTAGTCTGTTCATTGGAAGCTTCTGTATATATGGGTGTGAATTTGTGGATTACGAATAAATATTTACATTTTATTGTCACGCGCTTCAGAACCCTTGTGAAAATTTTGCATTCATTTACCGATGAACGCAAAATTCTAGAGTGATCTCCCGTGACGTCGCTATACAAAATCTTTCCCTGACAACGTAGATTGCGGCGTATGAATACACACCATCATTGGATTAGACAAAAGATGGATCAAACCTCGGCCTGGGTACACTAAGAAATCGAAAAATAAGATATTTGAACTAATTTGATATGAAATAAAGTCTCATTTAGGACAAACAATAAATATAAAAATCGTAGACGTGGACTATTTGAGTGATCTGCCTTGACGATCTTCCTCTTTGACGTCATTCAAGTTTTGACGTCATATTAATTGACAGGAGTTCTGTTGCCGATTTTATTCCCAATTTTCTTTCATTTGTAACTATATTACAGCCATTAAAGCTAAAAATTTACCACTAAATTATGGTAAAAAATACCCAAACTCTACCGAATGTAAATATAAGGATTGAATGCAGATTTTTTTGCGTTCATTGAGTGATGAACGCCGAATTTTCACATGTTAAACCTGACATGAATGGCTTCGCCATTCATTCGATTTAACACGTGAAAATTCTGCGTTCATCACCCAATGAACGCAAAAAAATCTGCATTCAATCCTTAAATAAAGTTTCCATTGCGCCCGGGACATGATTGGGTTCATGATTTTTCGGCCATTTTTCATTTATTCCAGTTGTTAAGTCTTCAAATCTTTAACTTTTAATTAGACAACAAGTTGTTTTTAAAATTCTTGGATCAGATATTGTTTGGTAGCTCTAAAACTATTTACTTTTCAGGCCCGTAGGAAGCAATATCATATCGGGGGGACACATTGTGCAAAAAACTCATTGTCAAGGGCGGTGGTGCTAAATTCAAGGCTGCTCCTGACTATATAATGCAATGTTTATTTTACTGGCCCCAACAACATACCAGCAATTCCTAGTTTTATCTTAAAAGAAATATTTGTTTTATTGCTTCAGTTATTAATTAATTATTAAAACCAGAACATCCTGTCTGGGGTGAAAATTTGTGCTTGGTATGATAAAAATGTTATGTCAGTTGGGATAACTGAATTAGATGGTAATAAATGCACCTGGTATTTACAAGCTAAATCTCATAGGACACAACATACATAGGTTTAACCCATAATTTCAAAATATCACCCCCTGAGTGAAGTCCTAACATTTGATTATATGAATCAATTTGACAAGAATGTAAACTTTTGTTTTAAAAAGGACGAAATCCATGTACTTTTTACCGCCAATTGCTCTATGCATTCTGTTCCACATTCTAACTCTTAATTCCATGGAATTTGTTTGAAAAATTTTGAAAGGCAATACGCATCAGATTATTTGTGAATGTTATTGCCCACTTGGTAGTTATACCTCCATTGATTGCCAAAGGTGATAAGGTTGCTATGAGTGTTGTTTTGTAGAGAAAAACTTTATATTAATGTTTCGCTTGATAAAGGGATTCACCCGGAAACCTTATTACATTCTTATTATAACTATACTTTCTGTTTGTACGTCATCGTGTTATTCATTTTTTCTATGAATTATTGGGAAACAATCTGTTTTTATATCAGACTTTCAGACCACAGTAAAATCTTATTCAGACATTTATGTTACTAATGGATGTAATATTTGTTCACGTATCGAGTTAGATGGAATGGCTCACCATTGGGGATGTGGCAACCTAGAATTTCTGGACCTACTTGCAATATTATAGTGTTCTTGGCTCTAAAACCTGGCGAACAGGGATTTCAAGTTGGTGATTTAAGAGTTCTCATCAGTGGCGTTTCTAAGAATCTTTAGGTTTGGAGGAGGGGGGTCGGTACCAAATAATTGTCAGGGGGACTACCAGCACCAGGTATCCGTATGTAACATTACACGAAATTTCAAAGTGGGCGGGGGGGGGGGTGCAAAATGGTTCCCCCCGTAGAAACGCCACTGGTTTTCATGTCGTACTAGACTGATGAGTTGTACGAAAATCAACATTTTGTAACCATCACCAAATGTACAGTTCTTAATTTTCATAGTCTTACACACAGATTATAAAAGATATAGCGCTCAGTTGAACATTCAGATTTGATAAATTATGAAAAAAAACCATTTTATTCAGCAACACAACAGAAATATAATAGATCGTTCTATAGATGAATAACAACTCCAACAAATTTTTTATTTTTATCTCAAGATTATGATATCACAGCAATTTTTCATAACAATTTTCTTTCCATCATATCTAAATTAATATTTCATTGAAGTATTTCGGCTTGTCAGATATTTTCTTATCTTATAGATCTACACTTTTAGAAACTAACTGTTTGTGATATATATTAATAAAGTTACAAAGTGTCTGACCCTTTTCTTTTGATTTACCAACACAAAAATGACAAATTTGTACAAATCCAATCATAGCAAATATTCAAGGGCGTGGGTTTAGTGATTGCTAAGAATGATTTTGTGAAGAATAAAATGATGAAAATCAAAGTACGTTCTCCTGTCAGCAAATTCCAAACCCGAAATATTTCAGAATGTACCAAATCGATGTCATTCTCTAGGGCCTCGGTTCCCAATCTTTTGGTCTTTTCGTACCCCTATTTTGTTCAAGCAATCTCCTGGTACCCCTTCGCCCACCCTAAGTAACATTAAGAGCCAACATGAAAGTAAAAGGGTATTTGGTGGTTGATGGAGTTTGATATTTAATCCATTCATACTTTTTAAAATTGTCTAAGAGGCTTCTCAAGTACTCATTGTGGTGTTTGTCGGTACCCTCAAGGGATACTAGTACCCCTGGTTGGGAACCGGGGCTCTAGAGAGTTGTTCGTGACGTTCTTGGACTCTTCAAACCACCCTAATTCGTCCCCCTCCACGCCCTTGCAAAGATATAATGCATGTATACGAAAAGATATATTATTACATGTAATAACAGCCAGACGGAATCATCTGAGGCAGTTAAGGAGCCAAACTGTAACCCCAGAATCAACTCTGCACTGTTGAGTCCCAGGCCGAAACAGAATTGTTACCTGAAGCTTTACATACATATGTAGTTGTGAATTCAGCTTATAAAAAGCTTCGTCATAACCGCCTTGATTTTGTTCTACTAATGGATACCATGATACCAATCTGATACAGATCTAGATGATCTATTTGAGTTGAAAGTTTTGTTTTAATAAATTGTGTACAAAAAAAGTTTATATTTGATATTGTATGTGCTTGCTTTTTATATAATAAATTCGAAGTCGTGGAGAATTACGATTTCCTAAATTATAAAAAAAATTGGAGATAAAATCTAGATCTTAATCAGATTGGCTTCCAATAAACACACCATCTATTGTTTATGTCAATTGGTCCAGTTTCACCTTCTCTACCGGCGTGGTCTTACTGGCGCACATCTTTGATGATAGTCCACGAACTACCAACAACATAACACTACATAGTTCACCAATAGTTATAGCTGATAGTCCTAGCCATAGTCCTAACTGACCACCAATATCACTTATCAAATTCATTGACTGAAATCAGATAAAAACACTGAATTGAGATTCTAAATGTTTGAGTGAATCATTATATTCCAATACAGACAAACGTACAATATTTTGGACGTACATGTAGTACATTTTGGTTTCTTCAGGGTTTTTATTTTCACTGTTAGCAGTTGAAGTAATCATTTTCATAGTCACTCCCTAAAAATGCTAGAATGATGGGACAAAAGAAGACCAAATATCACTGTCAAAAACCTTTGCCCCGGGAAATTCTTTCTAGGACAAACGCATAACACTATAGGAATTTAACAAACTTTCTACTGGTCCCTGTGAAAGGACCTTGGTTTAATGATATAGAAATATCAAGTTCTAAGAAAGTTCACTGTTTACCTCGTACGACTTGGTAGCCTCTATTCTTTTATAAACCATTTCTTGAAAGTATACACGGATTTTAACAAAATCTTTTATCTGATCACCCCTGTCAAAAGTAAACGTACTATAAATTCATGAAATTTGATAAAAGCAATAAAATATAGTTTATCAAAACAAAATTTATTTTACAAATAGCTAAACCATTAAGACTAAAGATATTTAGACCAAAGTAATATATGGATTGTTTATGGAATTATTGCAGTCAATACATGATATACAAGTAAGGCTGGTTATTATATGACAGGCAGGATACGACATCCCTAATTTCAGAAATGAGATCTTCTAATCCTACACCTACAGTCATATTGACAGAGAGAATGCATGTGTGGAATAGTTCATTAGAATGTTGAGGGGTGTCAAATGGATAACTGAAACATTATATTTATAGCCTTGTATACAAGAGAATAAGTGTTATACGAATAAGATTACCTCCCCTTAAATTGTATAACGCAGAAGATTTTAAAACTGTTGCTTGGAACTTATCCAGGGACTTTAATCTCAAAAACTTAAATCCAAATTTTAAGAAATACAGTAATCTGATTGAATAATAAAGCTGTGTTTGAAATTGAGTTTAGTGATTGACTAATCATATGAGTTGAACACTAAAATCATTGTAAATTAGGTTTTCGAGAATTTGGCATCAGTTCTTTACCATTGACGTTTGCTAACACACAGGGTGCCAACTATCATTATTGATTTCGTGTTTCGTTTTGCCGTTCGAATCCTTAGATACATGTACTTTTTTTTATGTTTATCTATATTTATATGAAATGAAGAAGACGCTGCTGCTACCAGACCAGTGGGTCCAAACTTGGGAGCCATGGGGTATTTGTCAGATGGCCATGGCGCATAAGGATGTATATCTTTTTTTTTCTTTAGCCCAACTTTTATTCAACTATATTTTGCTGTATAAGGTCTGTAGTTGCTTGTGGAGGCCACGTCTCTGGTAGTTTCGTGAATATTGGGCCACAGTATGAGAGGTTTTTAAATATTTTGGATAGTTCTTCTAAATATTGTTTTTTTAAGATATCAGCTTCCCTACCAGTATTTGTTGCCTAAATTAACATGAACATGCTTACCCAAGATTTAAGCCGCTCATAAAAACACTTCTACTGGTTTGAAAACGACTTGTCAGTTGATCCTACAAAATATCAAAGATTTTATTCAATTATTTGTTTTATAAATACGGTTAGTATAGCTGGTTATTGAAAGCGCCATTGAGGATATATTGTATGGAGTAATGTGTGTTTTGGTGGAGGGTTATCTACCACTCAGAAAACTAGTTATCACTCCCATTCATTGGCGAGGTGATATTTTCCTTTGCCGAAATGAGGTGGGGAGGGGTAGAGGGCCTGTTCATGAAGATGCTTAAATTTTGCAATTTTGTGAAGTGAAGGCCTCTCATACCATTGTCTTCTCTTTTTTTGGATTTTCAACTCTTTTCTTTCAACCCCTCCTCTTTTTCAGTTTGCCCCTTCCTCTTTTTCAGTTTGCCCCCTGTGTGTACCCTTAGTTCAAGGTTGTTGCTGGATAGATCAGATAATTGTTAAGGATTGGTTTCACATATCTTGTTGACATTCTATATGTATGTGCATGGATAGTTTTCCTCAAGGTTACACTGAATGTAATTTTACACAATGATTTCAAGACTGGAAGTCTTAGTCTACTCATCGTCTACTGAACTTCTGTTTCAATTTATGGTTGACCTAGTTTCTCCTCTAGGACAAGTTGACTTAACGTGATACTGTGGCAGAGAGACTGGATGGTCCGTTCGAATTAAATCGCGTTTATCATGGCTTTTAAATTAATATAACTTCTTGCAGAAACCGGAAGTTATGGGCATATCTTCAATTCAACGCATGCGTGCCAAGCATAAATCTTGTGTTATTATTCCGTATCTACTTTCTATGATAGGACCTACTCTAGCAGTATAAATAATTCTACTTATTAAATGACAGAAATACGCTTGATGGACTATTTTGTAAATCAGTCATCTCTGTATCCTGTGAGATATTATTTCATTATACCACAAAAGATCATCGTGGGCAGTTTAGAATTTAAAAATTGTAAATAATTAGTTGATTTCTGTACTATCAACCAATCTTAATACAATAACAGAAAACATATCACTTAATACCAAAGAACAAAAGGTGTCAACATAATATACAAGTGTCGCAATTACAGGGAACGTATCAGATTTTGATTTATGAGTTAACAATTCTACATTTTAATCTATTCAGGTGATTATGAATATCGTGTTTTGTTGGAGCTCATCAATCATATCACCATAAAAAAGAAAAATGCATGTTTGCTACAACAAACTTTATTTCATTACTAAACATTCTTAATTTAAAGTTTTGAAAATTAAAAACAAAAATATATGCACTACCAAAGGCCTTCTCAAATGGCGACCCGCGACGCCCTTGAGATTGGCTCCTCAAGAGTGACCCCTTCAGTAAAAACGCTCTGCACGCCATGCTAGCTCAACTCTATTTGGCCATTAAATTTTCTTCATAAAAGAGAAGAACTCAGAAGGGGGGTGGGGGGGGGGTGACGAAAGGGTCTCGGTTCATCGGTTCCCCCAATAATATTATTAGTAAGAAATCAGAATCAGATCAGATGGAAAATCAGGTTAGGAAGTTCCTATTGCCAACTTTTGACGCATGAAGGAGAACATATGACGGATACCGCTACCGCTAATATGAAATCATACCCTCTAAAACCAACCATTTTGATTTTTAACGCATGATGGATGACGCATGACGGATCCGTTTGACGCGTATATGGAATCTTAGCTTTAGAGTACAAACAATTATTATCAACAATGATCTGATTTCACATATAGAGTTCAGAGCTTTTTAGCCTGTCCTTGTCAACCATTCAAATTAACATTCCCTATTCACAAGGGATTTGCTTTAAAGCTATAACAACAAACATATGAAACCGATACAATTAGTTCATACGACATTTACGTCATTAGGTTGTTGTTGCCATGAACCAAAACAGAATTTTCAATAGAAAATAACATTGTTTTAATCATTAATACAGCTTAATAATGTTTAATAGAAAATATTAATAGAAATCCAACATAACTAATGTATAGAAATAGATATTATGTTATATTTACCTTATAATTATTGGATGGCCATTCAGCTGCAGAGATAGATTTTTCATATTTCATTTCTCTAAAAGTAATGTATTAATTGATTAATAAAAAAAACTCTATTAGTGCGGTTTGTAAAACAATACTCCCGACCGTATAATAATAATCTCTAATCTAATAGATCAGTAAAACTATTAACATTACCATGTTTATTGAAGTAAGTGCTCTTATTTATATATCTATATGTATGTAATTATCTTGTAAACAAAATATAAAATAACGATTAATTGACTTTGAAATTTGAAAATGAAAAAAAAAAAAAAATGGAATGAATGGAGTTTTACGTCCTACTTTTCTGCACCTATATGGGCTAATTGAAGACGGACAAACGCAAATCAGTGGGCAACGAGTGAAATTTTGCATAAGCTCTTAATTTCGATTTCCAACCGTCGAGGGATCTTTAACGTGCACAGCAGATAGCACACGGGATCTCGATTTATTGTCACATCCGAATTTGAAAACCATTTCGGACTTGAATGCCCAAGAATTTGCAAGGACAGGGATACATGTTATTATACTACAACTGGGTAAGTGGCTCTGTCATGTGGATATTTTATCCCCGAGGTCACCCTTTCCCCAGTAGCTCACGCTAATGTCAAGTACAAAAAGCATTATAAGGAATCTGGATGATTAACTGAATTGTTTTGCTTGTACAGATTTTTATTTTTAATACATGTAATTCTCGACGATATAATTTTAAACCTTTAGAAATATACTTACACACAGGCTGGAGGACATTTTGCATTACAACTTTTATACTCTGCTTGTCTTATACCCTCAATGTTCATAACACACCATGCTGAAAATATTCAATTGAATCGTTTTACATAAATATCAAGATTTAACCCTAAAAAGGATTTATGATAATCCACTGATAATTGGTTTCGGACTAGGAATCTGGGATTTCAAAGGAAAAAAGTTGAAGGAACCGCTTAAGTAATAGCCTTCTAATAGATCAGTGGTTCCCAACCTTTTTTATACCGTGGCCCGAAATTCATGAAACTCCCAGAGCCATGGCCTCTCTTTAATTCGAAATATCGCCCTCATCATCGGGAGGCCAAATGCATTTGACCACAAGTAACTACATACCTTTCACAGCAAAATATAGTTAAATAATTTTGGGCTAGTGAAAAAATTATACATCTTCTTGCCCCATGGGGGTCATGGCCCCTATAAATTTTAATAGAATGGCATGGTTTAATAACTAGCATTTCTAATATAACCTACTAGGCTTGTCTCTTTTAATTCATTTTTCAAATTATCTTTACCTAAAAGCCTGGTTGACTTTCTGAATTTATCCAGGTCCTGAAAATGGGACTAAATAGTTGCAGCGATCATTCATTTTCAAACTACAAACATAGCAAGATCAATGGTGTACGAACCTGTGTCTTCATTGGTCAGGTTACAAACAGCATCTCTATTTTCTATATAATAATTTGGCGTTTCACAACCACATTCGTCTTTAATGAGTTTCTGGTAGCATGATTTCATACAGGATATTTTACTGTAGTCGTAGGCAGAATTGAGCTGATACAGATCTTCTGTTGTACCATTCGTAGCACAATCAGAATGTGGTGGTCCTAAACGTACCATTTCAAGCTGAAGTGGAGATCGGACATTTTATTACCATTTCAGTTAGTAAATTAAAAAGAAATTGAATCATATTTTCCGATAAGTTTACCGTCAAGAACTTTATAAAACACTATTAGAAAGAACTTGGTGTGTTTGACCTCAAAAGTCACACTAGTGGCTATGGATCTGAAAGCGTTGATGGACAATTCTGTCCTAGCAGGCATTCTTCAACCAGTCTGATTAAAAATATACCCAACTTTCGTTTCGTTCGGCGTTTTTAACTCCGGTTTGTACCTGTCACTACAATAGGGTCTACCAACGACCTTCTTATCTTTCCGTCATGTCGATCTTTGTCCGTCAATTAGAACCTATTACCTGTCAGATTCATATACATGTAATAAGTTAAAGTCCTAACAAAATTAAAAAAAAATCATTAAACTTGATTTAAATCGGGTGAGGTGGGGTATTCTTACCCATCGGAACACCTGGGGCCATGCTGCTTATAGAACTGTCAACCTGTCTCTCGGATGTCTTTATAGTTAATATTGTTTATTTCGTATATTGAATAGTCTAAAGAAACTCACCGCTTCTAGACCAATAGAGGTAGCATACCCTGGAGCCACGGATACACCTTCATCTTCTGGGAATGGTGTGCCCTTTCTAGAATGAATGACAACCCTTACACCCGCCTCTTGAGACAGCGCTGGTACATAATCATCTTGTTCTAGATATAACTCTAATGTTAAACCTGAAAAAATTACCAAAGAGTTACAACCCTTGAATATATAAAAGGATGTAGACACCCTCAGGAATGACCCATAGAGACTGACCCCTTCCGCTAAAACGCTCTGATCGCTAAGCTCTATTTGGCCCTTATATTTCATTCACAAAACACATTTGGCCCTTTACAAAAATTAAATGAGATTGTCTGATATAGACAATGAATTTACCACTATTGCAAATACATGTTTCGGATACAGAATCCTGATGAAGCCAACTATTTTGATGTTAACTCTCATAATTAAAAATTCGTGAGACACCCCATTTTAAAAGAGAGAAAGGTAAAAAATTGAAGAGAAAACTCGATACATTATGAAATGTTATTAGAAAAGGACATATTTATTCATAGTAATTCTATTACAAACAATCGTAGGTGCATACATACAATTTTATACAATGCCGCTCGATGATTAGTAATTAACGCTAATATACCATGGCCTTATTGATTATATGTTTCAATTGGTTAATTTTCACTTTTTTCTTCAATTGTGAAATATTTCGTGCACTATTTATTATAACATGATTTAATATCAATTTTCGTCATACCATAATATGCTATATTTTATTCCTAAATGTCGTATTAATACAATGCATACAATACGGATATATTGATATTTGATTGAAAAGAAATATGAGTTAATTATTAATTATAGAGTTATTGTTCGGGTCACATACTCCTCATGTTTTATAAAGATATCATCACGTAAAACATTAAAATCTATCATTATCGTTACAGTATATCAAACTGAATCAATTTACTCTATTTCTAAACTTATTTACATCAATTTACAACATTTTATACAGAAATCATTTAATCACGAATATTCGAACCTAATGTACACATATACAGAGCAATGTAACATTACTTGCACAAGCTGAAGATGGGCATGTCTATAGACCCTACGTTACAAGTAACTGCAACGGCAGCTACTAACAATAATTGATTGCCGACCTTAAGGTACATGCCAATTTTCTGCAATAACTGTTTCAATAACTGTAATAACCGAATTCATCACAAGCGATTCGCTTTTATTCAACAAGGCATTTGGTGGATACGTTTCTCATGGAAAATATTCGAGAGACCTGTTTTTTTCTTAATCCTAAATTCCTAACCTATGAAAATATCACGATTATAAGAAATACAGATCGGTTATTTAATCTAAATTAAGGATCGATTTTAATGATTTTCCTATTAATTCGAGTCAGTCACGTAAAAAACTAAATATCACATCATGATTATATAATAAAGTAATACAAGTTTCATTATTAAAGGGGAACAATCCGCTTATTTTGGGCTTTGAATCAATATAAATAGTCTTTAGACATTAAAGGGATTCTAAATAGGTTTTCTAAACTTTGTATGTGTATCGGGGACACTGATAGCATCAATTTGCACCATTCCAATTTCCATTCTGACGTCTGTTGTTCTTGCTATTCCACTTGGACTAATGCATTTTTGACGTGATCTGGGTAGCTTCTGTTAGATCACTGTCAGTGACGTCATAAAAGGCGACAACCCGCCCCATCTCTAATCTTCTCTCCTGAAATGTTGCTGTCATACTTCAACAGAATAACAGTATAATGATTCACTAGTAATCATGGTATGGATAGCTAAAATGGTAAAATACACCTACCATATAAGGGTCCTGCAAATCTGGTTTTTGCTGATTTGATCCTTTCGGGGTGATTAAATGTATAACAATTTCCATATTTATGATTGTGGAAAGCAGTGAAATTACTGGAAATAAAACAAAATGAAATAGAATTGTACTTATACTTCTAATAAGTTATATTCGAGATCATTAGAACTACAGATTCATTTTATTAAGATAATTTGAGATATAAAACATTCACTCGGCATTTTCAGCATTGTAAATAGCTTACGAAAGTACAACAACTGAAAGAAAATTGCATAGAATCGAATCGAAATTTTAACTTTCAAACGGGTTAAAGTGATGGTGAGATTTTTATGCAGTTCTAGTAATTCTGATAGCTATTTACATCTACTCTAGGCCTAAATCGACATTCGAAAATGCTGAACATTCCCCTTTAAGAAATATGAAAAATAGTTGGTAAACTTACTGAGGTGAGCAGGGAAAACCACCAAATTTACAGCTAATCATAAAATCCTTCAACGAATGCCCTGTTTCCAAAACCTCATCCTCGGAGACCTTCGCTGACAGTTGAGCGTACATTAAGGCAGCATCAAGTTCCGAATCCGGAGTAGTATAGAAATTGGTGACATTCCTGGTCTCCAGCATATCCCATTGATTGAAATTTTTCGTCTTGAGGTATTCGGACATTGAATCATAATAGTCTAGCGAAGGGTCAAAGGTTGTTAAGAACGAGTTATCCATTTGAGATGTTGGGTCATGTCCATACCAGTCTGCAGTTGTGGAATACATGTCTGTATTCATAGACTGGGTTGTGGAACCTGCCTTAGTCGTAGGTTCTGTTCCTTGACTTGGAGTAGTAGCTGAACTTTGACCTGCATTAGATGTCGGTCCTTGTGCTGCTGTAGTTGATTGAACTGCTGCTGATGTACCTGTTGGATTTTGGGTACCCGTTGGCCCAGGACCTTGGGGAGCAGTTTGTTCGGGACTTGGGTTACTCGTCGTTCCTTGTTTCGTGGTAGATGCTTGAACTGGCATACTTGTTGGATTTTGGGTATCTGGTGGCCCGGTACCTCCAGTATTTGTCATCCATTGTTCTTCCATTGTTGATGGTTCTGATGGTCCTGATCCTGATTCTGGTTTAGGTTCATCGTCGTCAGGAAAATCTGGTGATTCGTGGTTTCCATCACCCGAGGGACCATTTGGCCCTTGTCTTTTACCTATAATATTACCAACAAAAATAAATTGAAACTCTTTTAAATACCACTGTAAAGTGACTAACAATAAATCGAAATACAAAGGAAAACAACCTCTTAGAATGAACAAAAAATCTAAATTTTCAAATTTGGTCGATAGGAGTAAAATAAATTCATCGGAGGACTAACCTGGTGGCATAACTATATAACAGATTACCTAAATAATCTGATAAATCCAGAAAACTATGTTTATATACAATGATTGAAAAACGCTCATTCAAATTTTTAGCGTTTTTCAATGATAATTTGTAATTGTATGTAAAATTACACAGTGTTATGGGTTTATTTGATTGTATATTTTAGACATCGATGATGAATATATACTATCATTGACCAAGGTTTAGAAAAATTTTTTTGTTTATTCTAAGAGGTGATATCGCTTATAAATGGAATCCGAAAAGTGTTAAGCTTGGTATGGTTGTCGAATGTCGATAGTGCGCTATGCGTGTATCGACTCAAAAACTAGATTGGGCATCGGGGTTCAATACAAAATGCATATATCTTTAATAATAAAATACTTAATCTTTGAAAGGAATGTAAAGTGTATTATTTCTAAACTTTGTATGTGTATTGTATCTGTATTGGCATTTCATTAGATATCAATTGTAGTTTCCGGTATATCAATGTCAATGACGTCATAAAACTTGTTGGTTTTAGTGGAATTGCAAGAACCACAAACGTCGGAATGAAAATTGGAATGGCGCAAATTGATGCTATCAGTGTCCCCGATACACATACAAAGTTTAGAAAACCTCTTTACAATCCCTTTAATAGTTTACGAACTGATCTTTATACTCACCTATATTAATGGAGGTGCCATAAAAATCTAAAGCCTCGTCATATAACCTGTTATCTTCTTTAAAATTATCTTTAGTGAATTTATCAAGACTCCTTAATGGTCCTTTCTTTATTAAAGAACTTTTCAGAGGATTCATGTTACAAACAGTAACACTGGGAAACTCTAGTTCAGTAACAGTCTGAACCTGCATGGTTACATCAAACGGGTAGGAGAAATACCTGCAATTACAAGCAAACATGCTCATGCCAATCAGTACATAAACGGGTACTATACCATTCGTCCAATGGCCGAGATCTTTTTTTCAGATCAGAACATAAAAAAACCTAGAATCCCAACCTCTCAAAGTATGTGTATTATCTTTTGCCTGCATATTTGGGAGATTCAAACCCCCAAAATCAATAATAATGATGTAGAAAAAGTGCAGACATCTTTTAAGGGTAACTTAAAAACAATTATGAGCTTTTATCGTCGTCGAGACGACTTCATAAGTTGTTAAGATTTGGAAAAAAAACTTGGTTGACAATTTTCAAAATCCGACTCTCACCTCCACCAAAACTCTTCAGATTTCGGCTACTCGATTTTCAGATTCAGGAAATTATTTAATATATTTTGATGAATTTTTTTTATGTACCAAAAAGTGAGCGTTGTTTCGCGGCCGTCAGTTCCTAAAGTTTATTGGGATATTGTATATATAGTGAAGTACATAAGTGTACGCAAATCGCATAGCTCAGTGGTTCCCAACCTTTTTAAATGCATTTAACCACAATCAACTACAGACCTTACACAGCAAAATATAGTTAAATGAAATTTGGGCTAGAGAAAAAATTATATACATCCTCATGCCCAATGATCCCCTGACTAATACCACATGGCCCCCTATTTACTAGTCGTAAATTATAATTTCAAAAGCATATAATAATGGATACACCTGGAGTTGGTGACTCTGAGCTGTGAACACTGATTAGCTTGGCTAAACAAAACCCCTTTTCTGAGAATAGATGGTGATCGAGCTCCAATATATACCCCATGAAATTGTACAACAAATTATCAAACTTACCTGTCTAGCAAATAATAACACTGAAACGACAGCCATCCTAAACAAGCTAGAAACGTTACACACCAAGCTAATTTCTTCAGAATATTTGATGCTCTGTATATATTTACTAATACTGTAAAACTCGTTTGCTGGCAAAAATCACTCAACTGTTCTCTTAAGAGTTTATTTTCCTCACCATGTAATTTTGGCCACGCTGCCCCTTTCTTTGATTCCATTCTTACAGGGTTTACCATGGCCTATCTGCTCCTCATACTGTATAACGGTGTGAATATCTCCGTATTCACCTGTTGCTCGTCGATTTCAAATGATATTGTACTAAAAATCAAAGCCAAATAGGAACCAATTAATAATTATAGAACTAATCTCTCGTCGACGGTCATAAAAACCAATCGATTGAAGCCAAGCACTCAAACCTTGGTGATTAACGTACTTTGTCAAATAGGCCTACTCCTACTAATGTAATATCTATATGGAAAAGAGTACTTCGTAGGCCTTTTTAAACTAAATTCCAGAATCTTGTATCACTTTTCTTGATGACAATTCGACTTGCAGTTTGAGTACAATTGTTTCTGACAACTGAACTATAGAAGTATATAAAAGGATCTAAATATGTCAACTCTTATCTGCCACTGTTAAAAATGAAATGATATTACGAAAAATTTAAAAATTCCACTTAGCTAGCCGTTGTTTCATTCCGTACAACAGTCGCTTTTATTGATTCGTGAACAAAATTTAAGACAATGAGCTGTATTGACAAGAAAATGCCATTTAGGCGCCGTTATCCCTCTATATGCCAGTTAGGAATGGTTATTTCAGATCAAGTATGACACATTTGATGCAAATTTATTCAAAATTAAATCCATAATTCTAACGAGTAAACATTTACATTTCAATTCAATTTTATACAGCTCCAGATACCGTGTTCTTTCAACCAAAACATCTGCTCAAGCTTATAGAATCATTATCAGCCTTGGCAAAGACATTAGTGTGCCTGATACACATATTTTCCTTTTCAATTAAGATTGGCATAAAATAAAGTAAACGATATTTTTGAAATTTCCATGAATAATATTATCGTAACTTCAAACACAGCGTCTCTATGACATGCAAGCAGTAAGATCGTTTTTAGATAACACAATACTGCACAAGCTCTGCACAAGCAATACTCTCTCACCGAAAGTTATGCCCGTGTCTGTGCTTTCGTAGCATTTCTTAACCGCCAAGTCACAACATATAATTACTAGAACTTGTGCATCTCCGATTGATACAGTGTCTGTCGTAATTATTATTAATTTAAACTGATTTATCCATTGATGTGCACTGTGATTATTTCCTCATTCGAATCGAGTAGAGTTTCTTATAACGGGAGTCACTGAATTGAAGCGGGAGAGAGAAAGGGGGTAAAACATACCTGTCCTATCCCAATGAAGTCGAATAATAATAGGTCTCTGCCTTCAGTCATGAGACAATCTTAACAAAAAATCCCGAAAGAATCAGATTAGGGTTAGCCTCCTTCTCGTAAGCATAAAGCCTCAGTTCCCAACCTTTTGGACTCTTCGTACCCCTATTTTGTTCAAGAAATATCCCGGTACCCCTTCCCCACCCTAAGTAACAATAAGAGCCAACATGAAAGTAAAAGGATATCTGTCGGTTAATGGGGTTTGATATTTAATTTATTCCATACTTTTTAATATTGTCTGAGAGGCTTCTCAGGTATACCCCTTATGGTGTTTGCTGGTATCCCAAGGGAACCGAGGGCATAAAGGGTTTAATTGTGTAAAAATAATCATAAAATTTCATTCTGCCCATATCTTTACTCTAGTTTATTCTAAGATCTCTTTAAGGATGTGTACTTTACTCTAGAACTAGTAAATATGAACTACTCTCAATAAATAATTCTTTAAGATTTTTTGCTCCAATGAAGAAAAATCAATGATTTTGTATCAGAAATGCATTTCTTATCCTAGTGAGACGAAAGCGTAAGTGATATATCAAAAGTTATTAAAAATTTATAACTGTAAATATTATTACTATTTCTATTATCCTTTCATTATAATTCATGTCACTACACATGTTCTAAATGAATACTAAATGTAAGTAAATTAATAAATCAACCAATAAATCAATGAGAACATTTCGAAATTTTCCGCTGAGCAGATCACGGAGGCTAGGTTACCAACCTTTTGTACTCAGGTGCCGGATTAGCATAAGCTTCGACTTGTTTCCGAAACCTTAGTTATTTTCTGTATAAATTATATGTAATGCAGAAATAAAATATTGTTTTAACCAGTGGTTCCTAACCTGGGGGCCATGGGGTGTCTGTCAGGGAGCCATGGGGCCCGAGGATGCATATCATTTTTGGTATATGCAAGGTCTGTAGTTGCTTGTGGTCAAATGCATCTGATCTCCTGATGATGAGGAGGCACAAAACAACAACCCTTGCTCTATATTCCATATGTTGCCCTAGTGTCGAATTGAACAGGGAGCCATGGCTGCCATGGCTCTGGGAGTTTCGTGAATTTGGGCCACGACCTGAACAAGGTTGGGAACCACTGGTTTAAACCAACCTTTTGGACTCTTCGTACGATTATTGTTTTAACGCAATCTCAAGGTACCCATTTGCATACCCTAAATAACATTAAGAGCCAACATGAAAGTCATAGGATATTTGTTGGTTTATGTAGTTTGATATTTAATCCATTCATATCCACTATTACAACTGTATATGATTGTATGAATTGTAAAATATAAGATGTTATCTGGCAATAATTATAAGGTAAAATAAACTAAAATAAGGTAGATTGATAAATAAATTGTATATAACATTACTTTTTAAAATTATCTAAGAGGCTTCTCAAGTACCCCTTTTGGTGTTCACTGGTGGTTGGAAGCCTGGTGGTTGGATGGTACGTCTTAAAGGGATATGTTCACTAACTGTTCGACCAAAATAAATTTAGTCTCAGACTCTGGAATGTTGTAGCTAATCTAATCCGTAATATTGTTCACAAATCTCCGACGAAATTTGAGCCCTTAAACACATGTGTACCCATAATTATCAGCGTTTGAAAGTCAAAAATACGAATTGTCGTTTAGTAAGACTATGCGTTATATAGAAAACATTAAACCATGAACAGGAGTAACCAATTCACTCCATTCAAAGCATGATTTCCAAAGTATAGGCAATTTTTTTCTGGTCTGGCAAGAACGAATTTTACTATTTCTGATAACCAAATGCTGGTGTACAATGCCACTTTCTATAGGTATATCGTCCTCAAAACCTTGCAAGGTCAATATAGGAAATGTTTCACTAAACCATAAATTCCGGTTATGTATTTGGAATAATGGTTTCATATTATATTGCATTGATATACATATATTTAAAGCTTGATTCATGTATGTTGTTCACATGGAATGTCCATTGTTCCAGGTAACCTGCACTTATGTGAATATCAAAACATAAAATATGTTTATTTCGACGTTGTTTGGTCTATCTACAACAAACAACATATCAAAACATAAAAATATGGTTATTTCGTAGTTGTTTTTGTCAATTGAGAACAAACTATATAGAGTTAATGGTTTTTGAGTAGAAATAAACGATAAAAGTTCCCCAGGGACCTGTGATCTATTGCACTTTAATGATTGTATATTTGATATTTAAGTGGAGTTTATAATACGTCAATCCCAGTCCTAATGGTTTTTATACAATAGTACACAATGACATATCATACTTTCAATCATATTCACAATGTACGAGCAAACCACACCTATAAATATGCGGTCATGTCACCGAAACCTTAAACAGAGGCAATGGCATCCGGATTATCTACTTGCTATCTTCAATTGCTCTCGGTCTACAATCTAGTAAAATGTTATGTTAGGAACCGCATCTGTTTTTACCGAAGAAAAACATATACTGAACAGATAAAAAAACGTCGCATTCTTAGATCTTTTTTAGCAAAGACTAGTACGAACAAAAATGTTACTTGTCTTCATAAATATTATTTTTAAACTTGTAAACGTCCACCGTATGATATTCCACTGACAATTCCAGTTGCGTTCTGATAATTCTGTTGTTTTATTCACTAATTGAACTGTGTTATTCGACGTTTCTATATCTGTTCAGTATAACTCACGCGAAAATATATTTGGACCATGCCCCTTCGTTAGTTGCTTTTAATTTTTTAGTCCAGTCAATATTAGTCAATATAAAATATTTTGTTAAATTTCTCTCTATAAACATCCCTGGGGTACGGGTCCACTGCATACATCGATAGAGTTGACAACCGGAAGTAATTGAATTTTATAACAAAGGGAAGTCACTCCAATTAACAAAAATGCGAATCCCCAGAAAACCGACATCCCCTCTAAACCGACATTATAACCTGGTCCCACACACTGTCGCTTTTAAGGGGTTTCACTGTATATCAATTTTATTGATTTTTTTTTTGTATAAAGCCACTTAAATTTGTCTCTCTAACGTATAAATCACGATCAGACTTATCAATTGATCAAATTTATGTTTGAAATATAGAGAACAATAGAAAATCTAATGACTATTGACTTGGTTAATTAGTTAATTATTGGTAATTATGACGTAGTTCGAATATTAATTTAATGAAAAATTATAATAACGTAATGGACTATGCCCTTGGACATATTTTCACATCACTTTAACGACAATAGCTAGATATATTTACACTACTATACTGTTTTTACTGTTTTAAATGTACTTTACCGTATATACTAATATCAGAAGGTCATGATGAATACATCATATCCAAACTAACAATAAATTATAACAACACAATTAATAAGTTTACTGATGAAATATTTGCGATGTCTCCGGTCTATCAATGGCCAATAATATATATATTTTCTATATTGACATTGTGAAGTGAAGTTTATATTTTTCCATTGATGTTAATATAGAGGGAGTGATATTTGTTTTAAGTAAATACTTTTTCAAATAGATATTCAAAGTAATAAGATAGATATTAAAACTATACCCAATAATCATTCACAAGCTTTAAGTTTATACGATCATGTGCCCTTTTTACTACAAAAAAATAAATCCGTACAGGCAAATCAGCTCCGTTGATCAAAATCTCATACAACAAAATCGAACAACAATACATGTACATGTAGTTTTATAGTAGTGCACCACCAAGCACCTTCTCTGATAACGGAAAGAATGTCCAATCTAATTAAAATCAGACCCTTATTTCGTTTCGTTCGGTTTTTTAAACAGGATTTAAAAACCGAACTACACGAAATTAGGAACTGATTTTAATTAGGCTGATAGAATGTCAAAATGAGTGTCATACCCGGTCCCTCAAACCACAATACACAACGAAAGAAAGTTTTGACAATTTATTCAATTATTTAACGTTGATATTGATCTGTGACATGAAGAAACATGAAATGAAAACTGCAATAAATGAAATGTATATAAATTGTAAAGTCTGTTATGATGATTCATTCATGAACAGAGCAGTAAAAGTATAATGAATCGTGCATGATTGATCATGAATCTTTCTGTATTTGAATATGAACCATGATCGCGAGACAGCCAGCAGAACAGCCTAAAATGAAAAGTCGTAAATACAAAATAGTTGGCTATGAAAAGTCATCAATCCAATATTCTTGGCTGTGAAAAGTAATGAATTGATATTTTGACTATGAAAAGTCATGAATACAAATTAGTTCACCATGAAAAGTAATGAATTCATTTTATTGGCTATGAAAAGTAATGAATACAATATATTTTTCTTTGAAAAGTAATGAATACAATATATTTTGGCTGTGAAAAGTCATGAATACAATATATTTCACTGTGAAAAGTAATGAATACAATATATGTTGGCTGTGAAAAGTCCTGAATTCACATATTTTGGCTATGAAAAGTTATGGATACATTATATATTTGCTTATGAAAAGTACTGAATTTTATTTCGTCTATGAAAAGAAATTTTTTGCATATGAAAAGTAATGTTTTGCCTATGAAAAGTAATGAATACAATATAATTTTGCCAATGAAAGATAATTGATATATTAGACAATGAAAGATAATTGATATATTAGATAAATGGTAAATGAACATCAAGTGGAAACTGAATCTTCTTTTCACTCTTTATCACTACGTCATTTACTGAAAAATATAATTATCAATGTTTAAACAACACACCCAATATTTTGCAAGCTGTAAGACACCAGTCTCCCACATTCGACAAATTTACGAATGCTTACATTGCTAATGCTTTCAACACCTTTGAAAATCCTGTGGTCCCTTAATCGCGTACGGGCTGGGGGTGCAGGGGGGTGGGGGCAATTGCCCCCTCAGTGATTTTCATGAAGGACATTTAAAAAAATAAAATCGTTCGGAAATGATGTGATCAGGCAGATGGCGAGAAATTACTGGAATTAGAGGTTTGGTGGGGGTCGACTTGTATTAAAGGGATTGTAAAGCGGTTTTCTAAACGTTGTATGTGTATCGGGGACACTGATAGCATCAGTTTGTGCCATTCAAATTTCCATTCTGACGTCTGTGGTTCTTACAATTCCACTTAAACTAACGCGTTTTATGACGCCACACCCACTGATCTGCATATATATCAATAGTAGCTTCGATAAAAAGTTTAGAAAACTCTTTAAAATCCTTTAATGAGACCTCAGTCATATATAGTAATGATTTGCAGAACAATAGTTTTGTCTCGGAGTCAATAACGGGACAGAAACCAAATATAAATACATGATATTGATTATCTTTTAGTCAAGTTGTGAATTTGAATAATTTAGGTTAGTGTCGGTGATGCGATAGAACCTTTAGTTGTTATCCAGTCGTGCATTATTATGTTGAAGAATTCAAGTTCGCAATTGTCAGTCTGAATAAATATCGTATGAAACTCAGTATATATCAAGTTATCTCCCTTAACTCGTGTTATTTGTTTCAACATAGAAATATAATAGGACTGGACTTCTTGCATAACCAGGAAGTTAAGTAAACCCAAAATTCAACACATGCGTGCCAAGCATAAATCTTATGTTATTATTCCCTATCTACATTTATATGATTTCAAGAAATGTAGTCTTTGCGTATAGTTTTAAACAAAGTTTTTCTGAAACCTGGGCCCAGATCCTAGCCTTGTGCTTAAGATCAATTTTGTGCTCAAAACCTTAAGTCGACTTGATTCTATGCATTAGAATTAGTAGGAAAATCTCAAATATCGGACATGGACTTACTTAAATGCTAGGAACCGGACCCAGGTTTTATTACGACGGAGCTATTTAGTCATTATTGTTTTGAGATAACTTCGTGTTTTGATATTATGAGCATAGCGTTCAGTGTTCCGCTTTGAAAACAGTGTTTAATGGATCTTTTAGGCTAGTCAAATTACCGATATTTTGAGTGGATTTTCATTTTTGAGCTAATGAATCTTATTCAACCAGATTTTACTATAAAACCTTCTGAAGCAAGTTGTTTTGGGTTTATCCCAAGTTAGTATTATGCAACTTTGCATGTCATATATTATGGTCAAATATTTACAATAATCGAGACTTGTGAAAAAAAAATGAATGATGCAAATGCAAGAAAAAAATTGTCTAAAAGTTCTTCACAATTCATCTAAATGTGGTGTCATATCCTATATATTCACAATCCTGAAGTTCTATTTGCCACGATAAATTGCTTGAATGAATACGATTAAGTTAAATTTAGTTATCAATGAAATACGATGTCTTGATTTCTCTTATAAGACTCCGCATCTTCCGACAATTCAAACTTTTTATTGCTGCCAGCCTCAAGAAAACGTGTTTCCTTATTCGTCAATATCATGTCTCAAAATGATCTGCCGGAGAATCGGAGATGGTAGAGCAGGCCTTCTCAATTAATTTTTGTAAAAGGCCAAATGCATTTTATGAATGAAATAATATAGGACAAATAGAGCTGAGCCAGCAAAACGTTTGAGCGAGTTAGCTCAAGGAAGGGACCCGGACGCTCGAAGGCTTAATAACCATGAAAGCATTGAATTATAATCATTCTTTTTTTTTTATATGCCTACTGATGTTTTCGGGCCATTCTTGAGGGCGTAGTAAGCCGCCATTTTGGAAGGCGTGAGGTAGAATCTTGTCTGAAAAACCAAGACACCGTGTCAAATATATTCTTACCAATTTCAGGAATGACATCGTAAATATCGTGACCTCGGAATGAACGAAGATGAATACTGAGTGGTGTGGTGATCTTGTCACCGGTGGACAATTCCCAAAATCCATCAGACGTGTGCTTCAATTTCACCCATTTCTCACCTTGTAGTGCTCGTACTTCAGTTGCTGGCACTCTGGAAATATAAATAATTCCGAATCTTATAGTAAGGATACGAAAAGAAAGAATTCCTTACAAGCAGAACAATCAACAATCTCGTCCAAAGCATTTAGGAACAACAATTACATAGAAGTAGGCTTCCAATACTACATGTGTTCTTAAGTTGATTGTCAAACTGACCCATCAACAAATTTCTTCACGATATTTTTAGGAGTTTGCAGACCCGTAGGTGATCAAGACACAGACTGTAAGCACCAACTTGTAACACATCTTATTTCAACAAATGACATAGATGAAATTGTTTTCAATAAATGGTATGAAAACACTAATAATTATACACGTATAGTGATGCTCTATACTTATGATTCATACAACGTTTCGAAACTCATACAGGTAATATTATTAAGATATTTTGTTTGATTAACACAAAAAAAAAAAATAATTCATCACATATTTATGACTCTGAAAACCATCGTGTAGCGAACATTTTGTATGTATTACATGTATATAAAACTACAAATAAACATAATGGTAGCTCATGCTGAACAATTTTCACACAATTTAGTTTCTAGTCAATACGTAGATAATAAAAGCTGTTTCACAATGTAACTAATTGACAAATAGACCGAACTAAACTAACCTGGCGTTTCGTATCTGGAGTTTTACGTACCATACATTAGAACCCTGCAACAAATACTCAATATAGCTGTTACCTACAGGACACTGTACAGCTTGCATTAAGATTTTCCATCGTCCGTCGCCTTTCTCAGCAAGATCTAGATCACCTGTAAAGACCATCGGACACATTAAGATATATATTGTCACAATGGCTGAATGTTATTTGAATTTATGAAGTGAACAACGGATTGTTCTTTGTCTCCTCATCCTACTTACAACCACCAAGACTACCAACCAATCTGTGAAATAGTTAACTGGAAGCTGGTGTTAACTTGCTATCTATCAAACTACTACAACCAACCTTTTATTGCGATTCTTGTAAAATAATGGCTTAATAATCTAATGGTTATACGTCCTCCAGAAGCGGTGGTGTTCAGTGGTCGAATAGTGGCTAATATGCGATAAGGTAAGTTGATATGGTTTTCTTTTCAGAATATTTACTCTGTTAGCTGGTAGAGCTCAAATCCTGTTATTTTACCAATGTTACGATATGGAATATATATAGGTGACCAGACACATAGCATTTGGGGTAATGGGCTACCCGGGAACATTTCTATAAAAGCAGTTGTAGAAATTCACAACTTGGAATCACATGAACCCACCGAAAACCAATGAAAATATTGATTCAAATTTATTTAATTAAATACGAACCTTGTAAACATTCTGGACACATGTCTTTCACGAACACATTGAAATCACCTTCAATTGGATCTAAACCAGCTCCTTTACCTTCGGCATGTACCTGTAAAACATCGATAAAGATCTTTTTATTGCGGTTAATAATAAGACATAGTGAACAAGGACGTAGGCTAGATAGGAACACTCGTCTGAAACACACTCTGGATACTCTGTCATTTGGCTTCACCGATAGTTTTAAAGATAATGTGCTGTTTACATCATGTTTTAAAGATAATGTGGCGCTGTTTACACCATCATGTTTTAAAGATAATGTGCTGTTTACACCATCATGTTTGAAAGATAATGTGCTGTTTACACCATCATGTTTGAAAGATAATGTGCTTTTTACACCATCATTTTTTAAAGATAATGTGCTGTTTACACCACCTTGTTTTAAAGAGAATGTGCTGTTTACACCATCATGTTTTAAAGACAATGTGCTGTTTACACCATCATGTTTTAAAGATAATGTGCTGTTTACACCATCATGTTTTGAAGACAATGTGCTGTTTACAACATCATGTTTTAAAGATAATGTGGCGCTGTTTACACCATCATGTTTTAAAGATAATGTGCTGTTTACACCATCATGTTTTGAAGACAATGTGCTGTTTACACCATCATGTTTAAAAGATAATGTGCTATTTACATCATCATGTTTTAAAGATAATGTGCTGTTTACACCATCATGTTTTAAAGATAATGTGATGTTTACACTATCATGTTTTAAAGATAATGTGCTGTTTACACCATCATGTTTTAAAGATAATGTGCTGTTTACACCATCATGTTTTAAAGATAATGTGCTGTTTACACCATCATGTTTTAAACTGGGAAACGAACCGTGTTCACAAAACAGTTCCCTTCGAGGATTTTAAAAACAGTTCCTTCATAGCTCAGCAAATAATGGTAATCGCCACTTACTCTACGATTAAATGATTTATCCACAATCCGAATTGAAACTAAATATTTCCCGAAAGATACTGGAGTTAAATATAAGAAAATGTCTCACTCACCCTGAAACACATTCCACAAGTCATAGCATCATGGAACTGTGGTTTATTTAAAGCCACGAGATATTTTATATGGGGACTGAGTGCGGTTGGTGGTAGAGAAGGTGGCGTGTATGAACAGGTTCCATTTGGTGTCCTCTTGTAATATGTTCCCTAAACAACAATAAAACAATATACACGTTTAAGTGAAAAGTAATAATAGAGGGACAGATTATCTGAAACTAAATAATTTACTCACACGCTCAGATAGTAAGAAAGCACTTACCCGTCTCAGTATCTACGAGAAAATGAGACTTGGTTGAAAACTTTAATTGTTATAAAATTGTTTTGGAGGTCTGATCACTTACTTCAACCCTGATGGGCATTGTAACTAAGAATACACTACCCTCATCTCGTTGCAAGCATGAAAAAAAGATCAATCCTGATGAGTCTTCCCACTGGTCGCGCTGTATAATGTAAGTGACGATAAACATAAAATTATATAATAATAAAACTTACATCACCAAGGTATGTGTTCTTGTACAGTGCTGCCAGTTCCTTTTCTAGACTTAAATCAGCGGCAAAACAACACGAAACACTTAAAGACAAGCTTAATAATATCCAGTACATAGCCATGATGGCCTCGTGTGCCTTTCTGTCAGACCTCTACGTGGGTTTTGCTGTAATATTGTGTTTGGGTGACAACAATGGGTTTGTTTGACATCAGTACGTTCTGTTCGCTAATATTTAACTCAAGTTAGTTAACAAACACTCTCTTGAAAATAACATTGACTTTCTGAAAAACTGCACAACTTCAGTATCAACAAGTGGTTGCCTAGCAATATACGCCCACTTACACTACATAAATTGTCAATATATCAAGGAATGTTACTATCTTAATTTTTATTGGATGGTGTTCAGATTTGAATTCATCCAATATCTTGTTAATATAAAGCATCTAATTTCATAACTAATAAAACTCCGTAAATATTTGTTGAATCAATCCGGAATTCGATCTTGTCCAAGATCTTATGGTTATAATCCTACACACAAAATTTTATTCAAATCAAACCAAAACTGTGTTCTCTATTGCGTTCACAAGCCATTTTCAACACTTTGGGTGTTAAACTCCATGAATTTTTGTCAAATCGAACCCAAATTCGAACTTGTCTGAGATCTTATGAATATAATCCTACATACATAATTTTATTCAAATCCAACCAAAACTGTGGTCTCTATCGCGTTCACAAGCTATTTTTAACATATTTTGGGTGTAAAACTCCGTGAATTTTAGTCAAATTAAACCCAAATTCGAACTTGTATGAGATCTTATGAATATAATCCTACATACAAAATTTTATTCAAATCCAACCAAAACTGTGGGCTCTATCGCGTTCACAAGCCATTTTTAACGTATTTTGGGTGTAAAACTCCATGAATTTTTGTCGAATCGAACCCAAATTCGAACTTGTCCGAGATCTTATGAATATAATCCTACATACAAAATTTCATTCAAATCCAACCAAAACTGTGGTCTCTATCGCGTTCACAAGCCATTTTTAACATATTTTGGGTGTAAAACTCCATGAATTTTAGTCGAATCAAACCCAAATCTGAACTTGTCCGAGATCTTATGAATATAATCCTACATACAAAATTTTATTCAAATCCAACCAAAACTGTGGGCTCTATCGCGTTCACAAGCCATTTTTAACGTATTTTGGGTGTAAAACTCCATGAATTTTTGTCGAATCAAACCCAAATTCGAACTTGTCCGAGATCTTATGAATATAATCCTACATACAAAATTTCATTCAAATCCAACCAAAACTGTGGTCTCTATTGCGTTCACAAGCCATTTTTAACATATTTTGGGTGTAAAACTCCATGAATTTTAGTCGAATCAAACCCAAATTTGAACTTGTCCGAGATCTTATGAATATAATCCTACATACAAAATTTCATTCAAATCCAACCAAAACTGTGGTCTCTATCGTGTTCACAAGCCATTTTTAACATATTTTGGGTGTAAAACTCCATGAATTTTAGTCGAATCAAACCCAAATTCGAACTTATCCGAGATCTTATGAATATAATCCTACATACAAAATTTCATTCAAATCCAACCAAAACTGTGGTCTCTATTGCGTTCACAAGCCAATTGTGGACAGACGGACCGACGGACCGACGGACGGACGGACCGACGGACGGACGGACGGACGGACGGACGGACAGGGGCGACGGCAATATACGACCACATTTCAATGTGGGCGTATAAAAACTATTCTTCATGAACCTTGTGACATAACATGACATTTGTGTGTTGGTTTTTGTTTTTTTCTTGGATCAATAAATACTATTTTAAAACCTAGATATAGATAAAACTCCGTACAAGCAAATCAATTCCGTTAATCAAAATCTCATCCAAAAACCTGGCAAAATTGAAAGCAATAGTTATATAATTCTCCAAAGAGAAGTACCATCAGGTGTTTCGAAAAGAGTAAGCATGGTCTTCTTCACAAGCGAAATATCTAAATAATATAGATATATAAATTTAGAGGGGAATGTGAACGAAGAATAATTGCTAAAACAAATATGTCTGTCTTTGGTAAATTGCTTGATTATCAAACGTGTTTTCTTACAAATTAATTGCAAGCTTAAAAGCAAACAATATTTGCGCATATCTAGGTTTGATAATGCACCAAAGGAGCACATATATCTCTTACCAACAATATAACAGATATATACAATAAAAATATGAGCATTGCTGGTTATCAAGAGCATTAATTCAAATTCTTACATACCCAAATCAAAATGTATTTGTAATGAATTGAATTGGAGTAACAATAACAAATACAAAGAAAATCAAATTTAAACCTACTCACAGGTATGCTTACAAACTTACATACAAATATACAAGGCAAATTGAAGAATTGAATTGAATTGAAAGAATTGAATTGAATTTCGCAACTATGAGTAACAAGTGACAAATATAAAAATTACAAACAAATAAGAAAACACAGGAAACACAAGGTAACACAAGGTGGAAGTAAACAATCAACAAAACGTCGGATTGTTTGTGTTTATTGTTTAATATAAACAGGTACTTGTTACCAAATTCGACAATAATTTCACAATATTTCAAGTTCGTTTAAATCGCCTTGATAATTCTAAGAGTTTTTATTTTGTTTCTGTCAATTACATATTTATCTAGGTGCATTACTCATTTCTGGTTTCTTATATTAAGCCGTCTGTAGTATTGTTACTTTACAGAATTAAGAATGGTCACAATATTTGTAACATAAAATGTTTTTGTAACAGGATATATTATCATCTATGAGTAATACTATGACTAGCACATTGTATTTGCGATGTCCATAATTTTGACGATGATAATTTCGGCTGAAGAGGTTGAAATGAAAAGAGCTTTCAAATGGGAAAAAACTAGTCCCGTGTTATGAAAGGTTTTGAATGAAGATTGAAAAAAATTATAATTTTGCTGGTTTGACAAAATTGTTCTCGAAGTGCACTGCATAACACGCTTTCACTAGGTAAATCGGGTGCAAAACAGTTGAAATATCTCCATTTTATTTCATCGGTTATTTAAGTAGATTTTGGTATTATTGAACCAACTAAATCTAAGTCACTTTTTATCAGT
This sequence comes from Lottia scabra, assembly GCA_029955415.1. Classification (NCBI taxonomy): domain Eukaryota; kingdom Metazoa; phylum Mollusca; class Gastropoda; family Lottiidae; genus Lottia; species Lottia scabra. The sequence goes on from JARJEI010000009.1 coordinate 12,744,929, forward strand.
AGTCTATCGATAAGAAACACAAACACATGTTAATAGCCACTTCCGGTTCATAAGAAGTGATAGGCAACTAACTGGTATAGCACAGTAGGTAATCAATTGACTTTTACTTATATACTCGCCTGTTATTGAAACTGAACAAATTTCTTGTTTGATATGAACATTCTTACTATGGATATATCAATTGAGCTAATTTGACGATATTTTTTTGAAGTATTGAATTTAAATTATTAGGCAATTTATTTAATATGTTCGTTTCATTTGAAGTAAGATCATTAACACCGAGATGTTAACTTGAAGGATATTATTTAGTTTCAAAAATATTTTTAGCCTGTGCAAACTAGACAACTGAACTATCAGAACGACCCACAATAGCACTTTATCGAACTTGATAGAATTCACCTCGGTTTTATGAACCTATATTGTAGTGGCTGTGGTCAAAACACCTGATGGCACTTCTTCTATGCAACTTTTACTTTCGATTCACCCTTGGGTGTGATTTCAATTAACATAATTGGTTGTCGTGCCTTTACGGATTATTATGAAGTAACTTTACAAGGCCATCGCATCTTTGTTTCCTACTTCTAAAAAGTCCACATTTGTTCGAAGAAACGAAATTAACTGCTCTCAAAACATCAATTCATTATGACTTGAGCCTTAACAAATGCCACAACATACATTTTGTTTACAATTTGTTTACCTTCGCGATTAAATATTTTCAAGTTTACACATTTTACATCTTTATGCATATATTTTCTGTACTAATCTAACGCTTCTATAACAGTTTTACTAACACTTAAAATCAGCATACATTGCAATAGTTTAAGACTGTTACTAAATATAGCTCATATTACCTGGTAGTCGTCTAATGAGTCTGGCAGCTAAAAGAATAGACTATATGAATATGAGATTCCTGTAGTTGGCAAAGAAATGTGCATTAATGGCCACCGTTTTATGTTAATAGTAATAGCTAGCATCCTAGAATTATCAGAATGAATTTTGATAAGATAGTATTTTTTTCAGTGGTGATAATAATGTGGGTTTTAGCTGTGCTGGGTCTGATAGCGTATACAGGTAAGTCAGTTACAATATAATATATAACCGTTGTGTAAAAATATTCGTGTTTTGTTGACTTCGACTTCACTAGGTAGAAGTTAAATGAAATGGTGTTTACGTCCCACTTTTCTTCAGCTATTGAGCTAATGAGGCCGGGAAAAATGAGGGAAATTTTGCCAGGACATAGACAATAGCCTACTCTTATTTCCATGCCGGTTATCGATCTACATCGGTGACAGAAAAATCCGAAGGGATCATCTTTACCCATGTTTGCATTATAGACCTTAAGGTTAGCGAGCAAGCGTTTAACCATCTAAACCAGCAAGGCCCCCTATCGGAAAGCCCCTACACTTTTTGCATTAGATCAAAAGCCCCTACAAAACCCTTTATACATAGGACAAAAGTCCCATCATAGGAAGAGGCAGGTAGCCAAGAACGTTCAATGAATCCTTGTTTATTTGTATTGATTGACTGTAGTTTAATCAATAAATGTAATAATGGTGCATAACCAATAACAATACTATTCCTCATCGCTTTACTCTGATATCATTATGCAATACAGAACATTATTACTATTTCAAATACGATACATATAGTTAAATAAGACAATTATATGGCTATATACTTTAATATAAATCTATTACTTCAACGTTTCAATGTGGTTCTCACACCCGACCGTCATAATGATACATAGTGTTAATGGTTTTTACTGAATTCACAAGGTATTCACAGGTATTTTACAAGGTTAGTTACTTAGCGCCTAGGTGCCAATAGTTCGAATTTCCTTCAATGATGATGCTGAAGCCGATGCTTTCGAATACAATTCCAGTGTCATGCCAAGTATATTTATACTAATAGTCAGTCATGGTCAAGTTATGTTGTATAGTAATATACTTCGTGTAATAAACCCAAGGACGAAGGATCTCAACCGTAAAACGAATGTATATTATAGTATAAATGTTCAAGGTTCGTTCATCCATGGTACAAAAATAGGTTTTTACTATGTCGTGTGGCTATTTGGAGTACAAGTACCAGTATATAGTCGTAATTGTTCTTAGTTTACAATTGGAATAGTTAGTTTTATGACATAGTTACGATTACTGGAACCCAAACGTGTATGCACGTAACTGAAACGTTCTCTCAAGATAGAGTGTCGTCAAGCTTATCCAATCGGAAGGTAATAAAAACAAAGTTTGGCTCTGATTTTAAGTGTCCACTGCACCCTGTCCATATTCAACCCTGAAAACAAGAAAGGCGTCAAATAAAAATTGTTCAAAAACAAAAATATCAGGTCATCAAATTCAATCAGAGCAAATTACACTTGTTTTTGGTGACTCGAAATTACACGATACTTGGTTGTTTAATGTGGACCAAAGAATGAATGCATGAATGAAATGATGGATTAATTAAATGAATTAAACAAATTCAAACTACATGTATTTACATTATTATATATTTTCAGTTAATGGTGATACCACCGAGCAAAACTTGAGGGAATTACAAGAAGAATTTTTTCAATGGAGACTAAAAGACTCTCCGTTCTTTGCCACAACTATTGGAGAAACCAAATATAATGATCTTGTACAAGATTTGAGTTTAGCTCGGCTTGATCAACGGAAGGTATAGTAGTTTTAAAACGTCATTCCAATTGCTTTATCTACGGGGATCTAGGGTCACTTTCAAATCATCTTAAATGGGGAATGTCTCTTTCTGCGATCCCCTCTTCCATGACGTTTTGTGGCCCAGGGCCTACTCGACCCCCATCTAATGATTAATAGAAACGCAACGGGCTTGGGATGCATCTGTCGAGTGAAATAGCAAATTGTTGGGGGCAAAATATATTTTAGAAGGGTCAAAGACATCCACGAAAAGGTGAAGTGCAAAATAAAATGCAGTGGTGGGCGAAAACTTCCTTGCGCGTTTTGCTCCGTCTGTAAATATTCTATATTGAGCATAAACAAAAAATACAGATTCTTTTTAATGCATTAAATTGGTTTGTTCTTTGTATTTATTCGGTGAAAACAAATCGTGTCATTACTGTCATTGTCCTATATTATTAGGTTATTGTGGATGGTTTCCTTGAAAAGTTAAATAAAATAGACAGAAAACAACTACCAAGAGAAACTAAACATAGTTATGATGTATTCCGGGATACATTGCAGGCATTTGTTGATGGATACAAGTGGAGATTGTAAGTACATGGAGCAACATTGATTGGCATTGGTTCACGTCTGGAATGTGCATAATTCCAATGGGAAGACAACGACCTCGTTTGCTTCACTTTTGTGTCACCATACTGAGAAATCAAATGTACGAAAATGGATTTGATGCAAGTACGATTTTCAAAGTATCCAAATCACTATTTAGGAAATTTTTGAGGATCAGATCTGCGTTCTTATACTGCCAATGTTCCAATTTTTTTTTTTTGCCTGAAAACTTTCAGACATGGTATATCATAAAATGTTGATATAACCAGTAGGTCACAGTCCTTAATGGTAACTAAATTAATTTGTGTCAAAGTATCTGTTATGTATATATTTTTTTTTTATCTATTCAAGCCATGGTTCTCTCAACCCAATAACAGCTTTAGAAGGATTCCAGACAGATCCCGGCCTGATACTAAAAATAACCCCATTCAATACCAAAGGAGATTTTGAAAATTACATATCACGACTGCTTTTATTCCCAAAAGGGGTAAGGCTATTATGTACAATAAGGAGCTTAGTTTGAAAATTAATAAAACACTGTGATGCTAGTGACGCTGTTCCTGTTCTCCTCCTACTGTTACTTTTTGTCTTCTGGAACAGGGGCCTTATTCTCTAAAACTTAACTTACAATGATTTAAGTGTTCCTGTCATCTGATTGGACAATCACTAAAATTGATTATCCAATCAGATAAGATAAGCAGACCGACTTATTTTTTTAACTCGATGCCCGAAAACATTATATTTGAGAGACGATGACTAACTGATGTTTTTCTGTTACAGATTGAACAAATGATAGTAAGATTTAGTGAAGCTATAACTTTAAAAAATACCTTACATAATGTTTCAATAGTAAGTTAGTACAACACAATTTTTATAATCTTATCCATATTTTGTTAGATTTATTGCGAAGATAAAACCAAGAATTCCCGCTTATTTTAAAATATTTTGAATGGCGCAATTCCTAACCAAAATCGGCGCTGTTTGTTTTAAATGAAAAGCCACGAAAAAATTGACATGCAAACTGTTTCTGTTAAAATTGCTTGATAGGGGAACCACTAAATGTCCACATTTAACATTATTGTGAAGAAAAGAGGAATTTATATCCATAATAGCTCTGGTTTGAACTGTCATGTGCTGAAAACATCATGTTTTATATTTGAATTAGATCGCAGTACCAGATCAACTAGCTAGAATGATAGTTGATGACCCTAAAACCTCCATATTTTTCACACCATTCAAAGATCAAGTGCAGAAACTGGATGTTACAAACTCTACCAAGTAAGTTACTGTAAGATTTACCACAAGGAATCCAATGCTCTGGATATATTCAATATATTTTGTTTTCTGATCATAATGATTCCTTGCAAAATGACTGGAATAATTGGAATACGTCGTAAAGGTTTTTTCACATTTTTGTTGTTAATTGCAACGACAGTGTATTAGATTCTTACCTTGTAAATCCATAAGGAACAAATACTCAACATCTTTGAATGAGAATGATCGTCGGAACGTCTACTGATCCGTTGATTCATCATCGGAAATGAACACGGATACATTCTTCCGTCATTGTCCATATCAACATTTGGCATACTGGCCACGCCTTTCTGCACTTTTCATATTTGAGAAATAACGCTAGTAGGAGCTAACGCTGAATCTGTATCAAAATGAATTAACGTTATTTAAAACACAATTTATTTATTACAGAGATGATTTGATAAAGAGGGGATCGGAGGCCATTAAACACTATATTAAATCTATCAGTATACTGAAAATATTTCTAGAAACAGTAAGTCTTTTTCTATATAATGACAACCCTTCAAATCTAGCTCTGTATTTTCATAAAAATAAAAAGGAAATCTTGTTCGTCCAACAGAAAACCATCACCATACTGTTTGCAAAAAAAAAAAACCCCAAAAAACATTTAGCCATGTGCATAGCCGTATGGGCCCACGACTCAACAGGGGGGCAGACTGACTAATTGCCCGAATTTTAATGATATTTTGCCCGATTTCTTGAATTTTTTGCCCGAAAACATAATATTTAGGGGGGGCAGATGCCTGCCCCCCTGTCTCCTACGGCTATGGCCATGTGTAACATCTTTTAAAGTTAGTGGGTTTCGTCGCTTTTAAACGTAGCACCAATCTTGAAAATCCTATTGTTCTTTCATTTGCGGTATAATGTTTTGTAGAAATATATTCCAAACACTAGAGAGTCATATGGTGTAGATGGATGGCGAGATGGACAGGAGTATTACAAAGCCTGTTTAAAATGGCATCTTACCACAGATATGACACCTAGAGAAGTTCATCAGAAAGGACTGGAAGAGGTCAAGAGAATTAAGGAGCAAATGTATCAGGTATGATGCTTAAAGTATAACTCCTATGAATCTTAATTCATATCAAAACTAGAATCTCGAGATTTGATGATCATCATTTGCACTTTCATTTGAGTTAGTCCGAGTACAAGTAAATTCTGCACCACCATCCTTTTTCACAATTCGCCCCCCCCCCCCTTTCCACCCCCTATCAAGTTGCTTTCTACGGAATCTCATTCTGTATTTTGATTTTTCCATTGATCAGATCATACGAGGTCAGCAGACTGTGAGCCAGGACAATACAATTTGGATTAGTTTAGTTCTCGATCTATACGATTCATCAAACCAAAATTGTGGTGCAAAATGATTATATCACATATTTTACGATGTTATTAGTTCCAAAACTAATGGAAGTGGCGCTGGGGGAAAATGACATATTCGGAATCTTAGTTCACATTCTAGATTCAAAGGGCGGCGAAACGGACAAGCTCAATACATGCTTGGCATTAATCGTTTTGTTTTGTAGATTATGAAAGAAAAAGAAGGTATAACAGACAGTATCGCCGGGTTTTCTAAAACTTTGATGAACAGACCATCTCTTAAATTTAATACTGCAGTAAGTTGTTGTTCCGTATTGTGTCATAACAAGTAAAAGAAGGGTCGTAACAAGGTTTTCTAAGAGTGTATCGATATTTCAACAAGTGAAAAAATGTGGCAAAGTCCTTTACCGTCATTTCGGTAAATATCTCTTCTTGCGTATTTATCTTTTGAAAACACAATCCCCTCTAAACTGCAGATGTGAAATGTTTTTCTTGATTTTTCTTTTTGAGGTTAACCCACTTATCTACTATTTGAGTAACGTCTTCAACGATGTCTTGTGTGTCTCGGTCGAATTTTAATTTTAGTAAAACTTAAACAAATCATCTAGATCTGTATTTAAATAAGTTTGTGTACATTCCAATGTGATATTTTAAGCATCTTGAACAGAAGTTATTGTAATATAACATGTTAAAGTTCTTGAAAACTATTTATAACTTCTGTAATTTCAATGTTTGATATTTCTATTCTTTAGTTTGTTTACTTCAAAATAAAAGAGCAGATCTTCTCGAATGGCGGCCCACGAGCCAAATCCGGCCTTCGACGCTCTCAACAATGGCCTCTCATGAGTGACTCCTTCCATTTAAACGCTCTGCTCGCTATGCTAGCTAAGCTCTATTTGGCCCTAATATTTTTTCCACAACATGCATTTGGCCATTTTCAAAAATTAATTGATGCCTGTAATAGAGCCAATTCCATAAAATATATTTTCAAATCATTTCTTTAGTATTTGGAAAACATTGGATCGTTTCATTTTGTAAAAATGTTTTCCGAATTTTGATTATAGGATGAGTTATTAGCTGAATACAATAAGTTAATACATGATGTAATATATCCTAAATTACCAGAATACTTTAAAGATATTCCTGATTATAAAGTTATGTAAGTATACAGTTATCTCTGAATAACACTAACATTAGCAGTTAGCAGTATCATAGACCTATATTCTTCAGTGTTACAGATAAGTTGTGTTGGTTATTATTTATTATGTGTGAAGTAACATTGAACTTAAATCTCTACTTGTACTGGATATATTGTGATGAATTTACCTATGAATAAGCGATATTTGCTATTTGGACTCCCTGGAAAGGGATATCGAGTTAAAAAACAGAGTCTGGGCTCGGCACTTAATACTTTGGTATGACCAGCAAGAACTGTCGATTGTTCTCATTCTACAGTAAGTTGTGGGGCAATTGAACTAAGATAATGTACTCCTTGATAGATGCAGGGTAACTTTCCCCCAAAGTTGGATGGTATAAACTATTCTGGAGAGGTGAGCATCCTGTGCCTTGCAATTGTCTCCCACCATCGTATGAACATAATTACTAGATCTAATCTGTAAAAAGGGTGTGAGGCAGTTAGAAACTGTACACAACCATCTTTCAAATTTCAAATCTGATTCGAGATGAATCAGGGACAAATTATTCTTATATATCTTATTATAGAGTAGAGCCAGAGAAATACGATGGACCAGCAGGACAGTATTTTCTAGGAACAGAGGATGGCAGCCGGCCTGGTATATTTCAAGTTAATTTATTGAGACCAAATGAAACGTATGTTATCTTCTTTAGAATTTAGATTCACAGTGTTGAGCACTTATATATAAGGAAGGAATTAACACATTAAGGGTGTATTGTGGTTGTGTTTACTCTGTAAGAAACATCCTGCTTTCTCATATATATATGTGTATCTGTGTGGCCGATAGATGGACTTTAAATGTATTGACTCATGTAAGTCATTTCGACATGTCCATGTCAGTGCATCAAGTGAGGACTGAACACACTACAGTCAGAATGGTCCACTGTAGCAAATTAAAGGAAAATAGTCGTCTGACCATTGTCTCCTTCGTCAAATATTCACGTTATTTTGAATGATAACATGTTAACAATTCTATTGCTAGGTTGAAATCGAACATGATGGCTTTAACTCTACATGAAACAGTTCCAGGACATCATCTGCAGGTAGGTACAGATAGTACTTGACATTTCTTGTCAACCCCTTCTATACTACAGGACTGACAGGGAGAGATTGTTCCAAAACATTTTAAGCTGGAAAGCTCAAGATCTCCTAAACGTCTACCATAGCCTTTCTCTGGACTGGATTTGATGCTTGATAATATGAAGGCTGTATATAGAAGCTACTAAGTCCAACGTACCTCTTATATATAGAGCAAAGCGTGAAAATGTGTTGTATATTTTAGGGTTCGTACCAATTAAAAAGTAACCTTCCCAAGTTCCTGAAGAACATCAATTATGATGCGTACTATTCCATACCTTACCATTTTCCATTTTATACATCATACGTAGAGGTAATGTGATTATTTTTTTTTCTATGGATTACTAAATTGAAATCTAAAATATAAATCTGAAAACTAAATCTCAAATAGAAGATGTTTGAGGAAGATTGCAGGACTCGTTCGCGATGTCGAATTTGAAGCATAGTTTAACAATTACCTCACTTTACAGATATTAAAAACAGAAACCTTAATGTAAAAATCATTTTCTCTATACCCATTGGCAATTAGTTAAATATTGTAAGATAATATAATTATGCATGTGTGTATAATAGTAAATATTATTGTAGGGTTGGGGGTTGTACGCTGAATCACTCGGTGAAGATATGGGTGTCTATAAAACTCATTTAGATTTGTGAGTATTCTTTTCGTAAGATATCCGAAATTCTTGAGTCAGTAACTATGCTGTGGTCAACAGAATGAGAACTTTGGCATATCTCGAACATCCAAATCAGCGATAAGATGCATTTATGTTTTTAGAAAGCAGAGCATTTGCATTTTATTCTATTGGTGGAATCTGCGATTGTTTAATCTAGTGATTACTATAAACCTCCCAGACCCTAACTCATGCTAGAGGTCCATCCCCCTCCCTTAAACTTTAAAGCTTTAAATTTCCCAAACCGCATACTGCAGTGCTATCGAAGTCGATTTTAATTGTTCGTTAATGTTAATGATTATGCCATATTAACACTGATAATGATTATGATATTTTTTCAGATTTGGTCGTTACGGGTTTGAAATATTTCGAGCCTGTAGGTTGGTAGTCGATACGGGACTTCATTATTTCAAGTAGGTATGAATTCTTGATTTTCTGGGCATTGGCATCTCGTGATAGCACTTTAGAACTTAAGTCTTGTAAATATATTGTTTTGTCTACAGATAGGAAATAAAGCTAGTATTTCATTGATGTTATCGATGGTTTTCTTCACAATGTTCATATTTTCAGATGGACAAGACAGCAAGCTATTCAATATATGGTAGATCACAACCCGATGTCACTGGCAGAGATAGAGCTAGAAATAGATAGATATATAACATGGCCAGGACAAGCCTGTGCTTATAAAATAGGAGAACTGAAAATTAGAGAACTACGAGAAAAGTCGAAAGCTGCATTAGGTAATCATAGATCTACTTTTGACATTTGAACTTTTGAATTTTTTTTAGGGGTTGGGGGTGGAATCCTATACTTGATTTTCATCAAGTGGGCCAGTTTTTATGGCTGTCTAAACGCAGCTAAAGATGATATCACATTAGGGCCTATGCGGTTTTCAAGTGCAAATAAATACGCCACTGTTTGACTACGTGTATTTGAAACCATCTGACCTTTCTGCAATGAAATAATGTAACTGCATGCATCTAAATGCTAAGATGTTTGACTAAGGAACACCTGGTAGAAAACATTCTTTTTGAAAGTTAGTTTTTATCCTTGTAAAACGAAATGGTTGATTGTGTTTTATTTTTAATTTACGGTATCACTAAATATTACGATCCGTCACTGTTTGACTACATGTATTTGAAACCAGCTGAACAAGATTTTTCCTTTCTGCAATGAAATAATGAAACTGCATCTGAATGCCTAGAGGTTTGGCTAAGTTTTTATCCTTGTAAAGTGAAATGGTTGATTCTTACTTTTTATTTGTCATTTCTTATTTCAGGTGATAAATTTGATATAAAAGAATTCCACTCGCTGATTCTGACCTCCGGATCCATGCCTATAAACGTACTAGAGACAATCATTAACGATTGGATACAAGATCACAGACAAACATTAGTTGGAAAATAAAAACTTTTATTACTTTTAGTGTATGTTACTTACTTTAACAATCATTGTGATATCATAAAGAGGAAAAGGATCTAGTCATAGTACCATTTTAACAGAACAAAATAAAAAGAATAAACTTAATACGACCAGATACCAAATACGGTTTCAGGGGCAGATCCAGGATTTGGAGAAAGGGGGGCTCTGAAATAATACATGCTTCAAATTCAACGGCACAAATTTTTAGAGGGTTCTTGCATCAGTCGGCCAAAAATTGTAGGGGGGAGGGGGGTCAAGCCGGTGGAGCCCCTCCTTGGATCCGCCTCAGGGTTTAGTGGAGAATTTGTAGTATGTATTATCGGGCTTTGCTTCTCTCTGCCAAATAGTAATTCATTTATAACACAATATAAACAGCAATTGGTTTTATTATTTATTATCCACAACAAAATATCTGACTTGTGTAATATATTATTGTCATAAGATTTTGAGATACGATACAAGCTTTCAGTAACAAATATTGCCAACAGACACATTGACAATAGCCTATTAACAAAAAATAAAAAACTACAATTCTGTAGGATCCTCGTTGTGTTTTGTGATCGACAGAAGGGAAATAAATCAGAAATTCATAGATCGTTCTACCTTAAATTTAGTAATGCATTGAAGAAGGATGGATTCCATAGACTGCACAGACGTTTCTGCCCTTGAATCATCAACACGATTATCTACCTTGATCTCGAATATTTTATTGCTAATAAATGGACAATTGTACCCCATGTCTTTCCCTAAATAGACCCCTCATGGAGAATTATATTATACTATTAACAATACATATATATTTATATTCAAACAACTTTTTCAATAACAGCATGAATAAAGATGACAATTCTTAAAGCGGATGTTCAGCATTTTCGAGGGTATTTGGGTATTAAACATATGTAAGTGCCCCCAAACCGCATAATTTCTTCAATTCTATCTATTGCATTTTCTGTATATATGGGTTTTCTATATAATGCATAGTCTTACTAAACGACGAGTCTTATTTTTTACTTTCTAACGCTGATATTTATGTATATACAGGGATTTGAAGGATCAAATATCGAGATAGAGTTTTGGACATTACTACGGATTCGATAACAAATTCAAGGTTATGAGACTTAAATTTGATTAATCGAACGAATATCACTTTAATGCAAAATACAACATTATATCTATATTTCATATCACTCATATATAATATCATTTAACATAATTAAAGTTTTTATGATATATATTATATTGTTTATTCGTTAATTATATTTTATGTGGGTATTTGTTATGTAGAAATTTTCAAGTTTTCTAGGCTACCCTACTTTAGTAATAGAATTCATATACATGCATAAAATAGCGGAATGCTTTGAGTTATGTGAAAATATATATATCAAGTTTAAGTCTAAAGTCTTATATTTCGTATATTGCAGTAAATACATAACATATAGTTTCTTTAACAATTGTGTTTATATACATGCCTAAAAATTGGGTGCTTGAGTTATGTGATATAAGTATATCTTATAATAGATTGGTCTAATGTTTAACGTTCCTTATTTGCCAGAAATACATAACTTTCTTTTTAATATTTCAATTTGTTGTCTATCCTCCTTGACCAAAAGGGGTTATATTACATCCCTAAAATAATGGGTTTTTGTGATTCAGATTTTACCCAATTATCCACCAGCATTTCCAGGGTAGTTAAAGGAACAGGTCCATTCTCTAAAACTACAGAATGGAAAGATCGAACATCAAATCTTGAACCTGAAATAACAAATGAATGTGAATGAACAAATTTTATTTGCCGTTAAGAAGATTTTAATCATTAAAGGAATTGTTAAGCGTATTTCTAAACTTTGTATGTGTTTCGGGGACACTGATACTTGCAGGATCAATTTCCATTCCGACGTCTGTGGTTCTTGAAATTCCACTAAAACCACGGACGTCGGAATGGAAATTGTAATGGCGCAAATTGATGCTATCAGTGTCCCCGATACACATACAAAGTTTAGAAAAACTCTTTACAATACCTTTAAAGACTAGTTCAGTATAACTAGCAAAAATAGAAAATAAATTCCATCATCTTTCAGAGATAATTGTGTTTAATATTTTGGTAGTGTTATTTATAATTAGAACTAACATATGATATAAAAACAAATACATACCCAAAGCAGATTTAGCCTTCTCTCTCAACTCTTTGATTTTCATTTCTCCAATTTTATAGGCACAGGCTTGTCCTGGCCATGTCATATATCGATCTATTTCATTTTCAATTTCTCCTTGACCATAAGCTGTTCTATCTTGCATATACTGTATACATTGATCTTTAGTCCAGCTGAATTAAGAAAAATACACTAATTGTCTGCTTTGAAAGAGTTCAACTTAGGCTCTACTCGTTTACACCCAATCTGAAACTGGATTCCGAATTAGGCCGGATTCTACGGATTCAATATGGCGTCATTCAAAGGAAACACTAGTCAAATACGAATGTTTTTACAAAATTAATCTGGTTTCAGATTTCTGTAAATTCGCACTCGTTGACAGCATGAATCTGATATACCAAACCAGTTTCGGATTTTTTGAAATCTTGCAGGGCCTAAGAGAGCTCAGTTTGAACTATCAACATTTTGACTTTTGTGACAAAAACTTTGATCAATAGTTCGACTTTAAATATAGCCCGACGAAAATTAAAAAGATGAAAAAGATAAGAAAACTTACTTGTAATGATGTAAACCGGTATCGACCACCAATCTGGCAGCTCTGAATATTTCAGCTCCATAACGTCCCATTCTGAAATTAATGAAAAACGGCATACTTCATCTCTGCAGGGTGACACGTTATTGAAATGAATTCACATTATAATTCTTCGGAATAGGACTGAGGACATTGATATACCCATCACTCAATCGTAAATACATCCTTTATCTGTGACCTAGGTGCGCTGTGGGTCACTTCAGTATTCTCCGAACAGTCATCCTCTCATTTATTCATTACAAAAGCAGACTATCAAAGCCACTACATAGTGTCAAGCATCTTCACTGGCCTCAGGATTGGATCAATTCAAATCAATCTGCTATATGACGTGTTACATTATGGACTCGTTTCGTCAGTTTGTCGTAAATTAGGGATTATAGGTTGTAACTTTATACTATTGACGCTGGAGACTTTAGGAAACTGGAATCTGAATGGCTTAACGACCATTGACAAATTGATCTAAACAGATCAGTTGCATCCTTTATAGTTTCTCATGAAGTCATATGCCAATACGAGCACATGTCATCAAGACGATCATTTTAACAGTTTTATACTCACAGAACATAGTCATCTGTATACAATCCTAATTCTTCTCCCAAATATTCACTATACAGACCCCATCCCTATAATTAGACATAATAAAAAATATTATACAAAAGAGATACCAAGCTGTCAATTATTGGTGGGTTCGGTTTTTTCAGTAAGAGTGTATAAGACGAAATACCATCGACATATTCTAAATTATAAAGATAACACTCACGAACGGACTAGATTGTGCCATGTCTTATTCTGTCCTGCTTTAAAGAGGGTTTCAACCGGAAGAAAACAACACATCAGAGTGAACCATCCATGCCACTAGTAGGAATAGGGTATCCAACTAAGATATTTACCTCTAAATAAGCTGTATAAAAGGGGAATTTTAACGGTGGTTGGTAGTAGTTAGAGTCTTCCTGAAACCTTCTATAATTTGGTAGAGATGCTGTCAATGCATAGATACTCTGAAATCAATTTGCTATATTTAGAATACCTCGGAATATAATGCAGGTGGCAGCAAAGTTTGGAACATATTGCCTGATATCACCCAAAAAATCTTTTACATCCAGCGAGAAAATGCAACGTCCAATTTCGTTAAGACGACGTATAGTATTATCTTTGGTGTTTTACGGCGTTCATTTCACGGATATCCATATTGTATAAAATAGAAGCTAATCGTGACCAATACTGTGCATCTTTAATTTTCTAATCTAATAGTTATCGCCGATCAGTAATACTAAAATTTAAAGAATTTGATCCCTGTCATTTGCTGTTGGTTAAGAATTTGAACTATATCATAAGCTACTTTGATTTTAGAAACTGACCTGTAAATGATGACCCGGAACTGCTTCATGTAGAGAAAGAGACATCATACCAATAGTAGCTCTGTAAATATACAGACGTTTAGTAGGAAGAACGATTTATCATGGTTGCATATTGAAAAATATTGAAATGCGTCTGTTTTGGTCGTTTGTTCAGGCACAATTGTAACACAATTAACGTTGTCGAATCGAACGCAGGTTTTAAACTACTAGTCCGCGATATCAGTAAACTAAAAGCGGTTGTTAACTTGTCCGTAACCACCAAACTGCCTGAATTGCAAAAGCATGCTGACTTTCAGAAAGTTCTTTGTCTTTGATGGAGATTCGTTCTGTTACCTTAATGGTTGGATGGTGGATTCAAGGTATCTTGACCCTTGGAGTTGCAAATGAATCCATCATGCCTAAGTTACCACATTGATTGTGTTAAAATACTGCTGAAGCAGTTAAATATAAATGCCAGATACATGTATTCCTTATGAAACGTGACCAATGATATTGAAATATAATGATAGTTACGTTTCTTCTGGTCTTCTTAGATTAACATAGAATATTCCTGGTCTAGATCCATCGGCGGTTCCTGATAAATATTCAGCTCCGGCACCATCATACGGCATTCTCTGTATTCTGGAATATAATATACAATACATACATACCCATGATGCGCAATTAGGTAAATTTCAGGATCTATACCAATAAAATATGTACGGTCAAAATGCATCTAATTCTAACTAGTGCAGAACTTCTCAAAAAGTGGCCCGGGAAGCACTTGAGAATGGTCTTTCTAGAGTGACCCCTTCCGCTAAAACGCTCTGCTCTGAATGCTATTTGGCCAGTTTATTTTTTTTTTATAACATTCGTTTGTCCATTTACAAAAATTAATTGAGAAGGTCTGAACTAGTGGTTAACGAAGTCAAAGAAGTCGAAAGAGTCAGAGTGCTAATAACTATTGCCTTCAAGGAATTATTTAGGGCATCATGAATTGCAAAGGGTTATCTACTCATATATTATGCCTAAACAAAAAACAAGAAGGTTTAAACAGCTAAGGTTGTCATCATCAGATATAAAGATAATCTACTTATTATACCTAGATGAATTCGATCATTGATATCTATTAAAAACTTACGAAAGTGGTAAATTAGGAATGTCTTTAAATAGATGATGTAACTTGGGAAATATTTCGTTAAACACGATGTCCTCATATCCTTTCAGTAATACTTCCTACAAAAATAAATTTAAATTCAACATCTGGTAAATATTTCAGAAAATCTTTATTCATAATGGGGATGTGGACGTGAAAATGAATTCATCCAAAGAACTGGTTCGATGATTGAATGGTTAGCAGACGGCATAGCGCAATTGTCACCAATTCTACTGAAAACATCAATATATGTCAAGACCCGACCACTAACCAGATCTTACAAATTTCTCAAATTACCAAAACCAACATCACAGTACCATCCGATTGAACCAATGCAACTACCAACAATTACGACTACCAAATTTGCGATATCAGCATACGTTGGAAACTTGTCATCTACCAACCAACAACTATCTAGTTTGTGATATCAGCATCCGCTGGAAGCGAACGTTAACTTGTCATCTACCAACCAACCAAGCTACCTTTTTGTCTAAAATATTCATAAATGCATCGATATCGTGGTGGCTTAATGATAGAGGTTACACTTACCGCTGATTTGAAGTGGTATTTAGGATTTTCTCGGATCATTTTATAAAATTCCGGAATGGTACCGTTGAAACCAATACGTTTCATCGTCTTAAAAATTAATGTAAAACACAAATTATGTCATACAATGTTCCAAATCATGCTAGTGATACCTTCCAATGCTTGCATTTGTCCAAAATTTTGGAGGGGACGAACAAGAATGGTTTGTAGAGTCGCAGTACGTCGCAAAGCGCCGCGACCGCTAGCCCAAACAGAAGGTCCTTGCCTTAGGGAAAAAATGGAAAATGGCATCAATTTGGTGCATTCTGAAAGATATTTCGGGATTTGAGTTGGCAATAGGGACCTCCTTCTCTGATCTCATCTGATTGATTTTGATTCTTCAAAATTAGGCCTACCTCTTCGTAATCAAATTATGGGGGGGGGGGGGGGGACCGAGACTCTTTCGTCTCCACTTCTCCCCTTCTCCCTCCATCATCCCCTAAATCCACGCCCTTGATACCCTAGGCTTGATATAGCTTCAAGATTCTTTACTTCGGTCAATAGAATTATGTTTAAAGGATTTCCAGCTTTAACGAAGACATGCTTTGCAAATAAATATGTCATGGTCGCTTCCACAACAGTACGATTTCTTACCGCACTTTGTCCTTAACCCTGTTCTTACCTCTTTCATAACTTTCTCAATTCTCTCTACTTCCTTTAATCCCTTTTCATGAACTTCTTGTGGTGTCAGATCTAATGAAAGGTGCCATTTTAAACAGGCTTCATAATCTTTATCACCATCCGTCCAACCACTGATACCCCAAGTACTTCTGGTGTTAGGCATGTAGTCCTGTAATAAAATATGTATTTGTAATAAGGGTTTTTCTAACTTTCGTATTTGAAGGGATCGCATCTTGCAATTGAGTAATCTACAATATTTTACGTAGGTTAAAATAAAAATAAAACGTACCTTAATAATAAACTGTTTCAGATCTTTATAAGCGACCATGATGTTATTTATTGCTTTTACTGCTCGTTCTCTAATGGCAGATCTACAAATACACATTGAATAGGTCAGGAATTGATTCAGCACAATTGCAAAATAGATTATGAAAAGAATACAAAAGGTTTGTAACATTAAGTTTTGAATAAACATCACTTTGAAAGATGGGAATTATGTTAAGAAAAAAAGGTATCACATACTTGAATATTTCCGGTATTGACGATTCGTCGAGTAATTCTAGAAATGGTTTATAATAAACTGAAGTTTTTAAATCGGTGACGAGATGTGCATCAATCTGACCAGGAACTGCTTTCTACAAAAATATCAATATCAAACAATATCATCATAGCTATTTATGCCATTAGATTGCAGTTACAGGCGCATTTAGTCGGTGAACGGTAACTTGGTCACAGTAAATTTGGTCACCGGAAATATGGTCACAGTAATTTGGTCACAAGGTATTTTGGTCACAGTAATACGGGCACAAGGTATTTTGGTCACAGTAATACGGGCACAAGGTATTATGGTCACAGTAATACGGGCACAAAAATACCTTGTGCCCGTATTACTGTGACCAAAATACCTTGTGCCCATATTACTGTGACCATTTTTCCGGTGACCAAATTTACTGTGACCAAATTACCTACATCCATTTAGTCAACTCATTGATATTTCAAACAATATTTAAGTAGTCAAAATTAGACTTTGGTCATGTTCATAATATGAATGCTTTTATTCAAAAATAATATTCGAACAGGCAAAACAATACCGTCAATCTACAATCTAGAGCATCTGAAAAATGACATCCAGCTGCAAAAAATTTTAGATTTTTAGAATTGCAGATCTTTTAAATTTTTCTCGAAACTACTGAAAGATGTGAATTATTTCCTAGAATATTTCTTGCGGTCGGTGTAAACAAAATGTTCAAGACACGATCTTTCTATGAAGGCAATACAATTTCCCTCAACAAATCGTGTTTCTAAATCTTAATTTTCATTTATTCCCACCTGAGACTGACAGTCATTAAACAAATGAGATATAGAATCCCGTTAGATTTCAATATTCCACGCAATCAATTCTACTGTCTTCAGTCATTACTCACAAACTGATGTATTCCTTTTACTGTCGTTATATAACATGGTTTAGAACGAAACATCTGTCTCTATTCCAGCCTCTGATAGCTATTTGGAGTGTTGGACGGTGTAGCCATATCTGTCCAAATATCTAACAGAGGCTTGGAATAGAGTCAGCAGGTTTCGGACTAAACATTGCATAACCACTAACATTTTACGCTGTAATGGCGTCGTCAGCTTCCTGAAACTGGATGGACATATAGGAACTCGGTCGACTGATGGGGAACAACTGCCGGGGTACAAATATCAATCGTGTAAGAGCCAAATACATCCCGTAAGAAATTCGATCAATCTCTGAGAGTTTTCGGAACAAGTACAAGTACTAGTGCTAACCCTTCCCACCTTACCTCTCCTAACCCTAACCCGTGGATTTAAATATACTTGGGTTAACGTGACATGTGATATCAGGACAATTATTTCTGAGAATGGCGAAGGTACTCACCACAGAAACGTTGTTGAATGTATTACCAAGTCTTATAGCTTCTCGCATCAACTCTGTTTGTTCCTCGAACTGAAAATAGATGGCAGATATTAAAATTTATATTCAAACGTTCGATTACTTCAGCACCGTCATTTTCTTTTATGTTATCTTTCTATGCATCATTTAGCCACGATTCTGAAGACATTTTAGCATTAACAATTTGGTAAACGTCCTAACAGCCCTTCGTCGGTACTGTTTACAAATTGTGGGCGTTAAGTGAACTTTTCATTCCAAAAGCACTGTGGTGGCGACAAGAAGGTCTATCAAATCGTCAGACAAAACTATCCCTTTAAATTTCCATCATTTTGCATAATGAATTTGAATGAAACATATGACATAACATCTGACCTGTTTAGGAATCTTTTGTAGTCGTTCAATGTAATTTTCAAAATCTCCACGTGATATAAATGGTGTTGTATCAACAAAATGGTCGGGATTGGCTGCTAGACCTTCTAGAAAACTAAACGGATTCAGTGGATTGTGACTGGAAGTAAAAATACATAGCACTGTTACAAGAACGGTATTGCACTTCAACATCAGGTTAAGCATCGTATTGACTCCGAGTGAAAATATAAGGGATTTTGTAAAATCAAAAGTAAAAGTAAAATTTAAAACTTTTGTTCTGTCCTACATTCAGGCATCCCTTATGTTTTATAAATTGATCATATGGTACGTAATGATACAATAAAATATCTTATCTTATCTTATCTTATCTTATCTTATGGGGTTCTATCTTGGTAGAGGTCTTTAGATATATTTTTACAGAATGTGCACCACAGACTCTGACATTGAATCATGAAGATTTTTTACATGGAGTATATACATGTAGTTATTTCCTTATTAAAGGGATTGTAAAGTGGTTTTCTAAACTTTGTATGTGTATCGGGGACACTCATAGCATCAATTTGCGCCATTCCTATTTCCATTCCGACGTCTGTGGTTCTTGCAATTCCACTAAAACTGACGCGTTTATATGACGTCACTGACAGTGATCTACCGGAAGCTACTATTGATATCTATGCATTTCACTTTCCTGAGTATTTATCAACTATATACAAATACTTACTTTCTCCATTTGTAACCGTCAACATAAGTTTGTAAACTATCTTGAAATATCAGATAATCTGCTAGTTCTTTTTGGCTAAATTTTGAAGAATCTATTGCTTTCACTCTTTTTAAAAACCCTTCCACTTTGTCCTGAAATACCAAAAGGATCAGAAAATAACCCACAGACTCAAAGTCTTTTGGAACAGAGATCTGATTGATGTGTATCCAAAATGGGCAATGAGATTTCGCTATGGGTATGTTGATATGTGTTGATATTTGTCGCTGGTGTGCCTAATCCGATTCGTTGTAGCAAACATGGGCGATACAATCACAATGAGAAGTGGACGTACTTTTACCAAATGCAGTCAATTAGGTGATCGCAGGATGTATGTAGGACAAACTAATGACAATCGAGGTTAGTCAGATTCCCGATTCTATCTATTGTGTAAACACGTAGTAGCTCTCAGATTCCGTTTTAGTCAACTGAAACAATTTTAATTTATGTATTGCAATGTTTGGTAACGAATCACTAAGTTCCCTAAATCGGTCTACGCCCTTGGTACAGTTGTTGTTAGTGTCTTGCTTGAACTATACGTCACGTTGGTGCTAGCTCCATTTGATTTCGCTTTAACACTCACGTTTCTCGTTTTGAAGAGATCCAAACCAAAATGTCGTAGTCGATCATTGTATTTTGTATCTCCAGTTAGAGTTGCGAACTCAGGGGAATCTTCTAGTCTCCAGTCCCAGAATTCTTTTTCGATCTTTTTCAGTTCATCCACGTCATTTCCTGTTAAGAAATTAAAATAAGTTCATGCAAAGTCACAAATTGCAATATATGGATATAATTATAGATGTTTACAATAAAAATTGTCGTAATGTGATGAAAACATTTGGTAATAAAATGCCATAATCTTAAAATGAAATGATGATAATGATATAATATCACAATGTCATATTATCTTGTCTGATGTTATCATATCATAATGTTATCATATCATAATGTCACCATGCTATGTTATAATGTCATAATGGTATCATGTCGTAATGTTATCATATCATAGTGTTATCATATCACAATGTTATCAAGTCATAATATTATCATATCATAATGTTATCATTTCATAATGTTATCATGTCGTAGTGTTATCATATCATAATGTCACCATGCTATGTTATAATGTCATAATGGTATCATGTCGTAATGTTATCATATCATAGTGTTATCATATCACAATGTTATCAAGTCATAATATTATCATATCATATTGGTATCATGTCGTAGTGTTATCATATCATAATGTTATCATGTCGTAATGTCATCATATCATAGTGTTATCATATCATAATGTCACCATGCTATGTTATAATGTCATAATGGTATCATGTCGTAATGTTATCATATCATAGTGTTATCATATCACAATGTTATCAAGTCATAATATTATCATATCATAATGTTATCATGTCATAATGTTATCATATCACATTGTTATCAAGTAATAATGTTATACTGTCACAATTTTATAATATCACACTGTTATCAAGTAATAATGTTATACTGTCACAATTTTATCCTGTCGTATTGTCATCATATCATAATGTTATCATATCATAATGTTATCAAGTAATAATGTTATACTGTCACAATGTTATCATGTCGTAATGTAATCATATCATAATGTTATCATGTCGTAATGTCATCGTGTCGTAATGTCATCATTTCATACTGTTATCATGTCGTAATGTTATCATGTCGTCATGTTATCCTATCGTATTGTCATCATGTCGTCATGTTATCCTGTCGTATTGTCATCATATCATAATGTTATCATGTCGTAATGTTATCATATCATAATGTTATCATATCATAATGTTATCATGTCGTAATGTTATCATGTCGTAGTGTTATCATATAATAATGTTATCATGTCGTAATGTTATCATGTCGTAGTGTTATCATATCATAATGTTACAATATCATTATGTTTCATTTTGTAATGTTATAATGTCATAATGTTATCATATCATAATGTTATCAAGTAATAATGTTATACTGTCACAATGTTATCATGTCGTAATGTTATCATATCATAATGTTATCATGTCGTAATGTCATCATGTCGTAATGTTATCATATCATACTGTTATCATGTCGTAATGTTATCATGTCGTCATGTTATCCGGTCGTATTGTCATCATGTCGTCATGTTATCCTGTCGTATTGTCATCATATCATAATGTTATCATATCATAATGTTATCATGTCGTAATGTTATCATATCATAATGTTATCATGTCGTAATGTTATCATATCATAATGTTATCATATCATAATGGTATCATGTCGTAGTGTTATCATATCATAATGTTATCCTGTCGTATTGTCATCATATCATAATGTTATCATGTCGTAATGTTATCATGTCGTAATGTTATCATATCATAATGTCATCATATCATAATGTTATCATGTCGTAATGTTATCATGTCGTAATGTCATCATATCATAGTGTTATCATGTCATAATGTTATCACGTCGTAATGTTATCATGTCGTAATGTCATCATGTCGTAGTGTTATCATATCATAATGTTACAATATCATTATGTTATCATGTTATAATGTTATCATGTCATAATCTTATAATGTTATCATATCATAATGTTACACTATCATTATGTTATCATGTTATAATGTTATCATGTCATAATCTTATAATGTTATCATGTCATGATGTTTTCAAGTCATAGTTGTACCATGCAATAAATCGTGCCATTATGTTATCAAGTCATAATTTTACGATGTCATTACATGTATATTAGTATTGTTGATGCTATCCCAAGGAATTTACATAAAATCTCTGGGAGAACATAAATTCATTTCCAGAGAAATATCTTATCCATCGCATATAATGTTCTAGAATTTCTAGATGATAGACAGAAGTTTCGTTTTCCTGTATTTACCATTACCCCTGTCCATCTATTACATCACACAGAAAATCGGGCCCTAAAATAGTCTGATTCAACCTTAAAAAGCTGATTTAAATGAAGTTTATAATTAATAAGCGTAATGAATGTTCTAGGTAGTTAATTTTAATATAATATTCTCCAGAATTATCGTATTCTGTAAACAGGAAATATTTCCGTAGTTATATAATATATACTGAATAGTCCATGCCTTCACAAACAGTGGCCTGTGGGCAAAATCAGGCCCGCGACGCCCTCGAGAGGGATCCGCTAAAACTCGCCCGGTCGCCTAGCTCTTTTTGGTTCTTATACATGTACATGTATATCATCCATAAAAATGGATTTGGCCCTTTACAAAAAATTGAGAAGGCCTGGAACAGGCGAAATAAATGTTATGAACATGCAGATATAAATATATTTTCAAATTCTTATATTATGACATAAGATAAGATATCAGACAAAGATGAGATATCAGATATTAAGATATAGTCGGTGTTAAATTGATTTGCTTGCAACAAAAAGCAGCAGTACTAAATGAGTTATTGACCACAGGACTTGGAAATTCAGTATCTGTATAAGGTTATTTTGCCTTTCGATATAAGTAATGTATAATAATCTGTCTGCTTGGTAAGTGTCCCAAACAGCGACAACATAATTCCTGAACAACATTCATCATATTTAATAAGGCATGATTACGAATAGTAACTGATAAATTCTTACCTAAACTCGCCATGATAGCTATACAGAAAATATATCATGTTAGCTCGTCACGTGATGTTGATATATAGCCTTATACTTATAACTAAGTTCAAGCACGCTGTAAATTCATAAGTATTCTATATAACAGTCTTTTCCCCAGAATTTTCTCGTTCTTATATTTCAATGTATAATAACGCATCTAATCAATTCTTCGTGGAAATACCGATTCCTATTATTCCTTGGTAAAATATACCATTTTGTAAGTGGAGTATGATTACTAGTTATTTACAATGTAGTAATGATAACTTCTTACCTAGACCCGACATGTTAGCTATATAACGTGCTCGTCACGTGACGTTGATAGATATATACAATATATACAGTCTAATTAAAATCAGACCCTAATTTCGTTCGTTCGTTTTTTTTTAAATCCGGTTTTTTAACCACAACATTATGGTCTGAGAACCAGGTGCGGCAACAGCCGTTCACGTTAACTTTGACCTTACCTTGATAAACATGACCTTATAAACTAGTCTACAGCCCTTAGGAATCCTAGAATGCACCTATTGTTCGTGAACAAAATCAAAGTCAATAAGGTCAAAGTTAACGTGAACGGCTGTTGCCGCGCCTGGTTCTCAGACCCTAATGTAGTTTAAAAAACCGGATTTAAAAAAAACGAACGAACGAAATTAGGGTCTGATTTTAATTAGACTGACAATATATATAAGTTCAAGCATGTAGTAAATTCATAATCCAGATACATAGTCATAGATAGTTTTATCATGATCAGACATTTAAATTGTCAGAAAAGACACGTAGGTATGCACTTATGCTAATTCTAAAATGTTACTTTGCTATGTCGTATAGTTATTATAAATATAATGTCATAATGTTGAAATGTAACTTTGCTATGCTATAATGTGATAATGTCATAATGTTGAAATGTAACTTTGCTATGCTATAATGTCATAATGTCATAATGTTGAAATGTAACTTTGTTATGCTATAATGTAATAATGTCATAATGTTGAAATGTAACTTTGCTATGCTATAATGTAATAATGTCATAATGTTGAAATGTAACTTTGCTATAATGTCATAATGTTGAAATGTCACTTTACTATAATGTCATAATGTTGAAATGTCACTTTACTATAATGTCATAATGTTGAAATGTCACTTTGCTATAATGTCATAATGTTGAAATGTAACTTTGCTATAATGTCATAATGTTGAAATGTCACTTTACTATAATGTCATAATGTTGAAATTTAACTTTGCTATAATGTCATAATGTTGAAATGTAACTTTGCTATAATGTCATAATGTTGAAAAGTAACTTTGCCATAATGTTATAATGTTGAAATTTAACTTTGCTATAATGTCATAATGTTGAAATGTAACTTTGCCATAATGTTATAATGTTGAAATTTAACTTTGCCATAATGTCATAATGTTGAAATGTCACTTTGCTATAATGTCATAATGTTGAAATGTCACTTTACTATAATGTCATAATGTTGAAATGTAACTTTGCCATAATGTTATAATGTTGAAAAGTAACTTTGCTATAATGTCATAATTTTGAAATGTAACTTTGCTATAATGTCATAATGTTGAAAAGTAACTTTGCCATAATGTCATAATGTTGAAATGTCACTTTACTATAATGTCATAATGTTGAAATGTAACTTTGCCATAATGTTATAATGTTAAAATTTAACTTTGCCATAATGTCATAATGTTGAAATTTAACTTTGCTATAATGTCATAATGTTGAAATGTCACTTTGCCATAATGTCATAATGTTGAAATGTAACTTTGCTATAATGTCATAATGTTGAAATGTCACTTTGCTATAATGCCATAATGTTGAAATGTAACTTTGCTATAATGTCATAATGTTGAAATGTCACTTTACTATAATGTCATAATGTTGAAATGTCACTTTGCTATAATGTCATAATGTTGAAATGTAACTTTGCTATAATGTCATAATGTTGAAATGTCACTTTACTATAATGTCATAATGTTGAAATTTAACTTTGCTATAATGTCATAATGTTGAAATGTAACTTTGCTATAATGTCATAATGTTGAAATTTAACTTTGCTATAATGTCATAATGATGTAATGTAACTTTGCTATAATGTCATAATGTTGAACAGTAACTTTACTATAATATCTTAATATTGAAATTTAACTTTGCTATAATGTCATAATGTTAAAATGTCACTTTGCTATAATGTCATAATGTTGAAATGTAACTTTGCTATGCTATAATGTCATAATGTTGTAATGTAACTTTGCTATGCTATAATGTCATAATGTTGAACAGTAACTTTACTATAATGTCATAATGTTGAAATGTCACTTTGCTATAACGTTGTTGCTATAATGGAATAAAATTATGCGATGATAAATCAATACACATTATGGAAAACGCTATAGTCATTGAATATGAAATTAAATTGGACCTCAAAACAATCCGTTATGCATCATGAAATCATATGGTCGGCCTTGACAACTAGCCTATACATCAATTATTTATCCAGTAAAGTCACAATCGATATTTTGTTTTAAAAAGAAAGTTTCATAGTTCAAATTGTCAACAATTGAATTAATTTATTTCCACGACATTGTATGACATTGCAGCCAGCGAGGTGAACCTTTAAGATCAACGCGAGATTCCTAAATTGCGTCCCTTGCCATAGTGAACAATAAACACTATATATTATAATATTTCAATTAAATAATTCTGAAGAATTTTGAAGGACTTCGCTTGACTTAAATCGTAAACAAGGTAGAGATTTAAGCTTTGAATTAAATATCATAATGTTGGCCTAATATCTTGTTCCACTGACCTACAAAATTATCTATTGAATGTCGGATCATTTACAATGATGATCTTAAGCATTTCGAAATCTATTACGTCTCCGATATCAGTTGAAATGTTCACTCTTAATCATATTATTCAAAGTTTCATTGATAAAGCCAATATACATCGAACGTACTATTGTATTCAAATTCAATGTAATTGGTATACAGAAACCTTTGATGTTTAATTAATTATAGGGAAATAAAATATGATTACCTGTTATGCATGGAAAAGCAGCTAAGCATAGAACACTAGCACATAACAACCAGTTCCTTCCCTTCATTGTCTTCTCTATATCCTACAATAGAATCCAATGACAGCAAATCTGTTTCATGTTGTACTTTGTTTCAAATTCACATCAGAGGCCTTCTCGAAAACTTAACTTAATATGATCCAGTAATCTGATTGGTCAGTTACTAAAATTGATTGTAAATTGAGTTTTAATATCCAATCAGATTGCTGTATTTCTAAAAATATGTATTTTATCTAAGTTTTTGAGAATAAGGTTTCTGAACAAAACAATGACATTTAGGATTGAAAATTTACTCTTCAAATTTCAAAATAATTATTTTTTCTTAGAAGCGTAGACAATCGCAGACTTTCAATACTAGCTATAAGTTATGTTTCAATTCATGTTGAATTCGCAAAATACTTTATGTAGTCGGATAGAAGAGCACAATAGAGGACAGTTTTCACTGGAAACGAACAACTTTAGGTCCCTACAAGTCTATTTGTCTTGAAAAGTTTAATCAGCTGTAGAAACGTACATTGTGAAACACCATTCATTCCAAGCTTAACCAAGCTACACCACAAATACGTTGCCCCTAGTCTCTGGTAATCATATAAACTCATAGTCGTAGGAGACAGGGAGGCAAGGGGGGTGGGGAGGAGCAAATCGCAGGTTTTCGGGCAGTGAGTTCCAAATAATAAGGCAGCGACAGAAAAACAATTCACTAAAAGATCACTAAAATTCGTTGAGCAGTGGGCCCATACGGCTATGAAATAACCTCAGCATAGTTATAACAAGGCAAATACATTCTATAAAAGGTTCTATTTACCTCAAAGTATGTGGTGCTAGATATGGTAAGTTTATTCCATGTTAAAAGCCACCAGGAGAGTGTCTGGTGTCGATGAGAACAATCAAAGCTGTAAGAGATAAAACTGATATCTTATCAATATTTTAACGACTCTATTATACCTCCAACTGTTACTGGTTACTTTTCTATTGTCTTAGGACAACACAATAACTACAAATGTCATGATCCGCACCGCTGCTTGTAATTCCATATATTGGAAACCATCCAAGTATTTCCAAGACAATGTTAAGAATAACGTAGTTCAAGAAAAAGTGTTTGGATCCGAAACCAGAATAATTGGTGTCATTCTGCGATTGAGTAATCAATTTGAATATAATTTCATATATTGGAAACCATCCAAGTATAACGTGGATCTCGAATAGGTGTACGGATCCGAAACCTAATGGCAATATGCTTGTCCACGGAGCAACTGGTACTATTCTGCGACTGAGTGATCACTTTGCTTTTAATTCAATATATTGAAAATATGCCTAGACGAATTTCAAATAATTCTAAGTAAAGTTGTTCCAGAAAAGATGTACGGATCCAGAACTGGAACTTAATACCAAATACGGTTTTTACTGACGGCGGAACCACGACGGGTCGTATAACTGAGTCTCCAGATGAAGGTTTGAAAATCAAAGAGTTTTAAAAAATAGTATCGTTTTCTTTATCTTTGAAGTCAAATGGGCAGAGGGAAACCCCTCGAAACCCCTTTTAATGAGCTTAATAACGTGAACGATTGGATCTTTATGTGAAAAATAAAGCTATCAATGGAAATTGGACTCGCAGCTGATTGAATAAACCAGACCAGTCCTATACAGGAATATAATAAATAATTATACTTACTTGCTCAATTTACTAGCAACTATATCTGATACAATATTTAATCCAAGGTTTATTGATACTTCTGTAGATATAATGACTGAGGCAATCTAACACCGTTCCAAATATGTACATTAAATTCCAGAAGCGGAAATATTCATTGATACGAAGATAGGCTATGAGTCCAATAGCTATCAGAAAATGTTCTCACAGAACCAAAGACAATAGACGAGAATCATGGTAGTTTTATAATTACTGGGTTATTTACTGTTCTGTTGATCCGCCATTCTCCTGAGAAATCTATCTTTAAGTGGTTGGATGAGTTATTCTGTCTCATTATTGTTCAACTAATGTGAAGTGATAGTCATCTCCACTGCTTCACCCACTACTGAATCAATAACTTTACAGTGGTTATACGAAGCAATTTAAAGAATATTCTTTACCCGATTGGCAGTTTATATGGAAAGCATGTGTCTCTATAATATTATTTTGAACAAAGATAAGGATTTAGTTCCTTTTGTTGAAAATTGTGAGCTTTGCGATCGTTCAGAAAAGAAAATTTTGAATATTTACTAGTAAAGACGTTCACTCTTCCGTCCCACACAATTTGAAGTCAATTGTACCGCTTTATTGTAGAAGAATATTATTTTTTTATACAAAATTTGGCAATAGACCTTACAGGCCCAAAATAAATATCTGGAAACCTGTAGTGAATTGAGCCGCTTTAAGTTGGCCGAATATAAGGAATAATATATTATGATAATTGATGATTTACCATCATTAGTCTAACAGGTGTCAGTAAGAGAGAGAAACATACAATGCTTACTCTTTTAGAAACACCTGGCGGTACTTCTCATATGGGAAATAATATAATTATTGCATCCGATTTTGTCATGCTTTGGACGAGATTTTTGATTAATGGAATTGTTTTGCTTGTATGAATTTCTATTATTAACCATGCTTTTAGCACCTCTATTGTAATTTCAACACATTCCTTATTCTAACATGTACTGTAATGAATCGTTCAACTAATCTAGTTTACAATAATAAAAACCTTCCTTACAAGGCCAACAATAATCAGTTAATCGATTCTTGTAGAACCGGAACTAAGAGTTCATTTAGAGAACATTATAGTTATAGTTTATGTTCATAACAGTTTTGATATTCTTTCCAAAAATGACTCTTTGTGCATGACTTTGCCCAACTTAAAGGGATTGTAAAGCGCATTTCTAAACTTTGTATGTGTATCAGGGCTATTGATATCTATGTAGGTAGATCACTGTAAGTGACTTCATAAAAGCGATAGTTTTAGTGGAATTGCAACAACCACAGACGTCGGAATTAAATTGCATTGGCGTAAATTGATGCTATCAGTGTCCCCGATACACATACAAAGTTTACAAATACAATCCCTTTAAAGCTTGGAATTTGAAAAGGGTTTCGGTCAACCAACCACCCTGCCCCCGCCCCACCACCACCATTATTTGATTAGTAAGAACGATTTTTAAAGAATTTAAATTGGTCAGATAAAAATCACGACTTCAACCTTCGATCCCGAAATAAGGTTGAGAATGCATGATCCATGATCTCCTATTGGGATCCGTGCCTGCAGTACTTCGCGACGCGACGTATTTGGTCTCTAAAAACCATTCTGTTTCGTCTACCCAATATTTTGTAGAAATCCACGCCACTGATAATAGAACATGGTGTAAACCTATCATGAGTCTAAGTTTTAATTACTTGTCTGTAAAATAAGGAATATCACCAAGTCCCAGTGGATGTTCTAGATCTTATTAACATTCTCAGACATTTCTCTCAGAGTCAAGTTTAATAGCTACATCATTTGTTCAGTAATATCAGATTGTCTATTGTATTCTCAGAAGGTCATAGGCTCGTTTAAAGGAAAACAACCTCTTAGAATGAACCAAAAATCTAAATTGTCAAATTTGGTCATTAGGAGTTTCTATTTATCAAGGGACTTGCCTGGTTGCATAACTATACCTAAATAATCTGATAAATCCAGAAAACAATGTTTATATACAATAATTGAAAAACCCTGAATCAAATTTAAGGCGTTTATCAATTATAACCTGTTATTATATGGACATTTACATAATTTCGTGGTTTTTTTTTATGTATTCTGCTTGTATACTTTGGACATTGTTGATGAATATATATACTCTGATTCACGGAGAACTTAATTTTTTTGTTCATTCTAAGAGGTTGTATCGCTTTAATTTAGCACACTTTTAAGGTTTTTTTTTATCGTACAGCTGCTTTTTGGCTGTTTAGGGATTGCTGTGGGGTAAGGGTTAGAGTTCAAAATAGTTTCTTATTTTAAGAGAATCAAGAATCTTCTGTTTGGGTTTCAGTTTTATATTCCGGCATATTCTGATCTTACCTGATATTACGCTCTGTGCAGTCCCACAGCTATAGGGGACTAGGAAAATGAGCATTGCCCTTTTGAGAAAAAAAAAACATTTTGATAAATTACTAGCCCCTTCCCATGAGCAATCAATTTTGGATATGGCTATTTTGGTTCATATAAAAGATTATAAGCAAAGTTATAGGTCGGTGATCGATTCAGGGGAAACAACTGTATTTAGGATTGGGAATGAGATGAAATGGGATTTAACGTCCTGCTTTTCTGCATTTAGAATTGAAAAATCGTCATATTATTGTTTTGGTTTATCTTGCCACCCAGACTAAATCAATGATATATTAAGGTCAATGTTCAAGGATACCTGTCATATATACCGAAAATATTTAATTTAAAAACAGACATGCCTTGTCATACTTCTCAATAATATAATATTCCAAATACAAATAATGGGGTTTATTAAAATCCATTTAATTGACAGTGAAATGACATGTAATGGCGTGTACATCTTGCTTTTCTGCATCTGTTTGCATCAAGGAGGACTGTAACGAATAGTGGGTTGATAATAAACCAACTGTCATTGTAATGTTATTATGTAAATTGAATAGAAGATGGGAGATCATGGACACCATGCACAAATTTTGAGATTTTCAATTGAAAATTGAGCAAACATCTCCCATTTTTCTGGAGCGGTTTTATCTGTTACCCTTGGCTATTTGAACTCTCATAAATTTTCAGTCTGTATCTTGCAGTTGTGGTGACATATTTCGATGTGTAAAAGATAAAAACCAATCCTATCAGGAAACAAAACAAATGTAACATTGATTTGAAGTTGACTTTGATATTTTATGAGAAATTCCCCCGGAAATGACACAACCATGTCCTCATGATAAAGGACAAGACTATAGCTTTTATCTAATTTTCTAGACCAAACTTTTTTTTATCTTCTTATCTTAATATAAATTATTCTAAACCTGCACGTTACTGGCTTTAGGACAAGAAGGGAATACCTTGCATTTAAATTAAAATTTGATAAGTGGTAAAATAGCGTCGTTTGTGATTTTGTTTGTGAAGTCGGGCGTTTCCAAGGATCATGTTCCTGTCTGTTTTAACCCTAGGACTATTTTCTGTAGTGACGGTTCAAGCTGCTATCAAAGATGATATTATTCATATGTATAAGAATAAATTCAATGGCGATGTAAGTTTATATTTATAAAATTCATATTGTATGATGCCGTGTAATGTTCGATATTTTGAAGGGTGTCAGCATTGTTAAATTGTTAGATGTTCCTTATCTGAAGAGGACTTTTATTCTAAAAATGGCATACAACCCTGTTTGTGTTCTGTTTTCACAAAGTCTGAGATAAGATTCAGGTACAATAAAGTCAACTGTTCAATTTGGTCCGTCCAATGTCAATAGTTTGAAATTAGTTCAGTTTCTTTATCAACGAAACGTAACAATTTTACGACCACCCTCAAGTATGAAATCCGTCTCTGGCTGTAGAGACAATTATCTTCTATGAACTCATTAGATTTTTATTGATGTGGTAAGGAAGTCACCATTATGCACATCACAGCAACCTGTTGTCCTTTTTTTTTCAAAACTAACTATACTAACTCCTCCATAGAATTTCTATCTATCTCTGTATTTGTGACCTTGGCCAGTGCTTTACATAGATGTTTTTAGGAACTTCTTCACTCTTAATAATAATACCAACCTGTTTATATTGTAGGGAACTTACTACGGCACTACCGATGGCGGTACATGTCAATACGATCCACCATCCAAACCTCCAGCGGGACTCAATCCAATCATCAGGAATTTTGTAGCTTTGAATAAAAATCAGTTTCTAGGATCGTACAGTTGTGGAATGTGCTTCAAGGTAGGTCTAGTCTTTGCACGAATCTATAATCCTTTCTAAGCAGCGTGTTTATAATTTCGAATTCAGAGCATTAAATTAAAAGCGTTAGGCCTGTTAAAAATAAACCGCAACTGCGTTTGCTTGAAGCCTGCAGGGTTGAGATGAACGTAGACTGTGTAACAAGGGTACTTAATTCTTAATTTGTCCGCTTCATTACAAAAATAAAATGTTATCCAATTACTAAAATGGATTTGCTCTACAAGTGGGTCATAATCGTAATTCCCATTATTTTGAACGTTGTAATGTCTTTAATGGGTTCCAATCTTATTAAAAGGTAAATGCTGATGGTAAAGGGTTAGGTACCAATCCTATTAAAGGACATTTTGTAGTTTTTGTTGCTGATCTTTGTCCAGAATGTCAAACAGGTAATACACTTTTCCCACTTCTTCCGAGAAACGATACGATTTAATATATCATGATAGATTGACATGTTCTTGTTACTTGGATTCTGAAATAATGTTCGTTACAAAACTATCTTATCCACTGATGAGGTACAACCCTTTCAGAATGCATGAATGGCTGTAGTAGTCAGTTTTGAAAGGAATATTAACCGACTTTACCAGCTGAAAAAGCTATATTATTATGTCACCAACTCATTGTACTATTTGCGAATATAGGAATAGGTATTAAATGCGTACAAGAATAACATAAAAATCATACGGGGAAGTAAATATCTAGTATGGGAGACTGTCATCACACGTTGAAGTCATTTCAAGAAATACATTCTGAACTTAAGCTGTGCCCTGTAGTATACACGTATACAGTTATCATCGCACATAATTCCAAGACGGATGAACCCTGAGTGAGTGTGAATATTTCCAGGTTCGCTAGATTTTGCTATAAATGGTGATGGTAGATGGAAGATTGAGATACAAGCAGTACAATGTCCTGTTGGTAATACTAAACTAGAATATAAATTTCAAGGCAGTAACTCATACTATATCAAACTTCAAATACGAAATGCAAGGTAGGTAATATTTCTCCGAGAGAGGTCCGTTTAACACTTTTAACTATGAAGTAAAATTCTAATACCATCGAAGGCGACTGTCGGTACTACTTGGTGTTGATTGGAAATAATTGTTGTCTCGGTGGTGAATATTAAAACATCATAATTACCCCTATTTGTACCCCAACTTTATTTGTTGGTTGGTAGATGACAAGTTAACCTTCCAGCAGCAGCTGATACCCTAACTTTATTTTTACGAAATTTCAACATATGATTTTTCTCCGTAGGTTTACCCAAATATGTGTCAGAATGCACCAAATCAATTTTATTTTCATCATTTTTCACGATAGTTGTCCCCCTTATTTATCAGGCAGCCCCTGTTTGTATCCAAGAAGGTTTGTATCCTAGAAGGTGACACCGCCACTGAATTATTTGTCATTTATTAAACTCCTAATTTACAGAATCCCAGCAGTAGCAGTGAAGATTAAACAGAGTGGATCCTGGAAAGACATGACACATTCAGCTGATGGTTTCTGGATATTGTCAGATCAAAAACCGGTTCCCACCCACAATCTTGAGGTACAGATTACCGCTGCTAATGGTGAAACAGTACACGATACTATTCCACAACTTGGTACGTTTTGAACAATTTTATATGGCAATTAACTTGGTATTTTTGTATTTTTTTTAACTATCTATGGTGTATATTATGATATTCGCATCGATTTCTCTCATTTGTTGAGAGTGAGTTAAATTTGCTCATACGTCTTAAGTCTGATATTGCACAATTTATTTCAACTACTAGTTGTCCTAATGCAGATTTTGTATACGGAAAACAAAACCCTGTAGTTGAGCTTTAAAGGAGAACAAAGATAACTTTGAATAGGGTTAAAGCTAAATTTACTGTACGGTTGAAACAATACATATCTATGTTTTAAAATGACTTTTCGGCTTGTGAATTAGCATACACAACAATTGCTAACATTATCATGTATGTAACTGAAAAAAATGGGGACAAAATACCACTGTCATAACGACGTTAACTTGTGGGTACCAAATGATTTCAGATTTCTTGGCTCATGGAGCAAAATAAATACAAAGAACTTTATAAAGTATTTCAAGAAATTTGTTTATATGAAAACATCATCACTTATCTATTTTTCAGTCAACGCAAAAGTATTACATGGATTGAAAAAGGTTCAGTTTGCTTTAGATGGGAATTTGCCAACTGCATAGAAGTTACTGATAATAAAATAAAATGTGATCAGTCACACGTGTTTATATTTTCATTCATTAATCAATACTATGTCAATGTCAGGTTTAAAGTAGCTGATAATTGATATATTATCTATATAGTAGCCTATTTACTACCGTTTTTTTTATCTTAATGATTAGTCCCTAAATAAACTATTGGCTCGTAGGTCCTACCAACAGAGAAGTGAATTTCTCCAAAAAAGAACACAATATGTTATCAACAAGGCCTTGAATTTTTCCAAAACGGACCCAGGATGATTTTTAGAGCACAATACGTCGCGAAGCTCCAATATAGGAGAAAATGTGGATTCTGAATTATATTTCGGAGGATGTTGAAGTCGGGATTTCCCACTCTGATTATTATTCAATTCTTCCATAAGACTCAACCCCACCCACCACCAATTCAAAACGGATTATTCCCGATCTAACGTACCTTCTATCTAATGATTGTTTTATTTTGCTGATGAGTTTTTGCCCGGAAAACTTGCCGTCCGGACTGCCCCTCCCCCCTAGCACACCCCCCTTTTTGGCTACGCAACTGATATGTTTCAAGTATTACAGTTCCAGTGGTTGCATTATTCCAAACAATTTAATTCTAAATGAATATTGATCTTGGTACAATGTATGGTCAAAGTGAGGTTAATAGTAGCCTACTATAATTAAATGATTATAAATAATTATTGGCTATAATCACGATTAAGCTCTCGTACGATTAAATTCCTCATGGTAAAACAGAAAAGATAACTCAGACCACTTTTAAACCTCTTGTTTAGATTAAAGATCGACGTGCTATCAGTCCTGTCATAGTTGAGATAGCATCTATAAACACTTACTCGATGTACCCCAGATGCGTTCTATAAATGACACGACATAGATCATACATAGCAAACTTATGTGCCGTTCTTCAAAGAAATAACAGACACGATGATAGTATTCCGAGATTGAAATCCTACGTCAGACTAAATCAGTCGGTTTTCCAGTAGAGAAAATAGTTGGGATACAGTGGGATACAGTCACGTGTTCTAAATGGATTCTTACTATGTCCGTGTCTGATTCTGTTAACTAGGTCAGCCACGAGGTTTCGTGTGAGCATAGATAAACCACTGTAGATACCCGCGTGTTTGTTCTCCTCTATACAGACAGTTTAAGTTTGGAGTTCAACTATGGCGTTGTATCATCTCTGTGTTCTGTTAGTGTTTTGTGGAATTTTTGGGACAAATTGTTTGGATGTACATCGCCTAAATGAAGATATACAGTCTATGTTTTCATGTAGCGCTCAAAAAGTTGGACTTGCAGTGTCAATCGTTCAGGATGGAGAGTTGAAGTTTGCTGAGGGATATGGAGTAACTAATATAGACACCAATGAAAAAGTTACCAACAAAACATTATTTAGTTTAGCGTCTTTGTCTAAGGCGTTTGCTGCCACATTGTTGATCAAGCTTTTACAGAAAACAGAGTAAGCATCACGATTATTATATTCTGTTATTTTCAAATGATGAATTGTGTTAATGTTTTATCTACATCGTGTATTTAATTTTACTGGGACCCAGTCTGTTTATCATATAAAGTGCCAGATAACCACTTTATCTGAATGATCAATCACTACTCTCTGGTCACATTGAGTTCTAAATCACATTTTGCCTAATATTTTTTCATAAATTGAATTATTAACCTCAAAATAGTTCTGAGAGCCAAAGATTGTCTTTGGGTAGATGAAAATGACAACTGTTAAAATAATATTTATTTGAAAATATGATTTTACAGAGGGGAAATTTCATTCCGAAATGTGTATTTATTTCATATTGAAAGTTTTCAAACCATATATTTTCATGGACCCAAAGGTATTTTAAGACAACGCATGGAATGCAATTGACAAACATACTTCGATAATTTGTGACATGAGAGAAAAAATTCAATTCAGACCTCAATGTGGCCAGGGAGTAGAATCCATTTTAAATGAAATTTTATTATCCAACTAGATTACTGTTTCTCAAATACTTTTTTTTTTATCTGAGTCAAGTATTTGAAAACAAGGTCAGTGTAGATCGAGATACTTTTGACTTCATATTATTATAATATGCCCTGAAAAATTGTTAAAATGTACTCCAAGATTTCATGGTTCCTAAGATATACAACCAAACAATGTGTCGTTATACTACAACTTTCTCTGATGCACCTGAATACTGTAAAAATGAATTCTACATATAAAAAAAAGATTCTTCTTTGCAGGAATGTGGTATGGTTGCCAAATTGTGAATAAGATATGCCTAATTGACGAATTGTTTATTCTGATTCTTGCGTAATATATGTAGTAATTGTTACCACATGGCATGAAGACTTATTATATAACAATTGCACTAAGGTACAATTATGACACTCTGGGCCTTAATTGAAATTAAGGTTTGGCTATACACTGTATATAGCTGCCTCAAATGACCCCGCATAATATTACGATGGATCATCGTTTTGCAACATACCCGGATATCTCATTCCCGGGAATGGAAATGAATTTCATGCTGTTCCCGGGATCATTTTGAAAAGTTTCATATCTATTTATCAATATGATGATATGTAAAGTGCAATGTATGGGGAAAATTTCGGTGATTTTGTCTCTCCAGGTGACAGGATATTCCACTTTCGATGGTGAAATAAACGTGAAAAAAATATATTCCCATTCCCGGGAACGGGGAGCTGTTCCCAGGGAATGAGCACTCAACGGAAACTCCGGGAATCTCGGGTACAAACCCTAAATCGTACCATGTCAGAGTGCTCAAACTAGTTATCTACGCATAACGCTAATGTTAATGATGCACTCTAAATAGAGTGTTAAACAAGGTATGAGCCAGGGGGCATATCTAACCGTGTAACTATTTTACTATTGTACATTGATATTTTCAGATTTACCATCAAGTCTACAGTAAGAGAGGTAGTTGGTGATGATTTTCAGTTCAATGATAAACTACGAACTAAATACTCTACAATAGAAGATTTGTTAGGTCACAGAATGGGAATACCATCAAACAATGCTATCAGATATGACAACAATTTAACTAGAAAAAATCTTCTTGAGTAAGTGATAATTTCTCAAACATTGTTATAAAAACTTTGAAATATTGTTAACGTTAATGCGTAATGGTAAAACCGAGATGAATGATTATCTTGGATCTTGAAACTCTTAAGCCCGCCGCAAGACTATGAATTTCTAAGGCCCTCTAGCTGTGCCGGCCTAGTGTTGTTTTTGTTTAGATAGTTATCCTCAATTTTTACGGGACTCTCAAATGTTTACGGTGAACCTTGTTTTCGGTTGAATCCCAGTTTTTCCAATTTTTGTAAAGGGCCAAATGCAATTTATGAATGAAATATTCGGGCCAAATAGAGATTAGTTAACATAGCGAGCAGAGCGTTTAGGTGGAAGGAGTCACTTTTGAGGGGCCACTCTTGTGGGCATCCACCATTTGAGAAGGCCTGCACTAAATCCATGATATCTTATGGTACAAAGTTAGCCTTAAATCGACTGATGTATTATCCAATAGATTTAACCTATAATTTCGATTTTTTGTTCTTTCAGTCGTTTGAAATATCTACCAAGCTACAAGACATTCCGCGGTAGTTTTATATACAGTAACCTGATGTATGGTGTTATAACATATCTAGCAGAGAAACTGGGTGGTAAATCTTGGGAAGAATTGGTTCGAGAGGAAATTTATCAACCTTTACAAATGGACACATCTAACTTCGCATCTATAGCGGATTTCGACCACTCTGTGGCTTTGCCTTATATGTATGATAATGGGACTGATCCTACGCAGGTACCTGATGAGTATACCAGGTTGGTATCCACAAATGCCAGAATGTATAGACTTAGTTGGAGCCCATTGTCTTGGCTTATTCGCCGGAAAATTTGTTTTTTACAGATGCTCTTTACCCCTCTGGTTTTCAGCTTAGGGGACATCTCCCAGATCGTTGACATTTTGACATACTTGTTACTCTATTATTGTGTATCGTAACTAGATCGTAGAATGTTGCAAATTGAACCAGAATACTTAATATCTTCCATGAATCCTAACGACGTTACGGATTCTAAAATTTACAAAGCTTAGCGATTCTTGGTATTTAGTAGGATATATAATATATGTCTACAGTCATTGACACACATTGTAGATAAAGGTCGTGAGATAAGGCATGTATTTAATAATTATAATCTATATATCATATGTATAAACCATGCCAATAGCCTCTGAAAAAGAAACCATCGAAACGTTACATTCATAAAATTGTTACATTTCTTTAATTTTATTTCCTGTAGTTCTGATGAAAGCCCTTGGTGATCATCATATTGAAGCAAACAATGTAACTAATTTCAAATTTATATTTTCAGACGATGGGCATTATTGTGTGGTTCAGGTTGTGTCATGTCCAATGCTGTAGATATGGCAAATTGGATGAACTTTCATCTAAGTAATGGTAAAACTCCCAATGGCAAACAACTATTAGACAGTGACTCAGTGAAAGATTTCAGGAAGGCTCGTAACTTCGTTTCACCGTTGAAATATTTTAGAAAACCTAAGTTTCCTAAGACTACATCAAAAGATACCTATGGACTAGGGTGGTTCCTGGGATATTATGATGGTAAGTAATAAAGATCCGTACAAGCAAAACAATTCTGTTAATCAAAATGACAATGGTTAAATCGATAGTAATAGTCGTATATAGTAGTGGACTATCCCAAAGAGAAGTACTATCAGATGTTTTGAAAAGAGTTTACATCCTAGGTATCCAGTAGGTTATTATAATTCATATTGGCCAGTACCCTATTATTCTCTGAAAATTCAAATGTGACTATATCAATTTCAGAGCCGACAACAGTACAACGATTCATCACTTTTCAAATTGTATCACCATGAAATCGAAGTCCCGAGGAGGAAAACAAAGTAGGATGCTTTGATAGACAGCCAATAGTACATTACAGGAGGGATCAGGCCCGTAGCCAAGGGGGGGGCTTGGGGGGGCTTTGCCCCCCCTAATTTAAATCTTGCCCCCCTAAAAAAAATCTCAAGTGTAATTTTTAAAAGATAAATTAATTCATTTTACTTAGTCAAGAGGTGTCTTTATAGCAGGAAATGTTAAGAATTTGCATTTTCAGGTATGGTACCTGATTCTCAAAATTTTCCAGTTTTCGTCCCGCAGTCCCTTAAACCTTAAATTCATCAGGAAATCGCGTTTCCGGAAGTCAAATTCTCTCAATTTTCTAGAAGAGATTCCCCGACTTCAGGAAATCGTGTTTCGAGGCTTCCAATTAGCTCAGCCCTGTACAAATAACCTTAAACCCTATTTAAAATCCAAGTCTAAATCTGTTCTTTTTTTTTAGACAGGATCTCTTTGACCCTATAGAAGTAATCTTGAACTTAATTCGCTGGGATATATCAGAAATTTTTATATCTTTTTCTCGATTTTGCTGTTTTAGTCACACAGTTCCTCTACAAGTAAACCTTAAATTCATCAGGAAATGTCAGGAAATCGTATTTCAGAGAGTCAAATTCTCTAAACTTTCTAGAAGAGACTTCAGGAAATCGTGTTTCCAGACTTCCGATTGGCGTTCTCGGCAGCAAATAAAGTGCGTAATTCTCAAAATTTTCTTCGTGACATACCTCAGACCCTATTCAAACAACCGTAAACCCAAAATTCACCAGGAAATGTCTTTAATTAGCGTCGAAATCTCAAAATGTTGTCAGACAAGAACCCTTTGAAAGTATAGAAATAATCTTAAATTCGCTGGAAAATATCAGGAAATGTCAGGATATCGCGTTTCAGCGAGTCAAATTATCTAAATTTTTCTAGGGGTCTCCAAACTTCAGAAAATCTCATTTCCAGGCTTCCGACTGCACCAATAAATGTAGAAATAACATAAAATACAGATGGCACTGTAATGGCGTAACAATGTATTGCAGTAACTCAAAGTTTTCCTTAAAAGGGGGTGGGGGTGTTTTTGGTTGGATACCTAAACTGCCCCCCTTGATTGGACGTTTGCCCCCCTAAAAGTACTTGGCAGGCTACGGGCCTGGGAGGGATAATAGCAAGGATTGTGGTTGAGGGGTTCCCACTTCGCGACTCTCATTATTTTGTATTGATAATTTTCGCTATATTTGTTTCCTTTACTTCTAGGTATGAAGATTCAATGGCATAGTGGTTCTACAAGAGGTTATAGAGCCTTACTAACTCTATACCCGGACTATAATCTAGGAATATTCACCGCTTTAACTGGTTCAGACGATGATTATATCTTTAGAGTTTCTCTTCATAACTATATCACTGATAGAATACTCAATAGGAAGCCGTGGATCGAACCGAATTCAACGTTTTGTGATCTCCCCGAGCCGTATGCAACTGCCACGAAATCCTCTCCGATACAATATGACTTTATTCAGCCTTCACAAGATCTGGTAGTCTATGCTGGAACATATTTTCATCCAGCTTTTGGTAATTTGGATATACATGTCAACAAATCTGAAAATCGTCTTGAAGCTGTTTATGGTTTCGCCACATTTTCTCTGCACCGATTCCAAGTAGATAAAGAAAAGGAAGAACATTTCTTTGGACAGGGTGAAGGGATCGTGTTTCAATCAACACAAAGTCCGTTTGTCTTCGATATGAATTTAGAAAACGGTTTAGTCCAGTCTATGAAAATGATAGCATTTGAACGAAACAAAGTTCCTATATTTAAAAGAGTTTCTGAGAATGTCTCCTCTGGTAGTGTTTCAACTATTTCTTTCATGTTACTTATTATAGCGCCTTTCATTCCTTTGATACAATAATATTAGATTTTGTAAGTGTATTATGGAAGCCAGAACAGCCCAATATTAAGACTTCTTAATCCTTAATCCTTAGTTCTTAATGCTTAATTCCTATTCCTTCATTTGTAGGTCATTTTCAACATTTGTTTCACAAAATCAATATTTGTTCACAAAAATCATCATTTCGACATTTGTTCATCATAGCTAATTTGTCAAGTTATAATTTGTTTTAAATATTTTCTACTTCTATCAAATATTAAATAATTTTTGTTTAAGTCCTTCTACAATATTTATAAACTTAAACACAAGTTCCACTTTACATTTCTCCAATAACAAATCATCAGAAACAAATCTTGCCAAACAAATCTTGCGAAACATTTCATCAAATACATTTCTTGAATATAAAAAGCGCCACCTGTCTTCAAAATAGTGTGCATTGAAATTATGACGACAAGCGGCGCTGATGGTTGTCAGCCGGAATCAAGCTAGCAGACATTATATATCAGCCACAAACGGCGGACACTTCATGGAAATTTACAGGGATTTCCTCCAGAGGGAATGGTGTCCGTGAACGTAAATTTTCAAGAAAAATACTATAATGCTAACGTAAATTAGAAAACAAAGTGGAATTCCGGTTTTTTTTTACCGACATAATGCAAATGTTAACAAATAAAGAATGTTTGAAAGCACAAATTCTGCACATAGTAGAATCGGAAAAATTTTAAGCTTATATTTATATTAAGCTTGGTCTAAAAGTGGCATTGCTTATGGGGTTAAAAAAAAACCGTTTCTTTTCTTGTCAGGCCTAAAACCAAAAAGGGTGGAGTGGGGAAATGGGTTTTGGGGTTTTTTTGCCTCCTCTCTCTAATTAAAATCTATATTTAAATTTAAGTAGTCAAGTGCACTCTTTGTTTAAGATAAATAATCCTGAACATGCGAAAGATAACCTGTATAATCTTAAATTTCTAGGCAAGATCCCTCAGACTTTATGCAAATAATCTTGAATCAAATATTGACTAGGATCTGTTAGGCTGCGTTTCAGGGAATTCTCGAAAAAAAATTGTAGCCCGTCCCTCCATACTTCCGAAATTGATGTTTTTATCGCATTTTTTCTTGAAAAATTAAATTTTCGGACACTATGTGTTTTTTCCCAAAAGAAAATCCCAAGTATAAGAAAGTATATTATTATATATTTCCAAGTATTGACTTCATTGTTGGTCTTATGAGTGTATCATCATATATGAGTGTATTTTAATCTTAAAATTTCACGTCCTCACGTACTGATATGTACTGGGTCCAGTAAAATCAAAATTGCATTATATGGCCAAGAGCAGCCTTGAATTCGGCACCTCCATCCTTGAGAATGAGTTTTTGCACAATTTGACCCCCCCCCCCCCCCATATGAAATTGCTTCCTACGGGCCTGCATAGATAGATAGATAGATATTTATTGTATTGTACGCCCTGATTGGACAGCATATAAACATAAAAAAACCAAATACATAAAATGACATAAAACTACATATAAATACATAAAAATACATATAAATACATAAAAATACAATGTTGGGAATACTTAAACGACCAATTTCGTCAGCTTTTCCAGCGCCCGCAATCTTTTAGTTTGTGGCTGATAACTATGTTTGCTAGCTTAGGTCCGCCTTACAACCATCAGCGCCGCTTGTCGTCATAATTTCAATGCACACTATTTTGAAGACAGGTGGCGCTTTTTATATTCAAGAAATGTATTTGATGAAATGTTTCGCAAGATTTGTTGGGCAAGATTTGTTTCTGATGATTTGTTATTGGAGAAATGTAAAGTGAAACTTGTGTTTAAGTTTATAAATATTGTAGAAGGACTTAAACAAAAAATATTTAATATTTGATAGAAGTAGAAAATATTGAAAACAAATTATAACTTGACAAATTATCGATGATGAACAAATGATGATTTTTGTGAACAAATATTGATTTTGTGAAACAAATGTTGAAAATGACCTACAAATGAAGGAATAGGAATTAAACATTAAGAACTAAGGATTAAGGATTAAGAAGTCTTAATATTGGGCTGTTCAGGCTTCCATAGTGTATTCCATCCATTTGTTGATGTCTTGTAAATATAAATGTATACAAACATGCTGCCTTTTGAACCAAATTGTATCTACTTATGCTCATGGCCAGCACTGGGGCCTTATTCTCGAAAATTTAAGGAATACAGCAATTCGATTGGATCATACAACATTATTTAAAATATATTTTAGTGATTGACCAATCAGATAACTAGAACACTAAAATCATCTTAAGTTAAGTTTTCGAGAATAAGGCCCCTGGTCAGTAACCAAACATATTGAATAATTGATTGGCATTGATATTTCTGGGTTTTCTGAACCATTTACAGCTGAGAAGACAAGAATCGTGAGGAAATATGACATATTCAAAGATACCGGCCTTCGACAAATAGAATCCATGGAAATTAATTGTTAGAAACCGATACCAATGGAATTGTTTAAGAATTATGTCTGTGTGATGTGTGCGTAAGACAATTTCGCTTCTTGCATCCTAACTCTATGATATATTCATTTTGACTTGATATTATGTGATTTGAGCTGATTGATTAAATGTTTAAGATCACATTCGTGGGAGTCGAGAAGTTTTCATGGGGATTGTTCATTTTAATATGTTCCTTTACAAGCCCTGCGCAGACGGACGAACAAATAGGTAAACATTTTGTTCGCGAACAAAACCAACGATGAAATGTTCTCAAATATTTTCACCGCAGACGACAATCAAGGACGATCAAAGTTCGTTGGAAGTATACGCTACCGTTGATAAGTCACGTGATGTTTCAAAATGGGGTAGTCGCCATTTTTATTGTCATGTGATTATTTATCGCTCTCTGATTGGTGCTTTGAGAAAGAATGTGTTGGTTGCTTAACGCAGACGATGAACAAACGAGTAAACATGCATGCGAACATGTTCCAAATATCTAACATGTTAGATATTGGCGAACATGTTCGCGAACATATTTGTTCGTGGCAATTCGTGTTTAAATTTCCCGCAGATGGACGAACAATTTGTACGCAAACAGTGTTTTTTGCCCATGTTCGCCTAAAATTTTCGTCCGTCTGCGCCGGGCTTTATAATGTCAGAATTTACCAGCGGAAATGTTTTACTGCCCTTGGACATGCGTCTAAGAAAATATAACAAGATTTTTCATAATTTATATTTTATTTCATCATAACAACGGCAAGTAACAACAATAACAAAATACATCATTTATAACAATTTAAAACAGATCGGACCTCAGAGGCAGCACTATATCAATCTGGATTTCTTCTACACTTTATTGTTGTACACCATACAGCTGAAATGAAATAAATAGAAAGGTTACAA
This sequence comes from Lottia scabra, assembly GCA_029955415.1. Classification (NCBI taxonomy): domain Eukaryota; kingdom Metazoa; phylum Mollusca; class Gastropoda; family Lottiidae; genus Lottia; species Lottia scabra. Next base: position 12,789,744 of record JARJEI010000009.1, read on the forward strand.
TACGTTGTAATAAAAATTAATTTTTAGAATAAATGTTAAGTTATCTTTTTGTTTTCTTCTCACTTATGAAAATTGTGTGAAATGAAATGGTGTTAAAGGGAGACTATCATGATTAAACATTATAAGACTACAATAAATGTTCCACATACCTTATTCATAATGTGTTTTATTCCTCGATGGTGACTGTAAGATTCTAGTGACGTCATCAGAGTTTGTGTTTGATTAACCAGACATCTACGAAAATAATCCCAGCATGCTTGTTTTAAATCTTTCACACCATATTCTACTGCAGCACAGAATAATCCTGGAAAGGGAAATAAATAACATATAGACTATATATTGAAACATAACCTAACAAGATGGGAATATACACAATGTTAATGTAATATAATATGTCTTAATTGTGTTGGATTGGATTAATGAAAACGAGCGTCGCTAGTTAACTTACATATTTCTTAAATTTTGTGTTAAAAATGAATTTGTTACTAACCTATGACTGTAGTAGCATCTGTTCTGATTTTTCCACAATGAATAAAACTAATAAATCTTCTAAAAACATCTTCATCATAGTTCATGACCTCTAAAACCAGTTGACCCTTGAACTTATCACCTTTGACCTTCTTGGCCTTGACCTCCTTCTGTTTCTGTAAAATCATCTGATAGAAAACTCGACTTCTGGTGGCTAAAATGGCCTTGACCCCATAAACTGGTGTTTTATTTTCACCAACAAGAAATACGACGTCACATAATTCTGGCATGGATAAAATATAATCTAAACTGTCACATAACGATTCTTGACTTTTAAATACCATTGTTTCTGTTGCTGGTTTCCGACATTTTGTTTCATTGACCTTGACCTTTACTGAACCACATTCACTGCTGTCACAAGAATCATATCCAGACGAATGGCTTTCTGTAAAAAAAAAAATTGTCGGTTAAGCAATTTAAATAGGTTATGTATCTAATTATTTTGAAGAACGCTTTCATATTGTGTATCCAGGCAATATATAAGCACATTTTTAGGACCAAGGTCTGTAACACCGGGCAGCCTATGGCGTGACACAAGCCTTATACTAATATTTTTCAAGCAGCTCTTGCAGATGATAAAAATATCAGAAAAGTTAACAGCCTTACAGATTGATAAAAAAATATCAGGCAAGTTCTTGAAGGTCATAATGATAAAAATGCCAATATCAGAAAAGTTTTCAGCAATAAATCCACCAATAGAAGAGAACACATACCATCAGAATCTGAATAAGAATCTTCTGTTTGGAGTTGATCATATTTAGTTAAATCTACTGATGACGTACAGGATTCCATTTTAAATCAAACTGTTAAACTATATAACACCACAAAAACTAAACAGGTACTTGATTTGAATAGATACTAGATATTGGTATATAGGTACTAAATAGATCAGAAAACTCTATAGGTACAAAATAGATCTGAAAACAGTTGGTTGTAGTGGAGAGAACAAGTTAAGAATGATTTCTAAATTGAAAAATACTGAATATTTATAAAGCCAGGTGTCAAAGGTTACACGTGACAAAGTGATCTAGCTGAGTGGCAGGATTCATCACTAAGAAGATTTGAGGTCAGAAAATATTTTAATTAATTGACATTGATTAGGAGGTTGTTTTTAATCAGGTCACGTGACTCATTAGTGTTAATCTGATGATAGATGAAGATTATCTAAGAATAGTCACGTGATATTTGAATAGTAATAATATGAGATTATAGTAGATATTGAAATGACAAAATAAACACCTGATTATAATGACCAGTGATAATAGAAATATTTACAGCTTTTAACATATTATGTTTATAAATTACTGATAATTGACGTTAAAATATAATTTAAATGTCACTGGAACGAGAGTACACTTTAATTTAAAATTTTAACAAAACAATTATAAATATATTGAAACATATGCATTGCTCAAAACATTTCAATTTCCATTTCAATGTCTATAATATTTGGGGCACTTTGATTATACAATTTTCTGGTTTTTGAAAGTAACAGTACACTATGACGTAAAGTATCAAAAGATCTAATTAATTGAAGCTTTCAATATCGTATTAGTATATCCATGATAGTGTTTTATTTTTTATTGTCCTATCTACTTCTTCATGTCATTCAAAGATAATATTTATATTATTTAGCAGTAGTTTATAAGTACATTAGTAATAGGTTAATGTTGATATTAAAAAAATCATCATTAAGGGAGACAACTCTGTCAAAATAATAATTCGTTAGTTAACAGAATATGTTATGTTTTTTAACAAAGGAATTAGAACATGCTGTATAATATTATATTAGTAGATTAGTGACATTAGTTAAAACAAACGACTGAATAGTACTCACTACCATTGTGTTGTTTTGTATTACAAGTAAAATATTGACTGAAACTTCATTAGTTAATCTCCTGACACAGATACTAATTAGTCACGTGACATCATTATAATAACATCATATAATCAATGTCACTATAACTATTTTATTTTTATTTGTTAAACTTGTGATTCTACTCACTATCGTCGATCTGTGTAATTAGTTTAATACTAAATGTGTGAAAGATTAAAACTATAATCCCGTAATGTAACAGAGGCATGTATGTTCACTAACCAAATGTTACGCGAGCGAAGAAGATCATGCTTACTCTTTTCAAAACATCTGATGGTACTTTTCTATGAAAAGTCCTCCACTAAACCTCCTGATCTTGTCATGCTCAGACGATATTTTTGATTAACGATATTGTTTTGGGTACGGAATTTTATTATTACACGAATCGTCCAAAATGTACAAGACAAAAAATTATCCTATTTGCCATTTCTAAAATTCCTTGAAATCTGGATTTTATCTACGTAGACCCCAGAACTTTTACTACCAGAGAATGCTTTAGACTTTCAATTGGTCTATGAAGATTAAGATTCTAATTGTATATAGAGGGGAGTCACTTGGCATTTGTATAGATAGATGAATTCATTTCACATGACATTACTAGATATCTTGTCGGAGATCGTGAGATTAGGCTATTGATAATGTATTAGGCTTATAGCAAGTATTTGCTTTGCTGAATAAAACAATACAATACAATCTCATAATATTTAAGATCTAATATGCCATGGACATATCTGTGGGCGTCTGTATGTAAAATGAAAATTTCGTAATCTTCAGGCCCGTAGGAGCAGGGGACCACCCCTCCCCTCCCCATATAATTTTGGCATTTATGACTGAAGAATGATATTTTTTTATTTGTAAGATATAAAAAAGAAATTGCTGGTACGTGGTTTAAGCCAGTATGGTTGGTTGGTAGATGATAAGTTAACGTTCGCTTCCAGCAGCAGCTGATATCGCAAATTAGGTAGTATTTGGTATTTGAATTGGTTCAATCGGATGGTACTGTACTGTTGGTTTGGTAATTTGAGAATTCGTAAGATCTGGTCGAGTCGAATGACATAAAGCCAGTATAATCAAAAGTGCTTTATATACCATAATGCAGACTGGAACATCACTAAATTGTGATCAGCATATATATCAATAGCAGCTTCCGATTGATCACAATTAGTGACGTCATAAAACGTGGTAGTTTTAGAGGAATTGCAAGAACCACAGTCGCCTGAATGAAAATTGGATTGGCACAAATTCAGCTATCAGTGTCTGCGATAGCCTACACATGCAAAGTTTGATTGTTTTGCTTGTACGGATTTTTATTATTAGAAGATCTCGTTACAATCCCTTTAGGTAAAAAAATCATAATTATCTGCACAATCTGGTACTCCATCACATATTTTAGAGTTAGCTGTACATACCGATGTCTGTTCTTGTACACAACCGAATTCGCCAGGAAAACACTCTTAAAATAGAAAAAAAAAAACAATTCTATGATTTCAGTAGTACAGCTAGAATGGTCCTGAAAGGCATGCCATTTCAGGAAAGAGTTATTTAAAATATACAATTACCTCTCATTCATCATGAAAATATGATTGAATAAGTCCGATGTAAAAGAGTGATTTAAGATATATTGAACAAAATATTGCATATTTCTCATTTTTAAAATTAAATGATTCACTGATGGTTGGTTAGGCGTACTCACATCCGCCAAATGTGACCAACCGTTACAGGAATATTGCCCCAATGTAGTGGATAAAACCCGGAATTTATAAGACCGGACGAACAAAATTAGGGACGTATTTTAATTAAACTGGGTTACCTCCACAAGAAGCTTCATCAGCCATAGTATCTGGAAATCGTTGACCTGGTCACAAATTTTTTTTTCCAATGGTGCAAATTGATACTACCAGTGTCTCCGATACACATACAACGTTGAGAAAACCTCTTTACAATCCCTTTAAGAGTAAGGAAACCGGTACATGTACTTACATTTGATTGGCTCAGGCTCAGGCTCAGGTAGACTTGTAGTACCTGAAGAACTCGAAGAATCTGAAGAACTTGAAGAATCTGCAGAACTTGAAGAATCTGCAGAACCTGAAGAACTGGAACTAGACGCCATGCAGCAATTCAACAACAATTGTAAGACTACCAACTGTAGCACCATCATCATTGGTTTATTCATCTTGAAATATTCACTTATTTCTTGTTGCTAAAAATACAAATTGGATGATAATAGACATTTACTTTTCATATACATGTATCGGGTGTCCCAATAAAAACGTCCCCGTTTGACCGTAAGTATCTCAGGTGTTGATCAACCGATATCTTTCAAAATTCTCACAGATTTACTTCAACATGTCTTTGTCAGACCACGCTACTTTGCTCAAGGCAGTACTTGCACAATTTTTGTTCGATGACTTTCATATTTTCAGGGTCTGACAAGGACATGTTGAAGTAAATCTGTGAGAAGTTTGAAAGAGATCGGCTCATCAGCAGCTGAGATACTTTGCGTCAAAGTTGGGGACGTTTTTTTTTTGAGACACCCGATATATGTTCCAAGGCTTTATATGAAAAAACAAATTCAATTTTACAAATTTATTATCACACTTAACAAATTCCCTTGATATAGGCAAAGACGGGCCCCAGGGATCACAAGAAGGTCCTTGAAAGATTTGCCTGCTCAGGAGGGTAAGCAATATATCTGGAATAGACCCAAATGTCAGTTGCGTAGCTAGAGGTGAGGGTGTGTGGGGGGGGGGGGGTCTCTATATACAGTGTACTCTGTCATTTCCGACATCTGAGTACTACTGCATTCTACGTAATCCGACATCTAAGTCTGGTCCCGATTGAATTCCTTCTTATGTCAGTTTAAAAAAACTCTTAGTATTCCGACAATCTGTGTATTCCGAATTATGACACTGATAATTGGTCCTGACAGGCAGAAAACATTGTATAATATTATTGCAAGACAAATATTGAATTTGAGGTATATTTGAAGAGATTGTGTAATTTTTGTGCAGTTCCAGAAGCGTACTTATGAAGACTATGTACATATACAAGACCCACATAAACAACCGAAATGTGCCTTTAGTTGAAACGTTGATTGAAATTCTCTTACCTTGTATGTTCTATAGTGAGACTTTAAAAACTGCTATCTTTAGTAAACTGTCAACCAATTTATATAGTATAATAATGTTATCTGTTTGTTTTTTGTGATGGTTATTTTTTCACCAAGATGGCCATCAGTAATATAACATATGCCCTAAGGTCAAAACATTTTGATAACTCAAGTCAAAAGTTTATTTATTACAAATTATGGTTAGCATATATTAGAGACCACGGGGCATATTATACTAGGATACCCCCCCCCCCCCCCCCTATCCAACAATCTGCAGCCCCTGTATATACAATTGATATATTGATATACTATATGATATGTGACTACAAACTTGTATTTACTTGATGATATGTGACTACAAAGTTGTATTTACTTGATAAACTGTGATATGTGACTACAAACTTGTATTTACTTGATAAACTGTGAAATGTGACTGTAAACTTGCATTTGCTTGATAAACTGTAATATGTGACCACAAACTTTTTTTTATTTGATACAATGTGAAATGTGACTACAAACTTGTATTTACTTGATAAACTGTGAAATGTGACTGTAAACTTGCATTTACTTGATAAACTGTAATATGTGACTACAAACTTGTATTTAATTGATAAATTTTGATATGTGACTACAAACTTATATTAACTTGATAAACTGAGATATGTGACTACAAACTTGTATTTACTTGATAAACTGTGATATGTGACTACAAACTTGTATTTACTTGATAAACTGTGATATGTGACTACAAACTTATATTAACTTGATAAACTGAGATATGTTATTAAAAACTTGTATTTACTTGATAAACTGTGATATGTGACTGTAAATTTGTATTAACTTTATAAACTGTGATATGTGACTACAAACTTGTATTTACTTGATAAACTGTGATATATGACTACAAACTTGTATTTACTTGATAAATTGTGATATGTGACTACAAACTTGTATTTACTTGATAAACTGTTTTATGGGACTGCAAACTTTTATTTACATGATAAACTGTAATATGTGACTACAAACTTGTATTTATTTGATAAACTGTGATATGTGACTACAAACTTGTATTTATTTGATAAACTGTGATATGTGACTATAAACTTGTATTTACTTGATAAACTGTGATATGTGACTGCAAACTTGTATTTACTTGATAAACTGTGATATGTGACTACAAATTTGTATTTACTTGATAAACTGTGATATGTGACTACAAACTTGTATTTACCTGATACACTGTGAAATGTGCTTGGAAACTTATATTTACTTGATAAACTGTGATATATGCCTGCAAAATTGTATTTACTTGATAAACTGTGATATGTGACTACAAACTTGCATTTACTCGATAAACTGTGATATGTGACTACAAACTTGCATTTACTTGATAAACTGTGAAATGTGACTACAAACTTGTATTTACTTGATAAACTGTGATATGTGACTACAAACTTGCATTTACTTGATAAACTGTGATATGTGACTTCAAACTTGTATTTACTTGATAAAGTGTGATATGTGACTACAAACTTGTATTTACTTGATAAACTGTGATATGTGACTACAAACTTGTATTTACTTGATAAACTGTGATATGTGACTTCAAAATTGTATTTACTTGATAAACTGTGATATGTGACTACAAAATTGTATTTACTTGATAAACTGTGATATGTGACTAAAAAACTTGTATTTACTTGATAAACTGTGTTATGTGACTACAGATTTTCCTTTCCAAATACCGGGCAAGATGGCCACCTATCACGGCGGAGTCATTATATAGTCTCGAACATAGTCTCGTACAATGACGAAGGTTGAGCCGAATGGGATATTTATGACTAGTTCAAAGTCTTGATTATCAAATATTTTGCAGAATTTGACACTAAAGAAAAAGGAAACCAATAGATGTACTAACATCCCATTTCCTCAGATGAACTTGTAGAACTCGAAGAACTGGAACTAGACGCCATGCAGCAATTCAACAACAATTTTAAGACTACCAACTGTAGCACCATCATTATTGGTTTATTCATCTTGGAATATTCAGTTATTTTCTTGTTGCTAAAAATACATATTGGATGATAATAAACATTTACTTTTCATATACATGTATATGTTTCAAGGCTTTTTTCCGAACAAATTGCGATTTTGAACATTTCGTAGTTAGAGAGTAGGTTAACCATAAATTGAAACCGAAGTTCAATAGACGATGAAAATGAGAGTCCCAGCGAATGGAAACTAGGGGGCACCGACGTTGCAAGGGGGCACCAAAAGCCCTTCGAAAACCTGGCTACGATACGGATTTTGGCGAAACTTGGTGTTAATCAATTTGAAGAAATATACTGTCAACAAAATTCGTGTAATATAAAAATGTCACGCTCAGAATCTTTCATTTACTGATAACTCTTGTCAACCTCCCGGACGAATTGGCTGCCAATGTTGGTGTATTACGATGGCATCGCTATTTTTTTTTTATTATTTGAAAAAGTCTTAAATGTGTCATAATTGAGAATAGATACCTTAAATTATAGTATTGATAATTGATATTAAAACTAAGAAATTTGTGTTTTGCGATTCAGTATCGAATATTTTTTTCGGGACTGCAAGAGCCTGAAATATATCTAGATCGCACCTACAACAGTCTTAATTTTCAACATTTTCCGTGGAAAAACCCCATCACTCCTCTTGCCTCCTCTTGGACGAGGTGTCCCATGGTCGAAGGGTTTCGGAGGTTCACATGTGCATCAGTACCTAAACAGAATACCCTAGAGGGTAGGTAGAGGGATGTGGGTGGAGACCATGAGTTGCAGGAGAAGTGCAGTTTTTCCTAGGAGCGTCTAAAAGGGTGTACCCCCACCCCACCCCAGCTCTTGAGCAAGATGTTAAAATAGCCTCATAAGGTTGTATGGGGCAGGCTTTTGTACCATGCAGCACTTTGCCATCTCCAAGCAACTGGCTTAACCCCTCAGAACAACTCTACCAGAAGCTGAAAAATCTGGTGTAAACAACAATATTGTTGATGTTTAACACAATGTAATATTTATATATCATATCTACATTTAATAACAATTACTTATTACAAACAAATCTAACAATGGATATGACACAGACAGTCTACAATTCTGTCACAAATCAACTGTCTGAATTTTTATTTGCATGATATTGCATTGAGTAATTTTAGTAATTCTGATTGGTTAACGATCAACCCATCAAAGTTAATTTTCATATTTTGACTAATATTATAGGCAAGTTATTTTTAACAATGGCATCGTTTCAATTGCTTTACTGAAAGTTGTAATTTATCATGTTAAGCTCGTGATGTTTGAATTTCTTGATAATTTTGACTCAAAAGTAGTGGAGGAACTGGGGGTTCTGGCTGTCTTTGATGTTTACCTAGAGTAAACAACGACCGACGAAAGACCAGAAGTATGTTTGTTTAATGTAGTTTACTATGAAAGGCAATGATGACGTCAGAGGGTATCCTCACTGGGGATCCTCATCCTAATCTCTCCATAGGTTTAACATGGGAAAGAGTGTGCCAGAACCCTCAGTTCCTCCACTACTCTCAAAATTTAGAAATGAAATGGTGTTTTACGCCCTACTTGTCTGTCTGTACCTATTTGGGCTAATGAGGATGAGCCAACTCTCAGAGATGAAGATGAACATGCGTCCGTTAAACTTGAGCAACTGTTTGTCAAATTCACTGTAGTCTATCTACAGTTTATTTCATCATAATTATCTTGACAATCTGTTACTCCATCACATATTATATTGGTATCTCTACATTCAGGTTCTGGTTGAGGACAGAAGAATTGGGAATCTGAACAGTCTAAAAATATAAAATGAAAAAAGCGATTCAAAGCAACGAAGCATACTGTAGATCAATCTAATTGAAATTAGATTACATTTCGTTTCGGTTATTTTTTTATTGTCGACTCAATGTAATCTAACCATTTATATAAGGCCAGCATCTTCTGATGACGAATAAGGTATTTATAGCACGTGCCACCCCTCCGCCAATCAGAACATAATGAATATTTTGCATTAGTCACAATTTGGACTGCTGTGTCGCTTTACTTTCTTTTTCGTCTTCCCACAATGCATATCATGCATAGACCCGCGATCTTGAAGGTAGTTTTTGATTGGCTGAAATGTTCGTCACCAGAAGATGCTCGCCTTATATAAGTGGTTAGATTACATGGAGTCGACATTCAAAAAACAACCGAAACGAAATGTAATCTTATTTTAATTAGATTGACCGTAGATGAAGTTTTTGTTTATTTTGCTGTTCCTTATTTTACATGAACTTGCCCTAGGTATTCTTTGCAAAGATGTTCGCTCCTTCAGTATTTATTGAATGAAAATATTATGGTTACCTCCACAAGAGCTTTCATCAATTGAATTATCACAATTAGGTATACCGTCACAAATTTCTTCCACTGGTATAACGGTATTGTCCTCTGCTGAACAAAAGAATCTTAAAACTGAAATAATATAATCAAATATATACAATGCAAAATTATTTCTTATCTTTAAAGAGCCTTATTCCCAAAATTTTCTTCTTTTGGTACTGCAGTCTCTACACAAATAAATCTTATTTATTTTACTAAATTTGACACTACAAAATAAGAAAACCCATATTTAAAGATTCGTGTACTTTTTGGAATAGAACCAATACTTACATCCCATCTCCGCATTAGAGCTTTCTGAACTCGAAGAATCTGAAGAACTCGAAGAACTTGAAGAACTGGAACTAGACGCCATGCAGCAATTCAACAACAATTGTAAGACTATCAACTGTAGCACCATCATCACTGATTTATTCATCTTGGAATATTCACTTATTTCTTGTTGCTAGAAATACATTATGGATAATAATAAACATTTACTTTTCAGATACTGTACATGTATATATTCCAAGGCTTTATATGAAAAAAACAAATTCAATTTTAGAAATTTATTATCACACTTAACAAATTCTGTCGACAGAGGCGAAGATGTCAACACAATGTTTGCGTCCCTATAAATCAGTGATGGCCCAAAATTCTCGAAATTCCCAGAGCCGTGGCACCTTGATTATTTCGAAATACTGTTCAATGGGTGGTTATGTGCCTCCACATCATCGGGAGGCAAAATGCATTTGACCACAAGCAACTACAGACTTTATACAGCAAAATATAGTTAAATGATGTTTGGGGTAATGAAAATATAATACACATCTTCATGCCCCATGGTCACCTGACAAATACTCCTAAGGGGAGTGGGAGGGGGGGAGCATGGCCCCCAGGTTGAGAATCACTGATATAAGTACTTGGATCCAAAGTTGATACGAGTGAATATGCGTTCAAACTTCACGAATATCGGCTCGACTTTATTGACTATCTTACCTGGTATGTTTTATAGTGAGATGCTAAGTACTGCTGTCAACCAATTTATATACATGTACTAATTTTATCTGTTTGTTTTTTTGGTTTTTTTTTTGTGATGGTTACCTTTTTCAACACCAAGATGGCCATCAGTAATATAACATATGCCCTAACGCTATCATTTTGATAAGAAAGTCAAAAGTTTATTTGGACAAAAAAAAAAGCAAAAATAATATTGTAAGAAATATATACATAAAGATTTAACTGAAGACAGTACTGTTTCTACTTTTTAAAACTCATTAGTGCAGTGCTGATATACTGGAGTTGAGGTTTGGTTATATAACCTCCTCAGATAATCCTCTGATACATCTTAGATCAGTAGTTACCAACCTTTTCATACCGTGGACCACATTTTACTAAACTCCCAGAGCCTTAATTCGAAATATCGCCAAAGGGGTGGTTTCGTGCCTCCTTATCATTGGGAGGTCAAATGCATTTAACCACAAGCAACTACAGACCTTTCACAGCAAAATATAGTTAAATAAAATTTGGGCTTTGGGCTAGTGAAAAAACTTATACACATCTTTATGCCCCACCATCTCCTGACAAATACCATATGGCCCTCAGTTTGGGAACCACTACTCTAGATGGGGTGCTAAAATAAAGTAATCTTCCTGCTCGTCCACTCTTCCCAAAGCCTGAAAGCATCCACCCATAGAACTGTTAGATTAAGAGTCAACTTGTCGGCATACGTTGTAAATAGTCCCTCTTGCCCTGTATATTGTTCTGCCAAAATGAAAACACTTTTGAATCTTAAAAAAGGGTTATATATTCTATTTGGTATGATTTCTGACGACGATGGATTTATTAGCATGTAGGCTAATATAAAGGTGCACGAATCAGATTGGTATTTTTTTGTGAATGTCGGACTGCAGACTTTCAAGTACAGGGAGTTATAGAAAACCGAAAAACTTAAAAACGCGATTTTCTTGGATTTATGAAAGACAGATATTCGGCGGTTCGCAAGAAAGTGAACGCAGTGTATGTGTGTGGTGGGGTGTGTATATTATTATGATTCCATGGTGATAATGGAAATTTTGAGAACTAAATGGACCTCGTATATAGACATTCATAAGAAAAGACATTTGTCGTCAAATCATGCTGACGAAAACCATTGAATTTTAAAGGGAGACCAACGGCATTTCCGAGGGTTGATTTGGGTCTTCATTGCATTTAATGATTATTCAGAAGCATTTCAACTCCACGGAAATCCCAGAGGTTACAGTCAAGACGTCTTGTCTACTATTGAAGGGTTTGTTGTCTCACACTATGATTGTACATGCACATGAACGTTTGTCAACCTACTTAGGAAAAAGTGGTTTTCAAGAAAAGGGAGATCCAATTCAGGCAGATCTTGAGCAACATGTGAAAAGAGGTTGTTTGAAACAGGCAGCACATTGTCATCTCCATGCAACTGGGGATGGGTCAAGACTTGGGAAAAGCTTCAACACATGTGGGCAACTCTACCAGAAGCTGCAAAATCATGCTATGAACTGATGTCAGTGGCGTTTCTAGGAATTTTTAGGTGGAGGGGCCGAGTTGGGGCCAAATAATTGTCAGGGGGGGTCTACCAGCACCAAGTATCCGTATGTAACATTATACGAAATTTCAAAGTGGGGGGGGGGGGGGGGGGTAAGACCGGGCAAGCCTAAATTCTGGGGGGGGGGCAGGGGCAGTGACTGATGTAGGTGTAAGAAAGGCTGCAGTGGAAAATTACAAATGCAAGAAGTCGGCTCAAAAGTGCATGGACTGTGTGCCTTTCAGGGAGAAAACAAGAATATTGTTGATGTTTAATACAATGTAATATTTATATATCATATCTACATTTCATAACAATTAGATATATTAAAACAGAACCTGAAAATTGTATCATTTTTAATATTTCTATATCGCTCTACATTGAGCACTATTTTAACAGTAAAAATATTTGTTACTATATAAAAACAATTATACACAGAGATGAAGATGAAGATGCGTCCTTTAAACTTAAGCAACAGTTTGTTAAATTCACTGTAGTCTATCTACAGTTTATTTCATCATAATTATCTTGACAATCTGTTACTCCATCACATATTTTAGAGTTATCTGTACAAAGACCTTCTGGCTGGAGACAGCTGAATTGGCAATCTGCACAGTCTGAAAATATAAAAATGAAAAAAAGCGATTCAAAGCATCGAGGCATACTGTAGATCAATCTAATTGAAATTAGATTACATTTCGTTTCGGTTATTTTTTGATTGTCGACTCCATGTAATCTAACCACTTATATAAGGCGAGCATCTTCTGATGACGAATAAGCAAATTATAGCACGTGCCACCCCTCCGCCAATCAGAACAACGTTTATATTTGAATATTTTGCATTACGTCATGATTTGGACTGCTGTGTCGCTTTACTTTCTTTTTCGTCTTCCCACAATGCATATCATGCATAGACCCGCGATCTTGAAGGTAGTTTTTGATTGGCTGAAATGTTCGTCACCAGAAGATGCTCGCCTTATATAAGTGGTTAAATTACATGGAGTCGACATTCAAAAAACAACCGAATCGAAATGTAATCTTATTTTAATTATATTGACCGTAGATGAAGTTTTTGTTTATTTTGCTGTTCCTTATTTTACATGAACTTGCCCTAGGTATCCTTTGCAAAGATGTTCACTCCTTCAGTATTTATTGACATGAAAATATTATGGTTACCTCCACAAGAACTTTCATCAACTGAATTTCCACAATTAGATGTCTCGTCACAAATTTCTTCCAGTGGTATAGGGGTATTGTCCTCTGCTGAACAAAAGAATCTTACTGAAATAACATAATAAAATATATACAATGCAAAATTAGCTTTTATCTTTAAACTTTGGTTCAAACTATCTACAGCACGCCCAGTAGTCAGGGGTATGGGGCGGGGTATGTGATTAGCTTCAGGGGGCTGTAAGGAATTTGCGTTTCCATGCGTCTTATTCCCAAAATTTTCTTCTTGTGGTACTGCAGTCTCTACACAATTAAATCTTATTTATTTTACTAAATTTGACACTACAAAATAAGAGAACCCATCTTTAAAGATTCGTGTACTGTTTCGAATAGAACCAATACTTACATCCCATCTCCGCATTAGAGCTTTCTGAGCTTGAAGAACCTGAAGAACTTGAAGAACTGGAACTAGACGCCATGCAGCAATTCAACAACAATTGTAAGACTACCAACTGTAGCACCATCATCATTGATTTATTCATCTTGAAATATTCACTTATTTTCTTGTTGCTAAAAATACATATTGGATGATAATAGACACTTAGTTTTCATATACATCTTTTAGACCCGAACATCCTATCCCTCAAATAGTGAATTGGAGGGACAGGAAACCATTAATGGTTATAAATTGAAATCGCGCAGGCAATTTGGTTGCATTAAAACATTCTTCTTCTTGAGGTGTTTTGTCTCTAAAAACTGACAAATTTCTTGTATGCTATTGGGTCAGCTTCATAAAAAAAACATTTTTTTCGACAAAATAAACCAATAATTGTTTGTCTCTAATCTCGGTAAAGATATTATCTCCGTCTGAATATTTCAACTGAGATTGAGGGACATGTTCCGGTCTAGTTTATGTTCAAAGGCGTTATATAGAAAAAAACAAACGCATTCAAAAACGACAAACAACGTTTGATGGAAGCACCGATGTCAAGATAATGTTTGCGTGGCAAATTTTTTATTTAAAATTCTGTCCTGCATCCACGGCAATCACGTTTGTCTATCGCATTGTCTCACTCTCATCTCGATGTCCCCACGATGGCCCTGAAACGTATTTAACGTGGCCACCGGGAACATAGTGTGAACCTAGCATAAGTCTCATAAACGATAGACAACTCAACGTCGAAATTTCAAGTGTATTTATAATTATCGGATATGAAAGTCTAAAATACGACTCCAGTTTTATTACTTCGATGACAGTGGTCTGCATAGATAGGGTAGCATGGGGGAAAACGCCCCCACGGGGTAAGATGCCTCCTGGGGATAACTCTAAGGTTAATCACGAGATGGCGTTTAAAACTGTCCATGTGAGTCACGTGATCCCTAACGTCTTCCCGCCATATTTATAGCAATCTTAAACTCATGTTTGAGATTTAACAGTTCATTAAAGATTTGGGTCGTTTTTTATCTAATTTTTAGGTTGTATGCCATAAGATCTGTGAAAATCAGTGTTATCTGAATCAATAATCTTTTTCTAGATTTCAGAAATTAGGATTATATAGCATGGTTTTGCTCAACGATATCAAAACTATGGTTTATGATATATTTCTTACTCACATGTTACAAAATAAAGGGGGCTTTGGGGCAAGTCGCCCTTTTAAAACCGGGGCAAGATGCACCCGGTTGTTGAAGGGTAAAAAGTTGCCACTCGACAAGAGGCACCGGTTTTTAGAAGGAATATAATTTCTATTCTGAAAGAGACTGTATCACAATAGACCTATGCATGTACACCTTCCTTCGCTAGATGTGCAGCTGAAAAGCTGTTTTTTCTTTGTCAGGAATGTCAATCTTCGAAAACGGGGACATAAACATAGATTTATTTCTTATTTATGATTAAATATACCTTAATGATACCTAGAATGACGAGGGAGATATATGTTCAAATCACATCTGTAAATAGAAGCATGTAACCCTTGTCTTAAACGAAAAACGGGAGGCAAGACTTCTCATGGGGCTTTTTACCCCATCTACTTGGCGTCTTGCCCCGAAGACGGGGTAAGATGCCTCTGAACAGAAAAAAAGTTAAATGACTATAATTTGAATACGTCATTAAAATTTAGTCTTTTTTCAACCTGACACCAGAAGTGTGATTCCCACTTAACTGTACACACCAAGCAAACTTTATTTACATCTTTATTTTCGTTGAAATCAGATCAGGTTCTTAAGGGGTGCGTATTCCCCCATGCTACCGGAAGTACCGGAAGGTAGATCACTGTCGGTGACGTCATAAAACGCATTAATTTTAGAGGAATTGCAAGAAACACAGACGTCGGAATGGAAGTTGGAATGGAGCAAATTGATGCTATCAGTGTCCCTGATACACATATAAAGTTTAGAAATTCGCATTACAACCCCTTTAAGTTTCAAGTACTCTCAAGACTTTAAGACTATGTACATACACATGTCCCAAACCCTTAAACTGGCACGTAGAATGAAATGCTCCTACCTTGTGTGTCGTGGAATTCCTATCTTTAGTAAACTGTAAAATAATTTATATAGCTTAGCTTACTTTCATATTTTTATTTGTAAGTTTTTTTTTGTTTTATTTTTTCAACAACAAGATGGCTATCAGTATTAATTATGCCCTCATGCTATATCAGTTTGATAAGAAAGTCAAAAGTTTATTTGGACAAAATAATATTTATTGTATTCGAGTTCGGCTATATAACCGCATCAGATGATCCCACATAATATAATGTGGGTCATTTGTCAGTTGGGGTTTAATGCAGGGTCACAGGGTCACAAGAAGGGATTTTGTGAAGATTGAGCAGAATGCTGCTAGGGACAACTTTTTTGTTGCACAGATATTAGAAAAATTCAGCACTTTAAATAAAATACCCCAATAATGTTATAATATAAAAGATAAATATTGACAAGTATATTTATATAATAAAATCAACAGTATATATCTCTCAATAAAATTTAAAATAAATTATTGAAATTCTAAATACACAATCAAATACAACATAAACATTTACATTAAGATACAAATATTTACAAATAGATAATTATTTACAGAAATACAAAACCTTAACTTGAAAATTTGATGAAAAAAAAGATTGGAGACGGTGGAGGTTCGCCACTTGAGTATGATACCTTGTATGGCAAGCTTAGGGTCGGGTCTTGAATAAATTATGTAAACAGCTTGCAGACGTAAACGTACTGGAAATGCAAGGAAACAGAATAATCCCTTATAAATTATACCTCGATTAGTCTAGCTTCCCGTTTCTGAGAATGTTTGAGCGGTTGGTGATCCGCGCCCAACCCCCCTTCCCTTTAAAACTCTCGAATGAAGATTGGTTCTAATAGTTTTATCTCTGATCCGTGTTTTATCAAAATGAACTATAACTAGCCTACATTAAATTTGGATTATTCGAGGTAGGCATACTCAGACTCAAAAGGCGCCCACAGTCAAAGACGACCCTGTCCAAATGTACCTGTGGTTTTACTGACAAAACTCTAATTCTCCGATCTGTGTTATATCATATTGAACTATAAATTGGCCACTAGAGTTGATATAACCATTGTTTTTAGCAGTAAATTTCGGCCAAGTAATAGGATACATCCAACTCAGCATCTTACCTCTGTTAAAACATCGTTCACTACCAAATGTATTAGTTATAGATTTACTTTTATCATCAATATTCAACAAGCTGAGTTGACCATCAATATTACAATGATTAAGTGTTGGATTGTCAACTGATAGGAGGCCAATAACAATTTTTAAATCATTGTTAGAATTCCCTGCATAACAACTCCATACCAGGTTGTTGTGTCTGACGTTATTCTTACTCTTACTGCAATATCCAGAATCGTCTTCCTTTAAATCGCTGATATTGAATAGAAACTGATTCGAACCTGGTATGTAAAATGATTTAGAAATAACTGACCCTAACTGATCTATATCAACACTAAAATCTGTTCCTACCCACTGTAAATACTGTATACACATGTTATAATCCTTCATACTTTCACCCAGTTCCTCTATTTCTTTCAAACGAGGCAATGTAAATAAAATGTTTAATGTTGTTTTCGTTGAAGGTGAAATAATTGAATCCATATTACTTTCCAATACATTTATGTCGCTTGTTATTTCTTTTTCTCTGTCCTCTACTTTACTCCTATTTTCTTCCAAATTTGTTTTAATTTTTTCTTTAATCTGTTCACAACTTTTTCTCAAGTCTGTCACAATTTGTTCAGTTTGTTCAGTTACTTTAGCGCAGGAATCTTCACAAAAAGATTTCAGTTCTTCAAACGATTCTAATAATGTAGAGCGATTTTTTTCCAAATTTTTGATTCTGTTTTGGATTATTTGTTGTGAACGTTGAAGTTTCTCGATGGCTTTAATCCGTGTTTCATCACATTCTATATCCAGTGTTTCATGATCTTTATGTTGTTTAAATATACACTTTAAACACAATCCAACGTTACAATTATTACAATAATAATCCACCTCTCTCTGTTTGTGATTGGCACATTTTGGATGTGTTGTTGGGGGAGGCTGGTTGATTTCAGCTATATAGTTAATTGGGAAGTCCTTGGCACCCGCTACTGGAACATTAACTTCCTGATTACAGAACGGACAGGAAAATTTCACTTTATCATCCGTAATATACCTTTCTAGACAACCTAAACAGAAAGTATGTCCACAAGGCAGCATCTTTGGCTTCTTAAAACGTTCTAAGCAAATAGAACATTCTAATATGCTACCTAATGAAGCAGTTGCCATTTTGAAAAACACTAGAAAATTGTTGAAAATTAAGCGTTCGATGTAAAACACACTTATCTGGAAATGTTCTGGTTGAAAATTTCACAATCTGGAATAAACACACTGGAGATAATTTGCCAAGAAATGTTTGAAAGAGAAATTTTTGACGTTCACCAACCAGTCTCGTCTAAGGCACAGCGCAGTATGAGAAAGCTAGCGACGTTTTATACGGGTTTATTTTACTTATCCTTGAAATGCGTCTTGTTTTACTTATGTAATGAAAGGATTAGCTATATCTTGTTTACTCTCTGTCCCCTTGTTGAATTAAGAAAATAAACTGTCGAGGTACATACAGTATATTTAGTAAATCGATCTACAATGTGGAGTTTATTTCGCTAAAAGGTCAGGCGCGGATCCCATACCCCCCCCCCCCACCCCCCCTTCCCCCCGCTCCTTTATTTTTGGCCAACTGATGTCAGAGCATTCTACAAATTTGCCGTCAGTGCCATTGGCGTTCGCGGTGCCGTTGAATTTTAAGCATGTTATATTTAAGAGCAATTCAAAAGTTTCAGATAATGTAATGGACGCAGTTCCTCAGATTTTGGTCTTGAGTTTTCGCCAATTCGACACAAGTGCATAATTTATAATATGGGCGTATCGAAATAATTAATAAATCAGATCTTCCCTTTAAGGGGTAGATCTAAGGGGTCCTATCATCAAGTTGAGTCACATTTTACATAATGCTTTTCTGCATTCTGATAAGCTAATGGGGATGCCAGATCGGTATTCTATAAGCTAAACTATGTAAGAAAGACAGAGCATGGTGTCCGAAGCGTGATAAGAAGCAATAGACAAGAGAAACAAACAATTCGACAATCCTCAGCCGTTTCCGTAACACGTTGCACACCTCTATTGACTGAGGGCCAGCCAACTGTCGCTCCCATAGTGAGTGAAAAATTATAAATTCACGGAATACCCTAACGTCGTTTTACACATTTCTCCCTACTTGCTCTTCTACAGTGAGTGAAAAATTATAAATTCACGGAATACCCTAACGTCGTTTTACACATTTCTCCCTACTTGCTCTCCTACAGTGAGGGAAAAATTATAAATTCACGGTATACAGTAATGTCATTTTACACATTCTGTATCGAGTATGGCGATTTCGACCACCAAATGATCACCGAGCGCCAGTTCCTCGACTCTGTTGCCGCTACGATTACCAGTAGGCATGAATGTAGACAAACTAATTTTCTAAACTGAAAAAATTCAAATTCGGGTGAACAGTTTTGTGCCTGTTATTTCATAACGAACGGCAAAATCTTCCTATGTAACTGTTAGGAAGATATTTAGTTCCTTACTACTTAAAGCGGTTGTGGAATTTCAAGAACCACAGGCGTCGGAATTGAAATTGGAATGACACAAATTGATGCTATCAGTGTCTCCGATATACAAACAAAGTTTAGAAAACAACTTTACAATTCCTATAATACTAGCTTTAATCGACTGTAAATAATGAAATAATGGGACAATATATTAAAACATTATGATAACAATTGTTGATGTTTAATACAGTGTAATATTTATATATCATATCTACATTTAATAACAATTACTTATTACAATTTAATATATGCGTGGATAAACAATGGATATGACATAAACTGGCAATACATTTGAAAGGTAATTGTATCAGGTATCAGTTGTAAAAAGAAAAAAAAAGTTATATATTGCTTTATATACAAACTAAATACCGAAAAAAAGAGAGTGAAATGGAAATGAGATTAATACAATATTTTACAATAATTACACCAGAATAACATATTATAACTCCCTCTTTCCTTTCTCACCATATAACTCAACCTTTTCTAATTGCGATCCAAATTTACCAGCTACATCACTGACTGAAATATACAAAAAATACGGACATATACATACAGGAATACAGAAATATACATACAGAAACAGAAATATGGAAATAAAAATATACACATACAGAAATATACATACAGACAGAAATATACATACAGAAATATAGCCTAAATATAGAAACATATCCATACATACTGAAATATTTACATTTCTATTATCACTTCCTTCAATGTACCAGTTAAGAAAACTCGCGTTAATTTTTCGATGAACGCTAGTTTGTCACGTGACACTATGACGTCGTCAAAGCACAACAATGACGTAATCTAAGATTTGTGGCAAATTCAAGCAAATTATCATATGAAAAGGGCAAAATTTGATTATTTAAAGTATCTGAATATAAATATAAGAATAAAACGTTGGTCTCATTAGCATTATTGGTGTGTAAACGCAATAGATTACGCCACAAACATACATAAATGACTTCGTCATTTATTCAGTTTGTCACGTGATCTATTGCGTTTACACACCAATAATGCTAATGAGACCAACGTTTAATTCTTAAATATACATACAGAAACAGAAATATAGACATTCAGAAACAGAAATATAGACATTCAGAAACAGAGATATACATACAGAAACAGAAATATAGACATTTATGTTGGTTAAATATAATGGAGAGTTAAATATAATGGTCGAATATATGCATAAAGAAACAAAAATATATCCATACATACACAAAAAATATATCCATACATACACAGACAGAAAAATACATAGATACAGAAATACATACATTCAGAAACAGAAAAATATATACAGAAACAAAAATATTCATACAAAACATATATACCTACAGAAGAGAAATTTATAAATTCAGAAACAGAAATACATTTAGAAATATTTACTTAAAGACCAGAAATATATCCCGCAAACAGAGACAGTAATAAATACATAGAGAAATATGCTACTGATATCTGCGAAGTGGGTTGAAAGAGTAAGAAGAATTTGTGACACAGCAATGAAACTTAGTGTACATATAATTCAACATTTGAAATTTTAAGTGCATTTTCTAAACATGATTTGGATGATAAGGAAGACAAACTCCTCTGCTCCTGTTTATACAAATGAGGACAGACAAATCTAATGCAACATGCTCAAACCCTTTTATATAACTATTATTAAGAAAGAAGACCTACTGGAATAATGTAAAAAACTTACTAGAATGTTTTTGAAAATCTACTAGGTATTCTGAAGATGGTAATGGTTTAAAATTAGCACCCTGAAAAAAAATAATAATAATCCAAGATAAATTTGAGCAAAAAATATGGCATCAATAAATTTGTTACTTTTTTTCTTTAGTACTTTCCTGAAGCCAAATTATTAACAAATTACACAATTAGTAAATGAAATTTGAGGGGTAGGGATTTTATATGCTTTCTCATTATAAGCATATATTATAGGCTAATATTAGAATATTTTTACCCTTTTGGACTCTTAAACTGAGGCAATCAAACTCACAAGTACCCCCATGGACATGGAGCAATAGTTACCAAGGTGAAGATTTGCACCGATTTGGAAACCAAAATTCAAAGGGTCCATGTAGCAAATAATAAAAATCCGTACAAGCAAAACAATTCTGTTAATCAAAAATCTCGTCCAGAGCATGACAAAATCGGGTGCAACGATTTACAGTAGTGGACTTCCCATACGAGAAGCACCATCAGGTGTTTCGAAAAGAGTAAGCATGGTCTGCTTTGCGTGCAACACTCGCCACTACTATAAAGGTCAAAATCATGAGGTGCAACGAGATCAATTCATGCCTGACCAAACAATACTGCCAAAATGCAAGTAACAAATCCTAGCCAATAATAGAAAAGTATATTTACCATAGCATAGCCTTCTTTAACTTCTAAACCTGTAAACTCTAATTTAAAAGATTGAAAAAATAAATAGGATTTCCCATCAGGTCGTTGTACTGAACATAAATATTTAGTTTTTTCTGCGTTAGTATTTATTGTTAACTGCCAGCCCTGGAAAAAAATAACAGAATAAAATGAAACATCAGTACATGATCTCAGATCAGCTTACTGACCCTTTTAGGCCTAAGATGAAGGTTAATTCAGCTTTTCTATGGATCTATTTTATCACACAAAAACACTAAGTGGTATAAGCTTATGTTCATGGCTGGAGAAAGTGGGAAACTCTGGGAAACTATGGGAACCTTGTTCCTGGAAAATTGTCACCATTCGCGAAAATTCACAAAATTCTCATACCCCAAGGCAACTGGCAAAAATTGATTCTTAACTTATTGTTCCTCGGAAATTTAGCATTTTTTTCACCCGTGCCTATGTTTAGAAACAACCCTTTGTTTGAATTGATATTGTGTATTATTCAATAAGCATCTCACCTCTTTTGTTCCACCTTGACATGCATAGGTAAACTTACAGGTAAAACCATCCTAAAAATAATATGATATTGTATTATACAAGAAACTGTATTGACAGACAATCAGATATTATTTAAAAACACATGTATATAGCAAAATTTGATTCATGAAAAATGAAAACAATGTGGTTGAATATGGATATGTCAACATTACCCAAATTACTAAGTGTGTTGAAGCTTTGAAATACCAATGTCCAATGTGGGCAGTGAAAAATGCATAGGTCTATGCTGAAACATCTTATCATATAACGGATAAGTAAGAAGTAGATTGGCTTTGATTGGTTGAACAAATTTTAAAATGTAGCCTTTTTAATGATTAATACTGTAGAAATAGATGCTGGTGGTTTGTTATTGCATAACTGTGAAAGAAGAACACATTTTGTACACCTATCAGCTTCCATAATAAATTGTAACACTGAAGGATATGGACTTTGAGGCATTCCGGCAAATTACACCTACCCATTTACATCATCACAAGAAAAGCAAAAGTTCTTACCAACTGTTTTTCGTGAGTCAAGACTGCACCACCGGGTATAACATCAAAATGGCTGGCTTCCTCATAATCTCGGGACATATCATAACTCGAAACCCACTGCACAAATCCTAAAATCAGCATAAAAAGACATTTAAAATCGTTTGAGATGAACATTTTGTATGTTTTGTGTACATGTGGATCCAGCCTATCAAATATTCACACAGCACTCTCGTTCTGACCAATCAAATATCGACTTGTGGTTCAGAGGTCATGAGGTTAGAGGTCAATACAATCTCAACTACCTATCTGCTTTCTATATAGCTCTTTTTTTCTCCTTTTGTATGAATAAAATTGATTTAGAAAAAGACTATTTAAGAATATTGATAATCCTATTGACATTTTTGACACAATCTCAAACAAAAATTTGTCAAAATGTTTTCAGAAATAATGAAATACAAAATTAGAGATATATTTTCGAGTTCTTTTTTTAAAGCTAAATATTGTTAGCGGATCAGAATGAGTTCAAAGGTAAACATCCAAGATGGCTGCGCCTATACGGTTCGATGGAAAAGTGGTTCTTGTAACCGGTGCTGGAGGTGGTACGTATGATTGAATTGAACGAAAGGAACCCTTTCATGACCAATCAAATTTGCTGTATTCCTGGTGCGATGTCGATTACTGTTTCATTTAATTATACCGTTGCTAATCACAAAACAATTTTTCTTGAGTGAAAGTTGTCTAAAATTTGGATATGGACTTTAACAACAAGTCCAAAGGTCTATGTTGAGATCAGTCAAACAAGGCTACTATCTATGTACAATGACACTCAAATTTAATCATGATTCTATGCTTGACAAATCCTTATATTCTCGTCTAAAAAGACATAACTCAAAAAGAGCACTGGTAAGCTTGTCTTGCCAAATTAGGTGCTTAGCTTACCACTTTAAATGGGCACTTGATTAACTCGTGGACAATCTTGACCAAGTTGTCGACCGACTTGACCAAATGCTCAGCAAACCATAAGACAACTTGTCAACACATTTTACTCAAATAATATCATTATTTTAGTCGAGTTATTTATTTATTTTTGCCAGAGAAGCTGACATAGAAAAGCGTTTGGACTTGATTAGGTTGATAGCTTGGTGTGCTACAGGCTGTGCACGTTAAAGTGCCACTGTCCTGGCAAAATTTCCCTCATTGCACACTGCATGGTTTTTGCCGTTCTCATGAGCCCAATAGATCCAGAACAGTAGAAAGTAAAATTCCACATTTCATTTCGCCATCCCTTCATACCATAGTCTCAGAAAAGGGGATTTTGTAGCTAGGCCTAAGCTAAACTGTATTACTGTAATACCAATATCAAGACCCTCAATCCTCAAGAAGAATAGTCATTTGAAATGACAGTCACAGATTAGAAAGACTTTCCTTTTATGTTTGTTAATGCAACCTGAAAATCAAAACCAGGAATGCTGATAAGGAGTTTAAGAGTAGGCTATAACATAACTCAAATTGTCATAATGCCAGAAAGTTTGACCCTCTCAATGCATAGATGTAGGTGATAGGGGGGCAGCTTCCACACTATATAGTATGTTTTTGGGCAGCAAGTTTAAAAAAATTGGGCAAAATTGGCCCAGTGAGCCGGATAAACGTCATTAAAATTTGGGCAAGTCAATCTGCCTCCTGTCGAGTCATGGGCCCCTACGGCTATGCAATGAACTGTCATCAAAAATTCAGTTTTTAAAATTACACCTATAGAAATTTAAAAAAAGGCTTAGCAAATTGATATGGGAGATTATTGGGATGTTACCTTTAAAACCTGATAATGAATATATATACTTGTGTGACCTTTGACCTACTATTTATTATCTAAGGAGGACAGGTTTTGATATTATACTGAGTTTTTCTGATTAAAAATAATAAAAGTTTGACTGATTTTATTAAGGACATGAACTAGAAATGATAAAATGTTAAGAGGAAGAGGGAAACAGATAATTGATTATGCGTCAAGTAGGATTTTAGTCTTTAGCCAAAGTAGGAGTAGAATAAAGGACACAAAGCTCCATTTCATTTTAACTAGCTTTTCAGCTTGGAGAAGAACAACTTAGAGGTTCCCAAAAATCCTCTCTGCATATTCCGAATGCAGTCTAATATTTCTTAAGGATAAAAACTTTTTTTATATATGAATTTGCCCTATATTATTTGTAATGCACATGACAGAAAGTGTAAAGAAACTTTTTTACAGCCCTTTATCTCTAAATGTTTAAGTACAGTGCCCTAATTTTTTCCTTTTGCAGGTCTGGGTAAAGAATATGCCTTGGCGTTTGCAGATAGAGGAGCCTCAGTGGTGGGTATGTATCATTCGAATTAAATACTTTCTGGTGCTTATGTTCAAGACACAAATCTGGCTTGAGAGTCTTCTCTCTAGCTGTGTGATTTGTTGTATGGTTGATGAATCAATGTTGATATTCTGTAAAATGAACAAATTCATTGTCTGTACCCATTGAATTCCCCTGTACTCTTTGCCTATAGGACATAGGACAGCTCTTGAATAATTGTTATATTATTTCCTACAGGAATGAATAAGAGTACAAATGTTATATTTCAGTCAATGATTTGGGAGGCAGTATGGCAGGAGAGGGGAAAGGATCCAGAGCAGCAGATTTAGTTGTCAATGAAATCAAAAGTCGAGGTGGAAAGGCAGTGGCTAATTATGGTAGGTAGACTATGATCTTCATTTATTGAAGGGGAGGTAAAAAAAGTCTTCTAGGCTTGACTTCATTATATAGGTCTGGAATAAGAACAGTTGAAAAATTTAAAATGGGATATGGATTAGTAGAGTTGGATCAAGGATTTAGAGAAAGGGGGGGGGGGGGGGGTGGCTGAAAAATATCGTGCTTCAAATTCAGCGGCACAAATTTTTAGATGGTTCCGATATCAGTCAGCCAAAAATAGGGGAGCTTGCGCCAGAGCAATTTTGGTTGAAATACATACAGTAGTGTCCCAATTTATATGAATTAGCACAAATATTTTTTTATTTTCAGATTCTGTGGAGGATGGTGAGAAAGTCATACAAACAGCTCTAGATAATTATGGTAGAATTGGTACGTGTAATTTGAATTGATATCACATGATACAAAAACTTTTACTGTTTTCACTATTATCACTTAAAGACTTGCAGACAATCTATTGTTAGCATAGTATACAGTAGTTATGCCTTTTAGCTATTTGATAGTAGTGCAATTCTGATGTAAAACCTTGCCATGGTTTGTTGATTTCTTGAGATTCTCAAATATAATCTTATAATTGAAATTGAGTTAAGAAAACAATTGTTGTGATGATGATATGATAAACATTTCTTGAGATGAGCCAATAAGGCATCCTAACGCACCAAGACTAAATGATACCATAATATAATGTTTTTGTTTTTCTTCGTAGATGTGGTTGTAAATAATGCTGGTATTTTACGAGATAAATCGTTTGCTAGAACTAGTGATACAGACTGGGGTAAGAACTTTATCAATTATATTACAATAACCATAATATGTTCTAATATTCTGGTGTCTGCGTTATGCCAACATTTTATCATCCAGACAGGGTGCATATATATGGTGACACAGATTTCGAAGAAAATTGGTGGTTCAAATTTTTTTATGGTTCCACCATTCTAAAGATTTTCTCAAAGATAAGAAGATGTGCTGAGTGTGTTTTATATTTAGTGACCAGAGATTTTTCCATTTGGGAAGGAGAGGTGCACACTATTTTCACAATTATTTGGTATACAATCTTTTAATGATTCTCCTTCTTACAGATTTAATACACAGAGTCCATCTCCGTGGGTCGTTTATGGTAACTAGAGCAGCTTGGCCTCACATGAAAAAACAAAAATATGGCAGGTAGGGTCTAAAATGGATGGTGCTCCTTTTTCTTTCATTGCAGATTTTAATTGCTACTGAATAACATAGCTGAATTGAGTTAATTTACCATATGTTCCGCCTCGAACTTTAATCTCTCAAAATGACTTTCTTCATGTCTGCCTGTCTGTACAATCTTAATTTGGTGAATGTTCAGTTTCATATGCGTCTCCAACTTTTTTCACTCTACTGACATCAATCAAACTTGCAAAAGACATCTGTGCTTTAAAGAAAGTGAACATTATGTGCTACAGAGCTACTTAACTATTTCCAATATCCCTTATTATTTCTGGTTTATTTTTTATAGAATCATAATGACAGCGTCAGCAGCTGGTATCTATGGTAATTTTGGACAAGCTAATTATAGCGCAGGTAAAGTCATTTCAATATTTGAATTTTTTATATCTTAAAATTGAATTACTCGAAATCAGTTATCAAAGAGACTGACATGGGAAAAGTGCATGTATTAGGAAGCCCCTCATATATTCGAAATCAAAACAAGAAAAGTAATATATCTGTTCTGGTCAAGTTTCCTAGATTCTGTCATTACACTGAATACAGCACCATTTTGATTTTCAGTAATCTATGCTTCTTGAAATTCCATTCAGCACTTTTAATGTCACTTTCACAAAGAGCCCTATGATGTTACAAGCAAGTTTTGCTAAATTAACCACAGAAAACTGTCAGAAAGTTAGAATTATGCAATTTAAAAGTCATATATAGTAATGGTATACACATAATAAAAAAAACATAAAAAAAAACCCTTACAAACTCTTGAAGATGAGACAACTATAGAATAAGCCAAAATTTTACTTTTGTTTTCAGCTAAATTAGGATTACTAGGATTAAGTAATACATTAAGTATAGAAGGCAAGAAGAGTAATATATACTGTAATACTATCGCTCCTATAGCTGGTTCTAGATTAACAGAAACTGTCATGCCACCAGGTTTGTATTGTTGTATTTTATATTGATGGCAATTTAAAGGAATACTACCCCTTAGAATGGTCAAAAAATCTTAATTCCATACTTAGCCAATAAGAGTACATATTCAGTGTATAAAAACAACCAAAATATCCATCAATTCATGTCATTATCGAGAAAATTTCAAGTTATTATCAAAATCGACCCTTTGATCATTTCAATAGGAAATATTCCTTTAAACCTTTCATTACAATGATATGAACTTATTCTCAGAAATGAAATATAAACTTTTGTCTCAGAAGTATAAAATCATCCATTGCTGATATCACGGAATCTGAAATTTTTCTGTCAACATCATATATTCTTGTCTATCTCTCTGGATGGGTGACCTCTGTATAGAAGTTTTGAATACCTTAATATATAATATATTATATAATACATCTATATAGGTTATTCTGCACAATTATTTGTTGCACTTTTCATTGTTTTTTATATATATATATATATATATTATGCTATAGCAATATGTATTGTACTGTACATGTAAAATGCTGATTGCAATAAATCAAATCAACCAAAAATATGAAATTATGTCACTTTTGTGCAGCCAAAATTGACTTGACAATATAGCTACAATATTTTATGGTATTATTGTAGAAATTGTAGCAGCATTGAAGCCTGAGTATGTGGCGCCACTAGTCTTGTATCTGTGTAGTGAAGAAAACAGTGAAAATGGAGCATTGTTTGAAGTTGGAGCTGGCTGGATTGGAAAGTGTAAGTATCATTGAACTTGAGCGAATGTAGGTAATTAGGTCACAGAAAATTTGGTAAACGGAAATTTGGTCACAGTAAAAAGGTCACATGGTAATTTAGACACAGTAATTAAAAGGTAATTTGTGACCTTATTACTGTAACCAAATTACCTTGTGACCTTTTTAATGTGACCAAATTTCCAATGACCGAATTGCCGGTGAACTAATAACTGCACCCCATTTAAGTTGCTTATTCTATACATCTCCTAGAATTTGTTATGATATAAATATTATTCTAGAAAAAAATACCTAACCTGGGATTTTAGTTGAAACATAACCCCACCACCTACAGACATCTAATTTGTGTAGCATGGAATGATTATGAAAATTAAAGGACCACATTTTTAAGGGATGTATTTTCACAACAATGACCTGAAGCATTTTCACCACACTAACTTGAAACCAAATTACAAAATCGAATTCAACAAATCACGTTTACGAACACGAGTTACTGAATCGGATTCAGTAAATCTACACGTTTACGAGCGCCTTATACTAAACCGATTTACTGAATCGACTAACTCGCTCCGCGATGAAGTTAGACGATTCAATGTTAGAAACCAAGATGGCGTCCTTAGGTGAAAGTGACGAAAACACGTGACAAATATTGAAATATGTATTTTTCAGCGACGCTTTTACGAGAACGAGTTAGTTTAGTCAATGTTTCCTTTGCGCATGTCTAACTTCGATTAAATCAACTTGAAACCGATTCATTGTGGTGATAATGCCTCAATATAAATAATAAAGCATTGCCATCTCATGAGGAATGGGTTTTTTTTCTGGAACAAAAGTGAAAGATACTCATGTTCCTGATCATCATGAATATTGATAACAATATGTACTAAATCATCATTTATAAAGAAAAAAGTTTCAGACTGATTCAGTTATCTTTTTAATTCTTAATGATCCTACATTATGCTAAAGTCTTTAAATGGCATAAAGCTATTGTAAACACAATATATAGACACAGCTATAAGATGTCAGGGAAACATGTCCAAATGTCACATAAAACTTAAACCTACAAGATCTCTGATTTCATTCGTCTAAAATACGGTTTCTTATTAAAAAGGTTATGTCAAACTTTACCTCATTGCATATTTGCTTACATTTTTCGTTAAAAAATCAAAATTAAGAGAAGGCTAATGCCACTGTCCTGCCATGTCAGTTGCCTGTGCTCATTATCCCAAACAGGTACATCATTATCTGCTAAAACTCGCTGTTTCGCTTAATGGTAACATTTGATTTCAAGTTCTGAAATATTTCTATCTTCTGCAGTAAGATGGCAGAGAACAGATGGTGCTATAGTAAGAAAGAAAAATCAAGCCATGACGCCTGAACAAGGTAAAATATATCATCATTTACTGTTAAATTTATCAATAGTGAATTGTCACATCTGGTGAAAAGTCCAGGAATTATTTTTTTACTGATTTTTATTGCTAACATCAGGGGCCTCATTCTCGAAAACTTAATTTAGATAAAATCCAGATTTAAAAGAATTAAGTAATCTGATTTGATAATAGTTCTCAATTTGACATTGATTTTAGGAATTGACCAACCAGATGACTAGAACACTAAAATCATTGCAAGTTAAGTTTTCGAGAATAAGGCCCCAGGTTGACAAGCCCTTAAAAAACCTAACAAATATACAACTCTGTGGTCAAATTCCCACAAGTAACTGTTGATCATGTACACATTAAGTTGGACAAGCCTTTTTTAGGATGGAAACTTTTTACCTTGCATGCAAATAAATAGTAAACAAGCCCTTCTTGGATACAAAACACACAAATTAAATATATCTGAAATCAAGAAATATCTAAAGATTGCCTTTACAATAATATTCTTTTGCTTATATTTTATCTTAGTGAGAGAAAACTGGGAGAAAATTACAGATTTTAACCAGCATCATTACCCAACTTCTATCCAAGGTTTGTCATCAATTTATATTATGTAATTCCATTTGATAAATAAAACTCAAGTACTTTAGTACTTATGAAACTTCTTCTGAACGTTAGTCTGGTCTTAGGTTTCAACCCTTGTCAAGTCACTTAGTTCTTATAGATTTAAAGGCTGTTCCACCAACCTGTGGTATCATAAGTGGGATCATCTGAGGTGGCTTTATAGCCAACCTCAACTCCAGTATTAGCACTGCACTGATGAGGCCCAGAAGGTCGAAACAGTACTGTTTGAAGTTACAGTGTATATTATGTATTATGTCACAACATTTATTGTAATGTTTTTTCAAATTTATGACCATTTTCCTTAACTTTAGAATTGTCTTGTATGCTTTCAGAATCCACCTCTTTCTCTCTGAATATAATAGACCAAATAGAAGCTGGTTCACAGGACAGTGGTTCAGAATCTAGTACTGTATCTACTGATGGTGGTATGAATGCTCAGCTAGCTAAATCACACAAAACAAAACCAGCACAGTTCACCTATACACCTAAAGATGCTATTTTATATGCTTTAGGAGGTATGCAATTTATATGAACTTTTGTATTAACTGCTAGGGATTGTAAAGAAGATTTCTAAACTTTGTATTTGTATCGGAAACATTTTTAGCAATATTTAAAAAAATTAAAAAAAAAAAAAAAATATTTCAAGGATCATTACTTAAGTTTTATGGGTATTTGGCATTTTATCTACCGGTTGTGTTGACTCAAAACATTGGAATGAATAAATATTGCCTGAAATAAACTGCAGAATGGAGTGCTAAGAATATGTGAAAATTTGGGAATTTCTGAAAACAAAAACGTCGTTCTTGATATTTTTGTCATGGTTAGATTTAAAGTTTCTCACCTCTATTTTCAGTTGGTATGTCAACTAAAGAAGAAGATTATTTAAAGTTTCTATATGAAGGTTCTGATGATTTCAGTGTTCTACCAACCTATATAGTAATACCAGTGTTTTCCTGTCTCACTGAAAGTTTAATGGCTGGAGTACCTGGTGTAGATGCTCCTTTAGTCAATGTAAGTATTGGTTTTATTTCTTTATTAGTGTATTCGGTTTTTTTTATTGAAGTTTTGATGTATATTCATCTTTTACATGTATAATGACGAGATCTGAGATGAGTTTATTTTTATGAATTTTTTGTTTGAATCGGATTGTTGATAGAATTTTTATTGAATGAATTGTAAGTTCATTTGTGCTGATGAGTTAAATTTAGATGATATTTTGATGAATGATTTAAGAGTTGGAGCATATTGTTCAATTTTATTGTTCACCTTTTTTTTCGGTTGTGCTTGTATTGT
Organism: Lottia scabra; assembly: GCA_029955415.1. Classification (NCBI taxonomy): domain Eukaryota; kingdom Metazoa; phylum Mollusca; class Gastropoda; family Lottiidae; genus Lottia; species Lottia scabra. The sequence goes on from JARJEI010000009.1 coordinate 12,821,833, forward strand.
AAGTTTTGCACGTTTTCATGGAACCAACAAGAATTTTGGCAACATGTTCCACCTATTCTGAAAAGATAGTATTTGTAGACAGAATTCACATTGACAGAAGGAAATAGATGGGTAAATTTGAGGTACATTTGAATGGAACATATCTGGTTCAAATTCATTTGATTGAGACCAGAATTGGAACAAACAGAACTTGTTTGTTTGTAGTATTCTATATTTTAGCTCTATTTAATAATTGTATAATATACAGGTATTACATGGTGAACAGTATTGTGAGGTCTATCAACCATTCCAACCAACAGCTACACTAACATCACAATGTCGAGTATTAGATATTTTAGATAAAGGTTCTAATGCTGTAGTTTTATATGATGGTATGTACTCAATATTCTCATCGCTTAAAGGGATTGTAAAGAGCTTTTCTAAACTTTGTATGTGTATCAGGGACACTGATAGCATCAATTTGCGCCATTCAATTTCCATTCCGATGTCTGTGGTTCTTGCAGTTCCACTAAAATTAACGTGTTTTATGTATTCACTACCAGTTATCGGAATGGAAAAACTACACACAAAATTGATTTAAATTGAGGCAATATTTGATTTTGCTCTCTTTAAAAGTAAATGTTAAATGAAATAGTTTTGAAATATTTTTTTTATAAAATGCAGCCCAATTTCAAAATCAAGCTTTATTTTTTAGTCCTTAATACATTATTTATTTTTTTAGCTTTTCAATATATTTGTTTCTATTTTAGTGGATACCTATAATGAAAAACAAGAGAAAGTTGCGTTTTGTCAGTTAGCTATATTTGTAGTTGGGAAGGGTAATTTTGGGGGTGTGAGAACTTGTGAAGGTATCAAGAAACCAGTTGATGCTCCAAAACGTTCTCCTGATTCTACTATTAGAGAAACAACTTCTGTTGATCAGGTAACATTCTTATACTATATGACAGGCCTTCTCAAATGGTGGCCCTGGGCCAAATTCCCTCGAGAGTGACCCCTTCTGCTAAAACACTTTGCTCGCTATGCTATTTGGCCCTTGTATTCTTTTCAAAAAATGCAATTGGCTCTTTATTTAAAGAAAAATTAATTGAGAAATCCTGCTATATAACTTAACCAAGAGAAGAGAGTTGTGAGAGATACAGAAACACACAACCTATAGTATGGGTATTGCTCACTTCTTTAATAACTAAGTGCATAACTTTTCATTATTATTTTAAATATAAATTCATATTTTCAGGCAGCATTATACAGACTCAGCGGTGATAAAAATCCTCTTCATATTGATCCATCTTTTGCTGCAATGGCAGGTTAGCAAAATTTGCTATCTTTTTTCTTATTTTTGATGTATTTTTTCAAATTGAACTCCTTGATTGGAATAACTGTATTCTTTCTTTACATGATAAATTTAAACCTACAATCATTGAACTTCATTAATAATTTCATGTTGATTTTTCCGTTCATTTAAAGCCTGGGTTTTCAACCTGGGGGACGCGTCCCACCCGTGGGACGTTTGACGATTTTGAGTGGGACGTAGGCTCGTCCCAAGTCCCTTAGAAAATTTTTCTTCTTGTATGATTTTCCCAGAAAACATGACATTCGGGTGTGTCTTTCAGAAACAGACCCTGGCATCACACAACTAGCCGATAAAAAGCAAGCCCAGCCTTCTCACTAGAGAACACGATATTTGAAAGTTGTGAACTTTGTTAAAATAAATTTGTTTTAAAAGGGCCATTCTGCTTTTTTGAAAAAAGTTTCCATCATCAAAAAAATCGCAAATGCTACCTGAGAGCATTTTAAAATATGCTTATTGTATCTCTATATCTTCTTGATCAAACTGAATTTGGTTTTAAAGGGTTAATTACAAACAGGGAGTACTTATTGTCAATTAATCAATTTGACCTAGTTTTGGTGTTTGCCCTTTAAATGGCTCAATATTTCTAGCTGAAACCTTTTAAATACGCAAGAAGGACATTTCTCTACAATTAGGCGTTTATTTTACTCAAATTCGTTCAGTAGTTTCCTATCAGCGTCCAAAAAACATAACACACTTAAAAACCTTACGTAAGGTTTTTAAAAATCTTAGCATATTTTTAGCGTTTAAAAATTAACGGCTGGATTTTTTTAGTTAAAACTTTCAGAAACATTAAAGGGCACACAGCTACAGATTTTGGTGTAAAGTGTTCACAAATTTGAGCAAAATTGTTTAGACCTAAAAAAAATTCAGACTGTTCCTTTAAACTGCATAAATAAAACATTTTCTATTTCATTAATCTTTGTCGACGAGGCAATTGAAGGTTATCGACTCTTCGTATATCTCTTCTGTAGGTGAATTTGAAAATAGATAAGGACGCGTGTCCGAACCAAATCAAAATAAGGGACGCCACGAAAAAAAGGTTGAAAACCCAGGATTTAAAGGCTATTTTGGCAAATTTTTTGGCAAGAACTCTGTTTATGTTATGCCCAATATTAGATGTTATGATCAGTTCATAAATTTACTTTTTTCAATTAAATAATTTACAACTCATATAACTCTCATCTGCTTAAAGGGATTGTAAAGCATATTTCTAAACTTTGTATGTGTATTGGGGAAACTTATAGCATCAGTTTGCGCCATTCCATTTTCCATTCCAACGTCTGTGGTTCTAACACTAAAGCATTTTATGACATCACTGACATTACTGAAAGGTATCATACTTATAGCATGTTAAGGTTGTCATCTTTAATGTTATTTAATATATTTGAAGGTTTTAAAACTCCAATACTACATGGTTTATGTTCGTTTGGTTATGGTGTAAGACATGTATTAAAACAGTATGCTAATAATGATGTATCAATGTTTAAAGCTGTTAAGGTAAGTTTCTTTACATCTTCACTAAATGACAAGGTGTGTGATACAAGACAGGGGGCCTTATTCTCAAAAACTTAACCTAGATAAAATCCAGATTTTAACAAATACAGCAATCTGATTGGATGATAAAGCTGGATTTAAAATCAATTTTACTGATTGACCAATCAGATTACCTGATCACTAAAATCGTTGTAATTTAAGTTTTCGAGAATAAGGCCCCTGCTCTATAAATGAAATTTTATAACCCTCAGAGACATCTATTGGGTGAGAATACTTCTGAAGCATTCATTTGAGATCTTGGTGCCTATATTTTCCCCTCCGCTCCGTGAATACAGAGAGTGCCCAAATTAAGGTAATCTAGAGCCCTACAAGAAGAGTAACAGATAGTGTCAAGATATTAGTTTGTAATAGTAGAACTTAGTCATTCTTATGAGAGTTCTCTCGCTCTGGTAATAGAAATGTCTTTTATGTGGAACATCTCAATATTGGAATTTAAAGCAGTATTCAGACTGAACTTATCATAAATACTTGTAATTTGAACTCAAAGTGTACTTAATACAACAATGTTACTATTCTTGATTCTTTTTATTGCACCAATCCTCAACTAGGTAGTTCTCAATTAACAATTGAAAATAGTTCCAAAGTGAATTGCATTGCATATTCTAATATCTTGTATTCAATAAGACACATTACATGGTTTTAGTGTGTGCTGCTTGCATCTTTCATGGTTGATTGAATTGTAAGTTTTACTTGGCTTATCCTATTCAGAATATTTAAAAGGCTTTCCGTAGAGACTTTTATATTGTAGTCAGAACATTAAAGGGTTTACCCCAGAGACAATTAATATCTTTCAACAATGCAGTGATCCCATACATTATAAATAAACTAGGTTCTCATATCCCCCAATGAACCTTTCTGTTATTTTGAAGTTTATTTGATACATGTTATGATTGAACTGTACAGTTGCCAAATCTTTTCATGTTTTTGTGAATAGAATATAATGGTATAAATGTTTAAAAAAGAAAATGTCTTATGTTCGATTGCAAAGATCGTCTTACCTGGTATTGTATGCAGGTTACGAACAATGTAATTATGTGGCCAGTAGAGCGAAAGGCTGTTGTTAAAATGTTTATGAAAAAATAAACTCCTTATAGTCCGAAACTTGTTGACTTTATTCCCAGTCTGGGATAGATATTTGAACAGATATGGCTGGAGGAGTGTCAGAAAAACTAGGTCACAAAAATTGGGGTTTGTCCACACCCTGTCTAATGAAAATTATTTTTTGAGTGTCGACTCCATGTAATCTAACCACTTTTATAAGGCGAGCGTCTTCTAGTTACGAATCTATTTATAGCACATGCCACCCCTCCGCCAATCAGAACAACATTTGTATTTGAATATTTTGTATTACTTCATAATTTGGACTGCTGTGTCGTTTTACTTTCTGTTTCGTCTTCTCACAATGCATAGACCCGCGATCTTGAAGGTAGTTTTTGATTGGCTGAAATGTTCGTCACCAGAAGATGCTTGCCTTATATAAGTGGTTAGATTACATGGAGTCGACACTCAAAAAATAACAGAAACGAAATGTAATCTAATTTTAATAAGATTGGTCCACACCCTGCTCATCATCATCATCGGTTTTTTGATTTTCGTGCAGGTGCAGGAGCAATACATCAAGTAATGGTCTCCCTTCCAGGTAGCTGGCTAGCTGCACGCATGGCAAATTTCACATCCCGTCTCCATTGGTCTTTGTCTTGAGGGTTGTTTGAGGATAGCTTCCACTCTTTGCGGTCCCTGTCCGTCAGTTTTTTCCATGATAACTTTGGTCTACCGGTCCCCCGTCTACCATTTACTTGCATTGAAAAGGCACACTTGATTGCACTGTTGGATCGCTCCACGTGACCATACCAACGAAGTCTTTTCTCCCTTAAGGTGAGGTCGAGGTCCTCGAGGCCAAGCCGTGCCAGCAATGTGTTGCTTCTAGTGGATGGAATGTCTAGTGGCTTCACGTTGCAGATCTGCCTGATCATTGCTTTGTCATTTCGCTGCAGGCGTTGGAGGTTTGGCTTGGTCAAGGGCCAGGTTTCGCTTGCGTGGAGCATTGCGCTGCGCACACAAGTTTTGTAGACACGACCCCTGGTCTTATGAGAGAGGTGGCGAGATGATAGGACTGGTAGTAGCTCTTTGAATTTCTTCCAGGCGGTTTTCACGCGTGTAGTGGTCGCAAGGTCGCATCCGCCAGCTGCAGAGAGCATATCACCCAGGTAGCAGAAAGAAGCTACCACCTCCAGCTTGTCCGTACCGACTTGTACTTCAGTCTGCGGTCTGCCATCGAGTGGTCGTGCAGTTCCCTGACATCGTGCGCACCTGAAAGCAGGGTCCTCTATGAGGCGTTTGAGTCCACTGCATTTCTTGTGAACCCAGTTCGCACAGCCGTTGCAGAAAATGCTGTTGTTTCCTACACCCGTTCGACAGACAGCACATGGAAATTTGCCCGAGCTCTGCAGGAGATCTAGACCTGAGCCACAGATCATTATCTTGGTCTTTCTTGCATTGACCCTCAGCCCCTTCTTCTCCATACCCTCTTTCCAGATAAGTAATCTGCTAACGCAGTCTTCAAGGGTCTCAGCCATGATGACGAGGTCGTCAGCATAGAGATCCTCCCATGGTACACCGGAACGGAATTCAATCGAGAGGGCCTCCAGCACAATGATGAAGAGCAGTGGGCTGAGTACTGAGCCCTGATGTACACCGACCTTCACCACGAACTCATCACTGTAACCCGCACCAACACGTACACGGCTCCTTGCATTGGCATACATGCCCTGGACCAGCCGCACTATCCATTCTTCCACGCCAAGTTTTCTCAAAGCCCACCAGATAACCTTCCTTGGAACACGGTCGAAAGCCTTCTCAAGGTCCACAAACGCCATGTAAAGTTGTTTGTTGGCTGCTAAGTATTTCTCTTGCAGTTGCCGGACGACGAAGATTGCATCTGTTGTGCCCCTGCCTGGGACGAATCCAAATTGAGAATCATCAATTGTGACTCTTTGTCTGATGAGGCCATCCACTATCCTCTCTATGACCTTCATAACCTGTTCGGTGAGCTTGAGACCACGGTAGTCTTTCAATTACAACCAATTTTTTTTTTTAAATTTTGATGGCCTGCACACCTTGTCATTTCCTGCATGATGTGGAGGGAAAATGATGGATTAGAAGTAAATAAATATGTTTAAAACACCTGCACCCACTATTATACGGAACATTCCCAATTTTTATGACATAGTGACTCTCCCCTAGCTATATCTATCCACATTGCTACCGAAGGCTGTGAATAGAGTCAGCAAGTTTCGGACTAGATTTCTAACTGTCATAATAAAAGGTACATACGTGAAACCTGAAACATAAAGATCTTGAAACAATATTTCTGCTAGACTGAGTTGTATTGTTGTAATAAATATGATATTGATATTGTTTATAATTTCATATGTCATAATGTTTTGTGTCGTGACATGACGAGTTACTAAAAATAAAAAGTTATCCAAATAACTTAGCTCAGCAGTGCCAAAGCGTTGATCCAGATAGGATTGCAGTGTGAAGGCAAAGCAAACCGAATCAAATCGAATCGAACTGAATTTTTCTATTTGGTTTTAACCGAATTCAATAATCCCGTTGTGCAGTGCGGGTATAGGGGGTATACTTTATCAGTCTCCTGAGTAGTATAAAACTTTAAACTTTGTTTTAAACTTGAAAGATCTTAAAACTTGGATTATAGACATAAAAGTTTAATTTTTTGTTTGAGTTAAACAGAATAAGCAATAAGATTTTTTTAAGTTATTTATAATTGCTTTGTTTTCGTTTTTCTCAGACTCTTTCATGTTTCATAAATTGATCTGATTGTATCTCATGACGTTGACCTATATAGTAGTTGCGGGTTTCATGCTCGAAGCAGACCATGCTTTCTCTTTTTGAAGCACATATTGGTACTTCTCTTTGGGGTAGACCCACTACTATACAACTATTACTCTATTATCTCATATTTTATTGATACAGTGATTTTCACATAATCCTAAGAAAAAAAACTTAGACTGACAAAGTAAAACCCACATCACTTATCTTATGATGTCCCTAGGAAACCTCTGTCAGGTGTGGTTATCTAAGCCATTCAATTCTGTATTTCATTTAAAAATTATTATAGTGGTTGTTGTCTATTTTAGGTGCGGTTATCTAAGCAAGTCCAATCTGTATTTCATTTTAAAATTATTATGGTGGTTGTTGTCTATTTCAGGCGAGGTTTTCTAAACCAGTTCTGCCAGGTCAAACTCTACAGACTGATATGTGGAAAGATGGTAGTAGAATTTACTTTCAAACTAAGGTAATAGCATAGGTTACTTTTAAATAATATTCATTCTTGTAGCATTACTGAACAATGTTCATACACACCCTTGACAAAACAGACTGCCTGGCAAATAAAAGAAAAAAGTATATTATGTTCAAATCCAGGATTGTTTTGAATTTAATATTAACTATGACAAGGTGTTATTGATCTTGACTTTTCAATCAAAACAGTTTTTGAACATAAGATGTGTTTGATATGTTGATTTAAATCAGCTAAATTTCAGTTTTATCAAAACTTGTCCATGACTTTTTGCACTCCAAGGTACAAAGGTACAGTTTTGTCTGACCCAATTTAGTTGGTAATCAAATATCTTAATAATAATAATTATTTATTTAGTTTAAAAACCTTTCTGCCTTTCACCTGACTTTAAAAACAAAATTGATTAACACATATAACAAGAACATAAAATTTATAACAAAGGAAATTTTAAATTTCGCAAACAGTTTTCACTTGACTAAACATTTATTGATGTATGATATAGTAACTTTGGTATATTAAAGGGTTTGTAAAGCGTATTTCTAAACTTTGTATGTGCATCGAGGACACTGATAGCATCTATTTGCGCCATTCCAATTTCCATTTCGACATCTGTGAGACTTGCAATTTCACTAAAACTAACACGTTTTATGATGTCATTGACAGTGATCTACCTTTGATACTATTGATATCTATGCAGATTACTGCCAGTGATGTCATAAAATGTGTTAGTTTTAGTGGAATTGCAAGAACCACAGACGTCGGAATGAAAATTGGAATTGTTCAAATTGAGGCTATCAGTGTCCCTGATACACATACAAAGTTTATAAATACACTTTACAATCCCTTTAAATCTAAGATATTATTAATTATTGAATGTTTATGTTATAGGTGGTAGACAATGGTAATGTATGTATATCTGGTGCATATGTTGACTTAAAAGATGATGTTAAAGTATCTAAACCTATATCTTCCAATATGGTACAATTTATACTTTTTATACACCTTGTCCTTAATTATGGCCAAATTGTGGGCATAAATTTATTCAGAAATATGTAAACACAATCCCAAAACAGCCATTTCCAGAATTTGCACAAAAAAAAAAAACTTCATTTCTCCATGAAATAAAATGCAGTACCATACAAAACAATATATTAGTATATGAATTTATTATTGCTCTGTGTAAATAAAGCATAATTGTATTGAAGTATGAAGCCAGAAGTAATGGATGATATACCTATCAGATGAAAATTCTGCACTACTCAGTACTTACAATCTCAAAATACAAGAGGACTCTTCCCGTTTAATTTAGAACTACTCGCATGTCATGATTCAATATTCACTTGTACGAACATTCTCCTAACAGATTGGATTTCATTGTTTTACACTGTTATATTTCAGTCTTCTAATGTAAAATCTAACAGTATGTTTGAGCAGTTAATACAACAATTACCAAATCGTAAAGGATTAGCTTCTAAAATAAATGCTGTGTTTGTATTCAATATATTACAAAATGGTAAACAGGCTGTACAATGGAGTAAGTTTAGATATATTTTAAGACACATTCTTGAATTATAAATTTATCAGAAGCATTATTGTCAGCATCATTTATATATCACATCATCATCGTATCATTATTGATATCACAACATCATCGTATCATTATTAATATCACATCATCATCGTATCATTTTTAATATCACATCATCATCGTATCATTATCAAATCATTATTAATATTGCATCATCATTGTATCATTATTAATATCACATCATCATCGTATCAATATCATATCATTATTAATATTGCATCATCATTGTATCATTATTAATATCACATCATTTATCATTGTTGCATCATTATTAATATCACATCATCATCATATAATAATTAATATCACATCATTTATCATTGTTGTATCATTATTATTAATATCACATCATCATCGTATCATTATTAATATCACATCATCATCGTATCATTATTGATATCACATCATCTTCGTATTATTATTAATATCACATCATCATCGTATCATTATTAATATCACATCATCATCGTATCATTATTAATATCACATCATCATCGTATTATTATTAGTATCACATCATCTTCGTATCATTATTAATATCACATCATCATCGTATCATTATTAATATCGTATCATAATTAATATCACATCATCATCTTTGTATTATTATTAATATCACACCATCTTCGTATTATTATTAATATCACATCATCATCGTATCATTATTAATATCACATCATCATCGTATCATTATTGATATCACATCATCTTCGTATTATTATTAATATCACATCATCATCGTATTATTATTAGTATCACACCATCTTCGTATCATTATTAATATCACATCATCATCGTATCATTATTAATATCGTATCATTATTAATATCACATCATCATCTTTGTATTATTATTAATATCACACCATCTTCGTATTATTATTAATATCACATCATCATCGTATCATTATTAATATCACATCATCATCGTATCATTATTGATATCACATCATCTTCGTATTATTATTAATATCACATCATCATCGTATCATTATTAATATCACATCATCATCGTATCATTATTGATATCACATCATCTTCGTATTATTATTAATATCACATCATCATCGTATCATTATTAATATCACATCATCATCGTATCATTATTAATATCACATCATCATCGTATCATTATTAATATCACATCATCATCGTATTATTATTAGTATCACATCATCTTCGTATCATTATTAATATCACATCATCATCGTATCATTATTAATATCGTATCATTATTGATATCACATCATCATCGTATCATTATTAATATCACATCATCATTATATCATTTTTAATATCACTTTTAATATCACATCATCATCATATCATTATTAATATCGTATCATTATTAATATCACATCATCATCGTATCATTATTGATATCACATCATCATCGTATCATTATTGATATCACATCATCATCGTATCATTATTGATATCACATCATCATCGTATCATTATTAATATCACATCATCATCTTTGTATTATTAATATCACATCATCATCGTATCATTATTGATATCACATCATCATCGTATCATTATTGATATAACAACATAATCGTATCATTATTGATATCACATCATCATCGTATCATTATTAATATCACACCATCATCGTATCATTAATATCACATCATCTTCGTATCATTATTAATATCACATCATCATCGTATCATTATTAATATCACATCATCATCATCATATCATTATTGATATCACATCATCATCGTATCATTATTAATATCACATCATCATCGTATCATTACTAATATCACATCATCTTCGTATCATTATTAATATCACATCATCATCGTATCATTATTGATATCACATCATCATTGTATCATTATTAATATCACATCATCTTTGTATCATTGTTAATATCACATCATCATCGTAACATTATTGATATCACATCATCACCATATCATTATTAATATCACATCATCATGGTATCATTATTAATATCACATCGTCATCATATCATTATTAATATCACATCATCATCGTATCATTATTAATATCACATCATCATCGTATCAGTATTAATATCACATCATCATCGTATCATTATTGATATCACATCATCATCGTATCATTATTAATATCACATCATCATCGTATCATTATTAATATCACATCATCATCGTATCATTATTGATATCACATCATCATTGTATCATTATTAATATCACATCATCATCGTATCATTATTAATATCACATCATCTTTGTATCATTATTAATATCACATCATCATCGTATCATTATTAATATCACATCATCATCGTATCATTATCAATATCACATCATCATCGTATCATTATTAATATCACATCATCATCGTATCATTATTAATATCACATCATCATTGTTTCATTATTAATATCACATCATCATCGTATCATTATTAATATCACATCATCATCGTATCATTACTAATATCACATCATCATCGTATCATTATTAATCACATCATATATATCTTTCGATTGTAGCTGTAGATATGAAATCAAGTAAAGAAGGAGCTATATATACTGGTGAACCTAAAGCTTCTAAAGCAGACTGTACAGTGACTGTTGAAGATGATAACTTGATGGATATTGTTAGTGGAAAATTAGCAGCTCCTCAGGTAACACTTCATATACTAAAGATGAATTCTTAAGTTTACCAAAACTTGCTACCTTGCAAGTGACAAATGTTTAAATGATCTGGATGAAATGAGGTTTTATATTTTCTTTTTCCTGATTCATCTAATTAAAAACAGACAACACATTTGCAGTGTACATTGAGTATTTTTTAATTGCTTTATATTACACATTGCACAGCCTCAGAGCACTTGGTCTGGATTTATTTAACCTAGTTGTCTTTTTCAGCCTCTCTCAGACCAAATTATTCAATTTCTCACTGAGTCGTGAACAAGATACCTATAACAACCCCAATGGACCAAACAGAACCCAAATTTAAAAACAACATAAGTAGTAGCAAATGAACGTTTTTATTTTCCATTGATGTTTTAAATAAATATGTTTTATTATCTATTTTGCAGGCTTTTATGAGTGGAAAGTTGAAAGTGAAAGGAAATATTATGTTAGCTCAGAAATTAGGACAACTATTTCAACAACAATCCAAACTTTAAATATTATATTTTTTACCATTTATAAAAGCATTTAATTCCAATGTATATAAATTGTTGTCGAAATATAAAACTATACTTGTTTATTGTTGATGACCTGTTTGGTGATTCAAGTGCTATTTTAGAAGATTGAAAGAAAATGATAGAATACAGTGGAACCTCGTTTATCCGCACATTTCCGTTCCCGATAAATTCGTGCGGTTTATCGATATTCCGGATAGCTGAAAAATGTCAATTTGCTCATTAGTGTTATGTCGAAAAGGAACGGATATCGGGGTTTACGGAGTACCGGTGGACGGATAAATGCGGTTCCACTATACATTATTTTATGTTATAGTAAGATCACGTTAAGTATAATTATTAGTGGCTAAGAAGTCTTGGATTTTGCTAATTTTAAGTGCCAGGTATAACTAACTATTCAGAGAGATATATTTGCTATGACTTGACGTTTTAGATATATATTCCCTATTCAATCACTTTTGTTATTTTTATAAATAATGATTTTTTTTTACTAAACCTCTGTATTAATCATAATTTCAAAAGTTTTCGTCTGATAGCTTCTGCACCAGTGTATTAACCCATATTTAACCAACATTATTTAATTAACAAAACACAATTATTTAATTTACCTAGTATATTTAAGATATGAAATAGGTTTAGAAAGTTAATTGTTGAATAATTTTAAGAATAAAATCTTTATTTTGTCCCACAAATGGACAATGGCTACAACTGGGTACGTGTTCCTGGACACAATTTTACAATAATACCCCTTCTTCACCCTGAACACTTTCAGGAGTATTGGACCACTGCGCAAAAGGTGGTTCGATCTACATCATTAGCCACATAAAAGAAAAATTGGCCAATGTTCATTGGATGAAAAAATTAGTTAGCTTCTTATTTTAAATATAGGTGCAGAAAAAAAAGGACGTAAAACTCGATTCATTTCAATTTTCTGAAAGATAATTATCTGTAACATGTGGAGTTTGCGTTTGAAGAAAGCTTGCTAAATACAAGATATTATGAATTGAAATATTGATATTGTGATTGATATTAAAATTATTGAATTAAAAACATTATTTTCTATTATTGTTTTTTCTCCGTATCTATGGATTTCACCATGAAGAAATTTAATTCCGTAACAAGAGATTCCTAACGTCACGTCAAAAATTTTCGGGTGATTTCAGTGGTAAACATGGTGTCAAAAAATACTTGGATTGGAAGTCTATTGGAAGTCTAATCCAATCTCGTTGGTTTGCTACGAAATGAATATTCATTTACTGTATCAGTAGCCCGACAAATCTACCCCCATCCAGTTCCTTGGACTTAAAATTGACATGGACACATCAGATTAATCAACGTATGTTAGGACTACAAGTATATTAAGTACTGAAATCCGAACATATAGGGATTTTAAAGTGATTTTCTATACTTTGTATGTGTATCGGGGACACTGATAGCATCAATTTGCGCCATTCCCATTTTCATTCCGACGTTTGTTCTTGCAATTCCACTAAAACTAACGCGTTTTATGATAGTGATCTTCATATTTTTGCAATTTAAATAATCACAGACGTCGGAATGGAAATTGGAATGGCTCAAATTGATGCTATCAGTGTGTTTAGAAAATCACTTTACAACCCATTTAAAGAAACTACATACTAGTAAACCCATAACGAAAACTGTTCCTTTCGGTTTTGGACGAGATTTTTGATTAAAGGAATTTTCATACTAACTCTTAACTTCTATTGTGAAGACAAAATATTGTTTGAATACTTTGTCATCTTCAAAAAGCTCGAATCTACTCAATGTACATAAACATAACCGGTTTTATTTCGATCGGATGACAATTCCAGCTTCTCTTATGCAAGTTTTGACGCGTTTTCATGGGAACTATCTAAAAACCGTAGATTGATTTTTGAAATTGATCTAATAAGCGGAGAAGAAATCATAACGTTTCCTTTATAACAATATTTATTTTATTTATTCCAAGCTATTTGAAAAGTAGCTGGAGGCCTTATTTACCGAATAAACATTATTATTATTATTATTACTTTAACTTGACGTTATTACTTTAACTTGACATAGAATTGACATTCTCTGTAAACGATGTGAAAGATCACAGCGTTTTGTTATCAAAATATCAACCTCATTAATTAGTAACAGAAGAGAAGGAGGTAAAACGATTAGCGAGCTTCTAAGAACTTGGGGTAAAATAGAGGGGACTAATGTCGGGCTGACACATTTTAAGTCCAAAAAAAAAAATTGAATGGACACATTTGGGTCAAAAATGTATAAAATTTATATTTTGAAATTTCTGAAAAATAGAGACCGAGTGTAAAAATAGCAGTACAATGTACAAACCCTTAATCAAGTTGGGGAGGTGGGGGAGCATGTATCCCCCACTGCCATTGTCACTGCCTTAAACTTCCTTTATTTCATTGTTTGTCATATTACGAGTACGAATTGCGTAGGCCTATATTTATGTTGATTCCTCTTTGTGAGTCATGGTTAAAAAGCCTATCTAATTTGATAATTTACTATACATACATGTATAATACACTGGAATCGCCCCCGATACGATAATATCTTCAGGCAAGAATGGTTTCACAAATAAACATTTGTCATAAATAATAAATGAGCAGTATACCTTAATAAATACACACCAAAGATCATTTGTCGGATTGTTTATATAAAAATACCAGGATGTCCTTTGAAATAAGAAATAAATAGATATATTTTATTCACAAAGCTTTTGTTTTATACATTGATTGAACAGAAGCTTAAAGGGAATTGGAGAATGGTCTATTCTGTTTGGTTATATACGGGAACTAACTAGCCCCAATGCGATTTGAATGACGTCGAGGAAGAAACGCCCATCAATGATCGGCTACTTAAAAAACATAGTTCTAATTCCTTTGGTAATAATGTGACTTGTTTTTTTGTAGTCATGATAATTATAGATGAAGCAAATAGTGATAGAGAACGGTCATAATAATGTAATGAGTCCAGTTCATATAGTTTGTTTGTCTCGACATCAAAAATGAAACTTGGTTAATTTAAGTTCGCGTATTGCGGAAATATCGTTAACAACGTTCTCTTCATTCCAGTCTTGGTGGATATTTGATGCTTTGGGAATATCAGCAACGTTGGCTGCCCTATCATTTTGATTAATCCAGAATTGGGGGATAGTTGGATATTGTCACCTTTACTTGGATTTGTCAATTTACTTTGTGTCTAATACAACGTGCGTGAATAAACGTTTCTATCTCTTCATTTCCAGCAATATTGATACTTGAGAAACATTTTTTTAACAAATGTAGAATTGACAAATCATTTTAATAACAGAAATAAACAGTGACATTATTATGAGCATTTTTATTCATTAATTTTGGATACTTCTGCTGTTTCCGAAGATAAAGACCATGGTTTTGTTGATTCCTTTATTCAAATGTCTTTTTGAGGATTATTCTTGATTGCCGTGGACCCAGATCGTAGGATTCGACTTCGTTTGAACTCAAAATGTGGAGAAGTTTGTTAATCCTCCTAATTTTGACTGGTAAGTGACACTTTTTTTAGTTTAAACAGGTCAACATACAAATGTAGTCAAGTATTTGAGATAAGCTAAAAAATGATTTATCAAAAATTCGAATTCGAGTACGTCCCGAGTCACCGCGCACAAAATGGGAAAAAAATCGAAAACATGGACGTTGCCTTAGCGGTGCACCGGCGTTGCTTTAACGTTGGTTTAACGGTAGCGAGCGGTAACGAGCGTTGATCCCGCTCCTACACCTCTATACCAACGCCAAACCAAAGTTCATCACTGCAATGGATCGCTGCTTCATCTCCCGACACCGTTCCAGCAATCCCGTGTCCGCTCGTAAAACGCTTACAACCGCTCCACCAAAGTTTGTGCAACGTTTAGTCACCGCCTTGGCAAAGCTGGCGAAGCAGCGGTGGTCCAGCGCTCAAGATTTCTGCGTTGGCCTTGCTGACCCAAGCGTCCACGAACCTGCTTCTAGCGGTGCCAAACTTTGTTGGCGCTGTGGTGAACTTTGCCGGAGCGGAAATTGTCCGCTCCTCACCGCTCGCAATATTTTGTGCAGCTCAAAAATTTTGGAGCGGTAGGAGATACCATCAGCGATGGCCGAGCGTATACGGCATTGCCTTAACGGGGGCCAACTTCTGTTAAACGGTGGTGAACGGTAACGAGCGGTGATGAATTTTTTTACCGCTCAAGGAACGCTCCAGCAAAGTTCGTGCGGTGTGACCGGATCTTAAAACATGGTTTCAAATTCGGTAACGTCTCCATATTTCAAACGGTTATCAGAAGTGCGAATAAGGTGTCCCCCAATATGTTTAGTGAAAATATAGAACTTACTGTTATATAGCTAATGTCAATGAATATTTTTATTTTGAAGGTTTGTACTGTGGAATCTGTGCTGGTACTGGATACATTGACCTTCAACCCTCCAATGTTATAGTAGCACAAAACTCTCGAGTATCATTTACCCTGAATACGTCTTCAAGTGTTGGATCCAATTGTACAGTGACATTTAGTTACGGCAGGGTCATCGTTTATTTTATAGAGTACGATGATACGAGCCCAATATCCTTTACGCATACCTTTACTGTCGGAGGCGCTCATATGGTAACAGCAACTTGTGATGATTTGCCTTTAAGTGCACAATCAAACTTTATGGTAAAAACGTATACCATCGACGATTTTCATTTATTTTATTCTTCACCGTTTTCTGTGAACTATACCGAATATGGCGACGTACCATTTACTATAATACTCTCCGACATCGAAGTCGTCCCTTCTGATGTGCTGCTGTTTTGGGATTTCGGAGATGGTACAACTGAGAACACAATTCTAACCGACTGGATTACGATACATAGATACGAATCAAGAGAAATATATAATGGTGAAGTTTCAATCATGGCGTTGGGAGAAACAACAACTTTTCAATTTGAGCAACAGGTCGGAGTGATTAAGATGTCTGTCACTAAAGACGTTAAAGAGGTTCCTGGTCCGATATATTTTACAATAGGGTTTGTTAATCCTGCCGTGGATCCCATCCTGCTTCCTGTTACTTTAGATTATGGTGATGGTGAATCAGATAGTTTTTCTACTGGAGCAAGTATTCCACAAACGCCCCACTATTACTCTGACGATGATTATTACTATCCTGTTGCCACCGGAGAAAACGGCTCCTTTATAGAGCACGTAGCCTTGCCTAGACCAGTTATAATGGAACATAAGATAGTGAACCGTCTACAGCCCGTGTACGACGGGACGATTGACTTTCCCCCAGGAGATTTTTCTTTCCAGATGAACATGGGTGGTATTAAGAGGCTTTTTCACATGAACTGTACGTTCAGTTTCGGAGATGATATTGACAAAGGCTTTCATAGTTTTATACACAACCAAACAGTTTCGGACCCTCTGAAATTTACATATCATTACAGAACTTTAGGACAACATAAAGTAGATTGGGAATGCAAGAAAAGGCTGAGTTCACAAAAAGGAAGCTTTTTAGTGAACGTCAACAATGACTGTGTGACTAAAAATGGCGTTTTCGATCGACAGTATTCAAATCTGACGAGGCCATTAGGTTTATATACTTCGGACGTTCAAGAAATCACAAGTCGGTTGACTGTTATATGCATCAACGACGGGGCCCACTATTTATGGTCTATGTATAAACTTCGTGATATAACATCTGAACCATTTCCCAGTCAGGAATGGGAAGAGGATTTTCCTATCTTACAACCAGGTGGAGATTCCATTCAATTTTCTATTGGTTCTATACCACGTGGCTGGTATCGACTTAATTTCAAAGTTAGTTTTACAAACCATCTAAGATACTTTGAAGAGTCTACATACGTTGCGTTTCTCGAGCCACCATTGCGGGCCGATATTGCTGGTGGTTTTAGCGTATCTGGTGGATACTTTGTACATGAAATTAACGGTTTTGACCAGTCTTACGATCCGCTTATAGAAATAGGCAATGAAGATCCCGATATAAGGTTTGCATGGGAGTGCGCTCGAGTAGCATCAAAAACCTTTAATCAACTCCAAACCATCTACCACAACGAATCCATACCGGTATCATGTAGAAATATAACCACTAAAGCTGGTCGAGGAATCCTTAGATTTGATGCCTCCGTATTAACTGAACCAGAGGGATTTGTTTTCATATTGACAGTCTCTAAACCAGGCCGGGTTTCCGATACTTTTACTCAGCTGTTCCAAGTTGAGGGCGGCACTCCTAAGATAGATATAAAGTAAGATGATATTTCTTTACTTGCCCTTTCACGTCCGTTCATCAAACTTTTCCTGTTAGAAGCGAGAGATTTCATTCGATTTTGCTGAAACCTTGAATGCTGTGTTACTGATTAAACCCAATTTTTTACTAATAGAATTTAATTTTAAATGAACGGGTGTTATGTTAGAATTTCAGTCTAGTGTAGTTTAAGAGTTATTCCACTTGGCCGATATAAAAAAAGGAAAAATTCGCATTACAGAAATGAAATTGTGTTTTACGTCCAACTTTGTTTGCTCCACGTGGGCTTTTTAGGCATAAAACAGGCACAATTATTTTTATAACGGATTTCATTTAATCTTTGAAATTGACTTGATCACCGTTGAATTCGGAGGTGGTTCGACAAAGTTTATTGCTGATGAAAACCCCTTTTCCATAGTATAGGTATCTTGTTCCGCAAATTTTAAAACATAAGATTTCTCAATTGAACACTGCATAGTATTGTAAAACTCATTTCATTTCACATTTTCGTCGTAAATGTTTTATAGATTTTGCAAGTGTAGGCCTATCGGAAACACCGGTGGCATCAATTCGCACCAATTAGATTTACAATACAAAAGGCGTCTTGTAGAATATTGGAATGGTGTAAATTGGTACCATAAGTGTTCCTGAAATACATACAAACTCGAGAGAAACTCTTTGCAATCCCTTTAAAGCGATACAACCTCTTAGAATGAAGAAAAAATTAAGTTCTCAAACTTGGTCAATCAGAGTATATTCATCAACAATGTTCAAAGTATACAAACAGAATGCAAAAAAACCATGAAACTATGTAAATTTCTATATAATAACAGGATATAATTGAATAAATTTGATTAAGGGTATTTCAATTATTGTATATAAACATTGTTTTCTGGATTGATCAGATTATTTAGGTAATATGTTGTATAGTTATGCAACCAGGCAAGTCCCTTGATGAATATAAACTCCTATTGACCAAATTTGAAAATTTAGATTTTTTCTTCATTCTAAGAGGTTGTATTCCTTTAAAATAATCAAGAAATTCTCGATCTGATGCTATATACTATAATTATTGCTAGGTGTATTATTAACTGTGAAATAAAGACTGCAGTATCATCAGATCTCTCTCTCGAGGTTTACTGTCCTACATGTTCAGAAACAGCTCTCCTGGAAGCCCAGTACACATGGAATATGGTGCATTTGGTTCCAGAACAATCCACAGAACAGACGAATTTCTCAGTTGTGGAAAACTTTCAAGACAATGTGATAGACACGGGTAAGATTGTAATTTTATTGTTTTTATGTATATAAGTTATGGATGGTGGATGGTGGGTGGTGGGTGGCGGATGGTGGATGGTGGATCTGGTATCTTGATATTACCTATATTCCTAATTTTAAACAAAAACTCGGACACATAAAATAATCCTGGGGTCTTATTCTCGAAAACTTAGCTAAGACAAAATCTAGATTTTAAGAAATACAGTTATTTGATTGGATAATAATACTATATTCAAAATCAATTTTAGTGATTGTCCAATCAGAAGACTAGAATACTAAAATCATTGTAAGTTAAGTTTTCGAGAATAAGGCCCCTGGTCACAACACCATTGTAATGTTGTTGTGTGGCCGACGGTAGATCGTTTAGATTATCTGGTATCTTTATATCACCATATCTTTTAAGTGTGATATTGATGGGCCCAAAGGCGTTCTAAAACACATGACATGCAATTGATAATCATATTTTGAATATTTGTGACATGAGAGAAAACATTCAATTCAGACCTAATTGTGGCCAGAGAGTAGAATGATTTTTAAGTTATTAAAACAATGGAATGTTTCACCTTCAATATTTCAGGTGAAAACCCATCAACGTTCGTTTTAAAGAAAGGTTTTATAGAAGCAGGCAAGGCCTACCTAATAACCATAGAAGTTACCATACCGGGCTACCCTACCCCCGGCTTCAGCTCATTTAGGGTAGTGACCAATTTACCCCCGTATGGTGGGACTTGTACTGTTGACCCCACCTCTGGTAATTTACTGTTTTAAATATCTCGAATCGTACATTGTTTGTAATAAAACTTAGAATTGTCTTCCGTCGAGGTCGTCGTGGATCCACGCATAATCCTCAATAGATTTCTTTGACTTTTTGTTTAGCATAGGCAACATCTCCTTACATGTCCTTAAGCATAAAGTTCTCTAATTATTATGCAAAACTTTGAGTCATTACTGATGTCATAATGTTATGCTTTACTTCGTTCGTCCCAAAAGTTCCGGGAATTTTTTTTATCATTTAGGTAATTTTAAAGACTTTTTGAACATTTGTATTTAGGTGTTGCTACATTCACAAAGTTCCAGATATTTTGTGAGGAATGGAAGGATGAGGGATATAGAAATAGTTACAATCCAATCGTGGACAAAGATGAACCCTTTACTTTTAAATACTTGATTGGGAAAGAAGGGCATCTGGTACCTCTGATGGCTGGAGGTAAGGACGAAATGTAATTTTAGAATTAAAAAGAGTTTTAGCTCCGATTTTTCCGTATCTGATTTAGAATAACATTTGAAATACGCAATGCCAATGCTAAAGAGAAATGAAGACGTTTTAGCGATAACAAAACTTTAGTGTGCCGCATTTTAACGTGATTAATGGTCTTGCATACATGGAGCAATTTTATTAAACAAAGATCTCTTCCTGATTCCTGATTTCCTATATTAGAATTGTATATGAACTATAGTTGAAATATTTGTATCTTGGCGAAAGTACCAAAATAATTTTAAAATTTTCAATATTTGGTATTTAAACCCCCCATCATTGAGTTTGTCCGAATTTATGTACCCCTAGTACCAAGACGCTGGCACTGGATTACTACAAATAAAGAGTGGCGTAGAGAGAAATTTTCTCTGGGGTGGGGGGATAAATGGGGACATTTGCATTTGAAAATATAGCAAAGTTTCCCTTCCGCCACAAACGCAACTGTAAATAAAGGGTATGAATTAAGAATTGAAATGTTTGTATTATAGGAGAAAGTACCTCACCAGAGATGGATCTACCATTATTCCCAGAACTTAATGGTACCGACTATAGTATTATTATTCGAGTGTTTGATATTCTACAAGATTATACTGAGGTTATGGTTGATATCACAGTAAGTAGTGGCTTAATAATAATAATATCTTTATTACAAAAGGGTAGAAAATTTGTCCATACATTACCGATGAGCATCAAGATAGTTCTGAATACCCAACGATAGTCCTGTCTTCCATTCTGCCCCTTATAGACAATACAACCATACACAAATAAACAAAAAACACCACAATCTATATAGACATAATGATGGATATCTTATTTATTTAAAGGAGAACAATTTTCGGGAATAAATTTGGGTCTCGAACATAGTCTTCAGAAGTACTAGAAATCAATAAAGTATGGGTTAATTCAGCTTTCAATTGCGGCTACAAATTTGGAGGTCAAATATTCAGCAGTTAGCTTTAAACATTTTATAATATAGTACAAGATATATATATACATTTTTGGTAATAAGTCACTCCTGTTTCTGCCCGTTTGAATATTTGAGTTATAAATTTTTAAGAAATGTCAGAAAAATTATATCCATATAAAGTATTAAGTAATAAATATTCTAGACGTATCTATCCATAAAAGTGTCTTATTTATCTATAACTTGTGCTTCTAATATGCCATTGAAAGATTCATAATCATAATGTTTGCTGTGTATATAAAGAGCATTCTAGTTTGGGGTAAACTAATCCGTCAACATGTCCAAAACGAACAACGCAATTAATAGAATACCCAGAAACTATTCAAGTTTACTTATTAGTGCAGCCAAATACAACATGGAATAAAACCAATAAACATCTATTATACCGCCTAAAATTTCATGCATATTGACAAAACAGTAGACAAATGGGCCATCAATCATCGCCTCTTCGATATGCTGATTAATCTGAAAATAGTGCATGTTATGTTCAAGTTTAAAGGGACTGACTTTTTCGGAGGTCTCTTTGCTCGAACTGACTGTTAATAAGTATGAGCAAAACTAAAAATGTCCTTTTGATTAATATAAACTTCGCGTTAATGATTTCAACACAAAACAACTCAAAAGATTTGCCTAAACTTTTCAAAACTTCCTATGTTGTTGGTGGTCTTGGAGAACTCTCAAAAACTAAATTTTTTTAGCCGATCTAATCCGTAATAATGTTCCAACCCCTCCCTCAAAATTTAAGTCTTCTAATCCCCATGTATCAATAAATTCAAAAATACGACTCGTTGTTTAATAAGACTATTATTTATATAGAAAACAAATAATATACAGAAAATAAAAGATAACTGTTTAAGTCACGGGGATTGATGAAGGAAATGTGCGATTTTGGGGCAGTTCCAGTAAATCTGAAGGCTATTTACAGAAATTCAAGGCCCAAATCGATCTTCAAAAATGCTGAAAATTCCCCTTTAAACTTAAACTGAGAGTTTAAAAAACCAATAAAATCCATACTTATCAATTAACAAATTTTGTATATTTACCAATTTAAAACAAAACTCAAGCTTGTCAAGTGGGTATACATTTAAAAATAAATATCTTTTGTTAGAAATATTTTCACGTACAATATTGGCACTTTTTCTCAGAAAAAAGTCAGAATTTTCCTTCAATTGATACTGTGAAGAGGTATATTGGACGATGATCCATCATATTATATTGTTCAGCACTTGATATAGTAGTCTGATAATAAATATATTTCATCTCGTTCATTGTTTTCTAGATCTGATTAAACAGCATTAATAATAAACCATTTTTATTTTCTCAGAGTCAATAACTGTCAATCGCTTGAACAAATATACAGCTATTTTATATAATGCCTGATACTTTTGTTATTTTTTCTTTATCATTGCATAATATATGAGATGTAAGAGTTTTTTTTATCTCAAAATCAAATGCGAACTATCCAATTGATAAACTTTGTTGAAAATCAGTATTAATAATGACAAAAACTAAGTAAAAACTGTGCCTACGAACATTAATTAAGCAATAAACTGTTACCCTATGGCGTGTATGGTTGTATATCAGGACACAGGTTGGCTGCAAAATTGAATGAATGCGCGTTAGTGAACCATAACATGCAAAATTGTGAAATATACAACATCTCTGAATGAACCATTTGAATGTCAACAGTTACATTTGATTAATTTTAAGCGTTTTTTAGCATTTTGTTGATAATTATTGATGAAAGCTCTCTCTAAGACCAGGGTTTTCAGCTTAGAGGGCATGTCCCAGACTGGGGATATTTGGACATATTCCAGGAGACAACAACTGAGCTATAGGTCTGAAAAAAATAAATGGTTACATGTAATTAACTGGATGGATATGCATACAGTGTCCACTGCTCGGCCACAATTTATTTTTGTATTATTTCTGTGATAATAAAAATTCATACAAGCAGAACAATTCCGTTAATAAAAAATCTCGTCCAGAGCATGACAAAGTTGGGTGCAACAATTATATAGTAGTGGACTTCCCATACCAGAAGTGACTTTATCATGCTTCGAAATTGCAAGTTTTAAACGACTTCCGCAGACAATTCAGGGGGCATGGTTATTACCCATGGGAAATCGGGGACATTTGAGAAAACTAGTTGAAAACCCAGGTTCTAAGAGGTAGTACTCTTTTAATGATACACGTAGTTGCATTTTCTTTATGAACATAATACTAGTAATATAAAATAAAATCACTTAATGTTTTTATTTTTTTAAGCTCACCTCGCCGTTAACAACTATGCCTAACATATCTGGAGCGGAAAAGGTTGATGATTTAATTGGTGCTAAATCAACAGATCTGGAGGAAGCGAGTGGAACTAGTAGTACTGTCAGGTTCTCTAGAACAGTCAATAGTGTAGTAGCAGCTGTTCAGTCGGTTGTAAGTTAATATTCACACTTTTTGTTCACTGAATGCATAGAACGTAAAGTATGAAAAAATGTTGTGGAACTCCTATTTAAAAAAAAAGAAATGTTATCGACTAGACGAGATTCCGTTTGATAATAAAATTCTATAGAAACAATTGACAAAAATTCATATTACAGTATTATCATTAATTTAATTTTATTGGAACCACAGAGATGTGTACTTGATGCACATGAGAAGACAACATAATCTAAATACAATCCCTCTACATGCCATTCCCTTCATTGCAGCCTTTACCCCAGGATCCGTTGTTGATAGACTCTACTGGTGGATTAAGTCAAGCCCAGCCAGACTGGTTAGAATTGTGGAATGATTTTAACAGACCTCGAGATTTGTCCACACAAAAAGCTGTTGCTGCGGTAAATACTTTACTTTCAGTCTTCTCAGTTTTAAATCCTAGAACGTAAAACTCGTTTCATTTCCCTAGGTGTAAAAAGGACATCCTGATCTGAAATAGATCATTACCAAGTTTGAGTTTCAAACGTTGACGTACTAAAAATAGGCTAGAATTGGCTTGTAGTTGCGATATTGGTCGCTATCTTGCCTGCTGTTTTTTTTGTCAAAATCTGCATAGATTTATATTCTGAATATGTTCGAATCTTTGCACCATATACTGTTAAGCATATTATCTTTCATGCCTAAGTTGGCTTAGGTATATCTACTTAGCTGTTTGAGTTATTAAACCAAGGATTGTTCGAGATGTATCCTGATATATTACGGTGTTCTATAATTTCAGAAAGGCCAGGATTTTGTATCAGTGATGAAAGCTAGGAAGGAATCGTTTACAGATTTAAATGGTCAGGGTGTAACAGCTGTTTCTGAGTGTCTAAGAAATATTATGGCTAATCCTGAGAGTACGACGCTCGATACAGCGGTAAGTGGACGAAGATTGGGTCCCAGGGATTGTTCATTTAAAAAAGGCTAGGTCTATGGTATTATTGGTCGTTAGTGTAGAAATATTGACGAAGGCTTACTGCCTTGATACAAGCATATTTCAAGGGAGTGTGACGCCATCAAAAACTTAGTTTCTGATTCTGTTGCATGGGTGATTCGGGCCGCCTAAAACATGCACACCCCATTTTAATAATTTTGATTTGCTTGTACAAATTACCTTGGGGTGGGGGGCTCTGAAAGATAACATGTTTCAAATTCAACGGCAACGCTAGCGACAAATTTTTAGAGGTTTGGGTCGAATTGCACTGTCGGCCAAAATTAGGGGGCTCGTCCCCCCTAGGATCTGCCCCTGTTTAATACGAATTGACGTGTAAAGTACACCGAGTATTGTCACATACTTATCCTTGAATTTGTAATATTTATGATTTTATTACAGCTACAAGGTGCTGATGTAACATTCAGTGCGTCTGATCGACTCGGTGGTTTGTTGAATAAACGTCCATTTCCAGTTAAAGAGAAAATAGATGAAGTTGTTAACGGTAAATAAGTTACCTAATGCATATTATATGAAATACTTCCCCATTTATGATTTTCATAAACTTTCTTAAAAGAATATGTTTTGCCAATTGTTATTGGGGATTTTGTTTGCAGTTCCGTTCTGTTCAGCAGTGCTTATATGCGGATTTTTTTTTCAACGAATTAAGGCCAATTCATGTTACCAGAATAAATATGGTAATACATACAGGAATGTCCCAAATACTTGGCAATGTCTACATTTTTCACAAAAGAAATGCACGTCTGAATTGCCCCATAAATGGCGTTAGAAGCTGAAGATTGGGAACTCGACTCATGTAACTTTTTAAGGCTTGGAAGATATAGATATAAAAATCCATACAAGCAGAGTAATTCCGTTAATAAAAATCACACCCGAAACATGGCAAAACGCAGAGTAATAGTTGTATAGCAGTGGACTACTTTAAAGAGAAGTACCATCAGTTGTCAGTTTCAATTTTTTTCATAGCGTTCCCTCTTACTAATACTTATTTGAATCGTTTTTACTTTTAAGTGTCTTGCACCCATGACTCACTGTGACTTGCATCTGGAACTATTTTCCAGGTATGACTGGAATGATGGATAAAGTGATAAATGCAGTAACACCGGATCTGGAAGGCAAGGTTCCTGAAATTTCAAAAGAGTCTGTTCGTGAACTGGTTTCAGAAACTGGAATTGGTGGTAGCGAGGTATCTCCCAATGAGGCTGCCTTCATAGCACAACGAATTGCTACCATACAAAATCTAGAATTGGAGAAGAAAAAGAATGCGGTAAGTTATGGTTTTATATTTTGTAATACATGTAATCTAATTCAAAGCTTCATCCGAGCGAAACGTTCCTACTTTGAGGGATTTTTTAAAGAGTTTTTTTTATGATCTTTTCTGCATTAGTGACATAAGGACTATCGATTCACAACAACCTTTCCCTTTAAAGGGATATGTTCACCTGGAATCTTTTAGATAATCTTATCCATAATAATACTCCTTCAAATCCTCGTATATCTATAATTATCAACGTTTGAAAGTAAATATATTGCCAATGTGTTCGTATGGATTCGAGATTTGTTTTATGGTTGGGATCGTTCGTGCTTGGTTTTATTATGGATAGTATAATTGGAAATTATTTGCTTGTAGAGTCGACAGATGATAAATGGAATGGAGGGAAGTCTAGAGAGAAACCACGATGCTTTAACTAAGAGTTTAGTGAGTGGACAAGCACCGAAGACAATTGAGAGAGGCAATATACTATTACGAGCACAGCGACTCAGTCCTAATGAACTAGCTAAACAAGATATAAAAGCTGGAGACTTCACTCTGAATCTACCAGCAGCTAATACAACCGGTGGTTTAAATCGTAGTGAGACAGTTGATATACAGGTCAGTTTCTCTCAATATAATATTAGTTCAATATTAGTTTAAAAGTAGTTCAATATTAGTTCATTATTAGTTTAAAAGTTGTTTAATATTAGTTCATTATTACTTTAAAAGTAGTTCAATATTAGTCCATTATAAGTTTAAAAGTAGTTCAATATTAGTCCATTATTAGTTTAAAAGTAGTTCAATATTAGTCCATTATTAGTTTAAAACTTGTATAATATTAGTCCATTATTATTTTAAAAGTAGTTCAATATTAGTCCATTATAAGTTTAAAAGTAGTTCAATATTAGTCCATTATTAGTTTAAAAGTTGTTTAATATTAGTCCATTATTAGTTTAAAAGTTGTTCAATATTAGTCCATTATTGGTTTAAAAGTAGTTCAATATTAGTCCATTATTAGTTTAAAAGTAGCTCAATATTAGTCCATTATTAGTTTAAAAGTTGTTTAATGTTAGTTCATTATTAGTTTAAAAGTAGTTCAATATTAGTCCATTATTAGTTTAAAAGTTGTTCAATATTAGTCCATTATTAGTTTAAAACTTGTATAATATTAGTCCATTATTAGTTTAAAAGTAGTTCAATATTAGTTCATTATTAGTTTAAAAGTAGTTCAATATTAGTCCATTATTAGTTTAAAAGTTGTTCAATATTAGTCCATTATTAGTTTAAAAGTTGTTTAATATTAGTTCATTATTACTTTAAAAGTAGTTCAATATTAGTCCATTATAAGTTTAAAAGTAGTTCAATATTAGTCCATTATTAGTTTAAAAGTTGTTCAATATTAGTCCATTATTAGTTTAAAAGTAGTTCAATATTAGTCCATTATTAGTTTAAAAGTAGCTCAATATTAGTCCATTATTAGTTTAAAAGTTGTTCAATATTGGTTCAATATTAGTTTAAAAGTAAATTAGTTCAATATTAGTCCATTATAAGTTTAAAAGTAGTTCAATATTAGTCCATTATTAGTTTAAAAGAAGTTCAATATTAGTCCATTATTAGTTTAAAAGAAGTTCAATATTAGTCCATTATTAGTTTAAAAGTAAATTAGTTCAATATTAGTTCATTATAAGTTTAAAAGAAGTTCAATATTAGTCCATTATTACAATCAAAAATAGTTCAATATTAGTTCATTATTTAAATGATATTAGTTCAGTTTTAGTTAGTTCAAAATCAATTTGATTTTAGTCCAGTATACTAAGTATATTAAGTATAAGTATATTAAGTCCAGTATTAGTTCAAAATATTCCGATATTAGTTCAATACTAGTTCAATACTAGTCCAAGATTAGTTCAATATTAGTTCAATAATAGTCCAGTATTAGTCAAAAATTAGTTCGATATTAACACAATGTAAGTTCAGTATAAATACATTATAAGTTCAATATAACCCAATGTAAGTTCAGTATTAGTCCATTATTAGTTCAAAATAGACCCGTATTAGTACGATATTAGTCCAGTATTAGTCCAGTATAAGTTCAGTATAAATCAATACAACTCAATGTCAGTTCAGTATCAGTACTATAATTTAATTCCTCCAGCCAAGTTAATGTCCTGGACGGTTAAATAATTGAGGTCAATAACACTATTCTATGTGATAAAAAAGAACAATAACTATTGTATTTTAATATTTCATATCAACAATTATTACACGTACAATTCAAGCATAACTAACTTTGTATTTTACCAGGGGATTCAAGAATAACCAGAAAATAGTACTGTGACTTTGTTATTGATGAAATATCTTTCATTTGGCGTTTAACTCTGGCGCAATGAACTCTTTACACCCAGGAGATGCTACTATACCAAGAAAATAGTATTGTCACTTTGTTAGCGTATATGACTTAAACATATATCATTAGGCGTTCA
This sequence comes from Lottia scabra, assembly GCA_029955415.1. NCBI lineage: Eukaryota > Metazoa > Mollusca > Gastropoda > Lottiidae > Lottia > Lottia scabra. Next base: position 12,850,730 of record JARJEI010000009.1, read on the forward strand.
ATTCAAGCACAATGAACCCTCTACACTCCAGGGATGCCAAGAGAATAGTACTTTCACTTTGACGAGATCACTTCCAGTTGACATGTTATCCCTTTCTCAATGTCATCATTTATTTTATATGAGATACTATTTATTGTTTAGTGAATATAAAAAGATTCTATGAGAGTCGAGATTATTAATAACAGATCGATTAAAAAGCGGAAAGTAAACAGATATTTGAACGATTATTATGGAGCCCTGAACGCAATTTTCAATTCTTTTTTAAAATCATTTCGTTTTAGCGAATATGTTATTTCGTTTTATAATAATGTCATATATTTAGGCTTTCAAGTACGTAACTTACGATTCCTAGACTTGGTAAACTTTTCTTGACCCTGTACTACCAATTCTCTGATAGAGCACAATCTAAAGGCAAATGGACTCTTTCAGAGAATAACAAAAGCTGAATGTTAGCTTATGTCAACAAATTAGTTTTTTCGTATTTTGCAAATTGTTAAGATACATGTATCTTATTATCCTATAATAGTCTTATAGTATTGAAATAAAAATCCGTACATGAAAATCAATTCCGTTAATCAAAATCGCATCCAAAAACATGGCAAAATCGAGAGTAATAGTTGTATTGTATTGTTTTTAATAACAATACATTATCAAGAACAGCATAACTGAAACAAAAATACTTTTCGCTTTTCAATAAAATCAGCATATCACCTAACCACGATATCCCATAAATAATTTGTCTACAGCATACACAATTTTCTATTTCCAGGCTACAGTTTTTAAGAAGAATCCATATTCGTGGGGAGCAAATGGAACATCATATGGTATCGACTCTCCAATTGTTTCGTTGAAAGTAAAAGCAGCTAATGGAACCGTTGCCAATAAAATGCCTATATCCCTTAAACTGAAGACTAAGTCGCCACCGAAATATCAGACCTTCAATGCCAACGAGACACTGAAGGGTCCATACGGAATGCATTACCATACATTCATACTACGAGACACGGAAGATGCTTCATTTATGGTCATAAGAGCCTCGAATGAAACCGTCAATGTCACAGCATATTTTAGAGTGGAGAAAACTCCGAAATTAAAACATTTTGATTACAAGATCACTGTGAGCGCTGAAAATGTAAACGGGGAACGAGCCTTCAAGCTATTTGTACCAGCCCGTACATTAAAGAAAGGAAAAGTTGTTGTTGGACTTCTGTTTGACGAAGAAGGTATTAGTCAATGTTATCTTTTCAGAATTTTGTATGAGTTTCCAGATTGGAGACATCATTAAATCTGAATTCCCAACGTTTCAACGCCCCTTTACCGTATATTTAAAAAGGCAATTTTTTGTTCCGGCCATCTTGATATTGTTATCCTATGCTCTTGCTGCCATTGTAAATTAAGCTTAATTGGCTATGTTATTTCGTAGCATCATAGATACGGATAAATGATTAATGCCAAGAGGTTTGGCCAAGGACCAGCTGGGAGAAAGGATCCTCACGGATTCTTTATTAAATGGAATATCTGAACATCTGAATATCTGGCGGATGTAGTCTGTTGGTGATCACAGATGGAAGGTTGACACACTTACTCATGTGTAACATAATTATGTTTTATCCAACTATTTCAGAACCCGATCCCGACGACCCTGAATCTAATTCAAGAAGACGAAGAAGTGTCTCCCTAAACGAAACAGGTAAATAAACATTCGCCTTTCAGCTGAGCATTTTTTATGTTAATTTCACCGGTATGGTACCAAAAATAAAGACAAAAACACTGACGTCGCATGTTATGTGTTTCATTCATTAGTGTAAAAAGCCATTTTTCACCACCTCCAGTCGAGCTATATCCCTTATGTCTGCGTCGTTGAGTTAATGATCTGTATTGTCTATTACCATAGGACTGAACGAGACCTTGACTAGCTATAATCTAGTGGCGGGAACAGATGGTTGTAGAGTGTGGAATAAAGAGAAAGAATACTGGGATAACACAGCTTGTAAGGTAAAATATATCAATCTTTTATGAGTATCGGTAATTTCTTCCTGTTGTTTAAGTCGTATTACTGAATAGTTTTAAGTTGTTGAAGCGAATAACTTCCTGTCACAAGTTGGGAAATAAAATTAATTTATAATTGACAATGATGCGTCCCCATCTCTCCATTGTTATGCTTATTTATTACGGGCGAAGATATATACATTTTCAGTAATGGCATATAAAGTTTGGTATCAGAAGCTGCAACTGTTTATGCGAGTTTATTGGTGCCCTACATCTATTGGTAAACGTTTGATAGACTCGTTTAACAAGGAAACAAAATCTAATCGTTCTTTTATTAGAAATACTTGAAAATTATCCTAAAATAAACTTTAAACAGATCAAAATTACATACATCATAACTGTTCCAATATACGAGTAAGGCATCTTGCTCAAACAAGGGAAATTATTTCATAACAAGTAGTTTAGTACTACCCTTACTGCCACATTAAACTCCATTTTATTTCATTACTACACCAAGTTGAAGGTTATCAAGCACTATGTCAAACGAGTATAAAACGCTATGTCAAACGGTTATTAAACACTATGTTAAATGGTTATCAAACACTATGTCAAACGGTTATCAAGCACTGTGTCAAACGATTATCAAACACTATGTCAAACGGTTATCAAGCACTATGTCAAACGGTTATCAAACAATATGTCAAACGGTTATCAAGCACAATGTCAAACGGCCATCAAGCACAATGTCAAACGGTTATCATACACTATGTCAAACGGTTATCAAACAATATGTCAAATAGTTATCAAGCACAATGTCAAACGGCCATCAAGCACAATGTCAAACGGTTATCAAACACTATATCAAACGGCTATCAAGGACAATGTCAAACGATTATCAAGCACAATGTCAAACGGTTATCAAGCACTATGTCAAACGGTTATCAAACACTATGTCGAACGGTTATCAAACACTATGTCAAACGGTAATCAAACACTATGTCAAACGGTTATCAAACACAATGTCAAACGGTTATCAAGTTATCAAGCACTATGTCAAACGCTTATCAAGCACTATATGAAACGGTTATCAAACACTATGTCAAACGGCCATCAGGCACAATGTCAAACGGCTATCAAGGACAATGTCAAACGGTTATCAAACACTATGTCAAACGGTTATCAAACACTATGTCAAACAGTTATCAAGCACAATGTCAAACATATATCAAACATTATGTCAAACAGTTATCAAACACAATGTCAAACGGATATCAAACACTATGTCAAACAGTTATCAAACACTATGTCAAACGGTTATCAAACACTATGTCAAACTTTTTAGGTTTCGCCATATTCAACACCAGAAGAAACAATATGTGACTGTGAAGATCCTCCTGGATTAACATTTGGAAGTTCATTTTATTCTCCACCTAATACCATTGACTTTTCTACCGTATTCGAGAAATTTGACATCTCCAATGCGTCTGTTTATGGTACAGTGTTGGCCATCCTGTTGGTGTATATATTATTGTTGCTGTGGGCCAGACGAGCTGATAGACGTGACAATAGAAAGGTCAGTTTACAAGCTTATGATATCAATCATACAAATACACAATCATTTTGATTTCAATTTTTCTTTTAAGTGTAGCAACACTCCACATTCACAAGCATACTAGCTCGGTACTCCAATACTCAAAACGACCTTTAACTAAAGAAATTTTACGGTCTTCGCTATTATCTTATCAAAACACAAAAACATGTCCGATTCTGCTTTCATCTTTGATGCTTTTGCGGAACTCGAATATTGACACATTACCAGACCTCTTTTGGGTTTATCTACTGGGCAATCAGTTTATTTGATTCCGTAGTTGTGCAAATCGCTTTCAATGGCGTATTTGAGTTAGGTTGGGCCGAAAATTTTGCTTTTTGTTCACTTAAAAAGCGCCAAATTTGAGCATTTTCGTGCCATGCCCCTTTCCCCTCCTCAAAAAAAATTGCTCGCTTACGTCACCGATCCCTTTTGCATTTATTATACCTAAATAACCAAAATATTTTTTCTAGTGGCAGATAGGATACTTGAAGGACAACCATAAAAATGATGAATATTTCTACCTATTAACTGTTGAAACTGGGTTGAGAAAACATTCTGGTACTAGATCTAATGTATATTTTATACTCAGCAGTTTGAAAGATGATTCTGGCGTCAGGATTTTAAGTGACGGGGAAAGGGTAAGAATTGCTTAAAAAAATTGTAAGATATTAATAAAAACTAGAGCTGTGAACAGCACTGAGCGTGGCCCGCGATGCTTTGCCTGAAAGGTGTAAGACTTTTTGAACTTCAAACCCCTAAAGTCTGGTGTTCACTCCCTCATTTTTAGTAAAAAGTTTTGTGAAAGGGTAGATTCAATATTATATCAATCTTGTAATTCAACTAGTAATCTTTCTAACATTGGGAGAAATAATTCTAATCGATAAACAGGTGGTCTATAGATAACAATTACGTTAATATTCTTATCCAGAATATTCAAAGCAATGTGTTCTATTTTTAAAACTCCCAAATTTAAGATATTGACATTTTTCTCCTTTAAAATATATTCCTAATCCTCTATGCCCCTTTTCTTTTAAAAAATTGAAATCCGATTTGTGCTATCTAGAACATATCGTAATAAGCTTCCCAAAATGGACTCATTCACCCAGTAGAAGAACTAGAAACTACACAAAACCCATATAGCAATCACATTTTAATATTTTAATATTTATTAATTTCTATCAGTACATACATTGCCAATATTATGTTCTCCCTTTTCTTTGAATTGCGTTTTAGTTGCCAAAAAACAGTGTCAAGATCCAGGATGTCTCGTTTCACTTTTGTTAACTATTTTGTTGCTTTATGATACCATATGATAATATGTCTCTCAAAACCAAATAATTCGGCCTGCAGAAGAACCTAAAATCTGTTCAGAATCCATGGTGTATGTTTTGTTTTTGTATTATTGCAGCATCTGGAAACTGGAAGTGTGATGACGTTTATTATGACCTCTGACATACCTCTAGATGAATTACAGTTTCTGAGAATATGGCATGATAATTCTGGTGAATATAGGGCTGACTGGTTATTTAACAAAATGATGGTTGAGGATTTACAAACTAGAAAAAGGTAATTACTCATCTAGCTTGCCAATGTGGATAACCATGGATCCCGTCTTTATAATTATTGATGAATAGATCTCACTTTTTAACTTTTCCACACAGATGATCTTGATCTTGTAATTTAACTTTGTTTTAAGCTATATAGTTTTCTGCTTAATTTTGGGTGAGTTTTGGAAATGTGTTCGTTGTAGGATAGGTGTACATTTTGATAATTATGTACTGTAATAATAATTTTACACACTGATTCCTTTATTTCAGGAGTATATTTGTCTGTAATAGATGGCTCAGTGTCGGGAAAGATGATGGTTTAATTGACAGAATTGTACCAGTTTCAGCCAAGAAGGATCTGAGCTTTACTCATTTATTTAGTGAACACGCTCGTAATAATGCTACTGATAGTCATCTATGGTTGTCTGTTGTATTCAGACCTAACAGAAGCACGTTTACCAGAGCTCAGAGATTGTCCTGTTGTATTTGTATATTGTTTTTAACTATGATAACTAGCGCCATGTTCTTTAGGTAGGTTACTGTTCACAGTCTGGATGTGCATGAATACTAAAGTGAGATATCCCCAATAGAATATATCTGCTGTGGGGCTTGCCTACTCGGGCAGTTGTGTCCAGAAAAACGTTCTCTGAACGTTTTAAGAATTGGTTGTACTTTCTCAATCTTATTAAAATTAGATTACATTTCGTTTCGGTTATTTTTTGATTGTCGACACTAAAAAAATAACCGAAACGAAATGTAATCTAATTTTAATAAGATTTGTACTTTCTGTACTACATTTAGTTAGTTTGAGACATGGCAGTCAGTCTGCAAAAATTGCTAACATTACTACTATAAATGTAACAATATGCAAATTAAGGCTCTTGTGAATAGCAAATGTGGCGTTTTCTTTCATCACCGGACATGTTCATATTCTTCTTAAGTACTAGAGTTTCCTTTCAAATTTTAGATCAAGCAATGTTGATACAGATGAAGAAACAGTCAAAGAGGAACTAGTTTTAGGACCTTTACGGTTTTCAGCCTATACAATATGGGTATCATTTGTTAGTATACTAATTACCGTACCACCTTCAGTAGTCATAGTGTTCCTCTTCAGATATTCTAGACCAAGAAGAAGAAAACGCAAAACTTCTAAATCAAAGAACTTGGTGACACCTCACTACAGTGCTGACAGTAAAGAAGGCAGTGGTTTGGATTCGAAGCCAATGGATTCGGAGGAGACCGAGGTAGAGGTAATCAGTTTGAACAATGATGGATCGGATAGTGTCATTACAGAAGTTGATAAAGCAGAAAAAGGAGAGGTCGAGAAATCAGAATTGTTCAATGATTCTAATAAATCGAATAAAAAAGACAACTTGAATGAAGTTCTAGACAGTCTCGAAAAAAACGTCCTGGATGAAATGGATCAAGAGAAGCCTCTACCATTCTGGTGTCTCTACATTGCCTGGATATTGGTAGCTCTAGCTATTTTAGTGCCTGGATTCTTTCTGATTCTGTATAGTATGCAATGGGGGAAATCAGTTTCTGAAGAATGGGTTACATCTTTCTTTTTATCATTTTTTGAAAATATATTTTTGACAGACCCCTTAAAGGTAAATCAATTATTTTTAATATTTGATATTTTCAGCATTTAAACAAATAATGTATGCACCACTGTCATGTCTAAAAACAACGATGTTGTGTATATGGATCGCATCTAAGGTTTACGATGGTTCTGTTTACCGACCAAACCTCTTGACATAACAAATCAATCCCAAATAAACCGCAACCATATACAGCATGGTGCATTGCAATAACGTGGACAGATGGCTAAGTTCACCAGATTTTCATACACCGACTGTGGTTATAACCAACAACCACTATTTATTTGAGGTTTCTAAGGGAAACATTCAAACGCTCTGTTAGCTCTTGGACACAGTAAATGAAAGTACATGTAATGGGAAACACTCTTAGTTTTCAGCCTTCAACTTGGCTACAATTCTGTACATTCTGTGAGATAGTGGTATATCTCCGGAGATACATTTTTTAGAATACCATCTATACTGTTTTTCAGATTACAATATTTGCTATAGTATTTTCTATATTACTGAGGAGTCCTTATTCTAAACAAGGGAGATTAGATGTAGAAATAGTGAAAGATGGAGCACGGAAACATGTTAAATTCGGCCAAGGTATGACAATAAGAATTGAATTGTATAGAAAATTTAAAGAGCTTATAGTGGGATTATGACGTAACTGACAGTGATCTACCGGAAGCTACTATTGATATCTATAGACATCACTGTCAGTGAGGTCATAAAACACTTTAGTTTTAGTGGAATTGCAAGAACCACAGAAGTCGAAATGGAAATTGAAATGGCGCAAATTGATGCTATCAGTATCCTTGATACACATACAAAGTTTAGAAAACCTCTTTACAATTACCTTTAGAGGTACTATCGTTTGATGACAAAATACTGTTATTTTAGATGAACAACTGAAACCACCCGAACCATTACCAGAAGAAATTTTGATTCGAGCCAGAAAACGCCAAGAACAAGAAACTCATGCTCATTCAGTTATTATAGAGATTGTGATATACACAGGGTTTATTGTAGCTCTATGTGTTATAGCTTATGGTACCAGAGACCCATTGTCTTATAATTTCACAGAACACGTTAAGACACATCTTTATACAAATAGATTTGATAAGGTAAGTGACTAAGTTACCTGTTAGCAGGAACGGACCGAGGGATCCTCTAAGAAATTGAGTATATGAAAATTTGGGGTTTCGTTTTGTCACAACCACTAGGTCCTAGGAGGAACATTTGCCCGAAGGTACAGTACTTCTCAGTCCGCCATTGTTCATAGACAGTTTACCACATTCGATAAGATCACATCCGTTTCTTTATCTGGAAATTATTATAATACAAAGCTATTATATTAAAGAACTTGTATGGAAAGCATTATCCAGCCTCTTTGGACAGTGAGTCAGTATATTTGAAAATCCTTACCGGGGGTTCAATTAGCTAATGATGTATATCTATCTTTCAACTGCCAAAACCCTGTCTTCAAATCGAAGGTTGAATTAAACATATCTTTACATATTCTTGCATAAACACGTTAATGATAAATATTAAAAGCATACCCGAATGTTTCTTAGCTTATAGGTAAATGGAATCAACACCAAAACGAGTTACATGATTTGGTTTAGGAACGATGTAGCTTAACACAATGAAAGCAAAATCTTTGCAAATCACAGAAGTTCTTTCAAATATAGTTGTTAGCTAGACCTATAAAACTTAGCAGTTTGAGTGGAGGACATGGTGTAATATAGCAGATTTTTCTGTCAACCAAGCTATATCCATATCAAAATTATATATTTCACGATTCTTTCAAGTGTCATCAGACCAGCCTGATTCTGAAGTTGACAAATCTCTAAGCTATTGCCTTAATTTTAGATAAATTTAATTACATTTTAGATTCAGAATAGAACACATTTTATGGCATGGACAGAAAAGAACCTGTTTCCTGTCGTGTTCGCTACTTATGACTTTAACGGAGATGTCTTGGATTGGAGACGAAAATTGTACTTTTTCGATTTGGTCAGTTTTCGAGTTGGTCCTGTAAGAATACGCCAAATAAGAGTAAAAGATAGTAAGTATTTCTGTTTCTGTATTGCAAGATATTAATGTGTCGGATTCTTTACACAAGTATTTTTCTGCTGTGAAAAGCTCAAATGTATTGACTTTGAAATGATGTTTTATAAATGTTTTACCATTAAAGACTATCTCTGTAGAGATTCAAAGACTTAACAATGATTTTGTCATTAGTTTACAAACACGTGTATGAATTAAAATAGATTTTCAACTTGGAGGACATGTCCCAGACTGGGGTTATTTTCCAGGGGACATAAACTGGGTTATGGGTCTGAAAAAAGTGTCAACTATCTGCAATGACTCTTTAATCTGGGCCATATTTTAAGTTTGTATCAAAAAGCAAAATGCATTGACTTTCCCATGCATGTTTTTGATGACTTCAGCAGACAATATAGGGTATATTGCCATTTACCTGTGCATAATCGGGGACACTTGAGAAAACCAGTTGAAAACTTAGCTTATACAGGAATGTGCTCCAGACTTTGTTTTGATTTTTTTTATTGTATTTTTGTAGGACCACCACCAGATAACGATGACTTCTTCGGCGACAGATTCTACAATTTGTTAGATAATCGAACTTATTACTGGTCGTATTCGCCAGAACATGAAGAAACTGGGGATTATTGTTTATATTGGAAACCACTACCATGTAGTCTAGAAGAGGTCTCAAGTGCTAAAACATCACCGTCTTGGCTCTATACATCGGCCACTCAGGACTGGGGCCTGCCACTCATTGGCAAGATAGGCTTCTATGGTGGCAGTGGGTATTTCTTTGATATGGATATAAACTATGATTCGTCTGTGGTAATGTTAGACGAACTGTATAATAATCTATGGATTGATAGACAAACTAAAGCCGTTTCAGTAGAATTCTCACTCTTTAATGCCGATGCTAATTTACTGATGGTAGTACAATTGATAGCTGAGTTCCCAGAGTATGGTAGTGCTGTCACGTGGCATCATATCAACGCTATAAGGATATTTCAACACGTGACCTCTATGGGAATAATGGTGATTGTTTGTGAGATTATTGTGGCAATAGTTATGATAATTACTATGATCAGAGCTGTTAAATCTATTGTTAAACTAGGACGAGAATATTTTAGAGACTTCTGGCACATTGTCGACATTCTGACTTTTATTATTACCCTGTTCGGATTCATTATCTTCATACTCAAAGAAGTTTACTTGGAACAGACATTGTCGTTATTTCGTGAAGATCCTAAAAGTTTTGTGAATTTTGAGCATATTGTGTGGTTCGATTCCATGTTCTTATACGCTCTCGCCTTCTTGTTGTTCTTCACGACCATAGGTATGATGAGGGTGTTAGGTTACAACAAGAAAATAACAATCATTGCTTTAGTCTTGAAACGTTCAGCTAAGAACTTGGGAAGTTTCGGAGTTCTGTTCATTCTCGTGTTCTTTGGATTCACTTCCAGTGGTTTTATACTGTTTCACAATAACATTGCTGAATTTAAGACTCTATACGATGCCTTGTTCACTTGCTTTACCTATCTGTTGGGTAAAAATCATCTACAGCAAATGTTAGTCGTGTCACCGATGTTGGGTCCGTTATTCTTCTGTTTATTTGTGTTTTATGTAATATTTATACTATTGACAATGTTTCAAGCTATTTTAAACTCGGGAATAACGACCGTTCGGAATGAAGTGTGTAGCGAGGAACAGCCTTACGGAGTCGTAGACGTATTAATGAACATGTACAGAGGATTGATCGTAGATTTTATTCCCGAAAAATTAAAGACGTCGCAGACTGGAAAAGAAAAACAAGACAAGAAAAGTAATGATACCGAGGACCAAAAGTCAGAAACAGATACTGACCATACACAAGGCAAAGCTGATGCAGTTAATATTTCAATTGGTGAAAGCATGTTATCAACGGATGTAAAAACTGCTGCAGCCTATTCCAAGACTGCCCCATCGTATGATAATAAAGCAACAAACGATTCTGATAATGCCCGTAAAGATGCTAATAATGTTCAGAATGGTACCGATATTGTTAACGACTTTAAGGAAAATACAGAAGAATCCTTTAACGATGACAGAAGTTCTGCTGAAGACAACATTATTGATGTAAATACAAAAGATGGAGTGAATCGCAATTGAATATTAATTAAATATTGTTAAAATTCGGGCAATAAGTTGGTCTGTCCCCCTGTTAAGTCGTGGGCCCTTACGGCTATGGGTATAGCTGATATTGTGTTCTATTAACTGGAACATCAGATAGATATTTACAGGGCTGAATCTCTTTGAATATAAGAATCTTAGAATCTAACTATTCGTACCTTAACGAATCTAAATATAGAGAAATTGTATTATATATATATATATATTATCTTTTATAGTTACATGTACATGTATTAAATATTTTATCGTGAAAATTATAGTTGTAATTTTTGTTTTCACAATATTACAGGATTGTAGAAAAATTAGGACAGCCGTGTTGCGGGGTTGGATTTGTGTGGACTTGGGCCCGAAAAGTTAGAATTAGGCCCCAGCAGGCTTCTTACAAAACCACAAATGATGATGTTTAAAACAGATAGTGGTACATCAGAATCGTTTTAAATGTGCTCTACAGGTTTTTTTATTTACAAAATTGCATAGGGGGAAATCCGCCGCTCCACATGCAAATAAAATCTGAGCCCAGCGACTGGGATGAGTTAGTAGGCTATTGAGTAGAGTACAGCGCCACGATTAATCCATTGATGTAATTAAAAAAAGATGGGACCCGGCTTGCTAATTTTGCCCATTTTCTTAAAAATGATACATAGATTGATATCAATGTAAAATTGGATGTGAAAAAACGACCCTCACTCACAATTCCTGTAGTGTGAGCTGAGAATGAGTGCGGATAATCTGGGAAAGATCAATCAAAGAGGTTTAGTCCAGGAACAACTTGTAGAAATAAACGATTCTTACTCCCGAATAACATGTACACAAATTGACAATTCACTGAAAAGATCTTATGTTATCATTGAAAACTATAGTTGTGTGGTCTGAATTCAAATCTCCGTTTGAGAATTTGTTAGTTTCGTTGTTGCTTCCCTTTATCTATAACAAAGAATGGTCAAGTCAAATCATAGTATACTATCTCACATAATGAAAGTGGTATGTTTGGAGGGGTAAGCATACCTGAAACCACACCCCCTCGGTAGCGCGATGATATTACGGGACTAGGTCAATTTATAAAGTTCAAGGGAGGTAATTTTATATAACATTAGTGAAATTTACTCATTACGGGAGAGAACTCTGACAAAAGTGAACGTGAAAAATTAATTTTAGGAAACCCGATTTGTCGACTTTCAAAGCATTGAGTTATGTACAACCTAATCAGTAATATCGGCATGGGATGGTGTTAGTGTTTGTCACTGCTTTTTGGTTTGGGATCATTCATTTTAATAAGAAACGTACCGCGTATGTATTTTTTGAACAGTGATACAAATAGGGCATTATCGCTTAGTGATGACTAGATCAATATAACTCCGTTATTTGATATTGGGGGAAGTTAAAAGGACGGTTTACTATGCAACCAAAATGCACTTTTAATGCATTGGCATATCCCTTTGATTTGATGTATTGTACATTCAGGGAGTTCATAGGACGGTTACAATGCAACCAAAGTGCACTTTTAATGTATTGATGCATCCCTTTGATTTGATGTATTGTACATTCAGGGAGTTCAAAGGACGGTTACAAAGCAACTAATGTGCACTATTAATGCATTTATGCATCCCTTTGATTTGGTGTATTGTGAATTTATGCAGTTACAAAGCAACCAATGTGCACTATTGATGCATTGAAAATGAGCTGAAAGAATTTTAATGATAAACAGATTCCAATCTCTACTGTTGGATTATTCTTGTATTCCTACTAAAAACTGGTAAATATACTAGACACATAACAGATGGATGATTTACTCTTTTTTACTCAAATGTCAAAAAGTTACTTGTTCTATTTTCCTAATGGCACATTCCAACAATGTAAAAATAATCCTTTGTTAAACTCAAAATAGATTCTCTTCATTTCTCTCAGTTTTTGTGAAACTGAAAACTGTTCTCTTGTTTATCATTGAAACAATCTAATTTACATACAATAATTATCATCCAGTGTGGATAGGATTATTTCCCAATCTCTAAAAGTGTTAAATCTACTACTGTTGATAAACGTATGATGTTCTTAAGGTTTGAAACATTACATAATGGTAAATCTGCATAAACGTGCATTTATTTATTGAGTATTATTTATATGAAAATACAAAATCAGTAAATCATAGTGCATGTTTAGCTATGTGAAAACTGTCAGTCGCAAAGAGGCATCATGTTTTCGGGAGAGCTTGGAATATCATTTTAAATACTTTCATTTTACCATCCTCATAAGCCAAAGAAGATGTCGAAAAGTAGGACGTAAAATTCCATTTTCTTTTACCTGGAGCGATGTTGGCATGTATATACAATTACAACATCATATAACCCGAAATCCATGTTCGTCTTCAATTTGAAAAGCAGATCAACTCAAACCAACGGAATACAGCATCACTCACTTTCTATGAACCATAAACCAAGCGTAAACTCAATCTGTCAATACTTTGATTTAGAATCTGATTTTTCTGTCAAGATATTGTCAATACCTCTGTTATTTTAACAGTTAATATATCCCTGATAACAGACAGGTACTCTATCATTACAGAAGTTATAATATCTGTAAGTGGAGGTTGAAAGATTCTGAATTAGATGTACCAAAAATAACACGTTACCTGATTTGTTCCCACTGAGAATCGCAGTATTTAATTTTCTATTTCTGAACTGATTTTAATCAATTCTTACTTTAACTATCCTTTGCATGCTTATATGAGATACATCGTATGCAATCGAACTAGCACATATTAAGTCAGATAATTATCGCCTTGTTTACTATGCATAGTCTACTTAGGACTCGAATTGTAGAGGACATTGGAACCTAATTTCGTCCTTTTACAGGAAATCCCTGTAGGGATCTGAAATTTGAGATTTGAAATCAAGATAACATTCTTCATGTCTCGATATGGTATTCGCTTGAATGGGAATGTAATCATAACGTAATCTTAACATACCATGAGATAGATGTTGGTTGAACAGTGCATATAACAGCAACTTTTAAGTCTCTTTACATTTGTGTGCAAACCAGAGTTGCATCTCCCAAAAAGCTTATAACTAACACGATCTGTTTAAATTTCATTCTGATATACTAGTATCATTATCCATTCATTGACTCTATTAAGAACCAGACTAAGGTTGTATCATGAACGCTGCCAGCTGCTCTCGCCATATTGACTATACAAACACTGTGAATAGTGATATAAAAATACTATAACAGACGCTCAAGGTGAAATTCTCTGGTTAAACCCTCCTGATAGTATTTCATAACAGAACTCTTATGACACTTTCAGTATGGTGTTCACCTGTTTTTGTCTTCTGATATATTTAATCGTTAGAAAAACGCATCTAGCGTACGAAATGTGCTCTGATTAGGGTTGCCTTGAAGGTTTTCAGATCTGTATAATCTACAAAGGTACATTGAATGGAAGACCAAGAGATTATAACTCAATGGATCAGGAACCCTTACGTCATACAGACACCAAATAGAATCTAATTGCATCTCTCACAGGGTCTCCTTTTAGCGAATATATTTTTAATAGTATCATCACTGTTTTTGACCCCCTGAACAATCAAGTCTGGCCATAGACTTCGTTAGATTTCATTTCATTTGTCGCTCATCACAAAACAAGAATACTTCGTTTCCTATGTTATTTTCATCTGATTATTCGAACTAGCAAAGTTAAGTCATTGGCCATAAACGAAAATCAAGATGCATGTAAATATTTTAATCAGATTTGGCTTCCCAAATTAAATACTTCAAATTGAATATATTATAACATGAAGATAATACAGCAATAAAACTTATAAAGAGAGTATTCTAGTAATTGAAGCATTTTATCTTTTTAGATGTATCTGTAAGACATTAATGGTTTTTCTGAAGGTTAATTGTCTTAGAAATGGGTTAAGATTTCCTCTGTATCTTCGGTAATTAGAGAATACAGATAACACGAACCACTTCCAGTCTTCATTATATACAATCTTTTTCTTACTGAAAACATACATACTAATAATGAGTGATTCTTGCTTAAGATTTTCTATTTTATTTTAGGTGCTTTCAATTAACTCTTTTTCTTGCATCTTATTGGGTTGAAGACGTCAAAGACTTATTGCTAAAAACATACATACTAGTAATGAGTAAACAAACTGAGCGATTCTCGCCTAAGATTTAGTTATACATATATGTATGTAAATGTAGTGGCGTAGCCAGGTTTTCGAAACTGGGGGTGCAATGGTAAATATGAACCGATAGAATATTATTGACATTGCGAGCGGAGTGAATAACAGGTGGGGTCCAGACTCCAGAGTCCCTCCTGAGCATAGTGGAGGTCCAGGAGGCGAAGCTCCCGGAAGCTCCGGGAGTTTAGCTATTTGAAACACTGCAGGAATGCTACTTGCAGCCTAGCTACGCCGCTGTGTACATGTACCTTCACTAAACTTTCTTTCTTGCATCCTATCCAAAGATCGAAATGCAATTGTGGGATTAACCTAAAAGTTGTTAAATAAAAAGACCCAAACTAGAGAGTTTAATGGCATTAAAACGCACAATTGTTTTTTCTGTTTGATATATTTTTATATTGTTAGAATTACATTTTTGTTTGCCACGAATATCTGGAAATTGTGCAAAACTCATGCTTGCTCAAGGGTGCTTTTGAAGGCATTGGGCAGGTAATTGCACCCCCCCCCCCCCCTTCCTGCCCTCCTGTTCCTACAGGATTGCATTAAGGTTATTGTTTCGGTTTTTTAAATGAATTCAATGCTAGTACTGTAAGGATTGTAATTTTCAGAAATGTACTAATATCTGGGTGATAGGAAACTTTGTCTGGTTCCAGGAATTTGTACAAAATATTAGGAAACTCTTCTTGAGTTATCTTAAATTAAGAGTGATGCGGGCTTTTATTTTCCCTTTGATGTTGGCCAGGTAAATAAATAATCATCATCAAGTATTATACAAAGAGATCAAAGTAAAATATTAACAGACTTGGGATTTTCAATATTTTTCGTCTGGTGCCAAAATTTAGTTGGAATTAGTTTCAGACACTTTCGACAAAACATATTTTAGATATTCGGACAAAACAGCTACAGAACAAAGAAAACTAAGGTTGAAAATAAGAAAAACATTTCCGTATCATGTTATCCTTCGTTTCATTTCTTTGACAATCATTTCCTCGATTCCTGGTTTTCATTAGCCGCGATTATCCGATGGTATGTTTTTGTCTAGGTATATCTAAAAGGAGATAATCACTAACAATGATAAGTCGCATTCCAGTAAAATTGAATCCGTTTATGGCTACATATAAATTTGCCATTGTCACTTGAAACGAAACGAAACATCTCATATACAATATAATCATGTTGGAAATCTTTTATCTGACTTCAAATTCAATTTCCGAAAATCTCTTCCATTTGTTGAAATAAATGGAATTTGAGGGGAACACGTCAGTGGCGTTTCTAGGAATCTTTAGTGTGTGGGGTGGGGGTGGGGGGGGGGGGGTCGGGATGCCAAGACCGGGCCAGCCTAAATTCATGGTCGCCCCCATCCCCTCGTAAAAGCGTCACTGAAACACGTTCCTGTAAGCAAGTAGACCTAGTTTTCTTCCACGGTGTTATATTTACCTGGTAAACTTTTATTACGAAACGAAAGGAAAACAGACTTGTGTAGAGTTACTTACTAGTACAACGTTTATAAAGGTGTGATATAGACCGGGAGATATTGACGGCGGCCTCTTTGATCTATGTTAATAATATTTATTATTACTATAGATATTGTTTATAATTAGTAATATTATATAAACTGGGTGATAACATTACCTGGTTACTATATTATACTCTCCTTTATCTCGTGTTTGATTCAAAACATGCTGGGGTGTAATGATCTCACAGATAAAAAAAAAGTAGGCTATTTGACTCTATTCTGAAAAAATTCCACTGGTTTCATACTCCATGGTGTTTGCCCGTTTTAATTAGCTCAGACAGGTGCAGAAAAGACTGGCGAAGCCATCAATTCATAAACAGGTACTATATTAAGTTCTTATTTTTTCTCATTTCAGATCAGAACAGAAGAAAATCTTGAATCCAAACCCCCCTTTTTAATCCCAATCTCTCAATAAAGTATTTGTTACATCCTAGGCCTCCCCTCCTTTCTCCGAAACCTAAAACACATATTCGGAATCGTTAAAATCAAGAACTTTGTGGGCCTTGTATAGAACATTGACCTTTACCGAATTTCAACCAGTTCCAAGTCTTTAACGACCTTGCATGTTGGTGTTGTGTCAGTCAATTACCCATTTACATCTCATGACCATTCAAAAGCGAAACAACTTGCTGAACACATTTGATGTAAAAAACAAACAACTCACAGGTTAACTAGCCAGAATAATGAAACTCATTCTAGGACCATTTCAGAACAGTCCAGTGGTACAGTGGTATTGTATACAAAAGGGAACTAGTTTTGTACAGCATTACATGTAATTGCAGTTTTCGGCACTTTGGAAGATAACTTCTCTGTGGGCTATTATTCACTGGTATCCACAAACGCAAAGCTTTAGAACGATTTACAATAATTGAATTAAAAGGTGTATTTCCATGACAAATAACAGATTGGAGAAACTCTTTACAGAATGAACTAAGTAGTCGTGAGTGTTTTAACTACCAGAGAAATCAATGTAATCGCCAGCACAATTTCAATACAGACACAATTTGGCACTGCATTTTAAAGATAGACAATTTTAGAATGTAAATTCAATGTTCAGACTGATCATTATGTTCTGAGCCATTATTAACAATTTCATCATTTTCCCTTGAAAGACATTTAGTGGGTCTTATGAAAGTGTGATTTAAAGATTTGTTGTTAAAAGTTTTTAACGATGTCTTTTCTGTAGGCAACAATATCATCAGAAGTGATCTTAAAACGTTTCTAACCGATTAAACCAGAAATCTCAACCAGATTCAGCAATCAATGATTATAAATAACGCACCACCAAAAGCAATGACTCCAATGGCAACAGCATCCGCCTCTACCGATATATTGCAACATTTTTTTTAAACATTTATAAGCACTATAATGTACCATAATCTAAATAAGAACCACCAACTACCTAGTCTGTGATATCAGTTGACTGGAAGCGGACTTTAACTTGTCATCTACAAACAATCACCTAGTCTGCGATATCATTTTTCTGGTATCGGATTTTATCTGTCCGCTAGCAACAAATCTACTTTATAGTCACAACATTAACTGAAAGCGGACGTTCACTTGTCATTCACCAACCTACCATTAAAAGTCTGCATTTTTTAATCGCCGAGGTAACATATCAATGATTAAACTTGACTTTAATAAAATAAATTATAAAAAATGAAATATGTGATAATAAACGATTATCCATTTGCCAACTAATCTTTTAATCCGTCGTTAATCTCTATATCTTTAAATGACTTTTATGATGTATTATTATATAATATTTTTAAATGTTTCCGTTGTTAGTATTTAAATAGTCTACAGTCAGTTGTTATCTGTAGTTCAGGTTTTTATCAATCAAAATTAATTTTAAAACTGTTGAAATGTCTCTATTGAATATTGGTGCATTCGCAGGTTAAAGGGATGCAGTATAGATATTCTACCAATATATTGCTTGTATGTGTCTTCAATTGCCATTATGATCACAAAAACTATCATTTAAAACACTAAGATATATGGATATACAACTTCTGCATCGTAGTGTTTTAATATAATCTTCCTACTTTTATTTGTCTTATAAGCAATATAAAAACTATCATTGTCCAAAGCATAAGTTTCAGGCAAGTTGGCGAGATATTTCTTATAGTCAATTGCAGCTCCTACCTTAGTGTTAAAAAAGAATGTAAAGACATTAAACTAAGTGAACTTTTCTTGTGAGGTAACAAATCTAACATCAGAATGATTGTCAGAGAACCAACCTCGTGTGGTTGATATTTTATTATTTATCAATTGTCTATAGAACACGTGGTTTGGTTTATTGTTATAATGCAATAATGGTAGTCAGAATGAATCCAGATTTGACATTAGACCTAAACCATCTCAACATTATCTGTCTGTTGTAAGAAATGATCACTAGTTACTCACGCCAGTTACTCAGGGCCGAGTTTCACTGTCTTGTCATTCGACCCGACCAGATCTTACGAATTCTCAAAATACCAAACCAACAGCACAGTACCATTGAACTCATCCAACTACCAACGACTACCTAGTTTGCGATATCAGCTGCTGCTGGAAGCGAATGTTAACTTGTCATCTACCAACCGTCCACCAGCGATGATCACACAATTTGTATTACTAGTAAGACGGGGTTTGTGTCCAAGGTTATCTTATCTGGAGAGTCATTTTAGCTAATGTTTTTTCTTTGGTAGTAGCATTAGCTAAGAGAATTTAACAGGTTAAAGAACACAATGGGAGTTTGATCTTCCGACTTTGCGGAAAGTTGAATATACCCTCTCTCGCAAGTGATAATGCCTACAACACTGTCAGTTATTTGTTGAGTCATAAAACGAAAGAACTCTCAATTAGCAAAGGGGTTTGTCTAAAAATTGGGATTGTGCAATTATTTTGACAAATGTTTTGTGGTTATTAGTTTCCCTTTTAAAATCCCCTGAGGCTGATAATGCTCGTAAAAGCAAATAATTTAGTATTTAATTTCCCAACCAACCAACTAAATTCCTCAGATATTGATGCAGTATCAGATATAGTGGTCTTGTCACTAGTAGCCCATACAGGTGTAGAAAAGCAGGAGGTAAAACTCCATTTAATTTCATTTGTAAGTTAAATAATGGAATGTAAATACATGTCAAACAAAATTGTTAATCAGTAATATTGGAATAGTTGGCCCTGGTAGTTACAGTGTTTGTGTGAACCAAGGTTAGGATGTAGGTGTAGATATCTACCGAAACAACATTATCACAACCTGGAATGTTATAACAACACAATAAACACCTGAATAACTGATGCTTTATTTCACAATATATTGGAACCGGCTACTTGTCTAGTAGTAATCAATGGAATATTTCAAGACAACATCCTTTTCAGAAGAGGCATCTATGTATGTATATTTATGTAATATGTTGTCTCATGTAGTCGCCATCGTCGAAGTGAGAAAGAAAATACTGTCGACACTTTGACAGGTCCCGCCACAAATCGTCTATAGATTCAGGCACAGTTCTATTTCCGGTTTATTATAGACCGAGTTGAGTATCAACGCCCCCCATTCGGTGTGTTGATTTTTAGTGTAGGCCATTCACTATTATTTTAAAGAGATCCAAATTGCAATGTCGGCCTACCGGTTATATGCGCCAGAAAGAATGTTAAGAACCCTCCAAGAGGTGACAAAAGGTATAACCTAATAAGTACTAGGAACCAGACATAAGAGTCGCTTTTTCATTGCGACGTTCATTCATTCATTATCGACGATCTGCGCCCATGATAGGAGTTGAATTCTGAAAGGTGACACTGAGAATCGAGCGTTTGCTACCATACCAAACACAAGGACGTAGTTGTTACTCATTTATTCAGGGAAATGGTATTCCACGTCCACTTTTCTGCACTTAGGCTAATAAAGATTAATTCAGGGCAGGGAAAAGGATAAATATTGTTTCTTTATAAGAAACTATTTCTCACCCATCGCAGTCGAAAAGGTGTTGATGGTGTTCAACCTGATATCGGAATTTTAATTTGGATTTTAAAATCTGCTTTCTTGATGCATACCTCTATAACAGCTTCATATTAAACTATGAATTTCACCGTCACCTTTAGTTGGGTGGAGTTAGTTTCTGTTTAATTTTAATTTTTATTTTTACACCCAAGGTTTGAATTCGTGATACGATACAATAGAAAGGGAATGACTGAGATTTGAACGCTGTATGTTGTAACAATATTCAAATCTTTGTGTATGTGAAAAGTGATCTGAGAGATATATGATGTACTCTGTTAACCAAATATTATTATAAACATCATTTACGTGTACTGGTGTATGGTGTTTACATTCTGTACGATGACGAAGGGTTTGGTCTAGTGATAGTCAGTATGAAACAGTTAGTCCCATCGTTTTTAAAGAATGATTGCCTGGAGGCTCCTATCTACATTAAAGCTAGGATTAAGAGAAAAGTTGTAAGCTTAGTCCTTTATTATAACAAAAGCGTTACTGATATGATCAGTTATTTCTTCAACATGACTGTGTTCCATAAAAGATCTCGAAACTATCACCATCTGAGGCTGGGAGAACTTTGCCTCTTTGTTATATAACCCATTTATCTCCGATTTGGTAATGGATTTTGTGGTTTATTATCCGAACACGAGTAATAATATTTGATAATTCTTTAGTAAATTTTGAATGTTTTTCTCAAATGTAATAAGTTTCGTCCCTTTGGAAACATTACGGCTAGAGCTTTATCACCATATTGTAGCATAATGGGAATAACCTGTTGTAGAAATATTCCTTTTTTTTTTACCTACAGTTTCCAGTAGCGTTTCTACTGCTGGCCCGGTATTGCCCCCCTCCCCCCTTCCTACACCTTGAAATGTCGTATAATGTTACATACGGATACCGGGTGCTGGTCAATTATTTGGCCCCAACTTGGCCCCCACCTGAAGATTCCTAGAAACGCCACTGACAGTGTCAAATGCACACCAAGGGTAATAGTCAAAAGAGCTGCGGTTGTCTTACTTCAAAGAGTATTTGATGTCTTCAATTAAGTAAAACATGTAAATCAACTTGCAAATAGAAATTAACTCTAAAGTCAAAGTCTAAAGTATGAAGTTAACTAAAACAAATACAGTCTGATTAACTGCAAATCTGGAGTTTCTTTTCGTTTATATTTTCTACTGATCTTCAGTCTGTCATTCATCAAAAAATCATTTAAAGATGGCTAACAATACAATAGTCATGTTAGTGTTTAACAGTGAATATTCAAGAATTCCTTACATTAAGAAAGAATTTTTTTCAGAGAAAGTTTGATTGCTTGAATTCTAAATGACCTTGGGGCCAGTTTCACAAAATGCTAGCTTAACAAATTTTTAGTGTTTCAGTCATTTGATTGGTCAATCACAAAATTCGATTTTAAATTTAGTTTTATTAACCTGGGAGATTACGGTATCTCTTAAAGTCAGGATTTTATCTTAGTTAAAATTTTGTAAATAGCACCCAGAACAGGGAATCAGCCATCATGGCGAAAGTGATTAACGAAATGAAACGTTCATTGTGGAGGCTTACTGCTGCCATTACTAGCTATGCTGAGAATACTGCTTCGACCTTCTGGTCCTCACAACCTTATGTTGTATTCGGGGTTTGGCTATACTGCCAACTCAGATGATCTCATTGTCGGGTTCATTAATTATTACCTGCAAATTGTAAATAAAGAAAATTACAATTCCTCCCGTGAAATGTTTATCTGAAAAAAGAAAAAAATATAAGCTACAAAGTTTACAGAATTACAATCAAAACAAAATGGGAATTTATGTTACTACTCGTAGTTGAAATAAATAGTTAAAAATATATCATTATAAGATAGTATACATATACATCGACAATGTTTCTACTTCAAGGGGTTTTAAAAAGCTCATTTATATTCGATTTAGACCCCAACCTGTAATTTGTACCTGTATTTTCATTGTTGTACGTCAATATTCTGAATACTATAATAGTTATTTCTTCTGACAGATACCTTTATCATTGTGTTTTTACAGGTATTGTATTATCACATTTCAAGGTCGCATAATATTGGTGATCCTTTGACTAAGCCTGAAAACTTAATATTTCATCAATAATTTCTACAATAAACTAAGCTTCAGAGCTGAATAATATATTAATAATGTATTTTTAAATTTGGCTGAGCTTCAAAGCTTATTATAACATTAATATTTTTTTAAAATAATGCCAAAATTCTGAGCTTTCTATCTATCAAATAACAACAAATCGCATGATTATTTCACTCATACAAGTAGGTAAACTTCAAAAAGGATTCTGAGAACAACCGTCAATATTTTGACAGAAATATGTGGGCCTGAGCACATCGACGACTATAATTTATAAGTTGCTGCTCATCTTCTACTTCCGCTATCCTGGAAAAATTTCCCTCACTGCACACTGCATGGCGTTTGCCCGTCCTCATTAGCTCATACATGTGCAGAAAAGCAGGACGTAAAACTCCATTTCATTTGATTTCATCTTCTACTTGATGAATGCAGTTGTAAGCATTTGCTAGTGGTTTGTCTTACTATATATTTTATTATGCCATAAATTTAATTATCTGCAATGGTTACTTTTTTGATTGACCACAAAAATCTGTAACATTATGTGCTTTGTTATGGAAATTATAATTCTTATTCTACAGTAGGCTTTGACACTAAAAAAACTGTTGTACATGTTGAAAGTGTAAAAGGTCAATTCAATACGACTATTTGACTGTTGCCCTTATCAAAGAATTACCATCGTTAGATTTGACTTAAAACAATCAGCGTTGTCTTAACAAATTGACGGTTGTATTTGTCTTGTTTCACTGTTGTTTATTGACTTTGTCTACTGTATCACATTACAAAGTCACCCCACAGATAACCCCTTCAAATACCCATTGATTTCCCCTAGTGGTTGACAATAGCTAATTGTCTTAGTTTATACCGTGATAAATTGACTGAGGGATAAACCTCCACTTCTAATATATTAGGTGTTAAAACTCGAAGATAACAAACACTTCAAAATAACATTTATTACTTGTCCCATGAACAGAACAGCGTGGTTTTAATTAATCCTATTTTTCTCTTTGCTAAACTCACAATATTTATGAAGACCTTGGCGACTGAAGTGTTTTTGGAAAGGTGGAAGAAAACTGATATTTCATCTTCCATCTTCCAGCATACTTGAACATAACCATTACATATAAATCGTTTGACCTAGGTGGTGGTTATGTTTCCGGGGTGTTTCTAACCTTCTACCATACATCCAGCAATCCTTAGCCGGTGTCGGAACATGGACGGTTTCTTGCAAAGTATACTTGTTTGTTTGTCTAATCTATCTTATGGTGTAGCAACTAAAAGCGCAACTATGAAATAGTGATTGCAGAAAAAAGCAACTCCGCATTTCATGTCACAGGAGTTCACAAACTAAACAAATCTATTGTAAAATTTAAAGAGATTAGAGCTTTATGTTGTTGCATTGTTGTTTTGGTTTTTTTGGTTTTTACTTTCTTAATGAAATATTTATGTTCTGTTTTATGTTATTAATAAAAACAATTATTTTAAAACATTTTTTTATATTCACCCAAGTTAAGAAAAATGCAAAATGATGTCTGCATGGATGTTCGGATATATTTTCTCGTGAGAATATTTCTAGGTGACATCTTGTAACACATGTCACTGATTGTCTTGTCCATGACATTCATTTCCTTTTAGAATATTTCTCAATATTTGCCATTTCTCTGTGGCATATTTTACTGGAAAATGTGATTGTCCGGAAATGGCACATGCCATACCACTATAGTGTACAAGCTTCTCAACTTTATGCCAGAAATACATGGCATGGACTTTTACTTTCAGTTTCTTTACATATATCGCTTATGAAGTGTTACGTTCTGATACTATCTTGATGGACAAGAAAATCTGCATTATCTTTGTTGGTTCCTGATACTTAAGAAAATCTTAACCAGACAAGAAGCTGAAATAGGTTCAATAATAAAACCCAAGCACGAACGATCCCAACGGTAAAGAAAATCTTGAAATCATAAAGTCCAAGCTTCTACACGTCAGGCGAGAAATACGACAAGGAATTATACTTCATTCTGCTCTGCTTTAATCTTTAATTAAGTATTCTACTTTTCTGATGTCTGGTGAACACTGTATGCAGTAGGCAGTGAGGGGAAGTTTCGGAAAATCTGCATTATCTTTGAATTGTTAATTGTCCATATTATTAGTTTTTTATTCATTTGTATTGGTATTTTCATAATTTTCATGTTATTATTTTTGGGGGGCAAAATTGTAAAGAGGCCTTTGGCCTAATTTTCACCCTTTTCATCCTTTTCATTAAAGATTTTATTATTATTATTATTATTATTATTAAGAAGCTAAAATAGTTGCAATAGTTTTTGTCATAATCTAGGAAAGGTTTTCTGAAACAAAAACATGTGCTTACAAAATAGGAATGACGTACATAGGCTAGAAGTGTCACTACGCAAACCAAATCCAAGCACAGCTTTTTGAATCTCTTAAACAAATATTAAAAATATGTTCTTGAAATTATTTTTTTCACCAAAACACGAGTTACAAGAGAAGTAATAGGCCAATGAAGTAGCGTTAAAATACAATCTATTATGATATTGTATGGACAATACTAATTATATGTTCTCAATGTTCAAATATGTCAATGATAGGTTAGGAACACACTAAGTATTTTAACTATACATGTATTAGTTAGGTGGGGGACTTGCCTTGAGCTATATCATTGAATGTCAACAACCTTTCTAAATATATTGAGGAATGTTTCTCAGAAAATACAATTTGCGTCTTTAAGAACACGTAAGCATTAGAAGACGTAGGTGTTAGGATAAGAAAGAACACGTAGGTGTTAGGACACGTAAGTGTTAGGATACGTAGGCGTTAGAACAAGTAGGCATTAGAACGCATAGGCGTTAGGATAAGTAAGAACACGTAGGTGTTAGTACACGTTTGTGTTAGGATACGTGGGCGTTAGAACACGTAGGCATTAGAACACGTAGGCGTTAGGATAAGTAAGAACACGTAGGTGTTAGGACACGTAAGTGTTAGGATACGTAGGCGTTAGAACACGTAGGCGTTAGGATAAGTAAGGACGCGTAGGCGTTAGGACACGTAAGAGCACGTAGGCATTAGAACACGTAGGCATTAGAACACGTAAGCGTTTGAAAGAACACGTAAGCGTTTGAAAGAACACGTAAGCATTAGAACGCGTAGCCGTTAGCACACGTAGGCCTGAGAACACTTAGGCATTAGAACGCATAGGTGTTAGGATGCGTAGCCGTTAGGACACTTAGCCATAAGAACACACAACTCTCAATACGAAGGTGGTGAAATAAATCCTCAGACACTTTTTTATCACACACATCCAAACGTGTTTTCAGAGAAAGTTTGATTTACACCCGCTGTATTGATAATATCGCAGAACATTCTGGTGCAGAGTGGAGAACTGAAGAGGATTCCCAAGGTACTCTCTGAGATTGGAAGTTATGGAATGGGTGGATGTCTTTAAGAGTCATTTTTTCATTAATGAACCACTATTTTTGGTAAAACAATGCATATTCTGAAAGAGGGGAGTGTACTGATTAATTTGATATATAGATTTACTAGTCACCAAAAACTTGAGGCCAGGTGCATTTTCTGTGATAGATAGCACTGCTCGGCCCATGGCCTATTAAGAGCTTTTTCTCATTATATTCCTGGAGAAGTCTTGCGTTTGCAGTATCATTGGTCGACATTTAAAGAATTCTGTCTGCAACAAACAGGACCTCAGTTCATTGTCCTATCTTAGCAGTTTCAGCGTAAACAACAATTATTGTAAACATGAATAATGTCAATACAAACAACGTTAAACATTAATGGTTAATTTTCTAATTGAATTAAATGATAACACCTATAACTGTCCAGTGTAATAAATGGCATTAGTTAACCCATATCTACCAAACCACAGTTATTCTTGATAACATTGGGAGAAACAAGCGTTTATGGGGGTTAACATTTCGTGTTAACAAAATACGATAAGCTAATTGTTTGTATTCTAGAGATTTGCAACATTATCGCAGTACAGAAAAATATCATATAGAATCGTATTCATTGTAATATTGCTAGATACAATGTAATGAAAAGGGTACAAATTCCCAGGCTTCTGGCGCCGTTATAACCTCAATTCAATTGATAACAAACTTAGTTCTGGAGAGTCCTATATGTCAGCAGAATTTTACAAGGCTAACAACAAAGGTTCAGGGGATCCTTCTTCGAACTGTCTACAAACTGAGTCTTGGCGGTTTTTACAGGGATAACAACTTTGGTCCACGCAGATCCCGTCCACCGAATATCAACGTATCAACAAAACAACCATTTTGCATAAAAGAGTGCATATGTTATTTGCCTGTATAATTGTGTATTAAGTATATATTCTATATATATTTACATAAAATAGTTTAGTTTAGATATCTACATTCATTACGAGACATAAACATTATAGATTTAAACAAAATTCCTGAAATTATTGTTAAAGGGCCATTCTGCTTTTTTGAAAAAAGTTTCCATTATAAAAAAAATCGCAAATGCTACCTGAGAGTAGTTTTTAAGTATGCTTATCGTATCTCTATATTTTCTTGATCAAACTGAATTTGGTTTTAAAGGGTTAATTACAAACAGGGAGTACTTATTGTTAATTAAGCAATTTGACCTAGTTTTGGTGTTTGCCCTTTAAATGGCTCAATATTTCTAGATGAAACCTTTTAAATATACAAATGGGACATTTCTCTACAATTAGGCGTTTATTTTACTCAAATCCGTTCAGTAGTTTCCTATCAGCGTCCAAAAAACATAACACACTTAAAAACCTTACGGAAGGTTTTTAAAAATTTTAGCATGTTTTTAGTGTTTAAAAATTAATGGCTGGATTTTTTTAGTTAAAACTTTCAGATACATTAAAGGGCACATAGTTACAGATTTTGGTGTAAAGTTTTCACAAATTTGAGCAAAAAAAATTTTTGACCTAAAAAAAATTCAGACTGTCCCTTAACTATTTTATGCTTTAGCGATGCTGCAGTCAAATTTAATAATCAACTCGTAGAGATGCCTATACAATTTGTACATAAAGTTTTTTTCGAAATGTCCAACACGAATCGTTTTACCTAATTTTTTAAAAGAAATGGATTTTTGCGTTCAAACACTGAAAACTTAAAAGTAAGTGTGACAATGGTCAGACTATCTGAAGAGTGTCGTCTAAAAAGATTAGATACCGCGCCTAAAGTTTATTATTTAATTCAGGTTATCATATTTGGTCTGGACAAGGTATCAACTATTCTATTTTACTATTAAAATTCTAACCTACAGTCTCTTATATATTTGTTTAAAATCTTAGTTTAGGCTGAAGTTTATAGGACTGGAGACAATCAAGGCGTTGTTTTAGTGAAATATTTAATCACTGTCCAGTGTTTTAAAACTATAAGTGGACATTCATGCTTAAGATAATGTTCAGTTCATATCTTAGGGACGGACAAACTATTTTTGCCTAATATGCGAAGTTTGAAAACGAACAGTGCATACCTTCAGGACAACCAACTTTTTGATAGTGGGAAAAGGTTGGTTGGTAGATGACAAGTTAACGTTCGCTTCCTGCAGCAGCTGATATCGCAAACTAGGTAGTTGTTGGTAGTGTTGGTAGTTGGTAGATGGATGTACTGTATATAGTGGGAAAACCGTCTAAAACCTTTAATACTTCTGATTCCATGAAGCCTTATAACCCGATGGTCTTGATGATCTTCCTGGTCTTGCTCAAACCAATGAAACAAATATTTCCATTCAAAGTTTATCCACTTTTTGTTGGATCATTTACATTTGTATACATTTACGGCTGTTCCATTTACGATAGTTAGCGTCTGCATTCTTTGGCAGAATCAGATGGATCCATTTATATGAAAGTATAACACTGAAAATACAAGAAACATAGTTAGTGGGGAATATTTGCAGAGGATTTTTCTTAATGTATTATTTTCAGACTAAATGCTTTGAAAGATAATATGAAACAGTAGTTAGAATGTTAGCCATACAGGTGGACGTTAAAGGTTGAAGGAGGTAAAAGTTATTTATTTTGTCACTACATACCTACTTGAATCTAGTTCTCGCCATACACACTGGTCATTTCATACCTCTTGATTATTTAATTGATGGGTTTTCAAACCTTGTGAGAGTTGTTATTTAATACAAGTACCGCCATCTACTCAATAGTTTAATAATGATTTCATATTTGATCGTCAATCTGGAAAAAATATTTTAAGCAGATGGAAGGAGGCCAAGGAGGGGGATGGGGGGGGGGGGGTGTTCTTGACCCCCATATCAGTTATTTTATGAGACATAATTTCATCTACATGTCCGTAGGTCACAATACGTACGTAAGTGTACGTAACTGTCCGTTTTTGTCTCTCCGTCAGTTGAATACGTAACTTAATCAAATAATACCTGCATAGTTTCGCATTCGTTTGACGTACATAATTTTGACGTACGTATGTGTGACCACGGCCTACTCAAATTAACCCCATCGTCGTACGACTGTTTATTGAATTCGAATTGGCGGCTGTAATAGCACCAACGTTTTCTATTAATGAAAACTTAAATCAAATTTTGATATATTTCATTGAATCATTTAAATTCCATTTCCTCTCTTTCTGTGAGCACTCGTCTATTAGAAGAGGCACTGTTATCGCATACACGTGTATCTGTTATTTTTATGAAATAACTCAAATCAATTGATAATAGCCATCAGAAAAAATAGTCAAATACATTCCATAGTATCATTTCTATACCATTTCCTCTACTTCTGTGAGCACTCGTCAATTAGAAGAGGTACCGTTATAGTACACACGTGTAACTCTTATTTTTATAAAACAATTCCAAAATTGTCAGGAAATACTTGAAATTCTCTGCATATTTATATAATATTTCAAAACAACAAACAAACTTCATCTTGTAAATAAATAAGATACTTCAAACATGTTTTTGGGTGAAATATTACCTTTTCTACTCGAAACTGCACTTCAGCTCGTATTTTGGGTGTTAAACGGACAGCCTTATTAATATTATTAATTACTGAATTTATTTTAGTTGCTGCATTTCAAACCAACACCCACCCTGAGTTATTAGTTTACAAAGTAATATAACTAACCAGTTTTTTAGAGAAAATTTTATTTTCACTCGCTCCTTCAACAAAATCCTGTCTGCAAACTTTCGCGATCGGTCAACGACCATCGACTGATTTGAGATCTTGAAATTCTCTAGTTACCAAGTTTCTCGAATTCAATGCGGTCTAATTTCATCAATAATATTTAAGTACCAATGAATTACTAAATTGTTCATTTCCGGTAAGGTAGGTAGGCTATCGTTTTTCAGGTAGACTGGCTGTCTTCTCAATTCAATTAGTTGCAAAAGGGACTGCTTCATAAAAACTTGCTGAAAATATCAGATTTTTTTTAAAGACATATTAATTAGTAAACAAGGCAAAGATTAAAATAAATTTTACAAATTGACCATTCAGAAAGCTGCAACACTAAATCATCCTTATAAAAATCTTAATAAATTCTGTCCTGGGTCCCTTATTTATCTACGATGTCAGGATCAGTTAAATGGGAGCTATTTTTTTTTATTAATTGTGTTCTCGATCGGTCGTGAAAGTCATTCATAATTCCAGTCAAACCAGCTGATAAAGACGGATAATCCGGGAAAGATCAATGTCATGAGGTTTGGTCAAGGACCAGCTAGAAAGGATCCTCATGGAACCTAATTTGTTACCCTTGTAAAATATAGATGTTTCTTTCTTTCTTTTTTAAGTAAGGTCCAGCCACTCTCTCTAAGTTATGATCAATTCACAACGTTTACTTACTAAAGCTGTTAACACAAAACCTTAAAAACTATCAATGGTGGTTTATTTGTCGTCAACAAAAGACTAATTTGAAATAAAATACCCCAAAATATCTGGACTGTTTTCTTGATTGAATATATGTTTACAGGGTGGTCTACAAAATATCACAGAAAGTATTTGAAGGATTTTTTGGCCTATAATACAAAGACGACTGGTGTATGAAAATCTATTTTGGTATCCAGTAATTCTTCTGCATTTTTAGAAGCTCACCTTGCAGTAAACCATCTTTTTCTTCAAATTGTCAAAAGAAAATTGGTAGGTTTTGTTGTCCATCTGTAGACGGATAGTGGTTAATGAAAATTTACAAATTTTATCTGAATAGAATATTGTTGTGCGACATCAATTTCAGTAGCTATAAATTTTTCTGGGTTTTTAACAGCTAAAATGGCACCAAAAATCAATCTAAGCAAAGAAAAATGTGTAATTTTTGTGATCCATCTGTAAACGTATAGTGGTTAATGAACATACTTATTAAGAATGTTAATCTTTCACTCAAGAAGACTGATCTACACAATTCAGTTTGGTATAAAATAAATCTTGTAAATTTTAAAAATCTCATTTGGCAGCAACAATCGATCTAAGCAAAGAAAAATGGGTATATTTTGTGGTCCATCCTGTAAACGGGTATATAAATATATGTATAGTGAAATGGTTGATATTGAGAGCTTTACAATTGATATACTACCACCCACCAAGTTTAATTTATTCAATCAACCCGACAGTAAACAACAATCGGGTTTCTCGGAATTTTTAATCGCTTTGGTATCATTTTTTTGTTGTGATCTAATTGTTTGCTATATTGACGGAGTGTTGTTAGTTTAAACACCGTAAAGAGATGGTGTTATTAGAACACAATGTAAAGAAGAACCAAGGAGAGAGAGAAAAGGGAGTCTGATTATTTGATACTAACTACGACAGCTGACAATTTCTGTTAAAAGAGCAGTAGATCTGTTAGTTATTTCGGGTGGTCGATACTTAGATATTTGTTTCATTATATCTTTGGACAGTAATACTTAGTCAGTAGGTGTTTTTATGAATCATTAGGGTGGGGCAGGGCGAGGTCTCTTCGGGGTCACTAATGGGACTAATAGCAGCAAGTAATCCTTATCAACAATCAAGGGACCATGGTCATAGTCTTGGTAAAAAGCATTGGACAGGCAGTAGTGTTTTTATGGTCCATAAGGTAGGGGAATAGTGGGGTCTTCGGAGTCACAAAGGGAACTCCGATCACTAGGTATTCATAGAGGTAACAGTTGTCGTTACAGTCTTCAGGAAAAGGACTGGAATTTGTTATCCATTCTTTTATCAATAAAAGAGATCAGATATATACCGAAATAATTAATTGAAAACAGGGTAGAAAGTAGAAAGTTGAAAAGCCGAATAAGTGGTCGAAGCATCCAAAATTACCAAAACATTACAGAAACATCCAATTGAACCAATCCAACTACTACGACTACCAACAACTAGTATCAACCTAGCATCCTTTGGAAGCGAACGTTAACTTGTCACCCATCAACATATATCAACATATGTATGATGTTCTAACAAAGAAAATTTACTGAAAGTAGCAACCTTGATGAAAATCGGTACTCTGGAGACATCAACAACAACATTACAATGGTACACAATCTGTAACAGATGTTGTTGTATAGTCAATATTAGTATATCTTTATAGTAGCCTACTATTCTATTCAACTATTCATCTTAGTATATTTATTATACATCTTATAATAATATTAGTTTTTATTTCAACGATATAATAGAATAGTTAGAAAAGATATCCATTTCAATTTACAAGTGGCGCTGGCTACCCCTAGGCATCAACTTTAATTTTTGTATTCCAAAAAATGGAAAATAAATCATTAATGAATTTCATTTATTACCTCCATTGATCTCGAGAATTCTGTAGCAGTATGCGCTGGTTCTAAAGACAAATCTTGATGGTGCATGTACAAAATCAAAACGGGTTCTTTGATATTACAAATCACATATTTTACTACATTTATTTTATCTATATTATATCTTTTCAATGCACTGCACATTTGTTTGGTAACATAAAATTAAAACATTCATTTGTTTCGAATTGATAAATTACATGTGATTTTATTTTCTCTCTGGTATGATACCAATTTCCCGTGTTTTCTTTTTGAAAGAAATTTCTAGATGCCAAATAAATGTCATTAATTCCAATGGCTAATTATGTCGTATCGTTAATCTATAGCCGATACAGCATGCCAACATTGAATAAAATATCATGTCTATGACAATTATTACCTGTTATCAGTGTTGTATGATTTATGGTCACTCGGATGTCCATTGTGGTCAGTGAGAAAGACCAGCATGATAATTATATGATAAATATATTATAATAATTAGATCAGTATCTGTATCCACTGATTTATTAGGGGCAGTAGTTAAAGGAGTTATGCCACGAATCACTAACCAATATCTGTTCGTGGTAGATTTAAAAGACTTGTCAACTGTAATCCAAAAACAGCAGCAGTGCGTAGCGAGAACTTCTTTTTGAAAATTCTAGAACAACTGCACATGGTTGTTGAAAACTAAATGACCCGGCCCTTAAAAGAAAATGAAAAAAAGACATCAATAGTAGCTTCCGGTAGATCACGGTCAGTTTTAGTGGAAATGCAAGAATCACAGACGTCGGAATGGCAATTGGAATGGCGCAAATTGATGCTTTCAGTGTCCCCAATACACATACAAAGTTACAATCCCTTTAACGAAAATGAAAAAAGGACATCAAAGTGAAAGTAGAATAATGAGAATAAGATGAAGATATTGATGAAGATAACATCATTGGAGCATATCGTGTATAGTATTATAAAACATGTCAAGACCATCTGTACCACCAACAGAGATAAATTACTATTTTAATTATTGATCAGGTTTGATATCTGATACTAGTCTTCTATATCTTTATTAGTTTCATTCATAATTCACGGTAAAAAATGGAATAGTACAGAAGAAATTGCCTCTATTATATTTATCTGTTATAGGCATCTGTTTCGTTGTGCACGGTAAAGATTTCCGTCTTTTGAAAATCGAAAAATAATTGGCTAAAGTCGTTGTACACTGTATGCCATATTATACGACGATAGGTTAAGGCCATCCAAGTGTTTTGAGTAAAATACAGATGTTCCTCGATTTTTGAAATCGAAAACGAACAGACGAATGACGAAGCTCTTCCACTCATGTTTTTTATAAAAGATTTTGGCAATTAAAATATCATTATATTTTGACTTTTAGGATTCCGAAATGTTCTCCAAGAAGCCATAGAGGTTCACTTACACAAAACATAAGGTTTTCTATATTCGACTACTATATTTGATTACAAAGAATAAAAGTACATGTTAAGATGACTAGTAAAATATTTTAAACATGTATAAGGTATAGAGTAGACCTGCCCTGTGGCTATATGTTATTATTATAATATATTTTACTATTGACTATAACACTATAACTATTATATCTTATAGACAGCATATTTATATATACATTTTACATATTTAAACTCACATTAGGCAAGAAAGTTTTGATCGAAATGCCCAATCATCATTACATCATTGACCATTAACGGCAACGTTTGGGTAGTCCCTGCGAATGGCTGAATTTCGATGATTAGAACCGTGCTGCAGTATTAAAGAGAAGCTGATCAGTCGTTGATATAAGTCTACCAGGAACTCATGGCCGCAATTGCTCATAAAATTAGCAGTTGGAATGGTGCGAAAATACAGTTTATCAGATGCAAGTAAAGTGTCTACATATCTATACATCGGAGCATAGGCGTACGACCCCCCCCCCCCCCCCTCCAGTGATTTTCATGAAGGAAATTTTAAAAAATAAAATCGTTCGGAAATGATGTAATCAGGCAGATGGCGAGAAGTTTTTGGAATTAGGGGTTGGGTGGGGGTCGACTTGTCGGGCATTTATATTTCGTTGTCGGGCAAATTAGTATTAGTTGTCGGGCAAATTGGTTTTGCCCCCCCCCCCCTCTCAACTAACACCCCGTACGCCTATGCATTGGACCCTTTAATGAATCGCCAATTTCAACTTGCATATAATTCAAAATAGAGCTCATGTAAAACAGTTAAATGTATCCAGACAACAATGTTCATAATATATAAAATATTGCTTTTTTAACAATTGGAAACCCATTAATATCTTAGAATTACCACCTCATCTTATAAAGTATGATATAGCGTTGCTTTAATCTAGGAATGAAGAATCATACAGGTAAAGGACTCTAGATATTTGAAGAATGAACAAGAGATTGTATATATTGAATGGAAGTTAAATTGTTACCATTATCAAACATATTACAGTATTGAACCACGTGTTTCCATTGCATTATAATACAGTTTAGTTTGTATTCGTCTTTACCACGACTCACGTGTATTGTTCATCAAGAGCTCTTGAACACCAAAACCAACTCAATGTGGCCAATTTAGCTTATTTGCATTTTGTTTATCTTCATGATTTGGGTTGTCCTCTGGTGTACAGCACAGAATTAAATTGGTCAATTAAATGGAATCTTACGTCGGTTGCTTTGTGCTGTTTCACAATAATTGGTAAAAGGTGACTGCATTCTGTTACAAATGTTCAGTATTTTACCAAGCAGACTTACAGTAAGGCCGTGGTCACACATACGTAAGTGTAGGTAAATGTCCGGTTTTTTTTCTCTCCGTCAGTTGAATACGTACTTAATCAAATAAAACCTGCATAGTTTCGCATTCGTTTAACGTACACAATTCTGACGTACGTATGTGTGACTACGGCCTTACGGTTTCGTATCACATGCGAACAATTTCACCATTTTGATTGTACAGTCGTTCGATTGCAATACTAACAACTTAACGTATGCCTTTAAATGTCTATCCTTATTAACCAACCAATCTACATAAAGTTCTGTTATTTGCTATCATGCTTACATATTTGACGCATAACACCAGAGTTAGTTCAGATCTAGTTATTATGGTTTGATGGTTTCTTATACAGTACGTAAGAGACATGTTAACGTTTGTTGAATAGTTTCAAGCGGATGCTGACATCGCAAACTGGGTATTAGTTGTTAGTAGTCGTACTGTTGGTGGTAGTTGTGTTGGTTCAATTGGACGACTCTGTGCTGATGGTTTGGTAATTTAAGAGTACAGTGTATACGTAAGAACGTTTGTCTGCGTTTGATACACGTCCAACTTAAATCTCGTGAGTCAATGATTAAAAGCCTTGTCTCAGAGAAAATTTTGTATCGCAACTTCTGTCAATGTGTGACTTAATAAACCATCAAAGCATCCTTTTGGGATAGTCCATAACGCTGTTCGCGGAATTCCATGGTACTCATTACTGAAACGGCCAATTACTATTAATACTAATAAATTTATTCAATTGGAAAAATGTCACGCTTTACCATACATGTGGGTGTATCTAAGATCTTTAAATGTTACATACAAAAGACTATTTGCAAACCAAGTTGTCAAAACTAACGAAGTAGGCGTCAATAGTAGCATTATAAGATTGCAGTCTGTTAGAACCCTATAGTGTATTGTTAACCAAGTGTGACTACGGTGTCTGTCTATACGCCGTTTAGAATAGACGACTCGTGAGACTCGACTGCTTCGTCGACTCTTTAATTACTAGGAATGTAGGATATGAATTTTCTTGTCATTCTATTTGACGTAATTGGTGTAAGAGTGTTGTCAAGAATTTCGGCTGCATGTAGCGAGGCATGGAGTGGAGTTAATGTTATTGTGAATACAAGCCCGACACGAGGTGGTTACACGTTACAATATCAACCCTAGTCTACTAGTTAGTGTGGTATATGTATCTCATAATACACTTTATGTAAATTCAGCAAGAATGATAGGATTTTAGGATAGAGTGCTCTTATATTTTGTGACAATTTTTACACTGGGATTTTGACTTCATTAAGGATACGATTAAATTGGATTAACCGTGTGATATTGTTACGTTTTATGAAGCAATTTTTAGTTATACCTTTATAAACATTACACTTTGTTACGTTTTAAAGGACTTTAACATTCAATGTTTCTCAAGCATATGAAATTATATTAGGATAAAATTGAAAATTAAGTGTAGCAAATTATTGCCATAAAATTTATCACAGTTGAGTGGCGATTGTGGACATTACACAGCAAGAAAGGTGAGTTATAGGTACTTTATATTAATCTTCAGTCATTTCAGGTCATCATAATAATACTCAGGATCAGTGAAATAGCTGGTTAGACTGTTAGTTGACTAATAGATTTAAAAATTATATTTTATTACTTAGAACTAGTATTGAGAAAACTCTCTCTTTTGAAGACAGATATCATCGTTATGAACAAGCTTAAATGCAGGCTTCACAGAGACACGGGCGTATATGACAATAATTTGAATTTTAAAATACTTTTATATAGTTTTTATGAGGTATACAGGTGTTGATTTCATTTTTAAAAAAGAACAGAACAATTGTTATAAAGCATACCTGTGTTACTGGTACACGAATGAGTATATTGGATACTAACTTTGAAATAGGTTTTAATAACATTTTTATGTTTTCGTGGAGGCTTATATTGTAAACTAAGATTAAACATATATTTAGGATTTCAACATCTTGTAATATAAGGTACAGGTATTATTGTTGTGTATATTCCACCTAAACATTAAGGTCAATTTCTACAGTTAGATATACTTAGAAGATGATAAATTATTCACAGAGTAAGAGATATATGACAATTTTAACCTATTTGTAAGGAATACAAGTATATTTCATGCATAGTGCAGACTTCACAAAATGATTTGTACCTGTGATAAAGGATATAGGTAAAACTGAGACTTCACTTTCAAAATGAGACTCTTATTTCACGTGGATTCTTGGGCCAGTGTAAATTTTATTGATAAATAAGACAGTGATTTGTTCGATTTTATGAAATGACTTATACAAAGTTCTTATAAGAGGTACAGGTAAAAGTGTATATAGTCTTACAATATAGGACGATTTCATGAAACTACTTTTACAAAGTTCTTATAAGGGATACGGGTTAAAATGTAGACTTCACTTAAATATAGGACAATTATAATAATATAGTTTTTACCTCAATACATCAGTGTAATAAAGGAAACTAAAACTGAGTTGGGTTACACGATATTTTACTATCACTGTTACTATCACTGTTACACTTCCCCAGTAGTGACTAAACCTGTAGTGAGAGTGTCTTGATAATACTAGCTTCACACACTGGCTATTTCATTGGTCATCGGACTGGTCACACAGATAACTTCTCGTACTCACGACAATAACAGTAGCCAATCATTGACAGTTGATTTCAAGTTAGATATTAGATGTTTCAGTAGTAAAAAGGATTATCATTAAATACTGAAACGATCGTCACCAAGTTTAAAGTTTAAAGGATAAGTGTATTGATATGAAATAGTATAAACAGTAATTTATTTGGATAATTTACATCATTTTGGATAATTTCTTCAATTCTGTTTTTTACTTAGTTAGCAATTTTTACAGGTAAGAATTGAATTTTTATTATAAATTTCTAATTTGTAACACAGGTCTTGTGAAAAGGATTTGATGATACGATATTTTAAGACAGATGAATGTAGTTTTGGACATAAGATGAAGTATGGGTGACGGTATCTTACCAGAAAAAATTCAAACAATTAAATTTCTCTGCCCCCAACACGATCAACGCAAAAGTTAAACGATCACTTTAAGATGTATTCCAATAGAAGACTTGAAAGTTTACCTTTTGACAAAAGTTTGTTACTCATAGTTTCATAGATATACATGTATATGAATTAAATAAAGTTGTGCGCCATTCTATAAAGTTTAATTCAAATTTTCAAATACAGTCTAAATGTATATACAGTAAATATTTGTTCATATAAAAACTCCAAATTCTTCTTAAGAAAAGAGGAAATTGTTACTTGAAAATGTTTGAAAATATGTTAATGATTATAGTTAAGTACCACGTCTGTTGGACACTTGAGGTCTACCAATAAGGATTTGACTGAAAAATGTAGTTATGTATCAAAAAGCTACTGAATTGTATTTATCTTGAGTTCATCCAATACTGACTAAAACAAAACAGAAAACGATCGGAATAGAAAATGTAGTTATGTATCAAAAAGCTACTGAACTGTCCTATCCTATATTGACGTTAAGTTTTTCGGATACAAACTCTCATGAGGAAAACTAGCATTGGAAATGGAGTGTCACGGACATGCATATGTTTTCTAGTTTTGGACTTAAGGTTAAGTAATATGGGACTTATAACAGACATGCGAGCAAATTAAGTCTTTCAAGAGGAGCTAAAAGTCATAAAATATTATTTGTATTGTATGAAATTAATGATAAATACATATAGTCGACATGGACTAAAAGTCATCAAATAGAACTAGTATTGTATGAAATAGTAAAACAATAAATATATAGTTTGCTCTGATATTGAATTTTTTGACATGCTTTTTTGTTCAGGGTAGAATTTGTACAATTTTTGTTAGATGACTTTCCTATTCTCAGGGTCTGACAAGGACATGTTGAAGTAAATCGGTGATAAGTTTGAAAAAGATCAGCTCATCAGCAGCTGGGGTACTTACCGTCAAACTTGGGGACGTTTTTATTGGGACACCCGATATAATATAGTATCAATGTAAGAGATAGATAGATAATTTGGTCTGATTAGTTTACTAGAGATTTAAAGCTTAACTTGATACTATAGTTACATAAAACATCGTAGGAATGTCGGCAATCTAATAAAAGGGTTTACACAGATACTCGGCTACCTACAAATATGTGTATGTTTTAAAAAGTACCCCTTGGGACTTGCTTGTCTGAGCTTTTTTGTAAGTTTAAAAATTGTTGAAGTACAGTTACACCACGTTACTGAGACTAGTCGGTGAGACAGGCTATACTGATGCTTACTTTACACCTGGTACCAATCCCATTAGAGATTCAGTTTCGCGTTTTTATTTTTTTGACGGAATGTTTGGATATTCAAAACTGATAATCTAACTTCATCCAAAAAAATTCAGTCAGGATGATATTTCTTACAATATATCTCATTAGCGACCATGACGAATCCAATCCAGATATAAAGATTTAGTTGCCCAGTACTCAAAACTGATGTCCTGACTCCGGTCAAGAAAATGTAACTAAGAATTTGAGCCAGGTGCGCTTTCTAGGGTTTTCTACTAATCACCTTCGCTTCTTGATACCTCATTAGCGACTACATCCAATCCGCCCTCTTAGGAGTAAGTCATACATCTCTGTCTGAGATTGACTCTATATAGATAATAGTTAGATCTCAACACCTATAATTTAAGGTTAGAAATCATATTAGTTTACAGAGGTTAAGCCATGAGGAGATATTGTTACATCAAATATTGTAAGAATGTAACGTATTGAGCGAGCTCTTTCAATTTATCTTTTGAAATGTTGGACTCTAATGATTGAAGTTTTTACTGACTTAAAAAAAAACTTATAGCAGCTGCCAGATATGCCTCAAATATACAACTAACATTACACTTTCAATTGTAATATTTTATATTCGTTTCAGATCTTTCAATGCTGTTTTTAACGGAACCGGATCTCTCAAATATTTGTATTTGAACACTAAACAAAATGATTTATTAAAATTTGAAGCGCTTTCTAATTGTGTAGAATAACTGTAAGTTTTAAAGTTTACATTAAGAAATTAACTGATACTGTAGACGGAAAAAATATTTCGCTTAAATTGTGGGCGAGCCTTTTTAATTGAAAAGATTTCAACCTTGGACTTGACGAGGATACAGTGAGTAAAATAAAACCGATGTAGTTATGAAGACACCCTAGTGAAGTGAACAGTAAACTATATTTTACGAGAGGAAATATAAGATTTAAACATTTTTTACACCCTTTAATAATGAGGATTTACATTAAAAATTGTTTGAAACTGACAAGTCGAAGGGTTTTATGTAACGTACATCAAATCTAATACTCCGGCTTAGACTGGATATTTGATATTTATTATGCGAGTTTATCATGTATTTTTATAGCTTCACATCACATAAAGTTAATTTCTAGTTCATATATTAGTTGTCTGGATTGTTTCAATATTCTCGTGAGTCCCATGATATTGTCATTTAATTCCATGATTTGATGCCGAATTTGAAGAGTAAATGTAACATTCAATAATCTTAAGCTATATGTACTAGACTTATTAATGACAGGGATGTGGAACCACTTACACACACTTGTTGCACAATTGATTGAAGAAATAGCATTGTACCAATCCAGTGCCTGACATTCATGCTGTTGAAGTTTTCTGCCGATGTTATAATGCTTAAAGCAAAAAATGTCAGTACTTGAAAGATCTGATAGAAACTGGATTTTCTGTGAATAATTTTAATAATCAACCCTCCCATATTAGCCTATCTGATTTTCAGCTCATGATAAATGACCAGTTTATAAATGATTGAAATACGTCTTAACTTTAAGACACGATGAAAGTAAAAGAATAAGAGCAGTAAGCCTACATAAACCCTCAGCAATTAATTGCAATTCAACAAAACGACAAAAAGACACTTTCATAATTAATGGCGAAACATGTCAAGGAGGAAACAATTACAATTTTACCATTAAAGGAATACTACCTCTTAGAATGAACAAAAAATCTAAATTTTCAAACATGGTCAGAAGGATTATATTCAGGGGACTTACCGGATGGCGTAACTATACAACAGATTACCTTAATAATCTGATAAATTCAGAAAACTATGTTGTTTACATTCAATAATTTAAAAACGCTTACTCAAATTTTAAGCGTTATTCAATAATAACCTGTAATTGTATAGATTCATGGATTTGTTTTATACTGTTTGTATACTTTGGACACCGTTGATGAATATATACTCTTATTGACCAACTTGAGAACTTATTTTTTTTGTTCATTCTAAGAGGTTGTATTCCTTTAAAAAGAAACTTTGAAATAATTCAAAACGCACCGTTTGACTCGTTCCTATAGATCTGTAACGTGATCTAAGATATAATTGTTAGAAAAATAAACCAAAAAATATTTCCCTTCTAATATGATGAATCACCTTTCTAAATACTGCAAGTTTCAAACATTCCACTGCCTGATAAGAACATTTTAAAATTATTCATAAAAGAAACAAATTTATCAACTAAGATAATTTGTTCTATCCTTTTAAATTTTTCAGGAAATAATTCAAATTCGATATTTTCCTATCTTGAAACCACACCATTCGAAGATATGTAGTCTCAAACGCTCGACAGTGATATCGTCTGTTCATCTATATAGTAGTGGCGGGTGTCGCTCTTGAAACAGACCATGCTTATTCTTTTAGAAACACCTCATGGTACTTCTCATTTGGGAAGTTCACTGATATATAATTATCGCAACCGATTTTGTCATGTCTTGCCTGTACGGATTTTTATTATTAGGTACTCGATAAGGTATAAGACAAGGAAACCTATTGTGGCCTTTCTTATTCGGTTTCTATATAAACGATTATGAGATTTTATTTTTTTGTGTCCTAAACGACTCTAAAACTCTTAAGTATTATATTTTTCCTTAAATTCTCTCTCATTGTGCATCCTATAATTTCCTTAATGGGTTTGTCAAAAAATAGAATTTTTAATCACAAATAGAAAACTTTTAAAAGGATACCCTTTTAAGAAAATTTAAATCTTTAGCGCTGATAAAAATGTGTAACTCGTGCACACAATTAAGTTAATTTGAAAATAACAAGTCAGACTAGTGCAATCTAAATAAAGAATATATTTGGTTTTAAGCTGGAATGTATGTAATAATATTGATATTACTATTTAATGCATACAGAGACTGTTTGTTAACTCCGCTAATGACATGACTTCTGTAAAAAGGGTGGATATGGCCCCAGGCACGAAATACTTAATGAAATGGAAAGTAAAATGCAAATTGTTAAGATTTGACATGCTAATTCACTGACTTTTGTATCTCAAACTATCGTAATTTTTTATAATAATGAATAGCAACCTTGAGAAATATGAAAACTTTTCCGTAAAGAAAAACAAGTCATTTGAAATCTTTGTAACACAAAGGGAATCTAAATCAGCATATTTTCTGTCCTAATAATACATTTT
Source organism: Lottia scabra (assembly GCA_029955415.1). Lineage (NCBI taxonomy): Eukaryota > Metazoa > Mollusca > Gastropoda > Lottiidae > Lottia > Lottia scabra. Next base: position 12,893,466 of record JARJEI010000009.1, read on the forward strand.
CAGCAAATGCATATCGCACTGTTTTCAACCGTTTGTGTATCTTGTACATGGGTCATGCATCTTCAACTAGACATTGCTCATTAAAATTTTCTTTTTCAATAACCGTTGTCTCCTCTTCTTAGTTACCTCTTCGACTTTGCATATGCATAAAAATAACAAATAGAAAGGGGTTTTGTATATTCAAAGAAGTCAAGAATAATCCTTGGGGTTATTCCCGAAAACTTATCTTAGATAAATTCCAGATTTTAAGAAATATAGTTATCTGACATTATCTTACATTAAAATCATTGTAAGTTAAGTTTTCAAGAATAAGGCCCCTGAATCATAGACATATTACTATGCCGAGGGTAAAAACCAACAACACGTCACAAAAAGCACCAGCCTAGTATCCCTACCCATAATGCGATGGTTATTCTTCATTATAAAATGTATAATGTTTAAAACATACGAGACAAATAAATTACCCTACAATAAAATATGTTTTTATTTCAATCAGATGGTTTATCAAACATTCTGTGGCTGTGTGCTGATAAAACTATTACTGGTGATAGCTTCTCATTTATTATTCTCTAACGAGATTCCAACTCTAAACTGTCGATGATAATCAACAACTTCCAAGTGCATTTTGAATTGCCGGGCCGATATCACATCCGCATATCACGTAAGGAAATGTATACGAACAAATTGTCGGGCCGATATTACATTCGTATATCACGTCTGAGGAAATGTGTACGAACAAATTGTCAGGCCGATATCACATCCCCATATCACGTTTGAGGAAATGTGTACGAACAAATTGTCGGGCCGATATCTCATCCGCATATCACGTTTAAGGAAATGTGTAGAAACAAATTGTCGGGTCGATATCACATCCGCATATCACGTTTGAGGAAATGTGTACGAACAAATTGTCGGGCCGATATCTCATCCGCATATCACGTTTAAGGAAATGTGCAGGAACAAATTGTCGGATTGACATTACATTCATATATCACAGTGATTCCATATCAGGGGAGCATGTATCATTTTCTCTATCCTAAATACAATTAACTATATGTAGTTTATAAGGTTGCGGAATCGCAAAACGGCAATGGAAATCATGTCTGTGAGACCCGAGGAGAATCCAAAATTTCTAGTCGATGTATTTCACCGAAGAACTCAGTATGACCTGTGGTTTTGTTTTCGCTATCGATACGAGTTTTGGAAATATATTCCCCAGCTGTACGAGCTACAATAGATCCTACAGTTCATTCTGTAAGAGACATTACTGATACAACAATATGCAAGGGTTAATTTTCTTGATATTTGAAGAGAAATTGAAAATGTGGAAGTCAGCTGTGACATATGGTGAAGTGTAAATTGTTTAATATGTAATGGGGAACTCATTAGTGTGTAAGTGGTACAACCTCATACTCTGATAAAATCATTACACATATTTCAACACCACTTTAATACATTATGATATATCGCTCTCCTCTATAAAAAGGATATATATAGTTCAAGATATGGTTTCATTTGGTCTTGAATCGATTGATGATTCAAAGCATATCATCAAATCTGTTGATATGTGCCAAGTTTGAGCATTTGGTACTAGCCACTACGAACCTGATGGTCGCAAAGTCTGACCGTAAAGAATAAGTACGAAGTAGAAATAGTGAAAATTGATGACAACAGAGATATTTTTCATGTCGCTACACTCTAGACTCTGAAAGTCTCTCTAAAATTCTTTCAGATTATGTCAGTCTGAATGTCGACTGAAACCCCTTTTAATTGCTTGATAAATATAGTTGCCTATATGTAGGCATTATGTTGAATTCGCTTGAAAGAATCTTTACTCTGAAGTTACAGATAGCAACAATCTTTGCTGGTGTAGTACACAGCACCAGAAAGCTCTAAATTTGCAATTTATACCTTGTGACAATTGTCCTTCATCAATCATGAATGATCCAGGAAGAGCATTTGAATCCTTCCCATCTACTTCAATTGCAGAGTTATGACTTATAGCTTCTGATGTGTACATGCCAGTCTTCTGTGAAATGCAGTGTTACGTCTTAAAGAAGTTTTGTAAACTTTGTAAGTGTATCGGGGACACTGATAGCATCAATTTGCACCATTCCAATTTCCATTCCGACGTCTGTGGTTCTTGTAATTCCACTCAAACTAACGAGATTAATGACCTCACTGACAGTAGCTTCCGGTAGATCACTGTCAGTGACGTCATAAAACGCGTTAGTTTTGCCAAAATTGCAAGAACCACAGACGTCGGAATGGAAATTGGAATGGCGCAAATTGATGCTATCAGTGTGCCCGATACAGATAGAAAGTTTAGAAAACCTCTTTACAATCCCTTTAACTTTCGGCTTATTATTAGATAATAGATATGATGACAATGCCATGTAATATATAATGGAATAATAAAGCTCGTAACAGACTCTGAACTTATATCATGAAGGCTGCTCTTCAAACAATTGACATTCTTATCAGCGAGGATCATTAGCTCTCATTACTGTTGAAGAATAGTGCTTTAGTTCCAAACAATTACTATTGTGTATTCATTAGAAATATTGAAGTAATCTATTAGACGTTCTTCAACATTAAATCACAGACTTGCTCGTTTTTCTAATTACCTCATCTTAATTTAACAGTCTAGTTTCTGTTCCATTTTTCACTGTAGTTGTAACGATGCTTGAAATCAGTATTTAAATTGTTACTATCAACATAAGGTAACTATATATCATATTAAAGAGGTTCCTGTATAATAATTGATAACTTTCTGAACGATTTTATGCTTTTTGACTTTCAATGGCAGTATTATTCTAAAAGTCTCCAGAAATCAAAAGAAAATCTTTATTGTACAATCAATTAGCGATTTTTTGCTAATAAAATAATTTAATAGTTTGATTGATAGTAGATTTAGTTTTTTGCATCGCCTACTGAACTCCATAGAAGATGACATTAGAAGTCTGGCCCAAAACATGGTCACGTCTAAGGTGTACTGGATAAGGCCAGAGAGATTTGGTCAGTCATGTCAGTGACAATTGTGTCTTTAAGGAGTTATGCAACCGAAGTTTTGTAAATAAAATAAGTTAATAGATTTGTTGATTGTAGATATAGTCCCTTACATTGCCTACCGAATTCCCATTTAGGTAGATGTCTGGCCCTAAACACAGAGAAGATATCATGTCTCAAGAGAAGTTTGGTCAGCTATGTCAGTGACAATGGTGTCTTTAAGGAGTACTCCAACCGAAGTTGAGTTTATGTTCCCCTGTTCTGATTCTGATAAGCTAATACGGATGATCATCAAGAATCACCAGGACAGACATGCCAAGCAGTACAGTTGTACTAAAAAGAACCAAGATACATCCACATTGTATGTGGTTGAAACGAAGGTTAAGAACAACTGCAGAACTCTATTCTTTTCCATTTGATTTAAAATTTATATGGGCAAGTTGTAAAAAGGTTCATGTACTCTAATTTACATTGTAACTGCGCACCTGCATTATAAATGCTGATCAGGCAATTTAAATTGAAATGAAACCAGGACAGTCAAATGTCATATCAAATAAAGAAAGTATGAAAATATTATTGTTTAAAAACCACCATCAAAACAACTCATTGACAGGTAAACCAACCAGTTTCACAGTAAAACAATACACCCAATATCTACAACTAAATAACGTCTAACTTTAATACAGAAATACTTGAAATATTTTAATAATCCTATAATTTTAATTTATGGTGTAAAAAACTTGATAAATGGGTTTGATAAAGTGTTACAACAAGTTTGGTGACATTATTCATAACAAAATGCAGAACTTGTTTTAGGTCAAAATGTTCCCATTTAAATACACCAAATAAATACAGCACATGTTACATTTATGCAAGATAAAATGTAAAATTTATTTATTTTAATATTGTAATATCTTGCTGAACGACTCTTGATTGAAAATGCCTGGGGTATACATGTCTTAGTACAAAGACACTGCATGTTTTCTGGTGCAGTTGAAAATTGAAGAACCAGTTTGTAATTGCAATATCGGAAAAAAAAAACACCCTGACGCCATTCCGATCTTGACTCCGTACTTTGTTGTCTTTCAGCACATCAACACAGTTGAAAATTTTCAATCTGACCTTTATTTGGGGTCTTTGGGGTCTAATCAGTTTTTTGATCCAACCCATAGAAATATCTAGGGATATCAAACCTACAATTGCATAAGCTCAAGACATTTTTTACTCGAATACATGTACTTGTTTTGGGTTTTTTTTCCAGCTCTTTACTCTTTTGCCTGTGCTACGTTCATATATACAAGTTCGAGATTATCTCCAAACTTATATAATAAATTTACATCATCACATTTCAGGTTATTCCATTTGCCCCTAGATTCAGACAGTGGCCTATGATGCCAACACTGAAGACCTACAATCCAGGAACAGATTGAAATATTATACTGTGTGGTGAAATGATTGTAAGAAAGAAATAACCATGTTTCTTCCAGGATTATACATCTTCTTATTGGTAAGTTACGTGATTTTTATACCAAGTACCACACGATAAAACATGCAGCCAAAACACAAACATAGATGTGCTATGATACATTGAGCATTCTGTTTCAGAATAGGGTCCTTCTCACAGTCTGATATTTTAACCCATACAAATGTACTTTTCGTGAGATTCGCAGATTGAATTGTCATAATACGTGAAATGTTTTATTCCTTGACATAGTCCAAGAGCTGTTTACAATTACAAAATACGGTTTTACAACATTTATGACATTGTAAACATATAAATTAAAATTCAAAACCCAGAGATCATGACTCATATGAGCGCAAATCTCATAGCATAAGGTTATTTATCTAGAGAGGGCCAAAGATCTGTAGACTTCATTTCCAGTTCTTAATCCTCAATTACAGCAGATCAGCAGCCTTTATGATCTGAAATATTCCTTTACACATGGGAACATACAATATTTGATGGCTTTACCATCATGACATAATAGCGAATTCTTAGGGATACTGGGGATTATTCACTCTACAACTTTAGTTACCTCTGTAATAAAACCAATTCGTACGTCGAAGTCACATGAGTCGAAAGAACACACATTCATGACAGTACAACGTAAAGTCAAAGTTTGTCTAAATAATATCAAAGTTAAACGGTAAATCTGATGTAAATCTGTAGTTGATGGCGGCTTGATGAAACTAAGAACCCCTGGGACCATCTCTACTGATTCTACAGCAATCTATTTGGTTATTAAAGACTTTTTGATGATTTAATGAAGTTATTTCTGTCTGAATATTAAATATTGAGGTATCGAACGAATCTGATTCTATTAGTAAATGAAAGACGAACTTCTAACGGTGAATTGCCAGTAATGAAAGATAGAGATATAATCTTATGATGTCATATTGAGACTAAAGACGATATCACAGAGACCACAGTGTATTTAACTCATGGTATTCATTCAATAGATAACGCTTCATTTGGGTTCTAGAGCTAATATTTGTCTGATAATAAAGATCCGTACAATCAAAATCGCATCCAGAACTTCGGTAAATCAAGAGAAGTAGTTGTATATAGTAGCATACGGCCCACCGTGATCGTATTGTATTGTTTTTAGATCACGGCCTTGAATGGGAGCTTGCCGTCTGGATAATCGAAGCTAATTCTCTGGACTACTTTTACTACGTCATATTTCACGTGATATATTGCTCACGTGATGGTACAAAATGGCCGAAACACGGAAAGAAACAGGTTTTCGCTTTAGCGAAGAAACCGCAAATAAATGTATTTTCTGCAGCACAAAGATACAGTCCCGCCCAGAATATAAATTTTCCAAAATTTCCAGCTGTTTTTCTTTTAATTCAAAGCTGACACCAAGCATTTTCTAACCGAGTGGAAAAAATCTCAACTTTGTCTGCCATCTTTGATAGTCTCGATTGTCCAAAAGCGTTTCATAAGAAGTAATGTTAAACAAATGAGTTATCTTCCCCTTTTTCTTCAGACCAAACGGACTCTTTAGCGCGAACGGATAATAGACAGTAATAAGGTATTCAACCAATCAGCAAACTTTGGAACAAATCCCTACGTCCATTCAATCCTGAGGCTAAATTGGAGTACGGAAATTTTTACGGAAATAGCCGAACGGTAACAGAATGATATAGTAGTAGAGAACTTCAGAGAAAAGCACATGTACTATCAAGTGTCTTAAAAATTCTTTAAAAAGAATAAGCATGGTCTTGTATCCAATAGAAATCTAGTGCTCACACGAATGGTATATTCGTTCCTCGTGAAAACAGATGGATATATCAAACAATCAGTATGTGTTATGTGGAGTCTATGAATGAGAAGACGGGTTGATAAATGCAACTGTAGAGTGACATTAAGTTCTTTGAGGACCATACTGTCCCCAACATCTCTCCATCTGTAAACCTCCACTAACCTCAATAAGGGCCAAAGTACCAGCATTGTACTTAGATGAACACCTTCAAACTAAGAGACTGAATAATGGGGGCGATCTTGTCCACTGTCTTGCTAATACACCTAATCTAGCGATGTTTATGGCACTGGGTAGATGATGGGTTGGACGCTCCTTGACTTTCACACTTCTGGATTAAAGATGATTGTAGGGTTGAAGAATGACCTCGGGGACAATCAGCAGAGCAAAGTCTTCGGTAATTCTAGTCTTGCAAATCATACGTTATTGGTACCTAATGATGACCTCCACCAGCAGATCATACGTTAAGTACAGATCATACGTTAGTGGTTTCTTTCGTTGAATTTCCTTGGTATTTAGATGGTTGAGTTACTTCAACTGTGAGCCTCATAACCGATTTAATAGTCGAATACTTGCTTTCTCTAAATTCAGGAGCATAAACAATGATGTAAGCCGACCCTTGACAGAAAACAAATCTGTGATGAAATGGAGCATGATACAGTAGAATAGTTAATCCCCTAAAACATGATCTACTTGAATATAAATTCAGTCCTCTTATCGACTTGAAGCAACAGGGCGACAAGTACACAATAAAATGTCGTTAAATAACACATCTACATATTCTAAATATCTGGCGATTAACACTCGTATACTACTACAACTGGTATTTAAGTTTATTGTTGGGAAGAATCCTCGGGAGAAGAATACTTCAAATTTGGTACTGCAGCCGTGGATTAGTTAGCATTGGTCAAAAACCTTGGGGAAGGGGTACTTCAAATTTGGGTTGTTCTAGTCAGATATCTTTGGTACTGCAGCTGTGGTGTTAGTATAATTCTGGTCTGAAACTTGGGAGAGGGGCATTTCAAATTTGAGTTTGTTCTAGTGAAATAACTTTGGTACTGCAGCTGTGGTTTTAGTCCAGTATTGGTTAAAAACCTTGGGGAAGGGGTACTTCAAATTTGGGTTGTTCTAGTCAGATACCTTTGGTACCGCAGCTGTGGTGTTAGTATAGTTCTGGTCTGAAACTTGGGAGAGGGGCATTTCAAATTTGAGTTTGTTCTAGTGAAATAACTTTGGTACTGCAGCTGTGGTTTTAGTCCAGTATTGGTCAAAAAACTTGGAAAAGGGGTACTTAAAATTGCGTATTGATCTAAGGATACTACTGCTGGAGTTCTAGTTTTGTATTGTGAGAGTCAACACCTGGCTGATACTCTAAAGCACAGGCCATTGTCATGATCTTATTTTTTATGAATTAAGCCAAAACCCCAGTACCTAATGATTGTAACTCTGGGTAGAACTGGGTATGGCATGGATTTTTCTCTCAATTGGTTACATTACTCTATTATAGAATAACTCATGGGATCAAAACCTAAGGAGGTTGATAAACCCTAAAGCAATTATTAGAACACGTTCTTTCTAGTGCTCTAATGGCTCCGTTCCTCAACAAATCGTGAGATATGAGAGTGGAATTTTATTTTGTGAAACAAAATGTTGTTGTGAAAGCTAGAAATCTCACAGGATAAAAATCCTGAAGGAGAGATGGAGCATCCATCGACAACCTAAAGCACGGATCAGAGCATTTCTTTCTTGCGATTGCTTATATCTTAGTGCTCTAATGTCACGATATTAAAACAGCCCACAAGAATAAAAACGTATACACAGATTGTGGTTAAAGACTGCACAATATTAACCACAAAGCCAGGTAAATGGCCACCAGGGTAGTATAGTTAAACAATTCATGACATGTGGTTTTGACATGTAGGCTGTGTTTCTAAATATGCACTATAGTTTACAGTATGGTGCAGTGGGAAATGTTATCTTAGTTACTTGTTGACTTAATGTTTCGTTCATGCTTTTACCAGGTTTCTATTATACAAGTTTATCGGGATTAACACGCAATGTTCACTAGATAATGATCTATCTAAATATTCAAACATTGTCTAAAAAAATGACACAAAATCTACTCTCCTTCGACGATTATTTTGATTAGACTTCGAGTTTGAAAATTTACACACAATCTACTACCTGCATCTCGGATACACTTTAAGTTTCAAAAATGACACAAAAGCTACTCTATCGGCGGTTATTTTGACTGCACTTTGAGTTTAAAAAATGACCCAAAATGACTAGATTTCGAGTTTTAACGATTGATTTTTACTATAGTAGCTACAAAAATGACTCAAAATCCGCTTCTGCTCTTTGGCAATAATTCGAGTTTCTAAAATGACACAAATTCCGCTCCTAGTCTGTTATTTTGACTACAAGAGTTTTAAAAATGGCACAAAATCTACCCCCTCATACGTTATTTTGTCTACACTTAGTAGAATTTCAAACTAATTTATCTGTGTGTGGTACTCATCTTGGTGAGAACAAAGGCAAGAAAATTAGTTTCTCTGAGATAAATTAATAAAGCAATTTGACATGCTGAAGCATCAGAGAGATAAAACTTGTAGTGGATATTGGGTAGATGTGTCGAGGGGGACTCGTTTATCACTTTTAATTAATATAATATCACAAAGGGTTATAGATGTTGAAAGTGGGGGTTGATATGAAAGAGTCGGTATCAGATAGAACTCTTGGAGTAAAAATGAAATGAAATGAATGGAGTTTTACGTCCTGCTTTTCTGCACCTATATGGGCTAATTGAGGACTGGCAAACGCCATGCAGTGTGCAATGAGGGAAATTTTGCCAAGAAAGCGGCATTAGCCTGCTCTTATTTTCGATTTCCAATTGTCGAGGGATCTTTAACGTGCACAGCCAATAGCACACAGGACCTCGGTTAATTGTCCCATCCGAACGACTCGACGCATTTCCATGCCAGCCCCTCCAACCTGCATCACTGACAGGGGAAATTTTAGAGTAGATTAGATAAATATATCAACTGTTAACTTATACAGCTGACAATGAAATGAGGATAAACACACGCCATACAGTGTGTAATGTTGCGAAATTTTGCCAGGACAGCGGAATAAGCCTATTCTTATTTGAAGATTTTTAGTCTTAGATCTCAAAATGAATTCCTATATAATCAGATGAAGGCTGAAGGAAAGATCATAAATCCTTACTAGCTTCTTGATTTTTAGGAGAAGTGACAAACCCAACACATGAGAGTCAAAAGATTTCTGTTTTGTGGAATTAACAATGTTAAAAAATCACCAGAAGCTGTTTAGTGTGGATTTTCTTTAAAACAACATCCGATTAATGTGTCTACGAATTATAAGACAAGCCCTGGCGTTCCAAAAGAGTGAGCATAGAATTTCTAAAATTCTAAAATCTTTTGAATTCAATATCTATCATATTTGACGTCTTCACGCTGTCTTATGACTGTACATATAGTAGACCTTTTCTTCTTTATCACCAAGTATAATCTACACTACTATTGCTCATTTTTCCGATTCGTCAATTATTCTGAAAGACAAACATTTCCCTATTATACTGTTCAATGTACACAAACAGTTTATAATAGTCAATAAACGATAACTAAATATCAAATCATCTTAATTGAGCTGACAAAATGAACAGTGACAAGCATGTGAGTATTTATTCAAGACTAAAAATTAATTCAGAGGAAAAAATCCATTGTTACAAAATGACCTCTCCATCATCTTTCTTTCATGGTGAGTGAATAGAAGGGCAAAGTACTTGAAATTGGGGAGAACATAACACGCCTATTGAGATGGATGTTTTGTTATGACACTGTAACAATAAGAGACGGGTTAAAACGGAACCCTGTCTCAAACCTTCAAAGGTAAACTTTCCAGCTAACCTCTTACATCATATTATACAGTCATGTTTGTCCAAATTAAACGTCGTGTGGCACATCTGAATTATCTATTGTCAAAGCTCAAAATAGTTCACATTGTAGTTTGGCAACAGACACAATGAGTCCACACATATAAGGAACAAGAATAAGTCCATGCAAAAAGTCTGGGGCCTAATTCTCGAAAACTTAACTTAGATAAAATCCAGATTTTAAAAAATACAGCAATCTGATTGGATAATAACAATAAATTTTAAACGATTTTAATAACTGACCAATCAGATTACTGGATCACTAAAATCATCATAAGTTAAGTTTTCGAGAATAAGGCCCTAGGTCTAGCTAATTTTTATTGATATTAAAAAAAACACATAAACTTTATTGATACAAGACATGAGCGCACTACAATTAAATGACCAATAAAATAAACTGTTTGCACCTGTACTAATACTAACATACTTCTTTATATTTTGCTATACCATATAATATATCTGAAGAAGCTATTGAGCTGAAAGCATGCTAAGATAATGTATATAAATATGGATTAAATAACAACTTGTTCTCTCGAAAATGGATTAAAAGTGTTCCTTTTTACCACAAATTTAAGACAACCCTGGTTTCTTATATATTGCTCTATATGCACTATGCCCGTGGTTCTCAAATGCGGGGTCGCGACCCCAAGTGGGGTCGCAGAGACGAAATGGTGGGGTCGCGGGACCGACTTGGGGTCGATGGGGTCGCGGGGTCAATTTCCTGGGTTTTTTTTTTTTTCAATCTATTATTCCCTAGCACTGCCTTGAATCAGTGGCTATATACTATCTACCAAGATTTTCTATTTTGTTTTCTATGAAAACTATTGTCTATGATATTGTTTACGAAAGTTACGAATTACAAGTTCGTGCAAGAAATATTCTTTGCAGCATGATTAACGCACGGGGTCACATTGGTAATGAATTCCGAAGTTTCCAGACTTTCAAAACACAGATAATGACTTCTGGCATAATACCTTATTAATGGTACTAATATATATCGGGTGTCCCAAGTTTGACGGTAAGTATCTCAGCTGTTGGGGAACCGATCACTTTCAAAATTCTCACAGATTTACTTCAACATGTCCTTGTCAGACCCTAAAAATTTAAAAGTCATCAAATGAAAATTGTGCAAGTACTGCCTCAAACAAAATAGCATGTCAAAAAATAGTGCCTTCACCACATCGACCACCAATATCAAACATTTTCCATCCTGAAATGCTCTCACCGATCTCATTTTAAGATATTTTCTCCCAAAAAGCAACCTTCCAGCCTTTCATTTCCTGTTCATCCAGTTTGTTCCACTGGTGATGTTAATGACTCCGAGCAGTATGGGATTTCCTTAAGAAACAGGTGTACTGCACTTGGGTTAGAGGGACACACTGATTAAACAGGAACTGAAATGCAGGATGGTCGCTTCTTGAGTGGTACCTTTAGATGAGATCCGTGAGAGTTTATCAGGATGGAAAATGGTTGATATTGGTGGTCGATGTGGTGAAGGCACTATAGACACAGGTTGAAATGTGTAGTTTGCTCTTATATTGAATTTTTTTACATGCTATTTTGTTCGAGGCAGTACTTGCACAATTTTTGTTCGATTGCTTTCATATTTTCAGGGTCTGACAAGGACATGTTGAAGTAAATCGGTGAATATTTTGAAAGAGATCGGTTCATCAGCAACTGAGGTACTTTTCGTCAAAGTTGGGGACGTTTTTTTTGAAACACCAGATATGTACATTTTTAGATTAAATTATAGGTAAATGGTTGCTTTGTGACTAAAAGGGTTTGGCATGGGGTCGCAACAAGACGCTCGATGGTGGAAATGGGGTCGCGGGAAAAAATCGGTGAGAACCACGGCACTATGCACTATACACTATGTACTTACTGATTTTGTCATCAATTGATGCACCGCAATTACTATGCTCGTTGTATTTGGTATCAAATGATATACAATGCTTGATAAGTTATGCAATAAGTATCGATGAAATTAGTTTCTTTAAATGTGCTATACCGAATGAAACACCCTTCAATAGTATTTTATCCTTTGCACCAAAATATGTATGTGGGCAATATTGTTCTTTAAATGTGCCATATCGAAAAAACACCTTACATTTACTATGTTATAGTGTTTTCTGAACATAAATATGCATAATAACAATTACATCTGATGACGACACGTGTATATTGTGTTGAAACGTTATGTGCTTATCCGTATTAAAGAAGTGTGTTATATTCCATAATATTGTCTTGTGTTTTGTTATAAATATGCATATTGTAAGGAAGAGATTAGTAACCTGACAAACATACCTATTCTTATTACATGTACCACTATAGTTTATTATTATAACATGTAGAACTATCAACCAGTCTTGTTGATGTGTAAATAACGAGAAAACAAGTCTTTGTTATTATTTACACAATAAACACCTTGATAAGATTCTATATATCCATCATTACTGTATCTTTATTGTGGTTTGGTTGTTAATGAGCCTATTTCGTGAATTGCTGTGGCTCTATGACAGTGGTTTCCAACCTGAGAGCCATGGGGTATTTGTTGGGGGTCATGCAATCTAATTAAAACTAGAACTGTTCAGATAACAGTACTGATGCAGGGCTTGTTACGACACAAAGGTACGACTGATGCGGCAATATTTCTTGTACATGCCCTGTACTCATACTCTTATAGCACATTCGACACAAACAGATTTTGAAGAAATTTGGGTAAGAAATAAGAAAGTTGGCGATGCGCATGCGCACAACTCAAATTCAATATATTCATGATATATCGGATCTAATTATACACATACATGTCAATTTTGAAGATATTCGAATAAGAAATAAGGAAGTTGGCGATGCGCATGCGCACTACACAAATTCAATATAATGTTGATATATCGGATCTAATTATAGACATACATGTCAATTTTAAAGAAATTCGGATGAGAAATAAGAAAGTTGGCGATGCGCATGCGCACTACCAAATTCAATATATCCATGACATTTCGGATCTAATTATACACATACATGTCAATTTTGAAGAAATTTCGATAAGAAATAAGAAAGTTGGCGATGCGCATGCGCACTACACAAATTCAATATATCCATGATATTTTGAATCTAATTATACACATACATGCCAATTTTGAAGAAATTCGGATAAGAAATAAGAAAGTTGGCGATGCGCATGCGCACTACACAAATTCAATATATCCATGATATTTCGAATCTGATTATGCACATATATGTCAATTTTGAAGAAATTTGGATGAGAATTAAGAAAGTTGATAATGCGCATGCGCAGAACCTAAATCTAACATTTCCCCTGAATTCGCAATCCGATCATGCATATACGTACTAAGTTTCATAAAATTCGGATAAGAAATAAAAAAGTTAGTAAATTAAGTGGAAATGTACCTTTAAATGTAGTTCTGTATGCATAAATTACAGCATGACGCTGTTCAATCCAACCTAGAGTGTTCTTATATGTTATAACTGGACACAAGAAATAGTTATCAGAAAACAGTGTTTAAATTAACACCCTAAACTTTGATTTATATCTGTGTTGACAGGATCACTGACACTAATTTACCGAAATACCTCTATTGAAATTCATTGCACGTTGGTATTTAATGGACCAATTTTGAATAATATGCTTGAAAGGTATGCATATTATACATCATTGGATGCGTCTTGATGCGTAGATTACGAATATGCAAAAATTATGATATTTGCACAAAAAGGGTAGCTGCTAGAGCCATTTAAAACAAATTTTAAACTTTTTTCAATCGCTTATAAAACCGAAAGTTACGATCAAAAACAAAAAATGAAAATACCAGTGGATAGATATTGTCGAGAACTTGGTGTCATGAGAAATTCAAGGTCATAAGAGGTCAAGGTCACTAGAAAAATGACTTCTAATATTGAGCAATCTGAAAAAATTTCAATTAAAAACTACAAGAAAGCAAAATAAAATTTCAAAATTCTGATCCCTAGACAATGCTCTTAAACGACTAACGTTTCGATGAGTACCAGAATCATGAAAATTGGATAATATTTGAAAAACAAGTAGCAATTTAAAGAAATGTTACTATTATCCAAGATGGCGGAAGATTTGACATTTCCAGTCTATTTTTTTTTGCTAAATCTGTGTCTAATGATATGTCTAGTTACATGCATGTATTTATTTCCGTGTATCTATGATAGGTAAAAAGTTGAATATCGAACTTTAAGTGCAATTTTTGCAAAAACCATAAAAGTTGCACAATTTCTGAAAACAGATTTAGGTTTATCATTATAATAGTATTACATACTATAAATTTCAGATCGATTGCATTATAAGTAAACATTTTAGAACCGTGCTAAAATAGTTTTGCTACAAAAAGTTGCAAATATTTTTGCAAATTGACATTTTTTATAAATCGATACTATGTTGTTAAATGCGTACAATACAATACAGGAAACTCTATGCAAATCGAAGTGTAAATACGACTCCCAGTACTGTCCGAAATATTTCATGGACGCATAATTTATGCATAACCATATTTGCATAACTGTTCCGTAATACATTTAAAATCTAATGACCGCGGAGTACAAATACGACATGGTACGAGCATTACCGTACTATGTGCTGTTTCGTCCCTGTACTCTGTCAAGAAATCAAAAAAAAAAAAAAAAAAAAAAAAAACTAGAACTGTTCAGATAACAGTACTGATGCAGGGCTTGTTACGACACAAAGGTACGACCGGTGCGGCAATATTTCTTGTGCATGCCCTGTACTCATACTCTTATAGCACATGCGACACAAACAGATTTTGAAGGAATTTGGGTAAGAAATAAGAAAGTTGGCGATGCGCATGCGCACAACTCAAATTCAATATATTCATGATATATCGGATCTAATTATACACATACATGTCAATTTTGAAGATATTCGAATGAGAAATAAGAAAGTTGGCGATGCGCATGCGCACTACACAAATTCAATATAATGTTGATATGTCGGATCTAATTATACACATACATGTCAATTTTAAAGAAATTCGGATGAGAAATAAGAAAGTTGGCGATGCGCATGCGCACTACACAAATTCAATATATCCATGATATTTTGAATCTAATTATACACATACATGCCAATTTTGAAGAAATTCGGATAAGAAATAAGAAAGTTGGCGATGCGCATGCGCACTACACAAATTCAATATATCCACGATATTTCGAATCTGATTATGCACATATATGTCAATTTTGAAGAAATTTGAATGTAAATTAAGAAAGTTGATAATGCGCATGCGCAGAACCTAAATCTAACATTCCCCCTGAATTCGCAATCCGATCATGCATATACGTACCAAGTTTCATAAAATTCGGATAAGAAATAAAAAAGTTAGTAAATTAAGTGGAAATGTACCTTTAAATGTAGTTCCGGATGCATAAATTACAGCATGACGCTGTTCAATCCAACCTAGAGTGTTCTTATATGTTATAACTGGACACAAGAAATAGTTATCAGAAAACAGTGTGAACATAGCTTTAAATTAACACCCTACACTTTGATTTATATCTGTGTTGACAGGGTCACTGACACTAATTAACCGAAATACCTCTATTAAATACATTGCACGTTGGTATGCCAATTTTGAATAATATGCTTGAAAGGTATGCATATTATACATCATTGGATGCGTCTTGATGCGTAGATTACGAATATGCAAAAATTATGATATTTGCACAAAAAGGGTAGCTGCTAGAGCCATTTAAAACAAATTTTAAACTTTTTTCAATTGCTTTTAAAACCGAAAGTTACGGTCAAAAACAAAAAATGAAAATACCAGTGGATAGATATTGTCGAGAACTTGGTGTCAGGAGAAATTCAAGGTCATGGGCGGTCAAGGTCACAAGAAAAATGACTTCTAATATTGAGCAATCTAAAAAAATTTCAATTAAAAATTACAAGAAAGCAAAATAAAATTTCAAAATTCGGATCCCTACACAATGGTCTTAAACGACTAACGTTTCGATGAGTACCAGAATCATGAAAATCGGATAATAATTGAGAGACAAGTAGCAATTTAAAGAAATGTTACTATTATCCAAGATGGCGGAAGATTTGACGTTTCCGGTCTAATTTTTTTTGCTAAATCTGTGTCTAATGATATGTCTAGTTACATGCATGTATTTATTTCCGTGCATCTGTGATAGGTAAAAAGTTGAATATCGAACTTTAAGTGCAATTTTTGCAAAAACCAGAAAAGTTGCACAATTTCTGAAAACGGATTTAGGTTTATCATTATAATAGTATTATATATATTAAATTTCAGATCGATTGCATTTTAAATAAACATTTTAGTACAGTGCTAAAATAGTTTTGCTACAAAAAGGTGCAAATATATTTGCAAATTGACATTTTTTATAAATCGATACTATGTTGTTAAATACGTACAATACAATACAGGAAACTCTATGCAAATCGAAGTGTAAATACGACTCCCAGTACTGTCCGAAATATTTCATGGATGCATAATTTATGCATAACCATATTTGCATAACTGTTCCGTAATACATTTAAAATCTAATGAGCGCGTATTACAAATACGACATGGTACGAAAATTATCGTACTATGTGCCGTTTCGTCCCTGTGCTCTGTCAAAAAATCGAAAAAAAAAAAAAAAAAAAAAAAAAAAGAATAATCATTTGCAAAACAAAGCAGGGCGTACTTGTAAAGTACGCCCTGCAACTAGAACTGTTCAGATAACAGTACTGATGCAGGGCTTGTTACGACACAAAGGTACGACCGGTGCGGCAATAATTCTTGTGCATGCCCTGTACTTATACTCTTATAGCACATGCGACACAAACAGATTTTGAAGGAATTTGAGAGAAATAAGAAAGTTGGCGATGCGCATGCGCACAACTCAAATTCAATATATTCATAATTTATCGGATCTAATTATACACATACATGTCAATTTTGAAGATATTCAGATAAGAAATAAGGAAGTTGGCGAAGCGCATGCGCACTACACAAATTCAATATGTTTATGATATTTCGAATATTATAATACACATACATGTCAATTTTGAAGAAATTCGGATAAGAAATAAGAAAGTTAGCGATGCGCATGCGCACTACACAAATTCACGATATATCGGATCTAATTATACACATGTATGTTAATTTTGGAAAAATTCGGATAAGAAATAAGAAAGTTGGCGATGCGCATGCGCACCACACAATTTCAATATAACCGTGATATTTCGAATCTGATTATGCACATACATGTCAATTTTGAAGAAATTTTGATGAGAATTGACAAAGTTGATAATGCGCATGCGCAGAACCTAAATCTAACATTTCCCCTTAATTCGCAATCCGATCATTCATATACGTACCAAGTTTCAGATAATTCGGATGAGAAATAAAAAAGTTGGAAAATTAGGTGGAAATGTACCTTTAAATGTGGTTCCGTTGCGCAGAACCAAAATCTAACATTTCCCCTGAATTCGCAATCCGATAATGCATGTACGTATCAATTTTCATATAATTCGGATGAGAAATAAAAAAGTTGGAAAATTACGTGGAAATGTACCTTTAAATGTGGTTCCGTATGCATAAATTACAGCATTACGCTGTTCAATGCAACCTAAAGTGTTCTTATATGTTATAACTGGACACAAGAAATAGTTATCAGAAAACAGTGTGAACATAGCTTTAAATTAACACCCTAAACTTTGATTTATATCTGTGTTGACAGGGTCACTGACACTAATTAACCGAAATACCTCTATTGAAATTCATTGCACCTTGGAATTTTGAATAATATGCCTGAAAGGTATGCATATTATACATCATTGGATGCGTCTTGATGCGTAGATTACGAATCTGCAAAAATTATGATATTTGCACAAAAAGGGTAGCTGCTAGAGCTATTTAAAATCAATTTTAAACTATTTTCAATCGCTTATAAAACCGAAAGTTACGGTCAAAAACAAAAAATGAAAATACCAGTGGATAGATATTGTCGAGAACTTGGTATCTTGAGAAATTCAAGGTCATGGGAGGTCAAGGTCACGAGAAAAATGACTTCTAATATTAAGCAATTCTAAAAAATTTCAATTAAAAATTACAAGAAAGCAAAATAAAAAATCAAAATTCGGATCCCTACATGATGTTATCAATCGACTAAGGTTTCAATAAATACCAAAATCATAGAAATCGGATAATAAATAAAAAACTTATAACAAATTATAGAAATGTTGGTACTATCCAAGATGGCGGAAGATCTGACGTTTCCGGTACAATTTTTTTTGCTAAATCTGTGTCTAATGATATGTCAAGTTACATGCATATATTTTTTTCCGTGTGTCTGTGATAGGTAAAAAGTTGAAAATCGAACTTTAAGTGCATTTTTTGCAAAAACCACAAAAGTTGCACAATTTCTGAAAACGGATTTAAGTTTATCATTATGATAGTATTAGGTACTTTAAATTTCAGATCGATTGCATTATAAGTAAACATTTTAGTTCAGTGGTAAAATAGTTTTGCTACAAAAAGTTGCAAATATTTTTGCAAATTGACATTTCTTATATAGCGATAATATGTAGTTAAATATTTTCAATACAATGCAAGAATCTCTATGCAAATCGAAGTGTAAATACGACTCCCAGTACAGTCTGAAGTATTTCATGGATGCATAATTTATGCATAACTACACCTGCATAACTGTTCCGTAATACATTTAAAATCTAATGACCGCGGAGTACAAATACAACATGGTACGAAAATCACCGTAGTATGTGCAGTTTCGTCCCTGTACTCTGTCAAGAAATCAAAAAAAAAAAAAAAAAAAAAAAAAAAAGAATAATCATTTGCAAAACAAAGCAGGGCGTACTTGGTAAAGTACGCCCTGCAAAAAAAAAGAATAATCATTTGCAAAACAAAGCAGGGCGTACTTGTAAAGTACGCCCTGCAATTAAATTACATTTCGTTTCGGTTATAAATTAAATTACATTTCGTTTCGGTTATGGAGTCATGGAGTCGACATGGAGTCGACAATCAAAAAATAACCGAAACGAAATGTAATTTAATTTTAATTAGATTGGGGGTCATGGGGCATGAAGATATGTATACTTTTTTCACTAGCCCAAATTATATTTTATTGTGTAAGGTCTGTAGTTGCTTGTGCTCAAATGCATTTGGCCTCCTGATATTTCGAATTAACCTGACAGGGGGCCACGGCTCTGGGAGTTTTGTGAATTGTGGGCCACGGTATGAAAAAGGTTGTGAACCACTGCTCTATGATATGCTTGTTCATCAAGTTTTAATCCTGATAAAGGAATCATTTGAATTTATCGTCGGGATCTCTCTGTGTCAGTGATGCAAATCGTAGTCGCTGATTACGTTTAAGAGAAATTTGTTCAAGGATGGGCACATATTATGCAATGCATACATCATTATCGTATCTATCGATTGCAAAAATAGGTGTTTCCATAATCTCAGAAAAAAAAAGACTACAAATTATCTTCCCATCCCATTTAACCCTTTACGAATCTGTGTCATGTATCCCAAAATAAATGTTTTAGTCTTCCACACGCAGACATACATTTTGTGTTCAAACATACAGATACACCTTTATAGACATTACAAAACATCAACAGTCATTAGTCTAGGTTTATTAATGTGTGATTCTAGAATTACAAAACATTGGATAAAAAACATGTCGTGAAAACATGCCGAGCAAACATTGGATATGTTTTGTTCTAGTGGTATACCTCTATCATTCTAAACCACCAACAAGTTTCAATTACCGAATACCAGCTCACATGTCCAATGTGGTTATTATTTTGTAGGTATAAATAAACATGTTTTGTATATTATGATCTATGTGTTTTCTAAGGAACCAATAGTCAATGTATCAAAAACATAACAAGGCTATAACATGATATATCACATTAATCATTGCCTGTATTGTATTTGTATATATTATATTATACAATGTTCAATTGGTATATTGACACTTCTCAGGCTCAAGACAATCCGGCTTCAGATAAAGTCACCTTCACTAACTAATGAAAGAGCTTCTTGTGAACCTTTTAGTTATAACATCTCTGAAGTTAATTTACTTTATTTGAATTTAACTACATTGTTTGCTATTTTTTTTCAAAATAAAGACAAATTTAACCTTGGTTATCTTACATGTGCAGATGGTTCCTACCTAAGATCACCAATCAGAAGCCCATTCTGCAGGTTGTGGAAAAAATTCAGCTTTCTACAATAAAATTCCCAAGCTTTGGTCCCTTGCAAAACCAATGTATCTGTAGTCTATATCTAACCAGGACTGTCGGATATTTCGATATGAAAAGTACTAGCTCTATCAACTGGTAGATATTTCTTTAAGACACTTCATATCTGTTTTATTACGGGACATAATGAGACGGAATGTTCTTTGAATCAAGGACAATAACTCATGATTTTCTCACACTTGAAATACCATAATACATAATAAATAACACATTTTTTACTTTTATTTTATCGTTTACTTTTAACATAGCTTTTAATACCCGTTTGTACTGTAGGCTCTTTTTATCAAACAAACAAAACAGTAAAGAAATAACAAAATTCTAAAAGGCTGAAAGATTATATGATATTTTGTTCTCTGTACATTATATAGTAGTTTTATTAGACATAACAAAAGTACTTGAGTATTTCCAATATCTTTAACGAATTCGTTATTTCGTCTAAAAAGATTCAAAACATTACATAGCTACATAGTCTATAGACATTTTGACATAAAATAAATCACTCGTAAGCCTTTCTTGTACCCTGCTGGTACTCTTTACTTTTTGGGTGTCCTATTGTGCTTTGGATTACCCTAAATGGTAAGAATGCACCATTGCTACACTGTAATTACTTAAATTGCTCTGGAAATAACCCATCGTCTTGAGTACCTCATTGGTACTCTGAAATTTCTAAAGTTGCTCTAGCATGACCCATCGTCTTGAATACCCCATTGGTACTTTGTAATATGCCATTGTGCAATCAATACCTAGTT
Organism: Lottia scabra; assembly: GCA_029955415.1. Classification (NCBI taxonomy): domain Eukaryota; kingdom Metazoa; phylum Mollusca; class Gastropoda; family Lottiidae; genus Lottia; species Lottia scabra. Next base: position 12,914,742 of record JARJEI010000009.1, read on the forward strand.
CTACTGTTACTCCAGATTTTGTCACTGTTGCTTTGAAAAGCTCTGAAATGCTTCTTGAGTACTCAGAAATGTCAAATGTAGCTTTCAAACGGTATGACCTAGTGGCACTCTAACATTCTTAGAATTTCTCATCGGTGCACTAAAATGTTCCGAGGGTATTCTGGAATGTCTAAATGCCCAGTATGTTTCCATGTTTCCAACTACACAGCGGTCACTGAGTGTAAGACTATTAGTAAAAGCGAAGTAAAAGAAGACGTATTAAGAATATATTTAGAATATATTTACGTGTATAAGAATACATTAACAATATCAAGCCGCTTTCCTATTAAACGTAACAATTGAAAACCTGAGGTCGTAGATAGGAATATTTAATCCGACGTATTCTACTTCTTTGGTGGCCAAGCGATGCAAAATCTTCCAGGAGTTATAAATATAACCTTGCTGTGCTTTTCTATAATAAGGACACAAGTTAAGGACCTTTTTTTACCAATTATCCAGCAATGATTCTTTTGATTTATATTGTCGCCGATCTTATAATTGTACATTCTGTACAGATTGGCGCGTGAAAGTCTGGTGACCTTAATTAAGTTATCTTTCCTCCTGATTTCATTAAACACTTAAGCTTCAGTAGATTCGCTGGAACAAAAGACGTCTGATTTTGAAATCGGAATGATGCTAATTGATGCTATACGTGGCCTCGATGCACATGCTAAATTTAGAAAACTCTTTACAACCCTTAAACTTGTAAAACTGGGGCCTTATTCTCGAAAACTTAACTAAGATAAAAGAAATTCAGTAATTTTAGTGATTGACCAATCAGATCACTGGAATACTAAAATCGCTGTACGTTAAGTTTTCAAGAATAAGACCCCAGGTTGCTCAATTCCCCGTAGTTCATCAAAAAAAAAACAGATAGAAGTGCTCGGTTTACCAATATGACACACGGTGGAGAAAACAACCTATTTGTACCTCAATTACGTCCTTTCAATACTCATTCTTTACATTTAGATTGACAACACGGGATTACAGGACAGGTTCGACCCAGGTTTTTGTTGTGGGTAAATAGGTTTTACAAACCGTGTGATGAGCATTTTAATTCCCGTATTATTCCATAAGATTTATTATGACTGGCTGTATACAAACTGTAGTTCTTGATATAAAAAGAATACAAATGGATACCTACCCCAGGTGTAATATTTTTGATAATAATTTTTATAATAACAGGTTTATTTATTATTTCATAGAAGGTCGTCGACTTAAAGTGCAAGAATACTAAAACGTATCCATTATTTCGTTGAGGCCATTGACTTGAATATTTAAACTTGCTTCTTAAATGCACAGAGAATCGGTGGCTACCCCTAACTAGCCCAGAGAGGCTGGGAGAAAAACTCCGGACATGTCATAAGCTACTGCCAATTTTGAGGTTTTTTGAGTAACCACATATTCAACTTTTTAAGTAATTTGCATAAATCATTTAACATATCAATCGTTTTGCAGTTCCGTAACATTTGGAAATATCTTCCGGTTTCTTATCAAACTTTGCGGAATAAATCCCAATGTTACAAAGCCATCTTGAAATAGTCATCAGAACTCACGAGGGTTTCTAAATAAAGGGGAGTGAAATAGATACAGTAGGGGCATCAGTATTCAACCAACGTCTAATAACATTGTTTACTCTTATTAACAACTCAGTGTGTAAAGTCCAAGATGACTAACAATACCGTCTTTATTCTCAATTGACTTTCTAACAATGGTCAGTGTAAGATTAAATATTGACCTTCGACCTCTCCTGGACAATTGACAAGCGTCAGTAACATTTTAGAAGGAACAATTAGAAGCTGAACAGTCAAGTTAGGATCTTAACATCCTCATGTCTGGGTTTTAAGGGTGTGGATTTAGGAGGGCTGTGGCGGAGAGGACTTTCTCTTGGGGCTCGTGAATTACTTAGACTCTCAAACCATCCTTATTCGACACAAGACTCTTGTCGGTTTTCAAAGTTTTTGTTTAGTTTTCCTTACTGTTATTTTGGATTCAATGGTCAATTTTGCGTTGGTGTTGTACATTTTTAAGAGCCCAGAAGAAATCAACCTATGATATAGAATTGCAACTTAATTTTCAATGTTCAAGATGAATGGAAACCTTTCTTGATCAATAATAAATGCTGTTGAAAATAAATCGGCTTTATCCATCTGGACAGCAAAATTAATGGAAAATGTCATTTATATTAGAATCTTGATCCCCAAATGCGAAATGACCTGTTTACCTAACATTGAATATCGAAACCACCAATGAAATCAATAGAATCAAGTGTCATTCGATGTAATCCAAAATTTTCATTGAATAACAAATACGCATTAATCCGTTTTCTTTCTTTCTTTCTTTCTATCAAACAGTAATTTCAATATTGCCCTTCCGCTCACCTTTAATAACAAAAGTGTCTAAAATGATCATTATGGTAATAAGAATAAGGCATGCAAAATATATTATGTGGTAAATACCATATTAGGATTCAGAAATAGTTAAAAGATTATCTTAAATTCCATTTATTAATAAATTCAAAAGTGTCTTAAATGATTATTATGGTAATATGAATAGGAATGCTATATATTATGTGGTAAATACTAAATCAGGATTCAGCAATAGTTAAAAGATTGCCTGAAACAAACAATTTTTAAAGTGTCTTAAAAGATCATTATGGTAATATTATAATTAAGGAATAATGGATATAAAGAGTCTGTATTAATTAAAAGATTACCTGAATTTTCCACTCACTTATAATTGTAAAAGTCTTAAATGACCATAATGACAATATTGACGGAATAATACTGATATTCATATTGTAAATACGAACTGATTGTGCATTAATTTAAAGATTATCTGAAATTCCAATCACCAATAATTCTATAAGTGTCTTAAATGACCATTATGGAAATATTCAAGATCGAATAATAGATTTCGAAAACAAGATATCATGATTCCGCATTAGTTAAAAGATTACCTGAAATTCCGCTCACCAATAATTCTATAAGTGTCATAATGACCATTATATTAATATAAATAACGGAATAATAGATTTCGAAAATAAGATATCACGATTCTGCATTAGTAAAGACCTTACCTGAAATTAATCTGATTTATCTAACAAAGAAATTGTGTGACATTATTTAAAGTAGGGTCAGTAAACTGCTGGCGATTATTGCCAGACAATGGTAGTGGTAAGAATGGTCAGTTAATTATAGCATGTCCTTGTATTGGACTGAGAATACGATATGGCATGCAATGATCAGTATTACCAGCATGTTCTTGTAGTAAAGAGAGAATATGAGATATATGGCATGGTGCTATGGGCAGTTTATACCAGCATGTCCTTGCATTGGACTAGCAATATGAGATATGGGCATGCTCCATTGGTGGACAGACAATATGCATGGTGCATGTCCTATTGAGTAGTGGGCTTTCAATAATAAATTTGGGGTGATGCAGGTTTTAATTAAAAGATCAGCGGTCAGAATTTGTAACAGAGATAATGACTGTCATTAACTCCTTAAGATTGATTTAATATTAGGGGTCATCTGGTTCACTGGATTGGGTTTCAAGGATCTCAAATAAATATGCAGGTTTTAGGAGATCTTCAATTACATGAGATAATACGTTTCTTTTTTTAAATGACTCGTAATTACAAGGCTTCTCTGGATCTGTAATATATGCACCAAGAAAGTTTCGTTTTATTCTTGCTATTTTAGAAGAACTCGGGGAGTTTAAATGGTTTCCCAGGCCCGTAAGAAGCAATTTCATATTGGAGGGGGGGGGGGGGCCAAATTGTGCAAAAACTCATTCTCAAGGGTGGTGGTTGCTAAATAGAGCAATTTTGATTTTACTGGCCCTAACAACATATCAGTAACTTCTTGTTTTATCTTGAAATTTTTTTTTATTGCTTCAATCATTAATGTCAAAATTATTGGATGCCCCCCCTGTTCCTACTGGCCTGTTTCCTTTGACCATTATTTCATAATTGATGACAATGTCCCTTCCCAATTACTAGGAAAATAGTAACAACAAAGCCATAGATACAAATATTGAGGAGAACGTGTTGTAGATTGAAAAGAAAGAAAACCACACGTTTTTTTTTAAATAACAAAACCACACGGACGCTACTATTCCCAGACTTCCTCTTCCCATGGGAATGAATCAGCTGGTAGACCAAAATTGACAAGTGTAAGAGCTAAACTTAGAATGTTAATAAATGGTACAAATGTGTTATCGCCTCTTTCGTCGTTTCTCTTTATTTGCAATTTATTTATATGCCCCTTTCGTCTGTTCCTGATAGTATGCAGGAATATTTCCAGTAGCATATCGATACGACTTCGTATATCTTTAAAGTTGTGGACTCTGCATGTTCCTTTAGAAACGGTAGATCATTAAGATCGTATATTGGCTTTGGTGCAATCAGAATGAATGATCACAGAGCGATTTAGTATGTTTCGTAGAAGTTGATTTTTTGTGACCTTTTTTACAAATTTCGCGCGAGGTGTGGTCTCATTATTTGTGGTCATTTTGATGATTGGTCATCTGAAAACATATCAAATCTAATCAGAATCAATCAAGCGAGATAAATACATGTAGTTGAATACAAAGCTGTAATGACCAGGTCAGCCCGGGGCCTGACATCTGATCACATGATTTGTAATGATGAGTGTGAGATCTCAATGGTTTGTTATGAGTTGTAGGGGTTAGTTTAACCCCTCGGGGCTGGCATGCCCAATAAATTAAGAGAGTTATTCTGACGATGGTCACCTTATAGAGATGTCATTTCTCGCTCTGTCGTAAACATTTCAATTTATTTCCACATTTTAACATTGTCATTATGATTCCGCGTCGTTCCGAAAATTTATTTGGCAATTAGCATTCAGTTGTTAATTACCGAATCGAAAATTTCAAAGATTTACGTTGCATAAATTACTATTTGTGATGTTTTGCCAACGGCATTTCCTCGTCGTTTTGAAATACATGTCAAAAGCCTTTTGATATCAGATAATACGCGTTATCAATAAAAATCATTTTATGAAAAAATTCGAAATAATTGCTTTGTGTGAACGTTATTTATGGTGTTGTGTCATTGAATTTTTCTTCAACCGAATTAAAATACATGTCAAAGACCTTTGATTTCTATAAAACATTATCGATAAAAAATCGACCTTCAACTTTTGTTGAATTGATTGTTCGATATTAAAGGTATTCTGATTTGCAAAATTTCTATAAAAGGGTTCAATTGATCAGCTGTCAAATTTGCCAAATTGTTTGAAATTCTTTGATAGTCATTCTGCACGTTCTTTAGAAATTTGAAATTGTTGTGGGGCAAAGACCATGAGAAATTATTCTAAATATTTGGCCCTATAGAATCTAAAATGACTTTAGTATAATATAGTATTGAATAGGAACCTAACGCCGTATTGTGACGGTATTAACAACCTGTCAACCTTTATTACACTGACTTTGTTAAGCACTTCTAGATTTCAAAATAAATGTTTATAAAATAGTATATATTATGTAAGATATTCTGATATTCTATACACGCCCTAGTTACTACAACACTACTATTTGCATTCTTGCAGTTATGATTTATTTCAAAATCCATAGGCGGATCCTTATTATTGCCTCCAAAATAGATTTTCTCCACAGAATAATCTTTTCGTAAGTTCCTTATACCTTGAATGATTGTGAACAGAGTAGGTGGAAGTGCATATATCTTCGAAGAACACCTGACTTTGTCCTGCAGTTCCATCAAGAATTTCCCAGAATGATTATTGGTCGTATTTGAGTTTGACTTCGTAGGTTTGTGGCAACGAATCATGAATTACAGCTTTGATATCTGGTTTCTGTTTTTGTCTTGAAAATTTGAGCCATATAGTTTTCAAATAATGCTGAAATAGCTGTCGTTTGATTAAGAAATATTGGGTGGAATTACATAAAAACTTTCAAACCACCAAGCTACGATCTGGGCTCCGCTCTCACGAACACGATGTTGTAAGATGTTTTGACTTGATTACGATAGAAAAGAATTACCTATATTGTATATAAAAAAGGAATGTTGTGATTATATTGATAATGTATTTGTATAGTGTTATATTGTAGACAGGGGCGTTTTATGTAGTTTTTGTTCCATAAAAAACAGCTGTAAAATGTTTGTAATATCGAGTCGTTAGGTGGAAAAAAAGCTTTATTGTATATCTCTTGATGTTAGAGATCGAATGCTTTTATCATTGTGAGATACCGAGGTTATGCGAGCCATAAGATGTTAACCCCTTGATACCACTTTCTTTTATTTTTCTGGGACACTTTTCACGAAAACTTAGATTAGATACAATCTAGATTAAAGAAATTCAGTATTCTAATTGTATAATAATAGTCAAATTTAAAATTGAATTTAGTGATTGACCAATCAGATGACTAAACACTAAAATTATATCAAGTTAAGTTTTCGAGAAAAAATGCTCCAGATATATTTTGATAGCCAAATTGGCCCTCAATAAAACATTGAAGTTCACATAACAATCTGTTTTGGTGCCAAAGTAAGGGTATACAATTTATTCTGGATTACAAGGATATTTCGACTTCTTTATATTTTGTGTGCTTTATGGGCTGGGGATAATATAGTCCGAAATTCAACTCATTCAGCGAACTTGTCACATCTCATCCCTTTGTCATTTAGCCCGCGACACCCTTCTTTGGTTTTCTATACTTATTGGTTTTGTTGTCTGTGTCTGTAACATAGATCAAAGTTTTTTGAGAACTTATGTATCGGTTGGTTTTATTGCTGTCTGTGCCTCAGGGATCCACGTATAAAAGTATGTAGTATGTATAGAAGTATGTTATAGGTATAGAAATATGTAATATATTTGATTGTTTATATTCAACTATGTCTGATATTGTGTGAAATAATTTCAAGTGTTTGTAGGTTATATTTTATATCTCACCTTTATCAATACTGTACATTTTTATTATGACCCAAAATATATTATTGTACTATACCCGCTTTAAATGTTATTTCACTTCTTCCTCTTAGACTTCAGTATACTTCCTCATTGCGCTATCTTTTTATAATGAGACCAATTTTCCTGTAACAAAATGGTTAATATATTGTGACCATTCTCCAGGTGGAGAATTTACCTACATAGCTTGGCGATTAGGTGACACTATAGTATTATATACCTAATTGTAAGATAAATATCGGATTCCATCACCAAACCCCCACTAGATTTTAGCCTGCTTCTCCCGGATAATTAAAGGGCTTTGGCTTCGCTTAAGAATAAACTTTCTTACAAGTTGGCTCTCTTTCGAACCAGATTTATTGCACTTTTACACTATTTTGTATATTTCTGCTCATACCTAAAATCTTGTAAGTTTGTAGGCATTTTTAAATTTTCTTACATCAATGGTCTTCAAAAAACTTGACAAAAAGTTAACACTCCCCTCTCTTGGCCTTTATCTAACAGTAATTTAAATAAACACAGGTGAGGTAGAATCAATGGATCCAGACTTATAAATACTCCTTACCGATTATTATTTATTTTCATAATATCATTTTAATTTAATTATTTCAATATAACATGTTAATCAATAAAAAATGGCCTACTTGAGACTTCTGAGGCATGTCAATAGTGTTCCTCCTTCATCGCTTCATTGATTTACTTAATGTGGTTATCCCTGTAGATCTGAATATAGTCCGAAACTTGCTCACTATCTACCTACCCAGCCTTTGATAGCTATGGACAGATATGGGGGGGGGGGGGGGGGGGGGAGAGAGTCAGAAAAACTAAGCAACGAAATTTTGTGAAGCATGTAAATAGTTTTCCTCTTTCATCGCTTCATTAATGTGGTTAGCCCTGTTGATCTTAAAAGTGCATTTCAACGAGTTCGTTGCCTTTTGGGAAACTGTTTAATGTAATTATAAAAATCTTTACAAGCAATACAATTCCGTTAATCAAAAATCTCGTCCAGAGCATGACAAAATCGAGTGCAATAATTATATAGTACTTGACTCCCATACGAGAAGTACCATCAGGTGTAAGACATTCTTAGTATTCTCAATATGAAATGCAATATTTTTAAAAGCTCTCAAGGGATCTATTAGATCGTAGATGTGTAAGATTATATTTGGGCGGATACAATCGGTTCGCTGTCTTTATTGTTGACAAAAATATCTTTTTTTCTAGAATATCGCTACCTCTAATTTAGAGATTCCCAAAACAACGTCTTTGACAAGTAACCATATAATTCATTATCAGCATTACAATCCCAACAAACACTTTTGCTGATTAAGCTACATCCTTCTTCAAATATAAACACTCTTCATAGAAAGATGTCTCAAATAACCTTATATATACACTGTATTAATAGATACAACAGTCATTGGCACATTAAAGTGTGACATATTTTATGAATGCACATGTTTTGTTACTATATACTATAGGTATTGCTATATAAATTGTATATGTCTTATTTACCTATATTTGTTAAAATAGGGCCTTTATATGAAGAGAGGGCGGTAATGTATTATAAATATGTACAAGTATTCATCAGCTGAATGTAAGAAAAATCACACCCTGTACACACGAATACCTGCCATTTAACTATTTATAATTGGAGGCATATCTTCAAAAAATGCTCCTTTTGTACCTTCACACATGGGTGTTTAAAAAGTAGCAATTCAAAATGATGCAACTTGCAAACAATCAAGGTTTAGATATTATAGAAAAACGTGATCTACTAAGTCATTCAGAGAAATACAAGTCTTCTTGGGGTCCATTTTTTTGTTTGTTAATTGCAGATAATGTCAACTCTAAAAGTTCACCTCATTCATATCTTCCTATTTTAAAATATGAATGTGATTGTAGTTCAATTATTTGAGGTAATTATTACTTGTAATGTTCATGTTATCAGGGCGGATCAAAGGGAGGCTCTCCCGGCTCGAGCCCCCTTTTTTTGGTCGACGGTGCATATCCTGGTACCCAAATTGAACCAACCCTCTAAGAATTTGCCGTTCGCTCCTTCGGAGTAGTCCCCTTTCTCTAAATCCTGGATCTGGCCCTGGTTATGGTATGCTCTTGTTAGGGTGTGTTCATGGAATAATCTTTTTATGTTATGTTCTTGGTAAATGGTCTTCTATGATATCTTGTTATGACACAGGGTCGTGTCATTGCAAGTTCTTGTTATTGTATGTTCTTTTTATGGCACTACGATATGTTCTTTTTTGACAGGGTCTTGTCATTGGACATTGTTTGTTATGACAGGGTCTTGTCATTGGACATTGTTTGTTATGACAGGGTCTTGTCATTGGACATTGTTTGTTATGACAGGGTCTTGTCATTGGACATTGTTTGTTATGACAGGGTCTTGTCATTGGACATTGTTTGTTATGGCAGGGTCTTGTCATTGGACATTGTTTGTTATGACAGGGTCTTGTCATTGGACATTGTTTGTTATGACAGGGTCTTGTCATTGGACATTGTTTGTTATGACAGGGTCTTGTCATTGGACATTGTTTGTTATGACAGGGTCTTGTCATTGGACATTGTTTGTTATGGCAGGGTCTTGTCATTGGACATTGTTTGTTATGACAGGGTCTTGTCATTGGACATTGTTTGTTATGGCAGGGTCTTGTCATTGGACATTGTTTGTTATGGCAGGGTCTTGTCATTGGACATTGTTTGTTATGGCAGGGTCTTGTCATTGGACATTGTTTGTTATGGCAGGGTCTTGTCATTGGACATTGTTTGTTATGGCAGGGTCTTGACATTGGACATTGTTTGTTATGGCAGGGTCTTGTCATTGGACATTGTTTGTTATGGCAGGGTCTTGACATTGGACATTGTTTGTTATGGCAGGGGCTTGTCATTGGACATTGTTTGTTATGGCAGGGTCTTGGTATTACTTGTTATGTAAAGTTCATGTTAAGGTATGTACCTGTAATGTTTATTTTATGGTATGTTCTCGTCCTGATATGTTCTTTTCATGTCATGTTCTTGTTAGGCTATGTTCTGTTATGACATTATCCTGGTATGCTCTTGTTATGGCATTGTTATTGTATGTTCTCGTTCTGGTATGTTCTTGTTATGGTTATGGCATGTTCTTTTTATATGATATGATCTTGTTTTGGTATTTTACTGACGTAGGTAATTTGTATTGCGGTGTGCTTAAGTCAGTATACACTCTTGTTATAGCATGTTATCGACAAGTTTTATTTTTTCATTTATGTTCTTGATATTATGATATAATAATATAATACTATAGATTGAATACGTTATGCACAACAAAGATTGTACAATTGAATTGTTCCATAAAAAAAAATACGCGTGTGCCTGCCCCTTCGTCACGTCTTGTGGTTAAAATACCGCGATTTGTTTTATTATTTCATAAAAAATGCATTACACTTGTCTCTGCCTCTTCGTCAAGACTCATGACATAAAATACTGCATAATTCATGGCGAATTTAATAGTTTGAAAAGACATAGATCGTTGTTAGAATAATATGCAAGGCACACGCCTTGGTGTAGATAATATAAATACTATAAGGTTCTATTACTCTATAAATAAATGCAGTAATTTTATACAAGCTGTTTGAACATAAATCTTGACCTCAGTAAAATCACACCGTTCTATCTTGACGCCTCTAGTTGGCCTTACACCACAATTATTTGATCGTGAGTTATAATAGACAATAATAGAATAAATTTCACTGCAGATTGTTGTGGTTGACATATGACATGTATGTATTGAGAAATCGTTGTGGTTTAGTAAGCAATTGGTAAAAAGAACAGTGGTAAAATAGAAGTTTTAAGGGGCCAACATTCAATCTTAACAAGTTTTCTCATTCTGATGGAATTAATAGTTTCCAAATACACTAAGTTCTTTATTTGCCAAATTTGTAGCTATTTCAAAGGATGCTTTTTGGTTGTAGAATGCGTTAAATTTTACTTTAAAAAGCAGTTAATGACTTTCAAAACAAAGATCAGCTTCACGAACTGGGTTGACAATAAGATTCACCATCGTTCACCCTTTTTTGCCCGGTTTCAGGTATTTAATGTTTATTAACACTTTTTGGACGAATAGAATTTTTCTGCTTTTCTCTAGAGTGCAAGTAAACCAAAGTTGCAACAAAGAAATCTGGAAATGTAACTTTGGCCAGGAATGTACCAGGCTTATAGTTTTAAAAGTCAGCATTGACATGCCCTTCTTTATCTTTCGAGACTACCAAAGTACCAACGATACAAATCTGGTTCAGGCAACACCGGTAATGTTACTTTGGTTAGGAAAATACCAGACTAGTTATACGCCCTCATCTCTCTATGAGGACGTATATTGTAGTCACCCCTGTCCGTCCGTCCGTCATGCCGTCCGTCGGTCCGTCCGTCGGTCCGTCCGTCCGTCAACATTTGCTCGTAAACGCTCTAAAAACTAGAGTTTTTGACGGAATCAAATGAAATTTGATATGTGTATACATATTCATAAAACGAAGATCAAGTTCGAATTTGAGCTATTTTCGATAGTTAGAAGCAGAGTTATTGCCCTTGCCTCAAATCCGTCGGTCCGTCCACCAACATTTGCTTGTAAACGCTCTAAAAACTAGAGTTTTTGACGGAATCAAATGAAATTTGATTTGTGTATACATATTCATAAAAAGAAGATCAAGTTCGAATTTGAGCTATTTTCGATCGTTAGAAGCAGAGTTATTGCCCTTGCCTCAAATCCGTCGGTCCGTCCACCAACATTTCCTTGTAAACGCTCTAAAAACTAGAGTTTTTGACGGAATCAAATGAAATTTGATATGTGTGTATATAATCAGAAAACGAAGATCAAGTTCGAATTTGAGCTAGTTTCGATCGTTACAAGCAGAGTTATTGCCCTTGCCCCAAATCTTAAATATGCTATTACTCTCTTAGTTTTCAACCGATTTTGATGAAACTTAAAATGGATGTTATTGGACCTAAATCGAAAGGTTTGAGAAAGTTTTGTTTTCTCCTGATTAAATTTTTTCCTTTTTCGACTTTTTCGTTAGGCGTATATGGCCGTGGTCCACTATCTTTTTTATATGGCAGTCATTTGAATGAAAGCGTGTGAATAATCAGATAAGAGAATAACCCGTGTTTCCTTCTTGTTCTGACAATACGTCTGGTCTGGTCTGGTCTTTAAAGGGGAATGTTTAGCATTTTGGAATGGTCGATTTAGAACTTGAATATATGTAAATAGCCTTCAGAAGTACTAGAAATGCACGAAATAACATAACTCCTTCAATTATATCCAGCTTGACCTTTATCTTTCATTTTTCTATATACTTTCAAACGCTCATATTTATGGGTACACATATGTTTGTGGGCTTGAAGAATATTACGGATTAGATTAGCTAAAACAATTAAAGATTTTGAGACTTAAATTTTATTAGTCGAACAGTTAGTGAACATATCTCTTTAACCATTTAGATTCCATCTTAGATTGCCATGGCACCATTTACAGGAATGATAGGTTATCAGTTGTCATTATACAGTATATTACAGGAATAACCTCGCTTCATTCAAAAACCATTATTCTAACGGAAGCAATTTAGATAAGCCAGCAGTTTTTGTCTGTTTTAATACCCTCCACCATGCATACCCACAAAATGTGGAATTGAATGTCAGTTATATAATATACAGCCATTTTAAGAACTGTCAAGATTTTAATATGAAAAACGAAATCTAATTTAAGAGTAAATTGGTTAAGGGTTTGATAGACGTTGTAAATGATAACTGGATACACGTCGACTGCATATTAAATCATTCTGTCAATTATTCCAGTTGAATATACATGACATCGTGACAGATTTGGTGTTAGATTATTAAACTCAATATATGTGTCCTTCCACCACTTATATAACTATGCCGAAGAAGTAGGTCCAGTTCACCATTGAAGCTGATTTTTTTTTTCAAAAGTTATTTTATTGCTCAGAAAAAATGAAATAGTTTGTCAACTTGCCGTTTTTTTAAGGATGTATTTCATTACTGTTCCTTTTTGTTGTTTTCGCGCAACATCTTTCAGACGTCTAAATAACAATGAATGGGTAGTCTGGAGTTTGTCGTGTTGGTTCCCACCATTCTGAGAATGGAATGTGAACGGAATTATCAGGAAGTAGCAGAGCTCCCCGTGTCCTGATACTGGCACTGTGAAAAGAATGTCTGGGTTTATGGCACCACGTGTTGTAGTTGGTATCAGCTGATTTTAATAGCAGATATATTGTTGTTGTAAACAGAAGGCTGACAATTCGTCTGAATCTAAGTGAATGTTTGGAATAGCTTTAAAATTACAGAAGTTGAACTCTCAATCTGTGCCATATTCATTAATTTGCAATCAATAGTTGCGTTTTTAATGGCAATTGCAGAGTATTGTGAATATCCACAGATATAGCTATGTATCATTCAGTAATTTATTATAGCTTGGAGCTAAATATCCCTCGACAGTTGGAGACCTGGCAAAATTTCCCTCATTGCACACTGTATGGCGTTAGCCCGTCCTTAATTAGCTCATACGGGTGCAGAAAAGCAGAACGTAAAACTCTGTTTTGTTGTCCTTTTGTCCCCGAACGAAAAATTCTTCAAAGATGTTTGTTAGTGAGTTGAATTTGTATTTTTTATGTCAGAGTTGATTTGTCAATAATGGAAGTTTCTTGATTGGAACAAAATAAATGATGGTCAACAATCAAAGAGGTTTTGATGGTACTTTAGACTGGTTTGTTATATTGGGATGCTTCAATGGCAAATTAATTGGACAAAAAGAGAATACTGTTTAGCATAGATATATGTTGTGTATTGTTCTAATGATGTGATATTGTATACCAGTGAACTTATAGTATTTAAAAATATAACAGAAAGTCAACACATTAAAAGCTTACACTAGATCTATTAGTAAATACCTCGGTTCAGCTGGGATTTAAATACTCGTAAAAACACTGTCTTACATCACTGGTGCATACTTAATAATCCTACAAGTTTTAGCATCAAGGTGTTAAAATGCATTTTAAAAATTGAGAGGAATTTGAAGTTGAATGTCAACACGCACCTGTTGGGCAGTGAAAGCTGTTCTGTTTATTCTCTACTAGTTGATAATGGTGTATATAGGTGTATAATGAAAAATATACCACCAATGTGTATTTAAAAGGGAACAGTCAGCATTTTTGAGTGTTCCTTTGGGTCATGGATGTATGTATGTAATTAAGTATATGTCTTCAGAAGTACTAAAACTGCACAAAAATCGAGCAATACCTTCATATTATATAAATCAAACCAGAAATATGTGTATGTACGTCTTTTTTTTATATGGCATTGTATCTTTAAAATACGAGTCGTATTTTTGACACTGATAATTATGGGAACATATGGATCTGAAACTAATCTGCCAGCGGTATGTGATTACTATTACTGGTAATTTAAGTTAAAAAAAAACTCGTTTCTGACACTAAAGTACAATTGGTCGAACGAATGGTGACCGTGCCCCTTTAAAATTTGATGACGATGCTACTTTTTAAGACACTGACTCAGTAAGCAGTGGTAATTGTAATAAAAGAACCACAGTAATTACATAAACCGTGCAACCAGATCTACTCGGCCCTTTACCAGGTGTTTCTGTCAATGACCAGCCTGATTACATATTGCCAGAGTTGATTACGTATTCCACTTTGTCTGTACGTATTGTACAACCCCCGCTATCTTTATCTCCTTCATTTACATCATCAAATACTTCAACTAAAACTTGAAATATTTCTTGACAAGATATTGCCTCTCCCTTCTACGTAACTACGATTATTATGATCGGGTCTTTTTCAACCGACGTAGTAGACTCTTTTGATCTTATGCTAAATCTGTACTCTTAATATTTGCCTCTCTGGCACTACATGAATGGCTAGTTTACAGATGTTATAAACACCACTAGGTTAAACTTTATTTTTTTTTTCATACATTTTCTTGGCTTTTGCTATCAGGACTTACAATTTCAATAAATGATACATAGACCTCGGTTCCCAACCAGGTGTACTCGTACGGGAGGATTAGCGAACACCACAATTTTAAAAAGTATGAAATGGAATAAATATCAACTCCATCAACCGACAAATATCATTTGACTTTCATGTTGAGTGTTAATTAGGGCGAAGGGGTACCAGGACATAGCCGTAGGAGACAGGGGGGGCAGGGGAGCAGGGGGGGGGGGGGCTGTTTTTGGACAAAAATTCCACAAAATCGGGCAAAATATCATTAAAATTCGGACAATAAGTCGATCTGCCCTGCCCCCTGTTGAGTTGTGGGCCCCTTTACCAGGAGATTGGTTGAACAAAAAGGGGTACGAAGAGTCCAAAAGGTTGGGAACCTAAGATATAGAATGATCAACCGGTTGGTAGGGGTTATATCTATTCATTGCTGATTGAATACCATCCAGTTAAAGAACAGCTAGAGATGTTCTGATGGATGTTTAGGCTAATGCCACTTACTATCTGTGATCTTGGGACACTTTTATGGATAAAAAATTCTCGGTTGCTAATACATTCAATCGATCGATTATTCCGTACAATCAAATATGGGGGATTTTTGTCACATGATTGCGAAAAGTTCTTATTTATTGCATTGTCATCTTACTGTTATCAGCTCTCGGTTGATGTTTCTAGCTGTAAAAGTTTGGTAGGACACGATCAAAAGAAAAGTTTCCCGGGATCGAAGATGACTTCAATAGTAATCTGCACAAACATCCAATGAATGTAAAATCTGGTCTACACTTTAACCTTCTACCAAACAAAATATAATCTGAACCTATCCCACTATTGTATCGAACAGATCCCAGTAAAAAAAAAAAAACAACCCTAATCAAGGGCGTCGTCCTTCATTCGTCATGGTTAGAGAAATCGCCTCATCATCTCAAATTGCAAAGAAAACGATAATTGTATAAAATATATGTTAAATTATATACATTATCAGCCAATTTCATGGTTATGAAGCTAAGTGATGAATATTACACCTCTACTAGACACGATGGTGGATCGGGTAGCGGGGTATTTTGAGAGTAAATGATATAGGGTAGCTGTAAGCGGATGATTGAAAGGGACAATACGATTGTTATTATGTATTATCACATATTATTATTAATATATATAGTAATTATATCTTCTTCATATATCATATCATATTATTTCAATTACTTATACAGTTTCTTTCATATTAGATATTATAAAGTACATACCCACATACCTATTATTGAAACTGATACCTTCATCGTTCGATTTTCTAGGTTGTTGAGGCCCAGAATGCCGAAACAGTATTGTTGATAGCGAAAACTGCCTTATATGAAATACAGAAATCTTATTGAAACACAGGATAAGACCTGGATATCAAACTAGTGATTTGATGGAGTATTTAAGATTATCCTTTGTGAGAAAACGATGTGTTTCGGGCGGTTTATTCATTTATTTGTACTAAAGAAAATATATTCAGACAGCTTCTGCATAAACATAAATATATAGGATGTAACTTTGCAATGAACTGAGGTTTAAAGCGGATTTCATTCATTATCCTTTGTAAGAAAACGACGGTATATTCCCTTTTTAAAAAAACTAAAAAATATATTCAGACAGCTTCTACGTTAACAGAAATATATAGGATGTAACTTTACAATGAACTGAGGTTTAAAACGGATTTCATTCATTAAAATCATTTTACAACTGTGGTCTGTAGTCTCCATTTAAATCCACAAACATAACAAAGTCGTATAATTAAAATACTATTCTAATTGTTATAGGATTTTGTGTTTTGGGCGACAAAAAAAAAGATAAAAGTAAAAATGGTGTGTTTTGTACCGGGTAATTCGCTGTTTGTCTAGACTAGCGGTAGTTTTCAAAGGTTAAAACATGGTAAAAAGGGACCCCAGGGCGACCTAGGTTCGACACCGTAGTGCGAGGTGTATGTAACCTGGTGCACTATGAGCTCTCCTATAATAACACTGACAACATATGGAGTTAATTACATCTTAGGAGGGGATTTTCTCTGGAATTTGATTTTCTCAATTGTTAGAAATCTTTTTCTTCTCAAATATTTGATTCATTTTCTGACATTTTGTTTAAACATAACAACAAACAAAAAATTTTGTTTTCAAACTAAATAGACCGGAAGTGAAGTCACGGGAATACCAATTTACCGGAAGCTCTAACATTATTTGAAATACTGAAATCGTTTTCTTAGAATTTGTAATGTAACAAAGAGAATTGGCTTCATTATATCAAAAGAAATTTGAAATAGACTTCAGAAAAACTTTTAAGAAATCACGGTTAATTACTCCCTGATTATAGAAATCCTCAGATCTAATCGTTCATAAAATCACTAGCGAATTTTAACAGTTTTGAGGTTTTGTCTGTGTATTTAGTAGTAAATAGATGACAAGTGAATGACGAGAGTTTTGTGTTCTAGATGTAATCTGTAGTAGAATATCTCTGACTGTATATTTATTGGTATTCCCTGGTCATTATCAGCAATGGTTTTTATATCTTGATATTTCTATTCTTTCTTATGTCATACTCCAATTATAGCTTCAAACTATTATTTATATTCTTGACTCTGACTATGACAATCACAGCTTCGGTGTATAATTATGCATAGTCATCTAAGTTTCTTGGGGATTTACTCAAGATTATGCAGTGTGTACATTACAAAGTACATGTATATAACCGTTATTCCATTAAACTCATAAATAAGTCATTGATTTAGATTGGTCGAGAGATTAGTAGTTGGCCAATGGGATTCACCGAACAAAGTATCGTAAATTGAATAAGGACCACTCACAATTGTTTTACGTGATCGCGTTATGCAGGGTAAATGGAAACTTTAAGGAGCAAGGCTACAAGGATCAATAAGTGTATGAAACAATTAATACGGATTGAATTTCTGTTTCTGTGAACTTTTAAGCTGATGCAATCAGAAGGGTTTTGCCAAGACAATACCATTAAAGGGATTGTAAAGCTAAGACACATACAAAGTTAAGAAAACCACTTTAAAATCCCTTTAAAGTATAAAGGTTTTCAGAAGCATAGTTAGTGAAAGAAGTAAACGACTTTTACGACTAAAGGTTATTTTGCATGCCATCCACTCTGACTGAGAGATTGAATGTGATGAAGTAGAGTTTTGTAATATATTTAGTAGTTTTGATGGGGCTCATCGTTCGATCGTCTAGTTTGATGAGGCCCAGGATGCCGAAACAATACTGTTGATAGCGAAACCTTAACTAAGAACAGCCTTATATGAAATACAGAAATCTAATTGAATCACAGGATAAGACCTGGATATGGATCTAGTAATTTGATGGAGTATTTAAGGTTATCCTTTGTGAGAAAACGATGTGTTTTACCCCCCCCCCCCCCCCCCCCCCCCCCCCTTTCTAGCTACGCTACTGCTGATTCTTGTTCATATAAGTAATTCGATCAGTAGAAAAGCTATTGGTTATCGAGCATGACCATTCTAACATTTTCCAAATTAAAAAACAACACCCGGGGTTATATTTGAAACCAAGTTTAGTAGAAATATGAAATGGAACAATCATAATGTTCCTTTCATAATAAGATATTGTATTTGGTAACAGAATGGACCCTTGTTGGTAGTTAGTAATTCAATATAAGAAACAACTATCGAATATCGACTGAGAATGGTCATCTAGTTACTCAAGTCTACTGTTTCTAGTCTAGTGTCAGAATAATGATATTATAACAATATACCAACAATGGTGTAACTTTTCATACCTGAGGCTAGATGACCGAATAACTCACACAATTTCAAATGTGTTACAATCTCAAGACACCTGTTTATGAAGGCATCGTATTGGGAAAGGGAAAGAGCGATTCAAATATAGGAATGCCACCTCAACAGGAGCGGACCCAGGATTTAGAGAAAGGGGGGGGGGGGCTGAATTATAACATGCTCCAAGGCGCGAGCGGCAAATTTTGAGAGGGTTTTGACATCAGTCAGCCAAATATAGGGGGGCTTGAGCCGGGAAAAGCCCCCTCTCCCCCTATTTGGATCCGCCTCTGGTCAAGTTCCGTCTTCATGAGAGGCTTTTTAGGGTTGTTGTATAACATTTAAATGTGTAAAAATGACCTTACAACTTGCATTTGCATAAGTTTCCCAATTTCCGTCAATTGTTCTCGTAATTTGAAATAAAAAACTTTGACAGCATTATCGAAGCTACC
Source organism: Lottia scabra (assembly GCA_029955415.1). Taxonomy (NCBI): domain Eukaryota; kingdom Metazoa; phylum Mollusca; class Gastropoda; family Lottiidae; genus Lottia; species Lottia scabra. Next base: position 12,933,985 of record JARJEI010000009.1, read on the forward strand.
ATGGTATAACGCTTTTGAATCTATTTTTAGGTTCTAATAATAAAAATCCGTACAAGCAAAACAACCCCGTTAATCAAAAATCTCGTCCAGAGCATGATAAAATCGGGTGCAACAATTACATAGAAGTGAACTTCCCATACGAGAAGCACCATCAGGTGTTTCGTAAAGAATGTTTCGTCAGAGTGAATATTTTTCACTGACGCCACATATAGATCATAAGATTTTTTTAGTTAAACAATTTTATATCTCAAAGTCATGTTGCTCTGCACTTTCTCCCTGAGTTTATCATTAAGATTGTTAATAAAACTTTATTTTATAACAATACAGTCTATTGTGATTTGGGTGTGTGAAATGTTGTAAGAACGATAACTCTGTTGATATCAGGCCCGACCCCTTAATTCTACCGTTTTCACATACACCTTAACGTCATCGTCTCGACAGATCCCTATAAATTATACAATACATTAGGACCACAATCAGATATTGTATAATAGAATAATAATGTGTAATGTCATAACTCTACCATTATTATGTGCCTTTATCGTGGTTTATCTTCAATAACGCCCAGTTTCAAATTGTGACCCGTCTTCTGTTATCACAATGCATTCTGCTCACACATAAATTTATTCAAACAGCACTCTGTTACCCCTTCACTTTGAATGGAATTTTTGTTGGTGTCTGAATGATACTGCACTTTAACCCCTTGGTGAATAAGTTTTCTACGTCTCAATGTCTAAAGAATGTGTTCTAACCATCGAAAAATGAACTCGACATCCTTGGACTTATAGAAATATGGCAAGAGTAGCCTCCAATTCCGAGAACGTTGCATTTGGTTACATGTTGCCCATCCTATGTTTGGTAACTCTGTACTATCAACCCAATCATTATTTCGAAATTTCATCTACAATCCTCCCCTGATCCATTTTGGGTCGTGATTCGACAAGGCATTGAAATGTAAAAAATTTGCGCTTTTCGAGTAAAAATATAGCAACGTTACATTTCCACGACCATGGCTTTATGTATGAATTCATTTGTGTCATTTCAGGTATTCTGGTCAACTCAAGCCGATCACTGGTCAAACTGGACGAGTTGGAGTGCCTGTTCCAGGACGTGTGATGGTGGCGCCACCTATCAACTAAGAAAATGTATGAGAAGTTACAAGTCTCATGGGGGATGTAAGGGAGAGAACATCCAATATGCGACCTGTAACACTAAGGTATGGTTGTCTATAACATTTACACATTTCCAGAACAGTGAAGGTCACAGAAGTGCGCCCTGCAGTACACCCTTATTAAGATTTTACTCGAATAACATATATCCAACTGTATATTTTGTAAAGCATGCGAGATGACGTGAATAAATAAAATTTAGATTTGTTTGTTTCCGCCTTGCATTTACAGATATTCTAAAGAGCCCCATTGCTAGATGTAACCATGTCCGTAGAAAACTAAAAAAAAAAACCTTTCTGATGACATCGGTTAAATTATTTTTTTTGTGTTTTCAGGCATGAATTGATCTCGTTGAACCTCATGATTTTGACCTTTATAGTAGTGGCGGGTGTCGCGCGCGAAGCAGACCATGCTTACTCTTTTCGAAACACATGATGGTACTTCTCGTATGGGAAGTCCACTACTATATAATTATTGCACCTGGTTTTGTCATGCTCTGGACGAGATTTTTGATTAACGGAATTGTTTTGCTTGTACAGATTTGTATTATTTCAGCCATGTGCCCCAGATTCTCAAGATTTTCGGAAGCAACAATGTGCTGCCTATAATGATGCTGACTATGGTGGACGATATTTTAGATGGTTGCCATACATAGATAGAAAGAATTCCTGTATATTATATTGTATAGCCAAGGGTACCAGAACTGTAGCTGTTTTATCACCCAAAGTGTTAGATGGTACGAGATGTCGGGGTGATACTTTAGATATGTGTATCAATGGTAAATGCTGGGTAAGTGTGCCTCGTGCATTTTTTCTTTGGTTGAGGTTGGCTCTAGTCACTGCAGACCCATATTCCCGTATTTGTGCCCCCGTGTGCTATTGGCTGTGCACGTTAAAGATCCCTCGACAGTTTGAAATCGAAAATAAGACCAGGCTATTGCCGCTGTCCTGGCAAAATTTCCCCCATTGTGCACTGCATGGCGTTTGCCCGTCCTCAATTGGCCCCAATTAGAAAAGTAGGACGTAATATCATTCAGCATTCGGTCAGATAAGTACATTCTAGCATGTGAAGCAGTTCTCTGGAAATGGTTTGAGACTGAACTTTATATCACCTAAAAATTGGCCAAGGTTTCTCAATAATTATTTCAGATGTAAATTTTCAGTTACGATAGATTATAATCATAAAATACTTTTGATGGAACCAGCATTGTTCAGTTCACATAATAAATCCAAAATGCCTTATTATAAAGTTTAATGCTTCCTTTGCACTTCCTGATCACCTGTTTGAATAGTTCTGAAGTTCGTTTGATATCGCTTTTGATATACCATAATCTGTGATATATTTGCAGTTAGTGTACAATCGTGATTCACCTGATTCTAATTTTAGATCCCGGCTACCTTTGAAATGTCCTTTTGATTTCTGAAGACTATGAACATTCTCAATCTGTAATTTTAAAGGAACCGTCGACATTTGTGCTTCCTTTTTTATTATTGAGGTTTGTTTGATGTGTGGATATCAACTGGATATTAAAAAGATCTGGTCGACAGACTTGGCAATGTAAAAAATGAACCGAGACACCTAGCTATTAATTATCAATAAAAACTCACTGAGTTTCCTATAAAAACTAACTATTTCACGTTTTGAAGTGTATATTTTGTCTATTGGCAGGATGTAGGCTGTGATCATAAACTTGGTTCCAAGTTAAAGGTGGATTCCTGTGGTGTTTGTGGGGGAGATAACTCGTGTCTAAAGCTAGGTCTATCAGGAAGATATCAGTGGGTAGAAACGGGAGTATCTCAATGTTCGGCCACCTGTGGAGTAGGTAACTCAAATTATTACATTATTTCTACTATTTTCTATCAATTTATATACAAATAATCAAAATAAAATACTAACATCTTGTTACAGTGGATTTTATCTCTAAAACTTATGTTTTCTGACTAATCTCCATCGAAACAAATGTTCAAAAACGTTCGAGAAATGTCGGTTAAGAAAAACATATTTAAATTTGTAATATTAGTCGCTAGGCCTATTACCAAAGATTTGATTTAATTTATGATAAGGACATTCAAGCAAGAGGGGGACGTGGGGGGGGTGGGGAGAGAGACCATGTGCATGAAAATGTTTAAATTTTCAGATTTTCAAGTGAATATAATGCACACAGGAGGGAGAGGGGGGATGGGTTACTAATGATGCTCTATGAACTATTCTGATCTGAGTTTTAAAGGAGTAAAGACCATATGTCTCTTTAAATTTCTAATATTGTTATACGAGGTTGAATAAATAATCATTATCTAACTCATTTGTTATGTATATTTTGATGAAATCAACTACGCAAATGAAAAAACAACCCATGGGAGGCCTGACTTCACCTAACCCGTGTTTTGAAAATTTCAATTAATTGTGTCAACACTGGTCAACTTTAACATATCGGTTGGCCTTTGCTAACCCTGTATTGCGTTGGTTGAAATGACAGCCAACTGTCAATATGCTGTAGTTTCAGTGGTACCTGTAGACGACTATATTTTAGCTATTCTATTCCATAATAATGATAATAATGATATATTTCTATATAAGTCATAACTAACTAAACGACGAGTCGTAATTTTGACTTTCAAACGCTTATAATTATGGCTACACTGGGATTTGAAGGCTAACATTTTGAGGGAGAGTTGTGAACATTATTATGGATTAGAATAGCCAAAAAAATCCAGGTTCTGAGACAAAAAAATTATTAGTCGAATAGTTGGTGAACATATCCCTTTCAAGAATAGATAGATAGTATATATGTGATATTTAACGTTAATATGATAATATATTCCATCAAGTCAATGATTGACATGTCAAAACTTCAATATACCTCGTATAATAGTCAACTGTCAATTCATTATATATGATCAGAGTCAATACGCACAGTTTTCTCGGTCAAAAGTCGCCATTCGAGGTCAATATATGCAAGTATTATTCAAACAAATATCGTTTACAGTTTTCGTTGGACTAATATTGCGAAAATAGTGGAAAACCAGTACATACGTCGGAAACAACAGAAAAATAAATTGGTAAATCAATTGTCAATCACATACACTGTATCTAATGAAAACAATTTTGTAATTCAAAATCACATCCAAATCAGGGCCAAATCGAGATAATATACTTGATAAAATGTTTAAATTAAGAAAAGCACATCAGCATTATGTATCCTCCTTCCATGAATTTTTACACGATTCTTATTTTAATTGAAAAATATCTTCATGTTTTAAAAAAAATATCAAATTATAAGAGAAAACAAGAATATTATCCTTAAACATAACATAATAAAATATATTTTTTACAAAAATTTGACAAAATATGATATATTAAAATATTGACACTGTTTTCTTTCCTCTTGATATCAGATATCTTCAATATATCTCTCACAATTTCTCAAACTGTTGTTACATTTTCAATTTCCAATGCTATCGTTTCATCAAAATTGACAATCAGTTTAAAATTGATCTTCGGTATTATTCCCACTCAATCTTAAAGTGTCACTGGACACCAAAAACCAACACAATAATCTTGATAGATTTCTATGAAAGGAGAACCTAGACCGTGTAACCATTTAGAAAGCCTTAGTCTCAAGTTTATCAGTTAGTTGTTTGAATAAGAATGGTTGAAGTAGATCTCCCTGCTGACTCCCGGCGACTGATCTGAATTGGACGACCGATAGTATATACTATATACAATACTTAGACATATTAGTGCACTCCGATCCTTAATAACAACGTGAGACGGGGAATTCAGATTGATAACCTTCGAAAAAAAATAATTTTAAGTTTTTGCCTATCATCCTCCAAAATTGCACTTTAATACACCTGTGTCAAAAATTACATTCAGATCAGATCATTTGACAAGGATCTTCGTTAACCATTTGTTCTGCTTAAAAAATAAAAAAAACTTTAGTGGTCACGCAATCTAGAACGGGGTATTTTCTACTACAGCCGTGAGGTACCTTTCCGACACATCTGATGTGAACCTTTGTCTAGGAAAGCCTTTTCCCTAATCCATTTCTCTTATGAATAAATTATTGTTTACAAAAAAAAAAACCTTTAACTTTTTTTTTTTTTTATTTCATTTATTTATTAAAGTGTCACAAACCATAAGACAATAAAAAACAATTTACAGTTACATAAAAATAATGGTTTCCAGCCTAAAAAGACTTACGAGACACTACGGTTATAAACAGAGTAAAACATATAAAATATAGCATACATAAAATAAACAGATAATATATACAGATATGATCTTAACAAATAAAACTCTTTAAAACAGTATTTTGAAAAATATTTAAGACAATTAAAACAAAAATGTAAAATCTATTTAAAAGCATTTAGTTCTTTGCGCTTCTTGTATAAAACCTCTAAAAACTTAGCGAGATCTTGTTGAGCATATCTCATAATATAATAAAACTGATCTAAAGGATTTAAATAGTAAAAGAAGGTACAGTAATTTTCTATTTCGTTAAACATAAATTGACGACTATCATTATAAGCTGTACAATTCATTACAATATGAAATTCATCTTCAATAAAATTTCCCTGACAAAATAGACATTTTCTGTCTGCTAAGGGAATGGGGGGCTTTGTATAGCGACCCGTTTCTACAGCAATTGGGAAGGAACCACTGCGTAATTGACAAACTAATCGTCTCTGATACCGTGTCAGTTTACGGTCCGTTACATAAGGTTCAACTGAGGGTGTTTCTTTAAAGTTCCTGTAAGTTCTTAATTTATTTCCATTTACATTAACTGCATTGAAATCAATCGAACATCTTTTGAAAATATGCATAGCATAAGCCGAGGAGAAAGTTTAGCCATAGTATATTCAAACTTAAACCTTAGTTATACTCTACCAAAACAATCATTAAATTTAAATTTTATTTGTCCAAACGGTCAACCAACCAAGACAATGTAAATCCTATCTAATCTGAGCCATTGTTAAACTGTGATATCAATTCTAATTTATTCAGTTTTAATGTGATCATATCATTAGATAAAGTAGATATTAAGAAGTCGGAACATGCTAGGCTAATAATGACAAGAAATGACCACCTTTGACGTTATAACTCCTTAAATATAACCCGCCTACAGAACACAATACTTCACTACAATCTACTTTTCACACCTTATCGCCTTTCAATAAAAACTTCTTTCAACTTGTGCTGTTAAGTGATTAAGTTTGCTTACTTGTGTACAAATCTTATCAACAATTGACTGTAAACTATCCACTTCTAAAGATATTCGTCTTTGTATGAGAAGACAGTCGCATTTCATTAAAGTAAGTAGTTACAAACAAACTCCGGCAAATCTTCAAATTTGTTTAACATTGTCAACAGGTGCCCTTTTTATCAGAAATCTAAATTTGATATTAACAGGATGTTTTGCTAGGTAATTCAATGTAAGACCACCAAAATCAAAGAGGATACCGATATCAATCTAGTCATTACAGTTGTTAAGGATTTAGCACTTAATTCATTTGTAACATACTTTGCATACCATCAGCGATAGCCAACTCTCAATTTCATTTCGATTATCAAAAGGAGAAAATTTAAATATAACGGATATAAGTGTATATCGATACAACCTCTTAGAATGAACAAAAAAATTATGTTCCCAAACTTGGTCAACAAGAGTATATATTCATCAACGAAGTATACAAACAGAATGCAAAACAAAATATGAAACTATGTAAGTTTCCATATAATAACAGGTTATAATTGATAAACACCTTAAATTAGATTAAGGGTTTTTCAATTATTGCATATAAACATAGTTTTCTGGGTTTATCAGATTATTTAGGTATTCTGTTGTATAGTTATGCAACCACGCAAGTCCCTTGATGAATATAAACTCCTATTGACCAAATTTGAAAATTTGAAGACTTAGTATCGCTTTAAATGATATTGACGTGATAATACAAGATCAAGAGAATCAAACTAGGCAAAATAGTTGTAATATAGATGCTTTCACTGAATCACACGGATCGTATTTTATCCATTTTGAAATTTTTACCGAAGTAGTCGATCGGTAACCGACTGTCACTGAAGATCTTAAATAACGAAAACATATTTTTTGTGGAGAATAAGTTGTATCGTTCTAAAAATACCCCCCTCCCCCCTGACCACCTTGAAAAAGAACGATAGCCGCAATACTTTTTACGTCAATTGATCTGGCTATATTTCAGTTTGCATTCTTCTGATCTGATCGTAATGGTTCTTACGCCTCCTGTTTATTTCCAGGTTATCAAGAGAAGATTTATTCCTGTCGTGACAAACTTCATACTAGAATGGTCAAAAATCATAAATGTTCCTCCAAACACAAACCATCGTCCCAGAAAAAACAATGTTTCCATAAACGATGCCCTCCAAAGTAAGTTCTGTTTTCTGTACCATCTGACCACCTTCTTAGCCAGGTTACGATTATGAAGTTAAATCATATGTCTATTACCTTTCTTTCATATACATGATTGATGCAGAGTTAAGCAATAAATTCAGTGGTGTTTCCAGTAATTTTTAGGTGGAGGGACCGAGTTGTGGCCAGCCTAAATTTTTCAGAGAATTTTCTCTGATTTAGTACATGATTTGTACTTCAGATGGCGTGTCGGACCATGGCAGGAATGTTCTAAATCTTGTGGTGGTGGTATTTCTACTAGAAGTGTGGTTTGTGTCGATACGACATTAGATAACAGACAGAGAATATTACTATACAGTAACTGTCAATCACCTAAACCAAGCAGTCAGAAATCTTGTAACAATATCATCTGTCCTAAATGGTATGCTGGTGAATGGTCACCGGTAAGTACTCCACTACATCTCAGGGTCTGACTGTGAAATCGGTCTCCGTTTTACAATTTCATAAAGTGAAATTTCACGTTACGACAAAGTTTTATTGTGCATTATGCATTTGCAGTTAAAATACCACTTTGAATGTATTAATGATATATCATAAATTACATAATTATGGGCTATAATTTATCTCAAATGTTTCGAAAAACATTGAACACCCATACTTTAAACACCTTACACCAAAACATGATTCAGATGAAAGATTCGCCTTGAGTCTAATGGTAAACGATATCAATACAAAGTGTCTCGTTGCCTTTTTGAACAATATCTCAATAAGGGTTTGTACCCGGGATTCTCGGAGTTTCTGGCGATTACCCATTCCCGGGAACAGCTTCCCGTTCCTGGGAATGGGAACATATTTTTTTTTTTCAGGTTTATTTCACCATTGATAGTAATAAATCCTGTTACCTGGAGGGAAAACAAAATCACCGAGATTTCCCCTATTCATTCTCCGGACATCTGTTGCAGTGAGCGTCTCTGGAAGTTGGGGGGTCCTTGGTTGGAAATTTTCAAAATCCACCTCTCACCCTCACTCCTATTATAAAAACTCTTCGGATTTCATCCATGGCACACCGTCAAAAAAAGAACATGAAACCACTTTCTGAGTATGATTACAATATATAGGAGAAACCATAAACCGTAATAAATAAAGATTTAGACAATTACTGAAACATGTAGCTACATTTTTAACATTATTGCTTACTTATGTCTTGGCCTGTTACACGTGTAAAATTAATGCCCAATTGCCTGAGTAAAAACTACTTATGTTTTTGACTCTGATACTTATGTAAAATATGAATTTGTTTTCAAGTATGTACGTAGTGTCATATATCATGTCAAATCGTACGTTTCACACCTTGAAGTCGTTTCGAGGAGTAATAATATATAAATTATATCTTTTAATATCACGTGATATTTAGATCCAGGGAGGAAATTATATAACTCAAAATGCAAAGAAGTTAAATATATCATGTAAATTATTTATAAGTAGGAAATTCCGGAGTTACATTTCACATTTAATGATTTTAATGTTCCGATTCTTCTAAGAACCGAAAGGGGCTACGAGTTGGCGTGTTAGCCTCATAGAACTTATTATTCTAGTTCAGAAATGCAATTTAGGATTATGGCATCATCCTACACCAAGCATCATGCACACTTCATTTAGTAAATGTAAACCCATCATGTGAACCAAAAATCGTTACAAATGCCACAGAAAAGTCTGAATCAGGCCCGTAGGAAACAGATCTCACCCCTGCAGTTTATTAATTGTTGTGGTTCCAGTCTGAATTTGCTTTAACATTTCGATTAAGTGGACTCTTTCTGAAATTATGTACTTTGTTATATTTCTATTCCAGTGTAGTGTAACATGTGGCTGGGGACAACAAAGTAGAGATGTGGTTTGTCGACATGAAGGAGATACATTCTGTAATAAAAAACTGAAACCATCAACCAAGAAAAACTGTACCACCAACTTCCCCTGTCTGGAAACAGGTTTGTATTCTTGTATAACAAAACACAAGACAATATTATGGAATATAACACACTTCTTTAATACATTTAGGCACATAACGTTTCAACACAGATACATGTGTCGTCATCTGATGATGTGTATCTGTGTTGAAACTTTATGTGCCTAACTGTATTAAAGAAGTGTGTTATATTCCATAATATTGTCTTTTGTTTTGTTATATGTGCTCCTCGCTTCTATTTGTCGTTCAAATCTCGTATTCTTGTAGTTTGCCTGCATCAAACTGAAGTCAAAAATGTTTTTCTGACAAATTCGACTTTTTTCAGATTTTATCATTTTTATCTGGGAGTGTGTTTCATCAACTCCAGGATTCGACAAACAACAAGATTCCCGTATGCATTATAGTGGAAGAATCTATAGCAAATTGGGTTTCATTGGCGTGCGCTTGTCAGTTATGTTCTAATGAAATTTAGATGTTACGCCTTGGAGTTGATCCAGAGTCGTTTCACGTCGATTCCGCTAAAATCTTTTAAGGGATATGTTCACTAACTGTTCGACAAAAATAAATTTAGTCTCAGCATCTAGAATTTTTTAGCTTATCTAATCCGTTATATTGTTCACAACACAATAGAACATGAAAGATAAATGTTAAGGTAAGGATATAATTGAAGGAATTTTGTGATTTTCGTGCATTAGTAGTACTTCTAAAGGCTATTTGCATATATTCAAGGCCCAAATCGACCCTAGAAATTGCTGAACATTCCCCTTTAACCAACCATTCATTACATTTTCAATGTTTCGTATTTAAAATAAAATGTTTACTATGATAATATAAGAGGTATATCGCCATGTTTTACGAGATGTATATTTAAACAGTAATTGTCAGTTAATTGAGATTAATTAACAGGTTTAACTTGAATTTAATCTTTCAACTTGTTTTATTTCTCTGAAATTACTGATATTATATACCTAGTTAGATTCAAAACTTCTTATTTTTATTCTCTGAAACTGGTTCTTAATTATCACTATAACAACATCATTAGATCTTAATAGTCTTTCAGTTTGATTATTTTTTTGGTCTCCGTCGACTTAAAATGTAAAAAGCACAACACAAATTGTCTATTTTTTCGTATTATAAATTCTATCTGAAGCTCATTTCATACCAATTAGTTGAAATCGGATTGAAATGAAGATGTTGATTCCCTTTGTGTGTTTCTTTCTGTGACATTCTTCGATAACTGAATATTATATCCCACATAGAAGAGCAATGGTCCGAACTTGATCTAACTTTAAATTAGATTGACAGAATTAGATTGAAGTTAACTTTATTTTTCGTGAAAATTCTTTTAATATGTATGATTTCCGTATATTATTTTTGTGTTTGGTCTCTATTTTTCAGAAAGACGATATGTGGCAGCGGAACACGACAAGAAACGTAAGTTTGAATATACGTTTTGCCTCAAACTTTATACGAATATAAAAATTTCTTGCATAACTGACAAATTTTCCCTCATTCTCATGTCTTTATCAATCTCCCTTGACCCTATCAGTACAACGTAAAACTCCACTTCGCGTATCTCGATAGAATATCGGCCCCGCTCGTCAGAAGTGTGATATTTCTAGATCAATATGCTATATTGTATTTGAACCTGCTGTGAATAAGTTTACGACACTAAATATATAAACAGCTTTCCACGTGTTCTTAATTTATATTCTCAATGAAAAATATTCATTTAACAGCCTCGCAGCTGTAAATTATTAAAACTCATTACGACTATTTTCATCAAATCTAAAACAAATGGGCGAGACAGAAATCTCATCAATTTAAAGTAGAAACTGCATTAGTACTGTTAATTTCATTAAACAATCCAGAGCTAAATTGGTTATTTGAATAAAATAATTGACTATTTGAATGTTAAGTGAATGTTTATTTTTCGCTGAGTTAAACAGTGTTGATTGACTGCCAAAAATCTCTGGAAATCGCTAAAAACGTAAATTGATATTTGAGAGGTTAAGGGTCATTAGAGCCCGTTACTAAATGACTGTTAGTTTGTAAACAGATCCGATTGATAGTAAACTGCTAGTTGAATAAATAACATAACTTACAATCTAAACATACTCACCATATATCAGTTGATTTACTATGTCTCGTCGTTTGTACTATGTATTTACTATTACTTTGGAGGTGGGCCTTGCCTATATTCCTTTCAAAAATTGTCCACAAATTGTTAAATGTAGGCCTATCGTACTGATTTAGAATCAGGCCCGTAAGAACAGGAGGGGGCAGGGGGGGGGGGGTCAATATATTCGGCAGTCATACCTTGCCCAATGCCTTGAACTCCTTAAAACCACCCTCGAGAATGACTTTTGCACATGATCTACCATCGCCTGCAATAAGAGACAACTATCTGTATACAATGAGTATTAAGGGAAGGAAACCGTGTATTATATCAGTGTATATACGTATAAATTATTTAGATATTAAACTGGTTTGTTTATGGTTAAATCTATCATTATATTATATCTTATTCATTTACTGGTATTTACTGGTACATTACACATATACACTGTTAAAAATACCCTGGGATTTCCACCGATTAAATAGACACGGTGATACTCTCACTCTACGTTTATTGAAATACTTCCTCAAATGAAAAGTTCATTAGATGCTACCAATATATTGACAATGTGGAATTCGAGATTTGTTTTACGGTTTGTATCGTTCGTGCTTGAGTATTATTATTTGAAATAATATGCCGATTGCATCTCAAACAATGTCCCTTTTGTTACAGATAACTAAACGTTTTTGCTTAATATTATTCAAGTATCTGTACAGACTTAAAGTTAAACATACATTAAACATCATTTGATGGGAGAAAAAAGCTCTCAAGAGCAAAGTTATTTGGGTACATGAAGCTCTTTTCTCCAATTCTGCAAAATCAGGAACCTTAGACCCAGCGTGACAACTAACAAACAAACAGCAATCCAACTCGCTATGCCAACCAATCCACCCCACTCATTTGTTAGAATCTTAGTAGTCAGCTTTAACCGTTAGTGAACGCTCATTTGCCATCTATAAACGCAATTAGTGTAATAGCAGCCCTGCTTGAAGCAGACGTTGACTTGCCACCCACCTTCCAACCAATTAATGAAAGGTCTAGAACGGATGCGCTGACATGGAAAAGGAGTGTGGGACAAGTTACCTAGGCCCCGTGCCCGTGCGCAACAGACTGTGCATGTTTGAGATCCCTTGACAGTAGGAAATCGAAAATAATCGAAGTAGACTAATGACACTGTCTGATCAAAAATTCCTTCATTGTACTCAGCATGGCGTCTGTCTGTCATCAGTAACCCAATAGGTGCTGAAAAGTGGGTGTAAAACACAATTTCATTTCAGCATCTCAGCGTTGAAAGAACTTACCGTGTAGGATATTAGAGAGTGAATATATTCGGCATTTACCAGAAATTATAAAAATCTGGCTGAAATAATCTGTCTTCTACTTAATTGCATCTCTTGTTTTGTGTTAGTTTGTCTTAAAATAGCCTCGTTATGCTAGAAATAAACCGACTATAATCTGTATTAGAAGCTAGACTGAGCTTGTAGAGGGTAAAAAACTTGGGTTTAATTAACTGTTTATAGTTCATGTTTCTCATTGAATTATATTAACAAGGTTATTAACCGCACTGTAAAGTATATAAATAATGTCCACACGGTAATTGGCATTTGTATAAGTGTTTTGTTTTCTAGAAACACTGAAATGAAATGAAGTTTTTCGTCTTACCTCTTTGCTCCCAATTTGACTTATATGCAATATGTAATGAGAAAACTGTTTCCAGGACGGCAACTGTACTTTTTAAACCATCTCACAGTTTGATAATGATAGAACTCAGTTTAAGAATTCACAAATCCGTCTATAAGAGGCGAGTTTCCAAAAGATCTAAGATATGAGATGGGTTCTGTTTCCCAAATAATATCACCAAACATTAAAACTTATCATTGCGGATGAAAATTGCAGTGTTCAACATCAGATTCGATATACATGTATATGTACAAATTGTGGAAGAAGGAAATGAAAGAAAAGCAGCGTTTCAGTTCATGTGGATTGAACTTGATTTAACAAAGATGTTTTATTTATTTTAGAAGTACAAGAAATATCATTGGGTGAATTGCGACAAGCACCGCTAACAACTGATAATACAGAGGATGCTGATTCCGTGGTTCACGAAGATGATGTCCAGAATCATGACATGAGCTCTCCCAGGTAAAAAATTATTCATTACATTAATATCAACTGATCTCATCATATCGAGATCAAGAGATCTCTTTCTTTCTGGGAACTTCAGACAATTGTTAGGAAATACACTTATTTGCTAGATGAAACTAAGAACCGGTTACCATATTGCTTTTCATTGAATATTTGTGAATACGTGTCTAAGATTTCTACAGTTTAGATTCCGAGCCTGATTCCGAGTCTTCATTTGGGTAATCGCAGTTACCATATGCATGTAGATGGAATTTCAGGTCCGACAGAAACATTTTAAAACATTAACTGCTACAAAAACCTCTCTATCCACACATTTTGTGTTGTGTACATCCTGACGTAAGAATATCTGAAGAATTGTTTCAGCTTCCATCTATCCAGGTAGTAGTAGGATGTAAAACTCCATTTGATTTTATCTGTGTTCAGGTACGTGGTGTCAAGTTGGGGTACGTGTAGTGTGACATGTGGTACTGGTGTCAGGAGAAGATATGTCAGATGTCAAGTGTACCTGGTTTATCTTCAGGCTATAGTCGATCTGGCTGATTCAGAATGCGAAGGTTCGGGTAAGTTCTTATAAAACAGCTGCATCATTAAGATTATTTAAGCATCTTCAGCAATTTTCAAATTAAAAGGATTGATTGATTTAATATCATTTAGTTCTCTCCTAAAGTCATAATACGAATCAGCAATGCGTTGGTGTTAGAGAAAGCTCAGAAACAGAAACACCATGATCTAAAATAAATGTTGGATTAAGTCTTTTTGAGCTTAAGTAAGAAATACCTGATTCTGCACAAAGGCATGGTCATATTACATTAAATTTTGTGACAGTATATCAGCTCGTATGATCATTGATTTCTTACCAAAACAATGAACACAACCATTTCAGATTCTAAACCAATAGAAACAGAACCGTGTTTAGAAGAACCTTGTTATGATGATTTTATATTTAAAGCTGTTGGTTTCACAGAGTGTACTAGAAGTTGTCTTGGTGGTGAGTCAAATATTATTCCTATAATCTCTGATAATACTTTCTAAATCGTTACAACTTCGGTCTTAATCCTTACAAGTTGTTTCTTCTTGTAACCAGCTAACCCACTCGTATCTACTTCGGAACTAGACTATTGTCATATCATATCATATCGCCATATTGAATAAATTATAGTTCAGTCAATCACAATCATTCTTCAGAGTGTCGTCCTCTTTCGCTGAAAAAATAGCCAATCAAAATCAATCCCCGAACAAGTTTTCTTTTCCTGCTCATTTACCGGGCAAGATGGCCGCTTATCATGGACGAGTCATTACATAGTCTGGAACAAAATGACGAAGGTTGAACCGAATGCAGCTAACCTCTACCACATAGTACGTATGTGTCAAAATGGGTAGAGGGTTCGGAGCTTGCTCTCTCTTCAAAAAAAATGATTGTGCTTGCATGAGTTTATCACTTGTAAAGCACATTTTGTGGGGATATTTCAATCCAGGCCATTGTGTTTCAGGTACCCAAGAAACAAAGTTAATTTGTGTCCATAAAACCAATGGAACAACAGTACCAGATAATCATTGTGAGAAGGCACCTTTGATACCCATAGAACGTAAAATCTGCAATGACTTCTCTTGTCCACAAAGGTAAAGTAAATAGTTAAAACGAATAGTACAATATATAGCAAAGTAATCGTTGGCGTGGCCTTGTTTTATTGTAGCTGCAAAAATCTGCAAAATATGTCCCAATACTGACATCTGTTATCATTTAAAAGAGGGCTGCAGAATCTGTCTAAAGAAATGTCATCGCTTAAACTGGCGCTCACATCTCTAGCTTCCTCGTCTGTTACCTATTTAATAAGATCGACATATTCCTGACCAAGAGTTACTGTTGTTTTCAGATGGCGTATTGGAGATTTTAGTGAATGTTCAGCTACCTGTGGAGGTGGGGTAATGTCGAGAGATGTCGAGTGCATTCAGGAATTTAGTCACGGTGCCGATAATATCCTCAATCTACCAGATTTTATGTGTGAACAACCAGTACCAGAAAGGAAGAGATCTTGTAATACACAAGCTTGTCCTGCGTCTTGGACCACTGGTTTGTGGTCAGATGTGAGTATGCTACATAACATTTAGTTTAGAACAAGAGAATCGACAGACTCCACAGCCTTAGACGATGAGATGGCGATTTTTTGGCTTTGGAATTTGATTTGATTGTAGAGTTTATCTTATATTTGTTACTTAATGCACAATCCCGAGAGTCTATTGTCAGCCTTCAGCCTCCATGGCTTCTATGGAGAAATTCCTAATTCAAAGTGTATCCCTGTTTGACCCATCTGGGCTCCAGAAGCTTTTAAATAAGAAGGTTGGCTATCTATAAATGATTTAACATGAAGTAATACTATAATGTTCTCTGTTTTTAGTGTTCAGTAACATGTGGTAGAGGGATTCAAATTCGTCCTATTTTATGTCAGAAACATTCAGGTGATAAAGTAACGGATGTGAGTGATAAACATTGTAGACCTAGTGAACGCCCTATAGATACACAACATTGTAACAATACAGCATGTCCTATAGTTAGAATTAAACAACAAAAACTTCACTTCTTTCAACTTAATAAGATGAATAAGATACGCCTAGTGGTTGGAACCAAGGCATTCCTACTTCCAGGAACCAATATCATTGTCAGGTGCCCGGCCAAGGGATTCAATAAGCGTATGATATTGTGGTATAAAAATGGACGACCCTTGAAGAGAGGGAAACGAGTGAATGTGTCCGGAAAGGGTAATTTAAGGATCAAAAGATCGCGTCCAGAGAAAGATACTGGGAACTATACGTGTTATGCTGACAGTGTTTCAGCAAATATAAGCATCCAATTCAGTAACTTATTAAACATATTTCAGCTGCTATCATTCAGGGAAGCATTTTTAAATGCTAATATCAGTGATATTCAAACTAAATATTTTAGAGATCCTTTCGATCATAAACAGAAACCTTTAAAACTAATACAGAGTGACTGGTCGGGGTGTAGTAAAACTTGTGGGGGTGGTAAACAGACTCGTAATGTCACTTGTGAAATTATAACTGATGATTATTTTGAGATCTTACCATCTCGAGTGTGTAGAAATGCAGGGATTACAGTGCCCGCCTCTTCTAAAGGATGTAATAAAACACCATGTGTTCAATGGACAACTGGCAACTGGACCAAGGTAAGATTCTTCATTTTTGAATGTTTACTATCATTTCCCCTTTTGTTGTAAAGATGCTTCTGATTGTGGAGAATAGATAGCATTTAAAATTAAATTATTTGTATACTGTGGGATCATTGTTAATCTGATGTCCTTAAAAGGACAATTTCCCCTGAATAACAAACTGACAGAATTGTACTTCAAATAATAATTTATCCAGCATACAATTACAATAATTATCATGTCCCCCAACAGAAAAGGTAATTTGTTTGTGGTAAACATTAAACATAGCTATGCGAATCAAATAAGCAAATGTTAAACTTGTTCTTCTGAATCCTTATTTCAGTGTGGTACAGATAAGTGTTTTAGAGATGGTTATGC
The DNA here is from genome assembly GCA_029955415.1 of Lottia scabra. NCBI lineage: Eukaryota > Metazoa > Mollusca > Gastropoda > Lottiidae > Lottia > Lottia scabra. The sequence goes on from JARJEI010000009.1 coordinate 12,951,311, forward strand.
TATACAATCACGTATAGTAAATTGTACACGTGATGGTAGTGATAAGGTACTAGATGATAGTTATTGTAACCCAGTCACCAGACCAGTCAATAAACAGGAATGTTCCAATAATTTATGTAAACCATTGTGGAACACTTCAGAATGGTCTTATGTAAGTAACCTAACAGTGTTCTTGTTTGTATATTTCTTGTTCAGGTATTTTGGTAGATGACAACAAGTTGAAGTTCGCTTCTTGTAAATGATCAAACTAATCCAAGGGTTGTGTGACAACATTCATGAAAGCCGAGCTTGGAGCATTCAGTCAACCTTTTATGCTAGCTTGAAGGTCTTCGGTTCTGTCCTGCGTCCTTTCCTCTTATGTGTTATATATCTTTTGAATGGAGCAATAAAACCATAAACAGTCCAATAATCGGAAAACATAATGTACAACGTAAATCTTTACTTCATATCATACTTTCTGTTAGTTTTAATTCCTTGTTATATTATCATTGCAGTGTGTAGCAGGTTGTGGTGAGAAGGGGTTTCAATCTCGAATGTTAACATGTATCTGGTCGTCTAGTGGTCGGTCTGCTGGTAGAGCTTGTGCTGAACTTCCTCGACCAGTCGTTATTAAAAAATGTCAAGCAGATCCTTGTACAGAAGGTGGGTAGATTGATTTTCTTTGTATATATGTCATTAGTTTGGTAAGTTTGGGGTGCGGGGAGATTTGTATCGCATATTTTGAAACCAAAGAATGACGTCCTGTTGTTCTACACAGGTATGATAAAGATCAAAAGGGTAGCCTACTTGAAAAAAAAAATGTGAAAATCGGTAAAAAGTTGATCTTATGATACGTTTAAAAGAATGATCCATCTTGAATTAGATGTGAAAGTTGCGAAAATATATGGGAAGTAAATTTTCACTTACTTCTTTCGGAAAGTTCCAGCGATCTTCTTCTTGTTTCTAAATTTTGTCTAAATATTTTTTTCTATTACAGAATGTAGAGATGAATATGAACACTGTCATATCGTAAAACTTGTGAAATTTTGTGACAATTTAAATTTCCAACGAACCTGTTGTAAAACCTGTACATCATGAATAGAGAGTAGTGTAGGATTCAATGGAAACTTAGACTTACATAGAGCAAGATTAAACCTATCTACTATACCTTGATAGAATTACCGAGGTTTAAACTTGTCCAACATGATGATAGTGAGATAGTGTAGAAGGGACCATAATAGCTGTGTTGGATAGAGAGTGATCCCTGCGAGAGACGCTGAGGGTATACAATAAGTGAACTTCTGGAAAAACACATTTCCCTTATGCAGCAGTGTCGGACGTTTATCATATGGGAAAACACTTATGGATGCCAGTCGCAGGGGCGCATCCAAAGGGGGGCTCCCCCGGCTCGATTTCCCCCTATTTTTGGCCGACTGATGTCAGAACCCTTTGCATTGAATTTGTAGCATATATTTCAGACCTTCCCCCCACCCTTTCTCTAAATTCTGGATCCGCCCCTCAGTTGGTATGATAAAGTGTTATTTCATACAAGTTTTGTAGTTTAAAATGTAATATAAAATTTATGTTAATTATATTATTTAAACATTATGACGATTGATATAATGATGAATTCAATATATTATTATTTAAGATATTTGCTATAATACATTATGTCTTATTTATCTCAGAGACAAGCCTACTAGGGCACCTGTCCTTGGCAGTTCTCGGGTCAGAGTGACCCCAATCGGTCCTTTTCCTGCAAGTTAGATATTGCTGTCGATGCCATTGAAGGCTTAGAAAGTTATACGCATTTTGTTGGAAGGCTGGCCTTTCGGAAATTTGCGCTGACTATAGAACTCTTATCTAATTTAGAATTATATTGTATATGAGGAAAATATTGCAAGCAGTATATAATTATGTTCTTGCATGATTAATGTATTTAATATATTATTAAACGAGTCAGTAGAGCAACATAAGTTAACCCTATAAATTGTACTTCTCTTAATCGCTCTAAAAAATAGTTACACGGATGGAACAATGAGTGCCATTGGTCCTTCAGGTGCGAATAGAAGAGGCACGACGTTCAGTTCTGACTACGGTGTTGGAATATTGATTCAGTAAATAGAAGAAGCAGATCTTGTCGCATCTGACTTGTCCACTACTTCTAGTTTCTACTGCATTGCTTATCCGAACCAGACACCATCGTCGGTCTATTGGCAGAATTAGTCATAAACAAGGGGACTTGTGGCAAGGGTTAAGTACAACTGAACAGAACCCTTGATAAATCAATATGTAGAAATATATGTGCTATCAAAATCAAATTGTTGTACTTGTATGATCTGATTCAACTCTTCTTGTAATAAAATGTTTAATCGATTCATGTTTTTGTACATCTTTGAGTGAGGTATGTGACTGTATATTTGTTCCTCATAATAAATATTCCTCATGGAACAAAAATTATTATAATAAATGATCTCTGGAACTCTTATGATATAATATTTGGGTTAGGGTTAGGGTTAGGGCTAGTTTTATATAGTAAAAGTTCCAAATGGAACAATTATTACATAACAAATGTTCTTTGGAACAGTAATTATAGTGGAACTTATATATCGTCACAAGGTATAGCTTTGATTTATCCTAGCCAATTCCACAGATACATGGGGACAGGATAGTCTTTTGGTGCTTCGTGAGTCTGAGAATCCCGAATAATTTCCATGCAGTATAATATTATTTTATACCCGTGGCCAATTCCCCAGACGTGATTTATAATGCGTATTATGTGATTTCGTTGCCTAACCGAATCAAGAGGCGCTAAATGTCAATTTTAAAGGACGAGACTAATAGTAGTAAGAAAAGACATAAATTTGCTTCGTGTTGTCGATTGGAACAGATTTCCATCTCTTCGTCTCTAGAACGCAGAGTGGGGTAACTTAAGAGCCTACTGCCAATATGGTTTCAGTGATTGGTGGGACATTGGTATTTTTTTTATATTCAGAACAAAAAAAAAAAAAACCCATATCCTTTAACTCTCTAGTTAGCCTTTAGATATTCTGCTTATACTTATATAGTCAAGCAGACCTGCATGGTAAATTTTCAAGACTGTTTTTCCATACTGAGGAAACAAGATATTAGGCTTCTTAGAACTGTCGGACTCATCGTTGAACAAGGGCGACTAAGAAAGCTTATGGATAAAGGGAGATAACAACAGAATACTCTACGCCCACAGTTAAACAAAAATAATTGATACTAAAGGTTTTACATAATCAATGTAATAAATTAACAAAAGGCCTTGGAGATAAAAAGCCGTTAAAACAGAATCACAGATTCCATTTCACACGTTTGTACAAAAATCACCAATGAAACATACAACACTGCAACACTAAAACAGTTCTACGAGTCTTTATTCCTTCACCAATGAAGTTAATGTGGTCTGATTTACATTTAGAATTACCTCCCTTTCATTTCCCGAAGAGTTATGTTTCCTTGAGAAAAAATGTCAACAAATTGAAAATTTTAGAAATATTGTTTTTTAACTTAATTCACTCAATAAAGGACTGCGATTATGTCTTTAGTATCTTATTATGATAGCGATGGTAGTAATGCAAGCGCTGATGAAAACGATGAGGCTTCTAAAGTTGAAATAAAAGCGCCTGAAACAAAAATATCAGCTGAAAGTAAAAGTAGAGAAAATGATAAAACATCACCAGCACCCAAAGTTACAGCGTTATCTGGAAATATTAGCGATGACGAAGATGATGTGCCAATGAGGTCTCAAATTAATGATAGTGGAATAGGAATAGGCTCAGGTAAGTATCTTAAAATATTTATTGTAGGCCTACCCTACCACTCAACGGCAGGTTTTCTTTGACTAGGCCTACCCCTAATATTATTATAATCAATGACTGCAAATCTTGTGCCATTCTTGGGTGTTGCATCTTCATTTTTAGCTTTGCAATTCCATTTTGTTTATTTATTATTGACTTATCCATTAGTATCAGCATCAGGCCTAATGCATGTTATAAGCTTACTTATGTTCTTCTATCATTGTTTTTTTAAGATGAAGGAAACTTTCTGCACAATAATCTACCAGTACCTAAGAGTTCTGTAGAAACAGTAGATGAAGTTGGTGTGGTTCTAGATGATAAGTTAGAGGATGAGGTAAAACCTAAAGAATCACAGATGAAAGATGCTCCCAAACCACCACCCAAACGTTCCAAACAACCAGTTCGAATAACTATTCCTAAACTTAAGGTTGGTTCTATTTGAATAGATTTTTATTTTTATATGTACATCAGGAAGATGTGGTCATGAGCGTTCAGTACGGTACCGTATCATCTTTAAGAATTTTAGTTCTTAGCGTGATTTTCCTCTGCAAAATTCCTTCCATATCAACAAAAGCCTCTTGTTATGATACACTTTCAAGTTTGATGTTTTTTACAATCCCTTTGATAAAATTACATTAATGTGGGAAATGAAAATTATTGTTAAGTTAATATTTTGAAATATTTTTAAACAGGATGATGAAGATGAACCAAAACAGAAGAAAATAAAATTGGGACCATCTGTAAGTGTTGTATCATTGTCAAAATTTCTTGTTATCATGGTAGTTTAAAGGAATACTTCCCCTAAAAAAGGACAAAAAATCTTAATTCTCAAACTTTGCCAATAAAACTTTGAATTCATCAGTAAGCTAAACTGATGTGGTAATAAAACAATTACTTAGTTTTATTTGATTTTACTCGAATTATGTTGTGTGTTGCATTCTTCCATTTTGCAGCATAGAGTCTAGAAAACAATCCAAATAAATCACAACAATTTTATCACTGTTTTTTCATCATTTTAGACACAGAAAAGTGGATTGAACTCACTATTACCTCCACCAGTACATGCTGTAAAGAAAGAATTTAACAGAATTTTAGTTCCTCATACATTAAAACGGAAACCACCACCTAAAACTAGCGTTGACAAGACTATATCAGCGAGTACCAACCCTAGTGATGATGTCGTGTCTAGAAAGAAAATGACAGCGTTTCAAGCAATGACTGGATATGAGAGTGATAGTGATGATGAAAATTCAAATTCTGGAAATTTCTTTTCCTTGGATGCAGAAAATAATACTGAACATTTAGAACTGTCGAAAGATCTGCCACCTTGTTTGCCGTCAGTGTCAGACATTGTACCTGACGTGTCAGTGACGTCGCAATCTGGCAGTGTGTCATCGTTACCGAAGATCACAGTGAACCCTGATGCACCACTAGGCTTCAATAAAGAACATCATAATCCTTATTCTGGTGCTCCAGTCAGCTCTCAACCTTCTAGTAGTACTGCTCATAGTTATTCTGATACATCACAGTCTTTATATAATGTTCCTTACTCACAGGTAATTATTGCTCAATATTAATATACTAACATAACCTTTTAGGAATGTCTTGTGTGAAACATATTTTTATATAACAATATTTTTGGTATTTGACCAATCAGTCCAAAAAAATGTTAATACCGGCTTTTATAAAGGAATTCTTGGTAGATATTCTTATAATTTGTGGGGTACTATAGCACGGTCGATTAGTGCAATGTTTTTACAAACATGACATCATTTGTTTGGATACAAGAAAATAGAAGTTGTTGTGTTTGAGTGTTCAGTTCTCAATTGGGTTGTGAATGACCTTCTATAAGTCATGAAAGATCAATGCCAAGAGATTTGGTCAAGGACCAGCTGGGAAAAAGGATCCTCACGGAACCAAAGTTGTTATCCTTGTAAAATATAGATGTTTTTTTCTTTCTTTTAAATTTAGAAATCATGATCTGTTATTTAATAATAACACAAAATGGCGAGAAAACTAATGATCCCATGAGTGCTTTATTTGATTTAAATTTTACATGATCATGAAATATGATTTGAAATGATTAATAAATTTGTTTGTTATTTGAGCAGGTTGAAGAAAGTAATAATTATGACGAACAAGAACCACCTGTCAATCAAACACCTGATGTTAATGATTATTTACAAGATGAACAGGTATTCTATACTTTCTATAGTCCCTATAAGTTTTTTGCTTAGAATTCTTTTTGGAGAAGGAGAAAAGATGTTACTGAAATGTGCTAAATTACATCAATCTGCAATCAAAGCTTTAAATATTGCATATTGATATTGATTAGTCAGATCAGATTTTGATTTTTGACAGATATTCTCAAGTGTATTAGCTTAAGATCATGAATTACTACAGCTTGATAAATCTTAGAGTAGCGAAAGACTTTAGAGGGGATCCAGTCTCCTGAGCGAAAGGAGTTTTTGATGGTTAAAATGGCTTTCATTTAATCTGTAAAGCTTGTTTTATCTTTATTTTAGACCGTACCAGTAAAATAAAATGTACAACAATATAAAAACAGTGACTAGTATTTCACTTTCATATTCCATTTGTGCCACTTTTCAAGTACAGACAGCCATAATTGGACTCCAGATGATATCTAGAAATTATATTTAAAATCATTTATTTTTCAGTTTCTACGTATCCAAGGAAAGCAACGACGTGGTAAAGAAGAAATTAATATTATCGAGGCCAATATGAATGATTTTATAAATAGTAACGAAATACAACTTACTAAAACACTCACGGAAGAATCCACACATCAACCTCACAGAAATAAAGACAATATGCCGACTGGGAAAGAGAAACGTAAACATCAAATTACATATCTAGCTTTCCAGGTAAGAATTTATTAGATTGTTTTAGTTTTTGATATAAAGTTCCCCATATTATTTGGGTTTCTACGAGGGCCACTTTGAAATTTCGTATAATGTTACATACGGATACCTGATGTTGGTAGCCCCCTCTAACAATTATTTGACCCCAACTCACTGTATCATCATAGTTTATAACCACAGATTATCTTTCATACAGAAACTTTGATGTTAATACCTGGGTTGCTTAGAACCTGGGAAAAATTTGGGCTACAGTCATCAATAATGGGGGCTATTGTCCCCCCCCCCCCCCCTCTAGCTATGCCACACATAAATGAGAAGGATTGGTGTAATAAATTCTGTTTGATATTTAAATTGCTTCTTTCACTTTCTATAGCTTTATCTTCTGTATTTTCAGGCTAAGGAAAGGGAGTTTGAGTTGAAGAATGCCTGGGCTCAGGGACGAGCTACAAAACGTCAAACTCAGTCTAAATATGGATTCTAAAGATAGCTATTCATACTCATCAAGGACTGTTATAAAACTGTATTATACTGTACATTGGTATGAAATATAGAAATTTATAGACATTTTGTGTAATGCTACCAACAAGAGATGAATATGTTTGTGACGATCTGTAAAATTAAAGTCTAAGCTACCACTCTTCATTATCAAAGGATTAACAATTGAATGTGGGTTTTACTTCCTACTTTCTTACACAAGGCAAACATATATACAAACTATGTCAGGCAGTTGTTTTGAGGGAATCTTAACAGGATAGCAGCTGTAGATAATAATGCCAAAAACAGCCTGTAGCACCTTGGGCTTTGGTTCATATGACTTACATTGGGGACTTGGTTGAAAATCTCAATCTAAAAAAGTCATGGTATCATGTGGCATCAGAAACTCTGAAGGAGTATTTTCAGAGCAGATCAAAAACAACAATCCTATAAAAATAATTTTTGATAATATCATAAAAATTGGAATGTTACTACTATACAATAAATAGAAAAATATCGAAAAAGTATGAACGATTAAAAATTGATGGTTTGAAAAAGATTTAAATACTTCTATTTACATTTAATAATATACAATAATATAACAAAATATAACAAAGTGGTTATCAAACAAAAATTATTTCTGTCTCAAGTTTCTTAGTAATAAAATAGCACTATTTTGATGGTTGATTTCTTCAAACTGAAAATGAGAAAGTATAATGCAGGCAAATTTTAAATTCCTGTGCAGTTCTGGAAGATCCTTCCCTTAAACAACCATATCAAATATCTTGGAACAAATCAGAGTACTTGGCTACCCCTTAGCAATGATCTTCTCATAGCCGTTTTGGGTTGTCTTGAATTATGAAGATAAATAAGGTCTCCAGACCACATCAATAGAGATTACTGTCTATGTTATGCCAACTTCCAATTTTTCGTCAATAACGAGTGCACATTATACACAGTAAATGGATTTTCAGATTTTGATGGGGTAAGGAAGGGATGCGCATTATACATGGGTGAGCATTATATTCAGAAATATACAGTAAGCCATTTGGTTTGTCTAACCACAACCTATGTTGCCTAATGTTCAAGGGCCTTATTCTTGAAAACTTAACTTACCGGTAGATAAAATTCAGATTTTAAGAAATACAGTAATCTGATTGGATAATAACACTTAATTTCAAATCGATTTAAGTAACTGACCAATCTAAGAACTGGAACACTGAAATCCTTTTAACTTAAGTTTTCGAGAATAAGGCCCCAGCTTAAAATAATTGTAAAACCACACACATTTGACATCTATATACCGTATGTTTATGAATAAATAGATATGAAAAATATTACAGATATGAAAGACGTTTGGTCTGATTCCCATATACACATGTACAAAACCCACCCCTATTTACAATAAACTACAAATATATAAGATTTGAATGACATGGAATAACATATTGAATGAGAGGAACATACAACAAAAACAAGACAAATATTATTGAATATAACATTCATCCTTAATACATTTAAGTATACATTTTCAACATATACATGTACATATTATACGTATCATAAATATGATGCTAATAAATATTTATATAAAGAACAAAGAACATAAGACAAAACAATAAATGATCACAATTTTACACCGTTATTATATATTGCACTTTGTCTGTTTTTTTAAGATAATTTTTTTGTTCACAAATATAAACAATAACACTTCAAAAAGAAAGATTTTGATTTTAATATTTTAACAGCATGTTTTAATAATTTGAAATTTGGAATTTAAGCTGACAATACAGATTTTTTTATTATTTTGCTGATATGTATCCATTTTATGCAAGCCAACTATAATTCAGATATTCATTCTCGGAAAATGATACATATAGCTGAAACTGTCAACATATGTTAAAGAAAATGCATCTTTATAATATTTCATTTTTATCTATAAATATCACAGTTTTTATACAATAATCACATCAAACTTAACAAATATATACTACAAATATTGGCATAGGGATTCAAAATTTAATAGTATGCAACAAAGTTTGGCATAGGGATTCAAAATTTTATAGTATGCAGCAAAAAATTCGCATTGGGATTCAAAATTTAATAGTATACAACAGTTTTGGCGTTGAGATGAGAAATATACAATACCTATGAAGTGAAATATGACAAAGGAAAAATATGCACAAGTTTTTGATATACTATTTCTAATATCAGTTTATGACATATAATAAAGATATGTATTTTATGCTTATATAGTTGGAAGGTTTCAGTATGGTTGTTAAGAACTTTGTAATATAAGGCACTTGAAACTTTTGGCATTACATGTAAAGGCACTGGTCTTTTTACACATTTAATTGAGGTTCATTTAGTGAATTCACTTTAGCACCAGGACATATCATCCTTGACCAGTTTTAACATTTTACTGACTTCATGTATATAGTCATCAGAAAACCCTGCTTGGACATTACCATCACAGCCAGTGCTTTCGTGAGTCTGCCCTCTGACCTCCTCTCACTCCCATTAGGCATTAGGTGTGCCATTACGAGATGGATATTGTTCTATTTCATCACCGCCATTAATAGAGACAGTCTTTGTACATTGAATTAACGGGGAATCTTCATCATCTGAATCATAACATATCGTCTTTCTCACTCGATCTTTACTTCCCTTTCCTACTATTGGTGATTTTAATAATTTTACACCTAAAATACAGACATAGATTCATTAAATACTTAACTCTTTACATGATACTTGCGCTCAACAGATACCTGTCCTTAAACATTGAACATCAGGATACAGGGGTTAAAGCAGTCCGAAACTTGCTGACTCCATTCCCAGCCTTTGACAGCTATTTGGACAGATATTGCTGTGGGAGAGTCAGAAAAACTAAGCTATAAAATTGGGGATTTTCAAAACCTTGTGTGTGCAGCCTTTCATAGCGAGCCACAGATTTTATTTCTTGGATAACAACTTTGATGGACTCGCATACATGGCCTGTATTTCGTAGGTGGTAGTATGACTGAACTACAAAATCATCCATCTTACCAAATATATCAAAGTTTTGTGGATTTGAGGGAAATAAATATGTTTAAAACCCCTGCACTACTAAAAGCTAAATTTCAGTTGAATTGCAACAGCGTTTGTAAATTTTGAATGATGTAGATTGATGAAATTAGTTTCCTGGATACTCAGTTAAGAAAATCTTGCTTAAATTTCCTCTGCTGCAAAAAACATATAGAATTGGAGTTTAGCCTCTTCCCTATCCATGGCCCCACCACCTTTTGGCAGATAATTTTTTTTTCTTTTTTCATCAAAATATTTTTTGTCATTTTTATAATTTTTTTTTTATAATTTCCGAAATCTGAAAATCAAGTGGCCAAAATCCGAGGAGTTTTTTGTGAGAGGTGGATTTTGAAAATTTTCAACCAAGGCCCCCCCCCTTCAAAAACGCTCCGCGGCCCCTGCTATCTCAAGTTTCTAATTTCTTGAACCTTATCTCCCCTTAAGATATGATCCCCAATAATTTCCAGATTAATCAATATAACTCACTATCACGTTTTCTGGTACCAATGGATTGTGGTACTAAAATGAGTAGAAACACCAAACCAAGTACAGCTACTCCTCCAGGGACAAATGATATTATGTTTCTATAGTAACCAATACATAATGGACAGCAACCCCTTAAAATTTCACTATAGAATCAATATACAATATTAGATTAAATAAGTCAACCCCTGGAACTCGAATTGTGATGCCTCGGAAAGGTATCACGACAATCGCTAAAATCAAAATGTTCAGATTAAAATTTGTAAAATAAGTTAGTGGCCATTAAAGTTTTTAGTATCATGCAGGGAGATGTTAAAGCGATAGAAATTTTAAAAGAAGTCTACTACCAAAGCATTGAAATGAAAAGGAGTGTTACATCCTACTTTTAAATCTCACTGATCCACTAGTCTATGTAACAGTAATCTATAATTAAGGCAGGATCTGTTTAGTAAAGCAGAGTTCAAAAGCTACATTACCCAACCACCAAACTACCATCATGTTAGTAAAGCTAAGTAAAATTCTTATTTCTATCAATATAAAAATGTAAGGTGAAAGGCAACGATTACAGTAAAATATCAAATGTGCAAAAAAATCATGCCTATTGAACATAGATACATTGACTTAAAAATAGAGTAATAAATATTAGTAGCGGCGCCAGCCTCTTGGAATTGGGTTGGGGGTACAAATAGATGGCAGACTTAATGGGATGGGCTATCTGGATTGATATTCCAGATGTGGACTAACCAAAATCATAAGCTTTCGGTGAAGGGGTTTTCTCCAGAAAAATTGATTTGATTTGGTGCATTACAGCACAAATTTGGTACAAACAAAAAAAGTGAATAAAAAGATTTAATTTTGAAATTTGGGTGGGGTGCTAATTGACATACAAGATGGTCTTCTTAAGGGCACTCTTATTCCCCCCACTTATAAACATCTCCAATCATAATCTTTCAATTGCACATAACTGACACTTTAATACTTATCATTAACAAACAAATACAAACTGTTACCAAAAGATAAAACAAGCAGATTACAAGAGTAAAGGTTAACATTAATAGATACATAGATACAACATGCAAGACCCATACCATATACATGAACACATGAAAGGAATAAAATCTAAAAAGCAATTTTTTCAAATTCTGGATTGATATAAGACCATCATCTTTTGCTGAATGCACAGCCTCTCAGTGTATTTTCTCTTGACTCAAAGCAAACTATCATATTATGAAATTTCACAATCATGATTTTAAAGAAAAGTATTTCCAACTTACGTGCAGGGATGAAATATTTGTATTAATTCTATAGCTATACCATTTGATAGTTTGTCAGTAAAACTCATAGCTCCATAAACAAACGCTCCAGATTCCTAAAATAGGGAAATCCTCTAATTACATGTATAATACGAGGGGGGGGGGGGGGGGGCTGAAAAGTTCATAGCCTGACTCAGAAGGAGTTATGCCACAGTGATTAAATTCAACATTTTCTGATACTAACGACATGTTTTTTTTTCCAACATAGTCTCCCCTGCAGTCCACAATCCTCTTCTAGCGGTTTTGGGGCGCTTGGACCCCGGTGGTATAAAAGCTCTCACCCTGATCACCAAAAAAGTCCTCAACAGCAGATTTGGAACCAGAAAATGTTGAATTTAATGCATGCCAAGTTTCATCACTGTGGCATAACTCCTTCCTAGTCAAACTTTGAACTTTTCATCCCACCCTTGTACATATACCGTACTGCAATACCATATACACCTGAATATAGTTCACAAACCCTTCTGTATATCCTCAAACATTTAAACAGGTCAGTCATTCATGTCTGGCAAATAGAGCCAAGGCAGAGGTCAAAATAAGTCCCTCTTTAAATTTCTAAAGAGTAGCTTACCGTATTCTCTCCAATAAGATCAGCAGTCATAGCTAATGATGTAATCAACATAGTAGAACCACCAATCCCTAATAAAACAGCAGCACCATAGACTAGACTAGCATGGTCCTCGCCGATAAAATAAAACCAGATACACGCCCCAATTCCAATAACACCTCCAACTAGATATGTTACCTTAAACAACACCAGAAACAAATATTATTTCTAAAAAAAAATCATCAGAAGAACCATTTTCAGATCTTTCTTTCTACATGTCTAACAGGGGCAATGGGGCATTTAGGACAGATAAATGGACATCTGGACATGGACAAATACATCTGTGGTGCACTTCAGGGGTAGATCCAGGATTTAGAGAAAGAGGGTGACTCTGAAATATAACAGGCTTCAAATTAAATGGTACCGCGAGCGGCAAGTTTTTAAAAGGTTCTGACATCAGTCGATCAAAAGTAGGGGGGCAGGGTGCTCAAGCCCCTTGGATCCACCCCTGCACTCTGCCTTTAATTACATTTTAACCCATGTTTGGTGTTCCAAGACGGATTTTCCAGATCATTTAAAATGACTAGAATCCATGATTTGTATTGAAGATCACTCATAGTAGCTAAAACACACTCAAAACCTGTTTTTTTTTAACAAGTATCTCCTACCTTTCTGCCTATTAATTTATTGACTGGTTTCATTACTAATGATGTTATAAAACCACTACTAAATACTATCAAAGGAATTATAGCTATTATTTTCTGGAAAAAAATAGCACATTAAATTAATCTTTTTAAAAACGGTATGCTTATCCTATAGGCCTAACTAAAACAAAGAAATTTTTTTTGACTCTCCAGCAAGCATTAAGTATAAATTAACAAATGATTTTATCTTGTTTTAGCCACTTCTGAATTCAGGTTTCATAAAAGTATTTATGCGAGGACTGCTTTTTCAGGTTAGTTACTGAACACAGTACCGTCTGCCTCATTGCCGTAAAATATTATAAGGGTACATCATGATGATTTGATAAAGAATAAATGCTGAATCAATATCAGATCGAAATCCTTGATATGCAAAAAATTGTAGACAATTGCACTGAAGGATTGTATGAATTTAGACTCCAAGGGAGAATCATGTGTTTGAAATGTGCTTTTTCTTACCTTTTCTAATTTTAATGATTCAACACAATATTGAGGTAGATAAACCTGAGAAACATTTACAAATAATCTGGTAGACATATAAATACCAGCTACCTAAAAATAGATAATAGTACATTTTGGGGGGTCAAGATCGTGCAGCCTAAATTCTGGTTTATTTGATTCTGTTTGTATACTGTGGACACTGTTGATGAATATATACTCTTATTGACCAAATTTGAGAGCTTAATTATTTTGTTTTAATCTATGATGAAGTATCGCTTTAAATATAATTTTCACCTTTTCAAATAAATTAACCAAAATAACCTAAAATAATTTTTATCCTTTAATCTCATTTAACAAAAAAAAAAAAATTATTTTTATACAACAAAAAATACGAATTTTTTAAGCCAAAACCACAAATATTAATGAATTCATTTCCCAATAATTTTGTTTCATTTAATGAGGTCAAATATTTTTAAAAGATCAAAGGAGAATAAAATTCATTTAAATTCACTTCCTGATAAAAAGTAGTATTTTTTTTTGTTTAATTTTTAATTAATGAAAATATTCATTCTTTTTTTTCCAGCAATACATAATTTCCTCCATAGAAAAATGTTTTTTTTTCAATTCAAAGAATAATATGCTACAAACAACAAAAAAGGGACAGCAAAAAAATTTAAGATCTGTTGCAGAAAACTTAAACTAAGTTTCAATCAAAATCTAAAGTTAAAGGGATTGTACAGCGTATTTCTAAAACTGTGTATGTGTATCGGGGACACTGATAGTATCAATTTGCACCATTCCAATTTCCATTCCAACGTCTGTGGTTCTTGCAATTCCACTAAAACTAAAGCGTTTTATCACTGATAGTGATCTGCATAGATATCAATAGTACCGGAAGGTAGATCACTGTCAGTGACGTCATAAAACGCATTAGTTTTAGTGGAATTGCAAGAACCACAGACGTCAATCCCTTTAAATAGCAATCTGATTGGCTAATGAATCTGAAATTTATATCAGGTTTAATGACTCAACAATCAAATGACTTGAAGACAAACTTCATCTGAAAGGAATTTATTTCTATGAAATAGACTGTCGAAAGTTTGGCAGCTGGCAGGCTACATGCAAAAACGGTAGAAACTGGAAACATTGGCAGATAACACAGCTATTGAAACAGGTCCAAAGCTAAATCATATGCAAAAATGTCAGGTAAAAACTGTCTGCCTTTCCAAATAATTCTAATAATGATCTTTGGTTGGCTGGTAGATGATGTAGTTAACATTTCCAGTGGATGCTTAATTAAAATTTAAATGGCTATACTATGTACCTGATAAAACTGTGGTTCTTTTAACCAACATTTGACAGTCATTTTAGCTTTAGCTAACATAGATCTCTCTATAGACATGCCAGATTCTGAATCTGATAGAGCATCTCGAACAGAATGACCAGCTTCTATCTCTAGATTCTTCTTCTTCTCCTTCACCCCACATTGAAATATAGTACTAAACACCAACCCAATACCAATTACAATGAACACTAATAACTGAAATAATCAAATCAACTTCAGGTTAGGTGATATGAAAATTCATTGTTGAAAAATGAAATGAAGTAACATGAAAACAGCATCATTCCCCATTCCATCTGATAGGTCTAATAAAGAACATAATCACATCTTCAGGACCAGTTTGGGAAAAGAGAAAATATAGACCTGCAGCAAGAAAGATGTTCATGATTGAATTGGGCATTGGACTGAGAAACTGCAGATCCATCATTTATGAAACAGCAAGAGTTGAATGACTAAGGGGAAGAATGCACTATTTAACATTTATACAGCAAAAAAAACTTTACCTGGAAATTGGGAGCGTCTGCCGCTGAAAGTTTGGTAGTGTCTAAAGAATGTGAGGTACTGTGGAATTGAAATAACAACCAAAACACCACAAACACTGTTAGATTAGATAATACTGTAAATGCATATCTGTAATATAAAAACAAGAACAGTTAGAAAAAAAACACGTAAGTAGATTTTATTTTTGAAATATTTGTTGACAATCCTTGGAGTGATCACTGAGGTAGAATATTCCAAAACTAAATATGAATGAGTCAAGGAAACGTCTCCTGTGAGAAATCTTAAAGGTTCTCCTCTTAAGAACAATTTTGAAATATAGATTTGGACCTGGTGCATTCTGACACATATTTTGGAGCAAAAATAAAGAAAATTGATCTGTCAATTTTTTTTCAGAAATAAAGCTGGGGTAACATGTGATAGTGAGCCAGAAAACTAGTCCCTGTCCAATATAGCTTAGAAATACGAAATATGATTTTTGCCCTGCTATTGCAAAGATAGCTTGCCAGGCAAGGTAACATACGCCCACTTCAGCAAATTTGAATATTTGAAAAAGTTGATTGCACCATCGCACCTATTTGAGCTGATATTTAGATGAATCAATTCGAATGAAAACTCTAGCCTTTATCGAGGGCAATCACTCATAAACCGAAGACTGAAATTGCGCCATTTTCAAACTCATCCGAGATATTATCAGGATGAATACACATACCAAGTTTCATTCAAATCGGATAACTACTCTAGCTTCTATCGCGTACACAAGTTAATTTTAACGTTTTTTCACTAAGTCAAGGGCAATAACTCATAAACCGACGACTGGAATGGCGCCATTTTTAAACTCATTCGAGATATATTCATGTGGGCGTATAAAAATGATATACACCTGACTTATGATATCTTGATAAGATTGAGGCAAAACTTAGGTTTATAAGTTTTAATATTCATAAAGATTCATTCTACAGTTTGTTTATACATCGGACATTGGAAACGGAAGTGTACTTATTCTCAAGGGGAATAACTCTTAATAATAATAAGGAGGCATTGGGCCACTAGTCTATTGAATATCCAACAATACCTACCTATAGCCATTGAGTCCAACTCGTTCCCCTTCATCTGGTGTAATATCAGGTATTAAAGACAGATGAGATATCTGTGTTGACGCCCAACCAAATTGAAATATCACTACAAACGGTGCGTAATAAATAAACTGAGCCCAATCTGGACTACTCTCACAGTTAATACACAGATTAAATAGAAAGGGAAAACTACACAACACACTTATAGTACCTGCAATATAGAACAGATATTGGCCTTAATAACTGGACACAACAGGATTTAGAATTCAATTTTATGTCTAACCTACAGGTCTGATTTCTGGCATAGGTTAAGAGATGTGGAGTGATGCAGAGTGGTTTACCTTAAAAATATCAGGAGGGACAAATTTGAGTAGGGAGATGAGGCAATTAGATGGCGATAGTTTTGTAGCCCTATTACTTTGGTGAACGGTCGAATTGAAGTACGGTACTTTGTTGAACGGTCAAATTGAAGTAATGTTCTTTTGTGAACGGTCAAATTGAAGTTCGGTACTTTTGTGAACGGTCGAATTGAAGTACGGTACTTTGGTGAACGGTCGAATTGAAGTGCTTTCATTTATATTTGATATCAGATGAACTAGAATCAAGACTTGAATTGGACAGGATTGAACTGAGCACTTTCATTAAAAAAATATTCTTATGCTGTCAACTTTCACTTCCACAACCATTCTAACTGCCGAGTTACAACCATGTCCCCTTTATGCCTACAAAACTATCATCCATTCAGAAATTGAATAAATTTTATCAGTAGAAAGAAAAATAACTAATACTCACCAATAAGATGCCATGTTTTCCGTTTCCCAAGATTAAAAATTCCATTAGTTCTATCAGATTCAAAGCCAATAAATGGCGTACACAACGCGTCACTGATTTGTCCTATTAACATTAAATTACCCGATAACACATTGTTAAATTGTTTCACTTGGTGGAAAAATATCAATAAATAACTAAACCACATTGACGCACATAAATCATTTAATACATGACCTACACTGTAGGAAAATCTCTGTTTTTTAGTCAGCACCATTTTGATTTATTTATCAGGAATGTCCGAAGGGAATGATGTAGAACAACTTTCTTCTTGAAACACTTAATGTGTTTCTATTGTTTTAATGGTAATGCCTCACCCTTCACAGCACTATATTAATAAGCATGATTCAAAAACACTTTTAAAATACACCCTCCAATTCTTACCCACCACCCACCACTCTATTTGCCAGCTATTTCACCACAATCTGGCACAACAACACTTAGTCAAATTGAGCTCTTTAGCTTGCTCACAAAACACTTTCTACACTCTAAATACCTATGTGCAAATTTAGATTACAGCAGGCTTCACAAGATCATATATGTCAGTTGGATTTGTCTTACACTTCTTAAACACAATATACCAAAACAAAGATTAAACAAGTCAGTTTGTATTTAGAAAATCCATATTTTAAAAGTTTGATGCTTATTTAAGGAAACTTTATCCTTCTTTGCAGTTGTAAATTCTATTTCCTGATGAACATATCTTGACAAAAGTACAATAGTATCTGAAACAATTAGAGTACAAGAGATAACAATGATAGGATTGTAAATATTTGAGTCAAGTCCATGATAGATAATATATTATCAGTACATCTCACTTACTTTTATTTTCAATCAATGATGAAATCTTAACTCACGTGGCTTAAGAAATATCAAATGACTGACTTATTTTAAAAATACAACTTAGATACATACAAATCAGCTGATAGAGCTCAATTTCAGATTGCACTCGGCAAAATTGAAGTCCATGACAAACCTTAAATTGCCCAATTTATCAAAAGACAAAAAGTACCGTTCTAGTCTAGGATCACACAGCTATAGGGCTGATTCTATACAAAACCATTAGCATTAAATATGCATGTATGAAGCAATTAGTTCTATTTTGTGATTTAGCTTGAAGTCATCTAACAACCAATTAAACATTTCAAAAATTGATAGATATTTACCTTAAACAGCTTAAAGAAAATTTAATTCAAATCCAATGTTTGTTTAAATTTTATTCTGCAAACTAAGAGTATGTCAACCAAATCAAAGCACCTTGCAGTAGTTCTATTAAACTGAAACAGTAAACCAAACAGATCTGAAGATTTCTCAAAGACAAACTAACCTACTGATAGTAATAGTAATAGTAAAACTATCAGGATATTACCAACAAATACACTATCAACAAACAGAACCAATCACCAAATTGATCAACCAACGTACCCGGATATCCACAAAATACTTAGTTCCAATATCAATGTTTGGCAGAAACTAAACATTCACTTATCATCTACTAATCACCAACCAAGTATGGTACTAAAATTATCCTACCATGTGTCTTTCAGTGACTGACACCATGTGACAGACTGTATGGCTGACAAACACTATACTGACATACTTCAGTCATATGATAAAGTAGATATACATCTCTATAGCTAGAATCTCTCAATGTTACTCAGTACAATTCATTATACATAGTTACTCTTTATCATTCACTATTACAGAGCCACATGTCATTCAAACTTGTTAATTAAATCTTATTTCAATCTATTTTGTAACATTAGAAAATATTAAAGGGATTGTATTCATGGTGTTAAATATATATCACATTACACATATGTTTCAAATGAAAACTTGCATGAAAATATGTTAACTTATTGGCATTGATTTTTAGTACATTAGCAGAATTAAATCACCCTTATTGGCATGGTTTGAAGGACAGGACAAAATCAAATTTATGTCAAAATATCAAAGTATGCTTTATAATAAAGCTCAATATGGGGCGTTGCAACTTACTTACACTTGATTGAAGTTGCACACTGCACACTTCTTTTTACTTTTAGCTTCTCATTTTTTATGGAATAGGTCAAACTAATCAAGTCGTTATCGTACATTTCACAGGCTTGTCACATCGTTGGTCCTAACCTAACTCAATCAAGTCACATGGTGACCCAATATTGATCAAAACCTGAAAAAGTTCATTTTATAATCAAAGTCGTAGCTATCACGAGAGAATCCGGTTGTAAACAATGTGGTCATATGACAGGTCATGTGATTTCACGGTCACATGATCCGCTTGATCGTAAAAATACTTGTTGATCCATATTTCTATGGTTGATCAAATAAAACCAAACACGAACTATCCCAACCGTAAAACAAATCTCGCAATCCATGCGAACACAATATGGGAGTCTGGCAAGCTAATGAACCTTTCATTTGAGGAAGTATATCAATAAATGAGTAAATATTTCATAATGTAAAGTGGTTCCCGAAAAATAAGAAAAACAAGCATGGCTGACAAAACAGAATTTATTTCGTGTGCTGATGAGAACAATGCTGTTATTTTAGAGAAAAGATTAAGAATTTGCTTAGATTTCATCTCTCCGTTCAGTTGGCTTATAGAAGCTTATATTTCTGTAAGTTTCAAATCTCCTGTAATCTGTGCATTTATTTCATAAACTTTTTATAAATTACATCAGCTGATCACTTTTTACTTTTTCAGTTTTTGATCCTGACTTCTGTTTTGCAAATGTTTTAATACAAGGTGATCGAGGGGGCCAGCTTTAAACTGTCATGATTAATGTGTAATATTAAACCCCAATCAAATTTAAAATTACGATTAAAAGACTGTTTGCTTGCAATATTAACACAGAAATATATTGCATCATCAGTGATATATTTACTGTGCAGTAGCTGCCGAAAATTCATGCGTCAAATTAGGACAATATTCCTTGAAAACAATTGAACAAATTATAGTTTCCCCAGAACTCTTTTGAGGATAATATTTCATTCATTCTAAAATAATAGGCATTTTTTAGAACTCGATGTCTATAATATCTTATTTTTTAGGATTATTTTGTTGATGATTTTTGGGAGAAGTTTCTACCATGTTGGAGAAGAAAGTTAGAAATGATGTCACCACCTCAACATTCTGTTCTGTTAGATAGCACAGCTTTTGACCAGAATAAAGATTTACAGTTGAGTTATTTCTATATCGACACATAAGCACAATTTAAGGCAGGCCTTCTCAAATGGCGGCCCTCGACAAAATTGAGAATGGTCCCTCAAAAGTGACCCCCTCCGCTAAAATTCTGTGCTCGCTATGCTAGCTAATCTCCATATGGCCGTTATTTTTTTATCATAAAATGCATAAAAGCCTGATTTAAGAAATGCTACCTAGGAGAATGAAATTTGAATTCTCGAACTCAATCTGTCAAAAAACTTGCGTTGGTTATATTCGAGTTCATCATTGCCAGTTTATCTTTTGCAGAAGATCTGAATTTTTTTTCTATTCCAAAATTCAAACTTGGAACTTATTAAGACAATATTTATTTTTCATTCATAAGTTATAAAGCCAGCTATTAAATATATACCTCTTCATAATGATTAACAATTAATATGTAGGCTTATATCCAATCTAATTAAAATTAGATTACATTTCGGTTCGGTTATTTTTTGATTGTCGACATGTAATCTAACCACTGTTATAAGGAGAGTATCTTCTGGTGATGAATAATCTATTTATAGCATGTGCCACCCCTCCGCCAATCAGAACTACGTTTATATTTGAATATATGTATTACGTCATAATTTGGACTGCTGTGTCGCTTTACTTTCTGTTTCGTCTTCCCACAATGCATATCAATGCATAGACCCGCGATCTTGAAGGTAGTTTTTGATTGGCTGAAATTTTCGTCACCAGAAGATGCTCGCCTTATATGAGTGGTTAGATTACATGGAGTCGACACTCAAAAAATAACCGAAACGAAATGTAATCTAGTTTTAATAAGATTGGATATAAGCCTACATATTAATTGTTAATTGGCTTATATCAAGATCGGAAATAGTTTCAGAAACAAGCAAGGCTCTTTAACTATTTTATCATTGATGTATTCTAATTTTTTTTTCAGAACAGTACTGCCGCTATCAATGCTGGCGTATATTAAATGTATCGACAGTTTGTCCCTCAACAGACAGTGTGTAGATTTAGAGCAGCCTGAAACTCTGAGTGAAATTACGTCAATACTTGGGGAGCCAAATTGTGCACAAAGCTTAGAAATAAAGGGCAGGTTTGGAGCAAAATTGAGACATGACGCCAAAAAGTGTGATAAATTGGCAGCAAATGTTGACAAATCTGACATCAAGAAAAGAAAACATTCCCCAAGTTCGATAATAAATGGACAAGATCTCTCTCTACGTAATGTTTTTAGAAAACATGTAAAACCAAAGAAGCAACATGAAATAGGAAGATTGGCTAAGGTAGGGAAGGATAAGGAAAATGATAAATTAACATTATTAGAAGTGTACTCATTTTAAAGGGATTGTAAAGAGGTTTTGTAAACTTTGTTTGTGTATCGGGACACTGATTGCATCAATTTGCACCATTCCAATTTCCATTCCGACGTCCGCCGGTTCTTGCAATTCCACTAAAACTAACACGTTTTATGACGTCACTAATAGTGATTTGCATAGATATCAATAGTTGCTTCCGGTCGATCATTATTGGTGACGTCCTAAATCGCGTTAGTTTTAGTGGAATTGCAAGAACCGCAGAAGTCAGAATGGAAATTGGAATGGCGCAAATTGATGCTATCAGTGCCCCCAATACACCAATCTAATTAAAATTATATTACATTTTGTTTCGGTTATTTTTTGATTGTCGACTCCATGTAATCTAAAGACTTGTATAAGGAGGTCATCTTCAAGTGACGAAAATTTCGGCCAATCAAAAACTACCTTCAAGATTGCGGGTCTATGCATTGATATGCATTGTGGGAAAATTATGACGCAATACAAAATATTCAAATATAAACGGTGTTCTGATTGGCAGAGGGGTGGCAAGTGCTATAAATAGCTTATTCGTAACCAGAAGATGACCTCCTTATACAAGTCTTTAGATTACATGGAGTTGACAATCAAAAAATAACCAAAACGAAATGTAATCTAATTTTAATTAGATTGCCGATACACATACAAAGTTTAGAAAACCTCTTTACAATCCCTTTAACCCTTGTAGTCTCTTATGAACAATATTGACCCAGTTTGGTCAAATATAGCCAACATTCATTACCATATGTTGCAGAGCAGGGTAACTTTCACTGAGACAGTTTGTTGCTTGTAGCCATTTTCATATCTAAGTGCTGTACCTGAATCTCTCTTTTTCCTGGAGTCGCGGTGGCTCAGTGAGTTAGACGCTTGCTCGCTAACCTGAAGGTTCAGGGTTCAATCCCGGCATGGGTCGAGATGATACCTTCAGATTTTTCAACCGGGATTCCCCCTGTCAGTGATGCAGGTCAGAGGGGCTGACATGGAAAAAGCGTCTAGTCGTTTGGATGGGACAATAAACAAAGGTCCTGTGTGCTATTGGCTGTGCTTGTTAAAGATCCCTCGACAGTTAGAAATTCATAATGAGAGCAGGCTAATGCCACTGTCCTAGCAATAATTTCCCTCATTGCACACTGCATGGCGTTTGCCCATCAATTAGCCCATATAGGTGGAGAAAAGTAGGACGTTAAACTCCATTCAAATTCAAACTCTCACTTTCCATTAATTCTGTACAATTTCATATTACATTCTATTTTTTTAGGGAGTGAGTATATTAAGTGATGTGAGTAAATGTAAGAATATAGTAGATGTTGGAGCTGGGCTAGGTCATCTCTCTAGAATATTGGCGTTTAATCAAGGACTATCAGTTACAACAGTCGAAGCTGCTGGTAATCACACTCCTAAAGCATTTAAATATGATAGGTAGGTTACTTTTACCACTATCCCATCATGTGGCAATCGTATTATATGGCGGCCATTGTCTCTAACAATAACCTCGTATGCAGATAGAAGAAAACTTTCCAAGATTATTGGGCGGAAGTAGAATACGCGATAAAAAATATTTCCTGAGCTCATGCTGGTTATCTCTCTTGTACATTATCTTTTGTCACAGAAAATGTCTTGAGACTAGTCAGAAGTCAACAATGGAGACTTGAAAGTAGTGAGCTTTATCCGCCAGCTGCATACAAGGTTATTGTCAGGCGTAGCGAGAATGGCCGACTTATTTACGATTGATCATGTGCTTGTTTAATGTCAAGATTAAGATTTTATTTGTCAAAAAATGTGAAATTTATTGATTCAGGGAGGGCTGTTGATTTAGTTTTTTCCCAATAGGAAGTTTTTTAACATGGTTTTAGAGGGTTAGATCGGCTGATATATTGCATGTAGGGTAGACACCTATTATCCTGGGGCCTTATTCTCAAAAACTTAACTTATATTAAATCAAGATTTTAAGGAATACAGCAATTCGATTGGATTCACAACATAATTTAAAATAGATTTAGTGATTGACCAATCAGATAACTAGAACACTAAAATCATCTTCAGTAAAGTTTTCGAGAATACAGCCCCTGTAAGATATAATATGTTTTTATTTTACAGAGAAATGGAAAAAGATATAAGTAAAGTTTTAAAAAGTGTAAGTTTCAATATTTTATCTAGTTTTTGACATTAGGATTTACCTTGATTAATGCCAAGAATATTTTTCCATCCTCAATCAAGACACAATATCTCATGGCATTGGAAAAATTACATTTGGATCTTGTGATCATACGCGTTTTTGTGACCACTGATAATCTTAACCAAATTTCACCAAATTGTAGCCTACTTCCTAATCGAATCAACCCACATGTGAGACAAAATTGATTAAATTTTAACATAGGACTTAATTCTGTTTTCAGTTACCAAAAGGAGAGAATAAATCTGATTCTGTAGAAGTGAAGAATTATGATCAAGTTTTACCTAGTCATGTTGTTTGTAGAATAACACCTGATATCACTCCCCAACACTTTCTTCAACTTGTTCAACAAAAATATACTGAACCACACAGCCACCAAATCTCAGTTGAAAATCAACTTACTTCTGGTGAATGTGCTTTAACAAAAGGTAAAACAGATCATTCTTGTTATGATCAAAGTATACTTTCCACTGGTGATTGTAAAACAGCAAAACTTGTGTCGGATAAAGGACAAAAGTGTGAGGGGCTAGTGAACTCAGAGAAAATTCCTTCTGATAGCCTAAATGAACATTCTTCAGATAAATTCACCGTGAAAGATTCAGAATTTGAAGGTGACAAGAACCTCTTTTGTGATAGCCAAAGTAAACTTTGTAAAACAAAATCTGTAACTGATAAAGGAAAAGAGTGCAAGATGCAAAGGGCCTCAGATGACACTCCTTGTGCTAGTCCAAACAAACTTTTGGCCACTGATGGAAAAACATTAAAATATGTGTCTGATGAACTGAAAGATTTTAACAGGACAAAGACTTCAGATCAAATTTCTTGTGATGGCCTGAAAAGAACTTCAGATGGTGAATGTAGAAAAGCAAATTGTGTATCTGATGAAAAGAAAAAGTGTTCAAAGCTGGTGAAAGATAAAAAGTTAATATTATGTGGACTCCATGCCTGTGGTGATTTAACATCGACATTATTAAGAATGTATGTATCATGTGATAATATTGTTGGGGTAGCCTCAGTTGGCTGTTGTTATATGAAATTAACTTGCAGGTAATCATTGTCTTATTATACACTAAAAAATCACTGTTATGAGGTTTTCTGGCTTTTTCACATGTAAAGGGCTATTAATGGTGTCATTCTGTGTCAGTCTTTTCTATAGCTACATCATATACCTAGTTTGGAATTGCAATAGATCTTATTCACGTCTCGCTTTGAAACCATGTTCAGAACGCGAATGATGTCATCCATTCATAAGATGCGACGTCAAAATGAATGAAAAGGAAAATAACGTCACTAATCACCATATCAACAGCGAGAAAATGGACTTAGTTCGATTGGAGAGGGAGGGGTTATAGACGTCAAGGTGGCGATTTTTTATGCAGTGGCATGACGCAGCTTTTGATGGTTGACACGTGAATAAGGTGTATAACCACAGATCTCTGGCTGAAAAATGGAACTCTTAAAATCAATGCCAGTGTCCCTGCTATAAGGTTCTACAAAAATCTCAAAGAATCTATTGAAACATACTTAGATCACATTATAAATATATTAAGGCTCGCTTCATAAAAAGTATCTAAAACAGGTGTTGACAATTACATTTTTTTGATTGGTCATAATATATTGTATGGAGAATTTATCGCGTTCCATCCAGGCACGTCATTGGTTCCAGGATAGAATAACGTAACTTTTTACGCTGCTTTCATACCTTTAAACTCGTATACCCTATAACTATACGATTATTTTTACCAGAATCAGGTGCTTGTGACCTAGATGTGTATTGATATTGTAACATGGTATACTTTCCAAGTTATTATTATTTTTTATTTTAGATGTGATACCAATAACCCCCAAAAAACTGATGATAACGAGGGTTATCCTATGAGTAATTTTGTCAAGACGTTACCTAATCATGAGTTAAGTTATACTGGTAGGAATCAGGCTTGTCATTTTGTTGATATTTATAAAGACAGGTTACAAGGTAAGTGCCAAACATGTTTTTGTTAAAAGGAATTGTAAAGAGGTTTTCTAAACTTTGTATGAGTATCGGGGACACTGACAGCGACAATTTGCGTCATTCCAATGTCCATTCTGACGTCTGTGGTTCTTGCTAACGCGGATGTGTATTAAACGCGTTTTATGACGTCACTAATAGTATAGTAATGCCGGAGGCTACTATTGATATCTATGCAGATCAATATTAGTGGCGTCATGAAACGTGTTAGTTTTAGTGGAATTGCAAGAACTGCAGAGGTCAGAATGGAAATTGGAATGGCTCAAATTGATGCTATCAGTGTCCCCGAACATACAAAGTTTAGAAAACCTCTTTACAATTCCTTTAACTAGTATACATCAAAACACATTCTATGATTCATATATTTATTGAGACGTACGTGGGGGTAACACATGAAGTGACAATACGCAAAGACATGACATGCACGTGCTATGAATATTCATTTACATACTGAATATTCATACATGTTAACAGTTATAACTAAATAAAAGCCTTACCTGCTGACTGTTTCCTACAAATGGATGAAATTTGTTTTATGATATAAATTTTTATTTTAAATTTAGATGACAGTGATCATTTGCGAGTACATTGTTACAGAGCAGCATTTCAACTTATTGTATTAAAACTACTCCCTGAGTACGATAGAGGAAAGATAAAGTTAACAGTTAAACATACAACAGACTTACCTTTTGAAAAGTAAGTAGACAAACATATTACTAATTGAAGAAAGTGTCAGGCCTGTAGCCAGGAATTTCCAAGAGGGGGTTACATAGAATAACAAAGCA
Source organism: Lottia scabra (assembly GCA_029955415.1). Taxonomy (NCBI): domain Eukaryota; kingdom Metazoa; phylum Mollusca; class Gastropoda; family Lottiidae; genus Lottia; species Lottia scabra. Next base: position 12,978,258 of record JARJEI010000009.1, read on the forward strand.
ATCATATTCAACTTTAATAATTGAAATAATCGATTATCGACGCTACAAATTATTTATTTCGATTATCGATTATCAAATTTCATAATCGATTTTATCATGATAATCGTACAAAATTCTGGACATCACTTCAGTCTCATTTGTCTTCGATACCAGATATTGATAAATAACAAACATTCAGGTACAAAAACGTACACAAACATATGAAGATTAGAAGATTTCCCAAATAAAAATATTTTGATTATTAATCGATTATTGATTGGTAATCTGCCTTCGATAATCAATCTCAATTTGGTAATCAATACCTAGCTCTACATGACATCCAAACCCGAGTTCAATGTGCCATCATCTTTACCCACAGAAACTTAAATGAGTTTAAAATAATTTTTGTTCACTTTATAATATTTAGATATTGTGAGATAAATCTAAAGAAACTGGGATATAATAACAATGTACCACAAGACTTGATGTTAAAGGCTAAATCCTATTTAAAACAATGGAAGAACGTCATGTCTTTTTATACCATCAGAATTGCTTTATCACCTGTAATAGAGACTATTATACTGTTAGATAGGATGCTCTTTCTGTATCAACATGGTAGGTTTATTAACCTTTCAAATTTTATCCTAAAAAAATTCAACTTTTAGGGAGAGGGGGCTTATAAGATTTGAACGACATATAGAAGCGAGGAGCAAATATAACAAAACACAAGACAATATTATGAAATATAACACACTTCTTTAATACAGTTAGGCTGCCTTAGGCACATAACGTTTCAACACAGATAAACATGTCGTCATCAGATGTTATGTGCCTAACTGTATTAAAGAAGTGTGTTATATTCCATAATATTGTCTTGTGTTTTGTTAGAGGGGGCTTGTTTTTCGTTGCCAAAAATGCAACTTGAGAATGTTTCTGTCTTCAAGAAACCTGAGAATCATCCCTCCCAGAATTTGGCTGGCCCGGTTTTGTCCCCCCACTTTAAAATTTCGTATAATGTTACATACAGATACCTGGAGCTGGTAGCCCCCCTGACAATTATTTGGCCCCAACTCGGCCCCTCCACCTAAAGATTACTAGAAACGCCACTGATGATCATTAAGACATTGAATTGAGGTTGTAGCTTTGTATTGTAAACATGTTTTTGTATATTGGGATTTTAAAAAGAGTAGTACTTTTTAATGAATTTAAAGGGATATGTGCAATGAGTTTAAAATAATTTTATCATGAATTCTGCTCCTTTGGAATCAGTCAAAGCATCTTTGTGTTGACATTATGGTATTTATTTAATTGCAGGTTTTTCAAGTATTTTAGTTCCAATATTTGACCCTAAAATATCACCTCGAAACTTTTTACTCTTATCACATAAACATAAATAAATGTATTTCAATATTACTATTATGTGTACTCTTTTCACTTGTTGGATCATATTAACAACAGTCAGTCTAAAAACTACATGTCCTTGCTTATGAGTGAGCCTTAGTTTTGAATAGACATAAGTTCTTTGTCAATGTACAATTTGCTAATGCCTAGTTCACACCAACGACGAATGCCGTGCTTTAAATCAGCGAGCTAAGCGCCAAAAATATCATGATCTCTTAAGTAATGTTACGTTCTGATACGAATTGATTACACTTTGGGGTCGAATTATTTCCCGATTTGATCGGGCCTTTATGCTTTAAATCACACTTTGATAAAATTTTGAGATAATTGATTTCATGCCGCTAGGTGACGGACCGCAAAGACTTGGGGTCCATGCTTTGAATAAAGCTCTATATGCTTTGAGTCAAGCTTTGCTGAACTTTGGTGCTCTTGCCGAATGTCCCACTTTGCTCAAAGCTTTCCAACTATCTATTACGACCCTGACGCTTTAGTCGAGCTTTGGTGCTGCTTTGCCCGTCGCTTCAAAGCACCATCAAAGCGCTGTTGATGTGACCTCAGCATAAGAGTTAAGGAACTACACTCAATACACGCTTAGCCATAAACATCAAAAATACAGAAATATGAATTCAATATTTATTGTAAATCGGAGTTTCTATGGTAACAATCACATAGATATTTCTGATGATGGAAGCTTGTATTATAAGAACAAATAAATTGTGACAAAATCAAGAAATACATTCATTATTATTTGTGACCTGGACCAAGGGAAATTTTCCATCAGTTTTATATATTTGCAAAATTATTAGTAACTCAACACATTAAAAAGAATATTTATGGAAGGAAAAATTGTCCCTTGAAATATAGAAATAAAATTCATATTTGGAGAACCCACATTTCTAAAATTATGCTCTCTCATAAGGAGTCCCGTGACATTACGCAATAATAAAGGTATTGAAGATGAGTCTGCATGTCCCAGTTTGCTAGTTCTTAAAAAATATACACTAAAACTCATAAATACAACTTCCACAATTAAGTTTAAATGAATCCTAAAATATTGCCTTAAGCTAAGATTCCATATACGCGTCATGCAGACATAAATAGCTCTTTCGGATCTGTCATGCGTCAAATATGATTCTATATGTGCGTTTATTGTAGACATCTTTCTTTTAACGACTTCTAGACAGATAGATGCTTTGTAAAAATATGGCGGGAAAAAAAACAGGGAATCTCCACAAATAATGCCACATTTGGGGGATCTCTGCGCGGAAAGGCTTTTGCGATTTTTTTTTACGCATGATGGAGACCATGCTTCCGCATGTATGGCATCATACCCTCTTAAACCAACCTTTTCACTTTTAAATGCATGACGGATCCGCATGACGCGTATATGGATTCTTAGCTTTATGATATAATAATATAAAATAAAATGTGGTTTATGTACAATTAAATATAAAATATGAATATAAAAATTAAATTCTGTGATCTTCTAACAAAGTGGTATAATAAAATAAAGGAATGTATGACAAGGGGTAGAGGCTGGTCTGGTGCAGGGGTGGTACTTTTTCAAAAGTGACATATAGGGTACCGTAGTTAAAATGTCTTAAGTTAACACTGGAAAGGGAAAGATATCATTGTTTATCAGTACCAAATTTTCATAGTTTGTGAAACAATATAGTGAAATAAAAATTAAAGAAGCCTAAAATTACAAGAATGAGTTGCAAGGTGAAAAGCTCTTGCTTCTGTTGGCACCATTATTCCACCATTTGTATAACTTTTCTGATGAAATAAATCCCACTTTTGGTGTCAAGAGTGACATGAGAATAAACATCCCACTTTGGGTGTTATAAAAATTAATGGACCTTCAAAGCTACTATCTAATGTTAGCATGAAAACAATGCTCAATGCTCATAAGAGGTGAAACAAATGCAAATTCATGTTAACACAGAAGTTTCTCAGTTAATTCCCTGGACCCCTCCAGCCTTAACCCCTGTTTATAGACATTATGCAATGTGGAAATTAAAATTTAAATAATACTAACAAATATTTTGATTTTATGGTTGTTGATATGTTTTGATATACTTAATGATGGAACTAAATGCATGTACCTAAATTTAGTCTAATTGAGGAACAACTAAGAAGCAAACTATTAAATAACTCAGAATACAAAATCAGCCCTAAACAATACTCATTGAGTTCATTACATTCATTAAATAAATCAGATCTGAAAATATAGTAATATCAAAAATGCAAAAACATTGGCAAATACTAAAGTAAAAGTAAAGGTAATCATGTCAAATGAAATTTGGACATTGAATGTTCAAAATGTTTAAGTGCATGCCGAAACATTTAAAAAAAGAACCCTACACAGCCGACTTATTTTGGAGGGGGTGTAAATAGTATTGCGCTCAATATATAGATAGATAATAAAATTATCATGTATTTTAACTCATAACAGGATAGACTGCTCTTGTCAAATATAAATCTTTTATCAGTTCTGGAAGAAATGTTTGTGACCTTCTGGAAGAAAATATTTTATAATTTGGAAGAACTTGAAATAAATATTTGGACTGAAACACTGATCTGATTCGATAAGTGAAATAACTTCTGATCCTGAATTTTCTTAAATGTGATAATTATGATTGAACCCACAATATGTGAATCATATTCTAGTTTATGATTTTCTAAATTTAATTCATTGTGAGGCTCAGGTATTGTAAGATAAAGTTGTAATACATATCAATCATCAAATCGCTCCTTGTTTCAGTTCTTAAAATCATACACTTTCAAATATCAGAAAGGCACTAAATTACATATACATGCATTACAGTAGCAAGACGGAAACTTTGGCAAATTATTTTGGCCTAACGAAGCATACAGATGTAACATTCTGACCATAAAACAATGTCATTAAATAAAATATGTGGTGTCCAATGGGTTAATTCATGAGAAATCTATTGAAAGATCCAATCAGATGAAGTTTCTTATATCACTCATAAACCTAACTCTGTCTATATCTGTTGTTAAAGACGAAATTTGTTGTGGAAGTACAAATAAGACTGTTAATTAGTTTTATGTCCACCAACTATGACTACCAACAACTACCTAGTTTGCGATCTCAGAATCTGCTGCAAGCTAACGTCAGCTTGTCATCTACCAACCAAAGTTTTATGTGTTAGGCTATTTTAAATGCACACTGTATATCAGAGTAAATTAAAACATTATTAACAGAACTGTTCCATACTGCAACATTAACAGAACTGTTCCATGACGCACTATTAACAGAACTGTTCCATACTGCAACATTAACAGAACTGTTCCATACTGCAACATTAACAGAACTGTTCCATACAGCAACATTAACAGAACTGTTCCATACTGCAACATTAACAGAACTGTTCCATACAGCAACATTAACAGAACTGTTCCATAATGCGACATTAACAGAACTGTTCCATACAGCAACATTAACAGAACTGTTCCATAATGCAATATTAACAGAACTGTTCCATAATGCATCATTAACAGAACTGTTCCATACTGCAACATTAACAGAACTGTTCCATAATGCAACGTTAACAGAACTGTTCCATAATGCAATATTAACAGAACTGTTCCATAATGCATCATTAACAGAACTGTTCCATACTGCAACATTAACAGAACTGTTCCATAATGCAACGTTAACAGAACTGTTCCATAATGCAACATTAACAGAACTGTTCCATACTGCGTATTTCTATAATATTATTCAATGCTTGATTCACATCAGGATCCATGTGGCCCTGAAATAGAGTAAATATATTCTCTCAATTTAACAAATAATCACCACAGGAATTGTTATTTTTGGCACATTGGTCAGTTGAAAATAACAGTTAGTGTTTGTGGTAATGGATACTGGCAAGGCAATGTTGTTTGCATTAAGGAAAATATATCGGGGACAATGTCTGGAGATTTTCAAATAGGAAGGTCTTCAAACATCTTGAAAAATTACCAAGTCTAAACATTTTTTGTGAACACTGCTTCAACCCTGTGCCAGTGCCTTCTGTTGAATAGTAACTTGTTGCTTTCAACCACTCTAACCTATAAAAGTCCTGGGTATTTTCTATAGGATTGTATTGGGTACATAAGAAATAAAAGGGTTGGAAACTGGAATTCAGAAATAAACTGACCTGTACTGCACTTATTAAATGTGTTCTATACATTATAACAGATTCTTCATGGTGTTTGTTATTCTCCTGTAATATCAATATTATATATTCATTATTGAAGATCATAGCGTTTGATAATATCCTCATGAGTTTGTTTGTTAGGGTCTTCTAATGTAAGAATTTTACTCAATATCTTAAAGATGGGTTTTCTCATTTTTATGGGTCAAGCTTACTAATTGATTAATTTGTGTTTCTTATGAACAATCCATGTATTTGTAGTTTATTTAGCCGTATATGGACGTTGAAAAACATGGGGAATTCATTTGACTTCATCAGCTTCAAATGGCTAAATTTAGACTCCATGTTTGATCACGTGACCAAATGACGTCATATATGACGTTGTGTTCATTGATAATAGACCAAAATACACGTGATGATATTGGCACATTCTTTTAAAAATAATAGCCAATCAAATTGTTCATTTGAAATTGGACCAATCGGAAATGTAAACATGGGGATTTCCTCGGTAAATAGCTAATTACAAGTTAATAAGGGACCGCACAGATGTACTCGGAAGTCGTTAGGATAACTGGCCAATCGATTTATATAAGAATTTGACACACATCAAAAAGTTGAAAAAAAAAAATGAAGGAAACCATCTTTAATAACATTTTGGTACTCAGACATTGTCAGTTATAATCATGAATGCCTCGAAATGGTGGTAAATTGGCACTTACAATGAACAGTTGGCCAATTGTCAACTCTCATGTCAATTTATAAAAGATATTATCCTTGGAAAATGTTTTGAAAACTGCATGGCCAGATTGCTATTTCACAAGTCGATCAAAAATGTCCAATTGGCAAAAAATTAAATATGGGGACTTTGAGATCAAATGAATAGAGGTATTAACCAAGGAAAATGTTATGATTTTTTTAGAAACAGGATTCAGAAAGCCTGGGATTTTTAAGAATTGGACCCCGGGTCACAAAGTAAAATTAACCAACCTCTAATTGTTTTTGTAAAGAATTAAGTTGAGATTGTAAAGATTGAATCTTTTTATCATGTTCTATAATCTGGATGGAATCATTATTATTTAGCTTCATTTCATTGGTCACATTTGACGATACCTTGATTTCATTAGTCACATTGGGCGACATCTTCTTCATCATAGATATCTCCTCTTCCAGCAGAGCGTTCGCTTTGGAGAGTTTGTCAATCGTCAGATCTAATTGTTCTTTATCAAACAGTAACGTTTTATTTTCTTCTTCTAATTTCGATATTGCGTAATTATTTGACATTTCTTCGCCTGTAGTCTCTGACGCCTGGTCTTCTAACTCTGCCTCTATCTTTTCCTTCTCTTTTAACAAGTCTGTGTAGTCTTGCTCTAACTGGTTGTAATCTTGTTGTAACATCTCGTGTTGTTGAATGACGCCTTCGTATTCGTCCATTTCTTCAAACATCTGATCTCGCTGCGTCGTCAAGTGACTGATTTGTTCCTGAAGACTTTGAACCTCCTCCAGGACGATATCGTGATCGTGTTGAAGAGTAGAAGACGTATCTTCTAACTCGTCGTATTTCAGTTTTAACTTTTCTTTTTCTTCAATCAATGTAGCCACTTCTCCGACCTTACCAGCTAAACTCACAGCACTTACTTTAATCTCCAGATCTTTCTTTTCACTTGCCAGCGTTTTATATTTTTCTTGTAGATTTTCAAGTTCGTACACAAGTTTAGTCAGATCTTCATGCATTTGGTTGCCATCTTGAAGTAGGTAAGTATTCTCTTTACTAAATTCGTCTCGTTCTTCAACCATTTTTTCATAAGCTTCTTGAGTTTTTTCTTTCTCTTGTTGAAGCTGGTCAAAATCTTCCTGCAGATCATCTCCAGCTTTCAAAATGGCGTCAAACGTCTGTCGAAGTTTGTTTAACTCCGTGCTTAAAACAGTCACTTGATCTTGTAATTTTTCATTCTCATTTTCCAACACGTCTATCGTTCTTTTTTCATCCTCGCCCAAGTCTTGTTTCACTTTCGATTCGACTTCACCACTATCGTCTGACTCCGTCCTACTAGAGGGCGCCACTGATTTTAACATGTTCACTTCCTGTCTTAAGCTCGTCAATTCTTCAACGAGTTCTAAATTCTCCTTACCCTCACCCTCAGTCTTATTTGAAGAATTTTTCCCTAAAACTTCTTTTAAATTTGAGTTTTCTGAATTTAATACTTGGTTTGATAACTGAGCTTGTTCCAATAAAGTTTTTAACAACTGAGTTTCCTCAGCTGATTTTTTGATTTGTTCCTCAGATTTTTGCACTTTCTCAGTCAATTTTGATTCTTTTGATTTCACTGTGTCTAATTCTGATTTTAAATGTTCATAATCGTTTGACAGTTTTTGATTTTGTTCTTTAAGGTCCACAGTTTTCTCGTCATTTTCAGACAGAGTTCCATTTTTCATGGATTCCAAAGCGTTAAACTTCTCCTCTAATGCTTTATTTTGATTGTTTAATTCTTCCTCAGTTATAGCACTATTCAATTTATCCATCTCCATTGTTTCTTTCAACTGCAAAAGAAGAAATTGTGTGATTTCAGAAAAACTAGAGCATTTTTGGAAGAAATAAAGAAACATCTATATTTTACAAGGTATGTCTTAGGTTCCGTGAGGATCCTTTCTCCCAGCTGATCCTTGGCCAAACCTCTTGGCATTGATCTTTCCCATATTATCTGTACCCATTCACAGCTGGGTGGACTGGAATTATGAGTGAAGATGACTTATTCAAGGTCATCGGACTTTCATACCCTGATCGAGAAACAAACTCTCAAACATAACAACCTTTATTTCCTCGTAACAAATCAAATGATGTCAATGATGATTGTAAAGAATGACTCAGGAATCTACTGTGCTATAAAACCCCACATAATCAGACATGACTAGCAAAAACAGATAAATCAACATCATTTCAACAACATCCAAAAATAAGTTAGTTTAGACATTATTGAAAATGGCAGGGAAATTAATTTTTCAAATCTTTAACAATAATAATAAACAAGCACGAATGATCCCAACCATAAAACAAATCTTGAAACATGGCAATATATTGGTAGCAGCTAATAACTTTTTCATTTGAGGAAGTATATCAATAAACGAGTGAATGTTTCATAATGAAAAGTGGTATCAGGTGTCTAGAAGAGTTAGCATACCCTGCTTGGCGCCACACCCGCCACCGCTGTCCAATGACACAATTCTCCATTGATTGAATTGTGATTTGTTGACTTACCTCAAAAATTTCGTTTTTCAAATCTTGTTTGTCTGTTTCTAAAGATTGTATTTTATCGTTTAATTGTTCTAAATCTTGTAGAGAAACTCCAGTAGAAATAGAGTCTAGAATTCTTTTATTTTCATCTAATTCAACATGACCATTGGGTATCTTCTGAAATAAATTGATAATTTGAAATGTTTGTTACAAAGAAAAAGAAAATATATCCCCAAAGGTGGCATTGGCACAATAAGAATCTAGTTTGACCTTTAATGCTGCTCAAAAATGAGCAATTTCTTATAAATACTTTAGACTCTATCCACCAATTTTACCAGAGATACTTTTAACTTCTCATATTTGATTGGAGCTCCAAAATAAAGCTGTGCTCTAAAGTCCAAAAGAATTTCTAGTTAAACATATAAACTGCTGAGATTTCTTACAGATGAAAATCTTACCTGCAATTTCTCCTTTAATTCCTCATTTTCTTTATTTAAAGAGGCAATTTGACTTCGTAATAAAATAACTGTTTTTTTATCTTCAATTTTCTTCTGATCACCTACAAAAACACATTATATCAAATATTCAAAACAACTACAACCTCGCTGGTAATAACAATGAGGTCACAGGGCCGATATTGAAAAGCTTCTTGTTGTGGGCTTCAGAATATGCAGAAATTAAGAAATAAAATATTGTCCTTGTCCTTAAAAACTTCCTGTAAAAGTTGCACAGAAATAAATTCAATAGGAAAGCAGGCATGATAATATAACATAAATATATGTCCAAATATAAACAAGGGTTGTTAATCAAATATTCCAAATATTTACAGAACTAATGACACATCCTTTTAATGATTTAAATGATATTATTAGTGAATTGAAGCAATACTACATTTTTACAACTTAACAAAAATATTGGAGTTTTTCACAGTAACAAGATCCACATTAATTCCTTAAATATTGGCACAAATACATTCACTTTCAGCACTACTGAACACAAAACACAAGAATGTTGCTCAAAATATCAGAAATAAAATACCATCACAAACAGTATACCACAATCTAACCATGGCTATACTCCTAATAATGATGTAAGTTATAAAAAATATGCAGTATGTGGTTAGACCTGTTTGACTAATTAATAGTTTGAATAATTAAAATATTTCTACCTGTATCTTCATCACTCTCTGGCCATCCATCATCTCCTAGTTTCTTTATTACTGCTGGTGTTTTCTACAAATACAAGTTTTACAACTTTTTATATATTATATATGTTATTTTCTGTAAGGCATTTCGTATATTATATACTCCAATAACTTGTGATAAAGGATAAAAGACAGCAGTGGGTTGACTCTCAAAAGCACAGGCCATGGAATTATTGGTGATTTTTATTCTAATATAAGCAACATTCTGTCTAGCATTGTGTACAACAAAAGAGATACCCAAATTAAAGAGCTCTAAACAGTTTATTTGTCAGTCATGTCTGGCTAAAGTTAAAGACGGTTTTAAGAGTTATTTACCAATCATATCTATTTATTAAGAGCAGATAAAGATGGAGACAACTTACTTTATTTTCCTCAATAATTCTATTTAAATCTTCATTTTTGTCTTTTTCATCTTGTAATAACTGTTTTAAATTATTGATCTGGAATAGTGCAGAATGAGATATGGATATAGAATATAGATACTGGTAATCCTTGTGTTCCTTGTAGGTTTAAAGTTACAAAATATTTTAAGCGTTTTTCAATAATAACCTGTAATTTTATTGGTTTATTGGATTCTGCTTTACCATTGACACATTGTTAATGAATATATTATACTCTTATTTGCCAAGTTTGAGAACTTAAATTTTTTGTGCATTTTAAGAGGTGGTATTGCTTTAAAAAAAATTGGCCTTACCTCTAATTTCATATCTTCTGAGACATTATCTTTACCCTAAACAATATTCAACAAAAAATATTAATGCAAAATAAATAGAAGCAGAGACTTGTAGACCCAAAACTATAAAGAGTAATAGAATTGCATTGCAAAGACAAATCCGTAACCCTAGTCTCAATTATCATTCCCTACAATAGCTTCTCAACCCTTTGCTCCAAGCTCGCAATTTTTAAAGACTCACAATGTTGTCAAAAACCATAAAACAAAAATTTATTTGATTAAATGGACTTAAATAGGCTACTAAATTGAGACAAACATTTTTGCCAGGGAGAAATCCCTTCTGTCTTAATTTCTAATTAATTTTAAACCCTTCCAGATATGATTGTCAATACCCAGTAAGACCAATAATTTTTAACTGACCTGTTTTTGTTGTTGTTGTTGTGAAGTTTGTTGTGCTGATTTTAATGATGATTGCAATTTAGAATTATCTATTAATAATTTATGATATTCTTCATTTAGTTGATCGTGTTCTTCTTGTAATTCCTAAAACATCAAAAAATATAAAAATATATTCCAGTTTTTACTGAAATAACAAGCAAATTGTCAAATACAAGTGGAACTGCAACACTTTCAGAAAATGAAGGTAGTTCCATTCCATCTTTAAGTGAAATATTGGCATGTCCACCATTGAAATCTTTTCTCCTATTCAACTCTACCTCCATGATAAAAATGAATCGAAATAAAAAGCTTGCTTCACTACTTGAGTAATGGAACACCATTTCTACGATTTCTTAGTTTACTTAAGACCAAATGCCTAAAACCTCTAGCAAAGGTAGAGGTGGAGCAACTCTGGAAGTTTAAAATCCACCTCTCACCCTCACCACAAATTATAAAAAAAAAAAATTAAAAAAGGACAAAAAAAGTAAAAAAAAAAAAATGAGGAACAAAAAGTGTGGGGGTACTCCTGAAGACCTCTTGTTTATTCTATGTCAAAGTCACATTGACTTCAAGTATAAAATGTAATGTACCTGTAATTTTTTAGACAAGTTAGTTTGACCATCTCTAGGAGATTCAGGTTGATCAACGTTTAATAAATTAGGGGCTGAGGATGTTCTCTTCATTTCTTCATGCTAAAATATGATATAATTCACTGTGAACATTTTGTGCATCATAGATCAATTGGTGCTGACACAGGGAGAAACAGGACTGATATAATAATAGCACAATTTTATAGCAATGAATAAACATTGGCACTATGAGGTGTTTTTTTTTTCATCAGATGATGACAATGTAAGTTGCTGAAACATTGTGTAGGCTACAATAAAACTCTAGAGAAGTGTAGGCCTATCATCAACTTGAGTTCCATTTTTGGGATTTATGCAATCTCTAAGTGTCAATCTCTTACGGAATATTGGTAGGTCCTTTGTCGAATGTTTTAAGCAAATGAGAGGAAAGTGATAAAATTAAGTAGAAAAGCTGATATTTGGTATAACTTACAAAATCATCATTGTCCTCATGATCTGAAATCTTTTGTTTAACTGATAACTTGTCTTCTGTGGTTGGTGATTGTCTAAACTGAGACACCATATCAGCCTAGAAAAAATATTATTGAACGTTGAGGGCTTTGGACTCTTGTTTACTTTATACACAAAGCTGCCAATGGAGATGCTGACTAACCAAAACAAACTTCTGAGGGGTTGCTCTTACTCATTTATTGATATTCATGATTTGTCTGCCAAATTCATATGATCAAATAACTTATAAAATAAATGCATGGATGCATGTTGAAAATCATCTGATATTGTGAATATTCACAACCTTAGTTGATCCCCAATACAATATGTTAACCCCCTACAAGTCAACACAGAAATAATATTCAATAGTTTTAAATATAGCAATTACCTTGACATCTTTGTGTGTATGATCTGTTTCATCTTTATGATTAGAACTAGAACTAGGGGTAGGCTTGTTTTTATTATTCATATGTTCTGGATAACAGATCTCTGAAATATCACATCATAATGTTAAATGAATGCGTTATATATTGACATAATAATAATAATAAACTCTTTATTTTACATGGGTCAGAATTAGGCCCAATACTATGAGTGATACGGTCCTGTCTCACACTCAGCCCATGGGGACAAACATAGATACAATATACAATATAGGCTACAGACAAAAAAAAGAAATTAAATAAACGTAGCCTATCTATGATTTCACATTTCTTTATTTTGAAAAATGCTGCAAATAGCTGAAAGACAGCCTGTAAACTATGCTTCTTTAAAAACTTTAAAAAATCTTATAAAAGATTTATCTTACTCTAATTAAAATAAAATAACGTGAGTGACAATGGATCGAGCGAAGTGATCCACAATCTTCACTATCTAATAACAACATGGGTCAATATCGCCTAACTACTGTTACTTTGTAAAATGGGTAATTTATTATTAGCTATTTCAAGTACCGTACAAACTTTGATTGAAAAATGATGTCCAACAAATAGGCCTACTTACCTCTTTCGTTGAATACTGGTACATCCCAGGATCTGGCTGGTGCGTTGGCAAACACCTCTCGTAAATGTCCATGACCTCCATTCACTGCATAGATAATTGCTATTTTACCTGAAACACATTCAAATTAACATTAAAGGAGAGAAGGCCCCTAAATAAAATGACAATGAAATTCAACTAATCTGCATCTGATTGGGCTATCAAGGCTGGGCAATACCATGCTGTGTGCCATGAGGGATATTTTGCCCGAACAGCAGTATTAGTATACCCTGTCTCCACTAAGTAGAGATAACCTGAACATCATGATATCTTTTTGTAGTCTGAGGAATATTTGCAAAAAAGAGTTAGCTCCCTTCTATTAGAAATACTCTGTACCTTCTTTATCTTGTATCTGTGGATTGGCCCCTGCTCGTAATAGAAACTCACAAACATCTCGATGTCCTTCTTTAGCTGCTATCATTAATGAGGTCCTGAAAAACAATGTCAGAGTAGACTATAAGTTAATACAGTTTTGGGTATATCAGTCTGTGATACTGGAGTTTCAAACAACTGTATTAAAGTCTACAGTGACATCATATTCTGAAAATGATCTTGACTAAGCATACCTTGAAGATTATTTTAGAAAAAAGTTTAAGTGAATATTCTACATGTATTTCAACAAAATTTAGGTAATTATCATACCATCGTACGCAGTTAATTGAGATTCCCGTATACCAGGCCTTCTCAAATGGAGGCACGCGACACCCTCAAGCTTTAATGCCCTGTGCGTCTAGCTCGTTTCGTTACCTAAGCTCTTTTTGGCCCTTATATATCATTCATAAAATACATTTGGCCCTTTACTAAAAATTAATTGGGAAGGCCTGCCCTATACCATTATGGACAAAAAGAGTGACGCTTTTACTGGATACATTATAGCGGAAAGTGGGAGAGAAGGAAGAAAAAAGTGGGGGAGGGAGTAAGATACTTACACTTGATATGTGTCTTGTGTATTAACATCAGCACCTCTATCAACTAGTAATTTACAGATATTAATATCACCACGGTGACTGGCATAGAATAATGATGTTTTACCCGTCTGTAATTAATTAAGTTGGGTCGTATTCATTATACAGTATATATATCAAACAATGTTAGGCCATTTTCATTAAACAGAAATCCTTCTCTCTAGAATAGTGAGTAACAAAAATAGGAGCAACACATCAATGATTATATTTTTCAGCCTAAACAATCTAAGCTCTTTGAGTCTATAGGAAGGCTTGGAGATTTACCTACAATCACACTCTCAACATTTTTACTGATCTCCAAATTTATTCTACAAAGGATCATCCTAAGACAACACCAAATTTTATATTTTTCCTGCAAGTGTCCAATATAGGAGAAATTATTCTATGACAGCAGAACTTACAGTCTTACATTAACCTCCTGGGCCCTCTATTAACCGCAATTTTTTAAGATAGGAATTAGACAGTGGCTTAGTTTGAGTCTTACCTTTTCTGTAGCCATGGGGTCAGCATGACCATGTAATAAAGCTTGAACACAATGAAAATGTAACCCAGCACAAGCATGATGTAAGGCTGTCATATTGTTACTGTCTTTCATATCAACATCAGCATTCGCCTGAAAAAAAATGGCAAAACACTTTTTATTTTTCAAATCTCGCCATATTATTTCTTTAAAAACTTCAAGAACTAAGCCGAAAATTTGATATCAATTTCTTAGAGATACTTAGTCTATATACAAGCCTGTAGCCATGAATTTCCAAGGGGGGGTTACATTGACTAGCAAAGCAATCAAAATCAACTTTACCGGCTAGAATTCAAACAGAACGTTGACTTTAACAGTGCTTATTTGTTTCCAAAGGGGAGTCTGAAACCCCTCAAACCCCACCTGGCTATGGGTGAGAATTATATATGCTGTAAAAGGTCTAAATTTTAACTATTCATACGCGTTTCAGAATTCAATTTGTATGTTTCTAGAATCATGGCTTGTTTCTTTAAAATCTTATAATAAGAACTTCTCAGTGATAAATGTTTTCATTGAAATATACTATACGTTGGACAAAAATTATTCAGGATTTTTTTTTTTAAAAGAGATCAAAACCTACTACAAATTGAGCAATAAATTTGAATATTTTCATTTCATTCTGAAATGTTTGATACTGTTGTAAGAAGAGATTATTTTATATGCAGTGTACACAATTACATCAACATGCAATAAAAACCTGATTTATTGCACAGGGGACATTTTATTTTGTGTACCACCCATTTTATTTATTAAATTTCTGTTACTCGTATTTCTACCACACCTTATGTATCAATTTCTATTTAATTTATTTATCAGTAATATAAGAAATTGCTAAACGTCACTGCCCGTTTCGCTTTTGGATTTGACATAATTATATAAGTATCAACTGCACCAAGTCTAGCCAATGACCCCAAAAGAAATAACTGCTTGTAAGAAAGACAACCATTTTTTACTGGGATAACAACTCAAGTTCAAGGGAATCTTTTCTGTCAGATGGTACTTGGCCAAACCTTTGGCCATTGATCTTTTTCAGATTATCTATACCCATTTACAGCTAGGTTGACCATTTCAATACAACCTTTCATGTTGCTGTGAGGCCATAACATTTGCTGATAGCAGTAGAAAAGCTGCCCTTTTTTCACCCATCTGATCTACCATCTGATAGTGTCTAATTTATGAAGACTTTTCAGAACAACATTATTCAGTTCTATTAAAATGCAAATACACTGATCAAAGTGCCAACAGTTTTAAGTTAAACAAGCTAAAATATTTACCTGTAGTAAAAGTTGAACAATACCAGTATGACCTTTAGCTGCTGCTAGTTGTAGAGCTGTATTACCTACAATTTACATGAAAATAAAATGAAATTCAGTTTAGCATACTACTTTTTGGCATGGGATTGTACTAAGCTTATTAAAGATGGATGACACCATACAATATGACAGAAAGTTACAAAGCATACTCCTTTTTGATAGTTGATAGATCTGTAACACAAAGAGACTTGGTGGAACAGATTCTCAGCATGAGTCAGAAGAAATTTTTAAAACTGTCCATAATTTCATTTCACTTTCAAAACGATTTTAAGTTATTATTTCTAAATTATTTTTAGCATTACTATTATTTCTAAAGAATCACTTATCATTTTCAAAGTAACCGAACAATTCCCATAGATGTTTTGATATATTGTAAATACGTTTGACCTTTTATATACACATATTTATTTATCTTTTTTATGATTTTCTATTTTATATTATGCACATTGTATATTGAAAATTATTATGGAGAGGGGTCATATAGGCTTAAGCCTGTTCCCTAATCCATTTAATGTATTAATAAAATATTGTTTATAAAAAAAAAAAGAGACTTGGTTTCCAGCTTCTTCGAGTGTCTGGATTTATAACTTTCAATTTATGCTGGCAGTGTTTTGATTGTCATCATTTCATCGTTTGGACAATTTGAATCTTGCTGACTCCTATCAGCCCTTGTAAGATATCAGTTAGCTGCTACCAATGTATTGCCAATGTGTTTTCATCGATTTCCAGATTTGTTGTACGGTTGGGATCATTGGGATTTATAGTTTTATTGGCCTAAGTCAGAAAAATTAGGCCTTGCTATGTGGTACACAAGGGATTAGCTTACCTTGTATAGTTAAATCATTAACATCATCTGTGTGTTTTAACAATGAATCTACTATCTCTACATTCCCTGAAGCACAAGCTATCTGGAATCTGAAAATATACACAATGAAACCAATTAATTCATGATCAAAAACAACCTAAATATTATTTATAATCAATACAAAATGAGTAGACAAATGGTCCAAGGCAAAAGTTGGTGCAAATCAAAATACCAGTACTTACACTGAGTGTCCCCTAGGTCCTAATTTATTTGGAACTAATGTTTTTTTAGATAAAATACTGTTAACTTTCTTCAAGTCTGTATTTTCTACAGCTTTTAATAATTTCTCATCATTCTTATTCCATGTCGACAACTGAAATAGATCAGAAAATAGCAATTTTAACTTTCTACGGAAAATGGACAATGCTATCCATGGGCAATGAGGGAAATACATTGTAGGAACTGAAACGTGGACAGCTTGTATCAGATAGGGCCTCAGTTATTTTCTCATCCAAATGATCATACTCTTTCTATTTTTCTATTTTCAATCTCTCCCAAAAGGCAACAGGAGGAAATATTGTTGAAAAATCAGAGGCACCATCTTAAAATAAGCTTACTGAAATCTCATACATATACATGTAGGTATGTAACAAATATACCAAAGTAACAAAATTAGCTATGAGCTCTCCTCCGAAGGCATGTGAAGTTGTCAAACCTGGTTGCACAGTGGTATCAAGTGTCCTGCAGCATGTCAAGCTTCACAAACATAACCTTTGACTATTTATGTTTTAGCTATGCTCAAATTCAATAACTTACATCAGTGGTACTTTTGGTTCTAAATTTGAGCAACTTTTTGGCTCGGAAGCGATTCATCTTGATGCTGTATTAGTAGGTAGACGTATTATGCAGTCAGTTTTGAGGTTTTTTTCTTGTTAATCATGAGTTGATCATTTCTGAAAGTATAAAAAAGAAAACATATTCTTGTTTATAAAAATAATTTTGTTAATGATATCTATAATTTTACAATTCCTGAATAATGATGACTTTTTTTTCTATGCAATCTATAAATGATAACACTTGATTTTTCTGAAGAAAAAAATGTCTAGTCCGTAATTAAATCATGTATGTTTCTCTTAACAATCTGATAATAATTATATTTTATGCTGATATCCTGACCATTATTTTATTTTTTCGTCAGAAATTGTGAAAGCGCGATTCATGCTAAATGTCACATAAAAAAATTCCTCCTAAACAGATTCTTTTAAAATCCCACATACAAAAAAAAATTCAAATAAATGATAACAAGTTTTCTCTATGCAATCAGATTAATGATGAAATGAGATGATGATATTTCCTAAGGATTTAGATATTAAGTTACTTCGTTAATGATTGGTGTTAATTAATAATATATAATATCTAATAAAAATGAATAATTAGTGATATTGATTAAGCCTAATAATTAGTGAAGATATGTTTAATTACATTATCTTTTAATTGATGTAGCATATTTCACTGCAACTGAAAATATCTTTTAAAGGGGAACATTAACCATTTGTTAGGCTAAGATGACCCATGTCTCAGAAACGGGATTGTTTTTAGCTTAGCCAATCAGTAATAGTGTTAACAACACTGTTTAAATTTAAGCATTTAAGAAATTGAAAGTTAAGTTTCTAGTTCGGGATACATTTAAATTATTCAATTTAGCAGTTCTAGTAGTTCTGAAGACTATTGCCATATAGGCTTAAATACTCCTTTTTTATAATTTGAAAAATGATTATCTAAATTCATTGATAATAGTTATTTTTAAGGTGGTAAATATCATAATTTCACCATATTATGAAACTGTGAAAAATATCCTCACAAATATTGGTTGCTATGTTTCACATATAAATTTTTGACAAATTAATATTTGTAGTTTTAAATGATGTAATAAATTTTCTGATTTAAAATTTTAAGAAAAATTCCACCACCCTCCTCTTTAAATGTTAAATATGTGCTATCAAATGTTAGATAAAGTCTGTGACATACTCAATGTGATCTTGAAATTTAAAATGATAAAGGGCATTTCCTTTATCCTGTCATATGAAAATTATTTCCTCACGAAAATGATTATTCAACATGTCATAAGTAAGATTTTTTAAGAAATGACATGGTGATGAAAATGAGCTAAAGCCAATATATAAAGAAGTCTGTGAATATCTGTCAAAAATACAATCCATTTTCATATACTTGAACCTTAGGGACAGTTTCAGCAATGATTATAGTAATTTGATTGATCAATTACTAAAATTGATTTTAAATTTGGCTTTATTAGTTTTCAAAATTTTTATTTTATCATTTTATCAAGTTTGTTTGTTGTCTGTAAGTCCATAACATGCCGTTGGTACAAAGCTCCTCAAGACAAGAAAAATCTTGAATGGTTTGTGCTGCAGGTGTTGCTAATGAACTTATAGCTGCTACCAATATATTGTCAGTTATGTTCGGATGGATTTTCAATGTGTATTGTTCGGACTTGGACTTTATTATTTTGATAAGTTTAGTATTTGACTGATAATAAATATTATAATGTATATATTCTGACCCTACTATTCACCTGTCATCAATATAAATACTATTCACACCTTTACTCAGTCTTATTGTATTATATCTATGAGAATAGGTAACCTCCCAGCTTCACAGTCAACCAAATATTGTCTGACTCATAACAGGGCATGCTTTGGGAAAGTAAATCTCTTTAGTCTACCAGGGGCCTAATTTTATAACTCTTAGAGGATTTTTAAAGAGATTTTCTCATTCTTTTATGTGCATCATGGACACTTTTATTTTATCTTGTAAATCCATGTATATCGTGGACACTTTTTTTTTAATCCATGTATATCATGGACACTTTTTTTTTATCTTGTAAATCCATGTATATCATGAACACAGACAGCATCAATTTCCACCATTCCAATTTACAATCACTAATCTCTCAAGGCTTATGTGACACAAGTATAAGTATATTAGGCAATAAATGACATCAGTATCATATATTTGATTCCTTATGTCAAAATGACATGTATGTAATAAGGAACATTGCAGCCACATAACTACTATATTTTGCAAGAAATGATAACTTGCAGCTTTAGATTTGATAATCTGAAATTCCATATTCTAGTATTTCTGTAATATTAAAGGGATTGTAAAGTTGTTTTCTAAACTTTGTATGTGTATCGGGGACATAGATAGCTTCAATTTGGACCATTCCAACGTCTGTGGTTCGTGCGATTCCACTAAAACTAATGTGTTTTTTATGGCATCACTGTCTGAACTGCACAGATATTAATAGCAGCTTTCAGTAGATCAGTCAGTAACGCGTCTTAGTGGAATTGCAAGAACCACAGATGTTGGAATGGAAATTGGGATGGTGCTGATGCTATCAGTGTCCCCGATACACATACCCACTATTTCGAAAACAAGAAAAACGGTAAAATTTTTGAACTTTCGGAAGTACTTTCATGCATCGATAAAAATATTATATACCTAATTTCTTGTAAAAAATGCGATGTTCAATATGTTGGCGAAACTCAAAACGCGTTGCGTACTCGTCTTAGCGGTCATCGCTTCGACATACTCCATAAGAAAAATAGACCGATTGCGAATCATTTCAATTTACCCAATCATTCCATTGAAGACCTTCTTGTTATGCCTATTGAAAAAGTACCTGTATCTACATTAATCAAACCAAAAACCAAGCGATTACAAAGGGAGAGTTTCTGGATAGACCAACTAGAAACAGTTATACCTAACGGCCTAAATATCCAGCATGACAACCAAATCATACCTTTTGTTGCAACCTACAATACTACAGCCAAGAATGCCTCTGTCATTGTCAAACGATTTTATAATGAACTGCAAGATGAATTCCCTAACGTCTATACTAAACGTTTAGTCACTGCATATAAAAGAAATAAAAACTTTAGTAATATACTGGTTCATGGTAAATTAGAACCTCTTTCATCAACTCCCTGAAACAATTGCTTTGGAATTTGAGTTATATATATCATTTTACTTGTGAATCTTCTTTTAAGTAATATATCCTTGAATATTATTCAGTAGAAAGTATTGTATTAATATTGGATTAGTTTCCATGTTAAAATTGATTGTCTCTACTTGTGACCTAGGCCAGTGCTTCTTTAGGAGATTCTCTCCTATAACACCTATAACAAAGTTTAGAAACCTCTTTACAGTCCCTTTAGGTCTTACAGTACTATTTACGGTATTTCAATTACTCATATACTACTGTGACACCTTACACCTAGTTATAACATACTACAAACAATAATGTCTTGGATATACAGGTGGGCTTTTACGTCAAAATATATCCAAATTTAAAATTTGGCTTCAAATCCTTACATTAGAGTACTTATGATTGAATATCTAGATATCGTTGAAAGAATATGTATATATTATTATGGTAATGAACAGAAAATAGATTTGACTTGTCCCAAAACTGACAGGTGAGGTGACAATATCAACTGTACAAATTGTACATTATTATTGACATCATCAGTGAATATCAGCCATAACGCCCGGGCATTATTACTATGATATATCACGTTTAATACACAGTTAATATCAATATGTAAATATGCTAACCTGTTACATGTTAACGTCATATAATCAATTAATATTCCATATTTATCCTTGAATATCCAATCTCGTACATAAACCTTGAATTTTGCGCATGATACCTGTCGCTTTTCCGGTCAAAATACCTTCCGTTATGGGGCTAAAAATATCTCACCCATTAACGTTATTTTGGGTGGGATTATCAAGCCGTGTTGTTAAACGTCTGTGTAGATAAGGACTTGATAATCGGGTATGACCTACCTGTACTGTTAGTTTTAAGATAAATGGTTGATTTATTATTCAGACCAAGTGACAAAGGTGATCAGTATTCGCTGGTCATTACGCAATGTTAGGATAGGGTTATCTTTACTGAATGATTGCCTTAATTAAAATCCCCTTTATTTAATTAGGTTTAATATCTGGGCCGAGAAAATCCAATAGAACTTTAGCCCTTTATGGACTTTGTTATTTATTTGATAATAAATACTTTCTGATAATAAAAAAACACTCTAACGCCCATGACTCATAAAAACAATTTTTTCCTTCATTAAACTGATTACTGTGTGATGTGAAATGCACGTGCTTGGACTAAATTATATCATAACAGTTAATGCATGACCATATTCAAATCGATCATGTTCATTCATAGAAATAAAGACAAGGGAACATTCCATAGGATAGGTTGGTCGATGTCAGATCCACCCCACTTAACTTTGAACTTGTTGACCCCTACTGGACAATACAAAGCAGTAGTACGTGAAAAGGAGATTTGGATAATGACCTTACCGAGTTCATAAAAGCATGGAAATAAATGCCTTGAACTATTTTCCAAGATAAAAAAAATGCCTTGAACTATTTTCCAAGATAAAAAAAATGCCTCGAACTAAAGCTTTTTTGCACAATGCATGAAATTGCTGACATCTTTAGTCCATAAAGGGATATACAGAAGAAGGCCTTTAAACTCCATCCATTTAACGTTCATGTATATAGCATTTTGCCGGTGAATTTAACCTTTTAAAACCGCTAGCTGCATATTTTGAAATACTTTTCCTATATTATAAATCAAAAATCAATAATAGCTTTTAACCAAATTATGGTAAAAATCGAAAGATGTTACCCTTTTAAAGATAACTTCTAATTTTTGATAATTATCAAATTGCTATTAAAATCGATTCATGTAGAAAATGCGGAAGGCGTAAAAATCAAGCCTATTGATTTACTTGTGGCAATTTGCCAAATATCTTAGAAAGTAAAGATTGGAATTTCTTTTGAATTTTTTCTAAAGAGTTTTCTGTAAAAGTATTTGTTTCTTTAGTAAACTCAAGTTGAAATCGTGCAGTTATACAAATTGTTTGAGAAAAAGCACGTGTAAAATGCGTTTAATGATTAGTAGCGGGAATATTGAGCGATATAACGGTTCTTATAACTCATATCTAACAGTTATATCTCACGAGCAACTATTCTCTGCTGCTGCCACACGCGCTTAGTTCTCAATACACACGGAGCATGCGCATATAGAATATTTTCACGACGATATCGGCCTGGCTTCATTTCTAACTTTCTATAGTGAGATAGTGACAGTATACCAACTACTAGCCGTTTTTATACCACCGCTTTCTCGATAACATGCAGTCTGCATAAACACACAGGTTGATTGCATCACAATGGAAAATGGTTGAAGAAAATACTGCAGTATTTCACTGCCTAGTGTGTATTATACAGAAACGTTGTGTTGTTTGACGTAGAATATCGATAGGCTCTAGCTAGCAGGAAATATATTCCGTAGATAAATATAATCACATTGAGTTGGAATAATTTAGTAAGGTGGCTTCGTATAAGTGTGGACTACCGGTTGGAAGGATAAACCCCAAACATGAATGGCTACCAAAATGTTCTGCGAGTAACTATAATGGGGCTAGTTATCCTGGAAGTGACAGTAGCCAATCCATTTTATACTGATAAGTGGGCAGTACATGTGGAGGGTGGGGAAAGGGTTGCTCGATCCCTGGCAGATAAATATGGATTTGTGTACTTGGATCAGGTAGGTCTTTCATACCATTTTGATATTTTTTCAGAAAATTTTCATAATATTCACCATTAACTGTGAAACCAAGGAGTAAAGTGAAAGAAATTGTTGGATTTTCTTCAAAGTAAAATTTAATCACCCAGTTGTCTTGACACAAGAAGCCGATGCTCTGAACAAAGACAATTATTAGCAGGTCGTTAAAGACTTGTCTCATACACTGCCAAATATAACAGTTAGTCACCCTATTGTATGGTAACAATGTGGTACAATTAGTATGATATTGGTAGAAATGATTAGTATTGATATAGATTAACCTTGTATTATCAGGGCAGTATTAGGTATAGAAGGTAATTTATGTAGGTGTAATGAATGGATCATTATATCATTATTAGACCCTCAATATATATTTGTTCAATATCAGTGTACATCTCTCATTAGTTACCATATGAAATTTGGTTATTCCCGGATATATTTGTTGATAAAAATTAACATTTATAAAGGCATTATTTGTGATAATAATGATAATAGTCCCTCAATATAAATGTGTTCAATAATAAAACCCAAGCACGAACGATCCCAACCATAAAACAAACCTCGAATTCCATGTGAACACATTGGCAATACATTGGTAGCTACTAATAAATTTTTCATTTGAGGAAGTATATCAATAAATGAGTATATATTCTGTAATGAAAAGTGGTATCAGGTGTTTAGAAGAGTTATAGCATACAAAATCAGTTTATGTCTTATAAAAGTTAAATGAAATTTGGTTATTCCCTGATTTATGGATAAATTTGAAGGAACATTTATAGAATAGACCTAATGAATGATATATGATAATCTTGATGTATTCAATATATTTATTGTATCCCTCAATATATAATTTATACAATGTAAATGATTTTATGTATTTAATACAGTACAATATCATTTTATATATTTTCATATACAAATCATACAATTCATATATCTATATATTATATATTATATATCACTGAGATCATTTTTATGAGATTCAGTTAATACATAATTGGATAATGAACATATGTTTATCAATAATAAAAGGAACATTTATGGAAGTATAAGCAACACAAATTTGCTTTAATGATCAACTTGATAAAGTCCCAACAAAGTCTCAAATTTACCTTGAATTGGAGGTGAAATGGAACTAAAATTTACAAACAAAATATTAATATTAGAATTTAAGAAAATGGGGTTTATGTTTTGTAATAAAGTGTAATCAGTATTTTAAAAATGTTGGTTTATCTCATTGTAAATATATTTTTTTTGACAACTGCGCTCTGGTTCCTGGTAAATTTCAGGAATTAATTATTTTCTAATAGTTTTGAAAATTTGAGTCATGAAAAATAAGATATGATCATACATATTATTGAGAAATTTGGTAATTCCATCCTTGATAATGACTAGTTCTCTGTACATGTATATTATTGATTTTGAGTCACTATAAGGGTTTGTCATGATATTGAAGACCAAGGCCTGCTAATTAGACCTCCTAATTAGATTTCTCTACCCATCAATTATAAATTATATCTCACATCAATTGAGTTTTTTGTTGTTGTATTCCATGTTTCATCGATTTTTCTCACTTAAACTGAAAGTATGTGCCAATTTACTAGATAGTTTAGTTTAAACAATATTTATTTCTATACAAGTTACATTATATATACAATACAATTCTAAAATACAATCTAGTCGATCCAGAGACAAGCATAAAGCTTATTTTAGTCTGTTTCGACCGTATCTATATACAAAATTATTTACAATTGTTTCAAAATAATACATTAGTGAATCAGAAGGTCTATATACATGTATGTATAAATCCATTCATTGGTATAAGGCGTGAGCCAATTGTAAAGGGTTTGAAATATTTAAAATATTCTTCCATAGTCTAAAAACTGTTCACAAGAACTTCCATAGAACTAGAATCATAAACTCTATTAACATTAATGGAAAAATCAAAAATGATTTTACAATAAAACCCAAAACATTTATAGAAATCCATGTTAATGTATTGGTAAAGTTCCGCTTACCAAAGAGACACAATTTTTGTTTTTAAAACTGGCATAATCTCATTTTGTTAATATGAACTATACAAATTAAACATAAGTATCGTATTGGGTTCAAAATATTTTTTTTATGATCTGTGTGAGGTACAGTCAATCCGAGTTCCACTCATCCCTCAAGCTCAAGATCATGGGTGGATCCAGGATTTAGAGAAAGGGGGACTATGAAATATAACATGCTTCAAATTCAATGGTTCTGCGATTGCCAAAGACATGAGAAGCAAATATTGAGAGGGTTCTGACATCAATCGCCTAAAAATTCGCCTTGAGCTGGGGGATCCCCCTCCCCTTGGATCCGCCCCTGGAGATACCAATGACTCAAATAGAATTCTTCCCTCTTACTGACTAATGTCTAAGTTTGATTAATTATGTCTTTGATTGAGTAAAAATCATTAAGAACAACACAAGGTGGGAGTTATATACTGTGAATATAGACCAAGCCTAATCTCTATATAAATAAAGGCAATATGATAAGAGTTATGGTATAAAATGTTTTGTTGACATAACTTATTGATAATTATATTAATATTTTATACTCTAGATTACTGTTAGTTCATAATATCTAACCTTTATTGTTTTTTTCATGTCAATAGTTTTTAAAGGATTTCTTGTTAGTATTCCTAAATTTATGTATTTTTCTTAGAATTTCTTTCAATCTGTTTTTTTTTTATACAAACCTTTTTTTTAATTTATTTAAAGGGATATTATGTTCACCATTTTCTGACCAATCAAAGTTTTAGTTGCAGAACCTGGAATTTTTTAGCTAATCTAATCTGTAATAAAATTCACAACTCTCCCTTGAATTTTAAGACTTCAATCCTTGTGCATTCATAATTTTCAGTATTTGAAAGTCAAATTTGTAATAACTAACAAGACACTGACTTATATAGAAGAGACAAATACAGAAAATGAAAGATTAATGTTTAGTTAAGGATATAATTGAAGAGATTATGCAATTTTTTGTGCACTTCTAGTACTTCTTGAGACTTTTTACATATATTAAAGGCTTAAATTGACCCTTGAAAATGCTGAGTGTTCCCCTTTCAAAAATCAATATTACACTAGTATAAATTCTTTTTACTGACTTATATAAATTCAGATTATTATATTTATTGTAATAATAATAATAAATGTAGAAAAGATAGGTTCATGCAAACAGTACTGTTTTGGTCTTCTGGGCCTCATCAGTGTAGTGCTGATACTGGAGTTGAGGTTTGGTTATATAGCCACATCCGATGATCACACATATGTGACACCATCGAAGATAGGTTATGTATATTTTTAAAATTTCAATTTCAGTAATATTGATCCACTAAAAATTTTCATTCTATAAATATATCTAGCTAGCGGCACCAATTCCCGATTCCATATAAATAGTCGATTGAATCTTCAAATCTTCTTATTTAGGCAAGACTTTTTATTGGCAGTTGTCTTGTTCAAACATTGTGTTCGAGGCAATCAATGGCAAGAAAGCTGGTGATTATTGGGTTTGATAAGGTTTAGTTTATAGAGTTATTGTGTGTAGCCAAACACGTGGTGGGTTGCTTGACAGTCAAATGTGTCTGTTGATTATTTTTAAAATGTCTTGAGAAAAAGGTGTGAAGTCTTGTCTAGAGGCAATAAAGCAAAGTTAGAATGAATTTATGCAACTGGAAAGATAGAAAGATACAAGCTGTTTACAAGGATGACAACCCGGTTCACGGAAAAAGGTGTCAAATTTAGAGGCGATAAAATGAAAATGAATGTGTGCGACAGAATTATCTTTTTTGGCTGAAAAGTAAGCAAGAAATAATTTATTACAAGGATAAAAAAAATAACTGCATGTATAATCCCTAAAAAAGGTTTTTTCTATCAGCAATGCCTTGGCCAAGCATCTTGGCATTCATGTATTCTGGATTTTTAAGATGAGATATGAATCCATGACCACAATTTGCTTTATTAACTTGAACTATGGAGGCCCAGATTCCAATTCAAAATCAAGATTCAAACACAAAGCTTCAAACTCACAGATATAGAACCCTGTCTGTCTCTTGTAAATATGTCACAGTAGAAACTAAAATCCAGGAAGATTTAAAATCTCCTTAGAACAAACTTTAATTGGAATTTCACCTAGGAGATTTTATCATTTAACATATTTTGACAGTTGTTAACTGATAGCGCTTCATTACCCAAGACAGTAATTGTATATGAGGTAAAATTAGTCATGAAGAAAACTGAGGGAAAAAGAAATATTAAACTAATATGACAGAACACATTAAAAACACATCTTCATTATGGGCGGACATGCATCGCGATATCATACGACATTGACCTACACCTGCCTTGATAGAATTTTAGAATTATGACTTGCTTATTAAAAAGGTGGGATAGAAATAATAAAATAAGCCATGTGTAGTAATTAAAACATCAAATTAATGTTAAATAACAATATATACTCTGGTTGATTACAATGCTGAGTTGACAAATTCTGTCACCGAGAAGCATGAAGATTTATGTGAAATTATCTGTGTTGTGATTCATAAAGACAAATTGTTGTGAAAGTTGTCTCTTGTTAGTCAGTTATTCAGCTTTGGGATGTTGCTTCCTGCATCATTATGCCTAATCCTGTCAAATAAATAAAAGTTGTATTCCTTCAAAAAAGCATGATTTTTGTGTTTAAACCAATCAGATTACTTGAAAAATAAAATAATCTGAAGTGAATAATATAAATCCCCGTTAATCAAAATCGCATCCAAAAGCATGGCAAAATGGAGAGAATAGTTGTCTAGCAGTGGACTACCCCATAGAGAAGTACCATCAGGTGTTTCAAAAATAATGTCCTGATGCAATATAAAGTATATGATGTCAATTTTAAAATCATTAAAGTATAAAGTCAATAAGTTCTCCACAGATTTGATAATCAATGATCAAGTTCGTGTATCAAAAAAGCAGTAAATTTGATTTGGAGATTTTGGGATACCAAGATGCTTTTTCGTAACTTTGTTAGACTTACAAAGAAAAATTGTGAAGAGCTATAGCGGAAATAATCATGCAATAAGAGTAATTTATTCTATGACATTATCACAATTGTAATCTTAATGTTCAATGACAAAAAAATGAAGTGGATTAGATAGTTAAATCATGCCTCAGGTGGTGAACATTTTCTTTTATTTCCGTAATTTGAGTAATTTTGTTACATTCCTAAAGAAACATTAGACAATCATTAGATATATATAAGCACACTTACTTTGTTATGATTTTTTGGTTCACTTACTACAAGTTTTATTTTTGTCCATTATGAAATTTAACATTTTTGTTACATAGTTTCAAATTTGTGATATGCAACTTAAAGGGATATAGACTTAATATTTGTCAGTTGTCGATTCAGGCATTTTGCAATTTATCAGTAATCAGCTATCTGACAAATGATACAGATCACTGGAATGGAGCTTTACCAAGAAAGGCAAATCTTAAAAAAAGGGTTATAAATTGAAATCATGCAAAGAGTCTGGATTACATTTAAGATTGAGTGGTTTCTTTCCACAAACTACTATTTTTTTTGTTGAAAAAAGTGAAAATGGTCTGTTAATAAAGATTTCCGACGTGGTTAAGGTTAAAAATTTGAATAAAGCCACATTGACCACAATAGATGTAAAAAGTTTGGAAAAAACTGTTTACAATCCCTTTAAAGATTACAAATTATTTGATTCTTATGCGTCAGAATGTCAAAGAAGAATAATTGTAGAATTATCTAAAGAAGAGAATAGAAGTTGGCCTATTTTATTCCACTGGTTGAATTATTCATACTGAGTACAGTAGTTATTGTCCATAGAGATGTAGAGTTCAACAATTAGTTTCTTTCTAAAATAACTCCCAATCAATATCAATTGTATAGTATTAACTTCTAATCTCTTAGCTTCCTAGAACAGATCATCTGAGGTCATCTTTGGATTTTTTTTGGACCCATTTGGCTTAATTAGGGTTCAATTCACAAAATGTTTTACTTTATCAATTGTAGTATTAACTTCTGATCTCTTAGCTTCCTGGAGGTCTGGGGACAACAGATCATCTGAGGTCACTCTTGGTATTTTTTAGGTTCCATTTGGTTTAATTTGGATATTATTTCACAAAATATCCTAGTATCTACTATCTTAGTCTTACTTGGAATTTTACATATCAACTGTAAGCATACCCTGTCTCACTATGATATCTAGTAATAACTGGTATCAGAATGGTTTAAAATGGGTGTGTATTATAACAGACTGTAAGATATGATGTATATTGTATATGTAGGTACTGGTATATAATGTTTATATCTACTGTAAGTCATACTAATTTATCACACCTGTTCTCAGTGGTTTTCATCACATTTCACCAGTTTTTATACTTCCACAGTTCATTTTTTATACAACCACCATTTACTAGATTACTTGTTCCGTTTATATTTTATTGGCTAAAATGTCAAAATTCTATGTTGTATTGAATGAATTTTAATATGTGCTGCTATAAGTTTTTAACTTTTGACAATTGAAAAGGTGGAGCGAACTAGTCAGCACATGGCGGACTATTGAAAGCACTGGCAGTGGCAGTGAAATAATTCATCTACAAAATGCTTTATGAAGTCACTCAACAATTCCTGCCCTATAACTGCTAATTCTTCCTGGCAAAAAAGAAGATGTATTTGGTCGAGGGGCCAAGAAGAGAACACAGATTTGTTAAGGGGGCTGACAGCACCAGGCAATGAAGATAAATTTTAAACTTGAGGGGGCGGAGGGGAATCTTGAATATACTAATTAATTTCAAAGCATAACTTATTATTATAACTTATAAATTATCTATATCTGTATAATTAGCATGCATAGTTTGGAAGCCTGTGTCACTAACTCACACTAACCATTTAGAATGTGAAAATATTTTGAAAGATAGTAAGATAGTAAGATAGATAAGGGGAATGATACTGGCAATTATAAATCATTCAAGATGAAATTCACAGTTTTACTTTTCATTTAGTCTTATCTTCTATTCCACCATCTTGGAACCACAAGTATACCAGTCAGTTTCACAGCTAGCACTTTTTTGACTGGTATTATAAGCCCCAATTATCAGTTTCCATGTCTAACCCTTCTTTAGATATGTATAATATGGTCCTTTTTATGACAAATTTTTATTTGAGCTCATTGCATTGGATCAATCAAAATAGTATGGCTTTCATGCCCACAGGAAGTAATTTCATATTTGGGGAGGGGGACAAATTTTGCGAAAACTCATACTCAATGGTGGTGGTGCAGATTTCAAGGTCTTGGGGTTGGCTGCTCCTGCCTATATAAAGCAATTTTGATTTTGCTGGCCCTAACATCTTAAAAAAAAAATCACTGCTTCAGTCATAAATTCCAAATTTATTGGCCCTGTTCCTACGGGCCTGCTATGCTGTCTTTATCGTGCACACAGGGACAGTTTTAGAGTAATATCATTCATTGAAGAAGCGTACGTAGCCGTAGCATTGACAAAATATTTATTGTAAGGTTTAAGAGTTTGAAAAGACAACAGCTCATAACTATGTAGTACAATTAGTGAAGAGATTAAAATTTATTTGAATGGTATAATTTCTAACTTCAGACAAATTCTGTCAATTTTCAACCAGAATTGTAACAGTCTGATCAATAGCTAAAGTGAGAAATTGAGAAAATGTCCTGGAATTATGGATGTATAACGCTTGCCAAGTCTGCTCTCTTTAATATCTACATTCTACATAGCAGACATATTAATGTTTTTATGAATATTTTGACCATTATTCAATATTATAAACCTATATATGGTGTTTCAAGTCTTTAGAAATTTGGATTTAAATTTCAAATAGGAAGTTATAAAAGCTAAAGTTGTCCTTGTAACTCAATTTGGACAAATCCATATCCTATCTAGATGTATATTGTAATAGTATTGATATTTGGCTATCAGTAGATGATATTGGAACTGTATATTGGTAGAATGGTTGGAATATTGGTATTGAATTGTATAATGGGAGACTGGTGGTCTAGTAAATAATGAAATTAAGTGAAATTGGAAACTAAATGAATTTATACAGAGAACTAGTATATTGATTAGAGAGGCTTGTAATTTAACAACTTTTTACAAGTCATTACAGCTAGAGAGAGGTTCATCTTTTTTAGCCTAGTATTAAGTCTAGTGCTGGCACGTATCGCGATATGTCATGCCACGATACGCGTATCGTATTGCGAGGTCGTGTATCGATACTTAACAATACCTCTCATTTCGTAAAAAGTGTAGATTTTTTTTACAATTCATTATTTTTTCTAATCGATTTTGTTGAAATTATTTTGAAAATATTCATAAGACGTGGATATGGACCACTCCTATCAACTAAATTACCATATTCATATTAATAAAGCTATACAAAAATAGATATCGTTACTTCGTAGATGAAGTTTCAATTTTTGTGCCTTTATCCCATATCGCTATACGTATTGTATTGTGGCATGGTTGGCAATACCCAGCACAAGTATTAACTGAAGTATAAGGGCTTAAAGGTATTGTAAAGTGATTTTCTAAACTTTGTCTGTGTATTGAGGACACTGATCAGCATCAGTAGAATTGCAAGAACCACAGACGTCAAAATGGAAATTGAAATGGCACAAATTAATTTTTTAAGTGTCCCCAATACACAGACAGTTTAGAAAACATCTTTTTTTACAATCTCTTTAAAAACCTAAAGCCATTACAATTCTTCTTCCATATTGACTGAATTGGTTGTCCGTATTAACATGTAAAAATATACAGTAGAGTTAATTAATATGTATGTAAATCAAGACTACAAGGTAATTATAGTATGTTTATATATGTAAATCAAGTCTACAATATGTATATAAACCACCCGAAAGCTACTAAAAGTGAGTTTACTGTCATTCAAATGTCTTATTAGCAGGTACTTGTATGAATTTATAAGATATTGCATACACCATAAACCATACTTAACTAGATAAGTGTTGCTAACAATGAAATTCTATACTGTTTTTGAATCATTTGAAAGATAATTTGCTTTGGAAAATCTATAGCTTCTGTTTGAGGGTGGGCTTAGCACTGTAGGCTAGAGATTTGGAGTGGGAAGGTGTGGCCATGAATAATTCATCTTCCCCCAATCTCCGGATAATCTGAAAAAGATCAATGCCAATAGGTTTGACCAATGGCCTGCTGATTGACAGGAACATAAGTTGTTGTTCTTGAAAAATATAGTAAAGGCATGACTACTCATATGTTTGTTTTGTTTTCAGACTCAATGTGCTCAGGTCCTGTGCTTAAAAGGAATAGCATTTCTTGGTGAATTAGAGTTTATATTCACTAGGCAACTTGTCTGG
This sequence comes from Lottia scabra, assembly GCA_029955415.1. NCBI lineage: Eukaryota > Metazoa > Mollusca > Gastropoda > Lottiidae > Lottia > Lottia scabra. The sequence continues at coordinate 13,011,135 of JARJEI010000009.1, forward strand.
TGTCACTTTATAACTACATACGTATATTATAATTACTAAAAGATATTAAGCATTTTATAACGCGTTTATCGATAATAACCTGTAATTTTATGTAAAATAACTTTGAAGAATATATACTCTTATTCACCAAGTTTGAAAACTTAAATTTTTTGTTAATTTTAAGAGGTGGTATTCCTTTAACTATAATAATGAAAACTGAATAAAGAGATATGACTGTGGGAGGTAGTAGTTTATAGTAATTATATAACAAGTCTACAGAGTAACATAATGTTAATTTTATAAACCCACCACAGAGCTGAACAATACCATGTTAATTTATGAAACACCTAACTTGGGAACATGCCACTTGTCTTGTGTTTTTTATGCTCACATTGTCTTGACACGTTGTATTATAATACATTATAATAAGTTAGCAAGGTGTTGTGAAGTCTATTAAAACACTAATAAATCTCGTGAAAAAGATTAGTTTCAAATAAAATAAAAGTAGGAGTAATATTAATAGAGAGTGATGTATATAAATTATAGTGTTATAATTTAATTATCCCAGATGCAATATTTCTTTTAGAAAATACGGGACATTTCCTCTTGTCTGTCCATAATGGGGTACAGTTTGGTACAATACAACATTCTTTTTCTAACAAAAGTTGTTGATCAATCTTAAATGCTTGACCACAGAGTAGATGTACATGGCTTTAAAGGGATTGTAAAGTGTATTTCTAAACTGTGTATATGTATTGAGGACACTGATAGCATCAATATGTGCCATTCCAGTTTGCACTCCAACATCTGTGGTTCTTGCAATTCCATTAAAACTAATATGTTTATTGTGGAATTGCAAGAACTACAGAAAAGATGGACAGATCAAGATGGCAGATCAAATTGAGACGCCCGACTACAGAATAGATGGACTGGACAAGAATTTGAGATGCCTGACTACAGAATAGATGGACTGGGCAGATCAAATTGAGATGCCCGACTACAGAATAGATGGACTGGACAAGTCAATTTGAGATGCCTGACTACAGAATAGATGGACTGGGCAGATCAAATTGAGATGCCCGACTACAGAATAGATGGACTGGGCAACTAGTTCTGTCTGTAATTAGTCTGTAAAGTGATTAGATTATTGAGTTTTCAAAAAAGCAAGTGCAAAGGTTGCTGATCAATCTAAGACGCCTTACCAAAGAATAGATGGACTGAGCAGGTCAATCGGAGACGCCTGACCACAGAATAGATGGACTGGGCAGATCAAATTGAGACGCTTGAGCAAAGAAAAGATGGACTGGGCAAATAGTTCTGTCTGTAATGAATGGTAAAGGTTGCTGATCAATCTAAGACGCCTGACCACAGAATAGATAGACTGGGAAAGACTATATGAGACGCCCGACCACAGAATAGATGGACTGGGCACTAAGTTCTGTCTGTAATAAGTAATGTAAAGTGATTAGATTATTTTAAGCTCATCAATCTCTACCTAATGACTGGCTAGTGTTTAAGATATTATTGAATCTGTGCCAGACTGTCGATGGTGTTGAAGTAACCTTTACTAACTCTACCAGTAACAAGTGGTGTTTGTAAGGTGTATTCTACTGTGATTTTAACTTGAGGTATTAATTAGAACAACAGATGGTCAGTCAGGTATTTGCCAACATTAGTCTGAAAATCATGTAAATTATTTAATGACTATTGTATAACAGTACAGGTATTTGGTGGTTGTTGTATATTGATCTATTTAAAGGGATTGTAAAGAAGTTTTCTAAACTTAGTATGTGTATCGGGGACACTGATAGTTTTAGTGTGATTGCAAGAACCATAGACATCGGAATGGAAATTGGAATGGCGCAAATTGATGCTATCAGTGTCCCCGATACACATACAAAGTTTAGAAAACTTCTTTACAATCCCTTTATGGTGGTTATTGTGTAGGTATAACCACTGTATATTGATCTACTTAACTGTTAAACATATAGAACATTATTATTTAAAAAAAACAAAACAATGTACAAGCAAAACAATTCCATTAATAAAAAAATCGAGAGCAATAGTTATATAGTAAGCCTAGTGGTCTTCCCATACGAGAAGTACCATCAGGTGTTTCAAAAGAGTAAGCATGCTCTGCTTCACGTGCGACAACCTTCAAAATTATGAGGTGCAACCACATCAATTCATGCTTCAATTCTGCCAAAATGCAAAAATGAATATGTTCACATTTAAATACAGTTACTACAAAAACCTGTTTTTTAAGAAGTTTAGTTGAACATGACCAAAGTATTTTTAAGTTCATCAACCTATAGAATGTTTACTATATAAACTGAACTAACTTCATCAAACAGTCATCATATTAGAATAACATCTGGATTCAAACTGCCTTGTATTGGTTTATAATGGTAAAATCATTAACTTGAGAAATAGAAATTAACCATATCAGAGCTTGTAAATATTCAGAGAATTATGTAAGTAATGTATACAACATGTCCACTGGGACATCAGAAATTGGTTCTGGTATGCGGTTTTCTGAAACTGATTCCAGTCTCATTCCTGGTATTGAACTGAAGCCAGTTAATGTAATTATTAGACAAGCTCTGTCTGATGTTATAATACAACGATCAAGTTTAATTTGGTTATGATTTTATCTGTGGAAGTATTCATCTGCTCTATAAAACACAGTGACATTATGTAAGACATAATAACCTTCTGATGGCCAACAGTCTGACCTTCCTGATGAGTCTCGAAAACTGATTAATATGTGTTCCAAAAATTATGAAACATTAAATTTACAGAAAATTCTGAAGTCTTCAACAAAGTTACAAAAATGGAACTGGCCCAGGTGATAATGTCATGTTTTTAGTTAAGTTGAAAAGGATTGTAAAGACATTTTCTAAACTTTGTATGTGTATCAGGGACACTGATGGCATCAATTTGTGCCATTCCAATTTCCATTCCGATATCTGTGAAAGTTTATAGTGGATGATCAAAGGTACTTGGTCCTTGTTCTCCTAAACTTTACGAATATAAAATCTAAATTTAACACTAAAGTTATATAATTAAATTGGTGACCAATTAGATGACTGGAACTTTGGAACAATAAAATCATTAAATTATTTTTCAAGAATAAGGCTGCTAGACTGATTGTTCACTGGAAGATGAAAGGAACTGTTTTCTGAAATTGGCTCAACCTTGGGCAATGTTCGAGATGACTCAGCTATGATAGGCGGCCATCTAGGTTATCTAGCGCACTAGTCTAGTTCAGAAGATAAAAGGAATTGTTTGTGAAAGACTGGAAGAAAGTTGACATCTGTTTTAATTGTTGTCTGGGTAATTAATTAAATTCTATGGTCTGAAAACTTTCTAAAAGTAAATGGCAGAGATTACATAATAATTAGTTTATCATTTATTAGATGAATTTATCAGGTGGACAAACAAAATAATCAACATTAATTCATGTACCAGCTGATGTCTAAAAGGGACGCCAAAGACTCTAGAAGCAAGATGACATTGATTGCTTGATTTTCTGAAATAGTAACTTCTTGAATAGTATATGTATTATATATTCTATCAAATTTTTATGGAACCTAAAGGTCCTAAAACTACAAAATAATAATGAACATTAATTCATGTACCAATTCATGTTTCAAAAGGGATTTCTTTTATTAATGAATCAATCAGATTCGCTGTAATGCATGTACAATCAAATTTAGGGGCTGAAACCTTGATATTGATGCTTCTAATTTGAAAATTGTGATTTCCTGCAATAATATTACAAATTTGGCTGGATTTGTATTTATAAGATTGGAATGACATATAGAAGTGAGGAGCACAGAGATAACAAAACACAAACAACACGTGTATATTGCCATAGTCGTAAAAGACAGGTTGCAGGGGGGGCAGGTGCCCCTCCGAAATATTATGTTTTCAACCAGCGAAGTCCAAAAAATCAGTCAAAATATCATTAAAATTCGGGCAATAAGTCGCCGGCTTCCCTGTTGAGTTGTGGGCCCCTATGGCTATGGATATTGCGTTTAAACGTTCCGTACCTAAACCCTAATAACGAAGTGTGTTATATTACATAATATTGTCTTGTATTTTGTTATATAAACTTGTATTTGTGACATTTTCATTTTAATATGCACTTTTTTCTTAGTTGATTACATAAACTACAGACACTTCAAACATGGAATAATGAGGAAGATCAATCGATGCACCAACTGTCCCTGATTCAAAATAGTTCGACCTGCTTTGTTTAAATGTAGCCTATATTGGAAACTGATTGCACTATTTGATTCCATATAATTTATATATATGAATTGAAGGTTTTGAATATATACCTGCAGGTCAATCTTTTATGGAATCATTAAATGTCACATAGGACAATAGGTAACATAACTTCGCAAAAACAAGATATAATTTTCCCACATACATCACAAACAAAAGTTAAAATAGACCTTATTGACGCCTTATTTTGAAACTGAGGTACATAACGCAAATTACGTCAACTCCATTAATTCCAATTTTAACGATGTAAAATTTTAATAGTTTCGAACTGGTGGGATTGAAGAAGGAGGCGTTAAAGACCTCAAGGTTGTAATTTATCCGCAGTGATAGACATTGCTTTTGTTTGTTTGCGTAATGAGCCACAATATGGAATCAAGATGTCCGACATGTGAATAAGGACTATTGTATCCGTTTCATAAGATGGTTGGATCTCACAATTATTAGTAGTATAGTAGTGGCGGGTGTTGTGCAAAACAGACCATGCTTACACTTTTCAAAACAACTGATGGTACTTCTTGTATGGGAAGTCCACAACTATACAATTGTTGCGCCCCATTTTGTTATTCTCTGGATGAGTTTTTTGCTAGTACAGATTTGTATTATGGACTGAACTTTTTTTTATCCAATTCATGAGTAGAAAGTAGGACGTAAAATTCATTTAATGTATTCTTGTCAAATTAAAATTGAAAAGGTCAAGGTCATTATCTAATATTTATAGTTTGATTTAAAGTTCGACTGTGGGTACACTTGGGACTTGATCCAATTTACATTTTGACATTTTAAAATTGGTTTTGTTAAGTGTGTCAATTTGATTATAGATAACTGAAAATCAGTTTCGAACAGATCTGTTGATTTGGTATATTGAGCAATGGTTTTTCTATAAATCATTATTTGGAGAAAAAAGGATGCCTCCTCATTTGGGATAGCCAGCTGTAAATGTCTTGGAATGATTCTGGATTTCTTGTTGTCACGGGCAGCGTTACCAGCCAACTCGAGAACTTCAGCAGCCAAGTATTCCATAGAGTTAAATCAATTATTGTAGTCATTTTCGTAAGAACACAATAAATGAATTTAACTGGATATATTTCAGTAGCCTACTTTCCTATAGAACTGAACCCAATTTGAATAAATTTGGATGATCTTCTTGTTGTATTTTCAATTACCAATTTGATGTATTTTCAAATAGGATTGAATTATATTTTTTTCTGTATTCTCAAAATTTCAGTTCAGCAGAATTAATGGTATATTTGAAATTCTGGGTGATAAATTGTAGGTCGATATTTAAGTGGAATAATCTTCTCAGTGTGACTTAGTTCAGATCCTAATTGACACGTAGCTTAAAGTCCATTAACTGATTTTAGATGTCAGTATTATCTGTGTGTTTGCTGATAGTCTGGGTAAAATACATGAAGACGGAAGGGGGATGGGCTGATAACAGAGACAAGGTACACGGCAGTAGGTAAAAACCTGACAGAACTTCATCTTTTACTATCTTCTTAACTGCCAGTTTATTTTAAGAGCTTTATTAAAAAATATATAGGTCATTTGGTTGTACCCATTTTGATAAACCACAAGGTTTGGTTAACGATATTTTCATTTTTCGAGTCTTCTAACTTAAAGAATGTTTGGATTTAAGAAAAAGGAAAGAGTTCCTTTGTAAGATTAAAGGCTAGAGTAGGCTAATGGTTCACACTACATCCAGAGCAGGGTGGAGTGGTGCATTGCAGAACAGCATATCTCTTTGCTTTGCTCTCCTCCGTTCTGTGCCGTTCCACTTGCGATACATAAACAGCTGAGAGTCTGTACATTTGAAACCAACTATACATATGCTTCTACTTGATGCCCTGCTCCGCGACGCCCTGATCTGCCTGTTTTGGCAACTATATAATGGGCATGCGCATATTATATTTCCCTTGACAGCTTGGATAGAAAGTGATTAGAGTTAATTTACATTCTTGCACACAGCATGGTATTAACAAGCTCACTTTGTTCTATCAAAAATACAGAAGTAACATGTTTAACTGTGTTGCATTTAACTCTGTATGTACTATGACATTATTTATCAACATTATCAGAAATTATATATGACATTACCAGAATTAGATATATCCTTCCCTTCATCTGATATCAGGTTATTATTTTTATATAAATATTACTACTGTATATCATATCAACATCAGATAATATAATAATGATATGTTTGATTTTGTATATGTTTATAAGTTTGCACAAGACATGCAAGATATGTTTAAATTTGTATATGCTTATGATATATACAAGACATGCAAGATATGTTTAAATTTGTATATGTTTATAGTATAAAAGTCTCTGCAAGATAATGAAATGTCACATTTAGAATGTCTTTTTGGAGTTGAAAGTTATCTGTAAACATACTTCACTTATGGGTAGCGATCCTAGGTGGTTTAGGGTGAAAAGGGAAAGCCCTGGGGGAACCTTATATATATTGTCTGAACCTACAAACTGATCCAAAAGTATATTAGCGATAAAGCCCCACCCCCTGTCCCATTCACCAAAAATGTCTTCCCCCCCCCCCCATTGTTAATACATTGTGTGAAATAGTGGTTTTCAGTGGTATTACAATGGCTCTAACTACTATTATAACAGGCACTATTCCTGCCATACTTATATATTTAAACCTATTTACATGTATATTGAACGTAGATTTTGAACTACTGGGTTCCTGTATTAAACAGTTTGGTAACCACTACAATAGAAACAGTACATACAATAGGTTTATTGATTGATTTAAGTCAAGATGTAATTAACTTTCTCCTAGAATCTAGGTTACATCAAACCTTATTACTTATATCACTTCTATCACTTCTAAGGTATTCTTACTTACTTTATAGGTTTCCATATTCTTACTTACTTTATAGGTTTCCATATTGGATATCTTAATAACTAGGGTATCTCAAATAGTTCTTCTTGATTCTGAATATAGTTCACACCTCTTCTTTCCTTTGTCAGTATAAATAATGAAGTTTTGCAAGCTCTTTTTTGTTGCTTAGAAATAAATTTAAAAAAAACAGATACTTCAGCAATTATATTGTTATAGGAGTAGGTCCTTTATCTTTGTATATAATTCAATCTTTGTTTATGCAAAGACAAAAATTTTGTCCTGAAACTTTGTAATGAAGTAGAGCATCAAATGCTTGTGTTGGGAAAACTTTTGGAAAACTAAATAAAAACATTTTTTGTAAATTCAAATTTAAAAGTTCTCAGTAGTGCTTGGAGAATGTGGTATTCTTTATGTTGGTATAACATATTCTGTTTGGTATATTATATCCCAATGAAATAAAGATATTAGTCTAGAACTATAATCTGTTATTAATTTTCATATTGAATATATAACATTATCAAGATTGGTACCGACTTGACATCTACTGTACTGGTACCAGATATTTCATACCAACCAGCTGTGACAGGAACTAGTTCTATTATTGTCAGGAATCACCTTGGTGTTTTATGGCAATGAAAATAAACATGACCCACTTTATAAGATATAGGCTAACAAAGCTGGATATTATTTGTCAGGCAACACCCGGTTTCCCCTGTCAATGTCGGAGGGGCTGACATGGAAAAAGCGTTAAGTTGTTCGGATGGGACAATACACCGAGGCCCTGTGTGCTACAGACAGTGCATGTTTAAGATCCTGCGACAGTTTGAAATCGAAAATAAAAGTAGGCTAATGCCGCCGTCCTGGCAAAATTTTCCTCATTGCACACTGCATGGCGTTTGCACATCCTCAATTAACCCATATAGGTGCAGAAAAGCAGGACGTAAAACTCCATTTTATTTCAATTGTCAGGCAACAAAAACACCCCTAATTATACTAATGGGCTGTTCCAATCATATATATACAGTGTCATATTGGTAGTAAGAATGCATGTGTGGGATAATTCAATAGAACTTTAAGGGGTGCCAAATATATGACTGGCTCTTTTTGAAATATAGGCTAACCACTGGAAGCCCCAAGATAATGGACCTAATAGGATATATAAACAATTCAGGAAATTGAAATAATATCACATCTGCTATTACAGTTTTTATCACATTAAACTGAAATGGAAATGGAAATAAAGGTCACCATGGTTGAAGTGACTTGCTAAAATGTTGTTGTTTTTGGTTGTTGGAGTTTTTAGGTTGTTAATTGTGCAGTTCTATTCATAATGCTTGCACATCGGTATTAAGATTTTTACATTGGTAGGATTTTAACTGTGTTGAAAAACATCCAAACTTTTCAACTTCCTTAGATAGAGATCAGTCCGAAGACCAATTGAAGTCACGAAGGTGAAGCGTTGTTTGTTTTGCCTCCCAGCTTTTCTCAAATACAATATGCTGATCTTACATGCAGTTGATGCAAATGGAAGATGTGGCCCACGACGCCCTTGAGATTGCACCCTAAAGAGTGACTTCTTGCATAAAAATGCTCTGCTCGCTATACTAGTGAAACTCTATTTGACCCTTATATTTTTATCATGACATGCCTTCGGCCCTTTACAAAAAATTAATTGAGAAGGCCTGCTTTAAAGCATGTTGAACATTTAAATATGCCAATGCACATGCAGTTAATCTAAGACTGCAGTGGTTGGCATATTTAGTTCATGACTCCAACACATTGTTGTCTGATTGTACTAACAGTAACCATGTTACAAGTGGTAAGCAGATGAATATCATACCAACACAGTGTTATAAGTTATACTGAGGATATCAGAAAAGTTTAAACCTAAATGTGAAATATTTTCTAATATATTTAGGTCTTTAAGTTTATGTGAAAATTTCTTTTTGTGCACAAAGTAAATAAATTGTATTTCCTATAAACTTTAAAAGATGTGTTTGAACCATTTGAAGAATTTTCGTATTTATATATTTTGACACAGTTATACACAATGTTTTTCTTTTGTTATTTACGGCAATTTGTGTAAACTCATATTTAGAAACTTCAGAATAAAAACAACATTCTTTCAATTTGTGTGGGAAGATACTTAAAAGTGATTTATATCAAACACTTGCTTCAGCTCCCATGAGGTGCGCTTGCTTAATGATTCACGCACGTGGGCGGCAAATATAGAAATCGTCCCCCCTTCTATCTTTTACAAACTAAGTACTAATGATCCAAACTGCAAAACGAAACTCGAAATCCAAAAAGACATTTTGACGAAACATAGGTAAGGTACATCGGGAGATGGCATGCAAAAGCGGTAGAAACCCGACATCATCGGGAGATTACACATGTATGTAGGTAACAGCTAATGAACTTTTCAAATGAGCAAATTATATCAATCATACATCAATAAGTATTTCATTATTAAAAGTGATATCAGGTGTCTAAAAGAGTAAGCATACAGTGCCTGTACGTTCCATTGCATGCTTGTGGCTAAAATTTATAATTTTAGACTAAAACCATTTTATAATAAAAGGACAAATTTGGAAGAAAACTACCAGTTTCTGGGCTGATTTTATTTCTGAAGTGTTGTATTTCCATTCAATAAATGCTTAATTATTATTAGCATGAACTTAACTTCCTGTTACCAATGGTTAAATCTTCTTCAAGAGTTGGTCTGTTAACAAAAATCTATGTTCACTTTACATTCAAACAATGAACCTAACCTTGTAAATATTTTTTATGTTCTTTACAACATTAACAGTAGAGTGTGAAAAGACGTGGTTATAAAAACTAAGTTAACAAGCCTTGCTAGCGCGGTATTTCATTCACAATGTCTCAAGTTTATTCAATTAAATAAGTGCATGCTACTTCAATAGTTTGTATAAAGATTGTATATGGTTGCATTCATATAAAACACACTCTATTGTGTCTACTTTCAATTGTGGTTTCTTAAAATTTAGATTACTGGCTAATATAAAATGAAAGAAATTGTGGTTTTTCAACGTGTGAATTTGAGATAAAAGCCTTGTGCAATGGGAGCAATTTTGAATCAACATGCAAGGAAGGAAATAGAAAGACAGGCAATGACATGTAATATGTAATTTAAAAATGCAAGCCAAGTGTATTGGCATTAAAAATGTATGCATTATGCAATTAGGGAAATTATGCCAACAATTTTTTAGTAGTCAGATGTAGATGTCTATTTACATAATAAAAACTAACTTTCAATGTGATAACCATCTTATACGGTATTCAAGGGATTGTAAAGCGTATTTCTAAACTTTGTATTGGGCACACTGATAGCATCAATTTGCACCATTCCAATTTCCATTCCGAAGTCATAAAACGCGTTAGTTTTAGTGGAATTACAGGAACCACAGACGTCGGAATGGAAATTGGAAAGGTGCAAATTGATGCTATCACTGTCCCTGATACACATACAAAGTTTAGAAAACCTCTTTACAATCCCTTTAAATCTCAATTTTCAATATGATATACATTTAATATTTTATGGTATAAACATCCTATCATAGGAGATATCCAACTCCTATAAAATACCTTTTAAAATCTCAGATCTATAAAACTTTATAGTCAGATATTTTACTGTCAATGTTTACCTTAAAATGATTGAAAGAGTTTCACATCCTCATGATAAGTCATAAAATATATATTATATAAAATATTTTGATTATTATTGAGTAAAAAAGAGACGCGTTCTCTAGAAGTTAGCACAGGAACTTTGTTTTACTGTGTAATCTTGCATTGCGTGGTGCAATTTTATGGCATGCATTTCATAGCGAGAATAAATTGAAAAAAAAAAGTCATTCAAAAGCCCCTCTCCCAACTACAGGAGTTGCAAATCAAGTACGTCCCAAGTAAAATTTGGATAAAAACTCCTGGTCAACTCGACACACTTAGTTGTAACTTGGCAATACTCATGGACACTAGCCGCTTTGGACATAAATTTTAAACATGTTTAGAATGCCATGCGATGTGTAAAGAGAAAACTTCTACCTGGACAGCAGCATTAGACAACTTTTCCAACTGTGAAGGTGTCTTTAACGTACACAGTTTGTAGCCTTAAGACAATCATTTCTGTTTTCCTGTCAATCAAAAAGACTCTGTTATGAAATTTAAGTTTAATATAATACAGGAGTGAGACTGGCACGTGTCTGCTGCCAAAACTTTGTTGACCTTTGCCCCCATTACTGTAACAGACAGTGTTAATTGAGGTATTACATCAAGCGATAATTAATGATAATTAATCTATTATAATAATTAGATAACGAACCAATTTACTAATACTACAATAACATGTTCACGCTTATACTAAAACTCATAACACTAATACTTGAACTCAAAAATCAAAAACATTTAAAGGGATTGTAAAGTGATTTTCTAAACTTTGTATGTGTATCGGGGACACTGATAGCATCAATTTATGCCATTCCAATTTCCATTCTGACATCTGTGGTTCTTGCAATTCCACTAAAACTAACGCTTTTTATGACTTAAAAAGTTTTATGTAACTGTTGGACAATCTTTGATTCTTAATTAACAAAATTTTAAAAATACAAATCTGTACAAACCAAACAATGCTGTTGTTCAAAATCACATCCAAATCATGACAATATCGAGAGCAATAGTTCTATGAAAGTGGATCACTCCAATGAGAAGTATCATCAGGTGTTTCAGAAAGAGTAAGCATGAGCTGGTTCTCGTATGAAAACTAGTTCATACTCCCACATATAAGTCTATGAGGACATAAAGTTTGCGGACTGGTTGACCGATAATAATCAAGCCACTGGGAATGGTAATAATATCATAATAGTTCAACAATCATAGAATCAATAAAAACTATCTAATAATCTAAATTAATCTAGTGTTGGAGGGTAATGAGAGCATAGTCTCATAAAGGCACTGGCCTAGGTCACAAAGTAAAGATTTATGAATTTAAATATGTTAATTTTGATTTTGTGACCTTGTGTTTGAGTAAGATGAGAACATATTCTCATAAAAGCAGTGGCTTAGGTCACAAAATTAAGATTAAGGAAATTTTAATGATGATGAATTAGTGAACTTTAAATAGATAGATTTTATAGAAGATACTCTCCTATAGGAGCACTGGCCTGGGTAGAGATTATGGATTTCAACATAAAAACTGATTGAATTAAAATAAAATATTTTTTACTAAAGAATATTCACAGATTATTACTTCTGGAGAGATTTGCAATAACGGATTAGATGTTGATGAAAGCACAGTCTCATTAATACACTGTTCTAGAGTTAGATGGTGATGAAAGTACAGTTTCATAAAGGCACTGACTGAGATTGCTAATAGTCATTATGCAAATAGAGATTTTGTGATTCAGCCCAGACATCTTTCAACCTATCTTTCTCTCTCCCCCTAGAGATTCACCAACATTGTACCCTTTATACTTTCACTTTCCATCTGTTAGCATTGCCTGCAGTCGTCATGGAAACTAAAGACCATGTTTTATGTACAAAGTAGACATTAGTTCTACCTATCTGCTCCTGAATCTAACAAAATAACTGGGAAAATCAAAAACATTGTAATTTAATATTCTGTTATAATAGTGCTCGTAGAGTTCTGGGAGTCGAGGTAGAAAAATAAGCAATGTTTTAACATATTTTACTATCTAATGGAAACTTTCAAGATCTCATCAACTTTGGTGCTAAAATGTCCAATATTTGACTTCTATAATCAATAAACAATCAGTTATATTAGTTAAATAGACATGCTTTTAGAGTGGTACCAGGTGTGCAAGAAACTTTATCAAACAGAATGTGTTGCCAAATTATTGGTCACATATTGTTAAGATGGCTCAGATTGATATGCAAATACACTGAATATGTTGAAATATATATATCATATTTCCAAATCCCTCTTAACAAAGGCCTCTCCAAGAAAATGTTGAATATCTGGGCATCTGAGGCCATCACAGACAGCTTTGTCATCAGTGTGTAAGATGGTCAGGTTAAGTCCATTTAAAGGAAAAAATAGTATTTTGTTCACTCTGGGAGATCATTTTCTGACAAAGGACCATGGGATGATATTAGCTGAAGCCATTATCTAGCCACATCTGCTGTCTTATTATAGTGGGTCTCCAAGTTACCAACTCTTTGAATTCGTACCCCACCTTTCTAGCAACACCTACTAAGTAAAGCCAAAAAATCAACAAAACTGTAATGTCAAGCCCAGCCTCTCTCTAGAAACGCCTAACACAAATCTTATTATAGTAAAGCCCAAATATCAACATCATAAAGACATCAAATATAATTTGAGACAGAAAGAAAGAAAATAAGATACAGTTTCAAGCTGTGAATGTGACAAATCAAGCAAGTCTATCAACAACAGTTTAAATTACAAAGGTTCAATCTTACCCTGTCAACATGGGGGATATTTTCACTTCATAATGTCAATATACAGTTTTAAATGGTTAAAGGGATACTACCTCTTAGAATAAACACTAATCTTAAATGTAAAACTTGGCCAATAAGAGTTTATATTCATTGATGAACTTACCTGGTGTCTAAACTATACAACAGAATACCTGTATAATCTGAAACATCCAAAAACTATGTTATGTGACATTTTTTAAAAACATTTACAAGATTTTAAAGCTCTTTTCTATAATTACTTGTAATTTCATGAATAATTACTTAGTTTTATGGATCTATTGAACTCTCTTTGTATACTTAGAACACCAGGGGCCTTATTCTCAAAAATGTAGCTTAGATAAAATAAATCCAGATTTTAAGAAATACAGTAATAATACTAAATTTAAAATCAATTTTAGTGATTGACCAATCAGATGAATGGATCACTAAAATCATCTTAAGTTAAGTTTTCAAGAATAAGGCCCAGGCAAGGCCACTGATGAATATTAACTCTTATTGGTTTAGTTCGAGAATATAAATGTAATGTTTATCCTAAAAGGTAGTATCTCTTTAATTAATATACATGTATGGAATAGACAAAGTATATAAACACTTCATATACTTCATCTTCTTTAAACCTTTTATATACTTTTCTTTTGAACTCCCTATAAAAACCAGTCTCCTATTTATTTTCACATATTAAATTTCTTAATTAATGTTTATTGGATACATTATGATCTAGTTCAGATTACCAGAGAAATGCTCATGATTTATTTAATTATATACGGTACACAGAGAATTTCAGATATAATTTCAATGTTTGACTGTCTTAAGGAAAGAGTAAAAAAATACCAAACCAAAACACAGGAGTTTAATGTATGTTATGAAACTTTAGAACACATCAAATACAAGTTGTCTTCAACACATTGTGTGTCTCTGATTTCCATAAATCAACTTCAGCAGCAGAGCTTAGAGCAGGCCTTCTTAAATGGGGGCTTATGGGCCAAATCTGGCCTGCAACACCATTGAGATTGGCCCTTAAGGAGTGCATGACCCCTTCCTCTAAAACACTGTGCTCGTTATGCTAGCTAAGCTTTATTTGGCCCTTGTACTCTTTCATAAAATGTATTTGGCCCTTAACAAAAATTAATTGAGAAGGCCTGGCTGAGAGAATAGATATATGTATTGATGTAAAATTAAGTGGCAAAACTATAATTTGGATGGAATGATGTTAGAGATCCCTTGACAGCTACAATACTTATGTTAATATAATTTTCATTTTCGTTAGTGTAATAAGGAGCAAACAAATGGGATGTGAATTTCTAAGCTGTGATGGAGCCAAACAGACAAGTTGACAAACATAGACGTAAAGTGGAATAACACACTGGAACAAAAGATGGCCTTCATCTTTGTAGACCTAAAGTGATAATGTATATCATAGACTAGAGAAACTCCATTATTAAATCAATATTTCTGACTGAGTTTCAGAGTTTGGCGACAAACAACAGTAAACATCCACCTTAGACGTAATTCACCATACTAACAAACAAGAAGTTATCTTCCACTCCCACTCATTATTACCAGGAACTATTTCCCTCCGTCCAGAAACAGGAAATAACGTTGTCATGTAATAGACACAGTAAATAAGTTTCTGTGGTTAAAGAAGTTTCAAGGGACATCAGATATCTTAAATCCATCAACAATAAACACCAAAGAAAAGTTGGAGTTGAATTTAAAGGAATTGTTAAGTGGTTTCTAAACTTTTCATATGAATCGGGGACACTGCAGAAATTTGCGCCATTTCAGTTTCCATTCCGACATCTGTGGTTCTAGCAATTCCACTAAATCTAAAGAGTTTTACTACATCACCGACAATGATCTACCAGAAGCTACTATTGATATATATATATATATATATATATGCAGATTTTGAAATCATTTGGATCAATCTATTGCTTAAAAGATGAACTTTTTGGTGGTTCATTACTATCTTAGTTCATTGGAATAAAGAATTACCTCACAGGTCCTGTTATTTTGAAATTATTCAGGACATTGACGTTAATGTAGAAATATTTAATATATTTTAAGTAGATATATCATCAACACCTTATAATAAACTGTTAGTTCTATAAAAGTGTAAAACACTTGTTACTCCTTCAAATTATGATTAAAATAAAGACCTGTTGAAGTAATCTGTTATTTCAAGTCTGATTGGTGCCAACATTTATATAACTTTGTTGTTTCTGGAATATATTTTAAACATTTTACATATTATCACAAATAAATTTTAAAGGACAGAATAAATGAAAAAGAAAAACAACAATTAATTTTTATATTTTGTTAGAATAATCAAGGATGTGAGCAATGCCACGAGGTTCAGTTGTGGACTAGAAATATTAGAAAGTAACAATGAACAGCTTGGACCTCTGAATTCGATATTCTTGTAAAAAATGGATGTTTCTTAGTGGGTATCTTTCTTTTATTCAAATCATCAATTTTAGTGCCTGATCAATAGGATGACCATAGCACTTAATCATTTTACGTTAAATTTCCACAAACTGTCCTCCCTTACTTCATGTTTCTGTCATAAATTTCATGCATACCTGAGTTTTAGTTTTTACCTTTTCTTGTAAAAATGTTAAATTGTTGACAATCCAAGAATATTTATTCCCATATAATTAACACGATCCCATTCATAAAACATTAGACTAGATTCATTCATGGTGTCATATTACAGTCTCACAGTCTAGTCTTCCCTGAAACCTCCTCAACCATTTAATAGCTTATTAAGGCTTTGTACTGGTTATCACCAATATATTAATAGTTTGGTATCAAATTTTTATGGTTTGTTTTGTCTATGGTTAAGAACCTTTTAGAGCTTTTTGAACCTTATAGTTAACAGATTATGTGGTAGAGACATAGTCGAAGCTTAGTTTCAGTGTTGGAACAGATTTTGAGTTATTGCCCTTGACTTAGTTAGAACGCTTTGAAATTGACAGTTTAAATCTGAATTTATTTAATTTTGTGATTAAAAGATATCAACAATATTTTTGACAGGTTGGGCTTTTAGATTTTTGGTACGATTTAACACAAATTGGTGACTGCCCTTGAAATACTACAAAAGTATCAGGAAAGTGGTCGTATCTTGCAAGGCAAACCACTTGTTTTGGTTTGAATATGTGCACAAAATATGCCATCTTTTGTCATTATGTCTCAGATATAGTACCATTCCATTCCTTGGAATTACAATTGCAAATAGTACTACCAACTACAATTCTTGTATATCATTATCTATTAACTATCAATTTGTTAGAATATTAAATAGGACTAGTTGTCAAAGGCTATGTTATTAATAGTACTAATTACTGGAAGTACAAGACTAATAATCAACTAATACCAATTATTACCATTATTCTGATCATCTATATCTTGATCATTGTCTATTTCTAGTCTGTTCGGAATCAATTTCAGCCTGGAGACCGTCCTATTGTATTGTTCTATCCATATAAATGAGTGTTTAATTTGACGTGTGATGTGTTTATTATTGTAATTAATTGTCTCAGGGTATCAAATGGAAATATCAAATTATTAGATGTATAATCTCTTGTTTTATAGTTGTTCAGATCTGACAGTAAACTGGGCCCTTTTGCTTTAGGGACGGGACAAAAAAAAAGTCATAAGTGCTAAGTGATCTGATATTTAAGGGTTGGGAAAATAAAATGGGGCCCTGTTTTATTCTACTTTGCATACCTATTTTATACTCCTAAGAAAAGGAAGTTTGCTGTTGCAGAAAATATTTCCCTTGTCCGTAAAAAATTCCCATAAAAAGCACTGGCCTAGGTCATGAATCTAGAAGTGAAACTTTTATTTAGAGATTGAAATTTGTTGACAGATAATTTTATGTCCAAGCACCCTTTCTAAAATGTAGATTTTCTATTCTTGATTAGCTTAAAAAACACAAGTGATAAGAAAAAGATAGCCTATTTAAAATGTCATTAGATGTGTCTGTGCATTAAGGTTTAGTTTTTGACATCCAATATCATATGCAGATACATACATATGGCATGTTTTATATGCAGATACATGCATAATGCATAAACATCTGCATTATCATTGTGTTTCATTTGATTTATTGGGTACAGTCAGGGTCATAAATTAATATATTTGCAAAAATTCTACATCTTAACTGCAAACGTCACTATGAGAACCTCATCTTAACGAGCAAAAAAAAAAGCAAAACTGAGAATTTTACAGATTGATAAAATGTTTTCTAAAACTATTGTTTCATATAGTTCAAATATATATCTAAACGCATCATTTCAAGGTCAAATTTTGAAACTTTTCTTTGCCCCTGACCCTTACTCATAAGCATCCAATCATAGAACAAATACAGCAATCGGCAATCCTCGGCAGTTTCCGTAAACCATAATCTGTCTCGGTAATGAATGGTGTTTTTCGTTGTGTTTTCATGCGCGAGACTTTTTACTTTGACGCTTTACTTCTTACTTGTAACGTCGCGACAAAAATATAGTTCAAAGCAATAGAATTTATGGAGGAATATTCTGATATTTGCTTGTGCATTTGATGCTACATCGTGACTATCTGTTAACCAATAACGCATTTTATTATCATTTAAAATACATGTCATTTTGTTTTCATGTTCTTGTTTTACAAATACTTGTAGCCTCGAATGACCAGCCTCTGATGTTTGAACTACCAGAACCACGAAATTACGTGATAACATTGATGTAGTCCGGTCAAATGGCCGCTGTTCATTACCGTGATATGTTACAGAGCGCTAGCGTAACTTTCACGGAGACCGTTTGCAAATACAGTATACAGTACCTTTTGAATGTAAAGTGCACACTTTTATTGTAGTATTTTACAGTCTGAATAATACTGAATTGTTAATTAATAATTTATTAAATTTATAATGCTTCAAATATTCTGCTAGAGTAGTACAGAGTACATATATAATCAAAATCGGTACAATCAAAACAATTCTGTTAATCAAAATCACATCCAAAATATTGCTGTAGTAAGGCAAGAGGGAGGCATAATCTATATCTCAATTAATTTTTATAAAGGGTCAAATGCATTTTATGAAGAAAATATAAGGGCCAAATAGAGCTTAGCTAGCAAGGGGAGTGGGTCATTCTTGAGGACATTGCTAGCTGCAATTTGAGAAGGCCTCAGCTAGAGCAATATAGTTGTACAGCTGTACATTGTACAGTAGTGGACTACTGCGACTCCAAAGAGAAGTATCATCAGTTGTTTTGCACACACCATATTTTGTATAAGTATAAATCATTATACAACTCACTATTACAAACCTACAAACATAAGTTAAACAACAAAAAAAATTGGGAAAATATTGAAAAAAAATGTTGAAAGATGTCAAATAACAAACTTTTTATACATATTTTATTGTTGTCTGAGTGTGAATGAATCAGACACATGAAACTGTCATATGACATATCCCAGCCTTTGATAGATATTTGGACAGATATGGCTGGGAGAGAGTCAGAAAAACTAGGCCACAAAAACTTGGGATTTTCCAGACCCTGTGCGTGCAGCATTCAATGGCGATCGACAGATTTTATTTCTCAGGAAAAAAACTTTGATGAACTCGCTTATTGGCCTGTATGGTGTAGGGGGATAATGATGGTATGATTGAACTACAAAATCATCCATCTTACCAAATATATCAATATATCTTAGTTTTGTGGATTCGAGGTAAATAAATACGTTTAAAACCCCCACACCTGCGAGTTTTTGGGGCCTAGTTTTTCTGACTCTCTCCCAGCCATATATGTCCAAATATCTATCAAAGACAGGGGAAAGAGTCAGCAAGTTTCGGACTAGTAATGCAGATGGTACACCAGGTGTTTTTTAATCTTATTAGACAGATTAATTATAGAACATTTTGAATCATCCACCATTATAACTGTCAACTTATTTACCTTACAAATTTTAATATCTTACGACTAGACTAGTTTTTGTATTTTTTGTATTCTGTCTGTAACATATAAATGTGGGTTTTAAACCATCAGAAATAAAAGCTGTCTCTGCTGAAAATCTAATTGAAGCTAGAACCTAAAGCTGAAATAAAATAATAAAAATCTGTACAAACAAAACAATTCCGTTAATCAAAAAAAAACGGCAAAATCAAAAGCTATCGGCATTAAGGTCAACCTCCATTGAAGAATATTTAAATTGAGAGCTATGACTTATTTAGCATAATTGAATGCTTCCTGCATTCAGAGGCATCTGAATTAAAATTAAAAATGATCTGCAATAAAAAGCTGCTTATCTGAATCTAGAACCATAGCCGTAAGAGACAGGGGGACAGGGGGGGAAGCTGCCCCCCCCCCCCCAACAACATTATGTTTTTTGGGCAAAAAAAAACCCTAATCGGGCAAAATATCATTAAAATTCGGGCAATTAGTCGGTCTGCCCCCCTGTTAAGTTGTGGGCCCCTACGGCTATGTCTTCAACCATCTTCAAAATATCTGTTTGAAATGAATGTTATCTGTTCTCTCGGCATCTAAATTTAGAATCATCTGCATATAAGAACTATTGAAACCAATCTGAATTGAAACCAATTTACGCTGATAAATATCTTGAAATTGAAGCTATCAATGATTGAGGACTTACAGAACTGAAAAGCTATCTTGAATGCAACAGTAACTGAAATGAAACCTTTTCAAATAATTCCTGAATTTAAAACGATCTCAACCGTAAAACAAATCTCGAAATCCATGTTAACACATTGGTATTACATTGGTAGCAGCTTTTCATTTCAGGAAGTATATCAATAAATTAATAAATATTTCAAAATGAAAAATTTGTATCAGAGGTTTAGAAGAGTTAGCATCCCCTGTTTGGCACCATACTCGCCACTGAAATCAATCTGAATTGAAACATTTTTGCACTGAATTTTGAATTTCAAACTATCTGAATGTAAAGCTATTAATAATTGAAGACTGACTCAGGGTTGTTGAATTACTTATATATGCCGGACATGACCGGTTCTTTTGCCATAATGACCTCTTTCAAATAGCCTCTGTCGGACATCAAGTGTACGTAATGGTAAAAAAGTTGTTTTAAAGTCAGTCGACTGACTGTATTGAAAGTTATCTGAATGTAAAGCTATCAATAATTGAAGGCTAACTGAATTGAAATCTGTATCTTGTGTTGATGATTTGTTGTGAAGTGTAAAAAGATATTCTGTGAAATTTAATGAAAGTTAAAGTAAAGATAAAGTATGTATGTGTGTTATTTTAGGAAAGTTAAATTATGTATGGTAAGATAAGATAGTTCACCCTGTATCATCTTGTACTTTCAAATTTATATTTTAGTATCCGGTTTCTATCTCTTCTTTATATACCTCAACATATCATATTTAATAGCATTTCTTGGGGAATATATCCATATATGTCTAGTGCCCTTGATTCCCAAACATGGGTGCAACTTGGGACATACAAGCAAATATCACAAGGGTACCCTGGTTTTTTGAATAAGTTTGAATACTAGTGTTCTGTATTATCACCGATGCATTAAGTCGACTTCGAACTATTCATTACTGTTGGTGACATCTTTTTGTATGTGAAGGGGACACTAGACAAATCTTAATGAAGAAATATGGTGCAAAAAATTCGTAAGATTAGAAAATCAAGGAATTTAGTTGTTACTTAATGTGTATTTGTAAATTTCTTAAAGAAGATCATTTTGTTTTGAACAGAGAAATGTTGTTTTGAATTTGAAATAATCTGTACTTTGAAAATTTGTACTCTTAATAGGATACTAATGATAGGATATTAATGAATTTGTACTTTAGATTTTGAGACACAACAGATCCTGTCCTAGAAATATAATTTTACCATAATGAGAAAGTATTTTAATACGGAGAGCCCTAGAGACAGTTATTGTCTGACTATTATTGTATTATACTCAGCCCGGGGACGTCACAATATACTTCCATTACTAACTAATAGTAGGCTTGGAACCAAAATACTCTAAACAAATATAGACTTACAGGAATTTTTCATTAAATGGTCTATTTGGTAATCCTGTATTGTGACTAAAACTTTGTTTTATTGTGATTTGAAATATAGGAGATATAAAAAAAACAAACAAAACCATTCCATTCAGCATAATCACATCCAAAACATGGAAAATCAAGAGTGATGGCTGTTTATCATACTTATGACAAAATTTATATTTCTTGTTTTGTTATTGGAATTGGATTTTGATTGATTTTGACCTTAAAGACAAGCAGATCTATCCAATCCCAAAAACAAACCTGAAAATCCCGAAAAATCAGCCACAAACTGATACAAGCAACAAGACAGACCTGATCTCTTTATTGTAATCAATTGCATTTGTGGATGGCACTCTCTTTGGTCAAATAATGTTGCTGTATTTTCACTTGAAAATCACATAATTTTGGTATTTTCATGCCATGGCCCTGTCCTTTGGCCCCTCATGAAAAAATGTCTGGCTACTCCACTGATTGGAACAGTTAAACGTATCTTACTATATCTATCTTTATTGAATTATTTATTTCATTATTTCAGATTATGCCAGACTATTACCATTTTCAACATAGAAAAGTTGCCAAACGGTCGATACGGCCCAGTAATTACCACCACAAAACCTTAGCTTCTGATCCTAATGTAAGTCACTTTCTTTTATATATGATATGCAAACACGTAGCCAGTGGGGGTTTGTATGAACCCACCCTTGAAAACAAATCAGCACTGTTAAAGTCAACGTTCTGTTTGAATTGTAGCTGTTAAAGTTGAATATGATTGCTTCGCAATTCAATGTAACTCCCTTGTGGAAATTCCTAACTACAGGCCTGATATGCAGGGTTTGCAATTAAGTCTGGACCCAGACTAAAAAACACATGTACATGGGCTTTGTTCACGAAAACTTAACTTGGATAAAAATCCAGATTTTAAGAAAAATAGCAATCTGATTGGATAAGAATACTTAATTTACTATGAACTCTTTTATGGACTCATAATGCTCCCATGAATCAAACTCGATTAGATTTGAGTCAAACCTTGGTCCTAGGGCCAGACTCAGACTCTGTAAACTCTTAGGCTTAGGTCTTTTATCAAATCCAGATAATTTGTGGCTATGCTTGCAGTTCTTGACTAGAGCTACCAACACCTCAGAATTATAGCATTGTTAACAGTTTTGGGCTATAAAACTATCTTGGTCACCCGTCTAGAAAAATGAAGAATCACGTTTCTGGCCAACCTCTGTCAATGATTACCATCAAAAGCCAGATTAAAGTCAGTAAAGTTAGGACCTGATTAGTTAATACAAGTATTAAAACAAGCTTGGCAACAATTTTTTCATAAAACTTATGACAGAAGTAAATAAAATATTGTTTATAAAAAAAAGAAGAAGTAAATCAAGCCTTCATCACTTATGTACATACACCTCCTATTAATATAGAGTAAACCTGCACATACAGTGTTAATTGGCATTATTCACCAGTGAATAACATGTTCGTTGATAGTGTTAGAACATTATTTTAAGATTTATTGGTCCTGTTTACAGTATTTAATGTGAAATACATGAAAATACATCAACATAACTGGTGATAATAGACATTTAACAGGTGCTGTCCCCTCCCATATAATATTTATATTCATTCTAGTAAGAAAAAGAAAGAAACATAGCTCTATACTTTACAGGGATAACAACTTAGGTTCTGTGAGGATCCTTTCTTCCAGCTGGTCCTTGGCCAAACTTCTTGGCATTGATCTGAGTAATATGTGACCTTGTGATGTAGGGCTCTGTTGCTGTCTCCCCTCCCATACAATATTTATATTCATTCTAGTAAAAAAAAGAAAGAAACATAGATCTATATTTTACAAGGATAACAACTTAGGTTCTGTGAGGATAAAAATCTGTACAAGCAAAACAATTTCATTGAACAAAATCGCATCCAAAAACCTGGCAAAATCAAGAGTAATAGTTGTATAGTAGAGGACTACCCCAAAGAGAAGTACCATTAGGTGTTTCAAAAAGAGTAAGCATGGTCTGCTTAGTGTGCGACACCCGCTACTACTATAAAGGTCAACATCATGGGATACTATCAGATCAATTTATGCCTGACAATTTGTCCTTTCCCCCAGCTGGTCCTTGGCCAAACCTCTGGGCATTGATCTGAGTGATGAAGGGCTCTTTTCCTGTCCCCCAGTTTATTTAGAAATAGCTGTAAACAATACACACAAGCTAATCTCTTCACATCTGGAACCATGAGGACCCTTTCTTACAACTGGTTCTTCTTGCCATTGATATTATCACACCAATCAAGAACGGAACTCTCATCCACAACAACTTTCATTTGATTTACCAAGTCAGGATAATCTCTCCACTGTTCCTGCTACCCAGACCAATACTCAATCTATATAATGTTCAACTGATGATGTAGTAGAATGATAAGGGTTAAGGGAATAATAATGTCTAGAATACTATCTAATGATTTATACTGTAAATGATTTATATTATATATAATAAGGGTTGGGTGAAAGATAGATTTATGTGTCTCGGTATTGACCCAAACTTGTAGGCCTCTAGTCTTCTAATATACTTACTATCTTTGATATATGTTACTTGGTTTTCTTTACCAGTCTTACTCAGACAATCAATAATGTATTCCTTGAATATCCGTATAAAGAAACCAAGTACTAACAATCCCAACCACAAAACGAAACCCAAAATCCAAAAAGACATTTTGACGAAACATAAATAACAGCTTATGAACATTTCACATGAGGAATTATATCCATTATACATGAGTAAATATTTCATAATGAAAAGTGGTATCAGGTGTCTAGAAGAGTGAGCATACCCTGCATCATGGGGTATCTATTTATTTTATATGAAAACACTAGCAAATATGATTTTGAAAACAGTGATCTGGACAAATTATTGGGAGTAAGATTTTAAAATGTTTATGTAACTTGGTTTTCTTTCTCAGTCTTCTTCAGACAATCAATAATGTATTACTTGAATATCAGTAACTGTTGAATTTTGATATTTTATTTTATATGAAAACACTGCAATATATACGGTTGTAAGATTTCTCAGAAAATTGGGATCTGAACCATGTATACATAATATGAACCATATATACATAATATGAAATATGAACCATACATACATAATATGAACCATACATACATAATATAAACCATATATACATAATATGAACCATATATACATAATATAAACCATATATACATAATATGAACCATATATACATAATATGAAATATGAACCATACATACATAATATAAACCATATATACATAATATGAACCATATATACATAATATGAACCATATATACATAATATGAACCATATATACATAAGGCCATAAAAAAAAAAAAAGCTGGTTAGCATCCCCGCCCGCCATCGAAATATCCCCCCGCCTCAAAAATTTTTTATTTTCAAAAAAATCATTTAAAAAATCGCCAAAAGCATTATAAAAACGGATAAGTCGGAAAGAAGTCGATATTTTCTTTCATTGTGCTATCTACTATCCATCCACGAAGCCATAAAACTGTATCAAAGAATTTAAAAATCTGACTGTATATACGAAACGAAACTTTAGTATCTGCGCATGCGCAATTCCGTAAATAAATGTTAAAAAAAAAAAAAAACCTCCCGCCCTCCCCTGAAAATGGAGAAGAAAAGGATGCTAACCAACTTTTTTTTTTTATATGGCCTAATATGAACCATATATACATAATATAAACCATATATACATAATATAAACCATATATACATAATATAAACCATATATACATAATATGAAATATGAACCATATATACATAATATAAACCATATATACATAATATGAACCATATATACATAATATGAACCATATATACATAATGTAAACCATATATACATAATATGAACCATATATACATAATGTAAACCATATATACATAATATGAACCATATATACATAATATGAACCATATATACATAATATAAACCATATATACATAATATGAACCATATATACATAATATGAACCATATATACATAATATGAAATATGAACCATATATACATAATATGAACCATATATACATAATATGAAATATGAACCATATATACATAATATAAACCATATATACATAATATGAACCATATATACATAATATGATATATATATTAGGTTAGTTGGTTTTCTTTCTCTGTAGACAATCAATATTTTTATGTTGAATATGAGTATATAAAATAATACACTATAAAATACTATGTAAGATTTTGAAGAAAAACAGAGACCCAGTCCAATTATTGTAAGCAATAGATAAATGTAAATGAATATGTTACTTGGTTCAAGTCTTTCTCAGTCTTTCTAGACAATCAATATATTATGTGGTTACTGTTGAATTTTGATATTTTATTTATATAAAAACATTTCTGTTTCCAAATAAGCCCCTACAAAACATTATATTAACTTGCTAGAGCGCCAGTTTCCTGGAGCTGAGAGTACAAATCGGTAGTAGACTGATTAATGGGGGAAAAATTGTCAGGTCTAAGATTACACATTTGGAAGAACTAAAAGTACAATCTACTCTTAAGGGGTTCTCCCAGAAAAAATGAAAGTGGGATTGATCAGTTGCATTCTATAAATTGCAGGCGTGGATCCAGGATCCAGGGGGGCTCTGAAATATAACATGCTTAAAATTCAACAGTACCGCGAGCGCCAAAGGCCCGAGCAGCGTATTTTTAGAGGGTTCTGACATCAGTTGGTCTAAAATAGGGGGGCTCAAGCCAGGGGAGCCCACCCTTGGATCTACACCTGGATTGTGATTGTGTATGTTTCTAAATTATCTTCTTTCTCAGTCAATCAATAAATTCAATCAGTTTTTCATATTTCACAATAATTTTGTATGTTATATCATATATTCGATCATATAATAAAGATCAATAATAGAGATATAACATATATATTAATTTATCAGTGCTGGTCTTATTAGTCCTGTATTATATATGCAAAATAACTCATTTTGTCAAGTACATCAAATGCACAAAGATATTAGGAGTTTCCCGATTTTATCCAGATCTTACTCTGGACGTACTCGGTTTGCAATTCCTGTAGGTGGGAGAGGGGCTTAACACAATTGATTTCAAATCTTATCAATCCTCAATAACAATATACTTTATCTGATCTAAATAAAACTATCAAAGATGGCAGATAATATCTCAATCTTGAATTCCTTCAACTCAGAAAGAACTTCAGGGCACCTAAAAACAAACGTTACCAGATAAAATAACTGAAATTCTACCAACTGGATCCTACTGTTTTGTGTTTATTTGTTATTTATCATTTTACATCCAGTGGTTCTTCTGCAGATTGTTTTTGATAAGAATGTATAAAGTTTGATTCTGTTTAATTGAATATTTTGTGATAAACAGATGGTTATCTACTAGAGTTAATGGAGATTTAATCAAATATAATGCATGGTGTTAGTAGTTAGAATACAGTATAAGAGTGCTCTTAGGGAGTGTTTGATACATGAATATTTTGAAATTTTGGTTGTTGTTTCCAAAGTGAAACTTTGCGTTCAATTGTTTCCATTATGCTGTCACCTTGATATACATCTAACACAGTGTATTATACATTTGATAGCATCTGTTCACAGCAATCTAACTAAAATGTGGATCTGAATGTTTTGCTTTATGTTTTTCTGCAGGTAATCATACTTTCCAGGTCTAAAACTATTACATATTCTATCTTGTTTCCCCAATTACATTTCCAAGATGGCCGCCTATTATGGCCAAGTCATCACATATTCTCGAACAAATGACGAAGGTTGAGCGGAATGATTGATAAGGTTATGTTGTATTATTGACTATCATCCTTTAATATTTCAACTCTATATGAATATATTGATCTTCAGTGTAGTCTACATATTTTATACATGTTCTACTATAATTTGATTTTAAATCCAATATTCATTTTGGAAGTTCCAGTGCCAGTCTAATATTATAGTCTGGAATCAGCCTGGAATCAGCCTGATAGTGTATCTCTTGGAATGGATAATGGAAATGAAACCAATGATAATATGTATATGTTGTTTACTGTGTAATAATAAAAATCCGTACAAGCAAAACAATTCTGTTCATAAAAAATCTCGTCCAGAGCATGACACAATCGTGTGCAATAATTATATAGTAGTGGACTTCCCATATGAGAAGTACCATCGGGTTTTAAAAAGAGTAAGCAGGGTCTGCTTCGCGCACGACACTTGCCACTACTATATAGGTAAAGTCTTTGTAGATACTACTGAACATGTAGAAGACTTGCATGGTACATTGGAGCTTAAGCATTTAGTTCCAATATTCATCCTGGAAGTTCCAGGCCAGTCTGATATTATAGTCTGGAATCAGCCTGATAGTGCATGAATTGGAATTGATAATGGAAATTATACCAATGATAAATATATATGTTGCTGCTCTGTAAAGTCTCCCTGAAGATACTTTTGAACATGTTTGAGATAAGATTTTAACTTGCTTGATACACACTGGAGAATTGAGTATGCAATCCCAGCACAGGTTAATATATAAACACAATTGATTTTTAAAATCCCCATGGATATTATATACTCTTGTATTTTAGAAAACAAATTTATAGAAATATAAATTGAAATTTCAAGTTTATGTGCATTTGAAAGAATTATGCAATTTTCATGCAGTTCTGCTACTTATGAAGACTATTTAAATCGACCCCCAAAATGCATACTGTTCCCCATTGAAGGGGAATGTTCAGAATTTTTGAGAGTCGATTTGGGTCTTGAATATATGTATATAGCCTCCAGATTTACTGAAACTGCCAAAAAATCACACAATCCTTTCAATCATACCATTACCTAAATATGGATTTTCAATTTCTGTATATTATGTGTCTTCTATATAAGGCATAGTTTCACTAAAATACAAATCATATTGTTGACATTCAAACACTGATAATTAAGAAAACACAGGGATTTGTGGGCTATAAATTTGAAAGAGAGTTATGAACATTATTACGGATAGATTAAGTATTAAATTCCAGGTTTTGAGACTTAGGTTTTATTGGTCAAAGGGATAGTGAACATATCCCTTTAATGTAGTTTAAATGATGTTGTATTGTGTGTTTTATACAGTATATGTTAATATAGTTTAAATGATGTTATGTTGTGTGTTTTATACAGTATAAGTTAATGTAGTTTAAATGATGTTATGTTGTGTGTTTTATACAGTATAAGTTAATGTAGTTTAAATGATGTTATGTTGTGTGTTTTATATAGTATAAGTTAATATAGTTTAAATGATGTTATGTTGTGTGTTTTATACAGTATAAGTCAATATAGTTTAAATGATGTTATGTTGTATGTTTTATACAGTATAAGTTAATATAGTTTAAATGATGTTATGTTGTGTGTTTTATATAGTATAAGTTAATATAGTTTAAATGATGTTATGTTGTGTGTTTTATACAGTATAAGTTAATATAGTTTAAATGATGTTATGTTGTGTGTTTTATACAGTATAAGTTAATATAGTTTAAATGATGTTATGTTGTGTGTTTTATACAGTATAAGTTAATATAGTTTAAATGATGTTATGTTGTGTGTTTTATACAGTATAAGTTAATATAGTTTAAATGATGTTATGTTGTGTGTTTTATACAGTATAACTCAATAAAGAGAATAATATACTGTCATGTTTTGATCTCAAGGTTATTTCTGATCAATAATATTTCATTCACAGTACCAGATACTCCATTGTTTTCTCTTGTATTAAAATGTCCTCATTAGATTAACACAGGAAATGGATATTCTGAGATAAAATACAAATAACCCCTTTTACAGTAAAAAATATTCCGTTCTGACAAATTTTGTGTAATGTAACTGTTTTCACTACAACTGAAGAACTGTTTTCAGACCATATTTTATCGCGGCCTGGTCAGGACCGAGAACAGAACACTTTATAGCTGCCTGGTGGAAAAGGGGTTAATGAAAACTACAGTGCTGTTGGTTTTAGAACAGCACTGATTTTGATTGTTACAATACATGAAAAATCCTGGATCCCTCACTATTGAAAATGTTCGTACTTCGAGAAAGATTCAAACTCATTACCCCAAATCACCTTTCAGACAACAGTACAACTTGATACCAACTATGTTCACAACTGACATAAAACTCCATAGACAAACTTGACAATGCTGTTGCTAAAAGATTTTTTCAAATGAATATTTTGTCACATGACTTCTGATGTTTGAATGTTGGATTCTAGTCCAAAACTTGCTGACTCTATTGATATTTTCTAATTTTTGGGGCTTAGTTATTCTCCCAGCCATATCTGTCCAAGTAGCTATCGAAGGCTGGAAATAGAGTCAGCGAATTTCGGACTAAATGGGTTCCCACCTAGCAAGACTGTAAGTTAAAAATTGTGAAATTTGAAAAACATGTTTCTGCTTCTAAGATATACATGTAAAAACACTGAATTTCAATTAACATGTGATGTATATATATATGATAATTAAAGACAATGTAACAGTTTATATATTTATCAATATTTCTCCAGAGAAAAACAATGTATATGTAATTTATAGTTCTGTTAGATAACAGTAATTATTATTTACAATATCTGGATTTAATTGTGACATTTTGAATTGCATTCATTTTTGACACTATGCTCTGAACTCCAAATTTATATGTCATATCTTGACACACCAATTGTTGTTGCACTTATTGTCAAGATTTAAGTGCACTAAAATTGCCTAATAAATATATTCTCTTGACCAGGAATTTTACTTTACAAAAATTAATTGAGAAGGCATAATATAGATGTTTCTTTCTTCAGAAACAAGCTGAAGCCTGTATTAGTAGGCTACTTTATCAAAAAACCTCTTTACAATCCCTTTAACATAAATCAAGTATAAGACATACAACTGTTGGAGTAAATCATGAAGGAATGTTTGTAGAAATTGAATATAGACAAAGATTGAATGATGCTGGCAATGATTGGTATTATTTAAAGATAATATATATACAACCCATACCATCCTGACACACCATTACTTATCAAAGACAAAATTTAAATACCTCTCAGTCTAGTTGGTATGCTCTTCAGTCAGGGAGGAGTGATTAGTATCCCTAGAGACTGGTCTGGTAATCAGTATTAGTTAGAAACAACCACTGCTTACTAATGTCCGTATTAAATACTAATTTACCGCTAGACCCTCATTACTAGAGGCAGCATTGACTTGCGGAATTGTGTATAGGGGTTGAATGACTTAATGGAAAGAATAATTTACCACTTGACCTTCATTACTAGAGGCAGGCCTTTACCTCAGAAGTGTGGATGACAATGACTTAATCGGTTGACTAATTTACTGCTAGACCTTTATTACTAAAGGCAGCATTGACTCCTGGAATTGTGGATAGAAGTATGGGACTGAATGATATAATGGAGGGGGGGGGGGGACATATTTACCACAAGTCCTTAGTTACTAGTGGCAACATTTACTCCCGGGATTGTGGATAGACTAAATTGCCACAAAACCTTAATTACTATTGGAACACCAGCATCCTGGAATTGTGGATAGAAGTATGGGGCAGAATGACTTAATGAGGACTCTCATTACCAGTGATGATGTCAATTTCATGGAGTAGGGGGCACACTGACTAAATAGGGGACAACTGTTAGGGTTGAGATTCCAAATACTACACCCTCATTACCCTATCATTCTACTTGCAAATGACAAATTAGTAGTTCACATTCAAATTGTGCTGACTAATATGCTGGTTACACCTAAAGCAGTTGTAACCTTGATTTGACATTTGATATGGATCATATTGAAAATACATGTGGTAGCACTTTTGAGGTTTATTGTACACACATCTTACAATTTTCATTGTCATCATTGGGTGTACTAATTTGAGAAAGTCTGAAATTTTAAACTTAACATCAATATTAGTATCAATGTAGAAGTTCTGTTTGAGGCTACCTTCCTTGAACCCTTTATCTTTCTTGTCCCTACTCAAACAATAATGGTTAAAAGTATTTATCAGAAGCTGGTAATTTCAGTAAGTTGTGGAATTGAAGCTAGAAATTGGGGTTAGTGACAATTCCACCTACTCAATATCTCTCCTTTCTTCTACCTCATTAATTATTCATCATTCTATTTCAAATAAATTGCCGTTCTATTTCTGTAGTCGTGTGATATTTAAAACAAAATGTTATGTTACAGAAATTGTTATCGTATTGCTACTGTTCTGTATTATGTTTAAAGGGATTGTAAAGTGGTTTTCTAAACTTTGTATGTGTATCGGGGACACTGATAGCATCAATTTGTGCCATTCCAAATTCCATTCCTACATCTGTGGTTCTTTGAATTCCACTAAAACTAACATGTTTTATGACGTCACTGAGAGTGATCTGCATAGATATCAATTGTAGCTTTCAGTAGATCACTGGTATTGATGTCATAAAGCGTGTTAGTTTTAGTGGAATTGCAAGAACCACAGATATCAGAATGGAAATTGGAATGGTGCAAATTGATCATAGCCATAGGGGCCCAAGACTGAACGGGGGGCAGACCGACTTATTATCTGAATATTAATGATATTTTGCCTTATTTTTCGAATTTTTTGCCCAAAAACATAATAGCTGCCCACCCTACCCCTGCCCCCACATCTCTTACGGCTATGTTGATGCTATTGGAGGAGCTTAATGACATAAATCAGACAGGCTTCTCTACATTTTGAGATCCTCAGATGGAACATGTTTTCCAAGAAGAAGAAGCATTAAGAAACAGTACACAAGATAAACATGTATAAAAGAATTAATTTAGAGTATGGAATAGATACTAAGATGAATCCCTCAGGATATTCCATCACTGGACGATCATTCTATAGATAAGTCTTGAAGATATTCATTCACTGGACGATTTATCTACCAGAATATTATTTATATTACAATAATAGTGATATTGCCTTGAAACAATATTATACAAACTGAACTTTCTCTGACCTTCCTTCGTTTAATTATCTTACTACTTTCTGGAAGTATTTCATGTTCTGGCTCGATGCTCCGGGAAGATTAAAATGACAAACCAATATTTCCTGGAAATCAGCTATTTTTGGTCTAGAATCGACATCTTGGCTGTTATTTGTATATTTTATACATGAACTCCAAACCATATGAACTGATTGGTGTAGCATTCTTAAAGTGATTGTAAAGTGGTTTTCTAAACTTTGTATGTGTATCGGGGACACTACTGATAGAATCAATTTGGCCATTCCAATTTCCATTCTGACGTCTGTGGTTCTTGAATTCCACTAAAACTAACGTGTTTTATGACATCACTGACAGTGATCTACCTTCAGGTGCTATTGATATCTATGCAGATCACTGTTAGTGACACCACCCTCCCCCTAAATACCCAACTGCCTTGAATCCTCACCATTTATAGTGGTAGGTAGCTATCATGGTGGTTGAATCATGTTAATGATAAGAACTCGAGGAATGTAATCAGTCTGTCTATATTTGATAATGTTTTATAGTCTAAAATAGTTTTATTACTTGTCTTTATTGTTTTAACAGTTGTTCTAAGTTTCAAATACAGATATCTTTTACTAATGAGTATCAAAATCTCGCTTCATGAAGGTTAAATCTGGCTTTACCTTGGGTTGATAGGTGCAAGGGTTTCAATTCTGTAATGATTACTGTTACTATTATTCCTTGCCTGAATTGGTGATATGGGTAAAAACGGGTTTCATGAAGTGTGACGCCTTGCTTAACCACAGGTTGTTAAGTGCAAAGGTTTTATTTCTAAAAATGGTTACTGTCACTGAGATTGCAAAAATATATAATATTATCTAAGTATTAAAAACAAACTATTTGAAAAAACAAGAGCAATAGGTTGCTGAATGAACATGGTACAACAGTGAATGGTTGAGGAACAAAAATGACCATCTTTCTGAATTGTAATCTTGATATTGTGCAAGGGATGTTTGATTTCCAGAATATAAGTTAGGTTTTGTCTGTTAGCTGAAAATCTTGATGACAGTGGGTACAAATTTAAAAAAAAGGGGGATATCTGATATTACTAGAAGAATTTTATTCAGTCCAAATTTTCATTTACAATTTTGAATTTGAATGCTCAGAAAATCCATTTGCAAAAACAAACCCATTGCTTTAAAATAACAAAAAATCTTTCTCATTCTTAAGACGCTTTCATCTCGAACAAAGCTTTAAAATCTTGATGATCATTCCAAAGAAATAAAATTCTATCAGAAAATACTGTAAAGCTGCACATAAAACAAATATAATTTAAACATGTGTTGAAGTCAGTTAGCTGCTATCTAATATAAATTACAATTTTACTAGGAAAAACATTGAAAACTGCATCAATGAAAACGTGGTTTTGGAGTGCTGCCAATCTAAGCTGTTTGATTTTATTTCCGACGAGCTTCTGGCCATATATATCATTTTGTTTGTTAAATTTTAACTACATTTGATATCTATGTTGCAATGTTTCTGAATTTAAATCAACTGCGTAAAAAACATGTTATCTTTGTATACTCTTTTAGAATTTTCATTTTTTATTCTACAGTGAGGAGAAAGATAGAAACAAGTATACTTCACAGGGATAACAACTTAGGTTCTAGAGCAGTGGTTCCAAACCTTTTTTCAAGCCGTGGCCCAAATTCACAAAACTCCCATAGCCAGGATGGCCCCTCCCTTTTCAATTCCATGTTGGTCTTATTTTGAATGAATTTTGTCAAAAATGCTTTTCAGGTGATGTGCATTAGGTAGAAAACTCCTACTCTGACATCTGTAGATCCCTGGGCCCAGTCTTTAGACTTGTGCTTAAGATCAATTTCGTGCTTAAAACCCAAAGTTGACTCGAGTCTATGCAAGAATTAGTAGGAAAATCTCAAGTCGAATATCGGACTTGGACTTTCTTTAATGCTAGGAACCGGACCCTGGTTTGTCAGGTCAGACTTCTATTAAAAATATAAGGAAATATAGAATTGTAATAAATGAATTAAGTAAACGACTATCTGGCTAGCAGGGTAGTAAATTATACTAGTAAAACTGTATAGCTATATAGTCGACCACGAAATCACTCATACTGATGCAAATAACTAATTTTAGCGAGTAGACTCTTGGGTGCTTTCTGTATAAGCGAAGTGAAGTTGTGTCTTATTCTGGAAGGAAGAGTATTGATTAGTTGTCTTTACAATATATAGAATCTTAATGACCCGGTATTCCGGCTTACAGAATAACGTTCGTTTGACATCGCGTTCCAACAACGCAATATTCTGCACAATGATGCAACGAAGAATAGTGTCTATGAAGACTAATGTTTTGTTTGCATGCAGTGAATAATTACGGAGATTGATGACAATAATATCAACCCTAGAGGAAAGAGTATTTCCCTGACTACATTGTTATTACCTCCATAATGGTTTAATGGCACTAACTAGCTTTTGACCTTTTTATCAGACAGCCAGTGGCCATATTTACCGGCACAAATCAATGGTGGGTTCTAATTTCTAGTAATCTCATCTCATCATCTCTAATTCCTTACTAATTGTCACAATCACCTTCTTTCCTTTCATCTTCTAGGCCTATAATAGGATCAGTCGCCAACAAAATGGCTGGCTACAAGGTAAATTGTCAATTTTATTCATTCTTTTGGCCACTGTTCATTGTTGCAACCAGAGGTACTCTCAGAGAGTCTGCATACCGGTAGCTAATGTAATCTGTTTGGCATTTCCACTTCTATACAAGGTAAATTGTTGTTGGTTAAAATCATTTCTTTCATTTTATGACATCACTGACAGTGATCTGCATAGATATCAAAAGAAATATTAAAAATATTAAAATAGAACCTGAAACATGTTGTTACTCAGAGTTTCACGCTGTGCGATCTTCAAACAACTGATCTATTTCAGCCTGCGTCCCTACGGAAGTTTCCGTTAGATCACTGTCAGTGACGTCATAAAACCTGTTAGTTTTAGTTGAATTGCAAGAACCACAGACGTCAGAATGAAAATTGGAATGGTGCAAATTGATGCTATCAGTGTCCCTAATACACATACAAAGTTTAGAAAACCTCTTTACAATCCCTTTAATTTAAACTTACACAGTTGTACAAACAAGGAAAAAAAAAACACAACTGATTTGTGGTACCATGAAGGACGAAAGAACATGGTAGGATATCCGACTAAGTGGCCTCTAAATGGATAAATGGATATCAAAAGTTATTATGCCTGAAATGACTTGATCTCTAAAATACCATTAACTATAAGATTCAGATTAATAGATACCAATTGGCTATTGAATACCATTAAAGCTTCAGAGTAACCATTATGACAATATTTTTACCACATTAATAGTTAATTTTCCCTCTGTTAGATATAAAGCAAGGGGTTACATTTATAGGCAAGAGTAAACTTTGACCTCAAGAAATTCAGAAAAGAAAGAAACATTTATATTTTACATGGATAACAACTTAGGTTCCAATAGGGTCCTCTGCCAAGCTGGTCCTTGGTCAAACCTCTGTCATTGATCTTTTTGGATTATCCGTAGGCCTACCTAGTGCTATTTAATGGAATTAATGAGTAAAGATGACTTATACAAGATCATCTGACTTTCACACCCTGATCAAAAATTAAACGCTCATCCACAACACCCTTCATAAATGGCATCATGTTGGTTAAGGATGATACAAAAATACCAAGGACAGTAAGATTTTGAATATGATAGCTGAATACCATTATTATTTGACTGGAATATCTCCACTGTAACAGTTATAATGTTGTATAATAATAGAGACTGGAAGATTGATATTTAGACTTGATTAATTCTTCCAGTATATTGAATAAATTGTCAGACTATAATCTATATTGTAGTCATATTTCTTGTGGAAACCCTAGAGGTCGGTACGTCAAATGAGCAGAAGAGGAAGATTTAGGCCAATAGACCAGTACGAGACTCTGTGTGTAATCAGTTTACATTGATCGAGCGAAAGGAAATGGCAAGTTACAATTGTTACAACCGGTATACATATTGATTTGCCGGCAATAAACCAAACTATCTCTGATAAACGTGCTGCTTTCATATTCATAGACAGAAATTCTCTTAAGTATAATTTTGACTGGTTGGAAAATTGTGTTTTGACATTTTGTCTACATCTTACATACTTCATGTAAAATATTAGGTTTGGGGTTAAAGGGATTGTAAAGAGGTTTTCTAAACTTTGTATGTGCATCAGGGACACACATCAATTTGCGCCATTCCGACGTTTATTGTTCTTGTAATTCTACTAAAACTAATGCGTTTTATGATGTCACTGACAGTGATCTACCGGAAGCTACTATTGATATCTATGCAGATCACTATTAGTAACGTCATAATTGTGTTAGTTTTTGTGGAATTGTAAGAACCACGGACATCGGTATGGAAATTGAAATGGCACAAATTGATGCTATCAATCTCCCCGATACACATACAAAGTTTAGAAAACTTCTTTACAATCCTCTTAAGCATATTGGTAAATAACACAATTTTCTTGCTGGTTTGACACCCTTATCTAGTTAAAATTTAATCTGCATCCTAATGCCAATGAATGGACTGATAGTAGATTCAGTTGACACTAAACAAGCCAGCAAGAGTTGTGGCAAGAAATAAAGCTAGGCACGTTCAGTGGGTTATGTCCTGTGTCATCTTCAAGCATCTTGACAGATGGACAGCAAAAAAGATTACTCTCATATTGCAAGAAAGTTTAGTCTACATGATGATGCAAATTTTGCTTAACTTTTATCTTTTTGTCTATCTATAATAAAAATCCATACAAGCAAAACAATTGTGTCAGTCAAAATCGCATCCTAACTAAAACAAGCAATTGTTATATAGTAGTGGAATACTGTTATCTGGCCCTATCTTTTGGCAAAATGTCCCTCCTAGCTCACTGCATGGTGTGGCCTGAATTCTTTAACCCATACAGATGCAGCAAAATAAAACATTGGCTCTTCATTTTATTGCCATATAACTTCAATATAAAATTCCATTTATATAAAACAGGCTGTCAAAATATCTGAGAAATTAACAGTGTGTGTACAGACATTTATTGGAATAGCTACGGTTTATTGATCGAAACTGGTATTATTTTTTATAAAACTTATTAGTTGGTATCATTAGGCAATCTTTATATGGCAGTTTTATTGGTGTTTGAAGGAGACTTTTCTATAATTATTTACTTTCCCATTCACATCTTACTTTCTGGTAGAAAAACAAAACTTGGTGAATTGATCTTTTGGCTTAGATTGCATTGAAGACTTAGATTGTATTGAAGACTTAGATTGTATTGAAGACTTAGATTGTATTGAAGACTTAGATTGTATTGAAGACTTAGATTGTATTGAGGACTTGAATTGTATTGAAGACTTAGATTGTGTTGAAGACTTAGATTATATTGAAGACTTTGGTTTTATTGAAGATTGTGTTGAAGATTTAGATTGTATTGAAGAATTAGATTGTATTGAAGAATTAGATTGTATTGAAGACTTAGATTGTATTGAAGATTTAGACTGTTTTGAAGATTAAGATTGTATTGAAGACTTAGATGGCATTGAAGACTTAGATTGCATTGAAGACACTTGCATTTTTTGAGTTGATACAGTATTTTCAAATCCAGGGCCCTGTTTTTTAAAAATATCTTATGATCAGTTCATCAGTTATTGATATTGTACAAATGCGCAAATAAATATGGTAAGATTTTAAAGTATATTTGACTAGAGCTAAAGTATTATTATCAAAGTAAATGTTCCAGATACATCATTCAAGCACCAATGAATCTACAAGGAAACTAATGTCTTGAACCCTGTTTTTCAAATTAGATTGTTTGTACTTTGCTCGAAAATTTGACACTTTTTAGGGGAAGTAAGGGGCAAACAGGAGTCTGATGCTGATGATATTAAGTATAAAAAGAGTAACAATTATGATCAGAAACTGACAATGTTATCAAGTTTTGTGTAAAACCATCTGGACCATATCTTTATAACATTGCACTGGATAATGAGTTCTTCTGTAAACGTATTCACAACAAATAGTGACCTGCAATATTAGATATCCATAGGTGGTAGACCTTTTTCTCCACTTTTTTTTTTCTGTTTTTTCTGAACTGCATCTCAACTGTATCTGTGGGTTTTAGAATCATACAATGAAAGGGTGCTGTCTTTTTTTGGTTTTCTATCTCAACGGCATCTGTATTTGTAGAATCAAACAATGCTTACTTATGCTAATATCTTAGAAAGATTGAGCTTTCTTTCTGTTTTACTAAACTGCATCTCAACTGTTTCTGTGTTA
The DNA here is from genome assembly GCA_029955415.1 of Lottia scabra. Taxonomy (NCBI): domain Eukaryota; kingdom Metazoa; phylum Mollusca; class Gastropoda; family Lottiidae; genus Lottia; species Lottia scabra. The sequence goes on from JARJEI010000009.1 coordinate 13,050,133, forward strand.
GTGGAATCAAACAGTGCTTACTTATGCTAATATCTTATAAAGGTTGAGGTTTCTTTCTGTTTTACTAAACTGCATCTCAACTGTATCTGTGTTAGTGGAATCAAACAGTGCTTACTTATGCTAATATCTTATAAAGGTTGAGGTTTCTTCTGTTTTTCTGAACTGCATTTCAACTGTATCTGTGTTTGTGGAATCAAACAGTGCTTACTTATGCTAATGCCATTATAAAAGTTCTTGTATTGCCATGCACCGTATAATTCCTATTTCACATCTTCTCACTTAAAAAAATTAAAAAGAATTCTGAAGTGCTGGAAACTCCAGGAGGCCATTTTGATTATCTTTAAAATATCTTTGAAATATAATGATTTACACGCTTGTATCTAATTTGAATTTCATCTGATCACATCTGATCAAAGTCCAAGGTTCATTAAGTGGAAACGTTCGTGAGGCACTTTTTTTAGTACATCATGGAGGATCAATGTATCATTCATTCAAGCTTGAGCCCTTGTGATTCAGTAAGTAAAAGATCTACACTGGTGGTCCCATCTTTCTAATCTAGAAAGTCCAACTGCTTTCAAGTCTTTCTCATTCATTTAAAAGCAATTAAATATCCAGTCCCATTTTTCATTCTTGATCCAAATCTCTTAAAAATGGTTTTCAAAGACTGTCTTTCTCTCTAACAAATTCTAGAACTTGTAAAATTCATCATCTTGCTATCAAACTATTTATCCTGATTAAACTTGCATCATTTGGCTTGACAGATCAATTAGCATTATCCATGTACATCTCTTAGAAAGTACAATCTGTTAAAAATTTGTCTGAATTAACATAATCCATTACTTTGGATTGATGGATCAAAGCCAGACAAAATATGTCCAAAAATTCCAACTAAATTTTACTGAACTTAAATTGAGTCCAAAGGAACCAAGCTAAGGTTAATATATGCTATATGTTACAATGGCATTCTGACACTTGTGAACTATAAACCATCCAAATTCCAGACATTACCAGCCAATAGTCTAGGAAATTCAGAACAGCCATTAAGACTCTGGAATGGGATAATGTGAGAGGCTTTTAGCACTAGAGTCTGAGACATCGTATTAACAACAAGCCAGTCAATGATACACCAACTTCTTTCCAACTTGTTACATAACATATAAAGTAGTCCGAAACTTGCTGACTCTATTCCCAGCTTTTGATAGCTATTTGGACAGATATGGCTGGGGAGAGTCAGAAAAACTAGGCCTCAAAACCTATATTAATATGTTTAAAATCCCTCCATTCACAAAGGTGCTGAAAATCCCAAATTTTTGTTGCTTGTTTTTCTGACTCTTCCCCAGTTTCGGACTAATAAATAGCAAACACATTACAAAACTTTCATGTTATATGTAAATTTCTGACTGTTTATGCAAAATGTGGAAAATATTCAAGTTTATGGCATGAAATATTCATTTATTCTAGACAATGTATAAGACTTGATCAGGGGAAATATTCTCTCAATTTTAAGTCTGTTAGTCCAGATTTTTAGGAAATACTGTCTTTTCATTAAACCAGTTTTAGTTATTGACTTAAAATAATAATAATAAACTCTTTATTTTACATGGGTCCAAAATTAGGCCCAATACCACGAGTGATACGGTCCTGTCTCATATTCAGCCCATGGGGACTGGGGACAAACATAGATACAATATACATGCAACATATAGACCAAAAAAAAAAAAAAAAAATATCAGTTGAGAAAAATGCCCTGTTAATTTTGAAAGCAACCTTGCTGATTTTTCTCCAAATTGAGAAAACCAATATAATTGTCAATCCACTACTGACATTAACAATATTTTAGATAACATTGAACTTGTCCAAAGTCTTGATAATTAACCCTTATGTGATTTTTCCAAGTAAGGTAATCGCTAACATCCTATTCCTGTCTTTCCAGTGTTTATGCCATAAATATTTCAACTTGTTTGTTTTCTATTTTAGATAAAATGGTTAGAACAACAAGTTGCTAAGAAAAGAATTAAAAGAGATATCCATTTTAATGATCCCAAGTGGCCTATAATGTGGTATTTGGTAAGTTGACTTTCTGTTATAATTCTAGACATATTTTAGGTGTGTCACATTGGAACTTCTGGTTGACATTGTTATATCAGTCACTAGAAAAAACAAATGGAGTTTTACATCTTTCCTTTCTGGACTGAAATGGTTAAATGAATAAGGGCAATGTCAGGCAGTGGGAGATTAGGGATTTTTGCCAAAACAGTGGCATTAGTGTACTTTATTTTCGATGGTTAGTCTTAAAAAAAAATGTTAAGTTTTTGGAATCAAATATATAGAACAGAAGAATTGCAGTTGTTTTCTTAGTTCAGATTAGAGATACTTTATTTCATGATTTTGAATTCAGTATCAAAGAATGATTGAGTTTACAAATGAATATATGATTAAATTTTTTTTTGTAATATCTATATTTTGAAACTTTCAAACATCTAAACTTAAATCACAAGACGAAAATTGGCAAGTTTATTTCTGGCAGACGTAATTTCTGAATAATTTGCATATTCATGTTTTGTTTCGTAAGACGTTTTATTCCCAACTGTGATATTGATACCAAATTCAATGAAAGAGTAAGAAGAAACTTACACTATAAACTCTGAGTAAATATGATATTAATAAATTCCACTATAATCTCTTTAATCTTCTCTAGTATTGAAGGGTGTTAATTTTTAATCCTTGATACATGCCGTTAAAATATCTGAGCATGATATAAGATTACATTTTATAGCTTGTGTCAACTATAAACACATGTGCAATAATTGTTCACACTTTGCACTTAGGTGGACGAGTTGAAAAACTTTTAATGTCATTTAAGGATTATAAATTTTACCTTGTCGTGCCTTGAAAGCACCAACCCTGGCATCAGTTAATCCTCACTAGATGCGATTAAAATATTTTTACGGTTTATAGCTTGTGTCAAATGAAAATGCTGAATGCGTGCCTTTTTAGTAAAAATATAGCAAAATATATCACTTATTTTAAAAGTTGCTATAGCTGGAAGTACTAAGAGTTGACAAATGTGGTCTCTGGAAAACATTGATCATAGCATCATAATTTCTCTTCCTGTATAGTGAATTTGAACCCATAACACCCAGTCAACTAGTAGCCTCTACCTCTACCAATTATGGTTTGATGGATTATTGTTTATTTTGTACCTGATGGTAGTTCTTTTCTGGAGTAGTCCACTACTGTTACTCTTAATTTTGCCATGTTTTTGGATGTGATTTTGATTAATGGAATTGTTTTACTTGTACAGATTTTTATTGTTTCTCAGCAACCTTTTCTGAAAGTCCATAGATCTTTTAGGATATTTCACATATTTATTTCACTTATTCCAATATAGTTAAGATAGCTACAGTATTTCAGAAGTCGCAATTGAAAATTCAGTCAATTGATTCCAATCGACTTTCAATAACTATAAAATTTGAGAAGTAATTAAGCTTGAAGTTTAATCAATTAGGATCCTAACGAGCAGGTTTGATCATCGTCAACACTTGAGGTGTTTACAAGTTCTCAGGATTATTTTTATCGTATGAACTGGGTGAAAGTAGGAAGAAATGCACTAAAGTGACCTAATGGTTGTGTTGAAGTTAAAGGGAAATGTTCAACATTTTTCAAGGTGGATTTGTGCCTTAATAAATGTAAATAGCCTTCAAAAGTACTAGAACTACACAGAAATCGCACCATCCTTTCAATTTTATCCATACCTAAACATTTATCTTTCATTGTCTGTATACATGTTTTCAATTTAAGTCACAGTTTCAATAAGGTATCATATTTTTGACTTTCGAACACTGATAATTATGGATACACATGAATTTGAATACTTAAATTTTGACAGTGAGTTGTGAACACTATTACTGATTAGCTTAGCTCAAACAATTCCTGTTTCTGGGATGATTAGTGAACGTTCACCTTTAAAATATAAGGTTGGGGATATCTTGACAGTGGGTGAAAGTTGTAAGAAATGTACCCAAGTGACCTAATGATGGTGTTAGAATATAAGGTTGGGGGTGAAAGTTGTAAGAAATGTACCCAAGTGACCTAATCATGGTGTTGATGTTTAAATATAAGGTTGGGGATACGTTGACATTATCTCGTTAAGATACAATAATTAACGTAATTTAATTACTTATCAATCTTTATATTGATTATAGTCAGGATGGTGGGTAAAGGCTGTTTTACACTCATAGTCCAAGGGATCTGTTTGATAGCCTTTGAACAGAAACTGGATGATGCATCAAGACTGTTCTTGATTAACAGGAAGAGGAAGACTGTTGGGTAAAGACTTAACATCTAAATGTGAACAAAATGGCATAGAACGAAAGAAAAGAAACCAACCATTTCTCCTCAGTATTCAACCAATCCACTTGGCTTTGACTGCATTAGGAGAACATCTTGGGGTTTTTAACTATCATAACCCGTTTCATGTGAGCCATCTGTAAGTCCTGGTATGGACATCCCATTGAATTTGAGCTAAAAATATTATCTGGGCTGTGAGATTACACAGAGCATTCATTGTCAAAGGACAATTTTGAAGTGATGACCCTCATTTGCTATCAACAAATCGTTTCTGATTAATGTTAGCGATTGAGCCTTTAATCTTGATAATAAAGATGTCAAAAGATTTTGTAGGTAGAAACTTCCTGTGTTTAATATTTGATGAGATAAAGAATCAATATCTAGTTGATTACAACAGTTAATATCAGTTGATTATAGATTGATATAAAATGTCATATATTACTGGTTTATATGGTGAAAGAAGCAATTTTTGTTTGTGATTTTAAAAGATATTGATATAAAATGTCATATATTACTGTATACTGTATAGTGGGTTAGACTAATTTTCAGATTGTACAAAAAATCATTTCGGAAATTTTGAAATTCCGCTTTATGAAAATGGAAATATCAAAAACCCATTGAAAAATAAAGCAATTTCGTAATGAAGCTTAAGCTTACGTTTTTGAGCTGAATATTCAGACCTTGATATTAAATTAGCTTTTCATAAGAGTTTAAATTTGGAACACAAGAGGTTGTTACTCACTCTGAATATATTAGCTTTGCCATTTCAGATTTGGTTTAAAGATCTTCAAAAAGTCTCGAGTTTATCATGTTTGTTTTATGGAATTTTGTGGATGGTTTGTTTTACTTATTGCTGCTGACATAGACATGTTTTGGTGATATCTCATCTATATCATGGTCTCATATTTCTAATACCTGGACCAGTGCTTATATGGAAACAGTATGATCTTATCATTGACATTGGAGGTGATTGTCGTATCTGGAATAGTAAAAATACTTCCACCACTCTGAATATGATTAATGATTTCATATTTGACTAAGGCTTAGTTTTTCTTGGCACCTGAAGATATGTGTGTTTATTTTACTGTGAGATATGAATAATAAACAATTGACTTACTGTAATACGAGGTCAGATTTGGTGCAGCTATCATCATTAGACCATATTATTTACCTTGGAGTGAGGAATACTTGCTATTTTTATTATACATACACATCTTGGTTATGGAATCTATGCTTATTAAAAGCAGCTTCGAGATTTGTCCTGACATACTGTAAGGCTAGAAATTAATGCGTCAACAAATTAATGCGACATGGGGTATACAGACTAAAATGCGAGTACAAATTAATGCGATCCGCGATAGGTGTCGCATTTTTTAATATCATAAAAAAGAAAATGGAAGTATGACGGCTAGAGCTGTACTCACCCCTATCTTATCAATTAAGGGTTCTTTTCATTAAAACTCAAGCCATGATCAACGAGTTTGATTACTAATCAGCTTCAAGTTTAGAGATTACCTTATTACTTAATCCGGCCCGGTCTCAATTTAAATACTTGACCTATACTACCTTTCGTCCATATAATTCACTTGGAAATATGTATTTGAAAATGCGGATACAAATTAATGCGATCGCGGATAGGTCGCATTTAACGCATTAATTTCTATCTCGCAATAATTTGTAGCCTTACAGTATTCTGTCATATTCTGTCATATTCTGTCGTTCCTTGCTAACTGGTAGGTTTAATTCAGGAAAAAAAGAAAAAAAAATTCCATTAGACTTTTTTGGGGGATTAAAGTGATGTATTTAAAGTTTTGAAGGAATCATAATGGAATGTTATATTATAAGAAAGTGTTCCTTCATGCCATTTTTCACTAGAAATAATACTTTCACAAAACAAAATCAACCAAATTCAAGAAAGCACTATTGGATTTATACAAATTTTGTTCATAAACTGTTACTGCATGTGGTAGCTGGCCAGATATTTCCTGTCAGATCTTTAAATTTAAACTGCCAACAGCCAGCCTGTGAATTCTCTCCAATTCAGACCTCCATGTATGAAATAATGAAAGATGTAAGAGGCTAGGGTGTAGACTGTTGTAGACATCTAGGGCAAAGCCAAATATCGTAACAGCAATTCTTTGGGGTTGTGAAAGATAAATATCAGTGGCAAATCTCACAAATTTCAACTTGCAGCAAATTAAGTGTTCCATTTATTTGATTGGTTGCTTGCAATATCAGCATCTGCTGGAAGCTATGTTAACTTTTCATTTACCAACCAACAAACCTGTACTTTTCAATTTTGTAAAACTAGTTCCAGGCAAATATCTCTTTCCTCGCCAATAATTCTGGAGTTCCTAATAAGAAGGCGTTAGTTTATGTATATTACCTGTAAAGTTATTAACAGTTGATTAAGATATAATAATTCAATATTAACCTTCCTTGATGTTTAATTAACCCCAATTATTCACAAATTATCTAGACACACTTCCAAATTAACCCGACATACTCCCAAATTAACCCTACATACTCCCAAATTAACCCTACATACTCCCAAATTAACCCTACATACTCCCAAATTAACCCTACATACTTCTAAATTAACCCTACATACTCCCAAATTAACCCTACATACTCCCAAATTAACCCTACATACTCCCAAATTAACCCTACATACTCCCAAATTAACCCTACATACTCCCAAATTAACCCTACATACTCCCAAATTAACCCAACATAATTCTCTATTTATTTTATATTATATGAGTTGTGTTTTTATGAGATGATAATTATATACAATTGTATAATTACAACCAGATGATTTCTAGACATTCGTGCTTTTAGAATCAGAATCTATTTTTAGATATTTCTTTCATCATGTCTGCCAGTGTTTTCAGCTCTGTTTGGGTTTTCATCGTGATCTGGATTTTATGGAATTTAAAATATTTATTATTGAATTTTCAATTACTGAGTATTTTTTAAAATAAAATGTAATTGTATTTGAAAAAAATTCTGGCTGCTATTTTTCAGCTCTGTTTGGGTTTTTGTCTTAAAATGATTTTTATGAATTTTTGATAATTGTTGAATTTTTTAATTTTTTTAAGTATTTCAAAGGACAACTGTAGTTTCATTTCAAATTTTCCTGGGCCACGGGTGTTTTCAGCTTTGCTTAGTATTTTTTTCTCGATCTAATTTTAACAGAACTTTTAAGCAGATACCAGCATTAAAAAGGCTTAAAAAAAAGTTCCTGATGAAAGAGATTGAAATAAAACAGAATACAAACAATAGTTTGTCATTTATACCTTACCAAACAAAAAATGGTGCCCATCACCCACTTGTATATACTTCGGAACTAGACTAGCGTACTAGATAACCTTACCTCTTATACTATACGGTAGTCACCATCTTTTTTTGCAGAAAAAACAGCCAATCAAATTTAACCTCCGAAAATGAGTTATGTTTTCTTGCCCATTTACCGGGCAAGATGGCCGAGTTATTTCATAGTCTCGAACAAAAAGACGAAGGTGAGCCGAATGCCCAACACCAACAGGCTGAAAAGTAAAATAAAGTACCTGATAAAAGAGGGTTGAAACTAAACAGAATACAACCTGTAGACCTGAAACATCAGCTGGGGTTTAAAGGTCAATAATTTCAGGTGAAGGTTAAGGAGAATGAAAGGTGTTGGTACTGATATTGTCTTTAACAGGTGTCAGTACCAGATCAGTACCTGTTGGCCATCTTGTTTTTCATTATACCTTACTAATAAGTAGCTAAATTACTATGTATGAAGAGATAGAAAGGTGTAAATGTAATGTTATAAAGCATTTCATTATACTATATATTAGCATTGTAAAACTTGCCAGAATCTGAGAATTCAATAAAAAGTTCTATTTAAATTGAATTTGTTTTTATGGTGAAATCAGTAATCTATGCTTGTGAACTTGACCAGTGTTCTATAGGATAGTATCTTCTATAATACAGATGACTAGAATGTTTAAATTGTGGAGAGGTGTGGGTCTAAAATTAAGTGGCATTGATAGGATACATGCTGAAAAAAATCTTTAAGAAGAAGTATTTTATTAGAGAAGCCCCACTGTTTAAATGCTTGACTTGATGAAGGAAAGAATGGTTTTGAATATGAGTGCTTATCTGTAAAGAACATATTTTTTCACAAGGAAATGTATCTGTGTTCTTCTGAAACCTAAAGGTTCTTCAAGGTGAGACCGACATGCCTTAAAATGCTAGCAACGTCCAAAACAGTAGCCATAGTATTAAAGACTTGGGAACCAATTTTGTATCCAGCATCTGTTACTCTCTTCCTCGAACATGGTTTAATATAAAATATAAACAGAAAGTGAGAGTTGTGTTCATGCATGATGGAAGATCTTTGATAATGGCAGGTGTTATTGGCCTTGTGTTACCTTGGAATAACACTCTCTTCTCATCTTTACATACAATCAATGTGAATAGTTATAACACCTGAACGCTAGCATTACTTCCTTTAACTAAAATACAGTGTGTTATAAGTTGTTTTGTATCAAACACCTAAAAGTTGCATTTCTAGGAATTTTTAGGTGGGGGGCCGAGTTGAGGCCAAATATTTGTCAGGGGGGGGTCAAGATCGGGCCAGTATCTACAGTGAAAAAAGCCTTTCTTTTTTTTAACTTCTATACATTATGTTTTATGTTGTTCACCAAATTTGTTTAAAGCCTAGTGAATAGTGAAATAAGGGTTAAAGGAATTGTAAAGATCTTTTCCAAATTCTGTATGTGTATCCTGAACACTGATAGCATCAATATGCATCATTTCAAATTTGCATCAGATGTTTAAAGTTCTTGTAATTTCAAAAAGAAGTTTACCTGTGTATGGTATCACTATTGAAATGGCACTTATTGTGGAAGAGTCTTTTGGTAACTATATTATAAATTAAAAGAAACTTGTTTTGAATCATAAACTTATTGCCATTTGACATCTGAAATTGTTTTCAAAAAGCAACATAAATGGTCAAAAAGGGGAATGTGCATCAATCTGAGTACAACAACCACCACAATGCAGTTTCTGTATTAACTATACCTAGAAAAACAAACTAAAAAGAGTAGTAGATATATATTTGTTGATTTGACAGAGTTTATCTCATGATATTAGATATTTCTAGCCAAGATTTGATGTTACACTATGAAACTTCTTTCCTCCAGACTAGCTTATCTACTTCATACAACTACGCTTCATTACATGACTTATCTTTCTTGAAAAATTCCACCTGAAAATTCAGCTGACAAAAACAGACATATTAACTCTACTGGACCAGAAAGTCTGGAGGTTCAAGGTCATTCGAACATGTCGAGATTACATTGTTAATCTGAAAAACACAGAATTTTACTCCTGTATGAATAATTGTCCATTTTTGTTTTTGAATTGCTGGATATTGAAAGTCAAAGTGTAAATTAATTGATAAACCTAGAACCAAAAGGTAACCAATTGATTGATATTTCAGAATAGGTGATGACCTTGAATGAATCATCCTACCTTATAATTCTATTCATCCCAAATGTAAGAGGTTTGGCCAGGAGTTTAAGCAAAACAATTCCGTTAATCAAAAATCTCGTCCAGAGTATGACAAAATCGGGTGCAATAATTATATAGTAGTGGACTTCCCATACGAGAAGTATTATCAGGTGTTTTGACAAGAGTAAGCATTGAAAGTAATACTTTGAAAAAACTTTGAAAAAAAATGTTTGTTTCATGTCAAACTTCATATTTTCACTCTTCAAGAGCCTACATGGATATTACCTATTATTGTCAATTCAGTAACGAGCACATTCTGCTGTTTTCTTATATTAAATTTTTAACACAACATATGTACTTTTGAATGTACTAATGCTGTTGTTAATGATACAATCTCATCTATATATTGATGAAGAAACAAGGTTTTGAACACAGATGATATCTAAGAAGTTGAAGTGAATATACAGCTAGATTATAATGATAATAACACAAGTCAAGATGGATATTAATGTGATAATGATTACATAATGATTACATAACAACTAGTTATTATTTCACCCATATAACCTCTTCTTTTATACTCCCGGCGGGTTATATTTGTGTTTGTAATATACAGTTTCTCATTTATCATGTACTGTTAGGCTAATATGTACTAATATTATGTACAGTTTTGTACATGGCTGGTGCTGGTAGCCCCCCTTGATCCCAACTCTGTCCCCCCCACCCACCATCTAAAGATTCCTAGAAACGCTACTGCTAATATACACAATTTCGCCTATATCATAGTTTCATTAATATCATGTACAATTTCATTTATATCATGTACAATTTCACTTATATCATGAACATTTTCATTTATATCATGTACAGTTTCACTTATATCATGCTCAGTTTCACTTATATTATGTACAGTTTCACTTATATCATGCTCAGTTTCACTTATATCATGTACAGTTTCACTTATATCATGCTCAGTTTCACTTATATCATGCTCAGTTTCACTTATATCATGCTCAGTTTCACTTATATCATGTACAATTTCTCTAATATCATACATGTTCCGTTTCTCTAATCCTTTAATACTTCTATTAGCAATAAGTGGTTACATTTTTTCATGTTTTACTAACATCATGTACATTTTTACTAATATCATGTACAGAAAGAAAACTGAAACCAAATTCAATGTGTAATAGTTGTAATATTATGACACTTCTGACAGCAATATGTTTTTATAATAACTTTCAAGAAGTATTAAATGGATGATTTATTATCTACTGCAATTCTAGATGCTTTTACATTCAGAAGGCTTTTATATCACCGTCTTTTGAAGTCTGATAGATACATTACATGTACTGTATACATTTTTATCAGTTGAAAGTTATTATGATTATGAGGATGCACTGTTAAATGTAGTATTATCTATTATTATTCAGATATTGTTCAGTTTGTGGAGATCTGGAGCCTGTAGGTTTTTGAATCTTGAGGTAAAAGTACTCCTCATTGAAGTTTGAGGCTGTGGTACTCAAAAATAAAGCTCTTATTTCAGTTGTATGCATTCTCGGAAACTGAAGATGCAAGTTCATTTAGTTTAATAGATTCCTGTACTTTTAGATACATGTTGGCGGTATTTTGGACAATGCTCTGTAAACTAATAGTAATCTGGAATATTTAAATTATATAGGTGTTTTAGGCTATGTTTCTGAAGTTCAGTTCCAGTTCTTTAGATTCTTTGAGGCAGGTGCTTGAAGTTTGATGTCTCTACTCTCATGAGAGCTGATACCGAAATGTCAGCTTTTTTCTATTCTATGATAAAAGTGCAAGATTTTGCTGACGAGATTTCTTTCATGTCCTAATGATATAATATTCATCTATTGTTTGAAATCATTACAGTGGATTATTAAGCCTAGACTTCAAACCAATTGTTTGTTGTAAACTCCCCTGCATTATTAATATCTAACAATCAATGCTTTACTGATGGTGGTGTTGTTTTTTATGATAGAAGCCTGCATGCTCAGCATATTTGTTCTAGTGGTACTTACTCTGGGTAAACAATGCAAGTATTGATAAACAATAATCATTGGTATTTATGGTAGATAAAAGGAATTCCAGTAAAAGACTATCAGTCATTCGGTGCTTTCTAAACGTCTAGTCCAGCACCCACAATATTTGTTCTATTGTGTTTTTAAAAGCCTATAAAGTCATTACTTATCAGTATTCTTAAAGGGATTGTAAAGAGGTTTTCTAAACTTTGTATGTGTATCAGGGACACTGATACCACCGCTTTATGACGTCACTAATAGTGATCTGCATAGATATCAATAGTAGCTTCCGGTAGATCACTATTAGGGACGTCATAAAACGCGTTAGTTTTAGTAGAATTGCAAGAACCACAGACGTCAGAATGGAAATTGGAATGGTGCAAATTGATGCTATCAGTGTCCCCGATACACATACAAAGTTTATAAAACCTCTTTACAATCCCTTTAAGCTGAGCAATTGGGCACCTCCCTGTAAAGATATTAAACTAATGCTTTGTTTTATTGTTGTATGGTTCCATACAAATATGTAGGTCAAGGTCTCATTAAAACATATACTTGAAATAGTTGTTGTGACTAACAGAACCTGATTTATAAGAAATATACACTCCCCACCACCAACCACTACAAGAAAAAAGAATCTGACTGAAAGCAGACTTTAATGAAACATCCCCATTAATTCTGAAAACATATTATATGCAGAACAAACCAGTTACAGACAAAACAAGGTGTGTCAAACTCTTTGTCTCCTGCTAAATGTTCTTTTGTCTCGTGATACCTTTGATCTTTTTTTTTAACGTTAATGAAACCCACTGATGTTAGAAAAAAATAATCTTTTGTTAGAAACAGTGCAAAGCTCAGACGATGGTTTTGTATTTCACACTTAAATACATTGGTATAAATGTAACACAAGGCATGGAATGCTTACTCTTGAAGACACCTTTTACAACTCATGAATGACTTCATCATTTTTGTTCATTTGCTGCTTCCTATTTATAGCAAAAGAGTTATTTAGAATTTTGTTTTGCGGTTCAGATTGTTAGAATAAAAAAAAAACTATTCTGTTTATCGCATCCAAAAACATGGCAAAATCTAGAGCAATAGTTATATAGATGTGAACTACTCCATAAGTTGTTTTTAACAGTCATGTACTATTGTTCTAAAAAGGGGATTGATTGTAGGATTTAAATTTTAATTTGGATCAGAAGATATTCTGTCAAATGTCTTCAGCTATCTGTCAACCAAACACGAAATACACCTAGTCATAAAACTTCTATCCACATATGCGACATAGGATAGTGTTCGAAGATATCAATTGACCATACTATAAGCATAGGCCTACTAAATGTTAGTAATCATAGACTAATAGAATAAAAAATCAACAAAAACAATTGTTAGTCTATTGGTTAGACTATTAAACTATCAAAATATGATATCTAGGTTAAGACAACTGGGTTTAGAAACTTAGGTTCTCAAATAAGTTACTGAATATCTGTTTATGGTTTTATAGCTATGGATTTCCAGATGGTAACTTAGTAAAAAAAAAAAATCTGGAGAGGCTATGGTTATAATCTGAGGGATATCTTAGTTTTGGTGTTATAGTAGATCTCAGTAGTTAACTTCCCTATCCAAATACATAAGATTATAAATAGGCTCACTTGGGGAGCTATTTTTGTGTTCCTTTAAGATTTCTTAACTCCAGTGGAGTATTGAAGGATGGATTTCATTGGTATTATTTTGCTATATTTAAACTTAAAGATCACTGCTCAAAGCCTTTGACTGGAAGTGTCTGAAAATTGAAATATGCTAATAGAAGCCATACATAACCCCAAATAAATATTTATAAAAGGCAAGAAACCTTCGTAGCAATCCTTTGAATTAAAACTATAACTTGTCAACATGGTGAGTTGTTGTTCCAGGAACGAGGAAGTTGTCTGAAGTCATAGTAATATAAGTTTAATCATATTGGAACAATAATCTGTCAAATGTATGACAGACTCAGTTTGCTAGAAAAAATAAGGTTAATTCTCATATTATGTAACAAAACAACCATACTATCTGACAAGCTGGAATAAATATCATTGTTATTGGATACTTCCTTCAAGGACATGTTGTAGATTTATGATTAATTCTTATCATATTTAATGTTATGTGCATCAAACAAAGTAGGTTAATCAGAAAACTACTGCACTAAAAACACAAACCACAATTAATAAGCTTTTGATAGTAGTGTTTGTCATTTTGCCTTCTCTTTTGTCATGTCCACATTACTAACGTTTTGTTATTGTTTTATTATTTACTATGTATTAACAATTGTATGAGCTGAATAAAAAGCATGTGATACATTTTGGTGTTTAGTCTAACCCTGTAAGAGGTTTGCAATGCTCTTGTAAACTAGATCAAAAGGCATCTGGTTCTAGTTGTGTTTGGATCCACCCTCTACTACTAATTTACTACAAATAGATGATATAAGGTACATATTGGTGTTTAGTCTAACCTCATATACAATTATATGAAACAAATAGGCAGCATGTGGGTGCTGCTGATGTTTAGTCTAACCCAGATGAACTGATGAATCTACCTATTCTAATATCCAAGCTCTATATTAACCTTATACCACGAGTAATTGTTGACAATATACAAGACAATATGTTTTAAATTATCTCTCACCACAGCTTCTTATATAATATAAACTATTCTTCAACTAATTATTTCCGCCATGTCTACCTGTAGATTTTTTTCTACTAGTTTTGGACCAATTATTTGTCAGAGACGCCCAAAACATTCACCAGTCTGAGAGAAACTGTTTGTGATGCATTTGTAAACCATCTGTGACTATGTTCCATGAAGATTATTACATATTACTTATTGCCAATGTGTTTACATGAATTTCGAGATTTGTTTTACGGTTAGGATTGTTCCTGCTTGAGTTTTATTATATTGACACACAAACTTTAAATTTCTTGTTGACAAATCTGTTTTGTCAGGCATAAAATTTATCTGGTTGCACCTCATGATTTTGACCATGATAGTAGTGGCGGCTGTTAAGCAGTTGAAATATTGCATTAAGGAATATTCTAAACAAAATTAGTTGTAAAGGCAATATAATTGATAACAACTCATAGTCAGCAGCTTTTCATGACCAAATAAAGAGAACATTAAGCATTGAAATATCAGGAATATGTTTTTAAGAAATAAAGTTGTGAAGGTAATATAAATGATAAACTGTTTAAGATATGATATAGTCACCAGGTAACGTAACTGATATATAAATGATAATAACTATTAGATATTATATAGGTGAGAGATAACACGGAAACCATTCTTATAATTCCATTTCCTGTCATGCTGGGAGTCTAAATGGACCAATTTTTATACAAATAACATAACATGATTGGGATTCTCAGAAATTGTGTTTCCAGTTGTTTGAAGGTCATTAATTGTCTCCATTGGCTCTTAACTTCTTACAACATCTTTTTACATCTTATTCTGTTAAATATTAAATAAATATTCCTTGGTCATATGATTTTCAAACCGATAAACTTACACATAGAAATTTGGCTGTTTTGATAGGTTATAATTGATATTTTAAGTTTTAGATCATTTAGTTGTCAAATGTTGAGTGTGTGTTCAGTGTATCTGGCATTCATATTAGACCATGCAAACCCCAGTGGCATAGCAAGAAGTACGCCACTGGCAACCCGAATGACTGACAGTGAAAAAATATAATATTTAGTTACTTGTGAACGTATTTAAAATCTACCTAGTCTCTAGTCACATAACAGTATGGGAAACTGGTGTAATACAATCATATCATTAATGATAGACAAATAACAGGTCAACCTGAAACCAAAATAAGCCTTGACCTTTTTAAACTCAGCTGTCATTATAATTATGGATAATAAACAGAGGGTTTGACCTTCTCACATTCAGTAGTAAAAACTGACAAATAGCAAATACCTGTTTCCTCCCTTAAATATTCCTGTATTTAATTTTGATAGGAAGTGCATGAGCATTCCCTGAATGGGCAATGTGACCTCACTGGATAAATTTCCTTCATTTCACACTGCATTGTGTTGCCCACGCACTAGCCCAATGAGGTGCAGAAGAGTAGGGTGTAATTCTCTAATACATTTGAACTGTAAAAAAAAAAGAGCAAGGGTCCAGTAGATCTAAATACTGATAAAACATTATGTGCATCACTTTGTAGAGTTGTAAAATGCATCACATTTTCTTCAAATCCAGAAACTTGCCTATATACTAAAATGGACCAATTTTTATACAAATAACATAACATTATTGGGATTCTCAGAAATTGTGTTTCCAGTTTAGCTGTTTGAAGGTTTGTCTCCATTGTCATCTCTAAACAAGTGCAATAAAGTCGGATGTTTTTTGGGATGACGGGTTTTGTTTTGCTGGATCATTATAACTTGAGATTTTTATTATTTATGAACAAGTATGAATGATTGTAATATATTTTATATTGTAGAATCGGGGTAGTGGTTTAGATATGAATGTGTCACACGCCTGGAGAATGGGATATACAGGCCGAGGAGTAGTTGTTACTATCTTAGACGATGGTATAGAGAAAGATCATCCAGACCTTGCCAAAAATTATGTAAGTTTTGCTTTGATTTACCAAGTCTTTCTTCTCTTATATTAACTTTCCTTAGATAATTTCTTTCCAAACTTAAAAATATGTAGGTTTTACCATGATTACCAAACTAAATTTCTGTTTTTGAAAGATCTAATTGTTGTGTGTTTCTTTAACTTCAAATATGGTTTTGTTTATTTGTGTATGTACCTATATTTTCAATGTTGATTTAAAGAAAGGTTTCTGGCAATTATTTGAAATCTCTCAGATTAAAAAATTCTAGATGCTTTGTTGGAGGCTTAACATTAAGCTTACAATTCATACACAATGTAAGAAAACTATTTTCTACATCTATAATTTTTACACAGCAGAATTTACACCAAATAAATCTTATAAATTTATCATACAAAAATTACACAGTCATACATTAAAATAAATTGAATTTAAAACAAACTTGATGCAAAAAAAAGGCTTAAATGACCCTTGAACACTTAAAAAGCTAGAAATCACTACAATCCCTTTAACTTTCTACAATTGTAACACATTGTATCTGTAGTTGTCATAGACAATGATATTTAATGTTTGAACTATTTTACATACTGTTAAATATTAATAGATGTCATGTAAACTAGGCCAAATATTACAATTGTCAGTGAATTCTCATGAGATATTCAAATTCCTTTGTATTGGATAGTAAAATTCAGTAATACCAGGTTTTCTCATGAGAGACCATTGTTTTTGTAAGTGAATGTGAATAATCTGAAAGCTATCTTGTAAGACAGTTTCTGGCTAGTGTAAAGCCATACACATGAGACAGTAGTTTTTGTAAGAGTGATTTGTTAAAAAAGGTCTAATCAGTAATGGTGTTCACCGCTTATCATTAAAGCTTGAGCTTTCAAATCTGTTTGAATCCTTAATCATCCATGAATGCAAGTTACAATGCAGTCTTTTCCTGAGATTCTGCAATATTCAGAAAGATATTTGTAGAAATACAAAGCAATACCTTAAGGTATGTTATAATATGAAGAGATTTTGCAATTTTTATACGCCCACATGAAATGTGGAGCGTATATTGCCGTCACCCATGTCCGTCGGTCGGTCCGTCCGTCCGTCCGTCCGTCCGTCCGTACGTCCGTCCGTCCGTCCGTCCGTCCGTCCGTCCGTCCGTCCGTCCATCCGTCCGTCCACAATTGCTTGTTAACACTCTACAGGTCACAATTCTTTACGGATTTTAACGAAACTTGCTGAAATTGTTTATTATCACCCAAGGATGAACCCTATTGAAAATCAAAAGAATCGCAAAATATTTGATATGAATTATTGCCCTTGTTCTTTAAAACGCGTTCGATTTTGAGCTTGTTAACACTCTACAGGTCACAATTCTTTACGGATTTTAACGAAACTTGCTGAAATTGTTTATTATCACCCAAGGATGAACCCTATTGAAAATCAAAAGAATCGCAAAATATTTGATATGAATTATTGCCCTTGTTCTTTAAAACGCGTTCGATTTTGAGCTTGTTAACACTCTACAGGTCACAATTCTTTATGGATTTTGACGAAACTTGCTGAAATTGTTTATTATCACACAAGGATGAACCCTATTGAAAATCGAAAAGATCAAAAAATATTTAATATGAATTATTGCCCTTGTTCTTTGAAACGCGTTCGATTTTTAGCTTGTTAACACTCTACAAATCACAATTCTTTACGGATTTTGATGAAACTTGCTGAAATTGTTTATCGTCACTCAAGGATGAACCCTATTGAAAATCAAAAGAATCGAAAAATATTTAATATGAATTATTGCCCTTGTTCTTTAAAACGCGTTCGATTTTTAGCTTGTTAACACTCTATAAGTTACAATTCTTTACGGATTTTGATGAAACTTACTGAAATTGTTTATTATCACTCAAGGATAAACCCTATTGAAAATCAAAAGAATCGTAAAATATTTAACTTGAATTATTGCCCTTGTTCTTTAAAACGCGTTCGATTTTTAGCTTGTTAACACTCTACAAGTCACAATTCTTTACGGATTTTGATGAAACTTGCTGAAATTGTTTATTATCACTTAAGGATGAACCATATTGAAAATCAAAAGAATCGTAAAATATTTAACTTGAATTATTGCCCTTGTTCTTTAAAACGCGTTCGATTTTTAGCTTGTTAACACTCTACAAGTCACAATTCTTTACGGATTTTGATGAAACTTGCTGAAATTGTTTATTATAACCCAAGGATGAACCCTATTGAAAATAAAAAGAATCGAAAAATATTTGATATGAATTATTGCCCTTGTTCTTTAAAACGCGTTCGATTTTTAGCTTGTTAACACTCTACAAGTCACAATTCTTTACGGATTTTTATGAAACTTGCTGAAATTGTTTATTATCACTCAAGGATGAACCCTAATCAAAATCAAGAGAATCGTAAAATATTTTATATGAATTATTGCCCTTGTTCTTTATAATGCTTTCGATTTTTAGCCTGTTAACACTCTACAAGTCACAATTCTTTATGGATTTTGACAAAACCTACTGAAATTTTTTATTATCACCCAATAATGAACCCTTATGAAAATCAAAAGAATCGAAAAATATTTAATATGAATTATTGCCCTTGTTCTTTAAAACACGTTGATTTTTAGGTTGTAAATACTCTAGAAGGCACAATTCTTTTACAATTAGATTTTAATGAAACCTATTGAAATAGTTTATTATCACAAGATAAACCCTATCGAAAATCAAAAAATATTTGATATGACTTATTGCCCTTCTTGTATAAAATAGGTTTTAGTTTTTAGCTCATAACAGAGAAGGATTTTGACTAAACTTGATGAATGCTTAACCCTTAATGAAATCGTGAAATAAATTGTTTGGACGATACCTAATTTAAGTTCTGAACGAAATGTAGGCCTCTGACTACATGTTGAATATTTGATGGTTGCTGTTTTCTGCCAAATGTTATTTTTTAAACAAAGCTTCCAGTGGGCGTATATTACCTTGCCTGGCAAGCTATCTTTAGTACTTCTAAAGATTATTTGCATATATTCAAAACCCATATCAACTCCCACAAACATGGCAATTGTTGCCCTTTAACCAGTTTAAAGGCTGCCGAGTAATGTCACATAGTAATGTCATCTGACTGACCTTTCTAAGGAAATTACTATGAAATCTAGCATCCTGTATACAGGAATATTATATTAATAGATTTCAATGTAGTCCATTAGTGGCCATAGAACTTGACCTTTTCGTTTTGAGTCGCTTAATGGGAGCTAGAAATAGTTTAAAGGACACCATCAATTTCGGTGTAAAAAATTGGGCTTTATTTTCAAAAACTATTAAAAAAGCAAATCCTGATTTGAAAAAATACAGCAATCTGATTGATTAATAATAAAACTAAATTTAAAATTGATTTTGGTGATAGATGACTGTAATATTTGAAACATATTATGTAAAGGTTTCAAAAATAACACTTTGGAATACATAGTCATTGAAACTTGCCAATGAATTGTTAAATACACCCAAAATACACCATTATACTTTCTTGTGTGATTCTATCAGGTTCTATAGCACAGTGGTTAGCCCATCATTCTTTACAAACATGACGTCATGTGCTTGGATACGATGAAATGATGGTTGTTATGTTTGAGAGTTTGGTTCTCGATCAGGGTGTGAAAGTCTGATGACCTTGAATAAGTCATCTTCACTCATTATTCCAGTCCACCCAGCTGTAAATGGGTACGGATAATCCAGGAAAGATCAATGCCAAGAGGTTTGGCCAAGGACCAGCTGGGAGAAAGGATCCTCATGGAACCTAAATTGTTATCCTTGTAAAATATAGATGCTTCTTTTCTTTCTTTCTTTCTAGAGTTCTACATTATAATTAGGGTTTGCATGTTAGACACACACGACTAGATCTGACTAGATTCCAGTATAGATTAAATACGGTAACATTACTGTTTTCTCTCAATAATATCAGACCATCTAGTAAATTAGATTTCCTGTTCAGTACAGCAGTAATTAGGTGAGGTGTAAACTATAGATATGGAATATACAATTTGAATTCTCAATCAGAAGGGTCACAGTTATTAATGATGAAGGTGAAAACTGAGGAGAAATATGGTTCTTAAAGGGATTGTAAAGAGGTTTTCTAAACTTTGTATGTGTATCAGGGACACTGAACGCATCAATTTGCTCCATTCCAGTTTCCATTCTGACGTCTGTGGTCCTTGCAATTCCAATAAAACTAGCACGTTTTATGACATCACTGATCTGCATAGATATCAATATTGGCTTCCGGTAGATCACTGTCAGTGACGTCATAAAACGTCATACAAAGACGCATACAAAGTTTAGAAAACCACTTAACAATCCCTTTAAATCTGTAATTAATTAGGGCTTTTTTCTGGAGGTGGAGGCAGCAGTGCAGGTGGGGCCACATGGACATGTTGGTTCATCTAGTCACTATTGTAGCCAAGCTACAGGAAAGAAATATATTCTAGTTATTATAAGATGTGCTGTGAGGTGTAGTAATAAATGGATAAGTAAATAGTCTACTATATAAACAATTACTAGTTAGATGAATATCAGTATAGTAGATAGATAGTAAAGTGTTAAAACATATGGTTTCTTTCTACTATCTTCTAGTTCTCTGGTACTATCATATCTCCCATCTACAACCATCTTTATTTATAGAGGTGTGCATTGCAAATTCTACCACTTCTTATCAAGGTGTGAATTGTAGTCCTGAAATTTTATTTCATTGTAAATCTTTTTGTTGAGGTGAAATGAAGCGAGGCTGTCACTGTAAAGACAACTACGGACATTTCAATAATGAGAGTTTCAAAGCATCCAATAGAAAATAACCACCCATACCCACAATGCCAAACTGAACTGTTGACTGAGCGTGGATAAGTGCAGCCTTGTGATTAGAGGGCAGTCCTAGTAGAAAACCAAGAAGTGAAAATGTGTAGACGGCTCACCTCAGAAAATATTTTAAATTTGTTCTCCAGGCTTCTAGTTTTCAAAATTTTATTTATTAGATTCAGACACACCTAATCACACAACCCGGGCATGATAAGATTAATGTCTACCTGCTTGCTTTTGTCAGATTGTGAAATAGTACTTCTGTTCTGGGTTGTAATATGGTTACATGTCGCCTTTTTCATGTCATGTAAATGTGTCAGATTATTGTAATCTAAGTTCACATCCGATCAGACAATCACTGTAATCATCTGACAACTTATACTGAGAGTATTTTCTAGTTCCAATTATTGAAATATTTCATGATGTGTCAACTACAATACAAATTGTATTATTCGGAATCTGACCTGTTTTTATATTATAGTAGTATATAAAGCAGTCTTGTATTGCTGGTATATAGGTTCCAATACAATACAATACTATACTATGCTATTTTGTTTCGGAGCAGTACTTTTACAATTTTTATTCGATGACTCTCATATTTTCAGGGTCTGACAAGCACATGTTGAAGTAAATCTGTGAGAATTTTGAAAGAGATCGGTTCATCAACAGCTGAGATACTTCCCATCAAACTTTGGGATATTCTTTTTTTTAGACACCCAATATAAAACACTGCAATTCATAAGCATCTTTTATCATAGTGCATCATAAATTGCTTACGGTAAATTGCTTAGTTTAAGTGAAAATGCATCAGTCAAAGACATCTGATTGAACATTGGAACAGTGCAAATACCATCTATCTCTCATATACATAAAACATTAAAGGGGAATGTTCAGCATTTTTAAGGGTCGATTTGAGCCTTGAATTATGTAAATAAATTTTATGACATGTCTTATATATTGTGTCATTTTTACTATTGGGTCTAAATCCAGGCATTGTAGTGGCCTGTAATATTTGTGTCTGTCTGAAAATAATAAAGGTACTGGTATGTAGGCCTATATAATCTAGGAATTAATAAAACCCTGTAGAACTACATATCTGACAGTGTTCGTAATCTTATTAACTTATTTTCTACACGCTGTTCTATTCTCCATATAAATGATTTCATTAAGATGTCGTGTAAATCGTAGATAGAATGGTGATGAGATGTGACCCAGAATTCACTGCCCTTTATTAACTTCCATTGTTTTGTCTTGAGTTCTGGTCTTATCTTCCAATAAACTAGATTAATGGTGCCTCTTATTACAGACTCGGTAGGTAGCTGATTGTCATGCTGAAATTTGAGAGAACAAATAGATGTAATGGCTATTGAATTTGTGAATTATTAGCATTAGAAATTTTCTTTTTTTGAGTAGGTTTTGAACTTGATGCACTTAATCTTCTGAGCAATTTGAGAGATTAAATATGTAGTAGCTAATGAGTTTACAAATTATTTTGTGTAAAGCACGAAGCATTGTGTAGGGTTTCGAACCAAACGCACCTAATCGCCCAGTTAATGGTCGCGCTGAAATTTGAGAGAACAGATAGATGTAATGGCTATTGAATTAACAAATTAGTTTGTGTATAGCTTGAAGCTCTGTGCAAAGCATTTAGTAGCTAGGGGTTTCAAATCCAGGGCGCTTAATCGCCATGCTGAATGGTCGCGCTGAAATTTGAGAGAACAAATAGATGTAATGGCTATTGAATTAACAAATTATTAGCATAAGAAATTTTGTTATTTTGAGTAAGTTTTGAACTTGATGCACTTAATTGTCTTGCCGATTGTCACGCTGAAATTTGAGAGATCGAATATGTTATACCTTGAAGAAGATGCGAACCTACAGTACCTGTGTGATGCTTTTAGTCAGGGATACAAATAAAACAAACTTAAAGGGATTGTAAAGCGTATTTCTAAACTTTGTATGTGTATCGGGGACACTGATAGCATCAATTTGTGCCATTAGAAATCGTTTTATGACGTCACTGACAGTGATCTGCATAGATATATAAAGTACCGGAGGATAGATCAATGTCAATGACGTCATTAAACCTCTTAGTTTTAGAACCACAGACGTCGGAATGGAAATTGGAATGGCGCAAATTGATGCAATCAATGTTCCTGATACACATACAAAGTTTAGAAATACGCTTTACAATCCCTTTAAACAATTGCGCCTTTTGCTTTTGACATATTTCTGATTTAAATCTATCATAATTTACTGTTCATGTCAATTTGCAGGAAGAGAATATATTTACACACAAATCCACCGTTACTATTCCCCTCAGCCCCAGCAATCAGAATTAAATTTTATTGATAGATTATTGTCTTCAAAATGTTCAGAAAATTAGAAATACAGAAAGATAAAAAAAGAAAATCCATCAACTATAGTTTTACTGTATTATATGGAAATAAGAATTTGAGGCGTCTGGCATGTTGCCAAGTTAAAATCGCTGGCACCAAGCAGTAAATATGATTTGACCTGTAGATTGGTCAAAATAACTATCATGTAGCCGAGAGCTGAACCAATCAATACAAATACGTTATGTTACATCATTCTGTTTTACATTTCATCAATATTACCATTACGTTACATCACTAGTACTGGCATTTCATCACAATTTCTGGTACTAGTTTTACCAATTCCATTCTGAATTATAAATATAGTTGTAGTTCCAACTACTGTAGTTACTATCACTAGTGTCAGCTGCAAATATTTTGACGAATTCCATACTGAATTACATATCAATTTCAGTATTTGTAAAGCTGCATTTGGTGCTCATAATACTTTGACCAATTCCATACTGAAACATATCATTAGTGAGAAATGAGCATAGTAATGGCTCAGCGAGTTGGATGCTCACTTGTTAACCTGAAGATCCAGGCAGTGAGCATAGGTCACGACAATACCTTTGATATTTTTATCAAGCTTATTCCTTGTCTTGTGACTGCATTGGCTCTGTGAGTTCAGTGCTTGCTAGCTAAACTGAAGGTCCATCCCATCATGAGTCGAGATGATAACTTCAAGTTTTCAATTGGTTTCCCCCTGTCAGTGATGCAGGCCGACATGGAAAAAAACTTCTTGTTGTTTGGATAGGAAAATAAAAAAGGCCTTGTGTGAAACAGAATATATTAAAAAGCTGGCAATATTCCGTTCATTGTTTAACGCAGGGTCTTCATAAGCCAAATTAGTTGCAGCAATGTAAAACATAAAATACCATTTCATTTCCACTGTAGAAATTTCCTGCTATTTTGTATGTTTCCGTATATTATTATGTAATGTTATGTTAGTGCCTTCAATTATTGACTTATTTTTGATTGAGTGGAAGTAAAGAAAACATAAATTGTGGTGAAGAATTGATTTTGTGTCAGATAAAGGAAATCAAGTATGGCTAGAACATGCTCTAGATAGTTATAGTGTTTGATAGATTACGCGTCTATTATTTTCATGCATCATAATGTTCTATTACATTGTATCTCTTGGAAGACAATTCTCTAACTTTGGTTTGAAATCATTTAGATTGCTTCCATCCATTTTCTGTAATTATCATTTTTATGTATTAAAATGTTCTTTTAACTTGAATTACCAAAGTCGAAAATTCACAGGCCAGGACCCAGTTTTACAAAGATATTTACGTCTGATTTCTGACGTAAACGTAAATCTACGCATGCTATCTGTTTTTCAATAAAACGTAAATTACGTTTACGTCTGAAATCGGTCGTAAATTTACGCGTGGTCATCGCCACACTTAAGTGACGTCTGCCTGCAACTATTTCATTGATTATGGCCGCAAACCGACAGATAACGGGTCCTAAAAGATCGAAATAATGCGTTAGATGTAGCTTATATGCAGACGACAAATTAATATCTCGATACTATTCCAATGCATTATTATATTATGTCATTAGACTTAGAGGCTTAGACTAGCGCTAGCTACTAGCTAGGCTATG
Organism: Lottia scabra; assembly: GCA_029955415.1. Classification (NCBI taxonomy): domain Eukaryota; kingdom Metazoa; phylum Mollusca; class Gastropoda; family Lottiidae; genus Lottia; species Lottia scabra. The sequence goes on from JARJEI010000009.1 coordinate 13,075,472, forward strand.
TTGACGTTGTTTTGTCCTTCTTTATAAAATAATTAAATACATGTACATGTATACATTATAATATAAAACACCATGAAAATATAGCAGGGAGGTGTTCTTGAATATCTGCAATGCACACAACATTCGGGTTCTTCATACACTTCACTTCACAATTAAGAAATTTAAAAGGAATCTCTTGGACGACTCTTTATTTTGACGAAAGATAAGGAGATGGTGGCGTGACGACAGACTGACCACGTGTATTTCCAGGCGACGATTTGATTGGTTGGATTCTTTACGACGTCATACTTTGAATGACGTCAGAGGACGTGTCGCTCTGTTACATGAATGAGTTGAACGTAAACTACACTTTTCTTACGAGTACTTTCGAGAAACTCGTCGCTCGTAGACGTAAACGTAAATTTACGTGGGTCGTAAATTCTACGTTTAAACGTAGATTTACAGATCTTTGTAAAACTGGGTACAGGTTCTATGGTTTACAATCATTTAGATTCTTGGCATCTATTTCTGAAATTTTGAATCCCTTTGTCATTTGATAAATTGACTGTTGTATTATTGTCATTATGGACATTAAACTTAAATACCAGGGAAGAAAATTTACAGACCAGGTCCAGGCAATTTTTGAGTAGATTGACTTATCTTATTGGCAACATCAGAATGTTTTTTTTATTCAAAATACCAGGAAAGATAATCAAAGATCTTTATCCGTGGTTCCCAACTTTTTGAAACCCTTTCTGCAATTTTGAAAATCACAAGGGAAAAAAATTCATCATGTTATGTATCTGTGGTTTCTATGCATTTATACTACCAGTAGGTGTATCCCTTTTCTGCAATTTTGTGGCCCTTTTATTTCCTTTGTTGCTTACTAAATGGAAGTATATGGGTCAAGATATCTTTTATGTTCCTCTGTGAAAAGTGTCTATTTTTTAGCAATGTTCTACAAGATTTGTACAAGATTTAAACTGCTGCTCTGGCAACATCTCTCTGATTTTACATAACATATAGCATTGTCTGTTTTAAATATAGCATTGTCTGTTTTAAATATAGCATTATCTGTTTTAAATATAGCATTGTCTGTTTTAAATATAGCATTGTCTGTAAATATAGCATTGTCTGTTTTAAATATAGCATTGTCTGTTTTAAATATAGCATTGTCTATTTTAATATATAGCATTGTCTGTTTTAAATATAGCATTGTCTGTTTTAAATATAGCATTGTCTGTTTTAAATATAGCATTGTCTGTTTTAAATATAGCATTGTCTGTTTTAAATATAGCATTGTCTGTTTTAAATATAGCATTATCTGTTTTAAATATAGCATTGTCTGTTTTAAATATAGCATTGTCTGTAAATATAGCATTGTCTGTTTTAAATATAGCATTGTCTGTTTTAAATATAGCATTGTCTGTTTTAAATATAGCATTGTCTGTTTTAAATATAGCATTGTCTGTTTTAAATATAGCATTGTCTGTTTTAAATTTAGCATTGTCTGTTTTAAATATAGCATTGTCTGTTTTAATTATAGCATTGTCTGTTTTAAATATAGCATTGTCTGTTTTAGATATAGCATTGTCTGTTTTAATTATAGCATTGTCTATTTTAACATATAGCATTGTCTGTTTTAAATATAGCATTGTCTGTTTTAAATATAGCATTGTCTGTTTTAAATATAGCATTGTCTGTTTTAAATATAGCATTGTCTGTTTTAAATATAGCATTGTCTGTTTTAAATATAGCATTGTCTGTTTTAAATTTAGCATTGTCTGTTTTAAATATAGCATTGTCTGTTTTAAATATAGCATTGTCTGTTTTAAATATAGCATTGTCTGTTTTATTTATAGCATTGTCTGTTTTAAATATAGCATTGTCTGTTTTAATTAAATTTACTCAACAAAGTGTAGAACAGTCTGACTTTAAACTACATTTCATTTCATTTTTATACGCCCACATTGAAATGTGGTCGTATATTGCCGTCGCCCCTGTCCGTCCGTCGGTCCGTCGGTCCGGCGGTCCGTCGGTCCGGCGGTCCGTCGGTCCACAATTGGCTTGTGAACGCAATAGAGACCACAGTTTTGGTTGGATTTGAATGAAATTTTGTATGTAGGATTATATTCATAAGATCTCGGACAAGTTCGAATTTGGGTTTGATTCGACTAAAATTCACAGAGTTTTACACCCAAAATATGTTAAAAATGGCTTGTGAACGCGATAGAGACCACAGTTTTGGTTGGATTTGAATGAAATTTTGTATGTAGGATTATATTCATAAGATCTCGGACAAGTTCGAATTTGGGTTTGATTCGACTAAAATTCACGGAGTTTTACACCCAAAATATGTTAAAAATGGCTTGTGAACGCGATAGAGACCACAGTTTTGGTTGGATTTGAATGAAATTTTGCATGTAGGATTATATTCATAAGATCTCGGACAGGTTCGAATTTTGGTTTGATTCGACTAAAATTCACGGAGTTTTACACCCAAAATACGTTAAAAATGGCTTGTGAATGCGATAGAGACCACAGTTTTGGTTGGATTTGAATAAAATTTTGTATGTAGGATTATATTCATAAGATCTCCGACAAGTTCAAATTTGGGTTCGATTCGACAAAAATTCACGGAGTTTTACACCCAAAATGTGTTAAAAATGGCTTGTGAACGCAATAGAGATCACAGTTTTGCTTGAATTTGAATACAATTTTATGTGTAGGATTATATTCAAAAGATCTCGGACAAGTTCGAATTTGGTTTTGATTTGACTAAAATTCACGGAGTTTTACACCCAAAATATGTTAAAAATGGCTTGTGAACGCGATAGAGACCACAGTTTTGGTTGGATTTGAATAAAATTTTGAATGTAGGATTATATTCATAAGATCTTGGACAAGTACGAATTTGGGTTCGATTCGACAAAAATTCATGGAGTTGAACACCCAAAATGTGTTGAAAATGGCTTGTGAACGCAATAGAGACCACAGTTTTGGTTTGATTTGAATAAAATTTTGTGTGTAGGATTATATCCATAAGATCTTGGACAAGTTCGAATTCCGGATCGATTCAACAAATATTTACGAAGTTTTACACCTAAAATGTGTTAAAAATGACTTGTAAACATGATAGAGACCACAGTTGTGGTAGGAATTTAATAAACTTTTGTGTGTAGGATAATATCCATAAAATCTTGGACAAGTTTGTATTCCGGATCGATTCAACAAATATTTACGGAGTTTTATTAGTTATGAAATTAGATGCTTTATATTAACAAGATATTGGATGAATTCAAATCTGAACACCATCCAACAAAAATTAAGATAGTAACATTCCTTGATATATTGACAATTTGTGTAGTGTATGTGGGTGTATATTGCTAGGCAACCACTTGTAAGTCTTCAGAATGAAAATATGTGAGTTTATGAAAAATTTCAATGTTATTAAAAATATTGTGTTAGGATTTGAGATCAAGGCAGTCTGAACTGTTACCTCAGTAAATACCCCAGACTTTAGACTTTATGTTAGAAAATATCATTGATTTTATAGTCTATATCTATATATTTATATATGAATTATTTTGTTAGATTGATGTCTGTTAGCCTTAAATACTGCTTAGATTTGTAGAATAAGATGTTGCAATTTCCATCAGACAGACAAAACTTAAAGGGCGACCAGTCTTCATTTTTTATTGGTTGATTTGGGTCTTGAATATATTTAAGTATCCTTCAGAAGCACTAGAAATGCACGAAAATTGCGTATTTCTTTCAAATATACCTTAAATTAGACATTTCTCCTTCTATTTCTATAGATGACTTTTCTATATATTTCATAGTATCGCTAATGTGTAGTAGGGCATTATAACTTTCAAATGCTAATAATTATGGATGCACATGGATTTGAAGGCTCAAATTTCAATGGTGAGTTGTGATAACCAGTACTAAATTGCTGAGCTAAAAAAGTCCCCGTTTCTGAGACTTGGAAAAATCGACCCACGAAAATGAAGCCTGTGCCACTTTAAAGGGCCATTCTGCTTTTTTGAAAAAAGTTTCCTTTATCAAAAAAATCGCAAATGCTACCTGAGAGTATTTTTAAAGAATGCTTATTGTATCTCTTTATCTTCTTGATCAAACTGAATTTGGTTTTAAAAGGTAAATTACAAACAGGGAGTACTTATTGTTAATTACGCAATTTGACCTAGTTTTGGTGTTTGCCCTTTAAATGGCTCAATATTTCTAGCTGAAACCTCTTAAATACACAAGAGGGACATTTCTGTACAATATGGCGTTTATTTTACTCAAATCCGTTCAGTAGTTTCCTATCAGCATCCAAAAATCATAACACACTTAAAAACCTTACGTAAGGTTTTTAAAAAATTTAGCATTTTTTTAGCGTTTGAAAATTAACGGCTGGATTTTTTTGGTTAAAACTTTAAGATACAGTAAAGGGCACATAGTTACAGATTTTGGTGTCAAGTTTTCACAAATTTGAGCAAAAAAAAATTTTGACCTAAAAAAAATTCAGACGGGCTCTTTAAGGAATTTTTAAAACAAATCTGAAAATGAAACGAAATAAAGATGCTAATAAAATTTTGAGATTCCTTTTACAGTATGAATTGTTATTTCTTGAGTTTTTATAAGCTATTTTGAAAAAATAAGTCATTTGATCAGTAAATTAAAATATAAGTAAATTGGATTTCTAATTTGAAAATATAAGTAAATTGAAAATATAAGTAAATTGGATTTCTAATTTGAAAAAGTAAATTGGATTTCTAATTTGAAAAAGTAAATTGGATTTCTAATTTGAAAAAGTAAATTGGATTTCTAATTTGAAAATATAAGTAAATTGGATTTCTAATTTGAAAATATAAGTAAATTGAATTTCTAATTTGAAAATATAAGAAAATTGGATTTCTTATTTTAATATAAGCTATTCGATCAGTAATTTGAAAATATAAGAAGATTGAATTGCTAAATTTGAAAATAATAAGCTATTTTATTTGATAATTTGATATTAAGCCAGTTGAGACAACCTGCTATCAGTAGCAATCTTTAGTCTGGTTTTCTAAATCTACTTGAATCTGTTTTATCAACTTGTTTGGGTTAGTATAAAGTAATAAACTCTTTTTACTACTCAATCTCTACTTTGATTAAACTCGTCAAAATAACATTTGTGCACCTTTAAGGAAAACAAAGTGAAAGTAGAAGTAAACAGAAGTAGGAATGTGGTTTGTATGTTATCTATAGTAAATGATGTTATGGCTTTCAGAATGGCTTTCTGATAAAAATAAATCTTTTGATGAATATACTGTATAAACAATAGCAGTCATGTGGACTTTCTGAAAGTTAAAAAACCCAGTCTTGAAGGAATGCAGAATTGAAATTCCAAGTGGAACAAGGTGTTCCGAAAGTGAGCGTCTTTTGATTTGTCAGTGTTTAAATGCACTCAAATGTCTACCCCTACCTGATGCTGTTCATAGGGGCGTTTAAAACAACAACAATGTTGCTGGGAGACTAAAGTAAAAAAATGAAGGTCAGAAGTTGGAATACCCAGCTATAGCCTGAGTAAAATTTCCTTCATTGCACACTGCATGGTGTTTCCTGACTGTTTCCCTTTAACAAGCTATATTTAAACATACTCATTCTATAAGTAAGAATAAACACTATATTTCCCCTGGGGTAGGTCGATCAATAATCTCTGTGGTTTCAATATTAATGTCCATTGAAAGATTAGTCCAGGATTCATTCAATATTCATGAAGTAGAAGTTTTATGGAATCCTAACTATCTGCCGGTGTCCATTTTGAATTTAAAGAGATATTTCATGATGAAAATTTGTAACCAGGCATTACCAGAATCTAATATGAATTCAAATTTAAAATTTGTTTTCTCATATTTGATCAATCTTTATGCAAAAGATCTATCTTTGGGAGTCCAACTATGGTCGGGCGGATCCATGACTTAGTGAAAGGGGTTGCTCTGAAGTCTGAAATAAAACATGCTTAAAAAATAACGACACCGTGAACGCCAAAGGCGCAAGCGACAATTTTTAGAAGTTTGGGTCAAATTGGGTACCAGAATATGCACTGTCGGCCAAAAATAGGGGGGTTCAAGTCTGCCCCTGATATATTGTACCTGTTTGGATAACTTAGTTTTTTCTATGGAATGTGCCAATTATATGGTTTTTAATTCTCTTATATTAAGGACATTTGCTTTAATAATGATAATAATAAATTATGAAAAGGAATGTGGATCAGGCTAAGGGTTAAATCTATATTACCCCTCTCCAAAACTTTAACCTCTGTCCAATGAATTGGTCAACCACAAAGCATCTTTCTCCATTCACTTTAATCTATATTTAATCAGGGTGAACTGACATAATTCTAGGACCAATCGTGATCTGTCTATTATAGTGGAATTATTACAGGAATTATTGTTTAATTCCCTTAACGGTCATTATTTAACTCAACTCAATTGGTATCTTTTAAATAAATTGGTATCTTGACCCAATATTGGTAGAGAGTTTTACTTTGTCTGATTCTCATTATTAGAGACTAAATTATTTGGAAAAATGGATGATGTTGACTTATATTGTAGTGGCTGGTTTTGAACGAAGCAGACAATGCTAACTATTATTCTCAATTTTGCCATTTAAATGCAATTTTGATTAAAGGAATCGTTGTGCTTGTATGGATTTTTATTTTTATATCTTCAAGAATTTCTGTCATATTGCTTCAAAACAACAATTGCCTGGCATTAACCTTTCAAGAATCAAGGTGGCATCACCTAACAACTCTCTCCACAATCTGACACACCTTCGACTCTTTCAGCTTTGAATCATTTACGATCTCCTTGACCTAGACTTGAGGTAGAATTATAAATATTACTGGTACTATAAATATTACTATAAATATTACCAATGTTAATATTATTACTGACAAAATGTCAAACAGACACAAGTTGAAGTCAAGTAATCAGATTTATTCTGTGAAGAAAATAAATTTTTCAGATTACATCTCTAGATTGTTTTTATTGCCACCCAAATTGTTAGCAATAGAGACAGATTGATAAGAGGGCTGACTGAAAAGTTTTAAGTCTTTTTTTAAAGAGACATACAAGCTTTAATCCTTAAGCGACATTTAGGAGTAGAGATCACATTAAATAATGGAACACAATTTTATCGTATACTACTCCTTAGTTAGTTTTATTACACACAACCTTTCAACAATCAACATTCCAAGTCTTATTTAGAAATTATACCACGTTGAAGTTTTTTTTTATTTCCATATGAAGTAAGATTTCTGAAACCACCCCAAAAATGTCATTTAGAGCTCAAAATCACTACATCATTTCTAGAAAATGGTGACTGTTGTTTTCTTTTATATTTTGGAAACAGGTGGATGCCCGAGGAACCGAAGCGTGCTATTAATTCATCAGAATTGGACTTCAAACTAAGTCATAATCTGAAATAATGGCTATGCTGAAAGCCAAAAATCAGCTGTAATCTATGATATGCAATTGTTCTTAAAGGGGACATAAACTTGGCACTTTCCAATCCAACCAGCTAAGAACATTTCAGCTAACCCTCATAAGAAGCCAGTAATATCAACAGTGTAAGATATAAGATATACATATATAGAATAGTTGTCAGTTTTGAGCCGTCAAGTTAGGTAACTCTGTATTTCACCCACCGCCTGCGTCTAACATTCCTGCTATTTATTCTCATCATAAAAACTTGTGATATTTTTCTAGTGGTATTAAGAGTGATCATTTGATATCTGTAAGGTGTTACACTGTTGGTACCAAAATGAAACTATTTCCTAATGTTAGACAATCGCTACAGGCTAGGTAGATAGTAATATTGTTGGTATAAATGTTGTAGGAAAGCACCTGTTTTTTTTTCTGGTAGAGACATTCTCTCACATTGTTACAAGGTCTTTTATTTCTAAATGGTATGTTTATGAGATGAAGCAAAAAATCAAATAGGCCTATCTGGCACTCTGAGATTTGAAAGAGGGTTTCGATTCTGGACTGAAAACTTAAAGAAACTTTACTTTAAAATTTCAAGAGTTCTGTTTTAAGAATGTCCATCACGTGAAACTTATTTTTAAATTTCCAAATTAAAAATTTGTTAAGAAATGTAAACAATCTTGTTTTCTGTAAGATGATTGAAAGATTCAAGATCAACATTTAATCGAATAGTAATCTTAGTAAAAATACTATTAAAATAGTATGTCTTTGGCCAATTTTCATTTGCACATTTAGTTGCCCTTTAATAATCTTAAGACGCCAATGAGAATGTGCTGTTGTGTAAAATGAAAGACAATCTACTGATGTCAAACTGTGTTTTACAGAGAATATCTGAATGTCTTGTGTTTGACGCTGGAGGTTTTGAATTAGCAGACAGACCACCAAACAAGTCTGCCACTGGTTATTATACCAAGCACCATGTGTAGTATGATATTTATAATAACTTGTAATTTTATTTGATTCAATAATGAACAAGTTTAAACCTCTCTATTACTGAGGTTAATTTTATAAATCTGGTAATCAGAACACCCTTGGAGAATTTTTGTACTCTTGTAAGTAGTGTATCTTGGTTATGGACTGGTTGGGAGTTTTTTTGCTTAAAGTTGGATAAACCATGATGTTAATATAATAAAGTTATGCATATGTTTGAGAGTTTGGTCCCTGACCAGGGTGTGAAAGTCCGATGACCATGAATAAGTCATCTTCACTCATAATTCCAGTCCACCCAGCTGTAAATGGGTACGGATAATCCAGGAAAGATCAATGCCAAGAGGTTTGGCCAAGGACCAGCTGGGAGAAAGGATCCGCACGGAACCTAAGTTGTTATCCTTGTAAAATATAGATGTTTCTTTCTTTCTTTTGAGCAGAAAAGGGAACTCTGATGGGGAAAAGTCTTCCTGACTAAAATAATTTCCATGGGTAAAGGAATCAATCTACTATAGTCTTAAGACTACATAAGATCTGATTTAACTGCAAACAGTACTGTTTTGACTTTCTGGGCCTCATCAGTCCAGTACTGATACTGGAGTTGTGGTTTTTAAGATCTGATTTATAGCATTTCATTTCGAATCATTGGGTGGCTGAGACAGGAATTGGGAAATAGGTCCTCACTGCATGTTACAACATTTCTGGACTAATGGCAGTGAACAGTCAATGATCTTTGGAGAAGTGAACCATTAAAGTTTCTACAAAAGTTGTGTCACAGTAAATTTGAGGATATATATGTCACAGTAGAAAATAAAATCCAGGAGAATTTTAAATCCTCCTCTAGTACAAACTGTAATTGCAGTTTCTCCTAGAATAACTTATATCTTTATTTGCACCATTTTACACCATAGACAATACATAAAAGTACAATTACATACAAATTAACAGTTTACAGCAGAAATAAATGACAATATAATACTGACAAGCACACAGGACGAATTGAAAATAATAAATGATATAAAACAAAATACAAAGTTCATGGCTTTTGGGGTTTGTCCTCCTACTCCCTCGGGCTTGTGCCCTTTCTGACTAATTTATCTAAAGTTATTCTTTCTAGTGAAACATTATGGTAAATCTGTCATCAGAAGAAACTTTATATACCATTAAAACGAGTTTTACACCCCACCCAATCTGGGCTTGTCTTTGAACAAAACTAAACTTTTATAATAAAAAATTGTTTAGGTGTTCCACCCTGTAGAACTGGAATCTTGTGATGAAAATTAGAATTATAAACAGGGTGTGAATTACTGGGTGTCTCTCAGATATAATTACCTATTCGAGGGTTTTCTTTGTGTAAGATTGAGGGTGTAATTTTGGATTTCATTTCAATTCATGTCTACATCATTGATTTTGTCAACTTTGTAGAAGTCTTTAAGTTTCAGACTGAATATTCTTGAACCAATCATGGTACAAAGATCTAAAAACAATCATAGAAGTCCCTATTGCTTAGATTGTTTTAAGAAAATGTGGCTTGAATATCTTTTTTTAATTGTCCATTGCATTGATGTTTTAAAAGACCCAGTATGATTTTTGGATTTTATTTCATTTTAAGCCTACATCATTGATTTTGTCAACCTTGTAGATGTCTTTAAAAATCAAGGTCACATATTCCTAAACCTAATCAGAAACATTAAAAACAGTCATCAAAGTTCCTACTGCTTAGATTGTTTTGAGGATATGTGTCCTAATTTCATTTAATTGTCCATGTCATTGTAACATCGACTCTTGCTTTTTAAAACTTAAAACTGGTTGGTTGGTTGACAAGATTGTTCGCTAAAACTTAAAACTTAACGTTGATGACTATAATCCTAATGTGTGTCTTAAGATATCCAGGATTGTTATTGGACTGTCATTCCCATTCTTGTCTTCATTATTGTAGACTTTGCTACAATATGTCTTCTGTTCTTGACCCTTGTCCCTGTTTTCTTTACTGAAAAGCATATGTATAAGTTTTTTTAGGAGAAAAACTGTTGATTTAATTAGAATGATATCAGATAGAATCTACTGGTGTGTCTTATCTTTAACATTGTCTAATTAAAGGTTTGGCATTACCCTCTAATGTTTTTACAGACTGATAGATATTTGGCAATGTGATCAAATTCTCAACACATTGATTTTCATTTCCAACATTTTTCTATGAAGATCTGATCAGGAAAGTAGAATTTCAAGACAAAACATCAGAAAACGCAGACAATTTCACAAAGATGATTGTAACAATTTCATCTGAAACTTTGTACAGTTATGATACTGAATACTTGATACTTTTATGTTGAATCCTGTTTGCCTATTCCTTGAGTGAAACCCTGTCTGATGAAAAAAATGTGGGTACAATTTACTTTGCTCTAATTCACTTTAATTAAAAAATGTGATAAATCTTTTGCCCCAAAAATATATGTCAGAATGCATCAAATCAATTCAGTTGTTCAAAAATTTTCTTGAGAATAATACTACCACAAGGGTTAGTCTCCCACCTGTTTGTTCCTTAAACTTTAGTAGTCTGGCGGTGCCACAGCTTCTTCACAGGAAAATTTCTTTTGCTTCTACTAATGTTTTGCCAAACTGTTACTTTAGATTTTTGTACCTCTTTCTTTCATTTTAATTTTTCTCTTTGTGATAATAATAATTAACCTGATTGAAAGTGAGGTTAATTACGATGTATTAAGCTAAATCGAAAGTAGATTTGAAGTTAATGTTTCACTGATTCTTTTTAAAACAAATCTTCAATAACAGCTGTAGAGTTTTTTCTGTCTTTCCTGATCAAATTAGTTTAGTTTTGTTGATGGTGAAAGTTTCTAGTTTGGTGGTAATAGTATTATTCTGTATGATTGGCGGCTACATTCAACGTTGAGTAGACTTCAATAAGAAACAGGAAGTCTCCATTGATGCCTGAATTTACAGGAACCTCATGCTTTGATGCCAGTTGGTAATGCAATCTTCACAATTTGTGTGATTTGATTTCATGTCATTCTGTTTAGAGAAAGGAACAAAGTAATGAAGTAGGCTAATTTATTCTCTTAAAGCTTTGGTACTAGTGGTGTGAAAAGTAAAATTTTATGCTGAGTGGTGGGGGTTGGGGGTGTTGGATCGGGGTGAGGGAGGCTCAAGGCACATTGTCCCCCCCCCCCCCTGTTCCCCCCTTAAATACTCCACTGATTGTAACAGAATTTTTTATCTGCCCTTTTATTCTGTTGATAGAACAAAGGTACTTGGTTCTCTACATCGGTAGAATAACCTAGCCTCATTGCATACTGCAACTGTATGTCATTACCTGCCCTCATTACCACAAAAAAGAGCAGAAGAACAAAAAAGTAGGACATAAAACATTATTTCATTTCTAAACTCTTCTAAAAATTTACATTCTGAAAAAAGTCAATTTAAATCATACATTTTTAAGTTCAAGAAAATGCATTTCATTTTAACCACCTTAAATTCAAAATAGGATATCTCAAATTCATTTTTTTTCAAATATTCAGAAACTGAACTAGATTTTTATTTCAACCACTCCTTTGATTTATATAAAACTACTTTTTAATTTCTAGAAAATTTCATTAAAGTGATATCCCTCATATACTGGTATTCAATAATATTTTCTGATTATTTTAATGGAAACATTTAGGAGGAGATACAGCCTGTATCAGTATATATATAAATTGTTAAATTTATTTATCAGGAAATGATAAAAAACACTGAAACAGAATACACAGAAATAGACATAAAACTGATTCTAGGAAGCGATAAAACCTTCTGATCAAAAACTTCAACTCTCCAGGACGTCTGTATCGAAATGCTGAGTTCTTATTTTTCTGACACGTTTCCAAAATATTCAATACTTTACTGATAAATTGTGAAGAAAAATTACTCGGTATGAAAGGGCGGTAATTTAGTAAATTGATAGTTGTACCGAAGACTCGTTTAAGTCGCCTCGTATAGTCTGATTAATATAATTGTTCACGATAAATGGGTCAGTGGTTCTTGATAGTTAATTCCGTCTCGAGGCAAGCCAGAATTAAAGATTAGCTAATTAAATTCTACGATAACCAGAACTACATTGAACTGGGGAAGTTTACGAACCTCATCACAAAGGTTAAAAGTCTGGTGTATTAATACATTAAATAAGTGCAGAAACATTATCCAGATACGTCTGATATCAAAACATGACACAATACATTTATTTTATAATATTTCTTAGACCATAAAACTGTGGACATGATTAAATTTCAACATCATTATAAACGAAATGTCCACCCTTGTTTCTTCTTAAATAATAAATTCACAAATTATGATTAACGAAACAAAGATAATATTCCTTTTGAACTCATTTAATGTTTTTTAAAATGGAATGCTTAAAGATTGCCAGTTATGTTATTATATTATGTTTTGTAATGTTTTGTTACATGTGATAATGTATCATATAATGTTATGTTATGTTATGATATAATGTGTTATGTGTAGGATAATGCATGGTTTCGAGGGATTAGTTGACATAATGCCCGCGGGTTCGGGAAAGCACGAGGGCCGAAGGCCCGAGGGCTTTTCCGAGCCCAAGGGCATTATGTCAACTAATCCCGATAGAAACCATGCATTATCCGACATAAAAACCGATTCCTAATTCAATAATTGGTAAATATGTTGAAAAATCAATCAATACATTTAACATCACATGGGAGGTAATCCATGTCGTGTGAAAAAATGTTCCAGAATTTTCAGAAATATTTAGTTTTTAATATTAAATATCTAATTTTACATTAAAAAATTATAAAATGTAGTATTGAAAGATATAAATCCCTCGAAAATTAATTACGCTCTAAAAATCTAGTTTTTAAATTTTTAAAACCGTTTTTAAAAAATAAGATGACCAGTAAAAAACATTACAAGAAATGTGAGGGTATATATTGTTGTATCAAACTTTATTGTATCATAGGAAGCAAGAAACCTTACAGATCACTGGGTTGTGACTTGATACTAGTTGATAAAGATTGCATACTTTGTCACTGGGTAGTGACTAGTTACGATTCATTAGCTTGATTTTGAAACTTCAATATTAAGTTTGAAAGTAAAAAAATCTTTCAGACGTAGAGTTGATTGCTCAAATGTATTGGTGTTAGATTAAAGTATATTCTCTCGAATGTACTTTGGTAGAGGGGGATATTATCTCTAATGCACCTGTCCACGGGGATATTATCTGGAATATCCCTGGGTTGAGGGATATTCTCTCGAATGTCCCTGGGTTGAGGGATATTAGCAAAAAGAAAGACCTGCCATAACAATGGGATGACGTCACAAGAGGTTTTTATGTTATTATATTTGCCCTATTATGTTGTGTTATTCTATGTTCCATGTGAAACCATTCTGCAATTCTGATATGCTATATTCTATTTAATTATGTCATCATATGTTATGTTATGATATATGCTGTGTTCCATTTGTTATGTTATAATATCATGTTATGATATGTGTTAATGTGTTATGTTATATTCATGCATAACTGGTATATCACATATTTGTCTCATATTGTATGATTTGCTATATCCAAAATAAATTATATCATTATCATATCATATCATATATTTCTTATCATATATTATTATATATTACAGGATCACGATGCTAGTTATGATGTAAATGGACATGATCACGATCCTCAACCAAGATACGACTATTCCAATGAAAACAGGTAAATATACTATTGTTATTCTGGTTACTAGCAGATGGTTATTGGGGGGTGCCTCTTGCTGGTTGATATTACAACAAAAATATCAAGCCTGAATTTATTACAAATCTTACATAGTGCAGTATAACAATGTTTATGTTGGTATTAACATATCAGAATGTATGTTTAACAGATTGTATTGTACTTAGAATATTTCCTGGGCTTGATGTTGTATTATTGTAGACAGCCATTGTTACAATAACAGTCTCCTGCTACACTTCCCTTCACCTGACTCGGGTCAACCCATATTGTTTTATTGTTTGTAAGCTTTAAGAGCACAAGGAAAGAATTGAAATACGAATCTAGACTTTTTGGGGTCTTTTTTCTGATGGTGTGAACACTTGTTATTCATTGCACATTTATTATTTGAATCACGTTCAATCAAATTTACCAAATACTAAAGTTTAGATTGACTAATTGTTAGAAGTCAGTTGCAGTTATGAATAACCTAATCCAAGATCATCATAGATGAAAACATTTAGATCACTATCCTTATGTTGGAAAAGAACATAAAACAAAATCCAAATGTACATTTATTTTATTTGACAGAAGTATTGTTAAGAGTTTAATATAATAGTTCAGAAGATATTTAAATGACTACCTACCCCTTACATGTATTTAATAATTGTATTGTAGACATGGTACACGATGTGCTGGGGAGGTGGCAGCACAAGCTGATAATGGTGTTTGTAATGTTGGAGTAGCTTTTAATGCTAGAATAGGAGGTATGATGTCTTTTCATTTGAAATTGTATACAATATACTCAAGTGATAATCAAAGCTAGAATTGTGATGAGGATGTAGAAATCCTTTCTAGAATAACAGGTGTTGTTAAGATCAAGCTACGTCAAAAAAGCCAAGTAAAGTGAAACTGCAAGAATCACAGATTTTTCACTGTTGAAAATTTGAATGTGGTAAATCAAGGTTCTAAGACACATAAAAAGTTTAAAAAATCATAAACCTTTCAGATATTCAAGATTTATAAATCTATCCTATAATATTACAGGTGTACGTATGTTAGATGGAGATGTAACTGATTCAGTAGAAGCTCAATCTCTTAGTTTAAATCCTCAACATATAGATATCTACAGTGCTAGTTGGGGTCCTGATGATGATGGGAGGACAGTAGATGGACCAGCTACACTCGCTAGAAAAGCTTTTTATGATGGCATTACAAAGGTGAGTTTGAAAGGGGAAATAACTCAATAACTGTAGTCGAATAAAACTTGATCTGGAGACTTTGGAAATTTTTATGTTGCGTCACATAAAATGGAAAAGTTTTCAAGAAAGGTAGTAATAATAATAATAAACTCTTTATTTTACATGGATCAGAATTAGGCCCTATACCACAAGCGATAGGGTCCTGTCTCACATTCAGCCCATAGGGACAAAAAACCTTAGCCCAATCCAGGTTACAAAGAGGAGGCTCTGGATAGATGTATAAGATGTTCCTGAAGTTTTTTTTTGTTGTGTAACAACTAACAAGTGAGGCATTTGCTTATTTAATGCTACAGCCTGAGATCCCTTGCTTCTTTATTGTGTTTTTTTTCTTCAAAATAACCATATACCGACTAAGCTATCTGTATCCTATATCAACCAACGCACCACACGTTTGAGTGGCCTTGTAATAAATGGTAGTCAAAACATTACATTATGGTATTTATGTAACCTTGAACGCATTATTACAATTCTATCATGATTTGTTATGTATTTCATCAGTAAAAACTTTCATCTGATATAATAAAAATCTGTACAAGCAAAACAATTCCGTTAATCAAAATCGCACCCAAAAACGTGGCAAAATCAAGAGTAATAGTTGTATAGTAGTAGACTACCCCAAAGAGAAGTACCATCAGGTGTTTCGAAAAGAGTAAGCCAGGTCTGCTTCGCGCACGACACCCGCCACTACTATATGATAGGTGATAAAAAATAGGTGAGGAATCAGAATGACATTTGGTGTCAAAATAACCCTATGATATATAATATTGATAAACCAGAAAGATAGGATGAATTTGTCATTAGAGGGTGTATTTGGCTGCTTTCTTTGTTATTAATAGAATTAACATATAATATTGTTACAGGTTATGTCTATATAAAAAAATAACAGAAACATTGAGACAAAAAATAGGTCCAATTAGATAAATCTATGGTTTATTATTGGTCTGAGTATGTAGCCATGTGTTGCCCTGTTCAACCATATGATCCTGATAATAGTGCGTCCACCAGCACTCATTCAGCTGCCTTTTACAAACAACCAAATTTTGTGGTCTCCTTTTTTAAAAAATTTTTCAAGTAAAAGCCCTTATTGTTTTGTGGAGACCAATTTGTTGTACAACTGATGCTTAAAGGGAAACAACTACACATTTACATCTTTTAGTTAGGATTTATGTTATCTTTTCAGAGCTTGCTGTTCATTGTAGATTTTGGGATTTAGTCTATATTTTAAGGTTATAAGGGTCTATATATCTCTAAGCTCTATATTAAAGGGTCTATTTTGAAGGGATTTTATATCGAGATGGAAAAGGGTCTATATTTAAAGGGTCTATACTATATTTCAGGGTCATGATGGAAAAGGGTCTATATTATATACTATATATTTCAGGGTCGTGATGGAAAAGGGTCTATGTTATATAATATATATTTCAGGGTTGTGATGGAAAAGGGTCTATATTATATAATATATATTTCAGGGTTGTGATGGAAAAGGGTCTATATTATATAATATATATTTCAGGGTCGTGATGGAAAAGGGTCTCTCTATTATATAATATATATTTCAGGGTTGTGATGGAAAAGGGTCTATATTATATACTATATATTTCAGGGTCGTGATGGAAAAGGGTCTATATTATATACTATATATTTCAGCGTTGTGATGGAAAAGGGTCTATATTATATAATATATATTTCAGGGTCGTGATGGAAAAGGGTCTATATTATATTTTTATATATTTCAGGGCTGTGATGGAAAAGGGTCTATATTATATTTTATATATTTCAGGGTTGTGATGGAAAAGGGTCTATATTATATACTATATATTTCAGGGTTGTGGTGGAAAAGGGTCTATATTATATAATATATATTTCAGAGTCGTGATGGAAAAGGATCTATATTATATTTTATATATTTCAGGGTTGTGATGGAAAAGGGTCTATATTATATACTATATATTTCAGCGTTGTGATGGAAAAGGGTCTATATTATATACTATATATTTCAGGGTTGTGATGGAAAAGGGTCTATATTATATTTTATATATTTCAGGGTTGTGATGGAAAAGGGTCTATATTATATACTATATATTTCAGGGTTGTGATGGAAAAGGATCTATATTATATTTTATATATTTCAGGGTTGTGATGGAAAAGGGTCTATATTATATACTATATATTTCAGGGTCGTGATGGAAAAGGGTCTATATTATATACTATATATTTCAGGGTTGTGGTGGAAAAGGGTCTATATTATATACTATATATTTCAGGGTTGTGATGGAAAAGGGTCT
This sequence comes from Lottia scabra, assembly GCA_029955415.1. Taxonomy (NCBI): domain Eukaryota; kingdom Metazoa; phylum Mollusca; class Gastropoda; family Lottiidae; genus Lottia; species Lottia scabra. The sequence continues at coordinate 13,093,188 of JARJEI010000009.1, forward strand.
ATATTATTATATACTATATATTTCAGGGTTGTGGTGGAAAAGGGTCTATATTTAAGGGGTCTATACTATATATTTCAGGGTCGTGATGGAAAAGGGTCTATATTTGTGTGGGCGTCGGGTAATGGAGGGAGAGACGGTGATAATTGTAATTGTGATGGTTATACAAACAGTATTTATACATTGTCTATTAGTTCTGTGACAGAGAACGGAAACATTCCATGGTATTCAGAAGCATGTTCTTCAACTCTAGCTACAACTTATAGCAGTGGATCAGGCGGAGAAAAACAAATTGTAAGTATATTGTAGCGATGCAGACCAAACCGATAATGTATATCGAATTGTCAACAAAATAACAGTGCTGGATGTTTAGACTATGTTTTCTGTTCTTATATATCAGGTGTCAATAATCTGCAGTCAAGTATCCCTGTCGGTCCACATCGCTAGTGTGCACGGATAACAACTTCATTTCATAAAGATTCTTCCTTCTAACTGACCCTTTGCCACCATTTTGACATTAATCTCTGACAAATTATCCTTACCAATTTACAACTACATATGGATAATTCAGAGATACTATGCATAAACAAATGAAGTAATTCTACAGCATATCTCAGATATCATACTTGTTTTTGGCTCAGTATACGATTTTGTATTTCTCAGATGCACCAAATTGCCCTTTAAACTTGCTAATTTATCTGTCACTTCTGGTGTGTTTTAGGTAACAACTGATTTAAGAAGAGGATGTACAGAGAATCATACGGGTACTTCAGCTAGTGCTCCTCTAGCTGCTGGTTTAATAGCACTGGGATTAGAGGCTAAGTATGTTGTATTCTTTCGATTTGATTTATACAATGACAATAGGGCACAATCTGCACTATAGTGAATTAAAAGTTAAATTTTCTCAAAGAAAATTAATTTTTTCAAAAAGTGCCTCTACGTGTATTTTGTTTTCTATGAATGGTCATTTAGTCTTCAGAGATTGTGCAGTCATGATTTGATCATTGTTAACATGTAAAGCTTCTGTGGAAACTGTATAAAGAAAACACTCTTGTCTTCATAGAAATGATGTAATGAAAGTAGTCTCTTAGAAGAGCATTAGATACTTTAACAATGATTACTTGATCGTCTTAGTTTTGAATCTTATATTTGAAGGAAATATCATCCCCAATAATTCTGTTTTCAGTCCCAGATTAACATGGAGAGACATGCAGCATATTGTGGTAGAAACTGCTAAACCATATCGTTTAAAGGCCAGTGATTGGGTCACTAATGGCGTCGGCAAAAATGGTGAGTTTATTTATATCTTTAAAGGCATCTTAAAACGATTTTCATTTCAAGCAGTTGTATCTGAAATTCCATCCAGGTGTTTTGTTGTTGTTGTCGGTTTTGCTTTTAGTTTTAGACAACTTTGACTTTTGGAATAGTGAAAAATAAGTGTCAATATATATATAATCTGCTTTAGTCAGCTTCCATTAGAAGTGGAAAATAATTTTCTATCCACCCACCAACAAGATATAAATGTAGAAAGAGCTAAAAAAAAAAAAAACTATTTGGTATCTCTTTACTTGCTTTCTGTATAGAAGTAGATGTATTTTTTTCATTTTCTCTTGATACTGATACTATGAAATGATTCATATTATATTTTAAACAGTGAGCCATTCGTTTGGTTTTGGGTTAATGGATGCTGGATCTATAGCTGCCCTGGCTAGAAACTGGACCACCGTCCCTGCTCAACATATTTGTGAAATCAGATCACCAGATCACAACAGGTAAGTTTTTGTTGGACAAAAAAAAAAAAATCATGTTTCAGAGCTAAACCAGTAGTATGCGTTTATGAATAATTTGATTAGTAGGGGACCACAAAATTATCATCTTGTGGATCAATAGGGCCTAGATATGGATTGATGGATTGTAAGCACTATATAGTTAGTTTCCCACGATTCCTATGCAAATGTCTGTAAACACAGACTCAATGTACTACAGACCGTATGTTAAAATCGTAAATTATCTAGGCAAGACACACCTCATTGTGCACTAATTTCATTGCCTGTTTTCTCAAACCCAATAAGTTGAAGAAAAGTACGACATAAAATTCAACACTGCTCAAAATCACAACTGTCTCGCCAATCTTGCATGAAAATGCAAAATATTGGACTATTTGATTGCCCTTTGTCTCTGATGCCTTTAGCTATAAAAAAATTGATGTTGCTTCTTTCAGAATTATACCAACGAATGGTAAAATAACAGTTCCACTATACACCAACAGTTGTCAGGGTTCGGCCAGTCATGTTAAATATTTAGAACATGTCCAGGCTCGAATAACAATGACATCATCACGGCGAGGAGAAATACAAATATTTTTAACATCACCAGCAGGGACGAAATCCACCCTGTTGGCTAAACGTGTACGAGATACGTCTCGTGAAGGATTTAACAATTGGGCTTTCATGACTACACATAACTGGGGAGAATTCGCAGAAGGTACCTGGTTTTTAGAAATTGAAAATGGAGCTAGTTCATGTGAGTATTTTGAATGTTTGATGACAGGTTGAGGTTAAATATGCTCAGTGACTGACTTCTCCATTCAGCTCGTTAATTCAAAAATTGTTTTTTAAAATTGTGTTTTCAACTAAAGAATGCCAAGTCAACTGTCCCATTTAAGTATCCAATGAACAAATCAGAGTGTCATTTAAGTTATTTTGGTATTTGGGTTGAATTTGTCAACTTAGCACACATTTCGAAAACACATCATGGCAAAAAATTAATTTTTGGATTTGAATTTCATGGGGTTTATAGAAGCTGGCTTTTAGAAGTAGATATCACTTAGTTTCTTTAACTTCAACTTGTATATGCCTTTATAACTACCAGTATTCAAATATTATGCTCATTTTTAGCTGCAGCATTTAAACTATATTGTATTATGAAAGCTTTATTCAATTATTTCCTACTTTCAGTTTTATTTTTCACTTTTGTTTATGAATTGCTCAGATTTAGTTTTTGCATGATTTAGAGTTATTTCCCTTCAATACTTCTTGTGTTTTTATTGTTCTTTAGTTGCATGAAAGACTTGATGATTGTGTCTCAGTATATCTTGTAGTTTACTAATTTATTTAAAAAACTTATAGAGCATCATTTCCTCTTCAAAGACCCGATACAGATGTAGCCCACTCTTTAACATAAAACCGATTGGCAAAGAGGAATCCATGAAAGAATGATCCACAACTGATTCCTTTACAATTTCCTAGTCAATTTTCATTATGAATTTATAGCTATTAGTCAAAAGTTTAACATTTGATCACTCGTTTCCATCATGTCGAATACAGCTATATAAATAATATTAATCAATGAACTTGGATATAAAACTAAGATCTCAAATATAAGGTTAGAGTTATAAACTCACAGATAGATCAGAGAGCTTCTGCAGAAGTGATTAAGATTATCCAATATGGTTTAGTGCGATCTTTGGGTAATATAAATCTAGATAAAGAGAAAGATGCATGAAAGCTAAGCTAAATGAAAAAAAACACAAGCAGCAATAGAACTGAAGCACCTTGCACTTCTTGCAAGTTCTTCAGAATAAAGTAAATTTGTCCCTCAATAATTTTTTGCAAATATTATAAGAAATTTATTTAAAAACATATCATTTTATGTTCATGTTAGTAATTGTCGTGTATTGTTCAAGTTTCTGCATGATTTTACTACTGCTGCTAATTTTATATATAACTTATCATGGAATGAAAATAATTTTGCTCCAAAACAGGATAGCATAGGCCATTCAAAAATATTCTGTTAACATTCGCTGAACTTATATTCAATGGGGCTTTATTATATAATCTGTAGATTCTCATATCATATAAATTCTCATATGTTGCGTTTTTAACATTTTGATTTTTCAATTGTTAATTTGGTTGAAGGTGTTTAGGAATTGTGTTTTAGGTTTAGTAGTTGTTTTTTGGGGGTTTTTTTTTGTTCTGTTTTCGGTTTGTATTTTGAAAAAAGCATTTTAAAAGGATTCTGCTTTCTCAGTTCAATGCAATGGACACCTGGATTAATTTATTAGGTGTGACTATCATGTCAAGCCCTTTGACCAAAAGCACAATTTTGAAATGTGTTCCAGCATCCAATATGTAAGCTTGTCTTTTGTTTTTTGATTTTATTTGAGACTTGAGCTCATCTCATACAGTTAACATGAGTTTCAGATATATAATCCTTATCAGGACAGCTAATTTTTTAGAAAAAAAGAAAGGTGATCTTTCTAGTGTTTTACTTTAAGTTTCTAATAAAAATAAATAAACTCTTTGAATGCTATTGGAAGTTTATAAGTGCCCATTTGTCAATTTGATTTAGGTTTAAGAATTTAGTTTAGTAGAAAGACTGGATTTGTTTGGACGTTCACTTGAGCAGAACTGTGTTCAATTTAATTGAAGCAAAGAACAAATATTTTGTTAAAAAAAAGACTGTTTGAAATTTTTTTGTATAAAAATGATTTATTAACACAGACACTTGAGGCCTTATTCTTCAAAAGTTAACTTAATAGTAGATAGTAGATAATTTTAGTGTTCTAGTCATCTGATTGGACAATCAAGAAAATCGATTTTAAATTTGACTTTATTGTCCATCTGTATTTCTTAATATATAACTTTTATCTAATATTAGGTTTACGAGAATAAGGCCCCTGAGCGTTGGGCGTGTGTTGTTTGATACTATATCTTATAGTCATATCTCATTTATTTCTGTACAGCATCTCGTCTTTTAACACATCTACTACGTTCTTTTATTTACCGTTCTCTTTAGTTAATGCACATCAATTAATCACCGCATGAGCCTCTTTTTCCTTTCCTTTCTTTCCAAAAAACATATAAAAACGTTCAGCTTTTATATACTGCTCGCCTCTTAATACGAATGAAATGCTCAAACTTCGATAATCACCATATAGTGCATGTATTGAGATTGAAAAACGCATGGTGTTAAAATCACTTAGATAACTTACAAAATTAATAGCATTTAGTGACAGTTAGTTTTGGAGTAAGTATGATTTTCAATCAATTTCATATAACATTTTCAAAATTCATTTTCACTCTTAACCAAGATTTAATACCAAATTTTTAATATTGAGCAATAATTGCATTTCAATTTCATGTATCATGTTACAATTCAAGGTATATTTTTCACTTGTTTAATGCCAATGATAATTTCGGTTTGAAATTTTGATATTTTTAGGGAAGAAAGGTAAAGGAATATATTTGTTTCAGAGGCTATTATTGTATTTTCGCACCTAGTGGATATGGTTGAAAACTTTTTATTTTCAAATTTTCTTCTTCTCTGCTTATTGAAGGTATCCCTTTTTATTTTGTTTCCAGTTCGACCTGTAAGATTGAGGGATTGGGTATTAGTGTTATATGGAACAGAGAGACATCCCTGGAAGAAAAAAATCCCTGCCCGTCCGGGGCGTGCTCCTCCAACCAGAATGCCAATAATTAAATACCCTTCCCACAAACCATATACAACTCGACCCTCAACAACAAGTACCAAAAATACCAACAACTGGCCTTCCAATCGTAAGATTTGGCCGTTTTACCGCAAATACTGGAACCCTTTTCTGCAGAACCCCGCATCCAAGTCTTCCACCTATGCACGACACAAATCACACCACGCGCCCCATCCTGCACACATGTGTGTGTATGAAACTCTTGCCAAAAAGTCCAACATTTCTGCTCTGCAGTATATCCGGATGATTCGGCCCAATTTAACTGCAGGCAAGAATAATGGTACATGTTGTTTGACTGTTTGCCTGAGTTAATAACATACCCTACCCTACTAATTTACCTTATTTCTCGCCCGCATGGCATTTCTTCATAGCACATCTTTTTTCTTTCTGCTACCGTTTTATTTGCTGCATGATCATTGTCATTTTTACGTCTTTTAATGTTCATTGTTTCTGTCTTATTATTGAAGAATTTGAGATTGTTTTGATGGTTATATTCGACAGTCTAGTTCTTGTATTATTTCTATATCACCAGGCACACAGTTTTTTTCTATCTTAGCTCTAGATCTATTGGAATATTTTAGTTTATAAAAATATTCAGTTTCAGTATATTGATTGAATATGTATTTATTTTCTCAAAGCTTGTCTCTTTTAGTTCCAACTATATTATTATGCTTCATAATAAACCAATCAAAATTTGAGGGTTATTGACCTAAAGGGACAGTAAAGAGGTTTTTCTTAACTTTTTGAAAAAGGCTACTGTAATATTATAAGCAGCATTTGCTCGCATCTTTTACAAGAGTGACATCATGCAAAATCCACAAATGTCATATAATTAAGATGGTGCAAATTGATGAAAAAATTGTTCACAATAAAAGTTTAGAAAATTTATTTATAGAGCTTTATGAATTAGGGAAAACTTTGTTAAATCTCAATTATGAATATGGAGTGCAATAAGTAATTTATTCAAGCTATTATGAAATCAGATAAATTATGTACAAACTTTACTATGTAATAGTATTTAAGTACTTATATTTATTTTTATATTTATATATATATATATATATATATGTTAAATCACATGTTCTATGGGCTGTAGGCCTGCTACTGTATTATTAATAAAAAAAAGCAAAAAGAAAACCTCTTTGCAATCTCTTTAAATGTTAAGAATGGCCCAGACCTTTTTAGGTTGAATTTGTGTAATTAAGGCCTAAGTAAGGATTCTGCTATTTAATGTTAATCTTTAGGGTTGTAGACACTGAAGTCATGAGAGGTTCGTTTAGACTTTAGTTAAAAATCCTTTGAGAATAAATAAGAAAGAAATCTTAAGCTTACCTCTTAAAATAAGGAATAATTAGCCTCATGTAAAAAAAATTAAAAGGATGTAGTAAAATAAAAATGTCTGTAAAGATTCTTAATGTAAGAAACATCTGATCAAAACAAGTTTTATTTATAAGAGTCAACAATTGATTGTAGGGCAGCAGTAATTCTAAAAAATTTGAATGTCTAAAAAAATTCAAGGCTAAAATGTCAGGTAATAATGTTAGAAATAGATTAGTAAACTTGATTAAGATCAGTGGGGGTTATAGTTTCAATCTGCGACAGGAAATAATCCATCTAGTGGGTCTGAAAAACAATTGACAAACTGATTCTGAAGTGTAGCAGGTTATAATATTGGCTTTTAACCATGTTTCTACATCTAAAATTTTGACCGAACTAGACGAAAACTAATTTATTAAGTCAATTTTAAAAAAGCAAGTCTTAAACTTGTATTGATATTGAGCTCTCACACAATGATCATTGTGCCATGTGTCTCAAGAGTGACAGGACAAACTACAACTCTGTTTTGGGGTGAATGAAATCAGTTTGAAACTAATTTGCTTCCAAAACTGTGAAAAGAAGCAAGCAAGACGGTTGACATGTTATCGACTGTTTGTCAATTCAGCTTCTATTTCTGAGAGTCAACATACTAAATTATAAACCGTATATTTCCGAGTATAATGCGCACTGTATTTACTATTCTATGTAATGATCATTAGCATGATATACACAGCTTAAAAACTATTCTGTCATGTGTCATACACCAGTATTATCTTGCTAGTGCAAGATTGCAAGCTTTTCTCGCGATTTTAAATTCCGATGATGCAAGTCAGAACAAAAGTTTTTAAGAGATAAGGCATGCCTGTTTTGACAGTAGTATTACAGTTTGCATGATTAATTAATTTTAGTTCTAATTAATGTAATTTTGATGAGTTGACATGTTTTGCTTTGCTTTTGATGTTTATGAAACAAAATAATAATTGAATTAATCTGGACATTTTTATGAAAATACTTCAAAAACTAAACTGATTCTTGGTTTTAATAAAAAAAAAAAATTCTTAAATACACTTAAACTTGCACACTTTTTCTGATCTTTCAAATTAATTATCTCCTAATGAGTCAATTATATAATTTGATTAATTAAAAGATTAATTAGTGATGTTATTATTAACGAATGTGTGATTATTGTTATATATTTCAGCTGAATTAAAAGAATGGACGTTAGTAGTCATGGGAACTGGTTCTCATCCAATGAAAGACAATCATACACCTACCATCAATACAGGCCACGCCTTCACCTGTACTGGTATCAAATCCAATGGTATATGTATAGGTCTGTTGATATTTCCTATTGTTTTTTCTTTTATTATATCGTCATTTTTAACAGCCTACATTCCACATTACGTTTTCTTATAGCAGGGCCGACAAATTCTAATATACAGCATTCTATATTTTCTTTTTATCACAATCATTTTAAAAAAATCATGGGCAAAACGTAATTAGAATTATTAATGTAAATAAAACATAGGCATAAGTTTGGGCGATTTATATATATTTTTTTTTTAAATTGACAGAAAGAAAACAAACTAAATATCACATTTTTGCTTTTTATCGCAGTCATATATGCAGATGAAATATATGCTGAACAAAATCTGATTTCATAAAACATTTGTGCTTTGATCTGTGATAAAATCCCTTGTAGGCATAGTTGATAATGGTCACAATATTTAAGTAAAAAAGACAAAAGTCACAAATCCCGTTATTGTGATATGAAGATTGCCACCTAGTTTTAGAGTCTTAAACTTATATTTTATGAATTTTATATTGAAAATTAAAAATTATTTCCTTTTCAATTATAACTTTGGCAGTATCATGACACAAAAATCATCCCTACAATTTGTGACAGTCATTTCATTGGCAGCTTTTTCATTAAAGGCCATACTCATTCTCAAAATTAACATAATGTATCACAAATAATCAGTTTTCAACGAATTTATTCACCTGTATTGATTATTCATGAACCCCAGTAATAAACTGTTGACATAGTTTTAACTTGGTAAGATAAATTTAGAAATTGTATTAAGATGATTGACAAAATTATATCTTAATACTCTATGGGGAAAGTAAAATTGTGGGACCATTTTGTGTTATCTGTTGTGTTTTTAGGGGAATAAATCACAATTTTAACTTCTAAATAGTAAAATACACATAACAACCTACAATTTTAGATACATGAGATTAAAACTGAGAATATCAACGAATAATTTTATTTATTATTTATGAATAATCACTCTGGAAGTCCAAAAATCAAACAATGAATTTGCATAATATTTTGAAATATGTGATAGAAAAAACTAGGTTTAACGTTTTGTTTTGTAAATAAAAAAAGAATGTTTTAAGTTATTTTGTAAAAAATGTTTTTTTTTAAGTTTTAAATGTACAAGTATACCTCATTTTGATACTGGCGAGTATCAGTTATTAGATATCAAAGTTTGTATTGTTAGTCCCAATATATTTAATAATGTTAATAGATAATCAAATATCTTCATGTGCCAATTCATTGTATTATAAACTTATCTACATTTAAACCACATTTTAATTTTTATCTTTAAATGGCTTTTCTTTATCTTGTATTGAAATGATATCTTATTTCAAATTTAATATTGGATTAGACTGTTGTTTTGTCTATGTTACCTATATTTTTGAAGATTTTGCTGAAACTTTAATAAAGAAGTAATTTTCAAATAGAAATTTTACAGCTCTCAAGCTTCTTGCCTCATTTGGACATAAACTAAATAAAGCAAAATTTTTAACAAAATTTTTAGAATGGTTAAATTTCATGAGACTATGGATCCCTGTTCTTCCTTCTTGACGTTTATATGTTTGTTTTTGTTTTCCTAAATAGGGCCCAGAGTAAATCAAAATTAGAAATGTAATATATATGAAGTTTTTGAATTCTCTGTTCTCTGGTTTTTAGGGTATAAATTTTTCATGAAATGGTTGTGCTTGTATATAAAAACAGAACAAATTTTGTTATATTGTTGTCAATTAGTATGATAATATATCTTTTATATGCCTTTTAGGAGCTTCTTGATAGTTCATTAGATAACCTTACTATGAAATTGGAATTTAGAGTGCTTCATTGGTAGGCATTTCAGAAAAATTAAATTTTGGATTAGGCCTTTTGGATAGTTTATGATAAGCCTATTAAAAAAAATTAGATTTGGTATAATTCATTGGATAGGCTTGTATGGAAATTTAGATTTAGGATAGTTTCAATGGATATTCCTTGACATTAAATCAGGAAAATCTATGGTGTTGTGTATTATATGAAATGTGCAATAGTGGTTTATAAAGAATCACTTTTATAGTTCTCTTCTCTAGTCTGTAGATTAATTCATTAACAAATATAATGATGTGGATAATAATAAAAATCTGTACAAGCAAAACAATTCCGTTAATCAAAATTGCATGGAAAAACCTGGCAAAATCGAGAGAAATAGTTGTATCTATCTACCTAATTTGAGTACATGTGAAGCCATGTGCTTTAACTGTTTTCAAATATCTGATGCCATGCATTGACTCAACTTCTTGGCATCTCTGTGGAAAAAAATGTCCCTAAAAAGGCTTCTAGATTAAAGTTCAACAAATGTGATAATGTTAATTGGGTTTTGTTTTTCATCTAATTTTTATTACAAACAACAGAGAATTTTTGTTTTTTTTATAAAACTTATTAGTATATAAAAAAGAGAGGACAAAAAGTACTTTAGTTATTACAGAAATTTGAACACTTTAAAGATTTTATCCAAACCATTAAATTTGTTGATGAATTATAAAAACTGTTAGTTTAATATAGGAAAATTGTAAATAGCTTTTGTTAATGTTTTTATACAGTTTTCTGAATTTATTTTAAGATCTGAACTCCTGAGATATTTGTTATGTTGTTGATATAAAGGAACTATTTTATGTAAATGTCTACCTATAGGGGCAAAGACTGGGGGATTTTAGGGGGATGGCTCTGATAGAAGACATGTAGGTTTTTTAAATTTTAATTGTATTTTATAAATATGGTACCACACATATTCGAAACTTTAGAAATCATATTTTTAATTCAAGTTTAAATAAATAAGTTTTTAGTAAACCAATTTGACCATTTGTTTAAATAACATTAGTCAAATTGAAAGAAAATTTTTTATCATTTACTTTCCTTTATTGGGCATCTGGAAAATAATATTTCTTTTTATGTTATCTTAGTAAGAGCCTATCCCTCTGGTTTCCAACCAGGCTTTGCCCCTGACCTAGATTTATGTTTCATTTTAAAATCATAATTTTGTTAATAATATCATTTCTTCCATCATTTTTCATTTTATTTCATGAATCATTTTTTTAAATAAAAACATTTTATTATGAAACTGCTGCTAATTTTTCACACACTTTCTATGAGTTTATAAGATTGTAAAGACGTTTCTGAAATATGATATGTGTTTGTGTATTGGGAACACTGATGGCATCAATTTGTACCATTCCAATTTTTATTCAGACGTCTGTAGTTCCAGCAATTTCACTAAAACAAAGCGTCACAAATTGTGAAAAACGTTTGTTATCACAAAAAAACTTTTACAATTAGTGATGTGATGTCATCAACACTTAGTTTAAGTGAATATGCCGGAATCACAGACGTCTGATTGAAAATTGCAATCGGAACAAATTGATACTATCAGTGTCCTTAGTACATATAAAATGTGGAAACCCTCTTTACAATCCCTTCAAGATGAATCTCAGTTAATTTTAAGATATCAAATTTGTCAGTGGCAGAAGAAATTTCAGACAACACATCACTGAAACATGTAGACTTAATGGCCATGGATGTCCTCATGACCTTTCTATAAGACTAAAGAATTAAAAACCCATTTGTTTTTGATCCTTGGTATTATTTGCCGATCACATTAGTCTGAAGAAGATTTTGCGAATTGATCTTAGAAATAAATCACCAGCAAACATTTTTAAAGACATTTAGAGTTTGTAAGGTGGTTATACGATCAAGTCACATTGTTTTGTATTTAAGACGATTCGAAAGCTTTGCGAATTTCAACTCAAATCTATGTGGTCTGAAAAATTGATCTTTGATTTTAAAACTTGGAACTTGGTAATGATGTTGTTTGCAAGGCAATAATTTACAGACTTTGAATCAAATCCCTCTAGTCTGTAGAATCGATCTTGTAAGATAATAACAAGCAACCTTCCATGCAAGGGTTTGAGATTGGAAAAGTTTATAGAATGTGAAGTCCTGAAGTCTAAGAATCGATCTTTAAGGATATAAACGAGCAACCTTCCATGCAAGGGTTTGAGATTGGAAAAGTTCAGAGAATTTAAATCAAATCCCTCTAGTCTGTAGAATCGATCTTGAAAGATAATAACAAGCAATCTTCCGTGCAAGGGTTTGAAATTGGAAAAGTTTACAGAATTTGAATCAAATCCCTCTAGTCTGTAGAATCGATCTATAAGATATAAACAAGCACCTTGCCAGTGTAATACATGCCAGAACATATTGATTAAAACAGATCAATAATTCTATCAAGGTCGTTAATGGTTTCCACCTGATTATCTTTCCATCAACAATCAGTCAGAAAATCAACACGAATTCAACGTGAAATCAACGCGTTCTGGTGACAGAATAGATTTATATTTATTAAATTACCATATATTTTATACGTTATTTAACTAATCTATTAACTTCTTTATTTTATTATCTCAAACGAATTGTCACAGATTTTATAAAAGTATTAAAGTTCAGCTGGGCTGACATAGAGAAGGTTTGAAAATGAAATAGAAGTATGATCAGATTTGCAAGAACCAGACTTAAAATTGTAATATTGCTAATTGCTGCTTAAAATGTCATTGATACATTAAATGACTCTGCAATCTCTTTAAATTTAGCATTTTCTTTTTTCACCCATACTTAAAATATACTGTAGACCAAAATTCCAGCAAGATTGTTTTTGGTAAACACACCAATATATCAGTTCATGTAAATAGTAGAAATTCCTGGATATTTGTCCAACCAAATTGTTATCCAATTTCTTCACTAATGCAATTTCCATGTTTGAACATCCCTAATTCAGTCTTTATTGTTTATTTTAACTGTATCAGCAGAGCTAGAATAGAGCTAAAGTCAGACTGTTCCTGATATAGTAGACAATCATCACATTAAAAAATATCTATTCAGAGCAGGTGCTTGTTGAACAACCATTGTAGACATAGAGTAGAGTATATAAAAATATAGGATTAATCATTCAAACAGATTTAAAATTGTTCTGACATTTATAGAAGTTAATAATTTACATATAATAGTGAATGGTATATTGATTCTACAGTTGGTATTGACTGGGTAGTGATCATCTTCACATTGTCAAAATATTACTCTCTGTCTCATACCTTGACATCATTAGATACTCCATCTTCACAATTTCAAGAGATTATTCTCTGTCTCATACCTTGACAACATTAGACACTTTTCATGTATAACATAAGTATGTATATAAGTATGTATATGCAGTAATTGATTAAAATGTAATCTTGATCTAATACGTTGACATCATAAGTCAGTTTCCATGTATTACATAAGTACATGTATGTATATGAGTATGTAGATGCAGTAATTGATTAAAATGTACTCTCTGTCTAATATTTTGACATCATAAGATATTTTTTGTGTCACAGAAGTTTGTAAATGCAGTGATTTGATTGGCTTGAACACTAGCGATGGCCAATCAGATCACTCAACTGACATCCCGACTAATGGCTATAATTGGCAGTATTCGCTAGCTTCTAGTTCGTATCTGTAATACCTTGAAGATGGAGTTTCTAATGAAGTCAAGATATTAGACAGAGTTTGTAATACCTTGACATTGTAAAAATGGAGTTATTAATGATGTCAAGGTATTAGACAGAGTTTGCAATATTTTGACATGTGATGATGGAGTGTCTTATGCTCTCAATGCATATGCCAGACTTTGTAATACCCTGTGAAAATGGAGTGTCTAATGCTGTCTAGATATTAGACAGAGTTTGTTATACCTTGACATTGTGAAGATGAAGTGTCTAATGAAGTCAAGGTATTAGACAGAGTTTGTAATAGCTTGACATTGTGAAGATGGAGTTATTAATGATGTCAAGGTATTAGACAGAGTTTGTAATACCTTGACATTGTAAAAATGGAGTTATTAATGATGTCAAGGTATTAGACAGAGTTTGCAATATTTTGACATGTGAAGATGAAGTGTCTAATGAAGTCAAGGTATTAGACAGAGTTTGTAATAGCTTGACATTGTGAAGATGGAGTACCTAATGCTGTCTAGATATTAGACAGATTTTGTAATACCTTGACATTGTGAAGATGGAGTACCTAATGCTGTCTAGATATTAGACAGATTTTGTAATACCTTGACATTGTGAAGATGGAGTACCTAATGCTGTCTAGATATTAGACAGATTTTGTAATACCTTGACATTGTGAAGATGGAGCATCTAATGATATCAAGATATAAGACAGAGTTTGTAATACCTTGACATTGTGATGATGATATAAGACTGACCCCTATATACCAGACCTCACCATGTTTCCTGGTATCCGTATTATCTAATAACATTACACAATATAACTAATACATTATATATCAGAACAATCCTCAGGTGGTTAGATTTATAAATAAACTACGTCATCTCTTTTTATTTACCACTGGCCTGTAGAAATCACCAGCATGAGATAGAAAATGAAAAACGCAATAGCTTTACGGCAGCCAGAGAGCTGGAAATGGGCAGCATAAGTTGCAAGAGAGGTCAAAAGTTGCAGCAAGAAAGCTGGAAAGGGGCAGTTAAAGTTGCAGAAAGAGAGCTGGAGTGCCCAAAAGTTGCAGCTATAGAGCCGGAAAGGGGCAGCTTAAGTTGCAGAAAACGGGAGCATGGAAGTTACAGGAGGGCTACAATTTGACAAAGATGTGGAAAATATAAGCTGATAAGAAATAAAATTGAAAATCAGTATTGTCTTCACGAGGGCTAATTTCAATTCCAATTTTTTCAACCATAGTCATTAAATTGATTCTTATTTTTTTAAGAATTTATTTAAAACTTTATTATTATTATTATTATTATTCATTATTACCATTATTATTATTATTATTATTATTATCATTATTATTATTATTATTATTATTATTATTATTATTATTATTACTATTATCATTATTATTATTACCATTATTATTATTACCATTATTATTATTATTATTACCATTATTTGAAATGTAAGGTGAGTTGAAAGCATGTACCAGTGTGTGTTTGGGTCTTGCTCATTAAGAATGAGAGGGTGCATGTGTTTATTTATCTAGAGCAAGGTGTGTGCAGCTGTATAACTTAGATACTGATACCGTTAAATACCTACCTTGTATACTAAATACCTGACTAACATTTCTTAATCTACTATTTATAACTCTTTTTATACGCCCTCATCTCTCTATGAGGACGTATATTGTTGGCACCCCTGTCCGTCCGTCGGTCCGTCGGTCCGTCCGTCCGTCCGTCGGTCCGTCCGTCAACATTTTCTCGTAAACGCTCTAAAAACTAGAGTTTTTGGCGGAATCAAATGAAATTTGATATGTGTATACATATTCATAAAACGAAGATCAAGTTCGAATTTGAGCTATTTTCGATCGTTAGAAACAGAGTTATTGCCCTTGCCACAAATCTGTCGGTCTGTCAGTCAACATTTGCTTGTAAACGCTCTAAAAACTAGAGTTTTTGACAGAATCAAATGAAATTTGATATGTGTATACATATTCATAAAACGAAGATCAAGTTCGAATTTAAGCTATTTTCGATCGTTAGAAGCAGAGTTATTGCCCTTGCCCCAAATCTTGAATATGCTATTACTATCTTAGTTTTCAACCGATTTTGATGAAACTTAAAATGGATGTTAATGGACCTAAATCGAAAGGTTTGAGAAAGTTTAATTTTATCCCGATTAAATTTTTCGTTAGGCGTATATGGCCGTGGTCCACTATCTTAACTTATAGTGTTATTTAGAATTGTTTATATTCATTTGCTTGCTGTTACTCATCTTCATAATGTCATGCTATTACAAATGTTATTTAAGACCAGCGGCTGCGTAGTATCCCTGGATGTGGAGGGGCTGTGGTTTTAAAAATCAAACCTTTAAACCTTTTGGCCACTGAATTTTTAGGAAATTATCCTATAAAAATGACAAAAAAATGTTTATGTAAAAAAAAAATTATGAGCCCCTTGAGACCTAGACTTCATGCTTGTTTTTTGTATCATTTTAGATTGTAAATGCTGAAATTTCATTGGACTGTACTTAATAAGTTCATACATCCAATCAAAATCAATGATTACTATCCTGATTGGCAATATTCACTTGAATACAAGCCAATTAAATTGCAGCATTTATAAACTTGCATAATATAAGTACCTCCCAGGTGTCAAGGTATAAGATGAAGTTTGCTTGACATTGTGAAGATGAGTGCAACCATAAATAAAATTGTAGTTATGAAATTTTAACTGCTTTATTTAACCATATTTAGAATTAGTTTGGTTTAAATTGATATATTGTCAAAATATTTGCTGATAGAGCTCAATTTCTGCTATCTTTAACCGTTTAAGAATGTAATGTTACGTAATGTTCATCTGCAATAAGGATTATGATGGGTGAAATTAAGCTAATGTTGTTTGACTTACAGTTTATTGACCTTATAAGAAGGATAATTATTTTTATAAAACAGCTGCGTCCTTCACTAGCTTGTGATCTTCGTAACCTACTTCCGTGTCTGTTTCTCTGTTTCTTTTGAAAGAAAAAAATTACGTAGATATCAAACTCTAATTTCCTTTTCAAAAAATCAAACTCAGATTTTCTTTAAAAACAAAATACTTAAACATCAAACTCTGAATCCTTTTAAAAAAAATTACTTAAATATCAAAGCCAGATTTTAATGAATCTTGAAAGATATTAGTAATATTGATTTTAAAATCCCTGTAAATAATTCCACCTTCTTCCATTATCTCCCTTTGATCAAGGTCAAACTTTCTCATGTTAATCTGACAAAATTATAAAAGGCAGTGGCTTGGTGATAATTTTTTTCAGAAGGGGCTTTGACTGTCCATGATGGACATGAAAATTTCATATAAAATAAAGCAGAATTTTTGTCTTAAATATGTCAGTGATAAAAGAGTCCAGATAAAATTTCCAATAAATTCAAGTGAAAAATCGAATATTTTCTGGTTGCTGGGATATATTTTTTCTAGATTTATCATACAATTTGTGTATTTGTTTCCAGTAACCTATATTCATTATATAAGTCTGAGTTTATTTCATTATCTTAATGAAAAGCTTCAGTTTTGTCTGCTTCAAGATTTATGTGAACTTTGTAAAATGGATATTTGTAATAATTGTAAAGGTTAAGAACACTTGATATATTTCATGACATGTTCATTCCAAACTCTATCTCTTTGTTCACTTTACAGATAATATATATTTTTATGATAATCTTATAGATTTTTAAGATAGTGATAGTCACACTCTGAATTAACTTTTTAACATAGGTAATAACCATAAACATTTTTGTGAACACTGCTTCAACCCTGCTCCAGTGCCTTCTGTTGAATAGTAACTTGTTGCTTTCAACCACTCTAATCTCTGTTATCTTTCGATCAAAGTCTTAAGTTTTCCAAATCGACATGATAATAATAAGATTTTGTCAACTTTTTATCTATTTTGGTTCAGAGTTTATGTGGTTGTGGTTATTATGACATGGTTTGTCAACATGGCATCCCTATCAGAGAGTCCACATAGCTAATAATGATTATATAAAATGATTACCAGGGGTGGATCCAGGATTTAGAGAAAGAAGGCGGGGGCTTGGCTCTGAAATGCAACCTGCTTCAAATTCAACGGCATCTATTTCATCTATTTTAGAGGGTTGGGTCAAATTGGGTACCAGTTGGCCAAAAATAGAGGGGCTTGAGCCGTAGGAGCCCTCCCTTGGATCCGCCCCTGGATCCGCCCCTGATTACTGTAGATATTGTATACATTACTTATTAATTCTGGTCATTATTCTGTTAATAACCCACTATAATTTAAATAATGTATACAATATAATATATCTCGAGTAGCTATTACGAGAAGAATTCAAACGTAATCATTCAATCAGACCCCACTCTTATCGATACCGACAACATACTAATGGCTTTATATTGGAACACAACTCCAAGACTTTAATTATTCTCTACTAATGTCAGGAATCGATAAAAGACAATATAATTGATCAGCTATCAAGTTTTGACAGATCTATTCTGGTTCCAGGAACTGTCAGGAACTGTACAGAATTCATGCCAAATTACTACTATAGAAAGTTCTTCAGGAGGTCATACTTGACAAGTTTCAAAAGATATTTTCTGACCTGTGTATGTATATAGAGTTAGAACTAATGGAGTTATTAATGATGTCCTGATTTGGTCAAGGTTTCTGGCACTACTGACAGAACTTACAGACATTGGAATTGTGTAAATTCAAGCCATTAGTATCCCCTAACTCAAAATTAATTTTATATCCATATTTGTTATCTCCTTTTCAATGGTCAATAATCTGAATTTCAGATTAACAAAAACTGATAACAATGTTTTTTGGAAAATCAGGGATGGGCAATATATGTATGATATATTTTAACATGATATATTAGTTCAATATTAGTTCAATATAAATATAACATGATAATGAAATGATATTAGTTCAATATAACATGATATTAGTTCAATATAACATGATATTAGTTCAATATAACATGATATTAGTTCAATATAACATGATATTTGTTCAATATAACATGATATTAGTTCAATATTAGTTCAATATAACATGATATTAGTTCAATATAACATGGTATTAGTTCAATATAACATGGTATTAGTTCAATATTAGTTCAATATAACATGATATATTTGTTCAATATTAGTTCAATATAACATGATATTAGTTCAATATAACATGATATTAGTTCAATATAACATGATATTAGTTCAATATTAGTTCAATATAACATGATATATTTGTTCAATATTAGTTCAATATAACATGATATTAGTTCAATATAACATGATATTAGTTCAATATAACATGGTATTAGTTCAATATTAGTTCAATATAACATGATATATTTGTTCAATATTAGTTCAATATAACATGATATTAGTTCAATATAACATGATATTAGTTCTATATATAACATGATAATGAAATGATAGCTATAGCATACACTAATTTATATTATTAAGAATGTTATTTTTCTAATCACATTGGCAATTATTTAATTAGGTATATATTGAATTATTGCTTTATCACAATATGAGTGATACCACAAAATATTTTCATAGCCCACTGTTTCTATTTATTTTTATTTCTATGTATTTTAAAGGGATTGTCCCAGATGTGATTTGTTTTTTTATGATTTTAAATGTTTTATAGTATAAATTGTTTAAAATGTTCCATTAGTGCCACTATATCAAACATCAGTTAAGTGCATCAAAATTTAAGTAATAAAATGTGACCAAATATATGTTTAATTTTGGCTTTAAATCTAAATGACTTCTCCAGCTTTTTAAAAAGAATTCTGTGTTGAAATCCATCTGGTACAATCCTTTTAAATCCAACCTTAAAGAATCATATTATTGTCATAACCACTTAGATATTTTAATTAGCATGTAGGTAATGAGATATTTTCAAGTTTACTAACGAACTGCATCATCATAATAAATTAATAACCTTTACCAATATTATAAAAATCTGTGAGCCTGGAAAAAATTATATGCTTTTTCAACTGCAGCACATATTTCTAGCTTGTCAACAATTCACTTTAGCTTCTAGTAGAATTTAGCTCATTTCAAATTGAAAAAATTGCCTTGAATGTTTTTGTAATTTTCGGTGAAATAATTTTTGATGTTGTGAATTGTGAATATGGAGATTCAAGCAAACTAAAAACATACAAAATGTTGTTGAGAAGTTGTCTGATTTTTTCCAGGTGGTTCCAAAATAAATAGCCATGCATTATAGACATTGTATATTCATTCATTCATACATTTATAAGTGCATGTCAGTTCTCTCCTTTTCTTTTGATACAAAACTTTTGAAGAATATTTACTATTATCAATCAAAGATTTCATATATCATTTCATAACTAAGTCAGTCCTAAATTTGTTCTCGATGACAATAAAAATCTAGCCCGGAATTATATATTTGATGATGATTTTGATTTTTTTTTTTGCATTATGAATTTTATCTCAAATTTATTTATTGAAAATTTTTAAAATCTGAAATCTAGTTAAAATTGACACAAAAATTATCAATCGTTCGGTATTTTTTTTACATTTAAACTTGTCTACGATAGTCATTTGCACTAAATAATATCACCTTATTTAGGGAAGTCGTCTTGTTAAATATTGACAGAGGTATTAACTACAGTACTATTACATTCTTGCTAAAATGTCAGAAATTTTTCCCTTCCCTCTATAGATTGAACTAACCTGCATGATTCACATCTAGATACCTGTTATAGGAATGATATGAATACTAATAAACCTGCTAGTTTGAGCTGTGAATGGAATTTGGTTGATTTTATACTAAAATACTAAATATATAGGGACAACAATTCAACTTTTTCTTTTGAAAATTAGAAATACAAAAATAAATTTTCATTTTTTTTTATTATTTTTTTAATAATATTTTTTTAATATTTTAGCCCAATGTATTTCAATTTTTTATTTGATTGATACAAAATTTTAATTTTTTGAATAATTTATATGTTTTTGACAAGTTTGCTTAAATCTCCATATTCTCTTTGCAGAATGTAAACCTGGTTATTTCAAGCTGGGAGATGGGTGTGTAGCTCACTGTCCCCAACATTATTTCGGCAGTGTGGAAGCTGTGAGATTAGTGTCTCCTAATCAGGCAAATTATACTAGACCATTAGTTCGTACTCAGGGAATATGCGCTCCCTGTCACTCTTCTTGCCTTACGTGTCGGCAGGCTCGCATGGAAGACTGTTTTCAATGCAGTGATGGATATGAAAGGAAAAATAATCTGTGTCAGAAAAAGATGATTTGGGATTTTTTGGACCCGGATGTGATGAAACACTTAGCTTGGGCAATAATTCTGTGTATAGGGGCAATTATATTATTTAGTGTGTTATTTGGATTATTACAAGCCAGAGATCATAGGAAATTATGTTGGAGTGCAAAACGTTTCTATATACCTGACCTAGCTAAAGGTCATTATAACGGAGTGTCGAGAACTAGTCATGATGACCCCGAGAATCTGAGTGAATCAGGAAGTTCGCGAAGTTCTGGAAGTGCACGAACAGTTAGTACGGATAGTCAGGAAAGAGTTTAATATTCAATTTGCTTTCTGTATAAATTAACACTGTTGATGCAATTCATTTAGAGCACATCTGTATATACAACATTTATTACTAGTGATGTTTGCATGTGCATATCTGTTGAGATGTATGTTCTTACACCAAGATCAGAGGAACTCAATAGGATCAATGTGTGACATACAGATGGAAAAGCTGCAACTAACATCGTCACCAATTGGAATAGGTATTACATCATAACTGGGCCAAATATTGTGGATAACAATTACTTTAATAAATAACTTGCAAGATTTCTGTGATGAAGTTGCAATTCTGATTGTGTAAATTACATAGGTCAGATCAATTTGATGCACATGCAAACAACACTTTGACCTCACATTGCTTTCATTTCATTATAATATATAATACTCCTTATTTCCTAGACAGGTTCCAGTTTAACATATAATGTTTTCTATGTCTCAGTTATTTTAATTCCTGTTTTTATTCTGTTAACTGCATGCTTACTCTATCAGGTTTGAGTTGCCGCTTACACAAGAAACCCAATAAAATAGTTATTGGTCTGATTTCCACTATGTTGGTGAATATTGATTGATGTTGGCCCACTTCCTAGCGTATTATTTCCCTGTTTTTAACTTAATTAAATTGTATCATACTGTTTTCTTATACCCAAAGTGCCATTTTGTAATATCGCACTTTGTTTGAGTATCATGATATATAGCTAGGGCTTATGATGTTTCTGCCAGCTTGTATAATACTAGTCCGAAACTTGCTGACTCCATTCCCAGCCTTTGTTAGATATTTGGACAGATATGTCTGGGAGAGAGTCAGAAAAACTAGGCCACAAAAACAGCATTCAATGGCGACCAACAGATTTTATTTATCTGGAAAAAAAACTCTGTATGGTTTAGGGGGATAGTGATGGTATGATTGAACTACAAAATTATCCATCTTTCCAAATATATTGTGTTTTGTGGATTTGAGGTAAATAAATACGTTTAAAACTCCTGCACTCGCGGCGGTGCAGAAAAGTTTTCGGGGCCTTGTTTTTCTGACTCCAGGCCCGTAGCCAGGAATTTCCAAGGGGGGGTTATATGTACTCGCAAAGCAATCAAACTCAACTTTAACAGTTACAATTCAAACAAAAGGTCTACTTTAACAGTGCTTATTTGTTTTTAAGGGGGGGTTCATACGAACCCCCCGAACCCCCTCTGGCTACGGGTATGCACTCTCTCCCAAACATTTCCGTCCAAATAGCTATCACAGGCTGAGGAAAGATTCAGCAAGTTTTGGACTAGTATAATATATGTTACATATTTGTAATTATATTAATTATTTAACTTGGAAAGAACAAAGTGAATGCAGACTTGGCAATGATTGTAAATTCTAATGAACTGTATTTATCAGATATAAAATGGCATGTCAAGTTTCTGTATTGTTAATGTGATAAATATACACCAAAGATACCAAAAAAATCAAGATTCATTCTTTCTGCCTATGCAGTTTTTTGCAGATCTGCTGTAAAATATTATAAGGGGCTGGACGCGGCATGGTCATTTCTGAGGTTTTCTTGCTCATTCATTGTATTTCCATCAATCTTATTTCCACGATTTCTGGAAAAAAAACAAGATTATGATGTCTTAATTGAGTTTTTTTGGAAAGTACAAGAACCAAAGAAGTTCAGAAGGGAAATCTGAATGATGCAAATAGATAGAAACTTTAAGAGCCTCATTCAACATACAAAGCATACATCAGGATTCTTTTAAACTGAAACCAGTGACTGTTATGTCCATAGGTCATACTAAGACCAGGTAAGAAAGATAATGAAAGAATGTTTGGTGTATATTCTCAACTGTGGTGATGATTTCAGGGTTTGAAAATGTTGAAGTGGCTTAAATTTAGAATGAAAATATCAACCTATTTATCTCTATAGTTTATTTGGTAACTGATGTATGTATATAACCATGGGGGACAATTGTAGGGCTATAGCAAGTATTTACTTTGCTAATTAAAAAAACCCATAAACCGTTGGTTCCCAACCCCTTGGGGGTACCAGCGAACCACACAGGGTTACCTGTGAAGCATCTTTGCCAAACAAATATCCTTTTACTTTCATGTTGGCTCCTAATGTTATTTAGGGTGGGTGAAGGGGTACCAGGAGATTGCTTGAACAAAATAGGGGTACAAAGAGTCCAAAAGGTTGGGAACCAAGGCCATAAACAATGTCATGTAATTTTGGCTAATACAAGTATTTACTTTGCTAAATAACACATCAACTAATGTCTGTTGGTTTTTATCTTGCTATTTATCAAGTATGAGAATTAAAAGTATGATAAATGAATTTAAAGTATGGTAAATGAAATGAAAGTATGATAAAGTATGAAAATACTCATTGATAGAGAGTAAGGATATACCAACTAGCAGGGTTACATTATACATCAATTCCAAATAGAACTATATATTAATTGTACAACATTTATTTCTATTTATTGGTTGCACTTAGTTGCGTAATGAATTGCGAACGAAAATTCATTTGTCAGTGAATAACATGCTCTGAATTCAGTAGTACTTTTCAGAATTATTATCTTGGAGCCAAATAGACTGACAAATAGACTTTGTAAAGTGATTTTCTAAACTTGGTTATCAATAATAGCTTCTGCTAGGTCACTGTCAGTAACGTCATAAAATGCATTAGTTTTAGCGGAATTGCATGGACCACAGACTTTGGAATGGAAATTGGAATGGCGCAAATTAATGCTTTTAGTGTCCCTGATACACATACAAAATTTAGAAATCACTTTACCATCCCTTTAAGATTGCTGAAATTGTGATGTATCAGCAGATTAAGTAATTATTTATGTACCCATATAACTGCGTAAAATAATCATAATAATGTTGTTGCAATTACATCCAAGAAATTTAACTAAAATTGGCTAATGAATTTGGCACCGCATTCAACAATTTCATGCATCTACTTCTTTATTGTTTGGAACTGTCACAGAAAAATGACAGCTTCATCAATCAAAGACTGATTTAATCTTACAATTTCCTTAGTGCAACCAATAAAAACAACCTGTATGTACTCCTATTTATAGTCTTTGTAATATTTTCTATCTCAATCATTCTGGGTCTATGTAGTTTTTTTATCCTCAACAACTCGATTCTTTTTCTTCTTAAACAATATTGATTTTTTTAAAGGAGTAGATCGTTTGGGCCTCAAGGTTTTTTATCTTGTGATGTTTCAGATTTGAAAATTTTCAATGGTTGATAAAAATCCCTACAAACAAAACAATTCCGTTAATGAAAATCGCATTAAAAAATATGGCAAAATCGAAAGCAAAAGTTGTATAGTAGTGTTGACTACCCCGAAGAGAAGTACCATCGGGTGTTTGGAAAAGAGTAAGCATGGTCTGCTTCGCGCGCGACACCCGCACTATGGTTAAAAGAAACAAACCACTGCCTCAAGTTATATGCCTAGCAGTATAGATCACAAAAACAGGGAATTTCGTGTTATATCTATTCAAAACATATCAAAACTTTTTGTTTAATTTTATACTTTGAAAAAAATATAAACTTGTGACAGAGGAGAAATACTTTCCTGATATGATAAGACGTTTTCAACTCCATTTAATATTTCTCATTTAAATTATTGACCTTTAAAAATTCTCAAATGATTTGACTTTGAATTTTTTTTTATATAAAATTTGACCTTAAAATTGACTTTTAAAAATTCTCCTTTAATTTGACCTTTGAAAATTCATCTAAGATCTGATTAAAAGGCTGATTTAAAAAAAAAGAGAAATTCAGTATTGTTAAGAAGAAAAAGAATTGAGTTATTACTGATACATCTATCATTAAAACACTAAGATATATGGATTATTACATCTGCATTTATTACATACTACGTTTTTAAATAAAATATATGTTATAAATGCAGAAGAATATTTCAATAACTTTGATTATTTTAACCTCAAATAATTTTTCGGATCGCTACGCTCGCCGAAATTTTAGTCTGCGCCCCCCTAACGTCAAATCCTGTATCCGCCCCTGAGTATATCCATATATCTTAGTGTTTTAATGTAATCTTCCTTTTTCTGTATGTCTTATAAACAATGTATTTATCATGCTTCTAACTGTAATTGTTTATATGTTGTGTCTTGATTTTAACTGACGAGTGAATGATGCTGATTTCCATTGATTTATTTGATATTTTGTACATTGAAAGATTGAATTTTCTTTTATAAAAAGTTTTATAAATGATGAGTTCACTGAAATGTTTTTTTATGCAATTTGTTGTTTTCTTAACCTTACTAGACTACATTATAGGCTAATATTGAAAATGAACAAATACTGATTAATCAATTTCTCCTCGTGAATTACACAATAAATAGATATTTTCTTGCAATATCACGGTTAGCATTAAATTATACTGAAAACTTTGATCTGTTTGAAAGCATTAAAAGTACATGTCTTTTATACCTATACCTATTCTTTTGAAGGTTTTTCTCTACAAGATTTTGATCTTAGGTCTTTGTTGCATGCTCAACAAACTGGTAAACTTGCCGAACATGTAAATGAATATTCTGAAAACTTTCAAATTTTGGTTATTAATTTGCCTGATTGAGGTCAGGCAGATGCTTATATACTTAGAACGATAAATAAATTATGAATTGCTTGTATGGAAC
The DNA here is from genome assembly GCA_029955415.1 of Lottia scabra. Lineage (NCBI taxonomy): Eukaryota > Metazoa > Mollusca > Gastropoda > Lottiidae > Lottia > Lottia scabra. The sequence continues at coordinate 13,119,107 of JARJEI010000009.1, forward strand.
AAAATGAAATGCATTATGTCTTTGGTATGTTGTTTATTTGATTTTTGTGTGCATTTTTATTATGTAATATTTGATCTAGGCAGCTTGAAACATGGTTTGGCCTTTACTTGTTTAATTATTATTATCAAACTAGTCATGGTTAAAGCTATCATGAAATATTATAATATGAATTATGTTTCACAATGTAGTCATGGTTAAAGCTATCATGAAATATTATAATATGAATTATGTTTCACAATGTAGTCATGGTTAAAGCAATCATGAAATATTATAATACAAATTTATGTTTCACAATGTAATTTGTGAGCTGCAGTCATATTTTGCAATTGTTTTAGTAATATCAAAACAAGTACAAGTAACCATATTCAACTGTGGACGGACATCATGTATTGTGAACTAATCTAGCAGACTTTCAGCCATGAAAAAAAAAGATTTGTATGGGAATTGTATTTGTAATTGCTTTATAAATATATGAAAGAGTATGGTAAACTGCTATGGCTGTCGATTTCGATTCTATTCCTTCATATGAAAACAGTATAAGGTAAAATGTGCATATTTACTTTCTTGGACATGATATTTGTGGAAGTAATACATAGGCCAATTGTGGTTAATGTTCAAAATTTAAAAACGTGCATTGTTTTTTATTACCTAAATTAAACCTATAATACATCATAAGAACTGACTGCTCTTCATGTATATTCATACCATGCTTGTGTCTAAATATATCAAGACACCAATGGTGTGCTTCTTAATACATGTATTATAAATTAATTTATTAATAGCTCTGAGACCTTAATCTAAAGAAATTTCAATTTCCATTGATCATGGGATTAGCATGGACTGCTTACCAAGTACTTTACACTTGTGATTAAAATTTTGAAGTAATCTCAGATCAAAAGAAATTGATATGTCTTTGAAATTCCAGATTATATATTAAATGAAATTTGAATGAACTTAATTACCAATGTTTGATTTTTTACAGACAATGATTGCAATATGTGAATTGAATTATCTGTATGTTTTATGTTGTAGAAAAATATATAAATACTTAAAACTGATTGTGTTTTATTTCTCTAATGGATGCCTTAGATCTTCAAATATTTGCATGTGGTTGTGAAGCCAAAGCAATTTAGTACAGAGCCCCTTTTAGGAGTTGCAGGACCTATCTCCAGCAATTGAACCCCCTCTCTGTATAGCTATGATGATATTACGTAAGCATGGGTGTTGACTTTCAATCAAATGTACATGAGCAAGTCCAGTAGTTGCAGTGCAAAACCAGGACAGACCAAAACGGTTTTATATGGATTATATAAACCGAATTCACACTCAGTTTACCCTTGGATCAATTTCATTTTAATCCCCCGACATTATTGTATTTGCCTTCTTCACTATTTACTTAAATGTATTTGATCTAGCAAGTGGCTTTTGGCAAGTTTCTATGTTTAGCAGACGTAGCATTTTATTGGAATCAAATATCCTGGATTATAGATTTCCTATTGTCTGAGTAGTAAAAGGTGGTAATTAAATCAAGCCGACTACTCGATGATTATTATTTTACATGTTCATCAATACTAACAAGAATGGTTCAGTCGGTAGCGACTTGGATGCAGTGGCAACGGTAAGAAAAATCATGCATGTACAGTGGCATAGCCAGGTTTTCGAAACTGGGGGTGGAATGGTAAAGATGAACCGACAGAATATATTGACATTGCGAGCGAGGGGTGGGGTCCAGAGGCCCGTCTGAGCTTTATGGGGATCCAGGGGACGAAGCTCTGGGATTTTAGCTATTTGACACACTGCAGGAAGGCTATTTGAAGCTATATTTTTGGATTTTTTTTTATGTTTATTCCTGCGGCTCAACTTTACTGACGGCACTTTTTCAAACGATGGATATCAATAATGGGGGGCATTGGCAGAAACATTCAGAATCCCATTGAATCAGGGGTTTGAATTTGCTACATATTGATCTAATGAAAATGTATTTTGCTAGCAGCCTTACTTCTGGTAAGGTAGAATAAGAGCCACAGAATGATAAAGGACTCAAAGCACCATGTATTCCAGTGCATGAAATGTGGTCCAGCATTTTGGCATTGCTACAAATTTCAGTTCAAAATTTCAGGCATTATCCATGCAAGCTTTATGACAAAAGCAGTACAATGTAATAAACTTGTACCAAAAGAACAAACAAAACACAAATTATAAAACTATACACCAGATGGAGTTCTATCCTAAGTTGGATTTTCATTCTATTATTCGTCATACAGTGGGTTAGATTTGAATATATCCTGTAAATCAGTAGGTTAGATCTGAATAGATTCTGTAAATCAGTGGGTTAGATTTGAATAGATCCTGTAAATCAGTGGGTTAGATTTGAATAGATCCTGTAAATCAGTAGGTTAGATCTGAATAAATGATGTACAGGTAAATCAGTGGGTTAGATTAGAATAGATCCTGTAAATCAGTGGGTTAGATTTGAATAGATCCTGTAAATTGGTAGGTTAGATTTGAATATATCCTGTAAATCAGTGAGTTAGATTTGAATAGATCCTGTAAATCACTCGGTTAGATTTGAATAGATCCTGTAAATCAGTAGGTTAGATCTGAATAGATCCTGTAAATCGGTGCGTTAGATTTGAATAGAACCTGTAAATCAGTGGGTTAGATTTGAATAGATCCCATAAATCAGTAGGTTAGATCTGAATAGATCCTGTAAATCAGTGAGTTAGATCTGAATAGATCCTATAAATCAGTGAGTTAGATTTGAATAGATCCTGTAAATCAGTGGGTTAGATTTGAATAGATCCTGTAAATCAGTGGGTTAGATTTGAATAGATCCCGTAAATCAGTGGGTTAGATGTGAATAGATCCTGTAAATCAGTAGGTTAGATTTGAATAGATCCTGTAAATCAGTAGGTTAGATTTGAATAGATCCCATAAATCAGTAGGTTAGATTTGAATAGATCCTGTAAATCAGTGGGTTAGATTTGAATAGATCCTGTAAATCAGTAGGTAAGATTTGAATAGATCCCGTAAATCAGTGGGTTAGATTTGAATAGAACCTGTAAATCAGTGGGTTAGATTTGAATAGATCCCATAAATCAGTAGGTTAGATTTGAATAGATCCTGTAAATCAGTAGGTTAGATTTGAATAGAACCTGTAAATCAGTGGGTTAGATTTGAATAGATCCCATAAATCAGTAGGTTAGATTTGAATAGATCCTGTAAATCAGTAGGTTAGATTTGAATAGTTCCTGTAAATCAGTGGGTTAGATCTGAATAGATCCTGTAAATCAGTGGGTTAGATTTGAATAGATCCTGTAAATCGGTGGGTGAGATTGGAATAGATCATGTAAATCAGTGGGTGAGATTGGAATAGATCCTGTAAATCAGTGGGTTAGATTTGAATAGATCCTGTAAATCAGTGGGCAAGATTTGAATAGATCCTGTAAATCAGTGGGTTAGATTGGAATAGATTCTGTAAATCAGTGGGCAAGATTTGAATAGATCCTGTAAATCAGTGGGTTAGATTTGAATATATCCTGTAAATCAGTAGGTTAGATTTGAATAGATCCTGTAAATCAGTGGGTGAGATTGGAATAGATCCTGTAAATCAGTGGGTGAGATTGGAATAGATCATGTAAATCAGTGGGTGAGATTGGAATAGATCCTGTAAATCAGTGGGTTAGATTTGAATAGATCCTGTAAATCAGAGGGTTAGATTTGAATAGATCCTGTAAATCAGTGGGTTAGATTTGAATAGATCCCATAAATCAGTGGGTTAGATTTGAATAGTTCCTGTAAATCAGTGGGTTAGATTTGAATAGATTCTGTAAATCAGTGGGTTAGATTTGAATAGATCCCATAAATCAGTGGGTTAGATTTGAATAGTTCCTGTAAATCAGTGGGTTAGATTTGAATAGATTCTGTAAATCAGTGGTTTAGATTTGAATAAATCCTGTAAATCAGTGGGTGAGATTGGAATAGATCCTGTAAATCAGTAGGTTAGATTTGAATAGATCCTGTAAATCAGTGGTTTAGATTTGAATAAATCCTGTAAATCAGTGGGTGAGATTGGAATAGATCCTGTAAATCAGTAGGTTAGATTTGAATATATCCTGTAAATTAGTGGGTTAGATTTGAATAGATCCTGTAAATCAGTGGGTGAGATTGGAATAGATCATGTAAATCAGTAGGTTAGATTTGAATAGATCCTGTAAATCAGTGGGTGAGATTGGAATAGATCCTGTAAATCAGTGGGTAAGATTTGAATAGATCCTGTAAATTAGTGGGTTAGATTGGAATAGATTCTGTAAATCAGTGGATTAGATTTGAATAGATCCCATAAATCAGTGGGCAAGATTTGAATAGATCCTGTAAATCAGTGGGTTAGATTTGAATATATCCTGTAAATTAGTGGGTGAGATTGGAATAGATCCTGTAAATCAGTGGGTTAGATTTGAATAGATCATGTAAATCAGTGGGTGAGATTGGAATAGATCATGTAAATCAGTAGGTTAGATTTGAATAGATCATGTAAATCAGTGGGTGAGATTGGAATAGATCATGTAAATCAGTGGGTTAGATTTGAATAGATCATGTAAATCAGTGGGTAAGATTTGAATAGATCCTGTAAATCAGTAGGTTAGATTTGAATAGATCATGTAAATCAGTGGGCAAGATTTGAATAGATCATGTAAATCAGTGGGTTAGATTTGAATAGATCCTGTAAATCAGTGGGTGAGATTGGAATAGATCCTGTAAATCAGTGGGTTAGATTTGAATAGATCATGTAAATCAGTGGGTGAGATTGGAATAGATCATGTAAATCAGTAGGTTAGATTTGAATAGATCATGTAAATCAGTGGGTGAGATTGGAATAGATCCTGTAAATCAGTGGGTAAGATTTGAATAGATCCCATAAATCAGTGGGTTAGATTTGAATAGATCCTGTAAATCAGTGGGTTAGATTTGAATAGATCCTGTAAATCAATGGGTTAGATTTTAACAGGGTTGGTGGATTAGTCCTACCTGTGCTACCTTCTAGACATCAAGGTGAGTATATATTTTATTATCAATATTATGAAAACTGTGTAAATTGCATTTAGCAATCAAACCCCTCGAAAAATACTAATTTTCATCAACGAAAAAAAAAATCTATAACGGTAATGTAGATTATGATATCAACACCGTATCCCCTGGTGGAGAAATTTGTTGAAACATTGAATAAAACTTAACTCTATACAGTTCTATGCTTGGGACAGTGATTAATGTCAAATGTATGGTTTCAAGAAGACAGACGGTCGGAAATTAAAACTGGATATAGGAGATTATTATACGTCTACATGTATATAATTATCTTTGACAATTATTATTATTTATACCCAATTTTGGGTTATTTGGTTAATTACAATGTAAATTGTTGAAACGTTGTGTACATTAAAACTCGGGAGTAGTATACATAAACTGATGATTACGATGTAAATTGTTGAAACTTGGTGTACAATAAACACAGGAGAAGTATACCATATAAACTGATGATGCCAATGTAAATTGTTGAAACGTTGTGTATAAGAAAGAAAAAAAGGGGTAGTATTCGTGATAAACCGATTATGACAATGTAAATTGTAGAAACGTTGTATACAATAAAACCCAGGAGTAGTAGTATATCATATAAACTGATGATGACAATGTAAATAATATTGCGTTGCAGTGTCGTTATAGAGGACAAACTTCGAATATCATGCCATGGAATATTTTGTTTACAGCTGTTGAAATTTGCTAGGCTCGTATAATTGTTTCATGTTGAAGTTATTCAATTTCGCAATAAAAATTCCTAGACCATAGTGTAGACGATAAAAATTATCAAGGCCTGCTTCCTAAGTGTGAAAATTTACAAGTTTTTAATCAGATTTTTTAAACATCGATCGTGTCGCAATAAACATTTTCCATTATTCATTTCAACTACATGGCATACATAATATGCAATAATTTTACACGTTTGTTATAAGAATTAGTGGAATGAAAAAAGATGTCGTAATCCTGGCTTAATAAAAGTTAAGTTTTAACAGCTGGTAAAACATCCTTATCCTAATCTAATCTTATCTTATTAACTGGTGATTTCAGACAATGTTGAAATAGCTAAAATCCCACATAATTTATATTAAAGGCAGTTTTTACAAAATTCATCCATTCTGCGACGTTAATATAATGAAAATTTTACATGCGATCCCTTTAACTTTTCAAATCATAGGTTTATGAGGTTTGACCATGTTATATGGTAGGCCTACCGGTATCTGTTCGGTTACTCTGGAATTACATTCTGAAAAGTGGCACTTGGCCTAAATGTTGCAAGCGCGCACATGTGAAACAATATGTGAAAATTGTAAATCAACCCGTTCTTATTAGTCTTAAAGAGGCACAGGCTTCATTTCCGCGGGTCGATTTGGATACGTCTCAGAAACGGGGATTTTTTAGCTCAGCAATTTAGTACTGGTTATCACGACTCACCTTTGAAATTTGAGCCTTCAAATCCATGTGCATCCATAATTATTAGCATTTGAAAGTTATAATGTCCTACTACACATTAGCAATACTATGCAATATATAGAAAAGTCATCTATAGAAATAGAAGGAGAAATGTCTAATTTAAGATATATTTGAAGGAAATACGCAATTTTCGTGCATTTCTAGTGCTTCTGAAGGATACTTAAATATGTTCAAGACCCAAATCAACCAATAAAAATGAAGACTGGTCCCCTTTAAATACAAGGATTTTTTTTACATTCTATCGTCTTATTATTATTTAACTCTGTCCGTGGTTCGTTAGCTTGGCATTGTGAAGATTATTAAAGGCATATTTTCTGTATTATAGGCTAGTAATAGCCTGGACCTTTATAAGACCAATTTCGTTTTTTGTATAAAAACTCGTTTTAAAACAAATTCGGTTTATGTATCAACTCGATGCATAGCTGAAGTACATATCATATTTCAGAAATATTTTCACATATCATAATATAGGCGTACAACATTTTCAATATCGAAAATTTTCCATAGTAAGCCTATATATACACCCCTTTAATATATAGGCCTATAAAGATTGCAATTTGGGCTGTCTTTTAAAATCAATGATCTATGTGACACAAATATGGTCTAACTTAACAAAGAAATCAATTAAAATATACCCAAAATTGCGCCATAAACCATTGACTTTTATGACACAATTGCGCGTTATACACATATCACAAAGGGTGCGGGGAATTTTACGCGGGGGGTAATACTATAGGGCTAGAGTTTCAATCAATGAAAAAAAAGGAGCCGTTGACTTAAATAGTACTCAAAACTTAACACGCCTATATTACTTCGATAAGGGTACCGATTACACAGAAGCTTTTGTATTTTGGCGGAGATAGCACCGTGTGATTTCAATCAATAAAAACGCCTACTATCTTGCTGAGTGAAGTCACGTGACACTGTAGTTGTAAACAATAAGTGAGTGAGCACGTGTTAGCTGTCGGCTGAAGTTTACTGTTGACGTTTTTACTTAGTACAGCTTGGAGTCGATAAACCGACCAATGTGTAAGTCATTTACATTGTTAAATATTCGATTTTCTACCAAATTATGTAAGAATGCGGTGATATTATTTAATGAATGCCAAATTTTACGAATTTTTCTTGTAGAAAACGAGGCTGTTGACCTTCGGCTTCCTTCCTAACGTTTCTTCCGGAAACAAGAAAAATGGCGCACACACAGGAAAACATGGAATTGGTAGTGCCATTAAAACCGAATGAAGATCGGCTTACACCAGCAGTCACTCCTGACGATTTGGAGGAGACAGGCGACGAAATGAAGAAAAGCAGCTCTAGATTTCGTGTTGCGAGAGTAGAATTCGCAGAAAATATCAAAGATAAAAATGAAAGAAACAGTGAACAAAATGAAAAGGACAAATCGACAGGGGATTACAATGTCAATGATGAACATTACAGTCCGGAGTCCCCAAGTGTTACATTTTCATTGGGGACGGATTCTTTGACACATTCTTATGATACCAGCAATTTAAAAACGTTAGCAATTAATACACATGAAGCTTTACCATGTATGGACCATTATCGGAATATTTTATCTGCAACTGGTGGAATGAAAACAAGACCAACTTTAGCAGAATTACATGAAGAGATGGCCATAGATATGGTGAGTAACACTTTTAATTTCAAACTTTACACCATTTTTTTTTGTAGAATTGGCATTGATCTAGCTTTCCTTAGAGGTCAGTACCTATTTACATTCCTTTTTCATTAGTCATTCATTCTTTATTTCACTGGAGCAAAGATAGCAAGAGTCGAACGTTTTTCATTTCAAATAGGCATCGATTTAGTTTTCCTAAGTGACTTAAGAAGCCCATATACCTATTTACATGCCTTCTTCATTAGTCATTCATTCATTAGTTCACAAAACGTTTTTCATTTCAAACTCTTAAAAAAATCATTGACATTATCCACGTTTCCACTGAGAATTGTAAAATAAAGTTAGCTCTATCTGGGATTGTCTGGGAACCATACCTTAATGGTGTGTGTCTGTGGAATCACGTAAAAGTAAGCTTTAAGCTGACCTTTTTCTCAACACAATTATTATGTCTGCTAGAGTGGGCATAGTTACTTGAAAAAAAGGAAAACATACACTTCCCTGCCAACTATTAACCTTTGAAAGTACATTCATTCATTAGCAAATATGAGGCAATACGTAAACACAAAATCATTGATGAATGTAGTGATGGTGATGATACATGACTCACTGTAGAGATACTGGTGCACTTAATAATAAACTACCTTGCAGACGACAATTCAACCATCCATTTCATTCATTCAAGATAACAAATATCTGATTTAATTTAAAACGGTTGTAAAGAGTGTTTCTGCGTTTTTATGTTTATCAACGGCTTTATATGGTTTCTATTCTATTTGAATTTTTTCGTATCATTTCAATTTTCGATTAAATGTCTGGTTTTTGCTGTTAATAAAAATGCTTTTAAAGGTCAATGACATCAAATGTCAATTGTCAACATGTCTTAAAAAACTTTTTTTTTTAAATACATATCAAATCGGATTTACTGAAGTGCAGGCTTCTTACTTAAAATCATAACATATTAGAAAACCTCTATACAAATGTGTAGTTTTGTTTATCAGGTGCCAAAATAAATCATTGTATTTTAGGGTTACTTGTCAAAGCATGTTTTGTAGACAAAGCATTATTAACAAAAATATTGTGTTGCGACATAACAATTTAAAATAGATCAGTCAAAAATAATGTTTGATTTGTGGAACAAAAACTTGTTCAACAAAATAAACATGACTCAAAAAAATTCTTTGAAATGACTGATTGTTTGTATCTAATTTGATTAAGTTCCAACTAGGTCTTATTAGATTTCTTTACTGACATACTAGACTGAGGTCTGATGGGATCAATGGGTCCATTATTTTATAAGGGCTAGTATTTTGTGTTGATGATTTTCAATAAATTGTGTGCAACTTGAAAGTGGTGAATAAGGACCCAGGCCAGCTTGTATCCACTCTTTATCTGGTCAGATCCAGTTGTCAGCCAAATCAGAAGTGAAAACGAGAAACAGAAACTGTTTATAGAGGTTTTAGTTTTATTAAAATGAGCAAGACTGGAAGTTGTTTTGTTACATGAATCTTCTTGCAATTTCATTCCTTTTCCAAACCAGCTTCCCTGACGAAGATTTTTATCTGAAAAGTTTTGAAAAGAAGACCTTCTCTTTTTGTCTCATTATAATGTCATATAGTTACTAAAGTAATTAGACCAGGCCCAAGGATCAGCTGATAGAAATTCAGTTTAAGTATGCTTAACTGTGTATTATCTTAAATTGAAAATGAAGTAATTGTGTTGGTTTTACGCAATTATGTTTTATCATATGCTATCTAATCCATATTTATTTAGGTCAGTTGGAATTTTTGGGATTGTATCTTTATCAGTTGGAATTTTAAGTGATAAAATTAGGAATTAAGGGATTATATACATATGTCAATCTAAGCTTGAAATATATTATCATAAGTTCAGTATTAGTTAAACTGATGGCAATAAATTGTCTTTTGTATCTAGGTTTACAGGTTGATTTTTTATGTGTTAATCTAAATATATTTATTCTTTTGAGTGCTACTAGGTCAGTTGGAATTCTAAGTGATAAAATTTGGCATTAAGTGATTGTACCGAACTTATATAGGCTATCCCTGCCAGTGTCAACCTAAGCTTAAAATATATTATCATAAGAGTTAAGTATTAAACTACTGATGGCAATAAATTGTCTTTTGTATATAGGCCTATATAGGTTGATAGTTTTATGACTTGTTATTGTGTCATTTTTTGATTTTTAAAGTGAGAAGGTTATGACACTGAAAGGTTATTTGTTCTAAGAATTGAATTATTTATTCTGATTTAACCTTCAGGTGTCTTTGGTATTTGACATTTGACTTTGTGGTTTTATCTGGACGATAAACTGTTTTTCTGATAAAAAATTATTAAGCTAAGATTCCATAGACGCATGATAGATCCGTTTGACGCATATTCTGAATCTTAGCTTTACTTTTTAGAATGAGCATACAATTGTGAATTCTTAAACTCATGAGAATGAATATTTATCAGTGGACTTAAATGGTGTCGTAAACAGAATCCAATAGATTCATCATAAAAGTCACTAATTTTTTTACACTTTCATGAAATGGGGAGCGTATATTGTCGTCACCCATGTCCGACAGCCCGTTGGTCTGTCCACACTTGCTCGTAAACACTATACAGGGCACAATTCTTGACAGATTTAGACAAAACTTGGTTAACAGTATGGAAAAGAACTCCAAACAATATTTATAACTCCATTTTGCTGACCTGGCAAAATTATTTTCATTACCTAGGACAGGCCGAACTTGGCCTGCGACGCCCTCAAGAGTGGCTCCTCAAAAGTGATCGTTTCCACTAAAAGCTAAGCTCTATTTGGCCCTCATATTTCATTCATAAAATGCATTTGGCCAATTACAAAAATTAATTGAGAAGGCATGACTTAATGGCTAATTATAAATTGTTGACTCTATTTAATTTAGACTCTTTATTTGTTGGACTTCAGATACACTGACACTGTTTACATTACGTAACATTTGTTAATGGACCAAGGGCTTAATGTTAAGTTGTCAATGTTTTAACCAAACATAGAAATGCTAATAAGATTAGATATTTGTTAAGAAGTCACCAAATCTTCCAAGATAACGTTTATACACCTACACTAAAGATGATTCATTAGACAAAACAGTTGTCAAAATAATTAAAAAAATCTCTAGAACACACCTTGTACAAATTTATCGCAACCTGAATCAATGTTGTTGAAATCTTAAAGAAATTGTGTCTTATAATTATATATAAGCCTAATTAAATGTCCCTTTGTTTATGAACCTCTGGAACACAAAAAGAACACAATAGCCATTATAGATAGTTCAATCTATTATTTCTTGGATGTGTGAAAAAAAAAATGATTTGCACAATGGTCAATACAAGTGCTGTTATTTCTATTAATTGTGTCTTAGAATTAGAAGTCCATTTGATACAAACACCTATTGATAAAAAGAAAAGACAGCACTCAGCATTACCCATTATTGTTTATCAATTTGTTCACAAGGGTTAATACCAAGTATTGTTAAGATCTATTATGAAATTTGCCTTAGAATTAGAATCCCTTTGTTTTGGACAGCTCTTGATAAGGAAAGACAATGTTTAACATTACCTAATAGTTTTAAGTGTGTTATTTTATGGGTGTGTGTAAAAAAATTGGTACCAGGTATTCATAAGGGTCACTACAAAAGTTAAGTGTCCCTTTCTTTGGACACCTTGATAAAAGGTAACATAATCTTACCCATTGTTGTTAAATCTGATATTTCTATGGATGTGTGAAAAATGTATTGATGATAAAGATAGGGTTGTTTATTAAAGGGATTCAAAAGAGCGTGTCTAGCCTTTGTACTCATATTGTATCATGGACAAATATAAGTTCTATTTTTGCACCAATTTTATTTCAAGCCAAATGGATGGCTGTCAAGTTTGTCTGGAATTTAATTACAAATTTTAATTTCTTGATACCACTCCTCCAAAAACTCTCAAAAATAACTAGTAATAATTTTATGACTACCAAAATATAACTTTTCTGAAATTATTAATATCTATTCCACAAAAATTTTGTCACAATGTCAAGCAATTTCACTAATGTGAAGGTTATTAGTTAGGTTTATTTTTTTAAAATAGAAATAAGCAGTCTATCACAGACTTAAAAACAAAAAAAATAACATTGTACTAGAGCAGGCCTTCTCAATTAATTTTTGTAAAGGGCCAAATAGAGCTTAGCTAGCATAGCGTTAAAGCGTTTTATTGGAAGGGGTCAATAGTGAGGGGCCACGTTTACGGGTGTCGCGGGTTGGATTTAACCCGGGGGCCGCCATTTGAGAAGGCCTGAACTGTAGAGTATTGGAGTAAATCTTGGACAACCCAAATATTAGTCCCAGCGAAAGACGTCTATTGACTGAGAGAGAAAGACAGTTTACTGATGTTTTAACGTACCGGGTATTGAAGAAATTGATTTTTAGATTCTATCTATAGATTGAAGCGAGATTGTGTACTGAAGGACGTTGACATTTTTATTAAACCTGAGTTTACTCTGACATAGATCAAAAGATGTTTGACGAGACGTTTTCATCCTCTCCTGTCATTGTCAACTAGTTATTTATTAATTTTAACTTGTATTTTGACATATTTTATATTTGGAACGTGTGTCTGACTGACAGCTGATGTAATGAGTGATCGCTCTGAACTCAGTGTTTTTAGCTTGTCGTACGTTGTACGTGTGTGTCTCTGTTACGCCCTTGTTCTTGGGTTCACTGTCCTGTTATCTAGGCACAATTCAGTTAAGCACAAGTTAGTTAGACAAGTACTACTGGTACTTTAGACACACTTATTTTAGGTACCGGTATTTGGTCAGTTATGAACATACCTTCTGGCTTCAGATAGGACATATATCATTCATTATTCAGGAACACTCTTTTTAGGCACATTTATATTTGTAAGTTTACATCAGCATCAAATATCTTTCTCCGGTCTTCCTTTTCCTTAAAAACAACAATTTGACAATGCCAGTACTGATTTGACAGACCTGTGCTTGAAATATATAAAAAATAATTACTGCATACCTGTTTAATATGCCCCAGGTTGAATTTATCTCTGTACTTGAAATCTATCAATTATTAAATAACAATGAAATAGGTTGTACCAAGCACTTAAAACTTTACTTGATTGAACACTACCTGAGGTTATGAATTTCTCTCTTAGTTTTAAATTTATGACAAATCCATGACAACATGTTGTATAAGAATAACTATGATGGATCAAAGTTTTACAGACACATGAATTGATTAATAAGAGCTAGACGTATCAGAAAAAGAAGCATGTACTGGTACAAGATATCTTGCTGAGTTCTTAATCATCTTTTAACCACAAGACTTGAAGCAGACTTAATGGGTTTTCCTTCTTGAATGGAAAAATGGTTTTAAAGAGGTTTTCCTTAATTATTTGTGCATCAGGATCACTGAGAGCATCAATTTGCACTATTCCCACTTCCCTTCAAGACATAGACTATGGACTCTTGTGATTCCAGAAAAAATCTATATATGGCCAGGCATCACTATAACACAAACTCCATTTGTAATGACATTTCTGATAATGATAACATCATCTTCGTGATTATCAAAACTACAGAAATTACACTGAAAATCAGATGGGTTCAAATGGAAGTGTACAAGCTACCAATTCAACAGCTGATTTTCTTGGCCTAATTTAAAATATCTCAAAGTATAAATCATAACATAAAATTTGTCCTCTACAAATATAATATAATTTATCAAGTTATATAAGCTTGTATTTATAAATTTTAAAATAAATTAATTATAAAAAATAGACCTTGAAACCCACTTATTATGGTTTCTGAGTACTATAAGTTGATAAGTGACTCACTGGAACCTGCCCCTTTAAATATGCAGGCTTTGCATATTCAAGTTACCTGAACAGTTGGAAATCATAAAAAAGTGGACTAATAAGGCTGTCATGGGAAAATTTTCCTCATTGCACACTGTAAAGTTGTAATCAAGGAGAAAATTAATTTTAATCCATTATTTTTATGGAAAGGGCAGGATAATAGACTTATTGATGCTAGAAGTAGATTATTTTGTCAACTGTTAGCTTATTGATACTTCTTTTATCCTGGCAAACTCATATTGAACTATCTCAGAAATAGACTTAATTTCAAATTTCCTGTTGTCTCCATGTGATATAGCAGTCGGAATCTTGATTAGTTTACGTCTTGAAAACTTTCTGATTATAATGAAGTCTGGCTTTCTGCTTGGATTGTCAGCATTTATAATTCATGTGCTTGGTTGAACAGTTATTGTCTCATAGGAAGGGATGTTGATTTGACCTGATTGCCAGCCTTAACAATTCTTAACAATATTTAGCTGAACTTGTGTGTGTCAGTTCCGTCATTAAAACACAAACCTCAGAGGTTTGATTGAAAATTTTAATTGTGCGAATTGATTCTATAATTTATTTTAGTAAGCCTATACTGCTCTTCAATCCCATATTTTGATGGGGAAAAAGGATATAGTCACTACTTATGGTATATTGAATCTAACACACACTCCTCTAGTACCATTAATTGTATGTGTTTACTCAAATATGAAATTGAATGGTCCTTGTTTATTTACTAGTTTATCTTAAAAACTAGCCCCTTTAACAATCCTTAAAAATGTACAGAATGTTAAAGGGATTGTAAAGAGGTTTTCTAAACTTTGTATGTGTATAGGGGACACTGATAGCATCAATTTGCGCCATTCCAATTTCCATTCTGACGTCTGTGGTTCTTGCAATTCCACTAAAACTAACGCATTTTATGACGTCGTTTTATAACTTGATCCTAGTAACATATTTGTGGTCGTGTAAATTTGTGTAAACAAGAATTTTCTGGTATTTGTCAGTCAATTGTCGTGTTTATGTCAACAATCAACAATGGAGTCTAAACGTAGAAAATATGAATGTGTTTAATATTAGGTTAGACCTTGAACACGGGAAGGAAACCACAAGATTCAGACCTGGTGACCCAGTCTAATAGGTAACTGCTGTTATGTGACACGTTCTGACATGGCTTGTTATGGTCTATTTTCTCTGCGTAGATTCCAGCAGGAAAAGTTTTGGTACAAAGTTTGCTGTCATGGTGCATTTTTTGAGCTCCTACTATAAGTATGGTTGCAAGTGTCACTCTGATATTTCATTGCCTTTTATTTGTCCTCACAATTAATACTGGTCAATTGATAGGTATCTAATTGCCTGCCCCTAGCTCTTGTCATGCCACTCTACTAGAGTTTGTCAACTCATCATTCCATTCATATAGCTGAAGATCTGCATTTTGTATCTTAATTGAATAATGTTTCAAAGTTTGTAGTTTGTAAGACAAGAAATTGTCCTGTCAAAATTTTTTAATAGGAAAATGACAATTGCTTAACTAACACGACAGCCAGTCACCATGTTTTACATGTTGTATGACAAGATACATACTAATCTGTTCAGTTTCTGCTACCTTCAACAAAATTGTGTCATTGATTGTCTAAATGGATGTCCTGATTATGTTTAACCGAAAAACTAGAGTTAACTGTTTTTTCCAATCTTGAGACGAGAGGGCAAATGATCTATGTAGGATTCTTGTTATGTATGCTTTATATCATGATGTGTGACAGTCTGATCACCTTGAAAAAGATTTTTTCACTTGTAATGCAACTCATCTGTACAGATAATCCTGGAATGGTCAATGGCAAGAGATTAAGCAAAGGAACTGCGGGGTGAAAGGATCCTCATGGGAACCTTTGTTGTTATCCTTGTAAAATTTGTAGACATTTTTTTTTTCTTGAATCAAAATTTGTATAGGCCCATTGAAATGTGTACTTTTAGATAAAAATCGAAAATCCAAAAAAATATAAGATGTGGAAAAATGTGTATATATTTGCATAATTTCTGAATTTGTCAAACTTTAATATTAGATTTAAGATGAAATTTTTACAAAAAACGCACACACACGAACTAGTTTCAATGTCTCTTTATAGAAAGTTTGAGATTGAATAGAAAGTTTAGTGGGGTATTGATCATAAAGGTCGTAGTTGTAGAGTGAATAGAGTAATCATTGAATCTAACAATTTTCTAAAATAGAGTGTGTTTAAGGAACACTACCCCTTATAATAAATAATTATTTTTTCTCATACTTGGTCAATATGAGGATTATGCAGGGGAGGATCCAGGATTTATAGAAAGGGGGGCTCTGAAATATAAAATACTTCAAATTCAACAGTACCTCGAGCGACAAATTTTTAGAGGGTTCTGACATCAGTCGGCCAAAATTAGTGGGGGCTCGAGTGGGCGGAGCCCCCCCTTGGATCCACCCCTGCTATGGATTTGGGACACTAAGTCTTTATCATTGACTTTTACCTGGTGTCATAAATATACAACAGAACTGTAAATAATTAACCGTATCTTGAGTATCTATTATCATTTAAATCCATAAGACTACTGACAAGATAATTATTGAAAAACATTTAACAATTTTTATTTTTAAAGCACTTAGTCTTATGGATTTAAAAATTTGGTGCAAGTTACATCACTAGGTTTTGGGTAAGTCCGCTGATGAATATTTATTCTTATTGACCAAGTTTAAGGTTTTTCAAATTTAATGTTCTCTCTAAGAGGTAGAATCCCTTTAAAGAAATTGGATAATAGTTATATCAAGCATGAAATTGTAAAGAATAAAAAGGTCTATTTAAATCTAAGTAGTATGTACTCTATGATCTATACTTGTTTTCTATGATCTATTATTAGAATTAAAAACCTAGATCGATTAACTATTATAGATGTGCATGACAGGCTAAAAGGAATTGAGAAATAATTTCATAATTAAAAGAATATAAGTTGATTTCAAGTCTTTCTTTGGTGAACCTTCCCCCCTGTCAGTGATGCAAAAAATGATGGAAAAAGCGTCTAGTCATTCCGATGGAACAATAAATCGCGGCCACAGTGCTACAGGCTGTACACATTAAAGATCCCTCGAGAGTGGAAATTCGAAAATAAGAGCAGGCTAATGCCATTGTCCAGGCAAAAATTTCCCCTCGTTGCACACCGCATAGCGTCTGCTCGTCCTCATTTGCACCATTTGGGCAAATGTCATGCAGTGGGCAATGAGGGAAATTTTGTCAGGACAGTGTCATTGACCTTACTCTTATTTTCAACTGACAATCGAACACAATTGGTATAAGCTTACTACTCATTAGTTTTATTGCACACAACATGGAATTGTGAAATAAGGAAGAACAATATCTACCTGGATATAAGCTTATAAAAAGAAATATGTACAGACACATTAAGAAATTTCTATGCCTAGATATGTGTAGTGCACTCCTATTTTCAATAGGTTCATTATGTTAATAGAGTTAATAGGTTCTTGACTAATAATTCACTAAGCTAGTTAGAATAGAACAGGAAATATGTTTGGTATTTTATTAGTATACTATACCTTAGTTAAAACCCACTTCAAATATTTTCCTGTGTGATTTGGTTTTATAATTTTTCCAGGGAATATTACTTAAATGACTAATTAAATTTTTTATATGAATTCAAATTAATATCAACTTGAAAGGTTCAAATAAACTTCATAGACAAAAAATTAAATATACGTAATATATAACTTAGCACCTTTCAGTCTTGAAATTTTACTATTTTATATGATATGATATTATAAGATGGATATATGCTAATTTGATGCCACAACTAATTTGTGCTTTCAAAAATCAGCATGTCTTCTTCAGCCTCTATTTCGTTAAATTTTTTATGAATCCTGATCAGTTTATAGAGAACTGAGGGGTGTCTTCTTTGATCAATTGACTGAAACAAATGAAATGAAATTTAATGGTATTTTACATCCCATTTTTCTGCAACAGTTTGGCTAAACACCATACAGTGTGCAATATGGGATATTTTGAAAACAAGTAAACTAAACTTTGTGCCACTCCTGATTTTACTTAGACTCATTATATATTAGAAAGTTATATATCTGGAGTTATTTGCCAAGATATATCAAAGAAATACAATATTGTATATATTATAGGTATTTTTTAAATTGTGAATGGAAATCTGCAGTGTGTGAAATTTTATTATCTAAAACAAGGAGTGTTGAGGACATATTTAATGACTAAATCTAATGAAAACGTCCTTACACAATGAAATGAAATGAATGGAAGTATTTCTTTCTTTTTCTCTGTAATTATATAGGGGAAATTTTTCAAGTCATTGACATTAGCATATAGTTTTCCATATCCTACTGGGAGCCGCAGTGGATCATTGAGCTAGACGCTTGCTCGCTAAACTGAAGGTCCAGGGTTCAATCCCGACATGGGTCGAGATAATACCTTTGGATTTTTTAACCCAGTTTTCCCCCGTCAGTGATGCAGTTGGAAGGGAATGATATGGAAAAGGCATCTAGTCGTTCAGATAGGACAATAACCTGAGGCCCTCATGTGCTACAGACTGTGCACGTTAAAGATCCCTCGGAAATAATGATAATGCCGCTGTCCTGGCAAAATTACCCTCATTGCACACTGCATGGCCCGTCCGCAATTAGCAGGACGTAAAACTCCATTCATTTCATTTCATTTCATTTTCATTTCCATATCCTACTGTAAAGGCTAACCCCACTCGTATCAACTTCGGCACTAGACTAGCATACTAGATAACCTCATATACTAAATGGAGATTGCCATATCGAATAAATTATATAATATCAGCCAATCACAATCATTTTTCAGAGAGTGCTGTCTTCGGTTAAAACAGCCAATCAATCTCAATCTCTGAACAAGAGTTATCTTCCCTTGCCCATTTACCGGGCAAGATGGCTACCTGTAATGTCCGAGTCATTACATAGTCTTGAACAAAATGACGTAGGTTGAGCCGAATGGGCAAACCCTAGACCTTCAAGCCAAGTCCCTTGTTGAAAACTGCATTGCATTGTATTATATTGCCCATCTTCATTAGCCATTCCACTTCTTTAAGGTATACTCCATTAATTTCGTGTCATCTATATTTTTATATAGACTGACCTGTCTCCTGAAAAATTTCCCTCATTGCACAGTGTACACTGAAGGCATCTCCCAAAGCTAAAACAATTGTAAGGTATAACTCTATTAATTTCTGTCTGTTGTATATTTTCAGGAAGAAGTTGGATTAGGAGAGAAAGGAAGATATAAAGAACCGTTAATTAACAGTGAAGAGAGAATAGTAGAAAGTAAACAACCTGTAGTAACAGTTGATAATAGTCTTGCTACTAAATTTGGTTGGATCAAAGGTGTACTGGTAAGTCATAAAAAACCTTAATATCAGTAAGCTTATAGTTTGCAATTTTATTACACTCAATTGAATTTCTCGTACTTGTGTTGTTTTATAGACTTTCACCAAAAGTTTCCCAGTCTATGATGGCAGTTCACCATTTTGTAATTGATGATTGAAGGTGCTAAATTTGAACTCCAGTTGAAAAACTGTGGTGGGCAATGCATTAGTCAACTAACAATCTGTAAGATTGCAACTAACAGTCTGTAAGATTGCATAAAGCTTATTTGATGTTCATTTTCCATTTGATTGTGAATATAATGCTCATAGGTCACTCCTTCTTCCTTCTGCAGCCTCAAGTAAATCTGGAGAATTCTCTTGTCTCTACAGATCAGGCCTTCTCAACTGGCGGCACGCGAGGCCCTCAAGGGTGGCCCTTCAAAAAATGACCCCTTTTGCAGATGACCCAGTGCAGATGCCACAATACTTTAAGAATTGACATCATGGACTGTTCGAGACAAACATACATATACAATAATGTAGTATTCTTACAGGTTTTAAAAAATTAATTTTGAATAGTATTCTTATGAAAATTTAAATTGTTATTTTTTCTATTTGTAGATAAGATGTTTATTAAATATTTGGGGTGTGATGTTATTTATTCGTCTGTCATGGTGTGTAGGACAGGCAGGTGTTGCTTACACTTCTTTAATTATACTGTTATCAGGAGTGGTCACTACATTAACCGCCATATCAATGTCAGCTATTTGTACCAATGGTTTAGTGAAAGGAGGTATGTGCTATAACATTAATATTAATTTTAAGTTTGCTCTAAATAGTTAATAGTTAGTTTTAAAATGCAAATAGTTAATAGTTAGTTTTAAAATGCAAGTAAACAAGGGCAAAGGGACTTGACTCACTCTTGAGTCTTGATGTCAAAAATAGAAGTAAATTTCCATCAATTCGGCACTGAACCAAGAAATCATAGGGATTACAATGGGAACCCTACTATGCAAAATATAGATTTATGTTGATTTTTTGCTTTTGAAGCCTCTTTGAATAATTGACATGCTTTGCTCTCATAATTTTAGGTCACTAATGTGGAACATGCCTGTATTGAAATCAATCTAATTCTGAACTGTTTATTTTTAGGTGGAGCTTATTTTATGATCTCACGTAGTTTAGGGCCAGAGTTTGGGGGTGCTATTGGGTTGATTTTCTCGGTAGCTAATGCTGTGGCTGTAGCTATGTATGTTGTGGGTTTTGCTGAAACTGTTAGAGACTTGTTAAAGGTAAGCAGTTTCATATATTTGGAAGACTTTTAGTCCAGTTAAGTTTGGCAAGTATTTGGGAAGAATCTAATGTGCAGTATTGTTGTTATTGCACACAGTTTTGTGATTTGTCAATTCAAATTTACACATACATAGATAATGATTAAAAATTTTGATTAACCATTTTCATTCGGCTGAACCTTCATCATTTTGTTCAAGAATATGTTATGACTCAGCCATGATAGGCGGCCATCTTGCCCGGTACATGGCCAAGGGAAGATAACTTTTATTTGGAGGTTGATTTTGATTGACTGGTTTTAGTGCATAAGACAACACTAAGTGAAGAATGTTTGTGATTGAACTATAATTTATTGAATATGGCGACTACCGTATAGTATACAAGGTTATCTAGTCTAGTGCCGAAGTTGATACGAGTGAAACAATGGGTAGTTCTGTATATAATTATGATATTTGTTGATATTTTCCAGGAGAATAATGCGTTAATGATAGATGAAGTGAATGATATTAGAATAATAGGAATGATAACTATAGTATTATTATTAGGTATAGCTATTATTGGTATGGAATGGGAGGCTAGGGTAAGATATACCACTTCTTTTATTATCTTAAAAGGGATTGTAAAGAGGTTTTATGTGTATAGCGGACACTGATAACAGCAATTTACAAATCTGAATTCAAAGGCCCTTTGATATATAATGGAAACTACAGACTTCTGACAGAAAGTTGGAAAAAAGAGAATTCATTAACATTAAAAGGCTAGAAAAATCTTAACAATCCCTTGAAGATATCTTGATGACTGTCTTGTACACTTATGACATTTTGGGAGCCTTGAAGACTTAACAATTGACAATTAAGAAAGGTGTAACTGAAGAATGATTATAAAACAATTTATTCAATGTCCTTCAGTCATGTGCAATATGTCTATTCTGTTCGTCTTATATTTTAGGCCCAGTTAATTCTATTGGGAGTATTGATAATAGCATTAATAGCTGGAGCTGTTGGTACATTCATTCCTCCAACACAAGCCAAACTTGTTAAAGGTTTTGTGGGCTATAAAGGTAAGAATAGATTTCATATAAACTATAGTTATTTCCTTGGTTGAGTTGTATAGCAGAGTCTGTAAGAGCTTTCGTTCTATTCATGACTTCATTTACCCAGTTTTTACACATAAATGATTGTTGTGGGTTGTAATCTTGATCTGCATGTTAAAGTTTGATGATCTTAAATAAGTCATCTTCACTTATAATTCCAGTCGACCCAGCTCTAAATGGGTACGGATAATCTGGGAAAGATCAATGCCAAGAGATTTGGCCAAGGACCAACTGTCTTAAATGATCATCTTTTTATCTTTATAAAGTACAATTGTTTCTTTCTATCAACAAAAAAAGTGAATTTTTATCCATTTCAGTTGAACTATTTAAAGAGAATTTTGGTCCAAGTTTTAGAGATGGAGAAAGTTTCTTCTCTGTATTTTCTGTATTTTTTCCTGCTGCAACTGGAATTCTAGCTGGTGCCAATATCTCTGGAGATTTAAAGGTAATGCACTGATTATGGTTTTGGTTTCTAGTAACAATTAATTAAAATCATCAACTTCGAACTTGCAGGAGCTCACTTGCTAACATGAGGGTCCAGGATTTATGTCTGCATAAAGTGAGATGATACTAAATTAGACAAAGAGCAACAGTTAAACAGAGAAAGATTGATTTCCCATGGTTTATCCAATAAGTTCATTAATAAACTGTACAATATTTGTCTTGTTTCATTGCAGGATGCGTCTCAAGCCATACCAAAAGGAACGTTACTCGCCATTCTATTGTCTACTATTATATATCTGATAGTAGGCTGGATGTTAGGAGCTTGTATGTTACGTGAAGCTACAGGTTTTCTACCAGCCTTCTCTAACCTAACAACTGTTATTAATGGTAGTCTAGTAGAGATGTCAAACCCCTATACTGTTGATATTGTTAGAAACTGTACGTTAGTTGAAGGTGGTGTTTGTAGGAAATATGGTTTAATGAATGATTATCAGGTATATATTTGTTATTCTTTGAGATGTGCTCAGTGTGCTAGTGCACAGAGATCAGATGCAATAAGAATTGTGATATGGGATCAGTGGCATAGCTAAAAGGGTGGCCGGGGGGGCCATTGCCACCCCATTATTGATATTTGTCGGTTGAAAAGGTGCCGTCAGTGAATTTGAGACGACCGGCCGCAGGCATAAACATAAATTAAATAATATAGCTTCAATTAGCCTTCTTGTAGTGTGTCAAATAGCTAAAATCTCAGAGCTTCCAGAGGCTTTGCCCCCGGGACCTCCACCTGTTATTCGCTCCGCTTGCAATGTCAATATATTCTGTCAGTTCATCTTTACCATCGCACCCAAAGTTTTGAAAACTTGGCTACGCCACTGTAATGGATTTAGACAAAATCATAAAATATTAGTATTCTCTGCTTTCATGTACACTTTTAAATTGTAATTTCAACAAGTTTTGATAGGAGGCCCTGTCATCTATGTATCAGTTCCATCATACTAGCACCAGCACTGACATGCGTCACTAAATGTATAGGCATGATAAGCTTATGAACGAATGTATGTTTTTATGAATGTATTATTCTGTTATATTGTAGGTAATGGAGATGTTGTCAGCGTTCGGTCCACTAGTTACAGCTGGTATTTTCTCTGCTACACTATCATCAGCATTAGCTAGCCTTGTCTCAGCACCTAAAGTCTTCCAAGTATGTTTTCATAACTCTATATTTGTGTGCTTTGGTTTTCAAATCTTACAATGGTAATTTGTCATCTGTGGAGATGATTTGGCAAATTTGATGTGTAGGTGTGACTTGAAGATACAAAAAGCAGTGAAATATCTATGCATTTAAATCAACCATTTTCAAATTTTTCTTAATAGAATGTGAAAAAAAAAATGCCTGTCCTGTTTAATTAACCCAAGCACATATGATCTTATAACGATAACCGTAAAACAAATCTTTAAATCTATGAAAACACATTGGCAAATACATTGATAGCAAATATATCAATAGATGAGTAAATATTTCATAATGAGAAGTGATATCGGATGTCTAGAAGAAACTTCTCCCAATGCAATCTCATTACTTAGCCTTATCAGCAACAGGAATATGGGGCATAAAATTGGCAGATTTTACAGTGTTTTTGTTTTGCTTCTTACAGGCTGTTTGCAAAGATAAAATATTTCCTAAGATACATATATTTGCCAAGGGATATGGTAAAGATGACAATCCTAGAAGAGCGTATCTCCTAGCTTTTGCCATTGGCTTTGCTTTTATTTGTATAGGTGAGTAGTAAATATATTACCACAGTACAATATTTGAGATTTTATGCAAATGAAAAAAATATCATTTGAAGATAAAATCACGTTCTGATTTCCACATTCACAGAAGATCCAACTACATGTATCACTTTTTTGATGTTGTTGCTTATGGAAGGACTTTCCTGTCAGATACCTGTTTCATGCAATTCTTCTATATTAAGTTGGTTTATGATTTTGCCGTTGTAACATCCTTCGCAATAATGATGTCATAAAGCATTGAATTTTTAATTCATATATAAATATTGTTTAATTTCAGGTGATTTGAATGCCATTGCTCCTGTGATATCTAATTTTTTCCTCATGTCTTATGCTTTAATTAATTATTCGTGTTTTGATGCTTCGTTAGCTAGGTCACCAGGTAAATATACAGTTTCTCTTGTGTCCTGTTTTGTTTCTTAAATAAAAAAGTTGAGCTTGCTTCATTAGTCCTATGGGGCAGAGGTGGCTCCTGCCATTGGTCAAGATGATACCTTCGGATTTTTCAACCCAGTTCCCCTGTCAGGGATGCAGGTCGGAGGGACTGACATTGAAAAAGCCGCGTTTGGATGGGACAATAAACCATGACCCTTTGTGCTACAGGCTGTACATATTAGAGATCAAAAATCCAAAATAAGAGTAGGCTAAAGCTGCTGTCCTGGCAAAATTTCCCTCATTGCACTCTGCATGTGCTTCAACAAAGACAAAATTCAAACTAATTGAAAAATAATAGAATGGCAATTTTGAGAGTTACTGTTTTCTGAATTGCAACAGACAAATCTGTTCAGAATTCATCAATCCAGCATCACCGTGTTAGTTTAGAATAAAACTTTATTTTATATTTCTTTCTACTAGGTTGGAGACCAGCGTTTAGGTTCTACTCTATGTGGATCAGTTTAATTGGAGCGTTGATTTGTCTAGCTGTGATGTTTATTATTAATTGGTGGACAGCTCTTATTACATTTGGTGTTACTTGTGCCTTGTTTGTTTATGTTCATTATAGAAAACCAGGTAAGGCATTTTAAGGATTACAAAACATGGGTAGCTGAAGGAGGTTCATGTTGGTGCTTTATCCAGGTTTTGTCTGAGCACAGTACTTTCTTTCATCAAGGAGAGTGTGAAGAGCTTACTGGAGCCTCATGAATTTTCAATGGTTCAAAGTTTTTTGATCATTAGTTATACATTTGTTTAACAGTGAAACAGATTAAATCCCTTAAGGTTGGTCTCAGCTTTGCTTAGGTTCACTGACACGCCTAGTGAATTTTAATCTGTTATATTTTGTGAAAGCTTCTAACTAATTCAGTCACTGTTATAAATACTTATGTATATAAGTGAAAGCAGATTTGCAGGTTGCTCCCAGTGTTGCTCAAGTTCACCAACAAGGCGAGTGAATTTTAATCTGTTATATTTTGTGAAAGCCTCAAACTAGTACAGGCACTGTTATTAATACAATACCTATATTTTGTAGATGTAAATTGGGGATCGTCAACACAAGCCCATGTTTATAGAGGGGCTTTACAGTCAGCTTTAAAATTAATCTCCGTTGAAGATCATATTAAAAACTTTAGGTAAGTTCCATAGTTTTAGATATTTTACAGCAGCTATTATGAAGTATTTAATCAAATATTCTGAAACTTACGATGTTTTCTCCCTGTCATTGATGGGAAATGAAAGAATTGTGATCAAGAAAGTTTTTGTTACCAACAACTACCTAGTATGCGATGTCAGCATCTGCTGGAAGCGAACGTGAACTTGTCATCTACCAACTAACCAACCAAGAAAGTTTTCTGGACCAAAACTGGACATTAAACATTGGTCTTATCTTAAATGCCTTCTTCCAATCAGAACTGTAGTATAGCTAAGTACATGTAAGTCAGATATAAAACTCTCATATCATACAATACAAGTTTCTATACGTCTGTGTATATTATTTGATGCGTCACAAAACTAATTTTCTGGTATTTTATATTTTCTAGACCTCAGGTATTAGTTTTATCAGGTAAACCAGAAAATAGACCAGCATTAGTTGACTTTGTTAGTCATATCACAAAAAAAATCAGTTTAATGGTGTGTGGTAACATTGTCGTGGTAAGTTTATTTTTTAGATATATACCTATCAATACACTTATCCCTGAATAAGCTTATAGACAGAGTTTATTGATTTTGGGACATACCCACAGCGCTTAGAGCATTTCCTTCAGTGAAGTGGGCGATAAATAACTCGGTGTATAAGGTGTGTATTGTGCTAGGTACTGTATAGTTACATGGACTGGTTCTACTATGTTAAACAATAAGAATGCACAATTCACTCAAGTGGAAATTCTATGTCTATGTCCATAAAGTTTGTTAGTCTGTTACTATGTTATTAAGAAAGGAATGTTTTCCCTGGGACAGCAGTTTCAGCTACATCCCATCACCAACAGATCTCATTTTTGTTGCATATCAACAAATTTATTGTACGAACAATGACCTATATAGATAACACTTGATTTTCATCCCAGGATGGGGTGTGTTTTGGTTCGTGAATAGCCCTTAGTTCTGTTGGTTATTATTGGGTGAACAATGATATATGTCTATTTTTATTGATTGTTTCAGGGTGAACAACGAGATAATTTAAAAGTAGTATTATCAGAAGAAGCTTATAGCTGGTTAAATAAACGACATATTAAATCATTCTTTAGAACTTCTACAGCACCATCTTTTAGACTGGGGGCACAGGCACTGATGCAGGTAGGAAATCTTTATCATTCTCTGATTTGATATTTATATACTTGATGAACAGTTTCCTTGTTTGCAAGAACCTTACATATTAATAGCAGCTTTTGTGATACAGCCATAGTGTTTGCATTAGAATCCCAGAATCCTAGTTTCACTGAAAACTGTTATTATGCAAATCAGTGTCCTCGATTCACAAGAAAACTCCTTTAAAAATCTTTTTTCAGTCTTTGTAAAGTATGGAAATTAATGAAATACTACTGCATTATATGTTAAAATCAAACAGGCTCTTATATTTCTGAAACTCATAAACTTTTGAATGTTAATAAATATTTTATCAATGGTTATAAAGATATCCTTGTATTTTGATAATATATATTATATTATATTATAGTTATCTGGTATTGGTAAACTAAGACCCAATCTATTAATGATGGGATTTAAATCAAACTGGCATGCCTGTAAAGGGGAAGAGGTGTTAGAATATTTTAACGTTATTCAGTAAGTCCATTCTTATTAGTGCAACATCTCATAACCTGACAGCATCAAGGAGATATGATGATTGTCAATTGGGTATTCTTCTGTTTGATAATGGAGGGAGAGGTGGCTCAGTAAGTTAGAGGCTTGCTCCCTTAACTGAAGGTCTAGGGTTCAGAGTTCAATCTCCACATGGGTCAAGACACTATCTTTGGATCTCTTAGAACACTTTTTCTCCATCAGTGATCCAGGTCTGAGAGGCTGGCATAAAAAAAACAGTGTTGGATGAGACAATAAACCAAAGCCCTGTGTGGTACAGACTGTGTACGTTAAAACTCTGTCTGCAGTTGTAAAATTTACCGCATTGCACCCTGCATAGCATTGCCTATTTTCATTAGCCTAATGAGGTGAAAAAAAAAGCATTTAAACTCTATTTCCTTTCCTTAACAAATGTGATGTTTATTTCTTCAGTGATGCCTTTGATATGAGATTTGGAGTAGGAATATTACGTTTAAAAGAAGGATTTGGACTGGATGTTGACCATGAAACTAATTATTATCCTGATACATACGAAGACGAGGGAGATGGTAAGATCAATTTATTTTAACACTAGTCTCTTTCTTTCACTCTCTCTTTGTGTCGTATTTGCAACTATGTTCGTGACAACTCTAGTTTATATGCTTTGGAAGAACAAAGTTTTTAACTACAAGCACTGTTTTCAAAAATGTTTCTTGACGCTTCTCAATTCGCTATGAGTTCACCAATGTGACATAAACTGGTCTGGAAAATAAGATAGCTAATCAATTGAAATAAAAATCCGTACAAGCAAAACAATTCCGTTAATCAAAATCGCATCCAAAATCATGGCAAAATTGAGAGCAATAGTTTTATAGTAGTGGACTTCTTCAAAGAGAATTTATGATTATTTTTGTTCAGTGCTTGGATGTTCTTGAGCATTCCAATAGCTGGATATTCTTTTGTTTTCAAGAACATAGTTGTGAATATGACCTATAATCTCTAGAATGCTCTAAACACTGATATATAATACATTTTGAGTTTTTAATTAATAATTTTGTTAATTGCTTGTTTTAAGATTGTTAATTTCCATCTTTATTTTGTTTCCTTAAGGAAGGCATTATAGAAAACCAACCAAAGGTAAAAATATAAACTACAGTTGGTTGTATCCTATGTGTTTTATCACTACAGCATTTTCATTCACTCAGAAAATTCAGTTCATTTTTCACAGCAAATTCAGCTGATTTTTCACACAGAAAATTCAGACCATTTTTCACAGCAAATTCAGTTTATTTTTCACACATATATTAATAATTAAGTACATTTTTCATTTCATAGATAAATCAGTTCATTTTTCATTTCACAGAAAATGCAGTTCATTTTTCATTTCACAGAAAATTCACCCTGGCATTTCATTTTTTTTTATTTTATATCACAAACTTTTTACTCTAAAAGCTTTGCTGATCTGGTTTGGGTCTATATATTTGATTATATTAAAGCTCATTTCATTCTGCTGACATGTTTCAGATACATAATCCTCATCAGGAGAGCTTTATTGGAAATGGGGATTAACTTTCCAACATTTTTGAGCATATAAGCTAACTAAGCTAACTGTTCAATGCTTTCATTTAAAGGGATTGTAAAGATGTTTTCTAAACTTTGTATGTGTATCCGGGACACTGATAGCATCAATTTGCGCCATTCCAATTTCCATTCTGCCGTCTGTGGTTCTTGCAATTCCACATAAACTAACACGTTTTATGACGTCACTCCCACTGATCTACATAGATACCAATAGCAGCTTCCGGTAGATCAGTGGGGTTGATGTCATAAAACACATTAATTAATTGTAAGAACCACAGACGTTGGAATGGAATTTGGAATGGCGCAAATTGATGTCAGTGTCCCCGATACACATACAAAGTTTAGAAAACATCTTTGCAATCCCTTTAAAATTATACAGCAAAATTGGAAAAAAGGAATTTATATTGTAATAAATGTTTCTGTCCTGTCAAATTTTTCCTGTTTATCATTATATTGTACACATTATTGTTGTGATAAAATGTCAAATGTATACCCCAGAAATTGTTTCCGTTTAAAACCCAAGTACGAACAAACCTAACCATAAATTGAATCTGAAATCCATGTGAACATTTTGGTAATACATAGATATATGCATTGATATAAATACAAATCTTGTAATGTCCCCAAT
The DNA here is from genome assembly GCA_029955415.1 of Lottia scabra. Classification (NCBI taxonomy): domain Eukaryota; kingdom Metazoa; phylum Mollusca; class Gastropoda; family Lottiidae; genus Lottia; species Lottia scabra. Next base: position 13,148,594 of record JARJEI010000009.1, read on the forward strand.
TACTTGTTTTTTTATCTCAATTTCAATAAGAGGATTATAGTTTACTGAGTTCGAGGGGCAACAATCTACATCTTAGAGTTTTTGTGACTAACTTCAAATTGTCTGTCGCCTTTCTTTCGTTTCTGTCCGATACATCCAGTGAAAATAATGTCAGCTTTATATGGTATGGTGGTTGAATTATCTGCTTCTACAGCCATTAATCCCAATTTCAGCTATCTTTATCATTTTTCAGAATGAAAATTTGGTTCAAATTTGATATATTGTTATTGTGTAATCATAAGAATATGCATGAACAAGAGCCTTGCATTCTCAAAAAAACTATTTTAGAGCTAGGATGTCTTAGAAACAGTGGTTGAAGATAGAGCACTAGAACAAGCCTTCTCAATTAATTTTAGTAAAGGGCCAAATGATTTTTATGACCAAAATATAAGGGCCAAATAGAGCTTAGGTAACATAGAGAGCAGAGCATTTTAGTAGATTGGTCACTTTTGAGGATCCACTGTTTAGGGTGCCATTTGAGAAGTTCTGCCCTGGAAGTTCCTAGTACTAAGAAGGTCTCCAGAATATGACACTTGATCAATTTTTCTCCCTGAATTAGATATTACAGATATAGCTTCATTATCTGTAATAACTGCACTTCAGAATGTTTCAAATCTCCTTTTATTTATGATAACTCTATGCTAATGTTATTTTATAATGTTTTATCTTATGTTAATTGATTATGTTAATTTATTGTATTATGTTCATTTAGTATGTTCATTTAATATTATGTTCATTTACAGATAGTGGAGATGATTTAACACCAGAAGAAACATTGATAAAAGAAACTAAAAAAGAAGAAAATGGTAAAAAATCACAAGACAATGGAACCCCACCCAAACCTGATTTACAAATAAATAAAGAAGTCTTAAAAGCCATGAATAAATTTTATCGTAAAAAAGAAAAAGGAACCATTGATGTTTGGTGGCTGTTTGATGATGGAGGTAAAATAACATGGCTTTTGGTTTATTTACATGATCTGTCAACGATCCAGTGGCGGAGCCAGGTTTGCGTCTGAGGAGGGTGAAATATCTGAGGTTTCCCAAACTTCCCCCTGCCCCCCTTCGGCTACGCCACTGCAACGGTCTGAGTATTTGGTTCCACTTCTGTTAAAGTTTTTTTGTCAAACATTTTCCAATGCTTTGTAAAATCTGACCTCATTTTTCTGTTAAAGGTCTTTTATACAAATTTGACAAAATAGTCGCAGTCTGCTTCGTATTCAAGGCCTTATTTCTACCACCTGTCCAGGAAGCTGCCACCCCATCAGAATGTAAGATGTAACCGGTTAAGAATATGTATTTATTATTCATGTTTATGTCATAGGTTTAACTCTACTGATTCCGTATATATTAACAACCAAATCTCACTGGGGTAGTTGTAAATTACGTGTGTTTACTGTTTCAGGTTTAACTCTACTGATTCCGTATATATTAACAACCAAATCTCACTGGGGTAGTTGTAAATTACGTGTATTTACTGTTTCAGGTTTAACTCTACTGATTCCGTATATATTAACAACCAAATCTCACTGGGGTAGTTGTAAATTACGTGTATTTACTGTTTCAGGTTTAACTCTACTGATTCCGTATATATTAACAACCAAATCTCACTGGGGTAGTTGTAAATTACGTGTATTTACTGTTTCAGGTTTAACTCTACTGATTCCGTATATATTAACAACCAAATCTCACTTGGGTAGTTGTAAATTACGTGTATTTACTGTTTCAGGTTTAACTCTACTGATTCCGTATATATTAACAACCAAATCTCACTGGGGTAGTTGTAAATTACGTGTATTTACTGTTTCAGGTTTAACTCTACTGATTCCGTATATATTAACAACCAAATCTCACTGGGGTAGTTGTAAATTACGTGTATTTACTGTCAGTAAGAAGAAAGGAGAAATAGACAGAGAACAACAACAGTAAGTTTAGAACTGTAAATTGTCCTCTTATTGTTGTCAATTAAACATACAAAATTAACTGATTATGTAATATCAGCTTTGAAATTATAATCTTATATCAATTTTACATTGATATGAGTATAAAGTTTTACTTCTGTTCTGTATAAACACATTTTCTGTCAAATAATTTCAGAAAAGAAAAGCATCATCTAAAAAAAAATCTGTTTTGTTGGCAAGTGACATTATCTATCTATATTTTTTCAGAATGGCAACATTATTAGCTAAGTTTAGAATAGAATGTAAAGATATGGTGATAGTAGATGTTACAAAACCACCTAAAGAAGAAAGGTAACTTATATATTATTAATTTGTCTGTATTGTTATAGCTTTAAAAGCAATAACCCAACATATTTGAGGATTCTATTTATCAGCTGGTTTTTAATGAATCCTTTTAGTAATGATCTTTCTGGGATAATTAACCTATTTCCAGCTTGAAAGATCACCACAATTTTTTTGAAATGCAAGCGATGGCTAAATGTCTTAAGATTTAATGACATCTGTAAAAATTAAATTGTCATGGAATATCACAGACGGACAATGCCATGTAGTGTGCAATGAGGGAAATTTTGTAAGAAATAGATGTAAGAACTGAATGTATATGATTTGACTAAATGTATTAATATTTAATTACAGTGTTCGTGAGTTTAACTCTAGGCTACAAGATTGGAATTTAGATGAAGATAAAGGAGAAACACCAGAAGAGTATCCTTGGAAAACATCAGCTGCTGAACAGGCTTTACTTAAAGATAAGGTAAGACAAATGACATTATACACTTTCTAACCAGAGAAAATTGAGATTGTACCAAGCAGTCTGAAATTCCCCAAAAAACATTTTTTGGCATTACCTTAGTAGCAGCAAATGAATTATTCAATTTGAAGTATATCATTATTAACCCTGTGAACCCTGACGTTATTTTGGATAAAACGTCATATACCCTGAGTACTCAGCAATATTTCTTAAAGTGTGATACGCATGTTGTATGGCATCACTTGACAACGGCAGGTTTACCGGTTTTTCGGGTATATATAACGTAACGATGGGCTGGTTTACCGGCCTCTCGGGTTAAAACAGTTAATGAGGAAGTTTTTCATAATAAATAGTGGTATTAGGTGTCTGGAAAAGTAAGCCGCAAAGTTGAAAGTCTTCATTATCCATTCTACCTCATTTTATTTTAATCAAATCTTATTGTTATATATTTATAGACTAACAGACATATCAGACTACGTGAATTAATGATAGAAAACTCCAGTGATGCTTCATTGATTGTCATGTAAGTTATTCTAATATTTCAATATTCAGTTACATACCTTTATTCCTCTGTGAGTTATAAGAACCTTTTTTTTTAATCCAGCAGAGATATTTTGACAGATTCAGGAACAGAACAGAAACAGAATCAGTCTGATTTTCATAACCTGATGTTAACCTTGAAGAAAACTATTGTTGCTGAATCCTTTCCCTTTCTTCCCACTGATATTAGAATAAAGTAAAATAATATTTTCAGAATTAGCTTTCGCTGTTTCATAATTATGCACCAACTTGTATACATGTAAATTCTTATAATTTTTTCCCCCATTAACTATGAGTTAACATTGTCCTTTCAGATTTGCCATTCATAAACATGCCCCAACTCGCAATGTCTTATTCTATTTCTATATATTTTTAGGACCTTACCAATGCCACGTAAAGCGAACTGTTCAGCTAGTATTTATATGTCTTGGATTGATACGTTAACAAGAGACATGCCACCAATATTGTTATTACGAGGAAATCAAACTTCAGTCCTGACTTTCTATTCCTAGTCCAGCACTGGCTGAGGTAGTGAAAATAACAATTTATACCATGTGTTTACAAGCTGCTGTTTAAAAGGTCCAATACTCGTTCAAATTTGATGATTTTTACTGTGGAAAATGTTGCTTAAAACTTTATCATGTGAGTTTTTCGAATGATAGTTTTTCCATAAAACTGTGTGTGTATTAAGGTTGTATCTTGCTCGAAGACCCAAAACCAGGTTTTGAAAAATTGACCAAAAATAGACACTCTGGTATAAATGGCCGTGATTTTTCTAAGATGTGTTCTCATAATAGAATGTTACTCCAAAGATGTTTTTACTACTAAACTACAGACCAATGTTAATAATATGCATCAGAAATGTTTTTTTATGCACTTTAAAACTTTTGCGGGGATACAACAAAGATAGAAATAGATAGAAATAGAAAGAAACATCTATATTTTACAAAGATAAAAACGTTGGTTCCATGAAGATCATTTCTCTCAGCTGTTCCTTGGCAAAGACTGATCAAAATTGGGGAATAGAGGAAAAGAATATCCATAGAAGACTCTCTCAATGTTATGATAATGAAGACAAATCGAATCTCATTTAGAGAATGTTGAAACTCTCACTGCCAGATTTAGAGAGAATCTCATTTATAGATTTATATATACCTGATTAAGATATTTCTACGCACTCATGGACAGACAAACTAAGCTCTATTTGTTTAACCTTTAGAGTAGGCCTTCTGAATTAATTTTGGTAAAGAGCCACATGCATTTTCTGAATTAGCCTAAAAGAGCTTGGCGAGCAGAGCGTTTTAGCGGAAGGGGTCACACTGGAGGGTCCATTCTTAAGTGCGTCGCGGGCCAGATTTGGGATTTCCATTTGAAATTCATTCCTTTTGATTTGATTTCCATTTGAGAAGGCCTGCTTTAGATAGTTATAAGCTATCATACAATCTGATAAACTCATTATTTATTGGAAAAGTGGGCTTAATCTTTAAAACAGCTTCCTTGATCAAGGTTAAGAGGTAGAATTTTATGAGAATCTCAATATAAAGCTAGTTAGCCCTCATATTGCCACATAATACATGAATCTCTGCTTTAGCTATACATGTACATGAAATAAACCACATTATTCCTATATTATCTTTGCTGGACTTAACACTGTACATTATGTAGAAATGTTAACATTTATATTTTTGCTTAATTTCATTTCCTTCCATCTGAATATGAAGAAAACTTATCGATTTTTTTTAAAATTTTCTCCAGCATATTATTCTCATACTGTATATTTCCGAATATTATGCGCACCCTTGTATAATGTGCACACCTTCCTTAACAGAATCTGGAAAAATCAATTTAACCATGTATAATGCACTCTGGCTCTGTAAACCTTACAAAATCAAACCTCTAGAATTAAGTTGAAAGCTATGTGAAATGCCATCAATGTCGCTGCTCATTTAAGTCCATTATTTTAACATCCATCCACCATTAGTGAAATAAAATTATATTATAGACAATTTATATGCAATATTTTTAGATGCATTTGTAAATACATGTATAGTTAGTTATATTAGAGAAATATTCTAACAGAATCTGAAATAGATCAGTTGTAAGTTGATCAACAGTATTGGGTGTTATAGAAGTTAAAGGGATTGTAAAGTGGTTTTCTAAACTTTGTATGTGTATTGGGGACACTGATAGCATCAATTTGCGCTATTCCAATTTCCATTCCCACATCTGTGGTACTTGCAATTCCACTAAAACTAACGCAGTGATCTGCAGATCGGTAGATCACTATTTCGCAAATTGATGCTATCAGTGTCCCAGATACACATACAAAGTTTAGAAAACCACTTTACAATCCCTTTAATATTAAGTATAACATGAAACTCCATTTCAGTTCATTTAATCATTATTTTAATAAACATCACACTGTGTGAAAATTTTTGAGGTTGTTTAATGTTTCCATATTGCTCTGCAATTAATGTTTTGAACACTTTTAAACAGTGAAATATTTTATTAGAACAATATTTGGTTAAAAACATAAATGGATTGATCCTAGCTATTTAGCAAGGTAATCAAGATTAATAGCTACTGTTTAATTAATCAAATAAGTTTGGTTATATACTCATTTAGATACTGCTTAGCAGGGTTGTTGAATATGCATGTCAGTCATGTCTTGATAGACTTATAAACTTTTAAAAATGATGTCAACTTGAAAATGTTTGATTAAAGGGCTTGTGAATGGATAACCCTGCTGCTAAGTGCAATAGCCATATCTCATTCCACATTTGTAGGGGCAGACAACTGGCTCACCAGACGTTGTCATAGGGCTTAGTGCTACTCACTACTCAGTCTGCCCTTACAAATTTGTATATATCAATTCATTTGCCTTGTTTATTTTTCATAACTGTACAGCTTTCATGGAATAATGTTCACTATCAGCTACAACAGTTGATATGCTTTGTGTTCAGATGAAATGATATTGCATTGTCCATGATATACAGTAAAGAGATTAAAAATATCTGTATAGGGATATGGAGCCGCGGTGGCTCAGTGAGTTAGACGCTTGCTCGCTAACCTGAAGGTCTAGGGTTCAATCCCGGCATGGGTCGAGATGATACCTTCGGATTTTTCAACCCGGTTTCCCCCTGTCAGTGATGCAGGTCGGAGGGGCTGACATGGAAAAGCGTCTAGTCGTTCGGATGGGACAATAAACCAAGGTTCCATGTGCTATTGGCTGTGCACGTTAAATTTCCCTCATTGCACACTGCATGGCGTTTGCCCGTCCTCAATTAGCCGATATAGGTGCAGAAAAGTAGGACGTAAAACTCCATTCATTTCATTTCATTTGTATAGGGATATATCTCCAAACCACTTATTTTTAGAGTATTATATATGATCTGTCTCGGTGTGATTTTCTGTTATTTTTAGAGGTATGGTTGACAATGATAAAATTACGCAAGCTTTATAATTTAGTTTTATGGTATACTTGTTCTGCTTATGAAGAGTGAAATTGTTTCAAATTTAAAAGACTGCAACTTTAGTCTCGTTATTTGTGTATATTAAGAATGCCAACAACTTGAATATATTGTGATTGATATTTCTCAGATATCTTTTTGATCAATTAAGTATGGTTGGATTTGTTTAACTCAACGGGATTGTTAAGAGATTTTTGTATGTGTATTAGGAACATTTACAGCATCAATTTGCGTCATTCCAATTTCCATATTAGCATCAAACACTTAGTTAAGTTGAATTGCTGGATTTACAGATGTCTGATTGAAATGGAATGGTGCATATACATGAAAAATTTAGGAGACCTCTTTACAATACCTATAAAGTGTATTTAGCTTTACCTGAATCAAATCGATCAGTTGAAATAACCAAATACATAATCATTGTGATATCATACAAGTGTCTTCATATTTGTTATTGTTAACTTTTTAAGCATTATTGATAGATAGATTAAACTGCAATTGATACTTTACAAATAAATGGACGCAATTATATGAAAACAGACAAAATCATGCTTTGAAATAGACCAGGGGCTATATTCTCCAAAACTTAACTTAGATTAAATCAAGATTTTAAGAAATACAGCAATCTGATTGGATAATAATACTTAATTTCAAACTCATTTTAGTAACTGGCCACTCAGATTACCGGATCACTAAAATCATCTTAAGTTAAGTTTTCGAGATCATGGTCCCAGAGCATCACGTGCTTCCCATATACAGTGAACTCTGTGTAATTCGACATGCATTGGGACCATTAAAATATGTCGGTTTACGGAGAGTGATGGATTATTCAAAAGACAAAACTTTTAACATCTGCCTGATATGTAGATGACAAGTTACTCTTCTAGAACTTTTGAAGTACCACTTTTGCCATTATTGGAACTCTCTAGCTTGCTTGCCTACAATGTGCAGACTAACTTCACGGTCAAATTGCCAACATACCGTTCACTGGATTCGACCAATGTCACTTTGCACTTCCTTTATGAACTTTAGCTGGACTTCTTATAATTCATATGTAGTCTATGACAGCACTAGATTTCCAAAATGTACAGAAATCTCTGTAAAGTATTTTATACCGCCTATTTGTAATATTAATATTAAAAATTAGACTTGAAATATGTTTGTTGATAATTCTGTTTGTTCTATATTTTGTATAAAAAAGATCATAACATGAAAATAAAATTAAATAGTTCAATCATATTGTGCCATTAAGGTATTTCCCTGAATTTTCAACTTGGGGGACATGTCCCAGAGTAGTTACATTTTCTCGGGGACACAAACTGAGCTAAAAATATGTAATATTTTGTATTATTTGGGTGGATATACATCGAGTGTCCACAGTCTGCAACCACTTTATATACCTATGCCACAATTTAGTTCGTATTAAAGAGCAAAATGCTGTGACTATGATGCTTCAAAATTGCATGTTGTCTATGACTACCGGAGACAATTCAGAATTAATTTTCTCGTGCATAATCCGGGAAAGATCAATGTCAAGAGGTTTGGCCAAGGACCAGCTGGGCGAAAGGATCAGCAAGGAACCCAAGTTGTTATCCTTGTAAAATATAGATGATACTTTCTTTCTTTCTTATGGTTCAAACTGTAATAAATATTTCAAAGGCATCCAAGAAAAAAAATAAACGTCTATTGAAAGTCAGTGATGCATACAGATTTTTGTTGATAATTTATTCATAAAACAATACAGAAAGCAAAAGACAGACATTCCCAGAAGGAGCCCAATACATGTATAAGGAAAAAAGATATATCTTTTTAATAACGAAAATAGCATCGATTTCGTGCTCTCATTGTTAAAACTAGCCTTTGAATTGTATTATTATGGCTTGAAGTATCTTTAAGATTATAGCAAAACTTTCAAACACATATTTTGGTACAAAAACGTATATAAATGCAGTAGAAGATTGGGTAGTGCCCTTCCTGTGCCTTTTCTGTTTAATGGGGGTTGCCCTTGACCTTCTAATCTATGGTGAATAGGTTTGTTTCGTGGGGATTTGGCAAATGAAGCCCCTCATCGAGCAACAATTACTATCGGCTAGACCCAATTCAGATGATATCGGGACCCACAATAAACAATGTTCATTGTCTGAACCGTTATTAGGGTCGCCCATGATAAACGCTGAGGAATCTACAGGTACACCATTGAACCATTCCCAAACACCTTCCTCATTAATATCTGTAGCACCTAGATAAGTTGTTATATCTAAAACTAGAAAACAAAATAACGCATTTAGATTGTGATTTAGTATGGGAATGATATAAAGTGTTCGAGAGTTGAAGAGTTCAAGCACGTCTCGAACCGCCGGAACCGCAAGCCCTAACATAAGGTCCTTGCCCTAGAGAAAAAAAAAAGGAAAATGGCTTTTATTTGATCGATTTCATTTGAAAATCTTTTTTACTAATGAAGTTTTGGCTCCCTTCCCGCCCCCCTAAATTTACGCCCTTGGTTAAATTACCTCCACTATCAACGTAAGATATCATTACATTCTGACTGTCCTGGTTGTCCACCATAAATAAAAACCCTCCTTCATTTTCACACTGGTTTTGTGCTTCAAACCATGTTACTTTAGTAGAGTGATGCTTGGTACATATTTTACTTGTGTTATTTTCACTGTATCCAAGATGTACTGGGCATTCAGCTAAAATAACAAAATGAAGGAAATATGATAAAAATCTGTAAAACCGCATATATCATCCAAATTGATGAAAATGGATGAAAAATGTACAGACTGTTCCTTTAAAAAACTAAAGCATTTTCGAAACGGGGGCAAACATTATTATATTATACATCATTACCATTCGGGCAAGTCCCCCTTCCTCCCCCACCTTTATGTCGTGGTCCCCTACATATATGTTTTCGAGACTTCGAGAGTACATTTGGGCCCTGAATATATGTAAATATAGCCTCCAGAAGTACTAGAACTGCAGTCTTCCATTATATTTCTACCTTTTATTTTTTGTATATGTGTTTTCTATATATTGCCGGGTCTCACTAAAATACGAGTCGTATGTTTGACTGTCAAACATTGATATTAATGTCTATACAAGATTTGAAGAATGAAATTTCGAAGGAGAGTATTGAACATTATTACTGATTAGTTAAGCTAAAACATTTCAGATTCTAAGACTAAAATATGAAACTTACGTTCTAGTAGCCAATAGTAGATGATATCCGAAATAGTTGTCCCCGATTGTCCAGCATAGACCCGATCATCATACAAATAACATGTCATTGAATTGGTTTTGATTCCAACTGATTTACAGGAACCGTGATCTCGACACAGTTCTAGACAATGGTCAGCCGAACTTACATTTAAAATCTCACTGACAGAAGAATTTATAAATTTAGCTGTATATGGTATTTTCATATATATTGAATCCACACACATGTTATCTTGGGATTGCACGGTTTGTATCAGAAATCCTAAGGATAATAAACTAAGTATTTCTAACATTTTATATCCTTTTGTTTCCCTCTGTAACGTTTTAAATTCTTTAAGGTTTTTTCCGGGAAAGATCAATGCCAAGAGGTTTGGTCAAGGACCAGCTGGGAGAAAGGATCCGCAAGTTGTTATCCTTGTAAAATATAGATGTTTCTTTCTTTCTTTCAAGACGTAATTTGAATTCAGGTCATCCTTTAACATACCAGGGACAATTCTAATCCAACTACGTTTTTTGTCCACCACCTACAGTAAGTTATTGACGTAAAAGATAAAGTCACATAAATATCATCTATAATTATTTTATGGTTGTCTTTTGAATATAAACATCGATCTCCATAATGAAAGGTAATTGAAAAGACTATAATATATCTTATATCACAAGGGAAAGAGAATTCATCACAAAGAAAACTTACTTATTATATTCAACTTAAGCACAATCAATAATACAAGTAGCCTACGTCAACAGAGGATCACCAACTGGATATAACTCTACGTTAGATTTGTGGCGGCGCTAGTGGGGGGTTCAGCAATGGTTACCCTCTTTGAAAACTTGCTTGTATCTCTATTTCAACTTCACTTTTTGAAAAAATGATTTCTTTTACGTTTTTGACAACAATGTGTCTCATAACGCACCGAATGAAGGAGGTTTCTGTAAGCTAGTAACATACACAGAAAGGTAATGGAGGTTTTTTATAAGCTGGTACTGTGATGCAATGGACGTTTCTGTTGGCTAGTACCATCCACAGTCACGCAGTGAAAATTTCTATATTCTGGTACTATCCACAGTGAAGTGATGTAGGTTTCTGTAAGCTGGTACTATCCACAGTGTAGTGATGTAGGTTTCTGTATGCTGGTACTATCCACAGTGTAGTGATGTAGGTTTATGTATGCTGGTACTATCCACAGTGTAGTGATGAAGGTTTCTGTAAGCTGGTACTATCCACAGTGTTGTAATGGAGGCTTCTGTAAGCTGGTACTATCCACAGTTTAGTAATGTAGGTTTCTGTAAGCTGGTACCATCCACAGTGTAGTGATGAAGGTTTCTGTAAGCTGGTACCGTCCACAATGTAGTGATGAAGGTTTCTGTAAGCTGGTACCATCCACAGTGTAGTGATGAAGGTTTCAGTAAGCTGGTACTATCTACAGTGTAGTGATGGAGGCTTCTGTAAGCTGGTACTATCAACAGTGTAGTGATGGAGGTTTCTGTATGCTGGTACTATCAACAGTGTAGTGATGGAGGTTTCTGTAAGCTGGTACTATCCACAGTGTAGTGATGTAGGTTTCTGTAAGCTGGTACTATCAACAGTGTAGTGATGAAGGTTTCTGTAAGCTGGTACTATCTACAGTGTAGTGATGAAGGTTTCTGTAAGCTGGTACTATCAACAGTGTAGTGATGGAGGTTTCTGTAAGCTGGTACTATCCACAGTGTAGTAATGGAGGTTTCTGTAAGCTGGTACTATCCACAGTGTAGTGATGTAGGTTTCTGTAAGCTGGTACCGTCCACAGTGTAGTGATGAAGGTTTCTGTAAGCTGGTACTATCTACAGTGTAGTGATGTAGGTTTCTGTAAGCTGGTAACATCCACAGTGTAGTAATGTAGGTTTCTGGAAGCTGGTACAATTCACAGTGTAGTGATGTAGGTTTCTGTAAGCTGGTACTATCCACAGTGTAGTGATGTAGGTTTCTGTAAGCTGGTACTATCCACAGTGTAGTGATGTAGGTTTCTGTAACCTGGTACCATCCACAGTGTAGTGATGGATGTTTCTGTAACCTGGTACTATCTACAGTGTAGTGATGGCGGTTTCTGCAAGCTAGTACTATCCACAGTGTAGTGATGGAGGTTTCTGTAAGCTGGTACGATCCACAGTGTAGTGATGTAGGTTTCTGTAAGCTGGTACCATCCACAGTGTAGTGATGCAGGTTTCTGTAAGCTGGTACTATCCACAGTGTAGTGATGGAGGTTTCTGTAAGCTGGTACTATCCACAGTGTAGTGATGTAGGTTTCTGTAAGCTGGTACCATCCACTGTGTAGTAATGTAGGTTTCTGTAAGCTCGTACTATCCACAGTGTAGTGATGTAGGTTTCTGTAAGCTGGTACTATCCACAGTGTAGTGATGGAGGTTTCTGTAAGCTGGTACTATCAACAGTGTAGTGATGGAGGTTTCTGTAAGCTGGTACTATCCACAGTGTAGTGATGTAGGTTTCTGTAAGCTGGTACCATCCACAGTGTAGTGATGGCGGTTTCTGCAAGCTAGTACCATCCACAGTGTAGTGATGGAGGTTTCTGTAAGCTGGTACTATCCACAGTGTAGTGATGGAGGTTTCTGCAAGCTAGTACCATCCACAGTGTAGTGATGGAGGTTTCTGTAAGCTGGTACTATCCACAGTGTAGTGATGTAGGTTTCTGTAAGCTGGTACCATCCACAGTGTAGTGATGGCGGTTTCTGCAAGCTGGTACACTCTGTATTGACTAGACCAGTGAATATCAAATTCCTTTGTTTTGGTAAGGATCAACCGCAGATGAGTCTACAGGTATACCATTTAACCAATTACAGACACCTGTCCCCATGTATAACTGTAGCACCAAGATAAGCTGTCAAAGCTAAAACTAGAAAACAAAAAACAAAAACAAATTGACTTCAATAAAGAAACCAAGTACTAACGATCCGAACCGCTAAACGAAACTCGAAATCTAAAAAGAAATTTTGACGAAACATAAGTAACAGCTTATGAACTTTTCACATGAGGAATTATATCAATCATTCATGAGTAAGTATATCATATTGAAAAGTGGTATCAGGAGATTCTCCACTATTAATGATCTTTTTAACTCAGTTAATAATATGATGTAAGAATATTATATATTCGGGGTTATATTGCGGAAATGACCACACTATCGGTGAAATATTTTTTAACCTCGTCTACACGAGCGGTTTAATCTCGGGTTAATTGTCTACACGGACCGTAAGCCGAGTGTAAAAAACTAGAGATACATTTACCCCGAGTTTAATAAATACTGCAACAAGTGGATGGTATATTAAGCACCAGCGTAATTAAACCGGGACTAACGCTGTTACAGTATTAGTCTCGGTTTAATTAAGTACAAACGACGAGTAATATTATTGGCATAATAGGTGGCGATACTATTACCGTTTCCGGTTTCATCTGTCGTAATTAAATCCAATTTCCGTAGTATAGACGCGACAAATTTTGCCTCCGCCTCTGCTTTAATAGACTCGGATTTCAGATAGTCTTGAGATTATGGATCATTCGTGTAGACTAGGTTTATATGGATGAAATATTTTTGTCGCGAATAATACATCGGGTTTACTCTCACTAGTTTTCATTTCAAGACATGTATAGTAAGTTTATATTATGCATTCCATGTCTTTTGCAGGGTCACTTGGCGAAATTTCTATACGGATATTAGTCAGATAAAACTTGGCGTTGAGTGGGTAACAGGGGCACCGGAAGAAAATCTTAGCGGCGGGGGCGGAGCTGTGATATAAAGGGCACTTTTTGACTGAGCGAAGCGGGGGAACCTTCTGGACTAGGGGTTGGGGGCGCCGTAAGCCCCCCGAGAAAATTTTGTATTTTAGAGCTTCTTAGATCACTTCTTAGGTATACCAGAACGTACGTCATGCCTATATTTTGGGGTATAGGGACACAACAAATTTTGCTGGAACAAATTGTCCGTGTCTCCGTGACAAAAAGGGCACATCTTCGCCCCCCTCGCCCCCTCGGGTGAGGGGCAGGGGGGTCAGTCGCCCCCCCCCCCCCTGCCCCCGTGGTTCCGGCGCCCCTGGTGGGTAATTAAGATATGAGTAATAGTTTTATGTTCTGTGGTCAATATCTCATTTTCTACTGCTACCAGAAGTCTGTTTAAACACTGACTTTTCTCCAATACCTTAAATATCTTAATATGTAAGTACTTGCAAATTGTAAATCCACGTGGCGGTTATTTTGCCTTTCTGAGGTACAACCGTGTGCTATTGGCTGTGAAGATCCCTCGACAGTTGGAAATCGAAAATAAGAGCAGGCTAATGCCACTGCCCTGGCAAAATTTCCCTCATTGCACACTGCATGGCGTTTGCCGTCCTCATATAGGTGCAGAAAAGTAGGACGTAAAAGTAATTGGAAATTAGAAATCTCGATTTTAACCTCCAATCCCGAATTAAGGTTGAGGAATGCACCAAATCGATGTATGCAGGCAGTACTGCATCCCTTTCAGCTTGTATATGTGATGTAATACTGCGTCCTTTGTTTGTTTGCAGAAAGAACAGAATTTATTTTTAGCTTGTATACAGGCAGTACTGCATCCCCTTTTAGTTTGTTTGCAGGCGGTACTGCATCCCCTTTTAGGTTGTATGCTGACATTACTATGTCTCTTTTAGTTTGTATGCAGGCAGTACTGCAATTCTTTTCGTTTGTATTTAAATAGTACTGCATCTCTTTTAGTTAGTATGCAGGCAGTACCGCATCCCTTTTAGTTTGTATGCAGGCAGTACTGCAATTCTTTTCGTTTGTATCCAAATAGTACTGCATTTCTTTTAGTTTGTATGCAGGCAGTACTGCAATTCTTTTCGTTTGTATTTAAATAGTACTGCATTTCTTTTAGTTAGTATGCAGGCAGTACCGCATCCCTTTTAGTTTGTATGCAGGCAGTACTGCACTTCTTTTAGTTAGTATGCAGGCAGTACCGCATCCCTTTTAGTTTGTATGCAGGCAGTACTGCAATTCTTTTCGTTTGTATTTAAATAGTACTGCATTTCTTTTAGTTAGTATGCAGGCAGTACCGCATCCCTTTTAGTTTGTATGCAGGCAGTACTGCATCCCTTTTAGTTTGTATCCAAATAGTACTGCATCTCTTTTAGTTTGTATGCAGGCAGTACTGCATCCCTTTTAGTTTGTATGCAGGCAGTACCGCATCCCTTTTAGTTTGTATCCAAATAGTACTGCATCTCTTTTAGTTTGTATGCAGGCAGTACTGCATCCCTTTTAGTTTGTATGCAGGCAGTGCTGCATTCCTTTTAGTTTGTATGCAGGCAGTACTGCATCCCTTTTTAGTTTGTATGCAGGTAGTATGGCATCGCCTTTTAGTTTGTATGCAGGTAGTATGGCATCCCCTTTAGTTTGTATGCAGGCAGTGCTGCATCCCTTTTAGTTTGTATCCAAATAGTACTGCATCTCTTTTAGTTTGTATGCAGGCAGTACTGCATCCCTTTTAGTTTGTATGCAGGCAGTACCGCATCCCTTTTAGTTTGTATCCAAATAGTACTGCATCTCTTTTAGTTTGTATGCAGGCAGTACTGCATCCCTTTTAGTTTGTATGCAGGCAGTGCTGCATTCCTTTTAGTTTGTATGCAGGCAGTACTGCATCCCTTTTTAGTTTGTATGCAGGTAGTATGGCATCGCCTTTTAGTTTGTATGCAGGTAGTATGGCATCCCCTTTAGTTTGTATGCAGGCAGTACTGCATCCCCTTTAGTTTGTATCCAACTAGTACTGCATCTCTTTTAGTTTGTTTGCAGGCAGTACTGCATCCCTCTTAGTTTGTATGCATAGACAGTTTGCCTACGGGGGTATCATTATACGTTATTCTCTCATTCGACTATAACAGCGTAACAAGTTTGTAGATAAATCGTATCGACTCTCGAGAGTCCAGTCTAATTAAAATCAGACCCTAATTTCGTTCGTTCGTTTTTTTTTAAATCCGGTTTTTTAACCACTACATTATAGTACCGGATTTAAACAAAAACGAACGAACGAAATTAGGGTCTGATTTTAATTAGACTGGACTCTCGAGTTTTATAATATTGTAAAGATAAAGCCATACCACTAATACAAATTTTAATACACAAAAATATATATTTAAGTAGAGAAAAAATATCAATAAGTTACAAATAAATGATCAAAGAAAAAAAGCATCCCATATACATGTACCCACAAAACACATTACCAAAATTCAAATAAGTTAACAGTAATTCAATATACAACGTACAACCATAATAACTCTACGAGGAAATTAATGTAATCATAAACCTACTGGTTATTAATAATAATAATAAACTCTTTATTTTACATGGGTCAGAATTGGGCTCAATACCACGAGTGATACGGTCCTGTCTCACACTCAGCCCATGGGGACAAACATAGATACAATATACAATATATAGAAGTGAATTTGTTAAAGTGATAAAATACATTGCCACAATAATTGAACAAAAATAGTCCACCAACATTTTCATACGTATATACTGTTCAAAAGAAAACATTTAAATTCGGCATCTGTGCACAGATTATGAAAAGATTGTGGACTACAAACAGCCATATACGCCCAACGAAAAAACCTTAACTTTAATCAGGATTTAGGTCCAATAACATCCATTTTAAGTTTTATCAAAATTAGTTGAAAACAATAGACTATTCAAGACTTTGGGACAAGGGCAATAACTCTGTTTCTAAGTGTCGAAAATAGCTCAATTTCAACCTTGATCTTCATTTTCGGAACATGTAAACACATACCAAATTTCATTTGATTACATCAAAAAAGTTTTTAGAGCGCTTACGAGCAAATGTTGACGGACGGACCGTCGGACAGGGGTGCCGACAATATTCTTCCTCATAGAGAGATGAGGGCGTATTAAAACGTAGGCCAAGGAGAACTATTAATAGATTCATTTCGACGCTGTGTAATATGTTAGTACCCAAGTTTATACCAATCGGGTCACTAAAATACCAATCAAGGATATTACGTATATACACGTAGATATTGGTGTACAGTGACTACCAGAAGACGTCAAATCAAGATTCATATCTGTTTTACCTGAAAAGGAACGATGGTATTCCAGATACGAAACGTCTTGGTCCTCCAAAAAACTACACCTGAAATAGCAAGCAACAAAATATCTCTTTGTAAAAATACTACCATTTAGATTGAAAGCCAAATTAGTATCTAAATACTCATAATATCGATTAAATGGTGCACGTTTAAACTTTGAATAACACAAAGAGTAAGCCATTCTATTGAGTATAATTATACCTGTTAACTGATCATCTATTATGGTTATATTATACAACGTTACATTTTGACTGTAGTATTTGGTGATGTTATACATACTTTCAAAGTTGGCAGCTACCCGAACCAGTCCTGTTGAAATTCGTTCTAGTGTCGTTTCACGGGATGATTTAGAAGGAAGAGTGAAATTAATTTTGAAAATGTACCGAATACAACCAAAATGATTTGGTACTATCTGACAGGTATTATTGACTACTGGCAGGGTACCAATACATTTTCTTACTTTACATTCCTTTAAATTATCATTGTCATCAAAAGAACAAGATAAATTTTGAATCAAACTTTTTATATTTCGAGGATCAATAAAAACTAAAGCTTCTCTATTTTTCTTCCAATTAAACAGCATGGGAAAAGTAAAAGAATTTTGTTGATTACCAAAAAATATATCCTTCCTTTCTGCCGGGTAGCAACCCACAGTTGGCTCTAATATAATATTACATTGAAGACAAAATGTGTTTTTATAAATTGACTTCATGTATCTAATGGGCGACAAGGCATTTTCTACACACAGGCGTTGTTCTTCCTGAGTAGCATTAGGTACACAGGACGATATCATGTTGGGCAAACATATAATTTCTCTCGAATTAGGGGGTGAGATCATTTTAAAAGTATTTTGGAATAATTTCAATATGTTGTACATGTTGACAGGCCTAAGTCTACGATTATTAGATCCAATCATTGTGGACCAATAAACAATATCATCTTCGTCTTCGCCATTACATAACATACAATGTCGGTTTTTATAATGTAGCTCTGTCCTTTTTGACATCACTTTAGATACAACTACCATTGATCTGGGTTCTTCTTCACACAATTCTACCATCTTGAGAGATACATTGGTTAGAGGACAACTTGTAATAATCTAAATATAATAGAAATATTTAAATATATATATCGTTAGATTATTTGGTTAGTTAAAGGGATATGTTCACTAACTGTTCGACAAAAAATTGTTTGTCTCAGAACCTAGAATTTTTAGCTTATCTAATCCGTAATAATGTACATATATAGAGAAAATGAAAGATAACTTTTATGGTACGGGTATAATTAAAGGGATTGTGCGATATTTTTTGGACTGTTCCAGTAAAGCTGAAGGCTATTTACATAAATTCAAGGCCCAAATCGATCCTCGCCAATGCTGAACATTTCCCTTTAAGAAATATGATAAACCTTATCCAGATATGCCTAGTAGTACACTATTTTCTTGTAATTAGTATCGGGATATGAAAGCAACTGATAGAAAGTGATCAACGTCAGATTTCGTTGCTAGATGCACATGCACAATTAGTGTTCCCTTGTTACTGACAAACGGACATTATGTGGTTATCGGTTGACTCGGCGACATGCCAACTCGGCGACATATATCTAGTAACAAATAGTACCTGTTTACCTGTTCTTCGGTCTATTGTAAGCGTTTATGCTTCTTGACCTCCTGATTAGTATATATATATATATCAATTTGAACTGATTGTCAGGAAAGCGCATGCAGTGCATGGTAGATAAATTTATCCTTTCTTCTAATATTAATATTTAGATTGTTCTTTGTATCAATATTGTACCAGAAAATATGACTATAATTACCTGTTGAGGGACATCCCATCCTGATACATTACTGTCACATTCTATCGTAACGTTCATCAGATTCTTGTGATCTTGTTCGGATTTCTCTGATTCTTCTTTACAAACTGATTCATAATCAAAACAACATCGTCCATAAATCTGGCAATATTCATCACACGAACACCATACAGCAAAGAACTGGCCACAAACACCGGAACAACTTTGTGGTTGAAATTCCAAACAAATGTTTTCAGCCCGACTCAGATCTTTTATATTGTCTATTGTAGAATTGATTGTACTGTTTGTTTCAGTAGAATTCAATGCTGATGTTGTTGGTATCAACAGAAAAGCTACGATAAAATACATCCAACTCACTTCTGTAGACACAAATACTTCAATAATAGTTCTGTATATTCTTTCGTCTGGAAGTTTTGGCTTTATAGTGGTTCCACGTGCCTCTTTTTGTCTGATATATATACCCTGTCATATTTTCTGTATTTGATATTCATTAATGATCTGTTATTAAGATATATATTAGTAGAAAACATTATTTCCTTCTGATCAGTTTACATATTATATGTACTATCATCTTATTGTTGTTTTCTTTTATTCGTTGATTAATGGGTGGAAGATCGTTAATAAGAACCGGGTGTTAATTGTGACTATTACAAAGTAACAATCAAATTACATGTACATGTATTCCGTTTGATGCCACCTTTAATCATGCACCCGATACGTTTGTGATCTTGGCCAGTGCTTTACATAGATGTTTTTAGAAACTTCATCTTATTTAATACAAAGTATTTTAATGAACTACTGTTATTTTCCGGATGCTTTCCAAATTACCTCGTCCGTTCCGTTTCGTTTGATAATAGTGTTATCTGTTGTGATTATTTTCTGTCGAAAACTCTCTGATTTGTTGGCTGTATGATTGACATGTAAATGGTCAAACCATGCGATTTTCATGTGAAAAAAGAATAAACTAGAGCCACATGTGACACAGAGTGGGACTTTGCAAATGTGCAAATTGCTAAGGGAAATTAAAAAAAAAATGGGCCCTGAGCGTAAATCCGAAGTGTCAAAAAAGTCGACAACTTTTAAAATTTTGAATTTTTGGAAAGGTTGTGAAACCGGAAGTAGCCACCAGACCTAACATTTGAACATAGCAGCTGAAAACCTTTATCAATAATCTTCGTCCTACTGAAGGTCAAGGTCACTGAACGTCAAATTCACGAGAAACAAGTCTTTAAAATTTGGTAATGCATACTGTAATAACACCGGAAGTTGACGCTAGACATCAAATATGAAAGTATAAATGAACAGCCAAAGTCAATGACCTTTGATCCTAAAAAGGTCAAGGTCAACAAAGGTCAAGGTCAAAAACGACATTTTTTATTTTTTTAATCCTGTTCCCTTTTTGGAACTACAAAGCCGAAATCTATGAACCTTTAACATAAGCTTAATAAAGCAATGCTGTAACTGAATGCAAGGTCATTTTTTGAAAAAAAAAATAAAATTTAACTTTTTTTTGATAAACAAAATTTTGACAAAAACAGAATTTTACCCGGATGTGCCACGCCCACGTTAGATTTTTTTATGTGACTTTATTTATATTAATAATATCTTACTATGGCTAAATTAGCAAGCCTTTGCATGTATTGGTTAACGAGATATACAATCATAAATGTCAAAAAAGGTCAAAATCTATAATCGGAAATTTTGAAATTAATAAATCTTGTTCCCTTTTTTGAACTATACAGCCAAAATAGCTGAGATTATGATATAATATAGCTAAAGTAATGAGGTTGGTGTGTGCAGAAGCATTTTTCAAAAAACTGTAGTCTATATGGATTTTTTTCCAGACAACAAAATGTAAACAAAATTAAAATTTAACCCGGATGTGCCACGCCCATGTCAATTTTTTTTTGATGGATACATTAGGTATGGGGTATGTTCACTTATGTTCAAATTTTCATGCCTCTAAACTTAATAGATCATAAACTATGCATATATTAAAGTAAAAAAAATCAAAAAATCGGGTAAAGGTTTTCAAAATTGCAAAATTTAAGAAAAAAACTAATTTTGCATTACAATACATTGTGATATATCGTTCAGAATATGCAAAAATGAACCCTCTAGGTTAATTAGGTCACCTTTAGGAGCAGTACAAAGTTGCGAATTTGGCTATTTTTGGACACCTATAAAACCGGAAGTTGATATCGGAGCCACGCCCATGTCAATGTTTTTTTGATGGATACATTTATATGTGGTATGTTCAATTATGTTCTAATTTCCAAGCCTCTAAACTTAATAGATCATAAACTATGCATAATTTAAGTTAAAAAATTCAAAAAATCGCGTAAAGATTTTCAAAATTGCAAAATTTAAAAAATAAAAATTTTGCATTACAATACATTGTGATATATTGTTTGAAAAAGCTCATAAAGCCCATTCAGAATATGCAAAAATAAACTCTCTAGGTTAATTAGGTCACCTGTAGGAGCGGTACAAAGTTGCGAATTTGGCTATTTTCAGACAGCTATAAAACCGGAAGTTGATATCGGAGGTCAAATATTAAAGTATCATCAGGTAGCCAAGGTCGATGACCTTTGACCTACTTAAGGTCAAGGTCATCAAAGGTCAAGGTCACGAGATATGAGCCTTTAAAAACTGAAAAAAATTCAACCGGAAGTTGCAAAAAAGGAAAACCGAAATTCAAAATTCGGCTTCCCAGTTTTTGGTCGCAATCGACTATAGTTTCCAGAAATACAAACATCACACACGTCACACTTACCACCAAGGCCCCATTTTTCGTTTTATAAAAATGTATCAAATCAACATGGCGGCCAAAGTATTTTTTTCGGACTAAATTTTATTTTAAAATCGGCTGTAGAATTACGATTAATAACGATAAAAATAATTTCGTTGAAATATTTCAATTACACCGGAAGTTATTCAACCGGAAGTGAAAATCGATTTTTCACTTTAACCGGAAGTGACGCAAAAATTTTGGATGCGTCAAATTGTTCACATTAGTGACATGCATCTTTTATCAAAATTTCAGATTAATCCGAAAAAAAATGAAAAATGGTCCCAAAATTTCGAAATTCGACCAAAAAAAGTATGCTACGAATTTTTGAAATTTGAAATTTTTTAACTCATATCACATCGGAATTTAGTCACAGATTCCAAAAATGAAAACCCGAGCGAAATCGGCCCAAAATTGTGGCTTCCAGGGTCAAAAAACCGGTTTTTGCTGAGGTTGCAATGTGCAATTTGCACTTTTGCAAAAATGTTCAAATTTATATTTATGCAATACCTCGAAAAAAATGGACTTCAGAAGTTGCAAAAAGATTGCTGCAGCTGTTGTAGTTAAGGCTGTGTGCCCTGTGTAAAAAACGAAAAAAAACTAGAACCGTGATAACGGTACTGAGCAGTGCGCAATTTAAACATCCTTGAACGGTTACATTTTAGTCCTGCATATAAATAAGGTCATGTGACAGAGCTGTTTATGGTTAAAAATCTGAATTTTCAATCGGCTATTAAACCGGAAGTAAACATCGGAAAACACAAAGTAAAACAGCATTTGATAGATTTTATCGAGGGCAATAGCTTTGGTTCAGATCAAAAGGTCATTAAACGTCAAGGTCACGAGTTTTGAGCTTTGAAAGTGATTGCTATTGCTGAATTTCTTTAACCGGAAATAGACAAAACTTTTAATCGAAATTAAGAAATCGGCTGTCACAATTCTGTTAGTAATTACTGAAGATGCCATAGACATCAACATAGTGTAAATCGGATGATATCCTGATCACTTATATCGATTTAAAGAAAAGTTGATCATTTCAAGATCTTGGTCTACTAGTTACTTCAAGGTCCAATTTTATCCTTTTTTTTTCTATGAATGTTATGTCATTTTATATCTTCAAAAGAATGTGTCAACTCTCTTTAAAAATCCACAATTTAGGAACCACGTGTTTTTTCGCGCCAAAAAAGCCACGCAGTTACTTTAGAACAATGAACAAAATTTCCAAATTAAAAAAAAAGCAAACTGATTAAAATATCTACTATTATATATCACGTGGAGATAAAGCATAATAAGAAAAGACGATTTTTTGTGACGTACGTGAATTGGGTTCAAACTGACAATTTTTTATTTGACTATAAAACAAGAATTAAATATTGGACAACAAAAATGAAAACACCATTGGATAGATCTCATTTCGAGCAATAACTTTTGTTCGGATCATAAGGTCAACAAATGGCAAGGTCACAAGTTATGAGCTTTTATGAGCTTTAAAAGTGTTACAATAATTGCTGAATATCTTATACCGGAAATAGACAAATACAATAATCGAAATTAGCAATTCAGTTGCCCTCATTTTGTTGGCAATAGATTGAAAATGCCATAAACATCAAAATTATATAAATCGGATGTCGATTTAAAGAAAACATGTTCATTTCAAGATGGTGGCCAGCGTGTTACTTCCGGTTACGATTTTGTGATATTTTTTTCTTTGTTAGTCATGTTCTTTCATATCTTAAGAAGAAATTGTTACCTATCTTATGAAATCCGTAATCAATTAACACGTGTTCTTTTCCCGCCAAAAAAAAAACCACTCAGAGTTACTATAGAACAAAGAACAAAATTCCAAATAGCAATTTTAATCAAAATATCTAGTTTTATATATCACTGGAAAGAGAAGATAAAGTGTAATAAGAAAAGAAGATATTTTGTGACGTGACGTCACGTGACAGAGCTGTTCAAAGTTCAAACTAACAATTTTTAAATGACAATAAAACCGGAAGTAAATATTGGACAACAAAAATGAATACACCGTTGAGTAGTTCTCATCATGGGCAATAACTTTTGTTCAGGTCATAAGGTCACCAAAATCCAAGGTAACGTGTAATGAGCTTTGAAAATTTTTGTCATTTCTGAATATCTTTTACCGGAAGTAGGCAAACATCATTATCGAAATTAGCAAATTGGCTGTCATCATTTTGTTGGCCATAGATTGAAAATGCCCTAGACATCAATATTATACAAATCGGATGATACCCTGTTCACTTCTCTCGATTTACAGAAAACATTTTCATTTCAAGATGGTGGCCAGCGGTTACTTCCGGTTGCGATTTTGTCATATTTTTTTCTTTGTTAGTCATGTTCTTCCATATCTTAAGAAGAAATTGTTACCTATCTTATGAAATCCGTAATTCAGATAACACGTGTTTTTTTCCCGCCAAAAAAACACGCAGAGTTTCTATAGAACAAAGAACAAAATTCGAAAAAGCAATTTTGATCGAAATATCTAGTGTTATACATTTTTGGAAACAGGAGATAAAGCGTGATAATAATAAAAGATAATTTGTGACGTACATGAATTAGGTCACGTGACAGAGCTGTTTAAAGTCAAAACTCGACATTTTCAAATGGCTATAAAACCGGAAGTAGACATCGGACAACACAAATGAATACATCAGTTGATAGATTTCATCAAGGGCAATGAATTTTGTTCAGGTCACAAGGTCACTCAAGGTCAAGGTCACAATATATGAGCCTTAAAAGTTTTGACTATTTCCGAAAATTTTAAACCGGAAATAAAAAAAAATCTGAATCGAAATTCAAAAATCGGCTTCCCATGTTTTGTTAGCAATCGACTGTAGATTCCATAGACATCATTTTTATTCAAATCGAATGATTCCCTGATTCTGAATATCGATTTAAAGAAGAATCAGTCATTTCAAGATGGCGACTGATATGAAATATCTGGGTCAGATTTTTTCATTCCATATTTAGACAATGGTTATTTCTAGCACATTGCAAAACGATTTTTTAGAATATCTTAATTATTCCGGAAGTTGAAATTTCAACTTTACAAGCGAATGACGTCAAAACCGGAAGTGATACAATTTTTTTGAAAATACCATTTTGTTAGAAATCAAAATGTTTATACACCTGTAAGTTTTCAAATTGATCGAAATAAAATTGCAAAAGTTAAAAAAACGGTTAAAAAAGTGCTCCAAAAAGTCAGCAGAGAATGTCTAAAAGTGCATTTATGTTGAAAGCTATTATGTAGACATTAGAATAATGAAATAAACAAAAAAAGTTTTATCGAAATCGGTTCAAAAACAGAGGTAAAAAAGGTAAGAGACATAAAATGGGTTTTTCTGTCATATGTCATTTCCGGTTAGACAAAAAAACGCCATTTTACATTTAAGCAACACCGAGCAGTTAGTGATTGTAGGAAAACATGTGAGATAATGTGTGGCATGCTCCCTTCATACCGAATTAGCGTGACCAGAAGTAGACAAAAAAAAAAAAAAAAAAAAAAAAAAGTCATTATGAAAACAAAGCAGTGCGTTCGCTAGAACGCACTGCAAAAATGGAAACATTTCGAAAAAAAACTGGGACTTTGCGGTAGCAAAGTCCCACAAATATTCGGACCGAGGAGGAGTATGGTTCTACGCCCAGCGACACCGAACGAATAAATTATAGTTATAGCCAATCAAAAACATGTTTCAGAGAGTGTCATCTTTTTTCGCGCAAAAAACAGCAAATCAAAATCAACCTTCGAACAAGAGTTATCTTTTCCTGTCCATTTACCAGGCAAGATGGCCGGTTATCATGGCGGAGTCACAATCGTATATACGTCGGCCATTTTCTATCAATAATAACCTCGTATGCAGATAGAAGAAAACCTTCCAATGCCAATGGCCGGAAGGAGATTACGCAATAAAAAAAAGTTCTGTTTATGGGTTGTTAGTTACCTCCCTTGCACATTATCCTTATAGATAGGAAAAGTCTGGATGTCAGAGACTTTTCAGATGACGTCATCAATAGAGACAAAAGTAGTGCGATTTATCCGCCTGATGCCTACGAGGTTATTATTGATAGAAAATGGCCGACGTATATACGATTGGGCGGAGTCATTAAATAGTCTCGAACATAGTCTCGAACAATGACGAAGGTTGAGCCGAATGGTTTAGCCCCTGGCTTTTCAACTGGTTTCCTCAAGTGTCCCCGAATACGCATGAGGAAATAACAAATGTCCCCTGAACAGAAAATGTTTGAATTTCTGGCACTTTGGTTGACACACACCTTCTTCCTCTTCTTGACGATTACTTGTGTGCATGAACATTGTGGCCGAGATATAAAGAGTCTTTACGGTTAGTGGACACTATGGACACATTTACCCAGAAATACGATATATTACATTTTTTTCAGACTTATAGCTCAGTTAATGTCTTCAGGAAAATGTCCAAAATGTCCCCAGTTCGGGACATGTCCCCCAAGTTGTTATGATCCACGTGGGCACGCACTGGGTAATCGAAAAAGGTACGATTTGAGACTTAACGACGGCTCTTGTTTTAGGGTACTAATTAGCCTAATTACCTTAATGTAAATTGAACTATATTTTTATTCTAATATTTGAATTGATAATTGAAATGTATGCTCTCTTCTTGTAACCTTGGCCAGTGCTTCTATTGGAGAGTATCTTCTATAACACCCAATACTAGTCAATTAAGGATTTGTGAGACAAACTGTTATTCTTCACAATCATAACATTTATTCTTTCTATTTAAATAAGTATAAGCGGTACAATTATCACTTTTTTTTAAATTATTTCAGAGCAGGCCTTCTCAATGAATTTTGTAAAGGGCCAAATGAAAGGGGTCATTCGTGAGGGGCCTCTCTTGAGGGCGTCACGGGCCGGATTTGAGAAGGCCTGTTTTAGAGACATTGAGAGCACTTCTCCGAAACGTAATTTTTGTAAAATTAATAACTTATTTTTGGCCTAATGAACTTGAGAAAAGAGATTAAAATAATAAATGAGGTTGTTTCCTTGGTGAACTGTAACTTGGTCACTGGAAATGTGGTCACAGTAATACTGATGATACTGTAATAATGATACTGTGACCAAATTACCTTGTGCCCGTATTACTGTGACCAAATTACCTTGTGCTCGTATTATTGTGACCAAATTACCCTGTGCCCGTATTACTGTGACCAAATTACCCTGTGCCCGTATTACTGTGACCAAATTACCTTGTGCCCGTATTACTGTGACCAAATTACCTTGTGCCCGTATTACTGTGACCAAATTACCTTGTGCCCGTATTACTGTGACCAAAATACCTTGTGACCAAATTACAGTGACCATATTTCCAGTGACCAAAATACCTTGTGACCAAATTACAGTGACCAAATTACAGTGACCACATTTCCAGTGACCAAGTTTACTGTGATCAAGTTCCTGTTCACCAATAAATGATACGTTTTAATTTTCTCGCCTTTTTGGGATAATGAGAACGGGCAAGGCTGTTCAATGGGTGAGGTCAAACCTCTTGTTGGAGTTCCGTGTTAGTGTTAACATGAATTTAACACAACATTTGAACTCATTTTTCGTGTAATTATAGTACTTTTTGGGAGTGAACACGCGAAACCAGTATATCTTTTACATAATTAAGTTTTTGAATATCAATCAAATAAGGTAATATTTGCATTTGACCGTGTCCAAATTCTTTATTAACACCAGTGTTAACACTAACATGGAATTTGAACTCACCCAATGTGTACTAAGTTTCTGACACCCATACACCCATACTTCCCATGTTTTCGATGCGGACATACTTATTTCGTTCATAAATAGCAACGGGTCATGAAGCACTTGTCTTTTTTCTGTAGCCCAAATTTGATTTAAGCATATTTTGGTGTGTCAGGCCCGTAGGAAAGGAACTTTGGGGGTAAATACGTTTGGCATCTATGACTGAAATTGTGGTATTTTTAAGATGTAACAAGACATTACTGGCATGTTGTTCGGAGCAGTAAAATAAAAATTGCTTTAAATAGGCAGGAGAAGCCAACCCCAAGGCCTTGAATTCTGCACCACCACCCTTGAAAATAAGTTTTACACACTAACAAAAGTTATAAATAGTAATAGACACACTAACAAAAGTCATAAATATGCATAGACACACTCACACTAACAAAAGTTATTAATATGCATAGACACACTAACAAAAGTTATAAATATGCATAGACACACTAACAAAAGTTATAAATATGCATAGACACACTAACACAAGTTATAAATATGCATAGACACACTAACAAAAGTCATAAATATGCATAGACACACTAACAAAAGTTATAAATATGCATAGACACACTAACAAAAGTTATAAATATGCATAGACACACTAACAAAAGTTATAAATATGCATAGACACACTAACAAAAGTTATAAATATGCATAGACACACTAACAAAAGTTATAACAAGGGGACGTTTTTTTTGCGACACCCGATCTATAAACAGAAAGTGCAGAATTCAACTTCTAACCATATTTGGGATCATGGTGTCCTGTTGGATTACTCAGTAGACAATAACCTGTAAAAGATAAAACATAAGAAATGAAATGAAATGAATGGAGTTTTACGTCCTACTTTTCTGCACCTATATGGGCTAATTGAGGACGGGCAAACGCCATGCAGTGTGCAATGAGGGAAAATTTGCCAGGACAGCGGCATTAGTCTGCTCTTATTTTCGATTTCCAACTGTAGAGGGCTCTTTAACGACATTTTGAAATCTATCTGTGAAAATTTTAAAAGCGATCAGTTTACCAACGACTAAAATACTCTCCTTCAAACAAGGGAATGTTTTTGAGACACCCGATATATATTTTTATAAGGTTAGAACAAAATACAACAAATGCTTACCGGTACTTCTCTTATCCTACACCAACAATACAAAATTATAATCAGCACGATAACAACGATTAGGGAAGTTGGAATGCCCACGCCTAGGAACACCATATTATTACTAAAATAAAACAAGAAATATAACTTCTCTTCATAGGCGTACGGGAGGGGGTTGTTCGAATAGTAACCCTTCATGATCACTTTTGTGCATGAATTCCGACATTCATGTTTTTTTCTCATCCCTCTCGTCCAATAATCAACCCCCAATTATGTCTCAGAAGTCAGAATGCAACAGATTGAATGTAGATTTTCAAAATTTTCTGGGGCTTCGCGTTCAGTAGAATTCGGGCAGAGTCCGAGATTCGGGCACAAATCTCTCCCGCACCCCCAGTTTCAAAACCTCCCGTACGCCTATGCTTCTCTTCATATCCTGGTTTTTCAACTGGTTTTCTCAAGTGTCCCCGATTATGCACAAGTAAATGACCATGTCTCCTGAATTATCCACTGAGTCATAAAAAAAACTTGCAATTTCGAAGTATGATAAAGTCAATGTATTTTGCTTTTTAATACAAACTTAAATTTTGGCCCAGATTAAAGAGGCATTGCAGATAGTTGACACTTTTTTCAGACCTATAACTTAGTTTGTGTCCCCTGGAAAATGTCCATATGTCCCCAGTCTGGTTCATGTCCCCCAAGTTGAAAATCCAGGATATTCATATACATTGTACTTCTTATCATAGCTTATAGTCGTTCAGATGTTCAAGACCTCTCGAAAGTTGGAAATCGAGTTGGAAATAGAGATTCTGCGTGTCGTACCCGTAAAAATATACTTATAATAAATATTAGTGCTGGGTATTGCCAACCATGTCACGATACGATACGTATCGCGATACAAAGGTCACGATACAATACGTATCGCGATATGGGATAAAGGGACAAAAATTAACATTTAATTTTCAAAGTTTCAATATTTATTTATTTAAAGCTTTTTAATTTGGTATTTAGTTGATAGTAGTGGTCCATATCCACATCTTAAAATATTTCCCAACAATTTCAATCAAGTCAGTTCGAAAGAAATTGTGATTTCATACGCTGACTTGTTAATAAATCCTCACTTTTTATGAAATGAGAGGTATCGTCAAGTATCGATACACGACCTCGCGATACGATACGCGTATCGTGGAATGTCGTATCGCGATACATCGATACAACGATATATCGGGCCAGCACTAATAAATATATCACTATTTTCAAATTAGAGGGCATATGTTAATCAAAATTTGATATACCAAAATGTTTACCAAACTTAAAATTCTCATAAAATCTAATAATAGCAAATTGTTTACTTTTTGCTTTCGTGACTGGCATTCTAAATATTATAGTCAAACAGAGATATTTCGGCTCATCCGGGTACATCGAAAACATATACAGAACCAGTCCATTATATTTTCAAGGGTGTTTACCTGTAACTTGTCAAACAAACAACCCTATAAATAAGATACTTTTATACCCTTGAAAATATAATGGACTGGTTACGTATATGTTTTAAATTTACCCGGATGAGCCGAAATATCTCTGTTAGACTATATTACATTACCTGCTGGCCTCACAGCACGGTTCCGAGAGTGTACCAGAACAACACCCTTCTGGACAATCTTTATACACCGTTCTATTAGTGGTTCCGAGACTTGTCGAATATTCTTTCTCGTAGGAGCATTGTTCAGCAGAGGAACCTGTTAAAAAGATTAATAAAAAAACTCTAAAACGGTGAACAGTTCCAACGTGGCACGAAATCTTTCTTTCCCGGTGACATTTTGGCGTTTTGGATAATTTTGCAATTCATTATTTCATCGTGTTATGAAAGCAATGGTTATATGTAATAAACTTCAGACACCGTTGCGAATGGATCATAACGACATAGGCATGTTTTGTCTTTCTTACGGTGGCTCACATACGACATAGTAACTTTTTATTTTAATTAAAAACTTATAAAAATAATATACACCCAGGTGATAATTAAAGAATAAAAAATTAAAAACTTTTTAAGTCAAGTGATCAGATTCAATCTTCTTAAAGGGGAATGTTCAGCAATTTCGAGGGTAGATTTGGGCCTTGTATATATTATGTAAATAGTCTTCAGAATCACCAGAATTGCTTGAATTGAAGAATGTTATATTTCAGAGCCCCCCCCCCCCCTTCCAACCTTTCTCTAAATCTTGAATTCTCCCCTGTAAAGGATCACGGAAAGTTTAATCAAAATCAGATGAAAACTGTAGTCTCTGTAGTGTTCACTAGAAATGTTGACGGGCTGGTTGACGGACAGGGGTGACGACAATATATACGATCACATATTCATGTGGGAACCAGCATGGGTTGTAGAGTCCAAGTACGTCACAAAGCGCCGCAACCGAAGGCCAAACAGAAGGTCCTCGCCGTAGAATAAAAAAAAGTGGAAAATGGCGTCCATTTCGTGCATTCTGACAGATATTTCCAGGTTTTGAGTTGATAATAGGTACTTCCTAATATGATTTTCATGTGATCGATTTTGATTCTTCAAAAAATCAATTTTCCTAATCAAATTATGAGGGGGGGGGGGGGGGCAACCACCTTTCGCCCCCCCTCCCCCACTTCTGAGTTCAAGGGCGGACACGTCCCCCGCCTTAATCCACGCCCTTGGTGATATAAGTAACGACCCTACAAAAGCTTAATTAAAATTCTTACTTACTGATAAATAAATAAATCGAGATGAGGCAACACAGTTTTAAAATCATCTTGGCATGCAGTCAGTTCAACTAAATTGTGCTTAAATACCTTGTACCTTATATACCGAAAAATTTTCCTTATTTGTATACACGCAGCAACCCAAAATGTCTTCTTCAGAGGGAGTTTATAGGGGAATTTTCGGCTGTAGATACATGTTAGTAAATATTAAATATTAACATAATAATAGGCCTTTTGAGTACCAACTTCCCTGTCTTTAACATCAATTATCTCGTTGCATCTCACGATTTTGACCTTTATAGTAGTGACGGGTGTCGCAGACCATGCTTACTCTTTTCGAAACACCTGATACTTTTCGTATGGGCAGTTCACTACTATATAATTATTGATTTTGTCATGCTCTGCACGAGATTTTTGATTACCAGAATTGTTTTGCTTGTATGGATTTTTAATATTCTGGAAGCGAACGTTGACTTGTCATCTACTAACAACTACCTAGTCTGTGATATCAGTTAACTGGAAGCTAACGTTAACTTTTTATCTACAAACAACTACCTAGTCTGAGATAAAAATTAACTGGAAGCAAACGTTAACTTGTCATCTACCAACAACTACCTAGTCTGTGATATCAGTTAACTGAAAGCTAACGTTAACTTGTCATCTACAAACAACTACCTAGTCTGTGATATAAGTTAACCGGAAACGAACTTTAACTTGTCATCTACCAACAACTACCTAGTTTGTGATATCAGTTAACCGGAAGCGAACTTTAACTTGTCATCTACCAACAACTACCTAGTCTGTGATATCAGTTAACTGGAAGCGAACTTTAACTTGTCATCTGAGTTTTGGGAATGTGTTACGTTATTTTTAGGTAAAGCGCACTCTGAGGTTTTAAGAAGTGCAAGCCATCTTGAACAACTGAAAGCTATCTTTAGTTTAATGCAGGCCTCCCCAAATCCTGTGTCATCTTGCTTCCTTTACGAATTTCAGCTCTGTATCCTTACATTTGTTTACCGAGTTGCAAGTAAATTATGGCTGTCTCCAGTCTGCACCGATCGTTATTTCCTATAGGATAACTAGCAGCCCATGTCCATCGTAAATATTTTATATAACCAAAATCTATTGTAAATATTCATTATTTATGTACCTGTATTATGAATCTTCAATTTGGAGGAAATAAAGAAATATATATCAGTTAACCGGAAGCGAACTTTAACTTGTCATCTACCAACAACTACCTAGTCTGTGATATCAGTTAACCGGAAGCGAACTTTAACTTGTCATCTACCAACAACTACCTAGTCTGTGATATCAGTTAACTGGAAGCGAACTTTAACTTGTCATCTACCAACAACTACCTAGTCTGTGATATCAGTTAACCGGAAGCGAACTTTAACTTGTCATCTACCAACAACTACCTAGTCTGTGATATCAGTTAACTGGAAGCGAAGTTTAACTTGTCATCTACCAACAACTACCTAGTCTGTGATATCAGTTAACTGGAAGCGAACTTTAACTTGTCAACTACCAACAACTACCAACAACTATCAACAACTACCAACAACTACCTAGTCTATGATAACAGTAAACGCCGATTTCGGGAGAGTTTGGAACCTTATTACAGATTAGATTATTTAAAAAAACATTCCAGGTTGTGAGACTAAAGTTTTTTTCACGAGTCTGTAACTAGACGACCAGGGGTATGTTCCTATCTCTGATATTAAGTTTGACAGTTGTTGGTATGGTTAGAGTAGCAGACCCTATTTTATGTGAGTTTCATTATTTGATGAATTGAGAATTATACTGAACTACGAATTATAATGAACCATAAACTATAATGAACCATGAACTATAATGAACCACGAACTATAATCAACGACGAACTTCAATGAACCACAAACTACAATGAACCGTGAACTTTATTGAACCATAAACAATAGTGAACCATGAACTATAATGAACAATGAACTATAATGAACTACGAACTATAATGAACAACGAACTATAATAAACCAAGAACTATAATGAACCATCCACTATAATGAACCACGAACTATAATGAACCACAAATTATAATGAACCACTAACTATAATGAACCATCCACTATAATGAACCACGAACTATAATGAACCATCCACTATAATGAACCACGAACTATAATGAACCATCCACTATAATGAACCACGAACTATAATGAACCACAAATTATAATGAACCACGAACTATAATGAACCATCCACTATAATGAACCACGAACTATAATGAACCACAAATTATAATGAACCACTAACTATAATGAACCATCCACTATAATGAACCACGAACTATAATGAACCACAAATTATAATGAACCACTAACTATAATGAACCACGAAATATAATAAACCAAGAACTATAATGAACCATCCACTATAATGAACCACGCACTTTTATGAACTATGATGTAGTTCTAACTAACAAACTAGAATGAAACATGAACTAGTGTGAACTCCTATGATAACACATTAATCATTAATTTAACAAATCTACAAAATTCCGGACAAGGGACCCAAAATTATCTAATATTATTATATACAACTGCAAACAGTACTGTTTCGGCCTTCTGGGCCTCATCAGTGCAGTGCTGATACTGGAATTAAGGTTTGACTATGTAGCCACCTCAGCTGATCCCACATTTGTGGTACCATCGTACCATGCCAGAGTGCTCAAACTAGCAAGCTAGTGGGATACGCATAACGCTGACGACAATGGTACACCCCAGATAGAGTGCTCAACAAGGTATGAGCCAAGGAGCGTATCTAACTGCAAACAGTACTGTTTCGGCCTTCTTGTTGAATAAGAGTTTATAATCATTAGGCAGATTATCTGATGTCATAACTATACTGTATGATCTGATAATTCCAGAAAACTACCATACATATTATAATTACAAGCTATGCAAAATACGACGCGTTATTTTAGGAACCTTTTAAAAATAACCTGTAATTTTATGGAAAAGTACTTAGTTTTATGGTTTATTTAATTCTGTTTGCATAATGTAGACACTTTGGATAATTACTCTTATTGGCCAACAAAAGTTTGTGTTTGTTAAAGATGTGGTAAAATTTGAAAGATAGTGTTTGATATTTTCCGTTTTATGTATACATACGAGGGGAGGCTGAAAAGTTCATAGCCTGACTCAGAAGGAGTTATGCCACAGTAATTAAACTTGGCATGCATTAAATTCAACATTTTCTGATACTAACGACATGGTTTATTTTTCAACATTGTCTCCCCTGCGGTCCACACTTCTTCCAGCGGCGTTGGGGTGCTTGGATCCTGTTGAGGACTTTTTAGGTGATCAGGATGAGATCCAAGCAGGCTATGAACTTTTCAGCCCACCCTCGTAGACCAACGCTTATTAACCAAGACCTTCCCTTCTTATTCCTTCTTGGAAATGAGTTAGTTTTAATAAAACCTTGAATTGAATAAGGTTTTGTTACTATGACCTATATCTAGTGAATGGCAGCAACAATGGAGGAAATAATTCTGGGACGTTAATCGAGTGCGTAATTAGATCAAAAATACATCGTAAGGAATTTCCTAATTCAATGATTCAAAATCCGTAATAACATATTATATATTAAAGGGATTGTAAACAGGTTTTCTGAACTTTGTATGTGTATCGAGAACACTGAAAGCATCAATTTGCGACGTCTGTGGTTCACTGACAGATCTGCCAGAAGCTTCTATAGATATCTATGCATATCACTATTAGTGACGTGCCTTAGTTTTCTGCCAAACCAGCCATATCAATCCAAATAGCTATAAGAAGTTGGAAATAGACTTCGGTGATCTGAACGTTGACTTTTGTGATGGCAATTTGGACATAATATTTATTGTTCTCCTTTTTATACGCCCACATCTCTCTATGTGAACGTAATATATTGTAGTCGCCCCTGTCTGTCCGTCGTACCGTCCGTCAACATTTGCTCGTAAACGCTCTAAAAACTAGATTTTTTGTTGGAATCAAATGAAAGTCGGTATGTGTATACATATTCATAAATCGAAGATCAAGTTTGAATTTGAGCTATTTTCGACCGTTAGAAGCAGAGTTATTGCCCTTGCAACAAAATCTTGAATAGGCTATTACTCTCTTAGTTTTCAACCAATTTTGATGAAACTTAAAATGGATGTTATTGGACCTAATGTTAATGTTTGAGAAAGTTTAGTTTTATCCTGATTAAATTTAAGGCTTTTTCGTTAGGCGTATATGGTCGTGGTCCACTATCTTTCGTTTTACGATCTGCATCCGTGGTGGGTGTATATGGCTGTGGTCCACTGTGGCCTTTGTGCATTCCCTTCTCTCATGGATTTTTATTTTATTGATTCGGAGTTTCGTTTTTGTTTGGATATACATGTACATATATATCATGTAACTTTAGTCTTTGACAGCTGTGACGATGTTGTGCTGACGCTGTACAAAATAATATAAATATAACGTTATTCTATGTGTATAGGTTGATTCAAGGTAAGTTTTGCATGACGATTACTACGATGTAATTAAAGCATATCTGTGTCAGGCCTGTAAGACCTTTGGGGTCCAATACGTTTGGCATCTATGATTGAAGCTGTGGTATTTTTAAGATGTAACAAGAAATCACTGGCATGTTCTTCGGAGCAGTAAAATCAAAATTGCTTTAAATAAGCGGAAGCAGAGCAGCCAACCCAAGGCCTGAATCCTGCACCACAACCTTTGAGAATGAGTTTTGCACAATCTGCACCCCCCTCCCAATATGAAATTGCTTCCTGCAGGACTGGTAAGAACTGTAGTTACGTTCTGTGGTCTAATGCATCAGGTCTCCGATTATATCGATTGCATAAAGGTACAATCGGCATCTCTTGTACTTTATCTCAATCTCGATAGCCCCTACGGTCTTTCCTCACAGGCCGACCTCTGAATTTATTGGTATCTATTGATTCATATTTGTACAAAAATTTGTGATTTGGCAACTGAATTGCTAGTTTGAAATAGGTTGGGAACCGATTATTACAGTAACATTTATAAATAGACACAGTCTTAAATATGCATAGGCACACTAATAAAAGTTATAAATATGCATAGACACACTAATAAAACTTATAAATATGCATAGACACACTAACAAAAGTTATAAATATGCATAGACACACTTATAAATATGCATAGACACACTAACAAAAGTTATAAATATGCATAGACACACTAACAAAAGTTATAAATATGCATAGACACACTTATAAATATGCATAGACACACTAACAAAAGTTATAAATATGCATAGACACACTAACAAAAGTTATGAATATGCATAGACACACTAACAAAAGTTATAAATATGCATAGACACACTAACAAAAGTTATAAATATGCATAGACACACTAACAAAAGTTATGAATATGCATAGACACACTAACAAAAGTTATAAATATGCATAGACACACTAACAAAAGTTATAAATATGCATAGACACACTTATAAATATGCATAGACACACTAACAAAAGTTATAAATATGCATAGACACACTAACAAAAGTTATGAATATGCATAGACACACTAACAAAAGTTATAAATATGCATAGACACACTAACAAAAGTTATAAATATAAATAACACTTAACAATAATTATAAATTAACAAACTATCAAAAATATGCGTATATAAACAGAAAGTGCAGACTTCAACTTCTAAGATGCATATTTGAGATTGCTGTCCTGTTGGTTTACCCAGCGTTAGAGAAAAATCTTGAAGACTTTAAACTGGTTGTGTGATGTCCAAAGTTGTATCTGTAAAAGATGAAACATACGAGATATTATTTTGGTTGCTGGATCATATGGTACAACGGTTTTCTGAAATGTTTGCTTGTATCCGGCACACTGACAGCATCAATTTTCAATCAGACATCTGTGGCTCCAGCAATTCCTAACGAATTCGTACAACTTTTATTTAAATATATGTATTTTTGTCACAAAATATTCTTTAAGTTTTTAAAACTCAAAATGTTTCACTTTATAATTTTGGGGTGTCGAAATGGTAATTTGCTCTGATACTGAATTTTTAAACGTGTTATTTTGTTCGTTCAGGGCAGGACTTGTACAATTCTTATTCGACGATTTTTGCATTTTCGAGGTCGGATAACGACATTTTGAAATCTATCTGAGAGAAGTTTGAAAACGATCAGTTTACCAACGACTAAAATACTCTCCGTCAAACACGGGGAATTTTTTTTAGACACCCGATATATATTACAAAATTGTTTACTTTTTGCTTTCGTGATCGGCATTCACTAAAACTTCATTGTTTATTACCTTACCTGCTCTCCTCACAGCACGGGTCCGAGAGTGTCCCAGAGCAACATCCTGCTGGACATTCTTTATACACAGTTCTATTAGTGGTTCCCAGACTTGTCGAATATTCTTTCTCGTAGGAGCATCGTTCAGCAGAGGAACCTGTTAAATAAAAGCTCTTGAACGGTGAACAGTTCCAACGTGGCATGAAATCTTTTCTAATTCATTATTTTATCGTGTTGTAAAAGCAATGGTTATAAATATCTGATAAACTGAAGACATCGAATGGAGCATAACGACTACTTATTGCCCGAATTTTAATGATATTTTGCCCGAACATATAATTCCCCCCCCCCCCCCCCAGTCTCCTACGGCTATGTCCATCTCTAGAATCCCAATCCCGACAAATATACCGATTTGTCATCTAACTTGAGATAAATTAATTTGCAAAAAAAATCCAATAAAGGTTGATTAAAATTCTTACTTACTGATAAATAAATAAACCGAGATGAGGCAACACAGTTTTAAAATCATCTTGGCATGCAGTCAATTCAATTGAAATAAACCTTGTATATACAGACAAATCTTCGTCCTTATATACTATGCATGCTTCAACTCAGATCGTCTTCTTCAGAGGGATTTTTTAGGGGATTTTTTCTAATATTTTGGCTGTAGATAAGTATTAGCATAATATTATGGGCGTTTTGAGAAGAAGCTCACGTTTCCCCTATGTAAATTCCCTAAAAGCTGCCGTTGCCTTGCACTAAAAACGGAGTCGTCAGAATTGCGATTTTTTAACTACCGCAATCAACTCAAATTAATATTACATCCAATTCACCATCAATCATCAACTACCCTGTCTTAAATATCAATTAGCTGGAAGCGAGCGTTAACTTGTCATCTATGGAGGTATAACGTTGCCAAAATTGTCGATTGTGTTGCAAAATTAAAATACCAATGTCGTAATTACAAAATGCATTTGTCAGTGCTGCAAAGTGCAATTCTCGATGTGTAAAAAAATGCAAAATGTATAAGTATACTAAAAATCCAATGAAATGTCACACGAATGCAGCTAACAATATGCACGTTATACCCCCATAGTCATCTTCCAACAACTACCTAGTCTATGATATCAGTTGACTGGAAGCGAAGTTTAACTTGTCATCTTCCAACATCTACCTAGTCTATGATATCAGTTGACTGGAAGCGAAGTTTAACTTGTCATCTTCCAACATCTACCTAGTCTGTGATATCAGTTAACTGGAAGCGAAGTTTAACTTGTCATCTTCCAACATCTACCTAGTCTATGATATCAGTTGTAACTGGAAGCGAACTTTAATTTTCTTCTACCATCACCACCACAACCACCCTGCTCATGAGTCAGTGACTAGAAGACCAGGGGTGTGTTCCTATATCTGATAGTTATTTTGACAGTTGTCGGCATGGTTAGGCTCAGAAAAAAACAGAATCTGCATTCAATCCTTAAATTAACCATGAACTATAATGAACCACGAACAATTATGCATGATGGATAATGGACCAACAACTTTAATGAACCATCCACTAGAGTAAACCATGCACTTTTAGGAACTATGATGGGTATATGATAATATAATTTAGTGAATAAAAATAACATGTTATAGTTAATTAGTAAAAACTAATCCATGGATGAGGATCAAAGTGAACACTCAAAAATTATTTAGTTTTATGGTTTATTAAATTCTGTTTGTATATACTGTAGACAATTGGGATGAATATAATATACTCTTATTGGCCAAACAATTCATTTTAAGAGGTGGTATCACTTTAAAGACGTTAGATATTTTTCCGTTTTATATAAAAATAACTAAGAAACTCCCTACTTATTCCTTCTTGGAAATCAATAAATTAGTTTTAGTGTAACCTTGAATTGAATAAGGTTTTGTTACTATGACCTATATCTAGTGAATCGCAGTAAACAATGGAAGTAAGAACTCTTTAACGTGACGTTAAGCGCGTAAATACGGCGGCCATTGTCCGTAGCGAGAATGGCCGACATATTTACGATTGGGTAATCAAGCGCGTAAATAGAACAAAAATAAATTGTCAGGATTTTCCTAATTAAATGATTCAAAATCCGTAAACGTTGTTCGAATTGTGATACATTAATAATACTGGTTCATGCTGATTAACACAGTTATTTTGTCCTTTATAGATCAATGCTATAGAATATTTCATATTTTTGTTAAATTTTAATTATATTTTGCCATTGCAAAGTATTGAATAAATAAGAAAAAAACATTATGTAGGCCTAATTGTTCGCCCTTCACCATTTTTATGTCTTCTTTCAAAAAAATCGATTTAATTTCATTATCTTTTTACTTGTACATGTATATATAATACAAATATACATAGGTTAATGGTCGAAAGCATTACGATAAGTCCCATAATGACTGTTAGAAGAGATATATGGAATTTTCAATGAGGGACAGTTTTGACAGAACTAGGTCGGTTGGTGTAGGGACATGTCAAAAAATAAGCCCTCTTTTGGGGACTTTCCAAATTTCTGCAAGTTTTTTTTTAGACCTAGCCTATTTAGATACCTAGAATCTAACAATGTAAATCTAAAGGGGGAAATGTTTGAAGTCATTATACATGTATTATACACGCTCTATTTACCTTGAACTATGAGGCATTTTTTATTGACAGACACAAGATTAGTTTCGTTAAAAAAAAACTTTGACGGATTTACAAAAATATTCAAGGAATATTGATATGTTTAAAACGGCGGAAAATTCCTTATTTTTGTGGTCTATTTTTCAGGCTCTCACCGGCTCTCACCCAGTCATATCTGACCAAATACCTAGCAATAGTATCGGCAGAGGCTGGGAATAGAGTCAACAAGTTTCGGACTTTGGGGGGGGGGGGGGGGATTTGGGGGGCAGGCTTTGCTATTTTGTGTATGAATATAACAAAATACATTGGACATTGGCTCCCATTCTCACTATCGCCTCCTTTACGCCATCACCCCCCTTGCCATCGAAGCTCTTATTCTTCGCGGAAATGTCCCAGCCAGTTTCCCCCCAGTAAGCAATCGCGGCCCTTGACTTTAACAATCCCATAGACATAGAAAAAAGGGTTGTATGATGTTACATATGTTTTTATTTAGAACATAATTTTTATATGTTTTTATTTAGTACATATTTTTTCTACAATAGTATCACCATCGTCCTCGTTTGTAGTCATGTCACTGGGTAAGTCATCAAATAGGACGTCAAAGAGGTAACATTCTTGATTAGATATGACGTCACTAATAGTGATCTACCGGAAGCTACTATTGATGTCTATGCAGATCACTATAAGTGACGTCATAAAACGCGTTAGTTTTAGTGGAATTGCAAGAACCACAGACGTCAAAATGGAACTTGAAATGGCGCAAATTGATGCTATCAGTGTCCCCGATACACATACAAAGTTTAGAAAACCTCTTTACAATCCCTTTGATATACTTACCGGCATCAACCAGAACATAAGCACATAAGAGAGTATTCATGATTCCTACTTTAACAATAAACAGATTCGTTTAAGTTAATGTTCGCATCAAGTGTCGATTGTTGGATTTCATCGGGCATTTTATACTAAATGGGAATCCTCCTACAGCACAGCTGTCATCAATATTTGAATAATTTAAAACGCCTGGCAAATAGATAGAATTTTAGCGTTGCGTGGAGTTAGCGTGGAATTAGCGTGTTATTTGCGAGGTCGTTAACTTAGCCTAGCGTGGTATTCACAGAAGCTCCCACAAACTTCACGCGCTATTGCTAGTACTACCGAAGATTGTCTGTAATGGGAGTAAAATAGGCACAATTTGGCATCAGGGAACATTAAAGTCCCGAAATGTTCCGGCTGCGGCGTTTTACGACACATCTCCACTCACAGAAGCATCGTGACAAGTTTAGAAACTCTCATTACAATCCCTTTAACTGTAGACCTTTGAAATTCTATTTTCTTTTCTATATAGGTCGATGTTTCAACAGAAAACACGGTGCCCAGTTTTGTCTCGTTTGACGTGGATACCGATTTCGGCGCCAACGACACATACAATCTAGACCTTTCTTTCGAAAAACAGGCTCAGGAAGATATCCTACCAGAAGTATTGTTTAGAAGCAGGGCCTCAACCACTTGTTCAGTAGTCTTTTCAGGCAGATCCTCTCCAGAACTTTTCCCGATTGCCACCCCCGTCCCTCAAACCTGTTGCCGCTCCGTCCTCCAAACCGATTGTCGCTTCGTCCTCCAAACCGATTGTCGCTCCGTCCTCCAAACCGAACCATCATTCGACTGAAAAGTCCAAAGTTACTG
Source organism: Lottia scabra (assembly GCA_029955415.1). Taxonomy (NCBI): domain Eukaryota; kingdom Metazoa; phylum Mollusca; class Gastropoda; family Lottiidae; genus Lottia; species Lottia scabra. The sequence continues at coordinate 13,190,563 of JARJEI010000009.1, forward strand.
CAGACATTGTGAAAATAGAAAAAGACCGGCTAGAGGTGGAAAAGAAGCGACTGGAAATTGAAGAACGACGTTACCAACTTGAGGAACGGAACACGTGTTTATTGGAGAGACTCCTGTCGGTACAAGAAAAGAGGCTTCATTTGGAAGAATTAAAAGCTGACCGAAGTCGGCGAAGTGAAACTTTCCATACCCCTGAAACCACTGCTAATGAAAGAACTGGTAATATTTTTACAAATATGTTACAATGGCAATAAGAAGTGGGATAAACCATAGACAGTTTGACTGTACAGTGTACTCTGTGTAATCCGACATGCATTGGGACCATAGAAAAATGTCGGATTACGGAGAGTGACGGAATACTCAAAGGTCAAGATTTTCTACATCTGCTGTATATATTTTTTGTGTATTTCAGAGACATTCCAACTCCAATCACCAATCACCTTTTCATTTTCATTTACAAATTACAGTACTATGTTGTATAATGTTTAAAACGGTATTATTTTATTTATAGTTTCGAATCGCATTAAAACATATGTCCAAGATTGTTTCTTTGATTAAATTAAAGTCTAAATCTGAAAAATCCAGTATATATCTAATATAGGCCTATGTATATATCATCTAATACGACATTATACACAGGTTCAATCAAGCAAATGATTCTGTTACAATCCTATTCCTCACAGCAAGTCCGTCGTGTCGGATTTCCACTGGTTGTGGTGGGTTTAGATCATCGTCCGGGTTGTCATCCAGATTCGGAGGAGCATCACCAGGGACTGGGACTCGGTTTTCTTCGCATATGTTGTGCAAAACTGCTGTTGCAACGATCACATTGACACATCGTTTTGGTCGAACTGTCATGGCGCCACCTGAAAGTAAAGTATCACTTATAAACTGATGAAATGTATGAAGAAATATATGGTCAGGGGCGTCCGTATGAAATTGTGACTGGGGGGAGGAGGGGTGGTGTTGAAAAAATTTTTCCCGACAACAATTTTTCCCAACGACGAGACTCTCAGAGTGGTAGTACCTACACTGCTGACCTCTATATGATGTCTGATGTCTTAATTGCTATCGAGGACGTTTGGTTAAAGGATTTTCGGAGATGTGAAAGGACCTTCTCTCTTGAAAATTTTGAGAATTTGACACACTGAAACGCGATTTCCTGATATTTCCTTAAATTTTTTGGTTTATTTGTGTAAGGTCTGCGGGACCAACACAAGAAAATTACAAGACGAAGTAATGGTTTATTTGTGTATGGACTGAGATTCCTGACATTTCCCAGGAATGTGTGTTCTGTTTTCGTCGAAAAAACCTTCTTTAACTGCTTGTTGGGCTTGCTGTTGTCTGGGAAATATAATTATAATTGCTTCTTCTTACAAGTGCTACTGAAATCCGGTTGACGATTCGGGAAACAGATGCTTGGCTAATCCCACAAAGATCACCACTGTCGTATTGGAAATTTCCACTGGCATAAAAACGTAGAGCACAGAGTACTTACATTGCACAGGTATGGCATGGGAACGTTCAGTTTGCGGAGCAATGTTAGTCTCGATCAAGTCGATGACTTCCAATATTACCGGACGTGGCATACGATACCTTTTTAATAAGTCTGTGTCATCATACACATCTAATAGTAGGAGATCAACCTATAGGTCCCGTGACCAAAGTCTGGGAACAAAGGTTTGAAAGTGTTTTTGTGTTCCCTGATGAATACCGAACAATTTTGACTTGGGCTGCCTCCTTGAAAATGTCTGGCATTTCCGGTAGGGGTTAACAAAGGTCAAATAGGGATCAAAATTCAAATATAGTCTTAGGGTGTCGATATGCATATAAAATTACTCGTAAAGTCATGAGGATTCAGAAAATATATAGTTTGATATACACATGTACCTCTGACCTTAAATAAGGGCGCTACGGTCAAAAACGTCCCAAGGTCAACGAACTTTTGACAGAGGTCAAATTTTAACATTGTCCGATTTGGATGATTTTAATGTCTAATTATATGTTTTCTGACATGGCAAATTCAACTATCTAACTCTTGGGTGGTTCTGGGTAAATTTTACACTTATACAGAACCTTCTCGGATGGCTATCGGTAAAATGTAGGCCTACACTAATACAAACCGGCTCGGATGATCCTGGGTAAACTGTACACTAATACAAACCCGTTCTTGGATGATTCTTGGTAAACTGTACACTAATACAAACCCGTTCTTGGATGGTTCTTGGTAAACTGTACACTAATACAAACCCGTTCTCGGATGGTTCTTGGTAAATTTCGTATAATGAAAACCCACTTAATGAACGAACCCGATCTCAGCTGGTTTTTGTTAAAATGTTTATTAATAAAAATCCACTCTCGGGTAGTTCTCAGTAGTTAACAGTGTATTATTAAAACCCAAAACCCATGGTTCTTTAATGGTATTTTGTTTATTAAAGGGATTGTTAAGAGGTTTTCTAAACTTTGTATGTGTATCGGGGACACTGATAACATCAATTTGCGCCATTCCAAATGTTACTTTTAGTGGAAAAGCAAGAACCTCAGACGTCGGAATAGAAATTGGAATGGCGCAAATTGATGCTATCAGTGTCCCCGATACACATACAAAGTTTAGAAAACCTCTTTACAATCCCTTTAATTAAAAAACCTTCACTTGGATAGTTTGAAGTCAACTGTGTATTACTACAAACCCATTCTTGGATGGTTCTAAGTAAATTGTGCTTTGATAAATCTGGGCGAACTTGCAAACTTCACTGCTTGGGTGGGGGGTTATCTTTCTTAAAATTTTCTTAGGGTGCAACTCGTCAAAATCACTTGCTGTTGAAAAAAGGACTGATATGCAAAGAAATTAAATTTTATTTTTTTTTGCTGTACAATTCCCCGTTCTCAATAAGAAAGAAGGGGGTGTTGGTTTTTAAATGAATTCTATCGGAAAGGCATTAGATGCAAGGAAACAAGCATAAATTTTCATAATTTTCTTGGGGTACAGTGATCCCCAACACACTTCAAGGATTTGTCGTTTTCAAAGAAAAAAATATTCGGAAAAGCCTGAGATGCAAGAAAACAAGCCTAAATTTTCAAAATTGTCTTTGGGTATACAGTGCCTCAAAACACTCTTCAAGCAGTTGGTGTTTTAAACGAAAATTTTATTCGGAAAAGCATCAGATGCAAGGAATCAATCCTGATTTTCTTAGTGGGAGAATCCCTGAAATCTTCCTTCAGTGGCAAGCATTTGATGTTCATTGCCATATTCTTTATAGGATTGGGGTCTGTAAAAGGAAAATAATCAAAGAGAGTTGGTTGTATTGGTGTACAGTTTATATTAGTGTAGGCTACAGTTTACCAAGAACCATCCGAGAACGGGTCTGTATAGGTGTACAGTTTACCCAGAACCATCCAAGAGTGAGATAGTTGAATTTGAAAACATATAATTAGACACTAAAATCATTCAAATCGGACAATTTTCAAATTTTACCTCTGTCAAAAGTTCGTTGACCTTGGGACGTTTTTGGCTGTAGCGCCCTTCTTTAAGGTCGGAGATATAACAAACTATATATTTTCTGAATCCTCATGACTTTACGAGTAATTTGATAGGCATATCGACACCCTAAGACTATATTTGAATTTTGATTCCTATTTGACCTTTGTTGACCCCTACCGGAAATGCCTGACATTTTCAAGGAGGCAGCCCAAGTCAAAATTGTTCGGTATCCATCAGGGAACACAAAAACACTTTCAAACCTTTGTTCCCAGACTTTGGTCACGGGACCTATAGGTTGATCTCCTACTATAAGGGGATAATTCTGTCCCTGAATATTCTGTTTCGGCGAATTCCCCAACGAGCATCTTCCTCTACAGCAAGCAACAAGGCCATTTTTAATTAGTAATTAGCTAAAAAGCGTGGCCTTGGGAATCGAATGTCGTTTGTGATTTTACTGGTATTGATCTGTATTGAAACGTTGTTTATCATGTCTATGATTCGTTTTCATATTTTTTTGCTCTCCAATATTGAATATTTATGTTTTTAAAAAAGCTATTAATGTCAGAACTACCAAAATTATGACCTGAATATGGTCTCAAAAATTTATCACCTGTGGAAAAACAATTGCAGCATACGTTTGTGTAAAAATACATTAAATTTGATATATCATCTAAATTGAAATAAGTAAAAAACTGTTTTTCAGAATAAGTTATGAGTTTGATTTCGATTTCTATTTTTACTAATTTTAATAGAGTTTTCTTGCAATGTTCTATAAAATTTTGCATCTATTCTTCATTTTTAATTTTTCGGTTTTTGCAATTTATTTTAAAAGTTTTCATGTGTGTATCAACCTAATAAACAAAACGTGTACTGAAAATTTTAACTACAATAATTTCAATATATTTGAAATATCTCTTATTGCAATATGTTAGAATTTTTTATTTTCAAAAAATCATTTCAACCCTTTTATATAAAACATTTTTTCCCTTAAATTTTACAATTGCTATTTTCCAAGATATTGTAGGCTACCATTGCGACTAGTTTGTATAATTTATGAAAAATTGTTGTATACAATCTTCAAAATTAATTTACACTATTTTGACCAGTCAGAAATGAGAAACAAAAAAAATCTTTTTCGAATACCTCTTAAAAAATAGCGATGGCCATCGTAATACGTCCACTTTTATAATGGCAGCCAATTCCTCCGAGGGGTTGACAAGAGTTGTCAGTAAATGAAAGATTATGAGAATGACATTTTCCTGGAAAAAAACAAATATATGTCACTGAAATATGCATAAAACAAGGGCAATAGCCTACGTCAATATAAGGTTCCATCCTAAAATGATTAAGAACAGTCACACCTCAAAATCCATCAAAAAAAAAAAAAGAAAAATAACCGTCAATTGTTTCCAATTGCACACTGCATGGCGTTAAAAGAAACGATACGGTATCTTTCTAGATGTCGGTATACTGACCATGAATCGTATGATGAGCTGAGGGGGTGATACGTTGTAACACAACACACAGACTCTCATATATCATCAGATATGGCAGCATAGAATAAAAGTCTTAAATTCGGGTTTCTAAATATATCTTGAAATAATAAAACAGACAGTTAAGTATCAGTAGATTGTATTTAATCTCAATTAATATATATATATATATACAGAATAAGTCATTATCAACATATAAAACAATAAGTAATCATACGTGGGGGTGTAGTGATTACATGAGCGACGTAAATGGACTGCTAAAATAGTATGACCCTCTCGAGGTGTGTTACGAACTAAACGATAAATGATGATTAACCAGGGCTTGCCAGGCAAGGTAACATACGCCCACTGGCAGATGTCGGAAATGATCATATTTTAATTTACGATAATACAAATTTTATTATATCAAAAGAAAAAAAAGTCAAGGACAATAACTCAAAAACTGTTCATCTAAAATGACTCATTTTAGAACTTGACCGAGATCTTATTAATTCTCAAGGATAATACCAAGTTTCATCAAAATCAGATGAAAAATGTAGAGTCTCTGAGTGCTCACAAACTAAATTTGACGCGTTTTTACAAAGTCAAGGGCAACAACTCAAAAACCGTTCATCCAAAATACATCAAATTCTAACTTGATCCATATCTTATCAATCTAAAGGAGCATACGAAAATTCATCAAAATCAGATGAAAACTGTAGTCTCTAGAGTGCTCACGAACTAAATTTGACGCGTTTTTACAAAGTCAAGGGCAATAACTCAAAAACCGTTTATCCAAAATATGTCAAATTCGAACTTGACCGAGATCTTATCAATCTAAAGGAGCATACGAAAATTCATCAAAATCAGATGAAAACTGTAGTCTCTAGAGTGCTCACAAACTAAATTTGACGCGTTTTTACAAAGTCAAGGGCAATAACTCAAAAACTGTTCATCGAAAATACGTCAAATGCGAACTTGACCGAGATCTTATCAATCTAAAGGAGCATACGAAAATTCATCAAAATCAGATGAAAACTGTAGTCTCTAGAGTGCTCACAAACTAAATTTGACGCGTTTTTACAAAGTCAAGGGCAACAACTCAAAAACCGTTCATCCAAAATACATCAAATTCTAACTTGATCCATATCTTATCAATCTAAAGGAGCATACGAAAATTCATCAAAATCAGATGAAAACTGTAGTCTCTAGAGTGCTCACGAACTAAATTTGACGCGTTTTTACAAAGTCAAGGGCAATAACTCAAAAACCGTTTATCCAAAATATGTCAAATTCGAACTTGACCGAGATCTTATCAATCTAAAGGAGCATACGAAAATTCATCAAAATCAGATGAAAACTGTAGTCTCTAGAGTGCTCACAAACTAAATTTGACGCGTTTTTACAAAGTCAAGGGCAATAACTCAAAAACTGTTCATCGAAAATACGTCAAATGCGAACTTGACCGAGATCTTATCAATCTAAAGGAGCATACGAAAATTCATCAAAATCAGATGAAAACTGTAGTCTCTAGAGTGCTCACGAACTAAATTTGACGCGTTTTTACAAAGTCAAGGGCAATAACTCAAAAACCGTTTATCCAAAATATATCAAATTCGAACTTGACCGAGATCTTATCAATCTAAAGGAGCATACGAAAATTCATCAAAATCAGATGAAAACTGTAGTCTCTAGAGTGCTCACAAACTAAATTTGACGCGTTTTTACAAAGTCAAGGGCAATAACTCAAAAACCGTTCATCGAAAATACGTCAAATTCGAACTTGACCGAGATCTTATCAATCCAAAGGAGCATGCCAAAATTCATCAAAATCAGATGAAAACTGTAATCTTTAGAGTGCTCACAAACTAAATTTGACGCGTTTTTACAAAGTCAAGGGCAATAACTCAAAAACCTTTCATCGAAAATACGTCAAATTCGAACTTGACCGAGATCTTATCAATCTTAGGGATCACACCAAGTTTCATTAAAATCAGATGAAGACTGTAGTCTCTATAGTGCTCACAAGAAATGTTGACAGACGGACGGACGGCATGACGGACGGACGGACCGACGGACAGGGGCGACGACAATATACGACCACATATTCATGTGGGCGTATAAAAAGGCTAATAGAACTTCCTGGTCATTTGAACTAATATAAATAGAAATATGAACATTGAAGGTTTCGGTCAATACTAAAATTCTTGTTCCAGAAATATAAAGAAATCGAAATCGAAATTAAAAAATCAGTTGTCATAAGGTTGTTGGTCATCGAATGAGGATTTCATATACATAGTCTGGACCCATTTTAAGCTGAATCCAAAAATTGCTGTTGCCAAGCTGAAATATGACTTTTTGACCTTCAAATCAGGAAAAAACAAAATGGCCGCCAAAAAAATACAAATATACAACAATTTCCTTGTCAGTTGACACAGAAAGTCTTATAATATATGTATTTTAGGAATTCATTTCTGCCACTTTCAAATCCAAAATGTCTACGTTTCCAAAATGGCTGCCATATATCGTACATATTTACAATCTTATATATATTTTTATTCTTTTCCAATTTTCTTGGAACCTTAATTATAACTTGAAGTACAACTTAATATAAATATATACAGCTATCTATATGCTTTATTAGTATACCAGGTTAAGACCACTGTTGAAATGACAATAAATGAAATCAGTTCCCACCCCATGGTAGAGGCAGTTGGAACATTTGACTTTGATTGTGTTGCTTCAAGCCATACTAAGGTCTGAAAATGTGCTCTCTTCATGTGGTATGTCAAAGCATCTCTTGTTTGGGGCAGAAATTAAGATTACAGTGCCTTATAGAAAAGATTGACCCATGGCTTGTCAACAGAGGTCACCCCAGGAACATTATATATCCTACATACAAATTGCTCAACATTCCTAATTGTATCCTCCGTTAGTGGTTCTTTCCCGAGTTCAACAAGAAGCTCTTTGTGCTGCAAGAATACTTTGAGTGCTGTCTTCTTTCTTGCTATGTCCAGATAGGAAGGATGTTGTATCGGAACCTGTCAGTGTGTGAAATGGCAGAAGGAGCTTTAGAGCTGATATGTCAAAGCCTATTCTATGGGTAACCTCATTTACTGGGATGAACTTAGGTTTCTTATGCGTCCCAGCTTTCATCCAAAGTTGCTTGCACATTATGGTGGGATTAAAATGGGCTATAAGCAGTAATAGCACGTCAGTATAACCGGTATTTACAACAACAGTATCTGTACATGCATTCATACACTGAAGCACCATTCTCTGCTTCCTCATGACAACTCTCAAGTAGTTTTGTAAGTTAACCATGAGTAGCATAATCTGTGCCATGTTGGAAGTTCTTGTAATGCTGACACATTGATCACCTTGTCTATTATTTCTGTTCTTGTAACCCTTGACTTCTCTTTAGAAGAAGTACGCACCCATTAGAAATTGAGAGAGGTCGGTACAGACAAATTCCTGTTGATAGACGTATCTGTTAACAATGTGGCACAAACCCTTTTTGGCGCTCCCTGCAACTCATGGTCCCCTGCCACACCCTAAGGTATTCTGTTCAGGTATGGATCACAATGCATGAATGCACTGATGCACATGTAAAACCTCTGGAGCCCTTCGACCGTAGAACACCGCGTCGAAGAGGAGGAACGAGGTAATACGGGGTTCCTTTCATGGAAAATTTTGAAAATTAAGACTGTTGTAGGTGCGATCTAAATATATTTCAGGCACTTGCAGCCCCGATAAAAATACAGTTTTTGTAAATGTTATCAGTAAATGAAAGATTCTGAGAGTGACATTTTTTATATCACACGGATTTTGTTAACATATTTTTTTTTCAAGTGGATTAACTTAATAGGCTTCATCCTTGGGTGATTACAAACATTCACACTATTGTCTTCATTGTCCTTAAAGTTTTCGTTTTAACTGTAGTAAACGCGGGTTAATTCAACATTGTTCTAAAATTGAAATTAAGCTTTGGACCCAAGAAGTAAATTCAAAGATCCAAAATAATTAATTCAGTCCGTAGGAAGACCCGAAAGACCTAATTTTGAAGTACAAAAGCAATTTTACCATTTGTCAAAGTGAACGCTTGTAGCGGGCGCGGACCTATGAGAGACCCTCATAGTTGTCTCCCTTGAATAGCTGTAAGCAGTGAAATGTAACATTTCGGCTCACTCCCTTCATTTATCACAACTTAAAGAGGCACAGGCTTCATTTTCGTGGGTCGATTTTTCCAAGTCTCAGAAACGGGGATTTTTTAGCTCAGCAATTTAGTACTGGTTATCACAACTCACCATTCAAATTTGAGTCTTCAAATCCATGTGCATCCATAATTATTAGCATTTGAAAGTTATAATGCCCTACTACACATTAGCGATACTATGCAATATATATAGAAAAGTCATCTATAGAAATAGAAGGAGAAATGTCTAATTTAAGATATATTTGAAGGAAATATGCAATTTTCGTACATTTCTAGTGCTTCTGACGGATACTTAAGTATATTCAAGACCCAAATCAACCAATAAAAATGAAGACTGGTCCCCTTTAATAGGCTTTATCTTTGGGTGATTACAAACACTCACACCAAGTTTCATCAAAATCCATCAAGAAATCAGCTCTCTATCGGGTCCACAAACAATTCAAGAGAACGATGGCAATAATTCATAGTAAATATTGTTCAATTGCTCTTATTTTCAATAGGCTTAATCCTTGGGCGATTACAAACACTCACACCAAGATCCTCGGAAACTTCAAGGCTTTAGCTATTTGAAACAATGCAGGAAGGCTATTTGACGCTATATTTTTGCTATGGTTGTGTCTGCGGTAGGTCGGCTCAACTTTATCGACGGATATCAATAACGGGGGCGGATCCAGGATTTATAGAAATGTGGGGGGGGGGGACTCTGAAATATAACATGCTACAAATGAAACGGCACTGCGAGCGCCGAAGGCGCGAGCGGCAATTTTATAGAGTGTTCTGACATTATTCGGTCAAAAATAAGGGGGAGGGCCCGAGTTGTATTGGGACTAAAAGAATAAGCTCGAAAATAATAATTATTTCTTAACGACCGACTTTTTTTCGAAGGGCTTTTGGCGGCCCCTATGCACCCCCACCCCCGCCCCCCCCCCCGACCACCACGCCACTGATTTGCTTGATAACGGTGAGAGAATACTCATTGAAACGTCGCAGTCAATAAATGTAGTAATTGTTTTCCATATATTCATCAATTACTAAATGCCTTGGAAAGATAATACTTTCTTTATATTATATAATAATTACTACAACTTATGCAAAATATCAAGCGTTGTATTAAGCGTTTTTCAATAATAACCTGTAATTTTATTAAAAATTATTTAGTTTATGGTTTATTAGATTCTGTTTGTATATACTGTAGACACCTTTGATGAATAATAATACTTGTTTTATGCAAAAATCTTCTCTTTATGTAAATCAACATAGCAAACGGAAAAAAATCAAAATAAATGATATATATTATTTTACATCAATTTCAAAAGTTATAGAACAAAATAATATCAGCTATTATTCACATAAGGGCATTTATGACTTCTCGGATGTTAACATTTTTGCAACGGGAGGGCGGGTCTTGAAGAATCAATTGGAGGATTGCGATTGTAGTCAATCCATATCGTCATTTTAGACGAAAACAATATGGCGGCGCCCAGTGTAAAGAAGAAGATGAAAATAAAAAAGTTTTCAAAAAAGAAAAAGACTACTTATTCAGATTCTGTAGAAAGTGATTCGGTCTTTTATGATCTCACCAGTTTCCCACTTATACTCCAAAACATATTTGAACATTTTCCAGCTAGAGGTTTATGTACCTGTGCATGGTAAAATAACATTTTTTTCCATATTATTAAATTTACAGCGGCGGATCCATGAGGGGGCTCCCCCTGCTTGAGGACACCCCTCTCCCTATTTTAGGCCTACTGTGCATATCTACCCATTTCTACCAATCCCTCTAAAAAATTTGTCTGTAGCGCCGCAGTTGAATTTGATGCATGTTTTAATTCAGAGCCCCCCTTTCTCCAAATCCTGGATCTACCTCTGAATTTGTGGTGGATTCTTGTAACGCTACTGCATGATGCATTTTTTGTTGCACCTTCACAATGCAGCTATGGATTGACCTTCTTAATACATTTAAGATATAACCTTCAATAAGCTTCTATGCTTCTTTAATGTCAGGCATATTTTTGCAAGAGTTTGCTTAATTTTAACAGAATAATATGATTATTTTTGATATCTTTCATATTTTGTGAAAGAAACATATTTGGTTTCAAATTGATTTCTTGTTTTTCAGTGTGTGTAAGGCTTGGAAGGAAATAGCAGATAGAATTTTAAAAGCACGATCTCCATTCTATTGGGATTTTATTTCTGAGAATGAAAAAGAAACAGAGAAAGCTGGGTATAATGATCCTATATTTTATATGTTAGCTCAGATACGTAAGTCAACAAAGGTGAGGGGTTTCTTTTATTTGGTTCTTATATTGTGCCACCCGGTTTCCCCTTGTCAGTGATGCAGTTTGAGTTTGGAGGGGCTGACCATTGAAAAAGCATTCGGATGAGGTAATAAACTGAGGTCCTGTGTCTACAGACTGCACGTTAAATATATCCCAACAGTTTGAAATTTCCATTCCGACGTCTGTGGTTTCTTACAATTCCACTAAAACTAACGTGTTTTATGACGTCACTGACAGTGATCTGCATAGATATCAATAGAAGCTTCCTGTAGATCACTGTCAGTGACATCACAAAACGAGTTAGTTTTAGTGGAATTGCAAGAACCACAGACGTCGGAATGGCACAAATGGATGGTATCAGTGTCCCCAATACACATCGCTTTAATACTTTGAACTTCTTGTAGCATTCTTAACTTACAATATGTGAATTCTATAAATATTTTCATTTAAGAGAATGCCAATAAAGCCTAAAACAGTGATGGTATTTATGTCAAAAGAGTTAGCTGATAGAATAGAGGACTATGCAACACAAGGAACTCCTGATTTTATATCTGACTTGGAATGGCGACTCCGTGAACTAGATGATCCAATTATAAATTCTCGAGAGTTATCACCTCCTGGAAGAACTAATGATAGATTAAAGAGAAACCATTTTAATCTTGTGGAATGGTTTCAGTATCAGATGCCATTATCAAACTGTCATGTTTCAGCTGTTGTAACTAATGGTGTTATAGGTATGTTATTGATGATAACTATCCAGGGGCCTTATTCTCGAAAACTTAACTTAAGAGGATTTTAGAGATCCAATAATCTGATTGGTCAGTTACTAAAATCAGTTTTAAATTAAGTATTATTATCCAATCAGATTGCTGTATTTCTTAAAATCTGGATTTTATCTAAGTTAAGTTTTCGAGAATAAGGCCCCAGGGCTTTCGATTACAATTTTAAAAAATAAAAACAACAATAAGATACATATTATACACAGTAGAGCAATAGATGTCAGCATCTTTGAAAGGATGATCATAACAGCAGTCCGAACCCCATAAATGAAATTATATAAGGTCTCAATAAGTGAATATGCTTCTACACTGAGCTATAAATAGTAACATACTGACAGATGTGAAAAATCTTGACCTTTGAGTATTCCGTCACTCTCCGACATTATTTTATGGTCCCAATGCATGTCGGATTACACAGAGTACACTGTATAACCTTCTCCAGAGCTCATGGTGCCTTTATTTTTGCCATCTGTCGGCTCGAGCCCCCCTAATTTTGGCAGACTATTGTCAAAATCCTATAAAAATTTACTGTTGCTGTGCTGAATTTGAAGCATGTTATAATTCAGAGCCCCCCACACTCCCTCTTTCTCTAAATCCTGGATCCGCCGTTGCATATTAACAAATCAAAATCAAAAATTTTTTGTTTAATTTCAGGAACATTTTGGGATAGTGGAAAATCATTAGAAAACAAATCAGGTGCAGCTTTTTCATACTTTTGCTGCTCACAAGATGATGAGAAACTATCTCTGCTACCAGTAGACTTAGGTCCTGAATTCATAGAACAATATATAGACTCCTGGCTTTCACTTCAGCATTGGGATTTGTTTCATTCCGACTATGAAGTGAAGAAAATTATGTTTTTTAAAGATGATGAATCCAATGGGGATGTTGCGCTGGCGTTATGCGAGGTATATGACCAGGTGCTAGTAACTGGAGGTGTTGTTGAATCTTTGGAGTTTCCTTTTCTTGCAAAAAGTCCTGGAGAAATGTAAGTTATCATTAAAGGGACTGTAAAGAGGTTTTCTATACTTTGTATGTGTATCTGGGACTTCCATTCCGACGTCTGTTGTTCTTGCAATTTGTCAAAAACTTGACGTTTTATGACGTCACTACCAGTAATCTGCATAGATAGAAATAGTAGCTTTCAGTGGAATTGCAACAACCACAGACGTCAGAATAGAAATTGGAATGGTGCAAATTAAGAAACTTTTTATTTTCCCTTTAAGGGATAAAAAAAGGAATTTAATAGGGTACTTTAATTTCACTGTCTGTTTTGCCAATTAGTGTGAGTGGTCTTCTTAGCTCACTGTTAAAATTTGAGCTTTCAATATCAGTCACATCTTCCCGTGGTCAAGTTATTCTCTACCGTACATCTAATACCTTGACAGATAACCCCGAGTGAATCTCAGACAGTTGTCAATCCATTATAGTGTAACTAATAATAGCAACCTAGCAACCAATCAAATGTATTGTAGTATCGAGTTATGGCCATAGGCTCTGCTATTACAACATAGTCTTGGTTAACCAATGAATAAAATTTGCAATTCATTCGACGGCTGGATAAGAATAAAATAGCTTGCACGAGCTTGCATGTGTAAAGGTCTGTTATTTGTGACAGAGGTTTTCATTGGAACGTGTAGGATATTGTCGCCAATCAAATTTGTCCGTAGTTCTAGTACTATTATCGGTCATGGCTTTTGACGTACATAGTAAAGGAGAAAGGTATGACATTGGGATGATGTATCAGTCATTATCAGCTTACGAATTATATGACTCAAATTTTAGCACTACAATGCAATATATATAGAAAAGACATACTGCAAACAGTACTGTTTCGGCCTTCTGGGCCTCATCAGTGCAGTGCTGATACTGGAGTTGAGGTTTCGCTATATAGCCACCTCAGATGATCAGATATGTGATACTGCGGGGCATCATACCATGACAGAGTGCTCAAACTAGCAAGCTAGTGGGCTACACATAACCCTAACGACAATGATACACTCCAGGTAGAGTGTTCAACAAGGTATGAGACAAGGAACATATCTTACTGCAAACAGTACTGTTTATACAATCGTATATACGTCGGCCATTTTCTATCAATAATAACCTCGTATGCAGATAGAAGAAAACCTTCCAATGCCAATGGGCGGAAGGAGATTACGCGATAAAAAATAGTTCTGTTTATGGGTTGTTAGTTACCTCCCTTGCACATTATGCTTATAGATAGGAAAAAGTCTGGATGTCGGAGACTTTTCAGATGACGTCATGATAGAAAATGGCCGACGTATATACGATTGCTGTTTATATAGAAAATGTAAGTGAAAATTGAAGGCTTTGTGCAATTTTGATGAGTTTTACTACTAATGTAGACTATTCACATATAATCATGGCCAAAATCAACCAATATTTTCCTTTTAACCAACTGGTGAATCACATTAGTATATCTTTAATAGATTCTTTTGTATTAATGTGTTTTAATTGTTTTTTACATTTCAGATTTATAAAAACTACTTGTATAGCATTTTGTGGTAAGAATGTTCGAGTAGCATCAGTGATCATGGATTCTAATTCCAGTATCTCCCAAATAGAGGACTTCATGAGAGAACTCAAATCTCACGGACTACCGGAAGAAAAATCCATCGCTTTTATGTTTACTTCAGTTCCTGACAGTCATGATAAATATGAAAATGTACAGACAACCTGTTTTCGGGAATATTTTCCCAAAACTCCCATATTTGGAACATTTGTAGAAGAGGAGATAGGATGCAGTTTCCCAGGACCAATGCCAGAACCACCGGAATTTACAGAAGATTCAATCGGAGATACAGAAGATTCAATCGGAGATATCTGGATTGACAATTGGTTTGCTTACCGTGAACAGCTTCTTTCAAAGTTATACCATACATCTAAAACTGTACTGTGCTTGGTTTCATTTGCTAGTTAGATCATATTGAGAAGAATCTCCTTGTTTTTTGATAATTTTACTTCATATACTTATTTTAAACCTAATGTTAGCTGTCGATTCCGTCCATTGTTTAAAGGGGTTGTATAAAGTTGTTTTCTAAACTTTGTATGTGTATTGGGGACACTGTTAGCATCAATTTGAGCCATTCCAATTTATTTTCTGACGTCTGTGGTTCTTGCAATTCCACTTAAACTAACATATTTTATGACGTCACTGACAGTGATCTGCATAGATATCAGTAGTAGCTTCCAGGAGATCATAAAACACTTAAGTGGAATTGCAAGAACCACAGAGGTCGGAATGGAAATTGGAATGGCACAAATTGATGCTATCGGTGTCCCCAATACACATACAAAGTTTAGAAAATCACTTTACAATCCCTATAATACAACGTTTTTACTTATAATGATCCTAATTATTAGAAAGATAAGGCTAACTGCCAGTCAAAATGTTTGCTTCCATCAGATGCTGATATCATAAACTAGGTAGTTTGTGGTAGATGGCAAATTAATGTTTGCCTCCATCAGATGCTGATATCATAACTAGATAGTTTGTGATAGATGGCAAGTTAACGTTGGCTTCCAGCAGATTATCTGATATCATAAACTAGGTAGTTTGTTGTAGATGGCAAATTAATGGTTGCCTCCATCAGATGCTGATATCATAAACTAGGTAGTTTGTGGTAGATGGCAAATTAATGTTTGCCTCCATCAGATGCTGATATCATAAACTAGGTAGTTTGTGGTAGATGGCAAATTAATGTTTGCCTCCATCAGATGCTGATATCATAAACTAGGTAGTTTGTGGTAGATGGCAAATTAATGTTTGCCTCCATCAGATGCTGATATCATAAACTAGGTAGTTTGTGGTAGATGGCAAGTTAACGTTTGCTTCCAACAGTTGCTGATATCATAAACTAGGTAGTTGGTGGTAGATGCCAAATTAACGTTTGCTTCCAGCAGATGCTGATATCATAAACGAGGTAGTTTGTGGTAGAAGGCAAGTTAATGTTTGCTTACAGCAGACGCTGATATCATACACCAGGTAGTTTGTGGTAGATGGCAAGTTAACGTTTGCTTCCAGCAGATGCTGATATCATAAACTAGGTAGTTTGTGGTAGATGGCAAGTTAACGTTTGCTTCCAGCAGATGCTGATATCATAAACTAGGTAGTTTGTGGTAGATGGCAAGTTAACGTTTGCTTCCAGCAGATGCTGATATCATAAACTAGGTAGTTTGTGGTAGATGGCAAGTTAACGTTTGCTTCCAGCAGATGCTGATATCATAAACTATGTAGTAAGTAATTAGATTTAAGATGTTAATTTGAGTTATTTTGCATGTAATCAAATAGCCTAAAACCAAATTTTGTAGCTTGGTCACATTGATTCAAATTGTTAGCAACTTTTAAACGAACAATCAAAAACTGTCACACATGGCAAATATTAGATATAATTAGGGTGATTGAAAAGCAACAAGTTGCTATTCAAATAGAAGGCACTGGCACAGGGTAAGAATACTCCACGATTGTGCAAAATAAAGTATTTTTCCATTAATTAATGTCTGTAGAGATTAGTCCTTGTTTTATCCATTTTATTTTTGGAAATGTGTTCAAAATTTATCACCATATTATACTGAGTGTTAATCTGCTTTTAGATTAATATACTTTCAACCATAATCACTCCCATTGTAGTTGAAGTTACTTTTAATTTTTTGTTTTGAATTTTGTTGTTCTTTTTGTTTGGTTAAGTGTTTATCTATAAAGAATCTTAAACTTATACTTTCAAATGCCTGTCTGTGGATAATGTAGACACAGGCCTTCTCAAATGGCAACCTGGGGGCCAAATTCCGATTGATGATCATAAAATATGATTAAGAGGAAAAGAGATTCCTTTATTGTTATGTATAGAAAAATTAAACTGTTCAAATAAAGCCATTCATTAATTATCAAAATTATAATCATTTAATACATTCTGGTGTACCAGAGAGGCTCTAAAATACAAACTTTCTAGGGATGCCTCCCAAAACCCCAGACCGATGGGCCTCCCTCGCTCCCTGACCTTTATGATAAACCCTTGCATTTGTCTCCAACACTCCTGTACTTAGTGCCCCAGTTAGTTCTAAGACCTTCAATTGAGTAACATATTTTTAAGTGGATTAGGACTTTGTGGATGTTTGCAGATGCCATATATTCACTTATATACAAAGTTAAAAAGAAACAATTTCCATCAATAACATTAAAGTGCAATTTAATAGGAGGGTTGTTGTGGTAAAATGAAAAGGTAAAACTTACAGTTTCTTAATAGTAGAGCTGCAATCCAAATTGATATATGATATACCCTATCAATATAACATTAATACACTTTTTTTTTTGTAATGCACACATTGTGTTCGATCCAAGTCGTTATTTTAGACGAAAGCAATATGGCGCCGCCCAGGGTGAAAAAGAAAATAAAGAAAAAGAAAGTTTCGAAAAGCAAAAAAGAGACTTCTGATTCAGATTCTGTAGAAACTGATTCGGCTTCTTATGTTCTCACCAACTTTCCTCTTATACTTCAATATATTTTTGAACATTTTCCAGCAAGAAAACTTAATTCCTGTGCCTGGTAATTTTTCTTATTCACTTACTATACTCCTCGCTCAAAATACGATATCGAATTTTGGCATTATCAACAACAAATACTTCTGACAGTGACAGTTTTAGAGTACCCATGGCCTTGGTTTTTTCACAGGCTATTGACCTTCTGCAACAGGTGTGAGTGTAGGGGGTGGACACAGCGGCATTTCCAGTTTTTGGTAAACCCATGATTATTATCGAATAGGCCCTATTGTTTATTGAAAAAAATTGTTCAAATTTATTTCTTGTTTTTTTCAGTGTGTGTAAAGCTTGGAAAGAAACAGCAGATAGAGTTTTAAAAGCCAGATATCCATTCTTTTGGGATTTTTTTACCGAGAATGAAATGGTAGCTTTTAATGTCGGATATAATGATCCTATATTTTATATGTTAACTCAGATACTGAAGTCTGTACTGGTAAGAATTTTGTCAGTCTGGTACATGGTCAGTCAAATCATAATCAATATGTCAGATAGTGTTAAAAAAGAGTGGGTTTGTTTTGCCGCATTGCCCAACTCACCGGCATTGTGCCCAACTGTACAAAAAAACGACTAATAAAAAGAAACTAAAGGTTTTTGATAAAACCCATATGGCCATAAAATATTTTAATCTGTTGTCCCGCATCGATTTTCTTTTTATTTATAATTTGGACCTGTTTGGGGAACATAAACCATAGTTTTATGATAAAATCTGGAATAAAATAAATAACCAAGTCTATACGATCAGAATCATAATACAAAATACATAAACTTATTTGGTGGTTTGTCAGGAAGTAGTTTCAAGACTTCAGACACCTTTAGTTTCGTTTTACAAGTCCTTTTTGTGCAGTTGGGCACAATGCGGCAAGTTTGGCAATGCGGCAAAACGAACCCACTGGTTAAAAAAGATCTAATATAATAACAATATAATTTCATAGAATAACAAATTGGAACTGTTCTTGATGTTAAAACAAAATAAAATTGACGATCTATCTCTATAAATTAAACAACAGAACACAATTTTATGGTATAAGCTTACTACTCCTTAGTTTTATTACACACAACGTTTCAACAATCTACATTGTCATATTCAGGTGAAGTGAGGAAATATAATACAAGAAATAAATTATATTTCCTCCACCTGATGATGACAATGTTGATTGTTGAAACATTGTGTGTAATGAAACTAAGGAGTAGTATACCATAAAATTGTGTTCCGTTATTTAATGTGATTATTTAAATGTCGCTTAAAGATTATCTCTATAAATATTTTATTCTGACAAAACAATGCTGATGAATATAAATTCAGACTTTTCTGTTGATTGTCCTTGATTCAAGTTGCGACCTTCTGTTGTACATCATCAAGGGAGAATCTATCGATTAATATTGTGTAAGAGGCGAGTACCCTATATTTCAAAATATAATGCGCACCAATGTATAATGCGCACCCTTTCCTTACCCCATCAAAATCGGGAAAAAGTCAAAAAACTTGTTCTGAACAGGTACTAATTTAAAATTTAATTTCAGCATTACTGTATTTGTTAATTTTGAAAAATCACTGTATTTCTTCTTAACTTAAACTTCTTTAATTTCTTAATATATTTTTTTATTACAGAGAATGCCAATACAGCCTAAAATTGTGATATTATATATGTCAGAAATGTTAGCCGAGAGAATAGAGGATTATGCAACACAAGGAACTCCTGATTTTATTTCTGATATAGGGTGGAGACTCTCTGACTTGGACAATCCCCTAGTGACTTGTCAGAGTTTTTACCCTCCTGGAAGAACTAACGATAGATTAAAGAGAAACCATTTTAATCTTGTGGAATGGTTTGAGTGGATGATGCCTGATGACTGTCATGTTTCCGCAGTGGTTACAGACGGTGTGATAGGTATGTGTAATGATAGTACAGGGCATAGATACCACAATTTATCACAATGTATTACAATAAGGAAAAAATAAATCACGCAAAACTTGCAAAGAATAGGTAAAAAGATATAATAAGCGTAAATGTTGCCATATTTTGAGACTTTCCCTTTATCAAGAAAAAAAACAACAATTTAAAGTAGGCGAGATAGGCCTTTTTCTACAAGAAACATTCTGACAAAAGTAGAAATGTTTCTAGATGTTAATTTGAATTGCTCTTTTTAATTCCAGGAACATTTTGGGATAGTGGTAAATCATTTGAAAATGAATGTGAGAGTTCTCTTTCCTTTTTTTGCTGTTCACAAGATGATGAGAAAGTGTCTCTGATACCAGTGGTGTTAGATGAAAAGATTATAAATGACTATTTAACCACATGGATGGACCAGCAATTTGAGTTTAGTTGGAATTTGTTTGATACTGACTATGAAGTGAAGAAAATTATGTATTTTAAAGATTGCGAAGCTGAGGGTGATTTTGCGCTGGCATTAAGCCAAGAATATAACCAAGCGTTAATAGCTGGGGGTGTAGCAGAGTCTTTGGAGTTTCCTTCCCTTTATAATTGTCCCAGAGAGATGTAAGTAATTTTATACGCCAATATGGGAATATCCATCTATGATAGAGCTGGATACAATGCAGCAGTCACCCCTCAACTTTCTATTGAACTATTCCACATGCATTCTTACTTTAAATATGCCACTTTAAATGTATGACAGAAGAGGAGCTCGTGAGTATATTAGGGGTGTTTTTTAATGCTTTGCAAATCTTATTCAGCCTTGCTAGCCAATATCTCATGAAGTGTCAGTCATCTATTTGACACCCCTAAACTTTCTATTGAACTATTCCACATGCATTCTTACTATTAATATGACACTGTATATGTATGATTGGGAGAACCCATTAGTATGATAAGGGGTGTTTTTGATGCAATAAGATAATCCTATTTCTAAGATGATTGTATAATGGGTTCTCCTTCAATTTGTTTTACTTGTTTTATACATTTCAGAGTGATAAGAACTAGTTGTATAGCGTTTTGTGGTGAGAATGTTCGAGTAGCATCAGTTGTGATAGAATCCGTTACTAGGATTTCCCAACTGATGGAGTATATGAAAGAACTCAAATCACACGGACTACCGGAAGAAAAATCCATTGCGTTTATGTTTGCTTCAGTTTGTCATGGTTATAATCAATATCAAAACGACCATGTACAATCGTCTGTTTTTCGAAAATATTTTCCAAAGACGCCAATATTTGGAACATTTGTGAGAGAAGAAGTTGGGTTTAGTTTTCCAAAGACAGTGCCAAATCTGCCTGAAAATTATGACTTCCTTTCAGATGAATATTACCAACATCTTTATACTAAATTATACCATCAGTTTAATTCTATACTGTGCTTGGTTTCATTTACATGAAAATATTAAGTGATTTGACGATATTTGTTCACTTATACACATTTTATAAGATTTGAACGAGATATAAAAAACAAAGGGTACAGTACATATCACAAACACAAGATGTTATTTAAGAAGTGTGTTATTATTCCATAATATTTGTAGTGTGTTTGTGATAAATTTATTCTGGGCACCATTTGGTATTTAGGAGAAGAGTGGACTAAAGCTTATGTGGCAAAATTCAATTCCTTTCTCATAATACTTTCATTCATTCCTGGATGTTTTTTTGAATTTATAAAGTATTGGGAAGTTATTCCTAAATTTGATTTGAATTTTTGTTTCTGTCGAAAATATCTTGTTTTATTTTGCATCTTTAAAGAATGGAGAGTCTGATTTTTGTGTTGATCCAGAAAATATATTAAGCTACTTATGTATATTATAATGTATGATTGAGGGGAAAAGAGATCCCTGTTTTGTTATTAATTGTTATGTACAGAAAAACTGTCCAATAAAAGCTTTTTATAGACTAAAGAGAATTTTTTTCTTATTCAACACACTGAGAAAGAAATGGTTTTGCTTTTAATTAATGAAAAAATATTCTTGAATTTCGAATTCAAGTTTGCTATTTATATTTTTTTAGCATTGAAAAGAAACTCCCCACATAAATGAAACTTAGTTGTGGTCCGTTTCCTAAATTAGAACAAGGGACGTAACTCTTACTTAATAAAGCTGGATAATCAAGTCTTGTTTACAAATTTGTACACGTTGAACATCTGAATCTATAAGAAAGTAATAGAAAGAAAGAAAATTGCCTGTATATTCAGAATATACCATGGATCCAATCAATGTTAACGAAATCCAAGGATTGTGGAGCTTTTTAAAAAGTGTAAGTATTACATATTCTATGCTAGGCCTACTTGATCCGTTTTTATCTTCATATGAAGTGAAGCTGAACTTGAAAGAACAGTTTCAAAATAAATAGTAGGGTAGGTCTAATAGTCTAATCATTCATAGACAAAAAAATAAAGAAAATTGGTTCATAGAACATAAGATGTATTAGTTTAAGTTGAAAAGTTTTTAGAATTTTTGCCATTAGCACAAATACATTCTAAATAACAAAATCAAAGACCCAAACAGTATGTATTGCATGCTGAAATTCCAACTTTCATGAAAATAATTTGAAAAATTCAAAAAACTTTTCAACTTGCACAGACGATAGCTTTTGGCTAACTAATATGTGATGTTGATGTGTGGAAAGGAATCAGGACTGGTCGGACCATTAGAAGCTTAGACAAATACAAAATCGGACCACTTTTCTCGACCGACTTGGATCACTTTTTTTCTAGACTTGGACTATAACATTGAGATTTATTATTTGAGAAATTTTGCCTTATTTACTTTTGTTTTTTAATTTACAGATTGATTGGTCAGATCAGTGGTTGAAAGGATTGGGAGCGTTTCATATAACTTGTATAGTTTTAACAATTTTAACTCGAAATAGTACCACAGCACAAGCTTTTTATTTTGCATTTCTTTGTAAGTATCGGCTTTTAAGAGATCTTCTCGAAGGGCCAAATACATTTTATTTATGAAAAACAAGGGGCCAAATAGAGCTTAGCTTACAAAGCGAGCGAAGCTTTAAAGATAATGATGTCAACGGACTGTGAAGCTCTATGGTTTACACAGTTTAGGCACTTATTTGCATCAAAAAGTTGTGCAAAATAGGGCTTAGCGAGCAGATAAGCGAAAGAGCCATTCTCAAGTGGGTAGCAGGCTGCCGTTTGAGAAGTCTTAGCTTATGATACCACTAAGACTATTTGACATCTACAGTAGTCTACTAGTAGTTACATAATTCATAGTTACTTCATTGATAAAACTGAAAGCCTTGACCATAAGCTATTCTCAGATTTTTCTATGGACACTAGTCAGACCTGCTTTAAATGTAATTATTGACTACAATTTAATTTATATTTTACCTACAGTAATAGCAGTGTATGCAGCAGAAACCATCAACAAATGGGCTGCCGAGAATTACAGGTGAGTTTTCTTAATAAAATTAATGCATTTTATGACATCGTTAATATTTATCTGCATAGATATCAAAAGTACGGTAGCTTCTGGTAGATCACTATTAGTGACTTCATAAAACGTGTTAGTTGTAGTGGAATTGTAAGAACCACAGACGTCGGAATGGAAATTGGAATGGCACAAATTGATGCTATCAGTGTCCCCGATACACAAAGTTTAGAAAATCTCTTTAAGTTTACTATCTTCCTGAAAACAAGCTCCCAGATTTCATAAAGTAATAAATGCATATCAGCCACGACCCTTTAAACTTTCACTTTATAATGCATTTTATTCTTAATTTCTTTTTATTTATTTGATTATTTCAGATTATTTTCAAGACAACAATATTTTGACAGTAATGGGTTGTTTATATCTGTAGTATATTCCCTACCAATACTCTTTAATTGTTTAGTTATTGTGGTAAGTATAGTGTACTCTGTCATTTCCGACATCTGAGTATTACGACATTCTGCATTCTGTATTTACAGTTAATAATCCAATTCCCACATTTGGCCAGTAAAAGTATACATGTATAATATACATTGTATATACAAATATTATATTCATCAGTGGACTTACCTCGGCTCATATGCATAAAACTAAACACAGTCTAACCCTCAAAGACCTTTCTAAATCAATGGTTAATTAAATGGTTAAACCCTTGTTTTCTTTTTATGCATATGGGCCCTGGGGCATGTTTCTCAAAAAATCTTACAATTAAAAAATTGTTGTAAGTGTGGAATTATTCATTGTAAAATGCCAAAGTTACGACAAAATTTATCTTAAGATTTTTTGAGAAACAAGACCCTAGTGTCTTAATTTGTATAATTTGATAAATACTTACTAGTAAAGTTAAGTCTTTTCCAATAATTGCTTTGCTTTCAAGTTGCCATGAAAGATATGCCGCCAGGAGCCTTATTCTCCAAATCTTAACTTCGATAAAAATTAGAATTTTAAGAAATACAGTTATCTGATTGGATAATAGAACTAAATTTAAAATCAATTTTAGTGATTAACCAATCAGATGACTAGAACACTTATATCATCTTAAGTTAAGTTTTGGAGAATAAGGCCCCTAATTATTCTAATCATAACTTGTTTATGTTTCAAATAATCTAATTTTTAGATCCTATGGTTAAGAAATACAGTATTATTAATGTCCGAAGTAAAAAGATTAAAAATCAAGAAGATTATAGTGGATGATAAACGGAGAGAAGAGGAGAAAAAAGATAAATAAAAGTTGGATGAAAAACGCTAACGAACAGAGATTATAGGGCTTTAGATTACCGAACCTTAATTTGGGCACACCCTGTATTTTCGGGTCGGAGTTTAAATTCATTTGAAGGTGGACTATTGTTCTGATCAACCCTTCAAAGATGTTAGCAACTCTGGCTCTGCAGTGCTTAAGAGCAGACACAACATTTGTATTATTTACCCCCAATTTGGGCGTTGCTAATTTGGGCGCAGTTTACAGTTTTATCAAGCATATAGTCTAAAGCCTTGGATGAACAATAATCAACTTATCAAAAGCTTCAATGACATCATTATTATTTGAAAAACTAATGCTTGGGCTTTATTTCATATGTTATATTTGTTAACAGTGACTGGATGGAAGGTGGTTTGGTTACAAACAGATTGGAAGCAACATTGGATAATATCTTTTGTGAATTTTATAATTTTTTTAAATGTTGACTTAGCAAAGTCAAGTTTTTAGCCTTTCTTAAATTGCAAAAAGCGTATATGGCCTAATGAATTACTAAATATTTCATATGTGATATTCAATAACAGTTACTTGGATGGAATCTCATATGGATATATTATGAATTTGAATGTGGACTTAGCAAATTTAGGCTTTCACTCAAGAGCTTAAAAGAAATTGTTTATCATACAATGGCTTTATTTTATGTGATTTTCAGTCAAAGTTACTTGCCTAAAATCTGGTGAATTTGAATCTTGGCTTAGTTAATTTGAGCTTTAAGCTTTCTCTTCAGAAGCTTAGTTGGGATCGTATGAGACATGTTTGGGCTTTATTTACAAGTAATTTTATCAATGGATATCTTAGGATTATATTTGTATTTTGCATTTGAGCTTAGTTTTTCAGTACTAACATTTAAAAAAAAGTCTTGTGAAGAGGGATTGTAAAGAGGTTTTCTAAACTTTGTATTTGTATCAGGGACACTTATAGCATTAATTTGCGTCATTCAAATTTCCATTCCGATGTCTGTTTTAGTGGAATTGCAAGAACCACAGACATCGGAATGAAAATTGGAATGGGGCAAATTGATGCTATCTGTGTCCCCGATACACATACAATGTTTAGAAATACGCTTTACAATCACTTTAAGTAGGTGCTAAATTTGAAGTAGATTGCTTGTTGTAATGTTGGATATAAAATAATAATTTTTGTCTAACAAGACATTTTCCCCGGTTATGTTTTAAGAAAATTACTCAATATTTAGTGGGATTCTATTCTGTGTTTTATTTTGTATTAAATTCTATTTTGTTTTTTATTAAAGTGTATTTTTTTTTCTCTCAATTTAGAATATTTTTAAACATCAGATATGCCCTCCAGTCTCTCTGCCACAGTATCACTTAGAGCCTGGGTTTTCAACTTAGGGGACATGTCCCAGACTGGAGACATTTTCCTGAGGACACAAACTGAGCTATAGGTATAAAAACATTGTAATATTAGGCGTTTTTGTGGGGCGATTCGATTTGGTTTCGATTTGCTAGTACGATTTGGTGTAATTTGCTGTAATTTGCTGTGATCCACAAATGTACCGGCGATTAGGCAGCCTTGACTGTCAACAAAAGAAGGTCACATGTATGTTATATATGACGTATTTGATATATCAGCCAATAGTATTAAGTACTGGCACATTCCGCCATCTTATAACACCTAATCGAATCGCCTAACCACCTCTTGGGACGGTTAGGTCGATTAGCCTAATCAGTTTAGGTAAACGGTCTCACAAATGCACCGATTAGCCTAATCGAACTGGCTCACAAATGCGCAAAATAGCTAATCGACCAAATCGAATCGTGCGACAAAAACGCCTATTGTGTATTATCTGAGTGGATATGCATGCAAAGTCTCTTGCTGGGAAACGTATTAAAAGGAAAATGCTGTGACTCTAACATGCTTCAAAATTGTGTGTTTTCGATGACTTCTGCTGACAATTCAGGGGACATTGTCATTTCATCGTGCGTAATTGGGGACCCTTGAGAAAACCAGTTGAAAACCCAGGACTTAGAGTCAACTAGTCTTAGAGGAGAAACTAGGTCAACCATAAATTGAAACAGAAGTTTAGTAGACGATGAGTAGACTAAGACTTCCAGTCTTATGCATTTCTATGAGTAGTTTGAACTTTTGTAGCACATGCATTGCTGTACAAAGTTAGGACACCTGGCCAATCCGTCTTCAAAAACCTTCAAGTCTTGTCTATAACTGTGTTTCCACGGACATAAAAAGGCCAGCTTTAAGCTAGTTTAATTTGTCTATTGACTGTAAAAACCTTTATTGAACAGTTTACATAAGTTCAGTAGCTATATTTCAAGCGGTAGCAAACATAAAAGTTATAAGAAGCGTTTATAGATAAAAATAAAAAAAAACAATTTCCAGAGATGGACAAAGCTTTGACTAAATTATTCTAAACTACAACTTAAAGATAGCTTGTCAGGCAACAAAACAATTTGACATAAAAGAAAATATTTTCAACCTTCTGTCATTAACCACTTTTAATATTTTGGGAATGATACTGAACAATAATAAAAGTTTTGTCAAAATTCATCAAGAATTCATCTCTTCTAGAGAGTTTATAAACTTGTTTTAAAGAACAAGGGCAATAATCAATAACAAGGGCAATAATTCATACTAAATATTTTTCAATTTAGCTGATTCTGAACAGAATTCATCATTCACACCAAATTTGTTCAAAATCTACCAAGAATTGTAGAGTGTCTTCAAGAACAAGGACAATAATTCATAGTAAATATTATTTCAATTTATCTGATTTGTTTTAGCCTTTGATGAATACGAACGAATAAAATCTGTTAAGAATTGTAACTTGTAGAGTATTTACGAGCTAAAAATTGTGCTCTTTTGCTTGCTGACTTATTTCTCAATTCTTATGAGGCGAAATTTATTCAAAACCTCCAACACAAGGGCAATAAACTACTTGCCCATTCCTTTAATTCCACTTTCAGATGCATAGATACATTTTGTTACTTAATAACTCCGCTTTTGGAGACTATGTTGATAAAATCTTCCCAGGAGAGTTGGAAATTAAAGACTGATTCTAAGACTAAAGCGTCCTACTTGAACTTGCTACCCGAAATTGTCAACAATCATGATTTTTGTGTTCGACTTTGTGACAAAAGTGATGATTTTGATTTTCCTATAATAAATTTTCCATTCATGTGTAGTAACATACCTCAATCACCAGCTTATAAAAATTATGAAGAATTAAATAAAAAAAAATATTAATCATGTCCTAAACCAGTGTTTCTCAACCTTTTTGGTGGTTACCCCCCTTTGCAGACCTTCATTACCCCCTCGAAATTGTCAGCAGTTAACTGGCGCGTAGCCGCTGGCGGAGGGTGTAGGGGGTTTGGTTTGGATCTCACACCCCCCCCCCCCCCACCCCCTAGGAAAACTTTGAAAATTAAGATCAATTTCCGTGCATCTGAGGCCATTCAGGGCAGCCATCTCCTTACATTTGCTAGACATCGCCCAACCCATACCAAAAGAAATCAAGAAATAGAGATTACTCTCTCAGAAATACCATGGCTCCCCAATTACCCCTTTTGCTTCCAGTTGAGAAACACTGTCCTAAACAAACCACTGTATGAAGCCGTGTTAAACCAAAGGCTATAGTGACATTGATGATAAAAAACCTTTTCAAACGATGTACATCTTTATTTAAACGAAACCAAGCTCAGAACACACTTGTTCCTGTGATAAAACAGTGAAAGACACAGTTCATGGTGCCTTTCCCAGGTGTCATAATCATGCCAGATATCATCATCTTCCGAGACATCATAATCTTCCAGAATTTCAGATCCTTTGGAAGTTAATCCAGTTATCTTTTTCACAAATGTTCCAAATATTGCAGTTTTTGGAAAATATTCCCGAAAACAGGTTGTTTGTACATTTTCATTTTGATCATCATCGTTGTCAACTGAAGTAAACATAAACGCAATGGATTTTTCTTCGGGGAGTCCGTGTGATTTGAGTTCTTTCATGTGTTCCTCTATTTGGGAGATACTGGAATTAGAATCCATGACCACTGATGCTACTCGAATATTCTCACCACAAAATGCTATACACCATGCTTTTATTTCACTGAAATTTGAATTAATTACAAAAATAGATTTTTAGAATGGAATTTCATCTAAGTAGATTTTATATCATCATTTATCATATAAATAGGACAAATATCCCTGTGATAAGCCCATTACATATAAACACGTATCAACTCAGCCTTACATAACTATGCAAATTAGGTAAATTAGGTCAATATGCAAATTAGGTACCCGGCAGCCGCACTACTTTTTTCTATAGTGATACTAATAAACAAATTCCAACTAAAGTTTTGAACCTTGTTTACTGTTCGTATTTGTTTTAATAATTGTATTAAACAGTGTTCAATGTATTTTGTCTTTATTATTTAACAGGATTTTAATATCACATGTTTTACTTTGTGAACTATATGTAAGGCACATTTTACAGAGTATGTATTCATACACAGTCAAGTTTCATATGTCAACGTTTTCTTACATATAATACGGTCAAAAGTACCTTAATTTGGGATACAGTGAGGTTATATGATAAATAGAATTCGCCACTCTTGTTTTTGAATACGTGAAATATCAACCTCGTCTAAGATAATAGGTATTTTTCTCGCCAAAGGCTAAAAAAATACTGATTATCTTAGACTCGGTTGATATTTCACGTATTCAAAAACACTCGTGACGAATCCTCTATATATTACATTTAAGAAATGTAATGTGCCATTATTTCAACATAAGGTTTCAGTCATCAGATACTCAAGTTATACTTTGTTCTCATTGGATTCTTTATTCCATTCCAACTTACCTGTAATTGGCATCATCCCAAGAACACTCATGAGGTCCAATGACACCACCAACTATTAGCGCCTGCCTGTAAAACGCATTTAAACTTACAGCAACACTATCCCCACTGTTTTCTTCAAAACATAAAATTTTCTTCACTTCATAATCATTCCAGGCGTCAACATCTCCATAAAGTTGTTCTTCTGTTAACTCCACTGGTCTCACAGACAAATTCTTATCATCTTGGGAGCAACACAAGAAGGAAAGAGCAACTTCACATCTGTCATCACATGAGTTACCACTATCCCAGTACGTTCCTACAATGTAACAGAAAAAAATTAATCAAACTTCAAAGTTTTATTTAAGATAAAGGACATGGGCTATTAAAATAACAAAGATCTTGTTGTATGTTTATGCAAATATAAGTAGGCCTATACAGTAATGTTATAATCTTCACAATCTGATTTTAACTGTAAAAATTTGAGCGTTTTATTTGAATATACAGGAATTTGATTTCTAGCTTTCTATGTGCACATTATAATGGAGTGTAAGGTCTCGGTAGGAAACAGCCTCAACAAGTTAGGGCAAAATAATTAAAGGGATTGTAAAAAGGTTTTCTACTTTGTATGTGTATGGGGGACACTGATAGTATCAATTTGCACCATTCCAATTTCCATTCTGACATCTGTGGTTCTTGCAATTCCACTAAAACTAACGCATTTTATGACGTCACTACCATTGATCTGCATAGATATCAATAGTAGCTTCTAGTAGATCACTGGTAGTGTCGTAGTGACGTCATTAAACGCATTAGTTTTAGTGGAATTGCAAGAACCACAGACGTCGGAATGGAAATTAGAAATTCGCAAATTGATGCCATCAATGTCCCTGATACACATACAAAGTTTAGAAAACCTCTTTACAATGCCTTTAAGTAGGGATCTGTTAGACCCTAGTTGGAATGATAGTGTACAAAATACCAGGGCTTGCCAGGCAAGGTACCATACGCCCACTAGCAGCTGTCGGAATATTTCAATTAACGATACTGTAATACAAATTTTATACTAAAAAAAATTTTTTCCAATAATCACACCAAGTTTCATCAAAAACCGTTGAAAAATGAAGCTTTGATAGTGCTCAAGAAAAAGTAACTGATTATTGCCAAATTCCAGCTTGGCTTAGATCTCATAATTATTTACATGCTTACTAAACTTAATAAAAAATGTACCCTCTATTGTGGATACAAGTCAAATTTGATGCATTTTGACCAGTAACTCAAAAGCGTCCATCCGATTATTGCCAAAATCGAACTTGACTGAGATTTGATTCACATATACATGCTAACCAAGTTTCATTAAGATCAGACAATAATTGTAACCTCTATTGTGGATACAAAAAAATAGCGATGGCCATCGTAATACGCCCACTTTTATAATCGCAGCCAATTCGTACGGGGGGTTGACAAGAGTGGAGAGTAAATGAAAGATTCTGAGAATGACATTTTCTCTTTTTACAAGAGTAAAACCATGCGTTCAAGTTTCCTGGAAAAAGCAAATATGTCACTGAAATGAGATGATGTTTCAATAACAGCCAGTTTCATAAAAATCCACCAAGAAACCAGCTCTCTATGGTGTCCACAACATATTTTCAAAAGCAAGGGCAATAACCCTGGTAATATTTTTCGATACGACTGATTTTCAATAGGGTTCATCCTTGGATGATTACAAACACTCACAGCAAGTTTCATAAAAATCCACAAAAAAACCAGCTCTCTATCGTGTCCACAACTTTGAGAGTGTAACGGCTGAAAAATTAACGTGTTTTAAAGAACAAGGGCATTAACTCATAAAATATTTTTCCGATGTTTCTGATATTCAATAGGGTTTATCCTAATGTCAGTACAAACACTCATTCCAAGTTTCATCAAAATCCATTAAGAAACCAGCTCTCTATGGTGTTCACAACATATTTTCAAAAGCAAGGTCAATAACCCAGGTAATATTTTTCGATACGACTGATTTTCAATAGGGTTCATCCTTGGGTGATTACAAACATTCACAGCAAGTTTCTATAAAAAAAACACCGAGAAACCAGCTCTCTATCGTGTCCACAACTTTGAGAGTGTAACGGCGGAAAAATTAACGTGTTTTAAAGAACAACGGCAATAACTCATTAAATATTTTTTCGATGTTTCTGATTTTCAATAGGGTTTATCCCAATGTGAATACAAACACTCATACCAAGTTTCATCAAAATCCATCAAGAAACCAGCTCTCTATGGTGTCCACAACATATTTTCAAAAGCAAGGGCAATAACTCATTAAATATTATTTTGATGTTTCTGATATTCAATAGGGTTTATTCCAATTTCAATACAAACACTCACACCAAGTTTCATCAAAATCCATCAAGAAACCAGCTCTCTATGGTGTCCACAACATATTTGCAAAAGCAAGGGCAATAACCCAGGTAATATTTTTCGATACGACTGATTTTCAATAGGGTTCATCCTTGGGTGATAGCAAACACTCACAGCAAGTTTCATCAAAATCCATCAAGAAACCAGCTCTCTATGGTGTCCACAACATATTTTCAAAAGCAAGGGCAATAACCCTGGTAATATTTTTCGATACGACTGATTTTCAATAGGGTTCATCCTTGGATGATTACAAACACTCACAGCAAGTTTCATAAAAATCCACAAAGAAACCAGCTCTCTATCGTGTCCACAACTTTGAGAGTGTAACGGCTGAAAAATTAACGTGTTTTAAAGAACAAGGGCATTAACTCATAAAATATTTTTCCAATGTTTCTGATATTCAATAGGGTTTATCCTAATGTCAGTACAAACACTCATTCCAAGTTTCATCAAAATCCATTAAGAAACCAGCTCTCTATGGTGTTCACAACATATTTTCAAAAGCAAGGTCAATAACCCAGGTAATATTTTTCGATACGACTGATTTTCAATAGGGTTCATCCTTGGGTGATTACAAACATTCACAGCAAGTTTCTATAAAAAAAACACCGAGAAACCAGCAATATCGTGTCCACAACTTTGAGAGTGTAACGGCTGAAAAATTAACGTGTTTTAAAGAACAACGACAATAACTCATTAAATATTTTTTCGATGTTTCTGATTTTCAATAGGGTTTATCCCAATGTGAATACAAACACTCATACCAAGTTTCATCAAAATCCATCAAGAAACCAGCTCTCTATGGTGTCCACAACATATTTTCAAAAGCAAGGGCAATAACTCATTAAATATTATTTTGATGTTTCTGATTTTCAATAGGGTTTATTCCAATTTCAATACAAACACTCACACCAAGTTTCATCAAAATCCATCAAGAAACCAGCTCTCGATGGTGTCCACAACATATTTTCAAAAGCAAGGGCAATAACCCAGGTAATATTTTTCGATACGACTGATTTTCAATAGGGTTCATCCTTGGGTGATTACAAACCCTCACAGTAAGTTTCATAAAAATCCACAAAGAAACCAGCTCTCTATCGTGTCCACAACTTTGAGAGTGTAACGGCTGAAAAATTAACGTGTTTTAAAGAACAAGGGCATTAACTCAGAAAATATTTTTCCGATGTTTCTGATATTCAATAGGGTTTATCCTAATGTCAGTACAAACACTCATTCCAAGTTTCATCAAAATCCATTAAGAAACCAGCTCTCTATGGTGTCCACAACATATTTTCAAAAGCAAGGGCAATAACCCAGGTAATATTTTTCGATACAACTGATTTTCATCCTTGGGTGATTACAAACATTCACAGCAAGTTTCTATAAAAAAAACACCAAGAAACCAGCAATATCGTGTCCACAACTTTGAGAGTGTAACGGCTGAAAAATTAACGTGTTTTAAAGAACAAGGGCAATAACTCATTAAATATTTTTTCGATGTTTCTGATATTCAATAGGGTTTATTCCAATGTCAATACAAACACTCATACCAAGTTTCATCAAAATATATCATATTCAAGATTTTTGGGCAAGGACAATAACTTTGCTTCTAACGGTGGAAAATAGCTCAAATTCGAAGTTGATCTTCGTTTTGTGAATATGTATACACATACCAAATTTCATTTGATTCTTTCATCAAAAAATCTAGTTTTTAGAGCGTTTACAAGCAAATGTTGACGGACAGAGGGACCGACTGAGAGGTAATGATCTTTAAAAGAAAACTTAGACATACCTATTAAACTATTCAGTACCACTACTGAAACCTGACATTCTGCTGGCATTTTATACTGAAACCATTCCACAATAGTAGAGTAAGGAGCAGAGTCAAAGTCAGAATCAGAGTCAGAGTCAGAGTCAGAGTCAGATTGAGAATCAGGCAGAGAAACTGAAAGAGAATCAGAGTCAGAATTAGAATCAGAATCAGATTTTCTCAACTTTAATTCAACTCTTAAAAATGGAACGCCCTGTCTCTGAGCTTTATCAACTAACTCTTGTGTTGTAAATATTATCACGGTTTTAGGTTGTATTGGTATTCTCTAAAATAAAAATATTTCTATTTAATATTTCTGAAGCTGACAACTACCAGAAATATCTATCTGAAGCTAACAACCATCAGAAATATCTATCTGAAGATAACAACCATCAAAAAATATCCATCTGAAGCTAACAACCATCAGAAATATATATCTAAAGCTAGCAACCATCAGAAATATCTATCTGAAGATAACAACCATCAGAAATATCTATCTGAAGCTAACAACCATCAGAAATATCTATCTGAAGCTAACAACCATCAGAAATATCTATCTGAAGCTAACAACCATCAGAAATATCTATCTGAAGCTAACAACCATCAGAAATATCTATCTGAAGCTAGCAACCATCAGAAATATCTATCTGAAGCTAACAACCATCAGAAATATGTATCTAAAGCTGGCAACCATCAGAAATATCTATCTGAAGCTAGCAACCATCAGAAATATCCATCTGAAGCTAACAACCATCAGAAATATCTATCTGAAGATAACAACCATCAAACATATCTATCTGAAGCTAGCAACCATCATAAATATCTATCTAAAGCTTGCAACCATCAGAAATATCTATCTGAAGCTAGCAACCATCATAAATATCTATCTGAAGCTAGCAACCATCAGAAATATCTATCTGAAGCTAACAACCATCAGAAATATCTATCTGAAGAATATCTATCTGAAGATAACAACCATCAGAAATATCTATCTGAAGCTGGCAACCATCAGAAATATCTATCTGAAGCTAGCAACCATCAGAAATATCTATCTGAAGCTAGCAACCATCAGAAATTTTATCTGAAGCTAGCAACCATCAGAAATTTCTATCTGAAGCTAGCAACCATCAGAAATATCT
The DNA here is from genome assembly GCA_029955415.1 of Lottia scabra. Taxonomy (NCBI): domain Eukaryota; kingdom Metazoa; phylum Mollusca; class Gastropoda; family Lottiidae; genus Lottia; species Lottia scabra. Next base: position 13,225,172 of record JARJEI010000009.1, read on the forward strand.
ATCTGAAGCTAACAACCATCAGAAACATCTATCTGAAGCTAACAACCATCAAAAATATCTATCTGAAGCTAGCAACCATCAGAAATTTCTATCTGAAGCTAGCAACCATCAGAAATATCTATCTGAAGCTAACAACCATCAGAAACATCTATCTGAAGCTAACAACCATCAGAAATATCTATCTGAAGCTAACAAACATCAGAAATATCTATCTGAAGCTAGCAACCATCAGAAATATCCATCTGAAGCTAACAACCATCAGAAATATATATCTAAAGCTAGCAACCATCAGAAATATCTATCTAAAGCTAACAACCATCAGAAATATATATCTAAAGCTAACAACCATCAGAAATATATATCTAAAGCTAACAACCATCAGAAATATCTATCTGAAGCTAAGAACCATCAGAAATATCTATCTGAAGCTAACAACCATCAGAAACATCTATCTGAAGCTAACAAACATCAGAAATATCTATCTAAAGCTAACAACCATCAGAAACATCTATCTGAAGCTTGCAACCATCAGAAATATCTGACAATACTGACTGGTGCTAAATATGAACCAGATTAAAAGATAGCTTGCCAGGCAAGGTAATATATGCCAACTGGGAGCTGAAATATTCAACCTGTATTCATGGCCTACATTTCGTTCAGAACTTAAATCAAGTATTGTTCAAATTTTTTTTTCCTCAATTTCATCAAGGCTTCAGTATTCATCAAGTTTAATCAAAATCCTTCTGCATTGTAGTGTGTTTATGCGCTAAAAACTAAATGTATTTCGAAGAAAAAGGGCAATAACTCTATCAAATATTTTTCTATATATATTTTGATAGGGTTAATCGTGTGATAATAAACTATTCCAGTAGGTTGATTTTCAATAGGGTTCATCCTTGGGTGATAATAAACAATTTCAATAGGTCTCATAAAAGTCTATCATGAATTGTGCCTTCTAGAGTATTTACAACCTAAAAATCAATGTGTTTTGAAGAACAAGGGCATTAATTCATATAAAATATTTTTTTGATTCTTTTGATATTCAATAGGGTTCATCCTAAGGTGATAATAAACAATTTCAGCAAAGTTTTGTCAAAATCTGTTGGAATTGTGACTTGAAAATGAATAAGCTAAAAAATCAAATGCGTTTTAAAGAACAAGGGCAATAATTCATATCTAATATTTTCTGATTTTATTGATTTTCAATAGGGTTCATCCTTAGGTGATAATAAACAATTTCAGAAAGTTTGGTCAAAATCCATGAAGAATTGTGACTTGGAGAGTGTTAACAAGCTAAAAATCGAAACGCGTTTTAAAGAACAAGGGCAATAATTCATATTTAATATTTTCTGATTTTATTGATTTTCAATAGGGTTCATCCTTGAGTGATTATCAACAATTTCAGAAAGTTGCGTCAAAATCCGTAAAGAATTGTGACTTGTAGAGTGTTAACGAGCAATTGTGGACGGACATGGGTGACAGCAATATAGCTTCACATTTCATGTGGGCGTATAAAAAGCAGGGCTTGTCAGGTAAGGTAACATAAGACCACTGGCAGCTGTCAGAAATAATATCTTTATTTGAAGATAATACAATTTTTAATAAATCAAAAGAATAAAAACTCAAGGGTGTCACAAAATTCCAATGATCAAGATAGCTTACCAGGCAAGGTAATATACGCCCACTGGCAGCTTTGTTTGAAAAAGAACATTTCTGAACATTTCGTTCAGAACTTAAATTAAGTGTCGTCCAAACAATTTTTTTCTCGATTTCATCAAGGGTTCAGCATTCATCAAGTTTAGTCAAAATCCTTCTCTGTTTATGAGCTAAAAACTAAAACCTATTTTGAACAAGAAGGGCAATAAGTCATATCAAATATTTTTTGATTTTCGATAGAGTTTGTGATAATAAACTATTTCAATAGGTTTCATTAAACTCTAATCAAAAAGGATTGTGCCTTCTAGAGTATTTACAAGTTTCGTCCAAATCCATAAAGAATTGTGAACCGTAGAGTGTTAACGAGCTAAACATCAAACACGTTTTAAAGAACAAGGGCAATAATTCATATTAAATACTTTTCGATTCTTTTGATTTTCAATGGGGTTCATCCTTGGGTGATAATAAACAATTTCAGTAAGTTTCGTTAAAATCCGTAAAGAATTGTGACTTGTAGAATGTTAATAAGCTAAAAATCGAACGCGTTTTAAAGAACAAGGGCAATAATTCATATTAAATATATTTCGATTCTTTTGATTTTCAATAGGGTTCATCCTTGGGTGATAATAAGCAATTTCAGTAAGTTTCATCAAAATCTGTAAAGAATTGTGACTTGTAGAGTGTTAACAAGCTAAAAATCAAACGTGTTTTAAAGAACAAGGGCAATAATTCATGTTAAATATTTTTTGATTCTTTTGATTTTCAATAGGGTTCATTCTTGAGTGATAATAAACAATTTCAGCAAGTTTCATCAAAATCAGTAAAGAATTGTGACTTGTAGAATGTTAACAAGCTAAAAATCGAACGCGTTTTAAAGAACAAGGGCAATAATTCATATTAAATATATTTCGATTCTTTTGATTTTCAATAGGGTTCATCCTTGGGTGATAATAAGCAATATCAGTAAGTTTCATCAAGATCTGTTAAGAATTGTGACTTGTAGAGTGTTAACAAGCTAAAAATCAAACGTGTTTTAAAGAACAAGGGCAATAATTCATGTTAAATATTTTTTGATTCTTTTGATTTTCAATAGGGTTCATTCTTGAGTGATAATAAACAATTTCAGCAAGTTTCATCAAAATCAGTAAAGAATTGTGACTTGTAGAGTGTTAACGAGCTAAAAATCGAACGCGTTTTAAAGAACAAGGGCAATAATTCATATTAAATATTTTTCGATTCTTTTGATTTTCAATAGGGTTCATCCTTGGGTAATAATAAACAATTTCAGTAAGTTTCGTCAAAATCCGTAAAGAATTGTTACTTGTAGAGTGTTAACAAGCTAAAAATCAAACGCGTTTTAAAGAACAAGGGCAATAATTCATATTAAATATTTTTCGATTCTTTTGATTTTCAATAGGGTTCATCCTTGGGTGATAATAAACAATTTCAGCAAGTTTCGTCAAAATCCGTAAAGAATTGTTACTTGTAGAGTGTTAACAAGCTAAAAATCAAACGCGTTTTAAAGAACAAGGGCAATAATTCATATTAAATATTTTTCGATTCTTTTGATTTTCAATAGGGTTCATCCTTGGGTGATAATAAACAATTTCAGCAAGTTTCGTCAAAATCCGTAAAGAATTGTGACTTGTAGAGTGTTAACAAGCAATTGTGGACGGACAGACCGACGGACGGACGGACGGACGGACCGACCGACGGACCGCCGGACCGACAGACATGGGTGACGGCAATATACGCTCCACATTTCATGTGGGCGTATAAAAATCAGTTGAAAACTGTTATATTGTGCTCACGAACAAATTTTCATGCATTTTTACAGTCATGGCCAATAGCTAAAAAACAGTTCAATAAAAATCAATCAATCAAGTTAGTGCCAATGATCACACTGTTTCTTCAGAATTGGTGTAAAACTTGGTAGCTTTAATCCTGTTCACGAACCATTTTTAACAAATTTAAATACATTTTAACAAATTCAAAGGCAACCTCTCGAAAAAATCATTGAAAAACAATCTGAAGGATCACATCCAGATTCATAAAATTCAGCTGAAAACTGTGGTCTCTATAATGCTCACAAGAAATATCCACTTGATGGACCGACCGATAGAGAAAACAATTTACGACCACATAATACGTGGGCACATAAAAACACTAACCCTGATTAACAACAGTATCTCAGTCATTACACCAGTTGCAAGATCTTCAGGATCATCTTCTTTTTCCTCTCGAGTATAAAAATCCCAATAGAGTGGAGATCGTTTTTTGAAAACTCTATCTGCTGTTTCCTTCCATATCATACACACACTGAAAAACAAAATGAAATGAAATGGAATGGAGTTTTACGTCCTTCTCTTCTGTACCAGTATGGGCTTGTGAGGACAATCATTAAAAACAAGAAAAATCAATTAAAAGCATTTATTCACTTAACAATATTTGCATTTTATTGTCACATGCTACCACATGAACCCTTGTGAAAATATTGCATTCATTTATCGATGAACTGCAAACTTCAAGATCTATCTCAAATGACATGCACATTTCAAATTGCCTCACCAGAATTTAGACTGGCCAGGTCTTGGCCCCCCCACTTTGAAATTTCGTATAATGTTACATACTGGTGCTGGTAGCCCCCCCTGACAATTATTTGGCCCCAAGTCGGCCCCTCCACCTAAAAATTCCTAGAAAAGCCACTGTGCCTCACTTATGCACATCATTTTCATTTCCTTAGCAACAGAGACTAGTCACATGATCAACCATGGAATCTAAAATTAGCGTTTCGATTTGAGGCAAATGGATTTCCAAGCATCTCTATGTCCACATACAGTTTATTAACTTATGAATACATGGATTATTCATTAGAAACAACGATTAATCAATTAGTAAGCTGGATTTGACCCTAAAACAACGTGAAAACTCATCTTTAAAAAAGTATAATGACTAAAATAAATGTGCTCCTTTAACGAAAATGAAATATAAACACATATTAACCAGTCAACTAAAAACTTTTATTATCATTGGAACGAAACAAGGCTTATAATCGTGGTGTAAGCATGATACAATTTGGGGGGATGTTTTCGTCGATAATTGGATGAATCTTTTAAAAATTCATGCACTTCTGAATCGTCTGTGTCCTTCACTAATTGTACAGGAACGGGTTGGGGATACCGAAACCCTATTTCACCATTTCCAAATAATCCCAATATCGGCGTTTTTGGAAAATGTTTACGAAAGATTGACGATTCCACATTATGTTCACCGTAGTGCATTTCACCCCGTCCAACACAAGCATACATAAACCCCACAGATCGTTTTTCACGTAGTTTATGTGATTTGAGTTTTTTGATACAGTTTTCTACCTCTGCCGCTTGATCAACACTTTCCTGTATAACAACAGAAGCCACCTGGACATTCTCCCCACAGAAAGCTACACAACATATTGATGGTAAATCATGCCTATAAGAGAAAAAAATAACACTGCTTAGTACAACAAAGGATATTTATGCATGGAGTATGGAGATTTTTAAATTTTTGGGGGTGACAGGATTTGGAGTATAAAACAAATTATTTTAAAGGGTTTGAAAAGAGGTTTTCTAAAGGATTTTACGTATGTTGTTAAATAGTCTTGTATCTCCCATTTTAACTGTGTTTTTGCTTGGTTAGCATTAATCAGTGGTTCCCAACCTAGGGGCGATGGGGTATTTGTCAGGAGGCCATGGGGTATTTGTCACGGGGCCATGGGACATGAAGATGTGCATAGTTTTTTTCATTAGCTCAACTTTTATTGAACTATATTTTGCTGTGTAAGGTCTGTAGTTGCTTGTTTCAGAGAGTATTGTCTTCTTTTGCGGAAAAACAACCAATCAAACACAATCTTCGAACAAGAGTTGTTTTTCCTGCCCAAATACCTGGCAAGATGGCCGCCTATCATGGCCGAACAATGACGAAGGTTGAGCTGAATGCTTCCCAGGGCTGCTTATTTGGCTCTATTTGTTGAACATGTCAAGCAAACAACTCGACATCAAGTGGCGGGTTCTGACAAAAGAGAAAGAGATTCAATAAAAACTTACTTATGTTCTGTATCGTGAAGCAGTGAAGGGAATTCGAGAGAGTTAACAATAGCACCTGCTATCAACGACTGATTATATTCATGATATAAAGCAAATCCTAGTTCCTGGGGTGTATCAACTTGATCAGTAAAATACATTATCTTCTTCACGTCTTGACTTGTTTCAAATAAATTTGATTGAAATTCACTTTGAGTGTTCCATCCAATTACTAAGTCCAAAGCTTGTTTTATATCCAACTGTTTTGGAATCAATGAAATTTTCTCACTATTTTCGGAACAACAAAAGAAGGAAAATGCAATGTCATTATCAGTTTCTTCAGTTTGAGTTAAACTCCAATTTGTACCTGGAATAAAGCAGTATAAGAGATAGGGGATTGCTTCAAAATAAAAATTACTATGTTTTGCAATTGGTGACTATATTTAAAAATGTCCTGCTTTTCTGCACCTATATGGGCTTATGACGGCATGTCATGGTCTTGCTTTTCTGCACCTATATGGGCTTATATCTTTATGTGCATAGCCTGTAGCACACAGAGCCTAGGTTAATCGTCTCATCTGAACAACTATGTTAACCCTCATACATGCATTAATGACAAAGGGGGGGGGGGGGGGGGGAGGGGGAACTGGATTGAGAAATCCAATGATATCATCTCGATATACTACCTCTAAGAACCAAGATAAAATACAAATTGTCCAAAAGTCTGTAGCACACCGGGCCTCAGTTTATTGTCCCATTAGAAAGACAAGACCAGGCATTCTCAAATGGCGGCCAGCGACGCCCTTAAGAATGGCCCCTCGAGTGACCCCTTCTGCTTAAAGGCTGTGCTAACTAATTTCCATTTGGCCCATATATTTTTTTCATAATGGCCCCTTACAAAAATTAAGGACCTGGACTAGGTGCTTTTTCCATGTCAGTTACTCTTACCTACAACACCATACGCTGTAACAGCAGTCACTTTACAAGAAGGGGGCATCTGTTTCTCAAACCATTCTATCAAATTAAATCTAGGTTTTCTGGCCCTACTAGAACGTGTGCTGTTCTGACTGGTGTCGGGTGTCCATTTTGGGTTCACAACTCTCTTAAGTCTCGTTTCTAAATCTGAGGCTTCAATTGGCAGTCCTTCCACACTATAGTCATCAATTCTCTCTTCTAAAAAGGCTGTGTAAAATATTATTACTACTTTCGGTTGAATTGGAAGCTTCTACAACAGAAAAGAAATAACAATAGTAAAACTGATATTATATAGAGCTTCAACAAGTCAACACCACAAGTCAGTATGCTTGAAGAGCTTTATAAATAAATACGATTCGAATATTACCATTGTCTTTATAGATAAAATTCAATCTTATATTATAAATGGGAGCAGTGGTGGCTCAGTGAGTTAGATGCTTGCTTGCTAACCTGAAGGTCCAGGGTTCAATCCCGGCATGGGTCGAGATGATACCTTTGGATTTTTCAACTCGGTTCCCCCCTGTCAGTAATGCAGGTAGGAGGGGCTGACATGGAAAAAGCGTCTAGTCGTTCGGATGGGACAATAAACCGAGGTCTGGTGTGCTATTGGCTGCGCACATTAAAGATCCCTCGACAGTTGGAAATCAAAAATAAGAGAAGGCTAATGCCACTGTCCTGGCAAAATTTCCCTCATTGCACACTGCATGGCATTTGCCCGTCCTCAATTAGCCCATATAGGTGCAGAAAAGTAGGATGTAAAACTCCAATCATTTCAATCTTATATTATAAATGGGTGTGGCTATAGGTGTAATCAATAAGATGACAAATGGATGATCAGATCTTTGTAATGTTTTGGCATAATGGAAATAATAACAACAGGACAGGTAAGTTGATGGAAAGCACTCGTATCAACTTTAGAACCAGAATGGCACGCCAGATAATCTCATATATATACAATACGGTAATCTTTATATTGAATAAATTAAAGTTCAGCCAATAAAAATCATTATTCAGAGACTGATGTCTTCTTGAACGTTGAAATTAGTCAATCAAAACCAATCTCCAAACAAAAGTTTTCCTTGCCCATTCACCGGGCTAGATGGTTGCTTATCATGGCCAAGTCATAATGTTAGGCTCAAACATCGACGATGGTAAAGCTGAATGGGAAAACACTTGTTGACTATCCAGATAGCAAAATTTTGAACCAGTCTAATTAAAATCAGACCCTAATTTTGTTTCGTTCGGTTTTTAAATCCGGTTTTGTAAACACTACAGGGTCTGAGAACCATGTGCGATAGAGTCTACGTTAACTCTGGTTTTAACCAAACAGATCTTTGCCCTCTCCCGCACTGCAATTTTGTTTATCAGGTCATGTTTATCAAGGTAAGGTCAGAGTGCACATAGATACTTTCTATCGCATGTGGTTGTCAGACCCTAATGTAGTGTTAAAAAACAGGATTTAAAAAAACGAACGAAACGAAATTAGGGTCTGATTTTAATTAGACTGAACTTTGAACATAAATACGGCAAAACTCACCTGGAGAGCTAATACTAACTGACACAGCAATCCAAACACCTCATCAGCAGGGTGTCTAATAGGGTCTTCGTCAAGTTCTGGGGCAGGAAAATGGTCCCAATAGAATGGAAAGCGATCCCTTAAAACTCTATCAGCAGTTTCCTTCCACAATTTACATACACTGAAACATAATATTAAAATAATTAAAGCATACTTTTGGTGTAAAGCAGACAATCTCTAAAATACCAGAGTTCATTCAAATTAAAGGATTTCTTGGATGTTATAACTTCATGGTAACTACGTCTTTTTCTGAATGACATCCACTTAACTATAAGTATAATTTGTAAATAGGGCTGGGTGTTGATTCAGATTGCCAAATTTAGATTTTTACATGTAAAACCTCACATGAATTGCATCTTACATGAATAGGCCAAGATAGAAAAAGTCATGAAAATTTTGGCTATTGATGTTTACTGGCAAGTGTGTGGTGATATCACCCAAAAAACTTTGAGGAGCCAGTAGATGTCTGCCTGTGTTACTTTGATGAATCTTGTCAAAATTAGATAGCAAAAAAATTCTATAATATAAGCAAAAGCAAAACAGTTTAAATACTAAACAAAAAATTGACAAAATCATTGATAATATAAATTGATTGCCATTTTATGATTATATGTTTTTAAGATTTGTAGTGCTAAGATGGGGATGGAAAACATATTTCAAAATTTGATTTGGATATCAAACATATGTTATAGTATATGACTTAGTCCAGGATTTCTCAAATGGCGGCTCACAAGCCAAATCTGGCCCGGGATGCCCTTGAGAATGGCCCCTCAAAAAAGACCCCTTCCGCTAAGATGCTTTGCTCGATATGCTAGCTAAGCTCTATTTGACCCTTATATTTATTCATGAAAGGCATTTGACCCTTTACAAAAATAAATTGAGAAGGCCTGTCTTAGTCTAACTAAAATACGCGTCTTAAATTTAGCTTTCAAATGCACATCATTATGGATATGGATATTATTGGATAAATTTGAAGGAATTGAAGGCTCAAATTTCAACAGAGAGCTGTGAACACTATTACTCATTAGCTTATAAAATCACGTTTTTGAGATTTAGTTATCATTTATGGCAAAAATAGTGCAAATGCTCCTTTAAAGGTTTTGCCCTAGGCAGTTAAAAATCATTAAGATTCTACCTAATGAAAGCAAATGCAAAACTGTATGTTAATAATTTTGTTACAAGCTTGAATGTTAATTGCAGATGGTGTTTTACTTTCAATTTCCATTGCAATGTCTGTGGTTCTTGCAATCCCACTAAAACTAACATGTTTTATGACGTCACTAATATTGATAATAATAATAATAATATTTATTGTTTAAAGCCCATTACATCAAAATCGATCTCAATAGGCTGTACATGTATAAATCATAGTACAATACCACTATAACAAAATTAATTAAATGATAACAACTAATTGGAAAAATACTAAAAACAAAACGGATGTAAAATATAAAATATAAAATAGAGATGACAAAATTCATAAAAGTTCATACTAAAACAAAAAGAGAGGATGTTATCATAAAAACAGAGGATACAATTTATAAAAAAGTGTGCTGACTAGAGGAGAAGAGATTTATACGTTTATACGTCAGAGTATGCTCTTCTGAAAAGGTGTGTTTTTAGTTGTGATTTAAAATATTCTAGAGTTGGTGATTCGCGAATAGAAAAAGGGGTGGCATTCCAGAGGCGTGGTGCCGCAACCGAAATGGCGCGCTTTCCATAGAATTCTTGATTGTAGCGTGGCTCAACAAGCTGGTGTTCCTGAGATGATCGGGTTACTCTTTTCGGTTGACGGCGAGAGATGAGATCTGATAGGTAAGCAGGTGCCTGTTCATGCAGAGTCTTGTATGTTAATACTAAGACCTTAAATTCAATTCGGTGAGACACAGGAAGCCAGTGCAGTGAAGTGAGAACAGGAGTTACGTGGGAATATTTTCTGGTGCGACATACGAGGCGTGCAGCGGAGTTTTGAATAGATTGGAGACGTTTGATGAGATGTTCTGGTGCATGCAGGAGAAGGCTGTTGCAATAATCTAAGCGTGAGGTAATGAAAGCATGTATTAATCGTTCAGTGCTAGTGCGATCTAAAACACGTCTAATGCGACCAATGCGGTATAGTGCAAATGATGCAGATTTACAAACAGATGATCTAATGGAAGATACTATTGATGTCAATACAAAAAACTGTCAGTGACATCATAAAACGCGTTAGTTTTAGTGAAATTGCAAGAACCACAGACATCTGACTGAAAATAAGAATGGTAGAAATTGATTCCATGCAAAAGTATGGATAATACGATTCGTTGAAGTGGAATCTAAAGTGAATGTTAAAAGCAATAAGTATATGTTTTTTTTACTTAACTGGTGTTTAAAGTGAAGTGATTTACAGTCAAACAAAACTCTTCTTTCAAAAGTCAATATCTTCATCTAGTCGAATGTGAAAAGACGGCAAATAAACTGAACATTTCTTATTTTTAATTTGTCGAAATAATATGAAATTATTTTAACGGTGGTGTCAATTAACACATGAAAATTCATATCTTCAATTCTTTACTGGAAAGAAACCATCTAGGCTTGCAATAATAAATCTCAAGCATGAACGATGTCACCCGTAAAACGGATCTCAAAATCTAAGTTAACACATTGGCAATACATTGGCAGCAACTAAAACATTCTATACATGCAAATGCAATGAATGAGAACATGTCATCATCACTCAGCGCAAGAATATGCAGATTTTTGGTTTTATATAAAAATTTACTTTTATTACAATGACAGCTGCATTTTATTCAACAACAATGCAATCAGTATCCTTTACTTGAATAAATTTTCCACTTCATTCTGAATGTGAAGTCATGCGCAAAGTGTGGATGACACATGCCCTATTAATGCAATTTTTGTTGAATAGGGTGCGACTGCCTTTAGGGTCTTTGTTAGGGTATAGTTTTTTGCTTTTTTTAACAGTACTTTGACCTTTTTTTTGGCTTAAAAACATAAGTATAAATTGTACTAATTTAACGGTTTCTGACGTGGACCAAGTATGTTTTATAGTAAACGTTAATGGATGGGTTAGACACTTTTGATGTTGTATTCTCCCCATTCTTAAAAAAACAAAAAAACACAGTTGGGTTGGGTTTAGGATTAAGGGTTAATTGGGTGATTGGCCACAGTATTCTCAATTCAGTAATGGCATAAAGGGTCTACACTAATGAAATATTGCCTGTCAGTGTCATAGTGTCATTTACATTTTGATTTGGTAAAGTGTAAAGCAAGTGAAAAACATTTATTTTTACCGTGCACAGGTATTTAGCCGCCTTGCTGCAAAATGTTCAAATATGATTTGTAGTATGAAAGGGAAACTGGTTAGAACATATGAAGCCAAATCAGTTTCCAAAGATTCTGAATCGGCAGTTTCTTCACTATTTGACATTTTCTCTCTTATTAATTTCTTCCTGGGTGTCGCCATTTTGGTTTTCGTCTAAAATGACGATTTGGACTGATTACAATCGAAATCGACCGTTAAAAGTAATTTCAAACTGCATCTTTAAACAGTTGGTTTTATTGTGGTCTGCCAGTGAAATTGGTCTTGGGCGAGGACCTTATGTTTGGCAGCCGCCCCCCCCCCCCCCCCTGAAAATTTTCCAACCATAACGTTAAAAATGATCATGTACATGGCGAAAAAAGGCAATATACCGACGATAGTTGGCTCTATAAATCCGTTCGAGCCATGTCGCGAGGATCATCAAACAAGTTGGAAGTAGCATGAGAATATCTTAAATCCAACGTTCCAATCGCCAACACACAAGATTCGAATACTGTTCTAAAAAGCTTATACACTCACACTCAGAAGTCTGCCTTTCCTAAGCTTTGCAGTTTGCACTTTGGTACTGCAATATACGAAAGTAGCTTTTCCACTTTAACGCGGTTAGACGGGCCTTCGCGACAAAGCATGTCTTAACCAAAACAAGCTTCTCTAGTTCTGATGGCCTTCAAATTTGGATTAGGAGATCATTACTCATATTCATCAGCTCTATTCAGATTACGTCAAGTAAGTTACATAATGTTAAATTGATTTCGAGAAATATAAATATAATACATATTTGAAGGGATTATGCGAATTGCGTACATTTCTAGTACATCGGAAGACTATTCGCATATAGAAGAGAAGAGAAACGAACGACCATCCCATATTTATTGGACCCATGCTTCTACATAAGGATGCGACTTATACAACTTATAAGGAATTTTTCTCGCACCTTGCTACCGAAGTTTCAATTGAGGACTTCGAGATCCGTTTCGATCAAAGTATTGAGTTTGGAACTGACAATGAGAGAGCGATGACAAAAGCTATTGAACATTCATTTCCAAATGCCACCCGAAGACTTTGTACAAAACACCTTAAAGATAATATTAAGTTTTACCTTCAAAATAAAGTTGGAGTGAATTCGAAACTTAGGAACGAAGTAATGGACCACATTTTCGGTGATTCGGGATTGGTCAATGCTGACGATTCGATAACCTTTGAGAGACTCTCTATTGAATTAAAATCTTTATGTGGAAATATTGAACAATTTGTAAATTACTTTGAAAAAGTTCTCAAAGATAGGTTAGATAGGTACGTGTTTCAGCCACGAAGGGCTAGCAATATTAAGTCACCAAAGTTGTGGACAAATAACAATGCCGAATCAATCAATAGAGTATTTAAATTTGCTATCAATTGGAAACCCCAATCGACACCTGAACTTATCAAAAAACTGTTCGATTGTGTTGATTATCAGTTTATGAATTTAAGAGCCGCTCTGCATAATACGGGGGATTATAAGCTTACGACAAATGAGAAAAGATACTTAGTATCTGAGCATTATTGGAGGTTAAGAACAACTGAACAAAAAAAGTCGATATTTTTAATGTTTTTAACAAATAAGAAAAGAAAAAATCCACCTGAAACTATAATTTCATCAGATGGAAAATACCAGGTACCAACTAAAGCTCGAGATGTAGCAAAAAAACCTTGCCAAAGAAAACGCCCAGTGAATGTGAGAACCCGTCCTCGTTAATGTCTCTTATTTATTGTTATTTGTGATGTATATATTCTTTGTTTCGTTATTGTTATCATATTTATTTGTGAATAAATGGTCTGATTGTACCCCTTGTATTTATTTGTCTTGCTTATATGCCAGACGACACGAAACGACAGTCTGCTCCAGCAATGCAGACGGGTACATCAAAATGTCTTTGGTTGGTGTTGTTGAACCGAACCCAGTTTTCCACTTGCCACAGCTTGTTAGGTGGCATAATTTGACTTCACATGATGAAACAATTGCCCATAAGAGCTGTTAAAAATGAATTAGGTCTAAAATTTGGGTCTTCGGTGGTCTTCGGTAGTCGTCGGTGGACATCGGTAGTCTTCGGTGGTCTTCGGCTGTGAAAAGACGCACCCCCAAATAACAGCAGGAATTGACTTACACTCTTTTATAAGATGGTTTGCTGTACCACATCCTCGTTTACAGCTGGTTGTAATTGCTGATTATTAACATTGTGGATTGTCAACCCCATGAAACAATAAAACACATATTTTCAATGTGTATATTGGGTGCCCCCCCCCCAAAAAAAAAAACGTCCCCAAATTTGAAAGTAATTAAGTATCTCAGCTGTTGGTGAGCCAATCTCTTTCAAAATTCTCACATGTTTACTTCAACATGTCCTTGTCAGTCCCTAAAATATGAGAAATAATATGTCAAATAAAAATTGTACAAGAACTGCCCCGAACATAATAGCATGTCATAAAATTCAATATCAGAGCAAATGACATACTTCAACCTGCTTTCACGACACCGACCACCAATATCAACCATTTTCCATCCTGAGATGCTCTTACGGATCTCATCCTCAGGTATTTTCTCCCAAAAAGCAACAATTCTGCCTTTCAGTTCCTGTTCAGCCTGTTTGTCCCACTGGTGCCGGTAATGACTACGGATGCAGTAAGGAAATTCTCTTTAGGAACAGGTGTACGGAACTCCACTTGGCAGGATGGTCGCTTCTTGAGAGACGGTACCTTTATTAGATCTGTGACAGCTAATAAGGATGGAAAACGGTTGATATTAATGATCGATGTAGTGAAAGCACAGGTTGAAATATAATTTGCTCTGAAGTAAATCTATGATAATTCAGTTCAGTTCATCAGTAGCTGAGATACTTAATTACCGTCAAATTTGGGGACGTTTGGTTTGAAACACCCAATATACAGTTTTTTTTATTGACTTATTGAATCATATAGTTGAGCCCCCCTTATAAAAATTAGCCCCCCCCCCCATCCCGATACCACGGGCTAGCTGCGGGCCTGATGTTTGGGCTAGGGATTGATCGAAGAATTTCTAACAAACAGAGAGTCATTTTCAGCTCTACTTATTCTCCATGGACAATGGTGCTGAGTAATTTTATGGAAATCTAATTACCTCTAGTCGGCTCACTTAAAGGGGAATGTTCAGCATTTTTGAAGATCGATTTTTGCCTTGAATTTATGTAATATAGCCTTCATATTTATTGGAACTATGGAGTTGTTTTGATGTCAATATTCATTTCCTTGCAAAGTGACAGAGTGTATATTTCGATTTGCTGAAGTGCATTTGTAGAAATGCACTTCAGCAAATCGAAATATACACTCTGTCACTTTGCAAGGAAATGAATATTGACATCAAAACAACTCCATTGCCCCAAATCGCTAAATCCTTCAATTTTACCCACACCTAAACAGTTCTTTCGGGTGTTTCCATGGCCCCGCCACTTTGTGGCTCTAATATTTTTTTTACATCAAAATATTTTTGTCCTTTTTTTATTTTATTTTTCCGAAATCTGAAAATGGAGTGTCCGAAATCCCAGGAGTGTTTGTGGTGGGTGTGTGGGTGAGAGGTGGATTTTGAAAATTTTCAACCAAGGGCCCCCACTTCCAGAGGAGTAAAAGATGTTCAAGAGACAAACCAAGAATAGAGTTTACCGATATTGGTAATTATGACATAAATATTTCAAAGTTTTTAGCTTTGTAGATTATACAAAGTTTCAAGTATAGTTAAACCACATTAACGATATTTGTTTGATCAGAGATCAGAAGAAAAACAAACACAGCTAAACATCTTGGTCCTCTCGATTAGAGCTTGACGATTTGTTTACTGGGCTGATATATCACTGCTCTAGTCGAGTCTGTCGTGGCGTAAACCACCTCATTACGGTAGCGATTGTCGAGGCGAGAAGGTCGTTAGTGTTGCGAGTTGGGAAGTGGTATCGTGTGTCGTTTCCCATTTTTTGGGAGAGTGTTGCGATTGGATCTTAGAATATAGTGCAGTGCACAGATTGCGCATACCGTAAAAACCGAAAAACTAAATATGATATTAGAAATTTCTATTCCAATGTCTAAAATAAGATTGAAATGGACTTTAGTGATATTAACGTTTTTCAATTTTTGGAATTTTACAAAGTGTTACCGACATCGGTCGAGGACTTTACCGATGTATCCATGTACATCCATGGGAATACAGTGGATCCGACATCCACGAAACTGTGCTAAATATTACATCTGTGGCTATGGAAAGCCTCATTTATTACCGGCGTGTCCGCCGTCGTATGTGTGGTCTCAAAAATATACTAACTGTGTTCCTTCCAAATCTCGATGGGACGATTGTAATTTATATAATATCAAAACTACTCAAAGACCCGCTCGAAGGAGATACCCCCATTATAATCATTTTCATTGGAGAAAAATAACCAAATCTACCTCACCCGTTTCTACGACCCGACGTTATTTTAGACGCAGGAAAACTACACCGCGTTGGTCATTAATAAGTCGCATAACGCCGACGACTACGTTTCATCCGATACGACGGACAACTCTTCCAACAACGACAACGACTCGAAGACCGACAACGACTCGGAGGCCGACAACGACTCGACCACCAACAACTACTAGTACGACTACTTTACCAACTACCACCCCTTCCACTACGGTTACAACTACAACCAAACCAACACCTACAACCATACAAGCAATAATTCCTTCCGTCCACGATCCTGTCGAGACCGGTTGGACGCCATCTTATCGGAATAGGTGGAGATATACAACTGGTTTCCCACAGTATGAACTTTCCAATGACGAGCTAGGAACCACAATGAGATATTTCACAGAGACAACGGAGACATCATCTTTACCGGAAACAACAACAATAACCCTGCCCCCGCCCCCACCATCCACCCCTAGACGACCCATAATTATAGAAACATCGACCAGACCTGGATTTAAATCTTCAATACAGCCTCAGTTCAAGTATAACCCAGGTAAGTTAATTTACATATCAGAATAATAAGTATGGGTTAATGGCCGAGTGACGTTCAATTACTTCAAGAATGTCCGTAGCTATGACCGTATTTTAATAATGATTAAAGGGATATGTTTTCGACCAAAACACTTATAAAAAGAGGACGTAAAATTCCATTTCATTTCATTTCTGACGAAAATTTCATACACCAGACTGGCATATACATTTATACAGCAAATATTCGATATACAATTCTACAATAACACCCCGAAAAGAGCATTTTACATTTTATCTTTAAAATAATTGCATAAACGCCTATTATAGAAAAAAATGAAGACACAGAGAAAAATAAAGTGAGGTAGAGCCAGGCCCGTAGCCAGGTCTTTAAATGGGGGGGGGGGGGGGTGCTTACAACCTGAAAGCGGAAGTAGCAGGTTCGGATCCAGGTTTTTCGAAAAGGGGCTTAGCTTAAATGTTTGCCCAGCGAAGCGAGGCGAAATTTTTTTTGGCTTAAAAACATAGATTTAGTATAAATTGTACTAATTTAACGGTTTTTGACGTGGACCATGTATGTTTTATAGTAAACGTTAATGGGTTAGACAGTTTTGATTTCGTATTCTCCCCATTCTTAAAAAAAAAAAGACAAAGTAAAGGGGGGCGTACGCCCTCTACGATCCGCCACTGACTAGTTTTTTTTTCCATGGCAGTAGCTTGTCGTTCATTTATCTGGCAACACACTTCTAGCGTCTGGATAAATAGCTTCGATCATCCAAGCGCTTTTCAGTTGAGGGAGCTAGCGGAGGCGCCATAAATTTGCATTCTGATGCAAAATCCAGTTGTGGCTTTTCACTTTATGGCAAAAACTCGGCAAAATTTTGCCTTTTCGGCTAAACATTTTTGAACGACCAAGGGTTTGAAAAATCGACCAGAATCGAGAAATTTGGCCGTCAAACGTTTTTATACCATCATCATGACGTTGAATTTTAAAGGCGTGTTGTTAGTCTTGTTGCAACTTTCATTGATTTCTGTCGACAGACAACGAAGTGCATCAAGCCTTCAAATTTAATGATGCATCGGGTTTTTATTTCGGAGTTCAAAAATAAATTCAGTTCGAAAAAAGCGGAACTCTGAAATTTTTCGGGGGGGGGGGGGGGGGTGCGTTCGCACCCGACGCACCCCCCCTGCCTACGGGCCTGAGAGCGAGCTTGAAATGTACTCGAATTGACCACAGGGAAAGATTTTAAGTTAGGAACTACGTGCTTTGCGATAGAATCCTTTCTAGAAGTATTAACAACAGAATTTTGGAAAATGCTGCTGCCTATCTACTACAAAATAAGAAACCGCTATATGAAGGATTATCCTTTGGCCCTACCCATTTACAGCTGGGTTGACTGGAATTATGAGTGAAGATGACTTATTTAAGATCAACGGGTTGTGAAAGTCTGATGACCTTAAGTCATCTTCACTCATAATTCCAGTCAAACCAGCTGTAAATGGGTAAAGATAATCCAGAAAAGATCAATGCCTAGAGGTTTGGCCAAGGACTAGATGGGAGAAAGGATCCTTACGGAACCTAAGTTGTCATCCTTGTAAAATATAGATGTTTCTTTCTTTCTTTTCCTTTCTCTTATCAAAGATCAAAACCTGGTTTTAACTTTTGTTTTCATGTAACTCAAATAAATAAGAACGCCAACTTTATATTGGGTAATCCTATTTTAACATTATGGCTTTCTTGTAATTGTATGCAATTTCAAATTTTTGATGTTCAAATTTGGAATTTAGAACTAACCTCGTCTACATTTTCTCAAACAAATTGTGAGTTTTATTCAAAGGCTGAAGTAATCGATTTGTTGCCCGAGTTGACATTTCACAGTTTAATTACGATGGTAAAGGTTTACCTGTGTATAATATTTCAGCTCAACCATCGTCAATGTTTGAGACTAACATTATATCTGGGCCGTGATGGGCGGCCATCTTGCCCGGTAAATGGGCAAGGGAAAACAATAGTTGGTTGGAAATTATTTAGATTGACAGGAGAAGACAATACACTCTGAAGAATGATTTTGATTGACTTGAACTATTATTTATTCAATATGGCGATCACCTTATAATATTTACATTTCTATTATCACTTCCTTCAATAAGCCAGTTAAGAAAACTGGCGTTCATTTTTCGATGAACGCTAGTTTGTCACGTGACACTATGACGTCGTCAAAGCACAACAATGACGTATAAGATTTGTGGCAAATTCAAGCAAATTATCATATAAAAAGGGCAAAATTTGATTAAAAAAAGTATCTGAATATAAATATAAGAATTAAACGTTGGTCTCATTAGCATTATTGGTGTGTAAACGCAATAGATCACGCCACAAACATACATAAATGACTTCGTCATTTATTCAGTTTGTCACGTGATCAATTGCGTTTACACACCAATAATGCTAATGAGACCAACGTTTAATTCTTAAGTATACAGTGGCGTAGTCAGGTTTTCGAAACTGGGGCTACAATGGTAAAGATGAACCGGCAGAATATATTGATATTGCAAGCGGAGTGAATAACGGGTGGGGTCCAGAGGCACTCCTGAGCCTTGTGGAGGTTCAGGTTTTAGCTATTTGTCACACTGCAGGAAGTCTATTTGAAGCTATATATTTGGAATTTTTTTCGGCTCAACTTTACCGACGGCACTTTTTCCACCGACGGATATCAATAATGGATTAGCTACGCCACTGATAGTATACGAGGTTATCTAGAACACTAGTCTAGTTCCGATGTTGATACGAGTGGTGTGTAATATGTCTAATAAAACATGGACTTGATACAATATTAACAGTAGAAACAGGGTGAACGAAAGCAAAATGGAGAATGGAAATATAATATTGACTAGTTTAATCACTAGAAGACTAATACCATGTGTTATGGACAGATTTGTTCAATAATGTCTATAGATTCTTTCTTTCTCTTTTCTTAAAATACAAACACCATCATCCTTGGCCATTAGCTGACCCACAACATCCAGTTGTCACAAATTTACTATAGAAAAACACTAGTTACGATGATCGATATGCTGTTCCAGATTTCCATCGAGTTGGTTACTAGTATATCGGTCGTGGTTATAGGTGTTATAGAAGATATTCTCCTATAGGTCACAATTAGAGACTTTGTATATTATCATGAACACTAATTCAATCTAAATACAATATTTTTTATAGAAGATTATTATTTCTAGTAAGATTTACAAGAAAAAAATATTAACCTCAAATTACAATGCAATTCTTTTAAGGGAAAGGGGATCTAATCTACCATGAACAAGTACAATACTAACGTTTGAAATAGATGTTTGGGAATTCATCTTGGAGTACATTGCAGGTTTCCCACTGTCAGTGATGCAGGTCGGAGGGGCTGACATGGAAAAACGTCTAGTCCTTTGGATGGGACAATAAACCGAGGCCCCTTGTGCTATTGGCTGTGCACGTTAAAGATCCCTCGACAGTTGGAAATCGAAAATAAGAGCAGTTTAATGCCGTTGTCCTGGCAAAATTTCCCTCATTGCACACTGCATGGCGTTTGCCCGTCCTCAATGATCAATTAGCCCATATAGGTGCAGAAAAGTAGGACGTAAAACTCCATTCATTTCATTTTTGGAGTTCATTGCAAAGTGATTGCAACAACAATAGCTGCGGACATTTTCAATTCGCTATTTCTGTTCAGCTTAATCGTATGATCCTTGTAGCCACGTGTCTGTTTTTACCATAATCTATTCACATATACATGAACTGTAGGATTTTTATCAATGTTTCAGCCAAAAATAAGTCAATTGATCCCAATCCCCTACTAAGCTCATGTTAAGGGTTACTATGGTCTCCACATAGTTTTCTTTTCAAGATTGTTATTTTTCCGTCATATTTACAAATCTGATTAAAAAACTGCTAAGATCACTTGTAAGTCGTTAGGACAACAAGAAAAAACGATAAATCCAAATTTACTTAAGTTGAAACTGTATCACAGGTCACGTATAGCTTAAGATCAGGCAGGGTAAAGTAAACGTCAAAAATTGCAAAAAACTGGTAAAAACACAGAAAAAAATCGACTTGGTCTGTAAAGTCAGGTTAAGACTGCAATGACCCAAAATAGAATTTAAAACAAACAAGAAAACATCTGAATTATGTTCTAATTCGGATTAAATCTAGGTATTTATTTGATCATTTCATTAGTTGCTAGATGGAGATTTTTCCTTTCTGTGTATCGTGTATCTGAAGTGTTTTTTTGTTTCACGGTGGAGATGTGGAAAAAACGTTTTGTAGTTTATCTGGGACAATCATTGCAAGTCCCGTGTGCTACAGACAATTTGTACTTTAAGATCGTTAGGCGGTTTTTATTGCAAGGGAGTAGATTTATGCCGCTGTTTAGCCAAAATTGACACAATGTACATTGTACAAAAGTACAAGATTTTGATAAGTGAGTCTACGTCGACAGTGATTTAAATGAGAATTGGCAATCGTATCTTTATATTCGTGCATTGGTTTGTTTGTAAAGATGTAATAGACAGTGAATAAGAGCCATCATGGGATCATACAGGGTTCCCTCTTTAGTCCTCAATCATTCATTGAGATCACAAATGAATTTAGATACAAGATTTGATAATTTGGAGCTAACGTAACATGCAAATAATGTCGCTCTGATCTTTTAACATTAATTTAGATCAGTGGTTCCCAACCTGGATGTGTATAATTTTTTCACTGGCCCAAATTATATTTAACTATATTTGCTGTGCAAGGTCTTTAGTTGCTTGTGGTCAAATGCATTTGGGCGATATTTCGAATTAAACAGGGAGCCACGGCTCTGGCAGTTTCGTGAATTGAGTTAGATTGCGTAGTCGAAACACTTTTCATTTTTAGTTTCTTGCTTACATTTACTCAGCCATACCATAGAGCTTAGTAGAACGTTTGAAAAAATAATTTTATCGGACATTCAGTAGTTTTATAATGGTCCCAATGTAGAATTCATATCTGATTTCTTATCTGCCTTGGACGACGATATGTATATAACACGTGGATTTCTTTGTAGGTAAAGAATATAAAAGGCTGGAAATAGCTACAATAAAAATCAGTACATGTTAAAGCAAAACAATGCCGTTAATCAAAATCTCATCCAAGTCGCCTTCAACTATTTATAACGATATTGATATCACAGTGTGTCGAATGTTTAATATTTATACGTTCAATTATTTCTTTTCAAGCTCTATCTTAGTAAATACACTAAATCGACTATTACAACAGTTAATCGTGCAATTGGAATCTTTTTATCATTTTGTGATTACCAGCTTGAAAAAGGAACTGCAATTAAGTCCTGTCTGCCCATAGAAAATAATATATTACCTTTTAAGGGACACTTTCACCATCTGTTCGACTAATCATGCTATATTTTAGATCAGCTAATCAGTAAAAATGCTCACAGATCACTGTCAAAATGTAAGGCTTCAAATCCATGTGTATCCATGATTAACAGCGCTTGAAAGTCAAAAGTACGACTCGTAATTTAGTGAGACTATACCTTAAATTATAGAAAATACGACTCGTATTTTAGTGAGGCTATACATTATAATATAGAAAATGCATGTATACAGTAAATTGAAAGACAAATCTTTAGTAAGAGGTATATTTGAAGGGATTAAACGATTACCGTGCAATTTTAGTACGTTTGAAGGCTATTTACCTATATTCAAGACCCAAATCGACACTTGAAAATGCCGAATGTTTCCCTTTAAACGGTTTGCGACCCTTGAAAACTCTAGATGATCCATAGGCTAAGTGTATGTACACATTATTCGTACGTAGATTGGAATTCTTGCCAAATAATTGTTTCTCTTCGTGTTTTAAAAATTATACAAATTTTAAACGATATATTTTGGTATGATATAACTTTACACATGCCAAAGTACACATTATTAAACTTTACAAATACAAATAAGAATGAAAGTAATAGCTAAAGTCTTGAGTTTTTGAAGTCTAATTTCGATGGTTGTTTGTGAAACTGGGGCATCTATATATAGGTATTTGAATCTGAAATAGCATCCTGAATTTAAAGGAATTATAGAATTAACAAAAATCTTAAATTTTCAAACTTGGTCAATAGAAGTATATATTCACCAGGGGTCTTCGGGTGTGTAAAAAACGAAGACCCCAAAGACCTAAGACCTAAAAAAGGAAGACCCCACCAAGTAAAAAACGAAGACCTAAAAAAGGAAGACCCCACGAGGTAAAAAACGAAGACCTAAAAAAGGAAGACCCCACCAGGTAAAAAACGAAGACATAAAAAAGGAAGACCCCACGAGGTAAAAAACGAAGACCCTGTGAAAAAATCCGACAAGATATAGGAATATTGCATTGAAATTTCACTCGAAGGTTAAGCCCGTCAATACGCCAATTTCCCCAGAAAATGAGCAAAATCCATCACCCTCCCCCCCCCCCTTTCCTACAGGGTGAAACATAAATGGACGTGCTGAATGCACGGGTGATTCCATCAATATATAGGAAACTATTTTATTCCCTTTTCGAACGCAACCAAAATGCTCACACGACACCAAGGGCATCACCTCACTGCCTTGAATGAGGTATTTTTTTCATTCCATAATATAGTTAGCCCACTTTGATAAAAATTTCAGAGGTAAAAGACTCCACGAGGTAAAAAACGAAGACCCTGTGAAAAAATCCGACAAGACATAGAAATATTGCATTGAAATTAGGTCTTCGTTTTGTACCTGGTGGGGTCTTCCTTTTTTAGGTCTTAGGTCTTAGTTCTTTGGGGTCTTCGTTTTTTACACACTCAGGGGTCTTCTCTGGTGACATAACTATACAAGATATTACCTAAATAATCTGATAAATCCAGAAAACTATGTTTATATACAATAATTATACTCAAATATTAAGCGTTTTTCAATAATAATCTGTAATTATATGGAAATTTACATAGTTTTATTGGTTAGTTTGATTCTGTTTGTATACTTTGGACACCGTTGATGAATATATACTCTGATTTGCCAAGTTTGGGAACCTAATTTCTTTGTTCATTCTAAGAGGTAATATCGCTTTAATTTTTTTCTGTTTATGATTGTTTGTTGACTAAAAGGAATATTGACTTGAAACATCTGTTTGTGAGCCTTTTTCCAAATGATTTAAAGGGCCATTCTGCTTTTTTGAAAAAAGTTTTTATTGTCCAAAAAATCGCAAATGTTACTTGAGAGTATTTTTAAAGTGTGCTTATTGTATCTCTATACCTTCTCGATCAAACTGAATTTGGTTTTAAAGGGTTAATTACAAACAGGGAGTACTTATTGTTAATTAAGCAATCTGACCTAGTTTTGGTGTTTTCCCTTTAAATGTCTCAATATTTCTAGCTGAAACCTTTTGAATACACAAGACATTACTCTAAATTAGGCGTTTATTTTACTCAAATCCGTTCAGTAGTTTCCTATCAGCGTCCAAAAAACATAACACACTTAAAAACCTTACGTAAGGTTTTTAAAAATTTCAGCATGTTTTTAGCGTTTAAAAATTAACGGCTAGATTTTTTTACTTAAAACTTTCAGATACATTAAAGGGCACATAGTTACAGATTTTGATGTAAAGTTTTCACAAATTTGAGCAAAAAAAATTTTTGACCTAAAAAAAATTCAGACTGTCCCTTTAAACAATTTTACTTTATAGTGATAGGCTAAATTTTTCAGTCTTTTTTAAGGTAAAATTTTCTGGAGGTTTCGACAGCTTTAGGAATTGTGGTCCACGGTTGTGATTCAACTGGTTCATTTGGAAGTTGAACCCTTGCTCTTAGATTAAGTGGCTGACATGGAAAAAGCGTCTAGTCGTTCCAATGTGACAATAAACCGAGGTCCCCTGTGCTACAGGCTTTGTACGTTAAAGACCTTCGGAAGTTGGAAGTCGAAAATAAGAGTAGGCACACTGCATGGTGTTTGCCCGTCCTCATTAGCCAATACAGGTTCTGAAGAACAGGACGTAAAACTCCATTTAATTTCATTTTCTTAGATTAAGTATTAAACGAATGAGAATCAGGGCTATTTTGTACTTATTGAATAAGAGATTTTGACAGTGATTCTGTTACTATAAATAACACAATGCTTACATTGTATCTAAAAGGTGTATACAGGTATAATATTTGAGGTGATATTAACCACCAGGAAGATATTGGTGATATTGGTGATATGTTGATATTGTGTTATAAAAACAGTCGATATTGTGTTGAAAGAGACACAGCCAATATTGATCTTGACAATTATTTTGGACCTCATTTCTCTCGCTTCACCAGCCAAGATCAGATTTTAACATCGACTGGAGAATAACAGTCTAGATTTACATCAGTCAGACAGGCGGTGTTGGTTATTTAAAAGTCTAGATTTAAACAGACAGGCGGTGAATATGTAGGATATTCAAAAAGAAATGAACTTTCAGACATACTCCACGGCGTTGCTCTTCATTATGCTCAATCCTTGCTACTGGAAAAATCTTATTGAAAATAAGGTTTCTAAACATAAGATATTTATCGAGGTTACTGAAAGCATCATTGCACTTACACTTGTATTTGTACCATGTACAGGTACCTTTGTCGTTTTCTTTATTCACCCTCCATTAGCCTAACCCTGTCCACGACAGTTTGACGTCGTTTGACTGAAATTGAAGTGGTCAAAATCAAAACTATAATGGATGTTCCGTTTTGTGTTTTGTGTAGGTTCTTACACCCCAGCACATTGTATGACAATGCTCGTCTTCATCATCCCATCCAGGGTCTGAAAAAAAGGACCGAAAGGGAATGATCTCCAGTCTTAATAAGGCCTGCTGTCTCGAACTTTTTGGGGTTTTTTTTATCCTCTACCAGTTTTAATTTTACATCGAACGCCTCTATTTTTCATAAGTTAAGAAACATCATCTTGCAACTTAGGCTGATCCTCAAGCAATGTGTAAATGGGCAGCAGGAGGTCTTCGACCACATATTAGTATAATGTGGGTCCCATGACATGTGTGCTTTTGTTTCTAGTTTCTAGTTCTCGGCTAACATTCTCCCAAACACATTTAGCTATTTTGGTTACACTAATAAAACAACCGACTCTAAATATCCCAGAATAGCAACAATTTGTAATCATGTCATAATTGCCTTCAGATTAGAATAATTCAGTTCAAACAATACTCAAACATTCAAAATATCAAAATAACACGATATAATCCAGTAGAAATATTGAATGGGACATTGTTCTCGATCATGTGAAATATCGTTTTCATATAGCTAACAGATTACAGTTATAACAGTTTTCTGTAGTCAGAATGTGTTTTGTTTCTGTCAGCTGTTAATGAAAAAAAGGAAACACGTGTGCTAAATTGGGAACAATATCATCTGATATGAACATTATATACTTTGTGAGGGCTATATTTTCACAGCATTAGCGGCGCCTGTGGGGAAAATAACTAGCTTGTTGTCAGAATACTTAAATCGATGTGAGGGAGAACCCCTTAAACCGCGTCAGAGAGGCTAGCCTCATTTGAAATGTCATCCAACCCCCTTTCATTAAACAGTCTACCCACTATTTCAACCCCAGTTCCATGAGACTGGTGCCAACACTATTTCATTCAGAGCCATATTTCCATATACTCTCAAAACATTCTCTTCCAAATTAATGTAACAAATTTCTGCCTGATTGATTTGGTCTTGATCTGCAACAGCTTCTCTGTTACCAATATTAAGACTTTGTGGTTTTAGTAATTAGCTAGACAACCGGGGCATTGTTTTCTACTTCAACCCGATCAATAAAATGGAAATTTCGGACGTAATACTAAATTCCAGTTCATTTATGTGAAGGTCAAAACCCGACACCTATTTAAACACAAGTCCTGTCTGAAATCCTTTGGCCATGAATCAAGTAGATTCCCGCCTCTAAGTTTGAAGATCTATCAACTTTTGGAAACACTTTAATACTTTAGTCTATGTAATTAACCCTGTAGGTCCGCTATTCAAACTATATGGCAATCTGACATTGAAGGCTCTTGTACTGTTAGACACAACCTTCAATTTTCGAAACTTAAACATTATGACTCGGTCATGATTATCAGACATCTTGCCCGGTAAATGGGTAAGAACAGACAACTCTGGTTCGAATATTGATTTTGACTGGCTGATTTGAACTCAGGGTCATACAACTCTGCCTAAAAATGAATTCGATTGACTGAACTATTTTTTTTTTCTCCATAAGACGATCCACATAAAAAATTACTAAGTTACTTAACACTCTGGTCTAGTCCCGAAGTTGATACGAGTGATCTCAAGCCTTGTTCATCATTCTTACCATACGTTGACCAAGCAAATACACTGATCCTTTCAGCTTATCGTGTAATGTCTGGCCGAGTTCATAAGACCTTCATACATAAAACTATTGACCAGTCAACACGTAGGTATATTGGCTAAAGAATGACTTTTGTTGGTATCCGCTAAGTCTTTGACATATCTTTCTAAAACCTTGTCTTTTATTCTTTATTATCTTACAGCTAAAACAATTTCAAAACAAGTTTACTTGGACCTCGCCCAAAATTCCATTTTTCGATCTTTTTTCATTGTATAGTGAATTCTAGGTGAACAAATTGGTTCAGGTATTACTTTAATAAATCTGTCTGGACACTTCGATAATACTCGCTGGTCTCTTCGGGAATGTTCGGTAATATCCGTGAATGAATTATGCAGGTTTATAATCCGAGTAAATCTGTATATTTGAGAGGGTTTTAAGGGTAGATTATATTAGGTCAATATATAAGGTTGGAAACATGTATCATCTATACATTCTACATATATTCACCCATACTTCCACATAGTATGAATTTTACGACAAGTCTAGGATCGTCACAAGCAGAAATTTGTGAAATTATACGCACTGGAGCAGAATTTGTAGAGAACTTTACGTATTCATCATAAGTAAAAATTGACAAGCAATTCTCAATCTTCCCAAGGATCACGAAGCAGAAGCTGAGGGAATTTGATACATAACGCAAGATCACTTAATATACTTTCATATAGTTTCAAGAATCCAGCTGCATGTAGTTGAATATTTTGGGATGGAGAAAAAGTGTAGCTCCATCATGTAATCAATCATGAAATGTTTCATTGACAAAGGTCTCTTTTTGTGCATGCTAGGGGACCAGGTAACTTCTTGCAATTTAAAACAAACCCTTGCTTGCATTGTTTTGTTGCAATGGTTAGGTTTAAGTTTAATTAACCTAGATGTTTTTAATTTGGTGTATGAGATCAGCTTCACGTCTAAGTCGGCCTAACGAATTTTGTCCTTGACATGGAATAGATTAAAGGGATTGTTAGGAGGTTTTCTAAACTTTGTATGTGTATCGGGGACACTGATAGCATCAATTTGCGCCATTTCAATTTCCATTGCGACGTCTGTGGTTCTTACAATTCCACTAAAACTAACGCGTTTTGTGACGGCACTACCAGTGATCTGCATAGATATCAATAGTAGCTTCCGGTAGATCAAGATCACTGATAGTGACGTCATAAAACGCGTTAGTTTTAATGGAATTGCAAGAACTATCCCTTTAACTGCATCTGCAATAAAGTTGTACGTTGTTCGAATTTATCTATCAGAGTGGTGTAAAAAGAGAGTGTTGTCTAAAACGATGTTGAGGGCCTCTGTGAACCACTCATCAATATAATAGCAGTCAACTTCCATATCGTCACATCGATTTTAAACCGACTACCAACAACTTGTTAAAATTTTACCTTTCAATAGTTCAAGTTTTCTTCAATTTTAACATAACAACAATGCTGTTGTTGTTTAAAAGAAAAATAGATTGTTTTTCTACGTCTTTTTGTTTATAAAATGTTACTATGTCGTAATCTGTGATTTTAAGAGGGTTCTTATGCACTTGTTTTAACTAAATAGCTTTATCCAGAATTTATATGTGGTCTGAAGTTGCATGGTTAAGTTGAATACTCATGTTGAAATATATCGGGTGTCCCAATAAAACCGTCCCCAACTTTGACGCAAAGTATCTCAGCTGCTGATGAGCCGATGTCTTTCAAAATTCTCACAGATTTACTTCAACATGTCCTTGTTAGACTCTGAAAATGTGAAAGTCATCGAATAAAAATTGTATGAGTACTGCCACGAACAAAATAACATGTCAAAAAATTCAATATCAGAGCAAACTACACATTTCGACCTGTGTCTATTGTGCTTTCACTACATTGACCACCAATATCATTCATTTTCCATCCTGAAATGCTCTCACAGATCTCATCTTTAGGTATTTTCTCCCATAAAGCAACCTTCCTGCCTTTCAGTTTCTGTTTAGTCCAATTTGTTCCACTGGTGATGGTAATGATTTGGGATTTTCTTTAGAAACAGATGTACTGCACATGGGTTAGAGGGGCACACTGATTAAACAACAACTGAAATTCAGGATGGTCGCTTCTCAAGTGATACCCTTAGATGAGAACTGTGAGAGTTTATCAGGATGGAAAATGCTTGATATTGGTGGTTGACGTGGTGAAGCCACAAGGAACACAAATTAAAATATGTAATTTGCTCTGATATTGAATTTTTTGACATGCTATTTTGTTCGTGGCAGAACATGTACAATTTTTGTTCGATGACTTTTATATTTTGAGGGTCTGACAAGAACATGTGGAAGTAAATCTGTGAGAATTTTGAAAGAGATCAGTTCATCAGTAGCTGAGATACTGTGCGTCAAAGTTGGGGACGTTTTTTTTGCGACACCCGATATATGTCGGCAGTGTTGGTTCAAGGTACATCCGAACTCATCTTAAATGGGTTTCGAGTCTTGGAAGCAACCATAAATGTCCAATAAACAAAAAAAGCAACCCTGAGCCGTACACTTAATACAGTTGGCAAAGATCCTTCCTTTCACCTAATCAAAATCTTGACGCTACTGATAGGCTATTTGTCCTATGTGAGGGAACGCCGGGCAGAATGTGGCAGTGGTGCTCATTGACATTTGGAGGTGCTTTTTACCATGCTAGACAACTTGTGTTGTACAAACAGTGATATTTGGCAGTGTTCTGTTAACCCAAACACCACGGAGTTACATGAATTATTTCTGATTTTCTTGTCATCTGGTTGCAGTGTGTCTGACTGTATTGACAAGCTGCAGTTTTTACAAGAAAAATGTGTCAAATTCTCACTCAAGACTGCAAAATTGTATCGGAAAAGCTTTCTATAATGGTTGCTGGTTTAATCTCTGCAAATTGACTTGGTTTAAGAGTCGCCGTAACAGTATCTTCTCTAACGATTAACATTTGTACTGAAACACGTTTGTGGATGCTTGAAACTAACTGATGTAATAGAAAAGTATTATGAGTGATAAAATAACTGCAAACAGCACTGTTTCGGCATTTAAAACGCTTTCTGTCAATTTGAAGCTCCGTCATGATAGGCTTAAGTTTTCACAGCTATTGTCTCCGCTTTTCAACCCTAGTTGAAAGAAATTCTTTTGACCGATATATTTTATTAGCACGTTTATTTTTATAGCCGAGAAAACCTGTTTACAATTTCTTATTTCTCTGTTAAGAACTACATTAACATTTGTTTGTGGTTTTAAAGTTAAATTTTAATAGGATCTTATTTTAAAATATAGCCTATTTAGAAAACAAATGAAATTTTCTGAAAATCCAACAACATCACGTTTTAATCACGTTTATAATTTTTACAATGGAGCTGATCGACAAACTCGTTTGACCTTACAAAATCAATACAAAATGGCCAAGAGATTTTTTTTGGCAGGTTGTTTTCTGCCAAAATTGATCTTTGTGATTGTTTGATTTGTTAGATGTATTTGAGAGTTACGGGCCCTTGTTAAATAATTATACTCCTAGATAAATAATCCCCACTCGTATCAACTTTGAAACCAGACATGCTAGATAACCTCGTATACTATAAAGTAGTCGTCATGTTGAATAAATTATAGTTCAAACCAATTACAATTATTCTTCAGAATGTATCATCATCTTTCGTGGAAAAAACAACCAATCAAAGTTAACCGAATACCAGGCAAGATGGCCGCTATCATGGTAGAGTCATTATATAGTCTCGAACAATGACGAAGGTTGAGCCGAATTAAATAATCCTCTGTCGTACTTTTGATTTACGTTGAAATAACATTGAACTTATACTCGTTTTTTTCTATTATTTCAAAATTGTCAAAAATGGTCGTTGTTCTTTGAATTTGAATCTATTTAAACATTGAATTACGTTAAACTTCCTTAAAAATTCTCCCTTGAGATTTCTCTTTAATCTCTAGAACGAGAATATATTTTTTAAAATCTTATCTTGTTTCATCTTAGCCTATTTGCCAAGGTTATTTTTTTCATTGTTAAAATAGTGTAAATAATGAACCTAATGAAATTGGCTATAAAATTGGATAATCCGTGAAATTTTTTTTATATCTACCTTCGTGCTATAGTTTACTTCCGGTTGGTATAGTTTCGGATTTTACTCCCACCCGAAATTTTGTCAGACCTATTTTCAAAGAAATGACCCATTAAGATCTACTAAAAGTCATTCTTTTTTGTGTGTTTGTGTTTTTGTGATTTTGTCTTTACTTTTACCTTTAATTCAAATAAGTTTTTTTTTCTATCTTCGGGTCCATTTACAATTCATATTTATATTAATTTATTCAAAATAGTTTTATGGTTGCCAAAATTGTAATAGATGCACAAAAGACTTACCCCAAAAGTGTTGGGAATTGCATGAAAAAATATGTTTTTGTTCTTCAACAATACACATTTACTCCCCAAGACATATTCCCAAAACTTTGTTTTCCCCACCCATATAGAAACATTTTTTAACCCCCAAAAAACAGTAAAAATAAATCTCTTAACGTAAGTCTGTAGATTGTTGAACGTGTTCCTCGACAGAATAGGGTGTGAAAATAAACAGATTGACAAATAGGTAACAGTATTGTCTTTTTTTTTGAAAATCATACATATTTCTCATGATAATGTCGGTACCTTCAAATAGGAACACATCTACGGATTTAGTAAAAGTACATTATTCTGTGTATTTTTTTTTTGTGGAGTTGCACTTTAAGCTTTAGAAGGGCGTGGTGCTCATACCATCGATTGGGTTGTACTACAGATTTAGATTTAGATTGAGGGTGAAGTGGATATCTAGGTCAAATATTGGTATATTTCTGCTCGACGCGAGTGGTTCATTAGTCATTAATGACGAGAAAGGTGTCTCATGCAAGCAAAATCATTAATATCGTACAGTTTTGAACCCTAACAAACCCTGTAGAGTTTGGAATGGAGAGAAGCTGATCTATTGATTGAGTTGTACTCTGAAGATTCAGATTCGAAGTAGTAGTTAATATCTGGTGTCGCGCGCGAAGCAGAACATGCTTACTCTTTTCGAAACTCCCGATGGTACTTCTCGTATGGGAAGTCCACTACTATATAATTATTGCACCCGATTTTGTCATGCTCTGGACGAGATTTTTGATTAACGGAATTGTTTTGCTTGTACGGATTTTTATCTAGGACACATATTTATATCTTTCTATTTCAAATGGATAGCTCAACGGGAGTGATTCACTAGTCATTAATGAGAGAAGTGTCTCATGCAAGCAACGGTTAGATCTTTAAGATCGTACACCGTTGCTGTAAAGAACATGGTTTATGGTTTGTACCCTTACAAAAAGTACAAAAATACTTGGGTTTAGAATATGTTTAACTGTTGCGGCTATGAAGTACCTGCTATGAAATAAAAGACGTTGTTGTCATATTTTTAAGTGACACAAATTCCAAAAGTAATGACTTTTTCTTCTAAAACTGTTGACTTATTCTAATTCCAAGGCGTATGTAACTTAAACGTTAAACGTTAATAGAAAATAGCCGGGTTACATCGAACTAGTCTAGCAGAATTGGTAAAATTTAAAGGGGAACAGTCGTCATTTACAGAGGTTAATTTGGAACTTGGAACAATTGTCTTCAGATGTACTATTGTACTGTACCGTACCTCAAACATTTTTGCATTCTGTCAGCAAGTGTTCCAACCAGAAAAAATATGTTGTTCTTCCTAATGTCAAGGCGTTAACCCCCTTGAAACCCCGTGGGAGTTAGTTTACCCTACTTTGAGAACCCCAGGATGCAGGGCCTTAGACCCTAAAAGACCCTAATATGTAATAGTTTCGAACAGATTGCAGAGACAATGTAGACAGTTGTAATATCATAAACGATTTTATCGCAAAGAGACAGAATAAATCTAGTACCAATAACCAGATCATCAGAGGCGTATTTAGGGAAGTGGGGGCATGGTGCCATTCTGCCCCCCCCCCTCTCTCAAACACAATTTATCTCAGATCAAAGTAAAAGTTGCTGAAAGACCAAGGTTTGATAAATACGAGTAGTTGTTTAAACTTTCACAAATTGTTGGCTTTGGCAATTTAAAATAAAACAGAAAAACATCCACTTTGAGAATTTGTATTGAATTTAGGGCAACATTCTTCAGAAGTTATTTAACTATTTTCTTTGTGTCTTACTGGGTATATAAGAAGGTGTACCGCCCTAGAATTAAGTAGATTACAGTATGCAAAACCACGATTAGTAACGACCAACGATTACATTGGCCATGATTCAACCCTACTGTAAACATAAAGATGGGCTTCCAAATTTCTAGTGACACATCAACCATTTGATTAATTCAGACATACTCGATTAATTTTAGTAAAATAAAAGGGCCAAGAGCTTAGCTAGCATAGCAATAAAAATCCGTACAAGCAAAACAATTCTGTTAATCAAAATCGCATCCAAAAACATGGCAAAATCAAGAGCAATAATTATGTAATAAAATAGCCCGAAAAATGGTCCATTTCTGAAAAAATAATTATATCCTACGTAACAGAGTTTCGAGCCGAAGTAATAGGGAGTTTTTTTTGGTAGATATTAGATGGTTTTTGATAAAATTATATCAAACTATTATTTATGTCCACAAAAAAGCATTATTCCCAATTTCGCCTTGTGACGTTAATGGAAACACGAATATAGTGTTCGATAAGACAAATAATTACCTCGTGGTTTTTTGTGGAAATTATACATGTATGTATTGAAGCTTTGAAATCAGATTGTATTTGATAAAGTTATTAGTAATTGAATTCCATCACTCTTTTTGAAATCTGGAAGGACTTCATTATATCATCGAAACGATTTGCGTTCGATTTGAGGAATTATTTTCTCACAAATCTTATTATTTTAAAGCTAGTCCTCACAACCACTTTAAAACTTTCTTATTGCCCTCGATATTGACACAGTATCAGTTTGTCTGTCAACTGACAACATTAAAACTTGCACTTTGTACATCATTAGTGACATGCAGACTGTAAACAGTAAATACTAGGTTCTATAGTAAATACTACAATCACAAGTAAATACTAGGCTCTATAGTAAATACTACAATCACAAGTAATTACTAGCTTAGTAAACGTATAGTAAATTGTAGAAATAGAAACTAAATATCACACAGTGCATGTAGCCCGAAACTTGCCGACTCTTTCCCCAGCCTCTGATAGTCAGATAAAACCTGCCGTTGAGTACAGCCTCAATTGATTCTGCATCACACGTCAATACGTCAGTAAATCAGCCAGTACGTCAGTAAACACGTCAGACACGTCACAAAAACATAAACACGTCAATGCTACCTTACATTTTCATAACTCATGTTTACTTTTATATATTGTATTATGAAACGAAATTTCAAGTCAATTCGTCCAATATCAGAATACGTCAGTAAATTAGCCAGTACGTCAGTAAACACAAAATCATAAACACGTCACAAAAACATAAACAAGTCAGTAAATGCGTCAATACGTCACGAAACATAAACACACCGCTAAAATGAAAACAAGTCAGTAAACACGTCACAAAAACATAAACAAGTCAGTAAATGCGTCAATACGTCAGCAAAACATAAACTTTAAAGTCAATTCGTCCAATATCATAATACGTCAGTAAATCAGCCAGTACGTCAGTAAACACAAAAACATAAACAAGTCACAAAAACATAAACAAGTCAGTAAATGAATACGTCACGAAACATAAACACGCCACTAAAATGAAAACAAGTCAGTAAACACGTCACAAAAACATAAACAAGTCAGTAAATGCGTCAATACGTCAGCAAAACATAAACTTCAAAGTCAATTCGTCCAATATCAGAATACGTCAGTAAATCAGCCAGTACGTCAGTAAACATAAAAACATAAACAAGTCACAAAAACATAAACAAGTCAGTAAATGCGTCAATACGTCAGCAAAACATAAACTTCAAAGTCAATTCGTCCAATATCAGAATACGTCAGTAAATCAGCCAGTACGTCAGTAAACATAAAAACATAAACAAGTCACAAAAACATAAACAAGTCAGAAATGCGTCAATACGTCACGAAACATAAAAACGCCACAAGGGTATCAGCATTTTTCTACTTGCCTGGATGATGATGATGATGATGTTAATGATGTTTTCCTAGTTTCTCTATTAGGAACCATAGATAGGCAATATTGCTTCAAATATAAAACGCGTCATTTCTTGTTCTCTGTGGTGTGAGCTGGCCCAGCTTGCTTTACTGAATCCGAATTAAAAAATATGTCGATGTTAATTCTGAGTTTCTCTATTACAGAATGTGGTGTAGCTGTGTCGAAGATGATAGTTGGTGGTACACCATCTCACGGTGGCAGGTGGCCGTGGGTAGCATCATTACGGCTGACCTGGGCTAATAGACATGTTTGTGGTGGTACCTTGGTTCATCCACAGTGGGTAGTAACTGCTGCTCATTGTGTTTTTGGGTAAGTTCCTATTGTATGTGCAATGTAAAGGTTTTTTAAAACGTTTGTGAGAAGACAATGCAGTTTCTTGTATAAATCATCCAATGATAACTGCTATGATAATGGCATTTTATTACAAAAAAACAAAACAAAAACAAACCACATTAAAACTTCTAATGGTTATATTTTTACTTCATCATCATGAAATGATACCATTCATGTGCTTCTTTAAGTTTGATTACTCTGATCAAGGCATTTCTGTAAGACAAAAACTTTTTGAATAGATCTGTGCTTTCATAAACTATATGCCAATGTATAGCCATTAGTTGACGAATTATGCATAGATAACTTCAGGTTTAATTCATATAATGCATGACTTTTGAATTCCAGATCTCAGTTTGAGAAGGCCTCAGATTGGAGAGCTATACTTGGTGAAACACATGCTGGTAATGCTGGTGCTCAGTTACAGAGAGAAGTAGATTTGATTGTTAGGGTAAGTTATGATATTACATACAACTACTTATATTGTAAATTTTATCCCAATTATTCCCCGTTCGGAATGTAGTTCCATTTCAAGCTCATTGATCATGTGACATTCATTCATGATTCATGTCCAATATGAAGTGAGTTGCTAATTAAGCTATATTTCAGGGAAGATCAGGCGGATTTCAGTCTAATATGTAATGGCATTAATAAGTTTCTAGATTTGTATACATCGGGTACATACGTGGACAAAACAACAGTCATATTAATAGTAGGTAAAATATGATGTGGACAAATTTTGTTTTTGAGTTTTTTCCCTCCCATGTCTACAATTATGTACATTGGAAATATTATGGAATGGTATAATACTACATGTGTATTTCAGCATCCCGAGTTTGTGAATGGCGGTAACTACCCTAATGATATCGCCATGATGAGGTTAGATAAAGCAGTAGATGTTTCCGGTCTGTATATCCGCCATGTTTGTTTACCCGAACGGGATGCCAACTTTCAACCGGAAGACTCGTGTTGGATTATGGGATGGGGTGAAACGAAAGGTACGTCTATGTTCCAGAGAGGTGAGATATTCCATAAAAATAGATGTGAATTTCTCCTCTTTTTGATTTCTTTAGCTATTTTCTTATCTTTGCGAGTATATCAAATGTGGACAACGACTTACGGGCATAAAGAGTCTTGGCAATTTGCTGTCTGCGTATCTGCAGCTGATTTGTAGCAAATGTAAACGTTGTAGAGGAATGAACAGCAAAAATGAGGAGATGCCCGAACTTTACTCCAAAAACCAATTGCTCATCTACCCCAATTCTGCAGGGGCACAAACAGCCAATTTCAAGACACCGTCCACCATCTCTTTTGTCAAAATACTGGTGCGATTCATCATAGATCTAATATCAGTGGCTCTGTCTTGGCTCACAGCCCTTTCTCTTTCCCCAAGTAAAATCAAATGGGAAGCCAAATCCGGGCCAGTCTCATTTCTTGGTGGTGGAATGGCTCCCCACTGCAAAGGCCCCACCCCACCCAACTGTAAAAAACGCCAGCGATTGGGCGACTTAAACAAATTGAAATGTCGTGACTCAGTATTAACTATGTTGTTTAGTAAGATATTTTCCAGGCACTGTAACCTGAGTGTGATGGTGATGACGGGAAATGACGATAGGTGGCGACACTTGTATCATTTAGCTATCTATATATCCTCTATACCTTACAGTATCTTCCTGGTTTGGGCTTTTATTTTACTTCTATCACTCACTCGCTAACCTTACATTACCTGTACTCAATGTTGATCGGGCACCTGTCACTGAACCATTCGTCGGTGTACTTTTGTCCATCAAGTCCTACCAGGATGGATCAATATGCTCTTGATCAAATCTGAGATCACTGCCATATTTTTTACTTTGCTTCTTGAACTAGTATTTTCTAGGACTAGCAAAAGGGCGTAGAGCTGTCCAAAAAAAAATTTGGGGGGGGGGGGCGAACCAGGATGATTGTAGAGTTCAAAGACGTTGCGAAGCGCCGCAGGCGCATGCCCTTTACATAAGGTAATTGCCAGGGGGGAATTAAAAAGTTGCATCGATTTAGTGCATTCTGTAAGATATTTGGGGATTTGAGTTTGCAGTTGGGATTTCTTACTTGGGACCGAGACCCTTTTGTCTCCCCTTCTGAGTTCAAGTGGGGACATTGAGTACAGGTAATGAGGTTTGAAGCACCAGAATGTCACAACACCTTATAGTTAGTAATCACCTTTTTTCACTCTAACACTTTAACTCATTTGGTGAGTAAGTCACCCTTCTTTCTCTAATATTGGGTTTCGGTGAGATATAACCTAGCACACGTAAGCAAAAATATATCCACCTTTTAACATCTGGGTTCAAGGTAAACACGTTTTCTGAATTTTGAAAATTTTACCCGCGTAAGTAGCTTAATCGAAATCACTTTTTGCACATTTCGCTATGGTGCAGTTGCTAAAGGGCTTCTGTTGTTACCAAAACATTTTAAGAATTTGATAAAAGTCAACCAATCAGATAAGATTTCCTGTTTCCAAGCTTTTAGTGTTGTCTTGTGCTTGTGCTTGTGCACGATTGTTGTAATTGTCTCATATTGTATTGCGTACAAAGCAGAATGTTCTTTTAGCAACGGTATACGATCTTAATGATCTAACCGTTGCTTGCTTGACACACCATTTTCGTCATTATACTATTATGTGTCCCAGATAAAAAGTAATTTCAGTTAATTCTAACGCTACCTTGTAAAAACAAGTTTCAAAGTTTTCAGGTGGGATATTTTTCCTTATAATGGCAAAATGAAAGGGACACATTTTCCTACGATGATATGTTTGAAGTAATATGATTGATTGGTCGAGAAGAAAACTCACGACCAACGAAAATTATAATGACGAGAAAGGTGTATCATGTACGCAACGGTTAGATCAGCCAGATCGTATACCGGTGCTTAAGGAACATGACAAAGCAAGGTCATTATCTGAAAAGCCTGGATATGTTTATTACTTTGGAACATTTCAATTTAAAGAGCAATGTCATTATATTCCAATAAATTTTGAATTCCCCGTAATTTAGCCTACTTTAGCATCTATTATTCCAAAGACGTTTTCGATCTTTCTACAATGTTCACTATTTGGTCATCAAAATCACTCGATATCAATATGTTCGGATGCTCTGCGTTGCAACTTTGTAAACCTATTGTGCAGATACAATGTATTCTATTGAATATTTCTTGATCATTTGTGTTTTTTTTTAGGGGGGGGGGGGGGGGGATTCACGATGTATTTCGCATAAATATTTTCAAGTGTGTAGATCACAGAAACATAATTCTTCAACTAACCTGGCCCAATTTGAATTGTTTGTATTGTATTTATATGGTGTGTTGTATCATTTCATGTTTGCATCTCTATCGTTATTATTAGCATCGTCCTGTATGAACTTATTATGTGATTATTGTTGTACCCTGTGGTAATGGTATATAGGAGTAATGGTAATGGTAACTCGTAATGG
Source organism: Lottia scabra (assembly GCA_029955415.1). NCBI lineage: Eukaryota > Metazoa > Mollusca > Gastropoda > Lottiidae > Lottia > Lottia scabra. The sequence goes on from JARJEI010000009.1 coordinate 13,264,094, forward strand.
TAATTGTACCATGTTGTATTGTAACTGTAACGGTAACGGGCTAGTTGTAACCTGGTAATGCGGAGTGTGTGTACATGTATAGAATGACGCTTCTGGAGAATCATCAACACACAAGGTAACATGCTGGTCGAGCGAGACTATCAACAGATGATTGACATATGCTGACTCGTGCTCGAGTTCCATTGGCGATATATTGACCATACATCGTCAGGTAAAGTATTGAATATGTTGGAGACAATTTCTTGTTGGATTTTCAGAATTCCATGCTCAAGGTGTTCTACAGGAGCTGAAGGTTACTGTCCGGAAAAATAATGCTTGTGCCGCTCGGTGGGGTTGGAAACGCATTCTTAACTCCCATATATGTGTTGGTAACGGCGATATCGGAGCCTGTAACGTAAGTAACACGTTTTATCACATTTCTTTTGACACATTTAGAGTTTTTCATGTGAGTTATCTTTCTCAAGAGATAAGTAGTCTTGTTCATTATAGTATTTGTTCTTATCTTTTAGTCTTTCGTAAGTCCATGACTCCTTTTTGAGGCGTCACCTTATCTTTTTTTAACGTAAGATTTGTTCATAAGGTTTTAGTTTTTTCCTAGATTTTGTACAGATTACGGTTAGTAAATGTGCCATTTTTTTTAACTTATCTGATAAAAGGTCAAGGTCACTCATTCAAGGTCACAGGAAAATAAATTTCACTGGAAATGTGCCTGAGCGGAGCAATAATGATGAATGAATGCTTTCCTATTAGTTTAACACTTAGACTCGAATTTCACTCAGTTCTAGCATCAGCTATCAGCTTCCAATCTGGGTTCCAATATGGAAACGATTGTGATTAACACGGTAGAGTAGGCCCGTAGCTGCAGGGAGATAATGGGGTCGTGGTTGCCCCTCCGAAAAAATTGATTGACCCCTGATAAAAATCCTGATAGCCACATAGTCATTATACTGCATTGCCCGGATATATTGCTTGCCCCCTGCACAATGAAGTCTGGCTACGGGCCTGTGGTAGAGCGAAGTGGTGGATCTCTCACAGATTAGAGTCACAAAGTAGCCTATGGAGGAACTGTTGGTTGAATAACGGTAGAATTAACACCTTGATATTGGTAGTTGTATCTTTCCTTTATTTTTTGTTGCAAGAGTAGACTGTTAGTATCATACCAGACTCGTATACAGAGTTGTCTTCCCTTGCCTTGGCAGTCCAGATTCAGTGTAATCTGGACCGCAGGGGAAGACAACTCTGTATGAGAGATTGGTATCATCCCAGTAAAGTTAGTAGAAACCCTCTTTCTGATAGTTCTTATTAATGTTGTGTAGTTATAGTCAATCACCTTATATAGTTCGTTATTCCTAACTATTGCATGATGCCAATGCAATCCATGTCTATTCACAGGGGCTCGTAGTTATATTTTTTTTTAAATATTGTTATACAGTGTCTCTTACCACCGTATAACAATATTTAAAAAAAATATAACTACGAGCCTCTGTGTGTCTGTCTATTGACGTTTAGTAACTCTATGTTGTAAATATGTTGTAATTTATTAAAATGTATCTATGAAGTAAGTATAATTTATTTTTTTACTCCGCCGCCTCGGTGAGAGATAATATTTGGTGTTTTGATGTAGTACTTGTCGCTATGTGGCCGCAATGAAATGTGATGAAGCGAGAAAATATCAAGAATTCAGAAAACATCGTTATGAAATTGCACATATTTTTTGGTAAAACTCTATCAGTAAAGCTCAATCGTTCCTTTTGGAATTTTGGTTTCTCCCAGATTAGATTTCAAGCTCGAAACTTTCTACTATACAATTGCAATCTGAGTTATGCCAAGTTTGGCTTTAAAGTATATCTTGAAGGAATGGGCAATGGAGCAAGGCTACGGAAGTAGGTCTGGGCTCTAGGCTAAGCTTTCGCCATTGCTGCCGCATTTAATTAGATTATTGCTAACATTGCAGACTGGTTTACCAACAAACCAATCTTTTTCAAACTGGGTCATTCATTTTCATACGGTCATATTACAAAACAGTTTCATCACATTTCAGCCACAAAATTTATATCTTTGCTTTTGATGTTAATGAAACATCTTTACCATTTGTCTATCTGTCTTCAGCCCACAGCATGACGATGAATCCTATGTCCGAAATGTCAAGTATAAAACGTCCGAATGCAGCTGTATTGCATAAAACATAATATTACATGTCCGTAGAAAACCTCTCATGGTTGCAAGCCAATAAATGTGTAAAGAGCGTCAGTCTCTTGTTGCTTTTATCACCATGTCAAAAATGTGTCCATTGATCTGTTGCATTACGCTGTTGAAAGGTTTTGTCCGAAACAAGTCAAAAATCGGATGAAAAAAGCATCATTTTATAAAGACTTAATTGAACTACAATGTTAATATCCCCCAACTATCTGAAATCGCAATGACAGTGTAGTCAAGCCTCCTCATTGGCAACAGTGTCTCTCACAAAGATGTATTTTATACTAAAGTGCCAGAAAAACCTGGATTTGTTAATTTATTTCAATGATTTTATATAGTAGATCATGTAGTCTGATCTGTATTCTTCTCAGGAAATGTAACAACAACGGAGACCCTTTCTAAATCTGCAATCTACTCAAAATTATTTGAAATGTTTTAAGTACATGAGTATCCATAGAGAATATATTTTGTGAACATTCAAGACATAACAACAGATCTATTCTCTCCTTCTGTTTGGGCAACTGATATAGTGAATCGAATTGTGCCAAAAATGGACTTGAGAATTTGGGCCAATTCCCAAAGAATTCAATGTGAATGTTTTTCTAATCATTTAATGTTGTTATTGTAGGGCGACTCTGGAGGGCCGTTAGTTTGTTCGAGAAGAGGTTATTATTATTTGGTTGGTGTGACGTCATGGGGAGTCAGTGGTTGCCAAACTTCCGGATATCCCAGTGTGTTTACTAGGACTTCGTTTTACCACGATTGGATGGAAGATATAATCCAGACTTATTCTAAAAGTTGATGAGTGTGAGAATATAAATGGAGTGAATGAGAACATGACAGGTGCGCTGTCGTCAATGAATGTAGCCTACGTGGCCGTCCGTATAGACGTAAGGGACACCATCAAAGCAAGGCATGTTCAATTCCAGAAAACATTACTCATGATCGGTTTATCAACCTGTCAAATCTTTCTGAGAATCCACAGAGCTATTGTTTATTTGGTATATGTATTCTTTCCTGTTTACAAGATTACTTAGACAGTCGATGGAAAAGAGGTTATTGTGTCCAAATAGCAATGGCGTATGATGGGAACGGTTTTCAGACAATGTCGAATACGTTAACGGCTCCTGTGCATATGGTTGCGTACAACTGCAATCTAGATGGGTATACCACATCTTGTGATGAATGTTTAGTAAGACGTATGAATGAACAATGGACACTATAATATAATAATATGGAGAAAGTTTTCCAAGATAACTGTGATTTTTCCCGAGTAATAGGGTAGTGTATATAGAAACATTATTTATTCCTAGTTCCTAACCGGAGAACCTTACACCCCCGGGGGTACCTCAACCACAGCGAATCCCTAAGAATACTTGTAAAGCGTATTTCTAACCTTTTTATGTGAATCAATATACATACAAAGTTTAGAAATACGCATGAACCATTACAGGCATTATCCAGGAGACAGGGCCGTCCGCTAAATTCGATCAAAATTAAATCTGACATTGTTGACCATTGCAAAGCTTTTGTACTTGGTGAAATGGGTTTTAGGAGTTCGAGAGGTTAGGAACTTGGAATCTATTTATTTATATATATGCTCGGTACATGGTTTACTAGTATATATACAATGTATACAGATATCATATCATGCATTTATATATGTATATATATCTATGACTGACAAGCCATAGTACCCATCATAATAATAGTGTAAGTATTAATAATATGTATAGGACATTGTAAATCTATATTGTATATTGGTGAACTAGGGAGGCGAAGGACTAAATGGGGAGGGGGGGGGAGTCGTCAGAACCACTCTACAGGGGGTCGTCATAGGGTCATAAGAGCCACCCTGCAGAATCTACAATTACTATTTCCATTTATTTTGGGTTAAAAAAACTATGTTTAATCTTCATGGTTATAGAAAATCGAGGATAGGATATCGAGTCATATTTCGTCTTACCTTTTAATTTTGAAAAACACGTTTTACTTATTTTGAATTTTGGATTTTATGTGTATGTGTATGTTTAAAATTCATGGTTCTAAGATATTTGGATATTGACTCATATTCTTAACTTGTAATTTTGAAAACACACTGTCAGGAAGTTGCCTCCCTTTACTTTCCTTTGTAATAAATGACTACTGCTGTATATAATGATTTTGTATAGACAACACTATTTGTATGTTACTGGTGAACTGATGTATTATTATTGTATAATAAATGTTATGAAGATCATGTATTTCTAGATTTTTTAGAAGAAAAGAGTCATTAAAAAGATGCGCATCGTTGTTTTGCGAAATTCTAATTGAACTCATTGTGGGGAAAGTTCGTTTGATCCCTTGAACTCTTACTAAGAGTTGCTTGCTCAATTCCTTTTAGAGAAGGCTTAGTTGATGGATTTATACCAACTGTTCTGTTCATATCGACGATTTTTATCTACGTATACACTTATCGTCGGTCAACTCTGAATTTAAGGGAGATAATCGTTTTGCTAGGATCAGTGTCGGTTTACCAAGTTCACTGTCCGTATCAAAACGTCCTATGTGTCTGCCTGCAATGAATAAATGAACCGAAGGAGGTTACAAGAGACCCTGCAACACATGATAATACATAACATTTATTGAGAACATGGACGCAATACATACAATTACATAAAAACATTGCTACATTTTCCCTGTGCTCAGCATATAAATTTATAGTTGTAAGTGTCTTACATCTCCGCTAATCAAAAATCTCGTACAGAGCATGACAAAATCGAATGCAATTATTATATAGCAGTGGACTTCCGATACGAGAAGTACCATCAGGTGTTTCGAAAAGAGCAAGCATGTCTGACTTTTCAATATCGTATAATTGCGAATACAGTGCGCAGAAATTTGAAATGATTACCTCTAAATTTCTAAATAAGCTATATAGTTTTAAATCTTCAGTAAAGAAAAAAATATTTTCATAGACCCTACTTTCAGACATTAGAAATATTTAAAAAAAAAACAATCGGAAGAAGTCTTCTGTTTGCTATAGCTGATCATTGTATTGCCGGTCTAGTTGTATCCTTGCCAAGCATAAGACGAGACCACGCCCATATCTTTATATATAGAAGATTCTATTCGTCTATCACTGTCTGGTATCTTAACATTTTCTGTATCTGTTAGTCTGTCCATCTGAAAGAAATTAGAAATACTGTTAAATAAAATGATGTTTTACATCTGAGAGTAGTGAAAAACAAATTTTGGCGACTATGTTTTTATGTACCCTATGCGGATCAACTTTTTTTCATCGAAATATTTTTTTCATATTTATAAGATAATTTCCTGTATCTGAAAACCGAGTGGCCGAAATCAGGTGAGTTTTGATTGTGTGGGTGAGGGTGAAAGTTGGATTTTCAACCAAGGACCCCTCCACTTCCGGAAACGCTCAGTGGCCCTTGCTATGAGAAGCACCTCTTCGGGAACCAAAATATTTTACTAATTTCTCCATTTAAAGAAATAATTGTTTTAGGACCCCTCCACTTCCGGAAACGCTCAGTGGCCCTTGCTATGAGAAGCACCCCTTCGGGAACCAAAATATTTTACTAATTTCTCCATTTAAAGAAATAATTTTTTTTAGGACCCCTCCACTTCCGGAAACGCTCAGTGGCCCTTGCTATGAGAAGCACCTCTTCGGGAACCAAAATAATTTACTAATTTCTCCATTTAAAGAAATACTTTTTTTTAGAGTGGATAAACATTTACAAAGGACCGACCAGTTAAGTTCTCTGCAGAATTTAAAATCTATAGGATACTCAAAGTATACAATATAAAACTGAGAATTATGATTTAATGTTAGTTCTGAGTGGTAGCATTCCTTTAAAGCTTCGTTGTGTTACTGACAGTGTTTCAATCTTTGATTAGATTTATTTTGTTTTGTTGTTTTGAGTTTTGTGTTGTAACCAGGACGGCACAGAGCAGGTTTATAACATTCTTTCTGTCACGCAAATCAAAGAAGTCATTACTATTTAAGTCAAGTCTCTTAAATATTTCAGAATTGGTTCAAAGTCACAGACTTATTTTAAAATTATCGAATCGAATCGGTGATAAAAATATTTATTTTGAATTATATGCATCATCATTTTGATATTTGTGGATAATATTCAGTAAGAACTTTTTGTTGAAACCGATATTCATGTAAGATTACCAGCAATGGTTTTTTTTTTTAGTTTCTTTTTACATGAGGGAACGCCTGGGGCATCGATCCCTCTCAACAGTTCTGTAGAATGAGCACTATACTCGCAACCTTAACCCACCTAATATTTCACAGAAACAAAAAAAAAAGAAACATCATCGATAAGCAGTAAAATTAAACCAATTTAACAAGCAAAACAATTCCGTAAACCAAACATCTCATCACCAAAGCATGACAAAATCGGCTGATGATTTAAAAAAAAAAGTTAAAGTGACTTACCATGGCTTGGTATTCTGATCTGGTCATTCCCTTGTTATTCCTGACGTGAAGTGGTTGTCGTGGTGTAGGTATATAATACAGTCTATCTACGATCTGGTCTAATTCATATTTAGTCACATTCTGATATCCTAGTCCAAACTCAGGTTTTATAATTGTCCCCCATTTTTGTTTGCTGCTGGCTGGACGGACAGAGGATCGTAAAGCACTCATTCTTGTCTGAAATTCAAAAAGAATAAATTGGATAAAGACGACAGCATTAATTTAGTCGGTTTTCCTTACAAAAAACTGAATATGTGCTTTCTAAAAGAGTTCATGCTCAACTATACGTATTTGACCGTAAGCGATTTTGGACTTTGTTGAGTCTAAGGTTATCTTTAAGTTGATATATATTCCAATTTATGAAAAAAAAAAATTGGTATAAATTCCAAACAATGAAAAAACCATTGATATGAGAATTGAGATTGAGAATGAATTTTGTGAACTGACAAATTCAAATCAGTGGATCCTGAAGAAACACCATACACTCTTTACAGTATTATTATGAGATATCTATCCAATCGAAATTCTAAATAACAGTTCCTTACCTTTCAATGTCGCTAGAATACGTTCATTCACAAATAATCTAGACCTATATACACGAGTTTATGTTCATTAGATGGATTATGGTGAAATAATATCCCTGGTAATCAGGCAACGTTCAAGTGACTGGTTATACTGATCCGCTAATCCGAGAATTAAGAAAGGATATCAAGCCTATTGTTAATATGTTAATTCGAGGCTAGTAGCTTTCTATTATACATTCTTACAACATGATTTACTTCTTATTTCATTATTGATTATCGATTTCTTTCTAATGACTTTCAATTTAAAGTGGCGATGTCTTCTTTATAATGACTTTTAATTAAAAGTGGCAGTACCTGCTTTATAATGTCTTTCAATTTAAAGTGGCGATGCCTGCTTTATAATGTTCTTTATAATGACTTTCAATTTAAAGTGGCAATACCTGCTTTATAATGACTTTCAATTTAAAGTGGCGATGCCTGCTTTATAATGTTCTTTATAATGACTTTCAATTTAAAGTGGCAATACCTGCTTTATAATGACTTTCAATTTAAAGTGGCGATGCCTGCTTTATAATGTTCTTTATAATGACTTTCAATTTAAACTGAAAGTCATTATAAGGAACAGTGACAGTGACATTACATGCTTTCTTATAACTTTTAATTTAAAGTAACGAGGTCTGTTTTCTAATGACTTTACTTTCAATTTAAAGTGGCGATACCTGCTTTCTAATTACTTTCAATTTAAAGTGGCGATGACTGCTATCTTATGATTTTCAATGTCAGGGTTCATACAGATCATCCGAGCAAATTTTCCCTGACATTTAAAAAAGGAACTGTAGTGACTAAGAACATCTTACAGTTTTCTAGTCCGGGGGCCTAGATTGGTAGCCTACTCTCTTTGTGAGGAGGGTGTAGATTCTCTGGACTAAGGAACTAAATAGCAGTAATTGCTCGAGCTGATTAATTCAACAAAACGAACTTTTCAGACAATTGTTCCAGTGTGAGATACTACCGAGAGGCATTTAATACCACGGAGAGAATCAGAGAGGTCTCCTCGACTATCTTTATTATATAAGTGGTGGATTCAAAGATATTTGACAACTGTGAAAGAATTCGTTAATAGTATATCTGGAAATCTAAACTTAGTAGATTAATGTTGCTTTCCTGATAAGCGTAACTCATCTGGCTTTGGAAAAATTCATTATGATTAGCCCAATAATAATCAGGACCGGACTTTACAGCTGTACATATTGCGAGGTTAACAGGTAGATTGGGTAAATGAATAAACAACAATTATGTTATCAAACATATAAATATTTAATACATGCCAGATAGCCCCAAAATGGTATTATTTTACATCTTATATACTGTACAAAAATATATTTCATATAAAAACCAAAAATGACAGAGGTATCACAATGAGATAAAAGTCTGTATCAGAAGTTAAAAGTCTTAAAATCTTCTTCCAAATCTAGTCTGGACACACAAGATCGATTCACCATGGTAATTATAGGCTAATCTTTCTTCGAGAAGAGTTGGTAATTTTCTTTCGTAAACTTTAAAAGCAAACTTTCCTCTAACTCTGGCATGTCTGTATATGTTCTTCTCCCAGTAGTCGCTGTTTCTTCCTCTTATTCTTACAGGGAAGTCTATTCCTGGCAGCAACGCCCATCGAGGAACATCTAGGGGAAACTGGTCGAATTTTTCGTCGGACCAATTTCTTATCTCCACACGAGAATCTAAAAAGTCGTCGTCATTGTCCTCGTTATCAAAGACCTTCTCGTCATTGTTGTCAGTCGGAGCTTCTGGTATGTCAAAGTCAATTCCTGGAAGCCTCATCCATGCTGGAATGTCCATCAGAGGTGTCTGGGTCCAGGGGTCAACAGCCCATACCAGGTCTTCAAGAACATCTACAGTGTCACCGACCTTTGGACCTGAAAAACAAGAATTTAATTTTACACGGGCCAGAATTACTTTTAGATCAAAAGAAAAATCGATTCAAGAAATGCAGTGAGACTTTTGAATTTCCACATACAAATATTGGACGGGACAAGGAAGACCTAGGTGCTGTCTATGGAAGCCCTTCCGGTTTATGTTCATTTTATAATACACTGTAACTCTCAGACAACCATTATTTAATATAATATGGATATTCAAAGCGACAGAGAACAGTGCATGAAACAATGTCAGTTTTCTGTAGCCAGAATGACCTTAAATTATAAAGTAAAATTACCTTCTAACTTGGCCCACTCCGGAATGTCGACATCGTCACGAGGTGTCCAAGGTTCTGCAGCCCAGTCACCAACAACCTCTTCACCAATATCATCATGGTCGACTTGGTTGTTGTTGTTCTCGTCGATAGTGTTTGAATTGTTCTGGTTTAAGTCACCTGAAATTAGAAAGGATGATTATACAAATTGGAGTTCTGCATTACAGAGATGACTTCTATGGTGGTACTGGTAGTGTTATTGCTGCCGAGGACGCTTGGTAAAAGATTATTTTGGAGGTTTGAAAGGCCATTTTCGAAATTTTTTAATAATTTTACACCCTAAAACATGATTTCCTGACATTTCATACATTGTGTAGGACACACACCCCCATATGGACACCCCTGTGGACTTTATTGGTCTTATAGGTTTTTTATGAGTTGCCAAATTTCCAGTAAAATTGACAAAGCGCTCAGGGAGTAAATTCGGTTCCTCTGTCCCTTACCACCCTTCATGGAATCGTTCCAATTGCATTTTATACCTGGAACCGTAACCTGTCACAGTTAAGAAAAGACATAATAGGAAAAATCATAAGCTTGTATAAACTCACCGTCAATGGTAGATGCTAAGTCTCCATATTGGATCTGAGATAAATAGTCCAATATAACTTGATCTATCGAGTGACTTATAACTGGTAATCTGAAATATACAAACAGACAGAAATCAAAGTTTGAACAGTCGCTTTTAATTCTAGAGATCTGGGCCAGTTCAGCAAATTTTTAAACTGCTTCGTATGCTGAAGTAAGTGACACAGCAATTTTTTTTTTTGCGGACTTTGTGGTTTCATCTGAGTTTTGGTTCCCTTGACTCTTATCATTCAAACGGATGAAATGGCGTAAACCAATAAACAGTTTATTAATACTCACAAGATAGTCATTGTTGTAGTTTCTGCGTAGAAATATTTCCACTAAAATTTCCAAGAGCAAATTCAAAAGCGTCTTTCGTCTTGAAAAATCCAAAAGCTAATGACTTTTAGAGCAATTTGACGTTATGTTCATTATGACGTCATAATTGATATAAGTAAACAGAAAACAATGCAGTTTCATCATTAACAGCTCCACGCAGTTTTATTTGATTTTTTTTCTTCAAAATTTGATATAAAGTCAAATATTTATTCCATTTTGAAAGTATACAGGGTACATGGACGGACATGAAAATGCCTAAATTTGCGATTTTCAAGAATACACCACTGAATCCAACGTCAACGAGGTACAATAAAAGGCAAAGATAAAACTCCAATTTATTTTTTGGAGATATGAAAATAGTGTTTGTAGCTGGATGATCGTGTTTAATAAAATAAACCTTGATATTGGCTCTTTGAATTAATTGATATAGAAAATATTATTCGAAACTGACATCCAATTCCAAATCAGCAGAATGTCTTTGGGACCTAGCCATATGGAGGTATAACGTTGGCAAAATTATTTATTGTGTTACAGTAGCCAAGCCTTGACAGATCAGCAAGTAGAATAAAAGACAAGTTAAAGCATTGAATTATGTATTTGTAGGCCTAATCTTCATCGGTGTCTGTAGAGCGTATAATAGGGGCACGTGCCCCCCCCCCCCCCACTCAATGGAAACCAGGGGGCGCCGACGTTGCAAGGGGGCGCCAAAAGCCCTTCGAAAAAAAGTCGGTCGGTAAGAAATAATAATTATTTTCGAGCTTATTCTTTTAGTCCCAATACAACTCGGGCCCTCCCCCTTATTTTTGGCCGAATAATGTCAGAACCCTCTATTAAATTGCCGCTCGCGGTGCGCAAAAAAATACAAAAATATAGCTTCAAATAGCCTTCCTGCATTGTTTCAAATAGCTAAAACCTTGAAGTTTCCGGGGGTCTTGGTGTGAGTGTTTGTAATCACTCAAGGATTAAGCCTATTGAAAATAAGAGCAATTGAACAATATTTACTATGAATTATTGACCTCGTTCTTGAATTGTTTGTGGAACCGATAGAGAGTTGATTTCTTGATGGATTTTGATGAAACTTAGTGTGAATGTTTGTAATCACCCAAGGATAAAGCCTATTAAGTTGTGATAAATGTGATAAATGAAGGGAATGAGCCGAAATGTTACATTTCACTGCTAACAGCTATTCAAGGGAGACAACTATGAGGGTCTCTCATAGGTCCGCGCTCGCTACAAGCGTTCACTATAACAAGTGGTAAAATTGCTTTTGTACTTCAAAATTAGGTCTTTCCAATCTTCCTACGGACTGAATTAATTATTTTGGCTCTTTGAATTTACTTTTGGGGTCCAAAGCCTAATTTCAATTTTAGAACAATGTTGAATTAACCCGCGTTTACTACAGTTAAAACGAAAACGTTAAGGGCAATGAAGACAATGGTGTGAGTGTTTGTAATCACCCAAGGATGAAGCCTATTAAGTTAATCCACTTGAAGAAACATAATGTCAACAAAACCCGTGTAATATAAAAAATGTCACTCTCAGAACACTTACTTATTAAACCTAAAAAATTTGTGTTTTGCGTTTCAGTATCGAATATTTTTATCGGGGCTGCAAGAGCCTGAAATATATCTAGATCGCACCCACAACAGTCTTAATTTTCAAAATTGTCCATGAATAGTACCCCGGATTCCCTCGTTCCTCCTCTTCGACGCGGTGTTCCACGGTCGAAGGGCTCCAGAGGTTTTACATGTGCATCAGTGCATTTATGCATTTGTGATCCATACCTGAACAAAATTCCTTAGAGGTGTCACTGTATATTTGTTCCTCATAATAAATATTCCTCGTGGAACAAAAATTATTATAATAAATGATCTCAGGAACTCTTATTATATAATATCAGGGTTAGGGCTAGGAATTATAGGTTGTAACATTCCGGTTAAGCAATGTTACGTAAGCACGGGCACAGGCATGTGGGTATAACCTCAAATGAGAGAGTATCGATAGTGCAGTTGTTAAATGATTCAATTATACAAATATGAAAAATGAGTAGTGATCCATTATCTTGAGAATCTGAAAAATATAAAAGAATAACTGTTCCCAGGGAACATTACATACAAATGAAATTAATGATAAATTTTTAAGAAAGACATATTATAATATGAAAATGTTGTGAGTATTTTTTTGGAAAGAAATGACGAAAATATTTTTTACTTGATGGATAGGGCTAGCCTGATAATGGAGTGCATAAAACACTCGAACAGAACGCAACTAGAATTGAAATTAACCGTTTGGCAATTGTCATTGCTTTGAACTACATTTCAGCTCATAAGTATGTTACAAAGATCGAATTTGTGTTCTGTTGGTACATGTAATATATTCGGACTGGACAACCTAATCTACAAAATACTAGAGTTGTGTCCCTTTATAGTTCCCGTTGCGAATGACGCTTTTCTGGAAAAGAATTTGTATTCTTACTTTCTGTCTTCTTATTTAGTTTAACCTGGGCATATTTCTTTCGTTATTATCTTATTCTTTGTTGGAGATCAAATGGAAATTGTCAAGTGGTAAGTATTTGGTCAATAACTCAACAGAAAATAAGAGACTAAAGAGAAGAGCAACTGAATTTAATTTTTCAATTTCTCATTCTCAAGTCTTCATTTCAAAAAAAGGAAGTGTGTCAGCTTACCTGATAATCCCTTTTTTAATATAAAAATCTAAATACGGTGTAGGCCAATAGTAATAGAAGTAGCCTTTTATATTATGTAGCCCCTTTGTTTTGAAACAAACACATACAGTAGGGCCTACGGTAGTAATTGTGATTGAAACTTTTGTTTAGTGCATAAGACTATTGATTATTTTTTTTCAGAACTGAGAAAGAACATAAGTAAAGTTCCCAAAATGAGTGACCATGAAAAAAATGACTCAAGAGATGATCTAATAAGTCCAGAAATAACAGCAGAAGATTTAGCTGATCCAGACACTTTGATAGAAAAATTAGAGTCAGTTCAGTTGACTGAGGAGGACACTGAAGAACTTCTCCATGAGGCTTATAAAGTCAACAAGAAACTGAAGGAAATTCTCAGAAGACAAGAAGAAGACGAAGGGATTCAAATGAGAAAGATTCGAACTGCTGGAGCATTATCTAATCCAAATAAACTTTCAAATAAATCGCCTCTTCCACCAATTAATACTGTCCCTGATTCTACTCGTAATGTCTATACAGCTAATCCTTCCTCCAGATCTAAATATTCTCCCTCTAGGTCTAAGCACTCTCCTTCCAGACAGTCTACTGGCAGAATACAGTCATCACAGGTTAGTTCTCAGTCCAATGTTAATTATCATAATAGTCTTAATAAGATCGTTTGATTCAGTAAGCGTGGCTACCTACTTTGAGTGATTACTTGACTCAAGAGTATGACATTTCTCCATTTACTGTCAATGCTCTGACTTGGAATTTTTTTTTCAGGAATTGCCCTGGACAATTAAATCCTTAGATTATAGATAACAAGTGGGAGTTATATTCTGACACAAAATATAAAGGAAATCTTATAGAGCAGTGCCAGGGGAACTCTGTAATGGAACAACCCTCGCATTTCTGAATTCTGTAAAATAAAAAAGATAGTGCTCGACTACAACATAAGAAACCTGTAGTTGATTTTAACTCTTTCAACTCTAAATGCTGGTAAACAGCTCAATCATTACGTGATATATACCTGACAAGCCGGTAAACCGTCCGTTGTCAAGTGACGTATATAGAGGATTCGTCACGAGTGTTTTTGAATACGTTTTAGCCAAAATAATGTCAGAGTTCAAAGCTCTTATTTTTCTCTTTCTTTGTAGAGTAAACGAAGTCCAACCAGACGAAAAAGTACCTCAACATCTGATGTAAAACCAAATTGGGATTCCAGATTTTCATACAGCTAGTCTTCTATTCACAACATACTTTTATGGATATCAATTTCTGCTTTATTTAACAATGTTATGCAGGGTTTTTATTTTTAACCAAACATCGCTTGAAAACTCGAAAAGTTTTGATGAGTTGTTTAAGCCTACTCCTGCACTCAAATAAGTTTAAGGCAGCCCCCCCTGCCTAATCTTTTTTGTCAATTAATCTGATGTTCAATTTCAAAGCGAAACCTTGGTAATGTTTCAACAATGTATCTTATACATTAGCTTCATAAAAAGGCGAGAACCATTGTCGAAACATCACTTAAACTAAGCAGTAATTGTTGTTCGTATTAGTTATTCTCAATTACTTAATACCACTTAAAAAAGTAGTTAGTCTTCTATATACATGTATATTGTTTGTGCCAAGTTTTTCAAGTATTACTATTTACTCAGTATTATTTATCAGTATTACAGTATTACTTAGTTTACTTTAGTATCTTTTTATATATCAGTTGATTAAGAAGCTATTCTCCAAATATCTTATGGTTTGTGTTATTACTTTATATCAGAAATGGTGCTCACTTGTATCTTAGAAGATCATTTTATGATTCAAATTTAAATTATCTTTGTTGCAACAATGGTATAAAATAAAAAAATTGATTTTAAATATTCTGCACTTAAAAATGACGAAAATGACCTTAGATTTCATGCATATGTGCTATCAAAATGTTTTCATGTTGTCTTGGTATATTGTTTGACATTTCATGAATATTGTTCTATCAATCAGAACTTAGCCTTATCTATTTTAACCAATGGTGTATTTATTGTAGATAAAAATGTTAAAATTATTACCGTTTTAAGAAAAAAATTAAAACTAATTGCTAGTTATTACTTCTTAAAAACAGAATATTTTCTTAGAATCTGATCAGCTTATTTACTAATTCAAGAAATGTTTAAAGGGATTCTATACCCATCTAAAAACAAGATCATCACATAGCTATGTTATCAGCAAGAGGAATGTATTAAAGAGCTACGTTCGGCATTTGTTTCGGACAATCATCCGACGGTCGCAAAGATGTGAAATCTTTAGCTTAGCTAATTAGAAATAGTCTACAGAGCTTACCGTTGAAATTTGAGCCTTCAAATCCATGTGTATCCTTAATTATCCGTGTTTGAAAGTCCCAATGCCCTACTACACATTGAGCGTCCCGCCATCTTGATAACAAATAAGTTATTCCCGTGGTGCAACAGCGCGGGTCAGGTCATCCAGACTACTGCACAGGCCCACACAAGCATACCGTATTTTGAATTGTAGACTTGGTCAACAAGACACACAATTTTCACACAGGCTGGAGACCAGCCGCGTACAGCAATGAAAAAAAATAAATAAACGTGATTTTTTTAGTTTGAGATACATTTGAAGGTATTTTGCGATTTTCTTATAGCTTGAGTACATCTGAAGACTATTTACATATAACAAAGGCCCAAATCAACCAATAAAAATGAAGACTGGTCCCCTTTAAACCCACATTTTTTGTTCATTAATAACGCATAGATTCCAATTTTTATTTAGTGCAAAATCAGTATCTTGCAATTTGAATAATATACATGTAGTAAGAATGGCTTTAGTCCAAAAACTCTTAATCCAGTAGATCTCATCCTTTGTTTTGACCCACGTTGGTCATTGTCAGCGACGTCATAAAACGCAGTAGTTTTGGAATTGCAAGAAATACAGATATTGGAATGGAAATTGGAATGGCGCAAATTGATGCTATCAGTGTCCTCGATACACATACAAGGTTAAGAAAACCTCTTTACAATCCCTTTAAGATAAATATTGCATGAATCTACTGAAGCGAAAATCAGATTGTTTTGCTTACCAGAAATTTAAATTTCAGATTTGAATGAGAAAGACTGGGCCTTAGTAACAAAAGGATGAAGAAACATAATTTAATGCAACATTCAACATTTATTAGACCATACTGTATATATACAAGTTGATAATGAACTAATGATAACAAAGCATGGATTATATACATAATGGAAGGAACATATAACAATGATACTCAACATGAATCTTAATATCAATTTTAATATTTTGACAGTTTTCTTTAGATTCGATTATTATTATTATTCTTACTGACTCATGGGTATCAATTACTGACATTTGCAAAACTTATATTAAGAAGGTTACTTTTGACTTTAGAATTATTGAAGAAAAGTTAGTTTAGGTTGAATTAATATTTGTAAAGCTAGGTTCACATTATAGATTTTTAATCTGAAAGTTGTTCTCTCTCTGGATTAAAATCTATAGACACTGTCGTCTTTTTCGCATTTTGGTACAGCTATCTTTTTAGAAATGTCACGTGATCGCAAGAGGCAATCAGAGATGACTGTTCTTTCGACATTCAGACAAAGTTGAAATCAATATCAAACATGTTTGAAGTCATCAACAAAATTCGCATCAGACAAAAAGCTATAGATTTAAGTGTTCACACTTCAGATTTTTGTCTGTTTGCTGACAACTTAAAAAATGTATAGTGTGAACACAGCTTAATCTGACTTTATAACATAAAAAATCTTTTAGAAAACTTCAATATTTAGTACTTAACTATTTAATAAACACAAAAGTTTTCATAAAAAATTAGAAGAAACTGAAGAATTTCTATAATATCTACTTAGTTATGAAATAAACCAAACATATTAAATTTTTAATGAAAAGGCTGTTATTTTGGCTTATTTTTAAATCTATTATTTTAATGTTTTGTTTTAGCTTATCTGTTGAATTTTAACAATAAAATAAAGAAAATTATCAACATCTAACAATTAATAAAAAAAAAAGCCCATCACAAAAAAGGATACATTTAAAGGATCAAGAGACGCAAGAAGAAAAGATAAGAATAATGTAAGGACAACACACAAAAAATGAAAAAAAAAGAGAAAGAAATTTATGAAGATTTCACTCAAAATTTGTCTAGTAAAGTGAAAAATTTGATGGCAGTTATTCAGATATTGATAAGGCAATGGAGGAGTTGGATTAACTTATGAGCTCAATTTAGGTAAAATATCTATAACAGAAAAACATTTAGCATTTGAACATTAATTATAAAGCACATCAAAATCAAGAAAGCACTAAATTAAACTTAAAATTCAAACAGAAAATTATTTTAGGCAGGATTTGAATTAGAGTGAAATATAAAATATAAATTGCTATTCTCTGATCATCTTAGTTATGTCAAACTATTGCTCCTACTGATACCTTGACACCAATAGTCACTTTTCTTGCAAGTTTTGTAAATGAAGAGATTTGATTGTATGCTAATAAAAATTCATTCCTAGCCTCAGATTACACTTTAAGCCAAATTGTTCTTCTATTGAGGGTTGTCATGAGTTGTATTCCCTTGCTACAATCCAGTCAATTCATTGCATTAAAAGGATTGTAAAGAGGTTTTCTAAACTTTGTATGTGTATCGGGGACACTGATAGCTTCAATTTGCATCATTCCAATTTCCATTCTGACGTTTGTAGTTCTTTCAATTCCACTAAAACTAATGCATTTTTGTGACATCACTGACAGTGATCTGCATAGTTAGCAATAGTAGCTTCCAGTAGATCCCTGTCAATGACGTCATAAAATGCGTTAGTTTTAGTGGAATTACAAGAACCACAGACGTAAGAATGGAAATTGGAATGGCGTAAATTGAAGCTATATGTGTCCCCAATACGCATACAAAGTTTAGAAAACCTCTTTACAATCCCTTATAATAACCTACATGAAGGTACAAGAAAAGTGGCTATTGGTGTGAAGGTTTAAGACAGTATTTTGTAATAACTTGACAGTAAGAAGATAATCCCTAATCAAACTACATGATATATAAACATAACTAGAAAAATCTTTGATAATCAACAGATAATATCATTCACTGATTTAACACAGTTTTAATCTGATTATATATTGAGAAACTTGTTTCAACAAAACACCAAAATACTGTTTTTCTTTTAACATCAAACATTTTTTCAAAAAAGAATTTCTATGACTTGATAAGTAACAGATTGGAATTCTCAGAGATATCTAAGAGTCTGGTTTAAATTTCAATGCATAACTAATAACATAATCATATGATTGATAAATTAAGGGTTTTTAAAGAAAAATTTCAGTGACTCAATAATTGGAATTCTGAGATACTCAACAGTCTGTGTCAAGTTTAATGCATCAATAGAAAATCATCTTAAACTTAAAGGGAATTAATACCACACAAAGTCTTTCCCATTAATAACATACAAACTGATAACATTAAGTTTTTCCACAATCATTTTGCCAACTTCAAGGGTGAATTTCTCAGAAAATATATAGTCTTATTCGTAATATATGGGAAAATTAACTCTATTTGTATAACAACAAAAACTAGGCTTCTAGTCCATATTCAACACCAAGATTAATCAAATCTAGATTGTTCATAAAGAATTACAATGACATAACAGCTGAGAGATTGGAATTAAAAAACCTGTTATAGTTTTAATGCATCAGAACATTATATTGTGGTTTCACAAATTCACATAACTTGTGACTGACATATTCCAAAGTTAAGACAAGTTTATATTTGAAACACTGATTACTGGTGTTAATAACAGCCTTCTTGGCAAACTTCCTCCAGATTGACAGCCTCCTGTCACTGTTTAGCTTGCTCCAATAGTGGGTTGACTAATTTACTGGGTAAGGAAGCCTTTCTAGCAGGTAGATTCTCCGGGGTGGGGATAGCTTCTCCAACTGACTCTTCAATTAAAAACTTTTCTGACTGGTTTAATGGTTTCTTTGGATTATTTAGCTTAGCTTTAGCCATGTTGTAATCTCCAGAATCAAAATATTTCTGAAATGAGAAAAAGTTTGAAATACACATAATTAACATATTTAACCTTTAACCCTTTAAGACTACAATACGTAATATTACGTACTAAAATAAAAAGCACTTCCGACTACAGTACGTAATATTACGTATAATAGTTCATGCCACGATAAAAGACCATTATAACGGTTTTCTGGCCAGAAATTAACTGTGTTCTTGAAAAAGAGTTATTTCCCTTTGCAAAACAACCAAAATGGCCGTCTGTTTACATTTTTTTTCGTTTTTTTTGGTAAATAATGGCCAAAAGATCGGCCTCGGCCATTGTTAATGATCCGACATTTTGGGAATCTGACGACGATGAATCTATTGACCGCGACAGTGATGTAGAAGACGCTGATTTTATAATTCCCATTGATGAAAACTCTTCGGATTCCGATGATGGTTCGATCGCTGATTTTGACAGTTCATGTAGACCGATAAGTAAGCCAATTGATGACTATTGTGAAGCAAATTTGGCCGAGGATACTGTTGGTAGTGAAAATGACATTGTTGATAATGAAACTGAAAATGAATTTGAAGTGAATAGTGTTATTGTACTTCCTGAATTTCCTGTTCAAAACAGACAGCAATGGACACAGAAAATTCACAATCCTCCTGATATAAAATTTTCACAAGCTGTTGGTGTTAATAATTTTGATGAAGTTTCAAAACAGTCAGAAGTAGAACTTTTCTATCTTTTTTTCACCGATTACCTTCTTCGACATATTGTCATCGAAACCAACAGATATGCTGGTCAATGTAGGCAACAACCCCCGAGAAAAGGTGAGAAGCATCCTGAATGGAAGGATCTGACAGTTCCTGAATTAAAAGCATGGATTGGTCTTATTTTAGCAACCGGAATTGTTCAGAAGAAGGGACGTTTGGCTGATTATTGGGCCAAACATTGGCTACTGCAAACACCAGGATTTAACAAAACCATGACAAGTCGACGTTTTTTACAGATCTTAGCATATCTTCATTTTGTTGACAATTCTTCCATCGCCGTTGACAAAAGTGATAAACTTTGGAAAGTTGAACACATATTAAAGTATTTGGTGAAAAAATTTCAAGAAATTTACCAACCGTCGAGAGAATTGGCAGTAGACGAAACGATGCTAAAATTCAAAGGTCGTTTGAAAATGAAGCAGTACATCAAAATCAAACCTGTGAAATGGGGAATTAAATTATTCACACTTGCTGAATCTACCACTGGATATGTTTTAAATATTATTCCATACACTGGAAAACGTGATGAGACAAATTTTTCTAAAACCACCCAGACTGTGTTAGATATTACTAAGCCTTATTTACATAAAGGACATATTTTGTTCATGGATAATTATTATACCAGTATAGAATTAATGGAAGTTTTAGAATCTATGAGAACTTTATCTTGTGGTACAGTTAATTCTAATCGAAAAGGGCTACCAAACGATATGAAACCCAAGTGTGAAAAAGTTAAGAAGTTGAAACGTGGTGAAAGCTTAAAGCGAATGAAGGGCAACATTTTGGCAGTCACATGGAAAGATACTAGAGCTGTTAATTTACTTTCAAACATCCCTGATAGTGTAAAAGACGTTATTGTGAAAAGGCGTGAGAAATCTGGAACTCTTATTGAAATTAATCAACCGAAAGCTATTGACATTTATAATACGTTTATGGGTGGGGTAGATCTTTCTGATCAGCTAGTGTCAACGTATAGGCGTCATATGAAATCACATACTTGGTATTTACAAATATTTTTTCATTTATTGAGATTATCTGTTGTCCAGGCATTTCTTTTGCATAAGAAGGTTAATACTAGTTCTAAACTTTCCCAGAAAGATTTTTTTGTTAAAGTTAGTGATGGGTTAATAGGTGGACGCACTTACACATCGCGTCAAGGTCGTCCGTCAACTGGCCCTGTTGCAAACCCAGATTCACGGTTTAATCGCCAGTTAGATCATTCACCTTTTAAATTTGACACTCAGTCGAAATGTATTGTTCACACTAATAGAGTAGACACAACTTTTGGATGTTCTGTGTGCAAGGTCAGAATGTGTCCTCACCCTTGTTTCCATCGTTACCATTACATGGCCCATTTTAAATTTGATGATCCAATTAAGTCCAAAAAGAGAAAAGTGACAGAAGAATAAGCATTAGGTACCCTTGCATTGTATTATATTGCTAATTTGTGCTTCTGATATGAAGGCATATTTTCAAAAAGCTGTGAAAAGTAATGTTTAATGAATGAAATTTTAGATTTTATGAATTATTATAGTATAGGTTGAAGCTTTTAGCACACAAGTTACTTTTACACTCACCAATTGCATATTTTCAATTTTGAAAATGCTTCCATTTCATATTTTCACCATGTCAACTTAAAGTTTTGAAGAGAAAACTTTTTATTCCATTCTAGTTTTGTGTACATATAATTAATTTGCATGTTCAATTTTTAATCCGTATAACTTGCCTGAGTTGAACTTAAAATAGTTTGAATTTTAGAAACTTGCAAGAAACTTTTTCAATTGATTTATTTTAATAGTTTGAAGTGTCAAATTGTTGAAAATGTAAAATAAAAGAAAGTATATTTTGTGCTGAATTATAACATGATTCATCATGTTATAAACTATTTTCTGATACCTGATAGGCCTACCACTTTTCATTATGATATGCTTACTCATGTATGATTGATATAATTCTTCATTTGAAGAGTTCATCAAAATGTCTTTTTGGATTTCGAGTTTCGTTTTGCAGTTCAGATCGTTAGTACTTGGTTTCTTTATTCTATATTTTGCATATATATTCAAAAATGTTACCATAGTAACAAAACTACAATGTTTGTAAATATCACAATTGCAATGAAAATTAAATTAATCAAATTGTCATAATATAATGTAAAAATGTGAATTTGTTAAGATTTTTCAGCATTTTAGTACATTTTACTAATTTTTAAAATCGGTTTCCATGGTAACTATTACCTAAAATAAACTATTACCTAAAGTAGTCTGTTATATGATGCAAGTTATCAATTTCATTTGTTAAATGCTTGAAAATGCTTCAATAGCTTTAATTTTAATGTTTGAAATTGCCATCAGGTTATAAACTATTTTCTAAATTTTCCATAATTTCAAAATTGTTACCATAGTAACAAAACCCAAAAGTTTGTAAATATCACAATTGCAATGAACATTAAATTAATTAAATAGTCATAATATAATGTAAAAATGTGAATTTGTTAAGATTTTTCAGCATTTTAGTACATTTTACTAATTTTTAAAATCGGTTTCCATGGAAACTATTACCTAAAATAGTTTGTGATATGATGCATGTTCTAAATTTTATTTGATTAATGCTTTAAAATGCTTCAATAGCTTTAATTTATATTTTTAAGTAAATTTTGACCCATTTGGGTAAAGGTTGCATTTCTGTGATATTTAGAATTGTTATGTTGAAATTGTTATTTGTTGAAAAATAGGATTTTACCAATATATTACCAGATACATGTAAAATTCTTTGTTAATTGTTGATTTTGATTGTTACATATAATATTAGAAAAGTTTCAAGATTTTGCAATATAATTAAAAGAGAAAATTTTGATTTTTAAAATGGAACACTGTGTTTTGTCTCTTTTTTAAAAAAAATCACTCTGTTTCCATGGCAACAAGAGCAATCTTATTGAGGTAATTTAGTGAAAAAAACATTGTTTATGCAAACTTACAAACATGGTCTTTTCAAAAATCCATTGGTTTTGGGGGTTTATATGATATTTTTAAATACCACTGGCAAATTTGTATATTCTTTCCTGGTTTTTATTGCACTCTAAAAAAAAGTGTATTCCACAACTATAGATTACATAGAAAAACTGTAGTCTTAAAGGGTTAACTTACACTTTGTTTCATCATAAATCTTTACTTTGTGACCTAGGTCAGTGCCTTTACTAATGATATGATAAATTTGCAGCTGGAACAATGTTTTTTTTTGTGGTAGTTGAAAAAAATCAGGCAATACTTGAGTTGAATTGTTGTCAGCTAGGCAATTAGTGCCATTGGGTTGGAATTTTACCTAAGATAAGAAAAATTGTGAAGTTACACTTTCGATCCTTCAGCAGCTATCACTCGGTCAAAAGTAAAATTAATCTGGTTGAAAAATAAGAACTTCAATAACCTACCCCTTTGTTGATCAATCTTTTCTGTAAAATGGCTGATCCACCACCTTTTAAGTTTGGATATTTCGAACGAAGACGAGCTTCTTCATTTTGTTCAACAGTTTTTGGCTGAAATATAATACAATTTCCTAAATATAATCAATCAATTAATTAAATAATTCTTATTAAACTTCCTGAAATCAAATACAAGTGCAAGTTGAGATAAATCTGATCTGCTTTACTTTAACCCCAAAGTAGGTCCCAGGCAGTTATAGATCTCTCTTATCTAGAAATTGTAGAAAGATAGGAATAAAACCCATTTGAATTCCCTTTCTTTGCCAAATAAGTTTTCCCTGACTATAGCTATACCGGTAGTCATTCTTTTTGCTTGACATAGTCTTTATTAGCCCTATACATTTACCACATGACCAGCCATTATAACTGTAAACTGAGAGGCTTTGTATTATTGTAAACAAAACTGTTTGTATTAGTAAGTATGTATACACTTGTAGGCCTATAAAAGTATAATTTGAATGAATATTTTAAGAAATTGATTGCCTGGTTGTGTTTCAATGCCTAAATATTCTAGGAGAATGCAAGTAAAATATGATCAAAATATATTTCAATGCAGAGTTAAAAAAAAAAACTTATTTTACGAAAGGTATCAATAATGTTAGGCCTTTAAACGAATCACAATTGGCCTAAGAGGGCTACTAAATATGGCATTGATTTGAATGGCCATTTTTGTTGTTGTGTTGTGCCTTGTGGTTCAAATGCAATGTTATACCATTTTCATTACCTGCTGTGGTTGTTTGAATACGTCCGCATCTCCAGTTGGAGCATCATTTCCAGTATCAGATGCCGTACTCATTTTCAACGAAAAGTCTTGTCAAATTAGCCAAAATTTTCAATATAATTGGCAAAGGACAATTTCACCACTGAAGTTGTTGAGAAAATGGCTCGTTTGACGTCATAGATTCTGAATCAAATTGACCAATGAAATTTCGCGCACCTAGTCACTGCTGAATTACAACATGTCAGCGCCCTGGGGTAAATAAAGAAACAATCATAAAGTTATGATGTGGCCGGTTTATTGTCTTAACTGTCAAAGTATTGAATGAAAATTATAGTGGAGCATCGTAGGTTGGTTAGTTCAAGATGATCTCCGGAAAGAAACAGATAGGTTTGCTCGTCTGGCTCGGTTTATTGTATTTTATCGGTGTTCTGATTTTTACAAAGGGATTCCTGTTGAAGAGAACCGTTGTCGAGAAAAACAGTACCTGTGAAGCTGATTTTACTCTGAGTACCGATGATCACGATGAAGAGGGTTGCTGGATGCACAAACGATTCAAGAAAGCAGTGATCATAATAATTGATGCTTTGAAATTTGAGTTTTTGGAATTTGACCATAATTACAAAGCCACGGACAAAGTTCCTCACTTTAAAAACAAATTACCATTTATTGAACAGTTGCTGCAGAAGAATCCCAAAAATGCCTTACTGACAAAGTTTATTGCAGACCCACCTACAACGACTTTGCAGCGACTTAAAGGGCTTACAACTGGAAGCTTACCCACTTTTGTGGATGCTGGATCGAATTTTGCAAGTACTGAAATCACTGAAGATAACATCATTGATCAAATGGTAAAAGCTGGACGAAGACTGAAATTTATGGGTGATGACACATGGCTTGGTTTATTTCCTGGTAGATTCACAAAACAGTTTCCATTTCCGTCATTTAATGTCAAAGACTTGCACACAGTTGATGATGGAATCTTAGAAAATTTGCTCCCCGAACTCAAAATGAAAGATTGGGATATTTTCATAGCTCATTTTCTAGGTGTTGATCATTGTGGTCATAGGTTTGGACCAAACCATCCTGCCATGTCTGATAAACTGTTACAAATGAACAGCATGATAAGGTAAACTCATCAAAGAGTCGTTACTTTTGTTCTTATGTTTTCTATTCATAATTTGGTATTTTTTATCGCTCTTTACTGGGCATAGGCCAGACCTTTGTGGCTCAATACCAGGTCACTGGTAGCTATTTATCAACAAACAAAGGTTTTCAGATTTATTTTTGCAGCATATAGGCTTTTGGCACCATTCTGTGCTTTATTCAGTTCATAGGCTATAGCTATATAGTAAAACAGTAGGAATGTAGAATTCTCATGCAAACTTTTAATCATATTTCTTCAAAATAACCTTTTGTGTCATAACCAGTCCTTTATAATTGTAGATATGTAATAAAGTACTAGATAAAGATACCGTACTGGTTGTAATAAGTGTTTATTATTGTAGAAATGTGAGTAAAGTACTAGATAAAGATACCGTATTGTTTGTATTAGGAGATCATGGTATGACTGGAACTGGTGACCATGGTGGAGACAGCACAGACGAACTAGAAGCAGGTCTATTTATATACAGTCCTGAAATATTAACAGCTACTATACCAAAGGTGAATATATATATAATAATAGGTTAAAGGGGATGACAGAAAATTGGAATAGTGTTAATCAATGCTATCAGTTTGTGCATTACACATAATAAGTTTAGAAAATTGTTAAAAAACGCCTATAATATTAATCTTGTTCAAAAATGTAGCATAGGGTTACAGATATTGAGATGAGTTTGAAGAAAAGTAGTGGCCTAAGTAACAGGACATTAGTTATCAATCGTATATACGTCGGCCATTTTCTATCAATAATATTAGATTAGATTATTATTGATAGAAAATGGCCGACGTATATACGATTGATTAGTATTTGTGCATTTCCTTTGTTTGAGTTTTAATTGATTTGTTCCCCAGTAATGAGAGGAAAATAAGGATGTAAAACTCTATTTTTATTCTATTTCAGATGAAGAATAGAGAAGTAGCACAGACAGATTTAGTACCAACTATTTCTTTATTATTAGGTTTACCGATTCCTTACTCCAGTCTTGGCATGATAATACCTGAACTGTTTAACCATTGTCCTTGGTCTAAAACATCTTCCAGTGATATCAGACAAATCTACCACACTGTTAAAGCTTTAAGATTGAACGCTCATCAAGTTCGAGAATTTTTACAAAGTTATTATTCAATTTCGCCTGAATTTCCCCATAAAAAATATTCAGAATTGGAAGCTCTGATAGAACATGCTGAAAATGATTTACAGCAGTTATTAACAGCTATGGTGACAGAAGGGGAATCTAATAATGTTTATAATAGACTCAATATTCTAAAAGATCATTATGAGACTTTTATTCAAGAATCTAGAACCATGTGTCAGAAAATATGGGCCAAGTTTGACATGGTGGCAATATCGCTAGGTTTGATTGTCGTCTTCCTGTGTATCTTAATCAATGTTTATTTCTATTTGGTTCATCAAAATGAAGAGGATCTCTCACCCATTTCGCTTGCTGCTATATTCTCCAGCACTGTTGTGATACTTTATGCCTTTCTTCAAGCGTTTTATATTGGAGATTTTATAAATCCATTTATGGTGTATTTATTCAGTGGTGTGATGATTGTAACTTTCTTAATCATGATTAAAAATAATTTATCTCTGTGGAAAAAATCACATAAGAGAGACAAAAATACTTTGAATCTTCCCTCCTTTGAAAACTTTTTTGCAACATTTTTAACGTTTGTGTATGCGTTTGGTTACTTCTCTAATAGCTATGTGGTCTTCGAAGATTCTGTGACAGCCTTTTTATCTGTTTCTTTAATATGGATGTTTGGTATTAAAGCTATATTTGTGAATAATAATGTTACCAAAGAGTCTAAAAATGATTTGAGTATCAGACAAGTTGTAAAAAATAAAAAACAGAAATTTGATTTACTCGAAAAATTAACTCAACCTAACTCAATAATTATATTTGTGTTACTGATTTGCAGCACGATGTTTAGATTGTTGTCTAACTTCACTGTGTGCCGTGAAGAACAGATGCCTTGTAATGACACTATATTCCTTCAACCATTGGCGAATTTCACTCAGGAGGAATTCAAACTGAAAAATTTACGCTACTTTTTTTCTATAGGATGCTTAGCAGCTTTTGTGTTTCTCTCACGAAAATGGATGAAACATTTTGGAAATTTAAATGGAGAAAGTCCAGTTGTTATGTGTGCTAAATATTTGATTCCATTTGCTGCCACTTGTGTTGGACTTCACTGGGCCGTTATTGCCTTACCTGCAACAGTATTAGATGCCTTACCAGGCTGGCAACAGGTGTTAATGGCACAGTTAGCCTATGTGTCAATCATTTCTTTGATAATATGTGTCATTGTTAGTCCATTAAGTTTATACTTAGTGTACGTTAAAAACAATCGAAATGTGACTTTACCAAGTGTCGAGGGTCCACAGTTTATACCTCAAGTCTTTCGGCAATTAAAAGAGAACCTGAACAGTAATAGTGAAGAGAAGCCTCCTATGATATATGGTCTAGGAACAGTATATACTTCCAGTTTAATATACCTGATTACAGTTATTGGTGTATTATTATCATTATTATTAGGAGATGGGCTATCACCAGCTCTAATTCTCACAGCTTTAACGTTTATATCTTTCCTTGAAATTTACGCAGCTGCATACACAGATGAAGGTATATATGTTTTGCTTAGTTTTCTTGCAACCTAATTCATTCCTTTTTGTGCATTATACTAAGAATATACCTTAGGGAAATACATTATAACAGGAGGAATGTTGGCAGGTTAACAGAGGCTTTAATTTTGACAAATAATATTCTTGAAACTAATCTTGCACAGAGTCAGAGATTGAAATTTACTATCCCTGTCAAATATCCTTACATAATTAGGCAACAGCAATTCGATTTGATTGTATATAGACAGAGTCCTTAATTACAGCCATAATGTCAAAAGTGTTTTGTTTCAGACTGCAATTGGCTGATTTGTAAGAGTATATTTCAATCAAATGGCTGGTGTCTAATAATGTCAAGATGTTTAACCGTTTGGTAGGCCTACCTTGAATCTGTAAATGTTCATGCCATTGTGATGATGAGAGATATAATACAAGTCTTATATATTTCAGATTCTGAAGTTAGCTGGCCAGCAGTTGTAACAATTGGAATTATAACCTCACATGTATTCTACTGTACTGGGCATCAAGCTACTATATCATCTTTACAATGGAACGCAGCATTTACTGGTTTCTATGGTAACTTTAATAATAACGTGGTTCCGGCAATTCTTATGACATTGAATACATTCAGTGCCCAGATATTTCTTGGTGTTATGACGCCATTATTAATATTCTGGCCTAAACTTTATACCAAAGTAACTTTACTGATGAAAAAGAAATCTCAAGACAAGAATGAAAGGTGGCAAGGTGATTTTGTATTTTTTAATGATGGTGAAAAGTTGAGGCAGATATTCTACAGGCTGTGTTTAGCTATCTTCATCTTTACAAGTATTAAGGTCAGTTTTTGTCAAAAATGGTAAAATCATAATCAAAGGGATTATAAAGAGATTTTCTAAACTGTTTATGTACATGTACATGCTTTTCAAAAGTTGCAATTTTTGGACCAGGAACTAAAGAAACAGTCTTTTGTTGACTCGGCCCACTTATTAAACACTTAACTTTCAGGAATATGATCTGATAAACTCCAAATTCAAGATTCTGAAATCTTTTTTTGGTCGAACAGTTAGTTAACATATGCCTTTAAATATGTATTCTATCACATAATTCTATGTTATTTCAGTTATTTGGGTCAATGGGTGCTGCTGCTCTCCACAGAAGACATTTAATGGTGTGGAAGATATTTGCTCCAAGATTTGTGTTTGAAGCTGCTGGATCATTTATAACCTATATCACATCTATTGTCATGTATATGTTTGTTCTGAGAATTGATGATTGTCTATCAAGATTTCTTAAAGCATTATAAGAATTGAAAATACATGAACCTGTATGTCAAAGTATTATTATATGTATGCCCTAAGCCAGGCCTTCTCAAATAGCAGGCCAGATCAGGCCCTCGACGCCCTCAAGAGTGACCCCTTCCGCTAAAACGCTCTGCTCCCTATGCTAGCTAAGCTCTATTTGGCCTTAATAAATTGAGAAGGCCTGCCCTAAGCATGAACAAATGTATGCCAAAACTGAACAAAATAGTGCTGTTTATCATGAAAATTTGACTTTTGTTTTAAGTGTTATATCTTTAATGATTCAAGATCAATTAATGCTTTTCTTGCAATTATCCATAAAACGTTACAAAAAATTTATGCATGTAATTGATAGATTTATGTATTTCTAAGCATATAGGCAACGTTTTGAGAATTCTAATTTAATTCTTAATCTAAGAGGTAGCATTCAGGGCTTTGTTTGATTTTGGCATGCCCTGTACTCGCAGAGGCTGCATTTTCAGGCCCTCAAAGTTTTTGGCATCTCTGGCACTTCAGTATTTAAGTTATTTTTTTTTTATTATTTAGGCAAGGCACAGCTAAATTGAGCAAGATGTTTACACTTGTATCTAGTATCAAAAACAATATATTGTGTATAATCTATATTTATTTTTTCATACATTTTTATGGAATCTTGAATAAAAATTCTCCATCTTCATCATAAACTGTTTTACCTTTTTGATAAACTTGTCCGTCTGATTTTTGATTGGAAGGCACCTCGATTTTATCTACAGAGTCATAATTATTATATTTTAGCGTGACATACTCCTTTTCATTTGTTTTCTGACTTTCATTTTGAGGAAATAAGTCTTCAAGAATTGTTTGATGAAAGGCTAAGACTTCTTCATCCTTGACAGTATTTTCACTTTTCTCTCCACTTTCTATAAGTCTATCCTGTTGAACATATTGATTAAATATATCAGAGAAAGGGGTGGGATGATTGATTTTTTTAGGTGTTGGCTTCTTACAGAATGGAAGGTCTGGAATTCCTGCAGCATACATTATTTTACTCATTCTCTCATCATCAATGTCATATTCAGACCATTCTCTCCATTTCTCAAGAACTTTCTTGTCATGTCTCTTAATTGCATTTTTGGAAACATCAAAAAAGGAAGATTTTATAATTTTTGATACACCATAAACTGACACTGGGAATACACCAGCTAGAGCAGATATTGACCATTCGTCCGGGTAAGTCTTGTGTAAGTATCTAATCTGTTCTTTAGCTCTCCAAGTTAAAACATTATCTTCTTTCTCAGATTTGAAATATTTTCTCTTTATTATCTGCATCTTTAATCTGTCTTTATTTCTGATTGCCTCTCTGTAACAAAATAGAAAAAATATTGAAGTTTTAATAATGAATAAAAATTTAACATCTTTTAAGCTTATAGTTATATAACCTCATTTGTCTATATCCATTAACATGGGTGATAACAATATATTGAAAATTGTTTTTATTTCAAATATCTGGTACTTAATAAACTGTTAGCTTTGACTTAGATTACTTCCGAAATAATTGGAAAGCCTACAATGAATAAGGGGAGCTGATAGGCCTATATCTGCCCAAAAAAGCACCGAAACTTGACAATGAGACACATAAAGAGGAGGCCTTTAACTTTAGAAATTCTATGCCATTGCACAATAGTTATAATGTACCTTTTTAGCTCATCTTGAAATTTTGGATGGGCAAGCTCATTTTGATGCAGATGAATCAACCTTTCTGAAAATTCAGACTCCATAATGTCCTCCACAAATTTTTCATCAATAACATCTTTTCCTGCAAACTCTATATCAACCTTAGGCTTTCTTCTTTGACTTTGTGACTTTTTCGGTTCCCTTGCGTAGATTGTCACTGGGTTTCCAATACCACCCCTTGCATGTCTTATTTGTTGCACATTAAAGAAACTCAGTAGAGAAGCGTTAAAAGAGGGTTTTCTAACAAAAACTGTAAAA
Source organism: Lottia scabra (assembly GCA_029955415.1). Classification (NCBI taxonomy): domain Eukaryota; kingdom Metazoa; phylum Mollusca; class Gastropoda; family Lottiidae; genus Lottia; species Lottia scabra. The sequence continues at coordinate 13,295,215 of JARJEI010000009.1, forward strand.
TGTTTACAGAAGGCAGCCATGTTTGAAAAGGGACATTACTCTTGAAATGAAATTAGTCGTCCAAAAATTGGATTAGGACATTGAAACTAAAGAATAATATATTATTTGTAATTTAAATATTGGATAATACTTAAATTTATCAGATTAAAACATTAAGGAAACAATTTGCACTTATAATAAGGCCACAATTTGTGCAAAAAAATGCACTAAAAAGTTTTTCTTATTCCTCAAACTCTCTATTTATTTTGAAAAGGAGATAAGAATGGTATTTGAGACTGAAACTTCAAAGAATCAAAGAGGCAAATTACATTTATAAATCTGATTTTCGAGGCAGGGCTTTGCGATTCTCTGAAAGAATTTCATAAAAATGGAAAACTTGCCGTCTGTTACTACATCCCATACACCAGTGTCTATTATACCTGCTTATGTATTAGATGACTTATGTAGGTAAGTACAAAATAAATATATATAGGGGTATAAGCTATCACAGGAATTGGAGGAGCCATCAATAGAGTCGTATCACTCACTCACATAGTATATATAAAGACAAGGAATGAAACAGCCAAATCAAAACACGGCACCCCTAATTTGGTGCGGAGCTAAATGTGACGTCACAGACGCTCAGGCTGGTAAACAAATTTGTAATGAAAATATCTGTGGAAAAAAGAAGATTGCGCTCCATCCCTTCAATTAAGGACCTAAAATTTGGTTGGAAATGAAAGGTGAACCATTTATTGATGTGCGTGTGAAGTTTCAAGCGAAAAAAATAAGTGGAAGTGTCATTTTGAGGATGTTTTAGTGAGGCGGGGTGCCGTGTTTTGATTTGGCTGTTTCATTCCTTGTCTTTATATATACTATGTGAGTGAGTGATACGACTCTATTGATGGCTCCTCCAATTCCTGTGAAGTTATAGTCAATTGGGCCCCTCCCTATCCGAAATGTCCCCTTGTCAAAATGGCCCTGAAATTAAAATTGTGATGAGAACATGACAGCAGATGAATACCCGAATATGCCTATTGGCATTGTAGTAAAAATCCTTTAACTGTAAGGCAACAGTGATTAAAATTATATGACTGTGTTTGTATTTCCGGTAGGCCTATATGTTTTGTTAATTTGTTACATGATAATAAAATATTATTTTGAGACCATTTTGACTTTTTCTTATGACCATTTTGACCATTTATCAGGGACCGAATTGACTATAACCTCAAATAAACCCTGTTGCTTTGATCTTAAAGGGATATGTTCACAAAAACTTTTAGTCTCTGAACCTGGAAGTTTTTAGCTTAAATCTAATCCTTTAACCAAAAGCATAATCCTCTAATCAAAAGCTTACATTTGCACCAATCATTTTTCCCGACTTGACTACTGAGGTTTTTTTTATAGTAATGCCATATTTGGTCAAGCATTTCTTGAATTACAGGAACATTTAATCTTAAAAAGGATATTGAATGGTGAAAATTTTAAAAAATAAAATTGTACAGACAGGTAGGCCTATCAGTTTCTCATACTTTAAAAATTTCATTTCTCAACCATTTACTGAAATGCATTTTTTAAATTTTTCAGTCGATTTATTATCAACATACCAGAACAAGAAAGACAAGACTCAATTCGAGTATTTTTTCAAATTGAATTAGCTCATTGGTTTTATTTAGATTTTTACTGTGCTGAACAACCAGAGCTGAAAACTTGTGGAATTAAAGATTTCTCTATACAAAATATCCTTTTAAAATAGACCACTATATATTGGGGTTTGTTCTTACATTGAAGGTAATAAAATTGAGTTTGACAGATTTAAGTCATCTCATAATGTGCTTTACTAACTGATAATATTAAAGGGATTGTAAATTGATTTTCTAAACTTTGTATACGTATCGGAGAATCTGACAACAACAATTGCGCCATTCCAATTTCCAATATGATGTCTGTCGTTCTTGCATAAGCATCTACTGGAAGCTACTATTGATATATCTATTCTGATCACTGTCAATGACGTCATAAATTGCTTTAGTTTTAGTGGAATAGCAAGAACTACAGACTATCAGTGCTATCAGTGTCCCCGATACACATACAAAGTTTAGAAAATCACTTTCCAATTCCTTTAAATAACAATCATTTGAGCAGTTTTCAGAATTAATTCAACCAAAACGTACTAAAATGTGAGTTGTGATCACTTCAACTTTGCACATTTGCTCATTATTTTACTCAGCTGTATGAGTAATGAGTACCAAATGTAAAAGATCACTTCAAAGCAAGTGGTTTAGCCAAGGACCAGCTGGTAGAAAGGATTCTGTGAACCTAAGTTGTTGACCTTGTGAAAATATTTGTTTCTATTTTTTTTTTTTGACTTTACAGTACTATTTTTGTATGTTATATAACAAACATGTTTTCTTAACCAAAGTAATCTTTAGACATTGCCCTGTTTTAAATGTCACCCCAGATGAAGTTGAGACGAAACTAGTGGAATGGAAGGCATATAAAATGAGTGTACCTACATATGGAGCTATTATACTGGATCCTGAAATAAAGTTTGTAAGTCAAATTTATTGGCCTTAAAGGGGAACAGTAGGCATTTTCATAAGTTGTTTTAGGGCTGAGTATGAATTACCAAAATTCAGGCTACTGATTAATAATCCAAATGTTTTAATTGAGAAATCATCTGTTCTTCGTCTGTGGATGTATGTTTTTGAACCAGAATGTTTGTTATTTATCAATATCTGGTCTTAAAGACAAATGAAAACCAAAGTAAATGTTTCAAAACTTTTTTTTTTTAAAATCCTATAATCCCTTCAAATATATATCTCTAATTAAACATCTTTCATTCCTTTATATGTGCTTTATATGATATACAAGGCAAAATCTTAATAATATATGAGTATTTAGCCAAATTAAAAAAAAAGACCATCCATGTTGAATGCATTTGAGGTTTGAGGCTGACCTGAAAAAGTGTCCAGACATTCAGATGAGACAAAAAGCTACACATTATATCCCTTGACAGTTGGAAATTGAAAAAATTTGAGTCTTGTTATTTTTCAGTGTTTGCTGGTCCAAGGATGGTGGGTGAAGTCTAGTTGGGGGTTTCCTAAGGGTAAAGTAAATGCTGCCGAGGCTCCCCATGATTGTGCCAGTAGAGAGGTAAGAAATTATAAAATTTTATTTCAGTCTTTCAAATTGAAATTGTCTAAAATAGTTAAAAATAAGCACTTGTTCTTCAAATGTCTTTTAATATTTTTATAGCCAACATATCAGGGATGTTATGAGCATGTGATGTAATATGATGTAATATGAATATTAAGTATGTCATGAATATTTAGTAGCCTGCACGTGCATGCTCGTCGTGCGGGACTGTTGTAGCGTCACTTCATGTGTGGCCACCATGATGTTTGGACGTGTTCCACTGGAATAAATATATGAACAATAATGTTTTGTATATGATTTTAACAAGAGATCCTGAAAGCTTGTCTTTGCTTCATGTTCCATTCTGAAATCCAAAATATTCATCAGTTTATCTTTGAAGTTAATAATGCTGGAATGATGACTTTATAATCATGTGATTGTTGGTATTGTATGTAGTGATTCAGATCTCCCTTACTGTAAATGAGGTTTTCTTGCCTATTTGTTTTAAGGATCCTTGTATTTGCATCATTCTGATATCTAAAAATACTCCAATACTATTAGGTTCTGTTTGGTGTCTTCAATAATATTTGTGATGTTGACACAAAAATCTTGTGACATTACTTGAGTGGCATTTAAAGCGATACCACCTCTTAGAATGAACAAAAAAATTAAGTTCTCAAACTTGGTCAATAAGAGAATATATTCATCAACAGTGTCCAAAGTATATAAACAGAATCAAATAAACCCATAAAACTAAAATTTGTGTAAGCTTTTTTCAATTATTGTATATAAACATAGTTTTCTGGATTTATCAGATTATTTAGGTAATCTGTTGTATAGTTATGCAACCAGGCAAGTCCCTTGATTAATATATACTCCTATTGACCAAGTTTAAAAATGAGATTTTTTGTTCATTTTAAGAGGTTGTATTCCTTTAATAAAGGTGATAAGACATAACAAAATTCTTAAAGAATACAATTACTGATTTTCTATTTCTCTGGTTAAATTCTATAACAATTAGCATCTATAAACTTGTGACTGTTGAAAGGTGATGGAAGTAACTGGGTTTGTGGCTTGGTTTCTCTAATCTATCAAACAATATCTTCCATAATAATTTTGTGTTTGCCAGCATCTATAATCTAGTGACTGTTGTAATTATAGGTAATGGAGGAAACTGGACTAGATATCAGTCAGCTGATAGATAAGAATGTATTTTTAGAATCACAGATGAATGGACAGTTAATAAGATTATATATTGTACCGGGGGTTTCATTAGATACACATTTTCAACCTAAAACTCGGAAAGAGATAAAGGTTGGTGTACTACACAGTTTGTTTATTAATCTTAGGGGAGGGAGACTGTGAAGACTGCAGTCTATAACACACATGGCAGGGCTTAAAGGGATAGTAAAGGTTTTCTTAACTTTGTATGTGTATCGGGGACACTGATCGCATCAATTTGCGCCATTCCAATTTCCATTCCGACGTCTGTGGCTCTTGCAATTCCACTAAACTAACAAGTTTTATGTCGTCCCCCCTCTGATCTATGCAGTCAGATATATATATCAGTCTGAGTGACATCATAAAACGAGTTTAAGTGGAATTGCAATAACCACAGACTTCGGAATGTGCAAATTGATGCTACCAGTGTACCCAATACACATAGAAAACCTCTTTACAATCCCTTTAAAATTGTCTTAATTTGGGCATACCCTGTACTCCTGAGCGTAGTGCAAAAATATAGGCAAAGAGCATCATACAACATGCTTTATTCATTAATCTGTACAACCTGCAAGAAGGCCCTTAACTGGCTACCCAATCAATCCAGTAAAAAAAAATCTGACTTAAGATGATTTAACCCTTTGAACCCCGATGTAATTTTTGCTAAAACGTCATATATCCTGAGCTCCCAGCAATATTTCTTAAAGTGCATTACGTTAACGTTATATGACGTCACTTGACAACGGCCGGTTTACCGGCTTGTCGGGTTCAAAGGGTTAAGAGTTCCAATAATCTGATTTTTCAATCACTAGAATCAGTTTTAAATTTAAATCAAGTTTCATTATCAAAGCATATTTCTCAAATCACAATTTTATCTTGGTTAAAATTTTTCACTGTATTTTAATCAGTCCTGATGTATTATCCTTGTATATTGTTTAGTGTATGCAGTGGTTTCCGGTAGATGTCTTACCTTCACACAAGCGAGATCAGAACTGTAGAACACAATTAGGAATGAATCCAAATAGTTTCTTTATGGTCATTCCATTTGTCAGGTATGTACCCACTTACTGTCATGTCAATCTAACTTCTGTGGCTTCTTAAAAAGTTGTTACAGCTAGTTCCTTGAAAGGGGAATGTTCAGAATTTTAAAGGATTGATTTAGGCCTTGAATTATGTAAATACCCTTTCAGATATACTGGAACTGCCTAAAAAACACACAATCCCTTCAATTATACCTGTACCTTAACAGTTATCTTTCATTTTCTGTATATATGTGTTTTCTATATAAGTCATTGTCTTACTAAACAAGGGATTTGATAAACAGGGATTTGAAGGCTAAAATTTTGAGAGTGTTTAGAACATTATTATAAATAAAATAAGCTACAAAATTTCAGGTTCTGAGACTAAAAGTGAACACATCCCTTTAAAAGCACTCCATCACAGTTCTTTAAAGGAATGCCACCTCTTAGAATGAACAAAAAAATTTCTCAAACTAAGTCAATAAGAGTATATATTCATCAAAGGTGTCCAAAGTATACTAACAGAATCAAATAAACCCATAAGACTGTAATTTTCGATCCAATTTTCAAGCATCTGAAATTTCTACAACCGTTAACCTATCTTTCAGGCAGTTGAGAAAATGGATAGCAGGAAAATCAGAATCTGAGGCACCAAAACAAGGAAAACAGAGAAGAACGTCAGAAACCACTGAAAACAGGCATAAACAGAAACAAAGACAACAGCAGAATTTCGCTCAACAGAATCAGAATGAATATCTAGAATATCTTCCAAGTAAAAAGGAGAAGAGCGAGACGAATATACATAATTTATTTATTAACGCCACAAGACAACAATCTGACAACCAGTCTCCTAGGCAACAACAACAACAACAGCAACAACAACAACAACAATTTCAAATACTGGTATGTATTACTATTTTATTAAATTGAATATTACTTTTTAAATTTATTGCATAGTTTGTCAGTTGAAGAATGAGGTATCTGGTATTCAAAATTGTCCTAAACTCCTATTTCCTTTGCCCTTTCTATGTGTATCAGGGACACTGATAGTTTTAATTTGCGCCATTCCAATTTCCATTCCGATGTCTGTGGTTCTTGCAGTTCCACTTAAACTAACGCGTTTTATGACGTCACTGACACTGATCTGCATTGATATCAATAGTAGCTTCCAGTAGATCACTGTCAGTGACGTCATAAAACATTAGTATTAGTGGAATTGCAAGAACCACAGATGTCAGAATGGAAATTGGAAATGCGCAAATTTATGCTATCAGTGTCCCTGATACACATACAAAGTTTAGAAATACGCTTTATAATCCCTTTAAGCACTACAGAGCCAGAGATGATATTAATCATAACATCAGTCCTCTTTAAATGATTTTGGTTATTTTGCAACAATGACTGCTTCACAGCTCCCCAGATTAGGATATCGTTCAATTATGTGCCCAGCAAAAGGCAATAGTATATTAGAAAAATGATTAATGACAAGAGGAAAATAAAGTCTAAAAGTAGAACAATCTGAAGTGCAAAAAATTAAGAAAAATGTAAACAGGTAAGAGATATGTAGATAGAAATGTTTTATATTTTATTTTTGAAGAATCGTGATGGAACTATTAATGGTGGATCTAGAAGAAATCTAACCAATCAGTTTGATAATACCAACTCTAATATTAATAATAACGGTAAATATAGTCCATCACTTCAACTAAGTATAGACCAGTGGTGTATGCAGGATTTATTAAAAGAGGGGTCTGAATTTGATTTCAGAATATACTGGCATGAGAATGTATCTTTATAGCTTTCCCGAATATTATAGAATGAAATTTGCATGTTACTGAATTTTCAAGTCATTCAGGGAATGCCCACAAACCAAACAAATGGTCTTCCAAGACCCTCGACATGCAAAATTAGTCAATTACGGGACTAAGATGTTCTAGGATGCCAAGATGTGCCTATTTTATATCCATTACTGACACTCAACTCAACAAAGCTTGACCATATTATGTGTTGGGGACATTGGATATCATCTCACTCCCCCCTCATAGGTGTCTCTACCTCATGACCTTGTCTACAATTGATTTGAGAAGAGAGGCAGTGACATGGCTAGAGGGGGGCGAGGGGCCATGAAACATGAAAAAAATCCAAAATATATAACTTTAATTAGCCTTCCTTGTGTCTTTGCCCCCTGGACCTCCATCTGACTCTTGCAGACCCCTGGGCCCCGGATGTTATTCACTCCGCTTGCAGTATCAATATATTCTGTCAGTTCATCTTTACCATTGCACCCCCACTTTCGAAAACCTGGCTATGCCACTGAAGAGAGGAATATCAGAAGGGAATCACATGGAGAAATTGTATCATTTATTTACTATTTCAGCTCAAAAACCTCATGGTAAAGAGAAACAACAGAAAAAATCTCATCCTAAAGACCGATTAGTTTCTGAAACTTGGTTAAATTTTAAATTGGACACAGAGGCCTTAATGGCATGTATTTACTGAGTCTAATCATAGACTTTCATTTAAATATTACGAAACAGATCTAACCGAAAACTGCTTCAAATGGTGGAAATTTTCAGAATGAATCATGCTTTTATAAAGAAGTGAATTGTTCTTGTGATTAAATGGCAGAACTTGGTTTTGATATTTATGTGTCAGCGAAACGCAAAAATCTCCAGAGGTAGCTGAATGAATGGTTGACTTCACAGACTGGTATTAAAAATTGGTGGGGTATCACGTATATAGTTTTGTCTGTTTTCAGTTGCAGGATAAGGGAACGATATTTTATAAAATCAATATGACAACTATTTATCGATTTAAATTGGCCTATTTACAATTTATAGTCACCAAAAACCTGCCTTCTCGTATCTGGATTTCAAAACAATTATCACTCGTTAAACTGGTGAAAATATGATATCAATAGGCCTATTATTCACTATTATTAACATTATATGTTATGCCTCCCGCCCCCCTCCCCAGTGGGAAACTAAGGGGGGAAATGTCCCCTCCGTCCCCCCAGGATTGCCGCCTCTGGTATTTTGTCAAAGATATATAAAATTTAAGCTTTAAATTATTACCCAATAACCTCGGCTTTTACCCACAATGGGGGGCTATTGCATGTATGATCATATATCAGGACAAAAGTTGGCTGCAAAATTCAATGAATGGAAGTAAGGTTACCCTAGAATTATATCTTGATCCAAGATATGGTCACCTATTTTAGTGTGACCAAGCAAATATGATGTCATGATAGCTGATGGGGCAAGCAGTGTCTTCAATGGAAAAAATCTCAGCAAATGTAAATTTATCTAGATTCTATTGAATCAAATGTTTAACGTTATTTTTATGTCTGCATGAAAAGAAACAAAATTTTGTTGTTTTTTTTCGCCATTTGTTCTGACTGCCATTTGAAATAATTTTTTCAATGGTCAATGGAGAGGATCATTGTTCATATCTTTTTTTAACATCTGTATCTTTTGTTGTACAAATTAATAAAAAATATTTTTGATATAAAGTCCTCCTATGTGAGTTAGTGTTAAAATTTGGTTGTTAAAAGCTTGACTGCCAGAACTGCCTTGCCCAAGATATATTTCTAGATCTGGCTTGACCCTGTTAAATTGCCAACATTGACAAAGCTGAATTGCCAAAAGCTGAATTGCCAGTCAGATTGCAAAGAGCTAAGTTGGTTAATGAATTTGCTTCTTTCAACAATGAGAGTAAAACTGATGTAAAACAAGAATATTTACAATTTTAAAGGATTGATTTGAGCCTTGCCCAATGCAGCAAGTTGAGCAATTCCGCAAAACAAACCCATTGTTAATATTATAAAGTATTAAGCACCGAATCAATGGTTAAATCTGTTCACTTCAAAAACATGTATAAATTACAGAACTAGGTTGCTAGAGTCAGATTGCCAGAGCTGGGTTGCTTGATTCAGACTCCCAGGGCTGGGTCGCTTGAGTCAGATTGCCAGAGCCAGGTCGCTTGAGTCAGACTACTAGAGCTGGGCTGCTTGAGTCAGATTGCCAGAGATGGGTTGCTTGAGTCAGATTGCCACAGCTGGGCTGCTTGAGTCAGATTGCCAGAGCTGGGTTACTTGAGTCAGATTGCCAGAGCTGGGTTGCTTGATTCAGATTGCCAGAGCCAGGTCGCTTGAGTCAGATTGCCAGAGCCAGGTCGCTTGAGTCAGATTGCCAGAGCCAGGTCGCTTGAGTCAGATTGCCAGAGCCAGGTCGCTTGGGGCAGATTGTAAGGGCTGGATTGCTTGGGGCAGATTGTAAGGACTGGATTGCTAGGGGCAGATTGTAAGGGCTGGATTGTTTGAGTCAGAATGCCAGAGCTGGGTTGCTTGAGTCGGATTGCCAGAGCGGGTTGCTTGAGTCAGATGGCCAGAGCTGGGTCGCTAGGGGCAGATTGTAAGGGCTGGATTGCTTGAGTAAGAATGCCAGAGCGGGTTGCTTGAGTGGGATTGCCAGAGCTGGGTCGCTAGGGGCAGATTGTAAGGGCTAGATTGCTTGAGTAAGAATGCCAGAGCGGGTTGCTTGAGTGGGATTGCCAGAGCTGGGTCGCTAGGGGCAGATTGTAAGGGCTGGATTGCTTGAGTAAGAATGCCAGAGCGGGTTGCTTGAGTGGGATTGCCAGAGCTGGGTCGCTTGGGGCAGATTGTAAGGGCTGGATTGCTAGAGTCAAATATCCAGAGCTTGGTCGCTTGAGTCAGATTAGCAGAGCTGGGTTGCTAGAGTCAGATTGCCAGAGCTGGGTTGCTTGAGTCAGATTTCCAGAGCTGTGTTGCTTGAGTCAGACTACCAGAGCTAGCTTGCTAGAGCTGGGTTGCTTGAGCTGGGTTGCTTGAGTCAGATTTGCTAGAGCTGGGTTGCTTGAATCAGATTGCTGAAGTTGAGTTGCTTGATTCAGTATGCCAGAGATGTAATGCTTGAGTCTGATTTCCAGAGCTGGGTTGCTTGAATCAGGTTGCAAGAGCTTGGTTGATTTAGTCAGATTGTCAGAGATAGGTAGCTTGAATCAGATTGCCAGAGCTGGGTTGCTTGAGTCAAATTACCAGGGCTGGGTTGCTTGAGTCAGACTACCAGAGATGGGTTGCTTGAGTCAGACTAACAGAGCGGGTTGCTTGAGTCAGACTGCCAGAGCTGGGTTGCTTGAGTCAAATTGCCAGAGCTGGGTTGCTTGAGTCAGACTACTAGAGCTGGGTTGCTTGAGTCAGATTGCCAGAGCTGGGTTACTTGAGTCAGATTGCCAGAGCTGGGTTGCTTGAGTCAGACTACTAGAGCTGGGTTGCTTGAGTCAGATTGCCAGAGCTGGGTTGCTTGAGTCAGACTACTAGAGCTGGGCTGCTTGAGTCAGATTGCCAGAGCTGGGTTACTTGAGTCAGATTGCCAGAGCTGGGTTGCTTGAGTCAGATTGCCAGAGATGGGTTGCTTGAGTCAGATTGCCAGAGCTGGGTTACTTGAGTCAGATTGCCAGAGCTGGGTTGCTTGAGTCAGATTGCCAGAGCTGGGTTGCTTGAGTCGGATTTCCAGAGCTGGGTTGCTCGAGTCATACCGCCAAAGCTTGGTTGCTTGAGTCAGATTGCCAGAGCTGGGTTGCTCGAGTCAGATTACCAGAGCTGGGTTGCTTGATTCAGATTGCCAGGGCTGGGTTGCTTGATTCAGATTGCCAGAGCTGGGCTGCTTGAGTCAGATTGCCAGAGATGGGTTGCTTGAGTCAGATTGCCACAGCTGGGCTGCTTGAGTCAGATTGCCAGAACTGGGTTGCTTGAGTCAGATTGCCAGAGCTGGGTTGCTTGAGTCAGACTACTAGAGCTGGGTTGCTTGAGTGAGACTACTAGAGCTGGGTTGCTTGAGTCAGATTGCCAGAGCTGGGTTGCTTGAGTCAGACTACTAGAGCTGGGCTGCTTGAGTCAGATTGCCAGAGCTGGGTTACTTGAGTCAGATTGCCAGAGCTGGGTTGCTTGAGTCAGATTGCCAGAGATGGGTTGCTTGAGTCAGATTGCCAGAGCTGGGCTGCTTGAGTCAGATTGCCAGAGATGGGTTGCTTGAGTCAGATTGCCACAGCTTGGCTGCTTGAGTCAGATTGCCAGAGCTGGGTTGCTTGAGTCAGATTGCCAGAGCTTGGTTGCTCGAGTCAGACTACTAGAGCTGGGTTGCTCGAGTCAGACTACTAGAGCTGGGTTGCTTGATTCAGATTGCCAGAACTTGGTTGCTTGAATCAGATTGCCCGAGCTGGGTTGCTTGAATCGAATTGCACTAAACAGGTTTATTGGGTCAAGGCTGACAGATTGGGTTTTTGGGATAATATCAATTTATCAGAAATACTGATTAAAGGACATACAAGACAAAAAAAAAAGACCAGAACTTTTTTAGTTTTACAACTTTCCAGTTTAATTTTCGTATAAATATAAAAAACAATAACGATATCATTTAATACATTAATAACAAGAGGGTTTTGTTTTTTAAACAATACATATAACTTGAGATTTTAATCTCACAATATCACAATAACAACTGCATTTCTTAAAAACTGTTTCGTTTTTTTTTTGTTCATTTTAATACATTATTAACCTGAGAAAATGAAGTCAACTATAACTTCTCTATATTGCAATTTGTTTTTAAAACAATACAACATTGACAATAAACAATATTGAGATTTCAATTAAATCAAGTGACAGTTTCTATCAAACATTACCAATATAGTTAATTACTAGGTAAGTATATCTGTCATACATTAAAAATAAACAATATTGAGATTTCAATCAAATCAAGTGACAGTTTCTATCAAACATTACCAATATAGTTAATTACTAGGTAAGTATATCTGTCATACATTAAAAATAAACAATATTGAGATTTCAATCAAATCAAGTGACAATTTCTATCAAACATTACCAATATAGTTAATTACTAAGTAAGTATATCTGTCATACATTGAAAATAAACAATATTGAGATTTCAATCAAATCAAGTGACAGTTTCTATCAAACATTACCAATATAGTTAATTACTAGGTAAGTATATCTGTCATACATTAAAAATAAACAATATTGAGATTTCAATCAAATCAAGTGACAGTTTCTATCAAACATTACCAATATAGTTAATTACAAAGTAAGTATATCTGTCATACATTGAAAATAAACAATATTGAGATTTCAATTAAATCAAGTGACAGTTTCTATCAAACATTACCAATATAGTTAATTACTAGGTAAGTATATCTGTCATACATTAAAAATAAACAATATTGAGATTTCAATCAAATCAAGTGACAGTTTCTATCAATCATTACCAATATAGTTAATTACTAGGTAAGTATATCTGTCATACATTGAAAATAAACAATGTTGAGATTTCAATCAAATCAAGTGACAGTTTCTATCAAACATTACCAATATAGTTAATTACTAGGTAAGTATATCTGTCATATATTATAAATAAACAATATTGAGATTTCAATCAAATCAAGTGACAGTTTCTATCAATCATTACCAATATAGTTAATTACTAGGTAAGTATATCTGTCATACATTAAAAATAAACAATATTGAGATTTCAATCAAATCAAGTGACAGTTTTTATCAATCATTACCAATATAGTTAATTACTAAGTAAGTATATCTGTCATACATTAAAATTAAACAATATTGAGATTTCAATCAAATCAAGTGACAGTTTCTATCAAACATTACCAATATAGTTAATTACTAAGTAAGTATATCTGTCATATATTATAAATAAACAATATTGAGATTTCAATCAAATCAAGTGACAGTTTCTATCAAACATTACCAATATAGTTAATTACTAGGTAAGTATATCTGTCATATATTATAAATAAACAATATTGAGATTTCAATCAAATCAAGTGACAGTTTCTATCAATCATTACCAATATAGTTAATTACTAAGTAAGTATATCTGTCATACATTGAAAATAAACAATATTGAGATTTCAATCAAATCAAGTGACAGTTTCTATCAAACATTACCAATATAGTTAATTACAAAGTAAGTATATCTGTCATACATTGAAAATAAACAATATTGAGATTTCAATTAAATCAAGTGACAGTTTCTATCAAACATTGCCAATATAGTTAATTACTAGGTAAGTATATCTGTCATACATTAAAAATAAACAATGTTGAGATTTCAATCAAATCAAGTGACAGTTTCTATCAATCATTACCAATATAGTTAATTACTAGGTAAGTATATCTGTCATACATTAAAAATAAACAATATTGAGATTTCAATCAAATCAAGTGACAGTTTCTATCAAACATTACCAATATAGTTAATTACTAAGTAAATATATCTGTCATACATTGAAAATAAACAATATTGAGATTTCAATCAAATCAAGTGACAGTTTTTATCAATCATTACCAATATAGTTAATTACTAGGTAAGTATATCTGTCATACATTAAAAATAAACAATATTGAGATTTCAATCAAATCAAGTGACAGTTTCTATCAAACATTACCAATATAGTTAATTACTAGGTAAGTATATCTGTCATACATTAAAAAAAACAATATTGAGATTTCAATCAAATCAAGTGACAGTTTCTATCAAACATTACCAATATAGTTAATTACTAAGTAAATATATCTGTCATACATTGAAAATAAACAATATTGAGATTTCAATCAAATCAAGTGACAGTTTCTATCAATCATTACCAATATAGTTAATTACTAGGTAAGTATATCTGTCATACATTAAAAATAAACAATATTGAGATTTCAATCAAATCAAGTGACAGTTTCTATCAATCATTACCAATATAGTTAATTACTAAGTAAGTATATCTGTCATACATTAAAAATAAACAATATTGAGATTTCAATCAAATCAAGTGACAGTTTCTATCAATCATTACCAATATAGTTAATTACTAGGTAAGTATATCTGTCATACATTAAAAATAAACAATGTTGAGATTTCAATCAAATCAAGTGACAGTTTCTATCAAACATTACCAATATAGTTAATTACTAAGTAAATATATCTGTCATACATTAAAAATAAACAATATTGAGATTTCAATCAAATCAAGTGACAGTTTCTATCAAACATTACCAATATAGTTAATTACTAAGTAAATATATCTGTCATACATTAAAAATAAACAATGTTGAGATTTCAATCAAATCAAGTGACAGTTTCTATCAAACATTACCAATATAGTTAATTACTAAGTAAATATATCTGTCATACATTAAAAATAAACAATATTGAGATTTCAATTAAATCAAGTGACAGTTTCTATCAATCATTACCAATATAGTTAATTACTAGGTAAGTATATCTGTCATACATTAAAAATAAACAATGTTGAGATTTCAATCAAATCAAGTGACAGTTTCTATCAAACATTACCAATATAGTTAATTACTAAGTAAATATATCTGTCATACATTAAAAATAAACAATGTTGAGATTTCAATCAAATCAAGTGACAGTTTCTATCAAACATTACCAATATAGTTAATTACTAGGTAAGTATATCTGTCATACATTAAAAATAAACAATATTGAGATTTCAATTAAATCAAGTGACAGTTTCTATCAATCATTACCAATATAGTTAATTACTAGGTAAGTATATCTGTCATACATTAAAAATAAACAATGTTGAGATTTCAATCAAATCAAGTGACAGTTTCTATCAAACATTACCAATATAGTTAATTACTAGGTAAGTATATCTGTCATACATTAAAAATAAACAATATTGAGATTTCAATTAAATCAAGTGACAGTTTCTATCAATCATTACCAATATAGTTAATTACTAGGTAAGTATATCTGTCATACATTAAAAATAAACAATATTGAGATTTCAATCAAATCAAGTGACAGTTTCTATCAAACATTACCAATATAGTTAATTACTAGGTAAGTATATCTGTCATACATTGAAAATAAACAATATTGAGATTTCAATCAAATCAAGTGACAGTTTCTATCAATCATTACCAATATAGTTAATTACTAAGTAAGTATATCTGTCATACATAAAAAATAAACAATATTGAGATTTCAATCAAATCAAGTGACAGTTTCTATCAATCATTACCAATATAGTTAATTACTAAGTAAGTATATCTGTCATACATTAAAAATAAACAATATTGAGATTTCAATCAAATCAAGTGACAGTTTCTATCAATCATTACCAATATAGTTAATTACTAAGTAAGTATATCTGTCATACATTGAAAATAAACAATATTGAGATTTCAATCAAATCAAGTGACAGTTTCTATCAAACATTACCAATATAGTTAATTACTAGGTAAGTATATCTGTCATACATTAAAAATAAACAATATTGAGATTTCAATCAAATCAAGTGACAGTTTCTATCAAACATTACCAATATAGTTAATTACTAGGTAAGTATATCTGTCATACATTGAAAATAAACAATGTTGAGATTTCAATCAAATCAAGTGACAGTTTCTATCAATCATTACCAATATAGTTAATTACTAGGTAAGTATATCTGTCATACATTAAAAATAAACAATATTGAGATTTCAATCAAATCAGGTGACAGTTTCTATCAAACATTACCAATATAGTTAATTACTAGGTAAGTATATCTGTCATATATTATAAATAAACAATATTGAGATTTCAATCAAATCAAGTGACAGTTTCTATCAAACATTACCAATATAGTTAATTACTAGGTAAGTATATCTGTCATACATTAAAAATAAACAATGTTGAGATTTCAATTAAATCAAGTGACAGTTTCTATCAATCATTACCAATATAGTTAATTACTAAGTAAGTATATCTGTCATACATTAAAAATAAACAATATTGAGATTTCAATCAAATCAAGTGACAGTTTCTATCAATCATTACCAATATAGTTAATTACTAAGTAAGTATATCTGTCATACATTGAAAATAAACAATGTTGAGATTTCAATTAAATCAAGTGACAGTTTCTATCAATCATTACCAATATAGTTAATTACTAGGTAAGGTTAAGTATATCGTACATTAATAACATGATAATTTCTTTTTAAACCATACATATAACTTGAGATTCTAATCTCACAATATCACAATAACAACTGCATTTCTTTTTATTTTGCAGTTTGTTTATTATTTTTATCTCATGGAGAGATATAGGGCTACAACAAAGTATCAAATTCTACACTAATTAAAATGGTTTGTGTTATTATGTGAAAGTTAATAAATCGTTGTAGCCCACTTTTTTTATAACAATTTTTAAAAATCAACATTATCACAATAAAAATTGTTTCGTTTTTTTTTTTCTATCTCTCTTGGATAGTTTTACATAATTTCTTCTGTTTTCAGTTTGGAGTGTCTATCTCTCTTGGATAGTTTTATATCACCACAAACTGTCTTTCTTATTTTTCTATTTTTTTGGGGGTTTTTTTTTTTCTATTTTTTTTTTTTTTTTTTTTTTTTTTGTCTCTCTTTCTAAAAACTCTCAATTCTTAATCTGCGAAAACGACTGCCTTTGACTTGGATACACGTCCTGTAAAAGAGTAACCGGGAATTAAACTCTGCTCGATTGTATGTAAGATATTGCAGGCACGTTGCTACAATGATTCTCCTCTGAAAAAAGGAATTGCACCCTCCCCCCCCCCCCCCCCCCCCCCCCCCCCGAGTCAGCCATTTCAATGACATCATCAGTGCATTTCGCCTCTGGATATATTGCTTGCCCCCACTATTTCAATTTTGAGTCAGGCCATATGCTTGGTAATGTCCTTTTATTAATTACTTAATGTCATTTTGACCATTTGCTACGCAGGGTAAATATAAAAATTCATACTTTTCATGAAACGAAACGAAAGTAAATCTAAAAAAAAAAAAAAAATAGAAGAGACTGGGCCAGTCTAGGTAAATATATTCCGCCTTTCAAACTTTACCTGAATAAATTAAATAATCTGAATATTCTGCTACCCATTTCATTTTCTCTCACATAATCATCAACAATTTCTAATAAATCCTGGCGTGTATCCAATGAAACCTCTATCATCTTTTTCAAATATCGTAGATCGTTTGGTCGTAAGTCTTGTCGTTCCTCCAATATTTGAAATAGCTCTATAGGTTGGTGTATGGTTTCAGCTAACTTGCGTTTGATTTCAGCATAATATATCAGGATTTTAAGTTCTGAAGAACTTAAACTGTTATTAATTCTGATCAGCATTCCCCTGAATTTTGGATTTCTTTTATCCATTTTATCGCTGAAATATAAAAGACAACAACTCTGAAATCAACATGATATAAAAGAACGTGGGACCACAGCCATATACGCCTACCATGGCTTGCGGATGGTAAAACGAAAAAGCCTTAAATTTAATCAGAACATAGAAATGTATAAGACTGGAAGTCTTAGTCTACTCATCGTCTATTGAACTTCTGTTTCAATTTATGGTTGACCTAGTTTCTCCTCTAGGACTAGTTGACTCTAAGTTAAACTGCGGCGGAGAGACTGGATGTTCCGTTCGAATTAAATCGCGTTTATCATGGCTTAATTAATATAACTGGGCATACCTCCAATTCAACGCATGCGTGCCAAGCATAAATCTTGTGTTATTATTCCCTATCTACATTTCTATGATCAGAATAAACTAAACTTTCTCAAAACTTTCGAAATATGTCCAATAAAATCCATTTTAAGTTTCATCAAAATCTATTGAAATCTAAGAGAGCATATTCAAGATTTTGGGGCAAGGGCAATATGCTTATCACGGTCGAAAATAGTCCAAATTCGAACTTATTCTTCTTTTGATGCATATGTATTCACATACCGAATTTCATTTGATTCCAACAAAAACTCTAGTTTTTAGAGCGTTTACAAGCAAATGTTGGACGAACAGACGGAGAGGGGTGCAGACAATATACGTCCACATAGTAAGATGTGGGGGTATAAAAAGCATCTTTGAATGTATGGGGGTATAATTTAACGTTGCCAAAATGGTCAATTCTGTTGCAACGTTAAAAAAAAACAGCGCCATAATTACAAAATGCATTTGTCAATGATGCAAAGTACAATAATTGTCTATGCAAAATGTATAAATATACTCAAAAATCCACGAATGCAGCTAACAATTTACTCTTTCCTTTTATGCATTTGACACTTTGCATTTTACATTTTGCAATGAATACGTCATTATTCCATATATAATTTATGTTCTATTGTGTAAAAGTCTACTATACAAGGCTTGATAATACACAGTGCGTAATTCAAAGTGATTAATGCAAAATGCAAAGTGTCTAATGCAAAATGCATTATGCAGTTAGTAAATTATTAGCTGCATTCGTGTAGTATTTCGTTGGATTTTTTAGTATACTTATATCGATATATTTTGCATTTTTACACAGACAATTGTACTTTGCAGCATTGACAATCGACAATTTTTGCAACGTTATACCTCCATAATATACAAAAAAGATATAATTTTTTCAGAATATCGGAATTTCGAAGAAAAAATTACATAATTATAATGTAATTTGCTTAGGTAGGCTACTTTGCAAGCTATTTGTTATTAATTCAACAAGGAAGTAATATGATGTAAAAACCCAGTAGGACTTAGAAGGTCCCATAAAATCACTTAATCCAAGAAAGAAATACGATGAAATCAGTATAAAAAAGTGAACAAATATGGATATAATCCTTGGAATTTGGTTCTATGATAATAAAACAAATGTTTTATCGTAAAAATATGACAATTTAATTGTTAATAACTGTATATTATAATAATTAAATAAAGAGCTTACTTACAAAGTATGAGCCCCAACAACCTGACGGTCTCGAAAAGCGCATGCTCAAGATGGATAAGGTTAAAGTTGAATGCAAAATAAAACTTATATACTGTATATAGATAGACAAACCTCTGGTATACCTAAACTATTGTAATTTAAGGTCATATACACTATTACGTTATTATTGTTAATGTGGAACCAAGCGCGAGGAACGTCACGCTCCTTACACAATGACAATTTAAGAGCCTTCAAAATGCCTATTATACGCGTAAACTATTTAAAACATGGCTGGTCAATAGGTCAGAGTAATATCTCCTAAAGGTCGAATTTCTCTTTTGTTCAGAATGCTGCCGAGATACCCACAGACAAACTTATTTTTCTTTTTGCGGCACCAACGATTTTTCACCAAAAGCTGAATGCATAAATGGGGCGTGACTTGATTGGAATTGTTTTGTTGTTGATGTTAATGGAGTTTTGGGTCATTACACAACACAAAATACGTCACATTTGGGAAATCTCCGCGCGTCAATTCAATCTGATGGTCAAAAATCGCTACACCAGGCGATTTTTTTTTTGACGCATGACGGAGACAATTTGACGGATACCGCTTCCGCATATTTGGAATCATAACCTCTTAAATCAACCATTTCGATTTTTAACGCATGACGCTGACGCATGACGCATCCGCACGACGCATATATGGAATCTTAGCTTTAGACTAAGATTCCATATATGCGTCGTGCGTCAATCGCCATGCGTTAAAAATCGAAATGGTTGGTTTAAGAGGGCATGATTCCATATTATTATGCGGAAGCGGTATCTGTCAAATGATCTCCGTAAAGCTAAGATTCCATATAAGCGTCATGCGGATGCGTCATGCGGACATAAATGGCCCATGCGGATCCGTCATGCGTCAAATATGATTCCATATGTGCGTTAAACGTATGCGTTAACTATCTTTTGACGCATGGACTTCTAGAAAGATGGATGCTTTGTCAAAATATGGCGGGAAAAAGACCTGGGAATCCCACAAAATACGTCACATTTGAGAGATCTCCGCGCGTCAATTCAATCTGATGCGTCAAAAATCGCTACACCAGGCGATTTTTTTTTCTTTGACGCATGACGGAGACAATTTGACGGATACTGCTTCCGCATATTTGGAATCATACCCTCTTAAATCAACCATTTCGATTTTTAACGCATGACGCTGACGCATGACGCATCCGCATAATATGGAATCTTAGCTTTATAGGAGTCGCACACGTATCCGTTTCTGCCCAAAAAAGCTCGCCCGGTCACTTTTTGGGGGTCCGTGAGGGGTCCGCTGGAGATCCTCAAGAAAATGTCCGCAAGCGGTCATTAGGCTAATTTTCATTTCCGCGCGAGTTTTGAACATGTTCAAAAAACTGGGGCGGTCGAAGCTACGCGAGAGGTCCCCATGAGCGTGGCGCCAAGTCCGCTTCAAATCCGTTCCTGACGTCACGCGGACCTTGGACCGCTCCGGATGTCTTCCGGTCTTTGCTCGGATCTCGCTCGGATCTCGTCCGTTTATAAGAAACCGGGCGAACCTCGCCCGGACGTGGCCATGACGTCTCCCGGATGTGTCACGGAAACAGCCGAGCGGGAGAGCGTCCAACGAGCTCCGGGCATATAAAAGGCCGGTTTTGGTGCGGCGAGTCATTTCTATTCCGGGTGACTTCCTGGCCAAAGACGGGCAACCTACGGGAGAACTATACATATTTTTTCAACAAACGGAAGCGTCCGCGACACTCCGGGCCAACAGATGCCGGGCCAGAGACGTTGCTAATAAACGGATACGTGTGCGACTCCTATAATGCGTCAAAAAATAAATCACCGGGTGTAGCGATTTTTGACACATGTTGTGCAGATTGTGTCTTTTTTCCCGCCAAAGCATCTATCTGTCTAGAAGTCCGTGCTTTAAAAGAAAGATAACGTATACGATTAACGCACATATGGAATCATATTTGACGCATGACAGATCCGCAAGGGCCATTTATGTCCGCATGACGTTATATGGAATCTTAGCAAAAAAGCTAATAAAAATATTTTTGTTATTTTTATAATTATTTTTTGTATATTTTCCGTAATCTGAAAATCGAGTGGCCTAAATCCGAGGAGTTTTGGTGGTGGGGGTGGGATTTGGATTTTGAAAATTTTCAACCAAGGTATGATATTGAAAAACTTCATCTATGTAAAAGATAAACTGCTTTTGCGTGTTCACACCCGATAGTACTACATGTATATTAACACGAAACATAGCTTGCCAGGCAAGGTAATATACGCCCACTGGGCCACTGGCTTTGACGATAAACAAATATAATTGACAGTTACAACAAAAGTGATTAAGAACATTCACATCAAGTTTCTTCAAAATCTGTCCAGTATTGTCCTGTGTTTATGAGCTAAAAATTGAACATGTTTTCAAGAACAAGGGCAATAATTCATAGTAAATATTTTTCGATTCTGTTGATTTTCAATAGGGTTCATCCGTGAGTGGTAATAAACATTACCAGAAAGTTTCATTAAAATCTGTCAAGAATTGTGACCTGTAGAGTTTTTACAAGCTAAAAATCGAACGAGTTTTTAAGAACAAGGGCAATAATTCATAGTACATATTTTCCGATTTTGCTGATTTTCAATAGGGTTCATCCTTGGGCAGTAATAAACATTACCATTAAGTTTCGTCAAAATCGGTCAAGAATTGTGACCTGTAGAGTGTTTACGAGCCAAAAATCGAACGCGTTTTTAAGAACAAGGGCAGTAATTCATAGTAAATATTTTCCGATTTTGCTGATTTTCAATAGGGTTCATCCTTGGGCGGAAATAAACATTACCATTAAGTTTCGTCAAAATCCGTAAAGATTTGTGACCTGCACAGTGTTTACGAGCAATTGTGGACGGACGGACGGACATGGGTGACGACAATATACATGGGTGACGACAATATACGCCCCCCATTTCATGTGGGCGTATAAAAATGAGTTCAAATATTGTGTTTTGTGTTGATTTTAACACTAACAAGGAATGGTAACACAAAATTTGACCTTTCCCATTGTATAGGATCCTGTATTTGCTACCCATGAAACCCTAGACAGGACTTGAGACCCTTTGAGAGTGTGATAGCCATCAAATTTTAGGTTGCGACCAATGATTTGAAGAATATGAATGGAGAAGATGGTTTAAAAAAAACACAGTCACTTTGATTTAATTAATTTATAATATCGTGTAGGGCTATAAACAATATACATGCATATATACATTTTCTTTTTTTTCCTCATTGAACTAATGTTAATGTTAATGCAGTGGCGGATCCAGAGGGGGGGGGGCGTAGAGGGCGTACGCCCCCCCTTTACTTTGTCTTTTTTTGTCTTACGACATAAAAAATGTCTAACCCATTAACGTTTACTATAATACATGCATGGTCCACGTCAGAAACCGTTAAATTAGTATAATTGATACTCATTCTATGTTTATAAGCCAAATAAAAGGTCAAAAATATTTTCGACTCGCTTCGCTCGGCTAAACTTTGCATATACGCCCCCCCTTTCCAAAATCCTGGATCCGCCCCTGTAATGTGCTAGGTTTTAATTACATTCCATCGGGTAACAGGCTATATACATGTATACTGGTATGTATGTACATCAAAACAAATCAAAATAACAATGATATATCCATATTCATATAGAAACAGTTAATTAATTTACACTTGATCTGATTATCTAGCATTGTTCTTTGCTGATAAATTGACTCTATGGATCAACTTTCTAAAGATATACATCTAAGAATTCTTCTGTGGTATTTTAATTGTGACCTGAAATATAATTTTAAAATTACTTCCCTTGAATTGCTTTAGAAGTATAAGTTCTTTGCTACTATCAACTGTGTAAGGTAATGTAATCAAGCTAACACCATGTGGTGCACAATAAGGGAAATTTTGTCAGGAAAGCAGCATTAGTTAACTGTATTTGTTCAAAATTTCAAACTGTCTAGGGATCTGTAGTGTATCCCTGATGTATTTTCCATCCAATCTAATTTGTGTTCATCCTGGTCTCATAGCGCTGATCGTTCGAGGAGATATCTGCTAAAAATAGATAT
Organism: Lottia scabra; assembly: GCA_029955415.1. Classification (NCBI taxonomy): domain Eukaryota; kingdom Metazoa; phylum Mollusca; class Gastropoda; family Lottiidae; genus Lottia; species Lottia scabra. The sequence continues at coordinate 13,318,469 of JARJEI010000009.1, forward strand.
CTGATACGCGCATGCGCAGACAGAATTTTGCGGAGTAGGACAAACTGGTAGTACAAATCATGGCTGACACATCTGACGTTGCCGTTGAAAAGCCTATAAAGCGGGGTGCAACGAGACATTGTTGTTACGGATTGTGTAAAAGTGATAGTCGGTATCAAGACAAAGACCACATGCAAGATGTAACATGGATTATATTGCCAAAAGCCCACGTGAATTTGGAAAAGTGTCAGTGATGGAGACGGGCCTGTGGCAGTATAATATTGCTTTATTTATATAGTCGCCCGCTCTCAATATATAGTCCCATGCACGTATGTTTTAAATGCGGGGATCCGAAAAAATTCACAAAATCAATGAAATTTCATAAAAAAAAAAAAATTGTCAAAAACGGCAAATTTTTAAAATTGTTTCCCCCAAAAACTTCTTCCCCCTTTTTTCTCTCTCATTTACCCCAAGGAAGATCCTTCCCCGGGGTTCTCCTTCCACCAGTCACAGTATAATATTGCTTTATTTAGTCGTCCGCTCTCTATATATTATAGTCCCGGTAAACATTAACGTATGTTTTAAAGACGGGGTCAGAAAAAGATCACAAAATCAAGGAAAATTCATATAAAAAATTTGTCAGAAACTGCAAAACTTGCATGTATGTTTTTAAATGTGGAGATCTGGAAAAATTTACAAAATAAAGGAAAATTCATGTGAACAAGTTGTCAAAAATATCAATCATGCGCGTATGTTTTAAATGCGGGTTCTGAAAAATATATTTCGACTAAAAAAACTCTTTAACAGGATTTTTTAGATAGTTCCCCCCGAAAATCTTCCTGGCCCCCTTTTTGTCTTTTGTACCCCCAAGGAAAAATCCCTTCCCCAGTCGCATTATAAGTAATATAAGATTGTTGTCTATTATCCGTTGCCTAATTAGTATAGTACCAGTAAACCATACCCGTATGTTTTAAAGGCAGGGGTATAAAAATTCTTAGAAACGGCATATTTACAAATAACTGTGTGATATATATCCATGAGAAGTTATATAAGAGCAATTTCATTAATTTTTATTGTTGAAAATGAAATTAAAATTAAAAGCATTTAAAAAAATATTTTTAACATCGTTTTCTACAGGATATTTTGGTGTCTACTCGCGACATGTTCTCTAGTGGTTGAAGCGAGTATTTTGTATTGAATGAATTATTTTCAGGTCGGTGTGGGATATGTCAAATCGCCCAACATACGCGTATGTTTTAGTGGGATTATGCCCTCATTTTTGCTCCTGGCACGTCGTCTTGTGTCCATTGTTGTCAATAGATCAAGCGGAAGAATGTCCTACTTTCCCAAATCCTGCGTATCACGTGATACGCACACTTAAATCAATGACGTCACGGCCGATCATCGCTATTCTGGTTTGACTTGGCATCCATTTTGAACTTTTGTATGTTGTTCCTTTCCAATGACAGGTCAAACTGTATCACTCAAATTCTTGCAGCAGAAATGAAATGAAATGGAGTTTTACGTCCTATTTTTGTAAGCTTGTAATAATCTAATGAAGACAAACAAGTAGTGTGCAATGAGGAAAATTTTAGAGAAAGGTCATGAGGACGGAGAATAATACTTCGATTGTTACTTACTGTTTTCACTTCTGTATAGTTATCTAACCCGTATTCACCAAGTTCCCGTCCATTTCCAGACATCCTGTATCCACCAAATGGAACACTGGCATCCAACACATCATAACAGTTCACCCTAAACACAAATAAAAATGGATTTAAAGGGGAATGTTCAGCAATGGTCGATTTAGGACTTAAATATTTCTAAATAGATTTCAGAATTACTAGAACTGCACGAAAATCTTATAATTCCTTCAAATATATCCCTACTTTTACATTAATCCTTCATTTTTCTGTATATGTGTTTTCTATTTAAAGCATAGTTTTACTAAACGGCGAGTCATATTTTTGACTTTCAAACGCTGATAATTATGGGTACACGTGTGTTTGAAAGCTTAAATTTCGAGAGAGAGTTGTGAACAATAGTACGGATTAGATTAGCTTAAACATATCCCTTTAAGCGTCTGATTTTTCTGCACCAAATAGGCCAATGAGAGCTAACGCCATGCAGTATGCAATGAAGAAAATTTTATCAGGACAGTGGCATTAGGCTAGTCTGCTCTTATTTTCAATTTCCAATTTCACAGATTCTTTAACATGCACAAACTGTAGCAGACAGGGCCTTTTTCCATGTCAGCACCCTGACCTAAAACTGACTCTTTCATGATCACTGGTGAAAAATGCCAATTTTTTAAGACAGTGTATAACGCACACCCCTTGTTTGACAGGTACTTTTCATGGTAAAAATGTGCGCACTATACACGGAAATATACGGTATATGAACAATTGAAAAGAGACCACAATGGTCATATTCTGGTTTGTCTTACAAATAGAAATTCAGGAAATTTAAATGTTTAAAACTTAAAACATTTAATACAAAAATTCATCAGTATTTTGTTTCAAAAAAATTTTATGAAGAAAAATCTGTACAAGCAAAACAATTCTATTAACCAAAATCGCATAATAGCAAAATCGAGAGCGTTAGTTGTATAGCAGTGGACTACTATATAAGAAAACTTTTAACCTAATATATAGAACCCTACTTACCAAACTGTGCCAGCACGCAGACTGTGGGACAAATACATTGCTTTCTCTAAATCTTTAGTGAACACTGAAGCAGCCAAACCATAAATAGTGTTGTGGGATCTTTCGATAACTTCATCGAGACTTTTGAACTTGGCGATGCTCATAACTGGTCCAAAAATCTAAAATAATAATATTTTTTTGCTTTAGTTATATTTCAAGGGATTTAATTAAGTCTGTAGGACAATTTCAGCATTTTTTTTTCAATGTTCTTATGTATATGACAATTTTTTTTTCTCACGAATTTAATTTATGGGGACAAAAGTAAGCTCAAAATTTAGATTCTTGACAAATAAGAGTTAATATTCATCGATCCATAAAACTAAGTTATTATCAATTAAATTTTAACTATCATCCTGGGGTCTTATTCTCGAAAATTTAACTTGCAATGATTTTAGTGTTCCAGTAATCTGATTGGTCAATAACTAAAATCGATTTTAAATTTAGAACTATTATCCAATCAGATTACTGAATTTCTTAAAATCAGGATTTTATCTAAGTTAAGTTTTCGAGAATAAGACCCCAGTATAACAAACCTCTTCTTGTTGAATCTTCATATCGTCTGCTACGTCTTTAAATACTGTTGGTTCAATAAAATATCCCTTGTCCCCCACACGTTTTCCTCCCGTTGTCATCATAGCGCCTTCCTTCTGTCCAATATCAATATATCTCATCACTTTATCAAACTGTTCTTTATCTACCTGTAGAGATATAAAATAAATCTTTCTTACCAATCAAATTATGGGGGGGGGGGGACTGAAACCCTTTTGTCACTCCCTTCTGAGTTCAAGGAAGGGGCACGTCATCCCCGTCCTTTCTCCCCCCGTCCCCCTCCCCTAAATCCAAGCCCTTGACTGGAAGTAATAGTACCAAACCCTGGACCAAGTTGGTACAGACAAGACTATCACTATCTCTCCAAAAGTAATAATCTGTGAATAATCCATAGTCTCTACTTAAAGACTTAGGCCAGTGCTTCTACTGGAGAGTATCTTCTATAACACCTACCGTATAATTCCGAGTATAATGCGCACCCATGTATAATGCGCACCCCTTCCTTACCCCATCAAAATCAGGAAAAATTCATTTACCCATGTATAGTGCGCACCCCTTGTTGAGGAAAAAATTGAAGTTGGCATAACAAAGACACCAAAATAGTGAGTGATAAAAAATCAAATTTCACTATTACTAGTCATGTACTGTTGTAAAAGACATAAATAACAGTTACTGAACCTGTGGACCTTGTTCAACATTAGTAAAAGGATTTCCAACTGTTCGTTTCTTGGCTCTTTCCGTGCTTTTCTCAACGAACTCATCATAAATCTTCTCTTCTACATAAATTCTACTTCCAGCACAACAACACTGGCCTTGGTTGAAAAATAATCCAAAATGGGACTGTTCTATTGCGTGGTCAACTTTAAAAAAAATAAAATAATAGAAATTATTTACGATAAATTTCTATGATTGAGAAAAAAACATACCAAGATTTGATTCTTGTTTTTGACTTTTAATTATGGCTACACAGGAATTTGAAGACTGAAAAGTTGTGAAAGCTTTTACTCATGATTCAAACAATCGATGAAATGAATGGAGTTTTACATCCTGCTTTTCTGCACCTGAATGGGCTTAAGAGGACGGCCAAACGCCATGCAGTGTGCAATGAGGACAATTTTGCCAGGACAGTGGCATTTAGCCTACTCTTATTTTCAATTTCCAACTGTCGTGGGATCTTGCATGCACAGCCAATAGCACACAGGGCCTCGGTTTTAAAATCCCAAAGGTATCTTCTTGACCCATGCCGAGATTGAACCCTGGACCTTCAGGTTAGCAAGCAAGCGTCTAACTCATTGAGCCACCGCGGCTCCAGAGGATGAAGGTAGAAAAAAAAATGATAATAAGTCGACTTACGATCAGCGTCTGCCAGGACTATATTTGGACTCTTTCCTCCCAATTCTAATGTCACACTTTTTAAATTGGAACCTGCTGCTGCTTTTGATACAATCTGACCAGTCTAAATATAACAAAATAACAAAAAAAAATTAGTTATAACTGATACAATTGGATCATTATTGCATGGATGTGAGTGTTGAGGTGACATCTATGATTAGATATCATGTGCTGAGTGCATGATCTGATACTCACGTCACATGCATGAGACATCTAGCTTCAGTTTAGAGCTGGCGTTAAATGTATATGGTTGAATGCATTAAAGATTAAATTGAAAGGCATTGTTTATTCCTTGGGTATAGATGGACTTTTATCAGCGAGGACTGTTCAAACCTCCATCATAATCTTTTTAATGAATTGTTAGCAAATAGTTATTTGGATTTGGGCAAGATGGCTGCCTATCATGCCTAATAATGTCTGTCTCAGACATTGAAGAATGTTGAGCCACATGATTCTAATGAAGACTGTACACCTACCTCTGTCGATCCAGTGAAAGCTACTTTATCTACGTCATTATGTTCAGAGATGGCAGCACCAGCAGTTGGTCCGAATCCTGATATGATATTAATTACACCCGGTGGAAAACCAGCCTGAAATATATACCAGAAACTTTAACATCAGAAAACAAATATTCATTATCATCCTACACATGACATCTCTTTTACAATATATCGGCATGTATAGTGCCCTTAAAAAATAGGGGTGAAATAAAATGAAATAGAATGGAGTTTTAAGTCTTATTTTGTCCGATTTAATATATTTCTTTTAAATATTATCATAAGATATTGTTGAAAAGGCAAAATTTTACATCTACAAATAGCACAAACTGTGGCAAAGTAATTAAAAAAGTTTTTGAGAAATGGAAGATGGAATAAGGACATTAGGATGTCCTGGAAACAGTAGAAGAAGTTAAAATCCTGGAACATCCCAGCATCAAGCATGACTGAAGAGAATAGCGAAGATTGGAAGGGAAATTGTGACTGGAAATTGCAATTTTCTGACACCTGAACCCCAATACAAACATTGCTCGTGGAAAAATTGATCCTAAATTTATTGTTCTTGGGAAACTTTGCATTTTTTCCACCCCTGGTGCCAAGATTGATTTGAGAATATGTAGTCTGATGCCTACATCTAATGTTAAGAAGGTTTTTGACTAACCTCAATAGCCAAATGAGCAACATGTAAAGCAGAAAGAGGTGTTTGTTCAGCAGTCTTCATGACGATAGTATTTCCCATGGCTAGAGCTGGTCCTAACTTCCATGCTTGCATCAATAGCGGGAAATTCCACTGAAAAATAAAAATCATTGTAAGCAACAGCAGACCAGATACACAGATAGCATCAATTTGTATCGGGGACACTGATAACTTCAATCTACACCAATCCAATTTCCATTCCAACGTCTGTGCTTCTTGTAATTCCATTTAAACTAATGTGCTTTATGACGTCACCCCCACTGATCTGCATAGATATCAATAGTAGCTTCCAGTAGATCAGTGACGTCATAAAATGCGTTATTTTAAGTGGAATTGCATGAACCACAGACATTGGAATAGAAATTTGAAGGGCGCAAATTGATGCTATCAGTGTTCCTGATACACATACAAAGTTTAGAAAATCATTTTACAATCTCTTTAAACTTTAGTATTCGTCATCTATTTGGCAATTAGACTGATGGAAACAAATGAGAGCTAGCTAAAAGGCCTTAAAACTTACAGGAATAATCTGTCCACAAACACCAATTGGCTCATGTCTTGTGTAGGAAAAAAAATCACCATCTAAAGAAACAGACAAAATTAAAATAAGATTTAGCTATTCTAATCCATAGAAAAATGTTGACAACTCTCCCTCGAAATATAAGCCTTCAAATCCCTGTGTAGCCATAATCATGAGCGTTTGAAAGTAACAAATACACCTTATATAGAAAACACATAAGCAGAAAATGTAAGATAAATGTTTAAGTAGGGATATCATTGAAAGGATTTTGCGATTTTTGTGCAATGGACCCTCAAAATGCTGAACATTTCCCTTTAATGTGAGGAAAATTGACTGACCTATTGGAACTGTTTTTCCGTGATGCTTGTTGGCCCAGCCAGCAAAGTATCTGAAAGATTAAAAAAAAAAACTTAATACACCCTGAGCCCTGATTCACCATTAGTTTAACCATTAAGAAATGCACATTTTAAAGCATGCAATTTTATTGGTTTCATATTGCTAGAGTTAAAACTGTCACACTAAGCATAATCTGAAATAAGAATTTTGTGAAACTAGCCTTGGGCTTGGTTGTTTAGACTAGAGACCAACACTGTTTCATTTTATGTTTATTTTAAGTTTAAGGTTTAAGTTTGTTAAATCTTTATTATACGATGATGTATGGACAATCTCCTTCTTGTAGGACAGCATAGCTGCGTGATAGGGGTTAAATTTAAAACATATGACAATAAGAATCAGGGGCCTGTTTCTCAAAAAATTTTACGATAAATTTTGTCATAAGTTTAGCTTTTTACAATGATTTATTTCACACTTACGACAATTTTTAATTGTAAGACTTATTGAGAAACCGGCCCCATATGACCAAGTAAAAAGTGCTGATAAACAGAAAAACCAGATGACCATAATACCAGAATATAATAGAAGGTTATTACCTGTAGCACTTGACAACCAGTCCTAAATCAGCAGCTAAAGCTACATTATAGGGTTTCCCATTATCCAGTGTTTCTAGAGACTGCAATAGGAAATATCATTCAAATTATAGTTTGCTCTCGATTGGGGAGATCCGGGGACTGTTTAGCAAAACGTCTTAGGATTAAAAATTGTCGTAAGTGTGGAATTTTTCATTGCAAAGTGCCGAACTTAAGACAAAATTTATTGCAAGATTTTTTGAGAAACAGGTGTCAGGGGCCTTATTCTCGAAAACTTAACTTAGATAAAATCCAGATTTTAATAAATACAGTAATCTTATTGGATAAATAACCATAAACTAAAATCAATTTAAGTGATTGTCCAATCAGATAACTGGAACACTAAAATCATCTTAAGTTAAGTTTTCGAGAATGAGGCCCCCGATTGGTTCCTTCTGTTCCAATTATCAAAAATACTCTGCTTTTAATCTAACCGTATAGAACTGGATAATGTTCCATTCAAAATTTACCCTTTCCTGGATGAAAATTAAACCTTACAGCCTTGTATCAACTTTTTACCAACTCTTTGAATGTTATCGTGTGATTTTGTTTTTCTACATTACAATACCATTTGTTTGTTGACAGTTCATAACATAAGACAAAAAATTTCAAATTTCGGCATTTTAATATTCCATGTCTGTTTTATTATCCTTATAAGGGGGTGAATTTCTAATGTGGTCATGTTTAACAATATAGTAAATGTTATATGGTTTGGTTGACATGGTATTTATCAACCCCAGGGATATAACATTTGCTTGATTAACTGTTATGTCAACCAAAACCAAAAGTCATTTATTGTTTTGACAAATACTGACTATATCATTTAATAAAGATAATTCTACATTTTTCTATGACAGCAATTTGTTTCCACCTTACAAAAATATACCTTAAAAAGTATTTTGGTTTTGTATTTTGGTTTATTGGTTTATCTCCCAAGGGCCAAAAATTTTGCTTCGTTTTCATGGCACACCTGGGCTTCTCCTACACAACTGTTCAAAATGAATTAAGTTTTACGTCCTGCTATTTTGCACCTGTATGGGCTAATTGAGGACGGGCAAATACCATGCAGAGTGCAATGAGGGAATTTTTGCCAGGACAGCGGCATTAGCCTGCTCTTATTTTCGATTTCCAACTGTCGAGGGCTTAAAGATGTAAAAAGGTAAGGTGGTGTACATGATAAATCTTAAAATCAGGGCCTGGTATGTATCCTTTTGTAGGACACTTATCCTAAGTAGGGAAGGGGCGATATATAAGTATCTTCACAAATACCCATAACATTAAACATATATCTCAATATAGACTAAAAAGCACTCAACCCTAATCCCAGCACAATCCCAGAAAGACATTTACCAACAGTGGCATCTCCCACAGGCCAAAAGTTATGCTTCATTTTCATGGCACACCTGGGTTTCTCCTGCAAAAATGTCTAACTACACAACTGTTCAAAATGAAATGAAATGAATTAAGTTTTACATCCTGCCATTCTGCACCTGTATGGGCTAATTGAGGATGGGCAAACACCATGCAGTGTGCAATGAGGAAAATTTTGCCAGGAGAGCATTAGTCTACGCTTTTGTTCGATTTACAACTGTAGAGGGATCTGTAACGTGCACAGCCTGTAGCCTGGGGCCTTGGTTTATTGTTACACAACTGTTCAAGAATTATAGATAGTTGTATAGTAGTGGACTACTCCAAAGAGAAGTACCACCAGGTGTTTCGAAAAGAGTAAGCATGATCGTACTCACTGCTAAATAGCCTTGATCTCGTTCAATCAAATCTGCTAGTTTCAACAAACGATTGCCACGTTCTGAAGCATCCATTCGTCTCCATGGTGATCCTAATCTAAAAGCCTGATTGGCTGCTTTCACAGCTTTATTTACATCGGCCTGGAAACATACAGAAGGAGAGAAAAAACATCATTAAAGGGACGGTAAAGAGGTTGTGATAGGAATTGGTGAAGTAAATGCTTTCATTGGCCGCAGCGCAGTACATTTTGAAATTCTTAGAAAACCTCCTTAAAACCCCTTTGATATATAATTTTAACAGTCGAAGTCAACTGATAATAATAATCTTAAAAGCAAGATAATATTTCTGTTGAGGCCTTGGATAAGATAAAGTCAATAAAATTCATATTTTATATATCAAGTGTCAAATCAAAGATGATAATTAAGTTCTCTCATTTTCTATTATGAATAGAAAGCAGGCCCGTAGGAACAATTAATTTTGACATTAATGACTAAAGGAATAATAAAAAAAAATTTCCAAGATAAAACAAGAAGTTACTGGTATGTTGTTAGGGCCAATAAATCAAAATTGCTTTATATAGGCTCCTGCAGCATTGAATTTAGCAGCACTACCCTTGAGATTGAGTTTTTGCACAATTTATCTATACAAAAGTCTCAAAGGTTGCAATGCAATCCAAGGGAAAATGAGGCAAAAGTGGGAGGGTAAGATGTGGGGCTTAAGTGGATATTCAATAACTACTTGGAAAAAAAGGACACATTAAAAAGTAGCATTTTAAAAGTGAGAAATTTGCCTCGAATACTCACTCGGTCTCCTTCAGCAACTTCACAGATTACCTCCCCTGTGGAAGGATTAATCGTCTGGAATGTTTTACCGCTTTCTGCATCTACAAATTCATTGTTGATGAAAATCTGAAGTAAAAAAAAAATAATTTTTGACTTTTTGACACTGTCTATAATGTGCATTATCACATTTTATGACGTCACTACCAGTGATCTACAGGAAGCTAGTATTGATATCTATACAGATCAGTGGGAGTGATGTCATAAAACGTTTTGAAAAAACTAAGCATCCAACACTATTAAATACTGACCAACATCATGGGATACAATCAGATCAATCTTTGCCTGATAAAACAAATCAGTCAAGATGCAAAAAGCAGATTTGTTATATTTGTCCAAAAGTTTGTTATAACGACCATAAAATTTCCTAAATGAATTTTGAGGTCTACGTGTCAAGTAACCCTGTTTAAGCAATTTCAAAGGCAATAGGTTTATTTACTAAAGTAAAACAGGTAAGGAAAATGTAACACTATTATTTGAAAAATGATGACCCTTCACAAGTAGGTTTAGTCATCAGAAGATGGTCCTGAACCCTCAAAATAGATCACTGTAAATCTTGAACAAGATCAGACCAGCCTTGATCTAATTGTAAAAGATACAAATAGGTATTGATAATTTTAACTAACACAAACCACAATAAACCAAATTAAACTTGCTATCAACAGGAATTGTTATCTTAGATGAATAAAATGCAATATCTGGCCTTCAATGCACTATCTGAATCTGATGCACATTTTAAGCTGAGTAAGGTTAAAAATGAATAATTTTCGACAAATAGAGGACAATCGTATCTTATCATAGTCTAAAACTATCTCTATCTCTTACCCTTGCTTATCTTTTGACGATACGTATATTGCATTTATGTCATTTATGTCGTAAAATAGGAGTGCAAATACACTGAACAGATAAAGAAATATCACAAAACACCTATTGAATACTGAATTGTTTATCTAAATTTCAATACAGCATCCAAAATTATGCAAGAAAAGAACGCAACGGGTATTATTAGTTGAATGTCATAAACTGGCCTTTTAAAATCTAAAATGTACTGTTTGTATCAGGACACTGATAGCATATTTTTTACCACTCCAACTTTTATTCACACATCTATGGTTACAGCAATGAGCAAATCGACTTAAACTAAGTCTATGCTTGGATCGCTTAAGACAATCGAAGATGTGATGTCATTGATTAAGAAGATTTTTCTGTTTAAAAATGGAATGGGGCAAATTGATGCAAGCAGTATGAGGATCAGGATTTAGAAATCCTCTTTACATTCTCTTTAATTGATATCCCAACTAGCGCATTATATTCAATTATTATGTTATATTATGTAAAGAGCATTAAATGAAATCTTCAAATTCAATTGTAAATTTCAATTCAAATGTAAATTCAAATTATATGTTCATACATACACATTTGTAATACCCAATCCTCTCTCTCACACTCTTTCTATTTTACTCTTTTGTATATTGTATAATTATATTGACTATAGGTGTGCATTTGACATATTACGTTTTTACTTCCTAGTTCTCAATAAAAGAAACTAATGTCATTATGGAATGGTAACTTGGATCATGAATACCGGTATATGAAAATATTTAAATTTGCTATGATGTTTTTCCATTGACCTAATGTTAATTCGTATGGCGGTTATCACGCAATAAATGCCACTGCTAAACATGTGACCTTAATTGACATCATATTTGCTTAGGCCTAAAACATGGACAAACAGTTCCATATCATCAAAATCCTGCTCAATGTAAGAATAATCATGAGGACACCACCAGTGTTTTCAAGAATCTGCCCAGTGTTTGCTTTCTCCAATATTACAAATCATTTTTGTTCACATGATATTATCATATAACTTTAGATAAGATTATCTTTATGTTTATTTAACCATACACCCGTATCTAATATATCTTTTTACAAAGGAGGGTTTGTATTTCAGTGCATCTCTATTGAAAACACTGGTAAAATTAAAAATTAAAAAAAACTCATAAAACTGTTATGGTATATATTTGTTATTTGACGCTCCTTGAACAAGCATTTAAATAATTTTTAAAGGGGAATGTTCAGCAATTTTTAGGGTAGATGTGTGCCTTGAAAATATGCAAATAGCCTTCAGAACTACTACTAATGCATGAAATCACAAAATTCCTTCAATTATATCCTTACCTTAACATTTATCTTTCATTTTCTGTATGCTTATATTGTGTTTTCTATATTTTAACGCATAGTCTTACTAAATAGCGAGTCGTAATTTTGACTTTCAAACCGCGATATTTATGGGTACATGTGTGCTTGAAAGCTTAAATTTTGTAGGAGAGTTGCGAACAATATTATGGATTAGATAAGCTAAAAAATTCCAGATTCTGAGAAAAATTTTTTGGTCGAATAGTTAGTTTTCAGCACAAGTTTGGGTTAACGCTGACCCAACAGGGTAACAAAATATGATCATACTTAAAATCTACAGTAATCTGTGAACACCAACGCTATCACTGATAAGTGAAGCTTTCTGGATTGATCGAATGGTGTCTCCTTAAAGGGATTGCAAAGAAGTTTTCTAAACTTTGTATGTGTATCTGGGACACTGATAGCATCAAATTGCGCCATTCAAATTTCCATTCTGACGTCTGTGGTTCTTGCAATTCCATTTAAACTAACACGTTTTACAACGTCACCCCCACTGATATACCTGAAGCTACTATTGATATCTATGTAGATCAGTGAGAGTGACATCATAAAACGCGTTTAAGTGGAATTGCAAGAACCACAGATGTCGGAATGGAAATTGGAATGGCGCAAATCAATGATATTTGTGTCCCAAATGCACATACAAAGTTAAGAAATCCCTTATAATCCCCTTAATAACTGTGAATATTTCTTTCTCAGCATGACAAAAATCCTATAGAAATATGTACCGGTATATAAAGTATAAGTATAAGAAGAGTAGTCCTACTCAGGCAGAGAAATAGTAAACAAGTAACAATAATCTTTAAATACAATATTATATTTACAGGGATTGCCCATCCTTGACTGACTTTTGATGGTAAACATCAAAATCTTTTTCTTTACATAGCATTAAATGTTAAAGGATTGTAAATAGGTCCTTTTTTAAACTTTGTATGTGTATCAGGAACACTGATAGAATCAATTTGCACCATTCCAATTTCCATTCTGAAGTCTGTGGTTCTTGCAATTTCAACGCACTTGTATGACGTTACTATCAGTGATCTGCATAGAAATCAACAGTAGCGGTAGCTTCCAGTGAATCACTGGTAGTGACGTCATAAAATGTGGAATCGCAGGAACCACAGACATCGGAATGGAAATAGGAACGACACAAATTGATGTTATCAGTGTCCCCGATACACTTACAAAGTTTAGAAAACCTATTTACAATTCCTTTAAGAATATATATCAATGGTTGAACTGCTCTTGTTACTAAAATTAAATGTATCTTCTAATCTCATCTGTAGGCCCTATATATAGGCCTACACCTACACCATTCTCCAAACATTCAATTTGCTAAACTTTGAATACTGTACTTAAACTTCCAAATATCCCATTACCAAAAATGCTGTCAAGTCCAGTGCCAGTAGTACAGTACCTGTACTTCTCATCCATCAGGTGTTTTGAAAAGAGTAAGCATGATCGGCCTCACAGCTATCACATCTATATAATGTGAAAATTATCTAATAAATCTGAATCCACAAATTATAAAAACAGGCAAATCACACATTGCTCTACTCTTTTCATTGTTGACAACTATAGCCTACTAATACTATGTTGAACAAATGAACTAAACAAAACTTTAGTATGGTCAGTACAACAATAGCCTAATACAAAACTGACAACTCTTACCTTGGCGTACTTTATTTCTGGTGATGTAATGGGAGCAGGACTTCCTGACATACAAGCTGTCTGTGATCGCACTAAATTCCATAACAGAGTCTTTCTGTTGTTTACAAGTCTTGAAACAAACGCCATGATGCTGGCTGTGTGGTGTGTCTCTGCGTAGTGAAGCTGGCTATCTCTGAACGTAAACCTTTATCAGCTTTCCCTTATCTTATTGGTTATAGCCATACACAATCAAATAGAAACAATATTCTCTATCACCCAGTCATACTTTATTAGAATAGAAGTAACAGAAAAGTCTGGCTGTCCAAGAATTCAAGTGTAAATTGAAAGGTAAATATACAAAGTTCTTAAAGCTATCATGCTTTAATTAGGCTACAAATATTTGTTTTTCTAAAAAAATCAATTCCAGCTGTCTATAATATTTACAGCTAGCAGTCGCCATGTTTATCAATGATATAGAACTGATACAAACACACTATATCACACTGGATAGGATACTATCAGTTGCAAAATATTCTTTCTAGCATAATTAGAGCATGATAGCTTTAATCGGTATGTAATTGTCTCCAATAAGAAACAAGTAGCCTATAAGGAAAGGGCCTGCGCTATCAGGTGTAAAGGTCAGGGTCACTTGACCACCCCACCCACTTCGGAAAATGCTCACCATAGGTTCGACCAATAACACCTTGGTTAATAGTGTTTTTTTGCTGACCGTCGGAATTAGGTCTTCAAATCCACATGTATCCATAGTTATACGCATTTGAAAGATAAAGATGCGACTCGTATTAGTGTTGAAGTAAGCGTGAATTTGATTTCGAAATAGTAGTAACATTTTTTTTTATAGATATATAGACCAAGGTCAAATTTTCAACCTTTTCTTTGCCTCTGATCTTCTTGAATATACGAGGACATTGAAATCACGTACACAGAATAATTTATGAGTCATTCGTAACATTGTCAGACAGGCCCGTAGCAAGACAACTCTACTCTTTTTTTTGGAGGGGGTTGGGGGGGTAGGGGGGACAAAACGTCCAATCAAGTGGGGTAGCTTAGGTAACATCCCCACCCCCCTTCCTTGAAAACTTTGCAAATTGTTACGTTTTATAGTGCACGAGGACGCCCTTTTGGAAGTCTTGAAGCACAATTTTCTGCAGTCTGGGGCCTTCTCATCTGAAACTCGATTACCTGAATAAGAAACAAGTAGCCTATAAGGAAAGGGCCTGCGCTATCAGGTTACGTTTATGCCCCCCCCCCCCCCCACCCCCCCCCCCCCCCCCCCCCTCACTTTTTGGCAGTAAATCTTTTTTTTCTTTTTTCATCAAAATATTTTTGTCATTTTTATAATTTTTTGTATATTTTCCAAAATCTGAAAATCGAGTGGCCGAAATCCGAGGAGTTTTTGTGGTGGGGGTGAGGGTGAGAGGTGGATTTTGAAAATTTTCAACCAAGGGCCCCCCCAATTTCAAAAACGCTCCGCGGCCCCTGGTCTTGTAAAAAAGACTCTCAATTGAAATCTTTTTTTAGTGGGACATTGGAATTTACCTTCCTTGGCTATATACGAGATTGTGCCGTGAGATTTTTAGTTACAGTGTGCAGTGATGATTTGAGAAAAGGGTAAGACGTTTTTTTTTTTTGGCAATTTGTTTGGGGGGAGGCAGTGCCTCGACTAACACTGTGACTAGGCGGCAGCGCTGCCGCCCAGTGGCGATATTCTGCCGCCCAGTCAACACAAAAGTCAGTCCCGGTCGGCAGACCTATATTCTTACACAGAAATTAAAGGGATTGTAAAGAGGTTTTATAAACTTTGTATGTGTATCGGGGACGCTGATAGCATCAATATGCGCCATTCAAATTTCCTTTTCGATGTCTGTGGTCCTTGTAATAAGACTGAAACTAACGCGTTTTATGACATCACCTCACTGATCTACCTGAAGCTACTATTGATATATTTAATATATGCAGATCAGTGGGGGTGACGTCATAAATCGCGTTAGTTTAAGTGTGATTGCATGAGCCACAGACGTCGGAATGGAAATTGGAATGTCGCAAATGATGCTATCAGTGTCCACGATGCACATACAAAGTTTAGAAAACCTCTTTACAAGAGCGATAAAAGGTTAAGTCTGAATAGACAAACTTAGAACTGGATGTTGCCGCTTATTCTGAATTCAGTTGGAACCGCCAATTCCAACCAAGGACCGGCAGTGCACACTTTCCTGAACAGGAAAGAGCGCAGGATGCGCTGACACACTCAACGGCAGGTTTTATCTGATGCGCCTGCCTGACACGGGACTCTATCAAGAATTTGTGAGGCAGTTCTTTTCGTCAGAACATAATTTCTAAGCTGAACATTTGAGATTTGTAATGACGGCGATGATGATGTTGGTTGTCGTGAATAAATGTTTCGGAATAATTCTTTTTTTGTTTTTTTTCACCGTGTTTAGTTTCAAATAAATATCAAATATCACCGCATTTCATAGAGACTGTTTGATGTCTGTTTCACTGATTGCATTTCCGGTGATCTAGTTTTCATCTTCGCCTGTTCAATTAACTGCCGCCCAGTAACAATTCCTTAGACGAGGCACTGGGGGGAGGGGGAAATCATGATATAGGTTGTATGTATTGTATGGTATTGGGTTTTATAGAAGATACTGTCCTACTTAAACCTCTGTGCAGGGTTTTAGACTGAACTCTGAGCGACAGTGAAGAGGGACGTAAGAATTATGATCCTTTCTGGTCTGATTCTATGTGGGAAATTGTGATGGAATTGGATTTGTTGCAGCAGTCCATTACATATTATCTGGGTCTGACTTCAAGAAATACTATTTGGAACAAATGTACTTCTATACGATTTGACTCCGGGACATTATCTAAGTGTTATCGTCAAACATGAATAACCATACACACAAACATAACAATGATCGTGTTCTTGCATTTTTATGATCATCTGTAGTCCGAAATACACCTGGATTGAAGGATGTGCTTGTTTAACTAGTCTTCTTGATCCTGTTTCGTGACCATTTAGTAATTAGGACTGTTGCTCTCGAAAGGGACCATGCTTACTCTATTCAATCCCTGATAGTGCTTCTCTTTATTCGCAATGTAACGGTATTACTAAAGCGACAAATATCATGATGTTATACTTGAGCAGCGATTTGATTGGATTGTTCTCTCGGTGGGGAAAGGGGTCCGGGGAAAAAATATTTTTTATTTTTGTCATTTTTATAAGGTAATTTTCTTAATCTGAAAATCGAACGGCCCGAAATCCAAGGACTTTTGGTGATGGTGGTGAGGGTGGAAGTTGTGGACAATTTGTTCAATAAAATATGGTCAAACTCACAATGAAACATAGAATAAATAAAGATATAAATTGTTTAATAGTATAAGGGTCCTTCGCAACTTAACCCTCACGTGAAATGAGATAGTTTTCAACATTTTTCTTCTTCTGAAACACTTTAAAGTGGATTATATATATATTAAACACAATTAAGATGTATCGCGATACGTTACCATAAAAAAACGAATATCGAAATTTGAAAATTAACCGTGATGCACCGGGTATCATCTCGTTCTATTCCATTTGAATTGATCCCTAGGCCTCCACCAGATAACAAAAACTGTTAACGAATAGGTACTCTCGTCATTTCGGATTATGTTGATGAAAGTTGTTTAACAACATACTTGAAGAGTCCAAGCTCAGTGAACCAAATATGTCCGAATCCACTCTTTCGTGTCAATAGTTTGAATATTTTGATTTTTTATATCGAATTATGTAATGCAATGTGATGTGATGTGATGATGTGATGTTGTATTATAAATAATATGCAGTGATGTGATATGCACTTGCGCATGTGTATAAACAATTCCAGTGCATTTTATGTAATGATAACATAACTGTTAATTTCCTATTAGAAGAAAGTAAAAAATCAACATCTTTTTTTTTTGAATTTTCATTTCTGATAGAAATTTTATTCCAAATTTCTACCAATTTCTACCACTCAGTAACAAGTTTGTGTAAGGTATCATTAATTAGGTGAAAAAAAAATCAATAAAAATGGAATTTGAAGAAGAAAAGAAAAAGCCATCGTTAAAAAGACAGTTAGGGTTAATAAAAGCTACGAGTTATATCACAGGAGGAATTATAGGGGTGGGGATTTTTATTGGACCGGCAGCCATTTTAAAAGGGGCAGGTTCCTCTATAGGTATTTCTCTGACTATTTGGGTATTTTGTGGATTATTGGGTTACTGTGGTGCAATGTGCTATGCTGAATTTGGTAAGTTCTAAATGATTGATGTTTGTATTCTTAACCATTCCTTAGTAAAATATCTTTATACATATCGGAATACCTATGTTTGTAGTTACAAATTTCGTTGCAGCGAATTATGCCTAAACTGTTAGAAACAGAGAATAAAATGATCGTTTATGCCAACACCTAGATTTATAAATTTAGAATTAACCCTGAAAGAGCAAATAAATGTACGGTTTTTACTGTTTTTAGGAAGCTCTTGGCTCTTTATCTCAGTAATCATTCAATAATTTCTAAAAAAAACAACAACTTTCACACAATTCCCGTCCGTTTTAATTGGTTTTTCATATAGGTATTTCGGTTTCAGATATATATTTAGGAGCTTAAATCACATGCCCTAAGGAACAAAATTTGCATCCACAACCGCCCGCCCCCCCCCCCCCCCCCCCCCTACCCCAATATAAAATTGCTTCCAAAGGGCCTGACTCCGGAATGGTGCTCGTAATACTGTTTTGTGTATGTATGTCTTTGTAATTTGTAATCGCAAGACTTTATTTTCACATGATCAATAACTGTGACCCTGCTTTCATCGAGCAGTGTCTCAATACACCTTTATCATTTGTTATTCCAGGAACTAGAATTCCAAAATCAGGTGGAACCTATACGTACATACGAGAAGCTTTTGGGGATGTGGCTGGATTCACATTTCTGTGGAGCCATGTTGTGTTAATCCGACCTCTCGCTACTCTCCTAGGAGCACTGGCAGCTGCTGAATATATCGTTAGTCCTTTCTTCTATGGCTGTTTTGATAGAGCACCCACTTCTTCTAAATTTCTTTTAGGAGTCGCCATTTTAGGTAAGTAAAGGCGCCCGCACACGGAGAGAAAAATGCGCACGCCAATTATGCTCGACTATTAGCGAAACGTGTGCGGGATCCTTTATAAGGGTAAGACAGTTAACCATATTGGACGATAATGCTCCAATTAAAACAGTTTTTGCGTATATTGTAGCATCTTTTTGCCAATTCCATTTTGAACTCAATCTTCTGTGGATCTTGCAAATTCAATAAACTATGCAACAAATCGTAAAAGCTGCAGATTGCAAAAGCGGATAAGAATTACTAAGGGCCTTTGCGATAGTAACGCTTTTAAACGATGCTTTCAGTGTCTCTGAAAGAGGCAAACCTCTCTACAATCATTTAATGACGCTATAAACACTTTTTTTAGTTACTGTGTAATTTACATAATGTGCAAGATAAGAACAACAAAATATGGATCTTCATAACCCATGATCCTGTCTACCAGTTGGTCCTTGTAAAAGACATCCTTGAGATTATCTTTGCCATTACCAATTACGATGACCAAAAAGATACAGTTCAAAGAGAAATGTGGCATACCGTTTTTCTACATTCGCATGAGTGACACCTCCAGAACTACCAATGGGATTCGGGTTGATTCTTGTGCAGTACATGTACATGTATATTTGAGATTGGGTTCTTTGACCAACTGCTACTGACTGGTGGACCTACCTACATTCGTATAAGAACTGGGAATCGTTAGATTTGTCGGGCTATTTTGTTACTAAACTCAATGTTTTATAGGTTTTATGGTAGCAGTAAATTGTTATAGTGTTAGTTGGGGAGGTTCTATACAGACTCTGGCTGCTGTTTGTAAAGTTTCAGCTTTAGTTGTTATTATCATCTGTGGTTTAATTCAACTATTTCAAGGTTTGAGATTATGTTATTAGATTGAATAGGAATTTCTAAGAACTTTAAATTTTTATTGATGGATTCAGTGAGTTTCACCAAGAAAAATGTAAGCCCAAAGCCAAAATACACCAATATGACAGCTAACCTAAACTAAAAGCTTGTTGTTTCGGCACAAGACAATATCTATCACTTCAACCAGCATAAAAGTATCTTATCATCACAAACTGACATCGCTTAAAAAAAGGTACTGTAACAAAACTAATCCTTGTAACAAAACTGTTTTGCTCATTACCCTTATCATTACGTTTGCACTGCATGCACATGAATTCTTACACGAGATAGTAATGGTTTATTTTTGTGATTGATATTTTAGGAAAGGTTGAGAATTTCGCTGATATATGGAGAACTGATGGTACAATATCTGCTCAGGGTATAGTTTTAACAATCTATATCTGTACGTACGCATATATAGGCTGGTGAGTTATTGTTAGTCTTGGAATTCAATGGCACGTTCTTTGTTAAACCTTGAAACGAAAATGGCTAAATGTCTCACATGATAAAGCAGGTATTAATCTCTCTACTGAAAACTAAGTAAAAACCTTTTGACTCTTCATTTAATGAAAATGTTTTATTTTAGGGACAATATCACTACAGCAACAGAAGAAGTATCGAATCCAAAACGGTTAGTAAAAATGTATTTTGCAAACTTGGTTGATAAAAATGATGAAACATTACGATTTTGTCATGATTCATATCTTCAAAAAATACCTTCATGGGGGTTTTAAGCATAAGGATCAAGAAACGTAAAAATGTGCACGATTATTTCTTTAATAAACCATTTTTTGGTGGTAGATTTGTAAAGCGGATTTTGGCAAGTAGATATTTTCAGACATTTAAGATATATATACTGATATTTAAACTTTCGACACAGTGTATATGTGTTTTAAAGAAAAAAATCTGAATAAGTGGAAGACTGATAAAATATATTTCAGAAAAGTAAGTGGTATGGACCTAACTAGTGTTTTTATTTCTTTCAGTAATATACCACTAGCCATATTTATAGGATTTACGATATCTACCGTAGTTTATCTAACAGCTAATATAGCTTATCATACAGTACTTACTAATAATGAAATCATGTCCGGAGTGGCAGTTGCTGTGGTAAGTCGAGTTTCGATTCATGTTGCTTTGCTTCACCTCATATAAATCTAAAGCCCTATCTACACTATGAGATTTGGTCAGACATCAGCAGATTTTGTCTCATGGTGTCTGTTTGGAAAAAATCTGACAGTCTGGACGGCGAACAGACATAGCCAGACATGGTCAAGATTTATGAGCAATCTTCTCATAGTGGAGACAGGGCTTAAGAGTTTAAAATAACCAAATGAACAGTACTCTGCAATTGTTGGTGAGACCGAAAAATGTTAATGGGTAATAAATGGTGATAAATATATCGCTTGACTGTATACTGTTACCCCGAATATTTCAGGACTTGGAATCGATGTCTTCCTGAGTATTCAATCAATTTAATAGTATCAGTCAAACTTCAGACTGATTTGTAAATGTGTTTTCCACCTTTATGAAACCTTATTCTCTATTTCAGGCGTTTTGTGAAAGAATGCTCGGGCCTGGTAAATATATAATTCTAGCTTGTATTGGAATCTCAGCAGGAGGAATAACAAATACCATCATGTTTACTGCTTCAAGGTAAAAGTTCCGCATACGCATGGCAATCATCTCTTTTCCAAGGAATGACAAGATTGTGAGGCACACGCAAGACAATTTCGTGTATCAAAAACAACATGCACGGAATGGCAAAATAAGAGCAATAGTTGTATAGTAATGGACTCCTCCGGTGACAATTACCAATTTACAATCTGCCAGCTTTACACTGTTCGAGAAGTTTAACTCTTTGCTAACTCAGTGAGTTGGTGGATTGGGGGACTCTTTGGATAAGACGTTTCCCAACATGATATATATTTATTAAGAGATAAAGAGTCAAAGGTTACGACAAAGGGCACATTCCCACCATCATCCCAATGTCATACCTTTCTCCTTTACTATGTACGTCAAAAGATATTCGATGTACGGTAGTTAAAGAGAATAACTTGACCACGAGAAAGTGCATCATGCAAGAGTAAGTCACCATATTACTATGAATAGTTCTGTTTCTATGAAATGTTTGTTTTTTTCAGAATAAATTTTGCTGGAGGTAGAGACGAGATATTTCCCGAGTTTTTAAGTATGTTACATATTGAGAGAAGAACACCAATTCCTTCTATAATAGTTCTGGTAAATATCATATTATCTAATTTAATTAACAAACCTTATTGGTGGTCATGGGGCTTATAGCTTTATGCTATGGGATCCACCTTAAAGGCACCTCGATCCACCGAACCAGGGGCGTCCATATCCTAGTAGACAACTTTCTACAGTGGCGTAGCCAGGTTTTCGAAACTGGCGGGGGAAAGGTAAAGATGAACCGACAGAATAATATATTGACCTTGCGAGCGGAGCAAAAAACGGGATGTTTCCAGGGGCTCCACTGACTCGCTACTAGGGGTATTGCCCTTGCATTGAATGCCTGGTAGTTCGAAAGGCTATATTTACTTTACCCTATATACATGTATAATTCAAGAGTTCCATATCAGTTTAGTCAATATTCTATATTACTTTAGTCAGGGGCAATAACTCTCTATTTTCAGGCAATATTTACCCTACTCTATATGTGTTAGTATAATGTTCTATATCAGTTTAGTCAAGGGCTATAACTCTATATTTTCATGATGTTCCATATCAGTTTAGTCAAGGGCTATAACTCTATATTTTCAGGCAATATTTACCCTACTCTATATGTGTTAGTATGATGTTCTATATCAGTTTAGTCAAGGGCTATAACTCTATATTTTCCATATCAGTTTAGTCAAGGGCAATAACTCTGTATTTTCAGGCAATATTTACCCTACTCTATATGTGTTAGTATGATGTTCTATATCAGTTTAGTCAAGGGCTATAACTCTATATTTTCAGGCAATATTTACCCTACTCTATATGTGTTAGTATGATGTTCTATATCAGTTTAGTCAAGGGCTATAACTCTATATTTTCCATATCAGTTTAGTCAAGGGCAATAACTCTGTATTTTCAGGCTATATTTACCCTACTCTACATGTGTCTATATGATGTTCTGACAATGCTCGGTGCCTATTCTTTCTTCCGGTCGTTTGGAGAATTTTTAGCTATTTGTGGAATGTTCAGAATACGGAGACTTCATCCTGCTACCGAGAAAACATTTTTAGTAAGTCGAAAGACCTTTCATTTTTTAGCTTTGTCTCTTTGTAGGAAGGCCATCTGTGATACCGTGCATACGAAAATTGGAATTGTTCAAAATCATGCTATCAGATACATATATTATATGTGTGACAGGCGTTATAGCAGTGGAAAATTGATGTTATCAGTGTCCCTGAAACACATACAAAGTTTAGAAAACCTTTTTACAATCTCTTTAACTCAGTCACTAATTATATACAGTGTACTTTACAAACGATAATCTTCTGTTTTTTTTCAGGCTCCAACCATTATTCCAATAGTGTATTTGTTTGTATCTTCTTGTATCATCCTAGTCGCGATCATATCAGACCCTATTACCTTCTTACCAGGTATAATAATAATATTACTGGGTGTTCCTGTCTACTGGATAACTAGAACTACATGGTGGAAACGTGGTCTGGCAGTTACTATCAATGGTACGATCTTTTTCTATTGAAAGTAGAACAGTAACCAGTTTTTAACCACCCCCTAATAATCGGTCACCTCTAACGACCATTCGTCAGATCTCTTCGGGCTTTGTCAAGCGAAACGCAGAAACATTCATACTGGACCTTTTTATGATTGAGGAGGTTGCTCTATGAGTTAAATTCTTGCTATATGAGTAACACACTTTGCACACTTAATTAAATAAACCAAAACTTCTAACATTTGTTTTGTATTTTCAGATAAAGTTATATCAGTTTTCCAGAAATTATTCCTGTGTGACATCGCTACTAAAATTATTACCAAAGAATAAAATTTAGTTTATATCAATAGTCGTCTTGTGATTATTCTGGGTGAATCATGAACTACCAGCTGGTCTGAAGCCGATCCTCTTTGCATTGATCTTTAACTGATTATATGTACTGATTTACAGATTATTTAACTTATTGCTATTTGAGAGCATATAAATGATTTACAACAAACATCACAATGTTACAGTTTCTCTGATATGAAGACATTTCTTTGTAGTACAGGAATTATAAAAAATATCACATTAAAAGGGTATTTGTCTCGTTTGTAACCTACAAGTAGTATGCTTTATTGTTTTTTTTAATAAAAATGATTTACTACAAACTTCACATCTGAAAGGTTTGTCTTCTGATAAATGACTTACTACAAACATCACATTTAAAAGGTTTCTCTCAAATACGCGTACATTTTTGTCCCAAATTTAAGGCAAACAAATCTTTGACTCATATTCTATATGGTTAGCTATAAAATGACAAAAGAAAGTACAAATATTCTTCAAATTAACAAAGTATAGCCTCACAGATTTTTCTTGTTCTTCAACCCGTTTCCGCCCCTTCACAATGATTCTGGGGCTTTTTATGACGGAACTCCATTGTTTTCTGTTCACTTATATCTATTATGACGTCATAATGAACATAACGTCAAATTGGTCTAAAAGTCATTAGACTTTGGATTTTTCAAGACGAAAGACGCCTTTTACTTCGCTCTTGGAAATTTTTGTGGAAATATTTCTATACGGAAACTACAACAATGACTATCTTGTAAGTACAGTTAACTCATACTTTTTCATTGGTTTTAATGATTAGGGCATTTGATTTTCAGCTTTATAATAAAGGGATTTGATGAGAACTAAGATTGCTCATTAAGGACAAACCCAAAGTTTTACTAGTAGACCTATTTCATTTTAAAAAGTGAAATAACAATTTCCATCATGTACATTTTCGCCTTAAATCTGTCCTTTCTGATGTAAAATTCACTTTTGATTTTGGATATAAACCAAAGGAACCTCTGAATCTGCTTGAACAAATATCAGGATAGTCTTGATATCAGCTGTTCCTTGGTCAAAACTCTTGTCGTTGGTCTTGCCTAAGGTTATCTGTACCAATTTACAACTGGAACGAGCGGAGTGATTAGGAAAGATGACTTATTCAAGGTCAACAGAAAATTACATGAAGCTAAAATACACAAATGAATCGCTGTTTAGTAGGGGCCCACTCAACGGGTGGCAGACCGAATTATTGCCCGAATTTCAATGATATTTTTCCCGATTTTTAGGGATTTTTTGCCCGTAAAAATATTTTTTTTTTTAGGGAGAGGAGGGGGGGGGGGGGGGGGGAGCTGCTGCCCCCTGTCTTCTACGGGTATGTGTTTAACTGACTTCACTATGCAAAGCATTTGAATAATGCAGAATATGAAACGAGAGTCCGAAACGATAGTTCATACCTCTATTGTAATTCTTCCTTCTGTTTGTATATTTCAGATTACCAGGTATAAGTCACTCGGTAGATCAAGTTATATTGGACTATTTATATCAGATCCAATATGGAGGCTTAGCATCTACCATTGACGGTGAGTTTAGTTGCTGTGAGAGTTCCATGAAAGTGGGGAGGGCACTGGGGCGCATGAATAATCTTTGGGTGTCTCTTTCTATTTCTATAAATAAGAAGTAACAAGCTTTTAAAGCACTAGTATTCAAATTCATATAAAATACGCCTACCCGCTCAACGGCAGGTTTTATCTGACTAAAAATATTCCATGATAAAGCGAAAAAGTTTAATTTTTCTAAATATATGTTGTAATTTCAGGTGACTTCAACCACAACAATTCAAACACTATCACACATACATACTACTCATTTTTTCAAAAATAAAAGAAACGGAAAAGTATTTGCGATGAATAACCAACTTTCTTGCGGAGATCAGAATATCATATACCTAATTTCTTGTAAAAAATGCGATTTACAGTATGTTGGCGAGACTCAAAACGCGCTCCGAACGCGATTTAATGGGCATCGCTATGATATAGTGCATGCCAAAGATAGACCAATTGCGAATCATTTTAACCTTCCCGATCATTCCATTGATGACCTTCTCATCATGCCGATAGAAGCAGTTCCATCGTCACCAAGTATCAAACCTAAGCTTAGACGTCTACAACGCGAAAGTTACTGGATCGACCAACTACAGACCGTAATGCCAAATGGACTGAATATTCAACATGATAATCAGATGATCCCCTTTGTAACGAAATTTAATTCTACAGCTACCAACGCCTCCATAATAGTCAAACGTCATTATTCTCAACTACAAAATGAATTTCCCCATGTATTTACAAAACGTTTAGTTGTAGCTTACAAAAGAAACCAAAATTTGAGCAATTTTCTCGTTCACGGAAGACTTGCCCCCTTATCCTAGAAGCCGATATTTTATCATGATAATTTAATACATTAATTAATTTCTAAGTTATATTTCAGGAAATACATTTCAGATAAAATTTAGGTCTGGTACCAGTATATACAGTACTATTTTTTTTGTATCTACTTGAGTGGATATGTGTGTTTGATTTTTTAATTCAGTATTCATTACTAACAGCTTATTTTTCACATTATAATCAATATCAATTACTCTGTGACCTAGGCCAGTGCTTTCATTGAGACTCGTCTCAATTCACCCTAATACTATCAACGAGAACAACAACAACCAAATCGACCATGATGATATTGGTGAAGATGTTGTTGGTGACTGGGCTGCAGAACCTTGGACGCCTCATGACGATGTCGACATTCCGGAGTGGGCCAAGTTAGAAGGTAATGTCACTTTATGAACTTAGATCATTCTGACTACAGACAACTGACATTGTTTCCGTGAATTGTTCTCTGTAGCTTGGAATATCCATGTTATAGTTTAAGGGGCCTAATTAAATTAATCATTATTGAAAAATATCAATCTTGGTAAATATGAGTGTATATTCATCAGTGGATCTACCTGGTGTCATATAAAAATCAAATGAAATCAACTCATGGAATAAAGATACCAGAGCCTCCGGGTGTCACTTTCCAGGTATACTTGTCCAGAATACGAAGTCACTATTTCGAGTTTACACATTGGTAAAATGAGTAAAATTCTGAACATTGTATTTTAATTCATTTCAGATCCGAAGGTTGATGACACTGTAGACGTTTTTGAAGATCTGGTATGGGCTGATGACCCCTGGACCCAGACACCTCTGATTGGTATTCCAGCATGGATGATGCTTCCTGGAATTGACTTTGACATACCAGAAGCTTCGACTGATAACAATGACGAGAAGCTCTCTAATACCGAGGACAATGACGAAGACATGCTTGATTCTTGTGTGCCGTTAAGAAATTGGTCCGACGAGAAATTTGAACAGCTACCCCTGGATGTTCCTCGATGGGCGTTGCTGCCAGGAATAGACTTCCCTGTTAGAATTAGAGGAAGAAACAGCGACTACTGGGAGAAGAACATATACAGACATGCCAGAGTAAGAGGAAAGTTTGCTTTTAAAGTTTACGAAAGAAAATTACCAACTCTTCTCGAAGAAAGATTATCCTATAATTGCCATGGTGAAACAATGTTGTATGTCCAGACTAGATTTGGTAGAAGATTTTAAGACTTTTAACTTCCGTCACAGACTTTTACTACGTTGTGATAACTGTTTTATTTTTTGATACCAAATATATTTTTGAGCATTTTATATTTTGGCCTGTATTAAATATTTTTATATTTGATAAAACAAAAGTTGTTTATTGATTTCCCCAATCTTTATTTAAAGCAATTGAAAGCAGCTTATGAGAGGAGTTCAAGTTTGTTTTAATTTCCAATTGTCGAGGGATATTTCACAAAATTGTTTGCAGTTGACAGAGATGTTTGAATACGTCTCTTATTTCATAAAACACTACTATATAAACGATTCCAGAGACTACTCAGATGCTTCCAGTGGCATTAGTTGGCCTCGTAAAGAAAAGAGGCATTAAAGAGTTAAAAATAAATGACAAAAACAACACTGAGAATTTCATTTTGAACCATTTCCGGTCCTGATAGCTGGGCTTTTAGATTCTTTTACATAATCTGTACAGCTAATGTTAATATTTTGATGTTCCTTTACTTAACTTACTATAGACATATTCATTGCTTTTTGTTCAGTTTAATTTGATAAATGATTTACTACAAACATCACAATGATACAGTTTCTTTAGAGCATGCCTCTTCATCTGAACATTTGTACCTTTATTGTTAGTAAACAATTTACAACAAACATCTTTCTGATAGGGGGTGTGTGTCTTCATATGAGCAGTTAGACCTTTATTGGTAGTAAAGGATTTATCACAAACATCACAATTTTATACTTTCTCTCAAGGGTGTGTCTGTATATGAACAGCTAGATTTACTAGTAAAAGACTTACAACACACATCACAATTTACACTTTCTAATAGGGGGTGTGTGTCTTCAAATAAACAGTTTGACCTTTTTTGGAAAAAGATTTACAACAAACATCACAATATTACACTTTCTGATAGGTGGTGATTGTCTTCTTATGAGCAGTTAGACCTTTATTTGTATTATCAGAACAAAACAGGACTGTGAAAAATTTCCACTAATACCACAGATTCTTTTATTACAAAATTAAATTACATATGACAGATTTTTTTTACATTTGTACACAAAAATAAATATGGATATAAGGTGCAATAAGAGGTCATATCAGAGAGATCTTTATAAAATTGCTATGTCTGGCTGGTGCATACAACATATTATTTACAATGAAAGAGATTTTTTATATCCTGTTTATAAATGGTAAAAAATGATAAATATTTTCATAATAAATGAAAATGATGTTCACACCATGGAATGAAGATAGGCAAGAGCAAAAAAACTCTCCATTTTTCTAATAAAGATTGAAAGAAGCTAATGCCAGTACACCAGGAAATCAGGAATTACCAGCACCAGTCTACTAGCAAAATACCATTATTTCAAATTTTAAGAACACCTCAGTTAGTCACAGTGAGCAATGTCTCATTTTGACCTCCATCACTAGTATCTCAACCAATCCGTCGACATGTAGGACAGGGGGCCTCAGACCTTTTATGGAATGGATTTCTTCAGGTTAGCAAACAAGCTCCAAACTCATTGAGCCACTAAAGGCCCCTAGACCAAAAAGTTTGATTTATTGCATTTCTCTCAATTTCCAACAGTTTTTCACATCATTTGGAAAATTGCACTAATCTTAGTTTCTGGCACAATTTGACACCACTCCAAACTTGCGAGGCACTGATCCACATTTGGAATTTTACTCTTTCATCTCTCATTACAGGAACTTGTGGCAACAGCCATATTGAGATCTTGTCCAATAAACCATTTGGATATCTTTGCCACAATATTGGAATTAGGTTTATTGTCCACACAATTTATCACAACTCTCATTTCTGGCAACTCACAATTGGAATGATTTACTACAAACATCACAATGTTACAGTTTCTCTAGAGCATGCCTTTTCATATGTTGTACCTTTATTGGTAAAAGATTTACAACAAACATCACTGGTTACTGATACCAGTAGGTCCAGTTCGTCCAATCATTGCTGAGGTTTTAAATATGTTGTATTATCCATGACAACCCGAGCAATGGCTGCTCCAAAATAATCTATAATATAATCTGATCCATCAGCTGGTTTTAATGACTGAAAAAAAAAAAAAAAACTATATTGGAGTTAGGATTGACCTTTTAATATATTTCAAACTGAACTGTCAAAAGCCTTTGTTGTATCAACTGAATCAATATAAACAGCTTGCATGAGAAATGAAATGAAACTCTTCATTAATATCCAAATAATGTACCAGAATGCTTGGGCCTGTTTCTCAAAAAGTCTTACGATAAAAAATTGTCGTAAGTGTGGAATTTTTCATCGTAAAATGCCGAAGTTACAACAAAATTTGTCATAAGATTTTTTAGAAACAGCCCCGATAACTTACAATAAATTCAAATAAACAATTTAGTGCATCAGAAGACCTGGGTGTTTCTTTCAAGGAAAGACTAAAAGACATTACTTACCTGTGTTGCTATGAGTAAAATATCAACAAGTTGTCCTAAAAACATAAAACCTAGAGTACCAAACTTTAATAAACCTGAAATAAACAATTAAAAAATGACTACACTTTTCATATAAGTGTTCACTTGCCTATAGATTAGCATACATAACATTAAAATTGCCACTTACCTATAGCAGGATAACCTAGGTAAAATCTATCAACACCAAACATACCTAGAAACACTGATAATAGTAAAGCGGTTTCAAATGATGTTCCACTCCTGAAATTAGAAAAAACGAATCTTGATAGCTCTAATTATAATTTTAGAATCTGTACATGATATTCTCATGGCATGGTCACAAGTATAAAAGGGATTGTAAAGCATATTTCTTTGAATGTGTATCGGTGACATTGATATCATCAATTTGCGCTATTCCAATTTCAATTCCGTCGTCTGTGGTTCTTGCAATTCCACTAAAACTATTGCGTTTTATGACGTCACTAACAGTGATCTGCATAGATATCATTAGTACCAGAAGGTAGATCACTGTCAGTGACGTCATAAAACGCGTTAGTTTTAGTGGAATTGCAGATACACATACAAAGTTTAGAAAATCCCTTTACAATCACTTTAACCCCGGTTATGTGAAAGTTTAGTGATCATGAGTCAACTTCATTCATCTTCACATGATTTATTTAAGGTCATCAGTCTTACACACTGATCGAGATCCAAACTCTCAAACACAACCAACTCCATTTACTTAAAACCAAGTAAATGCTGTCATGTTTGTAAAGATCGATGCTCTAACCAACTGCACTGTAAAACCCAACAAGTTGTTATCCTTGTAAAAGATTATCGTTCATTTTTTTTTCTTTCCTCAAATTTTTTATATAAACCCTTAATAATATAATGCTTACAACCAAAAGCAGATAAAACATTTTCAAAAATATTAGCCCCAGTTAGTACTTACACCCATTTACAGGAAATATTTTTATGAAAACCAATTGTAGAACCATTATGAAGTAGACCACTACAGAATATCTTAGGGGCTGGTCGACAGGCAACTGAAAATAAAACAAAAAATTGCATCATTAGGACAAATTCACTGTTTATGGTGATGATCAAATTAAGTTAAGAGAAAGCACAGAAATTAAGAAAATTCAAAAACTCCAGCCTGTAATACATCTTATTGTTAGTTACATTTAGGAAACTTTTAAGATACCTGTTTAATGTTTATCATAATTGTAAGATCATAAACCAATGTATTGGTACTGTGCATTTATGACATAGTAGCCTTTAAGTTGAGATGTTAATTTATTAACAGAGGAAGGGAAGATGCTATACTCACCTTGAACTGTTCTAGTCTGTTCACTACAGTTTTTAGCCTGTTGAGTTTCTGAATCAATCACTGGATCATCACAGAAATATCTTATTCATTGGTTAGGGGGAATTTATTACATTCAAGTACTTTGTTTTAACAGCAGGCACACAGATAATATTCATAAGTATTGTGTGTTTGTAGAGATTGTAAAGAGTTTTCCAATTTTTGTATGTGGATCGAGGACACTGATAGCATCAATTTGCATCATGCCAGTCGAAAATTTGAATTCTTCAAATTAATGCTAGGCCTATCAGTGTCCTCACTACACATAAAAAAAATTTGAAAACGTCTTTGTCTTTACAATCTGAAACACTTTGAGTATTACTGTATCAGCTTTAGGATGCTTGCTATTTTACAATCTGAATAAATAAAGATATCATATACAAATAGTTCAGATTATAAAACGGATCTTCTACATATTTATAGAGGCAAGGACCCAGTTTTACAAAGATCCGTAAATCTACGTTTAAACGTAGAATTTACGACCCACGTAAGTTTACGTTTACGTCTACGAGCGACAAGTTTCTCGAAAGTACTCGTAAGAAAAGTGTAATCTACGTTCAACTCATTCATGTAACAGATCGACACGTCATCTGACGTCATTCAAAGTATGACGTTGTAAAGAATCCAACCAATCAAATCGTCGCCTGGAAATACACGTGGTCAGTCTGTCGTCACGCCACCATTTCCTTGTCCTTCATCAAAATAAAGAGTCGTCGAAGAGATTCCTTTTAAATTTCTTAATTAATAGTGAAGTGTGTGAAGAACCCGAATGTTGTGTGCACTGCAGATATTCAAGAACACCTCCCTGCTATATTTTCATGGTGTTTTAATGTATACAATATACATGTATTTAATTATTTTATAAAGAAGGACAAAACAACAACGTCAACATAGCCTAGCTAGTAGCTAGCGCTAGTCTAAGCCTCTAAACCTAATGACATAATAATAATGCATTGGAATAATATCAAGATATTAATTTGTCGTCTGCATATAAGCTACATCTAACGCATTATTTCGATCTTTAAGGACCCGTTATCTGTCGGTTTGCGGCCATAATCAATGAAATAGTTGCAGGCAGACGTCCCTTAAAGGCTGTTTTCCACGGGACGATTTTCTTCGCGCGAAGCGATTTTTTCGCACTCACGCATGCGTATTGATAGTAGGTACTCAAATTTGCTACGAACAAAATCGTCGCGACGATTGCAAAAAGAGTAGAAATAGTTTCAACTTTTTCGCGACGAAATATTTCGCGTAAACATTTTATCCAATGATCCAATCAAATGCGCTTACAATATCAACGTCATATTATCTTGACGTCATGACGTCAAAGCTGGCGGAGATCGTGGAAATTAAAAATTCGCTTCGCGCGAAAAAAATCGTCCCGTGGAAAACGGCCTTAAGTGTGTGGCGATGACCATGTGTAAATTTACGACTGATTTCAGACGTAAACGTAATTTACGTTTTATTGAAAAACAGATAGTATGCGTAGATTTACGTTTACGTCAGAAATCAGACGTAAATATCTTTGTAAAACTGGGTCCAGAAGGACAATCTGTACAAAAGCTAAAACGAAAGTAAAAGGATACTGTCCAAGTAGAAGATCTTTACAGTCAATTTCTGGCCAATCCGATTGAATTGAACTGTTGCCCGAATCAGAAAAATTGACTGAAAGAAGGATCAAAATAAAGACCCACTGAAAATGGGCCAATGGTAGGTCCATTTTGGTATAATCAAAATCTGTTTCGTAGAACTTCAAAAGTTACATTTTTTCCATTCATGGAGCCTAACAACATATCAAAATAAGATAAATGAGCGGATATAAATAGGTCGAGACTATTTTCTCATTATCTGCAAGCGTCAATTTTACAATTGATTTTGAAATATTTGATTTTTTTGGAAATCAGTTTTTAATTGAAATGAGAAAAAAATGAAAATCATTTTGAGAGTAACTAAATTTTTTCTTAACTAGAATTATAAATATTACTACGCCAGAAAGCAGACAATAACTTCCGGTTATGGTTGAACAAAATGGCTTCCTAACTCCACAACAACGATGAGAAGAAAAGTTTGTTTTGAGTAGTTCGTGTGCAATTAAAGAAAATGTCGTGCAGTAGGTTGCAACTGACTCTGGCTCTTCTTAAACCAGACGTCACTGCACGACCCCACATAGTTCAGGTAAAGAAACATTTAGTGCAAAGCCTTGGATGTTTTTCACTTTCTTTCACTACTTTCAGTTTCACAACTGACAATTCACCACACTACACTACATACGCAGAGGTTGCCAACCAAAGTTTCAGAATAAAGGCTTGACCAAAAACAGTATCAGACTTGCTAAGAAACTAATGATTTACTGACAGGCCCCTAGATTACATGCTAGTTACAAGGGTAAACAGTAGCACGCCCAAATTTGACAAAATAATGTGTTGCATCATGCAACACCCTGTGAATTACTAATTAGTGTAGAATAATTGGCAAGCAAGATTAAAAATGTCCTGGTACAGGTATCAACAAGTCAAGTTGCCCATAATAATTTGTAATTAGTTTGACTGGGTTGCTTTTTAAAGCATCATAACCATTTATTCCTTTAAGAGCATGTTTTTAAGGTTAATGACTATCATGCATGAATTGAAAATTGAAGTTGTGGAACCATTGTTTATGTAAGATTATGGTTTATTGAACTTATTTCTTTCAGAACACCTGACAAAACTACACAGGCTTCATTTCTAGTCAGAGAATTATCGAATAATGTTACTTGTTTTAATCATTTCAACCTACAAAGTTATTTTTCATTTCAGGAAATTAAAGGAATGATTTTAAAAAAGAAATTTTATTTTGTTGAAAGTAAAAAGATGAAACTGACCATGTCTGAGATAGAAACATTTTACAAGGAACATGAAGGTTGGTGTTTTTATTTGGATAATCTTATAAAAATAGCCATGACCCATGGTAATAAAGTCAGTTTGAGTAACCAAAAACAATTCCATTCTCTGATTTGAAGTCAAAAATTGTAACCCTTTGTTCAGTGTTGCATCAAAAACCTTTTCAGCATCACGATTCGCATAGGGTTTTTCAAGAGTCACTTTCAAAAGGTTTTTGAGCGTGCTGACAGTGATCTCATTTTTCAAGTCTAATAATAATGATGATCAATAATTTCTCTTTCAGGTAAATTCTTCCATAACAGACTTGTTAATTTTATGAATAGGTAACAAAAATTCAATACTTCAAATCTAAATCCCAAACAAGAATGATCCTAACTGTTAAACAAATCTCGAAATCCATGTAAACTCATTGGCAATACATTGGTTGCAAGTAAATGAATTTTTCATTTGAAGAAGTATATCAATTGTTTATCTCCTTCCTGTGTCAGTCACCTCTGCACAGAATTTTATTCAATCCTAGATGTCATGTAACTTGATGTATTAACAGTAAAAAAAATATATCATTTGTAACTTAAACAAAACTGTATTAACGGATGCTCACCTATCTCAAGGTCTTTGGGTTTAATCCAAAACTCTTATAGTTATGTTGTTGCTTCATTCCCTGGAAATCGATAATAAGAGCAGGCTAATGCCACTGTCCTGGCAAAATTTCCCTCATTGCACGCACACTGCATGGCTTTTGCCCGTCCTCAATTAGCCAATATAGATGCATAAAAGTAGGACGTAAAACTCCATTCATTTCATTTTTGTGCTTCATTCCCTGTTAGACCATAATCACAATCCCTGAGAGCTATTGTTGTGGAAAAATAGAAATGATGTCAATGTCATATATATATCTTTTTAGTGGAAGTATATGGGCTCATATTTTAGCACGTGAAGACTGTATTAAAGAATGGAGAAAATTGATGGGACCAACTAAAGTTTTAAAGTGAGTAAACATTATTGTATGCTGTCTTTGCCTTTTCTTCCATCTCTGTGCCATAATAATTATTGCCACTGATATATTAGTTTCTTTGGGACAAATACTCTTTTAGAAGTTGAATAGGGCTGCTGTAATAATTTGTGGAATTGACTGTTTTAAGATATCTGTGTCTGTGTTTTTAGACTCTAAATGGTTTTTACGGAAAAAGTGCACGGTACACATGGAATTAAATTCAACAATCCTACCAATTGCTACTGGCTTATTTATTATTACATGTATTACTTATTATTATTTCATGGCTTATACAATATTGCAAATACTAGTGTCTTGTCAGGAATTAATGAGAAAATCTTTGTTTTTTAATCCTAGAACTGTTCACGAAGAACCTAATACTATACGAGGAAAATATGGTTTAACAGACACCAGAAATTGTACTCATGGCTCAGGTATTTCTTTTTTGAATTATTATTTATCTTATCTGCTTTCTAATATTGACATCATCTTACCTCTTATTATAGCATAATATCTAGGTTTGTATCGGTACAGATTATAGCTTTGAGATTATTTTGTTACTTAACATAGTTCAGTAATGTGTGGATTCTTTAATACAATGGTTAATCTGTGCTTTAACTCGACTACCTAGCCACCACAAGATTCATTTTACACTGGATCAGATTTTATTATCTCCCTTTAGTGTGTCAAGGGAAGTAACTCTTCAGTAAATAATTTTCTCTTTGCTTATGATAGAGGAATCTGGTCAAAGGCTATACAATATTTGTAACCTAGTTTCTCACAGGCAACTTAATTTCGATGGCTAGCTGTCAACATTATTACTGATTAGCTAAGCTGAAATTTTCCTGTTATAAGTTTTTATTAGTGTTAGGTGGTGATGAGAACATAGTCTCATAAAGGCACTGGCGTAGGTCACAAAGTAAAGATTTATGATGAAACAAAGTGCAAGTTGTTTTTCTAACAGATAGTGAACTTGTCCTTTAAAGTAATTAATTTGAAACTTTATTTTAGATTCAGAAAAGACTGCAGAGAGAGAAATTAAATTATTTTTTCCTGAATTTGATGAAGCCAAATGGAGATCAAATGATGAAGAATATTTTATTCAAAGACAAGTAAAATTTGATAGGAAACTTTGTATTCATGTTCCTATTAAAGATAGTTGATAGAGAGAGATATTAGAAATTTTTAGCATATTTATTATTTTTGTCAGATTTTAGATATGGCTTTTTAACTTTCTCTGAACAAATTACAGAAAAATCAGTGATAGATTAAGGGAAAATTGTGTATGTTTTGAGTTCTTTATTTGCTCTGCATTGAATTGAATAATAAAAAATAGAAAAGTTTGATGAAAATTTCTTGAAATCATGGTCGCTATGGAAAGGGAATGTTTTAGTTTTGATAAATTAGTTTGATAATGTTTTAATATAAATTTGCATAAAGTTTACCTCAAAAATATATACGGAAGAACCAAAGAATGTGTTTTAGATTTTATTTTGTATGATTGAGTAACTGTGAAAGAAATTGTTTTAGAGTTAAATGTTTTGTATTTGTCAGTCATGTCTGACTTGAGCTCTAACATGTTTGACTGAAATTTTGATCTTTAGGACATTTGTGAAGATTTTCTGTATTTTTCAAGTATTTTAAGTTAGTATAAGATCTTAAGTTATTTTGTCAATTGCCATTGTATTAGTTTTGAAAAACAAAGATTACATGGTTTCTTTCTTTGTGTATACAAAAATTGTATATAGGTATTAGGCTATAAGTTATTTTGATATAAGATTTGAACGACATGTAGAAGCGAGGGGCACATATAACAAAACACAAGACAATATTATGGAATATGACACACTTCTTTAATAAAATAATAAAACACAAGACAATATTATGGAATATGACACACTTCTTTAATAAAATAATAAAACACAAGACAATATTATGGAATATGACACACTTCTTTAATAAAATAAAGCACATAACGTTTCAAGACAGGATACACATGTGTCAACAGATGTTATGTGTATATTGTGTTGAAATGTTATGTGCCTAAGTATATTAAAGAAGTGTGTTATATTCCAAAATATTGTCTTGTGTTTTGTTATTTTATTAAAGAAGTGTGTTATATTCCATAATATTGTCTTGTGTTTTGTTATTTTATTAAAGAAGTGTGTTATATTCCATAATATTGTCTTGTGTTTTGTTATAAGTTATTTTGATATATTAGTAATATGCAAGGTATAAAAGTTTGGTTGTATCCAGTATTTTAAACAATATTATATAATATAATTGCAATTTGTAATAATATTACATCTCTTATTAACTTCCAATAAATCTAGTTTTAGTGTAAAACTTTCCATATATTTAAGTTATATAATATACCATTGTCGTAAGTGTGAAATTCTTCATTAAAAAAATTTTGAACTTACAACAAAATTTATCATTAAACCCCTGGGGCCTTATTCTCAAAAAATTCACTTACGGTGATTTTAGTGTTTCGGTTATTTGATTGGTCGGTTACTAAAATCAATTGTAAATTAAGTATTATTATCCAATCAGATTACTGATCAGTTTCGGAGAATACTTAAGACGTATTTCTGGGGCCTTATTCTTGAAAACTTAACTTAAGATGATTTTAGTGATCCAGTAATCTGATTGGTTAGTTAATAAAATCTATTGTAAATTAAGTATTATAATCCAATCAGATTAAAGTATTTCTTAAAATATGGATTTTATCTAGGTTAAGTTTTGGAGAATAAGGCCACTGGGGCATGTTTCTCAAAAAGTCTTACGAATTGTCGTAAGTGTGGAACTATTAATTGCAAGATGCTGAACTTCAGACAAAATTTATCGTAAGATTTTTGGGCCCAGGACTGCTCATGTCATTTAAGGGTTAACCATACAACTCTAAACATAATTTATGTTACAGTTCTATGGTTTAATCAGGTGTTAAATTGTGATTACGTTTATTTATAAAGATCTTTATTTATTTGTTTTAGTGAGCAAATCTAGGCTTATAGAATCTAAATCAGATTGGTTAAATTTAGTGTTTATTTATGTATACCTCTAACAATATACCTGTCTTTCTTTGACTTTGTGTGTTGATCGAATTTTAAAGGAATACAACCTCTTAGAATGAATAAAAACAAAAAATTCAAACTTGGTCAATAGGAGTTTATATTCATCAAGGGACTTGCCTGGTTGCATAATTATACAACAGATTACCTAAATAATCTAATAAATCCAGAAAACAATGTTTATATACAATAATTGAAAAACCCTTAATCAAATTTAAGGCGTTTATCAATTATAACCTGTTATTATATGGAAATTTACATAGTTTCGTGTTTTTTTTGCATTCTGTTTGTATACTTTGGACATCGTTGATGAATATATACTCTGATTGACCAAGTTTGAGAACTTATTTTTTTTGTTCATTCTAAGAGGTTGAATTGCTTTAACTACAAATGTTTGAACTGATATTTAAGTTATTTGATTTTTTTCTTATATTATTTGAATGACTGGAGTTTGTCAGAATTGTAATTAATTTGAGACTATGTTCAAAGATGAATGTTTTAGAAAAAGAGTTAAATTATGATCAATGCTGTATGCTTTGTATTTTTTAAATAAATTTATGTTTTAAAAGAAATCATGATTTAATTTATTTAAGTTATTCAATATAATATACTGTTATTGACAAAATTTGAGAACATATGGGTGCCAACAATTTATACTAGGGTTTTATAGGCCCATAACATCATCTATCGCCCAATGAGCCTTTTTTTTTCATTATTGCCTCTGACCTTGGCTAAATATGTGACACATTTGCTTATCTGATGGTTTTTCTGAAATGTGTGGGCGTATGGTACTGACAGGAGCAGTTGTTAATGCTGTAATGATCACCTTCGGTAACAAATCGAAAATGTGAACATATGGCTGCCGGTTATGTTCGTCAAATCTGAAATGAAGATACGAATAAAATTGAATTATATTTATCAATTGTTTTGTTTTTGCAGGAAACTCAACATTTTATATGAAGTTTTTTTCTTTTGAAAATGAACCGCGATATTAATGAAAATATTAAAATAAATGAGAAACTACGGGGAACGTCCGAGAATAACCTTGATTGGTTAATTAATCATGAACATCAGTTAATCGTTTTTCACTGATGACTTTGACTGATGTCGGCAAACATCAAAGAGAAATATTGATGAGTCGGCAGATTTGATCTTTAATTAAATCATAACGTTTGATGTAGATACCGAAAAAATGTAAAAAATTCGATTTTGTGTTTCTCGTTTTAGTTGATTTCATTACGAAACAGAAAAATATATTTCTAAATGTGTTGGTTCATTAATGAATTGGATAATTGTCTCCTCAAATTTGAACTATAATTTCAATAATATTGAATATTAAATAATATTTGTGGTTAACTGATGTATATTATTTTCTTATCGGCTCAACCTTAGTCATTTTGTTCGCGACAATATAATGTCTCGACCATGATACGAGGTTATCTAGCCATTAGTCAAGTGCCGAAGTTGATACGAGTAATTTTCAAGAGTCACTTTCAAAAAGTTTTTGAGCCGTGCTACTAGTCTAGTTCCGAAGTTGATACGAGTGAACCATTCAGTGTCCAGTCACCTGATCTTCAAGACTCAAATCAACACCTGAAAATGGCGACTGTTTATTCCAAGGATATGATTGGATACTCTTAACCATTTGCTTTATAATCGACCAATGGGATTGAACGATTGTTTACAGTTGAGATATTTTTGATAGACCTTAATTTTCCATCAATTTCAGATTTCTACTTCCTACGATGTTCGGCTGTTATTGGAAAATTACTTTTCTCTTGGGAAACTATTGCATCTAAATTGCTTTATTATACAAATGTGTTTTCGTCTCTATGTTACGATACCAACCGAGTCGTTACTTTTTTAAAGTTTAAGGGCCATTCTGCTTTTTTTGAAAAAATGTTTCCATTATCAAAAAAATCGCAAATGTTACCTGAGAGTATTTCTAAAGTATGCTGATTATACCTATGCATCTTCTTGATCAAACTGAATTTGGTTTAAAAGGGTTAATTACAAACAGGGAGTATTTATTGTTAATTAAGCAGGTTGACCTAGTTTTTGTGTAAGGCTTTATAATGGCTCGATATTTCTAACTTGAAACCTTACAATAATATGGTCAAGACATTTCTCTACAATTAGTCGTTTATTTTACTCAAATCCGTTCGGTAGTTTCCTATCAGCGTCCAAAAAACATAACACACTTAAAAACCTTACGTAAGGTTTTTAAAAATTTTAGCATGTTTTTAGTGTTTAAAAATTAACGACATGATTTTTTTAGTTAAAACTTTCAGAAACATTAAAGGACACATAGTTACAGATTTTGGTGTATAGTTTTCACAAATTTGAGCAAAAAAAAATTTGGACCTAAAAAAATTCAGACTGTCCCTTTAAGTTCAAATGTCTTGAGTGATGGGTGTTTAATCCCTTGTTTTCCAATTCAGATATAGCCTACTTTATTCCAGTCGTGATTTTACATTTGTTAGGTTTTACAAAACACGTAGGAAGCAGTACAATTGCTTGTTACGAAACGTTTTAAAAAAGATAACAGTGTTTCCTGTAAATCAGACTCTTTTGACCAATAGACAATAAACTAAAATTTCTATAAAAATCTTCGACAAAATAAATGTTTGAAGTGTGGAGTTTTTCAGTGAAAAATACCATACTTACCACAAAATTGATCGTAAATAATGAAACTAAGTACATGAGTAATTATATCAATCATACATGAGTAAGTATTTCATAATGAAAAGTGGTATGAGGTGTTTAGAAGAGTAAGCATACCCTGCCTGGCGCCACACCCATCCTAGTGTAAGTGATTTGATCAAAACACGCCCTGATAAAGAATGAATGTTCAAATATACCTATACCATACCAACATAATTATTATTATTACTACTCTGATTAAAACAAACTTTTAAAACGGAAAGAAGTGGGGCCACAGCACATTCGGGATGAAAGTTATCGTATTTTTTCAGCAATTTCGACAACATGTTAGCCAGCATGTTGCCGAAACGCCATGTTGTCGAAAAGTGTATACAGATACTGAAACATTTAGCAACAAGTTGTCGAAAATGTTGTCAGTGTGTACAGTACTTCAACAAACATCGCAATTTATATTGGAAGTAGTAGGCAGTAGGCCGTTATAATCTGAAAAAGGGATATATATACTAATAAACTATTCTATTATTATATACATATTGATTGATGGGGGAATTACATTCTCTAATAAATTAAATACATTTCCACCAGATACGGAGTGTTATACAAGACAAAGTTTGTAACTTTAAGAACATTTAGAAACAAAGTGGGAAGGATATTTCAAAATTATCAGATTCAATGAATCGAATTTCTGATAATTGTCGGTTTTTGATTTCTCAGACATTAATCATAAAAAAACAGGTGGTTGTAAGATGGAAATCTGAGCCGAGAAAAACATGTTATTGTTTCTGTATTAATTGAACATTTTGTATATAGGAGTTGATCTGCTATATCTACAAATCACATTATACATTCTGTACCAAATGTTTCTTGTACATGTTGAGTTCTGATCTCGGTTTCAAACGTCGTCCATTATCATTTTTCTTCAATCTGTATCAAACATCAGGTGATTCTTGGAACATAACAACTTTGATTCAAGAGAGAGTGGTCTACTGTTGTACTATTGTCTCTTTATAGAAACAGATACATGTATCACCTAACTCTGGGCCATATAATTTCTAAAGAGTGATCTACTGGTCTACCGTTGTGCTATTGTCTGTTATAGAAACACAAGACATCACCTTACTCTGGTATATTCTAGAGAGTGGTCTACTGTTGTACTATTGTCTGTTTATAGAAACACAAGCCGTCACCTAACTCTGGGTTATATCCCAGAGAGTGGTCTACTGTTGTACCATTGTCTGTTTATAGACAACACCAGGCGTCACCTAACTCTGGGTTATATTCTAGAGAGTGGTCTACTGTTATACTATTGTCTGTTTATAGACAACACCAGGCGTCACCTAACTCTGGGTTATATTCTAGAGAGTGGTCTACTGTTGTACTATTGTCTGTTTATAGACAACACCAGGCGTCACCTAACTCTGGGTTATATTCTAGAGAGTGGCCCACTGTTGTACTATTGTCTGTTTATAGAAACAACAGGCGTCACCTAACTCTGGGTTATATTCTAGAGGGTGGCTCATTGTTGTACTATTGTCTGTTTATAGAAACACCAGACATCACCTAACTCTGTGTTATATTCTAGAGAGTGGTCTACTGTTGTACTATTGTCTGTTTATAGAAACACAAG
The DNA here is from genome assembly GCA_029955415.1 of Lottia scabra. Taxonomy (NCBI): domain Eukaryota; kingdom Metazoa; phylum Mollusca; class Gastropoda; family Lottiidae; genus Lottia; species Lottia scabra. Next base: position 13,360,910 of record JARJEI010000009.1, read on the forward strand.
CCGTCACCTAACTCTGGGTTATATTCTAGAGAGTGGTCTACTGTTGTACTATTGTCTGTTAATAGAAACACCAGGCGTCACCTAACTCTGGGTTATATTCTAGAGAGTGGTACACTGTTGTACCATTGTCTGTTTATAGACAACACCGGGCGTCACCTAACTCTGTGTTATATTCTAGAGAGTGGTCTACTGTTGTACTATTGTCTGTTTATAGAAACAACAGGCGTCACCTAACTCTGGGTTATATTCTAGAGGGTGGCTCATTGTTGTACTATTGTCTGTTTATAGAAACACTAGACATCACCTAACTCTGGGTTATATTCTAGAGAGTGGTCTACTGTTTTACTATTGTCTGCTTATAGAAACACAAGACATCACCTAACTCTGTGTTATATTCTAGAGAGTGGTCTACTGTTTTACTATTGTCTGTTTATAGAACCGCCAGACATCACCTAACTCTGGGTTATATTCTAGAGAGTGGTCTACTGTTATACTATTGTCTGTTTATAGAAACACCAGGCGTCACCTAACTCTGGGTTATATTCTAGAGAGTGGCCCACTGTTGTACTATTGTCTGTTTATAGACAACACCAGGCGTCACCTAACTCTGGGTTATATTCTAGAGAGTGGTACACTGTTGTACTATTGTCTGTTTATAGAAACACCAGGCGTCACCTAACTCTGGGTTATATTCTAGAGAGTGGCCCACTGTTGTACTATTGTCTGTTTATAGAAACACCAGGCGTCATCTAACTCTGGTTTATATTCTATAGAGTGGTCTACTGTTGTACTATTGTCTGTTAATAGAAACACCAGGCGTCATCTAACTCTGGTTTATATTCTAGAGAGTGGTCTACTGTTGTACATGTACTATTGTCTATTTATAGAAACAGCAGACATCATCTAACTCTGTGTTATATTCTAGAGGGTGGTCTACTGTTGTACTATTGTCTGTTTATAGAAACACCAGGCGTCTCCTAACTCTGGGTTATATTCCAGAGAGTGGTCTACTGTTGTACTATTGTCTGTTAATAGAAACACCAGGCGTCATCTAACTCTGGTTTATATTCTAGAGAGTGGTCTACTGTTGTACTATTGTCTGTTTAAAGAAACACAAGACATCACCCTACTCTGGGTTATATTCTAGAGAGTGGTCTACTGTTGTACTATTGTCTGTTTAAAGAAACACAAGACATCACCTTACTCTGGGTTATATTCTAGAGAGTGGTCTACTGTTGTACTATTGTCTGTTAATAGAAACACCAGGCGTCATCTAACTCTGGTTTATATTCTAGAGAGTGGTCTACTGTTGTACTATTGTCTGTTAATAGAAACACCAGGCGTCATCTAACTCTGGTTTATATTCTAGAGAGTGGTCTACTGTTGTACTATTGTCTGTTAATAGAAACACCAGGCGTCATCTAACTCTGGTTTATATTCTAAAGAGTGGTCTACTGTTGTACTATTGTCTGTTAATAGAAACACCAGGCGTCATCTAACTCTGGTTTATATTCTAGAGAGTGGTCTACTGTTGTACTATTGTCTGTTAATAGAAACACCAGGCGTCATCTAACTCTGGGTTATATTCTAGAGAGTGGTCTACTGTTGTACTATTGTCTGTTAATAGAAACACCAGGCGTCATCTAACTCTGTGTTATATTCTAGAGAGTGGTCTACTGTTGTACTATTGTCTGTTTAGAGAAACACCATGCGTCACCTTACTCTGGTTTATATTCTAGAGAGTGGTCTACTGTTGTACTATTGTCTGTTTAAAGAAACACCAGGCGTCATCTAACTCTGGTTTATATTCTAGAGAGTGGTCTACTGTTGTAATATTGTCTGTTTATAGAAACACCAGGCGTCACCTAACTCTGGTTTATATTCTAGAGAGTGGTCTACTGTTGTACTATTGTCTGTTTATAGAAACACCAGGCGTCATCTAACTCTGGTTTATATTCTAGAGGGTGGCTCATTGTTGTACTATTGTCTGTGGGCTACATATTAATTTCAGAGAGTGGTCTACTGTTGTAATATTGTCCTTTTATAGAAAAACCAGACATCACCTAACTTTGTGTTATATTCCAGACAGTGGTCTACTATTGTACTATTGTCTGTTATAGAAACATCAGACATCACTTAGAATTAACTGCGTTAAATTCCATACAATTATCGCGTAATATGAGCTCCGAGAAATACCAGACTAGTAACCTTCCAGACAGTATTTTATAAAGTTAAATATGAATGAATTATTCAACTATTGAAATCCCATGTTCAATTTTAATCCTCGACTAATAATTTAACCTGATGCCAGATCAGCTAATTCAATCGTCTACGGAGATGTTTCGTGTCAGAGTTGACAGAATAGTAGACTGTCGTGTTAGAAATTCCATTAGGAAGGTTACAGTGTACTTTTTGTCATTGTTCGGCTTCTAGTTACTGCTTCGACAAATATTCTAAGAAAAGAACTAATAAATTAATAGAAAGATTAAATCAATTTAGGAATCAAAATCAGAATATGAAATTGAGCTTAACAACATACTTTTCTGCACCTATTGAGCTAATGAGGTTGGGCGAACGCCGTGCAGTGTGCAATGAGGAAACGTATTTGTGGGGTTCTATAGCACAGTCGGGTACTGCGTCGTCCAGGACAAGCTGGGAGAAAGTATCCTCACGGAACCAAAGTTGTTATCCTTGAAAAATATGGATGTCTCTGTTAATTTCTTTAATGCTTTCATCACAGCAGACAACTCAAAGGGTATTATCTTGATAAACTATATCAACGCATAATTCTCTTCTATTCCATTATTACCACTATTGCTGTAAACAAGTTAATTAACAATTAGCTAATCAACACCGAATCTCCTGAGTAGGATTCGAACCCTGTGCACTCTGATACCTGGAATCTATTCAGTGAATCGTATTATAACATGGCACTATCTTTATGGTTCAGTTAGTATCCAGTTCACCTTCATAACGAGAAATGTCGATCACCTTTAGAGATATAGTTCGGAACTAGTTTTATTCTGGCAGTTCTTCCGTATTTAAAGGGATATGTTCAGCATTTAGCCCCCAGAAGTGCTAAAACTCCACAAAATTCACACTATCCCTTCAAGTATACCCCTATACCTAAAAAGTTATCTTTTATTTCGCGTATTTGTATATTTTCTATAGTATAATAGACATAGTCTTACTAAACGACGAGTCGTATTTTTGACTTTCAAAAGCTCATAATTATGTCTACACAGAGATTTGAAGGCTTAAATTTTGAGGGAAAGTTGTGAACATTATTATGGATTAGAATAGTTAAAAAATTTATTGGTCGAATAGTTAGTGAGCATATTAAGCGATATGTTCACTATCCGTTCGACCAATCAAACCTTAGTCATAGAACCTGGATTTTTTTTAGCAAAGCTAATCAGTAATAATGTTCACAACTCTCTCTCGAAATTTCAGCCTTCAAATCCCTGTGTAACCATTATTATCAACGTTTGAAAATCCAAAATACGACTCGTCGTTTAAGTTGTTTGGTAGATGAGAAGTTAACGTTCACTTCCAGCAGCAGTTGATATCGCAAACTAGGTGATCGTTGTGGTCATGATTATTCTTCTTGATGGTGGTAGTTTAGTAAGACTATGCCTTACAGAAAATGAAGCTAAAAGTTAAGTTATACGAGTATAATTAAAGGTATTGTGCTACTTTTATTTAGGCAATTCTAGTAAATCTGAAGGATAATTACATAAGTTTAGGGCCCAAATCGATCTTTAAAAATGCTGACATTCCCTTTTAAGTTTTACCAGCGGTAAGATCGACGTGACACCCCAAAAAAGAACACACCAAGTCTTTAGAGTTTATATTTAGAAACTAGTTTAAAAAGGCGATGATGGAAGCGTTTAATCTTGTTCATTCAATTTAATTCTTATTCCCAAAGGAACCTCCTACAGCATTCTACAACCTACAATCTACAAGATACAGAAATCGATGTTTTCTGTCCATCTAGCCATAGAACTGTAATTCTCTAAATATTTCAGCGACAAACTCTTCATTTTTGTCGAATTTATAGAAGTTATGTTGATAATAGACTTTTGTGATCACCCCAATCTAACACTCTATAGACATGCTAGATAACCTCGTCCTTGAAGTCAGAAGGAGGGGGGGGGGGGGGGGGCGAAAGGACCTCGGCCCCTCCCCCATAATTTGATTAGTAAGTAAGCATTTTTGAAGAATCAAAATCGATTACATGAAAATCAGGTCCCCAGGCAATCAATCAATCAATCAATCAAATATCTGAACCCTCAAACTTTAGAAACAAGAAAATGGGAAAATAAAGGTGGTCGGGGCGCAGAATAAAATTTTGCCGAGCGGAGCGAGTCGAAAAATTATTTGAGGTTAAAATAATCAAAGTAAATGAAATATTCTTCTATAGTGGGTGCAATGTAGATAGATATCTTGCCAAGCGAAGTGTGGCGAGAAACATTTGTGGTAAAATGGTGCGGACAACCCATGCTTTGCAAATTTGCGCACGCCCGCCACGCCCCGCCTAAATCCGCCCCTGTTACTGATATAACATTGTTAATCTCTACCGAAATCATGTCGGTCAAGTTGAAGTGAGGGAAAACTAAATCTTTATCTTTATGGAGAACATCAATCGCATTTTCAACTCCCACAAGATTATAAGGATAATATATAATAATTTCCAATCTGATATAATACAGATTTAGATATAAAACTCAGTACAATCAAGACAATTCCCTTAATCAACAATTTACTCGATTCTGCCTTGTTTTTGTATGCGATTTTGATTAACGGAATTGTTTGGCTTGTACAGATTTAGATATAAAACTCCGTACAAGCAAGACAATTCTGTTAATCAACAAATACATCCAGAGGATGGCAAAATCGAGGATAACAGTTCTATAGTGTTGGACTCCTCGAAAGAGAAGAACCATCAGGTGTTTCAAAAAGAAAATGTTAAGCGAATGATACCCAACCCCTGGTTTTTTTTTTGTCATCTCGAGATAGAATAAAGAAACCAAGTACTAACGATCATAACCGCAGAACGAAACCCAAAATTCACAAAGACATTTGGACGAACAGCTTATGAACTTTTCACATGAGGACTTAATATCAATCATACATGAGTAAGTATATCATAATGAAAAGTGGTATCAGGTGTCTAGAAGAGTAAGCATACCCTAGCTGTTAAACATACACGAGACAAACTACAAAACAGAAGGTTACGCCTGTGCTCTGCATCAAATCGTAGTTTACGGAAACTGCCGAGGATTGCCGATTGCATGAGATACAACTATATCAATTTATGGAAACAAATTTACAAAGTCTAAATTTTCAACCAAAGGCAATTAAATGACATTATGCCAATACTGAGTTAGGCTGAGTAAAAAATAGTTAAAATACGGAACGAAAGTTTTGCTAAACTTAAAGGGATTGTAAAGTGGTTTTTTAAACTTTGTATATTTATCGGGGACACTGAGAGCATCAATTTCCATTCCGACGTCTGTGGTTCTTGCAATTCCACTAAAACTAACGCGTTTTATGACGTTACTAATATTGATCTACCGGAAGCTACTATTGATATCTATGCAGATCACTATTAGTGACGTCATAAAACGCGTTAGTTTTAGTCGAATTGCAAGAACCACAGACGTCGGAATGAAAATTGGAATGGCGCAAATTGATGCTATCAGTGTCCCTGATACACATACAAAGTTTAGAAAACCTCTTTACAATCTCTTTATATCAGATTGACAGGGCTATATTTCATGGTCTAACGATTGTTTTCGAAGAAAAATAATATCGAGTGGTTATCTATAGAAGCCTCAAGAGATGGCCAGAGCTATATTTTCTAGCCAAAGTAATATTTTAACCCAGTTGAAGCCTCTCAGATATCGAGAGAGATACTGAATGGTTAAATCAGATCAAACACCGAATCAGTAAATTGATATTTCGTGTTTTATCTCCAGATTCCAGAAACTTTGATTAACTCTTTTTACTGATTAATGTAATGTTCTTAATCTACATATTTTCTTACGTTCCAGGCCCGTAGGAAGCAATTTCATATTGGGGGAGGGGGGGGGGGGAAGGTTTCGGAGGAGCAAATTGTACAAAACCCAACAACATACCAGTAATTTCTTGCAGAATGGATCAAATGATAAAACCCAAGCACGAAGATCTCAACCGTAAAACAAATCTCGAAATCCATGTGAACACATTTGCAATACATTGGTGGTAGAAGCAACTAAACTTTTCAATTGAGTATATCAATAAATGAGTGGATATTTCATAATGAAAAGTATAACCAGGTGTCTAGAAGAGTTAGCATACCCTGCTTGGCTCCACACCAAAACAATACATTCATTTATTTAGGACTACTGCGAGTTTCCAATATAGATTTGAAGTAGGCCTACTTAATAATTTCAGTGACGTAATTTACTAGAGAAGTATTTGATATTATTGGGTGAAAAACCATCTGTTCATTCAACATACCTTAAATACATGAACATGGTAACTAGTTATTGTGACGTCATCAACAAATTTCACCAATAAATCAACTGTTTTATGTTAAAACTATATTTCAACATGTTAATTATGACGTCATACACAATATTCCAGAAATCTAATGATCTGTAACTGCGGTTTCGGTGTTTTTCTCGATACACTTATTTTTTTCTGAGCCTGAATCAACCAGATGCAACTAATATTGTTTTTACGTGAATTCTGTAAGTTTCTGAAGACTCTCATTCGGACTTTATTTCGAATTGTAATACCTCTTCGCGTGAAGAGATACCTATTTTTTGGACATGATTCATATTATATTGTAGCAATGAAGAAAAAAAAGATTTTGTCGCATTCCTTGCAGCCTTAGACCCATTCATAAAAGATCGATTCACGATGTAATGGATGAGATGATAATAATTGCAAACAGTTATACTATTAAATCCTCTGATGCATATAATATACTCTTATTGGCCAATTGTGAGAATCAATAATTTTGCATTCATTCTAAAGTATTCCTTTAAAAATGTGCCAAGTAAATAATATTGTAAAATCATTATGACATGTAAAAATTAGACAAGCAGGTGTTATTGTCATAATTATACTTATTTTATACTGATTCTTTATATCTTTATTTCTACTTTTACTTTCTCTCTCAGTTTACTTCTTTTACTGTTAATCGTCAATAAATCGTCGTTATAACAATACAGAATTCCGTTGTTCAGTACTGTGTCCCGTAGGTGCATCAGGGGCAGGTTTAAAAATCTCTCGATACTGTCGACACTACTCTAATAGGCTAATGTTTCTGTCCTAGTAAATTGTCCCTCCTTCAACGATGCGTGGCGTTTCCCAAACTAACAATTAACAATTCCATCCCTTCGCCCCTCAACCAAATAAAGAAATCAAAGATCTTTGTTCTTTAATGTCACAGACTGCTAAGCCTCTGTGCTTATTTCTGGGGCGGATACAGGATTTGACGTTAGGGAGGGGGGGGGGGGCAGAATAAAATTTCGCCGAGCGGAGCGAGTCGAAAAATTATTTGAGGTTAAAATAATCAAAGTTATTGAAATATTCTTTTAGAGTGGGTGCAATGTAGATGGTAGAATGGTGCGGACAACCCATGCTTTGCAAATTTTAGGGGAGGGGGGGGGGGGGGCGCGCCCGCCACGCCTCCGCCTAAATCCGCCCCTGGATTTGTGTACATGTCACTATAAATGCAGTCTTCTGATTTAACTCCCCGCAGTTTCACACTAAGTGAATTATTTTAAAATTACCAGGTGATATGAGTGTTTGTTTTTGTTTTCAAAATAAGAAAACAATGTGGGAGTGTTTGAACGAAACAATAATGTGTTTAATGAAATAAATGAATTATTATCTTGCAGCACATGTCCTTCCATTTAAAGAGTAATTTTGTTATCCTTACAAATGCATCAATTGATTGTTTTCTAGAGGAAGGGATAACAGTGCTGTGTAACATGCCGTAGTGACCTGCTCCTCCTTTATAATATCTAGTTCTTTGACGACATCACGAATCTAGTCTTGGTAAATCTTTGATATAAGTTTATTGGATTTAAAGCGATTGTGTTATGTAAAGTGGTTGTCAGCCCCACTGATCTACCGGACGCATACGAGAACGTGCCTGACCTAGTTAACCAGAATCAATGACGTAAGAACGACGCGATAGTTTCGGAAGCTATCGGACGCTACTATTGATATCTATGCAGATCACTGTCAGTGACGTCATAAATGGTGTTAGTTTTAGTGGAATTGCAAGAACGACAGACGTCGGAATGGAAATTGGAATGGCGCAAATTGATGCTATTAGCAAACATACATGTACAGTAAAAATGTAGTTTAGAAAATCACTTTACAATCCCTTTAAAGAGTGATATACAAAAAGAACACTCTAAACTTGTGTGTCTCCTGTGATCTCTTCAGTTATCACCAATGATCTATCTTCAACTAAGGCCATATAAAAAAAAAAAGTTGGTTAGCATCCGGAATTGCGCATGCGCAGATACTAAAGTTTCGTTTCGTATATACAGTCAGATTTTTAAAGGCTTTGATACAGTTTTATGGCTTCGTGGATGGATAGTAGATAGCACAATGAAAGAAAATATCGACTGCTTCCCGACTTATCCGTTTTTATAATGCTTTCGGCGATTTTTTAAATGATTTTTTTGAAAATAAAAAATAAAAAATTTTTGAGGCGGGGGGATATTTCGATGGCGGGCGGGGATGCTAACCAGCTTTTTTTTTTATATGGCCTAACAGATCGCCATCAAATAATATAACTATGGACCACATTCCAGGGGCACACATTGCGTTGAATATTGGTTGAATGGTCTTCCTGTCAACCATAGTTTGTTCGAAAAGTTATTTAATTTCTGGACTTAATTGTTATCAGATGCCAAATTATGCCTATTTTACGCCCATTAGAAACAATTTACTCACCCAGACTTGACCATTCATTGGAAGGAGAGACACGGGATACCATGTACCCTCCCCCCTCCCAAGGTTTTCTGACTTTGGGGATGGTTGAATGCACTGTGATCAACAGAGAAATTCTACCTATCGGAGATATTACTCTGACCATATTACTCAGCCATGTTTTTAAATAGTTCACGCGTAGACATTTTTCTCTCGAAGACCAGATTGAGACGAAACGACTTCATGTAAACAAACCGAAAAGTTTCAAGATTGATTCCACACCACTCAAACCAATTTATACAAACACATATTAAGAGAATGTATTTTGTAATTATTTATCCATACTAAGTGAATAAAAATGAAAATTTAAGCAGACCAATGTTAATGAGGTCGAAACAACTCATAATGAAATGTCTTTCATCGTCTTTCCGGTTTCTAGTCTCGTAACTCAAGTACGCCTCCGCTATTAAAAATAGTTATGTACTGCAACCTCTTCAGTAAATACACACTGGAGAAATTGGGAATATTTTTAGCCTGTAAAATCTTATCGATATCCTTTAGACGTTGTAATATTAAATTTGCATACTTTATCTTTCAACGAATATCGTTGGTGTCATGGCTGGTGATTAGGTTCGTGTCTTAATCTGCGACACATACGGAGCTAGGCAAGATTTGACAGTAGCCTTAAAAGGATTGTAATGTGAATTTCTTTGTTTGTGTATCATCATACATGTACACTGATAGCATCATTTTGCACCATTCCAATTTCCATTCCGACGTCTGTGGTTCTTGCAATTTAACTAAAACTAACGCGTTTTATGATGCCACTGACAGTGATCTACCGGAACCGGAAGCTACTTTCAATGGGGCAATAAACCGACGCCTCGTGTGCTACAGGCTGGGCTCGTGAAAGATCTCTCGACTGTTGGAAATCTTAAAGAAGAGTAGACTCAATTCAATTCAATGCCATGCAATGCAATGCAATTCATTTCATTCCATTCTCAGAGTTTCATTGCATTCCTTGTAAGTGAATCACACAGAAAAACATGACGGTTTATGTTTTTTGCTCATTAAAAACAATAACTATGCAGTAAAATAAACCATGCATAACAGTGTTTATTGAAACATTTCTCATTAAAATATACATGTATTTTTTATGAATTTGAAAACGCTGACATATCCTGACATCCTATATTTTAATTAATGCAGCAACTTAACAACTTAACAAGTGTAGTGGCATAATTTCCTTATATCATGTGCATAATTGATACGATCACCAAATTTGGCAGATCGGTATTTCAATTTTTTGTAAAAATGATTATCTGCTATAATCCTTTTCTCAGTGACTAAGTTGGGATACAAGTGACATCAACTGCTGTCATGCCGTCTTTTTTAAAACCTATAATTGAGTTATATGAGCTATAAACCCGTTCTTGGTCAATAATTGTACGTTTTCAAGGGTAAGAAATCCACTGGTTCAAGTTAAAAGTGGCAACAAATTGTTGCTGTTTAGATTTTCAGAATGGCGACCATCAATAGTTCATTTTATTGCCAATATCTCTAGATAACTGTCTTCACAACTCCCATAATTAACATTGAATTAAATTGACAGTGTATTTCTTTTTTCATTTTACTATACATATATATATATATATCGTTAAAAAGAGAAAAACGAGTACATTCTGAATATGTAAACAACATTGATGTGGTATCGATACTTCAAAAATAAGAACTTAAGAGCTGATGTCTGCCTTCAATTTTCAATATTTAAAAGAAAGGTATTTTTGAATATTTGTCAAATACTGTTGAAACGAGAGTCACGTTGATAATATGACAATAACAATCTTCCTGTGCCAACTATCGTCAGTACATGTTGGAAAATGGTAGTCTTCAACTTTGAACCCCGAACTCTACATAGTTGACCTTATTTGTAAACAAACATTGATTGTTTCTTGCGATCTGGCTTGTTTATATTTACATTTCTAATATCACTTCTTTCAACGAACCGGCGTTTATTGTTATTTCACGTGACACTATGACGTCTTCTAACCACAGCAATGACGCAATCTACAATTTGTGCCAAATTCAAAGAAATTATCATATAATAAAACTGTGAAAATGTGATGTATAAAACTATCTGAATATAAATATTAAGAATTAAAACGTTGATCTCAGTAACATTATTGGTGTGTAAACGCAATAGATCACGCTACAAACCTACATAAAGGACATCGCCATCCTCGCCGTGGTATATAGACATTGCCGTAGTTTATGTAATTCATACACGTCTTGGTAAATAGATATTGCCGTAGTTTATGTAATTCAGCATTAATATTATTCTGAATCAACACAAGTTATGATTCATCAATAATTAAATAAATTAAATTAAATAATTAAAGCGACCAACTCTATGTGACTATGATGAGATGTTATTATGAAATAAAATATACTTCAGATATAAGCAATGTCTTGCTGCAAATTATGTGGAAACGGTATGTCCAGTCCCCCTATTCACGAAATGGTCCAAGCCAGGATCAATCCTAAGAACTAAAGTTTTAAATTTAAGATCCTATTCTCAATGCGGTCCTACAGGAGCCTGTAATATAACCACATTGACAGTTCACACCCGAATTTCTGCTTCCAGTTTCAATCCAATTGTCCAGCCTCGACCAACGCATGATAATCAGTCATTTTGGAGATCTTGGTCGTATCGTATAGTAACTTGTAGTTTGAATTTTGTTTGCGCTAGATTCGACCAACACATGATATTCAATCAATTTCGATTAACGATACCTTAGTTCCTGGGTTTTCAACTTGGGGACATGTTCCAGACTGGGGACATTTGGACATTCTCCAGGGGACACAAACTGATCTACAGTCCTGAAAAGAATATTTTATATTTTGTATTACATGTATCTTGAAACACCAGTGTCCACTTCCTGCAACAACCTCACACTTTAAGTTTGTATTAAAACGAAAAACGCTGTATCATGCTTCGAAATTGCATGTTTTAGATGTCTTCTGCAGACATTTCACTCAATTCAGGGGACATTGTCATTTCCTTGTGCATTTTCGGGTCATTTGAGAAAACCAGTTGACAACCCAGGTCTTACATGTAGTTGGACTATAGAACCAGATTGGAAATAACGCATTGTCTTCGCTTTGTTAATCATATTGTTTATACTTTGTTTGCGCTTTTTCTGGCTTTTGAGTCAGACCCCAAAATGTAACAGCGTATATTTCAATGATTTATTCAATTTCTGTTGTTTTCATACATAATGATGACGCGATGAATAACCGACAGAGCAAGTCTCTTTAACAACGTTGTACAATCATGCCACGTTTCACTCAGCTTCTATATAATAAGTCACCGAATCTTATCTTTCTACATTTATACTGTATCATTCAGTCAAAATGGTGGTAAATGCTAGAGTGATGTTGGCAGTGGTTTTGTTGTATGTTGGGTTTTTGTCAGTGGTCCTAACAGGTAATATTTCATATCAGGAACATTTTATTCAGGTCTTCAAATTTAAAGAGATTGTAAAGAGGTTTTCTTAACTTTGTATGTGTATCGGTGACACTGACAGCATCAATTTGCGCCATTCTAATTTCCATTCCGACATCTGTGGTTCTTGCAATTCTATCAATAGTAGCTTTTGGTAACGCGCTAATTTTAGTACCACAGATGTCGGTATTGAAATTAGAATGGCGTAAATTGATGCTGTTAGTGTAAGTGTTCCCCGATACACATACATGAACATAGGCCTAAGCATTTCGAAAACTGCTTTACAATCCTTTTATCGCAAGGCAAGAATCTATCAGGGCAGATAAAATCTCGAGAAGTTTAGACTAGACGAGTAATGTTGTGCAGGGTAAGCTTACTCTTCTAGACACCTGATACCACTTTTCACTATGAAATACTTACTCATGTGTGACTGATATAATTCCTCATGTGAAAAGTTTATAAGCTGTTACCTATGTTTCGTCAAATTGTCTTTTTGGATTTCGTGTTTCGTTTTGCGTTTCGAATCGATAGTTCTTGGTTTCTTTATTAAGTACAATTTGGTTCTCAAACAATAAAATTTACTCAGTTTTTTAATCTTAAGTAAATTTTTAAATCTTTACACCAAAATCTGTAACTATGTGCCCTTTAATGTATCTGAAAGTTATAACTGAGAAAATCCAACCGTTTATTTTTAAACGCTAAAAACATTTTTCATAAGGTTTTAGTGTGTTATGTTTTTTGGACGCTTGATAGCAAACTACGGAACGGATTTGAGTATAATAAACGCCTAATTGTAGAGAAATGTACGGAGCCCCTAACACGCAGTGGAAATACTTTTTTAAAAAGTTAATCGTTTAAACGAAATAATTAATTCGTTTAAACGAAATAATTTAAATCGTTTAAACGAATTAATTTGACTATTTCGTTTAAACGATTTAAATTATTTCGTTTAAACGAATTAATTATTTCGTTTAAACGAATTAATTATTTCGTTTAAACGAATCAATTATTTCGTTTAAACGAATTAATTTGACTATTTCGTTTAAACGATTTAAATTATTTCGTTTAAACGAATTAATTATTTCGTTTAAACGAATTAATTTAACTATTTAGTTTAAACGATTTAAATTATTTCGTTTAAAGGAATTAATCAAATTGATTCGTTTGAACGAAATAATTAATTCGTTTAAACGAAATAATTTAAATCGTTTAAACGAAATAGTCAAATTAATTCGTTTTAAAGGAAATAATTAATTCGTTTAAACGAAATAATTAATTCGTTTAAACGAAATAATTTAAATCGTTTAAACGAAATAGTCAAAAAAAATATTTACACTGCGTGTAAGGGGCTCCGTAGAAATGTCCCTCTTGTGTATGAGATACAATAAGCATACTTTAAAAATACTCCCAGATAACATTTGCGATTTATTTGATGATGGAAACTTTTTTCAAAAAAGCAGAATGGTCCTTTAAGAATTTGCTGAACTTGAATTTTCTTAAGCTGTGTAAAATCCACAAAAGTCAGGCATTTCCGGGAGGGGTCAACAAAAGTCAAACTGGGTTTTAAATATTCTAAATTGTGTCAATATGCATATCTCGTCTAGTCATGAGGATTCGGAAAATGTATAGTTTGTTATACCTCCGACCCTAATGATCTGCATGTGATCTACCTTGACGATTTCCCTTATTGAAGTCATTCATTCGATAAAAACATCGAAATATTCTGCGTTCATCAAAAAATGAACGCAAACAAATCTATATTCAATCCTTATAAAAAAAAATAATTTCAGAGCCCTGCACGTATGAGGAAGAAACACAAAATGGATATGCAGTGAATTTTAACAGAATTTATTATGGCAATGAAAATAACGCGCAGTGTCAGACAAAATGCGACAACACTGTGGGATGTACAGCTTGGGTGACATTTGCAGGTGGTTGTCGTGTGTATGGCGAACCAATTCTTGATGTCTACATCAGTTATGATCTCACCCTGGAAGCTTGCAAAGAACGTTGTTCTCAGAGAAGTGCATGCGTAACTGGTTATCTTCGTGGTGTATGGTGCGTTCTGTTTGACTCTGAACAAACAGAATTTAACAGCGGTCCAGACTATGCTTCATATACGGTTTTCCACAAGGTTGATATGAACTGTGCTAGTAGTTAAACTTGCAATAAAAGTGTTCATTTAATTGAACAAATATAAAATATTGTGTGTTTGTTTTCCTTTAATTTGCTTTAAAGGTTTGAATATTTGAATACGGTCGGAGGTATGTGCTTTCTTAGACAAGTTTGAGAATAAGACGCCACCGTTATTGCGGCCTAGAATGCCCCTTGGAAGCCTGTGATCACGATTTTCTGAGGTCTAGAGACCTCTTTCAGAAAATGTAGAGAATTGGACTCATTGAAACGTGACATTTCTTACCGAATATTTTGTCAATTGGTATACGAACTGCGTATAATAAGATAAGATAAGATTTTGAGAATTTTCAGCATTATTTGTTTCATAAGATAGACTACCCCATTCTGAACAACCGAGATATTCTACCTATCACAGATATTACTCTGACCTATTGACCAGCCATGTTTCAAATAGTTCAAGCGTGGACATTTTTCTCTCGAAGATCAGAAGTGAGACGAAACGACTTCATGTAAACGAACCGAAAGTTTCAAGATGGATTCCACACCACCCAAACCAATTTAAACAATCACATATGAAGAGAATGTATTTTATTTGATCCATACTAAGTGAAAAAGAATAAAAATTTAAGCAAATGTTAATGAGGTCGAAATAACTCATTATGATGCGTTCCGATTTCTAGTTTCGTAACTCATATATACGCCTCCACTATCAAAAATAGTTCTAAACTGCAACTTCTTCAGTAAATACATACTGTTAAAATTGAGAATATTTTATGCATTTAAGAACTTATTGATATCCTATGGACGTTGTAATATTAAATTTGATGCATACTTTATCGTTCAACCAATATCGTTGGTGTCATAGTTAAAATGATTAAAAAAAAAGAGTTAATACATGGGTTTTTTCTACACTATTTCTAGTTCCGTACACATTTAATTTAAAACCGAATCTACAAGAAGATATTTTATGGAATTTCACAATTCCTCCTAGAGGTTCAAGAAACAACTAAGACTTTCGTTCCAGGGTGTGTAAAAAACGAAGACCCAAAGACCTAAGACCTAAAAAAGGAAGACCCCACGAGGTAAAAGATAGTGGACCACGGCCATATACGCCTAACGTAAAAAGACTAATAGAATAATAACTAAACTTTCACAAACCTTTCGATTTAGGTCCAATAACATCCATTTTAAGTTTTAACAAAGATGATTGAAAACTAAGATAGTAATTGCATATTTAAGACTTTGGAGCAAGGGCATTAATGGAGTAGGGTTGGGTAGCCCGCTCGCAGCACTTGCACTGACCTTTGGCTTCACAAATTTAATGAATTTGTTTTTTTTCTTTTTTTTCTTTACAATTTGTCGCAATGTACTTAATCACTTAACATGTACTTATTGCTATATTGTATATCTTAAAAAAACATCCAGTAGCCTGTGGTCATGTACTTGACCTCTAAATCATCAAACTCTGTACATTAATTTTTTTTTTTTTTTTGGGTGTCTATATGTTGTATATTGTATCTATGTTTGTCCCCATGGGCTGGGTGTGAGACAGGACCGTTATCACTCGTGGTATTGGGCCTAATTCTGAACCATGTAAAATAAAGAGTTTATTATTATTATTATTATTATTATTATACTCCTAGGTTTAAACTATATTTCAACATGTTAATTATGACGTCATACCCAATATTCCTGAAATCTAATGATCTGTAACTGTGGCTTTCTCGACACACTTAATCTTTTGAACTATGGCATGATAAAATTCGTTTCAGTTCACTTTAATTGTAAGAATTATAGGTTGTAATATTACGGTTAAGAAAAGTTACGAAAGCACGGGCACAGGTATGTGGGCATAACCTTCAGTGAGAGAGTATCGATAATGTAGGGTTATCAAGCACGCTAGCATAGTTTAGAACAGTGGTTCCCAACTTTGTTCCCCACTAGGTAGCCATGGGGTGTTTGCAAAGGGCTCATGGCGCATGAGGTTGTATATCATTTTTGCTCCAGCCCAACTTTTATTTAAATATTTTGCTGTGTAAGGTCTGTAGTTGCTTGTGGTCAAATGCATCTGACCTGCTGATGATGAGGAGGCACAGGACAACAACCCTTGCGCTATATTCCCTATTTTGCCCTAGTTTGGAATAGAACAGGGGGCCATGGCTCTGGGAGCTTCGTGAATTTGGGCCACAGCTTGAAAAAGGTTGGGAACCACTGATTTAGAAGCTGATACTAGTGAAGGCCAACATGTTCTGGTGTATCTCTGATTGCCCTGGCCTCATTGGTAACTCTCTGATCGACAAGCTTTGCCATTGTTCAGTCCCTATAGGATCAGACAGGTGCAGAAAAGTGGGACGTAAAACTCTGTTTTATTTCTGAACCCCTTTTACTTCGTGGTTTATAAGCCAGTTTTTTTTTTGTGAATACTATTCCAATGTCATTTCAACATTGGCATACTGTCAGAGTTTATGACATACTGATGAATTGGCATGAGTTTATGACATACTGATGAATTGGCATGAGTTTATGACATACTGATGAATTGGCAAGAGTTTATGACATAATGATGAATTGGCATGAGTTTATGACATACTGATGAATTGGCATGAGTTTATGACATACTGATGAATTGGCATACCTTTCCTTTAATTAGCATGAGGTTTGTTGGTTTTTTAAACTATTTTTGAAGGCACCCAAGATGAACATTCTTCTGTCTCCCTGTAGTTTTAAATCTTTCTCTTTTCAAACAGCGTGATGAAAAATGTTCAAAACTCATCTATCATTAGAATTGTTTAGAAAAAATATCTCGCTACTTCTGGAGATTTCAACTGAGAAATTCAGTTTCAGGCTCGTAGAAAGCAATTTCATATTTTGAAAAACTCATTCTTAAGTGTGGTGGTGCAGATTTCAAGGCCTTGGAGTTGGCTGCCCTTGGCTATTTAAAGCATTTTTTTATTTCTTGAAAATAAAAAAAATATCATTGCTTCAGTCATTACCCAGTAGCGTAGCTCGAGGAGTGACCAGGGGGGTGGGGTGGGGTCAATTTCCCTCCCAACCCCTTCATTATTGATATCAGTCGGTTGAAAACGTGCCTAAAAATAGAAATAGCCTTCCTGCAGTGTGTCACATAGCTTAAACTCCAGGGCTTCCAGAGGCTTCGCCCCTTGGACCCCCACCAACCTTCTGGCTTCTGGCCCGCACTCGTTGTTTGCTCCGCTCGCAGTGTCAATATATTCTGTCGGTTCATCATTAATGGTTTATTGTGGCCCATGCCGAATTTGGTGCTCGCATCATAAATTGAAATATTTTTGTTGTGATATTTGAGGTTAAACTGCTTGACTATTGGGGCGTGAGTTTTGCTTAGTGGCATTTTCTTGCTTGTACGGATGTATGTCTTCCCTCGACAGGGCAATGCGGGGTCGCAAAGATAAGTAGCTTACACAATAATCCTGAAAATTCTCAAAATGTTCTTGTGTTGTTCCCGCTGTTCCGGGGTACCAGCGAACACCACAAGGGGCACCTGAGAAGCCTCTCAGACAATATTAAAAGTATGGAATAAATTAAATATCAAACCCCATTAACCTACAGATATCCTTTTACTTTCATGTTGGTTCTTAATGTTACTTAGGGTGGGTGAAGGGGTTCTTAATGTTACTAAGGGTGGGTGAAGGGGTACCAGGAGATTTCTTGAACAAATAGGGGTACGAAGATTTCAAAAGGTTGGGAACCGAGGTTCTAAGCACATACCTCAGACCTTTTTCAAACATTCAAACCTAGAAAGCAAATTAAAGGGGAAAACAACCAAACAATATGTTATAATAAAAATCCGTACAAGCAAAACAATTCCGTAAATCAAAAATCTCGCCCAGAGCATGACAAAATCGAGTGCAATAATTATATAGTAGTGGATTTCCCATACGAGAAGTACCATCAGGTGTTTCGAAAAGAGTAAGCATGGTCTGCTTCGCGCGCGACACCCGCCACTACTATAAAGGTCAAAATCATGAGGTGCAACGAGATCAATTCATGTCTGACTAAACAAATCTGCCAAAATGCAAGTAACAGATTTGTCGTATTTTACAAGGAGTTCTCCGTAACGACCATAAAATTTTCTAAAATAATTTTTAAGTTTGTGTGTCAAGTAACCCTGTTTCAGGAATTTCACGTTTAATATTCGACCCCTTGCATGAAAGTCTTTATAAAGAGAACAAGCTCTAGCATAGCGGATCAGTTGTGAAATGTACGTGTCATAAGCAGGCGATTGTGGTATGTTACTGCACATGAATGGAAAATTAACAATAGGAAAATCAAAGTCGTCTCGTTTGTCATACAATCTGACACAAAGATCATGGTTGTTTTCAATTTCGAGAAGCAAATCCAAATAGGATGCTTTAGTCTTAGAATCAGTAGTGTTTTTAATTTCCAACTCTCCTGGGTCTATCTACGAAGTCTCCAAAAGCGCAGTTATTCAGTGACAATACGTCATCTATGTATCGGAAAGTGGAATTGAAAGAACGAGCTAGTTGTGTATTGCCCTTTGGAGGCCTTGAATAAATTCTGCCTCATAAGAATAGAGGAATATGTCAGCAAGCAAAGGAGCACAATTAGTACCCATAGGAATACCAATAACCTGCTGAAATATTTCTCCGCCAAATTCGACAAATATATTATATGTTATATTTGTTCTATTAAATGAACATTTTTATTGCAAGTTTAACTACAGTTCATATCAACCTTGTGGAAAACCTTATATGAATCAGAGTCTTGACCACCGGTGAATTCTGTTTGTTTAGAGTCATACAGAACGCACCATGCGCCACTAAGCGAACCAGTTACGCATCTACTTCTCTGAGAACAACGTTCTTTGCAAGATTCCAGGGTGAAACCGGAACTGATGTAGACATCAAGAATTGGTTCGCTATACAAACGACAACCAGCATGTCTCACCCAAGCTGTACATGCCGCAGTATTATTACATTTATCCTCACACTCCGCTTCATTTTCAACGCCGGAATAAATCTTGTTAAAATTCACTGAATATCCATCGTGTGTTTCATCCTCATACGAGGGCTCTGAAAAAAAAAAAATTAAGGATTGAATGAAGATTTGTTTGCGTTCATTTTTTGTTGAACGCAGAATATTTCGGTGTTTAATCGAATATGAATATGAGTTATATAAATATTGGAAGAAATATTAAAAATCATTAAGATGAAAACATATTATTAAGATTGTAACTCCCTTTTCAGTCCTGTTTTAAAACTTCCTATATCATTAGATAGTTTGAGTATCTGTGGTAGTGAATTCCAGAGTAAAGTAGCCTTGTATTTAAATGTTTTTTTCATGGCCTCGGTACGACATTTTTGAAGATGTAATGAATTTTTTGTTTCCGAACGTAGATAGAGAGTTGTTGTTGAAATTGAAGATTGTAAACAAAGGTAATTTTTGAAGTATTGTGGACATTTTCCATTCATAATTTTGTAAGTCAGATATACAGATATATGTTTTTCAAAAATTTTAGAAATGTTTGGTAAAATGGAAATTTGTCTATAATTGGATTAAGTATTTCATAATGAAAAGTGGTATCAGGTGTCTAGAAGAGTAAGCATACCCTGCGCAACATAACTCGTCTAGTCTTAACTTCTCGAGGTTTTTTCTTGCCTAGCGCGTTTTATGACGTCATTACCAATGATCTACCGGAAGCTACTATTGATAGAATTGCAAGAACCACAGATGTCGGAATGGAAATTAGAATGGTGCAAACTGATATTAACGGTGTCCCCGATACACATACAAAGTTTACAAAACATCTTTACAATCCCTTTAAACCTTGAAGACCTGTATTAAATGTTCCTTATATGAAATATTACCTGTTAGGACCACTGACAAAAACCCAACATACAACAAAACCACTGCCAACATCACTCTAGCATTTACCACCATTTTGACTGAATGATACAGTATAAATGTAGAAAGATAAGATTCGGTGACTTATTATATAGAAGATGAGTGAAACGTGGCATGATTTGACAACGTTGTTAAAGAGACTTACTCTGTCGGTTATTCATCGCGTCATCATTATGTATGAAAACAACAGAAATTGAATAAATCATTGAAATATACGCTGTTACATTTTGGGGTTTGACACAAAAGCCAGAAAAAGCGCAAACTAAATCCAAACAATGATTAACAAAGCGCAGACAATACTTTACTTCCAATTTGGTTTATAGTCCAACTACGTGTAAGACCTGGGTTATCAACTGGTTTTCTCAAATGACCCGAAAATGCACAAGAAAATGACCATGTCCCCTGAATTGAGTGAAATGTCTGCAGAAGACATCGAAAACATGCAATTTTGAAGCACGATAAAGTCACAGCATTTTTCGTTTTAATACAAACTTAAAGTGTGCGGTTGTTGCGAGCAGTGGACACTGGTGTTTCAAGATACATGTAATACAAAATATAAAATAGTCTTTGCATCAGTTTGTGTCCCCTGGAGAATGCCTAAATGTCCCCAGTCTGGAACATATCCCAAAGTTGAAAACCCAAGAACTAAGGTATCGAAATTCGAAAGTGACTGGATATCATGTGTTGCTCGAATCAAGCGCAAACAAAATTCAAACAAGTTACTATACGATACGACTAACATCTCGAAAATGACTGATTATCATGCGTTGGTCTTGGCTGGACAATTGAATTGTAACTGGAAGCAGAAATTCGGGTGTGAACTGTCAATATGGGTATGTTACAATCTCCTGTTGGACAGCTTTGAGAAAAGGATCTTAAATCTAAGACGTCCTAAAACCTTCTTTAGTTCCTATAGGATTGATCCTGACTTGGACCATTTCGTGAATAGGGGGACTGGACATACCGTTTCCACATAATTTGCAGCATGAAATTGCTTATATCTGAAGTATATTTTATTTCATAATAACATCTCATCATAGTCACATAGAGTTGGTCGCTTTAATTATTCATAACTTGTCTTGATTCAGAATAAAATTAATTACATAAACTACGGCAATGTCTATATACCACGCCGTGGATGAATTACATAAACTACGGCAATGTCTTTATACCACGGCGAGGATGGCGATGTCCTTTATGTATGTTTGTGGCGTGATCTATTACGTTTTCACACCAATAATGTTAATGAGATCAACGTTTTAATTCTTATATTTATATTCAGATACTTTATACATCAAATTTTCACTGTTTTATATGATAATTTGTTTGAATTTGACAGAAATCATAGATAATGTCATTGTTGTGAATTGACGACTGCATAGTGTCACGTGACATAAAATATAAACGCCGGTTTTCTTAAGTGGTTCGTTGAAGGAAGTGTTAATAAAATTTAAATATTGAAAATTGAAGGCAGACATAAGCTACTTACTTAAGTTCTTACTTTTGAAGTATTGATACCACATCAATGTTGTTTACATATTCAGAATGTACTCGTTTTTCTCTTTTTAACGATATATATATATATATGTAACATGTATAAATGAAAAAAGAAATACACTGACAACTTAATTCAAATGTTAAGATGGGAGTTGTGAAGACAGTTATCTAGAGATATTGGCAATAAAATGAACTATTGATGGTCGCCATTCTGAAATCTAAACAGCAACAACTTGTTGCCACTTTTAACTTGAACCAGTGGATTTCTTATCTCTAAAAACGTACAATTTTATAGCTCATATAACTCAATTATAGGTTTTAAGGGTATTGATTGGGCTAGCGTTCGAGAAAAAAACCACGAGATGGAAGTTTTGCGAATTACTTATTTTTTTTGGGCTCAGATTGTAGATAATTATTATTACTTTATTTGTAAACTATATAGAATGAAAGAAACCGATAAGAAATTAGGTATTTTGTTAGTTTTTGCTAAAAAATTAGGAAAAAGTAGAAAAATGTGTCCCGTTTGGTACAAGATTTCTCAGCCATTTTTTATCGGAAAATTACAATCTTGGTCTTGATTGAAAGTTTATTCAATAAGGATGAAACGTACAGAGAGTTTGACCCCTGAAAAATGTTTGCCGTACCTACGTTTAAATTTTCGTAAATTTTCGTATTTCCATGGTAACCACCAAAATAATATATTTATTTGGAAAATCGCTCTGTACGTTTCTCGGCAATGTAATTGTCTGTATTTAAGTTTGATGTAGATTGATCCATTCACATTTTTTTAAACTTGCATCAAAGGTTTGAAATGTCCAATTTTTATGACATGTTTGAAATGGCTGTCAACTCATTAAAAAAATCTGATTGACATGAAATCAACCTTAAACTATCACGAAGGACCCCAAATCATCAACAAATGCACAACAAGTCTCAAGAAATCATTATTTCATATACTTATTCCATTTTTTCATAACGTGAAATAGCCCAATTAACACCCTTAATAAAGACGCCATGACAGCAGTTGATGTCACTTGTATCCCAACTTAGTCATTGAGAAAAGGATTATAGCTATTAATCATTTTTACAACAAATTAAAATACCAATCTGCCAAATTTGGTGATCGTATCAATTATGCACAATATATAAGGAAGTTATGCCACTGCACTTGTGGGCGTATGTTGTTATGTTGTCAAAATATGCCAGCGTTTTCAAATTCATAAAAAATACATGTATATTTTAATGAGAAATGTTTCAATTAACACTGTTATGCATGGTTTATTTTACTGCATAGTTACTCTTTTTAATGAGCAAAAAACATAAACCGTCATGTGTTTCTGTGTGATTCACTTACAAGTTATGCAATGGAATTCTGTGAATTGAATTTTGAATTTTTGAATTTTGAATTTTGAATTTTTGAATTGAATATTGAATATTGAATATTGAATTGAATTGAAGTGAATTGAGTGGAATTGCAAGAACCACAGACGTCGGAATGGAAATTGGATTGACGTAAATTGGTGCTATCAGTGCACATGCATGATGATACACAAACAAAGTTTATAAATTCACTTTACAATCCCTTTAAGGCTACCGTCAAATATAACATGGGACATAACTTGCACTATTAAATGTAGTTATCTCCCTTTATACAGTGAATTGATTTAATGGAGAGAAATGAAATGAAATGAATGGAGTTTTACCTCCTACTTTCTGCACCTATATGGGCTAATTGAGGACGGGCAAACGCCATGCAGTGTGCAATGAGGGAAATTTTGCCAGGACAGCGGCAATAGCCTGCTCTTATTTTCGATTTCCAACTGTCTAGGGATCTTTAACGTGCACAGCCAATAGCACACGGGGCCTCAGTTTATGATTTAATGGAGAGACCGTTTATGCTATTTTCATATATACCCACACTCGCCCGCTCCCACATGACACCCCCCCCCTCAAAAGAAAAAACAAATCGCGACCGGTCACATCGGGATTATCTTCTAGTTTAATAGACTTGTTGAGCGGGAAGAGGTTTGTTACAACCACCAGGGGCGTAGCGTACGGGGGGGGTGTGGGGGTGTCACACCCCCCCCCCCCCCACTTTTGATGACCTTGTCGGTAAAACGCGGTATCGGTCGGTAAAAGACTGGACCTGTCGGTAAAACTGATTGGTTAACCAAGAAACCATAAAAAGTGATTTTTACTAAACTTGTCGGTAAATCGAGGTCGATAAAAACTGTAATGGCTGGAGCCGTCGGTAAAAGCAGATTGGTTAACCGAGAGAGTTAAATTGTTATCGGTAAAATGTTGATATCCATGAAAGGTGATTTTTTTTACTGAACTTGTCAGTTAAACGAGGAATAGGTCGATAAAACTGTAATGGCTGGAGCCGTCGGTAAAAACCGATTGGTTAACCGAGAGAGTTAAATTGTTATCGGTAAAATGTTGATATCCATGAAAGGTAGTTTTTTTTACTGAACTTGTCGGTTAAAAGAGGAATAGGTTGTTAAAAACTGTAATGGCTGGACCTGTCGGTAAAACCGATTGGTTAACCGAGAGAGTTAAAACCTTGTTATCGGTAAAATGTTGATATCCATGAAAGGTGATTTTTTACTGAACTTGTCGGTTAAAAGAGGAATAGGTTGTTAAAAACTGTAATGGCTGGACCTGTCGGTAAAACCGATTGGTTAACCGAGAGAGTTAAAACCTTGTTATCGGTAAAATGTTGATATCCATGAAAGGTGATTTTTTTTACTGAACTTGTCGGTTAAAAGAGGAATAGGTTGTTAAAAACTGTAATGGCTGGACCTGTCGGTAAAACCGATTGGTTAACCGAGAGAGTTAAAACCTTGTTATCGGTAAAATGTTGATATCCATGAAAGGTGATTTTTTACTGAACTTGTCGGTTAAACGAGGAATAGGTCGATAAAACGGTAATGGCTGGACCTGTCGGTAAAACTAATTGGTTAACCGAAAGAGCTTTTTAGTGAATAGACTTATACTTATGTGTGTACTTATGAAAATGGTGTTTATGTGGAAATAATTATATAAAGATTAAAACACGAAGCTATAACGATGGAACTAGATGTGCGAATTCTTTTCGAAAAGGCATCAGATGCAAGGAACTCTGACCTTAATTTTCAAAATTTTGTTAGGGCATAATCCCTCCAACTAGATCGGGAAAGGCCTCAGATGCAAGGAATTTAATTCTATTTTTCAAGATTTTCATAGAGTTCAGTCCGTCCAAATCCGTCCGTCTGTTCGGAAAGGCCTGATTGCAAGGAAATCAAATCAAATTTTCAAATTTTCTTATGATACAATGCCCCAAACCGTATTCACTAGATGTGCGAATTCTGTTCGAAAAGGCATCAGATGAAAGGAACTCTGACATAATTTTCAAAATTTCTTGGAGTACAATGAGAATTCTGTGCGGAGAGGCATCAGATGCAAGGAAATGTACCTAATTTTCAAAATGTTCTTGGAGTAGGCCTACAATGCCTCCAAACCGTCTTCAAATGTGAGTTCGTTCTCTAAGAGAATTCTGTTCGGAAAGGCATCAGATGCAAGGAACTCTGACCTAATTTTCAAATTTTCTTGGAGTAGGCCTACAATGCCTCCAAACCCTCTTCAAATGTGAGGTCGTTCTTTAAGAGAATTCTGTTCGGAAAGGCATCAGATGCAAGGAAATCAACGTGATACAATGCCCCAAACCCTATTCACGAGGTGTGCGTACTCACGAGAATTCTGTTCGGAAAGGTATCAGATGCAAGGAACTCTGACCTAATTTTCAAAATTTTCTTGGAGTAGGCTTACAATGCCTCCAAACCCTCTTCAAATGTGAGGTCGTGCTCTAAGAGAATTTTGTTCGGAAAGGCACCAGATGCAAGGAAATCAACGTGATTTTCAAAATTTTCCTTGGGTGCAATGCTCCAAATCCCTTCAAATCTAGGACCAATCCCCCCCCCCCCCCCCCCACTAGTTTTCATTTGCTTCTTACGGCCATGTGTATAACATATGATTTAGTGCCAGTTGGGTTTTTGTCCTCTCAAAACCACGTGTTCGTCGGTAAAACATGGACCTTACACCCCCCCAGTCAAATTGGTCACGCTACGCCCCTGACAACCACGAATGTATACCATAAAATCTTCGTCACTGTCTGTCATCAGCTAGACCTAGTACAAACAAGGATCTGTTCTGAGGAGCAGGTCACTATGACATGTTACACGGTACTGTTATTCCTTATTCTAGAAAACTCACAGTACTGTTATTCCTTATACTGTTATTCCTTATTCTAGAAAACTCACAGTACTGTTATTCCTTATTCTAGAAAACTCACAGTACTGTTATTCCTTATTCTAGAAAACTCACAGTACTGTTATTCCTTCTTCTAGAAAACTCACAATACTGTTATTCCTTATACTGTTATTCCTTATTCTAGAAAACTCACAGTACTGTTATTCCTTCTTCTAGAAAACTCACAGTACTGTTATTCCTTCTTCTAGAAAACAATCAATTGATGCATTTGTAAGGATAACAAAATTACTCTTTAAATAGAAAGACATGTGCTGCAAGATAATAATTCATTTCTTTAATGAATACTACCTTTTAAAATGAACATAAAATTAAGATTCTCACAATTGGCCAATAAGAGTATATTATATGCATCAGAGGATTAATAGTATATAACTGTTTGCAATTATTATCATCTCATCCATTACATCGTGAATCGATCTTTTATGAATGGGTCTAGAGCTGCAAGGACTGCTACAAAATCTGTTTTTTTTTCTTCCTTGCTACAATATAATATGAATCATGTCCAAAAAATAGGTATCTCTTCACGCGAAGAGGTATTACAATTCGAAATAAAGTCAGAGTGAGAGTCTTCAGAAACTTGGCAACTGCAGAATTCATGTAAAAAAATGTTAGTTTCGCCTGGTTATGGCCCAGAAAAATAAGTGTATCGAGAAAAACACCGAAACCGCAGTTACAGATAATTAGATTTCAGGAATATTGGGTATGACGTCATAATTAACATGTTGAAATATAATATAAGACTGTTTATGTAGGCGAAACCGAGCGCTCGTTGAAAGAAAGAATAAATGAACATAGAAGCGATATCAAGCATCAGAGGGATAAACCAATAATGCGCCACTTTAAAAGCCACACAGAGAATGATTTAACAGTATCTGTCCTATCCCGAACGGCGAACGAAGGTAAATTTTATAGGCTCATACTAGAAGAACAGTGGATAAAAAAACTCGAAACAAGAACACCAAACGGATGCAATGTGAAAACAAATTAACACTATAAACTAAGATATTATTCGAACATTAAACCAAATCGAACATTAAAATGACGTCAAAACTAAATGACTCCGTATGACGTTACGGAAGTTGTTTTGCAGTAACGAGTGAGATTTTAATTTAATTTAATGTGGAAAGACTTTCTTTTATTCTGACTGTTTTTGTTCGAAGTATTTCTATTTCCACTTGATAAAGGCCATGGGGCCGAAAATTTGTGGTTCAAAGGAGTTGTATGTTATTTTATATGTTGAAATATAGTTTAGTTGTTTAAGATTGGTTTAATTTTTTGATGACGTCACAATAACTAGTTACCATGTTAATGTATTTTACGTATGTTAAATGAACAGATGGTTTTTCACTCAAAAAATATCAAATACTTCTCAACTCAATTACGTAACTGAAATTATTTACAAGTAGGCCTACTTCTAAACTTTTAAGAATATTCATAACTGATCAACCGATACCGGTGAATGAGAATGGGTACGGAATTCGAAATACTTCAGAAGAACCATTGGCCTTCAATTTTTGTTTTGATTTTAACAACAAAATGCTTTAAGACTTGAAATCTCAAATACTTTCAACAAAATCAACTTTAACAATTTCTTTTGAATTGAATTTTAATTTTTATAACGGATCGTCTTGTAGATTCCGTGAATTTGAGATGGTTCAGAAAGAACCCATTTTTGACCCTTTTCTAGCACATGTGGTTTTTTTTAAAATTGAAACCCATGTCTTAACATTTTTATTTAATCATTTTAGCCTCTCTTGACAATTCGATAATTACGTGAAATCGTCTGTTTATTTTTATATTTTCTAAATCAGTCCAAATAAGAGTTGTATCGTTTTAAATCGGGCAATAAAGATTGAATTAAAATTTCTGGAGGCGGGTAATGTGTACCTATATTCCTAACCTCGTCGTTAAAGGGGAATGTTCATCATTTTTTATATGTAGTAGCCTCCAGAAGTATTAGAACTGCATGAAAATCGCACAATTCCTTCAATTATATCCCTACCTTAACATTTATCCGATAGCTCAATGCGAAGGATTTACTAATCATTATTGACGAAAATACTCTGTCATGCAAGCAACGGTTGGATCGTACACCGTTTCTAAAGTAGCATGGAGTCACTCTAGCTTGTTTTATCAAGAAATGTGTGAATCTGGACCCCCAGGGTGCAGGAATCTTGAAATCGACATGTTTGAAAACAATTTGCCAAGTATGTTTATAGTTTTACCTCTCACAGACAATTTACCACTCAAAACAATTTGTCCTCGATGAGAGTCTTGGAATCTGTTTAATGTAAGATACCACATGTTTCAACACTGTCTTTTCTTGTGTTTAATTCAATCAGAGAGAACTCGAGACTGTGTTAACGTTTCTTCTATGAATTATCATCAACGCAATATGTCATGGGTTTTCAACATTGGAATGGTTACCCCAAGGGTATTTTGAGGGTAATTGTGAAGTTTGTTAAGGTAAAAGGGGCGCTTTATAATCTGGCATAGATGATTGTGACAATAAAAATTCACGAAATAATAAAGATTGCAATAGGTGGAGAATATGAATTTTACTGATTGAAGAGCCACGACATCCGTAGGCCACATGAGAAAGAGGGGGTGGCTTAGGGGTGTATCTGACGTTTAATATCCTGCTCTTCTGCACCTATATGGACTAATGAGGGCGAATGTCATGCAGTGTGCAATGAGAGAAATTTTTGCCAATACAACGGCATTAGCCTACCCTTATTTTCGATTCCCGACTGTCGAAGGATCGTTAACGTGCACAGGCTGTAGCACACGGGACCTCGGTTTATTGTCCCATCCGAACGACTAGACGCCTTTTCCATGTTAACCCGGGAAACCAGGTTGAAAAATCCGAAGGTATTATCTAGATCCATACCGGGATTGAACCCTGGCAAACAAGGTTAGCGAGCAAGCGTCTAAAGCCAGCCGCACACGGCGAGCAACTAGCTGAGCTAACCGTCACTCGTGGCCGTTTGCTCAGCTAGTTGCTCGTCGTGTGCGGCTGGCTTAACTCACTGAGTCACCGTGGCTCCAGAAACCCTCAAGAGAACACCGATATCAACAAGTATTTCAGTATAAATACATAATACTGTATATAATTGTCATATTCACGACATTGATATACCATATACCACAGGTGGATTTACAGAATGTAAATTATTTTTTACACCTCAACAGAAAAGTCAGATGATTCGCGGTAAAAAAAAGTGTTCATTTATTACAATCGAAACTTTCCGTCTAGTACCGTTACCTTTAAAGATGGGTTTTCTCATTTTTATGGGTCAAATCAATCTTACTAATTGATTAATTGGTGTTTCTTATGAACAATCCATGTATTTGTAGGTTATTTAGCCGTATATGGACTTAGAAAAACATGGGGAATTCATTTGACTTCATCAGCTTCAAAACGCTAAATTTAGACTCCATGTTTGATCACGTGACAAAATGACGTCATATATGACGTCGTGAGATTGAAGTTCATTGATATCATATAATAGACCAAAATACACGTAATGATATCGGCACATTCTTTTAAAAATAATAGCCAACCAAATTGAATATTGGAAATCGGGCCGATCGGAAATGTAAACATGGGATTCCCTCGGTAAATAGCTAATTACAAGTTAATTAGGGACCGCACAGATTAACTTTTGTACTCGGAAGTCGTTAGGATAACTGGCCAATCGATTTATATAAGAATTTGACACACATCAAAAATTTGTGAATTTCATGTGGACGGTATGTTCCCCTGTCCATCAAATAAGAGTCAAATTCCCCTGTCATTGATGCAGGGCGGGGATTGGATTTAAATGGAGCTTTACGTCCTGCTTTTCTGCACCTATATGGGCTAATGAGGATGAGCAAACGCCATGTAGTGTGCAATGGCGGAAATTTTGCTAGGACAGCCGCATTAAACCTGTAGTCTTTTGAATGAGGCATTAAATGGAGGCACGAAAATTGAACGCATATAGTAACAGTAACTTTTGTAAGTTCAATATGGCGTTGTTTGTCAGTATTAGCCTGACCAAGTGCAGAAAAGAAGGACGTAGGCTACAATTAAAAAAAGGTTGAGTGCATTCTTATTAGACAACTAAGTATCCTCTGATTAGTGATGCAGATCAACAGGGGTTGACATTTAATTGAGCCCGGTCTTACTACTATTTAAAGATTCCGGCTGATATCACAGCCTTTGCAAACTTTCCTTATTGCACACGACGCACACTGAATGGTTTTGCCTGTCTTCATCAATTCTTCAGTCACGAAGCAATGACGAGATACTTCGGATTTTTCAACCCAGTTTCCTCGGTCGGAGGGACTGACATGGCAAAAGCGTTTAGTCGATCAAATGGGACAATTAACCGAGACCCCTTGTGCTATTGGCTGTGCAGATCCCCCGACAGTTGGCAATCGAAAATAAGAATAAGCTAATGCCACTGTCCTGGCAAAATTTCCCTCGCTGCATGGCGTTTATGCCCGTCCTCATTAGCCCATACAGGTGCAGAAAAGCAGGACGTAAAACTCATGTGGTAAGTCACTTAGCATGGTAGCCAGTTAGAACGGTAACACGTTAAAACGGTAACAAAAAAATAAAGTTGAAACGGTTTACAATCCTGTTAAAACGGTAACACATATAAGGTTATAACGGTAACAGTTATGTAAAAACGGTAACACAATATTTTTGGTAAAACGGTAACAGAATAAAGATTTATTCCTCTAAAATTTGATGTGGTCTTATCGGATTTTTCAACCTGGTTTCCCCCTATCAGGGATGCAGGTCAGAGGGGCTGACATGGAAAAAGACCGAGGCCCTGTGTGCTAATATTGTCTGTGCATATTAGAAATCCCTCAACAATTGGAAATCGAAAATAAGAGTTGGCTAATGTCGCTGTCCTGGCAAAATTTTTCCTCACTGCAGGGCGTTTGCCCCTCCTCATTAGCCCATATAGGTTCAGAAAAGCAGGACGTAAAACTTATGTGGTAAGTCAGTCACTTAGCATGACGGGATATAAAAAGTTTCGATGGAGAAATTCCACACAGTTTCGACTGATGTTATGATTGATGAAACGATTAACGAGAACGTCTTGTTAATCAAGATAAGACAGTAGGTGTGGTAGCCT
The DNA here is from genome assembly GCA_029955415.1 of Lottia scabra. Lineage (NCBI taxonomy): Eukaryota > Metazoa > Mollusca > Gastropoda > Lottiidae > Lottia > Lottia scabra. Next base: position 13,392,332 of record JARJEI010000009.1, read on the forward strand.
CGATTACCCAAGTGTATATTAGCAGTAGATGTGTATCTTACAAGAGGAAATCGAGAACGTTTGTAAAAATGATGTGATTTTAAACTGAACGTGAATCAATTGGCTATCTTCGACCAGATTTACATTTTTCTTTCAGTCACTTCTCGTGAAAAATATCTGAATTATCAGTTGGTGTTCAAACATTGGAATAGTATCTCTAGTTAGTATTTAACAAAAGTGAGAATTTATATTTCTGGAAGCGATTTTTGAATTTAGCAATAAAAGGTAAGAATATTTGAATTTTTATTACTTTTGCATATTTATGTTATGCTTTGTGTTGTAAATTTAAAACAAAAATATCAAATGCATACGTAAGTCTTTATTATTGTATGGTCCAAAAACGTAACGTATATATATGACCACAGGCAATACATTTTTGCAATGGAGATACTTGCACAATTTGCATAAACTCTGTTGACATTCCAGAATAATAGAACAAACCAAACTCGACTTTGATACACAAAGGATATCAAGCAAATGTATCCGAAAGTTCCCACTGAAAGGAAACTTGTTGTAATTTGCAAAACATCCTGTACTTAATTTTCTTAACTTAACTTATGGTGCTCCAGTCAACTGATTGGCCAATCACTAAAATCAATTTTGAATTTAATTTATAATCCAATGAAATTAGTATTACTGTATTTTGTAAAATGTGGATTTTAGCTGTTCAAAGTTTTCGATTATAAGATACCTGGTGTCAAGAGCGTTGATTTGTCCAAAATATTTGGGAGACAAACAAGGATGGTTTCTAGAGTCCAAGTACCGCAAGCCCCAACGGAAGAAAAAAAAAGGAAAAGTTACATCGATTTGGTGCATTCAGAAAAATATTACTGGATTTGAATATGTAGTTTGGACTCTGATTTTCATCTGATCGATTTTTCTTTTTTTACAAAGACGATTTCGCCGATCCCAATCTCTCCAACGTCTGGAATCAAGGGCACCAAGCCCCCTTTCCCACCTCCCCCAACCCTAGCCCGAAACTTGCTGACTCCATTCCCAGACTTTGATAGATATTTGGACAGATATCCCAGCCATAACCGTCCAAATAGCTATCATTGACTGGGAAAAGAGTCAGCAAAATTCCCATCACCCCAACCCCATCTGTAAATCCACACCCTTTTATGTTGGGAATTTGCTACAGGATTTGTCATCTTGACACCCCTGGGGAATTCCATATAGCTAAAAAAAAAGTGTTACTTTGAATGTGAAATAGATCTTGACTGTCTAATTCAATAGAACTAATTCTATTATTAAAGAACAATCTGATAAATCAATTATCAAACCAGGATATATCGAATGGACAAGGAAATGATAACATTCTATATATCAGATGTATTCATAAAGTATTTATTTGTTTGACACGGTATCACAAATGCTTTAACTCCCTGAATAATCCTGAATTGAAAAGTGTTATGGATTTTTCTGGGCACCCAACTTAACTTTCGTTTAAATAAACTCTCGACCCATCGAAGGTTTCAGTCTGAAAATGTTAGCTTTTAACCTGGATAAAATTGGAATTTTTACAGATTATTTTACTCTAATCATCAGGTTAATAAGGCCTATACATGTATTTGGTAACTTTAAGAACACTTTATAGTTTTTGCACCTGTAAAGTCAAGTAAACCTGAACTATTTCAACGCACACGTGCATATATCGATGCCGTTATTAAAATCAAAGGGGAATGTTCACCATTTTGTTCGTTAATTTGACCCTTGAATGTAAAAATGTCTACAGAAGTATAAAAACTGTACGAAAATCAAAAAAATTCCGTATAATGGACTTCGTACAAACCACTTTTCTTGTAATTTCTTTCGTTTACAAATTTCTCTTCTGTCTGAAAATTAGGCTACTCATTAATTTGGTGTCTGACTAGACTACGGTCGGCTAACACCGCTGCAACAGATTTAGTGAAATTCCCCTTTAAGCAAAAAAGGTATATATAAAAACAAAAACTCAACCAATGAAATCTTTCGCTACCCTACCCATCTTAGAAGGCCACCCCCGCCCAATTCTGACTTCCCTCTTGGGAGCTCTCAGTCCATCCTTCCTGGTGACATTCTACTCTTGCTATTGGTTTGATTGGCAAAAAAATCGTTTTATCTTAAAAGCATTGGTGAATCGAATTATTTCAATTTCTAAAACCTCGGTTCTCAACCACAAGGGGTACCTCACAAGCCTAAGTACCAGGAGATCACGTGCAAATAGGGGTACGAAGAATCCAAAAGGTTGGGAAACGAGGTTCTAAAAACTGAACCACAAGAATTCGATCTGAATGTACTCAATGCATGTTTAAAACAATGGAGGTTGTCTATCTTATTAAAAAAAATCATTATGTTATAAACTGTGTTTTTTACCATCAAGAATGTCATTGTTCATGAGAAAATTAAAATAAAAAATCAGAACAATGAACGTCGGTGATCTGTCATTATAATGTCTCTTGTCAACCTGCTACACTCTTTACCTGTTCTTACCTGTTTGTAACCATGTTTAAAATACCAACAGTACGTTGATGGACTATCAAATAAGGATAAGAAATTAACGAACCCAATAACAGGGGCGGATACAGAGTGGACACATGATACCACATGCGGTATGGACAATGGTTATTGAACAGAAATTGGTTACAGAATGGACAACGGTTGCTAAACAGAAATAGACATGGGTTCACGGTGTGAACATTGGTTACGGAATGGACAAAGGTTACAATGTGGACCAGGTTACGGTGTAGACACGGGTTACGCTGTGGATCCATTGCTATTGATAGACTACGATATGGATATGGGTTACTGTGCAAACAAAGTAACGACATCGACCCTGCAAAGGTTAATGTGTATACATTGGTTACGATTTATACACAGGTTACGGTATGTTCATAGGTTACTGCAATGGGCAATCATCGACAGTTTCCGTAAACCATAATCTGTGCATGAGTCTCAGAGCAACTTTACGACCTTGAACAGTGTGTTTATTGAGATGCATAAGATTCGTCGATATACATCATAAATATTAATTCATAATCCATTTTTTTTTAATTTCTGACAAGGCTTCTCAGGAAACCCCCTATTTTGTTCGCTGGTACCCCCAAGGGATACTAGTACCCCTGGTTGGGAACCGAGGCTATAACACGTCCGGGGTTACAATATACTTCTACATAAAAATCATAAATGTTTCTTTATAATCATTATTGTCATCGTTTTGTGGGATAATTTTAAATTTTAAATTTGCATGAGAATTCTTGCTAATTTGCACTTTTCTGGAGCATGTGTTTTGCGTAAAATAAAAGTCACGATATATGCGTAAAATTGAAAGGAAATAAAAAAAAATATCTAGGCTATATTTTACAAGGATAACAACTCTCCTAGCTGGTCCTTGACCAAAACTCTTGGCATTGATCTTTCCCGGATTATCCGTCCCAATTTACAGCTGGGTGGACTAGAATTATGAGTGAAGATGACTTATTCAAGGTCACCAGACTTTCACACCTTGATCGAGAACCGAACTCTCAACATAACGACCACCATTTCCTCGTATCCAAGAAAATGACGTCATGTTTGTTAAGAACGATGCGCTAACCATTGACTTGAGGTAAAAATTCTGATGTTTCACAAAATATGAATTTATCCTTGTCAAGTTGTAATCTAGAAAATTCAAATGTCATAGAAATATCTAATTAAAAAAAATAGTAAAGTAGTTCATTTTTCTGATTTGAAATTGGCTTTATTACGACTCGTCTGTTATTTATATTGACTTGAAATGCCAGAGTTTTGAAATAAAAAATTTAACGAGTTTGCCAGAAACAATACTAGTAACATGTTAATCATGTAATATTCTGTTTTATTCGTTATATTACTAGGAATGTTATTTAAAAACCACAACATAAAGATATATGAGGTTTCAATAATAATAATAATAATAATAATAAAATCTTTAATGAAAATGGTGAAAATTAGGCCAAAGGCCTCTTTACAATTTTGCCCAAAAAAATAATAACATGAAAATTATGAAAATACCAATACAAATGAATAGAAAACTAATAATATGGACAATTTTAGGAGAACAACCCATGCCTTACCCTTCCTCGTTCTTCTCCTTCTCTCAATTGCTTCAAAATAGTCAAAATCAGAGAAGGACATTAATATAACCACGTTATTCTTGAAATGAGTTCTGTTCTCTTAATCATGTAACATTCTGTTTTATTCGTTATATTACTAGGAATGTTATTTAAAAACCACAACATAAAGATACATTGAATAGACGTTTTTGGAGAACAACCCCTGCCCCTTCCCCTTCCTCACTTCTTTCTTCTCTTTCTCTCAATTGCTTACAAATAGTAAAAATCGAAAGCATCTTTAGATTTCCTAATGTTAATCATGTAATATTCTGTTTTATTCGTTATGTTACCAGGAATGTTATTTAAAAACCACATCATGAAGATACATTGAATAAAAATGTTTAATGAGTTTGCCAGAAACAATACTAGTAACATGTTAATCATGTAATATTCTGTTTTATTCGTTATGTTACCAGGAATGTTATTTAAAAACCATAACATGAAGATACATTGAATAGAAGTTTTTGGAGAACAACTCCTGCCAGTGCGCCTTCCCCACCTCGTTCTTCTCCGTCTCTCAATTTCTTCAAAATAGTCAAAATCAGAGAAGGACATTCATAGCCACGTTATATTGTCTTGAAATGCCAGAATTTTAATTTAAAAAATTTGATGAGTTTGCCAGAAACAATCCTAGTTTCGTGCTATCGACTTATTCGTTATATTACTACAAACGAGCTTTAAAACCACAACTTTTAATTGATGTTTTATACTACACCTCACCCCCATTGATTTCCAACAGTTAGAACGACCAGTGATACGAGCAGGCTAGTCATATAATCCACGAACAACAGTCATGTCGCTGGACACTTCTTTATATATAGTGAGCGCGGACCTATGAGAGGCCCTCACATTTTTACACACATTTGATTAATCAAGTGCTGCAAAACCGAATTTTAATGATTTAAAGTAGTGTTTCTACATTCACTTTTCAGCACCTATTGGGCCGATGAAGATGGGTATACGCCACGCAGTGTGCAATGAGGGAAATTTTTCCAGGACAGCGGCATAAGCATAATTTTATTATCGATCTTACTGTCGAGATATCTTTAACGTGTACAGCACAAGGAACCTCGGTTTATTGACCTATCCTTAAAAATACTATAGCTTTAAATTTTACCATTTTCTCTTCTGAGTCAGACTCATTAAAATTAGACCAAAGTAAAAACCAGGGTTTAAAAAAGCAAACGAAACGAACGTTGGGTATGATTTTGATAGGACTTCTGAGTATGGACTATGGAGTGTGAAAAATGTGAATATTTTGGTGTAAATGGTGTCCCAGATAATTAAAAAGGCCCGGGGCCGTTCATCGTAGTACATTCACTCTACTCAAACCGACAGAAACAATAGTTTTATTCAAATTACTAAATGCTTTCTGAATTTTAATGTCTTTTTGTATATTATGACTAAAAAAGTCTATAAGTTATGTCAAATAAGACAAGAATTTTAAAAAATTTTCACACCGAATAGTCCATATATCTTCATGATTAAACTGGTATAGACGTTAATAAAAATGGATTATAAAATGTGTATTAATAAGTCAAGGGTGGGGGAGGGTTGTCCAACAAATCATTACGAAATCCTTCAACAATACAGACATAAGATACCTAATAACTATTTACTCAGAATTAATTCAGACGAAATTTAGAAAGATAGCTATTACGCCTTTAGACTAGACATAGAAATATAGGCAGGGAATGCCAAGAAGGACAAATAAATATTGAACTTCCGTTTAAATTTATGGTTGACCGAATTTCTTCTTGGGGCTTTTCTTTTAACTTCTGGTGCAGCGTAAAAATAGTTATGGTAAACAATAACAAAAAAAGTTAATTTGAAAATTATCACAGAAAATCTAATTTAACAAGATTTTTACAACAGTAATTTTATGATTTGATATGTAATGATAAGTATATATATTTCTAAATGTTATAGGCCTATGTTACTGTAGAAATAATGTAATTATTAAATTTAAGCATGAAAACCTGTTATGCCATGGCTTAAATTTAGACCTACCATGCAGTGAGGTTTACCGGGCTGAAGGTAGCAGACACTTGGCCAGCAAACAATAAGCCAGCAAACAATACGCAATATGGTTGAAAAATGTTTAAGAAATTGTTTCAAATTTTAAACATGTCAAATCTCAAACTAGTCCATCTTCCAAATAAAACACTATCTTAGCCTTTCTCTCACATTCGTACTGTGTAAACATCAATACATTTAACGCCGAGTTTATGTGCAGTCGGTAGCCAGTTGAATTGATGCCTGTTAGGCAATTAGGTGCCATTTTGCAGAAACCGGAAGTTATGAGAAAACCCTTAAATTCAGCGCATGCGTGCCAAGGATAAACTATTTATTTGTCCTTCTTGGCATTCCCTACCTCTATTTCTATGGACTAGATTACTTACCATTTCCAATTACATGTATTAGACCTAATTCGACATGTTAACGTTTCCAATATTGACTTTTCTCTCAAAGGATATTTACCAGCTTGGTCTGGAAGTCAAGTTAGAAAACCAAGACATTATTTACTTTCTCAGAACTCTACAAGCCAATTAGCTGGTCAATCAGACTATTTTCATTAAAACAGCATTGAGAGGAGAAATCTTAGAGGCCATTGAACTACTTAATGTTCGTTACGCTCGTTTATTGGTTTACAGATTAGGTTCATTTATTGGGTGTGAGTAATTACCGAATGAAACCGAAAATAACCACACACAATAGAAAACGATTTACATGTTTATATGCAAAAATAGATTGTAACGAGAAGTTAGCATTTTCAAAGTGAATAGGGACTTCAGAGTGAGTGTGCAACTTGGTCCTAGTCCCTATAGTACTATGTTAAAATCGATCAGGGGAATGGTTACTGAAGATAGCTGCTTAATGAAGGGTCACGTTGGTACGGCGATATTTCATGCATACCAGTAGCTAAGAGTGAAAATAAGAGTGAATGCTACTTTTTTTAAGCAAAGTAAGCCAACTGGAGCCTAAAGTGGAAATGTTTGTTTGAGAATACAAAAATATTTACCCTACTGCAGGCCTTCTCAATTTATTTTTGAAATGGTCCAAATGCATTTTATGAAAAAAAATAAGGGCCAAATAGAGCTTAGCGAGCATAGCGTTTTAGAGGAAGGGGCCACTCTCGCTAGCCGGATTTGGTCCTCGGGTCGTCATTAAAGAAGGCCTGTCCTACTAACTCTTGTAATTATATAAATCACAGACCACAATAATAACATCAAAGTAGATGATATCTCATCTCAGTTAATATACTGATATTAAAGAAACTATTTATACTACCCTTGGGCTACAGTCGTCATAAACTAGCTTGTGAATTCGGCCATTAGAGCAGTCGTGATAATCTGGGTCACGATATAGACTAGATCATCCAGAACATTTTTATTTCACTCGTATCAATCCATATTTACTTCGAAACTAGATTAGAGTACTGCCGTACCTCGTATGTTATAAGTCGATCGCCATTTTGAAAAAATAAGAATTCAACCAATCAAAGTCGTTCTTCAGACAGAGTTGTCTGCTCCTGCATTCGAATCAGCTAATCAGCCAATAGTTGTCTTCTCTTGTTCATTCATCGTACAAAATGGCAGCCTATCACTATCGAATCACAATACATAAAGTATGGAACATACCGAATGTCCATGTTTTAAAACTAATTTGCGTCTTGATGATTATGTCTAAAATCGTTACGTAGTTGTGTTAGTTAGGTCCTTCACAGCTTCACCGCCTTGGGGAATTGTTTTATAAGCCATTCAGATTTAGACAATGATAGACGTTGATATTTTTTTAATGTAGTCATTAGAATACAGGTGTTAATTTGAGTGACATTCTAGACTTGATCATCTAGTGCAGCCGGTTCACGGAGATCTACCTGCACTCATATCAATCTAATTAGATTACATTTCGTTTTGGTTATTTTTTGAGTGTCGACTCCATGTAATCTAACTACATATATAAGGCGAGCATCTTTACAATCACTTTAAGATTTATAAGCTTTCAAATGTCAGTAAAGGACTATTCGTGCATTTTACAACATAAATAGAAATCTATAATTTGGTGTTTAAATTCCACAGAGCATGTTGAGGATTACTTGCATACAAATTGACATGGCCCGTTGAAATGAACCTATCAAATATATACTCCAGTTTTGACATACGACTATTTGATTGGATAAACAAAATGTTTATTGAATTAGGACCAATCAGAGTGGATCAATCTTCTTCTATTTTCTGTCTCGCTAATGATCTATAAACTTGTTATTTTTCATTCATGTGTCCAAATGAGTTGGAAGAAAAACAAATTATATTTGATGGAAAGCCAATTTCTGTTTTTCTTTTATCGGTTACTTTTCATAGACAACTGATAACTGAAGAAACCTTCGTTCACTGAATATCAACCACTTGAATAATCTTTCTCGTAGTAAAGTAGGACGTAAAACTTCATTCAATTCATTTAATTTTCCTCGTAGTAAAATATGATAGAGTAGAGTCGTCTTTTCCTAAAACAGATATTCAGTTGCGTTTCTATTGTCAATTGAGAATCTTTGAGTTCTTACACGCCTGGTGCTGCCAATAATTAAAATTATGTGCCCCTCCACCTAATAAATGAAAAAAACGACATAAATCAGATAAAAAGCTTTTAAGATAATTATCCTGTTCTGGCGTCGAAAGCCTGGATGGGTGACCTGCGTTGCATGGCGAATAGGCAAGAGAAAATAACTCTCGTTCAATCATTGATATTGATTGGCAGATTTGATTTGAAAGCAGGATCAGACAACTCTGTCTTGTCTGAAGAATAACATGGTTAACTTTTTGACTTGAGTTGATCTTTGGCTTTCCAAATTCATCGCCTAGGACCAGAATGGGAAGTACCCCCACTTTCACAGTCTTCAAATTCATCGCCTAGGACCAGCATGGGAAGTACCCCCACTCTCACAGTCTTCAAATTCATCGCCTAGGACCAGCATGGGAAGTACCCCCACTCTCACAGTCTTCAAATTCATCGCCTAGGACCAGCATGGGAAGTACCCCCACTCTCACAGTCTTCAAATTCATCGCCTAGGACCAGCATGGGAAGTACCCCCATCCCCACAGTCTTCAAATTCATCGCCTAGGACCAGCATGGGAAGTACCCCCATCCCCACAGTCTTCAAATTCATCGCCTAGGACCAGCATGGGCATTAATTCCCTCCCCCACCACTACCCGCACAGGCTTCAAATAGCAGACTTAACCTTGTTTCACTGAAGAGCTGAAGGGCACCGCGTTCTGTTAAGTCAGAAATTTAATTCAGTTCGAATGAGTGACAGACTGAATCAAAGATCTTCAACGGAAGAGAATCTAATAATTAGCTTGAAAAAAGATCAAATAGTTAATGTCACAATATTTTTCTTGGAATTACTTTGAATTCAGAATCATGCTATTTTATTTGAACGAATGCATTCAGCTGGAATATAGCAAGTGATGTGACGATAGTTCTTGTGGACTGAGAAATATCAGGTATTGCTGTCCTAGTGGTAAAGGAGTTGAGTATAGAAATCAGATTGATCGGTTTTACCTCCCACCCTAGTCTTTATCACCCTTAGTCTACGTACAATGTCGACGAAAGATTGCTATGGCCAGAGACTTCTTCCTTACTTTTCAAATCTAATGTGAGTTTAAAAAACTCTTGAATACTACGTCATTTTGCATATCCCTGATGGGCAATCGGTTGATCGAGCTATCGATGGTAACAAATGTGGCCAATGTGGAATCTGAGTACTCCGACATTTTCCGTAATCCGACATTCAATCAAGTCCCAAAACATGTCGGATTACACAGAGTACATTGTATTAAAGAGGACATCCAGTTTAACAAGTTCTTTAACTCGGCTTCGCACGTTAAAGATACCTCGCAAGTTGGAAGAGTAGGCTACTGACACTGTTCTGGCAAAATTTCCTTCATTGTCTTCATCGAAAAACTCCATTTTATATCATTTCATTTTAACTCTGCTGGGAAACCAGACGTAAAGGCCGTTTTCCACGGGACGATTTTTTTCGCGCGAAGGGTTTTTTTTTGTCGCAAAACGTTTTTTTTCGTCGCAAAACAAAAGCGCTCGACGATTTTTAATTTCCACGATCTCCGCCAGCTTTGACGTCATGACGTCAAGATAATATGACGTTGATATTGTTAGCGCATTTGATTGGATCATTGGATAAAATGTTTACGCGAAATATTTCGTCGCGAAAAAGTTGAAACTATTCCTACTCTTTTTGCAATCGTCGCGAATTTGAGTACCTACTATCAATACGCATGCATGAGTGCGAAAAAATCGCTTCGCGCGAAGGGAATCGTCCCGTGGAAAACAGCCTTTATTAGGAATACAATGACATTAGTGATAACTTTATTAGCTTAATTTCATCTGGACATTAGAACTATTGTAGTGGGATGAAATACTCTCCTTTTATTTCATTATACCATTAAGATGATTGGTTCTTCTCAAACTGTACTTCATTAGGTCAAACTCTGTTCCTGGATTGATTCAAAGTGCTTCTCACCATCGCCATAGATAGATGATTAAATAATAAAACACAAGCACTAACGATCCCAACCGTAAAACAAATCTCGAAATACATGTAAAGAAATTGGCAATATATTGGTAGTAACTATTGAACTTTTCATTTGAGAAAGTATATCAATAAATGAGTAAATATTTCATAATGAAACATTTAAGACCAGCTCACATTGGGTAGTGTCTTTGTCATATCGAGCGCTGTGCGATGGTCCACAGATCATGGGACGAAAATCTGAGTTGGTCGGAAATTATTCAGGGCTTTTCATGTAGGAGTTATTCAATATTATTTTCTGTCATATGGTTTGATATCTGTTTTCGTCAATTGATCAAAGAAGTATGATTATAAAGAAAGAGATTTTTAAATGGAGAATGTTTGTTTACCACGCATTTATCTCAAACTTGTAGATTATCCATGTTGTTGGATTTGATTTTTTTTGTTGATGTGACCTTGGGGTTTTTTTCACATTCGAATCCGATTATGAAAATGTCATAAACAATTTGTCCAAGGCTAAATATTATTGCGATGCAAAACATTATACTTTTACAAATTTACTTTAAAAATGCCAAAATCCGGATTTAAGGTCTAGAATAGATAGAGGCTTGACTTTAAGGCGGAAAATCGGCTTATGCCAAAGTTTGGTTAATTAGAGAAGACTTTCTGCATTCTCAAAAGATGATTCTAACTCACAAAGTCCGTACAAAAACTAACTTGCACATATTTCTTTTGAACTTATTTGTAGGGGACGCCGTTTGGTAATCAGACATGTTTTAAAGCTTTGGGAAATTTTCTTTTATAACCCTTTTTATCTGATTCTGAAGAAGATTGTGTGTTCGCGTTTTGATGTTCCTTAACCCTTACAACCCTTAAAGCTGATACAGTGGCTTAATCATTACGCGATTTATACCCGATAAGCAGCAAAACCGGCCATTGTCATGTGGCGTCATACAACGTTAACGTAATACACTTTTAGAAATATTTCTTGGAATTCAGGGTATATGACGTTTAAAATAGCCAAAATAAAGTCAGGGTTCAAAGGGTTTATTCTCGGAGAATATTCAAACGGCAATTGCAAAGGGACATATTTAAAGGCAAAAAAAAATAGATGAACAACACTATATGATATACGGAATGTGACAATGTCCCGGAAGTATTAGCGAAGAGGCCCTTGATCCATTAGTGTCTTATCGACCTTTGCTTTGAAATTAAAAAAAAGAAAATAGATTCCTCTGTGCAAGATCATCAATTTTCAAATCATTTTACATGTAAACACTCACTGTGGAAGTAAATAAGATATATTGCAATATTGATAAAGGTCGAATTTTCACATTAAAAACAGCACATTGAGGAAGTCATTATTTTCTAATCATTTCTAATTTGGGAAAATTTAATCTTTTCTTCCGTCCTCTGCTTTTTAACTTTCTAATTTTCTAGATTAAGAGCTCAGAGTTTCCAGTTTTAGGATGCCCGATAAAAAATTAAATGTCTATTTATAGAATGATGTATTTGAAATGTCAAAGAGTAATTGTAAAAGATTAAATATCAATGAAAACGACAAAGACATAATTGATTGAGTTCTGAAAAAACACGATTCATATTTCTAGTAATTACAAAGACGTCAAATGAGAAAATGGCGCCATTGTTTTTGTTCAAAGGTGTAACGGAAGTGAAATATTCCTGTCATGTAGAGCGTTAACACGTGAATGTTAATTGACGTCATTTAAACTGGGTTGTTTTAGATCAGCGATGGAAGCAAAGATCAGCTGTCAAGGCCATACGTGAACAAAATCAATTAAAGGGATTGTAAAGAGGTTTTCTAGCCTTTTTATGTGGACGAAGGACACTTCCAACATCTATTTCGTACATACAAAATATTCATTGGGTGCCCGTGGTTCCTGTTATTCCAGAAAGAAAAACAGGAAGTGACGTCACAATCTTGGAAAAAATCGGACTGGATGATCAGGTACCGGGCATTATAAATACATGTTGTCACAACGCTATGACTTATATGATATTGCTGTAACAACATTTATCTAATAAAGTCATATCGTCCACATAAAAAGGCTAGAAAACCTCTTTACAATCCCTTTAAAGGAATCTTTCAACGTAATTCTATTCCCCGGGTCGACACAGTGGAAGCACCAGTATCTTGGAAACAAGGGCGGGGGTACTACTAAGGAGTAGACTGAATAATAGGGGACAACTGATTGATACCAATGCGCTTATCTTGGGTTGGGTTCAATTGAGCCTTCGCTTATACCCCCCCCCCCCCCCCCCCAAGGCGTTCTTACTTTTTTGGAGACCCTATTTAGATACTTCCAAGCATGTTAATGTCAATCTAGCATGTCAAACTTACGTTATTTTATTAAATCAAAACAAGATCACAGAACGTACCTATCTCATATAAAAACATGCATATTTCTACTTTCTACTCCGGGGAACTGTACTCTTTGTAAAGCATTCGTTTAGTCTAGCAAAGATTTTTAAATCTGAAAACAGCATATCAACATGTAGCCTAAAGAGATATTCATTATTTGATTACGTGTGAATTAACACAACATCATAGAGCATTATGTTTGCCATAAACAGATATAGCAATTCTTCTGGTCTGGTCATATCGTTTAAACTGGCGTCCGACTTAAAACAGTGACTTATTACTGGAACTTCAGACGTCTGATTAAAAATTTAAATGGCGCAAATTGATGCTATTACCCCTTTTACACTAAGCTCCGATAAAGTGGGTCAGGTCCACTTCAATTTTACCCGTGTAAACGGAACAAAGCGAGCCAATTTAGATCATGGCCTGGCACCGCAATCAGAGACCACTTCAATTTTACTAGTGTAAAACGAATCGATTAAAAATTCTTATGCGCATGTGTCATTTTGACTCCTTGTGGACCTTTTGTTATCTTTTTAGTTAGAGAGCGCACGCTTATTTCCGTTTAAACGTGGGTCTGGTCCGGATCACAGAACGCAGTAAATAGACGGATACGGGCCAGACTCTCTTTATCGGGTGTAGCAAAAAGGGTAGGAGTGTCCCCGATGCACATGTCGCCTAACTTAAGTGCTGAGAATCCCGATTTTAAACTATTAACTCCGCCTACATAAAGTAGTTCTTGAACTTAACTTTGGATAATTTCGACTAAATCACTATCACACAAATATTGTAAGAAGTTCTGGTATTTTAAAAACACTAAGATATATGGATATACTACCTCCGCATTTATTACACTTATTTATTTACTACGATTCAAAACACATACAGGTAACGTTATCAATTAACAACAAAAAAACAATACAATATATAATGAGAAGTGTGAAGCCATTGGGAAGATTGGGAAGTTCTGTTATTTAGACCCATTTCTGATATCAACTTTATCGAATTTTTTTAAAAAACTTAACTTAACAATAATAAGTATACAAATTCTAATCATTTTATTTCAGTTTCGTTTCCCTTTTCAATTTTGAAATAACTTTCGTGTCATGATTAAAATTCTGAATTTTTAATAAAGCAAGGTTATTGACCAGATATAAAACGAAAAAAATATATTAATAACAGATCAAGTGAAATTCTGTTTAGAAAATATTATCGTTTTGTCATTCATCGTAAAATGGCGTAAATTTAGAAATAAAACGAAGCGAAAAAATGAAATTAATAGAAGATGCAATAAATTCTGTTAAAAAAATATTATTGTTTAATTTCCAGAAGAATTAATAATCTTTCTGCTTGACCGAAGTAATTTAAAAAACAATTTGTTCGAGGTGTAAAACTTGCAGAATGTTGCCATTTTGAGACGATTTATTGACAAAAATGATGTTCCCTAATACTGGGAAGAGAATTCCATTTTCAGTTCAATGTCAGAAATGGTGCCCGGTATCTAATTCCAATGCTAATTTCCTCTTGTAACTAAAATCTCAAATACCTCTCCATCTCATTCGATGATTTCCGTCATAAATCGTTAGATGTCGTGAACTTCCGTCATATCTCGCAAAACGTCGGTTATTTCCGTAATAAATCGTAAAACGTCGTTAATTTCCGTCAATCGTTGTGAGGAATTGATGACCTTAGCTGTTATCACTGACGATTAATCGGACATTCTAATCGGCGAGTCTGACATCTAAAGCCATAAAGTGTAAAATATGTCGAAATTTGAACCATGTTATTTGATTGGTTTGTATGTTTGTAATTAGTGTTCACCTTTAATCAACCTAAGAAACCTTTTGATATGATATATTCTAAGATTTACTGATTACAGTTTTACTGATAAACACATATTTCAATATTTACATTTTATTGTCACGCGCTTCAGTGAACCCTTGTGAAAATTTTGCATTCATTTACCGATGAACGCAAAATTCTAGAGTGATCTCCCGTGACGTCGCTATACAAAATCGTTCCCTGACAACGTAGATTGCGGTGTATGAATACACACCATCATTATATTAGGATTAGACAAAAGATGGATCAAACCTCGGCCTGGGTACACTAAGAAATCGAAAAATAAGATATTTGAACTAATTTGATATGAAATAAAGTCTCATTTAGGACAAACAATAAATATAAAAATCGTAGACGTGGACTATTTGAGTGATCTGCCTTGACGATCTTCCTCTTTGACGTCATTCAAGTTTTGACGTCATATTAATTGACAGGAGTTCTGTTGCCGATTTTATTCCCAATTTTCTTTCATTTGTAACTATATTACAGCCATTAAAGCTAAAAATTTACCACTAAAATATGGTAAAAAATACCCGAACTCTACCGAATGTAAATATAAGGATTGAATGCAGATTTTTTTGCGTTCATTGGGTGATGAACGCCGAATTTTCACATGTTAAACCTGACATGAATGGCTTCGCCATTCATTCGATTTAACACGTGAAAATTCTGCGTTCATCACCCAATGAACGCAAAAAAATCTGCATTCAATCCTTAATTGAAGACAGAAAAACAATATTTATCGAAAAGTTGCAGTGTTGCTGTAGAATAGAGATGAAATTGGTTGAAAATGCATGGGGAGGAGGGAAGGACAGTCTAATTAAAGGTAGACCCCACTTTTGTTTCGTCCATCCATCCATTCAATTTGACAATCAATACATCCCAAGACACTATCTAACCAAACTTTCTCAATTTTTTTTGTGCTTCATTACCTGTTGCAATTACCGTGGTCAAAGCTTGCTCGCTGACCTGAGGGTCCAGAGCTCAATCCCGGCAAGGGTCGAGATGATACCTGCGGAGTCTTCAACCCGGTTTCCCCCTGTCAGTGATGCAGATCGGAGGGGCTGACATGGAAAAAGCGTCTGGTCGTTCGGATGGGACAATAAACCTAGGTCCCAGTTGGAAATTGAAAATAAGAGCAGGCTAATGCCGCTGTCCTGGCAAAATTTCCCTCATCGCATTATATCACACTGCATGGCGTTTGCCCGTCCTCAGTCAACCCATATATAGGTGAAGAAAAGTAGGACGTAAAACTCCATTCATTTCATTTCATTTCTTGCCATATGATTCAATGCATTCTCCCTTCACTTCATTTCATGTAATGCGACAAGTATTAATTATTATATGTTGTAACATGATGTGCCTTGTTATTAAAACAAAGTGAATTATTTCATTATATATATTCCTTCCTTTGTGTTCTAAAAGTTGTTTGTATCTCCTCTGTTATTAAAGAGATGGGTTGTATAATAAAATCTTCCCTTGTGATTTTCTGTCAAATAAAATTGGCAATATTTAGTCAGCGTTTATTCCAAATTACACCAGTAGAGAATATTGAGCAATAATCTTATAGCATCAGAAAGAGAAACCAATAAAACTTTCGGATTTTCTTCATTCGGATCAACATTCGTTATTGCGTTCGAGACTATATAGTGACTCGATCATGATAAGACGCCATCTTGCCCGAAAAAAGGTAAAGGAAGACAACTCTTGTTCGGAGATTGATTTTGATTGGCTGTCTTTACAGCGAAAGAAGACAACACTCTGAAAAAGGATTGTGATTGTCTGACCTATACTTTATTCAATATGGCAACTACCGTTTAGTATACGAGGTTATCTAGCCGCTAGTCTAGTTCCGAAGTTGATACGAGTGGGCTCTTTTTATATATCTGAGTTTTGTTCCAAGTCGTAAAGATGTCAGGGTGGATTTATACCGCGGTAATATTTTAGTCACGGAGAATTTACACATTGATTCCTATTGATCTACATGTCATTCAAATGCAGAATGTCTCAATGTCAAATTGTTCCAATTTCTTATCGGTCTGCTTCATTTTGTCGGTTCGTGGAATTTGACTTTGGTTGCGTTTTGGATAGGTGCATACCAGCTTATTCTTGTCATTTACAAACATATTCTCAAGGGCGAGGATTAAGGGCGGTTTATGGGACGCATCCACCCTTTGAACTAAGATTGAGGAGGAGAAGGGGTGGGAGAGACTCAGTCCACATAATTTTATCGGTAAAAAATTTTTTTATGTAGAATAAAAATCGGTTAGTTCAAAGTAGAGTAGGTACGTGTACTTCAACATCATATCCCGAAATATGGTTGAGAATGCACCAAATTAATGCCATTCAAGAGAATCTTCTGTTGGTGCTCACGCTTTCGGAGCTTGCCCTTGTGTATTCCGTATGTGTTGATTGAGTCAATAGGTTGACCCCACCACCAACCTCCCCCCCCCCCCCTCCCATAAAATTTTTTGTTGTGTGGCTTTGCCAATTACAAACACTCTACCCAACCAGGCTTGACCATTTTTAAATTCAGTGCGGGGAGAGATGGGGTCATCTAAGATTTTCTTACGGGGAGGTGGCGTTTCCCCCACTAGAACTGGGCCCATGATACTGTACCATTCTATCAGAATAACTGGGACAAATCGTGATCAAAATTAGCTGTATCGTAAGTTTTTGTGATTTATATTAGCCTATTAAATTATACAATGTTTTTCTTTCAAGTAAATTATTGTCTAGTAAGAAGATCTGAAAACAGATTTCTTATCCCGTGTAGAATCAGATCATTTTCTCTCATTGACTGAGTTGATTCCGTTACAGCAATAATTCTTAACTCCCTGAGGCTCTCTTTACTTTATTTCAACAATTTTTATATTTCCGAGAACAGTATCACTGCGTAATATACTGCTTCCAGGGATATAAATTAGATTTAAGTGCAAATATAGATATATAATGTCCTTGATGATTTCAAAAACAATTAAACTCTCTTCCGATTCACAAAATACATATCTTTAGCCTATATATATATAATTCGTAAAAATACATATTAAATTCGACAGAAACATGTATAGAAGCTCAATTTCCACTAGAACCCATTACAATTGCTCTCTCCCTGAAAATAACCAACATATTGGGTATGCCCAGTAATAGTCTCTATCATTCAGTCCCTCATTATTTAGGCAACCGCGAACTCGTATCAATTTCGGCACTAGACTAGCGGCTAGATAACCTCCTATACAATAAGGAGATCGCCATATTGAATAAAATTATAGTTCAGCCAATCACAATAATTTTTCAGAGAGTGTTGTCTTCTTTCGCGGAAAAATAACAATCAAAATGAATCTCCGAACAAGAGTTGTCTTTTCCTGTCCATTTAACGGGCAAGATGGTCGCCTATCATGACCGAGTCATTATATAGTCTCGAAGAAAATGACGAAGGTGAGCCGAATATGGAACCGCTGTGGCTCAGTGAGTTAGACGCTTGCTCGCTAGCCTGAAGATCCAGGGTTCAATCCAGGCATGGGTCGAGATATTACCTTCGAAAATTGAAAATAAGAAAAGGCTAATTTTGGACAAAATTGCACTCATTGCACACTTCATGTCCGTCCTCAATTAGCCCATACATGTGCAGAAGAGCAGGCGAAAGATGGCCTAGACCGGTTGGTAACGATCTTTTTAATTGAAGTTTTTGATTTTGCAACTTGAGGAAAACTTCTCATGTGCACCTTGCTTTATACCTAGAACACACATTACAGGAACATTTACAAACACTCTCCATCAATTTATTTCTCTTGTAACTATCGGCCAGCTTGACAAGGCAATTGATCAATCATCTAGATAGTCAAATACCGCCAACCGGCATAGCACACTCAATTACATTGCTTGGAAATTTTATATAACTTTTTTGTTAAGCCTTCGGAAGTGAAAGTAAATTTGATTTCAATTCCCCGAAACTTTTCTCTCAGACAAATATAAGGAAAACCATGACGAATTCCACTTATGCTACACTGATAGCAAGTTTACTGTCGGCTAGTCGTTTTATCAAAATATGTTTTGTATTAAGCATGCGGTCAAGAGAATGCCCAAAAGTGGCTGCTTACCCAGGGGTAGTGCTTGGCAGAGGTATGGCTGTCCCAGATTAGAATGTCAAATTGCTATTTTGTTATTTTAGACCAAGTTTGACTGTGCTACTTCATTCACTCAAAAATCTAACATGGATACTCATTGCTACAGAGACATAAACTGAGCCAAAATCGGTTTCTTAAGTCAGATTGATTTCTACTCTAGACATTCTTGAAGTTCGCCTCGAGTGATTCGGTTGATTGAAATGATAAGTTATAGATTCTATTTACAGTATTTCTCGTTCAACCTGCACCATTCCTATTATTCCAGATAATGACAAAACTATCGCAAATACCAAGCCAACACTCGTATCAACTTCGGAACTAGACTAGTGTCTAGATAACCTCGTACACGATAAGGTAGTCGCCATTTTGAATAAATAATACTTCAGCCAATCACAAGCATTCATTAGAGAGTGTCGTCTTCTTTCGAGGTAAAAACAGCCAATCAAAATCGATCTCCAAACAAGAGTTATTTCTCTTGCTCATTAAACGGGCAAGATGGCCGCCTATCATGGTCGAGTCTTTACATAGTCTGGAACAAAATGACGAAGGTTGAGCGGAATGTCAAGCCAAATGTATTTGGATCAATATGCTGTTCACGTCAAGTTCATAACGGTAAGGACATGTATATATTGGTGAAAAGTTTGTAGCTTATCCACTCAGCAAAATTTCATGTACCAAATAGTTACCGAATTCTGTTGATTTTTCTCTTCCTGTAATGTGTATGAGTATGCAATTAATTGGGTACAAATACTTAGAGCATAGGCCATTAAGACTTTTTTCGGACATTCGGTCATGAAGGCACAGCCATTTAGTCTCAGTGATTTAGGAATATTTAAGATGTTGACAAAGGCAAGGGCATTCAGCTCAACCTTCGTCATTATTTTCGAGACTAATATAATGACTCGGTAATGATAGTTGGTGATCTTGTCTTGTAAAAGGGAAGATCTTGTTTGGAGGTTAATTGTTATTGGCTGTTTTACCGCGAAAGATGACAACACTCTCTGAAAAATGATTGTGATTGGTTGAATTATGTATTTATTCAATATGGCGACTACCGTATAGCATACGAGGTTATCTAGCACGCTAGTCTAGTGCCGAAATAGATACGAGTGAGGAAAGGAATTGCGTAAAAGTGAGCCGACAGCTTTAATATCCTTGAAGTATTCTGTAATACCAGTTTATTGGCATCAATATTCATTAATTCATTCAGAATTCTCCTGTAACGAGATCTGTTAATACACAGCTAGAATCTATAACACGTGCTGGTTAATCCAATAGGATTATCATCGCGAACATCCAGGCGCTTGGTAAATACCAATAAAAATTCTCGTATTTAGTGGCTGTACTTTTTGAGAAATTTTTAGAAATTGGCTTAAAAATTTATCCTATTAAAAGAAGATGATGTTCAATTTGAAAATCGAAATAAAAAGGTCAAATCCCCCATCGTATACTACAGATTCAGGACGGCAATTCGGCAGATTAAAAAAATGATTCATCACGAATAATCTGATTCATATCAACTATTTATTTGTAAACATCCTTGGTGAAATGTTAACTTAAGTCGTAGGTTATGTTGTCCTTTTAAATTTCTAAATTAGTGGTTATGGCCATATATATTTACCTCTGACGAAATTGGAGACATTATTTCGGACGTTTATCTATGTGGAAGACCCTCTTTAAGATTAAAACCCATCTATATGACTGTATATAGTTTATGATGATTGAGAAATGGTGTTTGGATCAAAAGCTTAAAGTGAGGTTAATGTTTAAAGCTTGGTATTTACTGAATTACTGTCAGAAGAAATCTAGATTGCAGGTATTATATACAGCAGTGGTTCCCAACCTGGGGGCCATGGTACCCTAGGGAGCAATGGGGTGTTTGTCAGGGGGCCATGGCGCATGGGGGTGGTATATCATTTTTTCTCTAGCCCAACTTTTATTTAACTATATTTTGCTGTGTAAGGTCTGTAGTTGCTTGTGGTCAAATGCATCTGACCTCCTGATGATGAGGAGGCACAAGACAACAACCCTTGTGCTATATTCCCAAGTTTGCCCTTGTTTGGAATAGAACAGGGGGCCATGGCTCTGGGAGCTTCGTGAATTTGGGCCATAGCTTGAAAAAGGTTGGGGACCACTAATATACAGGTTCTATAGAATATAAGGACTAAAAGTTGAAGGATAGATAGGATCGTAATAACCTGATTTTTTATATTATTACACTGTTGAGTCTGTTCAAGTAGGTGGTTTTTGATTTCTGTAATCAGTTCTGAGCACGCAGTTCTTACTGGCAATTTAAATAGGTTTTCTGACTTTTTTATGTGTAACGAGAACACTGATGAAATTGATTTTCATTGATTTAATTTTCGGTCAGACGTCTGTGTAGTCTTGCAATACGCATTTTTAAGACGAAACTTTTGAAAAGGTTCTTTAGATATCACATTGCATTTCTTTTAGAGGGAGGATCTTCTGTTGGTGCCCATACCTAATAGTGATATCTAATGACGTAGCGAGAAATTATTCCAGGAAGGGAGGATGAAGGTTAAGGAGGTTGGGGGGGGGGGGGGTGGGTACTCAAATCTTGCGAATTTCAAGTGGCTCTAAATACGCCACTGGTAACATCATATACTGTATGCTTTTCTGTAATAACAGAAACCACAAATGTATACATTCATCATTTTGTGGAATCGTAGACAGATTACCATACATAATAGATGACTAGTGTCGTGGTGGTAGATGTTGTTGAATATGTAAATGACCATTATAGAGTTCTGCACTCGATTGGAGAGTTCTGGACAGGTTCTGTCTGTTACGATAATTATGATTTCAATCGATGTCAAATCCTTTCATTTTGAATTCTACGTCATTTTGAATTCTACGTATACAACAATTCGGAGAAAGTTGAACACATTCTGAACTTTGTTTTATTTGATTCCATGAATCCAAAACGCACAGGACTTACAAGTCAAGTGAACTCTCATTTGTATCAACTTCGGACCTAGACTGACGTACTAGATATACCTCATATACATAAACGGTGATTGCCAAATTGAATGAATTATAGTTCAGCCAATCACTATCATTCAGAGAGTGTTGTCTTCTTTCGCGGTTAAAACAGCCAATAAAAAATCAATCTCCGAACAAGAGTTGTCTTTTCCTGCCCATTTACCGGACAGGATGGCCGCCAATCATGGTCGATTCATTACATAGTCTCGAACAAAATGAAATGACGAAGGTTGAGCCGAATGGTGAACCCTGGGACTAATAACTGCGAGCGATTTTTAAATACAAGGGAAGATAATCTAGTTGTGAGCATTTGCCTCTCAGTCTTGTAAGAATAAAAGATTTATCAACTGTACAGAATCAATGGTTTTCTATCGAGCGGAACAATGGCCTCTTTGAATAAAATAGCAGGCGAGAAGAAATGTTTTCTGATCAATTATATAATTTTTATTCTTTATGAGTTATTTTATATGTCAGAAAAAATTGATTAATCAAAACACCAAGCAGTAACAATTCAAACTGCAAACGAAAGTAGAAATCCATAATTCAATATTGGCAATATATTTGTAGAAGTTAATGAACGTTTCATTCGAGGAAGCATATCAATAAATGAGATATCAGGTGTCTAGAAAAGTAAGCACACCCTGCTTAGAACCACGCAGTCACCATCCACGCTCTAATGTTCTCTAAATGGTTTTAAACCATTATTTTCAGTGATTCTAAATTTATTACGTGTTTTGTAACGTTAAAGTACTGTACACACTGACAACATTTTCGACAACATGTTGCCTAAATACCTGGGCAACAAAAATTTGGTCCGGTACACACACGACAACAGTTGGACACAGGCCCGTAACTAGGGGGGGCGGAGGGGGGGCTGAGCCCCCCCCCCCCCCCCTGCAAATCCTTGCGCCCCCCTAATCGCCAAATGGTGGTGTTTTTTTTAAAGCAAAGATATTCATCAGCTTTTCATTTTGTTTAATCATACCTTTATAGTATTTTTGAATTATTAATTTGAACATTCCCCTTTGGTTCCAGCAGCGCTTGTTGTGAGTGTACTTTTTCTGTGTTCACGAGAATTGACAGGCCAAACCTAACACTTGACAATTTCGCCTCCCTTTCTGATACTGACTTTCAGAAGTCAATATGAATCTTATACGACCAATATACGGGACACTTTAAATGTTCACTTAAGGAACACATTTCCTAACAAATGCATTTTCCATATTCTATTTCACCACGATGTAAGTTGTTACAGTAATTAACCGGAATGATCTATCATTACAAAGGGAAAGTTTTGTACATTAGCTTGTTTGAATAACTAATAATTCTTAACCTGAAATTTCTCAAAATTTTCTTGTGTTTTTCCGCAGTACCTATACAAATTACCCTTTAAATTTGCAGGGAAATGTCAGGGGGGTGGGTGTACCTAAGGTACCAATCGATTTGTGGCGCTTCTTGCTCACTATTTGGACCAAAGTGACGCTTTAGGAAATTTTCTGGCCTGATCCAGACTGTACATACATGGCCATTTTTGATTGGTTAATTATATACGATAAGAATATAATAGGGGTAACATTATATTTTCCCCGATGGAGTCATCGTTTTTTTGTCTCACTGTACTGTAGTGTTAATTAATCTTCATATATTGCATGATATAACTAGATTCGTACCAATGAGTCATACTTTCTTGAAAATATGATCCTTTACTTTTCGTGACAAGTATGACAGTTCAACATAGAGCCCCCTGAGAATTCTGTGCGCCCCCCTTGACTACATAGGCTGGTTACGGGCCTGGTTCGACAACATGTGGAGCAACTTTAATTAATGCCGAATGTTTCTGAACTGTATGCACTAACAACATTTTCGCGAACATGGCATTTCAGCAACATGTTGGTCAGTGTGTACAGTACTTAAGACAGGTACCTACTGTTTTTAATAACTAATAACAAAACAGAAAACGTAACCGTTTAGCACTCGACAAGGTGGAAATATTCTGACTAATAACTTTAAGATGGTGACACAGGTGCAGAAAGTTTATCTCAAAACCCTTCAAATTAAAAACATAACAATTTACTTGACGAATGAATTGAAAAAACCGCTAGATTATCAGATGAACAAGATATTATCAAGTCAACCAGATGTTATTTTTAATACTTACTGGGTTTATGTGCGCGGTTTTTTTTTTGAAATTTATTTATTATATAAGATTTCAAGACATATAATGTAGAAGCGATATCAAGGAATGAAACAATAACATCATTAATTACTTAACAATGTTATACTTTACAATGTTATACTTTACAATGTTATACTTTACTTTACAATGTTATACTTTACAATGTTATACTTTACAATGTTATACTATGTTATACTTTACAATGTTATACTTTACAATGTTATACTTTACAATGTTATGTTATACTTTACATTGTTATACTTTACAATGTTATACTTTATTTTACAATGTTATACTTTACAATGTTATACTTTACTTTACAATGTTATACTTTACAATGTTATACTTTACAATGTTATACATTACTTTATAATGTTATACTATACTTCACAATGTTATACTGTACAATGTTATACTGTACATTGTTATACTTTACTTTACAATGTTATACTTTACTTTACAATGTTATACTTTACTTTACAATGTTATACTTTACTTTACAGTGTTATACTTTACTTTACAATGTTATACTTTACTTTACAATGTTATACTTTACTTTACAATGTTATACTTTACTTTACAATGTTATACCTTACTTTACAATGTTATACTTTACAATGTTATACTTTACTTCACAATGTTATACGTTACTTTACAATGTTATACTTGTTATACTTTACAATGTTATACCTTACTTTACAATGTTATACTATACTTTACAATGTTATACTTTACAATGTTATACTTTACAATGTTATACTTTACAATGTTAAACTTTACAATGTTATACTTTACTTTACAATGTTATACTTTACAATGTTATACTTTACAATGTTATACTTTACAATGTTATACTTTACTTCACAATGTTATACCTTACTTCACAATGTTATACTATGTTATACTTTACAATGTTATACTTTACAATGTTATACTTTACAATGTTACCATATTATCTATCGTATCCCTTAATCTTTATATTATTTCTTGTTGGTATATATTTTGTTATGTGTTATTCTCTTGCCATTACATCTGATAACAACAAGGGACAATGCATTTTGTGTAATTGTGTTGAAACTTTATGTGTTTCAAAGTATTTAAGAAGTATGTTATATTCCATTAAATTGTATTGTGTTTTGTTCTATCTGCTATTTTATGTCGTGTTAGGGTGAAAAATAAAAAATCCCCATAAAAAAGAACTGGCCTAGTTCATGAATCTAGAACTATATATTTTATGTCATCAAATCACGTTCATGATATAAAGTAGTCCGAAACTCTTACTTACTCTATTCAAAGCCTTTGACAGTTATTTGGACAGGTATGGCTGGAAGAGAAGCCTTTCAATGGCGAGCCACAGATTTTATTTCTTGGAAAACAACTTTGACGGACTCGCATACATGGCTTTTATGATGTAGGGGGATAATGATGGTATGATTGAACTACAGAATCATCCATCTTTCTAAATATATCAAAGTTTTGTGGATTCGAGGTAAATAAATAAGTTTTTGGGGCCTAGTTTTTCTGTTTCTCTCCCGCTATATCCGTCCAAATATCTATCAGAGGCTGGGGAAAGAGTCAGCAAGTTTTGGACTAGATATAATGATAAAGAATTACAATTTCCTTTTACAGTTTTCTTTAAAAAAAACTACAGACATCATAATTATACCACAATTTAACACGACATATTATTTCTTAACTCGTTTGAGAAGGTATGTTCTATATAATACGACCTCTCAGTGATTGTGTAACATTAGGGACATTTGAGAACTAGGGAAAGGGTAACTGGAGTGACCTATCTAGAATCACTTTCGTATAAAATTTTATTACTATGGGTTGAGAGCCAAATTATACAAAAATTAAACTTAAGGGGATATGTTCACTATCCGTTGGACCAATAAATTTTTAGTCTCAGAATCTGGACTTTTTTTAGCTAATCTAATCCGTAATAATGTTAAAAAATCTCCCTCGAAATTTAAGCCTTCAAATCCTTGTGTATCCATAAATATCAGTGCTTGAATGTCAAAAACACAGCTTGTATATAAGTTATACTATAGAAAACTTATATACAGAAAATGAAAAATAAATGTTAAGTTAGAGGTATAATTGAAGGGATTTGGCACTTCTTCTGCAACTCTTGTACTTCTAGAGGCTATTTACATGTATTCAAGGCCCAAATCGATCCTCGAAAATGCTGAACATTCTCCTTTAAAGGAAATCGTTAAATTACATTTGAATCTACAGAACCAAGAAAACCAAACCACCAAGATCTTTTTCTAAACTATTTTTAACTATTTTAACTAACATCAATCAACGCAAATCCTTTGTTTGTGTTTTTAACTCCATGACCTAGGTCAATGCTGTTTTAAGAAAACTTTTCTCATCTCGATTAAAATCCTGTGTTTGAATATCATCTCAGAAGTTTCAACCAACTATTCCCGATCCAGTGGCGGATTTAGGAATTTCATAAAGGGGGTGGATAATGAAAAGACTATGCCCCAAACCCGCGCGAGTGGGAAATTTTTGAAGGTTCACATGGTTTAAGGTTAATATATTCATCTCTATATGTATCCAAAAATTGATGTTGACCTATATAAATTACTCTTCTAGCATTTAATCAAATGTTCATATATATTAATTAATAATACATGTAATAAAATCTCGTCAACACAGGTTAGATGTTCCGAATCCGCCTCTGCGATCACAGTGGTTGTTTGCTCTTTGTTTGTGCTTGTTTGCGCTTGTTTAGTCATTGTTTGCGCTTATTTTGGGCTTTGTTTGCGCTTGTTTAGGCATTGTTTGCTCTTGTTTGGACTTTGTTTGGGCTTTGTTTGCGCTTGTTTTGACTTTGTTTTCGTTTGTCTGGGCTTCTTTGCGCCTGTTTGCTCTTGTTTTCGCATTTTAGTCGGACCCCTTTCATAGAAATATCGATTCGATCTGTAGGGAATTGGTTTTGGAAATTAAATTACTAATGTTTTAGAGCGTATTCATAACAATGAAAATATCAGTGTACAACATCGTCCTTCGTTAAGTCACACTCTTCAATAAGCGGTCAATTTTTAGCTTTCCCCTGAGCACTGAACGAATAAATGTGTGCTTGTACCCGAATCTACACTTAGTAAATTACAATAATGACATAAAATATTTATCTATTTCAGGAATGGTATTCGAGTAATCTGTAATAATTTCCAGTATCATGTGATTGCCAGTCATCTAATCGGAAGAAATCTATTAATCTAGACTGCCAGTGAAATTAAAGGGGTGCGTTCACCATTCATTCGTTCAATTGTACCTTAGTCTAGGGATGGATTTATTTATCTTAGCTTATCAGTAACAGTGTTTAAAGCTCCCTGTCGACGTTTGAACCTTCAAAGCCATGTGTAGCCATAATTTCAAGACATTGAGAGTTAAAAATACGACTCGTATTTTAGATAGAAGACTTATATAGAAATATTTTAAGGTATATTTGAAGGAATAGTGTGATTTTCGTTTTGAGTGTTATAGAAGATACTCTTATTTTCATGCAATTCTCGTACTACTGGAGACTATAGTTATGTATATCTTAGACCCAAATCAACCCCAGAAAGTACCGAATGTACCCCTTTAATTGATAGATTCTATTATATAATAAAAGTGAACGAGTAGAGGATGTATAGATCGGTAATACATGTCCCGTGATTTATTGACTCTAGCTATGAAATATGGACAAGTATATATTATGGTGGTATAAATTGATTCTAAGGAAATATGACTTGAATGGAAACCCAGACCGTTATTGAGAGAACTGGATTCATATAACAATGTATTTTCTATTACATATTCTGGTATAAATCAAGCCTTCAGCGTGTCGTAAGATTGGAGTTCTATACTACAGGATCTGGAATGCTCATTAATAGTTTTTCATTACAATAATTCCATTTGTGTTTTCGGATTTCTGTTTTGAAAAGAGCGTTCTTGGAATTTATTTTATTGATAATATTACCTCGCGAAGCTCCTTATTCTGTGCTTTTGTGACTACATGTATTTATATTCATGGATATAAGCTGATTTTGTACTTGAGAATTGGAATATGTGATTTTGAGATTTAGTATTTGGAAACTTTCAACGAAGGAGGAATAAAAATGAACGAAATGGAAATAACTGTAAATGCACGTGCATAATTATAGGTCAAACACACTTTTACGTCATTTGAGAAACGGAAGAATAAAGGGAATGGGAATAAACACGTACTGTGTCAGCGATTTTATTGTGTATCGGAAACGTTGTGTCTAAATATAGAATAATGTACAAAATGGAGGAAAAGACAACCATCAATACGACATCTGGATTGGGTGAGAGCATTGGTCATATTATAAACCTTGTCTACGATCATTCGTACCAGAATGGATCCTCCTCCTTAATGAATCGAACGATTAATCTAGAATACGAACTCGGACCGAAACAAACAGCACTTAAAGCGGCTGTGCCTATTACAATCATTTATATCATCATATTCATCACTGGCATATTTGGAAATATCTGCACGTGCATTATCATCATCCGGAACAGATACATGCATACGCCAACAAATTACTATCTCTTTAACCTCGCCATCTCGGATTTATTAATGTTAATACTCGGATTACCGCAAGAGATTTACAGTTTATGGTCTGCGTATCCGTTTTTGTTAGGAGAAACTATTTGTCGTTTACGACTGTTAGCCGCTGAGGCCTCAACGTATACGTCCATATTAACGATCACCGCGTTCACCGTGGAACGATACAACGCCATCTGTTATAATCCTATGAGGGCCAATAACTCTAATCTATCACGTGTCATCAGAGTGATAATTGCTATTTGGTTATTCTCAGTGCTGTGTTCGATACCAGTGGGGTTACAATTCGGGATTCTTTACATCAAAGCCAACAATGTTCCGATTCTAGAGTCTGCGCAGTGTAACACAATGAACGAAGCAGAAGCTAAAATAGTGTTTCAGGTTTCGACATTTTTGTTTTTTATGTTTCCAATGGCGGTGATAGGTATATTGTACTCTCTGATAGCCCTGGCTATACGGCGGTCTGTTTTAATCCGCAGTGGATCTGATTCATCCAACGAGAGTCAAACAGTGGTGGATCCAGATCTTAGAATCACTCAACAATCACAAGTTCGACAGTCTGTTTTAAAAATGCTCGGTAGGTATGGTTTTGAACCATTTTAAACCTGGGCATATGGAAGGGGGAAGGGGGGGGGGAAATTTAGGCCAGTGCAAGACATTGTCCAGAAGTCCATTAGTTACAGTGTTTCCACAAAGGTTTACTAAAGGTTGGATGAATCCTGCTTGGCCCAAAATCTGTTCTCTAACGTTCACGAAGAAATTTTCGTGAAATAAAAATCATGCTGTTTCATTTCCAAAACAGTCTTAGATCACCAGTTTGCAAATTGAATAACTAAACGGTTTCTTTCCTTTAATATGACATAACAAAAACACGAAGGGATTATTTTGAAATAACTCACCTTTTTGAGAAAAAAAAACACATAAAATTTCAACACAATTTACACGTGTCGTCATCAGATGAGAATGTGTTGAAATGTTATGTGTTTTGTTATTAAAGAATTGAGTTATGCCATAATATTCTCTTTGTGTTTTATTGGTTATATCATAGAACTGAAAAATATGTATTACAGATCTATAGTTATATCTGCTCTACGTTTCTAAATGTCGTTAAAGGGGAATGTTCAGCTTTTTCGATGGTCGACTTATGACTTGAATATTTCTAAGTAGCTCCCAGAAGTACTAGAACTAGAACGAAAATCATATAATTCATTCAATTATATCAATGCCCTAGCATTTATCCTTCATTTTCTGTATATGTGTTTTCTATATAAGTCATAGTCTTACTAAGCAACTAGTCGTATGTTTGACTTTCAAACGCTGATAATTATGGGTGTACACATGTGTTTGAAAGCTTAAATTATGAAGGAGAGTTGTGAACAATATTACTGATTAGATTAGTTAAACATTTCCAAATTCTGAGACTTATTCTTTTTTGGACGAATAGTTAGTGAGCATATCCCTTTAAAATCTTATTGGCAAATTCAAGGTTTTTATCAGGGGATGTTCCACAGAGTTAAAGTAATATGATAATAGGACAACTAGTTCAGTTAGATAGAAAAAGACATAATAATTAAAATTCTTTCGTAATGAAAATAACATCTTAACTGGCAGCCTGTCAGATATAAATGATGCTGTCAAATTTCATGAAAGGTAACATGTTTACATGCATCACGTCATAGTAAAGCAATTTAGTCGTATAAATATTTTTGAATAATAATTTCGAATCGTATATTATTGTTTTCTGACACAAGCCTATGATTTATAATCAATTGAAATAACTTTTTGAGTGTTATTCTAACATTTTCTGGAAAGTTGTGATTGTTTGACAAAATTTGATTGTTAAAGGAATACAACCTCTTAGAATGATCACACAATCTGAATTTTCAACTCGGTCAATAACAGTATATATTCATCAGTGATCAATCTCGTCAATTCAGAAGCATTACCTTATATATCAGAAGTGAAAAAAAACTTACATAACATTCTAAGCGTTTTTTCAATAATAACTTGTAATTTAATAGTATTTGATGGATGTTTTGGGTTTGGTTTCTATACTTACGACACCACTGATGAATATTAACTCTTATGGGCCAAGTTTGCTAGTTTTGATTTTTTTACGTTTCGAAGGGCAAGAGGTATCAAAACCAGTATAGGTAGGATGAGAGGTGTGGGTAAGGACCAAGCTGGGGGTGCATATGTAATATCTAGACGACGGCATACCTTGATGCACAATTATTTCCTTAATTTTCCGTAATCGACCTACTCTGTGTCATTTTATGCTTTATGATGATTATGATAATGCTGATAACTATTATTATTATAAGCACCCCATAATAATCATTTTCTCAAGAGTCCAGTAATACATGTATAATATAAGCTAACGTGGAAATACTTTGAAACTTAATTAATACTTTGATATTTTTTGTTTGAAGAATATGGAAATTCATTTAGCTTTAAAATTACCAATCCGTTATGAAATAAAATTTTCCTTTTTCAAGAAATAAAAATAAAAAATATTTCAAATAAAGTCTTTTCATACCTACTTCATTTCTAGAATTCCCGAAACGACTACTTAGATTTTTATGTGAAACAGTGAGGCAATTCAGCTTTTAATGCAATGTTTTATAATTTATTTAAAGGGGAATGTTCAGTAATTTTTAGGTTTGATTTGGGCCTTGAATATATGCAAATAGCCTTCAGAAGTACTACTAATGCACGAAAATCATATGATTCTTTCGATTATATCCCTACCTCAACATTTATCCTTCATTTTCTGTATATGTGTTTTCTATATAACGCATAGCCTTACTATACGGCGAGTCGTAATTTTGACTTTTAAACGCTGATATTGATACACGGGGATTTGAAGGCTTACATTTTGAGGGAGAGTTTGAAACATCATTACGGATTAGATTAAGTAAAAAATTCCAGGTTCTGAGACTAAAAGTTTTTTGATCGAACGGTTAGTGAACACATTCCTTTAATGTTATACATGTATAAGCAGCCGTAACTTTTTCACATGATTTAATTCTTAACTTTCATAAAAACAATTAATCTTTCACATAGACGAAACAAAACTAGTTATCATTTTTAAGAGAAATCTATTATAAGATAAAACATAATCAAGTATTTGCTTTTACAGCTGATAAAATACAGTTCGATTTCAGCCTTTCGAAATCAAAACCAGACTTTCGATTTTCCAATAATTAAACTATAGTTATCAACAATCTTGCGTGCAGATTTTACCAATAACATAACAATATCAATATTAACTGCAAGTGGTTAAAAAGACACTTTCGTTATCCATAAGACTAATAATACCTGACTCAAAATGTTTTTAAGATTTTTTAAGCAAAGCTAAATGGTAATAGTGTCGAAGTTTGACTGTCTATTTTTGGGTATATTTGAAAGTATCATGTGTTTTTACATACAGCTTTCTTCATGTTCTTATTTTGTAGTTTGTTTCGTGGACGGGTGTGGCGCCAGGCAGGGTATGCTTACACTTCTAGACACCTGATACCACTTTTCTTATGAAATACCGACTCATGTATGATTGATATAATTCCTCAGGTGAAAAGTACACCTATGTATATCTATGTTTCGTCAAAATGTCTTTTTGGATTTCTAGTTTTGTTTTGCGGTTCGAATCGTTAGTACTTAATTTCTTTATTTAGTTACATACAGTTCTACTCATTCTGAAGACTATTAACATTCAATTTATAGGAGATCCTAACGTCGGAATTTAATTTGCTCTACTGCGCTCTCACTTGTTGCCAGTTTGCTAGAAAAAGCATGTTGAATCAGAAGTTAATTGGCATTGAAATTGAATATTCAAAAAAATCATGTTTCTTGAAGTAATTCAATAGTCCCAGACGTATTTAGAACGCTTCACTGAAATTATTCAATCTAAAATTATCCTCTAGACTCTACTTTTGTTTAGAGTTATAACAATAATAACAGTTAAATAACGAAATTTTCAAATAAGGTTTATACAATGAGACAAAAACTTTGATTTAAACTGCTAGTCGAAAATTAAACTTGTAAGATTAGAATATAGAGGATACCAAGCCATCAATAGACGGTAATAAGACTTATGTACAAAGTTAAAACAGTTTACATCGCGGCAAAGTTGTCTAAAGATTGCACAGAATGTTTCAGGTTCTGTTTTAATATTTTTATATGTAATTCAATATCATGGGTCGTGATGATGATTTTTTCAACCTGATTTTCCCTGTCAGGTCTGAGAGGTTTCTTATCGTTCGGACAATTAACCCGTGTGCTGCAGGTTATGCAAGATTCCTCGACAATTGGAAATCGAAAATAAGAGAAGACTAATGTCGCTGTCCTTGAAAAAAATTCCTTATCACACACTGAATATTGAATGACATGAGCTTGAGGTACAGAAACGTGGGGCGTAAAATCATTTAATTTGATATATCAAAAGTCGATATAGCTTACTGAGAGTAAATGTAGCTACGTTTCGGGACTAATCCCTTTATCAAGCAAAACAAAATACATGTATTAAAAGACAAGAAAATTCCTTTCCCTTAAGAGAACAACACGAATCTGACAAAAATAGGAAACTTAGCTCAGTTAGTTAATAAATAAATTATATAAGTTACAGAGAAGTAATAAACGGTTTAGATCTACCGGTGAGCGATGTACGAAGCTTAAATCACCAATTCCGTAGGTCGTATCAAAGAGCTACGAGATTTTGTGATGAATAGCTAATTTGTATAAGAAGAAGTATTCTCACAATAGTTCGAATTGTTCATACCTGCATTTTTGGTGTAATATCCAAATAAAATTGGGACTCTTTGATGTCTCACGCGTAGGGGGAAAACGAAGTAATAGGGCCATATTCCAATGATAACGTCAATATACGACGCCTTCCACGGCTAATAATAAACACCAAATCATTTGATTGGTTGACCTCTTGGGTTTCCCAAACGTTTCCACCAATCAACGACGATCACGCGGGAAATGTTATAAACAACATTCCATTGTATGGATTAACGTTATGAAACTACAGAGTTTTTATCGATATTTTCTGCATAGTTTGCGGATAAAATAAGCTGAATTGAAGTGTGTGAATTTGGATTACATCGTTCATTATAAGCTGCAGAGAATAGTGTCTTAGAAACAAAGTGTTTTGAGTAGAACGAAGTGTACACTTTATTTTCTCCAGAAATGAAATGAAATGAATTGAGTTTTACGTCCTACTTTTCTGTACCTAAATGGGCTAATTGCGGACGGGCAAACGCCATGCAGTGTGCAATGAGGGAAATTTTGCCAGGACAGTGGCATTAGCCTGCTCTTATTTTCGAATTCCAACTGTCGAGGGATCTTTAACGTGCACAGCCAATAGCACACGGGGCCTCGGTTTATTGTCCCATCCGAACGCCTAGACGCTTTTCCATGTCAGCCCCTCCGACCTGCATCACCGACATGGGGAGACGGGTCGAAAATTCCGAAGGTATCATCTCGACCCATGTCGGGATTGAACCCTGGACATTCAGGTTAGCGAGCAAGCGTCTAACTCACTGAGCCACCGCGGCTCCATATTTTCTCCAGAAGATAATGCAATGGAACAATCAACAAATAAACATCATTAAAATTTTAATGAATAAATTGCAATATATCGTAAGTATCAAAAATAACATGAAATATGGGCCTATTTACGACAAAATCATTATACATGTAACATAACATATACTACAACAAACCAAAAAAAAAAAACACTCCCAAAAACAATTCATCATTTCTTCAGTGTCCATGTTATCCCAGAGAGGGGTGCATAGTTCTTATCCGGTTTGGCTGGAAGTTTTGTTTCCACAATTTTGACATTTGCACATATTATTATCTGGATGTGTTTCTGGTAGGTTAGTCATCTCTATCCAATTTTTAAAACTTTAGAATTGTTTGTTTGTCATTTACATGGACAAAATGTTAATTTGGTTAATGATGCCATATAGAAAATGTTCTGTCTGAAAAAGTCTGCAGAAAATAATCTACCACCAACACAAGATACTCTGCACCAACATATTTTAAGAGTCAATTATCAAAGTGCCATACATAGAAGATCACTAAGTCCAGTCATTTTAGCTCCCTCACCACACAATTATGGGTAGAACAAAAGACCCAGCCCCTGACAACATATTGGACTGTGTATCCTGCAATTGCAAGCAGGGTGACCGTCTATCGAAAAAATTTTCATGCAAAAAAGAAACTTTGTCTGGCACAGATATGTGCAAATGTCAAAATTGTGGAAACAAAACTTCCCGTCGAACCGAAGAAGAACTATGCACCCTTCTCTGGGATAACATGGATGATAGTGATAGTGACACTGAATAAATGATGAATTGTTTTAGGGAGTGTTTTTTTTTTTGGTTTGTTTGGTTTTATCCGTAAAATATGCAGAAAATATCGTTAAAAACTCTGTAGTCACATAACGTTCATCCATACAATGAAATGTTGTTTATAAAATTTCCCGCGTGATCGTCGTTGATTGGTGGAAACGTTTGGGAAACCCAAGAGGTCAACCAATCAAATGATTTGGTGTTTATTATTAGCCGTGGAAGGCGTCGTATATTGACGTTATCATTGGAATATGGCCCTATTACTTCGTTTTCCCCCTACGCGTGAGACATCAAAGAGTCCCAATTTTATTTGGATATTACACCAAAACTGCAGGTATGAACAATTCGAACTATTGTGAGAATACTTCTTCTTATACAAATTAGCTATTCATCACAAAATCTCGTAGCTCTTTGATACGACCTACGACAAATCGACTTTTTCTCACTCACCGGTAGATCTAGTTGGACTGAACTAATTTATTTTGACAGGAGTAAATGGAGATGAAGACACGAGGCTGTGGGAGGCAGTGGGTAGACAGTGTCACTACGTCTGACATTACGTTGAAACATCTTCCTGCTTACTATAACATTTTACCACGTTAAATTAGATGACTTTTTTTTTAATTTTTCATTTTCTTTTCGTAATAAACTTGCATTAAAAAAAATTTCCTTTACAAATAGCTGAAAAGAAAAAATGTTTGAAATGTGAAAAAGCAATGTTTAGGTATCTGTTTGCGTATTTTATTACCCACAATTATTTATTTTTCAACAATCATAGATAGTCGTTATATCGAAATCAACATCAAAATGTCACGGAAAAATTCACTCAGAGAATGTCGGTGCATTTTTATTTATTTTTATTTTTATGATATGTTCTAGCTGAAAATCATTAGACATGTCAATACGCTATTGTGTTCGTTCAGTTTTGAAAAAGCAAAGCGTCATTATTTACTTTGGATTATGCTTTTACTGTCTGGAGCTTATATGAAGTATTTGTTAATCCTTTGGTCTAACAATGTTTAAGGTTTCTTTAGACATGCATTAAAAGATCGTATCGAAGTGCAGAAATGGCAAAAAATAGATAGAAAATTCTTTTTTACTATTCCCATTGTTATTGTCACCAAGAAAGACGAAACACGTAGATTCTGTATTGACTATTACTGAAATATGAAATGATCAACAACATATTTTCAGATAAATTCTCTTCAGCTTTGAGTTAGTTTTCAAATATTGACTTACAGCTAATAATAAAGATTTGATTTATGTGTAGGATTTTGGCAGTTAGAAAATCATACAAATACCCAGTCATGCAAAGAATGTCTTTTTACGCTTTGTTTAACCAAATCAAATATTTACTTCGTCTTGTCTGAATCCTTGTTTACATTACACTACAGACAGTGGGAGATAAAATTAAACACTTTAAAAACGCTGGAAGTATGAAGATTTCCATATAGACTGAAACCTGAACATTATCAATTATTCAAATATATTGAAAGGATAATTACCCTTGAGCGTAAAAATTTGATGGTAATTTCGGAATGATTAATTTGATTAAATTTTCATTTTTCATATTTTGTCATCCTATTAATAAGCAGCCCACGGTAAAAGAAAAGGGTTATTACGTTATTACTATTAATAGTAGTTAAGTAACGATTTCTCATTATTCCAGAACACCCAACCTCATTTAGTGTTCTGAGTTCGATTCTGGCATGGGTCGAGATAATGGATTTTTAAACCGTGTCAGTGAAGCAGTCCAAGCGTCTAGTCTAGTGGTACGGATGGAACCTGTTTGCTACTGTCTGTGCACAGCAATTTCGACAGCAAGAACATTTACATCTTTACAACTGGCCATGTGGGAGATTTATCGTTATGTTCAAGTTTAATAGTTTTTAATCATTCTCTATTTCTCTTTTCAGTTGCTGTAGTGGTAGCGTTCTTCGTCTGCTGGGCTCCGTTCCATGCTCAAAGACTTCTCGTGGTTTATGTTGAGGACTGGACGTTAACCTTGATTATTGTCCACGATTGTTTATATTACGTATCGGGAGTGTTGTATTATATTAGTACCACAATAAACCCCATCTTGTACAGTATCATGTCCGTGAAATTCAGACAAGCTTTCAGATCCACCATTTTGTTTCCATGTTGTCAAGGCAACAGGAAGAAAAGTCGGAACTCCTATACATATAAATTCACCCAACAAAAACACTCTGACAATACGAACTATACAGGAGTTGATAGTAGTCCACCACCGAGGTGCTGTGTTCCTCAGCGGAGATTATCACGACATGAAGACTGTCCTATGGAAAGGATTCCCTGGAAAGGAGTTGTGTGACACCATTTTGATCAAAACCAGTTATATGTGCGTCGGGATATTTTTGTATTGACATACTGTATTGCACTATTAAGTGATAAAGGATGAAAGCAGAGAATAGGCGGATTCTCGAAAGCATAAACAGTGCCATTCGAAAATATGGAACCTTGATCGCCTGGCAGATCACAATCTAACTCACTACCGAACTGACTGGGCTATTCCAAGTGGTGTTAACAGCAGTCTAATTAAAATCAGACCCTAATTTCGTTCGTTCGGTTTTTTTTTAAATCCGGTTTTTTAACCACTACATTTAAAAAAAAACGAACGAACGAAATTAGGGTCTGATTTTAATTAGACTGTGTTAACAGTTTCGGAATATGGAGTTTCTGAGACTCAAAATAGTGTGTGAATAAGTCGAAATGAAATGAAGTGAAGTTTAACTACCTAATTTTCTATACTTGTCGTTATTAACAAAGACGGTTTAAACTTTGATCCATCGTGGAGATTTTAATCGCAAAGTAAAGACTATTTGAAATTTGCTCCCTGTATCATGTAAAGAACGAACTATAAACAACTGACAGTACTACATTAACTACTTACTAAATTAAAAATCTTTCGTGATTTGTGGATGTTAACGTCCTCTTTAGATATCCCAGACTTCATAACTATATTTATGATTGGTGGATGACAAGTTAACGACCGTTTTTGATATCGCAGACAAGTTCTGATTTGATTTAACCCTAAGGTTTCAGCTGATAAAAATGACTTTGGAGACGATGTTATAACGATTAAATTATTTTATGATAACCTTTGTAATCACATTATATTTTGTTAAAATAATTCCCATTGTTTATAGTGACATACTGCTGTTAGTAAAATGAAATGAAATGGAGTTTTACGTCCTATATTTCTAAACTTGTTTTCCTATTATTTACTTGCCCTGACCTACTTTCAACTCCAGCACACGTGCATATTGAAATATATAGGGCGTCCCAAATAACGTCCCAAAATTTGACGGAAAGTATCTCAGCTGTTGGTTATCTGATCTTTTTAAAAAATCTCATAGATATACTTCAAAATGTTGTAATACGTGATTGGCTCCGAATTTGAATTTTTTGATATGTTATTTCTTTAGGGGGAGGGGGGTATGGGGGTAGTTTACAATTTGTATTTGATGACGCTCATATTCTCAGGGTTGGGCAGCGACATCATGAAATAAATCAGTTCAAAACTTGCTGACTCTATCCAAAGCCTATGATAGCTTAGCTCTTAACTAGGGAAAGAAAAAAAAAACAGACACAAAAATTGAATATTTTTACCACAGCAAATAAATTTGTGAAAACTTGGGAGTTTGGCTAACCAATATATAATTGTGTACCCACTAGATGAGCTACCATAGTAATGTATAAGTGGATGTAGAAATAGACACAACTTTTTCAGAAAATAATAAAGATGCCCTTTCCAATAGTAACCTTCAAAAAGATCACTCTTTTGAAATCTATATCATCGATCTTTTAAAAGAGTAATGTCAAGCTATACTATCCTGAAGAATAAAAGAAACACCAATGTTTATCTTCAGTATTCTGACTTTTATTCAATAAAAAGAAGCAGTAGAACGTTAAATGAGTTTATTAACCACAGAACACATAATTGCCAGTTTCTGTTTTACTAATATAATAATAAGGTTTATTTTGCCTTGCAGACTATATGTTACATGCATTTAAAAGAGCAGTCATTAATGAATGTGTTTTCATCAGTCAGTGGTGTAGCAAGAAATCTTTCAGGAAGGGGAGAGGTGGGGCGGCATGGGCATGACATTGCTATGTGGTACCATGTCCCCGCATAGCTGTAGGGTCCCCATGTTCCTTTAGCAACGGCTATCATTTCATTTCACTATGTATAACGTTGCTGAAGGAACATGCAGGGGCCCACGACTCAACATGGGGTGGGGGTGTTACTTGCCCGAATTTTATTGATGTTTGCCGATTTTGCCCGATTTTTTGGAACTCGCTGCCCGAAAACATACTTTTTGCATTCCCCCCTGCCTTCTTCCCCTCTATCCTATACGGCTATGTGTCACCGTCCCCTAATCACGTCACTGTCTTCAGACATCTACGGACGACTGTGATTAATGTAAACTGTTGACTAACTTATTACATTCCATGTAAAATTATATAATGTCGCTCCCGTAAATAACTAAGTTTTCTCAATTCGAAATCTTCATTTAGATATCCAGTCACAATCTTATGAAACCATAAAATACAGGGAAAACGTAATCATAATATAGATCCCCCAGTCGCTGCATTAAATAAG
Source organism: Lottia scabra (assembly GCA_029955415.1). NCBI lineage: Eukaryota > Metazoa > Mollusca > Gastropoda > Lottiidae > Lottia > Lottia scabra. The sequence goes on from JARJEI010000009.1 coordinate 13,432,139, forward strand.
ATGGCTCGTCGACTGTGACATTGTCACGTCCAGGGTTAAGAAACTTGGTAAGAAAGAAACAAACAAGCAAGTTCAAAGGTCAACAAAACCTCCATATGCCGTCCCAGATTAGAAAACACGACCACAAAGTTCTCGATGTATCCAAGCTAATAGCTTCATATAATGCTTCCAACGGACTATAATCTGAGATATCTCGTCGCCTGGCGACCGATATCAAGCCCGAGGCTCGGATACTTGGAAATAGTACCGAGGTTTGGTTCTTGATAGAGCCTAATGGATGGTATTGCGACACTTCCGGTAGGTTTTAACACCATTGTTACAAGAATGTTGGTGATTTTGTTGATGAAAAGATTCGGTGGTTGTGTAATAAGAAACTGACTTGTCTAATTATACCCAAAGGTCTTTCTATTTCTATGTTTTAAATCCTGTAATATCTCACTTGGACCTTTATAATAGGCTTACTTTTAATTTTCGTTAATCCTTCCAATTATAGGACTCTAAAGGCGTTTTTGTGGGCCGATTCGATTAGGTCGATTAGCTATTTTATGCATTTGTGAGCCAGGACGATCAGTCTAATTGGTACATTTGTGAGACAGTTTACCTAAACTGATTTGGTTAATCGACTTGATCGTCACATGAGGCGATTAGGAGATTCGATTAGGCTTTTCCAAGATGGCGGCATGTGGCAATTGCTAATGTAATCAAAATAGTGGTCTTTCATTGGTTGTCAGTGGAGGCAGCCATATTGCCAAATGGCCGATTTGTGGACCACTGCTGACCTAAACCAAACGTACTGCCTAATCAAATCGGTCCACAAAAACGCCTATATGATGGTCACGTGACTAGAGTTGGTATTCTCTCTATTAGAACTCTATGTTCTAACATCTTAATGGCAGCAACACCTTTGAAATTCCATTCAAGTAAAATAAAATGTTTATAATTACTTCAAATCAACATATTGCAAAACTAGCACATGTATTTTCAAATATTTACTAACGTCATATCAAGACTGTGTTCCTACTAGTACTGACTAATTGAGAATCTCAAGTAGATGGTATAATGTCTATTTCAGACGACAGATGTATTACCATAAAATAATGATGTAAAAATCATTTGTTAAGAGATATAGGACAAGGATAAGATATAAGATAAATCATTTTATGTTCGAAATATCAACTCGCTGTTGAGTTGTTATGAAAATAATGTTGTGGCATTTCTATTCTATGACATCACGATTCCTTTGGAGAAAATAGTCTGATTATGACATCATTATATCATATGCTACTCTTACGTTTACCAATACGTCATAATTATGATGACCACATCTGACGGCATCAATGACGTTATGTCGTAATAAAATTGACCGACGTCAACGTAGAATATAATACCGTCATTCTGTAGTATGTTTCCCACTATGTGTTACCCCCCTATTGAATCTCCTTGGTTACCCCCACTTATGACGTCAAATTTACAAGTTTTGCAATATCTGGATATCGCGTCATAATAATGCAATATTGTCTGTTATCGATGACGTTGCATGCTCAATACCTAAATGATATATTAAAATAAAATGCAATGTGCAGACCATACTAGGTTTATCTTAAAAAAATCGATAGTAAACGAGTTATCCTAGTATACAATGAACTTACCGAGTCGGAAAGACTTGATATTAAAGTGCTTGTAAAGATTTGTAAATGGATGCTATCAGAGTTATCAATGCACATAAAAAAAGGGGAGAAAACAACCCTTTTAACGAGCTCGAATGATCTGAGATTAAATACACAAGAAAGTGAATGAACTTCGTGTTTATTGAAGAACCAAATTAGATAAATAGAATTCTTGTGAATCGATTGAATTCAAACAGGAAAAATTATTTCTGCATGAAAAAGATTGTAAAATACAGCAGCAATAAAACTAATGGTGTGGATAATTCTCTTTGGTTAAAATTATAGATATCAAAACTTGATCGGTGTTACCCTATATACACTACATTCAAATTCAACCCGCAGTTAAAGGGATTGTAAAGTGGTTTTCTAAACTTTGTACGTGTATCGGGGACACTCCGATCAGTCTACGGTGATCTGCATAGATATCAATAGTAGCTTCCGGTAGATAACTGGTAGAGACGTCACTGATAATGATCTACCGGAAGCTACTAATGATATCTATGCAGATCACTGACAGTGACGTCATAAAATATGTTAGTTTTAGTGGAATTGCGAGAACCACAAACGTCGGAATGGAAATTGGAATTGTCCAAAGTGACGCTATAAGTGTTCCTGATACACATACAAAGCCTCTTTACAATCCCTTTAATTGCTCATTAAAAACTAAAGTATGACATACCATATATCTTACAATGTCAAGCTATTGCGACCTTCGTCTTATACATTTATTGAAATAACCACTTTTCTTATATAAAGGAAGGTTGTAAATGTGGCAATTTGTTTGGATCATGCGTGAACGACTACAGCCAATCAAGAGACGTCAGCTGAAAGTCCACATGTGAAAAGGTATGAATGGCCTCGTTGATATTGTTCTTATTGAGCGCAGGATTTTTTTAGAGGGACGAGTAGGCAGCGTTTCCATTTTCCTTCCTTGCTTCAAACTTCATAATGGTGTTGCAACCACATTCTTCTTTCTAACTTCAATGGGTTTCTGTCGTACATCATCGTCACCATTAATCACCGTAATACGTGCATTCTACCAGCAGAACTATCGTTTGCAACACCACTTGTGAATAATGGGATTTTCATAATTGTAAATTGACATGCTTTGAACGTAAAGAGGTATTGCCGTAGGAAGAAGAATGTGAATTGGTGTAGAAAGAATATGCTGATTCCAAGACGAGGACTAAATGACCTGGCGATTTGATTTACCACTTTACCAGTCTATCTTGCCAGAAATAGTCCACAGCAATTATAGCCCGTCTGGGAAGTCATTTAACCCACTTGTGAAGCGATATTAATAACCGCTGGTGAAGAATAAATGGTTATTTTATGCTATATTTATTTGTTTACCCCGATATCTCTATCATCACGGCAAACTCGTGTCGGTTGTTGTATTATGAGAAAAATGGAGATTAACGAGCTTGTTAATGACGTCATTAGTTTTGGTGTTAACGTCAGCGGCAATTATCCATGACGTAAAGTAAAACTAAAAGACGTCTGCTGATTACTTTTCATGGTCGGAGCTGATCAAGAACACTTCGATTTTTCTTCTTTTTGCATCATATTATCGACCTGTTTACAATGCCAGTGATTGAGTTTAGGTCTACATCAAATTTGATCCTGTTATGACTAATTTGCCCTTGGGAATTAAAACCCAAGCATTAAAGAGCATGTGAGAACAACTCTGTGCTAGAGATGTGCAACACGTCACGGGGTTTAATGGTGGCAATTATTTACCGATTCTATTTTCCAGGTTGGCACGTGGTCACGTGATCCTGATAAAATGACGCATCACAGAACGATAAATATAATCAGCAGCTATTGCGAGAAGGAAGTCATGAAACGTTTCAATTTAGAAAAACTTTTTAAAAATTCTTTGAAGTTTTATCTTTCAATTCAAGATATCATTAATAACCTCCAAATTGGAAATAAAAAATAGAATTCTTAGCCTTGACATTTTCTATTGAACAATAATGTCTTTTCTATTACGCTACTTAGAGCATTTATTGTTTTTATTGAACAACAAAGCCACAGGTAGGGCTATAGAACCAAGAAAACTTCCTGGAGAGAAACCAGTTCGTACTCACGTACCTGAAAAAACGGAAATGTCACTAGTTCGTCACTGTCCGTGAGTAAAACCAATTACATGTGAAAATCTACAGTCTATATAATTTTACACATAAAAATCAAAAGTGATCGATGAGCAATCAGTGGGTATCGATCTTATTGTAATTAAACAAGATAATGAAGACACGGCTAATCAATTCAGTTCAAAAAACATTTTTTTCAATTTACAAATATTGATTATGGTGTACAGGGTTCGAGTCCTTGACCTTATTGAACTCATACAGGTGTAGAATTGCCATCTTCAACCTTTCTGATTTCAAGAGAGAGAATCCTCGCCCTTGAATTCCGACTATACTGGTAGCCAGGAAAGGGAAGACATATAATTCTGGGTCTATGTGACGAGCAGCCAATTGAGTAAAATAGGTATTCAATCACCTACCCCTACTCTCCTGCAGTTGAAATGGCGACCAACTGTGTCCATGAAGGTCAGTCTTCTGTGATCAATCTTTCTAATTTGGGCCTTGCATATTTGATGATCTGTGTGTACATGTATATTAATCTTTGACTAATTATCCTTCAGTTGGAAATCGAAAATAAGAGCAGGCTAATGCCGCTGTCCTGGCAAAATTTCCCTCATTGCACACTGCATGGAGTTTGCCCTTCTTTAATTAGCCCACATAGGTGCAGAATAGTAGGACGTAACACTCCTTTCATTTCATTTCTTTATTGACCCGTGTTGACTGATAGTCTGTAATACCAGTTTACTGCCGCCACCACTACTAACATACTATTGTTGTCTGGGCTCTCTTAGCAGTTACGTCCCTTTAATAACAGAGAATCAGTACAGTGCAATAGTACGATATACGTATTTGTAGTTTTAGAAGGTTTGTTGTCTGGAAACACGGTTATGAATTGCAGTTTTCTCCCTTTCATAACCATCAAAATGAACCTACTAAATGCCTTGAAATAAATAATTTGTTGACAGAACCCATCATATAATCCTCAGGGGCGGATCCGAGAGGGGCTCCGCCGACTCGAGCCCCCCTATTTTTGGCCGACATATGTCAGAACCTTCTAAAAATTTGAAGCATGTTATATTTCAGAGCACCACCCCCCCCCCCCCCCCTTTCTCTAAATCCTGGATCCGCCCCTGATCCTTATATTCTATGTTAGATCAGATGTAAATTCTCAATTTCAACACTTTAATTAACACCTTTATACTATGAACAGTGAAATTTCAAAATTTTCCTATTGACAACGTGATGATAGCGCAATAAAAAATCCGTACAATCAAAACAATTCCATTAATCAAATTCACATCCGAATACATGGTAAAACCGAGAGGTAATGGTTATATAGTAGTGGTCTACTCCAATGAGAAGAGCCATCAGGTGTTTCGAAAAGAGTAAGCATGATCTGCTTCGCGCCCGACACCCGCCACTGATTGCGCAATATCATTCAATACTTTACTCTTCACATTTTATGTGGCTATTCTACCATGGGTCATTTCCAATCCCTTTTTAGTCTCATATATCTTTGAAATATATTTTTATAACCCATGCAGACCTTAACCTATCCCTGCCCAATTTATATTGCTTAACAGAATAATATATAGCCCGACATTTCAGTGGGGTCATCTCCACTCCCAAATCTCACAATTACTGTAGGTCCAAGTCAAGCCCTTTAATATCACCGGGTCCCTTAACATTGACAGTATAATAGAGCCTACTGTTAGATCATAGTCGGATTGGATATTCGCCGTTGCATCCCAATCTATAGCTAAATTACAATTTCCATTTCAGAAACTGATACAAATTTAATGATTTTGATTCATTCCCAGAAAGGACCTAATTTCGGTGTGAAATAAATGAAGTTTTGTACACTTAGTAAGTAAGTTCCCCAATTGATCTTTTTTCTTCACAAATGTGTTTTTTTTTTAATGGATATAGTCCGAGACTCTGATAAGGTTAGTTTCATGCTTACGCTTTTAGAAACACTTGATGGTTCCTCTCTTTGTCTAGTAGTTCACTACTCACAGCTCTTACTCCTGATTTTGCCATTATTTGGACATAATGTTTGATTAAAGAAATTGTCTTGCTTGTAGGCCTACTGATTTTAATTCCGACTTACCCAGCCACAGAAATTTTCCCCGGTATCAAGCCAGCCTATAACCCCACCCCGTTAGCTTATCAAAAATTTCGCAATATCATTATTTATCATTTGACTACACTGTTATAAATAATCGGGTAAAATTACCCCAAAAATGACGGGCAGCAAAGTTGCCCGTAACGTTATAGTAAAATAACAATGATGTGTAGAAAACCTTTTGCATGTAAAATTACAGTTTGTAATTTTACCATGCATAGTTTTTTAACTCAAGCTGGTTATTTTACCATACATGTTACGGGCAACTTTGCTGCCCGTCATTTTTGGGGTAATTTTACATACGTTTTTGTTTACCATTGCTGGTTATTTTACCATACATGTTACGGGCAACTTTGCTGCCCGTATTTTTTGGGGTAATTTTACATAAGTTTTTGTTTACCATAGCTGGTTATTTTACAGTCATTTTAGTGTGTAACATTTCACTTCATGTCAACATACTTCTATGAATTATATACAAGACAAAAGATAGAACATATCAAACGAATTTATTGCAACATAACCAAAAATAACAAAGGGAAAAATACAGTTACAGTTTTTAGTAACATACATCAAAATCAATAGACCAAATAGCAAATGAAACATTTGTAAAGGGTTTGTAAAGAGGTTTTCTAGACTTTTAATGTGAAAAAGGGGAATTGAAATCTTCAATCTGCACAATTCCATTATTATCTATCGAATGTTTAACTACCGTACTAATTTGTACCGTTAACTAAGCCTAGCCTACTCACCAATATCTTTCTACGACTGATCTAAATTTTATTCAAATTCTTCAATTTCCATTTTTTCTACTAATGCTTATAGTTGCTTCTTCGTCTGTCTGTCTAGAACATTCTTTTTCCGACTAAAGTCAAGCACGTGCTATCGGAGCAGCATTCGACTGTCGCAACTCAAATCTTTCTAGATGCCTACTAGGCCCATATTATAACTTATTGAAATCTAAAATCCAACCAAGAAAACATTTTTAAGAAATATACCAAGATTAATATTTTGCGACATCTTCCCCTACTAGGCCTACTGTTAATTTGCATTTTAAATGAGTGTAATTTTACACGACCCTGGTTTGATTACCAATTGTTTTAGTAGAATCCATCAATATATAGACAAGAACAGGTACAGAAAAGTAGGACATAAAACTCCATTTATTTTTATAACTTAAAATTAGGCCTACATTTTAAATGAGTGTAAATTTACATGACTCTGGTTTGAATACCAATTGTCTAAGTAGAATTCATCAAAATAGTAAAATGACCTATAACTTTGGTAATTTCTTAACCATATTATATGGTATTTTTACATTTATTTCTTACTTACATTTTAAATGAGTGTAATTTTACACGACTCTGGTTTGAATACCAATTGTTTTAGTAAAATCCATCAAAATAGTAAAATGACCTATAAGTTTGGTAATTTTTTAACTATATTATATGGTATTTTTACATTTATTTCTAACAGTGTAATGGTCACAACCTGTGTTGTAATGGAGTCTAGTTTTTATCCCGTCACGTAGATCCATTCATCTTGTACGATATTTACCTACCTATAAAATATCAAGGTCTGTAGCATTATCTATGTATATTTACATTTATTTATTTTCACGTATTTCAATAGTAGTTGATGATCGTGACTCAATTCTATTTTCAAACGATCACCGTAAAAGCTTACGCTCTGCAACTTTCGGCAAGTCTCGGCAGTTTCCGTGAACCATAATATTTAGCAGATCATGCTTACTCTTTTCGAAACATCTGATGGTACTTCTCTTTGGGGTAGTTAACTAATATACAACTATTACATGTACTCTCAATTTTGCCAGGTTTTTTTTAATGCTATTTTGATTAATGGAATATTGTTTTGCTTATTCCTACGGGCCTGTTATTCGGATTTTTGCTACTATAGCGTAACTTTCAGAGGCTGTTCGGGATCGTTGTTTACGAAAACTATCGAGTATTGCCGAATGATCTATTACATAACAGTATCATATTTTATTATGTAACTGCTAACGTTTAAGTTGCATAATTTAAAGGTGTTGTAACAAGAACACACATAGCGTAGATTTGCACCATTCTACTCTCTGTCTACATTAAGGTCTAAATTGAATTTTTTTTCTCATGTCACAAATATTCAAAATATGATTATCAATTGCATGCCATGTGTCTTAGAATGCCTTTGGGTCCATGAAAATATATGGTTTGAAAATTTTCAATATGAAATAAATATACTTTCGTCCTAGAAATTTCATGTGAAAATGACCTACATTTTTGACTGAAATTTCCCCTCTGTAAAATCATGTTTCGAAACAAATATTTCATAAATAATCATCAACTCAAAGACGATCTAAGACTCTCAGAAATAATTTTGGGTTAATATTTCAATTCATTAAAAAATAATAGGCAAAACGCTACAAATTCTTAAGAGAATTTTGAATTTCTGAAGAAATTCCGGTCATACTTTGCACATAGCATATGCATTGAAAATGTATGTATTAAATCTGTATTATGTATAATAATTATGTATAATAAGTTGTTTGTATAAATAATCATCAACTCAAAGACGATCTAAGACTCTCAGAAATAATTTTGGGTTAATATTTCAATTCATTAAAAAATAATAGGCAAAACGCTACAAATTCTTAAGAGAATTTTGAATTTCTGAAGAAATTCCGGTCATACTTTGCACATAGCATATGCATTGAAAATGTATGTATTAAATCTGTATTATGTATAATAATTATGTATAATAAGTTGTTTGTATGACATAGTTGTATTTGACCCAACAAGGTCATTGCGAGGGAGTTACCATGTTACAAGAGATTTGATTGGTCCACTTGTCATTCCATGTAGGTAATAAGTAAAGTCTGGCTGGTGTTTTGTCCTCCCTCTGAATACATGTATGTACTTACATACCCCTTACTATAGGGACGTTAAGCAAGCTGCTCATCGTATCTCAAATATAGGATTTTGCAAAAGATGAGTTTTGACATCGTGTCCCATATCTTTCACGCTAATACTGTGTATACATATGATCATATGATTATAATAAGGGCGATTCGACATTTATGCTTGATGACATTCGCAAATGTGACGGCATCAATCCTCTTAGTTTAAGTAGAACTGCTGGAACCGTAGACGTCTGATAGAAAATTAAAAATGGTGCAAAATGATTCTTTCAGTGTACCAAAATACACATTTTTTTTTAGAAAACCTCTGTACAATCTCATTTTAGACAAGGTATTTCCATTAAGCACCATTCTTGAATTATATATAGTCGTCACATTTTGTGCATTAAATGATGTTTATATGTTTATTCATCTCTTCGACACGAAGCAAATTGGCTAAGAAATATTTTGAACGTTTTGCGAAAGGTATCTACGTCTGTTAGAAATATTATGGTCTGATGTTACTATAGTGATGTTATTGAATGTAATTATTATAAAGGTTGTAGACTTGATTTACCAGACTCTTATTACACGACTATTTCAACTGAGGGGCTGGATATTCATAGATAAGGATCTATAAACGTGAGCAATATGACCCAATGTAAACATAAAAATATGACGTATTATTCCATTGTCAATAAAAAGACAAATATTAGAATATGACCTAGCCTACTGACAATTAATATTTACATAATTATGTACAATAAATCTTTTTAAAAATTGACCATGACGGCATAGGCAAAAGAAACAAAAGAGGGGGTGGGGATGAAACTATAACTGGGCCTATAATCAACATGAAGCAGACCCAAACATTGATTGATGCTAGGCTCCTCAGCAAATTTTACGTCGTACTTTTTTGCACCCATTCACATATGGCTCTGTCCATTCAGTCAGGACAGTGCCATTAGCCGAGCCTACTCTTTTAAAAACGTATTCGGGCATGAAACAAGCCTAAATAGGCCTAGTTTTGAAACGACTCTGCAGGACTTGATTGTTTACTTCACTAAAATCATTATAGATATGCCCAAACGGCCTTTGAGTGTGACCTCTAGTTGACAAACCAGTCCCAGAGTGATAGAAGTGCTCGTTCTGTTTTGAGATTCGCCCTGGCATCATGTACTGTTTTAGTTTATGATCCGTGTTGACATCCTAGACTTTGACATGGCAAGAAAATTACAAAATTATTAATTGAATATATACATAACATAAATTTCACTCGTTCCGCTTGAAAACAGGATGTTATGAAATAGTTTCATAATTCACAAAATCTCGTCGTATGCAGGGACACGTGTTACGGATATAAATCATTCGACAGAAATTCAAGGAATTTGTGTATGGGGGTGGGGTGGAGGTGAGGTCTCTTCGATTCTTCGAACCGCGGGACAACCCAACTCCAGGAACACATCGTGGCCCCTGAAATAAGGGTTGGGATGCATTTAAATTTGCTATAAGAAACAGGGATGTGTCGACAGTGGGGGCCAAGGGTTGCTTACAGCAGCAGGCTTTTAGAACACAATGATGATAAATTTGAAAGTATAAGTATGTGTATTTGAGGGATAGCGTCAAAGCCAGGTCATCTTACTCTTTGGGCTTGTCACATGAAATAATTTGAAAGGAATTTTATGTCCTACTTCTTGCACTTTTTGCCTAAAAAGTAATTTCTATAACATGATTGCATGAATTAAAAGTATGATATTTATGATGTAATAGACTAAATTTGGTCTCGTCCCCTGAAATACGACACTGTAATAAATATTTCTAGAGCAAGACCTTCACGCTGATAACCGCATTATAAGTCACAAGGTTTTAAAATAGCATGTGACGGTATAATTTTAGTCTTCTGATATAGACACTTGAACACCTGATGTCACTTTGTGTCCTAGTCCGAAACTTGCTGACTCTATTCCCAGCCTCTGATAGCTATTTGGACGGATATGGCTGTCCAAATATCTACCAAAGGCTGGGAATAGAGTCAGCAAGTTTCGGACTATTTGTGTCGGTATTTAGTCATTTCAGCAATCCTTTACGAGGGTGCACACATAGATCTTTTATCTGTTTTCGCTGCGGTTGTGACCCTTTTCTGAGCGTAGATCATAAAAGTTATTGGACTCATTCCATATCTGACTAGTGTTTACCAGGCTGATTGAACGCAAACTTGTTTATCGGCGTCCAACGTACTCCAGTTTCAAAAGACACAGCAATACAATATTTCCATAAAGCTCATACAGAGTTGTCGTTCTTTGATCTCACATGGAAAGGAATTGCAAGGAACGACAACTCTGTATCAGAGTTTGCCTCGCAGTAAACTAGTCAGGTAGCCTATATTAGTATGCAGGTATCTAAAAGCGTGGGAAGTAACATACCGATATAGAAATATCACTGATAGCATGATGTTGTTATTTTTAACAAATCGAATGTTCAGGGTGACATCTGGCAGGTTTCTGTATCGGCCCACTTACATTTGTTCACACGACACGTTATTAAACCTAACACGTTTACAGATACTGATAGTAACAAATATTCATTAAAGATAGGCTTCCTTATTTTCATTAAAGAGATTGTAAAGAGGTTTTTTCTAAACTTTGTATGTGTATCAGCGACACTGATAGTATCAATTTGTGCCATTCCAGTTTCCATTCCGCCGTCTGTGGTTCTTGCAATTGCACTAGAACTAACGCGTTTTATGACGTCACTACCGGTGATCTGCATAGATATCAATAATAGCTTCCGGTAGATCACTGTCAGCGTCGTCATAAAACGCATTAGTTTTAGAGGAATTGCAAGAACCACAGACGTCGGAACGGCCCAAATTGATGTTATCAGTGTCCCCGATACATATACAAAGTTTACAAAACCTCGTTACAATCCCTTGAAACTGGTATTTGTCCAAGTCATTAGAACACCCCTGCTTTCTATTCATATAAGTTAGTATAAGTATTAGCATTCTCATTTTCGTAAAAGAAATTAAGGGAACCTATCTTTAATATAGGCCTATATTATCTCAAATCTTATCTTCAACTGCTTTTCACCTGTTCACTCACAATGTTTGATTTCCTGTATTTATATTCTCTGATTGCATGTAGGTACCTGAAACTAGAAATTTGTCTTTCTATGTCAAATGTATGTTTTCTATATAAGTTTAGCATATACTCACTAAACTACGAGTCGAATTTTAGACCTTCAATTTCTTATAATCATGGAAACACGTGCATTTCAAAGCCCAAACTTCAACAGTGAATTATGAACACTTGATGTACTGATTATCTAACTGTAACTCAAAATTCCCGCTGAACGTGCCCTTTAAGTTTCTGCACACTGAAATCAGTGAGTTGAATTATAGGCCAATGCTCGTTAAGGATATATTAGCAAAGACGTCAATATAATATACTGTTGTTATATATGTTGTTATTGTTTTGTGCAATAATATATAGACACATTGTCATATAGCCGTAGGGGCCCACGACTCAACAGTGGGGCACACCGACTTCTGCCCGAATTTTAGTAATATTTTCCCATTGATTGCCCGATTGTTTGGAACTTTTTGCCCGAAAACATACTTTTTGGGGGGGGCAGCTGCCACCCCTGCCCCCCCTGCCCCCCCTGCCCCCCCTGCCCCCCTGCCCCCCCTGCCCCCCCCCCCTGTCTCCTACGCCTATGTATAGACATACCCCTTCTACAATCCTACAATAAGCCTTTTTGACCTACAAAAATTCTTCAAATAACCTTCTTTAATACTTAAAAAATCTGGTGCGTCTTATTTGTTACATGTCCTCAAAGTGACACCAATGACAGCGTTATACATTAAAAGAGATTAGAAAAAACTTTTTACCACTCCTTTAAAGGGATATGTTCACTATAACTGTTCGACCAAAATACCTTTAGTCTCAGAACCTGGAATGTTTAGCCTTAAAATCCCAGTGTATCCATAAATATCAGCATTTGAAAGTCGAAAATACGACTCGTATTTTAGTCAGACTATGCCTAAAAAACACATATACAGAAAATGAAAGATATGTTTAATAAGAGTTATAATTGAAGGAATTGTGCGATTTTAGTTCTGTACTGGGGGTTATTTACCTATATTCAAGACCGAAATCGACTCTCGAAAATACTGAACGTCCCCCCTTTAATAGTTATTTTCTAAGTTACCCAATTCCACATTTTGGCAGCTTAAATAAACATTGTTTGTCATTTCAATCTGGATTACCAGGATCAACCCAATAATGTGACCTTAATCATTATGACGATAATGCTAACCCAATGTGACCTATTTAACTCGTAAGGGAGATAATCTCTTCTCAAGGTGACCTATTAACTACCAAGGGAAATAATCCCAACTCAAGGTGACCTATTAACTTACAGGGGAGATAATCTCAACCTTCGTCATAAGTTGATACCAATCTTTCCAAGATTTCATCATCAAAACAGATGGTTATTTTCCAATCATAATGGAGAAAATCAAAACAGAAAATGATGCAACATCTCTCACGCTCTTGCTCTGGAAATCGAAAATAAGAGCAGGCTAATGCCGCTGTCCTGGCAAAGTTTCCCGCTTTGCACACTGCATGGCGTTTGCCCGTCCTCATTAGCCCAGGACGTAACATCATTTCATTTTATTCCTCGCTCTTGATCACAGGACAAATAGAATTTTACTCCCTACGTTTTTTTTTTTCGAAATCAAAATTACGTTGTGAGGCTTTTTTTTATAGCTTTCTACGCCTCAGCTTCTACTCCCTAGTTGTTCAAAATAACGTAGGGACCAGGGGCCTGTTGTCAGAAAGTTCGTATCTCTAAGATATCGTAAATGTCGTCATAAATGGTTAAGTTTACGACAATGCCGTTGTCAGCAGATTCGTAACTTTATGAGAATCTTAACGTTCGGATATTTTCACTTAAAAATCATAAATATTTAAGACCGCTCTGGACCGGTCTTAACTCTATGATTCTCGTAAATTTATAACTTTAACACATTTTGCGAATTGTCATGGAAACTTGGCAAAAGTGCGGCTGTTGTGTTGCTCCAAAGACCCCGAAGAAATCCAGAATCAATCATTTACACAACCGAGATGCCTTACACTCGTCGATTTACAATGGATTTTTTGAATGGTTTAACTGAGGTGAAGTGCGTCCAAGTTTTCCGTCTCAGCAGAAACGGAATATTCATGAAATTTTAGAGCCAATTTTGACCAGGCCAACGAAGAGACATCGATCTTTGGAATCTATCCACCAAGTATAAGTTTACTTCTGCCATTAGAATTGCCTCTTTTAGGGATTTCACGTTAATTTGAAATCGGTACCACTCGTAACATACATATGGAATACATGAACATATTCAGAAATCTTGCAATAGCGCAATCGAAATTTACATTTGACATTTGACAATGACTATATCTGATACCTCCAACACCCTTGAAATTTCATTAAAACAGTTTGGCTTGAAGATTTTTTTCAAGCAATGTTGAACTATATTTCAGGTAGGTGCCTAACTTAAGTTTGCAGGCAGTGGCTGTTATCTTAATGAAGCCGGTGAAGGTCTCGGCCTTGAAAAAAGCACTGTATCGCCAGGGGCGGCGGGACCACGGGGGCAGGGGGGCGGCGACTGCCCCCGCCCCTCACCCGAGGGGGCGAGGGGGGCGAACATGTGCCCTTTTTGCCACGGGGACACGAACAATTTTTATGTCATAATAATTACAGCCGACCGAGGCAAGAGACGGAAAATGGGGATTTTATCTGGACTGGGCTCACATCCCCCCAAAATAAGAGCCGGCGGATACTATAAACCATGCGGCAGCCCAGAGCTGCAGTCAGCTGGTGTTCACGGACCCTTCCCCAGCCCTCAATCCCCTTCCCTCTATTAACCATAAATCCAAGGAGCCCGACCAGCACGTTGGATCCAGACTGTAGGTGTACATGTACCCGTATTATATTTTTATTTTGGTCTTGATGAATAAAAATAAGTGCCAATTTCGCCCTTTTTTTTAAAAGAAAAATACAACGCATTGATTCAAGCAAATTTGTTCCAGCAAAATTTGTTGTGTCCCTATGCCCCAAAATATAAGCATGACGTACGTTCTGGTATACCTAAGAAGTGATCTAAAATACAAAATTTTCTCATGGGGCTTACGGCGCTTACTCTCCAGACCGGAAGGTTCCCTCGCTTCGCTCGGTCACATAGTGCCCTATATATCACAGCTCAGCCCCCGCCGCTAACATTTCCTTCCGGCGCCTCTGCATATCGCGAATTGTGGCTACGGCGACTGGGCAGTTAGACGAGGTATTATGCACAAGTTTTTTTTTAGACGAACCACTGGACAACTATCAAAGATTTTATACTATCACCCTGTCCCCGCCAGTAATTTCCCATTGATTTATCGACAAGTCACCAAACCACCAATTAATGGGCTACATACATAGAGTTATATAGTTGTTCTATTTGTAACTCTATGGCTACATATCGCACCTTCGCTTCGACTTTTCTGTCAACATTGAACCTCAAACCTCTCCAGATATTTCTGGTTTTTCGATCGATTTACTTCACAACATATACAAAATATCTATCTTGATCAAACTCGTGCCCCGAAAAGGTAAAACTACATAAAATGGCGGCGAATTAGGTACTAAGCGATGAAAATTAATCAAAAAGCGCCATTTTTTTATTCCGACTCCAAAGGTCATGACGCAATGGCCACGTGACAATTATCGTAAATATTGAAATATTTACGAGCCATTTACGATTTGTTTCAGGCAACGCTAATCTCGTAAAGTTATGATTATCATAAGTCGCTCGTATATTTTCCTAGTTACGAGAATCTTAGACATAAGATATCATAAAATTACGAACTTTCTGACAACAGGCCCCAGGTTTTCTCCTTATAAACTACTCGTTATATTTATTGTACTTTCAAGAATAGACTCAACAATACCTCTAACTCTAGTACTATACTATAATCTGGATTCCCGCCAAATAAACAAGGTCACGTAAGGTCATAGGTTAGGTCGATCTTTAAATGATCTGATGACGTCACATAACGTCAGTATATTAGCTCTATTACAGATTTGTTTACAAACTTGTGGATGTCGGTCAGCCAATTAATTTTCTTCGTTTGGACAGAAATGAAGAAAAGCGCGACAAATTAGAATAATCATAAATCAAAAGCGATTTGTCTTGTTTCCATTTCTGTTATAATACACATACCCAAAAGAACGGGGTAATATCTTGTCTTAATCTGTTATTGCCTACATAGGCGTACGAGCTGGGGGTGCAGGGGGGGCAATTGCCCCCCCCCCCCCCCCCAGTAATTGTCATGAAGGAAATTTTTAAAAATAAAATCGTTCGGAAATGATGTAATAAGGCAGATGGCGAGAAGTTTTTGGAATTAGGGGTAGGGAGGGGGTCGACTTGTCGGGCATTTATATTTCGTTGTCGGGCAAATTAGCATCATCCTATCATCACCTACTTTTAAATCCCTTTGACTTAATTATAATTCACACTATGTTAAAAATACACCGTATCATTAATTACGTTTAAATTGTGACATATTCTAATTAAAATTCTGAATTATAACAATATTGAAATATAAATGTAATGTCATATTTTTTTCAAAATTGACAGAAATAACAAAAATTTAACAGTGATGACATACTCGTTATTTTGCATGTCAGATGTGATGAAATGTAATGTTTGGTATTTGAATATGTACTGACAGATATTTCCGAAATTTAATAATTATTAATGCCTATTTCCTCTCACCTTTGTAGAGTAAATTGATATACGACATGCACTTTAGATTTCTTGCTAATGAACTTTACAGGAATAGGAACATTGCTCTCTCGGGTACTGCAGGGCCTCGGAGCGTTCCTGGAGGTGTGTGGGCTCGTGGTTAGAAAAATCGAAGACCTCACCTCCACCCAAACTCCATTCCAAAACTTGAAGATTAATCAAAAAATTGTTGTACAGAGTTCATGGCTTAAAGTGAAGGCAAATTTATTTTTGCAGAAAGAGCAAAAACTCCCTTGATTTTTTAAGAATAAATGTTCATAATATAGGATCAAATTTTTCTGAATCTGCTAAAAATATTAAATCCAAGATGGCGTCCAAGATGGCCGCGGAACATTAATGATGTGATATTTTAGGGAATACAGCTAGACCTGAGCTATATTGTTTATTTTGTGATACAATATAAGTAAAAAGTATACTAATATCGATTATAAAGGAATTCAATCAATAACTGTATCTATTGTTCTTATTATTTATTATCAATATTATTCCCCTTTCCATAATAACAACAACAAAAACATTGAGCTTGTGCTATTTGCTTTACACATAGAATAGAATGGTAATATATTAGCAATTTAAACAGACCGTAAAAGATATCAGTTGATAGGCTTAGTCGCATAGATTAATCAGGTGTTCCGTTAGAGTGAGCACACTCAGCCTTTCTCTCTGATCAATTATCAATCATGTCAAACAAACAGTTTGAATATCAACATTATTTCGTTTCATGTTTTTCACACTTTCCACAATTTAAATTACAAATGCAATGCATAAAAAAACGAAACGAAACAAAACAATGGTAAAAAGAACAACAACTGGAAGGAAAGGTTTTTTTTTTATTCCATGTAAGTGTATGTAAATGAGGTATCCAGCAGTGATTTTACCTATAGTCGCCCTACCTCCTGGTGATTTTTACCAAGCCGTTATGCTATGAGAATGTATGATAATCTTTACGTGGATTAGGTTTGACACTAGAGTTAATCCTACGCCTAAATCCACGTCCTATCTGGATTATTTTGCTAGGATCGTATTTCTGATTGATACTCTAATTGTAATGAAATAGTTCATAAATAACTATGTGGACTCTTACAATCTTTATTAAAATGTAAATCTTTTTCTGGAGATAATTCCACCTTTAATCATACGGTATGTGGCTGTGCATCCTCAGTCCGGGGCCAATTAGTAGTCTACCCATCAAAATTCAAAAATGCTGTCAAGATACAATAAATTTATATTCTATAGTAGATAGGGGTTGAACGTCGACATCGGGCCGACGTTGGAAAGCACTGGCCGTGACATCAGAATTTTTATAACTTTGAGGGGGATTCGAACCTACAGCACCTAAACGCCTAATACACCGGTCTTTTGTAGAACTACCAGGTCCAGAAAAGTAGGACGGAAAGCTCCATTTACATATCATTGATTTCTGGAGGAAACACTGGTTTGATGATTATTTTATTCTGTCAAGTCATTGCCAGAAAACAACATAACGATATAATAATTGCACCTACGAAACGTTATTCGAGATATATAGACTTTATTATGGCAACGAAACACTGTTCAAACCCCGACCCCGACCGTTCCCTTATTTTGCTCTACTTATCCAGATATAAGGGAGTGTTGATGGGTGGGGCAGGGTATCTCGACCTAGCTCAATAAAAGTGAATTTAAATCATGTTATATTTTATCTGGACATGATTTCGAGGGTTTGAGATAAGATAAGGGAAGTACAGAAGATTAATCATTTTAGATAATTATATTTATCAATGTAGGAGGTAGGAGGTTTGACAAACACGTATCTTACTATCGTTCTTATCATTCATATACAAACAATGCCTAGCCTCTATTTCGTTCTTTAACAACTCAATAAATAAATAATAATAATAACAATGATATGAATAAATGATTTGAATAGATATATGAATTTTATTTATAAGTTATATAATAAATTTTGTGAATAAATGACACATGATATGTATACATGATATATGAGATGAGCAAATGATACTTGATATGAATAAATGCCACATAATATGAATAAATGACACATGATATTAATAAATGACACATGTTATGAATAAATAACACACGATATGAATTAAAGACACAAGATATGAATTAATGACACACGATATGAATAAATGACACAAGATATGAATTAATGATACATGATATTAATAAATAATACATAATATGAATAAATGACACAAGATATGAATAAAATAAATAGATGATATGAATAAATGATACATGATACGAGTAAATGATACATGATATTATGAATAAATGAAACATGATATGATTAAATGGCGTACGATATGAATAAATAACACATGATATGAATAAATGATACATGATACGAGTAAATGATACATGATATTATGAATAAATGAAACATGATATGATTAAATGGCGTACGATATGAATATAATGACACAAGTTAAGAATAAATGACACATGATATGAATAAAATGAATAGATGATATGAATAAATTACATATGATATGAATAAATGACAAATGATATGAATAAATGACGCTTGATATGAATAAATGATACATGATATGAATAAATGACACATATGAATAAATGACACATGATATGAATAAATGACACAATATATGAATAAATGATAGGCCCTACATGATATAAATAAATGACACGATATGAATAAATAACACATATGAATAAATGAAACATGAATAAATAACACATGATATGAATAAATAACACATAATATGCATAATTACACAAGATCAGTCTCATTAAAATCAGACCCTAATTTCGTTCGTTCTGAAATTAGGGTCTGATTTTAATTAGACTGTACACAAGATATGAATAAATGATATAAGATATGAATAAATGATACATAATATGAATAAATGACACATGACATGATATGAATAAATAGCTCATGATATGAATAAATGATAAAAATTTTAACAAAATAAATGAAACATGTAAAATGATATAAATAAATTTAAGCAATATAAAATACACGGAACTATAAACAAACCCATTATTTACATAATGACGCCATAATTCGTCATTTACGTAAGAAAATTTTAAATCATATTATTAGGCATATTATCTACATGCCAACTGGAATTTGTCAGTAAAAGACCATCCTGTTTTTAAAATTATGAAATAATGAATGAATAAGACTGGGTGGATAACCTTAAACGTAAAAGATTACAACAATCTCTATTATTCATTTATCAACATAATATATCTTAAAGGTATATTTACAGCCCTTTCAATAACGTATTCTTTCAAAAATGGGGTCATGTTTATTTTACTATGTTTATAATATGACGGATAAAAACGTGAAGGGATTTATTTTTGTGTAGTCATTTTAATCGAATAATCACTAGACAATTTTACACCCGATTTTGTCATGCTCTGGACGAGATTTTTGATTAACGAAATTGTTTTTTTGTACAGATTTTTATTATTACATGTATTGTGAAATTAGATGTCATTGATTATTCAATTTCTAGTCAGTGACTCCGCCATTGCCAGTTCTCAGTTGCCCATTTTAAAGATTTTGATTCACTAGGCTTACTCATTGCCATGAGATCCTGAGCCTATGTACAGCCTATTTTAACTTTTGATATTTCAAGGTCGTACGTGTCAGCAGACATTTAACCTTTGATCCAGTGAATGCTTGGGACATTCAAATAGTTAGATAATTTTTTTTTTTTTCAGCTTATAGAGCTCAATTATTCAGCTATCCATACTCTTCTAGTGCTCATTTATGACGCTGTAGTTATATAATAATAATACTTGTACTTATTTTTAGGGGGGTAACACCTTCACTTTTATTCTGTTTATCTCGAAAGTCTTATCCTGGCCTGAAGAAGCATTATATGCGAAAATTTGCCTCATTAAACTAAAAGAGAAAGCGAAAGGGAGTTTTTGAGTTATTTGTTATCCAATAATAATTCCTTATAGAATATGGAAGACCAAACATATTTGTGAGTGATGACTAAATCGTAAGATTCTAAATAGAAGGGTTGATACTTCCTGATTATTTGATAAACTGCTAGTCACTTTTCATAACGCCCTGTAGATGACGACAGTCGAAATGAAGAGGTATAAATAAAAATCGGACAAAGTACATCAATCACTGACACTCAGTAAACCCAGAGATTTTTGCGACCGATTTTGTCATGCTCTGGACGAAATTTTTTGATTAACGGAATTGTTTTGCTTGTACGAATTTTCTTTATTACATATATATATATAGGCTATATTCCTTTATTAGGGGCGGATCCAGGATTTAGAGAAAGGGGTGGGGGCTGGCTCTGAAATATAACATGCTTCAAATTCAATGGTACTGCGAGTACCGAAGGGGATAGAGGGTTCAGTCGGCCAAAAATAGAGGGGAGGGGATCTCTATCCGCCCCAGTTTATTGATCATTTGTGAGAATGTTTTTTTATTCATTTTTTTCATTTTTTTAAATCAATAGCTAAATGGATTCCATGGATTGTAAAATATAGGTATTTAAATGATTGGAACTTCCTGCTAACTTGGTAGGCCTATCAATGGTTGCTATGTCACGTGATCATAATATTTTGTTACATGAATGAATATGATATTTAGATATTTAAATTCTGGTATGTATTGTCAATGTTTAGGGAGTAACCATAGTATAGGGGATTCACATTTCAGCATATCTTCCTGGTAGGCCTATATGGTCTATTGATATATAAAAATCAACTTTAACTTTTTTTAAATTCTAATCCTAGTATATGTTATCTAAAAATGTCAAGGTATAACTAACTCAATCTAATACCTTGATAACATTAGGTACCGGTACTTGGTTGGTAGATGACAAGTTAACGTTCACTTCCAGCAGCTGATATCGCAAACTAGGTAGTTGTTGGTAGATGACAAATTAACGTTTGCTTCCAGCAGCACCTGATATCGCAAACTAAATAGTTGATGGTAGTGGTAGTAGTTGGTAGTTGGATTGTACAGGTACTTATCTAGTATCGCAGAAGTAGCCTAAATGCAAGTATTTGATTAGATCGTACGCCATGGAAGACAGACATTAGCCAATCAGAGCCCAAGATTAATGCTTTCAGATTATCTGTCCGTATTGACTGTATCATTGGCTGTATTGACTGTCATACAATCCAATGAAATCACTGCAATTACAAAATTCCATAATATATATTTAATACCTTGTGAAGATAAGCGTATGTCAATTTATAGACGATAAAATTGTGCTTCTGGGTATGCAGAAGTGGGGCATAATGACATTAATAAATATGCGTATTATGTTTTTGAATAAATGTTCTGGAACAAGTAAATGAGTTCTCTTGTAGACTGTTCTCGAATTGTTTAAAACGTAGTTTCGAATACGAATAAAAATCCGTACAAGCAAAACAATTCCGTTAGTCAATATCGCATCCAAAAATCTGTCTAGTATTGTATAGTAGTGGACTACCCCAAAGAGAAGTACCATTAGGTGTTTCGAAAACAGTAAGCATGGTCTACTTCGTACTATGATCAATATGGCCCCAGTGGTCAACCTGGTATGATTGGGTCAAATCAATTGACACTCAAAAAGTCAGCAGACGTAATTTGAATAGGACTGATAGCGATCATTAATTAAAGTTGACGTAATAACTCTGTGGGGGAGATAATTGATAAATAACTGTTTGTTTATATTCTATCAATATCGATCTCTCTATGTATCAGTGACAGGTGCCCGCTCTGACCCACCTGTTTACCTTTTTAAACTTTATCTAAATTTCTAGGTCTGAACCGACATTTCCAAACTTGTCTACACTCCCACCCCCACCTAAAGCTAGTTACATAAGACTTATATAAACTTTGTTCCACAGAGTCAATTAATATTTCCTGCCCTTCTCTTCTCTTCTCAGCCACATTATAAGTTACTTTTTAAACTTTATTTAAATTTCTAGGTCTGAGTCTACATTTCCAACCCTTGTCTACACCCCACCCCTCACCTATAAACTAGTTACAGACTTATTTAAGTTTAATTCATAAATTCTCGTTCTGAGTCGACATTTCCTCAACCCTATGCATCCCTGCCCCTTACCCGATTTTACACCCTTTTCGGCCCGGTGTTGACTTTTATCCCCTAACACCAAACTAGTTACCTCTTCAAATTTTATCCAAAATATTATAGGCTATACCCATCTCCAATTTTCATTCAGGGTCCTTGCTGCCACTCTTCAATTGGGCATATCAATTCATTGTTCCATATTGCCTAGTGACCAACAGACTCGGTCAAATTATTTTTGGGGGTATCCTGTGCTAATTTTTAACAGATTCTATTCGTCACCCTTGCTGCCACTCTGCAATTGGGCTCGTCCTTTAAATTCATTGTTCCTTATATCACCTTGTGACCAACATGACCTTTCAGAGGGTAAAATGACTTGAGAAAGGTTTTGTTATTATTTTTACGTCCCTTTAATAAAGCGAGGTTATTGCCTTATATTTATTATTGATGAATCAAAGACTGTTTATTTCTAGTTACTATTTATAGAACATCACACGAGCTCATTCCAAGGGCATTTGACATTTTCTCATATCTGATTTGGTTAATAATCCATTTGTTGTAATTAACAATCCAATTAATAAATATATTAACTTTTTAATCTGGTGTAGGTTCTAATAGGCCTGTTGATATTGATTGATAATGATGAAATTCACTTGAAATGTTTATTTCTGAATAATAAAAATCCGTACAAGCAAAACATTTCGTTAATCAAAAATCTCGTCCAGAGCATGACAAAATCGAGTGCAATAATTATATAGTACATGTCGTGGACTTCCCATACGAGAAGTACCATCAGGTGTTTCGAAAAGAGTAAGCATGGTCAGATTCAAGCGACACCCGCCACTACTATAATTGTCAAAATCATTAGGTTTTGAATGATCGAACGTAGGCATAAAAATAATTTGATGTACAAGTCATTTTGTCATGATCATTATAATAATATAAGTAAAACTGTAGTTTTTATAGCAAACTATTACAAAAATCATTAAAGTTAATATTTTAATTAGCATAGAGGCTTATTGTCCAAGCCAAAAGGCAACCGGATTGAACAAGTGCTGCGTAGAGAACTGTTTATATAAAATACTAGACCAAATAAAAAAAATGGAATCTGTACATTTCTTGGGTTTTTTTCTTTTAGGAGAGTCTCTAAATTTGACAATTATTTTGAAATTCTTTGTCCAAATCCTAGAATTTAAATTCTCTAAAAAGTAAAAGCGCCAAGTTGTAACGGTTGTATTTGTACCTGACTACCTGACGCTCTCTTACCTTGACTCGAGGAGGCCCTTATTGATTTCTTTATGGTCGGCCATATTTCATATCCCGGAAAAATTGACTTATTTTTAATTTTTGGCTAAATAACTGAATGAAATAGGGAAATATTTATTTAAATTTGAATGAAATTTAAAAGACACTTACCCTAAAGCTAAAAAGGTGGGGTGGGCTATATTTCAATGTCATGGTCCGAAAATGGCAAAATACTCGAAAATGAAAATAAATGTTGGTATATCTTAGCATTAAAATATCTAAAATGTCAAATGTAAGAAAGATATATCGTTTCCAAGGTGAAATTCTGTAATTAAGGGCATTTAATTGGGCAAAACATGTAAATTTGTGTCGATGACATGCAGTGTACCGGGATATCATACGATTTCATAGTAATGTAGTAGAGACTGACTCGCTCTCGACCAATCACAAGACAGTATTCTCTCAATGAACTCATAATATGTATCGTACGATAAAATACGTCACTACATTCCGTTCGTTGTCAAAATACAACCGTATAATTCTATCAAACTGAATTTAGAAACCTGAAGGGCGTGCTGGGAAACGCACAGAAATAAAATTTACTCCCAGTTCTAACGGGATAAAATTTAAAGTTTATTTTCATTTGATATTTTAGTAAAATTCAGAACCCGTGTCATAGTGCCCTAGT
Source organism: Lottia scabra (assembly GCA_029955415.1). NCBI lineage: Eukaryota > Metazoa > Mollusca > Gastropoda > Lottiidae > Lottia > Lottia scabra. The sequence goes on from JARJEI010000009.1 coordinate 13,456,719, forward strand.
TTCATCAGCAACCTGAGAATCATCCGATTCAACTTGTTAATATTCATGATATTCTGACGCTTTGCCAAATAGTGAGTAATTCTTTGGAACATTCGACAAGTGTGTTTTTAAACAGTGGAAGCAAATTCATAACGGATAGAAATCAAAGGACGAAGGTAGAATTGAGATTTGAAGGTTTAAATTGAAAAATTATCAGGGAATATTTTCTAGTCAATCCACCATTACGAGGGAGTAAAAAACAAGAGCCCAGTTTGCAGACTCAACACCAACGTTGTTTCGCGGCTCTCAACGACAAGCCGGTACACCTCCAGGAATTTACCACTTTTAGGACAACAATTCCATTAAAATTGTGTAAATTTGTGATTTAGTAGCAGCCTAAATATTAATTCTATCGGACACAAGGATGACGAAATTATTTTGGGCATTATTTTCATGGTATTTGACGATACAACTGTTACTACAACCAACACGAGGAGACGGTGAGTAAAAAACACGTCATGTCACTCGATCAGTCAATGATTCTAATCCTAAAAAGTCGATTCTTCGATTCTGGAAGCTTATTTTAAATTTGTAGATATTTTAAACTCTTTTTGTAAAGATTTTCTGTATTGTTATTGTTATTTTATGTTTTTGAATTGTGTCATTTTCTTCAGAAACGCGAAACATTTTTGTGAATTTTATGCAACACTGCCAAGTCAAGTGCCAATGCCGCTTTGGTTTCTGTTTTCGCTGTCGACGCCCATTTATTTTTAATAGAACTTTCCTTATTCAAGTCAAATTTTTTCCTTTTTTGTAATTAACTATTTTTGACATTTTTATTTGGATATTTCAGATACGACAACTGAGAAATTCCAATGTCCAAGCTCTCAATTTACGTGTAAAAATTCAAGATGTATTCCATCAAGTTGGCGATGTGATAAAGATAACGACTGTAATGATGAAACAGAAACCGGGGGAGTCAGTTCCGATGAAATCGACTGTGGTAAGTCCCAAAAAAAACTTTATTTTTGAAGCGAAAGTTGGTTGACTGATTATATTTATGGGGTGGGGCAGCGCATTTATGTATTGCTTTCGTTAGATCTAGATAAGATTTGGATTTTATTTCTAGTTCGAACTTCGTGATTTAGTGTTATGGCTAATGGCTAAATTTGACATTTTATTTTTAAATACGGAATCTAAAAAATATCACGTTCATTCAACTGTCAACTGTCACTCAACTTTGCGGCAATGGAAAATTTCATCATCAGTTTTGCGCACTTGTCATGTCATTAGACCTTCAAATTATTTTGTCTGAGCTTTAAAGTCTTGAATTTGTGATTGTTTAGAAATATTGTTATTTCAAAAACATAATCATACAGAATTTAAAAGAAAATTTGAAAATTTAAGCGAGAAAAATAATTTTGCCATGAATTTCTCCCACTACAGAATAAATTAGGTCAGCATCTAAAGGTGACCTAGTTACTTCTGATTGGTTGAAACATGTCGTACTATCCGATTTTAACCAATCAGAATGCACGAGCTATTCCAGACACCGGATATACCCACGGTAAATTGTGGAAATATTTGAGATATTAATGACTACAAAGTTAACCGGTGACCGCGCCCCCCTTTCATCTTTAAATGACATTTATAGCCGCACAGGTAAAAATCGAAATAGAGGACTTAATTTAATTTTTAAATGCGGAAAATAAAGCTAAATAGTTTAAAAATGCAATAATTATTAAGATCATTTCAATCTTTATAAATAATTTCAGTCTAAGATCAGCCCCACCCCACCCATCATATATATTTTGAGTATTGTACCCTTTTAACTGGCAAAAACAAAACCCTTATTGGCTAATTTACTACAAAATATCAATAGTGTTGGTTGGGATACAAACAAACTTATTAGATCTACAAATCTTATTAGGAATCTTAATTAAGTTGATTACTAGATTAATTAACTACTGTTTGGTTTGCTAATTGGATGATAATTACCATTATATGTAGATCTCACAGTAGCTCGTTGAGGTAGCTATTATGTATTGGAAATATTTTTTTGAAAGATTTTGGGCATGATATAAAAAATTTAAAAAAACACAAACACATGAAGACATTTGATTAATTTATATAATTATAAATTTTTAACAAAATGTTCACAAAAATATTGTCAATGATTAAAAGATTTCAAACAATCCAAGAATTTTGCCAGTCTTTAAAAATTGTTGAAACATGGATTTAATCTTTTATTTTTAGCTGTAACCTGTTCTGAAGATGATCAATTCCGATGTGACAATGGACAGTGTATCTCCAGTCGTTGGCAGTGTGATCGCGATACTGATTGCCGAGATGGCTCTGACGAAAAACCAGAATTCTGTGGTGAGTTATAAATTTCAATTTTAGTTTTTGTTGATCTAAGATAGCTTAGTTATAATTCATTGGATTTACTTGGTGTCATAACTATACAACAATCTCTCTATAAGACAATGTTTTAAATTACTTAGTTTAACGGATTTATCAGATTATACAGTGTTTATAAGATTATACAGGGATTCTCTTTTATAGTTATGACACCAGGTAAGTCCAGAGATTAATATATATATATATGTATATTGTATAGTCCATTTAGCCAATTTGAAATGTTTTTCATTTAAAATTTGCGATCTTCACTTGCAGCTCTTGTAATAACTCACTTTCTAAACTCCCAAATTTTCTATAGTTTTTTAAGTGGACAGGCATTTAAGATTCAGTTAAAAAAGAATTACTCCATTCATTCAAATCTTTTTCTTGAAAATTTAAACCTTTTACAACCTTATTAAGCAATAAAAGTGACAAAAATAGAAATTTTGTATATTTTAATAAACAGCAATGTCATCAAGTTTATTAGTTTATAAATTGTGTAATGATGAGTCATATTAATACAAGTGATATATTGTTATATACATTCTGTAGTTTAAAACGCTTGGTTTCAGTTTCATAGAAAACATCCATCAGTGAATCAAATATTTACGTAGTTATTCCAAACCTGTTTTATAAAATTACACAATCTTTCCTTTACGTTACACGTCACTGAATTTCATTCAAATTATCTTTCGATGCATCCTTGTTTTTCACCTCTTTTGACCCCTTTAACCTTGTCTTTTGTAAATTTGTTTCTCATCAAAATTCATAAGCTTTTGAAAGTTGAATTTCTTAGAAATTGTATTTTTGGTAGACAGGCTCTACTGGTTCTCAATTATATGACATTTTCTGCCTTTTTAAGCCATAATTTTGCCTCAGAACTTCTTGACTTTCTCTTCTGAATACATGAAAATAACTTAAGTTTTTTTAACCTTATCAGTAATGTTAATTTTAATACCCCAATTGAGGCCAGTAAATAAATTACAACAAGTAGGACACATTGATATTCAAAACCCAACCAATCCTTGAAAAATGTCAAATTTGATGTTTATGACCTTGATTCAGGGGGACGTGTCAGGTCGTGATATTTTCAAAGTCATTATATCACATTAGTGAAAACATGGACTCAATGACTTTTATTCTAATTCATCGAAATTAGCCAGAATAAAATTCTCAGAATATTCCCATGGAAGAAATTACATAACAGTTCTCAAATTTCTTCGTTATATAACAAAAAAAAATTGCATCAAAATTTCTCTAGCAGAATCTATGCACCAGTTATTGTTTATGAATTAAAAGGATTGTAAAGAGGTTTTCTAAACTTTGTATTTGGCTAATTCCAGCGTGACAGACGGGACAAAAAAGCTGACCAAGTAATGTTTAAAGTCCATTCATTAACAGATAATTAGGTACCAAGAAGATTGAATTATGCTATTGCATGGCAAAATACATATATTAATTGATAAACTATAACAATTATCTCAGTACAAAGATCTCTAAATATTATTATCCAAACAATGAGCGTGACAGACAGGACATTAATTTACATCCATTTATCAAAGGTATTATTCAAGGGACAAAATCTATCTCAATTGAAAATTAAACTAATTTGTTTACATGATGCCACGTTAACTATTATTCAAGCAATACCTGGGACAAAAATCAATGTATTTAGCTGAAAATATAATTTTCTAGGATAGTTTGTGTGTGTGACAGACGGGACAAAAATTTTGTGACAGACGGGACAAACTTGGACAAGAAAAATATATTAAGTACAATTTAATTTATATTTTGAATAGGCCCCATGAATTGATAAGTGTGGGAATATGTTCCATTAGACACACAATTTGTGAATGTGAGTACCAAATATAGCATATTTTTCTGGTTGAAACTTTATATGCTACACATTTACATGAAAATCGTGAGCACTTAATTTGAAGGTCATTGTGTGCGAATATCAATTATCAATCCATGAAAATTTTGTTCCTCATATTTTACGACTACCAAAGAGCCAATTTCAAACTCTTCTTTTGAAATTTCATTTACATTGTGACCTTCTGCAAGGTTTGCCAAAATTTCACTTCCTGTTGTACCAGTACCAAAAATTGTAATTTTGCACTTTGATTTGTTGAATGAATAACTTTAATTAAAATCTTTTTGATTGAAATATGTATGAGATACTACTCAATTTTGGCTAAAACCCAGCCTAAGATAATCTAAACATATGGATTTTAAAAAATTTCCAAATGAAATGTTTGTGACAGACGGGACATTTGTGACAGACAGGACATTTTGTGACAGACGGACACATTTCAAATCCAATTTTCACATTTGTTTTAAAAAGGCCAGATTTTTTAAGCTACATATCTTGAATTAGGTATATATATTAGAGATAGCCAACTGTATTTAAATGCTAAACATTACACCATTGTATTCATATATAAACTTTTCAAAAAATTCTGTGACAGACGGGACAATATTTTTTAGCAAAGATTATAGGCTTTATAACTGTTTTGAATTTTTTTCTATAAAATCATATGTTATATTAAGATGATAATGGGACTATGTGATAGAAACATCACATATTATAATTTAAATCTACCTACAAATAAGTATTACAGAACAATTTGATTATACCAAGGTAAATTGTGTTAAACTAAAAAAATCACAACCATTAACTTTCACTCCTCATATTTTGATAATAACATGAAACAGTCAAAATATTTTTTCAAATTATATGATTTCAACATGTTTCTGAAAAATAAAACCTGTTTTTTCCAATTTCCTAATCATTTCATTTTTGTAGAAATGTGGAACATTTGCATGGAATTAGCCACTTGTATCGGGGACACTGATAGCATCAATTTTTACCATTCCTATTTCCATTGCGACGTCTGTAGATGTTGCAATTCAACTAAAACTTAAGTTTTATGACGTCACTACCAGTGATTTAACGGAAGCTACTTACTATTGATATACTACATTCATTGGAATATAATTCAGAACATGCATATGACCTGTAAGCTTACAATAATCTAGCCAAGGGTAGGATACAGTCAAATAAACATCAGACTAGCTAGCCCACTGACCTGTTTGATACCAGTGAATATTAAAATAGGTTAAATCAACAACATTATTCATATGTTTAACACATTTATTACTCTAACCTGGTTTCACTCTCTTGTTCTGTGTATTTCCATTAGACCTACTAACATATTGATATCATAACAAAGCCTACCAATTCAACTGTATAGATACAACATGCAGATAAGTTTAGATCAATTAGATATAAAACTTCAATCAGGTTTCCCAGTCAAATGCTAATTACATTAGTACATTGATAAATAAGAAAAATTTCATTTCATTAGCCCATTAAGGTGCAAAACAATATGACTTGAAATTCAACATATCATTAAGTCCATAAGGTGCAAAAAAAAAATACTTTAAACTCAAACGTTTCATTTCAGTAGCCCAATAAGTTGCAAAAAAAGGCCTAACATTTAAGATACCTTATACTATTTCAATAACCTTTAATCTCAACGAAATAGGAAATGGTACAATTATCACGACCAGTTGACTGAATTATCTCATTTAAAACAGGATTCTATTAACTTAGAGTAGTACACGAAACAGTAGAGAAATTCATTTAAAGGGATAGTAAAGTGATTTTCTAAATTTTGTATCGGGGACACTGATAGCATCAATTTGTGTTATTCCAATTTCCATTCCGACGTCTGTGGTTCTTGCAATTCCACACAAAAACTAAAATAAAGACACTGACAGTGATCTACCAAAAGCTACTATTGATATCTATGTAGATCACTGACAGTGACATCATAAAACGTGTTAGTTTTAGTGGAATTGCAAGAACAACAGACGTCAGAATTATCCTTGCCAGTGCCAGGCTATATGAATATCTCCTTGGAGGGGTTAACAACTTTCGAACTGTGTAAACGTCAATACTTCTCTCTAACGCTGGGTTGGAACACTGTCTTTTTGTGGCAGTGGAATAGCTCAATTGGTAGAGAGTTGGATTGTCGTCTGCTAGGCGATTAGGTGCCGTGGGTTCGAATCCCCCTCAAGGTAAGAAAAATTCTGATGCCTGTGCCCGTGCTTTCGAAAGTTGGCCTGTTGTCGGCTTTCACCCCCTAATACCTATCCTTGCCAGTGCCAGGCTATATGAATATCTCCTTGGAGGGGTTAACAACTTTCGAACTGTGTAAACGTCAATACTTCTCTCTAACGCTGGGTTGGAACACTGTCTTTTTGTGGCAGTGGAATAGCTCAATTGGTAGAGAGTTGGATTGTCGTCTGCTAGGCGATTAGGTGCCGTGGGTTCGAATCCCCCTCAAGGTAAGAAAAATTCTGATGCCTGTGCCCGTGCTTTCGAAAGTTGGCCTGTTGTCGGCTTTCACCCCCTAATACCTATCCTTGCCAGTGCCAGGCTATATGAATATCTCCTTGGAGGGGTTAACAACTTTCGAACTGTGTAAACGTCAATACTTCTCTCTAACGCTGGGTTGGAACACTGTCTTTTTGTGGCAGTGGAATAGCTCAATTGGTAGAGAGTTGGATTGTCGTCTGCTAGGCGATTAGGTGCCGTGGGTTCGAATCCCCCTCAAGGTAAGAAAAATTCTGATGCCTGTGCCCGTGCTTTCGAAAGTTGGCCTGTTGTCGGCTTTCACCCCCTAATACCTATCCTTGCCAGTGCCAGGCTATATGAATATCTCCTTGGAGGGGTTAACAACTTTCGAACTGTGTAAACGTCAATACTTCTCTCTAACGCTGGGTTGGAACACTGTCTTTTTGTGGCAGTGGAATAGCTCAATTGGTAGAGAGTTGGATTGTCGTCTGCTAGGCGATTAGGTGCCGTGGGTTCGAATCCCCCTCAAGGTAAGAAAAATTCTGATGCCTGTGCCCGTGCTTTCGAAAGTTGGCCTGTTGTCGGCTTTCACCCCCTAATACCTATCCTTGCCAGTGCCAGGCTATATGAATATCTCCTTGGAGGGGTTAACAACTTTCGAACTGTGTAAACGTCAATACTTCTCTCTAACGCTGGGTTGGAACACTGTCTTTTTGTGGCAGTGGAATAGCTCAATTGGTAGAGAGTTGGATTGTCGTCTGCTAGGCGATTAGGTGCCGTGGGTTCGAATCCCCCTCAAGGTAAGAAAAATTCTGATGCCTGTGCCCGTGCTTTCGAAAGTTGGCCTGTTGTCGGCTTTCACCCCCTAATACCTATCCTTGCCAGTGCCAGGCTATATGAATATCTCCTTGGAGGGGTTAACAACTTTCGAACTGTGTAAACGTCAATACTTCTCTCTAACGCTGGGTTGGAACACTGTCTTTTTGTGGCAGTGGAATAGCTCAATTGGTAGAGAGTTGGATTGTCGTCTGCTAGGCGATTAGGTGCCGTGGGTTCGAATCCCCCTCAAGGTAAGAAAAATTCTGATGCCTGTGCCCGTGCTTTCGAAAGTTGGCCTGTTGTCGGCTTTCACCCCCTAATACCTATCCTTGCCAGTGCCAGGCTATATGAATATCTCCTTGGAGGGGTTAACAACTTTCGAACTGTGTAAACGTCAATACTTCTCTCTAACGCTGGGTTGGAACACTGTCTTTTTGTGGCAGTGGAATAGCTCAATTGGTAGAGAGTTGGATTGTCGTCTGCTAGGCGATTAGGTGCCGTGGGTTCGAATCCCCCTCAAGGTAAGAAAAATTCTGATGCCTGTGCCCGTGCTTTCGAAAGTTGGCCTGTTGTCGGCTTTCACCCCCTAATACCTATCCTTGCCAGTGCCAGGCTATATGAATATCTCCTTGGAGGGGTTAACAACTTTCGAACTGTGTAAACGTCAATACTTCTCTCTAACGCTGGGTTGGAACACTGTCTTTTTGTGGCAGTGGAATAGCTCAATTGGTAGAGAGTTGGATTGTCGTCTGCTAGGCGATTAGGTGCCGTGGGTTCGAATCCCCCTCAAGGTAAGAAAAATTCTGATGCCTGTGCCCGTGCTTTCGAAAGTTGGCCTGTTGTCGGCTTTCACCCCCTAATACCTATCCTTGCCAGTGCCAGGCTATATGAATATCTCCTTGGAGGGGTTAACAACTTTCGAACTGTGTAAACGTCAATACTTCTCTCTAACGCTGGGTTGGAACACTGTCTTTTTGTGGCAGTGGAATAGCTCAATTGGTAGAGAGTTGGATTGTCGTCTGCTAGGCGATTAGGTGCCGTGGGTTCGAATCCCCCTCAAGGTAAGAAAAATTCTGATGCCTGTGCCCGTGCTTTCGAAAGTTGGCCTGTTGTCGGCTTTCACCCCCTAATACCTATCCTTGCCAGTGCCAGGCTATATGAATATCTCCTTGGAGGGGTTAACAACTTTCGAACTGTGTAAACGTCAATACTTCTCTCTAACGCTGGGTTGGAACACTGTCTTTTTGTGGCAGTGGAATAGCTCAATTGGTAGAGAGTTGGATTGTCGTCTGCTAGGCGATTAGGTGCCGTGGGTTCGAATCCCCCTCAAGGTAAGAAAAATTCTGATGCCTGTGCCCGTGCTTTCGAAAGTTGGCCTGTTGTCGGCTTTCACCCCCTAATACCTATCCTTGCCAGTGCCAGGCTATATGAATATCTCCTTGGAGGGGTTAACAACTTTCGAACTGTGTAAACGTCAATACTTCTCTCTAACGCTGGGTTGGAACACTGTCTTTTTGTGGCAGTGGAATAGCTCAATTGGTAGAGAGTTGGATTGTCGTCTGCTAGGCGATTAGGTGCCGTGGGTTCGAATCCCCCTCAAGGTAAGAAAAATTCTGATGCCTGTGCCCGTGCTTTCGAAAGTTGGCCTGTTGTCGGCTTTCACCCCCTAATACCTAAAGGCCTGTGACAAATACACGTACATGAACAAGTAAGCTTACAAAAAACTAAAAATGGATCAGCTCTTTCAAGTTCAAAACAATAGGACACCAAAACAGAATTTGATTATATTTCTGTGTGGTAGGCCAGTGCTTTTACCTAAATTTTCTCAATACTATACCATTCCCAGTAAGATTTATTGTCAATGAATTTATTTTCAGCCAATAAGACGTGTAAAGAAGACCAGTTCCAATGTGGTAACGGGGCCTGTATACCCAAAGCGTGGATGTGTGATGGACAGATTGATTGTGCTGATGATGAACAAGATGAGACAAACAAAGAATGTCGTAAGTGTCTGATTGTATAGTAAAAAATTAGGGTTTCTTAACTGACAATTAAAAATATTGTGTTTGATGAAATTAGGCTTTCTTAACTGGCAAAAGTCTCCTTTCAGACCCTTCGAAGCCCTTATATATGTAGCGACATAAAGTGTTTTTAGCTTAATATTCATTTAACATGAATTCAAATGTGATCAAAATGCAGAATGAAAAACTTTGATTATTTTTTTGTTTATCATTTCAATTATGATTTACATAACAAAAATGTTATTTGTAGACAAAGTAACCTGTCAAGAAGGAGAATTTGCGTGTAAAAATGGCCGTTGTATTGAAGAAAGATGGATGTGTGATCAAGATGATGACTGTTATGACAAATCAGATGAAGATCCCAAAATTTGTCGTAAGTTTCTTGTTTTGTTATAGCACTAGTCTGCTAGTAGAGCCAGAAAAGGAGCGGTTACGTTTTCAAATTCATTCATGTCATACAATTTTTGGAAAAAGGCTGAAGAAGCTCTACTGCACAACAGGGTTAATTATTAAAGTTTCCAAGAAAATAATGGTTTTCTCAGACATTTAATCACTAAAAATTATTCGAATTTAAAGAAATTGACTTTAATAGTTCTGAAAATCAACCCATTATATATATTTTCAGCCGTTCAGAGTTGTGAATCAGATGAATTTCAGTGTGAAAATAAATTATGTGTAAAAAGTTCCTGGGTTTGTGATGGTGATTTAGATTGTAAAGATGGTTCTGATGAGAAATTTTGTAACGATACAGCATTGATTGGGTCTAAATGTTCGAAGACTGAGTTTGTATGTAATAGTACGTATGAATGTATTCACATGTCATGGAGATGTGATGGCGATGCTGATTGTACTGATGAATCTGATGAAAAAGATTGTAAGTTTGTCAATTTTTTTATCTTTTGTTCTTTGTACTTTTTGAACATTTACCGGTATTTAGTTAATTTTGTTGGCCACGGTATTAAAAATGTTAAATGATTTGTTGAAATTTGTATTTTATCAAATGAAAATTTGTATTGTTAGTATTATTCAATTATTTTGGTGATTAGTATTTTATTCATTCATGTAGTAAAATGTAAGTTTTATCATTCATCCCTTCAATTGCTCATATAGATCAGAAAAGTGGGAAGTAAAACACCATTTCAATTCATTTGCTCATAATCAATACCTGTACTTTATTTATTCGGGACTTCATTTATGCATTCATTCATTCATCCATTTACTTGTTCCATCATTTATTCATTCCTTCTGTCATGTATTTTAGGTGTAATAACTTGTCGAAGTAATCAGTTTATGTGTGTAGAAGAAAGTTACTGTATTTCTGATGTTTTAAAATGTGACGGCCATTCTGATTGTACTGATAATTCAGATGAACTGGGATGCCGTGAGTATTTATTTTATTTTTTGCCCTCAGAATGATCTTTTTCCCTTATAGCTTTGTTTACTTGTATATAGCAGACTTATTGCTCTTGAATTTGCCATTTGTTGGACAAGTTTTGTGATAAACTGAATTGTTATGCTTGTGCAGGTTTCCTATACAACTATTGCTCTCTTTTTTGCCATGTATTGGATGTAATTTGCTTAATAAGTAAGACAATATTATGGATGGATACTTCTAGAATATTTATTACTTCAACGTTTCAACGTGGCTCTCACACCGTCATCAGGAATATAATAACTCATTATTAACGTTAAAGTAAAAAATGTTCTAGAAGTATCCATCCATAAAATTGTCTTACTTATCTATAACTTGTGCTTCTAATATGCAATTGAAAGATTGCTTAATAAGGTTGTTTTACCCGTTGTTTTTTTTTTTTATATTTTGGGGAATGAGTAAACATGTTATATTATTATATTTTAGCTACACAATGTAAGAAGAATGAGTTTGATTGCCAAGGTGACGGTATAAAATGTATTCCATTGGATAAGATTTGTGATCACAAGAATGATTGTGGAAACTTTGAGGATGAAGATCCTGAGAAATTTAACTGTAAAGCTGATGCTGGTAAGATGAATTTAATTTAAGGGGTGGGGGAATGGGTGGGGCACTGGGGGTCAAAATTATAGTCTCCAAAAAAAGGGGGCAGGGAAAGGGGGTCAAAATGATAGTCTTATTAAAGTTTTTAACTTCAAATCCATTTGTTAAAACAAAAACTTATGCTTTTGAAATTATTTTCAAGCAGTGAAGAGGGAAGATAAGATATTTTGCATCTATTCTTTAAATTTCTTTTTTCCATCATTATCATTAACAAATTCCTTTCATATACATTGTACTTAAACTACTTTTAAACTTCTTTTTCCAAGTCCTAATTTGCTCTTTGTTTTATTTTGATTCAGACAAATTAAGGAATATATCTAAAGGTACATAGCGCGTGTCACTATTGTTGTCTGTAGTAGAAAGTTTTTTTAGTGTTATCTCCCTTGTGTATTGTCCTGACAAAACGAATATCCTATCGCACAACTTTATTTTTTAGAAATGTTTATGTGTAATATTTTATTTTCATTTCAAGTTATCACTTAGAAGACTCAAAATTTATTGTATTTAACACCCCTTTAACTTTAATGGACTCTCCACATATGTGTATTGTTTATCATTATATTATGCATGTGCGGCAGAGTCCATTCATCAAATTAAGGGATGATATTACAGAATAGACAGTCTTGTTACTTTAGAAATTCTTCAAATATTTTTAAATGCTGTTCATTTATGAAACTGTTTGACAAGCTCTTTAGGGATAAAATGAAATTGGGCACTTTTCACACAATATTACGATTCTTATTTCAATATTTTTCTACAAAGATCAAAATGTTTCCCTGTGTCGTAAATCTTTTAAGTTCATGCTAAAATATTGCCTTTTAGAAGTAGCAAAACATACGTCAATCCATAATCCATTCAAGTCAAGTCAGTTACCTGAAATCTGTTATACTCTTGTCATAATCTTAGAAACTATTCAGTGTTTTACTATCATTTATTTATGTTAGATTTATTGTGTTTATGTCTATTTTCTCCTTCACAAAACCTTTTGATGTAAAAATTCAAAATATAAATTTTAATTTCAGTGAATCCCTGTGATGAGAATAACGGTCGTTGTAACCAGAGGTGTGTTAACAATTATCAAGGAGGGTTTATCTGTGAATGTTATTCTGGCTACAAACTTAACTCCACTACAGAATGTGTTGATATCAATGAATGCGAAACCCCAGGAACCTGCTCTCAAATCTGTACCAATACCAAGGGATCATTTAAATGTACGTGCGAAGAGGGGTATATATTAGGGGACAAGAGTAAACATTGTAGAGTTGATGGTAAAGGCCCACAACTCTTACTGGCTAATCGTAAAGATCTACGAAGGATTGATATCGCTGATCAGAAGAAGTTTGATTATTCCTTGTTGGTGAAGGATGCCAGTGTTGAGTGTGCCATTGCTGTAGATTACGATATCAGAAATAACAAAGTTTACTGGACTGACGTCAAAATGGAGAAGATTTTGAGGTAACTTTTTTTATATTTTAGAATCACAAATTTCAGTCATTTGCATAGGATTATAAACCCAAGTACAAATGATTTGAACATGGGCAATACATTGGTAAAAACTTATTAAGTTTTCATGAGGAATTATATCAATAGATTAGGAAATATTTTATAGGAGACTTAGGAGCAATTGATGTATTGGCAGGCAAAAGTAGAAAAATTTACACAAGAAAAAAGTCAAATAAGAGATTTTTCAGTTAGATATGAGATTTTGTATGTGATATCTCTTGTCTTTCAGTGCTGATATGAATGATAACACGACAGTAACAACAGTAGCCGATACGCTCGTTAACACACCTGACGGAATCGCTGTTGATTGGATACACAAACATCTCTACTGGACTGATACTGGCTATAATAAAATAGAAGTTTCAACGTTAGATGGTAAAATGAGAAGAGTTCTGATTGATAGTGATTTAGATGAACCTAGAGCTATTGTCTTGGATCCTTCCAATGGGTAAGTCCCTGATTTTCCCTCATTGCCCACTGTTTGATGTATGTGTGTCCTCATCAGCTAAGAAGTTAATTTCAATTTGTGTATACATGGCTTGTGATGATTATTAGTTTAAATAACATAAATTTAACTCAAGATTTTCATAAAATGTCTTTCTTCAGAAGTGTTCTTTAGAATTTTAACATTAATATTGGAAATTTTTTGAAAAGTTATAATTTGTTTTTCGATTCTCCTAATCAATAGAGTAGCTATGATGTCCCATGTTCTTTCTTTCAGTTATATGTACTGGACTGACTGGGGTGAGAATCCCAAGATTGAGAAATGTGGAATGGATGGAAGCAACAGACAAGTTATTATTCAAAATAAACCAAATAATCATGTTATTGAATGGCCCAATGGTATCACTATTGGTAAGTATTTACCATAAATTGTTTATTCAGTGAACCCATACTTATCCTCAAGTCAATCTTGAAAAAATCTCTTACATTGATGTTTTGTCAAATTCCTACTCTCAAGTCAATCTGAAAAAAATTCCTTTCCTTTGCTATAATACAAAATGTTTTGTCAAATATTCAACCTGCAAATAACCTTGCTTGATGTCATTTTAAAGATGCAAGCTTCTGACTTAAGTTTATTTTATGTAAAATTTTCCAGAATTCCAGTTTACTTAAGTAGTCAACTACTAGTAGAAAATTATCTATTATGTTTATGAACATTGTTGAACTCTGAATGTTTCAAATTGGCTCTTTTTGTGAATAGTTAAGGCAATTTATCTCCGACTTCTTCTTTCATAAGATTTCAATGCTTTATTCCTACGTGTCAAATAAAATGATTTTGATATTTTTATTGTAGATTACGTAAATGAAAGATTATTGTGGTTAGATGCTAAATTACATAAAATAGTGAGCAGTGATTACGAAGGCAATGATTTACGACTTGTTCATTCTTCACATGCTGATATCCATCATCCTTTTGGTATCGCTGTTTTTGAGGTAAGTCATATTTGTCATGGAGCTTTGAATAAAATTGGGCACCATTTTGATATTCTGTGTTAATGATAGTTTTAGGTTTATTTTTCTGTAATTAAACAATATTCACTGTATGTAGGAACATAAGTCATGTTTGCAATGTTATTGACCTTAATAAGACATCTTTCTTCATTTATCCACTTCATGCAAATATAGATTTAGAATAATCCAAGCCAAGACCAGATTCTTGTGGATATGAGTTATTATCCTTGTAAATTATAGTTTCTTTGTTTTTTTTTGTCTTTACGATTAAAAATATTTCATCTTTTTCCAGGATTTCATCTATTACACTGATTGGAAATCAGAATCTGTATATAAAATGAATAAATTTGGAATTGGAAAACCCTCAGTAGTAGCTTTAGATCTGAACGAACCAACTGATGTTCATATCTTCCACGAATACAAACAACCACAATGTAAGTTGATATAGATTTGTTAGCCTATTGAGCAGCCAATTGCATTATCGACTGCTTTGCCCTTTGCTATCCATAAAAATCAGCCTTTTGTTTCTCTGCATAGAAAATGGTTACTGTCTAAAATACTCAAGAATGTTATTAACAGAACAAATAATTATGGTTTTAATTTACAGAAAGTTTCATCAGTCTAAAAAGTCTTCTCACAAATCTTAATGCAACAAGTCCAATAATTTTGTTATTTTGTGATTTCAGGGTCCAATAGATGTCCTACAAATCATGGATGTGAACATTTCTGTCTTCCGAGTCCTTCCGATGTTAAATATAGCTGTGTCTGTCAAAATGATTTTACTCTCAACAATGACAAGAGAACTTGCACTGAAATTCGTAAGTTTTAATATTTTACCTTTCTCAATTTCTTGACAATTTTTCTACTATATCAATGTGAGGGAAACCAAACTTTTTACTGCAAATATGTTCACATAATGATCTTATGTTGCCTTGTAAAATGTCTTGACTTGCAGAATGATCAAAGGTAATGACATTTAAAATATTTCAAATTATACTTTGACATCAATTTATTTTGAGTTAAAATAGTGTCAAAAATAAAGCTGTAACTTCTGACTAGAGAACTTTATGTAAAATTTACTTTTCTATGAACATATGTCTTATTATTTTATTCCTATTTGCAGCTAACAAATCCTCCCTGCCTAAACCAACCGTTGATCAAAAACCAGATTCCCCAAATAAGAGTAAACACGTCAGAACTTGTAAGTAAATCTTTATTTTTCTATCCACATTATTTAGTTGTCAAACATTTTCAAGGACATTACAATATCCTCTTTCTATGTAAATTGACTCTATGAATAAGAAGGGAATTTTTGATATTTTTTTGTAAACAAACAGGATGTATTTTGAAGCCTCAAAAGAAATTTATACAAATTCAAATAAATTCTATTCAATATTGAAAAATTTTAAAAGCTGTTTTATTCAGTAAACTTAGAAAAGAAAATAGTAAATAAGGTCGATTTTGAATTTTAAAATCTTTACAAATAATTGCCATCTGTGTCTGGTTGCTAGGTAACAGTTGACATCGTGACCTCATATATGTTTTCTCTTAACCCAGTAAAAATAACTTTGGCTGTTCTTTTAGATAAACACACCCCCTTCATGCGTATATTCTTTACATGAATGGGTCTTTTAACCTCAATATTATTACCAGCTTGCGCTACTGTACTTAAAAACTTATAAGTTTGTCGAAATCTGTAAAATTTGTCATAATGATAAAAAGCTGACAAAATGCCTGATAAATTCCGAGTCTGCGTAGTTTATTAGCTAAATTATTTAAACATTAGACGAAATGATATGTTGGTATGTTACTCTTTACGTTTGGCACGGAGCCAAGTTTTATGTAATTTTACATACCAAGATGAGATAAGAATATTCTGATATCAGTAGGTGTTCTACTTCACAGTGATGGTACGAAAACAATCTTTCAAAATACATTCCTCGACAGTTATATAACTGGCTGCAGATTGGATAATTAAACTACACTTGCAATCAAATTCAAACACTAAAATCATCTAAAGTTTTTTCAGTGTTTTTATCAAATTCTCCTCATATCAAACTTCATAATGTTGTTCAATAGCCAAATACCCAGAAGTGGGAATAGATATAAAAAATCTTTTCAAAGTAGTTGTAGGGAAAGAAAAGTCTTCTGCTGTTAAAAATATTTTTGAAAAATAAATTAGTCAGTCACTTATTGCCAGAAGTTAAAGAAATTGTAATTTGAAATACTACCTGCAAAAAGTTTTTAAAATTGTAATTTTTGTAATTTTAGGGATTGGAACAGAAGGAAAAACTGAAGGAAAAACCAGTCCTCCCCCACACGTTATGACAACTGAAAGCAATAACCATGCCGTGATTGATAAACATACTGAAATTCACATGGGTCACGACGTAACAACAGACAGTGGCTACGATATTGTAACGTCAACGGAAAACAACACCCAGAAATCAGCACCCATTAGTAAACCAGAAGCAGAAAATATTGGACAAATCGCTGGTATTGTTGTTGGTGCCATTGCTGGTGTAGCCATCTTAGTAGGAATTGTAAGTATTTTAGATTTACTGTTGGTGATATAGCTCTTATTGGATTCATTAACTAAGAAATATGTCCAAATAAGACATTTGTATGTACTAGTCTAGTAGTCAAATGTTGATTTGAAAGGAAGGAACTTCATATCTAAGAGTTATTGTTCTGGGGCCTGTTTCTCAAAAAATCTTACGATAAATTTTGTCGTTAGTTCAGCATTTTACAATAAATAATTCCACACTTACAACAATCTTTAATCGTAAGATTTTTTGAGAAACTGGGGCCGGTTTTCCACTGTTCATTATGAAATACATCCTTTTGTGATTCTCTTTTGTAATTGAAATACTTCCTCATTATATAAATAGTGCAATGTGGCAACAATGTATCGCAAAACTGTTATTCAAGATTCTTAGTTGGTGTTTTGCGGTTCATAATCTTTCTGTTTGGATTATAACCTGATAGTTGATTTATTATGTCACTCTAAATATCTAGGATCTTAAATTTATCTACCGGTAATCTGTCATTAAAAATATTCCGGGTACAATTTGTAATATTTTGTAACGAGTTAGTAAACAAGGAAGTTATTAGACTTCCTAATCTCATTTAACATTTAAAAAACATCAGGAAATATCTTCAAAACAAACACTTATCTCTTTATTTTATTTATTATCTTTAACTTCCCTATCTTTAATGAAAATTATAAGAGAAAAAAGGGAAATAATATTATTAAAAAAACATACTGATAATCTGAATTATATAATGATACTTGAAATGCAAAATAAGGGTTTGGATCTGGTATTTGAGAAGTTATATAATTATTTTAATAAAATTGTTATTTTTTCTATTTTTCAGATATTATTTGTGTTCTTCAAAAGATTACGACGAAAAAATATTAAGAGTATGAATTTTGATAATCCCGTCTACCGTAAAACAACAGAAGAACAGTTTGCTATTGATAAAGCTAATAAATTACCTCCTGTAAGTTTATATCTTGGCTATATTTCTTCTCGTACCAGGGTTGTTGATTTATCTGTATTTGCCAGTCATGTCTGATGGGAGCTCCAAAATGACTGATTGTAATTATGAACTTTGGGACATTTTCTATGCCAGATTTCTGCATTTTCAATGCTTATCCAGTTAAGATTCTTCAAAACAAATAGCCCTGCTTCTTAAAGTCATACAAAATGATGCAATTAAAAGGACTTGAAGCCAAATTTGCTCATTTCAGAAATTTTAATTTGCATTATTTTCATACGGAAGAATCCTTTCAAATTGTTTTCTTTCTTCTTTTACTCCATAAAATTTAGACAAAACCATCTTAACTTGAATATTATTTCTAAATTTTTGTTGTATTTTATTTTTTCAGAGTATGCAACCTTTAAATCCTCCAACCAATGAAATTGTTTGAGAGAACGTGCCTGGAGTGTTTCTTGTGTGATAAAAACTTTAAACCTGTCATGAACTGATGATAAATACTCTATTCTCATTGGACCATCTTCATTAACATCAACCAATCATATCATCTGTTACATATAACATCACCATGGCAGTCAAACGCTATTAACAACAATGTCTCAACTGAACACTCGCCTTTTAATTTATAACTGTGTGATGACCAAGACAGACAGACAGACGGAGACTAGAGGATAGAGACTACAGATCTGAGTTAAGAGTGACGGACTGGATACAAGAGACTAGTGTATAAATAGAGTATGTGTGGGATCGAGTAGGTGCGTGAATGAAAAATACCCGTGGAAGTTGTGTATAATAAGAAAAAATAATATATAATTGTTAAATTATTTAAGTTTGTTTCTGTGCACTTAGTTTTGATACGTTGTTGGGATTTTATTTATTTTCTTATATTATCGAACGAACATGGCGCTACCCAAGCGTTATCTGGCTTGAAACCCTGAACAATATTTGAAGCCTCGCGTGATAAAAGAGGCACGGTTTATGACAGCCAAAGTTCGTTATTGTGAGATCAACTTTGGTTGTAGTTAGGCAGCGATTTTTGTTTATATTTAGTTACTCCCTTATTACTTCTATTTCCTGTTATATTTTGTTTGCGAACAGTATTTTTTTTTTACTACCTATGATCTGAACGTCTAAATACAGCTGAATACTTGTTTCAAAATCTCAAGAGCTCAATTTTCATTTTCAACCATCCACCATTTTACAATTCTGTTTCATTGCCACTTTTGTTTTATAATTACGACTTGCCTAAAGTGAACGAAGACTTTGCCAAATGGAGTGTGAAGTTCGGATAAGGAACTGTTACAACTTTGCCTATGTCAATAAGTTTTATGTACTTATATTATATATCGTATTCTGACGGTAAAACTGTATTCTGTGGCTGAAATGTTTGCCGGTCATGGTCAAATATGGCTATAAATGACCGGTTAACAAACAGACTAAGTGATCACCAGTTTACTAAATGTAGTGATATTTCACAGACATTGCCATGCACAGTATTCTGAACATAGCTTGTGCTGGCCAAAACCTTCAAAATTCTCATTGCTCAACTATTTTGGCATTATACCATCACATTACATCAAAATTAAATAAAAAATCATTAAAAGAAAACCTTTGCTAGAAATCTTGATTCCAGCTAATTCAATTCTATTTGCTTTACAACATTCCATTCAATGGCAAAAGAATTCAATTTTTTGAAGGAATTCAGATGAATTTTTCAAGTGCGATATCATAAAATTTCTACCTTTGTACAAAGTTTGTAAATATCCCCTTTACTAGCCCGACCCCCCTCCTCTCCTTGTTAATTTTCTATTCCTAAACCCCTCCCTTACTTAAAGGAACCATGAACTGTACATAGTGTACAAAGTGTATATATGAATGATGTGTGGCTTGCTTTACTTTGTAAATTTACTAAAAGTGTGTGTGGGATCCAAGTGTGTGCATGTGTGATATTGGTTATTTGTTATTCCATGGTAAAGTGCTATAATATTATTTCGGTTGTTTATGAGGCTATATGTTAAATAATTTATTTTTGCTGTAAAATATCCAATATGCACATTTTTTTCTGAGATGCACATGCAATTTGAATATTGACCTAGTTGCTTATTGTTGAGGTTTCCACATTTATAATGCAACTTTTATTTGTGTTTTAATATCACCATTGTCATTTAAGTGTTGTGGTAGAGGTTAATCTGGACTCTGAAACACTGTCCATGAATAGGATTCAAACCTAGGGCGCTGAATGTCTTAGAAGATAATATTACTCTCTAAGAACTGAGTCATCCCAGTATTGTAAGAACTTTGGCGTAAATATCTAAACTGCCTATTTCAATTTGTACTAACTAAACTATTGCCATAATATACTCTTGGCTTGGGCATTAATGATCCAAATTTCAAGATCTTATTATTTGGATCCATTTTTGGGTAAAAATGGCATCTCGAGCGCATTTTTCTATCATCTTGTGCCAAACGATGACAATATAAGAAGTAGAATGAAATATTTTTTAAATAACGTTAGTTTGAAGGTAATGAAATCCAATTTAAATTATTGATTATAAAATTATAAAGTGATGCTGCAATTGAGATGTCATTACAGTGTAAAAAATATTATTTTACAAGTGCTCTTTTATTTTCTCTAGTTGTATTTTTGTTTTTGTAAAGTTTATTTATATTTTGCATGCAATCTCACATCGAAATGAATCTTGAAAAAAGGCACTTATTTTTTAAAATCTTAAAAAAAATGCCAAAAATGTTAAAATAACAAAAATAAGTAGGAACTGATGAAGGATGACTAGTGGGAAATTATTTCCGTTGTTATTTTGAATCTAGTTCGTGTAGTGTTCATAGTACTGGAGTATATTGATCAGCTAGTTATGAGTGTCCCCAAAATTTTGACTCTTTGAGAATTAAGTTTTAACAGTTACATTGATTCTTAAAACTTGAACACAAGCAATATCAAAAAGAAGATTTAGAAAATAAAGAATTAATCTAAATTCAGAACATTTAATTTTTTTAAAAAATGACTGGTAAAGAACGTCGGCCCCCATTGATAGCTGATTAATATACATCCTATACTTGTTAGTAAAACCTTTAGTATTAGATAGTCCACCTTTATTATATGTATATACTTATATTAGTCCTCTCATATTGTGGTTGAACTGATAGAAATTACACGATTCTCTGAGATACTGAGCTTGTTCCATGCTTCTCTTGTATCCAAAAAATGGAGAGAAAAAAATGATACTAACAATTAAAAAAAAAATTGTGCTTTAGTCTCTTAGACTTTTTTTTGTACCATTTCTAATACTAGTGGAACAAACTTTGGTTTTTGAAATTCATAATAGTTTAGTCAAAAAAAAAAAAACTTAGACCAAGAAAGCATAAAACAGGCATCAAGTATCTCTCAGAATATGAAATTTCTAGATCAGTTCAGCCAGCACTTAAGTTATCTAAAGGCACTAAACAGCTGTTAATGTGAATATTATTTTTTTCTGTTGTTAAAAGTGTTGGCAATGGTATGAATGTCTGATTGATTCAACTGTATGCTTAATAGAAATAAATATAAAAATTTATAAAACAATTATGAAGTCTTTTCTTCATTTACTCCAAAACCCCTAGAAAGACCCAACTGATCAGTATGATGATGCTATCAATTGGCCCTTGAATAATAAAACCCAAATCACGAACGATCCCAACTGTAAAAAGAATCTCAAAATCCATGTAAATACATTGGTAGCAACTAATGAACTTTTCATTTGGAAAAAATCAATACTGTAAGGCTAGAAATTAATGCGTCAACAAATTAATGCGACATGGGGTATACAGACTAAAATGCGAGTACAAATTAATGCGATCCGCGATAGGTGTCGCATTTTTTAATATCATTAAAAAGAAAATGGAAGTTTGACGGTTAGTGCTGTATTCACCTCTAATCTTATCAATTAAGGGTTCTTTTCATTAAAACTCAAGCCATGATCAACGAGTTTGATTACTAATCAGCTTCAAATTTAGAGATTACCTAATTACTTAATCCAGCCCGGTCTCAATTTAAATACTTGACCTATATTACCATTTGTCCATATAATTCACTTGGAAATATGTATTTTAAAATGCGGATACAAATTAATGCGATCGCGGATAGGTCGCATTTAACGCATTAATTTCTATCTCGCAATAATTTGTAGCCTTACAGTACATGAAAAGTGGTATCATGTGTCTAGAACAAATGAAATGAATCCCATAATAAATTACTATCAAACGTGTTTGAGGGTTTATTTAGTAGATAGAAATGGCCTTATATTAATACTAGATGGAAATGATTTTCCATTGATACTAGATATCCATTGATAATACTAGATAGAAATGGCTTTCTATTGATACTAGATAGAAATGGCTTTCTATTGATACTAGATAGAAATGGCTTTCTATTGATACTAGATAGAAATGGTTTTCTATTGATACTAGATAGAAATGGCTTTCTATTGATACTAGATAGAAATGGCTTTCTATTGATACTAGATAGAAATGACTTTCCATTGATACTGGATAGAAATGGCTTTCTATTAATACTAGATAGAAATGGCTTTCCATTGATACTAGATAGAAATGGCTTTCTATTGATACTAGATAGAAATGGCTTTCTATTGATACTAGATAGAAATGGCTTTCTATTGATACTAGATAGAAATGGCTTGCTATTGATACTAGATAGAAATGGCTTTCTATTGATACTGGATAGAAATGGCTTTCCATTGATACTAGATAGAAATGGCTCTCTATTGATACTAGATAGAAATGGCTTTCTATTGATACTAGATAGAAATGGCTTACTATTGATACTAGATAGAAATTACTTTCCATTGATACTAGATAGAAATGGCTTTCCATTGATACTCGATAGAAATGGCTTTATATTGATACTAGATAGAAATAGCTTTCTATTAATACTACATAGAAATAGCTTTCTATTGATACTAGATAGAAATGACTTTATATTGATACTCGATAGAAATGGCTTACTATTGATACTAGATAGAAATAGCTTTCCATTGATACTAGATAGTAATGGCTTTCTATTGATACTAGATAGAAATGGCCTTATATTGATACTAGATAGAAATGGCTTTCTATTGATACTGGATAGAAATGGTTTTCCATTGATACTAAATAGAAATGGCTTTCTATTGATACTAGATAGAAATGGCTTACTATTGATACTAGATAGAAATGGCTTTATATTGATACTCGATAGAAATGACTTTATATTGATACTCGATAGAAATGGCTTTCTATTGATACTAGATAGGAATGGCTTTCTATTGATACTAGATAGATATGGCTTTCTATTGATACTAGATAGAAATGGCTTACTATTGATACTAGATAGAAATGGTTTTCCATTGATACTGGATAGAAATGGCTTTCTATTGATACTAGATAGAAATGGTTTTCCATTGATAGAAATGGCTTACTATTGATACTAGATAGAAATGGTTTTCCATTGATACTAGATAGGAATGGCTTTCTATTGATACTAGATAGAAATGGCTTTCTATTGATACTAGATAGTAATGGCCTTATATTGATACTAGATAGAAATGGCTTTCTATTGATACTGGATAGAAATGGCTTTCTATTGATACTAGATAGAAATGGCTTTCTATTGATACTAGATAGAAATAGCTTTCCATTGATACTAGATAGAAATGGCTTTCTATTGATACTGGATAGTAATGGCTTTCTATTGATACTAGATAGAAATAGTTTTCTATTGATACTAGATAGAAATGGCTTTCTATTGATACTAGATAGAAATGGTTTTCCATTGATACTGGATAGAAATGGCTTTCTATTGATACTAGATAGTAATGGCCTTATATTGATACTAGATAGAAATAGCTTTCCATTGATACTAGATAGAAATGGCTTTCTATTGATACTAGATATAAATGGCTTTCTATTGATACTAGATAGGAATGGCTTTCTATTGATACTGGATAGAAATGGTTTTCTATTGATACTAGATATAAATGGCTTTCTATTGATACTAGATAGAAATAGCTTTCCATTGATACTAGATAGAAATGGCTTTCTATTGATACTAGATATAAATGGCTTTCTATTGATACTAGATAGGAATGGCTTTCCATTGATACTAGATAGAAATGGTTTTCCATTGATACTGGATAGAAATGGCTTTCTATTGATACTAGATAGTAATGGCCTTATATTGATACTAGATAGAAATAGCTTTCCATTGATACTAGATAGAAATGGCTTTCTATGGATACTAGATATAAATGGCTTTCTATTGATACTAGATAGGAATGGCTTTCTATTGATACTAGATAGAAATGGTTTTCCATTGATACTGGATAGAAATGGCTTTCTATTGATAATGGATAGAAATGACTTTCTATTGATACTAGATAGAAATGGTTTTCTATTGATAGAAATGGCTTACTATTGATACTAGATAGAAATGGCTTTCTATTGATACTAGATAGAAATGGTTTTCCATTGATACTGGATAGAAATGGCTTTCTATTGATACTGGATAGAAATGGCTTTCTATTGATACTAGATAGAAATGGCTTTCTATTGATACTGGATAGAAATGGCTTTCTATTGATACTAGATAGAAATGGCTTTCCATTGATACTAGATAGAAATGGCTTTCTATTGATACTAGATAGAAATGGCTTTCTATTGATACTAGATAGAAATGGCTTTCCATTGATACTAGATAGAAATAGCTTTCCATTGATACTAGATAGAAATGGCTTTCTATTGATACTGGATAGAAATGGCTTTCTATTGATACTAGATAGTAATGGCTTTCTATTGATACTAAATAGAAATGGCTTACTATTGATACTAGATAGAAATGGCTTACTATTGATACTGGATAGAAATGGCTTTCTATTGATACTGGATAGAAATGGCTTTCTATTGATACTAGATAGAAATAGCTTTCCATTGATACTAGATAGAAATGGCTTTTCATTGATACTGGATAGAAATGGCTTTCTATTGATACTAGATAGAAATGGCTTTCTATTGATACTAGATAGAAATGGCTTTCCATTGATACTAGATAGAAATGGCTTTCCATTGATACTAGATAGAAATGGCTTTCCATTGATACTAGATAGTAATGGCTTTCCATTGATACTAGATAGAAATAGCTTTCTATTGATACTAGATAGTAATGGCTTTCTATTGATACTAGATAGAAATGGCTTTCTATTGATACTAGATAGAAATGGCTTTCTATTGATACTAGATAGAAATGGCTTTCTATTGATACTAGATAGAAATGGCTTTCTATTGATACTAGATAGAAATGGCTTTCCATTGATACTAGATAGAAATAGCTTTCTATTGATACTAGATAGTAATGGCTTTCTATTGATACTAGATAGAAATAGCTTTCTATTGATACTAGATAGAAATGACTTTCCATTGATACTAGATAGAAATGGCTTTCTATTGATACTAGATAGAAATAGCTTTCCATTGATACTAGATAGAAATGGCTTTCCATTGATACTAGATAGTAATGGCTTTCCATTGATACTAGATAGAAATAGCTTTCTATTGATACTAGATAGTAATGGCTTTCTATTGATACTAGATAGAAATGGCTTACTATTGATACTGGATTGAAATGGCTTTCTATTGATACTAGATAGAAATGGCTTTCTATTGATACTAGATAGAAATGGCTTTCTATTGATACTAGATAGAAATGGCTTTCCATTGATACTAGATAGAAATGTCTTTCCATTGATACTAGATAGAAATGTCTTTCCATTGATACTGGATAGAAATGGCTTTCCATTGATACTAAATAGAAATGGCTTTCCATTGATACTAGATAGAAATGGCTTTCTATTGATACTAGATAGAAATGACTTTCCATTGATACTAGATAGAAATGGCTTTCTACTGCTACTAGAAAGACATGGCTTTCCATTGATACTAGATAGATATGACTTTCTATTGATACTGGATAGAACTAGCTTTCTATTGATACTAGATAGAAATGGCTTTCTATTGATACTAGATAGAAATGACTTTCTATTGATACTAGATAGAAATGGCTTTCCATTGATACTAGATAGAAATGACTTTCTATTGATACTAGATAGAAATGGCTTTCTATTGATACTGGATAGAAATGGCTTTCTATTGATACTAGATAGAAATGGCTTTCTATTGATACTGGATAGAAATGACTTTCTATTGATACTGGATAGAAATGGCTTACTATTGATACTAGATAGAAATGGCTTTCCATTGATACTAGATAGAAACGGCTTTCCATTGATACTAGATAGAAATGGCTTACTATTGATACTAGATAGAAATGGCTTTCTATTGATACTAGATAGAAATGGCTTTCTATTGATACTGGATAGAAATGGCTTTCTATTGATACTAGATAGAAATGGCTTTCCATTGATACTAGATAGAAATGGCTTTCTATTGATACTAGATAGAAATGGCTTTCCATTGATACTAGATAGAAATGGCTTTCCATTGATACTGGATAGAAATGTCTTTCTATTGATACTAGATAGAAATGGCTTTCTATTGATGCTAGATAGAAATGGCTTTCTATTGATACTAGATAGAAATGGCTTTCCATTGATACTGGATAGAAATGGCTTTCCATTGATACTAGATAGAAATGGCTTTCCATTGATACTAGATAGAAATGGCTTTCTATTGATACTAGATAGAAATGGCTTTCTATTGATACTAGATAGAAATGGCTTTCTATTGATATTAGATAGAAATGGTTTTCTATTGATAATGGATAGCAATGGCTTTCTATTGATACTAAATAGAAATGGCTTTCTATTGATACTAGATAGAAATGGCTTTCTATTGATACTAAATAGAAATGGCTTTCTATTGATACTAAATAGAAATGGCTTTCTATTGATACTAGATAGAAATGGCTTTCTATTGATACTAGATAGAAATGGCTTACTATTGATACTGGATAGAAATGACTTTCCATTGATACTACATGTAGATAGAAATAGCTTTCCATTGATACTAGATAGAAACGGCTTACTATTGATACTGGATAGAAATAGCTTTCCATTGATACTAGATAGAAACGGCTTTCCATTGATACTAGATAGAAATGACTTTCTATTGATACTAGATAGAAATGGCTTACTATTGATACTGGATAGAAATGACTTTCCATTGATACTACATGTAGATAGAAATGACTTTCCATTGATACTAGATAGAAACGGCTTTCTATTGATACTAGATAGAAATGACTTTCTATTGATACTGGATAGAAACGGCTTTCCATTGATACTAGATAGAAATGGCTTTCTATTGATACTAGATAAAAATGGCTTTCCATTGATACTAGATAGAAATGGCTTTCCATTGATACTAGATAGAAATGGCTTTCTATTGATACTAGATAGAAATGGCTTTCCATTGATACTAGATAGAAATGGTCCGTTCAAATAGCTATCAGAGGCTGGGGAAAGAGTCAACAAGTTTCGGACTGCATTACAATTAGATAAAAGAAGGGCCTAGGCATTGGTCCTTGGAAACTATGTGCTGGTTTTGGCGTTTTATAACTTGTACATTGGCTAAATCAAAATGGCTACCATGCATGCACTATTGTAGGCTTATGTTACGTAATGTCATACCATAGAAACGGGTGTGGATATGTATAATATACTCTTTATTTGATTGTCAAACCTACTTATAGGACTGTTGACAACTTAAACTTTCGATTTTATTAAAAGACTGTAACCTGTTTGTAAATCGTGATAAATTTTTCCATTCTAGTTTTTCAAAGAAAAAGGCGTGGAGATGTCAAATTTAATTGGACTGTTAAAAATGTCTGACGCGTGTGAAAAGGTGCATGTCTTTAAATTCAATTCATTTCTAAATCTAAATTGGTTGTCATTTTTTGTTTGCCACGTATGTAAAGTGCGGTTAATACACTGTACATGTACTTCAAAGGGCTGATGCAATTATTGCATATAATTTGCCATGCATGGGTGAATCTCTGGAAAAAAGTGCAAGAAATTTGAGGACCATTTAAAGGCACAGGCAATCTCGATTTTTGGGCATATTTGCAGGACATTCCGTTCCCATACATCGATGAAATGTAAGTAATTAAATCTAGAAGAGAGCTGCATGACATTGTTGACTTGGTGCATGTTCTGCCTGAGGGGTTAAATATGTCTTGCTTTTCGGAACACCTGGTGTCCTTTTACCTGTCAAAAAGCCATTCCTGTCGAGTAGTGGTATGTGAGGGTGGTAGGGGTGGCTTAATGTGTCTCAGGGCATACGCCTACACACTTTATAACGTATTGTTATGTATTGTACCATACACATGGACAAATTCCCATTGCTGACATATTCAAGGACAAGAGAAAAATACATATATACAATGTAATGAATATTGAGTATACAAATATATATTCAAACAGTTATTAAAATGAAAATAAATATTGTTATACCAGGAAAGGTCATATTTAGCCAACAGGTTGAGTATATTAGCCTATATTGGATAGCCTACTGTAATATGGGGTGATATTTTACTGTATAATATCATAACATTCTAGGTCTGATAACTATTTACCTATAGGCTATTCAATATACTTATATATACGCTATTCAATACAGCTAATTTACATAACATATTTACATAATATATACCTATACCTATAATCATGGTAATAGTATTAGAGAAGTATTGGCGAATTATTCAAAAGAAGGTGAAAGGTCCAAGGGGTACCAGAAATCAGGCCCGCAGCTACAAGGGTTGGGACGATGCCCCTCCTAAACAACAAAACATTGCTTCAATGACAAAATTCTTACAGTCAAACAATTTAATACATCACCACTGCCCCCCTGGTAATCGGCATTCCCAGACAGTTTCCGTAAACGATAATCTGTTGCATAGATCTAGCATAACTTTCACTGAGACCGTTTGCCCCTCTGTGTGTATTTCTTGTCCACCTAACAAACTATTGTGTTTATTGTTCTGCAGGCGTAACTAGGGTACTCGAATACAGCGGTTTGTTCAATAATATTAATAGCCTATACCATAGCCTGTACCAGTGGCGTATTCATAGGCGTACGGGAGGGGGGTGCAGGGGGGGGGGGGGGTGACGGCCCCCAAAAATTTTCGGCTCGATCATATTCGGGCAAAATTCTCGACATATTCGGGCACTGAAAGTTCCCGAGTCTTCTTGTTTTTTTTTTAGAAAAATACCCACTAATATTGCCGGGAACCGATTCCTGCCCGAATCAAATTAGTAACTCTTCATGATCACTTTTGTGCATGAATTCCGACATTGTGAGCATATTTCATGTTTTTTTCTCATCCCATTCAACCCCCAATTATGTCTCAGAAGTCGAAATGCAACAGATTGAATGAAGATTTTCAAAATTTTCTGGGGGAGGACCTCCCGCCCGCCTGCAGCAGGCTCGCGCCTTCAGCGCTTCTCGTATTCGGGCAGAGTCCGAGATTCGGGCACAAATCTCTCCCGCACCCCCAGTTTCAAAACCTCCCGTACGCCTATGGGCGTATTAAGGGGTACCCCCCCCCCCCCCACCCCCTTCACTTGAAAATCGCATGCCACTGGCCTATAAATACTATATTATAATGTCAATAGTTTATATAATCTAGCTATTATTATGGTAAATATGTCAACTTGAAACCTATATTAAATATTCTTACATAGATTATTTATATCAGCGATAAATCTATCAAATATTTTGGCTCTATTTAACTTTATTGATCATTTTTCGAGATTATTTTTTTTATTAAGGTTATGATATAGCTTTTTAAACTTATCGTCTTTTGATCTTAATTTTTCTGAACCGTACTGAAATATTTGGGTTGCATCGTAGTTTTTTTTATCAGAACTCTTAAAAACTCTTATTAACTTTGTACATCCCACCCTCCTTCTCCTCTACCCCAAGTCGTGTTTCCCCCCCTGTGATCTTTTTGAATAATAATATCATTCATGATAAATTATACATGATTTTTTTTTTTTTTTGTAGAAATATTTCTAAAAAAAACCCACAGTAACTTCTATTGAATTCAAATAAATCTCATAAATCAAGGGAGAGCTGTAGTTTAATTTGGTGACCCGGAGTGACCTTGTAGTCGCTTTATCAATGACAGGTTCCCATTCATAAAACAACTCGAACATGAGTCGTGTAGTAATATGCCACGTTCATTGAGACAATTTGCTTGTGAATTGTTTGGTTCGACGATGAATGTGCAAGATACCTTGAAAATTGGTAATAAAAACCGCTTTTATTGGACATTAAATCTTACTAAGAGTATTTTATTGATTTGAGTGATAATTGCGGTACCCGAAAAAAAAAATCGTCAGCTAATAATCGAAATGTGTAGGCAAATTCAACTGTCATGTGAAAATGTCCCTCATTGCACACTGCATAGTAATGTTGTCCTCATTCGCCAAAAAAAGATGCAGAAAAGTAAGATGTAAATCTCCTATTTCCTATCATCTGTCCCTAATGGAAGTTCAGACACGGAAATTACTAGCTCTAACTAGAAGTAAGATTGTTTACACCCAGTCGAACTCTATCTGAAGAGAGGTATAAAAAGTTTTGTGGTAACACATCGTAACAGGCGGTTGGGTAATAAAATATCTCACAAAAATATCTCACAAGACGTACGTCATCACGTGACCGACAAATATTTCATTTATGTAATAGGGCCTATATTTATTTTAATGGTAGCCTACGCGTCTAGTTTTGAATAAATGGCTATTCGGAAATGTCAACCCCGTTTCCTCTTAATTGCAGGCGGCAATGTCATGGGAAAATTTTATAGTCGTTCGCATAGGAAAATAAACCGAGGACCCGTTTGATGCATGCAGTGCATTTTAACATCCCAATACCGTTCGGAACTCGAAAAGAGTTCGAACTGTCCTGGCAATATTTACTTGATTGCACACTGCATTGTCTTCTTTAACTTAATTAGGTGCGGGATAGTATAGCATAAAATACCATTTCACTTCATATATTTTTTGTATATCAAATATAGCCCGAGCTATTTAGAGAAACATTTAAAAAATTATCTTCAGGGCAAACTAGAATAATTTCGATACATCATTATCATCATAATGTATTCCCCAAAAAATATGAGCTAATAAAGCAATATTACCTTTAATGGATATATTATATGATCTAATTTCTCAAACATGGCAAATAAAAATATAAAAAAAATCCCGTTAAAATTCGTCAAATTCGAGGAACTATATATATATACATGTATGTAATGAATCTTTGAAAAACGCTTACCAAATGTTCAGCGTTTTTCAATAACTACTAGGCCCAACTACAATAGATAATTCATGGTGATTTGGATTTATCAGTCACCAGGTAATACTTATGAATTTAAATGTCAAATATGGCGGCCTCCATGATTTGTAATTTATTGACTTTAAATTGTCATATTAGACGAAGTAAAGTACAAACATCAATAAAAACTTTTGGAACATGTTTATTTTATTCTAGTCTATCACAAATTTACAAAGCTTACTATCCCTTTAATAAATTTTTTTTAAATCTTCAATGTTGTGTTCATTCTATGAGGTGGTATTCCTTTAAAGATTAAAAGAATTTCTGTTAATCTTAAAGAATATTGACCCTTGGAAAACTATGTTCATAATGTGCATATTTTTTAGTTGTAAAACAGAAAATTAGCATAATGTGCATGGGCCTTCATGCGTATAAATGTTTGAAGTGATTAAAATGAAGTAAAACTGATTTATTATAGACATCGTGATGTTTATGTTATTATAGAAAAATAAATACTGAGTTGAATGTCCTATTTTTTACTGTTGTGAATTCGGTTAGGTTAGCCTGCAAGGGCTTTAGTGCAGTATGCAGTTAAGGTTCCCTAGTACACAGGCACACTGATCTGTCAACTGGCCCATGTGAAGGACAAGACACTGAGTTGTCCACCCTGGATAAGGTAGTGCGTAGTAGCGTAGAGAGAAAAGGGGGAAGGGGTCATATCATGAAAATATTATATAAGATGCATAAAAAATTGCAATGGGTACGGATAATCCGGTAAAGTTCAATGCCAAGAGGTTTGGCCAGGGATCAATTGGGAAAGGGATCCTCGCGGAACCCAATTTGTTATCCTTGTAAAATATAGATTTTTCTTTCTTTCTGATATCCCAGAGTGTATATTAATTACATATAGGCCAAGGTAAGTAAAATGACTATTATGCATGAGTGGGAATATAGTTCAATTATAGACCATAACGGTCACTTCAATCCAGAATTTATGACTTCAAGAGGGATAGATATAGGCCAAGGTACAATGATTAATGTGCATGTGCATTAAAACAAATAATACCAGTCACTTCAAAAGACATTCATTCAGAATTTACAGCCCCAATAAAGAGATTATCAAAGACTTAAAATGTAATACGTGCATAATTTTAGAGAATCTTTGGTATGCTACGTGTCTTGAATCACAGGCTATCTGTTAATCTCTCCTAGGGTTAATCCGTCGCTAATAAGGCTTTAGGAGCCTGTGTTTGAATAATGTGGTTAATGAAAACTGTAGAGGATTACCGATTGATCTGTGCTGTGTGCAGAGAAGAAAGTTAACTATTGTAGGCTACTTTACAGCACTACAGTAGGCATCTGACGATAGTTCTCAATGCCCACTTCTTATTTTATTACCTGCCGTGCGGTAAAAAAAATATATATTAATTTTGTATCATGGTGTATGCTGTACAAATAAATATCTATCTATTCTATTAGTTAAAAAGCCTATAGCTTAAGTAAAATTCAGATGTTTACTAAAATAGAGTTTTTTTCGAAAGTAAGTTGTGGACACAGTTTTACAAAAAGCTGAGAAAGGTAGAGGTATTGTTGAAAATATCGGTTGAAGTAGCCAAACTGACGTAGTAATTTTTAAGAATATAGTAAAAAGTGTGAACTAAAACCGTCTGTCTTGTACTATAGTCAATAAAGCACGTTCTGACAACAAAACACATGACGCGCGTGCTTTGTGTAAACACACAGTTTTAGAGAATTAGGTCAACTGTTTGAAAATATAGGTCAAGAAGGTAAGAGTGGGTCACATCAGGACAACAAAGGATTAAAATGGCATCAAACGGAAATTTCCGCTAAATGCACAACGTTTGTTTATACCGAGTCACCACCCCTCCGTATCTGTTCATTGCATTATATGGAATATTACAGGCGAAAGGCAAGCTTACACACTTTTAGAAATAAAATTGATTTAACACACTCAAAAAGGTCCCATTGAATTTCTAATACATGTTCTCGAAATTAAATTTATGAATCCAGTTATTCATACAAAGCATGTTCAACCTTTTTCGACATTTAAAACATAGAAGTGATAATAATTATTACCATACGGTGGCATATTGATATTATTTATGAACGTGTTCATTAGAGATACTAATGTAAGGGAGGTAACTACATTTTATTTTCAGCATGCTACAGACTAATATTAATATCTAAGGCTAATGAAAGAAACCAGGCGCTAACGATCCGAAAAGAAAACGAAACCCGAAATCCAAAAAGACATTTTGACGGAACATAGGTAACAGTTTATGAACTTTTCACATGATGAATTATATCAATCATACATGAGTAAGTATTTCATAATGAAAAGTGATATTACTTATTTCGACGAACATACTCTTTTTTCACCAAATCTAAAACAATATGAGCCCATCTTTCGTGTGGTGTGGGCGTATAATAAAATTCCTAATTCTGAGGTAAGATTTTATTTCTTACAAAATGAAAAAATCATTAACAATAATAAATCATAAAATTAGATACAATATTTCATTCATATTTGATTTGTTATTTCAAAGGGGAATGTTTAGCATTTTCAAGGATGCACTTGGGCCTTGAATTATGTAAATGGCTTTCAGATTTACCGAAACTGCTAAAAAATTCACACAAATCACTTGAATTATACCCGTACCTTAAACAATTATCTTTCATTTTCTGTATATTTATTTTCTATATAAGGCATATTATTACTAAACGGCGAGTTGTATTTTTTACTTTCAAACGCTTATAATTATAGATATATGGGGATTTGAAGGCCTAAATTTCAGGGGAGAGTTAAGGACAATATTACAGATTAGATAAGCTAAAATATTTCAGACTTTGAGACTAAAATTTTCTTGGTCAAAAGTTAGTGAACATATCCCTTTAATACTAGTATAACTATAGCTATCAAAATTTGCAAGGCAATATTTTATTTCTACAAATTTGAAGAGAGATAAATTTTATAAAATTTAGTGACTAGGATTATAGGCATGCTTGAACAATTGTTCAGTAAATAAAGTTAGAAAATATTATTCTAGGAAATAAAGAACCATGCATATCCAATTCTTAAAACTTAAAATTTCAAATATATATTTTCTATATTTCATTAAGTTATAATATACAATTTCTGTTGTTTAGAATTCTGGACTACTTTCTCTCTTGGTATGATTTGAATTAAGGATGTACTTTGGTTGATTATAGTCCAATAGTTTATGCTCCATAATACAATCTGAAAAAAATATTATATATAAAAATACACACTCAGCACTTTATATAAAAATATAAAATATCAAAGATAGTGTACCACAGCCATATAGGCCCACCACGGCATGCAGTTGGTAAAACAGAAAAGCTATAAATTTAATCAGAAGTAAACTTAACCTTTCGATTTAGGTCTAATAACATCCATTTTAAGTTTCATCAAAATCGGTTGAAAACTAAGAGAGTAATAGCATATTCAAGATTTTGGGTCAAGAGCAATAAATCTGCTTCTAAAGGTCGAAAATAGCTCAAATACAAGCATTCAACTTCGTTTTATGAATATGTATTTACATTTACATTATACATTACATATACGAATTTCACTTGATTCAATCTAAAACTTTAGTTTAATGTTGACGTACGGACGGACTAAAACACTAAATACTAAAATACTAAAACAGAACTTTATTCATTAACAAATATTTAGATCCCAGTGGCTTCTGTTACTTGACACTTCACATATTGTGACTATTAAAGGGACAGTCTGAATTTTTTTTAGGACAAAATTTTTTTTTGCTCAAATTTGTAAAAACTTTACACCAACATCTGTAACTATTTGCCCTTTAATGTATCTGAAAGTTTTAACTAAAAAAATCCAGCCGTTAATTTTTAAACGCTAAAAACATGCTAAAATTTTTAAAAACCTTACGTAAGGTTTTTAAGTGTGTTAGGTTTTTTGGACGCTGATAGGAAACTACTGAACGGATTTGAGTAAAATAAACGCCTTATTGTAGAGAAATGTCCCTCTTGTGTATTTAAAAGGTTTCAGCTAGAAATATTGAGCCATTTAAAGGGCAAACACCCAAACTAGGTCAAGTTGCTTAATTAACAATAAGTACTCCCTGTTTGTAATTAACCCTTTAATAAAACCAAATTCAGTTTGATCAAGAAGATATAGTCTGATATAGAGATACAATATGCTTTAAAAATACTCTCAGGTAGCATTTGCGATTTTTTTATATGGGAAACTTTTTTCAAAAAAGGAGAATGGCCCTTTAAGTCATAACTATGCTATGCCAAAGTTCTCTATAGTTGCTTTGGTCTTTTTACAGTTAAGTTTGCCCTATCTATCAGTGATCATAATTTGGCAAAACTGGGGCCTTATGTAACTGCTAGCAGTGACTTGTAGCAGACAAAAATATTATCTCCCCTTAATCCCCTACCCTGTACATGATTTAAGAAGCACTGATTTAGATAATAAAGTGAGGCCAAGCATGCGCAATTGTTTTGTGTCCGTGCACTATGTAAGCGAGAGCCACTTCTCTCACAACCTTCAATAAGTCGACAAGTTTTTACGAGGAAATTATGAAGAAACTATGATAAAAGATAACTTTATTCAAGATTAAAGATACTATGAAGACATTCTTTATTTGATCCTCCGTCAACTATTGTCGAAAACCCCAACAGCTCTCCAGCTGTTACACCTTATTCTCGAAAACTTAACTTACAATGATTTTAGTTTTATGTCAATCATTAAAATTGATTTTAAATACAGCTTTATTATCCAATCAAATTACTGTATTTCTTAAAATCTTGATTTTATCTTAGTAAAGTTTTCAAGAATAATGCCCCTGTATTCTACTTACCTAAAACCCAGACTGGTTTGAGACTTGTTTTATTAATCCTAGCCTGACTACCAATAAATATATCACAACTACTAGCAGATCCTGTTATCTATAAACAACAAATACATGTGTTAAATTTCATTTGGTCAAATTCAAGACTATATCACAATCCATGTTAAAATGAGGCAAAAGATGGATATTTAATACGTAATGAACAATAATCTTAGCTACAAGAATTCTGTTTTCCTTTTGCCAAATCTTTTGGCTTTTATCTTTTGTGGGATTATCTGTATTCATTTACACTAACAGCCTGGTTGATTAAAATAATGAGAGGAGATGACGCAATCAAGGTCGCCTGACTAAGATTAGAACCCACTGACACTGTTTGTTTGATTTTATCAAGAAATAATATCTTGTAAAGTGTCTGATGTTGTAACAAACTGTGCAACCAGAATCCCTCAAATGTAAATGACAATACAGAAATAAGACTGACTTACCTCCCCTCCACACAATCGTATTAAAGACGCAAGAGCTGATCTAGGTGGTGAATTTTTAGTTGAAATAAAAAATGTTCCGACACCAGTA
This sequence comes from Lottia scabra, assembly GCA_029955415.1. Classification (NCBI taxonomy): domain Eukaryota; kingdom Metazoa; phylum Mollusca; class Gastropoda; family Lottiidae; genus Lottia; species Lottia scabra. The sequence goes on from JARJEI010000009.1 coordinate 13,493,571, forward strand.
AATATAGACTGACTATAATGTCTACCTGCTGACTGTCTTTCTTTTCTGTTGATCTGAAATACATGTACGATAAATTCCACTTAAAGGGATTGTGAAGAGGTTTACTAGCCATTTTATATGTATGAGGGACACTTTCAACTTCTAACTGGTACATTCAAATTCTCTCTGGATGCCTGTGGTTCCTGTTATTCTAGAAAGACTTCACAGGATATGACGCACGCCCCATTGCTAAAGCTTCAGACCACATAAAATATAACAAGGTGTTATCTCCCCTTACAAGATGGTGGCATTCGTTGATAAAAATGTTTTCGTCTGGCATACGGTATGTACATAACCATAAAGCTACGTTTTTTGTAAATGATGCCATAAAAACTATCATTCTAGGTAGAGGTAAAGAGTGGTAAAAGATTAGAAAATAACTCACCTTAACTTGAGGATAAACATCAGAGAATTCATAGTCTTCTTCTTCCAGCCAGCAGCCTTTATCTAAAGACTCTAATACCTACAAATAGACAATTCACTCAAAACAACTTTGAGATGGAGCACCTTCATGATAAATCGGGCAAGATGGCTAACTATCATGACTGAGACATAATACTAGTCTCAGACAAAGATTGAGCCAAATGCTCAGATATATCTTGATAAATTGAAAATAAAATTACATGTATTTGAAAGTAACAAAAAGTCCAAAAGCTAATACCTACTGGCCACATGAACAGTGAAAATGGTATATCTACAGCAGTCGAGTAAAGATGAAAAACATGCTCAATAAGAAAGTCAAGGAGTATCATGCTAAACTGATCTAATTAATGCCATTCCAACCTACCCAATCCTGTTTCAGAATCCAACATCCCCGAGCGACACCATTGACAAGATTGAGAGTCCTCCTGGCGTCACCACAAACTACATGAGTTGTTGTATCAGATACATTATCAACCATTAGAAATCCTCCTAGCTTTTTTATTACTGATAATACTGTTTCCTGTTCCCTGAAATAATTTCACATGTTCGTAGTTATTTTTTACACAGGCAATTAATTTTTCATCAGGACCAATGAATTTAGTTTTGAAATGAGTCTCATGTGCCATTTTTGGGGACTTACTAAGTCTGGTTATGCCATGACGCATGAAAGTGGCATTAAAAAATAAAATTTAATTAAATGAAAACTTTCAAAAATTTAAAAACTTTTTGAAATGATGCCAAAAAAAAAAAACTTTTCTCATCCCTCCATTAATTTATCTATTACAGAAACTAAAGTTTCAATCAGTATGCTTTTATAAATGAAATGAAATGGAGTTTTACATCCTGCTTTTCTGCACCTGCATGGGCTAATAGTATGCTTTTATAAGAAATCACTATCAAAATAAAGATTCTAGTCAAATTGTTTAAAGTTGATACTTACTGAGTATGCATGCTGGTCATTACAAGAGAAGGTCTGGTAATTTTACCCTTTGCATCAGTTACATTTCTGTCTTTAATGAATGAGTTCGCTCTTCGTAGCATAACCTTTGACCCTGTGGGCTTCTCTGATTCGTCAAGTTCATATGATATGTCGTTTCCACGATTTTCAGAATTTCGACTTGTTCTCTTTTGCAGCACTTTTGAATTTTTGCCATTTCTAGTTTTTGATTTTTTCGGAGGTGAGTTTTGATTAGTTTCAGATATACTTGTTAAAATTTGAGCACGAGATGAGCTTTTCTTTCGATTTATAAGTTTGAAGTCTTCAATGCTCCGTCGAGAAGGAGCTTGACTAAATGATGGCATTGTAATATCACCAAATATCGCAGACATAGAAGCACCCAAACATCCAGTGGTTTCATTTCTAGAGGTGTCTGGATAATCTGATATATTAGCCCTAGATAAGTCTTGATAATCTGACATTTCTGCACTAAAACTATCTGCACGAGTTATTTCAATTCTAGGTCCAGAAGGGTCTGGTTGATCAAGTCTAGAAGAGTCTTGATCAGTTTTGTCCTTTGATTTGGAAGCTTTTAAAGATTTTGAGAATGTCTTTGTTAAACCATTGTTTAAATTTGAGCCATTACTTTGAGCACTGGATTCCAACTCTGGGGTTTGTGGTTTAACCCCAGCAGAATTTCTCATAGATTTTCTACGATTCACAGAACTTTTCCCTGAGTTTGTTTCACCATTTTGTAAAGAATTCCTATCACCTTTAGCATTGGGAGTACTGGTTAAACCATTCTGTTTATTTTGCTCTTGAACATCTAGTAACTTTGGTTGTTCATTTCCTTGTTTTGTACTTTTAGAAGAAGGCACTGAATTTTGGTCACAGGGAGAATCTGTTCTATTTGTAGGTGAATTTAAATTTGGAGAAGGGGTGACTTTTTTATGAGCCATACTTTTTCTGCCCCTCCGTGCACTTTTAATTGACTGATTAGAACTTTCTTCGCATGGAGTATGCCCATCAGTTCCATTTGAAATTGGAGCAGGAGTGGATTCCTCAACATCTGAACTGTTCCTGCCCTTTCTCATATTTTTACTGGAACCTAATGAATTGCCATTGCAAGGAGTATCTGTTCCATTTACACCTGAATTTACAATGGGAGAAGGCATAACTTCCTTAGAAACAAGACTCTTTCTGCCATGACTGCCACGTTTTATAGGCTGTATGGCATCAAAACTTTCTGTTCCATTTGGAATGGCCTGATTGTCAATGCTTGGAGATGAAACACTTGACTTAGAAGTCATGCTTTTTCTTCCATGTCGGCCTTTACCAGAATCACTTGTTTCACAGGCTGTTCCATTAATTTCACTCCCTCCCTCTTCACTAATTGTAGGAGTTTGTTCCCTTGAAGCCATACTTTTTCGACCACGTTTCGAAGTTTTGGAGATATTCATTTCAGATTCTAAATCAGGAGATTGTGTTTCTGAAATAGATTTTAAACTGATCACAGATGATCTTCGTGAACTACGACGTAATGAGTTGTCGAGAGGTGGAGGCAGATCTGGTGTTGCTATGGAAACACGTCTGTTGGATCGTCCAGTCTCTGACAGATTCACAGAAGAATTTGAGGTATTTGATTTGTTAAGTATTGAGGAGCGTCTGCTACTCCGGCGTTGACTAGTTGATTCAGAGTTCTCTCCCTTTGATAATACTTCTGCACCATTTACTCTAGCACTATCTTCAGAAGGCGCTTTTTCCAAAACATGTTCGGAATAAATATTTTTGATGGGTTTTTCTTTTACAATGATGTCTTTTGATTTTTTCTTCAAATTCTTTTCCTTCCCAGAATTCTCAGAATCGGTGTCTGCTTTTCTCTTTTGACCTTTAACCTTAGAAGTCAAGGCAGCTTTGTTACCAAAAACAGGCGAATCAAGTAATGTTGGACGAACAGCTTCTGAACAACTAGTAGGTTCTAATAAATATGGTTTCGGGGAGTTTTTGTCTAGAACATTAAACAATTTTCGTTTCAAAATAGTGGAGGGTTCTGCACTTTCTGTTTTCTTGGTATTGTCAAAACTTTTTAAGATTCTCAGACCTACAGCATCCACTTCAGGAATATCAAGGTCAGGGAAATGGAAGGGTGGAGATTTGTTGACAACGCGAGCAGCGTCTGTATGAGAAGTCTCGAGATCATCTTTTGATTGGTTAAAACTTGGTGTCTGCATCTCTTCATTCCCTGAAATATTCAAAAAAGATTTAAAGGGATTAGTCTGTGTTATGCCAACTTTAATTTTCTCGTCAACAAGGGGTGCGCACTATACATGGGTAAATGAATTTTTCATGATTTTGATGTGGTAAGGAAGGGGTGCGCATTATACATGGGTGCGCATTATATTTGGAAATATACGGTATTAAGATGGTTTTCTCAACCCTATAGTCGCGTTTACACAGCCAATAATTATCCAGGCCCAGTCCGGACCGAGCCCCGCTCGGCAAAAAAAGTGGTAGTGTAAACGGGTTGAGCGAGCTCGGCCCGGTTCTAATTTCAAGTGGGCCGAGCCCGGCAAGTAGAGGTGAGCTCGACCCGGACCGAGCCCGGCTCGGCAATATATTTGTGCAGTGTAAACGCGCCACTGGGCCGAGCCCACTTACCTGGGGAGTTATGCGCATGCGCGATGATAGTATTGACCCTGTGACTTCATTCGCAGAAACTATTGTCGTAATAAACTACCTCGTTTGCAATAGCTAGGTGGGTAAGTAGGCATGCAAACATGAACTTTTATTATTGTGTGTCTCGAAAACAAAATTAAAGCATTTAAAGAATCGTTTGAGGTTTGAATGTGGCAAAATATTAACTACGACTTCAAAATCATCACTTTGTTTGTGGCATGCGCAGGCGGTGTGTACTTGATGTCTCACCATTCTGGCCCGGTGAAAACAGCGCTGTGTAAACGGTACCTGTCAGGCGGGCCTGGCCCGGGTCGAGCCCGGTTCACTTCAAGCGAGCCAATTTTTAAGGTAGTGTAAACACGGCTTATGTATTGTATTTGATACATTTGTAGTATTGGATCAAAGTCAGTCGTCTGTGGTTCTTGCAATCCCAATTTTATACTACGGATTTTATGGCTTCACTAGTGCAAATACCCTAAGTTATATCTAAGACAAAACTGTCTCCAGAGTCATCTCTTAATCTGTAATTTGAAAGCTCATTTAAAAAAAATACTGCAATCAACAACTGAAATGGCTACTTCACCAACCACATAAATATCAAGGTACAGCTGCATTTTATGACACTATCTTCTAAAACATAATGACTACAGACTGATACAATATCTTCAATCATTAAATATAGACTAACCATCAAATAATTTTCTATGTAAGGGAGGTAAGTTTGGTATATCACCAACCATTGGAGAATCTGTTCCACTGCCATCACTACCTGTACCTACAAAATAATCATAATAACTGTTAACTTAACATAAATTACTAATACTGTATATAAATAATCACAAGCTTAAAATAATGTTAAAGAATTGTTTAGAGGTGATCTAAACTTTTGTTTATGTATAGAATTTATTGCACCATTTCAATTTTCAGTCAGATGTCTGTTCCAGCTGTTCTGCTTGAAATCATCATTTTCTAATGTCAATATCACAAAGTCTCTAAAATATTAGTAGCAGTTTTTCCAACTGTGGCATCTTATATGTCAAAGTTATTAATGGTCCAAAATTTGATTCCTGAAATAATGTAGATACCATGTAGCACAACACATAGTTAAACAGAAATATGATCCACTGTAAAAATTAATATATTTATACGTACTGTGATTAAGTCTGGCTTGTCGTAGTCTATTTACTGTATCTTTAATACTAGGAGGAGTGTTGGGTATAATCAGAGGTATTGGTGATCTCCAGTCAGACGGGGAGGGCTGAAAAAACAAATCTCTAAATGAAATCAAATTTTAAACGACCTATTTTTCTGTTTATCATTGGGCTTATGAAGACACCATGCATTGTGAAATAAAGGTAATTTTGCTAGGATAGCAGACATCTTATTATATACCAACATCTTAAAATGACATACAGAGACAAAAAGTTAAGTCTCAAAAATCGTATTTTATTTGGTATAAAAAATTAAAACTTCTTGGTATGTGATATTTACTTGGCATTCCATATCTAGTGTTGAAAGGGTAAAAATAGTTAAAGACATAACTTACTGGAGATCTAGGTACTGTATCGTAAGCTAGTATTATAGGGGAGGCAACTGGTGTAGAACAACCTGATAATCCGAGTCGTTCTTCTTCTTTCTTTTTCTTCTTATCATATCTCTCAGAACTCTTGGCTACATCGTGATCAAAATCATTCGGCTGCATAGATTTCATTTTCTGTAAGGGCAGATTAAAGAAGGCATTGATTTGAATTCAAATGGATTTCATGCCTAATGATTTCATATCTATATATCTAACCATATTTTCAGACCTTTAAACTCTACACACAGTAAATATCTGTAAGGGCAAACCATAACTCCATGAAAAAAGTAAGAAATTTACCTTTAATCTATTCTTTTTGAAAAATATTGGTGTTGATTTTTCTTTCTGGGGTAAAATAGCTGGATACATCTCTTCCGAAACACATCTACCATTCCGTAAACAACTGGAAAAAACAGGTTGTTCAGCTTATTAAAAAAATTGGTTCAAAGTAAAATATAACTGAGGTCACTGAGGGGAGCTGCTATAGCAATTTATGCAGTTACCCCTTTAGTGAGTCATAAAAATTATTAGTTTTAGTGGAATTGAGAAAATCATAGATGTTGGAAAGAATATTGGAATCGATGCTATCAGTGTCTTTGATACACTTAATTTTTTTTTAAAAACCTCCCATTAAGGGTATATACTTCTTGTTGACAATCTAAAGTAGCCTAATGTTCTGAAATGGTTTCCTTGAATTTATTATTTCTGGTACATAAAACAAGATAAAAAGATTTACCTATCAACCCATAAAACAGAAACAAGATGGATGCCTTTCTTCTTGGCTTTATCCACAGTTCGTTTATTTCCATCTTTAAATATAACATGTGTTACGTTATCTGTAAAAGTTTTCTCGACGATGGCACCATGAGATTTTAACATCCCGCTTACAGCTTCACTTCTATTATCATTATTAGTTCTCACTTCCACATACGCTCTTACTCCTAGAATAAAAAAATTAATATTCAAGATACACTTTGGCAGTGGATGGAAAACTGTAAAGTTTTAGACACATAGACCTACCGTACAAGGTTATCCAAGACAGATATAAGCTTTTATTTGGAAGACCAAACCAGTGGCGTTTCTACGCAAAGGTCCGATTGGGGGGGAGTCCCCAGAATTTAGGCTGGCCCGGTCTTGGCCACCGTCCCACTTTCGTTATAATGTTACATACGGATACCTGGTGCTAGTAGCCCTCCCTGACAATTATTTGGCCCCAACTTGGCCCACCAACTAAAGATTCCAAAAAAGCCACTGGACCAAACATAGATGAATAACCAAACAAAAGGAAAAAGTTAGTTATACCAATCAAAATAGGATTTCAAGGATTAGTTTCATGAATGAATGCCATAGTCTGGATTACTAATGTTTCCACATCAAAATCAAGGAAGATTTGATGATCAAATTAATTTATGCAATACCTTTTAATATGGGTTGATCTTCTCCATCATCCGCATTTCCCTCAGTTTCATTGTCTTCATTATCAAGTATATCTATGACATGACTGATATTCCTTTCTAGTGTTGAGTTCAGGTCTAAATCAGAAGCAGGACTGTCAGAAAAACTCTGGAATGGAAGTCAAAAGAGTAAAGACTAAAGATATTGATAGATTATTACCACTGTCCTGACAAAATATACCCCATTGCTAGGGCCTACGCCTAGTCAGATAAAACCTGCTGTTAAGCGGGTCAACCCCATTGCATATTGTAAACAGATACAGAAAAACTAGTCTATAAAACTAGATTTCGTTTGACTTCGTTTCAGTTGTTTCTAGCGTTGAAATGATTTGATTCAGAATCAAGATTGTCGAAGAACTGACATTACTGACAAACAAATGAACTGAATACTGACTGGATATTTTAAATTTCGAATATTTTTTGTTGCTGAATGGAATGGGGCCTCGATTCAGACAATTTTAGACGCTCGACGTATGAAAATATGTTATTTGGATCTTCTAACCTTGTTCATTCTGGGAGATTTAGCTTTTTAACATGTATATTCATCTTTCTTCATCATATTACATCTTTAGACAACTTTTCTTCAAATATGGCGGGTATAAACCGTAAGGTGAAGGTCGTTAGAGCCATGAGTAACGTCCCTTTGGTTTATTTGGAAACGGACCACAACTTCTAACTTTATCCATAGATTGATCATAAAAATAGTAACTTTTGTCGCTTCTGGATTGTATAATTAGCTTCCAGAAAGAAAACGAAATAATTAACATGTTTTTATAGTCTGATTATGATAATCATTACTAATAAAACTGTTAGCCGAAATTTCCAAACTCATAAAATAGGTGTCTTTGCCACCTTTTTAGCTTAACCCAATAATAAAAAACCGTAATGGTTTCTAATAAATTAATTATTGTGTTTAAATGTTGATTAACCACCCTCACAACTGTGAACATGAATTTTATATCTTCGTATTTTAATATACTAGTAGCCTGCTACTGAAAATAAATATAGCGAGAAACATAACATCCTGTAGTTTGGCTAGATTTTTATTGTAGCCTAGAATGAAATATTAACAATTATGTGAATAATCTTTCAAAGGCATATTAGAAGCGCAGCTATAGATAAATAAAACAATTATTATGGATGGACACCTGATGACGGTGTGAGAATCACATTGAAACGTTGAAAGTAATAAATATTCTAGAAGTGTCCACCCATAATAATTGTTTTATTTATCAATTATGTGAATATTCTAATCAAAGGATATCGGGCCTCAAAGGGGCAAAATAAGGATCCACATGCCGCCCCCCCCCCCCCTCCCCCTATATTTTGGGATGGTGTTCATAGATTATAAGATTAAAAAAGGAAACTGTACCTAATCCGTCAATGACAGTAGAAAAGGTTTTACTCGATATTCAACTCCAGAGTAGAACTTAGAATGAAGTACCAAGACCCCCCGAGGTGTGACGTGTGTCATTTTATCACACCTGTAATTAATTGAAATATTTTACCTGTGGAGGAAACTTTATTAAAATAGGTTGTTGTTTTAGTTGACAATTTAAATCCTTAAGATTTTATTAAAATTTATTTAGTATGACTTATGCATAGATTATCCTCCAGTTATGACATTTGTTTAATGCAAATAGGGCTTAGTCCAACTTTTCATTTTTTGTTTTAAGCACAGATTGAGACAGATATTTTTACCTTGCATCACATTTTATGAAAAGCTGAAAATTTCTAAAAAATAAAAAACCTTTATAATTTTTTATTTCATGCCTAAAGATCCATTAAAACTACTAATGCGATATAAGAGACTTGTACATTTCTAAAGTCATAAAAATAGTCGTAGAAGACTCGGACGTTTATTCAAAAAATCGGAATGGTAGACATCGATGCTAATAATGTTCCCGATACAAATAAAAGGTTCAGAAAACCCCTTTTTAATCGTCCAATCCTAAGATATAAATTTTCAGATATGTAAACCTACTATATCTAAACATCGAACTACCCCTGTCCAAATAGCTATCAGAGGTTGGAATAGAGACAAACGAATCGGTCTAAGAGATGTAGGCCTACATATATGTTTGTAAATACAAACAATCAAGTTCAATCATTGCCTAGTTGTTGTTTGTAGCTTCTGTTATCAATATCTGTAGCCTTTCTAGATTGGTTGTCGACTACCGAAGCCAGTCTGATCGTCTATCTATATCTAGCCACACTTCTGGTGATCCTCGGATTGACTTAATATTTATCAAATTTAACTCTTATGATACCAAACTTTCGTTTTGATACCACGACCATTGCTTCCGTAAATCGGACTGGTGTCGGCTTTAAACCCATTTCATCAAACTTTTCCACTATCACTTTCTTCCTTCTGTAATCATTATTTCCCTAGACTGTTGGAAATTGAAAATCGAGTAGGCTAATGCCAATGTCCTGGCAAAATTTCTCTCATTACACACTGTGCGGCATTCGCCCGTCTTCACTAGCCTTTACATGTGCAAAAAAGCAAGACGTAAAACTCCATTCATCCCATTTATACAGAATTATATTAAAATATAAGCTAATACATTATAAAAATGTTAAAAATTATCAAAATGCTTCATATATTTCACAAAAGCACTGGTCAAAGCCGCCAAGTTAAGACTTCAAATGATGAAAAGCTGTGTAACTGAAGATTAGGAGAAAAAATATGTTAATCATATCTTCAGAAACGAATGCATAGGAAACCTGTCATTTAATCAACCGTACAATATCTGATATTTAACCAACCTGGAACCTATTTCCCAACAAGATAATAAATTTTATAAAATATGTCAATTTTAACACCTTGCAATCAAACTGATTATTATAATATTAAACATTAAACATCACGAATGAACTTTAACCCCGAGATTCTTTCAGAGATGAAGTAGATTAACAAATTAAAACCACATTATTCTCAGATAAGCTAAAAAAAAAAGGGATTGCAAGGACCGAAATTTATTAGAGAGAGATATGCTAGAAAAATATCTAATTCCGAAAACTTAACACATTTATTTCAAGGCACGAGGAAATTTAAAAGGCATATGGAAATTGAATATTATTATGTCCTAAACTAACAACCATGAAACATTGACACATAAAATCAAATATATCTGAACTAACCGTGTAGAAAGTACATGCATAATATGCATAAACAAAAATTCGTACCAGCATGCCAATAACATTAGGCAAACCAAAGAAGAATATAGATGCACATAATTGTCAATATATAAGGTAAAAAAAAATGCGCATTATACACGGAAATATACAGTAAATAGATCTTCATTCCTGTTTTCTGAAAATATAATGCTGACGCTCTGCAATGGTTTACGGAAACTGCAGAGGATTGCTGATTTAGGCATAGCTTCCTCTTATTTAGAACTATGAAATATGATAGCTGAAGGCATATTTCAACAATTTCAAAGTTGTCTGTTGTCATGATCAAAGTTTTTCAGAGATGAATTGAAATTTATAGGCCTACAATTAGTTGTAATATGTGTTTTTAACAGGTTTGCAGAACGTTCCAAGCATAATCTTTTCAAAACACCTGATGGTAATTCTCTTTTGAGTAGTCCACTCCTATGCAACTATTGCCATTTTTGCATGCGATTTTGATTAACGAAAACTTTTTGTTTGTATGGATTTTTATTTGATGGGTTATTGAACTATAATATCTATAATAACATGAGAAGTGTAAAAATCACATCAATCCGAGGTTGATGATGTTCCACTGACCCATATCAACACTTTATTTTGTTGTTTCACGGTTTGGTGTCTTTACATCCCAACATATTTATACAAACTTTACAAAATAAACACTCCACATTCAATTATAAGATACATTTTAACTGTCTTGCAAATTCTGTATCATTTAAATATCAAATTGGGTATCAACTAATGAGACTCATTTGATACCACTGTCCTGGCAAAATTCCCCTTATTGCACACTGCATGACGTTTGCCTGTCCCCATTAGCCAAATAGTGGTAGAAATTCTGGACGTGAAACACCATTTCATTTGAATATTTTCAATAAAAAAGAAATTATAGAGTTTAAACTTTGTTTTAAGAAAAATTATATATATTCTGTAATTCTGTCCACCCTAGAACTTTCTCTTGAAAGAAAATAGGTATTATTTTAGGCTAGCTTTTGTTATGTTCATAAAACTGCATAACTAAATAAAGGCATAATAATCTATGACAAATGCTTGGAGTGTTCAAAGCAGGTTTTATATTAGGTATATACATATTGATAAATCCGGTTTGAAACCAATTGTTATCTGAAGTACATGTAGGCCCTATTGAAAAACACGTTTGCTTTTTAAAAATCCAGTCTACATATTTTTATAAATCATTTCTTATACAAAACTTGTTACTTTATTAAGACATTCATTAAAATTTATTCATTATAGGCTACTGTTACATATTATCTTTTCACAAATTTTTTTTAAAGAAACTTTAAAATCGCTCGAAAATATGAGACTTCACTTTCAAACAGTGGCCAATTTCCCTCAATTTATCAAACTGGCTTCTGATTGGTTAAACAAACTTTCTTAATCTTTAGATTAATCCTAATCCGAAGGATTATCAATGGTCACGTGACTTTCCGTAGTTTGATTAAGGACAGAGTGACGGCTTGTCTTCATTGATATCAATTTACTCCACGTGCATTGCACGATCTAGAAACTATCACGTGATCTGGGTTGACGATTGATGCGACTGTTTGGGAGTTGATGAGGTCAAAAGCTTGGAGTGAAACAGAAAATTTGGAGTAAAACTTTTCCTGGGATGACACAGCAATTTATATAAAAACAAACAGAACCTTTCAAAATGCAGACAAGTTCTACCATCCTTGGTGATCGTACAAACTTAGAAGATTCTGAATTTTCAAAAAGTGAAGAAACGAATGTGAAATTAGATAATATGACAAACGTGAATATCTTTCCTCATACCTACTGCCCTAGTGACAAAATTGACAACATGTCGGCTCGGTTAGATAACTACAATGGATATTCCAGTTATTTCCCACCAGAAACTAATTCATATGGAAATATGTCGTATTTACAAAATCCTCAAAGTTTTCAGAACATTTCTCCATCTGGTTTGGACTATCGTTATCAAAACTACAACAATTCTAATCCAACCGGATATGACGCATTAGATGAGACTCAAAGATCCCTAGTGATTGACGAAGAGAAATCTCAAGATGGTGTCCTCAGTGCCGAGCAGTCCATTGTCAGTATTAGCAGTGAAGGAGACGAAAATCGGGATAATTCGTTACAAAACAGCAGTGGAAATGAACCAGAACTTGCGAAAGCAGACGACAACGAAGAGCCTGAAACTTCCAAAGGATCCAGAAAACGCAAGAGACCAATTCCAAAGGGTAAGCCACCATACAGCTACATTGCTTTGATAAGTATGGCGATTGCCAATTCTCCAGAAAGAAAGCTCACTCTACACGAAATTTACAGCTTTATCACTGATCGATTTCCTTATTATCGAGATCATCCCAATTCTAAAGGCTGGAGGGGTTCCATTCGACATAATTTGGCACTGAATGATTGCTTCATGAAACTCGATCGCAAACCTGGTATGAAAGGTCATCAATGGGCGATTGACCCCGAATATGAAGATATGTTCGATCACGGAAGTTTTCTGCGCAGACGATACAGATTCAAAGATGGCAACAAAAAGAAGCAGAAGATCAGTGAGTCCAGTCCGAATGCTGTAGTTCTACCGAATGGTTTTGGTTATCCTGGAAGCGGTGGAATCGTGGCACCAATAACTAACATGGGTCACCATGGTAACTGGCATATGCCCTACTCCGCACCAACTACATCTCCTCCCTCCAGTGGTTCCTCCCCAGAACCCAATATTCCAAGACAACCCATGCCTGAAACTGGGGGACCAATTTGGAATCCATTTATAAACCCACCACAAAGTTTCAACCACAGTCCGTCCGGATCAGAAGGCTACGGCTCGAAATCATCGGATGAAAATTCACCCTACAGCAGATCCTACAGTGGGCCAATATCGCCAATTTCTCCATTGGATACCGGAAGCTGTCGAGGAGAATCAAGAAGTGCTGACTCATCCCCGGAAGCGCGGGAACCACCATCTTGCAACGTCACTTCCCAGCAACAGCCAATGACCAATCCGATGGCTCCGTATTGGAATAATCCTGCAGGTTATCAAAGCTACGGTATGAACATGAATTTTATGGATGCCTTTCCGTCTGGAATGAACATGAATGCGTTCACCAATCTTTACCTCAACAGTCAGCATGCTCCGAACATGACTGGTATGATAGACTCGAACTACAGGAACTATCCTTACCCAGCTCCATTCAACGTTCCTGGTAGTCTCGGACGACAAGGTCCGAATCTTAGTGCTCAAAATCCCGGCGAAGAATGGTCGTCATAAGGATTTTGCTCCTTGGCATAAATGGTGCTTTTAGACTGGATGTGTATAATTCAATTATTATTATTATTATTATTAGGACGTTTTGGCACGACGTTCAACGTCTATGTGTGGATAAGACACTTAGGACATAGTGAATAAAATAGGTGACAGTGCGGCGTAAAAGAACAATAGTCGGGACTAGTGCAGCTTTGGAAAAAGAGGAATGTGTGCGAGTTAGGAGTAGTTTTCAGATTGACAGTGAAGTCATTGCTCACGTTGAACGTCATGCTGAAAGTGTCTATTGTTATTCAGAATTTAACGATTATTTACCCCTTTCCCTTTTAAGAAAGTCGCCATGTTTTTTGTTAAAAGGCGACTAAGTTCAAATCTTTTTAACGATAGAGACGTTTTATAGCAACTGAAATTTACTGAAACGATTCAATTGTGATTTAAATATGTGACAATTCAAATTACGTCCGGATACTCCCATCTTTCCCTCGGGGGTTGTCTGGATCTCAAAGGTGAACGAAACACCCCTGATTTCCCCTACAAACCATCAATAATTCTGTAGTAAATTAAATACACCAGTCTGTATATGTGTTGTACTTGTTAATTAAAACATTTTGGTTGATTTTCTTGTTTTGTTTAATTTGCTTTAACTATATTTTGTTATGCTTTGCCCTACATGCTATAGTAGAAAGTCCAAAAAGGCTATTTATTGCTGCTCCACTAAATCGATTAATGTAACTTCTAAGAAAACGGCCTCATAGATCGCCAATTATCTCTCTAGACGTCTTATGCAACTCTGTGAATGATATCAACTACCCTTATATGTTGTTTCTTGACTAAGGACATTCCTTCTTTTCTGCTCTAGAAAAGGCTATCATGACGAGGAACTCCATACAAAGTGATACGAGAGGAACTAAATTCATTGCTTCTATTTGCATCATTCCAATTTCAGTTAGATGTTTCTGGTTTCTGGTATGGACTTGTCGTACTGCATATGACGTCACTATCACAAATGATGCTAAATTATTAAGAGCGCTTGCGATAGTGACGTCATAAAAAGCATAATAGTTTTAGTGGAATTGCAAGCTGTCTGCTGGTCTGACTGCAAAGTCTAGAAGTAAAAGAAGCCAATTCTCCTATTAAGACATCAACATATAAACAATTGGTATAAAATATAAATGACGTATATATAATATTGACCAGTTATAGCGTGATATATTCACCATGTTGAATTCCCGCCATATTATTGATTGATCTTTCAAACTTGATCGTCTCACCTTCCATTCATCAGGTAAATACAGGCATTTATATCAAAGCTTGACCTGGATTATTGATGTTTGAAAGTATAGGCCTACATTTGCATTACAAGTACTAATCTGGACATCCTTGACCTTCCCATAGCCGCAAGGGCCCACGACTCAACAGGGGCGGGGGAGGGATGACAGACTTTCAGCTGCCCCCCCCCCCCTTTCCCCTGTCACTTACGGCTATACCCCTTTCTAAAAATAAATGTGGTGCTTTACAAGAAATACTACTGGCTTTCTCAAGACAAAGGAAGGTATCACATAATCTTAGTTTCAATCTGGCTGTAAAAAGGCCTATATCTATATTACCTCTTGCAATGCGCATATTTAATTCAAGAAAAGACATTATTTAGAATGGGATAAATATGGAGGCGATTTCAACAAAATAGGGATATGCGTCGAAACTATTTAATTGCCAGTATCAACAAGACAGTGTAAAAGCTTCAAATGTGCTCAACAGACTGACTAGATAGGCTACCAAGTGGCAATACAAACTATTTGTCACGATTCGTCGGAAAGCTTTGGACCTTCGAAGATGTCGTTGTACTTTTTCATTGTCTGCGTCTTACACTAAATAAAATGTTCGTGCTCGAACTACCAAATGGCTATTTCCAATTCATCGATATAAAATAAAACAATACTTGATAACCAGGTCTGAATCGATCGATAATTAGTGCAATGTATCTCACAACAGCGTAAGACTGGTTGATCGAGTATAAAACCAATTCCAACGTACCTGGAAGTCCAGGTAACTATCCGTGACGTCATATATCGCGCATGACAATAACATACCTTCTGTTTACTCTACACGAGAGTTGATTCCAGAATACAGGTGGATAATTTGAAATTTTGATGTAACGGGGTCACCATAAGGAATTAATCGAAGACATTTGGTGAAATTGTGGAATTCAGGAAGAAAAGTGAAAATTTCTCTGAAGATGGAGGAGAATATATTTGATATTATTCGGAAGAATTCTGTAAAAAAGGTAAGAAGTTATTGATTGTTTGATTCCAATCAGCTCGAGATAAAATCTTGACGGACAACCGATTGTAATCCCTTCTTGACATTCCTTGACATTCCTGCAATTAGCGGAATCCGATTATTCTTGCAGGATTGTATTGAGTTGTCATGGCAAACTAGGCTATTAACTACTTGAAGATCTAGAGCAATTATGCTTTTGTCGGTTCAACAGTTGTTTGTGTTTTATGCTTATTGGACAATAAATTCAGTTGCGGTCATGTAAATAATCAAAAGGTTATAACAGTGGCGGATTCAGGAAGGGGGGGGGGGATCTGGTGGCTAGCCAAGCCCGTAGGAAGCAATTTCATATTGATGGGATGGGGGGGGGGGGGACGGGGCATATCACCGATTGCACCAATTACATCAATGGTTCTTGCAATTTCATTTAATCTAAGCATTTTAAGAGCCAAATCGCAAAAGGGTGTTTGTGATATTAACTTCATAACACACTCAGTTTTAATGGAATTATGCAAATTGACGCTCATGCCATGAAGTTTTGAAAACATCTTAACAATAGTTAAAGTAATAAACTTCCTGAGTTAATCTAGATCCTGGAGATACCAATAGGGTACCAGAGGAAAACCACAAGGGGTACCTGTGAAATCTCTTGGTCAATTTTTAAAAAAGTATGGAATGAATTAAATATCAAACTCCATCAACCGACAAATATCCTTTTATTTTTTATGTTGGCTCTTAATGTTACTTAGAGTGGCGAAGAGGTACCAGGATATTGCTTTATGGGATTGTGCGATATTTTGGTAGTTCCAGTAAATCTGAAGGCTATGTACATAAATTCAAGGCCCAAATCGATCCTCGAAAATGCTGAACATTCCCCTTTAACAATAGCTTATTAAAGTAAACTTCTTGAGTTAATCTATAGATTAAGAAGCCTTTTCTCCAGCAGCAGAACCCAGAATTTTGAAAACATATTGTATTTCACCTGCAGCTTACCAAAAGGCTAATCGATACCCAGTGTTTTATAAATAAAGTAGAAATATTGAATAATATAAGAGTTATGTATTGATCGATAGGATAATAGGATGTTAACATAATACAAGACAACTTTCACATAAATATCACTTCTATTGTTCTATATTCTATATTGTCGTTTCAATGGAATAGGATAGGCTAGGATAGGAATAACATAGAGATGTGGTAGTTAAAGGGATTGTAAAGAGGTTTTCTAAACTTTGTATGTGTATCGGGGACACTTTTACATCAATTTGTGCCATTCCAATTTCCATTCCGACATCTGTGGACAGATACCAAAACTTCATTGAAGAGAATATTGTTTTTAGAGAAAGATACCTGATCTTTACATTGACTCTATTTACCCCACGACATCCTGTGACTCCGGACATATGGTATGAGAGGTATGAATTGTATTGATTGATTGACCACAATAAAAAGACATATGTTAATTGTTATAAAACCAATCGATTGATTATAATGTTATAATGGGATGACAAACAACCAAACAATAGCCTGATTGACCTCGTAGGTGGTTGTTATTGTTTAGAGAAGACAAACTATATTCTTTCAACGTCATATATACATCTTCAAAGACTTGTACCTTGTATAATATGTTTGGCACGTTTGATCTCACTATTGCAATATCTTCTAACAATTAGGATAGTGTCTCCACAAAAGAACTCTGGCAGTTCCCCAGACATCCACCATTTCACATCCGTATAGGACTTTAGATTGAACATTTTAGTCCGTTAATATTATTTATCATTCCCTTCTCCATCCATCTTTTTCTTGAAAGTACCAACCGACATTACCAACTTGTTATTCCACTGTTTGTGTCTCCAATATATAAAGAAGAAACAATCATCTTTTGCAAGGAACAATTGTGATTGACAAGGATCCTTTTCATCTGCTGGTCCTTGGCCAAAACCTCTTGGCATCCATTTTCCACGAACAACCTTGTCGATTAATAGCGGGTCGACTGGAATAATGGGTGAAATTGACTTATCCAAGGTCATCAGACACCAACTAACTAAGATGACTTCTAGCTAAGAAAATGGTGTCATGTTAACATTCTACGCTGTATCCGACTGCGCCCTAACCCCTCCCCGAAAAAGGTCATCAACGGAGCTGCAAGATGAAAGATTTCAACAGACTTGTCAATATATAGATACAAGCTTGATGGAACTACAATCACTGGTAACAGTTGTTGTTCCATAAAGCTGTGTCTATATATTATGCTTACAAAAATAGTTAAATGCCATTCAAAGACTTTAGAATTGTCTGTATTCATAGCCGTAGAGGCCCACAGCTCAACAGGGGAGCAGATCGACTTATTGCCCGAATTTTAATGATATTTTGCCCGATTTTGTGGATTTTTGCCCGAAAACATAATATTTGGGAGGGCAGTTGCCCCACCCTGCCCCCTGTCTCCTACGGCTATGTCTGTATTGGTCGCGGTTTCATTACTTATCTAATTTACTCCTTGACTTACGTTAATTGATTATAGATAAGTAGTCTTCATCGTTAAATATTTATTATTGTAGCAATCTTCACATTCTATTGTTACTTATGGCTGGAGTAAGAAAGTAAGGAATTTTTTCATCCGACAACCACCTTCAGTCTTCGTCAAGCTTCGCACACAGATTTTATAACAATTCCGAAAATTTAAACCATTATCCATCCAGTGGAAGTGTAGGCGGAGGTGCAAGAATGCACCAATAAATTCTCTTTTCAAATTCAAATTAGTTCTGAGTACAGAAACCGTCACATATTTTACCCGTTATAAAGTCCGTCCCTTCTCGTAGTCTCCCTGAGGCTGGTGTCAAACAAAACTGATTCTGATTCTCATTCCAAATCGAGAATGAATTAAGTTGTTAAGAAACACTTGACAAGATCTTATTTGCTAGTTGCTATCCCCTCCCTGTTACACTTTCTATGGGATAGAGATTTAGTTCTTTAGATGACAGTGATTTGCTTGGTTACGTTGGTGCAGTTCTGGGTTCTAATCTCTGATGAAGGTTTAGTGACCTTGATAAGGTCAACTTAACTTATAATTCCAGTTGATTCAGCTCTAAATCGATTGCTTTTCAGAAAATGTCGTGACAAACTGACAATTAAAGACATATTTGACATTGTATGTACTCCTATGAACTTTAGAACGAATGAATTATGCATATAAAATCGCTATTCTAAGGTGAAAGGAAATTTAAACAATTTAAACCCGCTAACAACTCAATTGCAATCTATAGTTTTTCAGAAAGCTATGTTGATTTTAAACAATATTGTATTTCTGAATTTCATGTTACATTTTTACAGAAAATAATATAGGTTTCAGAAAACTGTGTTACATCATATGAATTAGTGTATTCTATACATTTCACAATGGCAAGCTTATACAAACTCTGATTAATGCCTTGGCATCCTTTGGCCCTTTTTCAGAATTCAATCAATTACAAACTTGCAGGCTATGAGCTCAAGAGGGCAGGGAGTGATAATGTACCCCTGAAAAAAAAGATTGTATAAAAAGTTTTGATGACCAACTATTTCAATGATATCATCAGATCATTGCCTTCCCCACTCCCATCTCAACCCCCCTTCCCGAATATATTACTTTCCCTCTGTACAATCAAGTCTAGCCAACTTGCGTGATATAAGAAAAGCCTTTTATCATTTCGCGATAACTTGACATTGTGAAGATGTGTACTGTACTCTTAAAAGGAACAATGCAATTGTATAATCTGTTACTTGTAATATAATATCTATTTTCAGATTAAAGTTGCTCTGGATTCTGGACTCGACGTCAATCAACGAAATGACAGAAAAGAGACGCCATTGTTAGCATGTATAATGCACATGAAAGATGTTGGATGTGTGACCCAGTTATTAAATGCTGGATCTGACATTAACGATCAAAATGAACGTGGACAAACTGCTTTAATTTATGCCAGTATTCTCAACAAACTTCAGATGTTGTCTGTATTATTAAAACAGGTAAGTAGTTTAAACGGAGAAATATTTCAGAACAGGTCCTAGTAGTCTTACTGTAGGTAGAGGCCTTCCAATAAACCATAACCATAACCATTACGAAGGGGTAGGCGGTAGGGGACACATGGTTGTCAACATACGAATCTTCGCATCTTGCCTAGGTAGAATTTCTCTGTTGCTCAGAATGGGTTGTGAAGAGGGGGTAAGAAATTTGACAGTAGGAAGGGGAGGGGACAAAATACTTGGTCGTCCGTTGAATTAAGTCAGAGTATAGAAAATGAGATGATATATTCAGACACCCTTGGTGATATCAAAATAACTTGGCCAGAGCAATTCTTGTTGGTTGATTAACATTTTAAATCTTTCGTTCTGGATTCTGGAGTACTGCTACTCTCTGTGTATTCTGATGACAGAAAATTCTTATTATGTTCCTGGAATCTATGAGTAGAGGCGAGGAATAAAAATCCGTACATTTCGCCAATCAAAATCGCATCCAAAAACATGGCAAAATCGAGAGTAATAGTTGTATAGTAGTGGACTACTTCAAAGAACTATCTCGAAAATACCAGACCTTACATTTTCATGCTTTAAAAAACCTGTAATGTTGAAATGTTTCTTTATAGCGTAATATTATCGAACCTTTTCAGCTTCTTTCATGTCTAGTCGAATTTTTTTCAAATCTTTTTATGTGATCTTCATATAGCGTAAGGTCTATTGATAGATTGAAAAGCAATTTCTAATGGACTTTTGTTATCGTTCTGAATTCGATCTTTTTTCAATGGAATGTTTTCGTCTTGGGATAAAATAAAAACCATACCAGTGTTAAGTGTATTGTAAAGAATTCTTTATTCTAAATCGATTGGTTATGGACTTACGTGAATGAATTATAAATGGTTTATCAACTATTAAAATGGAATAAATCAAAGGGGTACATTCCTTTATTTTGCCATAAAATAGAATTTAAAGTTAAAGTATGCGCCAACAGAATTTGTTATACATACAATTTTACCAATTGCTGTTTTTAGCTTTTTTTTTTAAATAAATGATTTACTAAGTTAAAGGGATTGTAATGGATTTTTCTAAACTTTTATGTTTACTGATAGCATCAATTTGCACCATTCCTATTTTAAAGTCTGATTTCTGTGCTTTTGGCAATTCATTACGTCATGACCGCTCAAAATCACAAACGTTTGACTGGCATTGGAACGGTGAAAATCAATGCTCTCAGTGTAAACGTTACACATAAAAAGTTAAGAAAAAGTCGTAAAAAATCCCTTTAATATATTCATACATGTAATTATTGGAGTATATCCCTTTGATTAGTACATGACAAGTATCAATAATTCACTAAAGACTGTAGTCATTCAGATCCGCCATATTGATTATCGACTTGGTGCTAATCTTTAACATTTATCGATTTCTTAGTCCGAAACAACGTATATTGTCTCTGTATTTCTATAATTGTTGAAAATTAAAAGATCCCAGAGTCAAAACATAGCATAGTTGGGGATATATAGTCTGAAAGTCATTCATAATCGCACTTAGTGCCTTGAGTGACGTATTGTTGTAGAGAGCTGATATATTAGTCTTTGCAGACCAATATCAGTTAGTATTAGTTAATAATGACGGAAATAGTACAAACCCAAAAGATATTCCAGATTAGCCTATGACCTTCAAAATTCCTTTAGAGGTTCAAACATCATTTATCTTAGTTGATTATTGCTCATTGATGGATGTGCGTTTTATTCGCCAAATAAGATTGATATTTTAAGCAATACATTGTACATGTATTTGTATTTATTTTTCAGAATTCATTAGACGTCAACAAAACCGATGCTGATGGTAACACTGCTTTGATGTATGCATGTGCAATGGGACATGCGGAAGTTGTGTCCAGATTATTCCAGTCGCACGAACTTGGTGAACATACTTTAGACTTGGATATCAAGAATAACGACAGAATGACAGCTTTGGATCAGGCTACAGATCGCGGGCACGTTAACATCATCAAACTGTTTGCTAATTTCAGATCCGAGAAACGCGAATTGACAGAAGATAACAAGGATGAAAACTGGATCGAGATGAAGCCAATGTCGGATCATTCTCCGACTACGGTCAAATCTCGACAGAACAGTTGGGACAATATGCAAAAGGTCATCGCTCGTGTCCGTAAAGATTCTTTAGTAGAACGACCAGACTTAAGTTTAAAGATGGTGCGCCCTTTAGAACCGACCATAACTGTCACGGCTCCAGGAGAAGAGAGCCATACCCTCGTCAGCTTCGACGATGAAATAAGTCCAACGATTCACCAAAGACGGATTCCCAGATCCCCGACCAGTGCAAAGAAGGATTTTAATTTTGCCGAGAGCAATTTGGAAATTGAGGATTTTAGTTTGGAAAGTTTGAGTGATTTAATCAAAACGGTTCGTCAATGCGCTCAGGAGATTCGCGAGATTCAAGAACCGCTTCAAAATCCGATTTTACTAACTCCACCGAAATCGGAAAGAAAACGAAAAGAAAAGAAAAAGGGAAAGGAAGGTGGGAACCTCAGAGCGAAAAACACGGCACTAAGACCCGATTCTATTCGTTTAGAAATTCCAGAAACCCCGCGAACTCGTCCAATGACGTTGTCAGACGAAGAGAAAGCTGTAGGTGACGTTGACGTATTGTCTCAAACATGGCCACGTCAAAAAGACTTGGGCGCTGAACGTCGAATGCAACGGCCAGATTTGTTAGTGAAGCGTGCAGCAAGCATGTCCCCTGCCAAACCTCGTCAGAAAACAAACGGCGACGAAAAACATATTTTTAGTAGAATGATAGAGAAATTCACCCATCGAAAAAATCAAAAAATGACGTCATCTGCTCCTGGTAACATCGATCAACCTAGCACTTCCGGTACCCAAGATGCAAGGATCACGATTCCCAGCGTGCATCAGAGTATCAGTAAAACGCCAATCGTTCGACAAGATTCCAGATCAAGTACAACTGCTGGTTTTGAAAATCCTGCGTATGCTGTGGAAGTTATTCCAGCCCCTGAACCACCATTAGAGCGTTACTAATAACTTTGTGGCGTGACTTATAGCAATATTGTATATTCATTCAAACCAGCAATCAAAAAGACAAAATCCATATAGTGGCAATCAGTTGTACACGCTATGGTTTGCATATCAGGATACATGTAAACGCTTTAAACCTATCTACGACTTTATTAAACTCGAAGTATTTGTCCGCTTTAGTTTGGCAATAAATTTTGTAGTAAAAAGTGCGTACTATACTCGCGATTATACGGTAAAGAGTACATCACTTGTAAGGATTTTGTCTTTCGTAATTAGGATTTTTGAAAACTTTTATAAATTATTTTTTTCTGGACATAAACAAATTGTCTTCGTATAATTTCCGTCCACTGGCAGGTTGGCTAAAAATATAGAATAGTTATGCACTTGGTATTATATTCTCCGTCCACAGGCAGAATATAGTTTTGTCTTGAGTTTAATCAAACGATTTTTAGTGTATGTGTATATTTTAAACATTCCAACGATACAATGAACACTTATTTATGCAATTCGTTCATTGTTAAATGATTATTTTTAGATTTTAGCATTATTTATTATTTATAACCAATGTGGTATGTAAATGGTCGTAGATTTATAAGTAGAAGCACCTATTGTATGATTTTTTTTTTTGTGGAACTCACCTCGTATATCGACAATGGTATGATTGTATATTTAAAGGCATGTTCCTTTAGCAACGGCTATCATTTCATTTCATTACATTAATCCGTTGCTATCATGATAAGATATTCTCGTCATTAATTTTGATTGGTCGAACGATTATTGTTCGACCAGTTATATTCATTGTAACAAATTATTGCGGGAAAACTTTCGAAAGACCAGACGTCAATTTTCTTGTAGCAAATTTACCTTGTGATAATCGAGTCTCAACGGTCATAAATTGAATGTGACGTAGTGTTTTTAAAACGAGGTTATTAGTTGTTAATGACGAGAAAACTCCGTCAATCCAGCAACGGTAGATAATGCCAATGTCTAACGTTGCTGAAGGAACATGATTTAAAGGCAGACCTACCACTCAACTTAGATCATTTTTGTTTTTTAGTTGAAGCACCATAACATTATTTTAAATAGTAGAGTGGTAGATCTGACTATTGTGCTGACAAATCCAATATCTCGAAACAAACCTACATTGTAATCTCTGGTTTGGACATCAAAATCTAATTAGTTTTGGACCGACCAAACAAAATTCTTGAAATTTTATATTTGAGAATGGCTTAAAATTTCGGAAAACATATCTCAAATTAATATCGAGAGCATCATCATGAATAATCCCTCAGAGAAAACGATTATTAACAGAGAGACTGAATTTCAAAATAAAAAACTTTGAGTACTACGACACTCTTTATTATCCGACATATTATACGAGCCCATTAAGCATCACATCAACTACAATGTTGATACATTATAAGATTACAATAGAGAACGAAATCAATAAGAAACCAAAGACAATCTGTAAAATAATGTAGTTTTGTTTCGCTTGTTTGGAGGCTTTTACGATATTATCGTTCCGTCCATTATTAATTTGTATATTGTATATATATTATATATTATCAACTATTAATGTTCCATTCCGGACGTATTTTACATGCTGTCCATTGTTTTTATTTATTAATCTTTTTTTTTTTTGGAAACATTAGTCTAAGATGAACATTTTAAGTTAAATAAATTCCATTTCTGGCGTATGTTTCACTCCATATTTCTTTATTTCATATCGATCTATTTTTTGAAAATTAAGCCTAATATGAAAACTTTAAGTTCAAGCAATCAACATTCCATTTTGTGATGTTTTTCACATTCTACGTATTGCTTTTGTTAATTTTTTCGAAACATTGGACTAAGATGAAAATTCAAAGGTCAGGCAATTAACATTCCATTTCTTGTGTTTTTTAAAATAAGATATTTGTTTGTTCAATCAAATACTCGAAGATTAACATTTAACTTTTTATGTTATATACATTGTATATTAAGACTTTCTGTTTTATATTAATAGTTTGACGAGGCTGGGCTGCCAGCAGATTTTATACACCATAGTTAAGTTTCTTTTTAGTTTGCCACAAAATTACAGCAACGTTCATATGTATAGAAAAAAAACCCATTCCAATGCCATTCATTTGTTTTACACCTTTCATTGTTTTGTGGCGTCGTCAGTGAATTACATACACGTTTTCACTACACTAAGAGTGTTTATTTCTTCTAGCAATTTATTGTTGCAAAGATGGTACATGTATATAAAGTTTAGCTATTTAGGCTAATTTAGAACAGAAATTGTTTTTGAAATGTTTTTCAAATGTTCATATTTTTATCGTTTTGATAGGAAATATATTATATCTTATAATAAGTATACTGCTGACATTTATTTATCAGAAAATGCTAATCTGATGCTTTTTTTGGTGTTTTGTTGCGGATGACGCCACAAATAGCAAGTGCAGCCAGTAACCTGCAGACAAAACAAAAACCACGAAGCCCTATCTTACAAACTGTGTCAGATGGTTTTGATGGCTGTCGGAACGAATAGCCGTCAAAATCATTTGTCGATATATTGGATAGAGTTCCTGAAAATAGGAGGCAAAGTTAAAGTGTGGAATAACTGCTGAAAATAACCGTCCATAGTCCATAGATTATTATATTTTGTTAATTTTTGTGATATTTCATCTCGTCTATTTATTTAACTTATTCGATATTAAAACATTGATTAGCATTATTCAACAGTTTTGTTTCTTCTCGTAATATCATTTTCTCAGACCTCCCAGTGCTAGTCATGCAGGTCGTTGACGCGTACATGTCATCGAATGGGACTATAAACCGTGGTCAAGTGTTCCAGTAACCCATGGCTGAACTAAATGACCCAGGAAAACAGAAAATTTAGGGCTATAAATGTTGTTCTGACAAAATGTCCCCAGGATGCAGGGTTGAATTTTTGCAGCAAACCCCAGCCCAAGACCTTGAATTTTTCACCACCACCGTTGAAAATGAGTTTTGCACAATTTTCCCCCTCATTATGACATTGCTTCCTATGGGCCTGTAATGCATTGGAAACTATGCAGTTCCTAAGATATGTCCCCTTTCCCAGTGACGATACCACATCATATCATATTCGTAAATCATGTCTGGAACACTGGGGAGGGTTAGATTTATCGTGATCGCTAGACAGGTGCCAGAGGCAACAAAAGCAGGAACCTCTTAAAGGGATCGTAAAGAGGTTTTCTAAACTTTGTATGTGTATCGGGGACACTGATAGCACCAATTTGCGCCATTCCAATTTCCATTCCGACGTCTGTGGTTCTTGCAATTTCACTAAAACTTACGCGTTTAATGACGTCACTGACAGTGATCTGCATAGATATCAATAGTAGCTTCCGGTAGATCACTGTCAGAGAAAACCTCTTCACAATCCCTTTAACGTCAGAAATAGCTTGCCTCCTCCATGTTTGGCCTCTGATGATGCATGTCTGATTATAGAATTAATCCATTGAACAAATACAATCATCCCCCAACATCGTGGTTTAACAGCATATCTTTAATCAATGTCTAGTACAGTGTAACTTGGTATCAATTTTATTATCAATCAATCATTGGGGTTGGTCGATATTTAGGCTAATGACCCTAGAAGGTTGTACACACATCAACTGCACTAAAGTTATCAGAACTTAATACTTGGAAGATGAGTAGGGCCCACAGAATTATGAAGTGGGTACAGAGTGGGTGTGGGTTAGAAAAAACGCAAATTTCAGGAGATAAGAAAACACATCATTAAGCTTTCAGATTTCTTATCTTTTAATCTATAAATTCATCAAAAAATCAACAATTAAAACAGGATTGTGCATGATATGTTAATAACAGAAGCTTCTCACTAGAGTAGTTTTCAATAAAGCTATCACATTGCAAGATATACTTCATCCAGGGGCCCCTTATTTTTGGCCGACTGATGTCAGAACCCTCTAAAAAGTTGATGCTCGCGCCTTTGGCTGTTGATTTTGAAGCATGTTATATTTCAGAGCCCCCACTTTCTCTAAATCCTGGATCCGCTCCTGTCATTTGAAAAAATTCACTGGATCACAATTACCATGAAACTACTAGATTACATAAAAAAAACAGATCAAATAAATATCACAACACAGTCTAAATATTTAACGATAGAAATAGAAATATTAAAACAGAACTTGAAACATGTCCATGTTGTTACTCATAGTTTAGAGTTTCACACTATCTTCAGACAACTGATCTATTTAAATAATATGGAAATGATAAACGCAGGCCCGTAGCCAAGGGGGGGCTTGGGGGGGCTTTGCCCCCCCCTAATTTAAATCTTGCCCCCCCTAAAAAAAATCTCAAGTGTTATTTTTTAAAAAAATACATTAATTCATTTTATTGAGTCAAGTGGAGTCTTTGTAGCAGAAAATGTTAACAATTTGGGTTTTCATGTATCTAATTCTCAAAATGTTCCTGTGTTCTAGAAGTGATCCCCTGATTTCAGGAAATCGTGTTTTAAGGCTTCCAATAGGTGTTCTCGGCAGCAAAAAAGGCGAATTATTCTCTAAATTTTCTCAGTGACATACCTCAGATCCTATTCAAATTACCGTAAACCCTAAATTCACTGAAAATGTCTGGAATTCGCTTCTACATCTCAATTTGTTTTTAGACAAGATGCATTTAACCTTAACCCTATAGAAAAAATCTAGAACATTCAATTCGCTGGGCAATATCAGGAATTCTTGCATCTATTTCTCGATTTTTGCAATGTATTGGTCCCACAGTTCCTTTACAAGTAAACCTTAAATTCATCAGGAAATATCAGGAAATTGCGTTTCATTGAGTCAAATTTTCAGCAAAAAGGGTGTGGAATTCTCAAAATTTTCTTAATGACACACCTCAGACCCTATTCAAATAACCTTAAAACCTAAATCCACCGGGAAATGTCTGTGTTGGACAAGATCCCTTTGACCCTGTAGAATTGCACCAATAAATGTAGAAATAACTCTACATAGGGCACTGTAATAGAGTAACATTGCATTGCAAAAACACAAAAATTTCCATGAAAATGAGGGGGTGGGGAGTATTTGGGTTCTTTTTGGGTGGATATCTAAACTGCCCCCCTTGATTGACGTTTGCCCCCCTAAAAGTACTTGGCAGGCTACGGGCCTGGATAAACGTATAAAAAGAGATCATGTTGGATAGAGGTTGACCAATATGATCAACATAAAGATCTACACTAATAATACTATGTTGGACCCTTTTTCTGGAGTGGGATATCTATGTTTGGTATATGTATGAAATGGAACAAATGGAATGATAACTATACAATAACAATAATACTCTTAAACAAAACATTGGTATAAACAAAAAAACTTCAGATATTCACATTGATAAAGACTAAACATACAATTCTTTCCTAGTAAATATAACAAGATAGCTTGCCAGGCAAGGTAATATACGCCCACTGGCAGCTTTGTTTGAAAAAGAACATTTGGCAGAAAACAGCAACCATCAAATATTCAACCTGTAGTCATAGGCCTACATTTCGTTCAGAACTTAAATTAAGTGTCGTCCAAACTTTTTTTTCTGGATTTCATCAAGGGTTAAGCATTCATCAAGTTTAGTCAAAATCCTTCTCTGTTTATGAGCTAAAAACTAAAACCTATTTTGAACAAGAAGGGCAATAAGTCATATCGAATATTTTTTGATTTTCGATAGAGTTTATTGTGTGATAATAAACTATTTCAATAGGTGTCATTAAAATCTAATCGGAAGAAGAAATGTGACTTCTAGAGTATTTACATCCTAACGTGTTTTAAAGAACAAGGGCAATAATTCATATCAAATATTTTTTGATTTTCAATAAAGTTTATCCTTGGGGGATAATAAACATTATCAGTAAGTTTCGACAAAATCTGTAAAGAATTGTGACTTGTAGAGTGTTAACGTGCAATTGTGGACGGACGGACCGACGGACATGGGTGACGGCAATATACGCTCCACATTTCATGTGGGCGTATAAAAATAAGAAATATTTCTATCACTGGTAAAGAAGTTGATAAACAAGAAGACAATTGAGCTAACAAAGCTGTAATTAATTAATTAAGAAATTGATAATCAATAATAAATACATATCAACCTGATACTGGTCAACAACCTTTCTAACAGACTTTTATTACTGGAGTTCTCTCAGGAATATTGATCTTGTTTTATTTACCAGTCATGTCTGACTTTAATGAAATGAAATGGAGTTTTACATCATTTTCTTCTGCACCAGTATGGGATAATAAGGATGGGAAAACACCATGCAATGTACAATGAAGAAAATTTTGCAAGGACAGCGGTATTATCCTACTGTTATTTTTGATTTCTAACTGTCAAGGGATCTTTAACGTGCACAGCCTGTAGCACACAGGGCCTCGGTTTATTGTCCCATCTGAATGACTAGATGCTTTTTCCATATCAGCCCCTCCAACCTACATCACTGAAAGGGTGAAACCGGGTTGAAAATCTGAAAGTAACCTCTACTCTCGACCTAATTGGAAATTGAACCTTGGACCCTCAGTTAGCGAGCAAGCAAGCATGTAACACTGAGCCACCGCAGCTTAAATCTGACTTGAAATATTTATAACATTTGGTTTGCAAAATTTGCATGACATATTTATGACTAATTACTATATAATTATTTGGAAGAACTATTTATCTATCACTAGATCAAGAGCTATAACTCTTGGAATAAATACTGATTTTTTCACAATTCGTCCTTGATGTTGTCTTTTGAATCATCATTCTTATCATGATCAGTTGATTTATCTTCAACTGCAGCAACAATGTCTTTTTCACTATCAGACTCAGTTTGTGAATTTGTCTTAAAGTTATCCTCTACATGTGGGTATTCTTCTAGGACTACTTCCTCATTATTCTCAAAAACCTGACCCTCTGGCTCCTCCTCCTCCTTCACCTCCTTAGTCTCTTGTTTCGTATCCTCTACCGTCCTGTCATTATCTACATCTAGTACATGTTGAAATCTCAACACTGCCTCATCAATATCAAAATGATACAATTCTTCCCATGTTAAAACATTGTCTCGGTCTAAGTTGATAAAATCAAACAACTGGAATCGAAAAATAATCCAATATAAGAGATAACAATCGCCTTGAAAATTTTACTATTCAACAGAAGGTACTATCCCAGGATAAAAACAAACTGAGAAAATATTGGTTGTTGAATATTGGTTCATAAAAAAAGTAGCATGAAAACTTGAACTGTAGCGCCAATATCAAACAAAGACACTTTTAATTTTCAGTTGCCTTTAAAGCCTCTCCATGCAAGGTTATTAATAGAGACAGAAATTTTCAAGGGATGTGCATTATATTTGCAATATCACAGTACTTGTACAGCATAACAAAACACACTTTATTAATACTGTTAGTCAACACAATATTATGAATACCCGTATACATGTCCTCATTGGACTTAATATACTTGAATACCACATGAAGCACATTATCGGCAAATGAAGCATAAGGAAGTGAGAGTTAAAACTAACCTGCTCTCTGCCTTCTTTATCAACATCTGATTCTAGAAACTGATCTTTCAGTATATATTCTAAATTTCTATATGGTCGTAACATTTTAAACCTACAAAACAGAACAGTAAATACAAATAATGTTCATGGAACATAATAATGTAGAGACTTTTGTGAGCATAGTGGTAACAACTCACTTAAATGGCTCCATATTAAACCAGAAAATACATGATAGTGACATTATGAAATGCCTAACATGCACTCAACAGGAGTTTACTTGAATTGAAGACTCAAATGAAATTTCTGCATAAACAAATTTTTGAGAGTACTTAATGATGTCAAAGTTCATAATAGCTTGACATTGTTAAGATGGAATATATAACGATGTCAAGGTATCAGACTGAGTTTATAAAATCATGATATGGTTAAGAAGGCAATGGACCTACCTAAGTATTTCATTAGAAGAGGCTATAGGATATTTATTGAGAGGTTCTGTGAGGTTAAATTTACTAGATTTTATACAATCAGGATGATTAAACCACCAACGATGAGTAAACCAATAATTCACAGCCAGGTTTCGTCTTCCATTAGATCGTATCTGATGATACCACCTAGAAAATACACAAAAAGATTACATTTAATTTTCATTACTAGAGAATTTAATATAATATAAATATATTAGTATCTTTCTATCAAGTTAAAAACCGAGAGCTCAATGCTAAATGTTTCTTAGTCAATAATGACAAGTACAGTGTTATGACAGCAATTAATAGATGTGATAAATGTTGTATTTTATTGCTAAAGGAACATGTCATGAACCCTGATCAACGCTAAGTAAGAACAAAATAACTGCCAATTAAAACTAAAAGTAAACCCACCCATAAGGTATAAAGATGCAGTCACCCTCTTTAGCATGCCCTCTTACCCAGGGTAGAGATAGAAGGGTGGAGAACTTCTTTTGGTTGACATTATCAACATCAACAGTACTGTAGTCGCCCTTCTCTTCCCATCCTACTGATTCTACTTCTTCCTTGTATTTCTAAAAATAAACGCATTCGATAATAAATTTCTAAACTTAAACTTCCAAATTGGAGAATAATCGAAATTTTTAAAATTACTGTTACATGATTGGATGATAAAATAGTAACCAATCCGAGCAATGGATTATCTTATGATATTTTGAGAATATGGCCCTAAGAGAATCAAAAATGATCTGTGTTAATTGAACTCCAAGGACATGAAAGGGAGATAACTGAAGTATTAGAGAATGCTCAGAGAGAAGATTAGTATAGTTATAATCGTACGTTGATCAACGTCACTATGACGATATCAAATCATTACTTCATACTGTCATCATGGCATTCTTACTTAATACTTAAATAGAGTTATCTCCCTTACACCATGTTCTCAGTGTCAATAAAAGTAAGGCTATCTATTCCAAAAACACCATTAAGTCTATCTATACTCTCTGGCTTACTACATGCAATGAGGAAAATTTTGCTTAACAGTTGAATTAGTCTATTTTTGGGTAATCTTTAAAATTCACAGCCTGTAGTACTCAGGGCCTTGGTTTATTGTTCCATTTAAACAATCATAAGTTTTATCAATGTCCGCAAACAGCACTCCTAGTCAATCATGACAATGTTTTTCCTACTTACTTTATTAAAGAATACAAAATCTTTACTGCCTTCTAAAATACACATTAAGTTATTCAATGGGTCTTTGTGTAACACGGAACTGGTACCCCCACTACTAAACCACATGACAACATCGTTGATAGATTTCTCAAAACCACCACATTGAAGTGTTGAGGGTAGAGCCAAATCTCCTAAAATATAAAATATCAATCCATTGGTTAAAAAGTAAAGTTATCCAATCGGTCAAGAAAAGGGATAAATACATGTAATACTGAAAAGATCAATGCAATCCTTGTAAAATATAGTTGTTAGTTTCTTTCTTTGTTAAGCTGTCTTATCATTTGCTACAACAGATAACAATTTTCAACTCCCTGTTAAACCTTGTAAAAACCTTGTTTAAATGTTTTGCATCATATCCATTTATTTTTTTCTACAGCCAGAATTCCTTGTGTCTTATGAACTTTTTATAGGACAGCTGGAAATATTTTCAGCCTAGTATCACCCTGTCATTGATACTGGTCGGAGGGGTTGACTAGTACCAATGTTTGGATGAGACGAAACAAACTGAGGCCCTGTGTGCTACAGACTGTGCACATTAAAGATCCCTCGACAGTTGGAAAGCCGCCATGGCAAAATTTCCCTCATTGCACATTGCATGGCATTTGCTCGTCCTTGACCCAATGGGAGCATAAACTAACCTTTCATTTTATCACTGATACTATCAATAAGATAGATAGGTTTAATTTTATATTCATCAATAAACTGATTCAGTGTCATTTTAACTGATTTCTTATTTCGATTTTCTTTCTTCTGACTCTCAACATTGTATTCTTCATCTCCAAAGTTTTCTCTGGAAAATAGTTAGAAAATCAAAACATAAATTGGTGTAAATCAATACCGTACTTCAAAAGACATAAACTTTTAGATTTATTTAGATTTACAGCACAAAAACTGCTTTAATTTTTAACGAGTAAATCCCTACACTTTCAGACTGTTTGATCTTCAGACAACTGATCGTTTTCAAGCTGCATCTCTACTAAAACTTGAGAAGTAATATTCGTCCTCATGTATACATTTGAGACCAGTTTGGAAAAGCTTGCTATTTATTGACCAGAGTATTGAGAAGAGTACCGGAACTACGCATAATACCACATCATAACACAGAGATCATTCAAGGAGAAACCCGATTCAGAAACCCACCTGAAGTATTGATCAGTCCAGTAGTTATACGCCGGAAATTTCACCTTGGGTTCATCTAGTACCGCCTTCCATAGCAACGGTACACCTGGTTTTACAAAATGTTCGTAAAATACCCCAGGTGATGAGAACTTGCCAATCAAATCCAAACCCTTTTCTTCTCGGGAATGTTTACCTAAGATGATTCGTTCTTCAGAAAAAATACACAGGAGTTGACTTAGAATAATGGTAACTTGGAATGCAGACATTTTGGTTTTTAAAAATAGAGTGATTCTTTTAATTCATTGTTAAATATTGGTGACTTTCTTTTGTACCTATGAATATTGCTACTTCCTAAAAAAGATCGAAAAAAAAGGTTACAGAAATTAGACAGATAAAAATATCTAAAATAGAGGACAAGAGGAGGTAGGCCTATTTAAAAAAAAAAAATAGAAATAACCCCCCCCCCCCCCCACCTCCAAAATTATAAAATATAGTAATATAAAAAGAAAAAACAAAAGCAAATCCTTCTTTTCCATTGCAAAAAGCTCACACAAGAGTGTTTAAAGAGCGCCCCCACCCCAAAGTAAATGGTAGACCTTTAAAAATTTGTAAACAAAGGCCGTGAGCACAGCATGAGTAATCGAATCATTTTGGAGCAAAAATAAACAACGACAAAACAACTCTGGGAATTGACACAGCGAATCAGAGAGGAAAGTCGAATGCCTAACGCCTAAGATCAACATTCAAACGAAAATAAGTGCTTTTCATTGAAGTTTTACCGTTTTATTTCGAGTTTTTTACTTCACATTTGACCTGCTTCCTTTCTCACTGGGCGCCGCCATTATCAAGATGCATTGTGGGTTGACTGATGAGGCAGTGGAAGTCACGTGATAGTTACCAATAGATTGTTCAGACGAATCTTTTCACCATTTTGCTCCAGTTTTTAGGCTTTGTAAGTTTGCAATAACGCTGATTTCATCATTGTCGTTTGCATTGTAACCTAATCTTTTATATTTCAGTAGAAAAGCTTAATTTTCAGGGAATCAAAGAAATTCAAAGCCTTTCCTAACAAAAATTCCAGTCTTGTTA
This sequence comes from Lottia scabra, assembly GCA_029955415.1. Classification (NCBI taxonomy): domain Eukaryota; kingdom Metazoa; phylum Mollusca; class Gastropoda; family Lottiidae; genus Lottia; species Lottia scabra. The sequence continues at coordinate 13,527,868 of JARJEI010000009.1, forward strand.
CAGCTGCATGGCAGGGGCCATATTGGTAGTGTTGCATTGTGGGAATGATGTATTTTTTTTTCAGCACTTGTGCATTATGCTTTAAGGCTTTTATTTTTTTTAATTGCCCCACTAGTCTTAGCCTACCTAGCTTATTAAATTTTGTTTGCATAGGATTTCACGGTTTGAGATATTTTGAAAAAAAGATTCTACGTTTGGAGTCAATCAAAGATGTGCTCTACAACTTTTTTATTTGCGAGGATTAAGTTTGCATCTCTAGATACAGTCTTTGGGCTACAATGGTTTCTGAATGGAATATATTCTATTATTTAACCAAATTTGAAAAGATACCGGCCACTGGCTCCCAATCTTCCAAAACATAGCATCAGTAGAGACCATATCATATTGCATTACAAATTTTCAACACATGATCAGGGGCGTAGCGTGACCAATTTTACTGGGGGGTGTAAGGTCCATGTCACATGATTTTCAGACCCTAATACAGGAAAGATCATTACGTTTTATTTATGATGATTTTAAAAGCTCCTACCATTTTTTATTATCACAATCAAATCTTCCTTCACTAGCTCTCAGAAGAATGCGGTTGATTGCACTAGAAGTTTTCAAAATTGTTAATAAGCAAGGTCCGACCTATCTACATGATCTCATAGATATAAAGCAAAACTCTTATTCTTTTAGATATACAAATACAGCCTCTTTACTTCAGGTCAGGACTTCTAAATTTGGATTAAACTCTTTTCGGTTTAGTGCTGCCAAACTGTGGAATGATCTACCCAATAATTTTAGGGATTTAACAACCTTTAACCAATTTCGAAGTGCAATCAACAGCTGGAATGGGTCAACATGCCAATGCTGTGCATGCATCAATGCTTAAATTTTAAATCTACTCTAGTCTTATTTTTTAATATTCCAGTGCTACTTTTGTTTTATATGTGTGGTGTTTTAAAATGCTTTTAATTTATTATTAGTATCTTAATCCCAAATGTAAGTTTTATGTGATATTTATGTCTGTGATATGTGTGTTTTATGTATGTAATATGTATGTTTGTTTGTATACTGTATAGTCGGTTATAATAGCTCTACAGAGCTAATGTTATCTGTTTTTACCTCACACCGACTGTAAATAAAGTTTATCTTATCTTATCTTATCTTATCTTGTTTACAAAACTGGATTTAAAAACCGAACGAAACAAAATGAGGGTCTGATTTTCATTAGACTGAATATTGTTCACAACTCTCCCTCAAAATACAAGCCTTCAAATCCCTGTGTAGCTATAAATATCAGCGGTTGAAAGTCAAAAATACGACTCACCGAAGATTATGCAATATAATAGAAAACACATATACAGAAAGTGAAAGATAAATGATTAGGTATTATTGACTTGTGTTTATTTTTCAGCCAGTTATGTTCATGATAATGAATTGAGGATATATAGAATAAGCTTATAGATAGAAGAATAGATAGAATATACAACAAGAGATACTGGTATTGAAACTAAAGTTATTGGTTATGAATATTGATTGACAAATTTTGGTAGGTATGTATACATGTATTATATTTTATTTCAAGTATATATGTGCTAAAGAGGAGGCCTACCGTACCGTACAACTTGTTAGACATTGGCACTTTGTGTGCAAATTGGTTATTCCAGATGATTGTATGCCACTCTGTGACTCGGTTTGTCATCTAAGGAGTCCACATGCCTTTTGTTTATTTTAAATAATTCATTAGGATACCAGTATAGTAATTGATTTTCTCTTCTATAAACAAAAATTATCTCCCCTTTGTAGGTTAATTTCCTTTTTGTCCAGTTTATTAGGATCACCTTTTGTTATCTTCAATATCATGTTTATTATGGAAGAAATGATGTGTACTTCTCATAAAATAGTCTGACATTTAGGGGTGACTTGATTGTAAGCTTAGGATTAAACCTTCCCTTTACTTCATGACAATTTAATAGTAAGCTATTACTATTGTCAAAATTAGGCCTACTTCTGTCCTAATTGATTTATTACTTTATTGTAAAGGAACATGTATTTCTTGTATTTCAGGGAATGCCAGTAATATAGAAAGAAAAGGTGATTGTCAAGGACACAACAAGATAAACATATCTTAACTGGTAGTCCAAGTTATTAAGACTGGTAGTCCAAGTTATTAAGACTGGTAGTTCAAGTTAATAAGACTGATAGTCAAGATTAACCAGATAGAAAATGGAAGAAGAGGGAGGACTGGATGACAGTTTCTTACAAGAGGATTCTACAATAATAGATCTGGAGGATGAATCTGGGGACAGTGATTTTGATGGTTTGTCTGGTAGTCCGTCAGAAACCTCCCAAGACAACGTTTCTGACCCTAATGCTGTTTCCTTAAACACTTCTCAAAACAGTTTTGCTCAAAGTCCTTCTGATTCTCAAAATATTTCTATTTTGTCAACAGAATCCCTCAATCTTCAGTTAGACACTTCTGGATCAGAAACTTTGAATCTTTCACAAAATGCGTCTGGTACATCAGACGCACATGTAATAACTGAAGTTACAAATTCTCAAAATTTAGCAGAAGAATCAGATTTGGTATCCTCACAAAATACGGATACATTTTCACAAAGTACTTATACATCTGAAGTTTTTTCCAGTTTGAATTCTGAAATTTCATCTGATTGTCATACTGGAAGTTTAATGACATCAGATGAGAAAGAGAAAAATATCGATGCTGACACAAAAGGACTGGATCCTGTCTCTCAGATGAAAGACCAAAATCAAGAAGGAGATGTCATTCCTTTGGAAGATCAATCTGCTAAAACAGGTGCCGATGCAGACATTCCTAACAATTCTAACTCCCAGGAGCAACAATCCAAGACTGACGCCAATGCACAAAGTCATAAATCTGTAGGCCAGGACCAAGAGCATTCCAAAATCAGTGGTACCAATGAAGAAATATTGGCAGACATTAGAAGCAAAACTGATGACCATATTAAAAAAATGGAAGGCATTGAAAACAGTGAAATTAAAGAAAATCAGCAGAAGGAAATGAACAATGATTTTGGAATTAATTTTCCGTCAACTGACAGTGATTCTGATTGTGATCGTCTTGTCCTTGACTACAAAACACAATCTGATTCTGATGCAATCACAGAAAAAACGGAGGTAAATATATCGGAGATGAAGATGTCAGATATTTCTGCAACTGAAAAAGATGAAAATTTGCCTGACAATTTATCAGATTCTAAGGAGAATGCTTCCAGTTTTCAAAATGCAATAATATCTTTTGATGCTCAAAAATCATCCCAAGATGCAGAAGACAGATTTCAAACCAAGGAATATAACTTTGATCTGAAGCAGACAACAGAACAGGAAGTGGAAGATGAAGAAAATCAAAACAATGCTGTTTCAACGGCAAGGAGAACTCTTGAAGAAAAGTCACCAGAAATTAAGATTAGTTCTCCTGTGACTCTCACAGAAGATAACATTCCTGGATTTGCAGAACTTAAATCGGATGGATCCATGTCTGCCAATATTGACCCTAATGAAGAAGAACCAGATAACAATGACATGGGTCCAATTATTAGTTTAAGTGCAGTCCAGCACATCACCCCTGAGGAATTTGAGAGGATGGGCAAAGGGGATGATGGGTCCTTGAAAAGTAACAATGAAGAATCTATGCAAATTGGTTCAATTGATGAGGACAATGATGATATCGATCCGAGTGAAATTCAGTCAGTTCCTGTTCCAGTTTCTAATCCAGTTCCAGTAATTAAGGTGCCTGAAACCTCCAAAAGTTCGGAATTAAAGGTGGTTTTTCCTGTGAAAATCAAAGCGGAACCAGTAGACGAAAGATATGAAGCGGCAATGATTCCAAAAACCATATCATTAGTTACATCACAAAATTTTTCAAAAACTGACAAGGTTGAAGTTCATTTGCCTAATGGAGGCCATGATGTTGCCAGAGCAACGCAGATGACATCACAAACAACAATGACATCATCAGTATTTAATGACTCTAGCAGCAATTCTAATGTTGCCTATAAAATGTCAATACAGAAATTACCCGTGCAGTTGTCACAACCTAGACGTCTGCCTGTACCTGAAAGACGCCCAGTACGTCAGAGAAGACCTCCAACAAAGCCAACCAATATCTTCCCTAGGATCATAAATGTACCCATGAGACATTATATCAAACCCTCACCTTCACCAAATCCTGCAATGAAGCCACAAATAATGAACAAGCCTAATACCAAATCCTTCAATGTTGCCAGCATAACTCAATTGATGCAGCGAAAGCATAAAATTGGAAGTCACAAGGCTCAGCCATTGCCTCCGGAATTCAAAGGTTACTTGTTGAATTATTCTCCAGCCACCTGCCTTGAATGTGGAGACAGTTTTATGTCAAAAGATACAATGGACATGCACACCGAGCGTGTTAGTCTTTTGATTGAATACCAGTGTCCATTGTGCAAGACAATATGTACTTTTTACAACAAATGTGCGTTTTTGGGTCATATCCGTTTGCACAACAAAGCTCAAGCCCTAGCGAAAAATCCTGCAATTCAAGTGAAGGCAGATATTTTGACTATCAATATGCCACCAAGAGACAAGGTCCTGGAATCCCTAGACAGAACTTTTGAACCTTTCCAGACCATCCCAATCCCTGATAAGCCTATCCAGTGTCACGAATGTAATTCAGATTTCGTAAGCATGGCTGCATTAGCCGACCATTTTGGACAACAAGAGATAGTTTGCTCCTTTAACTTTGTTTGCTATACTTGTAATATGGTACTTCCAAAAAAATGTTCCTTTGAAGCTCATAAACGATATCATTCAATGAAGCCACCACACACTTGCCCAGAGTGTGGTGAAGTTTTTTCTGAATTTCAAGAATTTCGTGAACATATGAAAAATGTCTGCCTTCACTTTAGTCGTGCAAGTTTTTTACAGTGTAACTCTTTGAGTAGAATCGACTGTGGTTACAAAAGTGTTTTATTGGCTCCGATGGTTAAACATTTGAAATCCGCTCACATTGATGTGACAACAGCATTTCATGAAGCTACAACAAAACTAAAACTCTCAGTTCCAGCTTATTTGAATTACAAGGAGAGGCCTAATAATTCTGTATTTCATTGTAAGATTTGTAAAGACAGAAGCGCAGGATGGAATTCCAGAAACAATTTGAACTATCCTGAACTCCATGTAGCGTACGAGCACATGCTCACGCATTTAACTGAAATTAAGCGTAATGCAACATTTTGTTACAAGTGTACGGAATGTCCTGAGAAAAGGGAAGCTGTTTTCTCATCCAAAGAGTTCTTGATTACCCACATGAGAGAGAACCATCGAACGAAAACATGGCCATTATGTTGCTCTGCTTGTAATGATAGCTTCACCTCATATCCAAAAATGCTGAGTCATCAACTAAGAGTTCATGAGCATGTTAACTCTGAATTTTATTATTGTAACGTTTGTAAAATCATGTTCGAAAATCCTGATTTGTTTAAGAAACATGTGTGTGAAAAACCGTCAACAGTTGCAGTGAAGAGTTTAGATCGAACTATTAATGTGCCAAAACCATTGCGTAAAATATCTCCAAAGAAGTCGACAGTGATAAAGTTCACTTTAGGGCCAGCACTGGGAAAGGCAATATCCACACAAACACCAAAACCAAAACCAACCCCTCCCCCTCCTCCGCCTGAGAAAATCACATGTGAAATTTGCCGAATTGAGTTAGACACTAAGGCTAAATTTGATGAACACAACAAAACCGAACACAGTTCTTTCCCTTGTCATTTGTGTGGGCTAACGTACGATTCGCAACAAAAACTTGAGCGCCATTGTCAAGCTACGCATATAGGAGACAAACCCGGGTACATCTGTTTTCCTTGTAAACAGAAAGGTATCAAAAGACATTTCAATAATGCGGCTATTCTTGAGAAACATTTGATTTTCAAACACAGAATTGCCAAACAACGTGTGCAAAGATTTGTGAATATTGGACGTGAAAATCGCAGGAAAGATGCGACGAAACGACCACTCGCGTCTGACACAGAGGCTGACGTAGAGCAAGAAACGCAGCCTGTGAAACGTTTGCGTAAAGAAGGAAGTGGACTGTATGCGTGTGTTAAATGCTCCTTCTCGACAGAAGATTCAGTAGAATTTTGTAAACATATTGAAAGTCATAAAACTGTGGAAGCCAATCAGTGTCCGGAATGTGGGTTATGTTTCAGCGTTTTGCCGTCGCTCAAAAAACATCTTTTTATGGTGCATAAAATTCGGAACGCGGATGAATACATCAAGGAGAAGGGTATTAAGGAACCTGAGGAACTACCTCCTGATAGCGAAGATGAAGAATTGGATGTCGATGCCAGTCCGCGTAAAAAAATTCTTAAAGACATTGTGCCAATTGAAACCGAGCGTCAAAAAGATGGACCAGTAGGCGAACTTGAATGTCGCGTTTGTTACAAAGAATTTGAAAATCTCAATCTTTTGAAAAATCATATGCGTGTACATGGAATGGCTTTTATTAGATCTCGACGGGCTCTTGGAAATGAGGTTAAAGTTGAAAATGAGAGCCCATGAAATTTTACTCAATAGTGTTGGGTAATTGTGCTATACTGAGTATTTGACTCAAATGCAGCTCTAAATATATTCTGAAAATGGTACAAGTTTAAATTCTAATTGAGGTAAATTATAGGATAATGGTTTATAAAAATAATAACTTGTATTAGTTTGCATTATTGAATATTGTATTTATTCTTTATGACAACATTGATTTAATTCAAACTGATTTCATGATCTGAATAGTTAATCTGTAAATTTGTCTTTTAACTTATTCTTGATCTGGCAACAGTCTTTTTTTCAATCAACTCATGGTATCCAGAGCTGTATTTTAATCAGATTGATATTTTGCAACTGCTTTGTAATTTTCCCTTTTAAAATTTTTGTTAATGAATTTTTCTACTGGTTCTGTTTAAGGTATTTTTAAGTATGTATATTATTAAGCCTAATATTATTTATGTCATTATGAATTATTGTATACAATGTTACCTTGAGAAGATAAATGTAATGTTTTTGAACAAATTTGTCCACTGCTACACAACAATTACTCTCGATTTTGCCATGTTTATGGATGCACTTTTGATTAACAGAATTATTTTGCTTTATGGATTTTTATTTGAATCAGGTTTTCTCAAAAAAAAATTGTACATTAAGGGAAACTAATACCTTAGTATCAATTTGTGCATCCCAAGTTCAATCATACATCTGTGGTTCCATCAATTTGACTTTAACAAGAGTTTGATAACGTTACAAATTGTAAGGGTCTTCTATGATTCTCTAGCATATTTCGCAATTTATGACGTGATCAAGCACTTGGTTTAAGCCGAATTTTCTGTAGATAATTAGAATTTAGATGATTTAGATAATTTATACCTTTATACCTACATTTTACTATTCGATCAAAATCTAAATGTATCAGACCTATTTTAGGATTTGAGAAGTAGGGATATAAATTTTAAAATTCTACATTGGCACTTCATTGATTTGAGAAATGGAGCCTTTGTACCTCAGAATGCCAAGTCATCCAGTTTTATGGTATTTCTCTCTTAATCTGAATAGCATCAGCGTCTGAGCATCAAAAACTATTAAGGGGAAGTTATAAAAGCAGACCAAGTAATTGATTATTAGTTTTATTGCCATTCTGTTAGCATAGGATTAGTACATTTCTGTATATTTCTTATAAAATTAACAATATCATTAAAATATATACAACTTTATAACAAAACTATTCTTAAAATCATTCCTTTAGAGTCTTATCCAGTTACACATATCTAAGATAAAATATTAATATATTGCAATATAAAATGCAATTACCTGATCTCAATATGGCCCGTTTCTCAAAAAATCTTGCGTTAAATTTTGTCAGAAGTTTGGCATTTTGCATTGAATAATTCCTTACGACAATTTTTAATCATAAGACATTTTTGAGAAACAGGGCTCAAATAATCTATCCCGAATTAAGAATAGAAAATAAAGGTTTTATTTTTTAGTAGGCCTACACTAAATTTTCCTCATGCATATTTCTTGAATATTTAGTAATAGGAATTTAAGGAATTGAGCAGAATGTTTTGTAACTTACAGCACTTATTAAATGAAATTGAGCACTGTTTACGTGTCGTGGACGACACAAGCAACACAAAACTGTTTTATAGACATCGAAATTAAAGCAAGATATAAAATGTTGAATCCAGTAAAATATATTATGTACTTCTATAAAATATTATGAAAAAATCTTCAACAATTGTAAATTTTTAAAAATGGTAAAAATTGTGAGCTCATAAACATTTGTAAGTTTCATGATCATCTGACTCAAGTGCCATAATCATGGGGCTTAAAAAGTATAATGGTTCCATCTCAATCACTCAATGGATCTAATACACTCAACAAAGCATACAAACATGATTCTATTGTGCATAATATTTAAAATATATTGCTATTTCAGAAAGCTCCAAAGCTTTAAGGGATTATGAAGAGTTTTCTTAAATTGAACAGTGTATCAAGAAAGATTATGACATCAATTTCAACCATTCTAATTTTTAATCAGATGTCTTTCTAGAAATTATACACAAACTAAATATTCGATATAGGCCACAAATTGCAAAATATGCTTGTATCAAAACAGTGTACAAATATCTTTAACTTCTGTAAAAGAGTGTAAATATATTAGCTCACACATACCCATATACACAGTTAAAGGGATTTTAAAGTTTTTTCTTAATTTTGTATGTGTATCAGGGACACTGATATCATCAATTTGCAACAATCTGCAGATATCAATAGTAGCTTCAGGTAGATCAATGTCAGTGACGTCATAACATGAGTTATGCAACTGCAACTGCAAGAACCACAGACGTCAGAACGGAATTTGGAATGGCGCAAATTGATGCTATCAGTGTCCCCGATACACATACAAAATTAAGAAAATATCTTTACAATCTCTTTAAGTGCTTAAACATGAGCTCACATAGTTAATATAAATAAAAAAAATTTGTTCTAGCTCATAATATCATGATAATACCACTATATAATGAAAATAAATAACACTAATTCTCACAATCATAACTGCACTTGGTTTAAAAATGCAAATTTAAGAAAATATAGTAATCATTCTGATAATTTTAAATTAACAATTAAAGATTGCTATATATTTCTCATCGAAGGAGAACAATAATAATTTTAGTAAATAAATCCTTCAAAATTTAAGTTAAAAATTTATCCTAATATTCTTAAAAATCATAATTCAGTACAAAGATCAGAATTGAAACAAAATGCTTTTATTTAAAATTTTCAAAATATTCAAAATAATTTTTTTTTGTTATTAAGTCCTTCAAAATTTAAAATAAAAATTAATCCTAATATCCATCAAAATCATAATTCAGTACATAAATCAGAATTGAATCGAGATGCTCTCATCATATGAGCCATGACTTCAGAGTTGACGCTGCTTCCAAGACTTCTAGTCACAGACTGGTCACTAGCAGCAGGTGACGCCATGTTACTAGGGGGCTGATTACCACTATGTCGTGGAGGGGTGATGGGATTTCTTGGTAAAGTTCCTGGATTTCGTGGCGGTGTAGCAGGATGGTTCACCTGGAAATAAAAAATAAAACTGGCAAATCAGAAACAGGCATGAATGACTTGTTTGGAATAGGTCATATGGAGAATCAATTCAGACATGACTGGCTAAAATACATCATATTCCTGAAGCAGATTTGGAGGTATATAATGACCTATACAGAAAGCAATCATTTGGAAGATAAATTCAGACATGACTGGCAAATATACCGGATATCCCTGAAGCAAATCTAGGATATAGTAAGCCTAATGATTTATTTCGAAAGTAAACGCCAGGAAAATATAAACAAATACAAAATATTTCTGAATCAAACCTGGGATATAATAAATCCAATGATATTGGAGGATTAATTCAGACACAACTTGCAAATTAAATAATCACAGGTATAAGACACTTGGACAGTAGGCTAATATTTTAGCAACATTGTTCACAGCCTAGTAAGCAGTACAGAATTCCATTTATTAGGTTTGTCTATTTATAGCTCTCTCTATACAAAAGCTCCATATATGAAGCTGTAAGAGTATATCACAGAAAAGGACTGATACACTATTGCTACCATATAACGGTATATTGCAGTGTAGACTATTATAGTTCTATTTATAGCAACACTTCAAACAAGCCGACATCTCCCATAATCAAACAACACCCAACCTGCACGACTCCGTGGCGCAACGGTAGCGCGTCTGACTCCAGATCAGAAGGTTGCGTGTTCAAATCACGTCGGGGTCATTTTCATTTTTCAAAATTTCTCTCAAATACCAGAAAATTTGGACCATATAAATGTCAATCCTGATGAAATCTGATCCGTACAAGAGGTAGAATAATTAGCATGAAATTAGGTCACTGTGACATAAATAATGACGTCTCCTATTGATGAGAGATACTCCATTATTGTAATTAACAATTGTAATTTAAGCCAATGATATTTCACTAATTCCACCAAGTTTCAAATAATTGATGAAAAGACAAAATTTTGATCATCCATAAATATGAGAAAATATGTATTTTCAAAAGGGTTGTTGAATTCAACTTGTTTTGCCAGTCATGTCCCAATATTAATACAAAAACACCTTATTCAAATTTACAGAGCAAAGCAGTGAGAAAATAAATAAAAGAAAGAGAAGTAATATTTACCTGTCTTTCAGAGACAGTAGGAGAAAGAGAAGTAATATTTACCTGTCTATAAGAGAGTAGTAGAAAGAGAAGTAATATTTACCTGTCTATAAGAGAGTAGTAGAAAGAGAAGTAATATTTACCTGTATATAAGAGAGTAGTAGAAAGAGAAGTAATATTTACCTGTCTATAAGAGACAGTAGGAGAAAGTGAAGTAATATTTACCTGTCTATAAGAGACAGTAGGTGAAAGAGAAGTAATATTTACCTGTCTATAAGAGACAGTGGAAGAAAGAGAATTAATATTTACCTGTCTATAAGAGAGTAGTAGAAAGAGAAGTAATATTTTCCTGTATATAAGAGAGTAGTAGAAAGAGAAGTGATATTTACCTGTCTATAAGAGACAGTAGTAGAAAGAGAAGTGATATTTACCTGTCTATAAGAGAGTAGGAGAAAGAGAAGTAATATTTACCTGTCTATTAGAGACAGTAGGAGAAAGAGAAGTAATATTTATCTGTCTATAAGAGAGAGTAGAAAGAGAAGTAATATTTACCTGTCTATAAGAGAGTAGGAGAAAGAGAAGTAATATTTACCTGTCTATAAGAGAGTAGTAGAAAGAGAAGTAATATTTACCTGTCTATAAGAGACAGTAGGAGAAAGAGAATTAATATTTACCTGTCTATAAGAGACAGTAGGTGAAAGAGAAGTAATATTTACCTGTCTATAAGAGACAGTAGGAGAAAGAGAATTAATATTTACCTGTCTATAAGAGAGTAGTAGAAAGAGAAGTAATATTTTCCTGTCTATAAGAGAGTAGTAGAAAGAGAAGTAATATTTACCTGTCTATAAGAGACAGTAGGAGAAAGTGAAGTAATATTTACCTGTCTATAAGAGACAGTAGGTGAAAGAGAAGTAATATTTTCCTGTCTATAAGAGAGTAGTAGAAAGAGAAGTAATATTTTCCTGTCTATAAGAGAGTAGTAGAAAGAGAAGTAATATTTACCTGTCTATAAGAGAGTAGTAGAAAGAGAAGTAATATTTACCTGTCTATAAGAGACAGTAGGTGAAAGAGAAGTAATATTTTCCTGTCTATAAGAGAGTAGTAGAAAGAGAAGTAATATTTTCCTGTCTATAAGAGAGTAGTAGAAAGAGAAGTAATATTTTCCTGTCTATAAGAGACAGTAGGAGAAAGTGAAGTAATATTTACCTGTCTATAGGGGACAACAGGTGAACGACCTTGACCTATGTAATCTGTGTTGTTTATTTTACCATTACTGAGAACCCTTCCCGTCTCCCTGCCAATACTGCCAGGGTTAGGGCTGAAATTAAACAATCATTAAACTCTCAAACTATATTGCAAGGCTTTAAATCTGATTTCACTCACATTGAACATAGAAGAAATACATGACACATCAATAGTAAAAAAATATTTTTGTACATATATTTAATAGGTGAAAAACAAACACAAGCAAATATTGCATTTGATGTATTGCTTTTTATAAAAAAAATTTTGAAAGACTTTTTAGTACTGGTAGTAATAATGGCGAAAATATACTTATTATAATGCTTAAATTCACTTTTGACCCTAGCTAAGGTTTCTATAGGATAGTATCTCCTAAATGTGGACTTTGATATCATAATGGGGAATTAAAGCTGTTTAGTCATTTGACAAGACAAATGTTTCAGAGCATTGGTTCATTTATATCAATATATGGCAATTGACATGAATAGGAAACATCATCCAATTTCATTGACGAAAGAAAATTACTATACATGTGCACAAAATTAGTTTAAGAAGCTATTAGTTATTTTGATCTCTAAGAAGCATACAAAACAAACAAATATACATAGTTCATTAGTGGTTTACATATTAATACAACACAAATAAAATAGTTCGTGCAGTGATGTCATGCACAATACAGCGCTAAAAAACAAACTTCCATAATCCTTCTTCTGTAAAACTGTGATGATGACAAAATATATTTCAATATAGAAATATATTATGCCAGTAACTACTACATGATTTTATTCTAAAAGTTGAAATAGTTTAGTCCTACAACCCATTAATAATACCAATCTCCAAGCCTCATATCTAATAAAATAAATAAGTCCACCACCAAATTATGAATATATATGTGTATAAGAGCTGTGATATAGTGATATAAGGTGTACACTAATGATATATATAATGATAGAATGATTGAACTACCGTGGTTTATGATGGTTGTAACTAGTCGGGTAAGATGATCGGTTCACAGGATGCTTGGAATATCTGAATAGAAAGGAAGGTACAGTTTCAATAGGTAAGATTCAGGGCTGCATGGCTGTGGTATAGAAGCACAAAAGCAAGTGTCAAGTAATAAGCATCTGATTTTTATTAAAAAAAACATTAACAAAGCACTAATGAAGCAAGGATAGGAGTTCAGACCAAAAAGAAATCAGCATAATTAAACTGAACCTTTAAGTTCTTTACTAGAATAAATAAGGATTCAGCAGGAAATGTATTTGTATCAGGGCTGTTGATTTATTTATTTGCCGATCGGACATTTTTAACGATATATTCAGTGTGAAAACAGACCACAAAATTCAACAAAGAATTTGACGGTTTTTCAAAAGAATAAATATTTCACTGACTCAAAAATCTAGCTTATTTACAAAGTTTATAATACATGTATAAATCTAACTAAGAGTAAAATACTATTAAATACTGAATATTTATTTGTTTTACCTTTTTGTATTTTGTATACACTTATTATAAGTTGCGCAACAATTGAAATTAGGATTAACCCTGGTACAAAAGGGGAGCTAATATGATCACAATATATCTCTTTTGATGTTTGAAATTGGATGCATGAAAAAGTCTAATGCAATGTAATGTATATACATTATGTATGTATATCTCTCTAAATCTATAATTCTTTTAAAGTTACATAAACTTTTCTTCTCATTCAAAACCAATAAAGGTTTAGATTTCAGCGAGAAATAAATCTAACCATCAGTTAGTATTATAGCCATAAAAGTCTTCACTTTCAATGAAAAAATTTAAGGAATGAGACACTCTGAAGACAGACATTGATAAAGGACAAAAACTCACAATTTAAACTTACCTGTCAGGTTGATTGAAGTTAGTCTGACTATTATTATTATTGTTATTATTATTAAAGTTTGAGGGTGGGGAGGTATATCGGGCGTGGCGGGGGGACACATTGTTCTGGGGGTTATAGTTATTATTTCCAGGGTTCCCAGAGTTACGGGGGTAACTGTTATACATAGCAGACTGAAATATAAATAATATTACAAATTAGGTCACAAAGCACATGCACGTGCATATTATATATAACACACGAAAACACCACTAAAACATCAATAATTAGACAAGGATCATGATCTAAATAAATCAGGCCTGCATCAAATAACCCCCTTGACACATGAATAACTCACTAACATACATGAGCATGCACACACATTCCTTTTGCCACCAATTTAAATTCTTTCCACACAAACACATAGGATGCATGCTGAAGTTCAGAACCTGACCCAACTTTCATTTCGTTTAACATTTCAAACTCCGGTTTGACCTTTGTCATTGGTTTGGGTCTAATTTTACTAAGAAAGCATGAAAGAGCAAAATTCATTCAAAAATATTCTAATCTGTTTGACAATATCAAGGAATATGCAGGATTAAATGAAGCTAGTTAAAGAAAGTTTCTGTATACCTGAGGTCTCTGTCTACTGTTGTTAGGTTGCTGTTGTTGTTGAGGTTGAGCTAATTGACTGGAACTTCTTGCATGTGACCTACAACAAATGTCCAGTTGAATACAGTTGATTTTCTTTTATTACTTGACATTTTTTTATATATTTTATACAGCGAAATTTCTTAAGTCTTTTGATCATAAATTTCATAAATTAAGAAATCTACTAAAAAATAACCATTAAGATAAACCAATCTCTTGTCATAGATAAGTAATTAATATTGTCAAAATCAAAATTTTAATCCCAGTCAAGTGCAATTGCTCCTTAGTTCAAGAAAGAAATTTCTAACAAAAATCGAGAATATATTTACCTCTCAGGTACAGCATATTCTGGGGATTGAAAATTATCTCCCTTAGATAAGCGATTATTTTGATCTAAATTTCCCGTTCGTGATCGACTTCTGTCAGGATTACTGTTATTCTGGGCAGAGTTAAACTTGTCCGTGTTATACGAGGAATTCCGTGAAATATTAGGGTTACCATGTCGATTGTCTGAGTTATTACTATGGAAACTATCTGGTATATTTTGACGTGAGTTACCATAACGATTGTCTCTCACTGATTGTTTAGAATAATTAGAATGCTGGGAAGTTTCTAAATTTTCCGTTTGATTTTCAGATAAATAGGAATGTCTGTTGGCACTATCTCTAGACCTTGATTGTGATTGGTCGAAATTGTCTGCATATGAACTATCGCGCATATTTCTATCACCACGACGATTCACATCTCTTCTGTCTACATTTGAGGAACTATTTTGTTGTGAGACATTACGCCTTATATCACTACTAGCACTATTTTCACGATCAATATTCCTACGCGATACATGTTGTCCTTGGTTATAACTAGACGGTGGACGTCCGTCACGGTAATTGTTACTATAACTATTTGAACCACTTGGAGGTAAATTATTATCTGGATTCTGATTGGGTAATCCTGTGTGACTTTGTGTCCTGAAATCTGATTGGTTAGAATGTCTGTTGTTAACGGAAGGTGGAAAATCACGATTGTTGCTGGAATGTTGATCAGTATCACTGAAAAAATGATAAAAAATATTTCATTTGAAAAATTTCCTGATATAGAAAAGAAGTGAAAAAAATTGCGAGAGCTAAACCTTGTAGCACACTGGATCTCAGTTAATCATCCCATCAAAATGACTTGACTCTTTTTCTATGTCAGTTGATTAGTTTGCGAAAAGATGTGAAAAAGTGAAAAAAATTGTGGGAGCTAAAACTTATACAGCCTGTAGCACACTGGATGTCAGCCCCATCCAATGCAGTACATCAAAACTGTATTATAATTCCCAGTATTGTTTATAATTCTAGACACGGCAATTTTCAAGAAAATAAATACTAGAAGCAAGCTCTAACTCACCCAAAACTTTTATGTCTGTTGACTTTAGCTTTCTGACGAGTTCTAGGAGATAATTTTACACGGAATGGTTGAGCTTTAGTTCTGAAAATAAAAACACATGGATGATTAATTTCTTGAAACCAAGAGAATCGTAGCTTGAAGATCAGCATATAGAAATTGTTGTCATGGATGAATAATTTCTACAAAATACCAGAACTGAAGCTTGACTTCACATCTCATTCCAGATTTCACCTAACAAATGTGAGTCATGGATTCTTATCTCCATCTGTATGTAAAATCCTCTTTTGTCACAATTCCAGTCTGCCTAGCTGTAAATAAGTTTAGATCATCTGATAAAGATCAATGACAATAAGTTACGATAGGTGAAAGGATCCCTGTGTATTGTTGACCTATATAGTAATGGCAGATGTCGCGTGCGAAGCAGATCATGCTTACTCTTTTTGAAACACTTGATGGTACTTCTATTTGGGGTAGTCCATTACTGTATAACTATTGCTCTGGATTTTAACATGATTTAGGATGCGATTTTGATTAACGGAATTGTTTTACTTGTACAGATTTTTATTGTTATCTTTGTAAAAATTGATTATTTTTTTCTTGTTACTTACTCGACAGAAACAAAAGCTATATCTTTAAGTTGATCTTCAGTCATTCCTTCTGTTTCTATTAAATCATATCTATAAAACAGACAAATGTCAGAATTTAAAAATAAAAATGCACAGATAAATAAAGGAGGAAGAGGGAAATGTTATATTTCAAAGTCTCAGTTTTGCAATAAAATATACATGTAATGTGTTTCAGGGACACTGATGGTGGCAATTTGTATCAATCCAATTTTCAATCTAAAGGTCATAGATCATTTCTACCACCAATGCCCAATGATTATGAACTATTTATCAGTAAAATGTTCTGAATGGAGTTTATATGTCACTGAAACATAAGTGTAAAATTACTTACTCGAAATGTTGTTTAAGTTCTTCAGGTGGTCGTTTATTACCAGGTGATTTACTTCTTCTGAAAACATATAACATTTCAAATATATTAACCACAACAACTTGACAGAGCTATGTAAATAGCCAAGTGAATCATCCTGAGCTCTTGCTTAATAAAACAAATTATATTACTAATCAAAATAAACAGTCCCACATTTCTATAATCGAATTAATGCAAAAAAAAAAAATCTACATTGTAGCTACAATGAAGAAATTTTGCATGGATACAATTTATTGAGCTGTAATCGTTCTTAGATTTTGGATAAGGATCTGCTTGTAATCACATTGTCTGTTGTTGTAAGCTTACCTTCGTCTCCTGCGTTGTTTAGCATCACCACCAGGAGCAGAATGCAACGAAGGAATGGAGCCATTTTTACGACTGTCAGCAAACGGAAACAACCTGGAACATAAAACATGACTTTTTGACTCTGTTGTGCTGTCCTTTGTTAAAAGAAAATATAGTAAAAGAATGTTTAAATGATCTACATTCTGTGCATTATAGAGCCAATGAATCTATTCACAAAATATAAATCAACTGCAGTATGCAATGATGGAACAACAGCATAAATTTGCTTTCCAATAGTTGAATTAAGTACCACCGATAACCTACACAGTTTTAATTTTTTTTCTATCAAACCAGCCAGCTACTACATCAATCTTCATAAAATGGTTCTGAGATCAAGTATCCTTGTGTGCCAAGCCCTCAAACCTGGGCCCAGTTCCTAGTATTGTGCTTAAGATCAATTTCGGACATGGACTTACTTAAATGCTAGAAACTGAACCCTGTATTTGAATATTAAAACTTACATAGGAGGAAGATCACTGTGGCCGTTCTGTAGTTCTATATCATTATGATTTCTATTCCGTCTATTTTGTAGAGCGTATCTATATGATATATCTGATTCACTTCCACTATCTAACCCTTCACCACGTCTACAAATACAAGAATTGAAATGGAGTTAAACGCCCTGGGCCCAGTTTCACAAAATTTTAACTAAGATAAAATCCAGATTTTAAGAAATACAGTACTCTGATTGGATGATAAAACAACATTTAAAATCGATTTTAGTGATTGACCAATCAGATAACTGGAACACTAAAATTATGCTAAGTTAGGATCTTGTGAAACTGGCCCCAGCTTTTCTGCACCTGTATGGGCTTATGAGGACAGGCAACGCTAGGCATCGTGCAATAAGGAAAATTTTGACGGGACAGGTAGGCTATATTAGACCACTTTGTTTTTAATATTTAACTGTCAAGATCTTTCATTTTCAAAGCCTATAGCCGATAGCAAAGTGGGCCTTAGTTTAAAGTCCCATTGTAATTCGAAATATTTATATACTTAGTTGAAATTGAGCTCTATCAGTTCTAAAAGTAAGTATCTAAAGGGCTAGTGGACTTCAATTTTCTGTAATATCATGCCATCACTATTAAATATCAACTATTTTACCTTCTGCGGCGAGTAGTAGAGGCATCACTCTCACCATCAGAACCTTTTCTACTGGCAGGAAAATATCTGGAATGTATAATAATACATCTTTAATATATTTCCTAATGAATGATTCAGAAAAAAATTTGCTTTGTTGCACCTGACAAATGAAGTCAAGCATTTCTTTTCTGATTTCAAACTTTGGTGAGATCTTTAAGGAGCACATCTTAAACCACACAGGTAAAATATATCTTTTAAAATTCCTAATAGAATGATTCAGAACTTTTGTCAGATCTTTATGTTCATAGCACAAAGTCTTGGTTTGTTGTCCTATTTAACAATTTTTTCACATAAAACCCTATGACCTGAATCACAGACAGATGGAAGCACAATTGAAATTCCAAAGGTATTATCACAGTTTATTCTTTGATTGAGTTCATCAAGCAAGAATTTCATTCATTGCTTCAACATTCTAAATAATAACTTTTCAAAGGAACTTTAATGAAATGATCTAAATGGCAATTTAAAAAATCATACCTTCTTCTATTACTGACTCCACTCTCACTGTCACTACCTGATACAGCTCTATTATGTCGGGGAAATAACATTTTATCACTTCGAGCTGATATAGGTGAATCTTTACCTGATGTATACAACCCACTGAAATAATATTTCAATTTCAAAATTTATTCAATTATACTTGTACCTATAACTTTCTGACAAGTATCCATTTCCCATTATCTTTGAGTTGAGAGTTTTTTCTAAACTAGTCATGATTCTTTAATGCCACAAATTATTATGTGTTGTTTCCATGTGGTACTGACTGTAAGCTGTTTAAACCAAAGTTCTATCACCATATTAGAGATAGGGCTCTTTCATTTTGCTCTGATAAAAATTTTGAAACTCTGATATGCTGACATTGGTAGCTTTTTTTATTGTCTATGATGATGATAGATTAGACTGATGATATCAAAATACCAACCCATCTATATTGTTTTCCCAGGGAGCTGATCTGGTACTTCTAGGAGATTCTCCTGATTGTAATTCAGGTAAACTTCTATGTCTTGGTCTGAAAAGAAATTTGTTGACAGATGAAAACAATTTTTATTTATGTCTATTTTTTCAACACATTTCCCAAATTCTTAAACATTATTTAGTTTCATAAACACAAATGGATTTTTCTTCAAAATCAGGGGCCTGTTTCTCAAAAAGTCTTACAATAAAAAATTGTCATAAGTGTCAAATTATTCATTGCAAAATGCTGAACTTAAGACAAAATTTAGCGTACGATATTTTTGAGAAATAGGGGACTGAAGTGTTATATATGAATGTAAATCTATGGATGTCATAAGTAAGAACCATATGACAGTGGAGCCATATAACACTGCTTGCAAATTGTAATGCAAAATGTCTAATTCACAAAAACTACAAACTTCCACTTACGCTCTGACTTGTTCAGGTGGCATCACCATGGTAACATGTCCTCCATCTATCATACTGTTGTTATTACGCTTAGAGGGGTCTGGAATAAAATATACCGGAATATAAAATTAACATCTTGTGGATCTTGCACTGAAGAGCACAAGCAAGAAGGGCATCGAAAATACGTCAAATTAGAATTTGACCGAGATCTTATCAAAGGATCATTCTGAGTTTGTCCAAATCGGTTGTGAACTGTAACCTCCATTGTGTTTACGAGCAAATTTTGACCAGTTTTTCAAAGGATATTTGTATTTCTAAGCCTCTACAATCTGATTTTCCAAATGTCTGCATCAAGCACTTAAACAAATGAAAAAATTGTTGAAATTGGCTTAAATCCACAAAGAAAATTTAGTGGTGAAATTTCTTACCATTGAGTCTGGAATCTGAATTGATACGTCTCTGTTGGCGTCTGCTAGCAACACGTAAAACATTTTGAGACATGGACTGTGTTAGTTGATCAGCCTGGGCTTGTCTTTCTGTTCTACCACTAGAATAAAATAATAACAGGTTTAAATATATTCATTGAAACCCTGAACTTCAAATATTATTGGTCCATTATCAGTCAGTAAGTTTTGCTTCTCTCAAAAATAATGAAAAAAAAATTCATATACAGTAATAACAGGCTTATAAATATTCTCTCTTAAAGACTGCAACACATGAACTTCAAATATTATTGGTAAGTTTTGTATCCTCTCAATCAAAATTCATTTAGTTGTGACCCATTCAATTAAGAAAAAACAAAATAAAAATAACACAAACTTCACAGACTCAATGTATACTTGATGTCTGACCGAGGCTATTTGAAATTGGTCATTAAGACAAAAGAACCAAATGTCTGGCATGTATGAGCAATTCAACAGCCCTTACACTCAATCATTCATTGCTTGATAAAGACGAAAGTATCATTGTCGAAACATCGCAAGTTATTTATTAAAGTAATTGTTATCCATAAAATTGTGTTCATATATAAAGACAAATATTGTATATTATTTCGCAAATGACATTATAGTGAAGAAGTAAGAAGATAGTAGACCACGGTATATACGCCTAACGAAAAAGCCTTTAATTTAATCAGGATAAAACTAAACTTTCTCAAACCTTTCGATTTAGGTCCAATAACATCCTTTTTAAGTTTCAACAAAATTGGTTGAAAACTAAGATAGTAATAACATATTCAAGACTTTGGGGCAAGGGCAATAATTCTGCTACTAACGGTCGAAAAAAGCTCAAATTCGAACTTGATTTTTGTTTTCTGAATATGTATATACATACCGAATTTCATTTGATTCCGTCAAAAACTCTAGTTTTTAGAGTGTTTACGAACAAATGTTGACGGACGGAAGGACGGACGGACCGACAATATACGTCCTCATAGAGAGATGAGGGCGTATAAAAATGAAAGTAGAAGACAAGAAGAGAGTTACGTACCTGTACCTATGTTTAGAGCCAAGATTAAATATTTTACTAGCGTTAGAACCATCAGGAACACGAGTCAGTCTGATATAGCGAGAGATAGAGATAACATGGTTAGAATAACAGTGATATAATATAACAACATTGTGTTTCTAGTGATATACAATAATTACTGTGATTCCACTGAACCTCTCGTCAGAAACAATACATTTCATTCCAATAATCATAGTTCAAAAAGTTATGTGGCCTTATTTCGGAAACTTAAAGTGATTGTAAAGTGTATTTCTAAACTTTGTATGTGTATCGGGGAAACTGACAGCATCAATTTGCACCATTCCAATTTCCATTTCGACTTCTGTGGTTCTTGCAATTTTTTAAAACTAACACGTTTTATGACGTCACTGACAGCTAGCTACTAGCTACCACTTTACAATCCCTTTAACAGATTTTAAGAAATACAGTAATATGATTTGATAATAATACTAAATTTAAAATGCATTTTAGTAACTGATCAATCAAATAACTGGAACACTAAAATCATCTTAGTTAAGTTTTCAAAAATAAGGCCCTTGATGTTTATCTAATATTTGTCAATAAAAATATCTTTTAAAGAAACAAAGTAGGCATGGAGACTAGGATTTTATGTTCAGTGGAAACACTTTAAAAGAATAATTAAACGGTGAAAAGTGAACTTGTTAAAATATAATGAATTAGAAGCAGAAAGGTAGTGAACAGGGCTGTAACGGTCTATTCTACCACAATAGTAGAAGCTTATTTGAGTACCCTAAATATATTAATATCCATGGGGGACTGATGGCAAATACAAGATTTCAAAATCTCATGAAATACAAAAATATAAATTCACAAAATCAAGTTCCAAATATATATGCATTGGCTGGTAAAAATTCAAAAATTTGATGCCCACATAAAGAAATGATAGCACAGTATATGACACAAAATGAACTGTGCTTTTTTTTTAGACTGTGATACAAAACATAGTGAATTAGTAGAACTATTTAACAGAGAAAAATAACTCAGAGAAAGGAAATAATATTTTAGTTGTATCTTACCTGAAGAAAGCATGATGTTCAACACAACATTTCCATAGATGTTTACACGCTGATTTAGTTTGTAATTCAAACGCATAACTATGATCATCATTCTACAAATATCAAATAAAATTATTTTCAAACAACAGGTACGGATCCAGGATTGAAAGAAAGGGGGGTTCGGGGGGGAGGGGTTAGCTCTGAAATTATAACATGCTTCAAATTCAATGGCACCGCTAGCATCAAAGTTTTTAGAGGGTTCTGACATCCTTCAGACAAAAAAAGGGGGGGCGCGAGCCATGGGAACCACCCTCAGATCCGCCCCTGAACAAAACAACAAGTTGAAAAAAAAAATTAAGAAAATGGGATCCCTTTTTACTTATTCAGTTTATACACTTCATCAATAAGCCTTTTTTTTAAATTACAAATGTTGAGGTACATTATGCTGTAACTGCATGGAAAGCCTCAATTTTACCACCCATTTTCCTGAATCACCTTAATACTTACATTTTTGTCTCTCACTTTTATAATAAATACTTTTCCTTTAAACGTAACTTTAGATATTCTAGGCCTGCAAAGAAAAAAGTTGTAAAGCATAAATGTTATTTCTTATTTTTCTCAAGTCAAGTTAAAAAGAAATTCTTGACATAAAGATATGACAATAATAGTAAAAACTTACCAGAAATAGTTGCCTATCTTAGCTTTATTTTTATAAACCACTATACCAGTTGGTGTTAAACCCAGAAAATATTCTAAACTTCCTTCTCCCTGTAATCGACATTTTTAAAAAACAATTAAGGGTCTGAATAAGTTGCAATAATTCCTACTAGAACCCATAATTTGTATCCGCATTTTAAAATACATATTTCCAAGTGAATTATATGGACAAATGGTAATATAGGTCAAGTATTTAAATTGAGACCCGGCTGGATTAAGTAATTAGGTAATCTCTAAATTTGAAGCTGATTAGTAATCAAACTCGTTCATCATGGCTTGAGTTTTAATGAAAAGAACCCTTAATTGATAAGATTAGAGGTGAATACAGCACTAGCCGTCAAACTTCCATTTTCTTTTTTATGATATTAAAAAATGCGACACCTATCGCGGACCGCATTAATTTGTACTCGCATTTTAGTCTCTATACCCCATGTCGCATTAATTTGTTGACGCATTAATTTCTAGCCTTACAGTACTTGTTTGACAACACCAATGGAAAGGAAATGGAGTTTTACGTCCTACATTTCTGCTCCTATTAGGCTTATGAGGACAGCCAAATGCTATGCAGTGCGCAATGAGGGAAATTTTACCAGGATAGCGGCACTAGCCTACTTTTATTTTTGATTTCCAACTGTTGATAGCTCTTTAACGGGCACAGCCTGTAGCACACAGGGCCTCAATTTGTTGTCCCATCTGAACGATTCAAAGCTTTTTCCATGCAACAAAACCAAACAAAGGACATAATGATGTAAAAATTTCAACGATAACCAACTGCAATATAGCCTGTGTTCAATAAAAATATGATAATCTTACCAATACAGGATGGAGATCTACACCATACATCTCTAACCATTTTACTTTCTCTAGATAACGATATTCAGCTATAGCAGGTACCTGTCCTCTACAAAATATTAATATCCAGACTGTATAGTTGTGTGCACAGTGTTTTGTCAAACGTTGCACATTGTAGACTATGCTGTATTTTGACATTTCATTTTTATTTCTTGAGAAGGTATGATGAATGAGGGTGTGGATGGGACAAGATGATTGTAGACTGCCACTGTTTGCATTATGCCAACTTATTAAAACATAAGATTTGAATGACAATTAGACGCGGAGAGCACATATAATGAAAAATACTAAGGAATATATTATAGTATTCCACCAAAGAACATACCATTTCAACATAATAGAAAAGTTTCATAATCAGATGAATTAATCATCATCCCCATCAATTCATCATAGGGATAGCTTTAACAAACAAGCATCTAACTTATGTCATTTTTAAAAAAACTTACACTAGTCGTTTATGTAAAATCTCCAACTCCTCCTCCAGATCTTCTGTTTGATTGGGTAGAAATCGGAACTCGGAAATATAACCTGGTGTATATCTATTAGGATCATAATCTCCCAGTTCAGCTAAAATATTGGGATGAATATGGATTAAAATTATTAAATAAAGATATGCAAATCACGAAGAATAAGACTACAGCAGCCCACATTTAATAACATCGATATCATTGATAGCTTTTGATGTAAATTACATTGAAGTTTTTGTATAATTTCAAAAAGCACAGAAGGTCTGTGAAAATCGACGCTATCAGTGTCCCCAAAATGCATAAATTCTTTAAGAAAACTCAAAATAATTGCTTCAAATTTATTCACTGACTCCATTGGACAATTTACCCTAGTCTAAGAAATATATATTCTCAAAAATATTTTAACTAATCTAATCTGTAAAAATGTTCACAACCCTCCCCCGAAATTTAAGCCTTCAAATCCCTGTGTATTCATAATTATTAGCATTTGACAGTCAAAAATACAACTCGTCATTTAGTAAGACTATAACCATTATAGAAAGCATATATACAGAAAATGAAAGATAAATGTTTAGGTAGAATATAATTGAAGGGATTATGCAATTTTTGTGCAGTTCTACTACTTTTGGAGACTATTTACATTACGTTTCCGTTTAACTCCTGTTTTACTTACATTGTACAGCATAAGCACAAAGTTCCCTGGCCTCATCAAATGTTACTGGTAATCTCCCTTGAAGGATGTCTCGCTTCACTTGTAGAAAAAATAAATATCTGAAAATAGGGGGGAAGAATTAATAGCTCTGTAAAATGCTAGTGGCATAGCCAGGTTTTCTAAACTGGGGGTGCAACGATAAAGATGAACCGACAATATATTGACATTGCAAGCGGAGCAATAACGGGTGGGGTTCAGGGCCCGGCTGAGTTAGGCGGGGTCCAGGTGACGAAGCCCTCACTGACACACTGAAGGATGGTCAATTGAAGCTAATTTTATGATTAATTTTATGTTTATGCATGCGGCCGGTCAGCGCAAATTTACCAACAGCACTAAATCAACCGATGGATATCAATAATGGAGGGGCATTGACCCCCCCAGACCCCCTCTAGCTACGCCACAGTAAAATGCAGATTGAAAATGAATCAAGGTATCAAAATCAGACTGTGCAGATTTAGATATGTGATGCATGCCAAATATCAAGTAGCTAATACGTGATTCTTCATGCAATGTACTAAGAATGAAAATGAAACTTCTAGTAGAAAATGCTTAAGATTGTAATTTTGAGTATATAAAAATTTAATTTTTCAAATATAGTTCCATAGGATATGATAGTGCATTACAAAATCTTGATTCTGTGTTATTTGTGTACTTGTTTAAAGGGACAGTAAGAATTTTTTTTAGGTCAAAAAATTTTTTTGCTCAAATTCGTGAAAACTTAACACCAATGCCCTTTAATGTATCTGAAAGTTTTAACTAAAAAAATCCAGCAATTAATTTTTAAACGCTAAAAACATGTTAAAATTTGTAAAAACCTTACGTAAGGTTTTTAAGTGTGTCATGTTTTTTGGCGAAAATAGGAAACTACTGAACGGATTTGAGTAAAATAAACGCCTAATTGTAGAGAAATGTCCCTCTTGTGTATTTATAAGGTTTCAGCTAGAAATATTGAGCCATTTAAAGGGCAAACACCAAAACTAGGTCAAATTTCTAAATTAACAATAAGTACTCCCTGTTTGTAATTAACCCTTTAAAACCAAATTCAGTTTGATCAAGAAGATATGGAGATACAATAAGCATACTTTAAAAATACTCTCAAGTAGCATTTGCGATTTTTTTGACAATGGAAACTTTATTCAAAAAAGCAGAATGGCCCTTTAAGGAATACAGTTGTTTAAATATTTGATTTACCAGTTGTTACCCTGTATTGCAGATATTTTAGCTATCTAAGCTATCTACTAGTATGTCAATATTTGTAGGAATATGGCTCAATGCCTTAAATTCATTTAAAACTAAGTTTCCAAATAACACTCTAATTCTATATTGTAATATATGAACTACCTTGTAATCTCTTCCCGTAATTTACATGGATCAGCAGCGTAGAATTTCACTCCAAAATAAAACGTGAAGGGTAGAGAACATGCTGAAAATAATAAAATTCAAGATGCAATCTAAATACTTATCAAAATCATCTAGGACTATCTAGAACATTTTCACAATGTAAAAAAGTTCACATTGTGAAAATGTCAAAATACTATGCTAGTTCTACATCTAGAATCATATAATCTTAGACTTTAGACAAAAGGGAAGTTAAGAAAAATGCAATTTTATGGCTTTTTGTTTCTGGAGAATAAAAGGAGAAAAAAGAATTCAGGAGTTACAAAATTGAGAAAATATTCTAAAAGAATTCCCATTGCATAAGTAATTTCCATCAAAAGTAAATATGTAGACGGAGATAGAAAAATATATCAAAGAATGAAAATATAAAACTAGCATTAAAGTCAATATTTTAAAAATTCATTGCAGATTGAAAATAAAATTGACAATGATAAAGAAAAAAGATCAATGCATTCTAGTGAAGTCATTTAGTGCAATCTAATAATAACTTATAAAATATTCAAACTGCAAGTTTCTTAACGAACCAATCTAATTATACATCAAAGACAAATCTTATTAAGGGTATTTTATAAGATAAAAGATAACTAATTAAATAGCTAACCAATCTATAAGATAACAGGGCAGATGGCATCATTGTGCAGCAAAATGTAAAGAAATCTTTAACATTTTCTCTTAGCTTTTAAAATAACTGCCTTAAAATATTGATGAGTAAAGTCCTGATGGCATGGAACTGATTTTACAAACTATTTTGTGAGTTTATTGGCAATCACTATATCAACAAATTATGTAATACCTGTTACTTTCTGTAGTAACATACCCGATACTACTGACATATTTTGAGAAACCAGAACCAACAGCACAATTGTCAATCAGTTTCTTCCCTATTCAATACCTATGATAGTATCATTGATGCCTCAACTCTTAAACTTTGAAAATAAGATTAGGCTAATGCCGCTGTCCTGGCAAAATTTCCCTCATTTCACACTGCATGGTGTTTGCAGGTCCTCATTAGCCCATACAGGTGCAGAAAAGCAGGACGTAACACTCCATTTCATTTAGTCTTAAACTATTTCTTAATTCAAGTAATTGCCTTCAGATGTTCTCAACTATTTTTGTATGCAATAAGAATTAATTATGATATTGTAAAACCTTACCTTTCAGTTGACTAGAAATAGATTTGTTTGGATCCAACCAATGCTGAAATAGAGAAAGATTCAGTAAGATTGATGGACACTACGTTATTTTACAACATTTTTGACATTTCTTCAGTTAATTTGTCAATTAGTAAAAATATATGAGACTATTCCCATGTAAATTTTCAAGTATCTTTTCATAATTTAAGCTTTTTACAAGATGGATTCAGGTAATGAGAAAAAGAATGCTCAGCCCTTTTTCTAGATTATCTTTTGGAAATTTATTCAGAAAACAAACTTAACAGGACAAGGCCTATCTGGTATTTTAACTGAAATTAAGAAACATATAGAGGATACGAGGATATGATATGATATGATATGATATGATGCTAGATCCAGTGTTAGTCTGAGATTTTCAGAGTCGGAGTGTCTGGATATAAAGGCCAACTTGCTTCTGGTATTTTCTACTGTATCAATAATACTGCAACGGATGCCAGAACGCAAAAGTTCCATTGTCTATTCGCAGCTTAACATTTCATGTTTTAAGGATAAACTCTTCGAGACAACATTAAAATATTTGGTACTTATATTCAAGTGGATCATAATTGATATCTAAACTGTATTTAAGTATATTGAAATTTGATCCCGCATATATCACCTTATAACAGTATAAATAACACCACGTAAATTATATTTTACACTTTATGATTATGAAGAATTTAACACAACATCTGCTCTCCTGTTCTAAATATATCACATTTCTTAGAAAAATAACTCAGGAATGCAACAAAAGAATCAGTATTGCATTTAATTTAATCGTTTTAGGAAGAGAAAAAACCCACATAGTCCATTAGGCCATATTGAGAGCATGTTTTTTGAAGGGTGATCCTAATTACAATATACACAAATTTGCTGTTTATTAGAAATTTTGATGCTTTGAAGGGAAATTCCAAAATAGAATGTCTTGGTGTCCTAACCTGCGAATAGTAGATGTTAGTCTTTTAGTTACTGAATTAGGCGACATAAGCTTAGACTTGCAGTCTGTGAAGCAACCATACATGAAGGACATCGCATATAATGTTAATGACACAGTTTACATAGCATAAATTATGATGTTACGTTAAGTCATCAGTCACTCAATATTATATGGGGAAATCTTTAACATTCTTTTTTAAAAATTTTCAAATTCCATCAAGATCAATGACAATACACCATTAAAAGAACATAAAGTCATTCACTCATACCCTAATGTTATTTGAGTTTTATGGCACACTTGAGACAATATTAAATAACTTAACACCCAATTTATAAAGCGTTACCAATAGGTATATCACATGGGTCTGATGTCTTTATTACAACGTATCATTATTATATACAGATAATCTTACAAAATCAACTTCAGTATAATTTGAAAATAGAAATGAAACATCTGAATGTAAAATATTTATGAAAGAAGAACCTTGGTTTCTTGTCCATTTTTAACAACTTGCATTTTGTAAATAAAATATCTGGTGTCTTTATTACATGTTATATCAATTTAATCTTACAAAATATCACGTATCTTCAAGTTAAAACTGCTCTAAAAACGCCCCTGGATCTGGATTCACAAAAAGCGTTGGCTATACCATGCAATGAGCAATGGGGAAATTTTGCCAGGAAACCCTTTTTTCCAGTCTCCTTTTATTTTCACATCCAAACGATTTTCCATGAACTGCATTACTGACAGGGAGAAATCAGGTTGAAAAATCTGAAGGTATCATCTTGACATGTCCTTATCGCCTTATTCCCAAAAACTTAAAATGATTTTAGTGTTCTAGTCATCTGATTGGACAATCACTACAATTGATTTTGAATATAGCTTTATTATCCAATCAGATATTAACTGTATTTCTTAAAAACTGAATTTTATCTTAGTTAAGTTTTTGAGAATAAGGCCCCTGGACTTTCCGGAGAGCGGGTGAATTAAGAGAGATCTATAACAAAATGAGATTAATACTTACTGTTTGTCCCCCTTGATCCACATAGCGTAAACCAAAATAATCTTTCTCATGAAGGTTAAGATGTA
Source organism: Lottia scabra (assembly GCA_029955415.1). Classification (NCBI taxonomy): domain Eukaryota; kingdom Metazoa; phylum Mollusca; class Gastropoda; family Lottiidae; genus Lottia; species Lottia scabra. The sequence goes on from JARJEI010000009.1 coordinate 13,557,434, forward strand.
AATATACTTTATCTAGGATAGCTTGCCCTTTACTTGTATGCTGTAAATAGAAAAAATTCATTTTAGAACAAAAAAGTTAGAAAACTGTGAACTTTTTGTTTCTTGATGGAAAAAATAAAGCTATCATTTATGAAGCATGAAGCTCTTTCTATATTGCAATGTAACTCCTAGCAGAATCAATGATCAGGGGCCAAAAAATATGAAGATTCCCTGACTTATTGGATTATCCTCACAGCCCTTTCCAGTTGTCATACTTGACCTATGTCACTAGAACTTGTGTTAACTGAATAAGATTCAGAAGGTTGCAGTATAGTGATGGGTGTCAAGAGAAGCATATCATGCTCACTCTTTTTGAAACACCTTAAGGCACTTCTAAAAACTTGTAACATGTTCAACTGTGAGATTAGAACTATTGATTGTTGCTGTATAAGGGTTTATATTTCAAACAAAAGAGATTTTCTACTGCTACAAGAAATGTTTCAAGAAATGTTTCTTTCTGTTTTATTAAACTTTTAGTTAACTGTTGTCTGTAGTCTATACAAAACCCACAGATATATCAAATCTTCAAATAACTCAACATTAAATTTTTTTTTTTTTTTCAGTTATTAGAAAAGATTGATCTGACCTAGATTATTTCTAAAGTTAAAGATAAAATCTTGAAATGAAAGTGAGATATTTTCACACCATGATGTGGTATGTATGATATATTATATTATTGTCAAGGTATATTGAACTTTTATTCACTTATCATTTTATCAAATTATGATATCTAGTTTCGATGATCAGGATAAATATATTCAGGGTCGAAGACTTTTAAATATATCAGTTATATCTTTCAAATCGTCAACATATATCATTTTTTAAACTATATCGAAAAAGTAAAAGGTTTTAGTAACTCAATACATAAATCTTCAAAAAGGGAACATTCAGCATTTTTAAAAAAGTTGATTTTTGCCTTGAATTTATGTAAATAGCCTCCAGAAGTACATAACGTCGCAAAAAACGCACAATTCCATCAATTATATCCCTACCTATACATTTACCTTTTATCTTCTGTATACGTGTTTCTATAAAGCAGTCTCACTTAAATAAGAGTGTATTATTGACTTTTGAAGGCTGATAATTATGGATACACAGGAATTCAAAGGCTTAAATTTCGAGGGAGAGTTGTGAACATTATCTCAGATTAGCTTACCCGAGGGTGCTGATATTGCAACTAATACAGACCAGGGGGCCTGTTTCCCAAAAAGTCTTACAATTAAAAATTGTCCTAAGTGTGGAATTATTCATTGCAAAATGCTGAACTTACGACAACATTTATTGTACGATTTTTATAGAATGAATGAATGAATGAATGAATGAATGGAGTTTTACGTCCTACTTTTCTGCACCTATATGGGCTAATTGAGGACGGGCAAACGCCATGCAGTGTGCAATGAGGGAAATTTTGCCAGGACAGCGGCATCGATTTTTATAGAAACAAGGGCCAGTACTTTTATGTGAGAGTATCTTCTATAACACTCAATACTTGTGACCTAGGTCAATGTAACACTCCTACTAAAATCTATAAAAAGTTTCATGTTTTTTCTGCCTCAAGTCTTGCTCACATCTGTCAAAATCAACTATCAGTATTTTCAAATTATTTAGAAGCCTAATTAGTAAATCATGAAGGAAAAAAAATGAAGTCTAAAATTTCAGGGAACATTAGGCAAGACATTAAAATGCCTGCTTTATTTTACATAGAAACATAAATCAGTAAAAAGGTTGAAAGTAGCGTTATCTTGTGATCTACTGAACGTGTGTTACGTCTGTTTTCAATATTAACAGCATAGTTCCCTGATGTGATAATGAGGCTACATGGTAATTAAGGAAAAAATTCTAATATATACATGTACTGAGTCTTCAGTTTAGAATTTTGTTTATAGTTACGAGTACAGTACAGTAGTACCTCAAAATTAGGAAAATCATCTTCGTTTTAGAAATTATGGTTATATATGAAAGTTTTGTTTATATCACAAATTAAGCTAAGATTCCACTTATACGCGTCATGCGGATCCGTCATGTGTCATACGTCATGTGTTAAAAATCGAAATGGTTGGTTTTAGAGGGTATGATTCCATATATTATTATGCAGAAGCGGTATCCATCCAATGGTCTCTGTCATGCGTCAAAAAAATTGTCGCTTCGGGGCGCCTTTCTGCACAGAGATCTCCTTTGTGGGGATTCCCTTTTTTTTACGCCAAAGCATCCATCTGTCTAGAAGCCTGTGCGTCAATAGAAAGATAACGCATACGTTTAATGCACATATGGAATCTTAGCTTTAATTGGATCCAATATTTTTTAAACTTAAGGACTTTTCACTTATGTTGCCATTGCAAAAGCTGGTAATATTTACCTAGAGACATTTTTTTAAAAGAATGTCATTAAACAATGACAAATTCTTAATTTGATGATGTCTTAGACAATACAAGGTAGAAATTAAATCTGTCACAAGACAACTTCCATTACAAGTTTACTTGGTATTTGTTTGATCTTAAATTAATTGTCTTCTCTTAAAACTAGGCCAACCATAAACTTACAACTTATATACGTCTAGGAGACCAGTTTGAAACATTGCTCTGACGAATTACTAATTAAACATAAAACTGTCTCATCAATTTTACAGAGTATGGACAAAACTTTAAAAGTACTTTTTAAAAAGACAACTATTCTTGGACTTTGGTGGAAATTCACACATGAGGCAAAAATGTATATACATATAGTGCAAAACGTTCACTTTACCATCAAAGCTGTTTTTTGAAGGGTTTTATTATTATTATTAAAATATATTTGGGTTCCATCAAACCCATGAGAATGACTCCTAAAATATCTGCAAGTTATTTAGGTTCAAGATAAATCAATTCTATTTATAAACAAGAAATCAAAGAGACATATACCGTACTAAACCCCTACTTTGTTCCCTAACTTAAATAAACACTATCGAATAGATAGGGCAGATTTGTTGTGTATTAAATTCTTTATCACTGCTCGCAGGGGTCAGAGAGCAATTAACCTCTAGTAAAGATAACAACAAGGCTATACACTAGACATTAGATCACCCAAAGGTTATCGACTAGCTAATTTTACAGTATGCCGGCTAATTGAGTCATCAAATTATAACCTTGTTTGTCAACTAAAGGGCTTAGACTCCCGTCAATACAAAAATACTTTGAAATAGGGATTTGATTTCTTATGTTTAGTCAGGCTTTGTAGCTAATTTTTATCAGGAAGATATGCATACGAATCAGACTAATATGTTCTGAGAAAAACATTCCCAGGACAGCGGATTCAGGAGTTCCTTAATATATAGCACAATATTAGGGATTTCAGGTTTTTTCTCTCATTTGAATCAGTAGAGGCTTTTTCAGATCTGTATTATTGAAAAGGTGATACTGGTCAGTGGTCTAATATTACTTCTCCACAACTTTATCTTTAAATATATAAATTATAAACAGCCCAACATTCGGTGGCACAAAATTTTCCATAAATACCTGATGTCTGACAGCCATGTGTTTCTATGATACAACCTTGACAGGACATATCCAGTACAGACAGCTAAATCAAAGGTCCAGATATCATGTAAAGCAATGCTAATATTTTTAACTGTGGTATATGTTATCTTTTCTATAATGAATTACTATAATGAATTAATAACACCTGTAAACATTATACCTAACACTTTCTTGTCTGTGATAAAATTTTGTATAAAATTTTCTTTTAACATATATGTTATACAACATACATTGGATGGTGTTAAAGGGACAGTCTGAATTTTTTTTAGGTCAAAAATTTTTTTTGCTCAAATTTGTGAAAACTTTACACCAAAATCTGTAACTATGTGCCCTTTAATGTGTCTGAAAGTTTTAACTAAAAAAATCCAGCCATTAATTTTTAAACGCTAAAAACATGCTAAAATTTTTAAAAACCTTACGTAAGGTTTTTAAGTGTGTTATGTTTTTTGGACGCTGATAGGAAACTACTGAACGGATTTGAGTAAAATAAACGCCTAATTGTAGAGAAATGTTCCTCTTGTGTATTTAAAAGTTTTCAGCTAGAAATATTGAGCCATTTAAAGGGCAAACACCAGAACTAGGTCAAATTGCTTAATTAACAATAAGTACTCCCTGTTTGTAATTAACCCTTTAAAACCAAATTCAGTTTGATCAAGAAGGTATAGAGATACAATAAGCATACTTTAAAAATACTCTCAGATAGCATTTGCGATTTTTTTGACAATGGAAACTTTTTTCAAAAAAAGCAGAATGGCCCTTTAATCAAAAGATAGTGGACCACGGCCATATACGCCTAACGAAAAAGTCGAAAAAGGAAAAAATTTAATCAGGAGAAAACTAAACTTTCTCAAACCTTTCGATTTAGGTCCAATAACATCCATTTTAAGTTTCATCAAAATCGGTTGAAAACTAAGAGAGTAATAGCATATTTAAGATTTGTGGCAAGGGCAATAACTCTGCTTGTAACGATCGAAAATAGCTCAAATTCGAACTTGATCTTCGTTTTCTGAATATATATACACATATCAAATTTCATTTGATTCCGTCCAAAACTCTAGTTTTTAGAGCGTTTACAAGCAAATGTTGATGGACGGACCGACGGATTTGGGGCAAGGGCAATAACTCTGCTTCTAACGATCGAAAATAGCTCAAATTCGAACTTGATCTTCGTTTTATGAATATGTATACACATATCAAATTTCATTTGATTCCGTCAAAAACTCTAGTTTTTAGAGCGTTTACAAGCAAATGTTGATGGACGGACCGACGGATTTAGGGCAAGGGCAATAACTCTGCTTCTAACGATCGAAAATAGCTCAAATTCGAACTTGATCTTCGTTTTATGAATATGTATACACATATCAAATTTCATTTGATTCCGACTAAAACTCTAGTTTTTACAGCGTTTACGAGCAAATGTTGACGGACGGACGGACCGACGGACGGACGGACGGACCGACGGACGGACGGACGGACGGACGGACAGGGGTGACTACAATATACGTCCTCATAGAGAGATGAGGGCGTATAAAAACAAATGCATCAGTGTTACATAATTTGAACAATATTAAAGTTGCGTTTGTGATATAATTCAATGTTGTTTTTTTCTCACATCAATCTGTTTCATCAAGACCCTTCTTGTACTGGATTACTACAGACTCTTAATTCACAATTGTTCATTTGATGACTTTATTTATTTTCCACCAATAGTCAATTGTTACATTTTGATGAGCAATCTTCAATTTTGAAGAGCCTTTTTTTGCTAACATCAATCTGTTCTTTTCAATGAGATCTCTTTAATGGGTTTCATGTCACACCTTATCACAAGTCACAGACAAAACCCTATTGTACATTTGATAACTTTATTTATTTATTCTAGACCAATTATCACAGTTGTTGTTTTCTTCTGAACAATCTTTGAAGACCCCTTTAATCCTTTTACACTAATTGGATAAGTACAAAACAGCAATCAACCAATTGCCTTTTCACAGGTAACCTAACATTTACCCATTGTTACTTCACACCAGCATTGTTTGGACATCTTAATGTGATAATAACCCTTCTTTTAAAAACAACGACAAAACCCTTATTGCTTAACTTATTTTATTGACTTAACACCTACCATTTATCTGTACATTGTTATTTTAGGGTCTTGATAGCCTCTTAACCAGCTTAAATCAATACCATTTTTTCAAATAACAAAGACAGAACCCCTACTTCATTGACTTAACACTTTCTGTTTCTCTTGTACATTGTTTTTAGGGTCTTGATAGCTATTTTAATCAGCGACAAATCAACACCTAAGTATATCATCTTGATTGTTACCCAACATAAATAGCTGATACTTTTTAAATGACCCTTGAAGCCTTTCTTCTCAACTAGACATGAAACTGACTTTCATCCCAAATGTGTTAATTTACATTATAAGGCTCAAGATTGTTTTGTTTTTCTTTGTGAAAAAGTTCTTTAAAAGGTCTAATATCTTTTTGACAGTAGAATTGTTGTAAGAAACCCCTTATTTGACCATACTGTTTACTTTACACCTTATGTTAGTAAAAGAACAACTATAGGTATTTGTTACCCATTATCTGTATGTACACTGAGTTGATTAGTTGATAGTAGTCATTCTACTGTACAGGTATTTACCTATTGTCACAGGTAAATTGTAATTAATTCAGGTACAAATATCTCAATCTTGTTAGATTGGATTTGGTCAAATAAAGTGACAATAAAACCTGGTGTAAATTGAATTAATAACTTCAACTTCTGTATATAGAGAAGTGAAATTTATAACTTAAACTGATAACTGAGTGATTATTGTAATAGTTTAAGAATTTTAATCTAATAGTTTTTTAAATCTTTGATTGAATTCAAACAATTGATTTTAAAACTGCCATTTGATCACACAAAATTTGATCTTCACATTAAAATCATAAATAGAAAGTCCTAAAAATGTCTTGATGTAAAAGGACATTAGGTCTTGTGGTGAAAGTTTTTTTCCTCTCTTCTTCATTTCCTTACAAAAATGTCGACATTCTATTCTATTTGACCCTAAGTTTGTCAATGAAACTTTAACTCTTACAAATTACTTTGACATTTCACTATAAAACAAAAACATTTGAGAAATGTAGAAACAAGATTTTATACTGTTCTTGAATTTCTTGGTCAGAAAAATGTTGAATTTGTTGTCAAAGATGCTGGCTTGTCTTACTGAAGTACCGTACCTTTAACCTTTCAAGATCAAATTTTACTAGAAGACAATTGTATCTTCCAAGGGTGTTGAAGGGGGGGGGGGGCCAAAAGGGTCTCGGCTCTCCCCATAATTTGATTAGCAAGAATGATTTTTTGAAGAATCAAAATCGATCAGATGAAAATTAGAGCAGGGAGTCCCTATTGCCAACTCAAATCCCGAAATATCTTTCAGAATGCACCAAATTGATGCCATTTTTCTCTAGGACGAGAACCTCCTGTTTGGGCTTGCGGTTGAACTCTACAGCCCATTCTGGTTCGTACCCCTCAAAAAATCCACGCCTTTGGTATTTTCTGTATCAGTTTACTTTCTTACTTGAAAATGTTACCTGTATAAGTTTTAAAAGTTGTGTAGTTGATGCAGAACTACACTACATGGCATTTTAATGTAATCATCCTACTTCTAAAAAATAAATATTCTGTTACAACTGCAGTGATTTAGAAAATTTACAAAATATTTATCATATGAATGCAATTTCTAACATATATTTAGAATAGAATCATTTTAACAGAACCTAAATTACAGGAGCTATCTTCTACAGTTGTTCTTCATTTATCATTGTCTAAATCTTTCATTTATAACATCAGGAAAATCAATCTCGTTAACTTTCAATTTCTTTCTCTTTTGGAATGTTAACTACCATAAACTTTTTCATTTATTATAGATAGGATCACACAAATTTGATCATGACATAAATGCAAAGTTTTAGGAGAATTGCAAGAATCACAAGTCATTCATGACCGCCTCGGAACACTGAGCGCTGTAGACTCTTAATTTACAAGATATAAAAAAAAAAAGAAACGGTATTGAAAATTAGAAATGTGCACAACATAATCCAGTTGGGTGTTGAGTTATGGATGAATCTCATCAAGAACCAAAAGAGAGTCAAATCATGCAAACCAAAAAGATATCATAAAGTATTTCACTCATATCTTCGAGAAATCAACAAAAACATTTTTCATCTTAATTTTTTGCCTTCACCCTCCATTAGCTGTTGATTATCCCTAGAGATAACCTATGATAATACAAACTCAATAGACCCAAACCTAAAATAATTTTCATCAATTCAATACAAACTTCATAGAAAATGAATAGGAAAAAATAGATCAAATTTTTGTTAAATTATAAGCTTATTTTTTTTTTAAAATTTAGAAAAAATTCTTTATGGTTCTTATTTATAACTTATCCACAAATTAAGTAAATCAAATCTGCAGATCTTCTGAATACAAAAATACAAAATTAGAAAAAAAGGTAAACACAAAAAACAAAGACACAAAACCGGAAATACTGCAAATTTGAATGCAATTGTACTGTACAGTAATTTAAAACGTCTAGACTGTGAAAAAACTCCCCTAATTATATTCTGCACTGATGCAGATAAGATAGGGGCCTATACCTGTATGATAGATATTAGATATATAGCCTATTATAATTTGATAAAGACAAGCTCTACTTAATATATTAACGGTATTTTAAATTGGGAGTATACCTCAATTTACTTAGTAAATTTTGAAATATCTATAGAATACCCTGGCAATAAAAAACATGTGTTAAAGTTTTGAAAATCAGACTATTTCTAAAAAGTAAATGAGCCCCATAAAGGAGGATTCCTTCCTTTAAACTGAATAAAGCAATATAAGTTGACGTCCTTAAAGCTGTATTTTGGTGCTCCAGAAAGACATGATTGGCATATACACATTTACCAAATGATTTCTTAACTATCATAGCACTTATACTTGAATCTGATATAAGTTTAGGTAAGGTAATCTTCTAAAGACAAAAATCACGGTATTATCATAATCTTAGACAATATTACGAAGATAATACGAAGATATAATGAAGATATTACGGAGATATAATGAAGATATTAGGAAGATATTATGATAGGAAACATAAGCTGATATAGTAGAAGAGTAGGAGTGGGTTTACAATGTTTACTTTATGAAAAGATTCAAACAATGTCTGTCTTGACTTGAAGTTTTAAAGTAGAATTTAACGTCTAACATTGATGTTAAAACTTGTCGACATTTGGCTTACAGATAACTGATATGTCAACATACACCTTTCTCTTTAATCTTTAGTCAGTCAACCAATTGGTTATGTTCTTAACATGGGACCACAGAACATGATATAGACTGGTTGTGGTAGTCCTGTGCAATGTTCCTGTCAGTCCTGATGATAAGTTTTATATCTGAAACTCTAAATTAGCATTTATATTCACTTTAATCTTTCAGTCTAGCATGGGAGTACAACACAGAATTTCGTTGTTATAGTAGTCCAATGCAATAGTCCTGATGATAAGTTTTATATCTGAAACTCTATATATATAAGCATAGAATATAATTCTAATTCACTTTAATCTATAGTCAGTCAGTCACATGGTTACAGTATATATCGCAAACATTATACAACACATCCTACTAGTGTCCTGATGACAGGTTTTATATCTTAAACACTATAATTGACGTTGATTGGACTGTACATACACCTTGACTTTGCTTTACTGTGAGAATAGGTTCAAAGCGATAAGCTCAGTCACTGCTACCAATGCGCTTCCATGAATTTCAAGATTTGTTTGACTGTTGGGATTGTTTATGCTTCATTTTTATTTTTCCATACTGATTGTCCTGATTGACAAATTAGGTACGGTATATAAAATGTTAGGCAGTCAGTCATTGTCAAGTTATCATTCTACTGTAGGTAAGCTTACGTCATAGATTATGGAGGGGTTTATAACCAGTTTCCCTGAAGATAAATTTTATATCCACACTACTCATTAAGCCCATTTAGACTGTAAGACCATTGTCATTCAGTCAAAACTTGACTTTTATTTCAAATTTGGAAAACAGCAAGAAATATTTCCAGCTGCAAACAGTTCAAACTTTATATCTTTCCATATCAAATTTATCCAGCTATTTTATTCTCAGAGCTTTAGATTACCTTATGTTTGACACATCTTGTATTGGCTGAGAAGGGCACCGAAATCATAGGGCAAGGCTCCTGAGAAGATTACAAAAGCGTTTTCAATTAGAACTCTTTAGAGATTATATAATTTCATTCATGGAGGTGGATTATTGACATGATCAAAGTTGTTGGCATGTATGACTCTGCAGCAGGTGAAACATTAATACATGTAACACATTTATAATTCTGTCGCCTTCCCTGGAAATCAAGATCTTTAAGCTCCCCTCCATATAATATATTATATAAACATCTTGGATCTTGGACATTCTTGGTAATCTTATTCAATAATCTCTGTTATAATCTGTCTTAATCAATCTCCTTATCAAAATCCCTAATCCCCTGTGATAGTGACATTTTATCACCTGTTAATTAGATTTGATCTTACCTTCACAGAAATAGGTAATTCTGTATCATCTAAAAATAGCACAGTGCACGAACCTTCTCCATTCTTATCCACAAATCTCTTGTCTTTGTCACCTCTTAAAAATCGAGGTAGCAGACGAGATAGTCTAAAATGTGTCATTTTCCATTCATCAAATAATCCACAAATTAAAATCCGCGCCAAGGTAGACAACTTCTTCTTAAAAACCTTGATTGGACAGGTGAGAAATCACAACGTAAACAAAAACATTTTTTCACTTGCGCCATTGACATCAAAACTAAAATCTAATGAAAGTAAAAGTTCCGACTAAAATCCCCCAAGACATCCAATTCATCTCGGTTTGAGTTAAAAATTTAAAACATTTAAAAAAACTGATAAAATCCAGACAAAACTTTCACAAAAGTTTACCCCAACTTCATTGATAGGACATGCGCACAAGCACCTGTATTGACGCATGCGTCGTTAGCAACTAACCTTTCTACTTCCTTTTCCTGTGAAATTATCAACATGGCGGTACGTGAACGTCTTCTCTCGTCATTTAATCCTTCTACATCTCTGCAATCATGGGTGACTCTGATGCATCAAGCCTTTCTAATGGAAGACGAACATTTATAGATCCCCTTTACATTATTTTGACATGACATCTCTACCTCACAATGCTATTTCTGAAGGCGATTCTATAGCAATACCAAGATTATTTTATAACCCAAATCCAGTGATGAGAAAAACTTTTCAATCTGAAGCTATGTAGGTTTTTATCCAAAATTTCTGATAGTGGCAATTAAATGAGGATGTTATTTTGAAGTATCTTATCATTTTGCATTCACGAAGAATCGAAATTTCATTGGCTTGTGCAATCTGAAATTTCTGAATCGCCAATCGGAGGGGTAAACTTGTTCTTGTTGCCGTTGGGTTATGATTGTTCAATCTTGATAAAATAAAATCAACGGAATATAATCTATAATCGGCAAGCAAATATTTCAGCTCTAATATTGCTTGATTTGTATCTTCCATGTCGTCAAATGTAATAAGATTACACATGAGTAGAATAGATTAGAGACTTGCATTACTAAGATCTTTCATTTCAATTTTCAGACTGAAGCAGAATTGAAGGAGTTGGCCGAGAAGAAAAAACGGCGTACGTTCCGTAAATACACCTACAGAGGTGTCGATCTTGATCAGTTATTGGACATGACCAGGTAAAAAATACTAATTTGAGGACATTACATACAAAATACAGTGCTCGAGTAGTCAATTCATTCTCAGAGCCCCTGCCTACAACCAGAGAAATTAAGTCCTGTGTTTGTAACATGATGTCGGCTAATAAAGAAATGTAAAAGTTTTCTTTATATTCAGATTCTTTAAATGTTATCACCTAAGTCATAGATTTTCTTAAAAGTTCAGGACGCAGTAATGATGAAAGAAACCCTTCATGATTTTAAAGTGGAACCCTTTCTGAACAAATTAATTTAAGATGCAATAGCTATATTATAAGATTGGATGCCATGTTTGAAGGGGTTGTAGTATTTTTGGGGTGCTAAAAATATGAATTTGTAATGATGAAAGAAACCCTTCATGATCTTCTATGATAATAAAGTGGAACCCTTTCTGAACTAATTTCTGATTTATTTTAGGGTAATACAATGATTGAGATGCTATAATGGATGGGGTCCCTCCATGATTCTCTATGATAATAAAGTGGAACCCTTTCTGCACTTATTTCTCACTCTGTTTGTCAAAAGCAAAGCATGATACACATGGGGAATAGGTTTTTCTGGAGGGGCAATGAGGACAAGAATTTGTAATGATGAAAGAAACCCATAATGATTTTCTATGATAATAAAGTGGAACCCTTTCTGAACTAATTTTTGATTTATTTTAGGGTAATACAAGGATGGGGATTCCATAATGGATGGGGTTGGAGTTGCGGGACGCGGGCACTACAATTAGAATTTGTAATGATGAAAGAAACCCTTCATGATCTTCAATGATAATAAAGTGGAACCCTTTCTGAACAAAATTCTTATTCTGTTTGTCAATAGTAAGGCCTGATACACATGGGGGAAAATATTGTTTTATTGGAGGAGGCAATGACAGGGATTTGTAATGATGAAAGAAACCCTTCATGATCTCAATGATAATAAAGTGGAACCCTTTCTGAACTCATTCTTTAAGTCTTGCATTTTATGATTTGAATACCGCATTTGTAGACATTGCTAACCTAATCCAAATTGCATCAAAGTGTACTAGCGAATCATAACCATATCAAATTGTCCGAAAAAAAAGCTCAAGGTATTTATTATTGATCAACATTAGTCTTTACAGCTTTCTATTTTTATTTTCAGTGACCAACTTTTGGAATTATTGGGCTCTGGCGTCAGACGACGATTTTCACGAGGGTTGAAACGTCAACCAATGCACTTGATGAAAAAATTGAGGAAAGCCAAAAAACGAGCAGGTCCATTTGAAAAACCAGAGGTGAGAATTGTGAAACTTGATTCATTCAGATGGAAGGCTCTATATCCATTAATCAGAATACAATTTGCGCAGGCAACAAAAAAATTGAAGGATGTCAAATAAAAAGGAGACAGTAAATGTATTTTAAGACTGTAAACATATACAGGTAGGGCTGGGTATCGATTACCAAATTGAGATCGATTATTGAAGACAGGTTACCGATGAATAATCGATTAATAATCGAAATATTTTAATTCGGAAATCTTCTAATCTTTAAATGTTCGTGTAAGTTTTTGTACCTGAATGTTTGTTATTTATCAATATCAGGTATTGAAGACAAATGAAACGGAAGTAATGTCAAGAATTTTGTATGATCATCATGATATAATGGGTCGTAACTTCTCTGATAAGCGTGTAGAAGATAATATTAAAAGAAAAATTTGACTATGAATTTTAATCGATTATGAAATTTGATAATCGATAATCGAAATAAATAATTTATAGCGTCGATAATCGATTATGAAATTATTAGACCCAGCCCTAGATACAGGTGCAGAAAAGCAGGACGTAAAACTCCATTTCGTTTCTATGCAGATTGTGGTATTCCATCAGGGTATGAAAGTGTGGTGACCTTGAAGTCATCTTCACTAATTATTCCATTCAGCTGTAAATAGGAATGAATAATCTGGAAGTGCTATAAGAAAACCTGACTTTATTCATAAGCACACCATTGCTGAAAAAAATTCAGAACTGTATTGCCTCCACTTTCAAAAGTATTTGAATTATTTCAAGGGTAATGAATTAACATGGAATATTTGGGTTGCTATTTCAGGTAGTTAAAACACATTTACGAGATATGATAATAGTACCAGAGATGATAGGTAGTATGGTTGGAGTTTATAATGGTAAAGTGTACAACCAGGTCGAAATTAAGGTGAGTGGAAAACTGGATATTGCCATAATATATATATATTATTTGGCTTAACCTTCGTCATTTTGTTCGAGACTATATAATGACGCGGCCATCTTGCCCGGTAAATGAGCAGGAAAAGACGACTTTTGTTTGGAGATTGATTTTGATTGGCTGATTTTACCACAAAATATGATGATACTCTCTGAAGAATGATTGTGATTGGTTGAACGAATTTATTCAATACAGCGACTACCGTATAGTATTGGAGGTTATCTAGCCACTAGTCTAGATCTGAAGTTGATATGAGTGATCTATATACAAGTCCAATTTCATGAGTAGGATAAATTCCACTTTCACAAAAAACATCTTGCATCAGAGCTTTAGATTACATGCTAGTCTTAAAGAGGTCTTATTTAGTGAAAATTGATTCTGTTCCTTCTCCGTGGCTGTTGATGCCTATCTTTCTCTTTCCGCTGCGCAAATACAGGACTTGCCCAAATTTAAGTAATCTAAAGCCCTGCTTACATTTATCCAAATGATAATGATTGAATAAGTGAATAAAGAATTGTTTTATGTATTTTCAGCCTGAAATGACTGGCCATTATTTGGGTGAATTCAGCATCTCCTACAAACCTGTCAAGCACGGTCGTCCTGGTATTGGAGCTACCCATTCATCTCGATTTATTCCTCTCAAATAAATACGATGTACAAATAAAAAAAATATACCAAAATATTGTTTTATTTTCGAAGGGGACTGAGGGTTTGATTACTGATTGAGTGGTTGCAGTCAGGGCTGAGGGTATCGGCTTTAGGCCTAAGAAAATCCATGCTCAGAATGTCAACAGCTACGCAGTCTTGATCTTAGACTGCCCCTAGTCCAAAACTTGCTGACTCTATCCCCAGCCCCTAACAGCTATTTGGCTGGGAGAGGCAGAAAATCAAGGTCTCAAATATTGGGGATTTTCCACACCTGGGCGTGGTTTTTAAATGTATTTATTTATCCCAATATTTGTGGCTTAATTTTTCTGACTCCCCCCATATAAATCAGTCTAAAAAGCTATCTAAGGCTTGGAATAGAGTTGGCAAGTTAAGGCTATCTGGTTCCTACCTGAAACCTGTCAATTTTATGAAATAAATTGTCCACTTTAGCCATACAAAACTTCGCAGATAAAGATACATGTATCTCTGATAGGTAGAATGCACTTTAGCTAGCTCTAGCTTAACTAAAGTCGAAACAGGTCCATGGCTTCTGTCGGAAACCCCGTGTATATTTGCTGTCATGCTGCTACCAGCATACAAGTCCTGTTTATCTTGGATTAAGATAAAATTCATGAATTTGTCGAGAATGAAATAAAAGAGTTATTTGTTGTCTGGTAAAGTGTTCAGACTACAGTAAATTTATCGACCAGAGTGGGACATCATCTGATATTTCTTACCATTGGAACTAACTAATCCTTCCAAAAGCTGTTTAACTCTGGGTATTTGCTATAGGAATTGTGTTTATTTGAAAACGTTAAGGTTATTGTTTCATGGAATAAGATAATTTGAATGATGTGCCACTTGTTTTAAAGCCAAATTTTATATTTCCTCACTACTTATCTCCCTTTACAATATTAGCAAGGAGAAATACTTGTGAAGTAAAGTTTTTAGCAGTTTGAGAATTGTTACTTATTTGGTTGGATCCCCAACACCATAACAAGAGAGTGCTCTGTCAATGCTGTTGGTTTGGCTCTACTTGAAATATGAAATCAAAATTTAATTTTTATAAATTTCTTAAAACTAGCACCTCCCTTCTGACGTCATTTAGTAAATAAAGATGGCTGACAAATCCGACTATGGCGATTTTCCACTCCATCAATGTGTGTTTAAAAACGATTACAAGCGATTGTCACAACAAATCAGGACGCATGATGTCGGTCAGAAAGATATCCACGGTATGGACAATAGTTTGCCTTCATTTCATTTCGATAGAGGTTGTCAGTGACGATGTTCTGTCATTTTTAAAGTGGCCTAATTTTTTCTGTAAATCGAGGCAGTTCGATAAGACTAATTAAATTAGGGAACGGTTCAGTTTATACGATGAATCACGCAAACTAGTTCTTTTAGAAGCGTGCCAGGCTAATTTGTTGTAATGACAGCCAATTATGATTGGCACGCTATTTTTTTATGGTTGATAAACTAGTTTTCTAATGACTGGCTCATTGATTGTCATTGCCATGAATCATTGATTGATTTGAACCAAGCAATGCAATATGCATTGGTTTACCGTGAGTCAATACCCTATAAATTTAATCTGTTAGAAATTTTATAGGCTCAACAAGTTATTGATTGGCCTAATTGTGTGTCAATAAAAGCTTTAACAATAGCAAAATCAAATTGAAACATTTTTATCGACTTGAAACATTTTAATGTCAATTTTATCCTAGTGACCTAGAGAAAATAACTGATTTTAAAGGTCTTTTTTAAAATATTAGAAAGGCCTCGTGTATTAAAAAAAAAGGAGACAGTCATGCAGCTGAAAGTTAAACTCGTCTCATTTGTAGCAGATAATTAAATCACTTTATCCCTTAATCTTTCTTGCCAAGTAATGTAATAGAAGAGTAAGCATCCCCTGCTCACTTGTGATTTATGCACAGTCTTTGATCTATTCACTACTTCACTAAATGTTTCAAGAGCCTTTGATCAACTTATCAAGATATTATAATTTATGCTTTACAAGTTGAAAAAAAATATTGTGATTGTTTAACTTTTTTTCGCAGGTAACACACCTCTTCACTTGGCTGTTATGCTTGGCAGAAAAGGTAAGTACTTCAGTAAATAGTAGTCAATAATAATTTGACAAAAAGTCATCGATAAGTTTTATCATTCAAGTTCTATTAAACAAACTACTCTGCTTCTGTTTATTTGCCTTCATGCATGATGCTATTTATATAATGTATTTTTGGTTGAGAAATCACATTTTATTTGTATTGAAAAGCTTTGTAAATAAAAGGAGATTATTTTACTTAGATTTGACAATAGACCGATGCTGCAGACTGCACATTTAGAAATCTCTTGACAGTTCGAAATCAAAAATAAGATATGGCTTATGCGGCTGTCATAAATTTAAATGATGAAATGAAAAGTAAGAGTTTTTGACAAATAACCGTAACTGAAAAAGACAGACACTAAACTGTACGGTACCTAAAACAAATTGGTGATTAAAACATTGTCCAGATGGTTTTAAAGTCCTGTAAGTAACAAGAAGTTTGAATAATTTTCAGAATGTATACAGTTGTTATTAGGCCATGGTGCTCCTATAAAAGTGAAGAATCTTCAGGGTTGGACTCCGCTAGCTGAGGCTATTAGTTACGGCGACAGACAAACCAGTAAGTACATTCAGACACACAGTAAGAAAATATGTTTCTTTAAGATGTAAAGTCCATTATTTTTCTCATTTTCTGTAAAACCCCTCTGTATGAAAGTAAAGCGCCAGGATGAAATCTGCTTTCATATGCTGTCATATTGAAGTAAATGTGATTATTCAAGATTCTATCTCTTGATACCAATATCCTGAATCTATCCTTTGAACTTCATGGATATGAAAGGGATATGATATTATTTATCGAATATTATTTTTCAGTTTTAAGTATTTTAAGAAAATTAAAGCAACAATCGAGAGAAGTATTAGAAGACAGAAGACCAGCTTTAATACGAGCTCTCAAACATATTGATGACTTTTATCTTGAATTAAAATGGGATTTTCACAGTTGGGGTAAATTTTACTCTCTCTTTTTATTTTGATAATAGTAGCAAATTATTTATAAGTTTGCGTCCACCCTAACTTTCAAATTTCTTATCATTTTATATTATTTATGGAAATGAAAGCCTGTGAGCCACTCTTGACATTAAGGTCCGCATCCTTCCAAATCTAATGATTAATAATTATGCCAATGTAATTATATGAAAAGAGTAGAATAGAAAACATTTCTTGAAATAGAAGATTTCTATAGTTTGGTGGGTCAAATGATGTCTCAAATTCTTTATAATCATTTCTGTATTTCATTAAAACCTCATAAAATAGTATAAATACGAATTATTGAAATATTATTTTGTTAATGTATTAATTTCAGTACCTCTAGTCTCAAGAATATTACCATCAGATATCTGTAAAATACACAAACGTGGACCTTGTATACGGTAAATACTTCATTTATTATATCTTCAGTTCATGCATAAAAACAAGCATCTGTTTCAAATACCGGTACTTAATTTATTATGTCTTGAGTTCATGCTTAACACAGGTGTTTTACCCTTGAAAATATTTCAGTCAAATCAAACACGCTCAAGCTCAGCCACACAAATTTGCATTTGTGAATATCTAAGTCCCAGTAGGTACCTGATTATTACTCAAAGATTAGAAAAGCACAATTGTTTATGAGAAATATTTTGGTGTTTGTTGAATAAAATTATATCCTACCTTGCATTCAAACTTTAATGAACTCAATAGCATAAGAAATATTTAATATCTAAATATAAAAAAATCACTTAAATTATTTTTGATTAAAAAAATTGGTATTTTCTACGTTTCAGACTGGACACAACGTTAGTAGATTTTAATGATATGAGATGGGAACGTGGTGACATTACTTTTATATTTAATGGGGAAGCTCCTCCCAAACAATCTCTCACAGTTCTAGATAATAAACAAAAAGTTTTTCAACGAATTAGATATCAGGTAAGATCTTGTTTTTGTTCAACTGGATTCGTTCCAGTAAGGCTGGATAATAATATATCAGTCAACTGATATATTTGACACCCCTTGACTATTTAATGAACTCTTCTATTAACACATTCTTTATATCATTATTGTCCGTTGTTTCATGCATGATTGGAGGAGCCCAATTGTGAAATAAGTGTGGTTTCTTTTGTTGCCTGTTTAATTATTTCAGCCTTTCCCTTTCATGGAGGTGACATGTTCAATTGGATTGAAAATGCTCTGCAGAGGGTGAACAACCAATCTAGACGATGACAATTTACACCATTGCACACTGCCTTTCCTGATGAATCAAATAAGGTGCAGAAAAGGAGAATGTTAAACTTTATTTCATTTATATTTCCTAGGAAAGTGAGATGGAATTAGAAGATGAAGTAGATATTTTAATGTGTTCAGATATCATGGCAGCTCAAATGTCGACTAAAAATATCAGTTTTTCTCGAGCTCAAAGTGGCTGGTTATTTAGAGAAGACAAAACAGTATGTCGTAATTTATAAAATTATGGTTCTTTCTAATTCATCCGTAAACGAGAATTTATACATTAGTAAAATAGTATTTTGGTTTAGAATTTGGTTAAAATTGTGTGAGGTTGAATTTTTTTTGTCTAAATGAGTTTCTTTCATTAGACTAGACATAAGTAGCTATAGTATTTCTTGTAATTAATTCTCATATTTTATCCTTTTGGGCATCAAAATTGCTATCTTTCCTTTAGATACGGTTATGTGTATATTAACTTCTGTAGAAAATAAGGTCCCTCTGAGAAGGTTTCATGATCCATTTTTAAATGTTTTATTTTTTTAATCTCTCAATTTATTTAGTTTTATCAAGTTGTACTGCCTGTTCATCATATTATTCTTCTGTTTTACTCCATGTGTTTAATTTTCATTCAATATTTCAGGAAATGGTGGGGAATTTTAAAGCCGATTTTTATGGTGTAAATAACATGACTCTAGAATCTCGGAAACGTCGTGAACATTTATCATCAGAAGATATCCAGAAAAATAAAGCTATTATTGATAATATTAGTAAAGGAGGCTGGGATAATTGTGAGGTAAGTTAATTTATGTTTTTGTCATAAAAATCTCAATTTCTCAGATTGAAACTATGCAAACAGCCTAACTAGAGTGCTCAGTTAGGAACATCAAAGATGTATTTATTTTTGCCACTATTTTCTTTCCACTATTATCTTGGTGAGGGACAAAAATGAACTTATCCTGTTTACTTTTGTTGTGCAAAATTCAGTAATTCCATCTATTACATTGTCAAGTTCTTCAAAGTTGTGAATATGAAGCCAGACTTGAATTAATATCATCTTTGGTCTACTAGATCATTTCATTATTTAGAAAATTCTTCTTTATTTTGACAGTTTGACAGGCGTCAATCATTAACTCCGCCTCCAGACCCCAATATAAAATGGGAAGAATATATATCATGTAGTCCAGGTAACCCTCCTGTATTGGGTCGTGTTCCAATATCTAAAGAAAATTCTAAAGGTTTTAGAGCAACAATGGCCATGGTAAGTGTATTTTTCTCAACAAGTTCTAGTCTTTACATACTCAAACTTCAAACATTTCAAGCTCATTTTTTTTTTCTTGGTTGATCAGGCAACATTTTCAAACAGCATTAGTTGAATGCAAAAGTTAGGCACAATTTCTCCTTGCTATCAGCAATACATTAAACAAGTTGAAAAATTTATGAATCTTATATGGACCAAGCAACCAGATGCAACTTTTAGAACTGTGCAATAATACAAACTACTGTTCTTATGCATGACAGTACAGTGTCTGACTTTAAAAATCACATTTCTAAATTTGTAATATTTGCTTTTTCTAGAGTGAAGAGTTTCCCATGACAGTGGAAGTGTAAGTTGTCTACATTTTTTTTAGTTTTACCTTTTCAAACTTTTTTTTATGTGAAAAAGAGATGAATACAGTAAGCTGAAAAGGGAAAGAAAAAAAAATACTATTTTTATAAAGATGATAAATTAGTCTTTAAATGGCATCATGTCCCCGAGGATGGCAGGGGGAAACACGTCAAAATCTTGCATTAAACTTTAACCAGTGATTGTTGTTCCATAAAGCTGTGTCTATATATGATGATAAATTAGATCTTGAAAATTCTGTCTGCCAGCTGGCCTTTGACCAAAAATCTTAGCATTGATAAATTACCAACACTGATCTTTCAGTCTAGTTAAAATCAGACCCTAATTTTGTTTCGTTCGTTTTTTTTTAAATCCGTTTTTTTAACCACTACATTAGGGTCTGAGAACGAGACGCGGTAACATTCATTCAGGTTAACTTTGACCTAACCTTGATAAAAATGACCTAATAAACTAGTCTACAGCACTTAGGAATCCTAGAATGCACCTATTGTTTGAGAACAAAATCCCAGCGCAGGAGAGAGCAAAGATCTGATTGGTTAAAACAAAGGTCATTAAGGTTAGGTCAAAGTTAACGTGAACGAATGTTACCGCGTCTCGTTCTCAGACCCTAATGTAGTGGTTAAAAAAACGGATTAAAAAAAAAAACGAATGAAACGAAATTAGGGTCTGATTTTAATTAGACTGACTGATCTTTTTGACAAAAATGTATTACTGTGTACTTTATTTATTGATTGTGCTCTATACTTTCTGAGACTCATATCAATATAAAAGGGATAGTAAAGTGATTATCTAAACTTTGTATGTGTATTGGGGACACTGGTGGCATCAATTAGCACCATTCCAACGTCACTGACAGTGACCTGCATAGATATCAACAGTAGCTTGCGGTAGATCACTGTCAGTGATGTCATAAAATGCGTTAGTTTTAGTGTAATTCCAAGAACCACAGATGTCGGGATGGAAATTGGAATAGCACAAATTGATGCTATCAGTGTCCCCGATACACATACAAAGTTTATAAAATCACTTTACAATCCCTTTAATGTTATTTTCATTTTAAATAATAGAATGTTTATCTTGATATGATTTGCAGGTTACTGGATGTTTTAGAAGTGGTGGCACCATTTAAACAGTTCCAGAAGTTACGAGAGTTTATGACGTCCAAATTACCTCCAGGGTTCCCTGTTAAAATAGGTTCGTTCACATTCTACTGTCTAAATTCTCATGACATTTCTCTTGTTCAGTGAGTTGCTCTCACAAGTGCCAGCAAACCAGGTAACCTCGAACCTGGAATTTTTTGGCAGATCTAGTCCGTAGTAATGTTCCAAACTCTCTCTCAAAATTTAAGTATTTAAATCCCTGTGTATCGATCAATATCAGCCTTTGAACGTCAAAAAAAGACTCATCGTCTTATATAGAAAACACATATACAGTATAACTTGTATTAAGCAGCCAGTCAAGGGAATGCTTAAAAGTGATGCTTACTAAGGGGTGGTGCTTAATAGAGGTACATGTATGGCAAACCTAGTTTAGAATGATAAGTTTGTAATTTGTAACTATATGTACATGCACTAAAGAAAAACAGCAATAGCAATTTAAATAGCATTAGCAATGTCCTATATAAAAATATTATTTTAGACAAGTCTCTAATACACTTTTGAATATTTCATTACTTATTTTAATAATCATTAGGCCTAATTATATCCGTGTATGAGTAACATTCAAGGATTATAGACAAAGTTAATCTGTTTGGCAGTAATTAACTGTTAGTTTAATTAATGGGATTAACAAGGATTAAGGAAAATGACCGCTGATTGCAGGGTGACACATGTTTACTGTCAAGAAAAGGGTGACCGCTGGCCGCGTCAAGAGGGTGGTGTTGAATAGAGGTAAATTTGGTTGAAAATTGCATGGGATGTAATTTGGGTGGCCTTTGATTAAAGGGTGGTGCTGAATACAGGTGACCGTTGGACCAAGTTTGACTGTACAGAAAATTAAAGATAACTGTTAAGGTATGGGTATAATTGAAGGGATTGTGCGATTTTTGGATAGTTCCAGTAAATTCTAGGGTTATTTACATAAATTCAAGGCCCAAATCGATTCTCGAAAATGCTGAACATTCCCCTTTAATCTTTTATTTCATTGCAGAAATCCCAGTGTTCCCTACTGTCTCAGCAAAAGTCACGTTCACCCACTTTGAATGGAAAAATAACCTCGAAGATGAACTGTTTAAATTACCATATGAATACAGAGAAGATCCAAATAGATTCCCGGATTTATGACTCTACACAGAAATCTATTTTTATCACATTTTAACAAGTATAAAAGAGTCACCTCCCTTGATCTTTTCCAAGTATGACACCATGGTTACCGAAGCTATGGAAGTTGATGTCATGGAAACGGAAGAAGAGGAAAAGACTAACATGGTTTTTGATTGGGTAAAAATGGATTTGCCAATGACCAATTTAGGAAATTCCAGTACCGAACTTACACTATTATTTTGACTAGACTGTGGGTGTTTATGGCGGCAATGATTCTGAGATCTGTAGAAACTTTTTAGTCACTATCATTGTTTTAAGAGATTATTTGTTTTGTTCACTCGTATCAACTTCAGAACGAGACTAGCGTAGTACATAACCTCGTATACTTTACGGAGAATGTCATATTGAATAAATTATAGTTCAGCCAATCATAATCATTCTTTAGAGAGAGTCATCTTCTTTTGTGGTAAAAACAGCCAAACATGAGTTATCTTCCCTTGCCCATTCACCGTGCAAGATGGCCGCCTATCATTGCTGAGACTGAGTCATAATATAGTCTCGAACTATGATAAAGGTTGAATTGAATGTATTTATTTGTGGACATTTTAAGTTACTTGGCCAAATTAAATGGGTTAGTGACATGAGTGGTAAGTTAAGTTTTCGAGAATAAGGCCCCTGGACCACTGGTCCCTGTGATTATTCAAAAAACATTACAGGGACGAGTGATGGTTGTACATGAACATGACTATATCTTTATAAAACCAAAGCATGATCTGATATATTTATTATTTGTTACAATAACAAATCTAACAAAAGTATAACCCATGAAACATCATCTGGCATGTCAAACTATATCCTGGGTTTTCAACTTGGGACATGATATGCTTGTAATGTCCACTGCTAGCAACATATTAAAAAGAAAAATGCTGTTACTTTATCATGCTTTACAATTGCATATTTTCAATGACTTCTGCGGACAATTCAGGAAACATGATCATTTCCTCGTGCATAAAATTGGGGACACTTGAGAAAACCAGTTGAAAACCCAGGAACTATATCATAGACTAGGACCAAACTTGACCATGACATATGAAAAATTAATCACTCGGTATTATAATGGAATATTTACATTTCTATCATCACTTCCTTCCATGAACCAGTTAAGAAAAATGTCGTTTATCTTTTGATGAACGCTGATATGTCACTTGACACTATGACGTCGTCAAAGCACAACAATGACATAATTGAAGATTTGTGGCAAATTTAAACAAATTATCATATGAAAAAGTCAAAATTTGAATTATAAAAGTATCTGAATATAAATATAAGAATTAAACGTTGGTATCATTAGCATTGGTATCATTATTGGTATGTAAACGCAATAGATCACGCCACAAATATACATAAATGACTTTGTCACGTGATCTAGTGCATTTACATACCAATAATGCTAATAAGACCAACGTTTAATTCTTAAATGTTTCTAAAGTGGTATTTAGAAATGTGTTTTCAAAAAATGAATCTCTTGGTCTGATATTTAATTATTTTAAGAATTTTTATGTTTGAGGTTGTTTTACTGGTATTACCATAAATTTATGCATTTAAATTTCATTTTCTGTTATATATCTTTCATTTTTTATCACCAATTAATTAGGGTATAGTCCAGCAACCCTGATGAGAATTATTAATATCTTGACTCAACTATACCAGTGTTTTTAGTGCTATTTTCTTTTAAATCAAACAGTTTTTATGTTGTGATGAAATATTGCTTGGAAGTAAAACTTTTTGTCAAAGTTTTTTGATAAATTCTTCCTTGTTGAAGACGTTAAAATACATTTATTTCATTTTATTTCATTGGTCTGATTTTACTGGTTTTGTAATTTCTTGATATTATTTTCCTCCGATTTCTATGAACAGGAATAGAAAACATGCCTTATATTTATGAATTTGAGAAATGTTTGGTGAATTCAATGCTGGTAGAAATAATCTTTGAATATATATTGTCTTCAAACCAGAGCTGTTGATTTGACACAATTTGCCAGACATGACTGACTGACTATCTCAAATTTCCGTCTGTGGTAAGAGTCAATCAGATTAATGGTTACCCACATATACGTGGTTTTCCATGCCAGTCAAATGTAAGATTTGATGACAACTTGCAGATAAGATACTAAGCATTCATTAATCTATTACTGTTACATTTGTTTACATTAGAACTGGACATAGACATTTGTATTGTTTCTAAATATTTGATTTTCTCACATCCTTTAATTCAGAATGTTTTAATTTCATTGTTTACTTTTAATTTGTTAGTGATCACTATAATTTTTGTAGGTTATGGAACTTTAAGTATTTTTATTCTTTAGTTTTATTCGCTTCACAGCGTTGAAAGGTTAAATTCAGGTATTATTGAAACCAACGAAATTTGGGTTTTTTATAAGTTTTTGGATACTTGTTAGTACTGTAGTAGTAGGATGAATTAGTAGACTTAGACCAGGCCTTCTTAACTAATTTTTGTAAAGGGCCAAATACATTTTATGAAAAAAATATAAGGGCCAAATAGAGCGAGCAGAGCGTTTCGGCGGAAGGGGTCACTTTTGAGGAGCCATTCTCAAGGACGTCGCAGGCCTTATTTGGCACGCAGGGCTGCCATTTGAGAAGTCATGCCCTAGGCTAACATTTGAGAAATAAGCATTGACTAATGTTGATTTCCTGAAGGGATATAGAGATGTATCAGTGAAATCGTGTAAATCAATGTGCCATTTAACCCTGTAACATCCATATTGTCTCGTGCATAGGATTTCGTCATGTAGGGTATGATCTTTTATATTATCACCTTGATCAATCAGCAATCAATTACAAATAGTCTCAATATTTTAACTGGTTAAACTCCTGACCCCCCCAGTTGTAATGGGGAAACAGAAACAGGCTGAAAATTTCTAAAAAAAATTGTTAACAGCCCTCTTTAGACTTTAGAGCCCTATCGATGCAATAACATGGTTTTGACCAAGTTAACTACACCATTATGAGTGCCATTTGATGTATAATATGTAATCTAATGTTTATATGTATCTAAGTTGAAGCCAGACAGATTTATGCACCTTGAGGGTATTTCCTCACATAAACATCAGCAGTTTTTTGCACTTCTACGAGATAGTAGATTGGAGGAAAGCCAGACTCTCAAAAGCACTGGCTGTGGCATCAATTTTTCAAACCTGAGGTGGCCGTGGGGGATTCTAACCCACTGCACCTAATCACCTAGCAGACGACAATCCAACCCTATAGTACTGTTTGCACACTGGGCCTACTCTTGAAAGCACTTAGGAGTGGCATCAATTTTTTCCTAACAAGATGGATTCTAACTAACAGAAACTTATCACTGGGTCGACTCGTGCAAGCAATTGCAGTGGCATCAATTTTTCCTAACAAGGTGTATTCTAACTAAAAGCAACTTGTCCCCTAGTGCAGAAGACATTCCAACCCTTTAGTGCTGCTTGCACATTAGGCTGACTCTTCAAAGCACTTGCGGTGGCATCAGAATTTTCTAAATTTGGTAGATTGTAACTAATTTCACTGAATTGCCTAGCTGACGACTATCTGTAGTGCTGCTTGTGTTTATGTTTTGAAAGTACCCAGTTGTGCATCAATTTGTATTGAACTTTAACTTATTGCTCAGTTTCAATGTTTCTGTTTGTCCTTGTCTTGTTTACCATCATGTCAAATAAAATATGGAAAATTCAAATACAGTGTTCTGTCTTAATTCTTTTTTTTTGCAGAAAAGTAGGATGTGCAACTCAATTTCAATATCTCCTTTAAACAAGGCCCCAAGTGCTACAGGCTTCACGTTTAAGATCACTTGGAAATCTAAATAACAGGAGGCTTTTGCCGCTGTCCTGATGAAATTTCCTTCATTGCATACTGCCCAAACATACTTTATTTTTTGACACATCTTACAAATGGACACTCCAAATTTCATTCAAATCAGATGAAAACTGTTATGTCTAACAAACTTGCAAGCTAACTTAAAAGCTTTTTGACTACGTCAAGGGTAATAAACCATTCATGGAAATATCCTCAATATCAAACTTGTCAAAGATCTCATCAATATAAATGTCCACACAACAAGCCAATTGTGGATGGACAGACTAACGGACAGATGGACAGGGGTAATGACAATATACGACCACATTATATGTATGTAGGCGTATGAAAATCAAAAGACAATACAAGTAATGGAGTAATCTTAATGAAAAATTTCACCATATATGATGTAAGTAGCACTAAATTTAAATAAAATATTTCAAAATGACTTTCAAAAATATAAGGTTATATCTAAAATGATATTATTAGCACTATTATCAAATTTATCTTGTTCAGTAAATAGCCCCCAGAGCTCTTTCACAAATATTAACCAAGAGAAAATAATTTAAGCACGAAGATGTCTGAACTTAGGTACTCAACCACATTCAGTGATTACCTATCAAATGATATAAAAATAATCATAGTTTAAATCTTGAATGATAAATATACTTGTCACATTCTTGCCAAAAGAAGACATTGTTGACAGAAAGATAAACATATCAGTCTTGAAAGGCATGTTACCATCATTATCCATAAATTATCTTTGATTCTTGGTTGATGTCTTGAATCCATGGCACAAATATGTAACGAAGTCTTCACTCAAAAGTGAATCAAAATTCTTTTAGTTGATATTCCACTTAATAAATGTCAATTCTTGTCTTCATAGGTAAATAATACAGACTAGCAGCTTTGTTTTAAAATTTCTTATAATAATTCTTTTTAGGCATATTTCTATAATTGATGATAAATGCACATGTAAATCAGAGTTTCAACCTGTCAATCATTAAGTTCAACCTGTCAATCAGTAAGTTAAAGGCACCAGTCTGTTATGAGAGTGTAATATCAGGATCTTTCAGTCTTTAATTCTGGTTTTATTCAAACTTGATTCCCTGGGCCAGAGGAAGTTCTTTACTGTAATTAATTGTACTGAAAATAAAAATCAAATCAAATTGTTAGGAAGTAGCACATCAAATAGTTATTTTTATCTGATAATTACAAAACACATGTACTTTGATCTGGGACTATGGCCACATTAAATAGATGATTGGGATTTAAAAACCAAGTGAAACCCTCAGTGGACAATAGCTAGAAACATAAGTTAACAGTAACAGGAATCTATTATAAAATACAGTAATCAATAACCTACCAAGTAGATCGTCTCATATATTGTTTCCAGGCATCACTACCTGACTCTCTACCACCACCAGTATGTTTCTCTCCACCTGAACAATCATATACATTAGACATTATAAATTAATGACATGTGAATGGAATTCCTTTTAAAGTTCAGTCAGTACTGCTCTATCTAATATTGCGAGAAAAAAAGCTGTATGTCATGGGAAATCTTCTGTGTATTACTATTAGTATATGGAATTCATCTAAAAACTTTATCCACAACTTACCAAATGCTCCTCCGATCTCTGCCCCTGATGTTGGTATATTAACATTAACAACACCACAGTCAGATCCTTTTGGTCTGAAAATAGATACAGATCATACAGATGCACAACCATGGTAAATCCAGAAATAACCATACTTTACAAAGATAACAACCTAGACTCTAGTATATATCGGGTGGGCCTAAAGTAATGTCCCAACTTTTGACCTTCATTATTTTCCAAAGCATTTACTCAAATGGACGGAAATTTTGCATATGATTAGTTTATTATATTATCTACCTTTGATGCGAGTTTGAATGATATAGCATCATTAACCTTTAAATGGCATACAAAACAAAATCAGAGGCCTAAAAATTCAATGCCGAAGTCTTCTGAAATTATCCTTGCATATGCATGGTGCCATGGTGTCACCTGTCAATCAAGTTTCATATGGGATGTTCGTGGGTTTGAAGTTGGGACATTACTTTAGGCCCACCCAATATATCTTGCACACCCCAAAAATCCATAACTTTTTACACCTGGGTTCAGATAGAAAATATGGTATGAGAGAAAGGATGAAAAAAGAAAGCACCAACAATAAGAAAATTGGAAATATACAAATAAAATTTTTTTAATTCACAAGAAATAATGAAGATACTCTAATGGAAGTAATTTGACAACACCTACCCAATCCATCTAAATATAGTGTTAAGATCTTTGGTAAATAAACTACTGGATAATCCCTGCTTTACTTCATTATTCCACTGGATACCCTCGTCTACATTCTACAACACAAAAATTCAAAAAATGAAATGGAGTTTTACTTTTCTGCATTTATTTTGACTCTTTTTCCATATCAACCTCTCCAAGTATAAGGAGGTATCTTAGAGAAGAATTCAAAACTACAACATCTCCAACTCGAACTCAGTTCCTAACAGCTATCCCAGTAAAAAGTTGACCTCAGAATTTATTGACAAAGTGAAGCAATTCTAGTTTTTCGAAAAACATTTTGACAGAAACTGGTTAAAGATAAATAAAATGCTTATGATATCACCTACCTTACATTTTAAAACATAGACAAGAGGAGCGAAAGATTCTTTATGTACAATCTGGGCATCGTGTTTTAATCCTGTTACAATCGTTGGTTCTACAAAAAATCCTGGTCGATCTACAACCTGTAGATAATAAACAATATTTTATTTCATAATTTTCATTTGTCTGCCATAATACTATGCTGATTAATTTTCTCTATTTCTAATGCCAGTTAGTAACTTAGGAAGTTACAAGGGTTTTGTCTTTTCATTTTTTTTTTTACGAAGTTTGTCAGTCAAACCTGCTGCTATCAGGAAATTGGGTTTACAAAATTATGAAAACTATCTTCACCAGATTGCAATGTAATTAACATAAAGCACTAAAGCAGCTTATATCTTTTTCTCTGTGACCTAAGTCAGTAATCCAACAAGAAATGTGAAGAGACAGACAATGGGCATAGGAAAGTTGGACTTTTTGTATAAAAAAAATAGCCATCCTACCTTTCCACCACATTCAATCTTTCCTCCCTGTTTAACAGCCTGCTCTACAGCTGTTTTATAAATATCTACTCCTTGTTGATTATGCATTGGACCTACTAACGTACCATCTGAAAAACACAGAAAATTACAATAAGCGTTTTAATCCTAAATGTTAAATATCAGGATTATCATGAATATTATTGTGGCCAATTAAGATTGTAGGACTTAGATACAGTTTTAGTTGAATTACACTAACCAAATACATTTGACAGAAAATTAAAATGGTGCAAATTGATCCTACGCGTGTTCCTGATACACATAAATAGTTGTGGATACTTCTTTACAACTCTTTTCATAATCAACACAAGATTGCAAGAGATTATATTATCTGCTTACCTTCTAGAGGATCTCCCATACGTAATTGTTGATAAGCTTTAACTAATCTTTCTACTATAACATCATGTACTTTCTCATGTAAAATCTATAATTGAAATTTATAGAATAATCCACAATAAATAACAGTATATTTTTCCATGTCAGTTCCTCAAAACTTTAACAGTGAAAGCAAGATGCAAAATCCAATCCAACTACCAACAACTACCTAGTTTGCAATATCAGCAGCTTCTGGAAGTCAAGGTTAACTCGTCATCTACCAACTAACCAAGCAAATTCCAAAGGTATCACCACATCTACGGCCCAGGCCCAAGATTAGAATGTATGTGTTTAACTCCAAGAGTTACTGATGCTCCTATACAAAATCGTAATACTGTATGTTAATAAATCTTACCAAGCGTCTGGTTGTTGTACATCTCTGACCAGCAGTACCAGCGCAGGCAAACACAGCAGACCTGACAACCATGTCTACATCTGCATCTTCATTTACTGGAAAATTAGAAAAAAAAGATACATAACATTAAGTAATAGACCTTATTCACGCCTTGCTTTGTTTGTTTGCGTTATGAGCCTTGTTATGGATCCAAGATGGTCGACGCATGAATACGATCTATACAGATTGAGAATGTGCACCTTTGAACTACCTTTTAAAGTTCATGTCAGTATTCGAGTCGTAGTTGTACAGGAATGGGATTTTAAAGGTTACAAAAGAACCAGAAAAGGACCTTGTCCATTGACAGAGGCAAGATTTCCTCAACATGAATAAGGTACTCACCAACTATAGCATTGTTTCCACCCAATTCTAATAGAAATTTACCTGAAGAAAAGAGTGAAGTTTAGATTAATTACTCATCAGTAGCTGTACCAGCAGCCGAGCAGCATTAGCATGACATTTCCAATTATCAAGGGGTTGTGAATGTAAACAGTCAGTAGATTCAGTTACACGCATGCAAGTCTCTGCTTATGGTACCATTCAAATGACTAGACACATTTCGTAAGTCGGGGTCTCTACAACCTGCATTACTGATGGAAGAATCAGATGTAAGAATCTTTCTTATTGAGTTATCAAAGTTAAAATCTTTTCAAATACATGAGATATTTGCAATTCAGATAATCAAAAGCCTACCATATCTTTCATTCACCATTTTAGAAACAGCATGTCCAGCCTGAATAGAAAGTAGAGAATGTTATTGTACCTTGGTTTAATACTCAAAGTAAAGAGAACATTTCATGTTATGCCATTCCAGAGATGTGTGTGTGTTAACAAATACAATTTGTAGAGCAAAGAACCAAACAAGTAAATGACTATCTCTTCACAAATCTAATCAATAACAACTATACCTGACAACTGCCTGTAAATGAGAGAAGTTTAACTCGTTCATCTTTAGCCATGGCCGACCCTACATCTACTCCACCACAAACCATACTACAGATAGCACCTGGTAGATTATTTTCTTCTAATACTGACGCTAAAATTCTATAATATATAAACAATTGAATTTTATCAAAGGGATTGTTAAGAGGTTTTCTAAACTTTGCATGTGTATCAGGGACACTGATGGCGTGAATTGATGCTATAAGTGTCCCTGATACACATACAAAGTTTAGAAATACAATCCCTTTATGTTTAATTTATTTAACAAATTATAAAGAGGTCATTTAAGGTAACTGTTGCAATATTCCCATTTTGTTCCTATCCTCTTACTGATTTCAGAAAAGTTCACAAGGAATAACTCATATGGTGTTCAGTGTTCAGTTTTTTTTTATTCCTGAAGTAAGAAATGAAATGACTGAAAACTGCACTGATCTGAAAGAAGACATTAAGATATCAAACTATTTAGATCAAGAAAACTTAAAATTTCTACAAAAATCACTAGCATTTGACAGATTCAACTTAATGCGTCTACCTTGTGACAGCTACACTGGTTAATGGTGTTGATGGGGCTCCTTTCCTGAAAACAATATAATATAAAATTACATGTATTGTGATAATTGAAATTATGAATACACAAATGACAGTCGAGTTCAAGTCAGACATGACTATAAATTTCCAGCCCAAAGTTCTAATCATAACTGTTATTTACTGACATACTTGACTATCAATTACTGGAAATCAAGGTCTACAGCTATCATTTCACAATTTTGTACAAATTTTATAAACTTACACTAAAGATTTTTAAGAAATGAAAAAAATGGAGTGTACTCACCATAGCATAACATTACCACAAACCAGAGCTATAGCAGAGTTCCAACCGTATGGAGCTACAGGGAAATTAAAGGCTGTGATACAACCAACAACACCTAGTGGATTCCATTGTTCCATTAATGCATGACCAGGACCTAAAATTATAAAATATACAGTCAACATTTAATATCATCTATTCACAAAATAAATTATCATATAGTGATCTTAGAACACTGAAACCAAAGGCTGGTAAAAAAAAAAAATGTTCAGCTTTGTATGTGTACTTAGGGCACTGACAGCATCGCTTTGCACAATTAGAATTTTCAATCAGAAATTATGTGGTTATCTTAATTCAGCTACAACTGAGCATTTTAATACTTCATCATTGCAAAACATGTTAATCATATCCAAGGGCATTTCTAACAGTCATGTCATGCTTTTTACATTCCTTTTAACCGAGAGCTATAGACTATAATATTGTAATAATGACATTCCTATTATATTAAATGCAGACATTGCCTACAAAAGTCAATAGTCATATAAGAATGAGTATAAAACTTACGTTCTGAAGGGAAGATAGAGCCAGCAAACATTCTAGATAAACCCACGGCGTAATCAGCAATATCAATATATTCCTGAACTTCTCCAATACCTTCTGGTAGTATTTTACCCATTTCTAAAGACACCTACAATATACATTGAAATAATCCATTAATTAAAATTGCATAATCATATCTCATTGATATACTGTCCAAATACGATATGTTTTAGATGAGTCAAGGGCAATAACTCAAAACAGTTCATCCTCCCAAAATTACCAATATGCCAAGTCATAAATTTCAATATCCAAAATAATTGAGCTGTTTTCTAGAAAGAAGCTTCTGCGGTTTTATATGATATGATAAAATAAATAATTCATGACTTACTAATTTTCCAAGAGGTACTAATTTTTCTCTGAGAGCATGACCCATTTGTCTCACAATTTCACCTCTCTTTGGTCCTGGAATCTGGAGTAAAATAAATCATCAATATTAAAGGGGGAACAGTCTCCCTAATTCCAATAAGATAAGTTTTTCTTTTAATTAGTTACAACTTTTTCAATACTTCTCAACTATTAGTTTTATATCTGACACTTCATAATGAATATTATAGAAATATTTCAAAATCTACCAATGCAATTGTCTCAGTTATGACAACTTAAACATATTTTAACAAATTTTATGACAATGGGATAATATTGTTAGATGATTTAGAGTTGTCGTTAAAACACTAAGATATATGGATATACTACTTCTGCATTTGACATAAGACATATAGAATTGTCCAAAGTTGTCTCAGTCAGTTTTCTGATTGATTGAGATACATGATATACTTACATCAACCCAGATATTCCAGGCTTCTACAGCTGATTTAATGGCTTTCTCATAATCGTTCACACTTCCCTAAAATACAAAAAAAAAATTAACACAAAGACAGATTTTATAAGAGAATACTGTGAGATCCTAAATTTTTCAGATCAAATTTTCCTTTCTAGGGTCAGATAATAAATATATTCCCAAAATGTTTAAAACATAATTGAGGTACAGGCACAGAAAAACCAAGTTACATCTAAGATTTTTGTCTGGTAATATATAACAGTGGTTGGACAGCCTACATCCCATCCCATCATTGTAATTTGACAGTACCTATATTCATAATGTAATTATCTAAGAATTAAAATGTATTTACCTGAGTAACCTTGGCAATAGGTTTATTACTACCTGGTGAATACGAGGTAATTTCCTAAAATGTAAAACATGTAACAAATCAGTTTAAAAAGTTTGATGTCCTTCTTTCTGCATTTGTTTGGACAAAATTTTGGCAAGGACAGCGACATAAGTCTACACTAAAATGATTTCCAATTTCCAACTGTCCTACACACAGAGACTCACGCAGCTTTTTTAATGTCAACCCCTCTGCTCTGCATCAGTGACAAGGAGAATCGCGTTGAACAAATCTTAAAGTGTCATCTCAATCTTGGACTTTCAGGTTAGCGAGCAAGCATCTAACTCACCAAGCCACTGCGGATGGTGATGCTGACCTCATAATGCTTAGTTTTAGTGTATTTGCATTAAACCTCATACATCTGACTGTGAATTGAAATGTTTTAGAAAACCTGCTTACAGTCCCTTTAAAATCACACATGCAACAATTGCATCATCAAAACAAACCATTAACCAATCAAAATTCTGGATGATCTTTTAACCACGCCCACATACAACCTTGACCTTTAAAACCCTTCATTGAAGTTTCCAACGGAATCTGGGTCAATCTGAGACGAAATTACTGCAAATACTTACATGATCTCACTGCCATCGATACCAAGAGCACATTTATACCAAAACATAATCATGACATGCTTCCAAAAGCGTAGAAATTCAGAAAACATGCGAATTTTTACCAAAAAGTTTCCCTACCTCACCACTGCCAAACCAAGTTCCGTTATAAACTCCAGGATTATTTCCAGACAGGCCGAGTTCCTTCAGGAATGAATAATTGGAATCATCGATTAACATTCCTGACATTGCGGAATATTGTCTAAATTGGAAAACTGGTGAAAACTTGCAACTTTTTAATCTCAAGCACTGTGATGCAACACGTACGACGGTCGCCATTGGAAGTTTTTATTTGCCAAAAAATAGGGGTGTCAGCTTGCAGTGAAACAAATACTTTCTGAATGGAACCTTTTAGAAACAGATCGCCAAAGACTCTGGATATGTCTTTAAAAAGAAATCCAGTTTTGAGAACTATTCAGAAGAGATCTTTTCTAAATGAAACACAATTCTAACTATTTGAAAAGACTTGATCAACCTTCTAATAGTGGACTGTTCCAAAATATAGTCTCCAATGTACCAGTCACAAAAATTAAGAGATCCGTTGATGATACATGTATATTATATATTCTTGGAATGATTCAAGATAACCATGCGGTGGCCAATGAATTCAATACTGCGCACTAATGCTAAAATATTCAGTCATGCATATGGGCTGTATAATTTCCTCACAAATACTTATGTGAATGCATCCGAACCCAAGAAAGCTGATTAGAGAAATGTGTTGGTTAGTGGCTTTTAGATGTAGGCCTACAGCCTAAGCCAAATCCATCCAGCAACACCCTTAAGAGTGAGCTGATTATTAAAATCAGTATAGAGTGTTTTAATTCTTGACCTTGCGTAGCCGCTAATCCACCTAATTAGATATTGAAATGTAGTCATTTTAGTAGGCCTACTCAAATAATTTTAACTCGTTACTGAGTTCAGTTCTTTGGTCCAGTAATGCATTGACCACACAAAACTAGCTTGTTTGATTTTGTATGTACAACATTGAAGCAGACCAAGGTCCAAGAATACAAAAACTTCATTTTACTTTTACATTTTTTATTTCCATATATACAATAAATAAATTAACAAAGAAAAAATGTTTTTTACTCTGATCTTGGCTTCAAAAGATCACAGTGTATCCAGTTGGTTCCCTTAACATACATCCTTTAAGGAAATTGAGTTTTACCAGTACACCTATTTAAACAATAACTGATATTCCATTCCAAAATTTTTATAGAGAGCTATATTAACCTTATGTGCTTGTCACTGCACAATATTCTTCCATATTGCTTAAAGAATCAAAACCTAACATTTGTGATGTTCGTAGTCCATATACTGGTTTAGTTTTAAAGCATATGGTGGGATAGTCTACATAGATCTAATATAGCATTCAATGAAGCAAAAAAGACCTAAATGCCAAACATTTTCTAGTTTGAATTAAAAGTCTGAAGCACCATACCAAGGAAAGATAATTTAAAA
Source organism: Lottia scabra (assembly GCA_029955415.1). Taxonomy (NCBI): domain Eukaryota; kingdom Metazoa; phylum Mollusca; class Gastropoda; family Lottiidae; genus Lottia; species Lottia scabra. The sequence continues at coordinate 13,593,237 of JARJEI010000009.1, forward strand.
TTGCACTATTTAATGAGACTATTTCATTTTTTCTGGGCTGCAATTTCCGCATTTGTAACAACTTCATCCCATTTAGCAAACTGTTTAGATAGCAGGGTGATCTAGAAATAGGTTAAGGATCATGTAAAATATTTAAGTGGTTTGACAAAATAATGACAACATTGGATAGGTCACCACCCCTTGTAAATCAAACCATCTCTGAATAGTTAAGCTTTATCTTAATCTGCCAAGGCCATGTCTCAAGTTTCGGAGTTTATGCCAGGTTAAATTTGTGTTGAAAAGGTTTTATATCATGAAATATGACTAAGCTTATCAAGATGCAACTGATAAATAGACTAGTATGACATTATTTGCTTTCTAAATTTGTGTATTATAAAGGATACAATAGTATTGTAGGAATCTAATGCCTGTTGAACTTCTTCTGTTATCAAAGCAGTCTGGTCCTGAAATAACAATTTTATTAAACATAGGTTATTGCATTGCATGTCAATATTTTCAAAAGTCAAATTTCTAAATTACAATTACATGTAAGTGTATGATAAAACCAAGCACTGATATTCAAAAATCAAAAATCTCGTCCAGAGTATGACAAAATTGGGTGCATTAATCATATAGTAGTGGACTTCCCATACGAGAAGTACCATTAGGTGGTATATTTTATCTCATTTAAACTGCAAAAGGCTGGGAAGTACATGTAGATACTCTAAAGTTGGTGATATCTTGTTGCATAAAAAGATCAATAATATTCATGAACAAGTATGTAGAAAATATTGTACCTGTTGTTTAATCTGAACCTGACTCAATTCATGAAGTTTACCAGAGAATTTAGGTATAGCTGAAAATTAAAAAATATATTCAATCAAAATACACAAATTAAAATATCTTAAATCCTAAATTAGAAGTGGTGAACAATGAACTGATTCCTCATAGGAAATAAAAAAAATTTGACTATTCCCTTGTTTGATTTATTTTCAGCTATCTAAACCCCAATAAAATATTTGTTTTATAAAAGGAATATTACCTTTAATATGTTCACTGTTGATCATCTCTTCTAGTTGTTGCATGGTATCTAATCTGTTGGCCTGTTCTTTTAAAAACTCTTCCTCTACAAACAGACAACAAATCATTAGAATGCAGTAATCTAAAAGCTTGACTTCAACCAGTCACCATTTTTATCATAAACATCAAATAAAGGACAAATTTTCTGGATATCCATATTTTTTAACTTTTTTAATGAAATTTCACTTTGTCAAATTTAGAATGAGGCATTTGCCTCCATATAGTCACAGCCCTGCCCATTGTTACAGAAAGAAAAAAAGCATCTTCCATCACAACCATTACCAAGAGCTTGTATTGAATCAGATATCTTTCAAAAATCAAATATTAAATGCTAAACCAACCTGCTAACACTGTATCTATTTTAGCAGATTCTGATAAAGTCATTTCATCTGTATAGGCTGGATCTAATGCTAACTTCAATTCATTTACTGAAATAAAAACATGATTCCTTATTACTGCCCATAATTGGAACAACAACAGATCTTTACATCTTCATTAGAGATGCTTTTCTTTACGTTTAATGTACTACGAGGATACTAGACAGATTCTTAAAACTTTGAAGTTGACCATGTCAGTCCAATATCAAATACGTGGATTAATTAATGAATATCTGGCATTGTGTGCGATTGTATCAATTGCCCATTTCACTGAGTAAGGTAGAAGGCTTTTACAGGCACTGCTGTCACAAGTCACAAATGAGCACTATTACCCATCAAGATAATTTTACACCATCAAAAACCAACAGTGTTATTTCAAAAGATCAGAGTTCTCTATCTTTTAAAAAATATTAATTGAACTTACATTTAGTAAAAGCTTTAGGAATTCTTTTCTTGCCAGTAACAGAAGATGATATTTTATTGTTGATCTCTACCATGCTATCAATACACTAAAATAGAGAAAATATTATTTCAATATGCGGAAAGACGGTGATTTAGAAATACTGTCCTAATCTAAAACTTGCTGACTCTTTTCTTATCATTTTATCAAGACACCTAAAATATTACATTTTCTGTTGTACTAAGAAAAATATTTGGACTCTCCAAACTCACAGAAATATCATGTTCACAATTCTAAGGCACGGCATTATGAAATCTATATGCTATAGATAGTGTGCATAATACCTTGACATGAAGATGAATAATAAAGGCTAAAGATTATCAATAGAGCAACTTTGCTCAAAAACAAAAATGTGAGATGCAAAAAAAGTCAGCAAGTTTCAGTCAGACAAACTAACTAAGAGTTAAGCTGTCATGCAAAATATCTTAAAATGATTGAAACTGAAATTTACTGCAATAATGCTTGAAATTCAACAGAAAATGAATGTTTTAAAAGAAAGGACAGTTAATGATGAAAACATGCAATTAGGGCTGGGTCTAATAATTGAAATAATCGATTATCGACGCTCCGAATTATTTATTTCGATTATCGATTATCAAATTTCATAATCGATTAAAATACTTAGTCAAATTTTCTTTTAATATTATCTTCTACACGCTTATCATAAAAGTTACGACCCATTTTATCATGATAATCATAAAAAATTCTTCAGTTTCATTTGTCTTCAATACCTGATATTGATAAATAACAAACATTCAGGTACAAAAACGTACACGAACATTTAAAGATTAGAAGATTTCCCAATTAAAATATTTCGATTATTAATCGATTATTGATCGGTAACCTGTCTTCAATAATCGATCTCAATTTGGTAATCGATACCCAGCCCTACATGCAATTAATTTTCTTGTGAAATAAAAACTACTTTGTAAACACATGCTGGTCCTAATAATAGTGTTGATCCATCCTTCAGTGAGGTGATGGGAGTTTTCTCTAACATTGCCGATACAAAATTATCTTTGTCACAAATGAATCCAACATGTATCAATATTGCAATTAAAAGTTTAAAGGGGTTTTCTAACTTTGTATTTGTATCGGGGACACCAATTTGCGCCATTCCAATTTCCATTCCAACGTCTGTGGTTCTTGCAATTCCACTAAAGCTAACACGTTAATCTGCATACATATCAATAGTAGCTTCCGATAGATCACTGTCATTGCTTTGCATGTTACTAGTTTTTCTGTTGTATGACGTCCCATCCTCATTAGTTTTATTGTTGTTTATTGCACTTAGGCATGATGTCTTTGACACTTTTTCAACAATTTAGAGTCATCACAATATCTGTTGCTTCACCTTAAAACTTTTGCACATCAAGAAATTCTTATATATTAAAGTAAATATACTTTCTGTGTTCCACAGTTGATAGTATATTTGAAATCACAAAATTTTAATCATTTTTCAAAACCCTTTTAAAAATTCAACATTTACATGACAAAAACATACATTACCTGAATTTTAGATTCAGAAACCTGTCAAAATAAACAATGTTACAAATTAGAACAAAACACAAGAAATCATGCAACAAATCATCTTTCATTCAAAATGCACAAATACATTGTTATATTTAAAATAAAGACAATCAACATTCAAGCAGGACTGATTAAATATTTGAGTTTATAACACACTAAAAATATATATGAATGGTAATTCTTCAACTATGATTCTTTTCTTGTATATCAGTGATAAAAATATTTAGTAGAAGGAATTGCATTGGGGAATATTTTGTCTATTTTTAAATGTCAACTAAAAAATCTACTCATTATAAAAACACAGTTAAATTTCAAACCGGAAAACACTCAAGTCGCAAAAGACTGAATTGCAATAGTCACATTTTTATTCATAAATTCCAGGCACAGATAAATACTATCATCATTCACATGCCAATGGCAATAGCAGTCTGAAAATTGATATACCCATAGTCAAAAACTTAGACAGTAGAAGACTTAACATTCAGGGGATAAAGTCATCCTTATATTTGTTTTGCTAGTTTATACAATACAAATTAGTAGCTGATATATGGAGCTTCATCAACAGGAACAGCAAATACGATTGGAGATAAAATCTTCTGAGATGCAAGGTTTCTAATTCTACTGGCCATAAAAAACTTATGTTCTTTATAACTAGCCTCCTATATTGCTATATTTAGTGATCAGTTTGTGTGGTCTCTATTCTCAAGACACGAAATTTTTTATGAGTGAGAAGGGGGGTGGGGAGAGTTGGTTATGGAATTGGAATAATGGAAATGACTCATGCCCATGTTGTACTTGGCATTCTACTAAAACTACCCAACGGAATTCAAAGAAATTTTGCAAACCCATAGAGCATGCAATATACCTTCGGATAATGTGCATCTTTTTCGACGCAACCGAAAACAATCTGTTCTAAACCTTCAATTGTTTTTTCCAAAGTGTCAAGTTGTTCTGAGTCGGCCATCTTGAATATTTAAATGATGCGCAACATTCGAAAGTTGCAATATTAGGAAATGGTTTTTATTGAAATATCTTTTGCATGAATAGATGAAATATTAATCAACTTCGGTTTAAATGAAAAAAAAAAAACACCAATATTTTTTTTATAAAAAGAGTGACTCCATATTGAATAATATTTGATGCGCATCAATTTCAGCAGGTGCTTGATATTGATTATCCAGTCTCTCAGCGTTAATTAGATCCGTTGATGATTCAATTTGACAGTTGAGGTTAAATAAATAAAATAGCAGACGATCCATAATATTTATCTCCTTTAACTTGTTGAATCTTGATTAGACCTACATATCACAAACTTTCATTTACAAAAACGTTTGATAAATAGACACCAGATACTAGAAATAAAAGTTTAAAAAAAGATTAAATTTTGTGTTAGGAATATAGGCCTATACCGTAGTCAGATAAAACCTGCCGTTGCCTGGGGTAAGGCCTACTGCAGAATATACACTTTCAGTCAATTCATGTAAGGCACACCCAATCATCCCCAGATTGAATTCCACGCCTACTGTTCATAGCCGTAGGTGCCCACGACTCAACAGGGGGGCTGATCGACATATAGCCCGAATTTTAATGATATTTTGCCCGATTTGGGGGGATTTTTTGCCCGAAAACATAATATTTGTGGGGGGGGGGGGGGGGGCTGTCCCCCTGTCTCCTACGGCTATGCTACTGTTGTGCTGGGCGCTGATGTTCTCCTCGAAAATTTTGAATTTAAAGTATTACTTAGATGAGTTTTGAAATATAATTTGAAACAAAAAAACGTTTTCAAATTGTTTTATGAGATCTCTCACAAGTATTTAAGTTGGGTACAAGCTAATTTCCCTAGGGGGAGGGGGCAAATCCAATCCCACAGCACATCTAACTATGACTATTTATCTCGTGAGTGGCAATTATATTTAGACAAGCTTGTCACTATGGATACTATTTAAACAATTAAAAATCAGGGCGAAATTATTCCGGATCTCCTTTTGTTGATTCAGCAAAAATAGGGTTGTTTATAACACGAGATTTTACGTTTGATCACGTTCACTAAACGATAACCTTTCATTCATCATTTATTTTCCACACCCACTCACCTTTAACGATAGAATAATCATCCAGACGCTACCACTCAACTTCCATTTCATTTACCATATACTGGATAATATTTCTATCGCCTCACGCAATCCTTCAAACACGTCATCAATAGTTTCATTGGTCGGTGACGTCATTGAAAGATAAAAATAGATTTGTCACAACGAGTCTAGCGAGGTGTTCAGTGCGTGTTTGTCGGTGAAGAAGACCAGAAGTCACGGATCTCAACGGCTTCAAGAAACAATCTGGAAAGATTTCCATCTAATTAAAGACAAAGTTGGGAAGTCTGGGAGTCTGAGATTTTGCCGACAGAATGAGTGAGGTGGAAGTAATCGTCTCGGACATGTCACTGTCCGAACAATCCAAGTCGGACACGACGCAAAATGATGACACACACGACATTCCTCAACAACACGAGGAAAACAAGAAGCCGGATGGGGTTTCCCATTTGACAGCCCCAACTCTTCGAGTGGAACAGATTCGGGACGACGATGGCAGTGTTGTTTATACCAGTGAAGAAGATATTGGCAGTCCATTTGAAATTTCTGATGAAGGTTCTGGCAGAGGGAGTGGACGGAACAGCCCAATGTCACCAAAGACATATGAAGAATTTGTTCCACCCACTGATGAAATAAGAGATAAAATTGTCACTCAAGTGGAATTTTATTTTTCTGATGCCAATGTTTTAAAGGACGCCTTTTTGTTGAAACATATTCGACGAAATAAAATGGGGTACGTAAGCATCAAGTTGATTACGTCGTTTAAGAAAGTAAAAACTCTTGTGAAGGATTTTAGAGTTGTTGCTCATAGCTTGAAACATTCCAAAAAATTAGAGGTGAACGAAGAAGGGACAAAGGTTCGTAGAATCGACCCACTTCCAGATTATGATGAAACTACACCTTCCAGAACAGTGGTGGCCGTAAACTTACCAATGGAAAACCCTTCAATCGAATCTGTGGCTGAACTTTTTTCAAAATGTGGTGACATTGTTTTGATTCGGATCTTAAAGCCAGGAAAACCTGTCCCCCCAGATATAAAGAAACATGCCCACAAACATCCTGAGATTGATACTGCGACTTGTGCCATTGTGGAGTTCGAAAAACACGAGAGTGCTAAGAAATGTGCTGATAAGATGACAGATAAAAATGATTGGAGGAATGGATTAAGAGTTATGGTTCTTGCTGTGAAAAAGAAAAAAGAAGACGATAAAGAAAAGGGAGACAGTCATGGCGAAGGAGGAGAGGAAAACAAGAAGCAACGAAAACGTGGGGGTCGCAAGAAGAAGTCTAGAATTGACGAACTTGCCAAAGAAAATGATTCATCTAATTATAGCAGTGGCTCTGAGGGAGAATGCTCAAATACTAATAAAGGTTCTTTACTCAGTCCAAGAACGCCTGATTTTGATTCCAATCGTCTCAGCCCTGTCACAACTCCCAAGTCTTCTCCACGAACTAGTCCAAGAAACAGCCCTCACAATCACAGACGCAAGATCGGGCACGGCAAATCTCCATTAGCTGACGAAAACAAGTTTAGCCCAAGAAGTAGCCCAGAAATGGATCGCAAGAGAGCGGACTCATTCGAATCAACTGGGACACCGTCTAGTCCATGGGTTAAAAGACGACTCCAAGCTGCTAAAGAAATGAAAGAAAATGGAAGCCCTGTAGTGAGTCCACATATGGGTCGAAGAAATGTGGATGGAAGCGTTTTGCCAGGGTTTTCACCAAGAATGTTGGATATGACTAATGTGATTCGTCAACCACGCGGACCGGATGGTACGAAAGGTTTTTATAGTGGATTCGGGCGCGGAAAGCCCAGAAGTAACACTGTGGCGTAATTTATTTATTTGTTAAGTTTTTTATGATTTATGAATCAAAAATGTTTTATGAAGTTTACAAGATATGAATTTTAGAAGACATTTATTTTGGAAGGATAATCCAAATGCTGGTGTATATATTTTTCTCTAGTAGTAACATTATGTTTTTTGAAAACTTTTATTGGATGTGACACTGAAAAATTGGAAGTGTTTTTGTACGGTGCTCATTTCTTGGATTGTTCATTCCATAGTATAAATTGCTTATTAGACAATGACTTTAGACACGCTATACCTCTATTTCTTATTACAGACATTCTTGTAAATATACCCCGAAATTACAGAGTGAAGACATGGTCTGTTTTGGTGTTTAGTTGAATTGTGATTGGTCTACAAACAAGAAACCTAGTCTCAAATTTAAAACACTGGTCACTGTTCACTTTGTGTTAAAAATCATGATGGATTTTTGGTGTTGCACATCATTGTGATAGCATGATAACTCTTGTGGCATCATGGTTAGGGTGGTTGAAAGCAACAAGCAACCGGTACTATTCAACAAAAGGCACAGGCTGAGGATTGAAGCAGTGTTGGTGTAAGACTTATCTGTTGTGAACATTTACTTAATTTATGGATTACCGGTACATGTCCTCAAATGTATATCAACATTCAAGTGCTGTAAAATAATGCCTTTCAGTCAATGTTGTAGAAAAAAAAACTGAATTAGTATATACTATCTATGTACTTTTCAACAAGTATCTTCAGTGTTTTGCAATAAGATAACTAGATAACTATTAATAAGTAGTATTAAATGTTGATTGACATAATCAAATGTTAGTATGGTCTTCAACATTTAACCTTTGAATCACCCAGAAGACCCTAGTATGTTCACCGACTTACCTGTGACATCAGGACATCATGATAAAATTAAAGTAAACACTAAAGTGATCTAAATAAATTATAGGGCTGTACAGTAGTTCAATAAGAATTTTTTTACGTGTCAAATTGTAAATTCAGGAATATCTGCCACCTACATAGTACATATCTCTCCTCAAAAAATCTTGGCGGATATGTTGAATTTTGCATTGATAAATTCTTCTAAAAAATGCAACAAAGTTTATTGAGATTTTTGTTGAGGACCTGATTTATATAATGAACTTAATTACACAACAAAAGCTAAGAATTGATTTATGGCTTGTTCTTTTTTGTTCAAGATACTTAATTGTTATTCTTGAAACTCTTTGTGCTATTGAAAACATTGTGCCATGTGAAATATATTTATTTGTCTTTTTCAATCTCATGAATTTAACTATATTTCACAAAATGATGCAAGATAATTGCTTTTTGATTGAATATAACCGAATCAAATGCTATGTTATTTTGAATTCAAAACCTGTATTTTGTCAGATTTTAGTGATTTAAAACTTGTGAGTTTTCATTCATTCATTCGAATAGTAAGCTTATTTAGAAATTTGATAAGATTTATTGCCAAAACACAGAAAAGACCTACTTCTGGATAATTTTCTGCATAAATAAAAAAATATCAAAATTGCCTTTTAAAATGATATAAATTTTGTCACATAAGGTCATGGCATGTTATTGTTTGTGTAAAAATGACAACATGTTGTACTATAAATGCAATAAAAATAGATGTTAAATATTTGATGTAAATAGGCCACTGTCTTATATGCCAGTAAATATAGACAAGCTAGTTTATAGTCAACAATGTTATTGGTTTGTTTAGGTTTTATGCAGTGTTCTTATGACAGTTGATAAGTTAATATTTGTCGGTCATGTCAGACTGGAATTCTCAAATAGTCATTTTTGTGCTTGGGCATTACTGTTGTTTTTTTTTAAGATATCCTGTTCAAAATTTTGTTTTATAATTATTATCATGATGAAATTTATGACAGTCATTTGACTACTCATATTGGCTGCATATTATCATAACTAACATAGGGCAAGGACACTCTAGAAATAGTGTTAAAAGACATTAAGATCATAAGAGATACACTGCTTGGTTTCTTAATTTTTTTGCTTTCAAGAAATCAAATTCTGTAGTTATACTATTAATTAGCTCATTTGATTAGATAATTATATTTCGCCTGATTGTATGAATGAATGAAATTGTATGTTTGTTAAATTGCTTGATATAAAGATATGAAATCTGTAATTTTGATGAAGTCAATATCAGCAACTTACATTTATTATTGATTATTTTTGTGATAAAATCAAATTTTATTTTTTTTTCTTAATTTTGTTACCTTATTTTTGCCAATGAATGAATGAGTGAATGAAAGTAGAAAGCTGTCTTTATTTTGGTATAGAAATGTGAGCAAAGATATTTTTGTGCATAAGCCTATACATGTATTAGAATTATAGTTTTGTCACTGAAGTGTTAATTTGAGGACTGAGGAGTTTTTTTTGTCAGCATTGAGATCTTTTATTCTTGTATCTTGTAATGATAAGTTTGGATAGATCCTTTTAAGGGATATTTATTATGTAATCTGAAATTTAAATCTGCAAATTAGAGGCTGTAAATTTAATTGCAGTTGCATAACAAAGGTCACAATAGTTGATATTCAAGCTAGATAAGAATCTTTCAGGGTCTTAAGGTAAATGTTTTCCTAAGAAAAATAATACAAGATATCACGTAACTGTGCCTCTCTTAGATTTGAGTTTCTTTAGTCTAGTTATAATTTATGAGCATATCAAGATAGGTCAAGATATAACATTCAGAATTTCACCTAGCAGTAATCCAGTTTAGAGGTTCTTATTAAAGATCCTTGGAAGTTGGGAATGACAGTTGAAGTTAGGAATAAAAAAAGAGTAAGCTAATGCTGCTGCAAAATTACCCTCATTGCACACTGTTGACCATCTTAAGTCTAAACCAGTGCAGCAAAGTATACAGTTGCCAAGAAACTCTGCACTGTCAGTAATTAGATCTTTAAGACATTTTCTTACCTAAATGATTTTTTGCTCATTTTACACAGGTCTGAATGAATTTTTATTAGATAATATCCTGAAACTAAAACTGTGTCCATTAGAAATATTGGCTACTAGGTGGTTACTCTCTTTTCTCCAAAAGTTGTATTTGTAATCTTACAATGATTTAAAAATTAAGAACATGAATTAGTTTCAATGAAATGTTTATTTGTGAAATTTCAACTATTCTGAAGTTGATGAAATGAAATAAAATTTTATGATGTTATAAATTTCTAGTTACTTATACATTTTATGTGAATGATGGGTTTTGATGTCATATTGTGATTTATGCATAGAAAATGAATTGAAATGAAGGCAAATTGTGAATTGAATGATGAATGTCTGTCACATTTTAACCCTGCCTAAATAATTTAAAGTTCAGCAAGTATATGTGCACACTGACTTTTATTGAGGGGGCGTGGGGCAATTTTTTTCTCAGCCTCTTCATATGAACACCTAGTTACTGTGGATGTTCCAGAACCACTTATGTCTGGCTGAAAATTGAAATGGTGCATATTGCTGCTTGCATTCTGCCAGATACATATTAAAGTCACAGTTATAAACCTTCTTAAATGAGATATTCTAAATGAAATACTGTCTTAAAAAAACTGCGATTGTAGAATCACTTTGATGTTAGAAACCTGTAAATTTTAAACCTATCTGACAATATCTTGACTCCTTCATGCAAACATAACTTCCAAAAGTCAGGTATGTTTTTAATGAAATCTGTTTTCTACATTAACATTGTCAGCTAAATTTGAGATAGTTATTCCAAAAAATATATACAAGTGCACTGGTTCATAGCTGACAAAAGGCACTTAAGTATGGCATGGAAGATATTTCAAAAATCTCTTATATAAAATATACTTAATGCCTCCATAGTAAAAACTGCTTGATGGTCCATTTAGACGTGTGGTAAATTCAAGCCTAAGCTTTAGCTTGATTTGACTGGCAATAGTATCCAAACAAACCTATAGCTTTAGTCAGTCATGACTTGTAAATACTGATTGACACTGCTTTAGTCAGACATAACTGGCAAATACGTCCGTAAGAGCCTATATCTTTAGTCAGATTCAGATATGACTGGCAAATGCATCTTGATCAACATCCCTGATTGTTACACTAACTTGTAAGATATAAATTTATTGGTACAAGATATTGGCCTTCTGTTACACAATTTGGATGTGATCCAACAAGATCTACCTGAACTCTGGTAAAGTCATCAGATGTTAGAATTACTTTGTTTAATTTACATACTAGTAGACTACGTTGAAAGAATTTGGTGTTATCTCTGCTAGTAATGTAATACCAATATTGTTGATTTTACATTTCTTCTTTTTTTATTGCATAACTTTCTGTTTCTTAGAGATATTTTCTTCTAATTTTTACCATGGTTTTACGATATATTCTCAACAAAATTTGGGTTTTTGGGTTTTTTGGTAAATGTAAAACACCTAAATGACCCGATATATTTTGTAATATCACTTGTAATATCATATGTGTATCACTTGTATCACCTTTCAGAATCAGAACATGTTGGAATTTCAGTCTACAAAAAGTAGGTATGATCCAACGTCGATTAACACATTTTTATAAATTTTTAATCAGCCCTTAATCGTTTAAGTAGGTATAACTGAACGCCGCTTTGCACACAAAGGAATTTTCTCCCAGTATTGTGATTTACACTACCAAGATGAAGAAAATGTTCTAAGAGCAATATCCCTTTGAGTGCAGTATTATTATTTCTCAGACTTTGTGTCTCCATACATTTTATAAAAACATTCATTATAACAGTTTTGTTTTCACCATTCTCGTTATAACATGGAATCACATTATAAAATATGAACTCAGTCTTCTTAATTGGTCCTGTTATCGAACTCTGAATCTTATATTATGGGAATAGCTATCTTTAAGTGTTGACTGTTCAACATTGTAATAATCTGGAACAGCATGATGATACATGAAATCTCAATCAGTGACAATATAGCTGGATCATTGGTCTTATTTAGGACAGTTCTATCAGAAACAATAGCAAAATGGAATGTAGTTGAAAATTGTTGGTGAATTCAACAATTGGCCTTGTGTCACAGAAATTTATCAAAATAAATGTTAATTGTTAATGTCTATCAAACAGTCGTTACCGTTTTAAGAGGGAAGCTGCAGACGAAACCTTTTCTAGATGAATTTCTATTATTTTACCATCTACTTTTGAAGTACACAAAATTGAACAAATGGAGATCAACAAAGTCGATATACATTCTAAACAAATGGCTATTTTTGAAGTTCAATTTTTTGAAGGTTGTGTAACATTGTTAGTTCAGAGAATTTTGTTTAAAGTACAATAAACATTGAAAAAGTCCAGCAAAAATATTAATTTCTGCACTCTAAGTAGTAAACTATTTGCAATCTTGATAGCTATGTACCCTCTACCTACACCCTTTAGATTGCAAGAATATACATGTACCCTGAAATAAATGATTATTGAAATAACAGGCATCTTATTTGAATGAACTTGAATATGCATATATTTGAAAATATGAATAACCTATGTTGTTTTACTATATATGACAATGAATGACAATATAATATGATTGATGATTGGGTGATATATTATAATATAATTTTCCTCGTTTGTCATAGATAGAGCCTATTAAAATTGAGTAGCTAGTCAATACAGGTGAAAGTTAGGGAAGTGCATGGATTACTTTCTATAACAATTTCCTTTTCTACTTTTAAAAGGATATGGTTATGGAAAGAGAGGGGAACTTTTAGCTTAACTCCAGATTTTGCGAATTTTTCAAAATGAAATATTATCAATTTTATAGTATTTTCGAGGGTTAATTTGTGCCTTGAATTTATGTAAATAGCCCCTAGAAGTACTAGAAATGCACACAAATCGCACAATCCATTCATTTTAACCTAAACATTTATCTTTCATAACGTGTTTACGTGTTTTCTATGTAAGGCATTGTTTTACTGAACGACGAGTCTTAGTTTTTACTTTCAAATGCTGATTATTATGCATACACGGGGATTAGATGGCTTAAATTTTGAGGGAGAGGTGTGAACATTATAATGGATTAGACTAGCAAAAGAAAATCCAGGTTCTGAGACTAAATATTTTTGATCGAACGGATGGTGAACATATCCCTTTAAAGTGGCACTGGCTTCATTTTCGTGGGTCAATTTTTCCGAGTCTCAGAAACGGGGACTTTTTTAGCTCAGCAATTTAGTACTGGTTATCACAACTCACCATTGAAATTTGAGTCTTCAAATCCATGTGCATCCCTAATTATTAGCATTTGAAAGTTATAATGCCCTACTACACATTAGCTATACTATGCAATATATAGGAAAGTCATCTTTTGAAATAGGAGTAATGTCTTATTTAAGATATATTTGAAGGAAATATGCAATTTTCGTACATTTCTAGTGCTTCTGAAGGATACTTAAATATATTCACTGGTCCCCTTTAAAGGAAAACTACACTCAATGTTAGTGAGGTCATGATTCGTTTGGTAGATTAGGTAATGAACATGTAGTTCAATTTTCTCATTCTGCATTCTCTATACATTTTTCAACCACGTTTTGACATAATTGTTTTTTTGCACATCTTAGAATATTAAATTTAAATTTTCACCCTCCCTTTATATCAACAGTAAAAGTACTATTATTCATTATTGACATTTCTTTAATAAAAAATAATCTTATTATCTCATAAAAATGACAACAAGCCTTGACTGGTATTTTTTTTAAGTGTAGCGATATAAACTTCAAATAAGCAACAATAAACTAGATCCTGTTCCAGTTTTTCTTGAAGCTTCAACCTCCAGGCAAATTGGTGTGGTGAAGTTTTTTTTTCAGGAACTTCAATCCGGATCTAAAACTGTAAAAATAAATTCGCCTCAACCCAAATGACAATTGGTTGCTACGTCATAACCTGTAAGGAAATAAAATGCGTAAAAAGTTTATGGTACCTGTAGGGCAATATCTCCCTAGTTATTATCGTATTATACACATTGTTAAAGTGATATCACCTTTTTATAATGAACCAATTCTAAATTTTGTATGCGTGGAATTGCAAGAACCACAGATGTCGGAATGGAAATTGGAATGGCGCCAACTGATGCTATCAGTGTCCCTGATACACATACAACGTTTAGAAAAACTCTTTACAATTCCTTTAAATATTACTAGCAGCTTTTGCGGCGTGGAATTGCAAGATTCACAAGAGTGCACAGACCTGAGTGAATATTTGAATGGTGCATAAAACGTTTAGAAAACCACATTACAATCCCTTTAAAAGTAAACCTACATATTATACCAAATTGTGTTTATATCATTGGTTTAGTGCAGGAAAAGACAACAAGAACATAATCTATGGTTGAATGATCATAAACACAGATGTATCATTTATTGACAAGGTTTACATAAACAAACAAATAAATTCAAACAGGTCTTTAGGCACAGGGGGCGATAGTCTCAAAATGACAACAAAATTCGAACAAGTCCTCAGGGCACAGACATATGTTATGAAAACCACGTACAACCAAACTAAAGGCTGTAAGTCAAAGAAAAATGTCTACAGTATCTATAATACGCTCTCTGAAATTCCAATTTATTTACTTTCTAAAATCACTCAAATTATAACGGAATCTTTCAACATCCATTGTGGATTAATCAGTCTGCTGTTTATCATCATAATTACATCGGTATTCATTGATAATCTCTTTCACTTGTGTACTTTAAAATAAGTTCCCTTTTTTATTGATACATCAATTCCAATGCCGTGTGGCTTATCTTAAGACCAATCTATTTGGAACCATCTATTTTTAGACATAATTCCATATATAGACCTACATGTATATCTAAATATGTCGAACAGCATTATCAGATAATACAACTTAAAAATCAGTCGGTTCTAGATAAGAGAAAAAAACCCCAGAAAAACTCTAGGTTTAGTGGCTTAAAGCTGCAACAAATGCCTGTTATTGTATTTACCAGTCATGTCTGACTATAGCTCTAGACTATATTTACCAGTCATGTCTGACTAGAGCTCTAGACTGTTTGTTGATTTAACTGTATTTACCAGTCATGTCTGATTTACCAGTCATGTCTGACTAGAGCTCAAGACTGTTGATTGACTGTATTTACCAGTCATGTCTGACTAGAGCTCTCGACTGTTGATTTGGTTGTATTTACCAGTCATGTCTGACTAGAACTCTAGACTCTTGATTTGACTGTATTTACCAGTCATGTCTGACTAGAGCTCTAGACTGTATTTACCAGTCATGTCTGACTAGAGCTCTAGACTCTTGATTTGACTGTATTTACCAGTCATGTCTGACTAGAGCTCTAGACTGTATTTACCAGTCATGTCTGACTAGAGCTCTAGACTATTGATTTGACTGTATTTACCAGTCATGTCTGAATAGAGCTCTAGACTATTGACTTGACTGTATTTACCAGTCATGTCTTACTAGAGCTCTAGACTGTATTTACCAGTCATGTCTGACTAGAGCTCTAGACTATTGACTTGACTGTATTTACCAGTCATGTCTTACTAGAACTCTAGACTATTGATTTGACTGCATTTACCAGTCATGTCTGACTAGAGCTCTAGACTGTATTTACCAGTCATGTCTGACTAGAGCTCTAGACGGGTGATTTGTCTGTATTTACCAGTCATGTCTGACTAGAGCTTTAGACTGTATTTATCAGTCATGTCTGACTAGAGCTCTAGACTGTATTTACCAGTCATGTCTGACTAGAGCTCTAAAATGGTAATTTGGCTGTATTTACCAGTCATGTCTGACTAGAGCTATAGCCTATTGATTTGTCTGTATTTACCAGTCATGTCTGACTAGGGCTCTAGACTGTTGATTTGGCTGTATTTACCAGTCACGTCTGACTAGAGCTATAGCCTGTATTTACTAGTCATGTCTGACTAGAGCTCTAGACTGTATTTACCAGTCATGTCTGACTAGAGCTGTAGACTGTATTTACCAGTCATGTCTGACTAGAGCTGTAGACTGTATTTACCAGTCATGTCTGACTAGAGCTGTAGACTGTATTTACCAGTCATGTCTGACTAGAGCTTTAGACTGTATTTACAAGTCATGTCTGACTAGAGCTGTAGACTGTATTTACCAGTCATGTCTGACTAGAGCTGTAGACTGTATTTACCAGTCATGTCTGACTAGAGCTGTAGACTGTATTTACCAGTCATGTCTGACTAGAGCTGTAGACTGTATTTACCAGTCATGTCTGACTAGAGCTGTAGACTATATTTGTCTGTATTTGCTGGAGCTACAGACTGTTTTATAATACTCAGTCAAAAATATTGTTTGAAAAGTTTGAAAATTAAAATAAAAATATGAAACAGCTTTTCTCATAGTGAAAAAAAAAATTAGAGAAAAAAGTTCATAAAAGTCAGCTCAGTAGGCCTGACCTCTGCCAATTTCAAACTATGTCAGTATTTTAAAGACGCAGTTTATTTCAAAATTTGTTTTTAATGGCATTTTTTATGAATAATCTGTCATAAACAAAACATCTTTTAACATTTTAACTTCAACAATTTGATTAAAAAAGTCATTTTCTAATAAAAATAAGAAAAGGAGAATATAATTTTGACAAATATCTTGAATGAGTGATTAACACAATTTAAAGGGATTGTAAAGTGGTTTTCTAAACTTTGTATGTGTATTAATGGGGACACTGATAGCATCAATTTGCGCCATTCCAATTTCCATTCCGACGTCTGTGGTTCTTGCAGTTCCACTAAAACGTCACTATATCAATAGTAGCTTTCGGTAGATCACTGTCAGTGACGTCATAAAAGGAGTTAGTTTTAGTGGAATTGCAAGAACCATATTCCGACTCCAATACACATACCAAAGTTTAGAAAACCACTTTACAATCACTTTAATGTTTTTAAGACATAGTTTAAGATAAAGATGTGCGTAAATGTTATTTTTCTCAAAACATCGACAATTTAATACGTTGTGGTTATACTTGACTTCTCTTCACATGTTTATCAAAATAATGTCATGGTTAGGCCTACATGTTTTTCCCAAAAATCAAATAAATATTTGACATTAAAAGACACACCTCTGCATAAACTATGACACAAAATTTCATGGCTTAGAAAATTAACATTTTATTAAGAATTGAACCCATAAAATGAAATTGGTTTGGAAGTCAGATCAATTCACATAAATAAATAATCAAACTCGATATTTAATAGAAAATACTTAAATTCATTCAATTGACTAATAAAATATAAAAAACAATTTTCAAAAAATAAAATAAACAAGCAAAGACATTTTAGCATATTCATTACGGCTCAAAACATGATCAGTTCACTTTAATTTGAGTTAGTATATATATTAATACAAACTAAAGATTAGCTTGTATATTTTATTTTATTCAACATAAAGTTAAAGTGAACTGCTCTTGTTCATGTTACTATTGTACAGATTGTCTTTGCTTCATTATGAATAATATAATTGGAATGTTATAACATGGGGGTTGGGGAGGGGGTATGCATAGAATCACCTAGATTTCAATCTATGATTATTATCATTACTTAGATCAATCACACAATACATTTTGACACTTGTATCAACTTCGGAACTAGACATGCTAGATAACCTCATATACTGTACGGTAGTTGACATGTTGAATAAATTATAGTTCAACCAATCACAATCATTCTTCAGAATGTATCATCATCTTTCGCGGAAAAAACAGCCAATCAAAATCAACCTTGATACCAGATTTGTCTTTTCCTGCCCAAATACCGGGCAAGATGGTCGTCTATCATGGCAGAGTCATATATAGTCTTGAACATAGTCTCCAACAATGACGAAGGTTGAGCAGAATGACATTTTGAATGTCTCTATTTCACCTGGATGTTAGTTATCTTTGTCAGAGATTTTGAGAGTTTTCTACCCTGGCCTGACCTGACCTGACACTGCATCCTATATGCCTGTAAAAAATGTCTTCAGTCACGAAATATGAAGACAGAATGAAAAAGATTGTCTGTTTGTAAAATGAAGACCTCATATAAATAATCCATTCCAGAATTAGCGGGCAAGTTCAACTCCCTTTCAAAATATTAAGTCTATTTCTTTTGAGATCTTGGCACTCAAGTATCCATCCAGGCCATGCTTACTCTTTTTGAAACACCTGGTGGTACTTCTCTTTGGAGTAGTCAACTACTATAGAACTATTTAATTTGATTTTGCCATGATTATAGACGAGATTTTTTATTAACAGAATTGTTTTGCTTGTACGGATTTTTATTATCCATATTGGACTCTGCTCAACATGCACGGAAGGCAGCATCCACACCAGAAAGCAGATTGGAAGCTTACAATAGCCTGAGCTAGTTGCAAATTCACCTTAGATGCCACATACAGTGCCTTCCAGTTCTTGCTTTCTCACACACAGTTATATGTTTCAAAATGTCCTCAGGAAGCCAGTAATGAAAACATAAAGACCGGAAGAACTAGATTGTCTATTTGTAACGTGAAAGCCGGAATTCTATCTGGGGTTGCCACAATCAGTTCCTGAGATAAACCAGTTCATGCTCTCACCCAAATAATCTGTTTTTAGGAATGTCTTAGGAAGCCAGTAATGAAAACATAAAGACTGGAAGAACTAAATTGTCTATTTGTAACGTAAAGGCCTCGTATAAAGATGTTAATATTATAGCTATTATTACTCTCCACCAATATACTGTTTCTAAAATACCTGAAACAAGAGATATTCACACATTACCAATAGGTGATTTTGTATCATTAAAGGGATTGTAAAGTGATTTCCTTGTTTATCATCAATTTGCGTCAATCTAATTTCGATTCCTACTTCTGTAGTTCTTGTAATTCCAAAGTTTAGAAAATCACTTTATAATCCCTCTAAAAGCAAAGGTTTCTAATAATAACTAAGGAGCCTTTGTTATATATAGACTTTATACACCACATATTAGTAGCATAGGAAGACAGACAATTATAAATTGATGCCATCAGTGAAATCATCGTCAACAATTTATGTACTTTATATATATGACATGGAACCAATAATTACAATAAAGTCTCCATAAATAATTTCTTTCCTTTTAATTTCTATATCCACAAAATAACAATAGAAATACCCAGAAATTTGGATATAAGCCTGCTAGTTGGGGGCCATAGAACAAATATTTAGTAGATATTGGGATCAAAGCTCAAAGTGGGAGTTAAGCTCCATCTAAGGCTAAATACTTGCATGAGTCTGATAACGAACAAGTACCGTGAGGGAAAGTTGAAAAGAACTTTATAACTGAAAATACAAACCTAAACTATACAGTATATATACAGTTAGACATTGTATTAATATAGAACTGGTTGTTCCTTCTATTGTTTTCTTGCTTCCTAAAATACAGAGAGAATACAAACATTAACTTTGCATAAAACATTTTCCAAGCACTCCCTTATGTATTAGGTTACCATAAAACCTTATGAAATTTTAATTTTTTTGTCATTATGAAATCCAAATTATACGTACTGGTAATGCTTAAGCAACATTTAGGAGTAGAGATCAAATGAAATAATGAAACGAATACTATGGTATACTACTCGCGAATCATTTTCACCCGATGATGTCGGTGTAAATTATTGAAAGATTGGGTACAATGAAAGTCAGAAGTAATATATCATCAAATTAGTTAGAGAGATAAAAGCATAAACACATACCAGGCCAGTGAAGTTGACCAATAGAAGACCCAACAATAGAGGCTACTGTATCACCGATACCCAGTGACAAGACTCCACTATATAAACTTATACTGGTAGCTGAAATATAAATATAGCATATAAATAAAATATCACTAATATTCATCATACAAACCATTATCTCTGTTTTGATCATAGAAATATGTGCAATATGGTAAAATCTTCCAAGGCATGGGAGATAACACAACTCATTTTGATATTGGCTCATTAGGATAATATTTCAGTAATGCACCTCTTTGTGTCAGTAGATATCTATCTATGAAATAATGAAATACACATGAATATCCTGATAAACATACACTGAATATTACAAGTCTTATTTAGTCAAATCAGAAAGCAACGTTTCCTACCTTTATATAAAGATTTTGTCAACCATAACGGCAGAGATAGACCAATCAGAAGATAGAGATGTGTTAAAATAACAACACCCTGGTCTCGTTCATCAATAAACATAGAAAAAGACTGGTCGATTATAGAACCAAATGGAGGCACTTTACATACACGTATTGTCTGAAATATAGAAAGTATTTAACATGTAAATTTTATAATGATTGAGATCTGTTTACAATATTTGCTGTAACAGTTTGAGCAACTTCACAGCAATTTACTGTAAAAAATTTCATAACATTATTTTTCAAAATCATACATATTTTAACATTTAATTTGACTGAGTGCAAAAGAACTTGTTATACAAATTAGTTGTTGGTTGTAACCAGCACTCAATTTTTGAGTTCTGCACTTTCAGGATTTGTGGAAACGATAGGAAGTGCAAAAAAACAAGTCGGAACAGAGTTCAGAAGGCATTTCCTCTGTGCCAAAAAGATGGTAGGTGTAGACAGGATTCAAAATGACAGATAATGAAATTGAATGGTTAATTTTGTTAAGTAACATACTGAAAAATCTGATTTTGCACCGTTTGATCTAATCGGAAATGGATAAATTGCTACCCATGTGAGTCTAAACAGAGCCTAATCTAAGGGGAGGCAATTTATAAACAGGGGAGCTAACCCCTAGTATAATAAAGAAACAAGGGAGCTAACCTCTAATATAATAAAGAAAGCTAGAGCTATAACTGATGATAAATATAAGAACTCTACATCCACCACGAGACCAGGTATAAACACTGCCACCACTACCACATGGAAATATTTTCGTATAATCGTAGAGACGTCACGACTATCGGCTGTTACACTGATATATCCCACAATACACCCTGCTACTAACGAACACGCTACCCAATAACATAACAACAACACCTACAAAACAATATTCATGTCATTAAAATATCATATCATGTCTGAGACAGAGTATTCATTTTTAACTGATTGTCGATTGGTAACATCACTTGAAAAAGAGTTTTAAGCATTGATTTTTTGCAATGTCACAACCTCTCTCCCCTAGTCCTGCAATCAAATCGGACTTAGACAGCCCCCTCGATCCCTTACCTAATCTGTTTATTTTGTCAACCAATCTGTTTTCCAATTTCTGATGAATGATGTAAATTGACTAAAATTGTTTTGTTTTCAATATAGCAATCTCCCTATAATATACAACGTTACCTAGCATGCGAGTCTGGTCCCGATGTTGATAACTGTGACTCGTTATCAAGTTAAGCTATATTTGAGTGAACTTACCCTTGTCCGTGTTTTAAATATCACTTCAACCAACCAAAATACAGGAAACTGATCGAGATAGTAATATAATACTGGTATAATCAGGACTATAGCTACCCCACCATAAATAACATAGAATAGACCAGGTTTACAAGACGTATTTAATAAATAACATAACAATACAGCTATAACCAGACTCATAAAACCAACCTGGAAAAAAAACCAGAATATTAAAGATACTTAAACAAAATAGCTAGTCCGTGGCAAAAAAATTTGGCAAAGATCTTTCCCAGATTTTCTGAAGCCATTTAAAGCTGGGTTGACTGAAATACTGGTAATGTTATGATAAAAGATACAAAGCCCCTCCAATCATTTAATTTCATGGTCGTCTATGTTCTACTAAAGCATTTCATGACGTCACTGACAGTGATCTACCAGAAGCTACTATTGATATCTATGCATAAAACGTGTTAGTTGAAGTGGAATTGCAAGAACCACAGACGTCGGAATGGAAATTGGAATGGTGCAAATTGATGTATCCCAGATACACATACAAAGTTTAGAAATCCTCTTTACAATCCCTTTAAGTGCAAAAGATCTCTTTTTTTCCATTTGTGCTTTCTTTTGTTTGCGTTATTTATCAATCAAATATACAAGTACTTACTGAACAAAATACATCAACCTCTAAAACATCTTGTAAAATAGATGACTGAAACACAAAATGATTAATCTTAATATGATTTTATCCGTATTACTTTTCAGGTTTAATAAAGAAATTCAAATTCAAACTTATAATTTTATTAGAATATTTGAAGATTAAAGGGGAATAACTCAGTATGTGATAATATTTCTTGTAAGAGGACTGACTAAAGGAGCGGAGTAAGTTCTGCACCTTTGAGATTCATGGCATCAACCAGAACTTCCATAAAACAAGTTGGAAAGGAAAGTTGAGAATGTGTTCCAACTGTTCTAAAAAGTAGTATGTTTAATTCAAAATAGTTTGGAAGTTGCAAAACTCCACAATCAAGAGCTACCAAGGACAATTTTTTACATTTCAGATCAAACTTGAAGACTAAAGGGCAATAACTCTGTATGTATAGTAAAACATATCACCTACTGTTTGAGCAGAATGTAGAATTCTCCACATAGTGAGGGTAAAAAGATGTAATATAGTTGATAACTCTCCAAAACTAAAACATTTTGGTAGAAGATTTGGTATTTTTTGATTCAAGTAACAAAATATCATCAATAATACACTAACTAGAGGATATTCATGGAGAGCTGGAATTAAAAAGATGATAAATTTAAAAATAATGTCTTATATGCATGTATGAAATTAATCTGATTAATATGTCTATCAGTATAAACATTTTGCTTTCCTTTTTTCTGCACAGAGTTCTATAGCACAGTCAGTTATAGGAGGTTCCTTTCTAGGAATAATGCAATGATAGAGTAAGAGCATTGTTACTTTATTGCATTATATATAATTCTATGGAAGCTCAAGGAATTCTGAACTTCGTCTGCTCAAGCTCAGATAATTAAATTGGTATTTATGTCCTTCTATTACCCTACACTGATTGATGGCTTGGTATCTTATCAGTGAGTTGTCAACAAATCTGGCATTTTGACTAGCATGGAAAAACACGTAGTGGGTAGCCTATACTTGATGTCAGATTGACCCTTGACGCAGGCGGACATTTGAATGGGTCAGACGGACATGTCCGGAATATAGAGCCAAATCAACAGCCCTGGTTCGGACAATAATCACGACTTCATAGCCTCACATTAACGACAAATTCATTTCAACAGCATTCATGAAAATTTGCATTCTAACATCAAGCTATATTTATCAACATGTATTATTTATCATGACATAAAGAGAGATTAAAGTTATCAAAAGATCTTGGAAAAAAAATTGTTTAGATAAATTGGAAGTTGTGGCTATTTTTACACGGGGTCAAGGTGAAGGTCAGAGAAGTTGTGAAAATTTGTGTCTATAATTTTTACCCATTTTCACGACTTTCGAAAGTAGTAATTATGAGAAAAACATGCTATCGAACGTAATTTCACAACATTGACCCTGTGAAAATAGTAATTACGAGAGGTATCGAACGGGGCATAAATGTTCGATGAGAGTCATTTTTTCAATAGTTGGAAATCAATTCACAAAAAGAAAATTACTTACTAAAATGACAGAGTATAATAATCACACCAGAGAACTGTAGAACTACTTGTAACCACCATTTTATTTTATCATCATGTTTAAGATGGAAGGTAGAAAATAGGAATAGTGTGATTATAAAATAGACATCTTTTTTACAGTTCGATATCACCTTAGCTGAACCTGAAAAACACATTAATAGACTCAATGATTCAGATCATGCACTTGAAAATAACACATTAAATGGTGTTTTGGTCTGATATTCTGTACCTGATTGGGCAAAAAAAGACTCACTCTCTGACGCCCGTATCTATATTATTACCGCTTCACTTTTACGCTCTGCTACCATTTGTTAACGCCATTGTAACACCCATTAACCACACCATTATATGATATTTATTAGACATACATGTTTACATGTCGGACGCCAGCTCTAGACTGACTCCAGGTGAGTATAACAGATGACGTGCGCATGTGCAATATCAATATTCATCACGTTAACAAACCATGCCATGTGCAACAAGGGACATTTTTTAAGGTCGGATGCGTTAACAGTCTCCCTTTTTTAATTCCAATGTTTCAGTCTGTGTATTTTATTGTCCTATCCTAACAACTACATGTACTTGGCTTTTACCAAGTCAGCCCTTTTAACCAGCATCACTAACAGTATAGTTTGACCAATGCCAGAATTGAACTCTGGATCCTTAGGTTATTAAATAAGTCTTTATCTAAAGCCCCTCTCTTAGCTACAGTAGTTGTAAGCAGAGTACATTTACAGTAAGATTTATATACAAATCAGGAACCTCCTAAGTTTAAAATTTTTGTACAGAGCCCTTGAGTGTTCACGAGTACAGCCAAGTTACAACCGAGTATGTTGATTGACCAGGAGTTCTTTCCGAGGATATTAGGAGTTTCCCGATTTGTATCTAAATATTACTCAGGACGTACTCTGCTTGCAACTCCTGTAGATGGGAGAGGGGCTTAAGGCTGTTCCCTTGTTGGCTCTACTTTCAACTTCTTATGAAAGGTTTCATTTCAATTTATATCAAGGCCTAATGAATGAAAAACACTTGTTGTTTTGTCAAACAAGCAAATTGTTATCTCATAATGCACCGTGCATATCTCTGATGAACTGTAAAAACTTAATAATATCATGATTTATTATCACACTGTCTCAAGTGTGTCATATCAACCACACTGTTGTTTTTAGATTAAGATAACTTTTGATTAAATTGATTGACATGTCATATCCTAAAAAAATCAAGTGTTTTAAAGGTGAACTGAAGATTATTTAGCATAAATTTGCACCATTCACATTTTTCAGTCAGACATTTTATGATGTAGCTATTTCAAAGGCCCTTCGGTATTTTTAATAATTTATTAGTACCTTTTGTCATAATGTGGAATAAATCTCAGCCTGACAGCCTTTACAGCATGGAATACAATTTCTATACGCCCACATAAAATGTGGACAATCAAACTAATAATAATAGTTGAACATCCAAACCAGTCATGAAGAAGATAATGGTGATCACAGTTTAAACAAATAAACTGGATTCTAATGACAGGATACAAAGTGAGTCCAATACAAAATAAAAAAACACTGTCATATTAAACCACAAAATAAAAAAACATTTTTTATTTTGTATTGGACTGTATTTTGATGAATCCTATTGAAAATCAGCAAAATCGAAAAATATTTACTATGAATTATTGCCCTTGTTCTTAAAACGCATTCAATTTTTGGCACGTCAACACTCTACAGGTCACAATTTTTGACGGATTTTGACAAAACTTGCTGGTAATGTTTATTACCACTCAAGGATGAACCCTTTTGAAAATCAGCAAAATAGAAAAATATTTTCTATGAATTATTGCCCTTGTTCTTGAAAACGTGTTCGATTTTTAGCTCGTAAACATTCTACAGGTCACAATTCTTGACAGATTTGACGAAACTTGCTGGTAATGTTTATAACCGCCCAAGGATGAACCCTATTGAAAATCAGCAAAATCGAAAAATATTTACTATGAATTATTGCCCTAGTTCTTAAAAACGCATTCGATTTTTGGCACGTAAACACTCTACAGGTCACAATTCTTGACGGATTTTGACGAAACTTGCTGGTAATGTTCTTAATCACTTTTCCTATAACTGTCAAATATATTTGTTTAAAGCTAAAGCTGCCAGTGGGCGTAAATTATCTTGCCTGGCAAGCTATCTTCAAGAAATTAGCTATATTGCCCTATCAAATATTAAGGGGTTTGCAAAGAATATCATAAGTTTCATGTCAATGATCACATATAAAACATTTTGCTTTACAGTACAGTGAAACCCCTCAAAACCGACAGTGTGTGGGACCAGGTAATAATGTCGGTTTAGAGGGGATGTCGGATTTCTGTGGATTCGCATTTTCATTAATTACTTCCCTTTGTTATATATTTAATTTACTTCGGGTTGTCAACTCTATCGATGTATGCAGTGGACCCGTACCCCAGCGATGTTTATAGAGAGAAATTTAATAAAATATTTTATATTGACATTTATTTAACCATATAATAACAATAACAGTAACAATACAACAATACACATGACAATTTATTTCTTATTATCTCGAAATATCGGCCTGGCAACCTCTCAGTATCTCTAATAAGATTCACCTCGTCAGAAAGAGTAAGTTCGATGCGTTGACGTTTGTTTGGGTATTCCATGATTATGGAGATATGTACATCGAAAATTGTACAGGAATATTCATAATAGCTTGGTATATGATCAGTTATCGGCAAACATGAATGCAGTATGTCACTTGACTAAATCACACGTACTCAATTAAGAACACAATGGATTACTGATAATTACTTCCCCTTGATATTTGGTCACGTGTCAAAACAATGATTAGTGAATACACTGTCGGTTTAGAGGGGATAATATTACTATTGTTTTACGTGATTGGATGTCGAATTACTGTTTTGAGGTGTTCCGGTTTATAGAGGATTTCCTTATATGGATTATATAGTGATTTGGCCAGGACTTTTTGAAACCATCGGTTTTGAGGGGATTCCGGTTTTCAGAGGATTCGGTTTTGAGGGTTTTCACTGTACTTGTATTGAACTTTGATAGTAAATTTGACCTGTGATCTAAGGCCAATCCCTGTGTAGACTAGACATACTCCGACAATGTTTTAGATAAGTATGTCTGACCGTGATCGAATGTGGGCAGTGATCATGTTCCCGTCATGGATTGACTTATATTGATAAGTGGGAAAATGACTTTTATATTTTGCATTAATATAGATTTTCATGATTTATTCAAAAAGAATTGTCTCCAATCAATCTTCTCTTCACTTTATTTTCCTAATGGTTCTAATTTCCCTTAAAATTATAGTTTATTATTGAAAAATGTTTAATGAAACGCTTAATATTTTGTAAATCTTGTAGTAATTATAATATAATAAGGTAGTTTTCTGAATTTATTAGATTATACAGTATAGTTATGACACCAGACAAGTTGCCTAATGAATATAAACTCTTATTCAGCAAGTTTGAGAATTTTGCTTTTTTATCATTCTAAGAGGTAGTATTCCTTTAAAGTTTTAACCTAATAGCAAACTATTCCATATCATAAAACTCATAGTTCTCAGGGTACCAAGTGAAAATGTACCTATTAAAAAAACAGTTTTGATGAATTAATAAGACTTCTGCTTAGATCTATCACTAAATAGTTTGCATAAACATCATCCTGTCTTCATATGTGGACCACATCCCGTACCCAGTGTGTTTAGCCAACTAGTTTTAGATATTAATTAATTTTTCTGCATTTGTGCATTTGTACCTTCAATGATAACAGTTTTGAATGAGTGTCAGACAACTGCCTATGGTTATGAATGAATCGCTACTCGCTAGCATGGACAACACTCTCTGAGTCTGATACCAATATATATTGTCATGTTTTTAGCATTAAAAGGTAATTATACCATAATGATTAAAGTTTTGAATGAGAATCGGGCTACTGCTTATGGCTATCACTATTTGTTTGTGTGTATAACACTTTGCCTTTATACCAATGGATACTAATGGGAACTATCAAGGATAACAGAAGAACGAAGAAACAGAAGAAGACACAAAAGAAGCCACGGAAGAAGCCATAGGAGCACATTGCTCCTCACTCAACATCTGCGATATGGTTATTTTTAACCGAAGCAGACACCATTCCAAGAAGAAGAATATAACAGTTTTGAATGAGTATCAGACCAATGCTTATGGCTATCACTGAATTGTTTGCAACACTTTTTATTAGCATGCATCTCACGATTAAAGTGTTCAAGTGTACCATCAAGGATAAGAGTGACAGACTACCACTTTCTGCTATCACTGAATTCTTTGCATGGACAACACTTTTATTAGCATGCATCTAAAGTGTTTAGGTTTACCATCAATGGTAAGAGTGATTGCTGCTTGCTGTTATCACTGAATTGTTTGCGTGGACAACACTTTACATAAGTATGCATCTCAGGATTACCATCAAGGATAAGAGTGTCAGACTATTGCTTAATTGTTGGCGTGGACAACTGTGGCTATCACTGAAATGTTGGCGTGGACAACCAGTACCCAGTGCGTGAGTCTGACATGGAAATTTCTAGCCCAGTTGTAGATAAACAATGTCAAATGATAAGTTGATGATAATGGAGATAAAGTACAAGGAACACGTAAATATTGTGTAATTAAGATTGACCTCTGATCACTGCTTAATGATATAAATAAACTCATTGACTGGGATAAGGTCATTTGGATGGCATCATCAGTCAGAGGTAGAAACTCAAAATTTCAAGAAGGTTTAGAAACTTGCAATCTAAGCAAGGAAATTTTGAAGTATAGATCAACATCTTGAGGTTGAAGAAGTAAATTTCACAGTTGAAATAGTTTTAAAAAGATCCGACTAAAGAAAAAAATGGCAGAAACCAAAAATGGACAAGTTGAAAAGATGGTGAACGATGCAAAGACACAGGTAATGAAAGATTTCTGAAGATTAAACCTCTCCCCTGTTTTCCCTACCCTACCCTACCATCAGTAAACAGTTTTTGAACATTATTCTAGATTCCAGCATCCAAATAAGGATTTTTTACCATTTGTTAAATACTGGTATGTGAAAGTTCTTAGGTTCAGTTTTTATTCAAATCTTATATGGAAACAAATAGTTCTGCAAAGTTTGATGGTATTTTTGAGACATGACTGGCAAAAACAGCTAAATGAACATCCCTTAACTGCATGCACTCTTTCTATCTCTGTTTTTTAAAGGGATTGTAAAGAGGTCTTCTAATCTTTGTATGTGCATCAGGGACTCTTAGAGCATCAATTTGCATCATTCCAATTTTCATTTCGACGTCTGTGGTTCTTGCAATTCCACAAACTAACACGTTTTTTGACGTCAGCCCCACTGATCTGCATAGATATCAATAGTAGCTTCCGGTAGATCACTGTCAGTGACGTCATAATACGTGTTAGTTTTAATTGATGCTATCAGTGTCCCCAATACACATACAAAGTTTAAAAAACGACTTTACAGTCCCTTTAAAGCATCAGATAGACTTGACTGCCAAATACAGTCAAATCAAGATTTCTCTTGCACCAAATGTACTAAATCTATGCCCAGTATATCAATTGTCATCCCTTATCTTATCACATAATCCTTCACATCTAAATTAAGTAACACTTTTTCATTCATAAATATGGACTTTATCTACAGTAATTTATGTAAACTGAACTTTGAACTTGGCAGTGACAACATGCGAGAATTACTGTCTTCAGAAATTTTGCTGATTACTTTAAAGTGAAGCTTCTTTTTACTTATCAACATTTTAAGATTATCAGTAAACCGGGTTTGAAAATCCCAAGGCAAGATTTCCATCCATGCAGGGATTGAACCAGGTCATCCTTAGTACACTAACTTGAACTTTAACATGTCACTTAGACACCATGCATCTGACCATGTAGGTTACATTTCCCCGCAACACTGTGAAAATAGTCATAAGCACCCAATTTGTCCTCTGTTGGAAGTAGCCTAGCTCACTTAGGTGACAGGTTAAATAGAAGGTGTTTGACTGATGACATCCAACTATTCTGCACCATTTGGGATAATGACAGGCAATCACCATATGCAGAAGGCCAGCTAAGTGTATTTATATTGCTTTCTATCTTAACCCCTACCCACACAGATTTAAAAACTACCTATTTCACAATACTGGACTTCGACCCCTGACAGTACTGCGCACTGCCTCTTACCTTCACACTGCACATTGCATATAGGGTTGGTTTGATATTTATAAGGGCACTTATTTCTTGCACTTGGAGTGAGTCAGACCTGAGTGCATCTGTCTTAGGTTATGTCACCCTAAATGTTAGTCTGACACTTTGGAACTACAGCCAGACATGACATGATATAGTTCATGTCTCATTATTTGGTTAGAGAGCAACATTTTTTGTCAGGGGAGGATTTTTCATTCCATTTAAAACTTTGTATGTGTATTGGGGACACAATTTGCCCCATTCCAATTTCCATTCCGATGTCTGTGGTTCTTGAAATTCCAATAAAACTAACACGTTAGATCACTGGTAGTGACATCATAAAACAGAATTGCAAGAACCACAGACGTCAGAATGGAAATTGGAATGGCGCAAATTGATGCTATCAGTGTCCCTGATACACATACAAAGTTTAGAAAACCTCTTTACAATCTCTTTAAAGTTTTCGTAATACATTTAACCAAAGCTGATTGGATGAAAACGTCATAAAGGCTTTCAAAGTGTTTTATCTCATGGGGCATATCACACCACTTTAATCTATCCTGTTCATAGTCCACAATTAAAATGTTATTTCACCTTAAATTCACCTCTCAATTGTGGAATGTATGAGCTAAATCGTGGTGAATTCGTCACTTAAGGTCATCCCAGGACAATCCCTGGCCTACAAGTTATCTATATAAGTGTTATGTCATTTGAAAAGATTCATTTAAAATTTAAATTTGAGATTACTGATTTGATTTCTTATTCTTGGAGAATTATCGTTTACAAGTATGTGTCAGATATATTTTCTATTTTGTTTGACTCAAATATTTTTGATAACTTTGGATTAAATTCTTTTTTTGTCACAATTTTTTAATTTTGTTAATATTTTTTTAAGTTTTGATTAATATATTTTCTTGTGTCAAGATATTTTAGGGAAGAAAAGTCTTAATTCATGATGATTATCATCTAAAAAAAAAAAAAAAAAAAAATTCAAATGGATCATGAGCTGGTTCACATTAATAGTGACCTTGGCCAGTGATTTACATAGATAGGAGTTTTCATGATATTTGAACTCATGTTTGATATGTTTATATCATATGAGTGGTGTTGAATAAGCTCACTACTAAACAACTCATTACTGTTAACCACTCAAGCTCAAATAAGCTGGATAATAATATAATTTTTCACAGAAATAAGGCATTGGTAGATGTTTTGTTCAATGTTAAGGTTTTTAAGTCAGAAGTCAACAAACTTTCCTTTCATTTTCATTTTTTAAAATATTTTTTTTATTTATTAATGAGAACAACTTTTAAAAATTTTAAATCGTAATGAAGTTTATTATTTTATCATTTCAGAAAAAAATGGTTGTAGAAGTCCTCATAGCAGCCGTCAATCTGGTATTGAAATATTATTTCTTAGCAGTTTTAGTTTTCTTAGGATATATCAAAAAAATAAAAAATGCGATCACAGAGCCATTAGAACCAATAGCAGAAACATCGAGAAAGGTACCAGAAAAAGACATTTCATTACACGGTATTGTCAGAACCCTAACCAGGCTCGTGTTCTTAATCGGACTTCTGTGGTGGACTGTTGTGAAATCTATCTTTGATAAAGTGAATCCTTTTCCAGGATTTTGGGATAAATTCATCCACACGGCAAAATCATATGCCGAAATGGACACGCCACAGGTGATCGAGAAATCATCTTAAACTTTAATTAAACTTTAAAAACAGTATTATGGATATCATTATATATTTTGATCTCGTTTTTTTGTGATAAAAATTCAATAAATTAAATGTCAAGCTCTGTCAAAAGTTTTTATTTTAATCTTTAAAGATCCCTTTCAATAAAGGAGATCAGCTTCAAAGCAGTTGCTGCTTAACCCGTGCAAAGGGGTGTTTAGACATGATATGCCCCAAAAGAAAACAAAATTGTTTTTTTTAAATTGAAGCTAAATTTGATGCAATTTAGTCTGATGTTTTCATATTTTCTGGGCTTAAAAAGAAGCTTCTGACTAACCCAGTTCACAAAAATAACATGACTCAACACTGAGTCAACAATGCTTAACTTATGCTAGTTCTCTAACTCAATCTTGCAAAAAGTACGCCCACCCACACCTGATGGCACATGTCACTTTCATTTTATGCACAGTGGCTGGCAGCTGGACATCCGAATATCGCATTTCTAGTAATATGCATGTCACTTAGATAGCATACATCTGACCATGTACTCAACAATGTTCCACAACACATTTCTAGTAATATGCAACAGAACTTTGGCTCTACCATAAGTTATGATGTTCCCAAGTTCCCCACTATCTCTAGCCATGATCATTGGAATTATGATAAAGAGATGAAACTTACCTGAAGGTATTTGACTAAATGTATTATAATCTGATAATACTGCCATTGGTATCAAAACACAACATAGTATTCCTTCATCAGCTCCAGGTCTAAAAAACATGATAATTGCTGTTCAATATGTCAATTATTTTACTAAAACACATCAATTTCTACAGCAGACTGAAACAATCACTAAACAGCAGATTACCTGTTAGGCTAATAAACACAAAAAGAACAGAACAAGATTTGTTCTTGTATGCACCTAGCTAGTAATAAGTCATGTAGGGTTAGATATAACAATGGAACACAATGTTATGGCATACTACTCCACAGTTTAATTACAAAATGTTTCAAAATTGTCATTATCATGAGAACAATAGATATACCATTAAAATTGTGTGCTTTTATTGAATAGTTAGCTTGTGATTGAAATATTTTAATATGAACAAATAAATAGTCACACCTCATCTGTACCATAAATTTGCCCCATTTTGCAAAAAAAAAAAGTAGTGAAGCTCACCTGTAAATGTGGCTGACTGAAGATCTAGATGTTAAATGCAACCAGACACAAATACCAAACTGAAGTATCACAGCAACTGAAAGGAAATCATCATAAATCACGG
Source organism: Lottia scabra (assembly GCA_029955415.1). NCBI lineage: Eukaryota > Metazoa > Mollusca > Gastropoda > Lottiidae > Lottia > Lottia scabra. Next base: position 13,626,340 of record JARJEI010000009.1, read on the forward strand.
ATAAATCATTTCAGAAAAAAAATGCTCATGCTTGATAACGCTACCTGTATGAGCATGTGAAACGTTGAGTTAATAAATGTCAGAAATAGTATATCCATATATCTTGTGCTTATGATTCTTATAAATCCATAATTCATTTCTTTTCTTTAGAGACAAGAGGGGATTGTAATTTGAAACAAAAGTAACACTTACCCCTACACAGCCAATCTAAATGAGAAGATGTCTGATATAATACCAATGTGACCCCACAGCATATTACGCATGTCTCCAGGAATCTTAGAATACTTGAGCCTGCCATTTCTTTCACAATTAGAGTTCTTCATTCTTAGAGCTGATATCTTTAATTACCAGCTAACCTGAAAAACATAAAAAAATCAGATATTAAAGCACAGAAATCAACAATTATTCTTAAAATAACAACTTAGATTCATGAGGATCCTGTCTACCAGCTAGTCCTTGGCATTGAGTTTCGAGTTCAATATTAAAGCAAGAAAGTTAATAAAACTTTTTTCTAAGTCTGTCAAAAAATATCTCAATTTTCTAAAACATAAGCTTACATCATGGTCATTTCTGATATATGATACCACAAATGAAATTTTTTCAAAAATGAAATAATTCAGTTATACATTTATATAAAGGTGAGTGTAAGAAATTATACAGGAGTTCAAAGTCCAATACTCTGTCAACATTAAATATCAAGAACAGATATAGCTTTGATATCAAAGTTACTTTTGAATTTTCTTTTTGTACTTAGCATGCACTAAAGATCATGCACCTGATATTGTTCAAGGTTTATCAGGTAATTTAAACCATTATTCAAAATCACTTATAAATATAATCACCTAAGTGAAACAGACTAACATTATGATGTAGAAAAATTTAGCATGACCCATTCACTTAATGTGAGCATTGTAAACAAAACCATAAAAAAGGTCAACAGTATTCTGCTGATATATATTTTTTTTGCGTATAATCTAGAGCCGAGGAAAACGTCTTAATGATTAATCAATGCGCTCAGGCTAAAGAAATCTAAAATATAGGGGGTGAAGGTAACTTATACAAGTCATACACTTAAATTGGTGATTTTATATTTTCATCTTTTAATTTTTACTGATATCTCATCACAGTAACATAGATCTCACACATATTGGTTGATTGTGTACAGCATATGAATAATCATAGAAGTTGGAGGTTGGCAGAACAGAGGCACTAAACTATTGCACCAGACAATATCAAGGAAAATAAAAGATCTGGCCATTTGACACAAATGACAACTATACGAACACGATGAGTCTTGACTACTTACAATGTTTTATTTCATGATTAGCAAAATGATTCTCGTTTGAAAGGGAAAATAGAAAATTTTTATTATTTACTTGTTTGATTGTTGCTCTTCATGGGCGCAGCCATCTTTAAATTTATCCTCAGGAGCTGTTTGTAGTTGGTTTCGTATTCCCTAATTTTTGGAAATTCTACCTTAATTTTGGAAATTAATGGATTCAGCATTTATGTAATTCAAAGAATAACATATGAGTAAATTTTTGTGATGAATAATGACTAATAAGATTTGATAAATAGCAATTTAATTTCTGAAGGTTATTTTCTCATTCATGGGGGAGACAACTGTTGGTAATAATTAATACAATTTCAAAAAATTGTAAATTCTCCCATTTCTTTTAAATATCCCTGACAGTGACATGGTTCCATCATGCAACACCTCATCTTATCTGATGATTGATCTACTGTAACTGTGTCTGTGAAGTTGTTTTCAGCTGACATATTTACAGGGATTGTAAAAATGTAAACTCAACTCAAAAGTTGATTTCTTGACTGGTATTATTTTATTTGGTTATTCAACTTTATAGGGGCCATTTATGCATCATTCAATTTTCTGTGGTTCTTGTAATGATAGAAAGCTGAAATGTACATGGCATCACTTCTGTACAATGCCCATGAGTTCAATGTTAATAAATCTAAAGCCCTTAGCGTTAGCCGTGGAAGCCATGGACTCTACACTGTCTTTGTATTTGATTAAGTTTTTCAGGAACCAAAATCTGACAGAAAATTGAATGTTGCAAACAATATAAGCCAAAAAACAGCACAGAAAGACTTGTTAAAATGACTCTATCTGTGAAAATTATCAGCTTACAAAGTTTACATTTACAATGTATAAGGCTATGTTCTTTAAAAAATCATTTATTGTTAAATACCCCAGAAAATGAAGATGAAAATTTGAATCAATTTCTTTCAGCTGAAGATAAATACTGCTAACCATGCCGTCACCAAAATCCAAGTCAAAGAAAACCGGGAAACCAAAGATAAATCCTAAAAATGTTCAAACTGTTATGTCAATGTTTGCAAAACAAAAAACTTTAAATTTGTTAAAACAAAATGACACTGATGATGAAGATGATTTTGTGCAAATCACAAAAATTGAATCAAAATCAAAATATTTCAAACGAAAAAGCTCGGAAATGAAATCGGTCACACCTGAAAAAAGTGATAAAGTTGATTCAAGTGAAGATGATAAACCCAGTGTCAAAAAACGTAAATTAAGTTTAAGAAAATTATCAGTAAAAGTTGAAAATAGTTCAAAAAGTGATGATTCTGTGATTGTTTTATCAGATTCTCCTGTGAAATCACCAACTAAAAGACTCTCAGACTCCAGCAATCTCAGATCTCAATCCTCAAATGACTACATCGACGTTGATGTAAAATATGTACAGAGTTCATCAAGTGCCAGTAAAAAGACGAAACTCTCAAAATCCAAATCACAAAATAAAATTAAAGATACCTCAGTTGATATTGGTCACAAAACTGATTCTGATTTCAAAATGCAGGATAGGCAAAAAGATGAAATTAGTGATACTAATTCAAATTCAAAAAGTGATAATTTAAATCATTCCAAGACTAAAGCACCGGTAAGCAATGGAGATCATTTTGAATCTGTCGACAATTCTTCAAGTCCAAGTTCACTGGTCACAAGAACTGATCAAAATTTACAAAATAAGAAAGGTAAAAAATCTAAAGAAGCTGTCAACAACAAAGATGAAAAATCTAATACCAATGAGCTACCTCAAAATTCCAATAATAAATTAACAGAAACAAAAAATTCAACAAAATCTAGCTCAAATAATTCAGGAACAACTTCAAAGGACAAAAACTCAATAAAAGACATCGAAACGAAAAATCATCCTAAAACCAAGATTGAAAAATCCAGTGAAAATGATAAAGCTGCCAACACAGATATCAGTCCAACAAAACTTGAAGCAGGTCAGTCAAGTCGTTCAAAGAAATCACAAAAGAATGGCGTCAATGATTCAGAAAATCTTGAAGAAGATGAAAAAGAGGATGAGGAACAAAATGGAGAAGTAGAATACAAAGTGCCTTATTATTTAGAAAATTTTACCACCATTTTAAATTCAGTGATGGAAGATGAATGCAATGTCAAGTTATTTAATGAAGCTGACCTGAATATCATTGATCAATTCAGAAATCTTTCAGGTGATTTCTTCCATTCTTTGAATTTTGAAATATTCAACAATTTTTGAAATTAAATTAGAAGTTATATTAACCCCCTTTTTAGCACCATAACAGATTTCTCCATTTCTCAAATTTTTTCAGATTTTTTATTCTTTAATATAAAGAAATTGAATTTAAAACGATTTTTTTCTGCTCCATAAAAGACTTTGTGTAAAATGTGTTTTTTTTTTTAGATGTTACCTTCAAACAAAATTGAATACTTTTTTTCTTAATAAGTTCAGTGAACTTTATTTTTCTAAGATAAGTTTATAAATGTTTTCTGATTTTCAGAGAATGGTAAGAAATTATATGTACGATTATTCTCGAGAAAGTTACAATGGTTTAATAATGATAAAATAAAATACCCAGAAATCTGTGAAGACTTATCTGGTGTTATACAGGAATTGATTGATATAGACTTCCTACATTCAGGTAAGTCCAGAAAACTGATTTGAAATATAGCGGATATGCTCTTATTTTTTACTTTTCATCTACTGATGGGCTCATAAAGACTTATTTAATAACACTGTGAAATGTGCAATAAGGGAAACATCTGTTAGGATTATCTTAAGGCATAAAGTGTATAGAATACAGGTTCTGATAATCTTTTCTGTAGGAGAAAAATTTTGAAAATATATGGGTAACATATAAAGCTTATTCCACTACCAAGATCATAAAATTTTGTCTTGGCTTTACCTAAAGAATTCATTTTATTTTCAGAATCTGATTTAACTGATCTAGAAGAAACATTGAAGATATTACCAGCCCCAAAATTAAAACAACTGGCTAAATTCTATCATGTTAATTTTGTCCAGACTAAACCTCAGATTATAACAGATTTAATGAAGAAAACCAGACAGAAAACTATTGGCGCTATGTTTGGAGCTAAAAATGGCCTTACTAAAGATATGCTTAGCAAGTAAGTCAAAAGTTTATTAATTATAACGTGACGTTGTGATGGACTGTTAATATTTTGTAGGAAATCTCTAGTGGAGAATCCCCAAATATTTCTCACTGCCTATAATGCACACCTTTACCCCAGTTTTGCCACAGCCCAAGGGTCAAAATCTGTGCACTATTTGCAAAAATATATGACTAATCAGTTTCCTCATATTTTTATTGACATCCGTTTTTCCTTTAAGCATTAATGATATTGGTGGGTGCATTCCCATTTATTCCAGTGTTTTTGGAAACACGGTGGTGATCAGTAGTAGCTTTGGACAATAGCAATAGATTTGTGTCAAATTTAATAGCCCAATATTTCAGCTTCCTCTCAAAAAATGGAACTCCTACCAATATGTTTCAGGGTTTTAGAATTTTGATGTTGTTTTATTCCAGAGCTAAGAAACATGCTGGACAATGTTGTAGACTAAAAGATGAAGAAAGGAAAGTATTTGTACGAGTTTTGATGTTGTTTTCAGTTGTAACTTCTGTTCTAGACGAAGATAATGCTAATGGGGGACAGAATCAATTGTAAGTAATTTTTATACGCCCTCATCTCTCTATGAGGACGTATATTGTTGGCACCCCTGTCCGTCGGTCCGTCAACATATGCTCGTAAACGCTCTAAAAACTAGAAATTTTGATAGAATCAAACGAAATTTGGTATGTATATACATATTCAGACAACAAAGATCAAGTTCGAATTTTAGCTATTTTCGACCGTTAGTAGCAGAGTTATTGCCCTTGCCCCAAAACTTGAATATGCTATTACTCTCTTAGTTTTCAACCCATTTTGATGAAACTTAAAATGGATGTTAAATTTTATCCCGATTAAATTTTTCGTTAGGCGTATATGGCCGTGGTCCACTATCTTTAAGGGTTGTTGTAGAGAGTTAAAGCCTGTCTTTGCTTGTTTTGTGGATTCAAAACATTTGTTTATTCAGACAAAGCTTTTTGCATTTGTCATTTATCTTGAATTTTCTGTCTTTAACTAATCAACTTTCTATATCTTATTATGTACATTAAATTTCATCTGAATCCTCTGTTTATGTGAGATACAATTCACTTGAAAAAGTTACGCACATCATCATTCTCTTTCTATTATATTTCTTTGAGCAAAGTTCATCATATGCTACAAAACTTTTATACATGTACACTGTTCAATGTCCTCCCTCATGATTTTTGGACTGTTTGATTCTGCAGGTTTCAGATGTTGATGGTAAATATGGGTAAAGTTATCTACCCTGAATATACCATAAACAAACAGACCCAGATCTTTCCTGATAGACAACATGTTTTATTGTAAGTTAATTTTTTTATAAATCAGTTCATTACTGATAATTATGTTTGCATTAACTGAAGTAACAAGCACAAGCCTTGGTCGTATTGCACGAAAAGCAACCTTCAAAATAGTTAGTTATTTTATCTACACCTATATTTTTATACGCCCACACATTAATGTGGGCGTATATTGTAGTCGCCCCTGTCTGTCTGTCCGTCTGTCTGTCCGTCTGTCTGTCTGTCTGTCCACAATTGTTGTGGACACGATAGAGAGCTGGTTTCTTGATGGATTTTGATGAAACTTGCTGTGAGTGTTTGTTATCACCCAAGGATGAACCCTATTGAAAATCAGACGAATCGAAAAATATTTCATGGGTTATTGCCCTTGCTTTTGAACATATCTTGTGGACACCATAGAGAGCTGGTTTCTTGATGGATTTTGATGAAACTTGGTATGAGTGTTTGTATTGACATTAGGATAAACCCTATTGAATATCAGAAACATCGAAAAAATATTTTATGAGTTATTGCCCTTGTTCTTTAAAACACGTTAATTTTTCAACCGTTACACTCTCAAAGTTGTGGACACAATAGAGAGCTGGTTTCTTGATGGATTTTGATGAAACTTGCTGTGAGTGTTCATAAACACCCAAGTATGAACCCTATTGAAAATCAGACTAATCGAAAAATATTTCATGGGTTATTGCCCTTACTTTTGAAAATATGTTGTGGACACGATAGAAAGCTGGTTTCTTGATGGATTTTGATGAAACTTGGTATGAGTGTTTGTATTGACCTTGGGTAAAATCCTATTGAAAATCAGAAACATCAAAAAATATTTGATGAGTTATTGCCCTTGTTCTTTAAAACGCGTTAATTTTTCAGCCGTTAACAAAGTTGTGGACACGATAGAGAGCTGGTTTCTTGATGGATTTTGATGAAACTTGCTGTGAGTTTTTATAAACACCCAAGGATGAACCCTATTGAAAATCAGACTAATCGAAAAATATTTCATGGGTTATTGCCCTTGCTTTTGAAAAAATGTTGTGGACACGATAGAGAGCTGGTTTCTTGATGGATTTTGATGAAACTTGGTATGAGTGTTTGTATTGACCTTGGGTAAAATCCTATTGAAAATCAGAAACATCAAAAAATATTTGATGAGTTATTGCCCTTGTTCTTTAAAACGCGTTAATTTTTCAGCCGTTAACAAAGTTGTGGACACGATAGAGAGCTGGTTTCTTGATGGATTTTGATGAAACTTGCTGTGAGTTTTTATAAACACACAAGGATGAACCCTATTGAAAATCAGACTAATCGAAAAATATTTCATGGGTTATTGCCCTTGCTTTTGAAAAAATGTTGTGGACACGATAGAGAGCTGGTTTCTTGATGGATTTTGATGAAACTTGGTATGAGTGTTTGTATTGACCTTGGGATAAAAACTATTGAAAATCAGAAACATCGAAAAATATTTGACCCTTGTTCTTTAAAACGCGTTAAGTTTTCAGCCTCAAACAAAGTTGTGGACACGATAGAGAGCTAGTTTCTTGATCGATTTTGATGAAACTTGCTGTGAGTGTTCATAAGCACCAAAGGATGAACCCTATTGAAAATAAGACTAATCGAAAAATATTTCATGGGTTATTGCCCTTGCTTTTGAAAATATGTTGTGGACACAATAGAGAGCTGGTTTCTTGATGGATTTTGATGAAACTTGGTATGAGTGTTTGTATTAACCTTGGGATAAACCCTATTAAAAATCAGAAACATCGAAAACTATTTCATGAGTTATTGCCCTTGTTCTTTAAAACGCGTTAATTTTTCAGCCTTTAACAAAGTTGTGGACACGATAGAGAGCTGGTTTCTTGATGGATTTTGATGAAACTTGCTGTGAGTGTTCATAAACACCCAAGGATGAACCCTATTGAAAATCAGATTAATCAAAAAATATTTCATGGGTTATTGCCCTTGTTAACTTGTAGTTGTAAACACTCAAAAATCGTTCAATTTTGTAAACATTCTTGATGGCACGGTTTTCGACAGATGTTTCATTTACTGATAGTTCTTGTCGACCTCCCAAACGACTTGGATGCCATTACAAAAGTGGGCGTATTACGATGGGGCATCGCTATTTTTTTTGCATGTGAACAACCCAGTTTCAATTTGTTTTATTGAACTTCTGGTTGATTTCAGGACTGAGCGTAACTTAACGATTGAGATCCACCCCATTGATCAGACTCTACCTGCCAAACACTGTAAGAATTCAATGAAATTTTAATTTCTAATTATAATAAATTTCAGATATGAGAAGGCATTACAATATGAAGCAGATATGATTAATTTTATAGAAAAATCAAAATGGGAGGATGCTTATCAACTTTACTTAGACGTTAAACAAGAATTTAGTAATCTACCCAAAAAGCAAAAAACGTGAGTTCTTTTGAAAACTACAAAGTTTAAACTATTTGAAAGTCTATATTTCTCTTTAGTTTACAAATTCCTTATTAAAGCCTTACATTAACCCCAAAATTGCACAATTCCGTACCTAAGATTTCAACTCTATAGTTTCATAATTTTATCCCTAAAATAAGTCGTTATATTTTGTCAAGAAAGTGCTGAGACAACTCTGCTGGCCATATATCGCTGAAATTTTCTTTCAAGATTTGAATCTGTGTTGTGTCACTTGTGTGGATCAGTGGATGTTTTGTTCCATAGTAATATATATATGAAATTTAACAGCATCCTCTGATAAAATAAGGTGTATTGTATTTTTAATTTCTAGTTTTGAGAGTAAGTTACCAGATTTCCTCCGTCGCTATACAGTTGGTCATCAACTTGTTAAGATATTGAGTCAGGGAATCGAGATATTACAGCGGCGTAAAGATTACCATGGTGCTATAGAACTTATAGAATCGTTACTACGGCAACAGATATATTGTTTAGATTACCATGGTTACTGGTGGGAGAGACGTGTTCTTAATCTTGATGCTCATCTCAAAAAACCTCTGGAGGTAAGTATTGTTCCTAAACTTTTTAATTTCTTCTTGAACTGCGTAACAAATTTAGCAGGAATGACAGATTTTGAATAGTTCTATTTATCATTTGATTAAGCAGACATTTTAGTCTTCAATTATCCATCAATATTTCTTGTGAACAAAATATTGATGAAACTTTGTATGTTAGTTTAAAGCTTAATCAATAGCAAGATGGAGTGTCTTTTGATAGGTGATTTTTTGTGTTGAGTGTCTAATGCCTGTGCCAGTGTCTGACTTTCAATATTATACATCTAATTTAAGATATTTTTTAATTTTTTTTAATTTCCAAAGGCATTAGAGTTAGTAAAGAAGGGAATGAAAGATGACAATGTTCGAGGTGGACATCGTTTAGCGTTATATCAACGAGCAGAGAAGATCTGTAACACTACCAGTTTAAAAATAAAACATAGACTAACTGAATTTACACATGATGAGGTTCTAGAGGCACCTAAGGTAATGACAATATTATAAATTTGTTTTATAAATATTCAAAATAAATCAAAATCAGATGTTCAGGTCAGAGAACAAAAGCCAATTAGTCAATGAGGTATACATGATTTCAGATTTGAGATGTGAATCATTCAAAAATGAAAGAAAAGCGTACATGGTAAAGAAAATTAAAAATATACTGAGGGAGCATCTTCCTGGAGGAATGTCTGCACACTCGTATCAGCTTCGGAACTAGACTAGCGTGCTAGATAACCTTGTAGCCTATACTACATGGAGATTGTCATATTGAATATATTATAGGTCAGCCAATCTTCTTTCGCAGTAAAAACTGCAAATCAAACTCAAATCTTCCCTTGCCCGGCAAGATGGCTACCTATCATGGCTGAATCATTATATAGTCTCAAACAATGACGAAGGTTGAGCCGAATGATATCTGCATCGTCCAAGCTAAATACCTCATTGCACAATGCATGGCATCACAAGCTCAATGACCTTGGATTTGGATTTCTATTTTACAGACCACAGTAGAGGGGAGAATTATACCATACAGTCTTCCTGGAGTCAAACATCAGTTTATGACCCAAGACTCGTATTTCAATGGTGAAGGATTGGATAAAGAAGTCACAATGTGTAATGTAGAGCAGGTTGTTCTAGACTACTATAAACAAGATTATCCAGAAGGTTTGTTGGAATTGGTTTTTGTTTTAAGAAAGAATAAAGTTTCTTTAGTTCTTGTATTTTGAAGGCTATTTACATATTTTCAAGGCCAAAATAGATCCTCGAAAAATGCTGAACGTTCCCCTTTAATCTGTTGGATAAGAGTACTGATTTACATTTTGCTTGATTTACCATTTTAAATGACTTTAATTTTCTGAAATTCTTGAGCTGCTCTGCCAGAGTTTGTAGAACAAATAAAATCTAATCCACAGTCCTATTTTGTATAATTTTAGGTCTACATGCAGAAGGTGCTATCATCTCTACACTGTTTTCTCTGTTTTTCTGGGATATACTATTTATGGATGTACCTGACGCCTTCCATAGTTACTATCAGACCAACCCCCTGGATAAAATGAGTCTAGAGTTTTATAAACGACGGAAAACTGAAATTGATGATCGTCTGAAATGGCTTGAGAATAGTACAGTAGAGGTAAGCTTATGAAATTTTGTTGGAAGCAAGTCCTTTTCCCTAGATGTTGGTTTATGAAACACAGATGACACAACATAAAAAATACGGCTAATCCCGAATCAATTATTAGTGACGACACGCGATCGGATTAGTGAGTATTGATTACTACAGGTGTGTGGAAGCGAAAATTGGATCATCATAATTTTACTTAGTAAATATTCCATTCCTGGTAAAAAGCATGCAGATATCAGGGTTTCTGTGGTACTGGTAGCTGAATAAATGTGTTTTCACAGTTCTACTGTTAGACATAGACATTCAGTTGACCTAACTGTTAGTTCTCATTAAAAGGCTGAAATTTGATCAAAGATTAATATTGCTTGCCAAAAATTCTATTGAATTAAATTGGCAGTATGCACCAACTTTGAAATTTCTTATCACTCAGTTCTTAAATGCTTTGTAGCGTGTGAGTCTCTCTTGACAATTGTTTTGCCCCTACTTGGCCAGTAACTTATGAATCATAGAAAAACCATTAATGGCTAATAACAGGAAAACTAATACAGAAATTTATCATTGAGGTAATTTTTTTAATGTATTTTTAAGGAATTAAATGAGAGAAGTAGAGAGACCTGGGAAAACAACTGTGATAAAACATGTGCTGGTATTAACTGGGAAAGATTACAAAGTGTTGAATATATACAGGTATGATCTACAAACTTTTATATAAGAAACTTTTTACCAAGACATTTACCTTTCAATTCATATGGTCTTTTGCCTCCCTTTAAGAATTAACCAGATATCTCTCTACTGTAGAGCAAACATTCTGTAATTATCTGTTGGCCAGAAATCTATTAAGTGTAATGGCTCCTGTATCTACTTCGAAACTAGACTAGTGGCTAGCTAACCTTCTATACTATACGGTAATGGTAAGATTGAGTAAATTATACTTCAGCCAATCACAAACATTCTTCAGTAATGTAATGCTTGTAATTCGACAACCAGTAGGCCCATCCAGATTAGTCTGATAATGGAGAGTTGTAAAAGTCTTGATTTAAAAATATCACCTCTTTTTGTGGTAATCACTTCATGTTTCAATGACTCAAATTCGGCCAAGTACTATACAATTTAATGCGTAAATGCCTCTTTCAGGCCTTATAAAATCTTTAATAATACATCTTTAATGTAATTGCAGGGATTAATAGGCTGTATTGGAGGTAAACTAATATCTGGTATTCTATCACGCTACGCTAAAGACCCCCGCCATACTCGCAGTGGTTTCCCTGATCTTACTATCTGGAATACTGATAATAAGACATTTAAGGTAAGAATTTGTGATATATCAGGTGTTATTTTAATATTAAAGAGTCTGAAGTCTTAAATTGACAACGCTTCAATATCAAGAGTGATCAAATCAAGGGACATTGTTGACCAGGGCAACTTTTGGTTGGTGAGTCCTGCTTTCTTGGAATTCATGGAAGTTTAAAAAAATAACTTGGAACAGGGCTCAAAATGTGTTTAACATGCCCTGAAAGAGTTAAAGGGATTGTAGAGGGATTTTCTAAAAGTAACACATTTTATGACGTCACTGACAGTGATCTGCATAGATATCAATGGTAGCTTCCGTTGGATCAATGACACATAAAACGCTTTACTTATGGTGGAATTGCAAGAACCACAGACGTTGGAATGGAAATGGGAATGGTGCAAATTGATGCTATCAGTGTTATGCAAAGTTTAGAAAACCTCTTTACAATCTCTTTAAGTTGTAAAAAGAATTCAAATTGACTGACAAATTTTGAATGTAAAAGTCTGTTTGATAAAACCAAATAAGAGGACCATTATTCTACATAGTTCTCTACTCAAAGTTGACAAGCACACAGATATATTTCAGTTTTGTGGGTTGACATTGTGGGAATTCAGGTATTTTAACTTTATACTTGTAGATTGTAGAAGTAAAAGGACCAGGTGATAGATTATCACATAAACAGATTTTATGGTTAAGTTATTTATTAAAGATAGGAGTAGACGCTGAGGTCTGTCATGTTAAAGGTATTTACCAAATTACTTACTAAATATCGTTAAACTTAAAAATATTAAAACGAACCTAAATCATGTAGTTTTTCAGAGTTTTAGACTTTGTGATCTTCAGACAACATTCAATTTCATTCTGTATGCCAACAACATTAAGTTATTAAATTGAATTTATATTTCTTCTTATTTTCTTTCTTTCTGCTGACTTTATCATCAAATTAGTGCGAAAAGACAAACTTATTCTTGTATAATTTCAGCTGTTGGAGCAAAGAAACTAAAAGCTGTAACTTGAAAAAGAAAAATATTTATATTGGTTTGAAACATATAAAGGCAGCATATGTATATCTTCTCTTTGAATACTGATACAGAATGTGTTGATACTTTCATGATATCTGTTACATATTGACAATCTGAAGATAAAATGGCATCAGCCCAGAATTAAAACTTTAAGAAGAAATATTTTGAAATGGTTTGAAACATATAAAGGCAGCACGTGTACTAGTATTTTCATTAACTCTCTGAACACCGAGATCTGAAGATGAAGCAGCATAAATGTGAAGTGTCCAATGATATTTATAAGGTCACTGTAGTGAGTGCTCCCATGGCATTGAATTATATGACCACATTTTATGATATTTTCTTGATACAGGGATTAAAAAAGAATTATTATTGTACCATTTGTAAACAATTCAAGAATCTGAAAATCTTACTCAGGGATAAAAGGAGTCTTGGAGCTATTTAAAATATTATAGATTATTGATAATCCTTATTCATTGATTTAAGCAATAAAATTAATCAATTTTGATTCATTAAGAATTAGGAAGAATGTTAATGTAACTTGCAATATGCTGCATTGAACAATAGAAAAATGGGCATTACTACATAGCATGGCATTATTTTTGTTATTTATGAATTATACAGTTAATTATACCCATGAATTATTAAAAGAATCAATTTTGAGCATCTCCATTTTTTTGTAGTAGTAAATGTAAAAAAAATGTGGTAGGCTTATGCTCAATAGTTCTGTCTAATATGGTTACAAAAGAAAGTGCACTTAACACGTTATTTGAATTGTTTGTTATATTGGTTTTTGTTATGTTGAAATGTTCAATTGCTAAAATTCAGGAAAATTGTGATACTGTCATCTCTGATGTAAATTTTTATCTGTATATTTTGATAAAACAAAGAATTTATTTATAGTTTTATATTAAAGATTTGATATGAAGGTTTAGTTGTTGTCTGAAGTCTTAATGTTAACCTCCCTTATTATACTCTTTTGTAAGGAAGGTAAAGAAGTGATCAAAATATTGCGGGAAAGATTGTCAAATATCTAAATTGCTATGCACATATCTGACACTATTATATAAGTTTGAATAGCCTTTCTTGCAAATAAAAATCCCAGAATCATTGGAAAAAAAACATTAACAAATGACATATAACAAGATTAATGCTCTGAAGTAAACACTGGGTTTTGATTTAGTCAACAACTCAACTTATCAGCAAATTTATCTTTGCCTTTCTTCTGCAGTTCTGGCTCTGGTTCTAGTTTTCATTTAGCTCAAATTTGTGCAGATGATAGCCTAAATATAGCTCAAATCCAATGTTGTAAAATCAATTGACCAATATAGTTGATTTCATAGTTGCAATCCATATGATTTAAATCAAATTCAATTGATCCAATGGAAAGCAGATGGTTAAAATTAAAGTCTTTACACCAGCAAATACTATCAGGAGGCCCTCTCAATATATCAACAAATGAATCCAATAAACTGGCCATAGAATTAAAAGTGCTGTTAGGCCTAGAAATTGGACAGTGTGAGAAATTCCCTTCAAGATGCCTGCATTGTCATCAATTACTGGCCCTGACAGACCTTAAAATGATGTTAGAACATCCTGGTAGATGTCAAAGAAGCTGCAGTCATTTATTTACAGTATTAGAACTTGTTTTGGTAAGTTTTCTTGGCACTCATGATGCAGACCGTACATCCAGCTGAGATAGATAGCCTGCTTACTCTTTTCAAAACACCTGATGGTAGGAGTCCACTAGACCTACTATACAACTATTACGACTAGATTTTGCCTTGTTTTGGATGCGATTTTTCCTTTTTTTGCTAGTACTGATTTTTGTGGTTATCCTTCAAAAAGATGGTTCTTAATTCTTTGTAACTTCCAACCTTTTCTCTTTATGGCTGTTTTTTTATCAGGACTTTTTTTGCAGATTAAAAATTTGTTCACCAAAGATGAGTTTATAAGATATTCGACTCAAAAATTTCTACTGGTTTTGATAAAATCTGATGATATAAAGGTAAGTATGGTTGGTTATTAAAGGCATAGCCGTAGGAGACGTGTGGGGGGGGGGGGCAGGGGGGGCAGCTGGTCCCCTAAATATTATGTTTTCGGGCAAAAAATTCAAGAAATCAGGCAAAATATCATTAAAATTCGGTAAAATTCGGGAAATTAGTCAGTCTGCCCCCCTGTTGAGTCGTGGGCCCCTACGGCTATGCTTAAAGGGGATTGTAAAGAGGTTTTCTAAACATTGTATGTCTATCGGAGACACTGATAGCATCAATTTGCGCCATTCCAAATTCCATTTCGTTGTCTATGGTTCTTGCAATTCCACTAAAACTAACACGTTTTATGACGTCACCCCCACTGATCTACCAGAAGCTACTACATGTATTGATATGTAACTGCAAACAGTACTATTTCGGCCTTCTGGGCCTCATCAGTGCAGTGCTGATACTGGAGTTGAGGTTTGGCCACCTCAGATGATCCCACATGTGTGATGCAGATCAGTGGGGTGACATCATAAAACGTGTTAGTTTAACACATTTCACTTATAATATAGAAAGGGTTACAAGAACTATGATATGCTATTACCACTATGTAATGTGACAATAGATTAAGACCTGAACTGCTTTTTAAATAAATTTATAATACATTTTTTCTTATCTTTTCAGGAAACAGATAAATCGAGAATTTTGAAACAACTTTGTGAAAAGATGAAAACATCAAATTCATCAAAAGAAATGACAATAATCTTTCAACTATTTAGTCAAGTTATGTCAAGAAAAAATGGAGAGAGAGTTAACAAGCTGGCATTTGACATTCTTCAGGAAAATTTTAAAGGAATTTTTGAAGCAGTATCTGGCCACTTAAAGTGTGACAGTTTTGCCCACGATTTTTACACTTTGTTAGTTAAAGTAACAAAATATATCAACCAACAATCAAATTGTGTGGAACTTTTGAAAGAAATTTTCAGTCCAAACATTTATAAATTAGTGAAAATCTTATTGGAAAATTTACAGTCTTCTGAAGGAGATATTTCAACTAGAAAACTCTTGGATTTTTTCAATACCTTACTATGCTACAGTGACAAATTAGTGCTACAGAAAATAGTGGACAAATATTATGTTGATTTTGCCTTGGGATTCTTAAATGAGATGTGCAATAGTGGAGCTAGTTTTAACTTGAAGACATGTCATGAAGGTTTTATGGGGGACATCTTAGAACAGGTTACCACTGATTTTCCTTCAACCAGGAGATTAGTTTTGGTGATATTTAAAGCTTTTGCTGTGGTGAAGAAAAACAATGGCTGCCATACAGGTAATTATTTTTCACACCAAATCTTTATTTAAGGGTATTGATTGGGCTAGCGTTCGAGAAAAACACGAGATGGAATTTTTGCGAATTACTTATTATTTTTGGGCTCAGATTGTAGATAATCATTATTACTTTATTTGTAAACTATATAGAATGAAAAAAACCGAAAAGAAATTAGGTATTTTGTTAGTTTTTGCTAAAAAATTAGGAAAAAGTAGCAAAATGTGTCCCGGTTGGTACAAGATTTCTCAGCCATTGTTTATTGGAAAATTACGATCTTGGTCTTGATTGAAAGCTTATTCAATAAGGATGAAACGTACAGAGAGTTTTTTCGAAAATTCTAATTAGTTTGGCCCCTGGAAAATGTTTGCCGTACCTAGGCCTACGTGTAAATCTTCGTAAATTTTCGTATTTCCATGGTAACCACCAAAATAATAATTTTTTTTGGAAAATCGCTCTGTACGTTTCTCGGCAATGTAATTGTCTACATTTATGCCAAGTTTGATGTAGATTGATCCATTCACATTTTTTTAAACTTGTATCAAAGGTTTGAAATGTCCAATTTTTATGACATGTTTGAAAGAACTGTCAACTCATTAAAAAAAATCTGATTGACATGAAATCAACCTTAAACTATCGAGAAGGACCCCATATCATCAACAAATGCACAACAAGTCTCAAGAAATCATTATTTCATATACTTATTCCATTTTTTCATAACGTGAAATAGCCCAATTAACACCCTTAAAGGTTTTTTAATATATTTATGTTCAGGTTAATTGGACTCAAATAAACACTTAAATGGATTGTAAAGAAGTTTTCTAAACTTTGTATGTGTATCGGGGACACTGATAGCATCAATTTGCGTCATTCCAATTCCATCAAAACTAACACTTTTTATGACGCCACTAAAAGTGGCATAGATATCAATAGTAGCTTCTGGTAGATCATTATTAGTAACGTCGGAATGGAAATTGATGCTATCAGTGTCCCGATACACATACAAAGTTTAGAAAACCTCTTTACAATCCCTATCCAATAAAATTAGAAAGCTTTAACTGCATAATATATTTTCGTAATTTTAAATTCCTTTGGTGCTTAACTAATTTATTTTAGAATTAAAATCCAAGATAAAAGTTTTGCTGAGTAAAATAACCACCAATCTACCCAATTCTGACAGTTTAACAATACAAGGATTAACTTGGTTATCTGTAGTATTTGAAGACCAGGATAATGCCTATATAGAATGTTTATTATGTTGCTTAGATATCTATACACACTCTCATATCAGGTTGGTTTTAAACTCGCATCTTGAAAGCAAACAATGACAGTTGTAATGTTATAGCTCAGTCAGTGGCTTGCTTGCTGCTTGAGCATTACTTTTCTTACTCTCAGAGTTTTGAAAGGAGAATAAATTTGGATATAATGCATCTATACTGCATGCAAGAGGCAGCCAAAGGTCAGCTTTCAAACGATCGATACGCGATAGTCAGACTAAAATAGTGATTCAGTGCTCAAGATTCTAATATAGAGCAAAAAATGTTGCTTATCAGTTACATAAAAATTCTTTTTTCAGTCCCTACCCAGTCTTCTTCCAGTTTTTAGAAACTTTTGATTTTGACACAAGTGTAATCATGGATTGGCTTGTCTCCCCTGAAACATGTTTTCTACTCTATCTATCCAGACTCTTAAAAGTGATTATTTGTGAATGGATTTTGTTCGTGACGGCTGCACACGATAGATACCCAGAAAATTGTGGGCGGGATACAATTACTGATACAGAATTCTTATTGGTTGACCGAAATATATCGCATGATGAATATCTGGTGGCAAAGGACGAAAACATAACATTTTTGGACAATAACACACCAATGGATGTCTCCTCAGTCAAAAAATTACTAGGAGTCAAGTTCATGGGATCTTCAGATTTGGTCCCCGTTGACATTGTGTTGGAAGGTAAAGACTCATTGTGTGAAATCGAAAAGGGAAGCACTTCCACAGTGAAGCTTCGAAGTCAGGAACTCCCCCTTAATCAAGGCTTGGACAGTGATCCAAGTATGTTCGGTACAGACAAAGTTAGTAAAACTGTACAGGAGTCTATTAGTAAAGGATCTTTTCAAGATAAAATAGCCTCCCTTAGTCAAGGCTTGTCGGCCATAATGGCATATAGTGATAGTGACAGTGAGGAAAGCGAAAATAACCCACCCCTCCAATCAGAGAGCAGTATTTCAATTCATAGCCAATCAGATACCAATAATAAATCATGTGACAATTCAAATTTTGCATCTATCCAATCAGAGAGTGGAATGATATCATGTGACAATTCAAAATGTACATCTATCCAATCAGAAGACACTACCTCCTGTGAAAATTTAAAATTTGAATCTACCCAATCAGAAGCCAGCAGTATATCATGTGACATGAAATGCCTAGATCAGGTGATGAGTTTATTAATACATGTACGAATCCAGATAGAAAGACTGGTCAAACAAGACTTGTTTCCCTATAATCCAGCCCATTTATTGTCCTTGATCTCTCAATGTGAAGATTTATACGAAAGCTGAATAAAGATATATTTTCTTTAGATTTCAAGTGTTCATCACTTTTCGTATCCGGTTGGGAAATCACCAAATCTAATTATCATAAGACATATGAGTTTTTCACTTAGTATAAGTTCTAAGTCTAAGGGCTAATGAAATTGGCATTCTTCGATGGTTTTAGACAGGTTTCATGATTCAATCTGCTTTCAATCAGCGCATCTGAACTGGATCTGTTCCATTCAAAATTTACCCATCAAGGCCTATTTCTTTCTCAGCCACTTTGAATTTTGTCTTACCTATTATTTTTTTGGAACAGTTCTGAATTCTGTCCAACTTGTTTTATTGAACTACCAGTTGATCCCATAAAACCTGTGTGCAAATCTTGCCAAACAAGTACGTCCATGATATTTACTTGAGAAGTGATTGTAAGATTTAAGTGAAACCAAGCCCCTATGTTATATAAACTAGCAACACACACTGTGGTTTATTAAATCTTCTTTTTTTCACAAAATATATACATCTGTACATTTCACATATATATACAACAAAATAAACAATCTATCTTCGATATCGGAATCGTTTAAAATGAAACCACAACTGGAAGATATTATTCGTAAACTGACAACGGAAACCTCGTTTATAAGAATATTCCCATTCTCTGTTCACCACTTTAAATGCAATATCCTGAAAAATAATACAGAATATTTTAGATGAGGGGTTGTTTTAATTAGCCATGTCATACAGATCTGAGATCAGTATAAAGCTGCGAAACAAAGGAGATATTCTATCTGGTCTGAAGGAGGGATTTTCAATAAGTAGAAAAAAGTACATGTACAAAAAAATTGTATTGCATCATGTCGGGACCTGTACCCGCTGTAAATGCTTCTTTTAACTACTACATGTATATCAATAATCGTGGACAGGACACTGTACCTCGTCTATTTGCAGCTTTATTCAGACTTTAGACATGAAAAGGTCTTGAGTTGAAGAATTAATCCAATACCTCATCTATCTGTAGATATATCTACCTTGTCACTTTTAATGCACATTATTATGCAAAAGGGTGAACATATTGATTTGGCAAAAAAAAACTGGATATAAATGATGGAAAACAAAAAATTATTGCTTACTTCATATGGAGCACTAGCACGAAATCTTAAAATAGCAAAATCTTTCTCATTTTCACAGGGTGTCTACAAGGAAAGAATAATTATTATTAAAGATAGCTTGCCAGGCAAGGTAATATACGCCCACTGGCAGTTTTGTTTGAAAAAGTACATTTGGCAGAAAACAGCAACCATCACAACCATGAAATATTCAACCTGTAGTCATAAACATAAATTTCATTCAGAACTCATTATCAAGTTTAGCCTTGTAGAGTGTTTCTTTTAGCTAAAAAATGAACGTATTTGGAAGAAGAAGGACAACAATTCTTGTTAAATATTTTCCGATTCATCCTTGGGTGAAAATAAACAATTTCAGCACGTTTCGTCAAAACTGTAAAGAATTGTGACTTGTAGAGTGTTAACGAGCTAAAAATCAAACGCGTTTTAAAGAACAAGGGCAATAATTCATGTTAAATATTTTTCGATTCTTTCGATTTTAAATAGGGTTCATCCTTGGGTGATAATTAACAATTTCAGCAAGTTTCGTCAAAATCCGTAAAGAATTGTGACTTGTAGAGTGTTAACAAGCTAAAAATCGAACGCGTTTTAAAGAACAAGGGCAATAATTCATATTAAATATTTTCCGATTCTTTTGATTTTAAATAGGGTTCATCCTTGGGTGATAATAAATAAAAAATTTCAGCAAGTGTCGTCAAAATCCGTAACGAATTGTGACTTGTAGAGTGTTAAGCTAAAAATCGAACGCGTTTTAAAGAACAAGGGCAATAATTCATTTTAAATATTTTCCGATTCTTTTGATTTTAAATAGGGTTCATCCTTGGGTGATAATAAACAATTTCAGTAAGTTTCGTCAAAATCCGTAAAGAATTGTGACTTGTAGAGTGTTAACGAGCAATTGTGGACGGACGGACCGACAGACGGACGGACGGACAGACCAACGGACGGACCGACAGACATGGGTGACGGCAATATACGCTCCACATTTCATGTGGGCGTATAAAAAGAAAGTATCCCATTTGCTTTGTAGATACACACAACGATACGCAATCTACTGTTTGTTTGTATCAGCCTATTTAAAACTGTGAATCGATTCTTGGTTTCAATAGAATATTTGGTGCGTAAATGCAATTAATAACTTGACAAACGAAATGACTTGGTTAAGAATATGTTGACTTACCACAGTATATTCTGGAGTTTTGGCTTTATCTATCAGATCAGGATAGAAGATCTACAATTGACAGCATAATGTATCAGTTTTATGCAAAACAGGCAACACCATGGAGTGTAGAATGATGAAAATTCGGCCAGAACATCAACGATTTAAATTGAATTTTAACTCTGGAAGGTTAAAAGTCAGCATTGGCTAGAATAGAGGCTCAAGTCACTATCTAAAAAGCTTGTATAAGTTTTCCTTTCAAATACTTCTAATAGAAAAAGAGAAAACTTACATTAAATTTATATCCCTGTACAATTTTAGGTGGTGGATTATCAATATCATAATGTGTTTGATTATATTTATTCCATTCAAAACCCTAAAATATTGAATATATTAAAATATTATATAGAAGTAAATCATATTTGATTCATAGGTCTGTTAGTAACTTAACTGTTAAAATAATAAAGCCAAAGCATGAATGATTTCAACTGTAAAACCACTCTCAAAATCTATGTAAACACATTGGCAATACATTAGGAATAGCTGAAATAAAACTATTACAAATAGTATAATATACTTTTAACAGCAACTTCCATATTCAAGGGTCCAGACCATCTACTTTAGAAATGATCTTAGAACTAGGATGTCCTAAAAACAGTATAAGAAGTAGTAGACACTAGGATATTGACATTGTTGAGTTTAAGAATTAAAGCAATACTACGTCTTAGAATGAGCCAAAAAATTAAGTATATACTAATATATACTCCTATTGACCAAGTTTGAAAATTAATTTTTTTGTTCATTCAAAGACGTTGTTTTCCTTTAAAATATCTCAGCTTCTGTTGATTTTGTTTGGACATTTGTATCAAGGTGTTTCCCCTATCTTGAAGAATGCATTAGAAAACTTACTGTGTGGACTCTGTTAAAGAATCGTGGTTTACGAGGTCTGTATTTATCAGACCATAAGAAAGCCTGGGTATCCAAAGCTACTTCCACACTGAATGTAGCCTCATCATCATTCATCCCTTCTCTCGCTTTCTTCTCAAACTCTGTTTCACCATCCAACTATAATCAACAGAATTAAGAAATCAAATTAAAAGAAGCAACAATTCTTTTTTTTACCAGATGTACCTTATTATTGATCTTTCCCAGATTGTTGAGATCCATATACAGCTAGGTTGATTGGATTTAAGAAAAAAATTGATTAATTCAAGGTCACCAGACTTCCACGCTTTAACTGAGATTAAAACCCACAATCACAATTTCAAAATCCAAAAAACAATTGTTCATATAACACACCCCCAAAGATCTCCTTGGAAATTACCTTTTTCAATTTTTTCTTAAACTGTTTCTTAAACCCATTGCAAACAGTAAATTAAGTCCTTACCCTGACTTTACCAGTACTAAGAACTTGACTTCTAGCTAGCTGTAATTTCTGTAGGTCGTCAACAGGTTCATATACTATAGCGTCAATATCTAGATTGGAAGGTTTAATTAGTTTAGGTGAATAACATCCAGCCTCATATTCATCTATAAAACTCTGTTCTATATCTCTTTCTGTTATCAACTCTTCACTGAAATAAATAGAATAAAAATTGAGATTAAAATTCATAGTCAAATTTACATCTGACATAATCAAATATGTCACATTATATCAGTTTCATTTGTCTTCGACACCAGACAACACATTTGCAAGTACAAAAATGTCAAGCGGCAGACAAAGATCAGAAGATTTGTAAATTAAAATATTTATTGATTATTGATCGATAGTCTGCCCAAGATCTCAATATGGTTATCGATACCAAACTCTACTTATTCTGAGTTTTCTTGAATTTATTCAGATACTAGCCCTTCTATACCCCTAACTCCTCTGTTCCCAACCGACGCATGTATTTAGTGTTAAATATTAGACGTTATATGTCAATTATATATGTAAATTTAAAGGTAGATTGATTAATACTATTAATAGTATATAACATTACTTTTAAAATTTGTCTAAGAGGCTTCTCTTGAGTTGAGGTGTTTGCTGGTACCCCCGGTTGAGAATCAAGGCCCTTACTCATCTTAACTAAACTCTTAACTAAGTTAACTTACTCAGATTCTGATTCTTCAGCCTCTTCTTGACCTCCCTCTTCTTTCTCTTCCTTAGCAACATCCTCCGTGTTAACTTGTGACGTTGATGGCTGCTGTTCATCTTCTACTTCCAGTTTCACCTCAGGTCTACTTTCAGTTTCAGATTGTGAAGGTGTTGAAACACGACTAGTACTATCTTCTTGTTTTATAGGAAATAATGGATCTGGCTCTATACCTTGCTGTAGTTGGAGAAATGTTTTGATAGTTACATGGTGCCAAATTTCAAACAGATTTTTGCATAAAGAACTATCACTTAAAATGTTTAAATTTAAAACACTCATTTAAAAGCATTATTATGAATTTTTAAATATAATAATGATTTCTTTTAATAGAAAACACAGTGGACATTAAAGATATTCTGATGAATGATACCACATATCTTAGAAACATTCACCAAAAATTACATATTAAATGATTATAAGATCTAACAAGAAAAGAAAAATAGTCATCCTTAAAAATACAATGAAAATAAAGATAGACTTTGACATACCTCTCGTTTTAATTCCTGTAGTTTTTGTTTTAAAACGTCTTGATGGCGTTCTCTAAGTCGAGTTCGGGCCATGTGAGCTGTCAGCTGTTGTAATAAAGACTCCCAGTAACCTAAACATTATAAGAATGTAAAAATATTAAAAAATCTATTCTGTCTTTTTCAGTTTTCATTGTCTTGTGTTAAACATTTCTTTCTTTGTACAATTGTTGTCACATGGCAGACTGCTTTTGCATGAAAATTGACATGTTTAGATTAAGACTTTGAACTTATTTAAGGACATACAAGGGATGTGCAACAAATTGCATTTGACATAATCTTCTCTAATTTCACGCTTTCACACAAAGTAGGCATGAAAGGTAGGTATGAAAGGTACAGAGATTTTCTGAAATATTATTTACTTCTTAAATATAAATGAGGAAATAATATAAAGCAATATGTCTTACCAATATCAATGCCTTCACCACCCTCTAGTTTAGTTTTAATCTGTTGTTCTAGAAGTTTTAACTGGTTGGTTGATTTCCCTTTAAACATGTCTGCTACTTCTGATGATACCGCTTGGTTTATTCCTTCTCTTCTATCTCCGTAATATTCTAATCAAAATATATAATAATTTTTAAAAATATTTTTTTTTGAAAAACCAGAATTTTCCCTCAACTTTTTTACTTTTGTTATTTCATCTTATCCTTTTTAACATTTGAATGACAATGAATTGCTATGGAATAGCCTTTATGTAGCAGTTTTATTGTTGTCTATTTGGTGATTCTGTGCTGTGGATTACATTCTTGCCAACAGTAAGAACAAACTCTGATGCCATGGCCAGCCCTTCTGAGAGTCATCCCAGTTTTGATCTTCAATCCCTTAATTACAAAAAAATGTAAAATAACAGAAGATTTCTTTAGAATCTTTTATACAACTTACCACGACTAGAGGTATCAAGTTTCCGTAATTTATTGAGTTCATCTTGTGTTACTGTGATGATATCTCGCCAATAATCAGCGTTTTTACCCTGCTCTAATTCTAAATACACCTTAATATCTTCTAATAAATCTTCTAGATCTGTTATAGTTAGACCCTGTAGAATATATTTTATATTTCATTTAAATATTCTCTATGGCTTATACCTTGTTGAGCACTCTATCTTGCATGTACCATTAGCAAATTGCATAGCTCAATAGTTTGTTAGTTTGAGCACTCTGACATGGTAGATTGATATCACATATGTGGGATCTCAGGCAGTCATATGGTCAAACTTCAACCCCATAAACAGAACTGCAGTAATGAGACCTAGACAGCAAAAACAGTAGCCTACTGTCTTCAGTGTGTAGCATTTTAAAGTTTGTAATCCTTCGATGTTAGATACATTGTAGTGAATTATTGATGTCAATGACGTAACACATCTGTAATATTGCAATCTGGAAGTGAAAACCAGGTAAATTTCTATCCCCCCCACCCCCCATAATAAGCCTCTGCTGCTGTAAAGATTATAAATAAAATATGTAAACTATATGTCCACTTACATTTAAATAAGTATATGGTTCATGCATCTCAATAGCTAATTTATCATCTTCTGCACTGATATACTTAGCTAGTAAATCTATTGGCTTAGCTGAAATTCAAAAATAAAATACAAGATCACGAAGAAATTTAGTTTATAACACAACAATAGGCAATTAGGTGATGTGGGTTTGAATTTTCAAGGTAAGAGAAGCACTGATGTCATAGCCAGTGCTCCTTAGAGTGGTCTCAGTGAAGACGTGTAACCCCCTATCACACTACTAAAGAGAACCAGACATTTTACGAGTTAAAAATAACATGAAAAGCAAGAAAGACAAAAGACAAATTCTGAAAATCATCTTTTTTTTTTTAACTTTTTCTAAGAGTTTTTAGAATCCTATGAAATATGACAAGCTCACCTCTTCCATCTTGGATTCTAATCTGTGACCTCATTTTAGCTTGATTTAAATGGAACTGAAATTAACAAAAAATAATAAAATAATGCCCTTTTAAGTGCAAATAAAATACAAAGCATCAAAATTTTATATTTTCACTTCCATTATCATCTTCATCTTAAAGTTAGTCATGACAGGTCTGGAGTAGGCCTAACTGCAGAATTCAAGGCACAAAAAAACCTTGGTAGAAAATAAATGTTACATATAAGACCGACTGCAGTAAAGCATTAATTAAAAACTTACACTATCTTCTTGTAACTCCCATTCTCTGTAATATTCAGCTTCTTTATCTCTCTGTAACATTTCCTACAACAGATGATATACAATACTTTAAATATACAATCGTAAATATACAAAACATAAAATATAGTAAAATATACAATATACAACATTCTCAAAGTCTTTCTCTAAGCTCATTGAGCTTATTACCTTATTTCCCTGTTAAAAACATCTTGAAAAACATAAATTTACAAATTCAAAGTTTTTACCCTTTCTTGATCTCTCTCTTCAAGTTGTTTTTCTCTTTCTTGTCTTCTTTTCTTTACCTTCTCTAATTCTTTCTACATAAATAACATGTATTCAATCATATTGGTGATCAAGCTAATATACACTGTCATTGTGTTAAATGAGACCGCCAAGTTTGGCTAGATGTTTTAGGGTAAAATATTGTTCACTATACACATACAACCTTCACACTGGAATAGTATTTGACAGAATAAAAACAATCTTCTTTCAGTTATTAAAACAATCGGTTTTTTCAGGATATGCTTTTTTGAAATGTAAATTGTGTATCATGATGGTTTTCACTTACCCTATTCTCAGACATTTTTATTTTATTATGTCTCTGTAACTCTACTGATGTAATATCTTTCTTTCCCTCTTTGTCTAGTTTTTTACCCCAGACGAACGTGTTCATCAAATGTTCATCACCAAACGGATTGTCAGCATTTGAATATCCCTGAAAACATGAATCAACCGTTTTAATACGTAACCAAACGTATTGAGGGGATTTTTTGAATCTTGGGAATACTGATAGCATCGATTTGCACAATTCCAATTTTAAGACAGATGTCTAAGGCTTTAACAATCTATCAAACCTAAATTGATGTCACTTCTTAGATCAATAGTACTTTTTTGCAATAGTTAAACCATTCAACTCTTTGTTAATCAAAATTGTCAAAGTTCAAATTAAGACATAATTACTCACTAAATAATCTTTATCCCAGCCCATATCTTCCTTTCTTTTTCTTTCTTTCATGTCCTAGATAAAATAAAACCATACAACTCAATACATTTATATCATAATTGTTTCATGATTATAGCCCATTCATTAGCAGGCACTGGTTTTCATCATTGGTATAAATAAATTTAAACTGATATACATGTAATTGAAAGAAAATAAATACCAAAGTTTACCTTTTTAGCTAATCTTCTGGCCCTTTTTTCTTCTGGTGTCTCAACTGCTTTTAACAATTCTTTTTCCCTTCTGAAATGAAAAAAACATCCAGCAACTTTAAATGTCAATAATGTGTGACTTCCATCCGATTTTAAGTTTTTGCTTCTTAATTAACTCATCATTAACTAATTAAAAATGTGTTAATCTTTGATTAATCTTTACGACATGCACAATTACTCTTTATCTCAATGCTCTCAGCGTTATTTCATGTTGAACGCTTACCTCAATTCTTCTTTAGTCTTTTCCACCCTTTTCTTTTTACGATCTGGAGAACTGGATTCACTTCGTCTGTGATGTTTTTTAGATTTGTGTTTCCTGCTTTTATGTTTTGGTGAAGGAGATCTACTGGAATCAGAGCTATTTGACTCAGAAGGTGACCTGATAAACACAAAGAAATAAAATATTTGAATATGTAGATGACTGAATAAAATTTTTAAATAACCTAGATAACCTAGCTAACCAGTTATAACGATACCTGTATAAGATTTGAACGACATGTAGAAGCGAGGAGCACATATAACAAAACGTTATGTGCCTAACTGTATTAAAGAAGTGTGTTATACATGTACTCCATTCTTATTCCATAATATTGTCTTATGTTATGTTACAGCACAAGCCCCAAAAACCTAATATTAAAGGGCACCAGTCTTCATTTTTATTGGTTGATTTGGGTCTTGAATATACTTAAGTATCCTTCAGAGGCACTAGAAATGTACAAAAATTGCATATTTCCTTCAAATATATCTTAAATTAGACATTTCTCCTTCTATTTCTATAGATGACTTTTCTATACATTGCATAGTATCGCTAATGTGTAGTAGGGCATTATAACTTTCAAATGCTAATAATTATGGATGCACATGGATTTGAAGACTCAAATTTCCATGGTGAGTTGTGATAACCAGTACTAAATTGCTGAACTAAAAAAGTCCCCGTTTCTGAGACTTGGAAAAATCGACCCACGAAAATGAAGCCCGTGCCACTTTTAGTTTTAGCATAGGAGAGATTAACAGAATCTCTCCTGTCCTATGCTTAAAATTAGGTTTCAGGGGCCTGTGGTTACAGTTTGAGTTATTTTTTCAAAAATGATGGAAAATCCTATTCATATATTATTATACATTAATCATTTGTATGACACTGGGCAGCTTAAGGCCATTGATAATTACGATCTTATTGGTCGAATTCAAATTTTTTATAATTATTTTAATTAAGGTAGAATAAAGGAATAAAGGAATAAAAAAGGAATAAAAAATTAAGAGGGGGAGGGGGGCTGTAGTAAGTGTAATCCGCAATCTTCACCTTCTTCTGTCCTTCTTTCGCTTTTTGTGTCTTTCTTCAGATCTATCTCTAGACCTAGATCTGTGTCTGCTCTTCTTCTTTTCCTTATTTCCCATTTTTAGATTCAATTCTTGGGACAGGGATACATCAAATTCAATATTTCGATCAAGGCAAAAGAAATTTCGAACGTGGGGAAAAAGTATAAACAAAGTATAGATTATCCAGACGCAATTTCCAAAGAACTAGCAGAGGACATTCAGTCTTGACAACCAAGAATATACGATAAGACCGTTTTTTATTTTTAATCTAAAGAGCCTTTTCAAGGGAAATAATTCAATGGTTTCGTACAAAATATAATTGAAAACAATATAGAACGAAACAACTTGTTCTTTTTTCAACAAGCTTAAAAATAGAGAGTAATCTTAGAAAATAAACTATACTTATACAATTAAACCATTTTACTTAAAGATGCACTCTTCAACATAATTGAATTTTGATTACTTTATTTAATGACATCTAAAATTAAATCTTTGTTTCGTTTGATGTAAATTTAGGATTGTCAAAAAGCAAGATGGCAGCCTCCATAGCTTGCAAACAGTTTAGAATTCTTCAGAGATATAAACACCTTTCTCTAATCAAACCAAGTGTGACTTATTCGTCTGCATCTGGCCTAAGACAGGATCAAAATGAAGAAGTTAGTTACCCCCCTGTCAAGCCTAGGTATCCCCCAGGAAACTGGGGAAACTTGAGTGAGAAAGTTGCATGGAAAAGACATGATAATATGGAAAAAATAAACCAATTGGAAACAGTCAAAGAAAGAATTGATTATGTGACCGAACGAAAAAGACGCTACAAGAATCTTCCAACATACTTGCGAAAGCCTAAATTGTTAGAATTTCAAACTTTTATGACAAAAACGCACACAATTGCTGGATTACCAGAAATTTATGAAAAGGTCGTCGTGGATCCAGAGCTTCTGAAACAGACAAGAGCTTTAATGGAGGAGGTTTTATTGATGGAATATGAGAACCTTCATCGGGTTCAACAATTTCGAAAATATAAACTTACTGACCAACAGATGATCAGGGATATGACATTTTTTAAAAATATGTTGGATCGTCTTATTCCAACGTTGTATAAGCACAATTCTGATTTGATAATGGCGCGTGTAGATGAAGATATCAACATTAAGGCATTCTGGGATAGACGATATTTGTTAAATGATGCTGGAGGAAAGAGTCATAAAGAATGTGATGAAATAATTGCACATGATTGGATTCAAGCTAATTATATGAATGATTATCAGATTCGTACAGAATTTCCCCTTCCCGAGGTAAAACAGCTGTTTAAATTGGTTTTCTAAACTTTGTAAATGTATCGGGGACACTGATAGCATCAATTTCCGCCATTCCAATGTCTGTGGTTCTTGCAATTCCACTAAAACTAACACGTTTTATGACGTCATTGACAGTGATCTGCATATTAGATACAATAGTAGCTTCCGGTAGATCACTGGTAATGACGTCATAAAACACATTAGTTTAGTGGAATTGCAAGAACCACAGACGTCGGAATGGAAATTGGAAATTGACGCTATATGTCCCCAATACACAGTTTAGAAAACCTCTTTACAATTCCTTTAAGTAGATAACTATTGAGACTGGTGTTGATAGTATGCAAGACATATTTCTACTTCTAGAACACCAGATACCAAGATTGGAATATCCTACCTTGTCATCTACCTACCTAATATAAAGCCAAAATGCCTTTCTGCAAATGGTTTACAGTCTGATGACCTTACATAAGTCATTTTCAGTCATAATTTACTCTTAACCAGCTGTTAATGAGCGCATGTGCTGATAATACCAAAAAAGATCAATGCCAAAGACCAGCTGGTAGACAAGATCTTTGTGAACTCAAGACGTCTTTTATTATATACAGTAGGCTACCGGTATTTAAAAAACTAAATTTTATCTCTTCACAATGTTTGATTTATTTTTTCAGTTTGTACCATTTGCTGATGCATTATGTCAAAATGAAGATTTTCCTTCCATACCATATTTCAGTACAGGTTTTGGTATACCTTCACTGCGTGCAACAGAAGATAAGGAAATTAAGTTAACTCCAGGTATGATAGTCAAGCAAAGATAATCAGTGATGCAGGCCAAACTGCATAAATACGGAACCATTCTTAGGAATCTCAGACCACAGACGGTTTGTCTGCAAAACTAAAAATCTTCTTTTCACCCATTTCCAATTCAAACCAAACACACAAGCAAAATAGTTTTTACCTGGGTTATAGTCAACTTGGCACTAAACCTAAATGGTCCTAAGTCGAAGCACTAACAGTCCCAAATAATACTCTTTGATTTTAACTAATCTTAGATCAAAATGGACTCTTGAAAAGAACATTGGTACATAATATTTGTCTGACTAGTAACTTATATTATTTATTTTATGTTATATACTTTAGGTTTTCATTGTGGTGATCCATGTGAATTTGGTTTTGTAAATTTTAAAAACTGCACAATAAATAACAATAAAGTGGAGAATTTTAGTGAAGTGATTGAAGATATGAAATTAGGGTATGCTGTGGCTAATTCCTTCACTTGGTTGTTAGGACAAGCTTATTATCAAGGTAAACCATTTATTGTAAGGTTAAAGGGGAATGTTTAGCATTTTCGAGAGTCGATTTAGGCCTTAGGCTAAACATTTAATATATGTAAATAGCCTTCAAAAGTACTAGAACTGCACAAAAATCACACAATCCCTTCAATTATACCCTTACCTTAACATTTATCTTTCATTTTCTGTATATATGTTTTCTATATTGCATAGTCTTACTAAATGGTGAGTCATATTTTTGACTTGCAAACGCTCATATTTATGGCTAAACATGGATTTGAAGGCTTATATTTCGAGGGAGAGTTGTGAACAATATT
Source organism: Lottia scabra (assembly GCA_029955415.1). NCBI lineage: Eukaryota > Metazoa > Mollusca > Gastropoda > Lottiidae > Lottia > Lottia scabra. The sequence continues at coordinate 13,657,401 of JARJEI010000009.1, forward strand.
AGGAATTAGAATTGCTAAAAATTTTCAGGTTCTGAGACTAAAATTTAATTGGTCGTATAGTTTTTGAACATATCCCTTTAAAGAGATTGTAGAGATATTTTTATTAATTAAAAGTGTGTTTTATGATAACAAAGACCCTAAATATTATTAGTAGTTTATGCAATGGAAATGGTATATGTTTGTCCACCCTCTTAAGCCCTGTGAGGTATAGAAAAATATGATATAAAACATTTAATTTTAAATAATTAGCTTTCAACTCTCCAAGTTGAGTTGAAAAAATTCATTTGAATCATTAGAAAAAATCTTTTTTTTTTCAGGTTTTCACTATTTAAGTGACATCACCTACCCTTTAACGACTCAAACAGTTTTAACAGACGGCAAGGCCTTTTCATTTTACGCCTATCAACTCAACACTATAGAATTAGGGAAACGAAACGATTGTAATCCCTACCAGAATATCTGCTGGCATCAGAGCGAGCAGAAGTTGTATGAGAAAATCGAGGATGGAAAAGTCGTTGGATTTAACGACAATGTATGTGAAATGATTTTGAAAGTTTTATTAAGGAAAACACAGAATCGTGGAATCAACATGAAGCCCACGATGCCGTTGTCATATATCGAGATGATCGAAGTGGAGCCAGAGCATATAGGGCGTGAAGGACTACCCCTCCCAGAAGATGAAGAAGCTGAAGTATATGAAGAACCAGTGAGGAAGCCTGGAGATTTTGATGTATGAAAATTGTATCATTTTGAGTTTATTGCAATTCTCTTCAAATGGTTTTACATAGAAAAGAACAGAGTGGAAGAGAAGGAGACATTATTTGAAAATGAGCAGGGCCACTTCATACAAATTAATAGTAGTATACTATATACTAATTTTCATATTAATTGTACAAGTTTGTGACATCTGTTTTCATTGTTAAGATAGAAGTGAAATGAGAGACAGTCATTTCATACATTTTCAAACATAAAAATAAAGTGATTGACTCTGAAATGACTGTGTTTCATCCTTAAATCATGTAGTGCTTTCTTTCAAATTATGTGAAGAATTAAAAAGTGTTTAAAAGAGGAAATTACTATTCTTATTCATTCTTTCACATCTTACCAATTCTTTTCTGATATTCTTTATTCTGTGAAATCATAAATGTTTATTACTTTGGAGAAATCAGCTTTGGTGGGTTTCATGAGTCAATCATATCTCTGGTTGACTTTGAATGTACATAAATGTCGCAATCAAGAAATTGACTTATCATCAGAGGCTTTCAGTCAAATTTAACAAGAATATGGTAGCACTTTTAAACCATATATATTGGCATTCTTTGTGCAAAGAACGGTTTTTGGATCAGCAACACTTTAAATAACCAGTTACAGAATCTCTTTAAATTATAAATTATTATATATTAAAATAAATAACAAACTTACTAAAATAATGCTGATTGGTTCAAATTATCAGTGTACATGCTGTCCCACTAGCCTGTGTTATGTCAGTGTACATATTGTTCAACTAGCCAGTGTTACATCAGTGTACATGCTGTTCCACTAGCCAGTGTTATATCAGTGTACATACTGTTCCACTAGCCAGTGTCATATCAGTGTACATGCCATTCCACTAGCCAGTGTTATATCAGTGTATATACTGTTCCACTAGACTGTGTTATATCAGTGTACATGCTGTTCCACTAGCCAGTGTTATATCAGTATACATGCTGTTCCACTAGCCTGTGTTATATCAGTGTACATGCCATTCCACTAGCCAGTGTTATATCAGTGTATATACTGTTCCACTATACTGTGTTATATCAGTGTACATGCTGTTCCACTAGCCTGTGTTATATCAGTGTACATACTGTTCTACTAGCCAGTGTTATATCAGTGTACATACTGTTCAAATAGTCTGTGTTATATCAGTGTACATACTGTTCCACTAGCCTGTGTTATATCAGTGTACATACTGTTCCACTAGCCTGTGTTATATCAGTGTACATACTGTTCTACTAGCCAGGGTTATATCAGTGTACATACTGTTCTACTAGCCTGTGTTATATCAGTGTACATACTGTTCTACTAGCCAGGGTTATATCAGTGTACATACTGTTCTACTAGCCAGGGTTATATCAGTGTACATACTGTTCCACTAGCCTGTGTTATATCAGTGTACATACTGTTCTACTAGCCAGGGTTATATCAGTGTACATACTGTTCTACTAGCCAGGGTTATATCAGTGTACATACTGTTCTACTAGCCAGGGTTATATCAGTGTACATACTGTTCTACTAGCCAGGGTTATATCAGTGTACATACTGTTCTACTAGCCTGTGTTATATCAGTGTACATACTGTTCTACTAGCCAGGGTTATATCAGTGTACATACTGTTCTACTAGCCAGGGTTATATCAGTGTACATACTGTTCTACTAGCCTGTGTTATATCAGTGTAGATGCTGTTCCACTAGTCAGTGTACATACTGTTCTACTAGCCAGGGTTATATCAGTGTACATACTGTTCTACTAGCCAGGGTTATATCAGTGTACATACTGTTCTACTAGCCTGTGTTACAGCAGGGCTGATTGAAATTATGATTCAAGATGACTTATTCATAGTTAAGAACCCACAACCATGAATTTATTTTAATGTAATTATCGATCACATGCATTTCATATCTTGTGAATGAATTTGTTAATATCAGCCACAATATACACCTACAGCAGCAGCGCTTTATCAGGGCAATAAAATTAAGGCATAATAGGCCTATGCTGATTCAAGCCAGAATTTAGAAAACAAGTCGAATGACAGATTTTAATTGAGTAAAGAGAAAAAACTACTACTTCTCATTCCATATAACAAGTAGATTGATAGTCAAGGGCATTAAAAGTCAGCAACTGTTTGGTTAAAAATCCTAAATTTATCAAGTTCTACAAATTTCGTTACCAAATTAACAGGCATACCTGATTTGAAATCAGTGTCTATGGCCAATATTATTGTATGTGGGCTACAACAAGGGCACATACTCAACTATCAAAAGAAAATGTGTCCAAATGGAATTTACTTAAGCTAATTAAGTATATCATTAAAATCCAAACAAATCTGTAGACTTTTTGAAGTTCACAAGATAAATATGACTGACATTGGGAATATAGAAAACAACACATTTCATATCTTTTTAATTCTATAATATATACAAAATCAATGTTTCACATCCTTGTTGGATACAATTCAAATCTTGATGAACTGTTATCATTTACTTCAGCAATATTCTTTAATCTAATAATTGGTGATCTGTGTGCTGTATTTCATTCATACCAGTTTATATTCTCTATTTTAACTTCAGCTCCTCTTGTCTTGAGACTGTATTTAAATCTGGAAATAGATATTAACAAGGCATTATTTCTAAAAATGACATTTAGGGAATGGGCAGGGTCATGGTAATCTGGGAGTCAATTATAGGGTTACAGAGGGCAAGAAATTTGGTTCTTCCAGCTCTCGGAGGATGAAATAGTAGTATATAACCTTATATTTTGAATGCACATAGGCAGAAAACGTTCCATTATGTTCCATTAGTATAGGAATTCTACTATTTGGCAATCAATGAATCTAATACCCAAAATTTTTGTAATAATCAACTTTTTCTACCACATATATTTTGAAAAGAACAAATCTAAAAATCTCATAAATTGAATTTTTTAGAATTTTTCTATATTTGAATAATCAAAATATTTTTTTCATAAAAATGTTATCCAGATGATAAACAAAATTTCCAAACAATTCTACATCTCAATGTCAAATACGCATATCAGTCATTGTAATAATTATGAATGGTTACAATACACTATATCTTATTCTAATCTAACACAAAATTTGATTTGAAGACCAAATAAGTATGCTGTATATTTTTTTGTCAAAAAACTAAATTTCAAATTGAACGTAGAAGACTTTGTGATCCCTAATACATCAGATCACTGGTCATCAAATATCATTCCTATCCAAAAAGAAAGTTTAGAAGGAAATTGGTATTTCACATTTACTCAGAATCTTTATAGAATGATTTTAAACATAAGATTGGTTACTTTGTATATATCAATTACATGAAAAGGGAATTTTTGATAATTTCATTGGTGTTTAAAATCTAGGAATCTATGTGTAAGTGTATTAGGGTTAGGTGTAGAGTTAAGATTAGTAAATGTTGTTGGATGCAGATGAACAAAATCATTTAAATTCCTAGATTTTTACACCAAAGAAATCACGTGTTGAAAGATGTTCCTTCTTGGATTTAAAAAGTAACCATTCTTATTGTCTAAAAGCATCAATAATGTCAAAATTTACACAAAACAATCAAAAATTGATAAATTTTCATAATTTTTGAATCAAGTGTCTAAATGGATTCTGAAATGATAAACTGGTTTTTGTTCAAAAAAAATAAGAAACAAATCTATTTGGCCATCAAGAAACAAATCTATTCTAGACAGAACTCCTCTTTATCTAATCACAAATAATGTTGAATGAATAAACGGTATGGTATCAAATATAAAAGTATTGTAACCATTCATATTCCTTAACATTGATAACTATTTTAATATTGTCCAATATTTGATGGTTCAATCTGACCACAGATTCTATTATTGCAGTTAATTGTAACCATCTCAATGAGTTTTGAATGTTTTTGATACAAATCACTACAATTCAGTCCTAAACGCAAAAATCACAACCTAAACATGATGTTTTCACAAAAAATACAAATCTTTTTCGAATAAATACTTAAGCTATTCTGGAAAAAATTCCATTATTTGATGGTTCAATCTGACCACAGATTCTGTAATTGTGGTTAACTGTTACCATCACAATGAGTTTTGAAATATTTTTTGACACAAATCAAGAGAATTCTGTGCTACTCAACCCAAACAATGATATGAAAAAGTTGATTATTTTTAAGCAAAACCCATACAAAATAAAAACACCAATATTTGATGGTTCAATTTGACCACAGATTCGATTATTGCAGTTAATTGTAACCATCTCAATGAGTTTTGAAATATTTTTTACATGAATCGAGAGATTCAGGATATCTATAAAATGAAATCAAACATGGGCAAGGTGATGTCTCCCATATCACCCGACAGCAAAGAAAATACAAGGGTTGAATTCCTGGCTTTCCCCTATAAAAATGGAATCAAAGGGGTCATTTATATGAATGCATATAAGAGTGAAGATGTCATGTAAGAAATATATATCTGAAATTGAAATACATATGTAAGTTAATCAAAATCGCATCCAAAAACATGGCAATATCGAGAGTAATAGTTGTATAGTAGTGGACTACTCTAAAAAATGCATATGTATGTAATTCACATAATTAATACTAGATATTATATCAAAGCTGTTGGTCTGAGAAAGTTTATTCATATGGGAAGATCATAAGCATGGGATAAAATAATGATTAGGATCATTAGGACAGCTGGTTTTATAGGGTCAAATTGACGATATGCCGCTCTCCTGGCAAAATTTCCTTAGCACATACAGGTGCAGAAAAGCAGGACTTAAAACTCCATTTCATTTCTTTTCCAATTGTCATTAGAAGACTTATCTATCTACGTGTAAACCTCAATGTCCTAATTTTTGTAGCAAATTTCTTTTGATTTTATGATTTTATTTAAATTCAACAGACTACAATATGTTTGAAAACAGACTTTCAGATTCAATTATACAAAATATTGATTAGAATTTCTCAATGCCCTGAAACCAATTTTTTTTTTATCCCTTTTCTGCTTACAAATTACTCTTTTAAACCACAAGGTGTCAATAGGTACACACAATTTAAACGAACCATGTCAGCTGAACACATGAAATCTAAGAATAATTTTTAAAAATCTGGCTCTAGTCTAAATTTGATCCCCCTGAAGCAAGGTATAAAATATAGAATGTCATTTGATTTTGTGATGATCTAATCTGCAACCGTAGGACTTCATGAACACACCTACTCAGAACCGCCCTGCAGCAAAGTGGCCCCCACACCTACTACACGCTTGCCTTCAGTGGTCATACAGGTTGCCGGTCGACGCCACCCCTATCCAATTTAGAAAAAAACAACATCAGCAATCCAATAACCATTGCTGCAGAAGAAGAATTCCTGATATATAAGACTGAAATATGTCCAGTTAAAGCCAAAGTTAGTTTTTGACAACTCCCCTTATCCTAAAGAAGTTGTTTTAATAGACAAAGCCCTTGTTGAACTTAGAAATACACTCATACTTGAAGTTGATTTCATGTTTTATGACTAAATAACATCAACCCTTATAAATCTGATGAGCTTTAAACATTCATTCTCTACATCTTATATGATACACAGCTCATCAGATTATAGCCACAGTGGGGGATAAGACTTGAATTTGGAAGAGAAAATTTGGCCAGACTTCCCTTATAACCTAAAGAAGTCATGTTTTCTCTTCAAACAAAATAAGATTTTGAGATTGATTGAACAGTCAACAACATTATATAAAACACATTCACACATTTACTGAAAAGTTCAACAGGCAGCATAAATAAACCCAATAGATTCTCAGATTCAAGTGTTCTGCTTGACAAGGAGCCTCGATACGTTCAGGCTTCTCCATGCCACGTAAATTACAAAATATCACCAATTAGAACTTTCTGCAATCACATGATACAAAAATATATTTTTGTAGAATTAAACCTTTAAACCCATGGTTTCAGGGCATCAAGAAACTCACCCAAAACAAATTCAGTTATATTGACATTATAATGGTTTGAAATATGACCAACAATTGTTGTCTGTATACGCAAACATTAATCAATAGTTATCAAATTCAGTCATAACTTAATTAACAATTAACTAAATTGGCAATTATTTGCATCTGTTATATTTATTCAATCTGCAGAATAATTCAGAAATAAACTTAAAAGGTTGGTTTTACAATGAACTTGGTGTGAAAATTGAAATGGAGTTATACGTCCTGCTCTTCTGCACTGGTATGGGCTATTGAAACGGGGAATATAACTGATATAAATGATTATCTTCTGATAGTTGTTATTATTATGAGAATGGCAAAGATTAATATAGACTGATATTGTTATCTTCTGAGAGCTGTTATTATTATGAGAATGGCAAAGATTAATATAGACTGATATTATTATCTTCTGATAGTTGTTATTATTATGAGAATGGCAAAGATTAATATAGACTGATATTGTTATCTTCTGATAGTTGTTATCATGAGAATGGCAAAGATTGGCATAAACTGATATTGTTATCTTCTGATAGTTGTTATCATGAGAATGGCAAAGATTGGCATAAACTGATATTGTTATCTTCTGATAGTTGTTATTATTATGAGAATGGCAAAGATTAATATAGACTGATATTGTTATCTTCTGATAGTTGTTATCATGAGAATGGCAAAGATTGGCATAAACTGATATTGTTATCTTCTGATAGTTGTTATCATGAGAATGGCAAAGATTGGCATAAACTGATATTGTTATCTTCTGATAGCTGTTATTATTATGAGAATCGCAAAGATTAGCATAGCCTGATATTGTTATCTTCTGATAGCTGTTATTATTATGAGAATCGCAAATATTAGCATAGTCTGATATTGTTATCTTCTGATAGATGTTATTATTATGAGAATCGCAAATATTAGCATAGGCTCATATCCAAATTAGAAGTCAGGAGACTCTGACTCTCAGTCCAATTAATATCAAAATGAAAATATAAATGAAACTAAAAATCAGTACGCTAGCCCATTTTCCTACTAGGTCTATAAAATATAAGTAAAATAGAAATCAGGAGATATTGCTGTTGTAGAAACAAAATAAACAGAAAGAAAAATATTCAAATGGTTGTTACACAATGCTATCACTTCATAATCCTAATTCCACTACAAGTCCCACCGCCAGAGTTTAGTATGCCACCCGACAGTCGCAGACTTGCCCAAGGTACACTGCCTTTTATCCATTAGACGCATGAAAACTGAGAATAATTTAGAAAATATCTGGCACTAGTCTAGATTTGATCCCCCTGAAGGAAGGTATAAAATATAGGATGTCATTTGATTTTGTGAAGTTCAAATTGTTGCGACCGTGGGACAACATGACCACACCTACTCATGACATGCAGCAAAATGGACCCCTCATCTACTACATGCTTTACTTCAGCTGCCAAGCCAGCCGCCGTCCCTATCCAATTTAGAAAAAAACAACATCATCAATTCTCTAGCCATTCCTACAGAAGGAGTATTCCTAATAAATAAGACTGAAATATGTCCAGTTACAGCCAAAGTTAGTTTTTGACAACTCCCCTTATCCTAAAGAAGTTGTATTCATAGAGAAAGCCCCTGTTGAACTTGGAAATACACTCATACTTGAAGTTGATTTCATGTTTTATGACTAAATAACGTCAACATGAAATCAACCCTTATAAATCTGATGAGCTTAAAACAGTCATTCTTTATGTCTTATATGATACACAGCTCATCAGATTATAGCCAAAGTGGGGGATAAGAATTGAATTGGGAAAAGAAAATTTGGCCAGACTTCCCTTATAACCTAAAGAAGTCATCTTTTCTCTTCAAACAAAATAGAATTTTTAACATCATTAAATTGTTCTTTAAAAACACATTCACATATCAACTGAAAAGTTCAACAGGCAGCATAAATAAACCCAATAGATTCTCAGATTCAAGTGTTCCGTTCACTAGGAAGCTTCCCAAGGAGCCATGTTACGCTTCGGAGAGATTATGCTTTTTATCCTTCTAGTGGGTCAGATCTTATCGTAACCAAGGGAAGATCTGGTTAAGAATGGGAAGAAGATTTGTAATTAACAGAATGTAACAACCAATATGATTATTCTCTTACTGTTTATTCTAAAACAAAGAAGCGCTAAACTTCATTCCTATTATATATCATAACATTATCATCCCTAAAACTTCATTCCTATTATATATCATAACATTATCATCCCTAAAACTTCATTCCTATTATATATAATAACATTATCTTTCCTAGTATATATCATAACATTATCATTCCTATTATATATCATAACATTAACATGGATCGTGTTGTATATCATAACATTATCAATCTTAAAACTTCATTCCTATTATATATCATAACATTATCAATCTTAAAACTTCTGATAGCTTGTATTATTATGAGAATGGCAAAGATTAGCATAGTCTGATATTGTTATCTTCGGATAGCTGTTATTATTTGAGAATGGCAAAGATTAGCATAAAATGATATTATTATCACCTGATAGCTGTTATTATTATGAGAATCGCACAGATTAGCATAGTCTGATATTATTATCATCTGATAGCTGTTATTATTATGAGAATGACAAAGATTAGCATAGTCTGATATTATTATCTTCTGATAGCTGTTATTACGAGAATGACAAAGATTAGCATAGTCTGATATTATTATCTTCTGATAGCTGTTATTACGAGAATGACAAAGATTAGCATAGTCTGATATTATTATCTTCTGATAGCTGTTATCATGAGAATGACAAAGATTAGCATAGTCTGATATTGTTATCTTCTGATAGCTGTTATGAGAATGACAAAGATTAGCATAGACTGATATTGTTATCGCTGATAGCTGTTATTATTATGAGAATCGCAAAGATTAGCATAGTCTGATATTGTTATCTTTGATAGCTGTTATTATTTTAGAATGGCAAAGATTAGCATAAAATGATATTATTATCACCTGATAGCTGTTATTATTATGAGAATCGCACAGATTAGCATAGTCTGATATTGTTATCTTTGATAGCTGTTATTATTTTAGAATGGCAAAGATTAGCATAGACTGATATTGTTATCTTCTGATAGCTGTTATTATTTTAGAATGGCAAAGATTAGCATAGACTGATATTATTATCTTCTGATAGCTGTTATCATGAGAATGACAAAGATTGGCATAGACTGATATTGTTATCTTTGATAGCTGTTATTATTTTAGAATGGCAAAGATTAGCATAGTCTGATATTGTTATCTTTGATAGCTGTTATTATTTTAGAATAGCAAAGATTAGCATAGACTGATATTATTATCTTCTGATAGCTGTTATCATGAGAATGACAAAGATTGGCATAGAGTGATATTGTTATTATTGATAGCTGTTATTAGCCTATTATGAGAATAAATCTATCAATGTCAATGACTGTTTCCCATTCATGTTTATATTCCATAAATGCATGTCTTATAAATATCCAAATTAGAAGTCAGGAGACTGTTTCTCAGTCCAATTAATATCAAAAGTGAAAATATAAATGAAACTAAAAATCAGTACACTAGCCCATTTCCCTACTATGTCAATAAAATACATGTATAAGCAAAATAGAAATCATTGATAGATTGCATATGTTGAAGAAACAAAAATAAACAGAAAGAAATATATTCAAATGGTTGTTACACAATGCTATCACTTCATAATCCTAATTCCACTACAAGTCCCACCGCCAGAGTTTAGTATGCCACCCGACAGTCGCAGACTTGCCCAAGGTACACTGCCTTTTATCCATTAGACACATGAAAACTGAGAATAATTTAGAAAATATCTGGCACTAGTCAAGATTTGATCCCCCTGAAGGAAGGTATAAAATATAGAATGTCATTTGATTTTGTGAAGTTCGAATCGTTGCGACCGTGGGACAACATGACCACACCTACTCATGACATGCAGCAAAATGATCCCCTCATCTACTACATGCTTTACTTCAGCTGCCAAGCCAGCCGCCATCCCTATCCAATTTAGAAAAAAACAACATCATCAATTCTATAGCCATTCCTACAGAAGGAGAATTCCTAATAAATAAGACTGAAATATGTCCAGTTAAAGCCAAAGTTAGTTTTTGACAACTCCCCTTATCCTAAAGAAGTTGTATTCATAAACAAAGCCCCTGTTGAACTTGGAAATACACTCATACTTGAAGTCGATTTCATGTTTTATGACTAAATAACGTCAACATAAAATCAACCCTTATAAATCTGATGAGCTTAAAACATTCATTCTTTACGTCTTATATGATACACAGCTCATCAGATTATAGCCACAGTGGGGAATAAGATTTGAATGGGAAGAGAAAATTTGGCCAGACTTCCCTTATAACCTAAAGAAGTCATGTTTCTTTTCTAGATAATGAGAGACTGGATAAACTAAGCATATTTCTGACAATGATTTAAGTTTCCCAAATAGGAATTGGTACTGCCAAACTTTACAATCTATTTTGAGGACAACAGTCCAAAATTTCAGTGTAAAAAATTTGGGCAATACAATGGATCGAATAGGTGAAACTTCTTTCTAAAATTTACCAGGATTGCTTTTCAAATATGTTTGATATGAAATTTGTACTGCCAAACTTTACAATCTATTTATAGAACAATAGTCCCGAAATTTCAGTGTAGAAAATGTTGGCAATACATTGTATCAAATAATAAGAATTTTACTTTTTGGTGAAGCATGTAAGACTTCACTGATTTTAAAGGATTTTTGAATTAATATAGAATTAGGCTTAGTATTATCTAAAAGAAATGTTAGTGCTCAAATGGTTACTAATCTAGACTATTTCAATATTTTTTTTTTATAAGAATTCTAATATCTAAATCCAGCTTTCTTTGCATCTATTCATTTGAGCACAAACAATATTTGAGACAGAAAAACCAGTTATTAAAACGGAATCATACATTAACTCATACTTGAAGTTGACATCATGTTTTTTGACTAAATAACGTCAACATGAAATCAACCCTTATAAATCTGATGAGCTTAAAACATTCATTCTTTACGTCTTATATGATACACAGCTCATCAGATTATAGCCACAGTGGGGGATAAGACTTGAATTGGGAAGAGAAAATTTGGCCAGACTTCCCTTATAAACTAAAGAAGTCATCTTTTCTCTTCAAACAAAATAGAATTTTAACATTAATTGTTCTCTAAAAACACATTCACACATTTACTGAAAAGTTCAACAGGCAGCATAAATAAACCCAATAGATTCTCAGATTCAAGTGTTCCGTTCACTAGGAAGCTTCCCAAGGAGCCCTGTTACGCTTCGGAGAGATTATGCTTTTTATCCTTCTAGTGGGTCAGATCTTATCGTAACCAAGGGAAGATCTGGTTAAGAATGGGAAGAAGATTTGTAATTAACAGAATGTAACAACCAATATGATTATTCTCTTACTGTTTATTCTAAAACAAAGAAGCGCTAAACTTCATTCCTATTATATATCATAACATTATCATCCCTAAAACTTCATTCCTATTATATATCATAACATTATCATCCCTAAAACTTCATTCCTATTATATATCATAACATTATCATCCCTAAAACTTAATTCCTATTATATATCATAACATTATCATCCCTAAAACTTCATTCCTATTATATATCATAACATTATCATTCCTATTGTATATCATAACATTATCAGCACTAAAACTTCATTCCTATTATATATCATAACATTATCATCCCTAAAACTTCATTCCTATTATATATCATAACATTATCATCCCTAAAACTTCATTCCTATTATATATCATAACATTATCATTCCTATTATATATCATAACATTATCAGCACTAAAACTTCATTTCTATTATATATAATAACATTATCATTCCTATTATATATCATAACATTATCATCCCTAAAACTTAATTCCTATTATATATCATAACATTATCATCCCTAAAACTTCATTCCTATTATATATCATAACATTATCATTCCTATTGTATATCATAACATTATCATCCCTAAAACTTCATTCCTATTATATATCATAACATTATCATTCCTATTGTATATCATAACATTATCAGCACTCAAACTTCATTCCTATTATATATCATAACATTATCATTCCTATTATATATCATAACATTATGATTCCTTAAACTCCATTCCTAATATATATATCATAAAATTATCATTCTTATTATATATCATAACATTATCATTCCAATTATATATCATAACATTTTCATCCCAAAAATTTCACTCCTATTATATATCATAAAATTATCATTCCTATTGTATATCATAACATTATCAGCACTAAAACTTCATTCCTATTATATATCATAACATTATCATTTTTATTATATATCATAACATTATCATTCTTATTATATATCATAACATCAGCCCTAAAACTTCATACCTATCATATATAACAACATTATCAGTCCTAAAAATTATATATCATAACATTATCATTCCAGTTATATCATCCCTAAAACTTCATTCCTATTATATATCATAACATTATCATTCCTATTGTATATCATAACATTATCAGCACTAAAACTTCATTCCTATTATATATCATAACATTATCATCCCTAAAACTTCATTCCTATTATATATCATAACATTATCATCCCTAAAACTTCATTCCTATTATATATCATAACATTATCATTCCTATTGTATATCATAACATTATCAGCACTAAAACTTCATTCCTATTATATATCATAACATTATCATTCCTATTGTATATCATAACATTATCAGCACTCAAACTTCATTCCTATTATATATCATAACATTATCATTCCTATTGTATATCATAACATTATCAGCACTCAAACTTCATTCCTATTATATATCATAACATTATCATTCCTATTATATATCATAACATTATGATTCCTTAAACTTCATTCCTAATATATATATCATAAAATTATCATTCTTATTATATATCATAACATTATCATTCCAGTTATATATCATAACATAATCATCCCAAAAATTTCATTCCTATTATATATCATAAAATTATCATTCCTATTGTATATCATAACATTATCAGCACTAAAACTTCATTCCTATTATATATCATAACATTATCATTTTTATTATATATCATAACATTATCATTCTTATTATATATCATAACATCAGCCCTAAAACTTCATACCTATCATATATAACAACATTATCAGTCCTAAAAATTATATATCATAACATTATCATTCCAGTTATATATCATAACATGATCATCCCTAAAACTTCATTCCTATTATATATCATAACATTATCATTCCTATTGTATATCATAACATTATCAGCACTAAAACTTCATTCCTATTATATATCATAACATTATCATCCCTAAAAGTTAATTCCTATTATATATCATAACATTATCATTCCATAAACTTCATTCCTATTATATATCATAACATTATCATTCTTATTATATATCATAACATTATCTGTTCTAAAAATTATTTCCTATTATTTATCATAACATTATCATTCCTATGGTATATCATAACATTATCATTCCATTTGTATATCAGATTATTATCATTCCTATTGTATATTATAACATTATCATTCCTAATGTTTTTCATAACATTATCATTCCTAATATATATCATAACATTACCATTCATATTATATATCATAACATTACCATTCATATTATATATCATAACATTATCATTCCTATTGTATATCATAACATTATCATTCCTATGATATATCATAACATTATCATTCCTATTATATATCATAACATTATCATTCCTATTGTATATCATAACATTATCATTCCTATTGTATATTATAACATTATCATTCCTATTATATATCATAACATTATCATTCCTATTGTATATCATAACATCATCAGTCCTAATATTTCATTCCTATTATATATCATATCATTATCATGGATCGTATTATATATCATAACGTTATCAATCCTATTATATATCATAACGTTATCAGTCCTATTATATATCATAACGTTATCATTCCTATTATATATCATAACATTATCATTCCTATTATATATCATAACATTATCATTCCTATTATATATCATAACGTTATCAGTCCTATTATATATCATAACGTTATCATTCCTATTATATATCATAACATTATCATTCCTATTATTTTTCATATCATTATCAATCCTATTATATATCATAACGTTATCAATCCTATTAAATATCATAACATTATCATTCCTATTATATATCATAACATTATCATTCCTATTATATATCATAACATTATCAGTCCTAATATTTCATTCCTATTATATATCATATCATCATCATGGATCGTATTATATATCATAACTTTATCAATCCTATTATATATCATAACATTATCATTCCTATTATATATCATAACATTATCAGTTCTAAATTATATCATGAGATTAAAAAATTAATTTTTCACCTACCTCAAATGACAGCATCAGTAAAATTTCATTCATGCAACCTGTCCAGTGCAACTACAATAGAGAACAAATCAGAATTAGATACAATCAGTTGACTGATACAGCAATGATGTTCCTGCTGCTGCACCATCAACATCTTCATGGTGCGTTTTGACCCCTAGCTCGGTACTGTTACATTTGTTTATTTCTGATGAGTTGTTTTCAAAAACCTGTCTAAGATCCTGTTTTATTACATTAAAGAACTAAATTTAAAATCCAGTTTAGTGATTAACCAATAAGATGACCTTATCACCTTATATTAAGTTTTCAAGAACAAAGCCCCCAATAAACTACCAAAAATATGTCAATTGGACCACATTTAAACAATTAAAAAAAAATATAAGCACAACCTGTCCGAGAACAGTAAACAAAGTAAAACACTAGTATATGCTTACCTTGTATATCATAACATTATCAGCACTCAAACTTCATTCCTATTATATATCATAACATTATCATTCCTATTATATATCATAACATTATGATTCCTTAAACTCCATTCCTAATATATATATCATAAAATTATCATTCTTATTATATATCATAACATTATCATTCCAATTATATATCATAACATTTTCATCCCAAAAATTTCACTCCTATTATATATCATAAAATTATCATTCCTATTGTATATCATAACATTATCAGCACTAAAACTTCATTCCTATTATATATCATAACATTATCATTTTTATTATATATCATAACATTATCATTCTTATTATATATCATAACATCAGCCCTAAAACTTCATACCTATCATATATAACAACATTATCAGTCCTAAAAATTATATATCATAACATTATCATTCCAGTTATATCATCCCTAAAACTTCATTCCTATTATATATCATAACATTATCATTCCTATTGTATATCATAACATTATCAGCACTAAAACTTCATTCCTATTATATATCATAACATTATCATCCCTAAAACTTCATTCCTATTATATATCATAACATTATCATCCCTAAAACTTCATTCCTATTATATATCATAACATTATCATTCCTATTGTATATCATAACATTATCAGCACTAAAACTTCATTCCTATTATATATCATAACATTATCATTCCTATTGTATATCATAACATTATCAGCACTCAAACTTCATTCCTATTATATATCATAACATTATCATTCCTATTGTATATCATAACATTATCAGCACTCAAACTTCATTCCTATTATATATCATAACATTATCATTCCTATTATATATCATAACATTATGATTCCTTAAACTTCATTCCTAATATATATATCATAAAATTATCATTCTTATTATATATCATAACATTATCATTCCAGTTATATATCATAACATAATCATCCCAAAAATTTCATTCCTATTATATATCATAAAATTATCATTCCTATTGTATATCATAACATTATCAGCACTAAAACTTCATTCCTATTATATATCATAACATTATCATTTTTATTATATATCATAACATTATCATTCTTATTATATATCATAACATCAGCCCTAAAACTTCATACCTATCATATATAACAACATTATCAGTCCTAAAAATTATATATCATAACATTATCATTCCAGTTATATATCATAACATGATCATCCCTAAAACTTCATTCCTATTATATATCATAACATTATCATTCCTATTGTATATCATAACATTATCAGCACTAAAACTTCATTCCTATTATATATCATAACATTATCATCCCTAAAAGTTAATTCCTATTATATATCATAACATTATCATTCCATAAACTTCATTCCTATTATATATCATAACATTATCATTCTTATTATATATCATAACATTATCTGTTCTAAAAATTATTTCCTATTATTTATCATAACATTATCATTCCTATGGTATATCATAACATTATCATTCCATTTGTATATCAGATTATTATCATTCCTATTGTATATTATAACATTATCATTCCTAATGTTTTTCATAACATTATCATTCCTAATATATATCATAACATTACCATTCATATTATATATCATAACATTACCATTCATATTATATATCATAACATTATCATTCCTATTGTATATCATAACATTATCATTCCTATGATATATCATAACATTATCATTCCTATTATATATCATAACATTATCATTCCTATTGTATATCATAACATTATCATTCCTATTGTATATTATAACATTATCATTCCTATTATATATCATAACATTATCATTCCTATTGTATATCATAACATCATCAGTCCTAATATTTCATTCCTATTATATATCATATCATTATCATGGATCGTATTATATATCATAACGTTATCAATCCTATTATATATCATAACGTTATCAGTCCTATTATATATCATAACGTTATCATTCCTATTATATATCATAACATTATCATTCCTATTATATATCATAACATTATCATTCCTATTATATATCATAACGTTATCAGTCCTATTATATATCATAACGTTATCATTCCTATTATATATCATAACATTATCATTCCTATTATTTTTCATATCATTATCAATCCTATTATATATCATAACGTTATCAATCCTATTAAATATCATAACATTATCATTCCTATTATATATCATAACATTATCATTCCTATTATATATCATAACATTATCAGTCCTAATATTTCATTCCTATTATATATCATATCATCATCATGGATCGTATTATATATCATAACTTTATCAATCCTATTATATATCATAACATTATCATTCCTATTATATATCATAACATTATCAGTTCTAAATTATATCATGAGATTAAAAAATTAATTTTTCACCTACCTCAAATGACAGCATCAGTAAAATTTCATTCATGCAACCTGTCCAGTGCAACTACAATAGAGAACAAATCAGAATTAGATACAATCAGTTGACTGATACAGCAATGATGTTCCTGCTGCTGCACCATCAACATCTTCATGGTGCGTTTTGACCCCTAGCTCGGTACTGTTACATTTGTTTATTTCTGATGAGTTGTTTTCAAAAACCTGTCTAAGATCCTGTTTTATTACATTAAAGAACTAAATTTAAAATCCAGTTTAGTGATTAACCAATAAGATGACCTTATCACCTTATATTAAGTTTTCAAGAACAAAGCCCCCAATAAACTACCAAAAATATGTCAATTGGACCACATTTAAACAATTAAAAAAAAATATAAGCACAACCTGTCCGAGAACAGTAAACAAAGTAAAACACTAGTATATGCTTACCTAACCATTTCAATCAGTGTTGTTAAATGCTTCCATTCCAATTTTAGTCTGATGTAATTAGCAATTTCAATCCTCCCAGTAAGCATGAAAAAAAAAGTGAAAGAAATGTATTGGCCATTAAGATAACCTAAATACTCAATTGCCTACAGGCACAATCTTAAAATAGGAATTCAAAATGCCTAGCTAAAAGTGTTCCATTGAAATTTTCAATTATTCAAAAAAAGATTTGAAGGACTATTTAATATATGAGAAATATTTGAATTATTTATAAGGTTTACCTGAAAGATCAATCATTAAAAAGCTGAAATTCTGCATCCAAAACTTTCAAATCCCAGAAAATTTTTCTGTTATGTTGCTGACATGACAACAAGAAGTGAATCCTGGGATGTCTGCAGTCAAAATGAACAAACAATACAGGTGTAGAGAGGTCTGTACCCTATACTGATTTCAGCTCACCCCAAGCTGTGAATGTAGCCTTTGTTTTAATTTCTAGAAATATTCGAATCCCTGAGCATAACTCATCCTTACCCCTGAAAACCCTGAACAAAGTTTTGCCCTAATCATGACTTTTAACCCAACACAATAGCCAAGTGGTAATCAACTTAAACTACACTTGTTCTGTTCTGTATAGTTAAACATTAAGGTGGGTATAAAACACCCTTTCCCAAACCCCCTCATATTTTTATATGAAAAAAAATGTATTTATATTTTCCATTTAAAAGATAATAATTAAGATGAATTAACAAGTAAAAGTTTCCCACAGAAAATTGTCTTCACATGGAAAGTTCCCAATATCATGATGTTATCACAAATATGATCATATGCATAGCATGTCTCAATGAAATCAGATGAAAATTGGGACAGACTCAAAGGTGCCTTGTAGATAGTTACAGCATAAATGGGTTCAATTTAAAGTATCCAAAAAAAAAAATAGCTATGGTTGCAAGACAAGACTAATTTCTAGTAATTCTGAAGGCTATTTAAATTTAAATATATTCAAGGTCAAAATCAAACCTTGTAAATGCTGAACATTTCCCTTTAAGTCGAAACATCCAAATTGACTGATAATAAATAATTTCAATTTTTTCTTCCGAATCAATCAAATGTGCCTTGTAAATAGTTTACACGCTATTGAGAACAGACATGGTGACCCCAATAAGCTTCCCTTGGGGGTATCATAATAAAAGCCACACTGGCACTTTTAATATAAGCCTTTTCTCCCTGTCAGTGACGCATGTCAGTGTATAAACCGAAGCCTTGGTGCTCCAGGCTGTGCATTTTAAGGAATCTCGACAGTTGGAAATCAAAAATAAGAGCAGGCTAATGCTGCTGTCTTGGCAAAAGTTCCCTCATTGCACACTGCATGGCATTTGTTTATATGGCTAAATGTTACTCACATAAGCACATTTACTCCAGTGAATGTACTTTTGCACAACCTCTTGAGGTGAAGTACTCCTACTCCTACTCCTGGAGAATATTTGCTTACGTAAGCAAAAGTATTTGCCGACCACTTTTGCTTGAGAGTATATATATACTTAACTGCATTTATTTATAGAAGTGAACTGGGTCGTATAAGCGGGGCTTTAGAGTTTTGTGAAATAACCCTTCCAAGGAAAATATTATGGTAACAAAGTGAGTTATCCCTTGATACATTCTGTACTCTCTCCTTTTGTTTTCTTGTAAAATTGCAAGCAGCTAAATAATGCTTCTAGGGAATTTCAACAAGACAAGTTTTTATGTTGTAAACAGTACTTTTAATAAGACAGCAGTTTCATTATAAATCACAGATTATAAATTATCATATATTAAAAAAAATAACAAACTTACTTTAATAACAAACTTACTAAAATAATGCTGATTGGTTCAAAATTATCACAGAATGAGCATAGATATCTAAATATTAAAATATATTTTACAATTCACAGCACTTGTCAATGTACAATAAGCATAAAGTTTTAGTTTGGCTCATGTTTTAGTTTGGCTTTGAAACACTGATGATTAACAGTAGAGCTCCTTCAAGAATTAAAATATTCTGAAAACAGATTTAGGACACCTACTTACATAGGCCTATGGTTGGCAATTTTAACTATTACTTTCCTCTTTTGAATTTCCTACTTACACTAGGAGGACTATTCATGACCTAGGTCAGTGCTTTTTTATGGGAAATATTCTCATATCACCTTAATACTAGGAATACCGGTAGTTAAATTTGCCTAAAATATGGTTCAGTTTGAAGAAACACTTCCTGATTATACAGTTATATTCCTACAATGCACATCAACAAACCAGCATCCCTGATTTATGTTGAATGTATGGGTTCTAACTGAGCCAGTTTTAAAGGTAATTCTCTAATAGCAGCTTCGTATTTGATACCATGTTCTTTTCTCTCTTCTTGTAGCCAATATAACATTTCTATACGATCCCATTTCATTTTATCAACGTATAGACGACCCTGCAATACATTATATTCAACTTTATACACACTCTAAATGACACAATAAATCAAGATTCTATGTGCTACAGGGCCCTGTTTTTCAAAAAATCTTATGATGAATTTTGTCGTCAGTTCAGCATTTTACAATAAAAATTCCACACTTACAACAATTTTTAATTGTAAGATTTTTTGAGAAACAAGCCCCAGGTTGTGCACATTGCAAATCCCACAGCAGTTGAGATATTACAATTCTTTATTTCCAAATGACAATAAACAGAGATCTTGTGAGCTCCAACCAATGCAGATTTAAAATCCTATGACTGTTTGAATGAAAAAAGCAGACAAAATTTCTCTGAATGTAAACTGCAGCGTAATGGTCCATTTGGGAACAAAATAAAATTTCTGGTTGTCTTACCCCATATGTGATTTCATCCTCGAATTTATTTCTAATGCTGTCTAACTCTTTGGTAATATCTGCCTCTATTTGGTCTATTTTCTACAAGGAAAAAATACAATGATTTGCCGGAACCAGTTAAACTATTTATTAACTTATTAAATATTGTTTGGCATAAATGTCTTGACATAAAAACTACAAATTATTTAATAATAGAAAGTTACATCTAGTCGAATTAAATAAAAATTTCAATTTTAAAAAGTTAACCACTTTATAAAATTGTGTATCTGAAAAATGATATGAAATAAAAACAAAGTTTAAGAGTATTTCATAAAGACCTCACCTTATAAAAGAAACTTCTATTTTTAGCTTCTTCTAAACGTTTGACTGAACTTCCACCGTGACCTGACAAAACAGATAATATCAAATTAGCTTAGAGAGAGGTCAAAGGATGAAGAATGTTCAAAATAAAACAATATTCAAGATTAATCTATTTCTTGTTCATCCGTGATCATATGCCAGTCATATCTGAATGAGACGTCAATTTATCTGATTGAGACATCAATTTATCTGGTTGAGATGTCAATTTATCTGACTGAGATGTCAATTTATCTGACTGAGGTATCAATTTATCTGAATGACATGTCAATTTATCTGACTGAGACGTCAAATTGTCCGACAGACGTCAATTTGTCTAACTGAGACATAAATTTATCTAATTAAGACGTCAATTTATCTGACTGAGACGTCAATTTATCTGACTGAGATGTCAATTTATCTGACTGAGACGTCAATTTGTCTAACTGAGACATAAATTTATCTAATTAAGACGTCAATTTATCTGACTGAGATGTCAATTTATCTGATTGAGACATCAATTTATCTGACTTTGTTGACAGTCTTTCATCATATTGGTTTTAAATTGTTTACAAAATCTGAAGCATATCAAATGAAAAGATTGAGATAGTCTTACCTTTTTCGAAAAATCTATTAGGATCTGAGGCCTTTCTTTCAAATTTCTCTAATTTTTCTATCAAAGTTTCTCGTTTTAATATTAAATCTGTTACATGTTCCCAATGGTCTATAGCCTGAAAAATATTTAAAATTTATTCATAGGTAAATAGTTTATATCATATAATTATCTTTTTGTTCTTGAATGTTTTTATTCAGAAAGCCACCCGAACCAAGTGTCTCATGCATTAGATGTTAGAGTTTAAAAACTTAATAATACTAAGAAAGTTTAAGAGGCCAAGGATGAGTTACGGGTATCTGCATCAATAACAGTGACAATTTCAAAAAACATAAGGGCTATGTGATGCTTGTGGTGGCAAGTATCTTTGGTAAGATACATTTCAATCCCCCTTCAATACAGCACATTTCTTATACCATCACTCAATATCAAGCCTGAATTGACTGTTTCCCCCATTGCCCACTATTTACCTACCTCAGGTAACTTCATGAAGAATTCATTACAACTATATTTAATAGCCATGTCTAGTTTAAGATTATCAGGCATCAACAGAGCTGTCCACACTTTCTCTAGTCTATCTTGTGGATTCTCTTCTTTTATCTGAAATGCAGAATATTATAGATTTACATAGAAAAGCATGTTTGGATGGAGTAAAAAATTCACATTGTTATAAACATTTTTAGGGATTCCTGTAGACTAAAATCATTTTCCTACATCTAAGTTTCGCTGTTTCACAAATTTAATTAATCATGCTGAAGTGGTCATATCTTTTCATGATTCACTATCCTGTTATACAAGCTGTAAGAAAGTTGTAAGCAAGATGTAGGGAAAAGGTGGCTCAGTGAGGTCAACACTTGCTAGCTAACCTCAAGGTCCAGGATTTTATCATGGCAGTCAAGTGCAAAATAATGATTTTGTAAAAACATGTAAAACATAAATGCAGTAATATGAATTCAACTCAATTACTAGTCATAATTACAAGCAATCTGATGAAATGGTATTGATTTGAATGCTTAAAGAATTGATGTTTGATGTCTAATGAGTCAATCAACACACAGAAAAAGTGTTGTACTTACAGGAGAAATTTTACCTAGGTCTGGAGATACAGTTGATTTGGAGAATGCTGATGGTCCTCTAAAAGAAACAATATGATTTGTGAAATCAAGAATTTAACATATCATAGCATTAGTATAGACCTACACTACACTCGTGCAGATACACCACTACTATGAGAAGATATAAATTGATGTAATTAACTCAAATTTAAGTGTAAACAAATGCAATGCTGGAATGAAGACCGAGAGAATCAGTCTGGAGCATGCACAAGTATATGAATAGAAAACAATGTCTCAGAAAACAATATGGGTTTGTTATTCATTAAAGGGATTATAAAGTGATTTTCTAAACTTTGTATGTGTATTGGGGACCATGATAGAATTAATTTGCGCCATTCCAATTTCCATTTCAACTAACGCGTTTTATGACGTCACTGTCAGTGATCTACGGGAAGCTACTATTGATATCTATGCAGATCACTGTCAGCTATTTGGAGTAAGAAGGCCATCAAATGATGCTACAATTATATACCAACCTAGAATGTCCAACAGAAGCTCTAGCTTGTCGAGCTGCTGCTGCTCGTTCTGATAAAGTTTTAGCAGACTGTGGTTTCTCTTTTACTACCTCCTTTTCTTCTGTATTTTCTACAAAATATTCAGAATCACATCAAAATCAAAGACTGAATTGAAAACGGACACAAAATTCTGATTTTGTGATCACTTACAAACAAAAACAGAGAGACAGCCCATTTCAACACATGCATTTGCAAATATATAGTTTAATATTTAAGTCTAAACCCTGAGTTTTCAACTTGGGAGACATGTCCCATGCTAGGGACATTTGGACATTCTCCAAGGGACACAAACTGATCTATAGGTCTGAAAAAAATATGTTATATTTTGTATTATCTTGAAACACTAGTGCCGTATGCGGATATTTCTCTTGTGCATTTTCAGGGACATTTGAGAAAACCTGTTGAAAATTTAACAACAAAACTAAAAGAAGATCTTACCATCTAGGAGAGGGTCTCTACCCAATCCTCCTAATAATATAGTTTTAACATTCCAATATCCTGGGTTATATTCTTCTTTTTCTTTCTGTAATTCTTTACGTTTATCTTGACGTTCTCTGACAAATAATATATCATGTTAACATTGAGTATGAAAACTTTGAAAGCATAGTTTACAAAAGGTAAGACGGCTTGAAAAATGGGATCACTCAATTGTGGTTGCACAATGTTTTAAGGGTGTTACTTAGGCTATTTCATGTATGAAAAAATGGAATAAGTATAAGAAATAATGATTTCTTGAGACTTGTTGTGCATTTGTTGATGATTTGGGGTCCTTCTCGACAGTTTAAGGTTGATTTCATGTCAATCAGATTTTTTTTAATGAGTTGACAGCCCTTTCAAACATGTCATAAAAATTGGACATTTCAAACCTTTGATACAAGTTTAAAAAAATGTGAATGGATCAATCTACATCAAACTTGGCATAAATGTAGACAATTACATTGCCGAGAAACGTACAGAGCGATTTTCCAAAAACAATTATTATTTTGGTGGTTACCATGGAAATACGAAAATTTACACGTAGGTACGGCAAACATTTTCCAGGGGCCAAACTAATTAGAATTGTCAAAGAAACTCTCTGTACGTTTCTTCCTTATTGAATAAGCTTTCAATCAAGACCAAGATCGTAATTTTCCAATAAAAAATGGCTGAGAAATCTTGTACCGACTGGGACACATTTTTCTAATTTTTTAGAAAAAACTAACGAAATACCTAATTTTTTGTCGGTTTCTTTCAATCTATATAGTTTACAAATAAAGTAATAATAATTATCTACAATCTGAGCCCAAAAATAATAAGTAATTCGCAAAAATTCCATCTCGTGTTTTTTTTCTCGAACGCTAGCCCAATCAATACCCTTAATAGGATAGCTACCAGCTCATCACTCCAAAAGGCTAGTATTTTCATGATGAAGAGCAACTTGGAACCTTTTTCTCTTAATGTTTAAACAGGGGCGGCTGATTTGGCTTTATTTTTCTATCCTTGTCCCAATGTCCAAGGATCACAAGCCCCGACAGACATCAGATTAAGGCAAATAATTAAATCTAAACATTGGTCCCGTCTTCTAGATGAATAAAAAATTTTTACTTGGATTTTCGAGATGGATAAAGGACTTACTTAGATTCTACAGGGTAATTTTTACTATGGAATGATGTCCTTGACATTGGTCCTCTATGACTGTGACCTTGAGTGCCATCTACATCATCTTCATCATCAGAATCGTAGAAATGGTACAGAGCTCCCAGATAATCAGTTTCCTGAAAAAAGTAACATAGCAAAATTAGCTTTAAGGCAGAGATTTTTTTGTTACATACAAATTCTTCTGATTTTCAAATGTTTGTCACAAATGTCCGATGGACTTTTTGTCTGTTGCATGTAAGTGCACAACCCTTTTAAGAATACATAAGAAACAAAAATCCCACCAAAGGGGGCAATGGAATAGCTCAATCAGTCAGTAACAAGCTGAATTGTTGTTTGCAAGGCAAGTGGGTTCAAATCCTCCACAAATTAAGAAAAATTCTGATGCCACAACCAGTGCTTCTGAGAGTCAACCTGGTTTTGGCTTTCAACCCATATCAGCAAAGGAAGCACTCCAAGCCAGTGCCATAGCGAGTTATTTCTTGAGGGAGGGAGGAGGCATGTAAAGAAAATGCTTGGATTTTGCACTTTTCAAGTGAAAATATAGCAAAATTTCGGCCCTTGGGGGAGCACCATGACCCCCTCAAAGCTATTGAACTAACCTGTGTAGAAAGATATTTCATATAATCATCACTAGTAACTGTATTTTTCCACCATGTTAACCAAGATGATATTTTCTGGTGAGTACCGGGAGATAACTCTGTCAAGGTACTAGTTGATGTAGGGTTTGTATTAGTCATTGTGACGTTGGTGTTATTCATATTGGTTTTCTGAAGACAAAATAAAATGTTGTGTATCTAGTTAGCTAAATGTTTTGTAATGTTTCGTGATTCTGTGCTACAATGAATCCTGTAATGATGCTCAGTTTATGCAGGTTTTCAAAAAGAAAATAACACAATAAAGAATAAAAAATTTTAAGTAATTTTTCAACAAAACTCAACTGAAAGAAAATAAAATATTTTGTTATTGAAATTATTGTTGGATAAATAGTCTATTCATACAAAAATGTATATTTTCTCTTCTTGTGACTTTTGCCAGTGCTTCTTAAAGCAATACTACCTCTTAGAATGAACAAAAAAATTAAGTTCTCAAACTTGGTCAATAAGAGTATGCATTCATCAACAGTGTTCAAAGTATACAAACATAATCAAATAAACCCATAGAACTATTACAGATTATTATTGATAAATGCCTTAAATTGGATTAAGGCATTTATCAATTAATGTATTTAAACATAGTTTTCTGGATTTATCAGATTATTAAGGTAATCTGTTTTATAGTTATGCCACTAGGTTTGTCCCCTGATGAATATTTCCATCTATTGATTTGGCAATAGATGAATTTATTGCAGAAAGATGTTGTATTCTGTTAAGTCAGCATTTATTGTTCCTTACCTGCTGTACATGTACTGTCTGAGAAAGATTAACAAATGTAAACAAACATAGACTTGATTATCACATAAACATTATCATAATGAAGTCTTAGAAGTTACCTCCTCTTATTTAGGCTACTAGGCCTAGAGGGCAGCTCTGAACTTCCTCTTTTAAAATATTAGCTGTTCAGCAAGGTTGTGTGATTTTTTATTTTCAGATATTTGTTGGAATTTTAGCCTAATTTTAGAAAAATAACAATTTTTAATGATAAGTAATAGATTTAAGATTATAGTGAGAACATTTATTGGTAGAATTTGTTATTTGATTTCAATAGATGGATCAGATGGTTTTAGTCAAGATTGGTAGTGTTATTATTGCCCATGTCAGCCATGTGGCATTGGCCATGACCACACCATGCTTGCTTCTAATATAATCTCCATCACTGGCATCACATTATGTGGTCAACTAAATCAAGGACAAATTAGGCTTGTTATATGATTATATCAAGGCAAGAACCCTAAACTAAAATAAGTTTTCTTTTCATTTTCTTTCATGAGTTGAAGTCATTTTAAATTGGGATTCGTTGGAGAGTTTAGTTTTATGCAGTACCGGTATCAAGATTTATTAGTATTAGTCTAGAGTATGGGTCGTAGTCGTGGTAAGACTAGTAGCAGTGTTGGGAAGGCAAGAGTTTCTACAAGGCCAACTACAAGCCCTTACGCACGTCAAACCAGCAAACAATCGTCAGATGTTAGTACTGTCGGTTCCAATGAGAGTGCCAATCAAGTTAATGAAATCAACAATGCCAACAGACCTGATACACAAATTGAACCAGGTAATGTTTTTATAAGGCCATGTCAAACAGACTTTGGGGCAAGTGACCAGGTTGATTTGCCAACATTATCCCACCCTACTATTCCTAGAAGTGCCACGGACACGCCGGTGCCAGTTGTAAGCATACATGCTCCCCTTGGTTTGAATGTTTCCCAAGCTAATCGGCAAAAAATATGCAATGGGGAGTATATTGATCTTTCAATTTTGTTGGTGGCTCCTCATAAACAGCAAGAAATGCATCTTTCATTGACATCAAATGGAGAGCTTGTGTCTAAACCCAAAGCTACATCTAAAATATATGACATTGAGAAATGGACTGATGCTTTTATAATATTCATGAGCATCTATTTGTCAGCTCACCCAAATAAATCTCAGGAGCTGCTAAAATACATGAGATCAGTTAGAATTGGATCATTAAGAGCACAAAATCTTGGCTGGAAATCTTATGATGAGCAATATAGGCTTAGGAAGGCTGATGATCCTTCAAGCTCCTGGGGAGATATGGATTATGAGTTGTGGCTCTTGTACATGTCAAACAGCTCAAAGCCATCTCAAAACTCTTCATCACGTCCAACAAATTTCACAACAATGGGCAAGTGCTTTGAATTCAATAATAAAGGACTCCCAAAATTCAAATAAACAGTACGCCCCAAATAAACAACAATACGGCAATGCACAAAATTCAACAAGACAACCAAATACAAACTATTACAACAACCAGAACTTTCACAGAGTCCAAAACAACAATTCAAATTTCAGATATTCAAATGAAAAAAATATGGGATCTAGGAATTTCTCCAATTAATACATATCCTTGTTTGCAATATCTACAATTTTACCCTAATCAAAAAGAGGCTTCAGAATTAAAAAAGGGTTTGGCAGAGGGCTTTAGTTTACATTATCATGGGCCTAGATTGAGAACCACCTGTAAAAATTTAAAATCTGCACAACAACATCAAGATGAAATGCTTCAAAAATTAAATAAAGAAATTGAACTAGGGAGAATAATGGGCCCTTTTGATGAGCCACCCATGTCAAATCTGCACACTTCTCCCATTGGTTTAGTTGAAAAATCTGACGGGGGGTGGAGAATGATTATACATCTTTCTTATCCAGAAAACAAAAGCATTAACGATTTTATAGATCCGGACATAGCCTCTGTATCATATACTTCTTTTGATAAAGTCATTCAAAAAATTTCTAACCTTGGTAAATGTACATATTTAGGTAAAATGGACATTAAGTCCGCATTTAGATTGTTAAAAGTAAATCCGGGTGATTTTGATCTTTTAGGTTTCACATTCAATGATAAATACTACTTTGATAAGTGTCTTCCAATGGGTTGTTCTATTTCTTGTTCAATTTTTGAAAAATTTTCTTGTTTTCTTAATTGGTTAATTGAATATAAGGCTAAACCAAATTTATTAAGTGGAGTCGACCACTATTTAGATGATTTTTTATTTTTTAGTAAGAGTGAAAAAGATTGTGAAAGCTTAATGTCTGAATTTCATGCAATTTGTAAAGAGCTAAACATTCCATTATCAGTTGATAAAACTGAGGGTCCAACAACAAAATTAAACTTTTTAGGTTTACAAATTGATACTGTAAAAAGACAAGTTCGTATTCCAGATGATAAATTACAAAACTTAAGACAATTATTAGAAGTATTTCTTACAAGGTCAAAAATTACATTAAAAGAACTCCAGTCTTTGGTTGGTAAATTAAACTTTTGCTGCAAAGCCATTCAATCTGCGAGAGCATTTAATCGTAGATTTTATGATGCAATGTCAAAGGTCAAAAAGTCTTATTACTATATAAGAGTTACTTGTGAAATGAAAGAAGATATGAGAGTTTGGTTGGTATTTTTGGCAAATTTCAACGGAATAACCTATTTTCCAGAAAGTAGTTGGAAAAATTCTGATGTTCTTAACTTGTTTACAGATAGTGCAGGTTCCCATGACTTGGGTTGTGCAGCTTATTTTGATACGCAGTGGGTTTTTTATCATTGGCCTAATGAATGGCAGAATTTGCAGATCATGAAAAATATAACACTTTTAGAACTTATTCCAATAGTCCTTGCAATACAAATCTGGGGTCAAACTCTGAGCAATCAAAAGGTTATATTCCATACAGATAACATTGCATTAGTTTCAATTATTAACACTCAAACATCTTGTTCCAAGCAAATCATGAGTCTATTACGTCCCTTTGTCTTATCTTTACTCCAGTTTAACATTATTTTTAAAAGTCATCATATAAAGGGTTCAGATAATAAAATTGCAGATTTTATTTCTCGAAAGGAATGGTCAAAGTTCAGAGAGGAAGCTCCAGATGCCAAATTGGACCCACAACCAATACCAGAAAAATTTCATACAATGATATCCAAGATGAAGTATCTCGATTGTTAACTGAATCAGTTGCACAAAATACTCGCAATACATATGATACAAGTTTGTCAGCTTTTGAAGATTTTCGTTCCCACACAGAATTGTTAGTTATCTGGCCTCCACCATTAGATCATATAATCCAATTCATAGCATACCTTTCTTTAAAACAGTTAAAATTTTCAACAGTTCGTTCTTACATATCTGGTATTTCCTTTAATTGCAAGATCAATAATTTGACAGACACAACCCAAAACTTTGTAGTTAGTAAACTATTGACAGGCATTCGTCGAATCAGAAACAAAACAGATACTAGATTACCTATTACACTTCCACTACTCTACAAAATAGTAAATACACTACAATGCATTTGTTACAATCAGTATGAAACCATGCTATTCCAAACAGCTTATGTGATTGCCTTTTTTGGTTTTTTCCGTGTGGGTGAAATAGCTCTTTCACAGGGAAACACAGTAGATTCCATACTTGCTCTAAATGATATAAATATAAAGAACAATTCCTTGCAGATCAATTTGAGAAAATCCAAAACTGATCAGTTTGGCAAAGGTGTGACCATAAACATACCTGGTGTTTCAGGTCCTTTATGCCCAGTAAGATATATTTCGAAATTTCTTAAATCAAGACCAAAACTTCCTGGCTACTTATTTTGTCATTTTGATGGTAAACCCCTCACTCGAGTTCAGTTCAGTGCAGTACTTAATAAATGCCTAAAGAGATTGGGAATGGAGTCAAAAAACTATAAATCCCATTCCTTTAGAATAGGGGCTGCAACTACAGCCTCTATGGCTGGCCATTCTCAATCTGTTATACAAACAGCTGGTCGTTGGAAATCACATGCATATAAATCTTACATAAGGATTCCTGTAACAGAAATGCCCTTTTCATAATTTTCAGATAAAAGACTGACACAAGTATGGTGCCTTGGCTCATCGATCATAAAATGGGCAGCTTCTCATGCACGTACCCGACCTGGCAGTCTTAATTTGGGGTTGGAGAGATTAAATATGTCAATATGGTGGCAGGGATATGGAGGTTTGAGATTTTTAGATCTTAAACGCAAAATGTGTTTTTTGTCCTCATTTGAAACTGATCCCAATATATTAATTATCCATTGTGGGGGAAACGATATAGGGAAAATCAAATTGGCACAATATCGCAATTTTATTTTAACCACATTGAGATTTATAAATAATAAATTTCCTAATACTTTAATAGTATGGTCCCAAATATTGCCGCGTAAACATGCTAAGGATGGGAAAGCACTCTCAAAACAGCGTTCCAGGATTAATAATTACGCGGCAACACAGGTTTTGCAAATGGGAGGAGCATATATACGTTACCCAGAAATCAAATATGGCATGGATAACCTTTTCAGAGATGACAAAATTCACCTTTCAGATATTGGTAATAGTATTTTTGTGAATACAATCCAAGGGGCTTTGGAATTTTTTCAAAATAGATTTGGAAAAGTATACCCTCCATAAAATTTTAGGGTAAGATTTAAAACTCTAGCAGATGATATGGGCAGCTGATGTTGTGTTGCTTCTTCCCCCCATTATGACGGACACCTCTCATTATGGCGGTGATACCAATTCAGTTTTAAACCTGTAATTGGTATCATGTGGCAGTTGCGAACAACACAAAAGGAATTTGGGGTCCTGGACCAGTAACTCTGGCACTCAGGCTCAAGTTCCTACAGGGTTGGATTTCTGAACTCAGGTTCAACCCTCACTTGTATATATGTTACAAGTTTATTGAATTTGGATTTATGAATTTGGTGGTTTAATAACTTTGGTGGTTTAATTACTTTAATAACTTTGGTGGTTTAATAACTTTGGTGGTTTTAATCATTTTGGTGGATTAATTGGTTGGCCTGCCATCATTAATTTCGGCGGTCAAATTGTGGTGGTATTTGTTAAATGAAATATAATTTATACTAAATTAGCTGTGCCATATATTTGCCAATAAAAACCATCTTATGTAATTTTGTGTTGTCTCATCTTTTCTTAAATAAATACTCCTATTGACTAAGTTTGAAAATTTATTTTTTTTTGTTCATTCTAAGATGTAGTATCACTAAGGAAAGTATATTCTTTCCAATACAAGTTGTTACTAGACTCAACTAACAAATCCTACCTTGTTATCCTCTTCTTTATTACTGTGCTTATATTGTTCAAAACCCTCTGGTCTGTAAAATACAAAGTATTTCAGTCTCTATTCTTTTTATCTTTCTTTTTAGTGTTGGGTAATCAGTGACAGAGAACTAACATTCATAAATTTCAAATATGATTTCTTTTCGATAAATTTTGTGAGAAACTTTTTAACATAAGCTTACCGTCTTTGCTTAAAAGTAAAAAAAAATAAATCAGGAAACAAATAAACTTACATATTAGCCCAGCTTTTAGGATCAGCTGTACCCCATGGAGCTTTACTATCTTTAGTTAAATTAGGGTTAATTACTCGCTCGCTAGGTTTCTTCTGTAACGAGGCTGATGCCATAGTTCCTGTAAAATTTATATTCTCTGCTCCAGACATGAACATGGCATCCTGCAAAATGTGATTTTGAATTGTATATTGTACAAGAAGAACAACTTTCAAAAGTTATGCTTAACAGACAAAAATTCCAATTCATCTTTGACTTTAAATCAGCCATTCCTGCTGCCCTAAATCCTCATCCCAACCCCTACCATCTATCCAGTACCCCCTAGATAATAACAAGAAATATATCGTCTAGGCTCAAATGATCTTGCAATGGAGCATCCCTATAAGTTAATCCCCCTTCCCACACTATACCCCATCCCTCTAGAATAATAATATAACCTACAGAATCTAGTGTCAGATATTCTTTGGGTATAGTTTTATTGCTCTCTTTATAAACTTCTCTGATCTCCTTACCCTACCTCCCTCTCCTAAAGTACTAACCCTGCCCTGCCCTATCTAGAATAAAAATCAAAACCTACAGCATCTAGTGTCAGATGATCTTTGGGTATAGTTTTGTTGATTTCTTTATAAACTTCTCTGATTTCCTCACTTAAAAATAAGTTTTTATCCAGAGATTTGATAGTGGCTGGATCAATCTGAAATTAGGAGTTATAAATAATATGAGGCATATAACAACAATATTTAGAAACAGAAAGATAAAACCATAGAAACTCTCTTCAGTGATGTCAGAATTTAATTACCTTAAATTATTTTCACCAATGGCACTCTAATGCTTACAATAGTCTTATAGCGACAGATAGTGTTCCAACCAAGCTTTATAAGGCATATAACAGCTTTATTCCGGGGCAGAGATTATTACTTAGTATCACAAATTCGGGATGTTCTACAATTTTTTTCCGTATTAGGTCTTTTAATAGGTTTCTTCTGTACGTTGACTTAATAAATGTCAGAAAAATAGAGTAACTATGTGGTTCTATATCTCCTGCTGAAAGACCACAGTTGAAAATAAAATAAGATGGAGTTCTCACCTCTCCTAGCAAGTCATTATAAACAGTAGAATATTTATCAAGAACAATGGACGACATACAAACTCTCTCTGATACTCGAACATCACTCGTTTTTACCATCAACTACATATAATAAAACCTTGTTGTTTTTAATATGTCCTTGTTTTTTTTTTAAATAATTACTGATTCATCAGCTTAAGCTTAGATTATCTAAGTGAATCTCCTTATTGTTTGTGCACAAATTGATATTTGCACTGCTGAACATAAATTTGTATATGATTACTCATAATATATACATTTATACTCTAAATTCCCTGCTGTTGAAGTCCAATTGTTGCATGAAATTTTAATAAAAATCCCTATGGACATTTGATGAAACAAAAATAAAGACTACATTTTGATCAGAAGAAATATGTATTTGTACCTTATCTGATATTTTAGAACTGATTGTAGCAGGCTGGGGTTGAGTTGGTTTTCTTATAATAATCCTGAAATAAACAACATATACACACAGATCAGGTGGTTAGAGCCTGTAGGATTTGATGAATTGGAAAAATGTGGTCACAGAATCCATGCAAAATTCTGTAAACCTTTAAATGTCATTACCGTACTCCTCATAAGTTCAGGCCAATTGCTACTTACGTTTCATTTTCCTTTCTTTTTCTCTCCTCTTCTTCTAATTCCTTCATCTTCTTCTCCATTCGAACTTTTAAATCATCATGACGAGCATTTCTGGTTATTGCCTGAAATCACAATAGGTTAATATAAATATGTTTGGGATCTTTTTATTAGAATAAAGCGGAGTTGAAGAAGCAGAATGGAACATAGGAAATATCTGTTGTAATATTCCCATTCCCATATTTCCCATTCAAAAACATATTAAAGAGATTGTAAAGTGATTTTCTAAACTTTGTATGTGTATCAGGGACACTGATAGTTTTAGTGGAATTGCAAAAACCACAGACATCGGAACGGAAAATGGAATGACACAAATTGATGCTATCAGTGTCCCCGATACTCATACAAAGTTTAGAATATCTCTTTACAATCCCTTTAAGCCTTAAGGCTAGGTGAATAGTGAAATTACCTGAAGTAAGGGAGGTAATTCTTCATCAACAGTTTCATCTGTCTGTTCTGGTTTAGATAATAATTGTTGAAGATCGTTCGTCATGTATTCTCTTGTTCCTGGTTTTATTTCTTTCTTTACTGTTTTAACACCCTTCTATTAATAAAATAAAATTCTAATGTAAATCTTTTTTAAAATTCAAAACAATAGTTTTTTATGCTGCTCGGCACATCAGGTCTTTCACCCTGAAGGAACAAGTTGGATTGTTGCTGTCTAACAATCAGGTGCCATAAGTTTATAACTTGTAAAAAATTCTGATGCTAGAACATTTAAGTTTTTTTCACTTTTGTTTCAAAGTTAACTTTCAATTCTTCTGAATACAATAATGCTCAGTAGATGATGAGCTGCCACCTAAAAACAACTAAAAGATGGAAATATCACTTCTCCATTATTCTAGCTAGTTAATATTGACCAACCTTTTTTAACAAGGCTTTTTCTCTCTGTAGTATTTCTAGTTCACTCTGTAATAATTTATCTGTTTTAATCTGATCTACGTTATAACCCATTTCTTCTAACAGAGTTTCACTAGCCGCCATTATGTTCCCCATTGACTCACTTCTCTAAAATATTTAAATTTTATGTTTTAATACTTTACTAAAGCTGTAATAAATGTGTTGTGGTGATGGAGTCAGATTAACATAAGCTTTGTTCTTTTTTTTTAATCCAAATATGGCATATTAGAAACACAAGTTATATATAAATAAGACAATTTTATTGATAGATACTTTAGAATATTTATTGCTTTAACATCTCAATGTGGTTATTCCTGATGACAGTGTGAAAACCACATTGAAACGTTGAAGTAATATATATCCTAAAAGTATCTATACTATCCATAAAATTGTCTTATTAATTTATACATATTGTTTAAAATGAAAAATTGACTGAGTGATGAAAATGTAAATGATGTAAAGCGATGTAAATAAACTTACATTCTGCAAAATTCTCTTTCTTGAGATATCTTCTAAACTTTGGCTGAAAACAAATTATTCAATTTGAAAAAATATGGACCTTGTTGACTTAATAATAAAATTGATCGTAAATTTATTGTTTCATATCTATGTGCTGGAAAAAATTAAGAAAAAATAGCACAAAGCTGAAAATCTTATGATGTGATTTTTAATAATTTCAGAATATATCAGAACCAAGGAAATTGGTCAAAGAACAGATAGTAGAATGACAAAAGTTTTTCTGTAAACTATACTTACTATGATGCTCTGGATTCTGTTTCTGAAATTCGACTAGGAGCTTCTCTATTATCTACAATAGAAATACAAATTTAACAATAATTTAGTTAGTAAATTTGATAATAACAAATTTGGAAAAAAACAAATCTGACAAAGTTTGTAATGATAACTATTTCAAGTTTTATCTATTTAGTCAGAACTATGCCCATTCATTAAACCTCAGCATTGAGTCTAACATTAGAATAAGGTCTAATTCCAATTTTCATGTCTGGCATTCATTCTACGGGGACTAAATTTAGACACAATATTCCCTATTACATCTTAAAACAACAAAACAGTCTGTAACAAAGTGAATCGTATTATGGTGAAATTTGGGCCAGATTTTGGAGCAAGAATCATACCTGTCGGATATATGTGTGAGATTCACATGTAACTGAAACAAATAATATTGTGGCCAGCAATTAAATTGCTATTCCACTGTTTTTAGAAGAGAGAATCTTTAGGATGAACCTTACCTTCAGATGGTGTGGGTAATTCTCTTTCAGGTAAATCAGCTACCAAATCCAACAACTTTCTAGTATCTAAACTTGGCATACATGATGTCATCTGAAAAAAATATATGTTAAAGATATAAAAACATTTCCTAAACTCTTTATGTGTATGGGAGTCGCTGTTAATATGGATATTGCACCATTCAAACTTTCAATCAGACTTAGCCACTTTATATTATATTTACAATTACAGAAGTTCACTGCAGCGGGTCCCTCTAAGGTTTTATGATCTTATTTAACGTATACTGAGGAAAAAAGTAAAAACTTTAGTCACCTCTTTAACTTGTTGATCTACAGACTGTATTTTATGTTTCTTTAATTTAGATTTAGGTCGACTGTGGTTAATCTGAAAGAGATAAACGATAAAATTAAACTTGCAACACTCCTTGCGACTTTATGTCGCATTTATCAGATTATAGAGAGATTCTGTTCATTTAAAGTGGTAATAACCCAACTAACAAAATTGTAGCTTACCATTCCTTGATAGGTCAACCTGCCCTCTGGGGGTACAGTTGTAGAAGGTGCATGCCCTGTACGAGCACTGGTTAAAAATGAGATTTCACCAATTCGTGGGGATTCTTCATCTTCGATCCCTCCTCGTATATCTTTAACTATGTAACGCCTTATCATCAAAATATTAAAACTGTAAGAGAAATAAATGGGGTCTAACATTTTTTAGCAACTTATTTGGCCAATCAAGACTGGCAACACTCTACAGTACGCAATGAGGGAAATTTGCCCATGAAAGCAGCATTAGATTACGCTTTGTATTTTCAAAATTTAATACAGAAAGATTTAATAAACTTAAAATCCATTTTAGTGGTTAACTAATTATATGACTAGAGCATTAAAATCAATGTCACCTATTGAAAAATATGGACTGAAATATTATAAAATATGAAACTTACAACTTATTGGAATCGAGAGCTAATTGGGCCTTTAATCTACTCATATTGGCTGGTCCACTAAATATACCTCTTTCATTTAATACTATAATATAATAAAATAAACAAATCATGAATGAAACAAACAAAGATCTTGTGTTAAAATAAGGAGCAGGGAAATGAAGATGAAAAATCTTTATCTGTGACTGAGATCAAATTCACCCTTATCAACTGAGCTAGCGTGCTAACCTTGAATACTATAAGGAGATTGCCATATTGAATAAATTATAGTTCAGTCAATCACAATCATTCTTTGGCTAAGAGTTGTCTGCCCTTGCCCATTTTACGGGCAAGATGACCACCTATTTATGGCCGAGTCATAATGTTATTCTCAACATAGACAAAAGTTGAGCCAAATAGAGAAAATTAGACAAATTAGAAGACACCTTAAAAGTATCCATCACATAAACAAAATGAGGATGGTAAACACCATGCAGAGTGGATTGAGAGAAATTTTGTAATAAATCCTGTACCTTTAGCTTTCTGTATATAATGTTGAAAGAGTTTCTCAGCTACTGTTACTATATGTACTGCTATTCTTCTGTTTAACTCTTTATTTTCTTCTGGTGACTAAAACATTGAATAAATCAACTCAAATGTTACCATTCATTCATTGAAAAGAATAAACTGCATCAACATTATTTTTGTCTATTTTTAAATCAAGTAATATTTGGTTTTCTTATCATGATTAGAAATGATCTTTTGGTTTGTTTCCACAGTATTTCCTCTTTTAAACTTGCTCTGTAATGCTTATAGGTGATATTTCTCTGTTCTAAAAAATATGCTTGGATAACATTATAGAACAATTAAGCCTTGAACTTTGTGGTACATGTAATGTTAAAGAGTCATATTTATCATTTCTTTTCCTGATGCTTCTTGCTAACCATTGCTTATGAAAAAACCCCTTAAAACTCACCAAAAAAGGATCATCTATCTGTCTTCTGATATCTGGCCAAATATTACTGACTTCTGCCATTATTATAGCTGACTGAAAAATTAAAATAGTTTTATGAAAAGTGAAAAACATTTTCCTGTACAATGTACATGCAGCAATTTTTTCGAGAGTTGATCCATTAATAGATAACATAGTCTTTCACTAGATTTTAGAGCACATAAACCTGGGCTTTCAACTGGTTTTCACAAGTGTCTCTGATCTTGTATGAGGATATTACCATGCCCCCTGAAAAGGAAGTCCATGGAAGTCATAGAAAACATGCAGTCTAGAGAGGCAATTTTTAGGAAAAACAAAAATTGTGGACACTGGATGCATATCCACCAAGATATTAGAAAAGTTGTCCCCGATTTGAAAAACCAGGATATAAACTTACCAAATCTTTTTGATCTTCATTAGAGAGAAATGGGACATCAGGTCTGACTGTTATTCTTCTCCTTAAATACTTGGCCAATTTATCAAATGAGTACGGTTGAACTTTGATCTCCTCCTGAAATTTGATAAGGTATCAAAGTAACATGTTCAATAAAACAGAGTAATAGCAAGAGCTAATAAAATTATATTTCATTCCTTCTTCTGTACTTTCTTAATTCAGAAATCATACTTGTGTATCTTTGAGTAAAAGATTAATACCAAATTCAGCATTTTTCAATATCTTTAATTCAGAAGGTTCATGTAGTAGGCTAAGCTTACAGTACTAAAATGTTTACATGACATATTTGCATATTTTTGTGTGTTTATCTGATGAAATTTTTGGGTTCTAAATAGTGATTTATAAACAAAGAAACTTACATTAATAGGAGTGACAGGTCTCTCAAGTTCAATTTCTTCATATTCTGGTTCTAAAATTAGATAATCAATCTTTTTCATCTTCAACAGTGAGAAAAGAAACACTGGTTTTGAACCAGTTTAATTTTGAGTTTGAAAGCAAACAGTCTAGATAAACTGCTGGTAAAATCCAGTAGACCTACTTACCATCTTCATGAGGAAAAGGAGCAAATAATGATAATGGACCCAAAACATTCTCTATTCTCTTTTCTACATCATTCTGAAAGAGTCAAAACAAAATATTGAAGAACCTGAAGTGCATTATTGTAGGCAAAGGCTATTGTACCAATTCTTATGTGATATAAGTGGTGAAAGCCACAACCTGACTGGCTTCCGAAAGCATTGACCATGGCAGATGACAATCCAGCATGCTACCAACTGAGTTATTCCACGGTTACACTTCTTAGGGTAATAGTTATCAGTGTTAGGCTTGTTCCTGAAACCTTTTCATACTTTTATGCAAATAAAACACAAATTAAACTATACAACTTAACATGAACTTCAGTTGATAAAAGCTTATACTTACATTGTTATAAGAAGGCCATTTTATAGAATACATATCATCAGATTTGATTGGTTGTTCACCAACAGACGATGGTTGGTATTTTGGCATCCTGATGTCCTCATTGGCCGATATCAAACCCCTCATGGGGCTCTCAAATTTATAGGACGGCATCTTGTCAATGGTTTGGTCAATTATCTATTTACATGGGAATTTCACCAATTAAAGCTACATCTAGAAAAAAAAATATCATGAAATTTTTATTCAGTATTTTTTTGGGGGTTATTTTTAGTTTTTGGGGTCTGAAATTGGGGATATCATTGGACATTTTTTACTGAAGACAACTTTTGATGTTTAATGTGGATCATTTGGGGTTAAAATGGGGATAATTCCATGCCTTTGTTATAAGTAGACATCATTATAATGTGAAAATAGTGAAATATAATTAAAATAGGGAATTTGGTCGGCCATGTTGTTTATCTTGGCAACTTGCACGGAAGCAGAATAAATCGATTTTCATAAGGAAAGAATTGTGATGATTACGAAAATATGGTCATAAACACATTAAAACTTAATTGTATCACAAAGCAGTAAGCAAAAGAACTATAAACATACGAAAAAAAGCAAGAAATACCATAAAAATAGTGTTGTTATGTGTAAACATTCACCATTTCCGTTAGGCTCCGTACAAATTTTTGACCGTAAAAGAACCGAACGGTATTATTGTCAGAAGAAACTTTGGTCAACAGTTCAATCCGATATTATTTTCTAGTGTTATTTTGCATGAATAATATGGTTTAAAGGAAACAATATGATTGCCAAAAATTGCCTGATACATTATTTCGGTTTTTGATAAATCCATTTACCAAGGAAAGATAACTCGAATTCGGCGAGTAATTGCACATATTTTTTTAAATTTTATATAATTTAATATATCCCCACAACGAGGATCATGCGTATGCTTGAGTTTAAAGGGTGCCTAAGAGTGCCCTGTACTAGTGTTGTCTTTGAAATTGGCAATCAATTAATGCGAAGATAAAAAAAATCAACCCAAGTCAATGAGTGAGGGTGAGGGCCACTTACCCCCAGACCAAAAATCTAAGGCATTTTTACGCACTTAAATCTGTTTCGATTACCTTAATCAATGTGACGTCAGAAAACAAATCAGAATTTGTCGACAGGATAAATGTAAATTGAATATTTTCCAAGATGGCGGCTTACTAGCTGCCCCACCCCAAACAGAAATAATAAATATTAATATTTTATGCCCCTATAGACAGACTATTGCCTTTTTTGGACATACATCTCGACTGAAATGTATCGTTATGACATTCTGTCATTTTGTGTATAGATGACACGCCAAAATAATACAATATAAGGGTGTTAAACCATTTATTCCTATCTTAGAAACATGGTAAACATTTTAGACGCCATTACTAAAGCGGAAGTTAAAAAAGTAATTATGCTCCAAAGTTGATTTACTCGATTACGGTATATCGATTCGATTAGCTGCTACAATAAATGCTCTGATTACCATAATCGAATTTGATTTGATGCAGGATAAATGGTTTTTAGACCAAATCGAATCAGATTAACCCAGGATAAATTCGGCTCTATATATTGAAAAAGAATTCCTTGCTTCACTACCGGTACTTAATGAATGGACCCTCTCGTGGCCACTGAAATTCAATTCAATGAACATCCAACAACATCCCTATCCGTATCCTTTCTAATAAAATTTATATAAACTCCAAATACTCCAATTCATTTTATTTTCTTATCATTTTCTAATCCTTGTGTTTCAGATCAATGAACAAGACTACACAGAAATTTATTTCTATGTCATGAGTAGATTTGTTAAAACTATTATCAATCAGAAAATATTTCAAGGTAAATTCTTCTTTTAGATATTTATTTGCTTAAGAAATAACAGTTTTATAGTCTTTCATCACTTGATAACGTTACCTGTATGTGTAATGAAACGTTGTGTTCAATAATAAATAGAAGTCTATATCCATAAAAACTGTTATTTCTTAATGTGCTCTGATACTTCTATATGTCTTACAAGTATTATTTATTTGCTTATTTTACCCTGAGTTGAAACAAGAAAATTATATCAGGCTTATAAGATCAAAATACATTGAGAATTTTATTCCGTTTCTCTATGCATACTAGGAAATTCTTTGAAAAAAGGTTGAAAGAGGTTCTTGCAATCCAACTAAAATTGGAATGCTGCAAATCAATGTTATCAGTGTCTCTGAATAACAATGTTTTTTTTTTAGTTTAACCTTTATTCAATTTGTTTATTGTTCAAGCAAAAGTTATAATTGTAAAAATTTAATAATTTTAGGGGTAATGATGGAGTTGAAAGCTATAGGTTCTATGAAATCAGTATTCCAGTTTAAAAACGGTACACCAAGACAGTCGTTTGTTTGTCCCCAGGCTCGCGGTAGTATAACTATAGATAAATCCGTGTATAACAATCCACATCATAGTTTACAGGGTTTACAAGAATATTCACATGTTTGGTAAGTATGAAACTGCTTAACCCTTTCAACCCGACAAGCCGATATACCGGTCCATCCTTACGTTATATATATCCGACAAGCCGGTAAACTGGCTGTCATGTCATGTGACGTCATATAACGTTAATGTAATCCACTTTAAGATAGGGTTATGGTTATATGACATTTTAGCCAAAATAATGTCAGGGTTCAAAGGGTTAACTTTAGCATTACCGTGTTACAATTGACAAAGCATATCAGGGTACTGGAAACCTGTTAATATGACCATTTGTTTTGACCCAGCAAATAAAAATTTGTGCCAAGAAAATTGTCTAAAAAACCAGGACGTTGTAGAGCTTAGTTATGTATGGATTAAGATAATTCATCCATTGTTGCCTGATCCAGATGAAGGACAATTCGTAAAATGGAGTTATTTCCCTTCAATTAGGGATAGATATTGTCTTATTATAAATCAAGGGCGACAAACATGTTGTAAACTTTTATGATATTTTTTAATACGATTGAAATATTATTTTGAATATTTCAGGATTTTGTTTATCTTCAATCAAAATAATTGTACATTTAACCGAGCTAAAGTTCGCCCTCCAAGGTTGGGAGTTATTTCCCTTCAATTAGGGATAGATATTGTCTTATTATAAATCAAGGGCGACAAACATGTTGTAAACTTTTATGATATTTTTTAATACGATTGAAATATTATTTTGAATATTTCAGGATTTTGTTTATCTTCAATCAAAATAATTGTACATTTAACCGAGCTAAAGTTCGCCCTCCAAGGTTGGGAGGAGAAAAGCTGGGGATATTCGCCACACGCTCACCATACAGATTCAATCCTATTGGTCTAACTCTTGCTAAATTGGACGAGGTCAAAGGTGAGTTTGAAATTTAAAATGTCTAAAGATGCAGATATTTTTACAGATGAACATAATATCAGTAATGAAACACTATAAAATTACAGTTTTTGCATGCTGGTGAATTGTAAGGAACCTTACCACCACCTGATTGTTATTCATAATTCATAAAGGGGCAGATCCCGCAGCTCGAGCCCCCCCCCCCACTATTTTTGGCTGACTAATTTCAGAACCCTCTAAAAATTTGTCGCTTGCTTGCCGTTGAATTATAAGCATTATATTTCGGAGCCCCCCCCCCCCTTTCTTTAAATCTGTGATCCTCCCCTGTCATATGCTAAGAAATTACTTCTGAAGCCTATATCCCATTCAAGGCTTAAGGGGGACAATCTCTTAAAGCTCTGATATACATTTGATTGAAAGACAAAGATAGCAAACTTTCCAAATGAGTGTGCCAAACTGTGAGGTTCTATAGCACAGTGGTTAGCGCATCGTTCTTTCCAAACATGACGTCATTTGCTTGGATACGAGGAAATGAAGGTTGTTATGTTAGAGAGTTTGGTTCTCGACTAGGGTGTGAAAGTCCGATGACCTTGAATAAGTCATCTTCACTAAAAATTTCAGTCCACCCAGCTGTACATGGGTACAGATAATCTGGGAAAGATCAATGCCAAGAGGTTTGGTCGAGGACCAGCTTGGAGAAAGGATCTGCACGGAACCTAAGTTGTTATCCTTGTAAAATATAGATGTTTCATTCTTTTTTAGGTCACTCTTAAATAGGTTAATGTAAATCCATTCATTTAAAAATGATTTTGAATATTTTTTTTCAGATGACACTATATATGTATCAGGTATTGATATATTAGATGGTACACCAATAGTTGATATTAAACCTTATATACCAGACTATGATAACCCTAGCCTACATCAACCTGAAAATATCTCACACCAGTCTGGTCATAATGTGCCTAATGATGGAAACAACCCACACCATCCTGATGGATTGAATGAACAGTCTGATGCTGTTTTGAAGCCTGATCTTGAAAATAGCTCAGGAACATCTGAGCCAATAGTTTTTTCAAATAACTCAGAAATTGTCTTGGAACAGCCT
Organism: Lottia scabra; assembly: GCA_029955415.1. Taxonomy (NCBI): domain Eukaryota; kingdom Metazoa; phylum Mollusca; class Gastropoda; family Lottiidae; genus Lottia; species Lottia scabra. The sequence continues at coordinate 13,701,622 of JARJEI010000009.1, forward strand.
GAAGAAATTCAACAGGATTCTGAAGGTCTAATGAATGGAAAACATGTACTAACTTCTAATGTACAAACTCAAACTGAGTCTTCAGAAGACAAAGATTCTAAAACAAACTGTAATAGTCAGTGTCATAGTGAAAGATATTCTTTAAACACTGATGAACTAGTTGATTGTGAAGAGGCGGTAACTCCTTCAAACTTACATAATCAGACCACAATTAAAACAGCCAAATGGTTAGAGGATAAAAGACATGACAAACTACAAGTTCGTTTCACAGAAAATGCTTTAAATCAAATAAGCAATTTTTCTAAGGATGCCAGTTTGGAGAAATTCAGGTTAAAATATCTTGTGGACTCCACAGAATTGCAGAATTCTATTCAGATAGTGTTGGAGAATGACCCTAGGTCAATTTATCGTAAACAGAATCCTCACGGACAGTTGTATGCTTTTACTGTAGATACAGTGGACATCACTTGTTGGATTGATGGAGACAACGTAGAGGTTCTCAGAGTTCGCCCAATATCAGAGTTCATTCAGTCAAAATTAAAATAAATTTTTTAATGCTTTGAATTGTTTTTTTTTTTGAAAGAGTCACAAACCCCTTTGTTGTAAAAAGTATGACAAAAAGCCACACAACAACATTAGTGGATTATTCCCAATGGGTCAGAAAAATCATCCATTTTATCAAACATATTAAGTCTGAAACAGTATTTGTTTTGCAAAGCCAATCCATAACAATGTTTACAGACCATCGTCGAAATTGAAGCCTTCAAATCTATGTGTATCTATAAATCAGCGTTTGTAATTGAAAAATACAACTGGTATTTTTATGAGACTATGTCAAGCTTTTATTGAAAACACATATACAGAATTTGAAAAACATATTTTTAGTTTGGGGTATATTCGAAGGGATTGTTCAAGTTTCATGCAGTTATAATATTTCTGAAAACAATTTACATACATTTAAGACCGAAATATACCATCGAAAATACCGACAGTTCCCCTTTAAATAACAACAAAGTTCCTAACGTTTCAAGATATAAATGGTAGATCACTATCAGTGACGTCATAAAACGCGTTAGTTTTAGTGGAATTGCAAGAACCACAGACGTCGGTATGGAAATTGGAATGGCGCAAATAGATGCTATCAGTGTCCCTGATACACGTACACCTTTTAGAAATTCACTTTACAATCCCTTTAAATTAAGAAATATTATATATTAATATATTATGTTATATTCAAAACAATATTTATTATTAATATATTACTCTTTGTTAGGTCAAACTGTATCAAATACTAAAAAAATTAATAATATATTTTATTATTTTTCTAATTTTTTGCCGTCTTTAATGTTTAATAATTGATTCCTAACATTTATATAAGTTTCAGTTTATAATAAATTATATTTCCATTATACATTTAAAGAAATACTACCTCTTAAAAGTAACATAATATATCAGGTGTCCCCAAAAAAAACAACGTCCCCAACTTTGACGCAAATTATCTCAGCTGCTGAGGGCCCGATCTCATTTAAAATTCTCACAGATTTACTTCCACATATCCTTGTCAGACCCTGAAAATATGAAAGTCATTGAATAAAAATTGTATAAGTACTGCCTCGAACAAAATAGCATGTAAAAAAATTCAATATCAGTGTCATAATTATACTAATTGTAGTAATTATTTTAAGCGTTTTATCAACAATTATTAAGTTTCTTTCCATACAATTCTTGACAAATGCTTAACATATTTTGTAAGCATTTTTCAATATTTATATAAAAGGATTTATGAGATTATACGGGTAATCTGTTGTATAATTATTGACCAAATTTGAGAAATTTCAAGTTTATGTTCTTTTTAAAAGGCGGTGTCCCTTTAAAATATAGCTTACGTTTTACTCAATATTGGTTAACAATAATATATTTTAAGTTTTTTATATTTAGATATGTAGTATAAATATTCACTAACTATGAAGTGTATCGTATAATTTGAATTTAATATCAAAATAATTTATTTAATATTAAATAATTTCTGATAAACATTAATAAAAAGGTTCATTCTATTGTTATGATAATGATAATAATTGTAGATTCACTTTTAATATCTTTTATTTAAAGATACCCCTCAGTTTGAAATCAAATTCCGTGTTGCGCTGCCCTTGTCCATTTTCAGGTTTTTTAAATTATTACGTTAAACTCCATCATGTAAGCCAGTCTTCAAAATGAATAATTATTTGGATTAATTAATGAATAAATTAGAAAATCAGATAGTAAACAAATGAATAGATAAATGGTAATTAGATGAATATAAAAAAAAAATTCAAGTATGTATATCATATATAATTTTGTATTAGAACAAATGCCTCAATATATTTTTCAACCTTTAAAATTTGAATCAATCGGTTTCTTAAGGGGTTAATATCTGTCCCCATAACGTCACTTTAACAACGTTATCCCGTTACAAAAGACGTCGTTAAGCCTATCGGGTTGCAAGCTCACAAATTATTGCACTCTATCCCGTCGCTCTAAGGTTCTGTTGGCTTTAGAAATCGGGGTGTGTGAAATAGATGGGGTAAGGATAATCTGAACGATATTAGTACATTTACAAAAGATGTTAGTAACCCAATCTAGTCGCTTAACGTTAGAAAAATAAAGTCATCCACTGTCTCAATTTGTATTCCCTCACCACACGTGTGAGAAACCTGATACACCGGGGTTTGTTATGTGTGTTTTCGGTCTCATTTTTAAGTCTTTATTGTCAAAAATCTTGTTACTTTTATTACCCCAGGTGATTTGTAAAAAAACTTGAAGTAAAAAGATCGGGCTGGTTGATTGATGTGATTTGTCTCATGACAAATTACCTTAAAGGGGAACATTTGACATTTTTTAAGTGAGATGTAAATAGCCTCAAGAAGCACGAAAATCGTATTGCCTTTTCAAATTTACGTTTAACTTATCATTTTTCTTTCAATTTCTTAATATGTCTTTTTTTTATTTAGGTATAGATTGACAAAAATACGAGTCGTATATTTGACTTTCAAATGCTTAAAAAGAAGCGGAGACCAATATTGCTGATTAAACTAGTTGACAAATTCCGTGATTCTGATACTTGGATACAAAAATCGAGTGAGCTACCCCCTTTAAAGGATGACAGCCCAGAAATATCAATATTTAAAAAATAAATTGCAGATCCTATCGCCGTCTGTTGGTAGGTCCGATATTCCTTAAAGTGTTCCTGTAATCTCATGGACCCATGCGGTCCATTCTGCGTCATTCAAAAAAATACTTTTGGACTGAATTTTATTCCCTTGAAAGAGCAACTTACTCAATAAATATCAAATTTACCGCAAAATATTTCTATGGTGAAAAATGAGCATGAAAAGGCTAAATTTGGCGCTTTTCAATTCAAAATAAAGGAAATTTTTGGTCCAAAGTGAGCGTGTGGGTGGGGGTATTTCAACAATCTATGTTCGCCGCTATATATTCTAGACACATATCAGTCCCCAAAAATAATGCCCGCTTTCTTTTTAACATTTGACGACGAACCATGTTTTTTATTGAGGGTAGTAGGATAACATTCAGCGTCCAAAGAGAAAAGATTGTGAACTTAAATTTCCCTCATTGTACACTGCATGATGTTCTCCGTCTGCACTAAAGCCTCAGTGCTAACTAGGTGCTAAAAAGTCAAAAACCTCATTTTAGACTGAATCCTTTGAAGTGAATGTTTTTTATGTCTCTATCCAAGCATGTTTATTGAGATAATTGTTGTTTAATGGGATCGGCGCACGGTTGGTGCATGTACATAATATACATGTACGTGCGTCGTACACTCTGATGTACATTACATTTGTAACAGCATTTTTTTTCTTTTACCTGTATTCAGTAGCTGGTTGACAAATCAAAGGTGTTATAATTACGATGGGTTTTAAGATAAGTTACATGATGCACGTTCAGTTTGGAACTTGCTGGTACATGCACGCACCGAATTAACACGCGCCGGAATATAACCTGATGTGAACTCCATACCACACACGCCATATTTTGTATTGTTTGTCAATTAACAGATTTGGTTGTTCTTGAATCTCGGGATTGTGCTGAAAAAAAAGGTCATTGCTTGTGATTTGACTGTATTTGAATAGTTTTTAAATAATTCGATGCACGTGCATATTGAGATAAGGTTGTACAACATGTTGTTTGAAACTAGCATTAGTAATTACATGTGTATATACATGTTACATGATAGTCAATTTAATTCTCGCAATCTTGGTACATTTTATCAACATCAAAGAAGGAAGTGGTGAGGCTGTTTCAGTTCAGCAAACGTCCTCAGCTTCCGTAAACGATAACGTCAAAATTCCTTACATGCGTTCGCTTCGTTAAAGGGGAATGTGCAGCATTTTCGAGGGTCGCCCTACCTTAACATTTATCTTTCATCTTCTGTATTTGTTTTTTCTATATTAGGCATGCACAGTCTTACTAAAAGATGAGTCGTTTTTTTGACTTTCAAACGCCTATAATAATGGATACACGGGGATTTGATGGCTTAAATTTCTGGGGAGAGTTTGAGACATTATTACGGATTAGATTAGCTAAAGAATACCAGGTTCTAGGACTAAAAGTTTTTTGTTCGAACAGTTAGTGATCATATCCCTTTAAACTTTTTGTCGAACAGAATCGATTTTCTATACAAAGCATTTGAATAACCAAGGGGCGCGGAGCGGGGGGTCCGGTGGGCCCTTGCCCCCCTCCACTTTTTAGCCCATAAAATTATATTATTTTTTTTTTCAGTCCAATTTTTTTTCTCATCTTTATACAATAATGTCTTGAATCAGAAAATCGAATGGCCGAAATCCGAGGGTTTTGGTGTGAGAGTACACCCGATCCAGTAAAATTAGCTTTTATATAAAGCTAATAATTGAATTTTTTAGCCTTTTTATAAAAGGAACAACAGTGAACGGTAGACGGTGCCGTTTATTATTAGCCTTTCTATAAAACCTAATAAAGGCTAATATATCAACCAATCAGACGTCAATCTTAGCGAAAACTATACCCAATCAAATAGCATACTGTATATTTAGCCATTTTATCTTTCCGATGTCAACCTAAAAACGACGGCCTTTTCGCGATATAATGCAGAATAAAGCAGCAAATGGTCCACCAATTTAAGCCAACTTCGGCGGGAGAAGAATATCACAATTTTTGGACCTTGATCCTAAAACGATCTAGTGTCATTGGAGTCTTATAGCGAAGATTTAGGCTAGTTCGCAAATCTATACACCTCACGTGTGGATCAGTGCCAGTGGCAGTAGGCATCTATTTCTAGTCGAAAATTCATCATATTCAGGTAAATTGCTGCCTAGTGCAGTGCCTAGACCTATTACTTACAGAGAAGTTACGGCTAAGCTTAAGCTCTAAATCCTCATAGAATCTTATTCCAGATATGCCCTCACACCCCCCCCCCCGGCGTTTCTTGAAATGACATTGGCGTAGCGAGTAATTTTTTGAGGGGGTAGGGGATAGGGTGTAACATTATGAAAATTCTCAAATTTTGCTCATTTCAATCGAATACATAGCAATTTTTCGGCCGGAGGGAGTGGGGATTGGACATGCAGCCCCCCCCCCCCCCCAAATTCGCCATTGTGAAAATATCAGGTGGAGGGGGCGAGCAGGGGTCACAGAATTGTCCAGGGGGCTAAAAGCACCAGACATGCAAGAACTCGACAATAAGAAAAGGGGAGCAGGGGTGGGAGGGATAGGAAAAGCCGGGCCAGTCAATTTGTTGTTGTTGTGAGATCGGGCGGGATCGGGCGGGGGTCGGGAAGGGGGTCGACGCCTCTGCCCTTTCTGTCGGTATTAGCGACTTATCATCACTCTCCATCAATAAAGTGTTTTATTATCAAAATTATGAATTTCAGATTGTATGGATTTAATTTGAAGCTGAAGATGGAATTTGATTACAGGTGAGATAGGATAGTAATAGGCTTACACTTTTACACGCTTACTCTTTTCGAACACCTGACAGAACCTTTCGTATGGGAATTCCACTACCTACTTACTGTATATAACCATTGCAATTAGCTTAAGCTGCTGTCAGACCAAACTTTTCCTCATTGCACACAGCTTTGTATTGTCAGTCTTCAGAAGTCCAATTTGGTACAGAAAAGTATGATGAAAAACACATTTTGCTATAAAAAAATTGAAAATTATAACCAGTTCCCAAATGTTTACTACTATTCTAAAACTGATGTTCTTGTGTAATAATTATTGGTAAATTTTGATTGAAAAAATAAGGAAGTAAATCATGTATTTAAAACAAAATCATTATCATTTTTTTACAGAAACAAACCACTGGTGTTGAGCTATTTTTTTTTATCTATTCCACCATACCATGCAAGTTGAATACCAGGTAACTTTAATATTATTATACAACATATTTTGTTTATCACTGGCTGAAATGTCTGTTTTAAATATGTTGACATCTATGTATGTCAGTTTAGACAGATGTCAGAACACCCATCCACATTTGCAAGGCATTTTAAAGGCAAAGATAATACAGTTCAGCATACAGTTAAGCTTATGCATAAAGGCCCACACCAAACATGAAAAAGCATACACAACTATGGCGCTATGTTGTACCGTGAAATATCCGATGCATAAAGGCCCTTAGTACATGTATATCATTATGTATATGTTCTCGAATGAGTCTACGTATGTATTTTCTGAATATTTGGAGATTTTGCTCTTCCCCACATGTGTGCGCTATGTCCTTCAATTTTTATACGCCCTCATCTCTCTATGAGGACGTATATTGTAGTCACCCCTGTCCGTCCGTCCGTCCGTCCGTCCGTCGGTCCGTCCGTCCGTCGGTCCGTCCGTCAACATTTGCTCGTAAACGCTCTAAAAACTAGAGTTTTTGACGGAATCAAATGAAATTTGATATGTGTATACATATTCATAAAACGAAGATCAAGTTCGAATTTGAGCTATTTTCGATTGTTAGAAGCAGAGTTATTGCCCTTGCCCCAAATCCGTCGGTCCGTCCATCAACATTTGCTCGTAAACGCTCTAAAAACTAGAGTTTTTGACGGAATCAAATGAAATTTGATATGTGTATACATATTCATAAAACAAAGATCAAGTTCGAATTTGAGCTATTTTCGATCGTTAGAAGCAGAGTTATTGCCCTTGCCCCAAATCCTGTCGGTCCGTCCATCAACATTTGCTTGTAAACGCTCTAAAAACTAGAGTTTTTGACGGAATCAAATGAAATTTGATATGTGTATATATATTCAGAAAACGAAGATCAAGTTCGAATTTGAGCTATTTTCGATCGTTACAAGCAGAGTTATTGCCCTTGCCCCAAATCTTAAATATGCTATTACTCTCTTAGTTTTCAACCGATTTTGATGAAACTTAAAATGGATGTTATTGGACCTAAATCGAAAGGTTTGAGAAAGTTTAGTTTTCTCCTGATTAAATTTTTTCCTTTTTCGACTTTTTCGTTAGGCGTATATGGCCGTGGTCCACTATCTTTTATTTCTAAATTTACAATGCGCACTAGAAAGAATGGACTAAGTTCCAATTGCTATTTCAAAATTCAATATTATAATGTTTATATTTAAAAGTGTACAGGTTATATAAATTAAACTGTGAATATATTTCAGGTAGTTTTATTCCACTTGAAGAATTATTGACATCTTAGATGTTCCACTGAAGACAGTTTTTCAATAAAAGTTTGAAAAGTTCATAATAAATGAGGTGTTTCAATATTAAAATCTAGTTATAGATTACCTGATGTGAAAAATATTTCGTTTATGTTTTGGATAATGAGAGTAATGATCTTATGTTATTTGTTTTATAATGTAGAAAAGTGGCCTTGAACATGCATGCAAAAATTAACTACACTTGTGCCACTTAGCACAGCAGCATCTTATTTTTGTTCTTTAAGAAACACCAGGACAATGTTGTGCATCTGTAGTTGAATTAACATAAAATATTGATATATCAGGATTAACATTGTTCCTATAAATTGAAATTGATTTATAGATTTTTATGTGTTTTTATACGCCCACATGAATATGTGGTCGTATATTGTCGTCGCCCCTGTCCGTCGGTCCGTCCGTCAACATTTCTTGTGAGCACTATAAAGAATACAGTTTTTATCTGATTTTATGAAACTTGGTATGATGCCTATTGCCTAAGATTGATAACATCTCGGTCAAGTTCGAATATTACGTACTTTCGATGAACGGTTTTTGAGTTATTGCCCTTGACTTTGTAATAACGCGTCAAATTTAGTTCGTGAGCACTCTAGAGACTACAGTTTTCATCTGATTTTGATGAATTATGGTATGGTCTTTTAAATTGATAAGATCTCGGTCAAGTTCGAATTTGACGTATTTTCGATAAGATCTCAGAGTTATTGCCCATGACTTTGTCAAAATAAATTGTGAGCAAGATTGAAGCTACAATTTTGAACCGATTCCGATGAAACTTGGTGTGATCATTGCAATTGATAAGATCCTGAACAAGTATTAACTTGATGCATTTTCTATGAACGGTTTTTGAGTTATTGCCCTTGACTTTGCCAAAACGCATCAAAAATAGTTTTGTGAGCATCATAAAAGTTAAACTGATTCTGATGAAACTTGAATGGTGTGATCATTGCAATTGATCAGATCTCGGTCAAGTTCTAACATGAGGTATTTTCGATGAACAGTTTTTGAGTTATTGCCCTTGACTTTTTATTCTTTTGTTATAATGAAATTTGTATTATCTTTAATTGAAATATGATCATTTCCGACATTCGACGTATGTTACCTTGCCTGGCAAGCCCTGGTTTTTATTGTACACTCCGAATGTTTGATCTATTTTCATACATCTCTGTTAGTACTGTTTAACACTAAATGAAACACCATTGTCAGTATAATTTTGTCCATATTTCTAGGAAAATTTTATTACTTAAAGATGCATTAAAAAAATTATAGCAAGACTATTTTTTAATAGTGTATGTTGTTGTTTGATAGTTGTGGACCTGTTTTAAATGATTTGATTGATATAAAACTTGTAATCTGATTGATTTTTCCAGAATTTAATTCTCAAACAATATAAAATGAATATAAAGAAGTTATGAAGTTTAAAAAACAGCATATATTTAATATGTAATATACATTGGTCAACTTGAACAATTGACCTGCTCAACAAACGCTTTATTTAATTTCATCGGTCTGATTTGAACAGGCCTACATATTTATCCTGATGATTGTATGTATTATCTAATGTTGAAATATAAACTATTACAACAAATTTCGTTTTGTTTTATATCCATAATGCCCAAGTGGAAATGTAACCATGACATTTGGTAGGTCTATTGGAGCTAATAGAGTCTAGAGTTTACATCATAATAATATGGAATAGATTTCGGTTGAAATTGATCATCATCCGAACAAGCAAAGCAATTCTAACCAAAAGCAATAATTGTATAGTAGTGGAATCCATCAGATATTTCAAAATAGTAAGCTGTAAACCATACAATTTCCTTAATGAAGTTGAAGCAGCCCTGATGAAACGGACACATTTACCATCCGTTCGTATTGGTTAGCTAAGCTAATCAGTAATAGTGTTCACAACTACCACCGAAATTCAAGCCTGCCCCAATTCATATGTATTCATAATTATTGGCATAAAAAAAGGAAAAAATAAAACGACTTTAATGAGACAACACATTAAAGAAATAGAACGTAATTTTGAGGCAAATTTGAAGGGAGTTTTAGTACTAACAACCCCCCAAAATAACCACTGTTCCCCTTTAAGCGATTTGAAGGTCGATCTCTAAACAAAAAGTCTTAATAAATAAAAAAAAAAGCCCTAGCATATCGGATACGTTGTGAAAAATACACACCATAAGCAAGTGATGGTAGGCCTATCAGACTACACATGCATGGAAAATTAACGATAGGAAAATTAAAGTCGTCACGTTTGTCATAAAGTCAAACACAAAGATCGTGATTGTTGATAATTTCTAGAAGCAAGTCGAAAAGGACTCGGAAAGTCTTAGAATCAGTAGGTATTTTTCCAACTCTTCTGGATAGATTTAAGGTTTACGAAATATGTCAGCAAGTAAAGGCGCACAATTTGAATATCTATTTCCTTGTCAAAATGTTAGGTATATAACGCCCTGGTTGTATATAAGAATAGAGAAATAAGGCATAGAAGATTGAAAATATCGTTGTCATCAAATATTTCAACAAGCGCATGTAAAGTTCTTTGATATGAGAACCGTTGAGATATTAAAGAGATCGTATAATTTGATAAATTGGGTGTAGGCCTTTAAGTATTTTACCTTGCCACGCAACCCATCTTTCTGCTTATATTATATACATATATTAAAAGGATAAACCCGAACCAGAATCAAAATATTTTGGCTAAACGCATATTCAACTAGTATTGTATGTTGTATGTATACAAACCAGACAGTATGTTACATGTACTTACATACACAGTTAAGAAATAACAATGTTTTATTTTTAAGAAATGCTAGAATCTACCAACCCAAAAGAATATTTTTTTCATTAATTATGCTCACGCAATGTAAATCAACATTACTAGATGATAACACTTTCTATCTGAAATGAATTCTGTGTACATGTATAAAGAGATTTAGTGTGTAAAGAGACGTTAAGACATACCTACTTTTTTTACATAAGAACTATATTGTTCAGTTTATTTCTTTCTTTTATGCCTTACGAATAATCAGCAGAATTTATCTCCAGCGTTAGGGCAAGTAGTGTAGTAATATTATGTTTTTTAATGTAAATTCTTTCTTCCTGCATATGAATTTCATGTATTTTTCCTGCCTTTTTGTGATATGTAGACAGAAATTATATTTGTTATATTGTATTTTATTTTAAGTCCAAGCTTTGAGAATACCTAGGCCTCTACACGTTTCTGTAGCAGCGTTGTATTTATTGGATTGTGATTCCTGCAAAAGATTTTGTCAGAAATATGTTCTTTGCTCTAGGAATGTGACACAGGTTTTAATAAACATGTAGTTCAATGACATAATGGTAATTGTTCTAAAACCCCAAAATTGACTATATTCCGTCCATAGCTTATGGAATGATACAGAATTTAAGACTACCAACTTCCAAAGAACTAAATTCTCAATCTTTTATTTGTATAATAAAAATCTGTACAAGCAAAACAATACCATTAATCATCCACAAAATCGAGAGCATCATAATATTAAGACGTTATTTCCTCAATGGACTAAATTCTCTGATCTTTGCTTGCAGAATTTAAAGACATTGAACACATCTTTATACGAAATTGAAAAATATTTACTTTTTTGAAACAACGTCAATAGTTGTAAGAGTTAACAAATTATCTTTTTTTTCTTCAATAATTCTTGTAAGCATGTTTATAGGTTTCAAAGTAAAAATGGATTTTGTTCAAGATTAAACAAACACACAAACATTCAAAGGGATATTTCCTCCGTTACATATAAGACTTATGAATTATAGCATATTATCTAATAAGTTTTCAGCATATTAATGAGTTACACATTGTCTATCTGTTATATCCTCTTTAATCATGAAAGTTGGTTTAACTGTATGGTCATTCTGTAGAAGAAACCCTTTCAATATTTCCATTGACACAGCCTGAAAACAAAAATTACAGAAGTCAATGTTTAACAATAAACATAAAATTGCTCATACAGATATTTCTACATGAGATAATTTTCAAAATACTTAATACAATTCTCTTCACAGTTCATTTCTGATTGAGAACAGTTTCTATACTATACATAAATGTGTCTAACCCTGCATCTTCATGAATGTTTATATGGATTAAATAAAATACCAAAGATTATCTAACGACTGGCCAGTTGCTGCATCAACTCAAACTCATACTACATACAATTTCTGCTTTGACATTTGAAAAAAAATCGTAAAAAAGACTCCATAGCTATGAACTAAATTTACTAAACGTTACTAGTAAGTCTCGTCCAACAAGAATTAATTACTAAAAACTCACACATTGGTCACATTCAATGAGCAACAAATGTATGTGACTTAAAGCAAAATAATTTTGTACTTACCATGATTTCTTTCTAAATCATCCCTGAAATAAACAACAATTTGCATATTATTCAAAATGGGTTATATATATATAACAAACATTGATGTAATCGATCTCACTTTTGTTATCAGTACCCAGCCCCATGTACACTAGTCATTATGAAAACAAATCCTGTGCCTGGAGCTGAGGTACGATTGCTCCTCAAAATACAGAATTCTGTATTAGCCTAAAAGAATGAATAAATAATAAAAAAAAAATAGAGATGGCCATCGTAATACTTCCACTTTTATAATGGCAGCCAATTCGTCGGGGAGAGTAAATGAAAGATTCTGAGAATGACATTTATTTTCTTTTTACGAGAGTAAAACCACGGGTTAAAGTTTCCTGGAAAAAACAAATATGTCACTGAAATATGCATAAAACAAGGGCAATGTGTCAATATAAGGTTTCATCCTAAAAATGATTAAGAACAGTCACATTTTGTTTCTGATTTTCAATAAGGTGTATCCCAAGGTCAATACAAACACTCACACCAAGTTTCATCAAAATCCACCAAGAAACAAACTCTCTATTGTTTCCACAACATATTTACAAAAACAAGGGCAATAACCAATTAAATATATTAAGATTTGTCTGATTTTCAATAACCCATGAAATATTTTTCATTTTGAATGATTTTCCATAGGGTTCCTTTTTAGGTGATTACGAACACTCTCAGCAAGTTTCATCAAAATCCATCAAGAAACCAGCAATCTATCGTGTTCAAAACTTTGAGAGTTTAACAGGCTGAAAAATTAACGTGTTTAAGAACAAGGGCAATAACCTATTAAATATATTAAGATTTGTCTGGTTTTCAATAGGGTTCATCCTCACAACAAGTTTCATTACGATCAATCAACAAACCAGCTCTCTATTATAGTGTGAACAACTTTGAGACTGTAACGGGCTGAAAAATAAACGTGTTTTAAAGAACAAGGGCAATAACTCATAAAATATTTTTTCGATGTTTCTGATTTTCAATAGAGTTTATCCTAAGATCAATATAAACACTCATAAATCTATCACGAAACAAGCTCTCTATGGTGTCCACAACATATTTTCAAAAGCAAGGGCAATAACCCATGAAATATTTTTCAATTCGTCTGATTTTCAATAGGGATCATCCTTGGGTGATTACAAACACACACAGCAAGTTTTATAAAAATCCACTAAGAAACCAGCTCTCTATCGTGTCCACACTTAACTTTGAGAGTGTAATGGGCTGAAAATTAACGTGTTTTAGAGAACAAGGGCAAAAACTCATCAAATATTTTTTCGATATTTCTGATATTCAATAGGGTTTATCCCAAGGTCAATACAAACACTCATACCAAGTTTCATTAAAATCCATCAAGAAACCAGGTCTCTATGGTGTCCACAGCATATTTTCAAAAGCAAGGGCAATAACACATGAAATATTTTTCGATTCGTCTGATTTTCAATAGGGTTCATCTATGGGTGATTACAATATACGCCCACATTAATGTGTGGGTGTATAAAAATTGGACTTGCCTTAAAACATCCTGATATTTATTAGGGCTTTTTTGGGGTGGCCTTGAAATGTTGCTTCTAACCCAACATTTCAAACTCTTTTTGATGCATTTTCTTTGTTTCTGAGAAAACTTTTATCACGAATCCTACAATATATAAAGCCTTATTAATCATAATTAGAATCCAAATAAAGAAAGTAAGTTAATTTCCGCGCTAAACAGACATTTCATTTCATAACAGACAGTGGTGTTGACTAAACTAAATAATTAGGCTAAGGTCAGGCCACCCCCGACCCCCTTCTGTCTCCTACGGCTATGTGTTACAGCAAATATCATGTCGATCAGACAAGTTAAAAGATTTGTTGACAACTTTGCATGCGAGCAGCCATTTTGAAAGGACACATGACATGTAATATCACGTGATAAAGTTCAATGAAGTTATCGCCATGTTCAGTTTTATTATTCGAACATTGAAATATAATATTGAATTATATTTCAATTCTCCGACGATTGACAATATTTTACATTCTACATTACTTACGGTATTGAACTTTACATTGTAGTCATTTCATTCCATGGTCTTGGGCTTGAATAATCAATGATCTAGGTGGTGAACCAGAATAAGGTCATCGTTAGAGTAGCAAAAAGTCGAAGGGACAGGCCTACAGCGGGAAATCAACGATGTTTCATTGGCTACCAATAACCTATCCGATTGGTTGATATATTAGCCTTTATTAGGTTTTATAGAAAGGCTAATAATAAACGGCACCGTCTACCGTTCACTGTTGTTCCTTTTATTAAAAGGCTAAAAAATTCAATTATTAGCTTTATATAAAGGCTAACTTTACAGGATCGGGTGGAGAGTAAGGGTAGGTGAGGTCGGTTCGATTGTTCGAACCTGTAATTTTTTAGCTCTAATCCGTAATAATGTTCCACATCTTCCCTTGAAATTTAAGCCTTCAAATCCCTGTGTGTCCACAAATATCAGCGTCTGAAAGTCAAAAATACGACTCGTCGTTTAGTAAGACTATGACTTACATAGGAAACACATATACACGGTATATATACGGGGATAATTGAAGGGATTGTACTATTTTTAGGCAGTTCCAATAAATCTGAAGGCTATTTACATAAATTCAAAGCTCAAATCGATCCTCTAATATGCTCAACATTCCCCTTTAAATGCACCAAAGTATAAATCAAACTAAATGTGCATGCATTATCAAATAATTTTTATCGTAAAAGTCTGTGTTTAAATTTTTTATTGCAAAACTATTAAAAATCTCAATTAAGTGTGATTTCATAAAATGAGATTTTGTCAAAGATTGTAAACATCTAACATTATCATTTCAATAATTGTACTCGTGCATGTGCTTTGTTACCAGATTGCTATCAAAATGTAATTGTCATGTATACATTTGATTCAAAACGCTTACGATTTGAACTGCTCGCTTTTAATTAAACTGCGTTTCAGTAATACTCTAACGCGGATGCGTTTTAAAAAAAGACATTTGAAGGTTTTGTTTAGTTGTTTTGTGTTGCATTTAGCTCTGCCATTTTTTTTTATATACTGTAGATACATATTCAGAAATTTACCGAATTATTTGGACTCATACTGCATTAGGGAAGTACACAAAATGCACATATTTGTAGCAATTTTTGTGATTTCGTTATTTTTTTTATCTGGAACCTTTTACAGGTAGCTGACAACGTCTTTTAGCAGTTGCCCTTTTCTCTAAAAGTTAACTAAAATAAAGTCCTGATTTTTCAAAATACAGTATTCTGATTGGATAATAAATCTATTTTTGAAATCGATTTTAGTGATTGACCAATCAGATGATTGGAACACTAAAATGATCTAAGATAAGTTTTCAAGCCCCTGATAAAGTGAATGTTTAGGCGATTGATTAAAAAATTAATAATATGGTACAATAAAGAACACCCAGACCGAGCAGTTTTTATTTTTAATTAATTTTACCTTCTTTGAGAGTGAGAGTGGGAGGTTATGGTTTTATTAAACATTAAATATACTGTTTAAATATTGGCAAAAACCGCATCATTAATGGTTGGTTATTCGACATGCACGTGTTTCAGGACTAAAATTGGTGATTGGGCCAGGTGGTTTGAAAATAGAGGAAGGAGGGGAAAATTCCAATAATTTAAATTTTATTGTTGTAGGTGTTCTTGTGGTGTAGGTCCCTTTTTAAGGAGATGGCCCTGTTCTCAAGAATTTTTAATAAAGTTAAATGGATAGAATAAGATTTAGTGATCAAGTACATGACCACAAGATGATGTACAGTCAACTGGTTAATTAAAAGATATTTTTAAGATATACAATATAGTAATATACACAAGTATATATGTGTACATATAAGAACCTAGGAGTTTTTTTTAAGTGAGAATATGTCTTTAAAGGGGACCAGTCTTCATTTTTATTGGTTGATTTGGGTCTTGAATATACTTAAGTATCCATCAGAAGCACTAGAAATGTACGAAAATTGCATATTTCCTTAAAATATAACTTAAATTAGACATTTCTCCTTCTATTTCTATAGATGACTTTTCTATATATTGCATAGTATCGCTAATGTGTAGTAGGGCATTATAACTTTCAAATGCTAATAATTATGGATGCACATGGATTTGAAGACTCAAATTTCAATGGTGAGTTGTGATAACCAGTACTAAATTGCTGAGCTAAAAAATCCCCGTTTCTGAGACTTGGAAAAATCGACCCACGAAAATGAAGCCTGTGCCTCTTTAACATTAAATTTGACATATACCTACTCACAAGTAACTGACATGGACACAAAACTCAAATGAAAGTGAATGGTTTTATCATTCTAATTACAGAAAACTGGCATTGTGTGCGATAATTTCCTATATAGATTTATTTCTATAAGTTGTCATTTTATTTTCATTTTACAACTTACACGTGTTTTTAATAAATACCACATCAAAATACTTCAATTTAATGATAAAAAATATCACCAAAAGGACATAAAGGGGAAAAGAATTCATTATTTTGTCACAAATCAATCAAACCTCGACCAGTTTTTATGAATGTCTGATATTTAAAGGAATACTACGTCTTAGAATGAACAAAAAGTCTAAATTTTCAAATTTGGTCAATAGGAGTCCATATTCCTCAGAGGACTCACCTGGTGGCATAATTATACTATGTTTATAAACAATAATTGAAAAACGCTTACTCAAAATTTTAAGCGTTTTTCAATTATAGCCTGTAATTGTATGGAAAATTACATAGTTTTATGGTTTTATTTGATTCTGTTTGTATATTTTGGACACCGTTGATGAATATATACTCTTATTAACCAAGTTAAAACTTAATTTTGTTGTTCATTCTAAGAGGTTGTATCGCTTTAATGTCTGATATTTAAATATGTATTTTATTCTGAATACAATTAAAACACCTTTACCACGTGTAAACCATAAACTTTTAGATTAAAACAAATCTTTGTTCAATTGAGAAAATAAATCATTCATCAAATTAATAAGTGGAGATCGAAGTTATAAAACCATGAAAGGTAGAAACATTTTTAAAGAAATTAAAAGGTTCTGAATTTGTTTCATTAATGAAAGAGATTGAAAGGAATGTGAGTTTTTTTTTAATCTATTTCTTTAGCCCAGTTGGAACGAAATTTACTATTAAATGATTCATAATAATATAAGTAAAAAAAAGTCCAGCTGAAATAATATTTTCAAGGACAAATATTAAATGTTAAATAGATATACATGTATTGTATACTAAATAGTAGTATTGTAATGTGACTGCCCTTTTTGATTCAGCACACTTAATAAATGACTTGGTCCTACGCGTGTATTGAATTTTGATGATTCCTTGTAGCCCCTGGAAGCTCTGAAAGATGTCAGAGAAACCAAACTAAAATGAGGCCGATAAAAAGTAGTGGTACCTCGTGTTTTCGCAGAACCAAGGCATTTCACGAAAGATAGAACTTGATAGAACTTGATGTAATAGTTTCTCCATTCTCCAGTGTATATATGTCTTGGTGATTTGTTTGGCAATAAAAACAAAAACTTATTATTGAAATTATTGACTAAACGAATCTAGTGTTCTTTGTGACGCTACTTCGACAGGAATTTGAAAAAAGCCTAACAGAAAAGCAGGTCGTAAAGCTCCTATTCATTTCAGTCCACTTTGTTTGTGGAGACCAATTTCTTTCCATACAGTTTACAAAAACAATCATCAAGCCCGAGATAATAAGCATGAAAATCAATACAGCAGTGATTCAAACTAATAACTCACGTCTGTTTGGACTATCAGCCACATTTTCCCGCGTTTTATTTGCTTCAGAAGGCGGGAAATATCCACATGGCTGTCTGAAACAAGGGAGATAATGAGAATGATGTCAATAGAAGGATGATTAAAAGTGGTCTGGATCTTGTCAGAAGTTGTTAAGTTGCTGGCCATAACGCGATAATTAAATCACTTTCTCCAACTCTTCTTTACTTTATTTCATTAACACCATCATACTCTAATCGGCCGCCATTTTTCCCGCCTTTTATTAAAGACGTCTGCCAACCATTAGGAATCAGACGTCGTGCTAATCTCGTTACAATATTTGACTTCAAAACAATAATAATTACACATTACACCAGTATCAATATAATCAAAACGTGATTTATTCACGCGGACATTGTCCAGGTTCAAAATGGCCGACTATTCTTGTCAGTTTTATTAAGCATTTGAGATATTAAGATATTTTCAGTCAATAAACAACTTTCCATCCCTGATATTTCTTAAATCTGATGATCAATTAGCGGGCAGATATCAATCGTTGCTTGTTTGTACCTTGCGTCTGGCAAGTCAATGTCCGGAATCTCTATAAAAGAAAAAATTACTGGAATCCATAGCTGTTTTCAAAAACGTTTTGAAGGAGTGGTCAACGGGAACTAGCCTAGGATGTTGTCAAACACAGTTTTTTTTTTGTTTTTTTTTTTACATTTTTTTGCACTTTTACACAGTATACGTCCTCATATATCTTCAAATGTAAAATTCTAAATCTTCTTTTGTCAGTTTGTTTTCAACATTTGCTTAAACTTACCGGTGAAATATATATGTGAAAGAGTGGAACCAGAGCTTTGCTGGAAGGATTGGACGACGAATTTAAGGATACATGTATTTCATAATTCCAAAAAATCAACAAGAAAATTCCAACTCAGTCACTAGCTATAATATTAGACTCTATTACTAAGCTGTATTTAATTAAACTAGTTCTAAAATAATGATTCCATCATCATCGTCGTCATCATCTTCATCACGCTATCAGCTTCTATCTACTTCCTTCATGTTCACTAACAATACCCCACTCGTATAACTATCAACTTCGGAACTAGACTGGCTAGATAACCTCGTATACTATACAGTAGTCGTCATATTGAATAAATTATAGTTCAACCAATCACAATCACTCTTTAGAGAGTGTCATCATCTTTCGCGGTAAAAACAGCCATTCAAAATCAATCTCCAAACAAGAGTTGTCTTTTCCTGTCCATTTACCGGGAAAGATGGCCGCCTTTCATGGTCTAGTCATTAGATAGTCTCGAACATAGTCTCGAACAATGACGAAGGTTGAGTCGAATGACAATACCCATCAATTATTCAACTCTTTTACACAGATTCCATAAAAACAGAACACTTCCAGGAAGTCCACAGGGAATTGCGAAAATAAATAATGTTTCTTTTTATACATAAAATATTTGATTATAAAAATGTTTTATCGGTTCTTTTGTTTCAGGCATTCAAATGGTGCGTACCTTATCAAGGTAAAAAATAAGTGATATAAAATACTGCAGATCTTCGAGTGTAGGCGAGTTAGCTCGGTTTATATATCTTGGCGTTTTCCAGAACTGTGGTGGCCATGCTCCCTCAAATTTCTATAATTTTGTCATATTTGGTGAGTCCTACTTGGCAATTGTGTTGCCCCTGCTATCCACCCCTCTCCCACATAATGGAACGCCACGATGTTGTTTGTCTGGATTGCTAATGTACTGCGTCCGTCACATCTTATATCATCTTTCCAAAAGCCGTACCTTGTTCACAATCAGGACAATTTCAATAAACATTTCAACATACCAAAATCTTGGCTGTAGGAGACACAAAAGTATGTTTTCGGGCGATGTACCAAATTGTTTTCATCACCCTTATTTGAACAACAACCGGGAATATTCCATATTCCAGAATTCCACAAGGATAACAGACAACGCTCATGATGAACAGCTGATATGGTTGGCAGAAAAAACACTGAAATCATTTTGGGTAAATTGACAGATTCCGATCCCTTCCTTTCAAAAGTGGTTCAGCTTCTTTAAATATAGATCATTAATGAAAGCGAGCGTGATTGACAGTATTAAGAGATTAATCTAACCGGCATGCAATTCTTTTACATAATTTACATAACAATAATTTTTCGTTTCCTGTTTTATTGCTGTTTGTAGGTTAGAAGGATTAGGGAATCCGGGTTAATGGCATTGACACACGCTAAGCGACCAGTTTACTGACACGATATCAGAGTATGTGAGGCAATTGCGCAGATAATATCTATTTTAGATTTGGATAGTGTTGGATGCAACAATTACTTTATGTAGAGTAAGATTCCGAATTTTCAGATCAAACACTTTAAGTGGAAAATCGTTAGCGCACCTTGCCTTGATTTCAAAATGCTTTCAGACCAAGAATCTAAATTTTGATAGAATCGTCATCGTAATTTATAAAGATTGTTCCCCTGGTCATTCTTCAACCCATTGGCTTAAAACTCTTTGGGTTCAACGACTTTAATGAGTCCGTGCTCTTCAAGATATACTGTAATGAGTGTTGCCAGTGATGAAACAGATTATTGTTTACGGAAACTGCCGAGGATTGCCGATTGCCAGTGATGCTGTACTTGCCCAATCTTCTAAAACAGCTGATGCTACTCTGTAATCTTAGTTAACTCTGTAGATTCCGTTTCAGATTGCCCACAATATTGCTTGTTTTTGTACATTTATTGGCACATGAGAAGTCTGTAAACATAATCAGCCTGGTCAAACTGTTCAGATTACCAGACTGATAAAGGTTTAGATCTTTCATCTGCAAACCCAGTGATCGGATATTGTCTCGAAAACACAGAAACAGTCCCCCTGCTTTCTCAGCTGTTGATCATAAGCAACGTATAATTCCAACTGCTCAAAGATCTTGTCTTTAGTCTAAAATACCCTCTCTTGCAAAACGCAACCACTGTGCATGTCAGAAGCTGTAGTGCGGTCGTATCAAATTTTGTTAAATCTCGACGTCGTTATACTTCAAAAGATAAACTAAAAGAAAACGAAGATATGTTATTTCAGATTGAAAAATCTAAAAACGAATCGAGATATCAATTTAATATGTACGGTATCCTGCGGATGAACACACTTACGCCAGATTTGTCCTCAATTGAGATAAAGTTACGATTGTAAGTCTATTTTCATATCGAGATATAAATTGGAACCATGCTGTTTACGCATGCTCGAATAATTCCCATTCCGCCGTGGGTTTTTCACACGTAAACGAAATAAAACAAAATAATGATTGGTTAATCACTCCATCAGCAACCTGACAACATTTAAACTAATTACATGACGCGAAATTCACGTGTAGATCAAAACCAGACAGCCTGAGAACACGTGGCACTCATGTATGCCGCCATTTTGGTATTCGTTAAATTTGCGAATTGTTATTAATTTAATTTGTTGAACATGAAACGAACAATAACTGTCGTGTATATTATGTTAGTTAAAGGGGTGTAAAATGACAACGGCCTATTCTATTCTGGAGTTTGTTGATGCTCGGGGACTTGTCGTGTGCTCAACAGATTTTATTTCTCTCCCTCTAGCATTATGTGTCAACTAATTATACGCTCGCTCTGAATTAACGCACATAAAATAGTTAGCCATTTAACAAATATTGTTAGTTTCGTTTTATGGATTTCGTTATCGCTTTTTGTACTATCCATGTGCCTTTACCTAAATTATAGTCACTATACAAAAGGCAATTAGTCAGCTGTAAATTAACTTTGGACACTTACCAGCAAGTATTTTTTCGAAAAAAAAATATTTTCTCGCTTGCTTCTGAGATGTCTGTTCATTTTACAAGAAATGTCTTTGATTCCTCAATACATGTTCCTCAATCTAAATAGATTCCTATCATTTGTGTGTCAAAATTGAACAACTTTCAAGAAAGCGAACTGCAACATTTCCGTGATAAAGCGGGCTACAGAAATATGATAGTTGAATGTTCGTGGGTTAGTCGGTTTCCTCCAGTGATACAATTCTAAATTTTGGTTTTTAGGTCAGATTGTTATCATTACAATATAGAGACAGCAATAAACTGATTGAATGGATGCCGAACATTCGGTTCAATGAATTTGAAAAGCTCTTCCGGGTGTTCTTGTTCTCTATCCGCCATGACAGTTGGTGATTTATGAGACCATTCTGTCACCAGGTTCCGTACAAATTGTCTGCAAATAGTAATTGAAAACGAATTCGGTCACCTGTCTAATCCCTGAGTAGTGTTTAGAGATGTAAGCACTCCCCAGGGACTCGACAGACAGACTTACTCACACAAATTGATTACAATCACAAATAAAATGTATTTTACGTGAATTCCAGTCCCTTCGTATAGACAAGTCATCACAATAGATGTGTGTATTGTCTGATTGGTTGGGGTTATCGATTAAGAAATGGTTTTCACAAAAAGACAGAGTTGTATATAATGTAAAATGAAACATTGTATATTGCCTTTATCATCCGAATCCGGGTTCGTTCGCCTTGAAACCCGTTCGCCCCTGTTCTTGTCGTCCCCTTTTTACGTTCGCCATGGGTTTGTTCGCTCCGTTTCCTATTCGCCCCGAGTTCGTTCGCCCTGTCATATAGCCCCACCTTTCCAACGCACAGCTTCGACTCATTATTTAGCTCTTTACAAGTAATGAAAGGTTCTTAGAGCTAAATTGTTATCAATCGTCTGTACTTATATAATTCAGATTTTAAATAAGCAATAACATCAGGCCTGCTCCATAGAAGAAGATTCACACGAAATGTTCATTCGGAAGACAACTGGTGTTATCAAACACAGGCTGAACATAGCCTTTCTTATTTTCTGTCCGTCCATGAATATCAAACCTTCAGATCACATACTTGCTCACCAATAACCTCAATTGGTCAATATTTGGCCATTTTATGTCCATAGAAAATACAGTCAGATTATTCGGCACTAAAACTACAACTTCCGGTAGGGACTTCCGGTTAACCCGAATGGCTACCGGTCCGATATTGATGAATCCATTCCGAGACTTTATGGCTGATGTCAGAGTTGTGGTTGACAAATGGCTCATTATTTGATGACCGTCAGACATGGCCAAATAAACTGTCAGCATTCAATGGATTACAATAGATTTCTACCCCAACGATCCCATGGAATTTAAAAGCATGTGTTAACTTCAGAAAGATATCTTATTGCTTTAGGAACTGGAAGAACCTCTGAATACAATTAGTATTTATGTTCCAGTGTCTTTTGATTGGCCATGTGAAATTATGTAGCCTATGCTGCACTCTATAGCAATAAAGTACAAATAAAACGCTGTCAACTGTTTGCGAGTAGCCTACTAATATCATAGTCCTAGTCACTCGTATCCACTCGGAACTAGACTAGCGTGCAAGATAACCTCATACACTATACGGCGATTGCCATATTGAATGTATTCTTCAGAGAGTGTTGTCTTCTTTCGCGGTAAAAAAAACAGCCAATCAAAGGCAATCTCTGAACAAGAGTTATCTTCCCTTACCCATTTATCGGGTAAGATGGACACCTATCATGGCCGAGTTATTATATAGTCTCGAACAATGACGAAAGTTGATTCGAATGCTGCCTAGTTTGACTATCGTATCGGTATGGATTTTTAATTTTGGCAGATTGTTTCCCTGGTCCTAAGTGACAGAGGGGGCGGAACAAACTACTGATATTGGAAAATACTAATTCAATTAAATAAATTTCAAATTTTACAATCGACACGAAACATAACGCTACTATATCAACTACCAGACGTCAAGAACACGTGACCATGCCAAACAAAACTGTAAATTATAGAACCGTAATTAGTATTCGTGCGCCATGCCAAACGAAGTCTGCTTTACGATGAAAATATTCAAATGAAATGTTGAAATAAATTAAAGTCAGAATGTAAATACAAAGAATATTAGGCTTGATTGGAGTGTATAGAGATAATCAATCCGGGCGTTTGTTCCAACTGTCCTCTTATCCTGGTCGCCATTATCTTACATACATTCTTTACCTCGTAAATTTGAGACGTTGTCGTTAAAAACGACCATCACTTCCGTTTGTTTGTCTTTCAATATGGCGACGTTATAGTCCCGCAATGAATAAAATGGCGTATGATTATTCGTGGGCTTTATTTTATTTTAATTTGTATTGATCAGGAGTGTTAGTTTGTGTCACAAGTAAATTGTTTTCTGTTTTATCAGTCAATCGGAAGAATTGTGAAAAGTTAGAAGAATAAGAAGACAAATCTAGCACGTTTCTTCTAATGTCTATTCAGCAGAATTACGCATGCGTAAATACAGTTTCTGGTGGCTGACGACAGTTCTAAGAAAATTAAACAAAATATCAACATTTTGAGTCCATTTGAATCTCTATACAGACAATATTGTTTCAATGTGTCAATAGAGAAGCGAAGACAACAGCCGATATGTCTTCCAATAAAATTACAATGATCACAATGGTATAAAAGACATGGCAGGAACCTCTCAATAGATCAGGCGTCAGTTAGGTATATTTAAAGGGAGGAGGGGGTGTGGGGTGTCGACCTTTTCTCTGAGAGGATCTAAACCAGATGGATTTCCAATTTCAACAACTGAATGCAACTCTAAGAATCTCAACAATAAGAGATGCTTCAATCGCTATGAGTTGATCCCAATGTTCTTTGGAAACATCTATTTGAAATGAACGCAGGAACAACCATCAGTTTACTTTTTATGTCTCTTGCTCAAGTCTTGTCTCCATTCAAAATGGGGGAAACGTGTTCGAAAAGTGCAAGTTACATACAACCCCTATTCCTACTCGTCTCCTCCCCCAAATCTCTCGACAACCACTCAGGTAAATTAAACACTAAGGAGTGTCGGCTTTTTGAAGTAACAATAGAGCATTTAAAACATGTCAAAGGTCGCACCAAATGTAATCAGCGCAAATTCAGGACAATTGAGGATGCAGGCATAAAATAATCACAACTTTCAAAAATAAATCACAAAATTTGAGCATTTTAATTTGTGAAATGAAGCAGACATAAGGAGACAATCCAGAACGAGGTCATGTCATCACGTGATAATTAATAGGTCACATCAAAGGGAGTTAATTCTTACGAATGATTTGTTTTAAACATCCTTAGACAATTAGTATAATCATTATCAAATTAGGAGGCTCGTTGTTTGTAAGAGTTGTCGCCCATTACTTCCACTTCGTTACCTGTTATGATCTTTTGTCAACGACCAACGGCCGGTGCAGGGTAATCTTCTAAATCGTATCCTTGCCACATGCTTACAGTCGGCAATCCGCTGTACACATCTGATTATTGCGTTTTGTAAACTCAAATTTAAAGTTTAAGCAAGTAGCTGCAATTGAGTTCTATAACGTTTTTCTTCAATGTAATCACGAAGGCCCTTACACATTATAATAGTTACGTACATGATAAAGATCATAGACCCTTAAAACCGAGACTGACTTGGCTTCGTCTCACCCCCACCAAATTTCAATTTTTTACCAAGGTATTGCCTGATGTTGTTAGTCGCCATTTACAATTCCGTGGTCCCTATACTCTTTCTGTGCACACATATAAATTCAGTCCCTCACGACAAATCACAGCCTTCTTTGCCGTATGAAATGAAATTTTAACAGATCCTTCAACTATGTATGCAGTCAGTCATGTACTTCAAAAAGTATTAAACCAAACTTTTAAATACTATCAAGATAAAAATTCAATTGTCCCCTACCGACTTGAGGACGTCTTGGGGATCATCCCATCCTTACCAGATGGTAGCACTTAAAATAGTTACATGGCCTATCCGGTGAATGATTTCAGATAAAACCATGTTATTGTTGATAGTTAACAAGTTAACATGGATAGCATGAATAATAAAACTACGTATTGACAATATTGATACATTGTAACAAATAGTTTGATTAACGACATTCAAATTTTAAACTTTCAAATAATGGAGACTTTAGTCTCGATTAACCAGACCAGGTACATTCTTTAAGGCATTTGGGTTGATATATGAAAGTGGGGATATGTTTTTCTTATTACAGCCATAAGCTAATGATAAGAACATAAAGGAATTAAGATAAAACTCATGTCGATCTTTTTATGAACTGAAATGGAGTTTTACGTCCTATAAGCGTGCTTTAATTTGAAAGTCAAAATATCATCAAAATAGTGTTAAGATAATAGTGAAAAATGGAAATTGTTTGTACCATATTATGAACAAAAACTCATATAAATACACATATTTAACACTTTGAGAAAGGATTTATCACGAATAAAGTCTGTTAAATACCTTTATAATTGAGCAAACCAAAATTGCAATATAGTATATTTCGAAGGTGTTGGCTGTGAAACAACTAGCATTCCGTGCCCAATATACTGCTTAATAATATAGGTGTGTCTTGATAATCGAGAGTAAAGATGTAATATTATA
The DNA here is from genome assembly GCA_029955415.1 of Lottia scabra. Taxonomy (NCBI): domain Eukaryota; kingdom Metazoa; phylum Mollusca; class Gastropoda; family Lottiidae; genus Lottia; species Lottia scabra. Next base: position 13,727,988 of record JARJEI010000009.1, read on the forward strand.
AAATAACAGGTGTTATAGAGAAGGTAAACTCGAGATTCTTCACTGATATCAACAGTTTAATAATACCAAATAATATCTTCATTAAATATTCATATCTGAATTCTTTATATTTTATAAGACGAAAATTAACTTAATAAAATATTTTTTCGTAATAGGTTTTCATCATATCTAGTGTATAAAAGTGTTAATGATTTGCTCAAAAAACATTAATACAATTGTATAATTAGTATGGACAAAGTGAACGACCTTGTAGCACTCCTTTTTCAGTATTATATTAACACCTGATGGTACTTCTCGTATGGGAAGTCCACTTCTATATAATAATTGCACCCGATTTTGTCGGGCTCTGGACAGGATATTTGGTTGGCGGCGTTGTATTGCTTGTACGGATTTTTATTAATGCATAGAACTTCATATATATTTTTGTAATTCTTGGTTTATACAAATAAGGAAAACTTTGATAGAAAAACGGAATATTTATGGACAACCCTGTCCGTTTTGTTGCGTTCCATTTCAATATTTTTTATTGTTTAAACAGAAATAACAGCATAAATTGAAAAAGATTGGACAAAATAACCATCCTTGTAGCACCCCCTTTCTATAATAAAAATCCGTACAAGCAAAACAATTTCGTTAATCAAAAATCTCGTCCAGAGCATGACAAAATCAGGTGTAATAAATAATTGCCACTACAATATGTTCCATTTTATGAAGAAATTGTTTTAATAATTGCAAAAAATTAAAAACTATATAAGTTATAAATACATGTACCCCTTACAAAACATTAATAAATTGTGAATTGAGTGAATTTGTATGGTCAAACAATAAATTTATTAAATTAGAAGCCTTACAGCATTTTGTTTTCAAAATGAAATTCCTCAGAAATTCCTGCATTAATCAGATCGATGAACGAATAATATCTTGACCCAATACTAATGTCATATTGACCGTGGATTATTTTTTTTAATAATTCAGATGCGGGTTAATTTGTTCGTGTCACCAGTTATTGCCCTTGGGGATTTTCATAACTCCGGCATCTTACACTGTTAAAACAAAGGTGTAACTATACTCTTAAAAAGGTGGCAACTGGGCTGCCACTTATATAAGTGTTAATAAACACTAAATTGGGAGTATGTATAGAGTGTAATAAAACACAAATTAAGGGAGAAATTTCTTCTTCTTGCAAGGTAATGAAACACTGTTTTAGGTTAATAATCGGTCGTCTTAAAGTGTAATGATACACTGTTTTAGGTTAGTAGTCCATCCAATGAAAGTGTAATGAAACACTGTTTTAGGTTTATAATCGGTCGTCTTAAAGTGTAATGATACACTGTTTTAGGTTAGTAGTCCATCCAATGAAAGTGTAATGAAACACTGTTTTAGGTTTATAATCGGTCGTCTTAAAGTGTAATGATACACTGTTTTAGGTTAGTAGTCCATCCAATGAAAGTGTAATGAAACACTGTTTTAGGTTAATAATCCATCCATTAAAAGTGTAATGAAACACTGTTTTAGGTTAATAATCCATCCAATAAAAGTGTAATGAAACACTGTTTAAGGTTTATAAACGGTCGTCTTAAAGTGTAATGAAACACTGTTATAGGTTTATAATCGGTCGTCTTAAAGTGTAATGAAACACTGTTTAAGGTTTATAAACGGTCGTCTTAAAGTGTAATGAAACACTGTTTAAGGTTTATAATCGGTCGTCTTAAAGTGTAATGAAACACTGTTTAAGGTTTATAAACGGTCGTCTTAAAGTGTAATGAAACACTGTTTAAGGTTTATAAACGGTCGTCTTAAAGTGTAATGAAACACTGTTATAGGTTTATAATCGGTCGTCTTAAAGTGTAATGAAACACTGTTTAAGGTTTATAATCGGTCGTCTTAAAGTGTAATGATACACTGTTTTAGGTTTATAATCGGTCGTCTTAAAGTGTAATGAAACACTGTTTTAGGTTAGTAATCCATCCAATGAAAATGTAATGAAACACTGTTTTAGGTTAATAATCCATCCAATAAAAGTGTAATGAAACACTGTTTTAGGTTTATAATCGGTCGTCTTAAAGTGTAATGAAACACTGTTTTAGGTTTATGATCCATCCAATAAAAGTGTAATGAAACACTGTTTTAGGTTTATAAGCGGTCGTCTTAAAGTGTAATGAAACACTGTTTAAGGTTTATAATCCATCCAATGAAAGTATGATCTGAAAGTGCAATGAAACACTTCACCAGTAAAATCAGTAAGGTATAAAAAAAAACAAAATATTAAAAGAATTGAACACTTTAATAACAATAAACACAGCAAAATAAATAAAACATTATCATATTTTGATTATAAACAATACTATGAAAGGTAAAATCTTTACCATCTCTGTAGACCCCATTAATAATATTTGAACAAGACAGTGGTATACCAAGTTTAACTCAATATATGTTGCCTTCGGTTCCTTTGAAGTTGTGATATAGGAACTTATATTTGCAATGCTATTTTTTGAGCATTTTCATGATGACAAAAACCTAATTTGACATAACCTTTGGCTTCTATACAAAGCTGAATTGTTAATGAGACATAAAAAAGAACAAAATCTTGAATTGATTGTGGTTGCATTGTGGGGCACAATGACAAGCAAAAAATGTCTTGATTAACTCATTGACAGTTCAGCTTTGAATAGAAACTAAGTCATACCAAATATGGCTTCTGTCATGATGAAAATGCTCAAAAACTAGAAAAGCAAATTTTTTTTACAAATCATCTCCTATGCTTTATATTCATGTAATAAGTTTGAATAAGACAAAAATGCCAAAAATACGTATGATTTTGATACAGAACTAAACATTTCCCAGTTATGTTTAAAGATAGCTTACCAGGCAAGGTAATATACACCCACGGGCAGCTTTGATTTTATACAAATAACTTTGATAGGCACAAAAAAAAACCCCAAAAAACATTTAACCTTCAGTCCTACATCTCTTAGAGATGATATGGAACAATATTACCAAGTTTTGTCAAAATCTGTCAAGAATCATGCAAAATTGATCACATTTCCATTATTCATCCTAAATATTGTTTGATTTTGCTGATTATCTTATATAAGGTTTATTCTCGAGTGAGTATAAGCAATAAAATCAAATTTCATCAAAATCATTTAAGAACTGTGTCTTCTTGAATGTTTAAAGGCTAAAAATTGTTTAAAAGAACAAGGGCAATAATAAATTGGGTGATTACGAACACTTAACAAAGTTTCATTAAAATCTGTCTCTTGTGGAGTATTTAGGAGCTATTGTGGACATACAGACTGAATGGGTACACGGCAATTATACGCTCCACATTTCCACCTATTAAAGGAATATACAAAACAAATTAAATTTATAACAAAACTAAAATTTCAATAAACTTGCTTGTTTACTTTCCACCTATTAAAGGAATATACAAAACAAATTAAATTTATAACAAAACTAAAATTTCAATAAACTTGCTTGTTTACTTTGAGGCAGTGCCCTAAAACAAATTATAAATCCCTATAATCTTAAAGATGCATTTCCTTGTTATCTATGACAAAAATGATAATACTGAAACTTAAATATAAATAACATGAACACAATTATATGGAATAACAATTACTTTAATAAATAACTTGCGACGTTGCGACGATGGTACTTTCGTCTTTATCAAGCAGTGCCCTAAAACAAATTATAAATCCCTATAATCTTAAAGATGCATTTCCTTGTTATCTATGACAAAAATGATAATACTGAAACTTAAATATAAATAACATCGAAACGTCGCAAGTTATTTATTAAAGTAATTGTTATTCCATATAATTGTGTTCATGTTATTATCACCAATTACTAAATGCCACTCAAGGAAGTTAAATATAAATAGAAAGAAGAAGTGTTCTCATGACAAAAAAATACTAGTTAGCCTCACAAGTCCTTAGTTAACCCCTAATTAAGCTGATTACGACAATGATGTCCTTGTTAGTACTCTGGATTGTCATAATTTAGGGTACCAAACAGGAAATTCCCTTCGTAATTAGCATAATCACAAGTTAACTAAGGACTTCTAAGACAAACTAGTATTTTTCCAAGTCATTAGAACACCTCTATTTTCATTTATATAAGTATTAGCATTTTCATTTTCGTCAATGATAACAAGGGAATGCATCTTTAAATTCAATATTATTTATCTGGTGCTTAACACAATTTCCATATCCCATACCATTATTACTTTTACAGAATTGTAAGGCTTATATCCTTACCATCAAGAAGTAACGAGTTATGTTAAATTTATATCAAATGCAGAAGGTCATATGGATTATTCCAATCTGTATTTTCGCCTGCAAAAACTAATCGGTCTCCATGAATTCTACTTAATTCTTCAAGAGCTGATAAAGATCCTCTTTTCCTTAAACATGGGGTAACCTTTAACCTCCTAAAAGTACCACATTCCAATATGTTTTCAATATCCTTCAGACTAATTTCACTGCAAAAGCTTATATCAATGGAATCAATATGTTTGACAATTCTCAACACATCTAATAACTCTGTTTCCCTAAAACTATAACAATGCGACATATGAAGAACATTCAATTTGGTCAATCTATACAAAGCCCGGAACATACAAGTAACATTTATTCTTGGACAATTATTAATATTTAATTCTCTTAAATGAGGCAAATGTAAGAGAAAAGACACATCTGACATATGTTCACTATGTATTGTCAGCTCTTTCAGATAAGCGCACAATGTAATATGGTTTGTTAAAACACCTGGTCTTAATCTTGGAGTAATGATTGACTGGAGGAACATCGCCTATAGAAATCGATAGCGCGCGTCGACAATCAGTGCCGCTCGACCCTGCGTAGCAACCCGCTTGACATTACGTAGTAACCATCTCGATCACTTCCATTGTCTGAAGCGGACATTATGATTGTAGCCGAGATGCGCAGTCGAACGCCCATTTATGTTTTATCAACACGCGTGCGCAGTGAAATCCAAGATGTCGGCTCCCGCGAAAAATGGATTTTCGTGATTTTTTTTTTTAAATCGATTAAAAACTAACATTTTTACGATGAGATTTACAATTAAAACAGTTCTTTGATATATTTTGATAAAGGTGCATTAAAACATTCATTTATGTGACTTCCTGTGATCACCTGAATTAATGGTAACGATATTTTGAAAATCGAAAGTGTTGTGTAAACAAAACATAGTGAATTTTCCTTGCGAACCGGTGCGGACCGAAGTTATTCGGAGTCATTTTTAGCTATATGGAGTAAAATGGATGGATATTCTTCTGAAATTCAACAATGGTGTTGTAAGACGTGAGAGAGTCAAATCACGTGACGCGTTGATTGACAGCGGCACTGATCGGTAACGTTACGAGACGAGGCGATGTTCCTCCAGTCAATCATTACTCCAAGTCTTAATGAAGACATCCAAGGTCCTGATAAAGAAATCGATAAAATATAGCGATTGTAGAGTAGTGTCACGTGCCTTAGCCCGGGATAGGTATTGATAACATTATCTTCTATATTTTGCCATAACTGAGGGGATCTACACAAACTCCGAAATCTCTTACACACATGTGACAAGTTAGTATTAATAAATTTTAGCTCTAAATAAGCAAATATGTCAATTACTATCTCAGATGGCAAATAACAAAAATAATCTGAAAAGGAAAAACAAATTATAAGTTAATATAATGAATCTAAATGACTTCTTATTTAAGATACTTATCATTATCAACATTTAGGGACTAGGCTTAAAAAAACATAACTGCTCAGGAGTCTGAGCAAATAACAGGCAACACAAAAGTTTTCTAAATTATTTATGTGTCCTGATATACTATAAATAGCATTAATTTGCACCAGTCCAATTTAAACCTGCTAACGTCAAAAGCAATTAATTAAAGTGAATTTATAAAAAGTATAGTTTTAATGGAATTGCAAAATTCCGATGTCAGAATGAAGATAGGAAATGTGAAAATCTGTGCTGTGTCCCAGATCCACATAATAATTTACAAAATCTCTTTACAATCTTCAATATCCCAAAAGAACATTTATCCAAAAGTCTAATAAATATATACTTGCATAGTCACTTCAAGGGCATTATAAAGAGGATTTCTATACTTTTTATGTGTATCTGAGACAACAATAGCATCAATTTGCACCATTCCATTGAAACTAACATGTTTTTTGATGTCAACTGTGTGGAATTGTATCTAGCTCTCCGCAGTTGACACAAAACTTGTTAGTTTCATTAGAATTGACATCAGAATACAAATTAGAATGGTGCAAAATTGATGCAATCCATGTACCATAAAAATGTTGATCATAAAGTGATTTTACTCTCAATAATAAAAAATTGTCTCAATATATACCCAGAATAATTGAAAACTGACATCACCAACAATAATTAGTTATTAAATACATCTCAGTCTTATAAACAACCCCACTTCTTCAGATTAAAATCAGGGCTTGCCAGGAACGCCCACTGGCAGCTTTAATTTTTTGACAGAATATAACACGTTTTGTCAAAGTCAAGGGCAATAAGTCTAAACTTCATCAAATTAAAACTTGACCAAGATCTAATCAATCTAAAGGATCACATCAGGTTTCAATGAAATTATACGAATACTTTAACTTTTATTGTAACGAACAATTTAATTTTGATCAGGATCAAAGGCAATTACTCAAAAACTTTCATCAAAACTAAGTCAAATTGGAATTTGACCCGAGATCTTAAAAATCTAAAGGATCACATCAAGTTTCAATGAGATCGGATGAAAACTGCTGTAGCTTCAAACCATTTTTAACGTGTTTGATCAAATTCAAGGGCAACAACTCATCATGAAAATTATCTCAAATTAGAACTTGATCAAGATCTTACTTATTTAAAGCATCAATCAAATCAGATAAAAACTAAAGCTTCTATTGTGTTAATTTTTGACGTGTTTTGTTAAAGTCAAGGGCAATAACTCAACAACCGTTCTTTGAAATAACGGCAAATTTGAACTTGACAGAGATCTTATCAATGTAATTAATCACGGGAAGTTTCATCAAAATCAGATGAAAATATAGTGTTAACAAGAAATGTTGACGGACGGACAGGGGTGACGACAATATACGACTACATATTCATGCTGTCTGTTGCAGAAAGATATGTCCAGTTAATCAGCTTTTTTAATTTTTTCAAAAAAGTTGATAAGTTTTGATGAAGGTTTGCGACTCGATTGCAATTCTAAAAGACAATATTCAATAAACTGGTATAAGATTAGTCCTTTTTTAGGGTACTGTATGTTAAAGACAAAATATGAACAAAATAACACGTATACAGCATCATGTAATTTTTCCATAGAGGTTAAAACTTCCCCATCAATCAGTAGATAAAAGACATTACTAACATCCAACCGTCCAATAGATGCTATATGTGGTGTTAATACTGGTTTCAGTTTCAGGATATCCTCCCTTGTTGAAATAACCTGAAATATATAACAACGAACTGATTTATTCCATGAAAACCATTATGAAAAAGCAAAATGATATACAAGGTAAATGTTATAACAGTCGAACTGATCTGCCAAATCCCTATAATAAAGTAAGTGTAAAGAGGATTTCTGACTCTTTTATATTTTATATTTAGGGCCTACAATATATTCCAATTTTCATTCATATGTCTATGGTTTAGCAATTCCACACAAACCAACAGGTTTTGTGACTACACTATAATCTAAAGCTGCTAATATGTTGATTTAACGCCACAGAGTTGTAAAGATAGCTTGCCAAGCAAGGTAATATACGCCCACTGGCAGCTTTGTTTCAAAAAAAGAACATTTGGTAGAAAACAGCAACCATCAAATATTCAACCTGTAGTCATAGGCCTAAATTTTGTTCACTTAAATCAAGTGTTGTCCAAATATATTTTTTTTTCTCGATTTCATCAAGGGCTCAGCATTCATCAAGTTTAGTCGAAATCCTTCTGCCTTGTAGAGTGTTTATGAGCTAGAAACTAAAACGTATTTCAAAGAAGAAAGGCAATAAGTCATAGAGTTTAATAAACTCAGTTTATCGTGTGATAATAAACTAATTCAACAGGTTTCATTAAAATCTATCAAGAATTGTGCCTTCTAAAGTATTTACTTAAGGATTGAATGCAGATTTTTTTGCGTTCATTGGGTGATGAACGCAGAATTTTCACGTGTTAAATCGAATGAATGGCGAAGCCATTCATGTCAGGTTTAACATGTAAAAATTCGGCGTTCATCACTCAATGAACGCAAAAAAATCTGCATTCAATCCTTATATTTACATTCGGTAGAGTTCGGGTATTTTTTACCATAATTTAGTGGTAAATTTTTAGCTTTAATGGCTGTAATATAGTATAATAGTATATAGAAAATTGGGAATAAAATCGGCAACAGAACTCCTGTCAATTAATATGACGTCAAAACTTGAATGACGTCAAAGAGGAAGATCGTCAAGGCAGATCACTCAAATAGTCCACGTCTACGATTTTTATATTTATTGTTTGTCCTAAATGAGACTTTATTTCATATCAAATTAGTTCAAATATCTTATTTTTCGATTTCTTAGTGTACCCAGGCCGAGGTTTGATCCATCTTTTGTCTAATCCTAATATAATGATGGTGTGTATTCATACGCCGCAATCTACGTTGTCAGGGAAAGATTTTGTATAGCGACGTCACGGGAGATCACTCTAGAATTTTGCGTTCATCGGTAAATGAATGCAAAATTTTCACAAGGGTTCACTGAAGCGCGTGACAATAAAATGTAAATATAATCTAATAATCAACACATTTTGAGGAACGAGGGCAATAATTCATGTAAAATATTTTTTGATTCTTTTAATTTTCAATAGGGTTCATTCTTAAGTGCTAATAAACAATTTCAGCAAGTTTCATCAAAATCAATAAAGAATTGTGACTTGTAGAGTGTTAACGAGATAAAAATCGAACGCGTTTTAAAGAACAAGGGCAATAATTCATATTAAATATTTTTTGATTCTTTTGATTTACCGTACAATAGGGTTCATTCTTGGATGAAAATAAACAATTTCAGTAAGTTTTGTCAAAATCTGTAAAGAATTATGACTTGTAGAGTGTTAACGAGCTAAAAATCAAACGCGTTTTAAAGAACAAGGGCAATTATTCATATTAAATATTTTTCGATTCTTCTGATTTTAGATAGGGGTCTTCCTTGGGTGATAATAAACAATTTCAGCAAGTTTCCTCAAAATCCATAAAGAATTGTGACTTGTAGAGTGTTAACGAGATAAAATTGAACGTGTTTTAAAGAACAAGGGCAATTATTCATATTAAATATTTTTCGATTCTTCTGATTTTAGATAGGGGTCTTCCTTGGGTGATAATAAACAATTTCAGCAAGTTTCCTCAAAATCTGTAAAGAATTGTTACTTGTAGAGTGTTAGCAAGCTAAAAATCGAACGCGTTTTAAAGTACAAGGGCAATAATTCATATTAAATATTTTTTGATTCTTCTGATTTTCAATAGGGTTCATCCTTGGGTGATAATAAATAATTTCAGCAAGTTTCATCAAAATCCATAAAGAATTGTGACCTGTAGAGTGTTAGCAAGCTAAAAATCGAACGCGTTTTAAAGAACAAGGGCAATAATTCATATCAAATATTTTTCGATTCTTCTGATTTTCAATAGGGTTCACTGAAGCGCGTGACAATAAAATGTAAATATAATCTAATAATCAACACATTTTGAGGAACAAGGGCAATAATTCATGTAAAATATTTTTTGATTCTTTTAATTTTCAATAGGGTTCATTCTTAAGTGCTAATAAACAATTTCAGCAAGTTTCATCAAAATCCATAAAGAAATATTCAGAAAATAATTAGCATACTTACTGGATGTTCTCTTATGAAATAATTCCTGTCACAATCCAATAATCCGGGAAGGACACTGAACACAGTGTCAATAATTTCTTTTTCATTTCGGTTTTTGTTGTCTAATTCAGAAAATTCATTTAAAGGCTTCTTTTTCATATTTAAAGCAGCATTTACAACACCATTAGCATATTTACTAACATTTGTTTCGAACCGGTTTCGATTAATATGATGACCAAGTTCATTTATTCTGGCAAATTCCTTTTGAATTTCTTGTGGTAATTTCAATGGAGGGTACAACTCTATGACATCTTTCACATTGCCAGAAGAAGATAAAATTGTTTCTCGTCTTTTTTCAAAAGATTTGTCCATTAGAGTTCCAATTTTAATCATGTCCCTTTGAGTTTTGTTAAATTCTGCTTTTATATCTTCACAAACATTATCATTGTCGTAATTTTGACAATCTTTAGAATCCATCTCCTTCTTATGTGTGATTTTTCTTTTCTTTTTTCTTTGAACTTCAGGCGAGGACAAGGACCTCCTGGAATTTTTCATTCTATTTATTATAGCTTGATGCCACCCGTCGTAACCACTGCCTATAGATTCTTGGAGATATGGATAAGTGTTAACGATTGTTCTTGCAACTTGGGAAATGTTAGTAGATTTGGGATAATATGTGTGCCTGAATATCATATCTTCAACACAACCTAAAAATTCTCGCCTCATAGACCAGTCAAGTTTTTGTTTTCTCTTTAAACACCCATTAAGCTTTTTTGAGTAAAAACTTTCATCTAAGCTGAATGTGCAGGGCCAGGGTTCACTAGAACTGCTTACAGCAGGACTATTACCATCAGTCAATTCAGCAGCATCATGTCCTTGTTCTTGAGATTTATAAGATTCAATCGACAGTTTTTGATTTGTTTTAAGGTTACTAAAATCACATTCGTCAACATCTATATATTCCTCCCACTGTTTACTAAAACATTTTATTTTGATTAAATCTGAATTGGGTAAGTTAAACACTTTCCTTATATTGTTGACTAACAGTTCTTTTGAAGTTGATTGTGACGCTACTACTTTTGTAGAAAATCCATACGTAACTAAAAATACTTTCTCACCTATAAGTAGAAAAAAGAAAAGGCTATAAAATACGAAAAATAACTCAGCATTTCATATATAATTCAAAAAGCTGTGAAAACAATCTTTTAGTGAAACCGTTGAAAACAAATTATTACTGTGTCAGTCTCAAAAAAAAAAGAAGATAGTGGACCACAGCCATATATGCCCACTGCGGCATGCGGACAATATACGTCCACATAGAGAGATGTGTGCGAATAAAAAGTCATTCCAGCTCTTAATTCATATTTATGAGAATTAAACTAGACTTGTTGATTTTTATCTCCTAAAAGGTTTGCATGAAAAACAATGATTCATTTTATCTGGCCTAAATTGTCTGGACTTACCTTATCTGTTTGCAAATTAGTACAGTTTAATACAGGACTATATTATAATTCTACTACTTTAATATATTTTCAGTAGTATACAAAACTGAGCAATTATTAAGTTGATCAAGACATTACAAATTATTCAGCCTGGTCCCTGTTTTAATATTATAGTAAGAGAGAATATGGCTTTAATGTTTTATTTAATTACATCAAGTTCATATTAATCTCCCAATTAGTTCTCACATTCAATTTTCTCTTTTCTTACTTATATTTTTTCTGAGTTTATTTCAATGAATCTTTAGTGACCTTTTATCGCTTTGTTTTGGGGTATTTGGATAGTTAGTTAACGAGTCATTAGATACTTGGATTTTGATCAGTCAGGTTGTATTTTTTGCAAGCTGCAAGTTCAAGTTTAGAATATTAAGTTTTCTGTCATTTCATGGATATATTGTGAAGGTATGTAAATGGATCTGTAGTTTTATCTTTATTGTTTTAAGTGTAATAAGTAAAGTAGATTATAAATAATTATTAACATACTTTTATCATAATTTACTAAATTGTTTCATTTATGACCTGTTCCAGGTATTTAGTATATTACAGAAGTAATATTAAGTTAATTTTTCCGTCGGTAAACCACACTTCGGATAAGAATTTTATACATATATATTATAGAATTTATATCTATTTCAAATATTAATGCATTGGATATTGTACAGACATTAGTTTCAATTGGAAGAGTGAATTTGTATTAGTTTTTATCTTGTTTGTCTTTGTTATTTTATAATTGTATATAATTGTTATATTTGTATTCCAGGGATTATTTGTAAATTCTGTTTGATTAAACTGTTAATGAACCCTGTCTGGTTAATAAAAATTCATCTTAAGTGTCACAGTATCTTGTTATTAGTTTTTCTTGAAAAAGTGATATGTGTAGCAGATATTCATAGTTCAAAACCATAACATTAAATCGAAGACAAATATTTTATTTTTTTCATATCAAATTTTTCATTCATACCATTGTGATAGAATGTTTCAGACAGACGTATCTACTTTTATCAATTACATATTCATCTAATGGATGACTGTCAATGAGGTCACTTAAGAAAGAAACACTTAAGTTTTCCGTCCTAAAGACCTCGTAAGCTCTTAAATGTTGATCATAAAGTGATTTTACTTTCTCAGTAATAAAAAATAGTCCTGTGTTTAAATCACATTCAGCATTCTGTCTTCTATATATACCCAGAATAATTGAAAACTCGACATCACCAACAATGCTGCAATTAGTTATTAAATACATCCCAGTCTTATAAACAACACCACTAATTATTATTTTGCTTATTTGAGTAATTTCTACATCCTTAATATCAAGGCAGTTCAAAGCCTCCTGTATTTCATGTCTTAATGTCTTAACTTGGATCACAGCAGATGAAATTATTCTTTCTTCAGATTTAAAAAATGTGCTGTCTGCTGCAGAAAGATATGCCTGCATACGCTGATGGCGTGTTGCAAGTGTATAGCAAATATTAGTAAAATTACCAATTCTATGGCTGAGGATTTTAAAATAATTGTGCTTGGCCTCAAACCGCATGCACCATGTACTTCTCAAAGGTCCAAAATTGAGAATATGATTGGGATAATGCATCAAAAAATGTTGTTTAGGTATTATTCTTTGTTCAGGAAATTCTTCCTTAAACAACTCTGCATGATCAGAAATCAAAAACTGAAGATATGCCAATTGATTTTTATTTATCTTTGGAGCAAAAATTATCTCAGACATGTCTTTGAGCAGCAATAAAATTTCATATGTCTTGTGTCCATGGGGGACATATTTTCCCAACATGAGTGGTAATAATCGCATTAGTGTCCACATCTGTGAGGCACTTGCAGGTATTGAAGTAAGAGTTTTTGGTACAGGAGGTTTTGTTAATACATCATTTGCTCCATATGTCCAGGTTCCTATAGACCTAAAAACATCACTTTTAGAAAAATGTTTTTCTTTTTCTAGTTTTTGAAGTAAAAGTGGTATTTCATAGCGACAACATCCTTCCAATACGTCATGCATGCTATCAGGAGGAAGACCTCGAGTTACATGAAAATACTTCAGATCATTCAAAGGTGAATCATTTTTGATGCCATGCATAAAATTGCCAGGTTGACATGTTACTTGCTCCACATGAGCAGTGTAATTTAATTCATCTCTCAATTCAAACTGGCTAGGATCTAGATTGGTCTGTATTTGTTCAGGACTAGCCATGCAAAATCTGCAAATTTTGTGTACATTACTTCCAAAACTTTCTGTAAACCCACCAATTTGATGACTTCCCAAATTATCCGCACATACAAAGGCTAATGTGCCATGCAACTTTTCTGTCATATTTGGAATATCTATGCCATCATTCTCCAAAACTTTCAAATCATAAATAAGGGGTTCTAAAACCTTTCTAAATCCAACATTCTTCAAAACTGTATTGGGACAAAGCAAACATAGTTGTATTGTTTTTAACTCGGACCTGTGCCAGGGGAGAATATTTGCCAAATTAAAGTAAATTGCTGCTATTTTATGTATTCCTCTTTTAGACCCAAGAGGATTTACAACTTCAAACTCGTCAAAGTACAATATAAGTTGCAATGCATGCATACAGGATGAGAACATTTCATTTTCTTTAAAATAGTCACCATGATTAAAATCTACCAAAACACCTTGTCTTGAAGGTGGAAGGGGATTGACTAGATCCTGAAAAACTTGTTTATTTGACAAAAGTGATTTAAGACTCTCTAAAATTGGAATATACTCAAAGCTTTGATCACGATGAAAACTATTTTTTTCCAGACTAATTCGGATGGGTTTTATAAATCTCAATTGTTCTTTCCACTGCTTGTTTCTCATATAATTTGTACTAAGAGATTTGATTGACCTTTGAAGAACATTCTCTTCGAATATTTTTTTCACTTGATCTATGATATTTACATCAATATTATTTTGCAATAATGTATCAATCAAATTTTGACTTAGCGAATCCAAAGAAAGTTCAGATATGGCTGTGATTTCACACATTATCGCATCCATGGTAGAAACAGGCAAATAATATATTTCTTGAAGCCTTAAAAGTGAAAGAGAAAATGAATCCAAAAAAGAACTTTCAAAATTATCAATAGATTCAGTAGGACATGTAGGAATCGAGTACAATGATGTATCATTATCTTCTTCCATTTCGCTGCTTGATGGATTATCATGTCTAGATTTATATTGGTCTTTTATTACATTTAAATCATGTTTGTGAGAACGACTAATATGTGATCTAAATGAAGATGCAATGCTATAAGAGTTTGCACAGTCTTTAACAGGACAATCTACTGAACTACCATTCTTTATGTGTTCAGTCAAGTGCAATGTCAATTCTTTAGTGTCAGGTATGTTTTGTTTATTACACAATAAACAGCTTAACAAATCTAAGTTATCAAACGACTCAGAACTAATTTTAACTGTACTTTTATAGTGATATCTATAAACATGACTTTTAAAGGCAGGAAATGTTTTAAAGAAATTCGAACAACCGTTTATACCACATTTCAAGTTGAAGTTTGGTTCTGCTCGATGAGCATTATTAATATGTTTAAGATATTTGTCTAGAACATTTGATGTGAATGATCCACACATCATGCAATGAAATGACATTTTGCTTATTTGTCAGAACTTAAAAGCAATTTACCACCAGAATATACAAGAACAATAAAAAATACAAGTCATACACTATAGTTTCAGGCATTAGCAATTTGGGACACAAGCGAACTTTCTACTTTTCTGTTACAAAATTGTACTTTGTTGCAAAATCCATATAATCAACACTTTTTTACATCATGTTTTGATAGAAATGCACTTCCTTCCACAAAATTGCATGTATCCTGGTTAAAAATAATATTTTATATGTGTAGAAATAGAATAGCCTTAGAAATTGTTTTTGGGTTCATAGGCATAAAGTCAACTAAAAATTAGACAATAAATTCTTTCCTTTTTCACCACAACGTGTTATGTGATTCTGGAAACATTGGCTATTTGTTAATATTTAAGTAAGCATATGTATATAATTTAAATCATAAGCATATGTATATAATTTAAATCATAAAGACTGTTTTCTTCCTAATACTCAGTAAATTGATTGTATCTGCTGATTCAAAACCTTCTTTCTGAGATCAGCCAGGCCAAACAAGAGTGGGTATATAACCTTCCAACTTAACAATGCTTTTTTTTTTTTTTAGATGATTGTGAACACTGAATTATCTTGAATTCCAAGTTTTGTTAAAGTATGTCAAGAATTGTGCCTTTTAGAGTGAAAAGCTAAAAATTGAACTTGTTTTCAAGAAAAAGTGCAATAATTCATACTCAGTATTTGTTGATTTCGCTTATTTTACCTTGTTTTGGTGCTGATACTTTCTGTTTATCTGTTCTTACTGCAACTTCTTCATCAAGAAGTTCATCACTTTGAACTGAAAAAACAAGATTGGTCCTTTAAAGGGACAGTCTGAATTTTCTTTAGGTCAAAATTTTTTTTTGCTTAAAGGCACATTGCGGGATTCGTTTGTTTACAAAATGAAATTTACGGGATTTCGGGACAAAAGGTATTCTAGCTTAATCTCTGATGTTTAATTAAGTCAAAAAACTAAAATTCACGGCTTTGGGTACTCAGATGGCTTCGATGCAGCTGGATTTAAAATCGGGATCTAATAAAATGATTTCCATAAATAAAATGCTAATGAGGTCAAGCGGGGGGCGTGTTAGTTAAATGACGTCACACTCCAATCTCCAGTAGCACGTGCTAGTAGTGGGCGGAGCTTGTGAGTTATTGACATCTCCCTCAATTAACACAGTGTTGAAACGTAAACAAACAAAATTTCCTTCAAATGGCTGTAGAATTGGAACCACGAAAGGGAATCGAATTTTTTTTTTTTCAATATTCATTTTTAAGTGCTAACTTTAAAAAAAAACGATGAAAAGGCTTTTTCTCAATGTCCAAGTCTCGGCTTATGTGGCTTTAAATTTGTGAAAACTTTACACCAAAATCTGTAACTATGTGCCCTTTAAAATATCTGAAAGGTTTAACCCAAAAAATCCAGCCGTTAATTTCTAAACGCTAAAAGCAGGCTAAATTTTTTAAAAACCTTACGTAAGGTTTTTAAGTGTGTTATGTTTTTTGGACGCTGATAGGAAACTACTGAAGGAATTTGAGTAAAATAAACGCCTAATTGTAGAGAAATGCCCCTCTTGTGTATTTAAAAGATTTCAGCTAGAAATATTGAGCCATTTAAAGGGCAAACACCAAAACTAGGTCAAATTGCTTAATTAATAATAAGTACTCCCTGTTTGTAATTAACCCTTTAAAACCAAATTCAGTTTGATCAAGAAGATATAGAGATACAATAAGCATACTTTAAAAATACTCTCCAGTAGCATTTGCGATTTTTTTGATAATGGAAACTTTTTTCAAAAATGCAGATATGGCCCTTTAAGCATTACTTGATATGAATTTCTGGTACTTTTCAACTTTTTTTTTTTTTAGATTTATCTGATTTTCAATAGGGTTTATCCTTAGATGATTGTGAACACTGAATTATCTTGAATTCCAAGTTTTGTTAAAGTATGTCAAGAATTGTGCCTTCTAGAGTGATTAGCTAACAAGTGGTTGCCTAGCAATATACGCCCACTTACACTACATAAATTGTCAATATATCAAGGAATGTTACTATCTTAATTTTTATTGGATGGTGTTCAGATTTGAATTCATCCAATATCTTGTTAATATAAAGCATCTAATTTCATAACTAATAAAACTCCGTAAATATTTGTTGAATCGATCCGGAATACAAACTTGTCCAAGATCTTATGGATATAATCCTACACACAAAATTTTATTCAAAAGAAAACAAAACTGTGGTCTCTATTGCGTTCACAAGCCATTTTCAACACTTTGGGTGTTAAACTCCATGAATTTTTGTCAAATCGAACCCAAATTCGAACTTGTCTGAGATTTTATGAATATAATCCTACATACAAAATTTTATTCAAATCCAACCAAAACTGTGGTCTCTATCGCGTTCACAAGCTATTCTTAACATATTTTGGGTGTAAAACTCCGTGAATTTTAGTCAAATTAAACCCAAATTCGAACTTGTATGAGATCTTATGAATATAATCCTACATACAAAATTTTATTCAAATCCAACCAAAACTGTGGGCTCTATCGCGTTCACAAGCCATTTTTAACGTATTTTGGGTGTAAAACTCCATGAATTTTTGTCCAATCGAACCCAAATTCGAACTTGTCCGAGATCTTATGAATATAATCCTACATACAAAATTTCATTCAAATCCAACCAAAACTGTGGTCTCTATCGCGTTCACAAGCCATTTTTAACATATTTTGGGTGTAAAACTCCATGAATTTTAGTCGAATCAAACCCAAATCTGAACTTGTCCGAGATCTTATGAATATAATCCTACATACAAAATTTTATTCAAATCCAACCAAAACTGTGGGGTCTATCGCGTTCACAAGCCATTTTTAACGTATTTTGGGTGTAAAACTCCATGAATTTTTGTCGAATCGAACCCAAATTCGAACTTGTCCGAGATCTTATGAATATAATCCTACATACAAAATTTCATTCAAATCCAACCAAAACTGTGGTCTCTATTGCGTTCACAAGCCATTTTTAACATATTTTGGGTGTAAAACTCCATGAATTTTAGTCGAATCAAACCCAAATTTGAACTTGTCCGAGATCTTATGAATATAATCCTACATACAAAATTTCATTCAAATCCAACCAAAACTGTGGTCTCTATCTTGTTCACAAGCCATTTTTAACATATTTTGGGTGTAAAACTCCATGAATTTTAGTCGAATCAAACCCAAATTCGAACTTGTCCGAGATCTTATGAATATAATCCTACATACAAAATTTCATTCAAATCCAACCAAAACTGTGGTCTCTATTGCGTTCACAAGCCAATTGTGGACAGACGGACCGACGGACGGACAGGGGCGACGGCAATATACGACCACATTTCAATGTGGGCGTATAAAAATTGAACTTGTTTTTAAGAACAAGGGCAATAATTTATACTCAGTATTTATTGATTTCGCTTATTTTACCTTGTTTTGGTGCTGATACTTTCTGTTTATCTGTTCTTACTGCAAATTCTTCATTGAGAAGTTCATCACTTCGAACTAAAAAACAAGATTGCCTTGTAAAGTTTTGCTTGAAATGAATTTCTGGTACCTTTCAACCCTTCAAGTTGCAATTTTGTAATGTTTTAAGTTTATTAATTGATTAATCAGCGTTTCTAATGAATATTCCAAGTATTTATAAGATGATTAACCGTATGTGGACGTAGAAAGGCTTGAGGAAATCATTTGAACTTTATATACTGTACAAATAGAAAGTGCAGATGCTCTTATGACTGGGAAAAATAGCAGTTTGTCTCACAAGTCTTTAATTAACTTGTTATTAAGCTAATTACAATGGGAATTTTGTCTTTGGTCCCATAAGAAAGAGCCATCAAATTAGTTTCAAATCGACCTATTGACCTAATATTCCTTACTATTTTCCACAACAAACAATTTATAATCTCCAGCAACAGGACATGATGTATTCAAATATCATTTTTCGGAATTATAAGAAATTAAAATTTATCAGTTATTATTCAAAATATTTTTTTTTTTTAAAAAGATCTTGTCGATTATATCCAAATTTCAAAATCATTTTTACCTGACATCACTCAAATGACGTCATTCTGCATGAGAACAAACATGGAGTCTAAATTTAGTGTTTTAAAGCGGATTAGAGTCAAATGATTTTCCCAAGCCTTTCTACGTCCACATACAGTTAATCCACTTATAAATACTTGGAATATTCATTAGAAACGCTGATTAATCAATAAATAAACTTTCTTAGACCCTGAATTAATTTTAACAACTTGTAGTCAAACATTTCATTCAGAAATCTTTGTTTTGTTTTTTTAATCGCTTCTTGGTATGTGTTTTCAAACTCTGTCAAGAGTTAAGTCTTCTGATTGTAAAAAGCTAAAAAATAACTCATATCGAATATATTTCTATCCTTTTAATTTTTAGGGTTCATCCTTTGGTAATAATTTCTTTTAACTTTAACTGTCAATCAAAGGAATGATCAAGATATTGACCTCACCACATTCCCTTTCAAGAAGATAGGGAATAGGAAGATACTAATACGAAAGTGAAATAGTTTCATTTAAGATGGAAGGAAGCGTTAGAATTATATGAAATTTGTAGTGAATATTTTATTCAGCTAGGTTTCACACAAAGTGCAATGCTGCAAACTTTTAAGTTTTCAGATGGGATTTTCTCCCCAATCATGGCGGAGAAAGACAATGTCAATTGAGTCTAAATTTACAAGGTCGTGCGCGTATGAATTTCTATTGAAATAAAGCTAAATGAACCGATAATATTTGATATTCATATGCCATACCTAAGAAACTGTCAGTAAACATATGAAAATTCAACATATCATGATCCAGTCAGCATTTCATTTAAAACCTGTAAAACTGTGTAATTCGGATTGAGAGCGGGAACTGGAAGACTATGTCAGCACCTTCTACTTGGAGTGACTGACTCACTCCTTTATATAAAGATAGCTTGCCAGGCAAGGTAACATACGCCCACCAGCAGCCATCGAATGATGAATATATTTTCAGTAACTATAATTAATACAAATTTAATATTTTCAAGGGAAAGATTACAGCAAGAATTAAAGATTTTAAGAAGTTTCATAAAATCGGTCAAGAACTGTGACTTGTAGACTGTTTTCAAGCTAAAAATCCAATGCATTTTGAAGAACAAGGGCAAAATACTCATACCGGTATCAAATATTTTTCAATTTTCAATAGGGTTCATCCTTAGGTGATAATACACAACTTCAGCAAGTTTTGTCAAAATCCGTCAAGAATTGTAACTTGTATAGTGTTTACTAGCTAAAAATCGAACGCGTTTTGAAGAACAAGGGCAATTACTCATATCAGATATTTTTCTATTTCAACGATTTTCAAAAGGGTTCATCCTTGGTTGATAATAAACAACTTCAGCAAGTTTTGCCAAAATCGGTCAAGAACTGTGACTTGTAGAGTGTTTACGAGCAAATGTGGACGGACGGACACGGGTAACGCCAATATACGCCCCCCATTTCATGTGGGCGTATAAAAAATCTTCCGCTTGCCTGCAGTTTCGAAAGACCAACACCTGTCCGTGTGTGAGAAAGAAGAATCCTTCCCTCATTTATAATATAAATTCGTAAAAATCGATCAAATCATTAAAGTCGTGGTATTTGAAATCGAAAAATGTTATGGAAAATTGAATTTTGTGAAATCTGAACTACAAAGATATGCAAGTGACATGTGCCCACCAGCAGCCATCGTAAGATCAAAATATTTTCAGTAACTATAACAATTTTCTATATATATAGGGTTCATCCTTAGTTGATAACAATAAACTTTCATAAAAGTTTCGTCTAAAATCGGTCAAGAACTGTGACTTGTAGAGTGTTTACGATCTAAAAATCAAATGTGTTTTGAAGAACAAGGGCAATAACTCATGTTAAATATTTTTCGATTTTAATGATTTTCAATAGGGTTCATCCTTGGGTGATAATAAACAACTTCAGCAAGTTTCGTCAAAATCCGTCAAGAATTGTGACTCTTGACTTGTAGAGTGTTTACAAGCTAAAATCGAACGCATTTTGAAGAACAAGGGCAATAACTCATAATTTGTGTAATGACAGAAAATCAATTTTGAGCTTTGGACAGAGTGTAAGCCTTCAAGAAAGATGTCATGCCAATGCATTTTAGAACACCAATTTCCACTGCAATGCAACTAGTCACATTTTAACTATTTTAAGTAAAATTTATATGTAAACCACTCTAGCTAGTTGGGGATCCGTCCTATACTTTTCTTTGACGGTTTTCCGGGGACCAGGGTCCCCGGCGTTTGAATGACTCTCAGGTCTTAACGAATTGGCCTACCTTTATAAATTTACGTTTTTCGGAAATTTCGAAGAATTTTCTTATCGATGGAATACAAAAACTTCACAAGAAACTCTCAAAAGTGCCGTCTTACGACGAAACAAAATTTGAAGCAGTCCCAGGTCGCCATTTTTTGTTTTTTAACTGTTGGCGGATGTGGGCGGAGTTTACATGTTTAACCAGAGATAACTCGCTCACGACCTGTAAGCCCCGCCTTTATGGCAGCCATCACTGATAGAATTCTCGCTTGGAAACTTTCGATCAAAATAAAAGGTATTATTTGAGCTAGGAGATCATTTAATTTACATTTTTATTTAATAGTTTATGAAAATGTATCGAGATGTGCCGATTTTCAAGGACACGGGGGCTTAATAAAGAATTTGAATTTCCGCAATGAAATGATACAGCATGGCAGCCTGACGTTGACCCGCTCAACGGCAGGTTTTATCTGACTACACTCTAGCATGTGAAATCATTGACCTCGTGCCAGACGTGGTGGATTGCAGAGTAAAACAAGAATTAGTTACAATATTGTTTTACTTACGTGTTGATGCTGCCTCTCGAACAATCCCTGAATCGGACCGCCTTGAATCTTCTCCATCCATTTCAAGTTTTTAAGGTTATTGGTCTATCTAAGGTGGAATTAAATGGCAACCTATTGACTGAAAGGGCGGGAAAATTGCATCATGGGAGATGGAAATAACTATTTATCTATATTTTTTATAACTTTATATCATAGAAACTTGAATAAATATCGGATTATTAACTGATTTTTAATAAAACTCAAACTTCTATGGACCAAAAGGAATTATTCTAAAAATGTCATGACCTTGAGAATCATATTTTGAACGGTGTCATAGTTTCTCCGACAGAGTCCGACACACTCCGACACTCCGACAAGATATTTGAGACTTGATATTCGCGAATTGAAAAGGACGTTTTTATCACGCAGGCTGCTATAAAACGTTGGAATGTTTTTTATTACCTATGAAGAAACGATACAATAAATAAATCATTTTTCAACATCTTTCGTATGTCTTTTGACAGAAAATATTTAGCTATATCACTGTGGTGAGTTTTAACGGGAATAAAAGTAAAGGCGCCATGTATTTTTTATTTTACTTGTGAGTTGAGATTTACCATACGAATGTCGAATTCATACCGAAGAATTCTATTTTATTCACTGGTCCTTATATCGATCAAATGTATGAGATAAATGATATTTCACAGACTGAAATAATAAACGATTAGGACTAAAGGTGAGATAGCCTAGGCCTATATGACCTAGATGTAAATTTTCTCGAATCTTAAGTAGGTATATTGTAAAATTGCAATAAAAGTGGACTTTTCTCCGTGCTTTGAGGGGTCAGAATATTCCGAAACATACTATAGCCTACCTATGCCACCCATGGGCATAGCCACCCTTTGAGTCATAAAAGGGGACGTTCCTTACTTTGTTCGATGATCTGGTGGGTAATTTTACATAGGAAGGACGAGGGAGTTCAGTTCAATTAACCTGGGGTCAATTTTACGTGAGGCATTATCTGGGGGTAGTTTTCCAGGGGGATATTGACATGGGGGCAATTGTCCAGGGGGTAGTTTTCCAGGGGGGTATTGTCCTGGGGGGGGGGGGGCAATTGTCCAGGGGGCTATTGTCTCGGGGGGGGGGGGGGGGCAATCGTCCAGGGGGGATTTTCTGGGGGGCAGTGGTCCAGGGGGTGATTGTCCACGGGGGAATTGTCTTGGGGGGCTTTTGCCTTGGGGGCATCTGTCCAGGGGGGATTTGAGGGGGGCAATTGTCCGGGGGGCAACTGTCTGGGGGGAATTGTCCTGATACCGATGGTGGCGTATCCAGGGGAGACCTGGGACACTCCCCAACCCCATCGTTGGGATATTTTCGCTGGAAATTTAAATTTAGGTCATATAGGCTTATAGGCCTAGGCTATCTCACCTTTAGGCCTAACCGTTTGTTATTTTAGTCTGTAATATATCATTTATCTCATACAACACTTGATCGACATGAGGACCAGTGTTTATAAAAAAAAAATCTGCGGAAATATGAAATAGTAAATTTGAAAATGCAGTCGGCGACAAAATCTCAACTCACAAGTAAAATCAAAAAAAAAAAAAACATGACACGCTTACTTTTACTCCCGTTAAAACTCGCCACAGTGGGATAGCTGAATATTTTCTATCAAAAGACATACGATAGATGTTGAAAAATGATTTATTTGTTGTTTCGTTTCTTCATACGTAATAAAACATTCTAACTTTTTATTGCAGCCAGTGTGATAAAAACGTGCTTTTCAATTCGCGAATATTAAGTCTCAAATGTCTTGTCGGAGTGTCGGAGTGTGTCGGACTCTGTCGGAGAAACTATGACACCGTATTTCGAATATCTACAGTCAGTCATAAGATGGCCAAATAGACCAAGTAACAGATAGATCTAGGCCATAATGATAGTCTATGAACTATGCGCAAGTAGGCCTAACGTAAAGTCTACTCCCTCATTGTTAACGTTGATCACTTACTGGTTGTGGGGGTTGAATTGACAAATTGATCTTCATAAAATATTAAATATTCATGTGTAAAAAAAAAGTTTTCATCAGTTTACACCTGAATACAGTCAGTTTAGTGGTCAAAGGGGGATAATTTGCTAACCCTAACGGGCTAGGTTTGGGACTTTTTTTTATCTCGCTATTTTTGTTGAAAATTCTTTCTTGTTTTTAATTGTTAACTGGTTGGTTAAATCATAACATAATAAAAAGGTCTATATTATGAATTAATTACATTTTTGAATAGCCTGGGTATATTAATTGCTAATTTCCATGTCTTTTCCTTCGATTTCTAATTATCATGATCGCTTAATAAATGCTTTTTTCTACAAGTAAACACAATATTCATTGCCATTTCACATTAAGTAATGGATGAAATACAAAACTATACAGTCAATATGGTATTTATAAAACCAACGAAATGATAAAAGCACTGCAATCTAATTAAAATTACAGTTGTAGGTTACAATTGCGTTTCTTTATCTTATCCGATATTTTTCGTCCACCTTTTAAAATCAGAAGCGAAATTGTGAATTGTTACCCCCAATGTAATATATTGTCTCGTGTTTAAAGAATTTTCATAGTATAACGATAACATTCAACTTGGATGCATTTGTTGTACATATGGTTCACTGTCGTTTAGGCACAGTACTTTAGGCGCACTTCTTTAAGACACATGTTCAAATAGGAACATGTTATATCATAGGCACATCGTTATTTAGACACAATAATTTCGACACACCTTCAAATAAACACATATTCAATTTGGCACTAAGTGAATGTAGGGCCTACGCCGAATAGTAAGTGTACCTAAAAAATAGTGTGCTTAATTAAATATGTGGTTCACAGGGTTCACCGTTGGACGATAATAACCAATTTCACAAAGTTTTGAATAAATCTGCCAAGAATTGTGCTTATATTGTTACAGGTCTTAAATCTAAAGGGATTGTTTTAAGAGGTTTTCTAAACTTTGTATGTGTGTCGGGGACACTGATAGCATCAATGTGCACCATTTCAACTTTCCTTCCGACATCCGTGGTTTTTGCCACAACAATTATTAACGATATCTGCAGTAGCCCCCGATAGCTCAGTATGGTCATAAAACACGACGTCATTTAATCGCGACAGACGGAAGAAGTTTAAATAACCTTAAACTGTGTAAGTGTGACGTCTTCCTTTGTTATTGCATTGGTTGTTAAACATAATATCCAAACCCTCAACTCCAGTATCAGCACTACAATGATGAGGCCCAAAAGGCCGAAACAGTACTGTTTGCAGTTATATTAAACACTTTTCAGATAACATTACCCTTTTTAAGAGTAACAATATTCTTTATGATAACAAATTAACACTTTCAGAGATTCTATAAAAGTGTATCCCCAGAATAAGTAAATTGTAACACTCTAAGGTGCTTAAATTGTAAACTGTTACACCGATATGGGTGTACATGGTGATCATACACCTGAAAGGTGAAACTTAACACCAAAAAGTGCTAATTTACACATATTATAACAGTGTAACTTCACACTTGTCAAGAGAAAAGACCCCATCAATATTGCATACGCTACACTGAGTAAAGACATTTAGAATTTCGGGTAACCTGAAACTTTTTAAGTGTAAAGTTTTTCTTAATTACTGTATTAGTTACACATAATATAGAATAACACAGTTTTCAGATAACATTACCCTTTTAAAGTGTAACAATATTCCTTATGATAACAACTTTACACTTTCAGAGATTAAATTTATTCTGGAAAAGGTGTATCCCTAAAAAAAGTAATTTGTTACACTCTTGGGTGCTAAAGGTGTAAACGGTTACACCGATATGGGTGTACATGGTGATCATACACCTGAAAGGTGAAACTTAACACCAAAAAGTGCTAATTTACACATATTATAACAGTGTAACTTCACACTTGTCAAGAGAAAAGACCCCATCAATATTGCATACGCTACACTGAGTAAAGACATTTAGAATTTCGGGTAACCTTAAACTTTTTAAGTGTAAAGTTTTTCTTAATTACTGTATTAGTTACACATAATATAGAATAACACAGTTTTCAGATAACATTACCCTTTTAAAGTGTAACAATATTCCTTATGATAACAACTTTACACTTTCAGAGAATAAATTTATTCTGGAAATGGTGTATCCCTAAAAAAAGTAATTTGTTACACTCTTGGGTGCTAAAGGTGTAAACTGTTACACCGATATGGGTGTACATGGTGATCATACACCTGAAAGGTGAAACTTAACACCAAAAAGTGCTAATTTACACATATTATAACAGTGTAACTTCACACTTGTCAAGAGAAAAGACCCCATCAATATTGCATACGCTACACTGAGTAAAGACATTTAGAATTTCGGGTAACCTTAAACTTTTTAAGTGTAAAGTTTTTCTTAATTACTGTATTAGTTACACATAATATAGAATAACACAGTTTTCAGATAACATTACCCTTTTAAAGTGTAACAATATTCCTTATGATAACAACTTTACACTTTCAGAGATTAAATTTATTCTGGAAAAGGTGTATCCCTAAAAAAAGTAATTTGTTACACTCTTGGGTGCTAAAGGTGTAAACTGTTACACCGATATGGGTGTACATTGTGATCATACACCCGAAAGGCGAAACTTAACACCAAAACAAGTGCTAAACTACACATATTTTTAACAGTGTAGAGCACTTGATCTCTTCTCAACTAATCGACCTTTTTATAAAAATATTGACTCTTTATTGACGATTTAGGTGTAAATATTTTCAGATTACATTTCATTTCAAATATAAAAGTGTGGCCAGCCCCTCGAGGTTTAAAACCCTAGTGTATGGGTCCAGTTGACCGTTTGAAGGCTGTGATATGGGGCCAATTCTCCTCGAGCAGTCAACGAGAACCAATCTTATTAGATACATCTCAATAAAAACTAAGGTGTAAAAACACTCAACGAACCGTTCTAATCCAAATATTTGAGAAATTCATCCCAATTCTGAATACAAAGCTTCAATGAACTTGTATACACTGTTTCAGATAATACTATATACATTGAAATTGTTACTTTTATCCCCATTTTTACTTCATTTTCACTCGATATTTACTTCATATTCACTTGATATTGACTTCATATTTAATATTGACGACGATATTAAAAAGATTTTGTCAATTCTAAAGAAAATAAATAAGGTTTATTTGCTCATAAAATTAGATTTTTAAATGAATCAATTATGGTAGGTGATTTTGAAGGATGGAAATTCCAAATTGATGATGTCAATCGTTGAGTATTTAAACTTATCCGTAATGCGTTTGTTCTCTTTCATTTAAAATATTTTGAATTAATCTAATGAATTTGATCTCATCCATACAGCATTTGATACATTTTAAGTGCTAGTACATGTATTGGGTGTTATATATATAACAAAAAACCCATGTAAGTACAGACGACCTGAACTGTAAAACGAAACTCGATTTCCATGACAATGAATTAACAAAATTCTCAGATATGATGTATATTAATATATGAAGAAGTATTTCATAATGAAAGTGGTTTCAGGTGTCTAAAAGAGTAAGCAACCTAAGCATATACCCTACCTAGCGCCTTTAAAGTAAATTAAGATAAAATAATATATGCAATATAAATTAATTTACTCAGTCCAAAGAAAAAGAAAGAACAAAACTCATGCGAGTCTTTTCAAGAAATGAAATGAAGTTGTATTTATACGTTCTACAGTTCTATAGCAATAATAAAGAAAAATGCCTTTATTGTAGGCTATTTACATGAAATCAGAATATCATTCTGAAGTCAAGGTAACTTGATAATCTTAAATCGATACAAAACATGTTTATTGATCTTTCGTTCACATTTTATTCTTTTGAAAAGAAAATAATCCGGAATTTTAATAAATCCCTTTAACAGTACACCGCGATTCAATTACACGATCTAAACAAATATAGGGGATAAAAGGGAAGTCATTTCCCCTAAAAAAAGATCGATATGAATTCAGCCAGAAAAACAATCATCTTTTCCCATTATGATAATTTTAACCTAGAGTCAGATGTTGGCAAAATAAATACTTAGTCTATTGGATTATTCTTTTAAAGGAATTCTTTCTGGTAATGTTCCCTCAGGTGCTTCATTACTTCATTAACCCGACAACTCTGACCATACCCAATTCATCAGTCGTAATATACGGAAGTGGTACTATATTTTCATCAATCGGTCTCCGTGAAAGTTACGCTAGCACTCTGCAACAGATTATGGTTTACGGAAACTGCCGAGGATTGCCGATTGGATTCTCAAATTACCTCTGGAGAACTGGTTAAGACAAGGAATTTCGGCCTAGAAGTATGCTTCCGTTGATTTTCAGAAAGCTGATATTACATGCGGACATTCAGATAAATGTACTTCTAAAGCATCTTTGTTAAATCAAGGCCTTTCGTCAAAGAATATGTAATACTTTTGAACCAAACAATTTACTACGAAGTTGCTCTTGCATCATATCACATATTGAATGGCAGCCATATATTGTCCATATTGTCATTTGACTACAAAATTCTGGTAGTTGAAAAATCAGAGAATGATTGTTCAGGACTACAGGTGTTTTGAAAAAGAGACCAAACGGCACTCTCAAATCTGTAAGACTATTGATAGACCTAAACTTCCCTTTAAAACTGGTGATAATGTAGTGTATATGATGAGTATATAAACCTATTCTGAGTTGTATTTAACTCTGATATTAATATAATAATTGGACCAGATGATGTTAATAACCATTGATATCCAACTGTGATATCTCAATACAAGTTCACTGAATTCAACTTTGATATGAACAGCTCAACGTCACTTGGACAAATAAGCCAATTACTTTTTTTACTATTAAAATTTACCTCAAAGTAAAGGTCCAGTTGTGTGGGACGAATCAAGAACGAACCACCTTTCATAGAAAAGTTCATGTTTTTATTTTCAAATCAAATCAATAATCAATCATTATATCATTAACTTAGGTCCGAGATTATTGCTGACACGGTTAACCTGTCATATCGTAATTGAACTTTTCATTGGTTGAACATTAAATGAATCTGAACCTGACAAGAAAAGAAATTTCTCAAGATCGTGGATGACAAGTTGTGTAATTAACTGCAGAAAGACCCACAAAAGATGTGTACTTTATTCATTCAGACTGAACAACCATACCAATAGGTGCAGGCCCAGTTGTGTATCGTGGAATGTTTTGAAGGTAGGCGGAGTGGTGCATGGCATGAAAATGGTCCGATGTTGCGCTTTGTAAGTGAAAATATAGCAAAATTTTCTGCCACTGTTCATGCCTCATCACGTGATGTACTCTTTTGGAATCATGGACAGGGAATAATTTCCAACTACTAACTACTACCACTGTCAACAACTACATAGTTTGCAATATCAGTTGCTGCTGGAAGCGTTAACTTGTCATCTACCAACCAATTGCAAATATGTCATGCCATCCAAATCGAAGTATTGTGTACTCCAGCCTTTACCGACCACCATCCTTAACATAATCTAAATGACTATATACATTATTCCTCTCCTTATTATAATATATAATACTGATGAGGTGTTAAAAACACCTCAACAGGTAGAGTCAAGCGGTAAACATCAAAGAGATTAAATGTTTTGGGTATAAATACCGAACGGTGGGGGTTGCCATTTATCTTCTATTAATAATAATTTATTTATTTATTAAAATCATACTCTTAAAGTTCGCTAAGGAGTGTATATATTTCAAGAATTTGGAATAAAGAAGCCAACTTAACTTTTTAATCCCCTTAAAAACTCTGTTCCCAACCAGGGGTACTAGTAGCCCTTGGGAGTACCAGTGAATACCACAAGGGGTACCTGAGAAGCCTCTTAGACAATTTTTCACAAAGTATGGAATGGATAGAATATCAAACTTCATCAACCAACAAATAATGTTTTACTTGCATGTAGCTCTTATTGTTATTTAGGGTGACCAGGAGATTGCGTACAAAAGATAGGAATACGAAGAGTCCAAAAGGTTGGGAACCGAGGCCTTAAAATGTAACTTCACAAACCAATTTTGCACTGACGTCCAAGCATATTCTATGACTGTGAATGCGTTTGTCTTTCTACTTCCGGTTTGTAAAATGAAAAGCATAAGAACAGCAAATATTAACACCAATTAAAGTGCAAATCTTGATTTTTCGTTTCGAACTCTTTTCTGAATGTTACTTTTCGATTGAGTTTCTGGTATGAGTTACTGGTATGGGTTTTTAGTATATTCTTTAGAGAGTCAATAGCAGATACTACATTCATGTCAATACAAAAACAAAAACTTAGTCAATTAAATCAATCTAAAACCAAAACTTAAAAAGATTAATTAAATTTTAATTCATTGAATTTCCTAAAAAGAAGCGAAATAATATTAATATATTGCCCCAGATCTTTAAATCGTATGTAAATAGCGAGTTCTGGTTGGATGATTAGCCAACAAACAGGTGTCGATTTAACCATTTAATATCAAGATTTACTTAGCAAAAGGTTTACTTAAGATTTTAGCGGGGAAAATAAGCAGAAGGCTTTAAAGAAATGGAAGTGAAGCGAAAGAATATCATATTCTGGTTAGTAAAGCGACCAGCGGGAATCCGCATCACCAAGGAAGTAGAACAAGGCGCGAGTTCTCAGCTTATGATGGCGAGCAATGCGGGATATCACCTTTAATTAGATTTCTCAGTAATCTGTAGCCGATTCAATCCATCAACGTCCAAAAGAACAATTTACTAAACTAAGCAGTAGTTTGTTTAATCCGCGAAGCGTGAACCAATGAATAGAACAAATTGTCAACAATAATCTAACGCTAAGTTGGTCGCCATTTTGAAAATACGAAACCTTTGGTGGTAGCTCTGAATGTTGCTATTTAAGAAAGCCATAAATCACTACGTAATCATTTTGTGTGGTGATAAAGGGAGGTAATTTAAATGATATAGAGGACCATTTAGCAGCATGTACGAGTTTTGTTCGTGGTAGATTTATGACTTTGAAATGATACTTTTAAACTTTACGAATTCAGCGAGAGATTTGCACACTCCATTACCTGTTAGTCTCGATCAACTGTTCTCGTCGTATAACTTAATAACGACTACCTGACTGGACGATCGAGACTGTATCCCTGGATTAATTTATATGCCTATATTATGCTGTAAACTTGAAGTCACGGCGTGAGGTTTCACAATAAAGCAAACAATATTCATTAAGAACAACGTTATAACATCGTAACTAGAGATGTTAACATCGTTCTGCTTGGGTTGTATTTGTTTAATTTTAGATAAAAAAAAATATCGTGGCCATTTTGAATTTCTATCTTTTGGTTCGTTTGGATTTGAATTGCATTCGAATTCAGTTTCAACATAGGTTTTATTAAATTGTATCAAAAAGTTTTGTTTTGCTAATTAACAAAGGAGTTTAATACCATATTCCTTTTTTGCTTTCGTGGCCATTTTGAATTTCTATCGTTTGGTTAGTTGGGATTGGAATTGTATTTGAATTCAGTTTTAACATCGGTTGTATTAAATTCTCTGGCTTGTTTTGCAAATGTATAAAGTCATTTAATACGTAAAACTATCTAAGTAACAACACCACACCTTTCTGCAAATACCATCTTCCATGTTTGCTTTTGCCTTTTATTAACCACGGACCCATTTTTTGGGGTATTTTTTGGAAATGCGCTTCTAGCTTGATAGACAATACCAGAAAAATTCTCTACATTTCTGTCATCTGCACAAGGATGTTCGGTCAAATTCATTTTCGAAATTACAAGTTCTGCAAGATCTGAGATTTCAACTATCTATTTCTTTCCACCCGATCCTGTAAAGTTAGCTGATTTAAACAGGGTTTATTAGTGAATGTTAGCCTGATTTAATCAGTAACACAAGACGTCTTGTGGCTTGTACAAGGCAGATGTTAGCTGTTTAAGGCCTCATAATCAGCTAATAAAAGACAACATGCTATATGCAATGGAAAATATTAACCAATCAACGACCTTACTGTAGAACTTCTCCAACCAATCAAATTTCACAATAGAAAGGTTCTGGGACGTCTCTTTACAACCGAAAGCGATCACATACTGTCGAATACCACGAAAAATGGGGCGGGCCGATCTGAAACATTACATCCAATCAAATTTGTTTATTTTCGATAAATACTGAAAAGTCTGATTTTTTTAATTTTTCCACATTTTTTAGTTGTTTATAAGAGAAAAACATTGAAAACACGATCCATATCATAATAATAGTATATATTTTTTAGTAATATTTGGCCCAAGGTCAAGGTCTAAACAAGACAATTCGACCGAATTCGACCCACTCCTTTTGGCTTTCGCCATAATGCCAAAAATGCATCTTGGCGTTTATATTTATTTATACAGAAGAGCTCAATGCATTTATCATTAATAATAATATGGCTAGGTTATCGGAGAAGATAATGATAATTCCGAATTTGCGTCTGGATAACGCAGACTAAGTCTAATGATCCGCGCCCATCATATCATTATTTATTTATCTCTATGCCTGCACCCACCTACTCAAAGATGTGCCGTTATTCTTCAGTTTCGGGTAGGTTATGTTTCATTTGATCAGCATATAGCCACATCATATTTGTGAATACAAAGTGAAGGGAAAATGAACTCTAAATAATAGGTTATGTTGTCGAGTTGCAGTGTACTTTAAGTTTTACCTTGACATAGCATAGGCCTAGCCACAGGCACAGGCACAGGTGACATGACAGATATCGATATATAGCCATAGGAGCCAAAACATCCAGTTTCAATCAATCGGCGTCCTTATTGTATTTTTTATTTTATAGGACTTTATTATAAGTTTAATGTTAACTACACAATCGTACATAAGTCGACCATGCTCGCTCTCTTTTTGCACACAGCATTGCATTTGCATGGCGTTAACTCATGGCCATATAGGTGCAGAAAAGCAGGATGTAAAACTCCATTCATTTCATTTTATTTTTTGAGCTGGTGGATAAATTGCACTAAAGACGTAAAGCGCCTCTCCCACCTGCACTCCTACAGGATTTGCCAACCGAGTACGGTACGTCCCGTCAATTTGGATACAAATACAAATGGAGAAACTCATAATATACTCAAAAGGAACGCTTGGTGAACTCGGCAAATTCAGTTATAACGTTTCTGTTCTCGTAGACACTTGCGGCTTTAGACTGTACTGTCACCAACGTTGCCCTGTAAATCCACGCCCTTGTGAGACATGACTGGCAATATCAAGCACTATAGAGACTTATTAAAAACATGTTTTTTCATATTTGTCTGTTTCTATTTAATTAATCGGTGGCTCAGTGAGTTAGACACTTACTCACTAACCTGAAGGTCCAGGGTGGATCGAAATGATACCTTCGGATTTTTCAACCCGGTTCCCCCCTGTCAGTGATGCAGGTTGTAGGGGCTGACATGGAAAAAGCGTCTAGTCATTCGGATTGGACAATAAACCGAGGTCCCGTGTGCTATAGTATTGGCTGTGCACGTTAAAGATCCCTCGACAGTTGGAAATGGCAACTGTCTTGGCAAAATTTCCCTCATTGTACACTGTATGGCATTTGCCCTTCCTCAATTAGCCCATATAGGTGCAGAAAAGTAGGACGTAAAACTCCATTCATTTCATTTCTATTTAATTAATGACAGAAATATGGCATAGTTTAGACATGGTATATCACTTGTATTGTATTGTATTGTGACATATCAAGATATCTATCAATTCGTCAATATAGTGAAAAGGCATCAAGTCATAGACAATGTTACAGGCTGAGTTAAACAGACAGAGAGTAGACTAATGCCTCAGTCTGGCAAAGTTTCCTTCATTGCACATTGCATAGCAATTGCTCATCCTATTTTAGCCCAAAAACTCAATTTAAAAAAGTATCTTTATGAGATTTGTTTTCCCTTTTGATCTTTCCTTTGGATAACTATTGGATGGATCAAACTGTTAAAATTTATTAATGATTATTTTTATGAACAATTAAGAAAACATACTTAATAGCTTCCCTTCATTTCCTAACATGAGAGGGAAGCATAATGGGATATGTACTATCAGATTGTCTTTGCTTAATCAGATGTCAGATATTAGAAGCTAGAATATCCCTTTTTTGTATTTTAGAGCGACTGATTAAGGATTCGGAACAGACAGAGAGAGAGAGACCGACTTGAAGATGTATTCGAAGAATATTAGTCAAGAGTTGTAGATGCAGAAAAAGGAAAATTTAGTTAGTGTTAGTATTACTATGTTGTTGTTTTTTTCTTGAAAAAAGTAAGGCTATACAACTTATTGGCATCATGTGTATTAAAATGACTATTATGTGTATAAAGCACACAGAAATTCTGTATGATATTTAAACTTGAATATTTCAATTTGTCCAAAAATATTCTTTTTATCAAAAAAAGTCAGTGAGCATTATGCTGTCAACATAACAAAAAATTACTAGCTTAGTAAACATATTCTTAAACATATCCTATCAGTTGGTATATATTTTCTCAATTAACTATTGGCTAAAGATATCCCTAGTTGTCAAAACAACTTATTGGCATCATGTTTATTAAAATGACTATTATGTGTATAAAGCACACAGAAATTATGTATGATATATAAACTTGAATATTTTGATTGTTTCTATTAGATGCAAAAGAATCAACAATGAATTGTTTTTGGAGAAATCAAGTTAATTAGTTGGAAGAATTATTGGTTTTTATTGTTTGTTTTAATCTAAACATCATAGAGGTAAGCTTTACTTTTACTATCAAACTTTGTGTTCAATTTATGACAACTTTGATTTGTCTATTGTTAATTTTCCATTCATGTGTGTGCAGTAACATATCTCATTCACCAGCTTATGGCGTGTATGTTTCACAACTCAACCACTATGCCAGTGCTTGTTCAATATATAAAGACTTCCTGGCCAGAGGTCAAGTTTTGAAATTAAAACCTAATTACTTAAGCAGGGTTGCTTTTCATATAAAAAAACTAATAGAAACTAATGGACAAATATAACCATCTGTTTCTTTAGTCAGGCATAAATTGATCTGATTGTATCCCATGAAGTATCCCATAGTAGTGGCGAAGCAAATGACGCTTACTCTTATTGAAACACCTGATGGTGCTTATCTTTGAAGTAGTCTACTACTATATGACCATTACTCTTGATTTTATCATGTTTTGAATGTGATTTTAATTAACCCAATTGTTTTGCTTGTACAGATTTTTATTCTTTTCTTGAAATCACAAGAAATTTGGTTGCAGAAAACTGAGTCATCAGTCATCAGTCATTTCTATCACCTATTTAACCATACGAAACTTCGTGTCTTGCCTAGCTCTGTATGCATCAAATTTAATATTAAAACGTCTATAGGATGTCAATAAGTTCTTAAATGCTAAAAATATTCTCAATTTTAACAGTGTGTATTTACTGAAGAAGTTGCAGTTTAGAACTATTTTTGATTGTTGAGTTATGAGACTGGAAACCATAAAGACGATTAAAGACATTTCGCACCATTATGAGTTGTTTTGACCTCATTAACATTAGTCTGCTTAAATTTTTATTCTTTTTCACTTAGTATGGGTCAAATAAAATACTTTCTCTTCATATGTGATTGTATAAATTGGTTTGAGTGATGTGGAATCCATCTCGAAACTTTCGATTTGCTTACATGAAGTCGTTTTGTCTCACATCTGGTCTCCGAGAGAAAAATGTCTACGCGTGATAGATTTAAAACATGGCTGGTCAATAGGTCAGAGTCATATCTCCGATAGGTAGAATTTCTCTGTTCAGAATGCTATTTAACTTGTGAACACCAATGAACAGGGTTGTCAAATTCCTGTTATCAATGTGTTTTGTGACCAGTTTACTGTTTGACATTCACCATGGTTAACTATTTTTTTTTTCATTTACAGTGTGATCAAATAACTGTGTACAATTTTCATATATTGCTTTACTATATAAATGTGACTTGCTATCTCTCTATATTTTCAGTGCAATGAGTAAACAAAGATTCTGTAAAGTTAATACACTTCATTGGTGGAAGAAAAATTAACCTGTATATTCTTTGAAAACCATGCATTTCAAGTATGAAGAAAGACAGAAATATTGTTAGATTTCGATTGTGTGTTAAAAAAGAAAAAAGAGTTTTATTTCAAAGAAAGTGTTTCATTTTAAAGGGGAATGTTCAGCATTTTCGATGGTCGATTTAGAACTTTAATATACCTAAATAGTCTCCAGAAGAACTACTAATGCATGAAAATCATATAATTCCTTCATATTTATATCCCCACCTAAAGATTTATCCTTCCTTTTCTGTATATGTGTTTTCTATATAAAGCATAGTCTCACTATTGTACGAGTCATATTTATGACTTTGAAACGCTGATAATTGCGATTACACATGAGTTTGAAGGCTTAAATTTCGTAGGAGAGTTGTGAACAATATCAAGGATTAGACAACCCTATAGTCCTTTAGGCTCTTTAACCTGGAGGTATCAAGACGATACATTTAGATTTTTCAACCCGGATTCCCCCTGTAAGTGATGCAATTTGGAGGGGCTGTCATGGAAGAAGCATCTAGTTGTTCAAATGGGACAATAAACTAAGGCCCTTTATGCTACAGGCAGCCAGTGCATTTTAAAGATCCCTCGATCTTTGGAAATGGAAAATAAGAGTAAGCTAATGCAACTGTCCTGGTGAAATTTCCCCAATTGCATACTGCATAGCGGTTGTCCATTCTCACTAGTCCTTACATGTGCAGAAATGCAGGACATAATACTCCCATTTCATTCATTCCCTTTTCCCAACAACGGTAAAGTCCATATTCCGACCAGTTTCAGAGACGATAATGCTAACAACTGTATAGCCAATAGCTCCAACAAATATATTCCATTTTCAATAACTCTGTTGTTATATAGGAACCAGCTTGGCAACTACATAGTCCACATTTCATACAACTGAATAGTCCATATTTTATATAACAGAATATATAATATAAAATACATTTCATAAAACAGCATATATATAAGTCCATTTCAAGATAACTAAAATAATGCAGTAGGTCCAACAATAATTGTATACTGCACATACCCAACAATTGTAGTCAACCAAGTAGGTACGTCACAATGTCGCTTTACACATTAAGACATTTTGAGGACAAAAACATTTTTTAAACTTGATAAACATCCATGCACCGCCTAGTGTCCAAACAATGAAGATCTTTTATGAAAAGTTGCAATATCTCGCTCATTTCCATAAACTACAGGCCAAGACATTACATTGGACAACATCTGCCCGACCAATTAATTATTTAATGAAAATTTGAAATTGTTGGATTTCCATCAATAACAGACCAATACATCGCTTTGAATAAGATCTGTCCGACCAATGGATATATATTTTATAAAAATTGAAATGGTTTGTTCATTTCCATGAATAATAGACCAATACATCGCCTTGAATAAGATATATCCGAGCAATGGATATATATTTTATGTAATATTGAAATGGTTTGTTCATTTCCATGAATAATAGACCAACACATCGCCTTGAATAAGATCTGTCCGACCAATGGATATATATTTTATAAAAATTGAAATGGTTTGTTTATTTCCATCAATAATAGACCAATACATCGCTTTGAATAAGATATATCCGAGCAATGGATATATATTTTATAAAAATTGAAATGGTTTGTTCATTTCCATCAATACATCGCCTTGAATAAAATCTGTCCGACCAATGGATATATATTCTATGTAATATTGAAATGGTATGTTCATTTCCATCAATAATAGACCAATACATCGCCTTGAATAAGATATATCCGAGCAATGGATATATTATATTTTATAAAAATTGAAATGGCAATGCGGCAAAACGAACCCATCGAATCTGTGGAGATGTTAAATTGAAATGATCTGTTCACCATCCATTAATTTAGGACAGATACATCGCTTAGGAGAAGGTCTATCCGACAAATGTATATTGGGCATCAAATGTTTGTAATATGTGAGATTGAAAAGCCAGAGGTAAAACCGAAACTTTTTGTGATTTACAAGGTCACTTAATGAAATGGAGTTTTACGTCCTACCTTTCTACACCCTTCAGTGTCAATTGCCAGGGAGGGGTGGAATTATTGACAGTGACAAAATACAGTTATTTTGAAATTTTCATTTGCCATTTTGTTACTGATTGCTGATAAAGGTGCTAATATGGAAGATTGTATACTACATTAACAGAATTGACAGTGTGTTCAATAATTTCTTCTACTTGTTTCTGATGTGAACTGGTGTTATTACTTTCTATCAGGGGCCTGATTAGTTTCCGGCCAGGTTGAAAAATAGGTGCACAAATATGATATAGGGAGCTATGAATAAGGGACTTCCTATCATTGCAGAGAAGAATTCTTTAATAATTACACACTACCTTTTCTTTAATCAAAGGATTTGAACAGAAAAACATTCATTTCAGATTTGAATTTATATTTTTTCAAATTTAATTGATACGAAGGTACAAATTATAATAACACAGCAATTCTTCATTCTCTGAATGCCTTCAACAGCTGTCAAAAATCATCATTAACCTTCTTGGATTGGAAGTTTTCTGGAAAATAAATAATAATTGATTTATGTTTCATTACATCACAGTATTATGATCAAAAGTTAAATTGTCACAAAATAAATTGGTCATAATCATTAATATTTAGTCACAAAATATATTGACCACAGTAGCTTATTAACAAGATAAAATGATGGTCAATTACAGTAATTTGGGCTTTGAGTATATTCCTCACAATAATTTGCTCATTTCATCACAAAGTTTGGTCAATTACAGTAGTTTGGGCTCGGAGTAAATTCATCACAAAAATTTGCCCACAAAGTTTGGTCAATTACAGTAGTTTGGGCTCAGAGTAAATTCATCACAATAATTTGCCCACAAAGTTTGGCCAATTACAGTAGTTTGGGCTCAGAGTATATTCCTGACAATAATTTGCCCACAAAGTTTGGTCAATTACAGTAGTTTGGGCTAAGAGTAAATTCACCACAATAATTTGCCCACACAGTTTGGTCAATTACAGTAGTTTGGGCTCAGAGTATATTCCTGACAATAATTTGCCCACAAAGTTTGGTCAATTACAGTAGTTTGGGCTCAGAGTAAATTCATCACAATAATTTTCCCACAAAGTTTGGCCAATTACAGTAGTTTGGGCTCAGAGTATATTCCTGACAATAATTTGCCCACAAAGTTTGGTCAATTACAGTAGTTTGGGCTCAGAGTAAATTCATCACAATAATTTTCCCACAAAGTTTGGCCAATTACAGTAGTTTGGACTCAGAATATATTCCTCACTTTAATTGGCTCACAAAGTAAATTACTGTTATAAAGTAGATGAATGGATGCAATAGATTATGCACTTGTGATGAGGTCATACAATCTGGACTGTGTTCAAATAATCATGGTCAATGACTTTTTTTTCCAAATGATTGTAACTTATTCATTCTATGGCCAAACTACAATGGCAATTTGTCTATATGTAATATTTTGAGATGAAACTAAGACCAATTTGTCATTTGATCAATTTGTTGTCACCCAATTTCTAGTGGCCAATATTCAAAGAGAATCGTTCAAACATACCTGTTGTGTAGAGGTAAGCCAATGATTATCACATATCTTCCACAAGAATACTTTGTTGGGTTGTTGTTATTCTTTGTCTGTGAGGAAAACAAACAATAGTTAAAAATTATCAAGGAGTTATTTTGTGATGACAACATAATGCTCATCTGGACAGCTTGTATATTGCAAAAAATCTTCACAAAAGTAAGAAAATGTAGATAAAACTTTAATACATACATGTACATAAAACTTTTAACTTTCATTAGAAAAATAAAATAATTGTAAATATTAATATTACCTTTTTGATTTAATAATTTAACACTAGCATCAAGAATTCATAACATTCTTCAATAACATCTTCAAAAAGGTTTTTCTCTAACAAATCCAAAACTTTTCCAAGTCTCTCTAAAAATAAAAAAATAAAAAATTTTGGCATCTGATTAAGCTTATAAAGAGAACCAATATCAATATCCTCCTCAATATAATCTGTATAACAAACTGTTGAAGTAATATTCATATGTATCAATCTTACATTGAAATAACACACACAAACTCAGTTAACAACTTGAATAAAGTGTAGAGAGGTAATGAGACTTGATTTAAAAAAAAACACTAAAATATTTTATCTAAGTCTTCCAAGCACATTTAAAGGCATATATAAATATCTTAGTTTAAAGTCTAAAAACAAAATCGACTTATAAGTCTAAATATTATTTAAATCAGTTGTTCACTTAGTTTATGTCTATATTTAAATGGAAGAATCATACATAGTTTTAACTTCCCAAACTTGGCCAATAAGAGCAAATATTCATCAACCGTGTTAAAAGTATATAAAACAAATGCAATTAACTCTTAAAACTAAGTAATTTTCCATAAAATGCTATTGATTAGTTATCTACTTTGACAACATCCTAATTCTGGACATCCTAATTCTGACGTCATGTTAATTGACAGCTGTTGTTTTGTTTCTAATTTTCTTAAAATAATACCTATAATTTTACCCATACAATATGGTAAGATATATTAACACTTCCAAAAGTAAATATAAGGATTGAATGTAGATATTTTCAAGTTCATTAGGTGATGAATGCAGAATTTTCACATGTTTAACCTAATTCAGTTTTTATACACGTTGAAATTCTGCATTCCTCTCACCCAATGAACACAAAAATATCTACATTCAATCTTTATTTCTTTTAATTATGATAAAAACATAGGTTTCATTAATCATATATCAGTCTAGGCACCACTAAATGGCATTAGAGCTCAATATTTCAAACCAATCATTTCGGGTTAAAGACCCATCATTCAATTTTTTTTTAAATACTGGCAAATCAGTCACAAGTATTTTCACTCATACTTCGGAACTTGACAAGCTTTCTTAATAACCTCTAATATATTATATCAAGATTGCTACAGTACCGTGCAATATATATTCATACAAAATGGCGTTTTCATTCAATTTGCTCTACGACCCTATATACTTAGACATCGCTTGGAAATTATTACAAAGGGGGGAAACCAACAGCTATGTATCAGAAACGTTGTACGTGTGCAGGAGTACCATAGCAAATTTTAAGAAGCACCCGAGACAAAAAGGGCTACCGTACCTATTTCTTAGTACGAATATATATTGCACGGTACTGTATATTAAATAAACTATAAAAAACATTTTTCAGAGATTCTTGTCTTTTTTGTAGTGTGTAATATTAGCCAATCAAAATCCATCTCGAAACAAGAGTTGTCTTTTCAAGCTCATATTTTTAACAAACTTTGTCATTGTTCAAGATTATACAATAACTCTGCCAGGATAGGCGGCCATCTAGCCCGGTAAATGGCGACATGGGAAGACAACGCTTTTTCAGAGATTGATTTTGATTGGCTGTTTTTACTGAAAAGAAGACAACACTTTCCGAAGAATAATTGTTATTTGCAGAACTATAATTTATTCAATATGGAAATCTCCAGGCCATGGTCTTATTCTGAAGTTGATAAACGTTCTGTCCATCCATAGCCTACAGTAGTATACATAGGCCTACCCGTAGCGGCGTAGCCAGGTGGGGTTCGAGGGCAAACCCCCCTTGAAAACAAATAAGCACTGTTAAAGTTGGCATTCTGTTTGAATTGTTGCTGTTAAAGTGGAGTATGATTGGTCCATGTCCATGTATCCACCCCACCCTTGGAAATTCCTGGCTATGTATAGACCTGGTATAGATTATATATTCAACCAGAGAACTGGCCCGTAGGAACAGGGGAAGGGGGCATCTGCCCCCCCAATAATTTTGACATTAAATGATTGAAGCAATAAAATAAAAAATTCAAGATAAAACAAGAAGTTACTGGTATGTTGTTAGGGCCAGTAAAATAAAAATTGCTTTACATATGCAGGAGCAACATCGAATTCAGTAACACTAACACCACCCCACCAATATAAGATGAAATTGCTTCCTACGGGCCTGCAGTCGCTTACCAGACTCTAGAGAACTGTGGTCAGACTACCCTATTTTCAGAGCTCATTATTAGCTAAAGCCTAGCTTTACTGTGTAGGCCTAGTCGGTTATTAGTAGTATTAGGAAAAAATGGAACAAA
This sequence comes from Lottia scabra, assembly GCA_029955415.1. Taxonomy (NCBI): domain Eukaryota; kingdom Metazoa; phylum Mollusca; class Gastropoda; family Lottiidae; genus Lottia; species Lottia scabra. The sequence continues at coordinate 13,770,160 of JARJEI010000009.1, forward strand.
ACGTACCTGTGGTTGAAAAAAACGACTCATCGATCGCCATTTATATAATTAGGCTCCGTTATCCAGACGCAACTTCTGGATATCATCTTCTCCGATAAACATTGAGTGCAAGTGACAGACATGAAGTAAACTTATTGCTCGTTTAGTCTTTGAGTATATTAAAGTAAATAATAACGCACATCGGTAAGGTGCATCGAAACCATAATATTCCAAAAGGAGTGGGTCGAATTGTCTTGTATGGGTCTTGATCTTGAGGCAAATAGACGTTGTTGCTAGAATGACAGCTTAGGGAAACTGGCTGGTTGAGTAGTGAGTCTGGACATCCGAATACATAGAAGTCAAATGGTACTGCAATGGGATCCCCCCCCCCCCCCCCACCACCACCTCTCCAAATAAAAATGCGATCTGCGCCCCAATGGGCCTCCCATCAGTAATCTTTCTTTATTTTTATGTGTCTATAATTCCTCTATATTCAACATTGAGATCTATAAGCGGTGGTATCGGTTGATTTTTTTCGTGGTATTCGGCAGTATGTGATCGCTTTCGGTTGTAAAGAGACGTCCCAGAACCTTTCTATTGTGAAATTTGATTGGTTGGAGAAGTTCTACAGTAAGGTCGTTGATTGGTTAATATTTTCCATTGCATATAGCATGTTGTCTTTTATTAGCTGATTATGAGGCCTTAAACAGCTAACATCTGCCTTGTACAAGCCACAAGACGTCTTGTGTTACTGATTAAATCAGGCTAACATTCACTAATAAACCCTGTTTAAATCAGCTAACTTTACAGGAACGGGTGTTCTTTCTCGTCATTTTTTCTTTATCACAAACAGCAGACAAAGCGAACCTGAAACATGCCCAATTCATGTTATTATTCAACCAACAAGTCAAGAAATGATAAAGTTAGAATTTGTATAATGAATGAACGAACACACACGATACGAGGCGAGAACAAAAGAGATTTAACACGGCGTCAAAAAACAGTCTGTTTTGTTTTTCTCAATCCGCTTACTGCATTATAAGACCACGTTTTGTCCGGGGATTGAATATTTTGTATTGTATTTGTGTCGAAAGCTTGTAATGTCAATTTATATGTATAAGGTATTGAATTATCAGATTAGGTTTAAATTCTTGTATTAGTATTCCAAGATAAACAGCTATGGTTTTAGATATGCATGTGCTTTCATATCGAGAAAGAGCTTTATTTGCATGAACATGTAAGTAATGAATATACGTAGGTTCTTACACTATACGTGGGGACAAGGGACTTGTTAACTCTGGGCATATATATCCATGAGTCAATATTGCCTATGGCTTATTTCCATGCATATCGAAAGAATATGAGGAGCTTCAAAAATATATTATCACCTAAACTCGTTGCAGTATATGAACATTGCTATATTAAAATTGCTTTTCCATTGAATCTGCGGGAAACATGTTCCTTTACCAACAGCTCCCATCCGATAAAACCCGATTTCTGATTACCTGAAGAATATGTAAAGGATAAATTGGTAGAAAATGGATAAAGTTTATTGCTGCTGACCCCCCCCCCCCCCACCCCCCCCCCCCCCCCACCCCAAAAAAAAACCCCTCACTGTTGGGTGCAACAATGTTCATCAGCTCAGTAGGACGTAAAACTCCATTATTTCATACAATGACTTAATACATTTCAGACTACATGTATATAACAATAGAGAGCCGGAATAATATTTTGTCTCCTCGTGAACAAAAGGCTTACAAAGGGGAGATTATCTTTGAATAAATAACAAATAATATCGTATAAATATTTATATACATATTATATTTAATCTTAATTATATGCTAATATATGCAAATTTATTCATATAATAACTATTTTATCCACCAAACTTGGAATTATAAGAGTAATTTGTTTATTATCAAGATTTTCAATAAAGAATATACATGTACATGGAAGGCGAGTGGAGTTGAATTTTTTTTAGAATTGATATAAATTGAAAAATTGAGGCCTATGGATGCGAAGGTTCACCAAAATAAATTTATCAGAAAGTAATATAAAATATTTTTTCTTGTATTCATGAACACAGAGCTAGGCGCCTGTTGTGACTCATCTGGGTAGCATTTTATTATCTCTTTTAACTTCTTGGGCAAAGTGGCAACCTATGTAAATTTGTTTCTGTTTGAGGTTGATAAAAAGGGTATATCTGTATAAACATTGACCCAAGCCAGCATTCGACTACTAAACATTGTATCGCCATTTCGCCCTCTTCTGGCGCTTATAGAAAGAATACTGTCTTACTCAATACATATATGTATATTAAGAATTCAGCTTGTTATTCATAGAATTGTTGATTAAATATTACACTTTTTTTCAGCTAACTGTTTGAGACTGTTTCAACTAGGTTACCATATTGAATTTACCAATAGATTTAACTAGCTTCTGATGACGTGATAAAATTGCATGAAATCACAGAATCCTTTTTTCCAAATCACAAAAGACCTACCAAGACGCCCGACCCTCTGGCTGCGTGCCATTATTTAATGAACTGTAAAGAAAATAACCAAAGACTGGCCTGATAATTTAAACCTAATTTCCTGCAACAGTTCAAGATTCTTAAACATTGACTAAATCTCTATTGACGACGAACAAATCCAAATGGCCGCTGGCATTTGAACGTCATGGTGGTGTCGAGAACAGAAAAGAGATGGCGATGTATAAATATTTGTGAAAAGGACGACTTGTCTTGTAATCCAATCAACTTAAATGCTTCTTGTTGACTGTATCCACTCCGCCATTGTAACATGACGTATCAACTTGACGACCGTCTCATTTCCGGAGCACGCAACCTCGTTCTCATCAGGAAAACAAACCAATCACAAACCGGAAATGCCTATCCATTACACCCATGCGCAGTCTGATTGGGATAATTTTTCTCTTCTGTGTTGTGCATTCTTCTTGAAAGACGTGGAACCGATTAAAAACTACTTAAATTAGAAAGATCGCTTACAAATAATAGATCTCTTCAGTATGAAAGGCGAAATGTCAACAAGTTTTAATAGGAATTCTAAATAAGTCCCCTTAATTCAACATAAACTCGCTTCGGGCCAATCACTGCGACTTTTTACAACTCACATCAACGAGAAAAATTAACAAAAACTTTCTAGAAAGCTGTCGTGGTAAAGTGTTCATCAAATAATCACTAAAATGTTTGACTAAACTTGGCCAATATTTGACAGAATTTTCTTTGAAAGTCTAAAAACTCGTCAAATATCAGAAAAAGTCAGAAAAGTTTCTTTGAGACGGTTTTTATTCAAGTGTTTGAAGGCTAGAAATTATCAGAAAAAGAGTTCAACGACTGATAAAAACATAAAGAAACTTGAACCCATGAAAACACCTTGTTGCACTTTCCATCTGGGTTTTTCAAAATCAAAGAGTCCTCGTAAGTTTTATTCGCAGTTTCAACGAAATCCTCCAGTCGCCCTCAGACATATAAAACTGCCTCACTATTTCTTACTTATGTAAGAGTTCACAAGTTTGTTTAAATTGTTGACAAACCGAAAGTCAGATTATCCTTTTGCAAAGGAATGCATATATTTATCCAATGAAATATATCATTGGTTCTTTTCCTAAGTTTTATGAGTTCGAAATCTGATTTACAAAATGTGGTAAGGTAGTAATCGGAATAGGGCCTATATTTTTTAATTTTTCTTAAATATTCCACATTTTGTCGCCTCTTATTAACAAACATACACAAATTTTGTACAAATCCCCTAATCTACGGACTGTCACATCTTAATACATGCTAATAACCCCTCAACCTTCTTATTACAATCGTTTTTATTGACTCGGATTCTTTCAAATTTACAAACATCTGTATTTCTCTATTGTCCTAAACAGAAAACGAAAATTCAATAAAATAGATTTATGGTAATCCGTAAAAACTAATATTTTGGCTGAAACGAACAAATATGTTGGTTTGTAATTTCACTCAATTTTAACCCTTGGATGACTCTATTTTATTTCGAAGCTTCACCGTATCAAAATGATCTCGTGAATTTCTTCTACTTCGTTTCATCTTATCAAACTAAAGGCACGAATTTGACAGAAATCCAATTTGGAGATTTGCTGAGTGACAATTTTGAATTTTTAGATCGGTTTGTCAATTAAACTGACACGAAATTTTGGAAAATACTTAAAAAGGAGCCGTCCATTTTGCTGAAATATTGTGAAAGGGGAATATTCAGCATTTTCGAGAGTAGATTTGGGCCTTGATCATACGTAAATAGCCTCCAAAAGTACTAGAACTTCACAAAAATCGTACAATCCCTTCAATTAGGCTATACCCCTACCTAAACACTGATCTTTCATTTTCCGTGTATGTAGTGTTTTATATGATATAATGCATATTCTCACTAAAATGCGAGTCGTATTTTGTGACTTACATTTGCTGATAAATATAGATACACGGGGATTTGAAGGCTGGAATTTCGAGTGAGAGTTGTGAACATTATTACGAATTATAAGCTAAAAAATTCCAGGTTCTGTGACTAAGGTTTGATTAGTTGCACGGATAGTGAACATAATATCTTTAATATTGTTGGAAATGTGACTCCTTTAAAGAAGAGGCCACCCCTTATAAGAATGAACAAAAAATGAAGTTCTCAAACTTGGTCAATAAGAGTAGGCTATATATTCATTAAAGGTGTCCAAAGTATACAAACAGAATCAAATAAACCCATAAAACTATGTAACTTTCCATACAATTACAGGTTATTATTGAAAAACGCTTAAAGTTTTCTGGATTTATCAGATTATTTAGGTAATCTGTTGTAATAATATACACCTATTGACCAGGTTTGAAAATTTACAAAACTAACTGTCTTTAGTAACTTGGCAACTACAATTTATTTGACAAACTTTCGCTCTATTTCAGTTTTTCAATGCCGTTTTGACCTTGAACTATTCCACGACAAAACTCTCTTCCTGATCACTGGACTAATTAAAAGACACCCAAACTGTTTTTCGTCATTATGTCAGTAACTGTCTTTAGTTACTTAGCAACTAATATTTATTTGACAAACTTTCGCTATATTTCAGTTTTTCAAGGCCGTGTTGACCTTGAACCATCCTAAGACAAAACTCTTTCGCTGATCACTGGACTAATTAAAAGACACCCAAACTATTTTTCGTCATAATGCCAGTAGGCCCTAACTGTCTTTAGTTACTTAGCAACTACTATATATTTTACAAACTTTTCGCAATATTTCCGTTTTTTCAAAACTATCTCGCTGATCACTGGACTGATAAATGGACACCCAAACTGACAAGTATCCATTTCCTGAACCAAGGTGTATAACATAACACTTTGATTTAGCAGTTAACACCTAAACACCATCATTAACACCTTGTCGTGTCTTGTAACGCTGACGCTCCTTGGACGTAAGAGGATAGGTAGGAATTATTACAGTTAAAGCGACAAATCACTTGTCAAACGTGTTTAATGAAATGACCATTACAGATTATAAAATCAAAAATCTGTACAAGCAAAACAATTCCGTTAATCTTCGGCCAGAGCATGACAAGCAATAATATACTCAATTTTCTTCTTAGAGAAGATTTGTAACTGTGAGCGGCGTTTGTAAAAGACGGATTCCGCGGATTCCGCGGAATCCGTCTTTTATTAATGTCGTGACACATAATCCGCGGAATCCGCGGATTTAAGAAAAGCAGTCTTCTACAGGTTACTAAAAGCCGGATTCCGCCGAAATCCGTCTTTTAGTAACTTTCCGTGTTCATTTTTGCGTATTGAGTTTAGTTTTGTACCTAAAACATTAATAAAGTGTAAATGAAATTTTTAATCATTATTGATTAAGTCTTAAAGTATATTTTTGTTTTAATGGAGCTCGATAATTAATATACATGCCAAAGTTGTTTTCTCCACTGTCCATAATGGGTGCAATGTACTAAACTTTATATTTTACCCCTAATAGTTCAGTGATTGCTTTAATCCTGAAGACCTGAAGTTTATACCAGTCAACCTTAGTCTTCAGATTCAGAAATAATTCACAAAACAGGGGCTAAAATACAATATAAACATGTCAATAATAAAAATCCGTACAAGCAAAACAATTTCCGTTAATCAAAAATCTCGTCCAGAGCATAACAAAATCAGGTGCAATAATTATATAGTAGTGGAGAAGTACCATCAGGTGTTTCGAAAAGAGTAAGAATGGTCAATGTTTGTAAACAAATGCCAGGTGTTTTGTGAAGTCCCCTGCACAAGTATTTCTTTTACAAGATGGATGGGAATTGATGAATAATAACTCATTAAATCCCGAGATGTAAAGAGAAGTGATTCACTCACTGCACATATGGGAGTACATCTTCCCAATGTCATACCTTTCTCCTTTACTACGGTAGTTAAAGAGAATAACTTGACCACGGGAAGATGATGGGAGTATTACAAGCTTTTAACTTTTAAGCCTCCCCCACCTCCGCCCGACTAAGCAGCGCCCACGGTAGTCAGGAAATTTATCCGCCGGCTCCAGATCCCCCTATTTTTGGCCGACTGACAAATTTGGCGCTCGCGGAACCGTTGAATTTGAAGCATGTGTTATTTCAGACCACCCCCACCCCCCTTCTCTAAATCCTGGATCCGTCTCTGTATTATGTCTGCAGGTTCCACTGGCAACCAACAGTATCCTCGACAACATGTATACTAGAGGACCGCTTTATTTTTAAAAAAAAAATCCGCGGAATCCACAGATTATAGTAAAGGTGTCACTAAAAGACGGATTTCGGCAGAATCCGTCTTTTAGTAACTCGTAAAAGACTTCTTTTCTTAAATCCGCGGATTCCGCGGATTATGTGTCGCGGCATTAATAAAAGACGGATTCCGCGGAATCCGTCTTTTATTAACGCCGAACTGTGAGTGTCCAAGATTCTAATTCCCGACAAAAATAAAACAAATGAGAGTCAAGGAACATTTATTAAGGCACCAATAGTGGCATTAGTAATTTTAGAACACATTAATAGACAACAATTGTCCATATGCATATTTTTGGGTTACTATTATAGTAATTTGTTGGCCTATTCATTCAATGAATGTGTCCATTTCAATTTTTTTATATGTAAAAAGGTAAAACTATAGCCCCTTTCCTTTTAGAAAGATAACTTTGATTTCATTTTCAATGTTAACAGATATATAACTACATTTTAAAATCTGATGATGTAACTTTGATAAATTTTCATTTCTTGAAAGGATTTTTATTATTTAATGAATAAAGGTGGACTTCAGATGTTACACCATATCCAAGTACATCACAAATCTTTGTAGAATTTTTAAATAAAGACATTCAACGTTATAATAATAGTGTAGATACTTTAAATATACATTACTTAGTGGTAATAATGACGTCATAAAATCTTTCTCATTCAATTTAAAATACGTCATTATGTAAATGACGTAGATATAATAAATCACGTGATTAATACGTATTATTATTGAGTTAATGAATGAATAAAAATCAACACGTGGTATATTAGTCTATTCATTGTTTACATCTTAATTCATTGGAAACAAACTGTTACCTGTATCTATATTGTTCCAGGTACCTGGCGGTGTTCTTTGATCTTACAGGTTTACTGTTACCACTAGTCAATATACACTTTGATCTCACCGCCAACCTGATGCTCAGATCAAAGGTAAATTTTATCGATGACGGATGAAGACAAACGAGTTAAAGACATTATTAAGACCACGTGGTTAGGGTTAATATGGTTATTCATCGCTTCAGTAAGGGTTAATAGAAAACTAATTTTCACACACTGTCACCAGAATAGCTAATTGATATGCACTAGTTGCATTATCTGTGGCCCTTAGCCATATCTATAAATCTATAATATCTATAAATCCGGGCTTGCAGCAACTGTATGTACTGCAGCACGTTCCTTTAACATCGGTTACGATCTCAGCTGAGCCGATATGAACTACAAGCAATCATGATGCTTGATGCGAAGAGCAAGACATAGCAAAATGACCTCCTGGAAGAGCATTGTAACTGGAACCTCTGTCAAATGGTTTAAAGGTCCTGTGAACCCCGTTTGAGATCTATCCGATATGACCTTGGTTTTTGTCCTATCTACAAGACGCTGTATAATGCTTCAAAAGGAAATTAATCCAAGACAAACTGAAAAAAACAAATCAACAGTTTGATTATGTCGTTAATAGCTCAAGAAATATAATGACAATAATATCCGGTTATTTTATCCAATATATCCTCCTTACGTTCACAGATTTTTTTTATTGATGACCCTGCTCATGAACTTAATTTTTTGTAATCAAAACGTTATGGTTTAACTGTGTTTAAAGTCTATCATAGGCCTACATCAGTGGTTCTCAACCTTTTTCATACCGTAGCCCAAAACTCATGAAACTCCCAGAGCCTTGGCCCCCTTTTTGATTTCAAATATGGCCCAAGATTTGGTTTTGTGCCTCCTCATCATCGGCAGGCCAAATGCATTTGAACACAAGCAACTACAGACCTTACACAGCAAAAAATAGTTAAATAAAATTTGGGCTAGTGAAAAAATTATACACATCTTCATGCCCCATTACTTTCAAGTAATACCGTCTCTTAACATGAAAAAAATTCTAAAACTTTGCCAATACAGAGTAGGCCTATATCATTATATTCCAACGGTGTCAAAAGTATACAAACAGAATCCGATAAATTCACGAAACTAAGTAATTATCACTGCATTACAGGTTACTAATTGAAAAACGCTTAAAATATCTTCTAAGCGTTTCTCAATATAAATGGAAGACAGTTTTCTGCATATTTCATATTAATCCACTGTAAAGGTATGACACCAGTATACTTTTGAATATAATAATAATAATAATAATAATAATAATAATAATAATAATAATAATAATAATAATAATAATAATAATAATAATAATAATAATAATTTATTTTATTTCAGTGTCACCATCTTGTACTCCTATTTACCAAATTTTAGAACGTAGACTCTGAATCATTCTTAGAGGTAGTATTCCTACATATACTATTAAGTTGGAGTAATATTGAAATATTAAATGTGTTATACGTGGACACAGGAACCCGACAATCTTAGTGCCATCAGAGCAAAAAAAAAAAAATCGTTTAGATAAATTATTTGTTTTAAAGATAAGATAGCTGAGCTAACATCTTAATATAAGCAAATATATGTAAGTCACATAGCAATATTATAGTAATTATGATTTCAAAGAGTGATTTGATAAGTTTACATTAGAATTTATTGAATAGTAATTCAGAATAAAAAAACTATTGACGTTTCTTGAAGAAATAACATTATTTCAAAATATATAATTTACATAAAAATCATCTAATTTGATTTCAAACATAAAATCGGCCATTATGGCGTAAAATGGACAATTTATAACGAATATTGAGTTTTTATTTTCCCTAATCGAGATATCAGTATACAGTGAGTTTATTGGATAACGAGGTAATAACGGTCATTATACCAAAAGGATGAAATCTCAAAGCATCTCTTTCTATACTATAATTACTAGTTTAACTCCAAACGAAACAGTTTAGTATTAAGAATGAATTGGATGATTATAGTGTATGTATCGTGATCTGCTAGTTTTCTTCCCAGGGGGCGTAATGAACACATTATTTGGGTTCTATAGAAATTATTATTTGGGTATAACGTAAAAAGGTAAACGTAAATAAAAAGGAAACGAAACTATTGACTTGTTTATTCAGAGTGGTTTTCTAACAATTAAATTTTACGTTCAGCAAATTTGCAAATTTTCTTCTTGTGAAAGTGTCTCCATAATTTCAAGTTTTGAATTTGTTCTCAATGACACGACGACTACTATGGCAAGCAGTTAAGCGTTAGTTGTAACACCACACAGAGAAGAAGGAACAAAATGTTTGAGTAAAGGACAATCAACAGGTTTTGATTGAGTGAGTTTTATCTTTTGTAAATTGCAGTCAGTTGATAAAGCTTTCGGACCAAGTGATTGGAAAACTAAAAATAAACAAACCCAAACACAAAACGAAATAAAATTTATGTTGGGGCAAATTTTAACTTGACAAATCATTAAAAACATGTTAACTGTAAAAACTGTTGAAAATTTAAGAGTTGACATCTCAAGAACAATTGATTAAATTCATAAATGATTTCATTTCAAAATGAAAAACAAGGCAGGGGCGGAAAACAGCACTTGAACCAGTAATGTTGACAATTCTGTTTCATTGTTTACATTTCGATTAATTTGTTTACAATCGCGGTTAATTGTTTGTCAACAAAAGATATTACAAATAAACATTTAAAAAATATCTGAAAAAAAGTGTCAACACGTTTACGAGATCATCGAAAGCGCATAAAGTTGTCACTCGCGTAAGGACTACAGTAACCTTTTATAGAATGATACAACGAGAGTTGAGGATGTCGGCCACAAAACTTTGATGGCCTTTTAATGGCTTTTTAAAGCAGATGAGTTGAACAGTGCGCTCTAAAATAACATTTTTGTTCCCTGGTCTGAATTGTATAGGGTAATAAAGGATTGTTTCGCTTTTTGTGTTTTTATTAAGTCATTACTTGTATTCCATCTTTTGACAAAACCCCTCGACCTCATCGTCGTCTCATAAAGAAGGGCGGATTAACCATTGTCAAGCAATTGTAAATGTTGGATTTAAAGAAATAAAGAAACGAACATCATCAAGATTTGTCTCCTATTTTGCTATTTTTCACACTTTTTAACAATTGAATTTTCGTTTCGTTTTGTCAGTCGTCCGCACGTGTCTTTAAAGCCTGTCTAATATTATTCACGATTACGCAAGAATCGCTGCACCATGGAAAAACTTCTTCCTACAGACGGTCCATCTCAATGACAGGGTTTTGTTCAAATAAACAAAAGATTAAATCCACGGAACGATAGAATAGAGAATGAAAATACGCCAAGTTAGTTTTTTGATTAATTGATTAGTGAATTAACAAATGAACAAACTATCAATTCGGGTCGAATTAGTTTTCTACGGTTATTTGAACAATGCCGAGCGATGTAGTGAATGAACAATACTGGTTCATGAATAACAAGCCCCGCCTACCACCAGTTGATTGACAGATCGATAATTGCATGACTACGATAAGAAGGCGTGGACGAATAAAATGGTTTATTTTGACATCGAATATGATTATAGTCTCATTTTTCACGAGTTTGTGGAATCATAGTGTATGTTTTTCAAGAGAAATCAAGATGACTTTATTACTGTAAATCGTGGAACAGTCTTCTCTAGTTTATTCGTTCTGGAAATTTAGTTATCAGTTTTTGTACGATACCTTGGCATTTATCTAAACAAATTGACATTTATCAGCGACTTGCTTCAAAATTGAGACAGAAAATGTCAAATTAAACTTTTAAAAAATACAATATTTACTTACGTTGAAATTGGAAGCGTCTGGAAGTGGAAAAGTCTGAGGATTGTGATTTCGGTGCCTGAAAATATTTTTGGAATTGTTTTACCACCAACCGGCCTGATTTTGAAGATTTTAAAAAACATTATTGATAATTCAGGCGATTATTTTACAAAAAAATAAAATAATTATTTAATTTTGACAATATTTGGAAACAAACAGTTAATTAAAGTGACTGAGGAGATTTGCCAGCAAAGAGATTTATTTGTGGATTTTTTGGAAACTAAAATCTCAGGATGCCTCGGCCAGGACGAAACACTTACGATGAACAGAAACCACCGTATTCCTACATCGCTTTGACAGCAATGGCCATACAGGCTTCGGGTGAGAAAATGTTACCATTGAGCGATATTTATAAATTTATCATGGATAATTTCCCATTTTATAGAAAAAATACGCAAAGATGGCAGAATTCGTTACGACATAACTTATCTTTTAATGATTGTTTTATTAAAATTCCCCGCCGTCCAGACCGACCTGGTAAAGGAAGCTATTGGGCATTACACCCTATGTGTGGAGATATGTTTGAAAATGGAAGTTTTTTGCGGAGAAGAAAAAGATTCAAAACGAAAATGAGGAGTTTGTCAGCTTCAATGGAAAGTCTAAAATCGGAATTGAGTTCAGCGGCATTTATACAAGAACAGGCGAGAATCCGGCTTCAGATGTCTCAACAAGAATCGCCCCGGTTCCAGCCCTACAGTATTCCGAGCTACCCCACCCCGGCTAAACAACCCTTCACCATCGAGAATATTATATCACCTCAATATAAGTCTACGTCATTGATTCCACAGACAATATTACCCGCGCACCTGCCGGGCTTTACGTCACAGTTTCCACCTGGATTAGCTAATCCTGGTTTAATCTCGGCTTACAGTGCTGGTGAACTTTCCTCATCTCTAGCTTCAACGTTCTCGTCAATATCATCAAATTTAGCCTCCCGATTCGGAGGATTGGGCAATTTACCTAGTGACTATTTTCTGAAGCATCCCAACCCCGAATCTCTACCCCTAGGGTTTAGGGTACCCTTCAAACCTGCCCCTATCAGTGCTCTGTCATATTCTAGACCCGGGGCATTATTAGGATCCACTGGTCTAGCTCTACCTCTCCCTAAAATATCTTCACCCGAGTCAGTCGTCCCTAGTGCTGCCCCACCCCTACCGGCACCTACCACAGCCCCCACCCTTACTGTTAGTTGATTTTAAAGACAATATTAGGGGACATTATAGAATTTTTAACTTATATATCATGTGTTGAACTGTGCAAAACAACAATTATGTGTTTTAATTGAACAATCGGATTTTGAAAATGTGAAAATATATTTTCATGATATTTTTGTGATTTAAATTTTCAAAATATTGCTATGGCAACAAGGTAAGAAATTCTCTAATTTCATGTTTTTAGAGAAAATATTTGTTTATGTTTTTATTTGTTTGTCATTGTTTAAATTAATGAAAATTGTTATTTTGAATTTGCTTCTTGTATAAACATTGTATGAATTTGTTTTTGTTCTTTTTGAACATTAAATATACATATATTATAAAACTTTATTTTTTTAAAATGCTGCAATTTTCAGATTGGGGTTCTATTGGTTTACTACTTGAATACTGTGGTTTCTAAATAACATTTTCTTATTATCAATTTTTGAAATTTCAATTTCCAAATATTCACCATTGATAAAGACTGGGTTAGGTTAAATTTAATTCATGAAATCTTCAAAACGCAATTCTACAGAAAATAAGATTTGCAAATGCAGTATTTGCTGGGAATATTTTTTCTGTGACTATGTGACAAAATGATAAACCTTTTTGCATGGACTCGGGGATATTCCATGAAAGAAAATACAAAAATTTATTTATAAAGTAATATTCAATTAAGAAACCACAGTGGTCATAGAGTAAATCCACGGGTTTTGCAGAATATAATAACAAAATTGAACCTGTATACAAGTGAAATATTTGAAGAAAACGTATGCATCGTGTAATTAGAATTTCTGTTTTCAAAAGAATGGTTGATTATGGTCATACAATTATTCCGTTGGAACCTTTTTTGTCTGTGATCATGGGATAATAAAAATTCTACGAGAATGTACACAATAAACCAGGAACTGTATTGTCTTAACTTTTAAAAAATACATTTCATTGTATAAATTCAAATGAAATGGAATTTGCGGTCCTGCTTTTCTGCACCTGCATGGGTTAATGATAATAAGTTCCAATACATTATTAGACATTTCCCTTAAATTATTAGACAGGACAGAGTTGGGGTTTTATACATACTGAATGAAATAAATTACATGAAATATAAACGAAATAATTTTTAGCATAAACACTGCATACAAATAAATTGCAAATTATAATTTTTCTTAAAAGATATATGATTTTTCACGAGATATATACATTTATTCAACCATAAACTTAATGATATAGAAAACAAGAAGACACACAAAAACCCAAGGGGGTTAATTCTATAGTTATTCATATCATGATTATCTATTATTCTACCACTGATAAGATTCTGAATTCTGCAAATACATGTAATGATTTTGAATGTATATTATGGCAAATATCCTGTTATTAAAGAGAAATTTTGCCAAAAATAATTCATATATCTCACACACATTATATCTATACATCGAAGGATATATAAAGAACAAGCATATTCTCAAAATATTTTTCTAACATTAATATTATTGGAGTATGTCAAGACTTTTTTTCTTTAAAAAAACCCTTTTATGTTAACACATGTTAATGTCTTCAACAAATCTATGAATTTTTTAAGGATTCTTTTATAATTTTTCACATCATAAATTTGATTTAATTTTCTGGTCGTTGAATTTCTTAATTCAACAATTATTAGAGGATAAATTTCAACATAAATATGGGACAAAGAGGTGTTTAAGTTTACAAAAATCTTAAACTTGAAGTCAAAATTGAATTTTAAAAAAACTTGGGTCAATAAATAAATACATGACTTTATTAAATTTATAAACATAAATGTAACATATTTATCAACACAACATATTTGAGTAATTGAAAGATACATTGAGCGATTTCGATTTGTTTGTAGAAAGAGCAATAACAAAAAATGTAAATGCATTTTATTTCTTTAAAAATCACACACAAATGACCATATATAAAAAAAAGAATTCTTTAAAAAGCAGCTTATGGCAAAAAATGCTTGATATATGGCTGACGGATGATTTGTCATTTTTTCTAAATTTTATGGACAATTCAATAACTATTGTATATATTTAGTACAGGTAGATATAATATCTAAAAGTTGACTAGAGATCACCTTGAGACAAATCGACCTAACTCAAGATTTCTTATCATTCCAATCCAATTCTAATCAATATGAATAACAATATACGTATAAATGTAACAGATAATATAGATGTTTAAAGCCCAATTCACACAACAGGCGATTCCAATAAGAGTTGAAATCCTATTCGTTGGTTTTGATATATTATTTTACCTTAGCACACCTTTTCACCTCGGTGCATTAGAAAGAGCATAGAGCACGTCACCAAAATACAAAAATGAAATAAAAACCAAACTGTTTTTTAATGATTCAAATGATTATCTTACAGTTTATGTTTGGTTGATACCACAAAAAAGACGAACACTTCTAAATACATTGATAAACAATTATTATTCGACTTTTTAAAGGGATTGTAAAGTGTTTTTTCTGCATAGATATCAATAGAAGCTTCCGGTAGATCACTGATAGTGGCGTCATAAAACACGTTAGTTTTAGTGGAAATGCAAGAACCACAGACGTCGGAATGGAAATTGGAATGGTGCAAATTGATGCTATAAGTGTCCCCGATACACACACAAAGTTTAGAAAACCTCTTTACAATCCCTTTAAATTCAACGCAGTCTCCTGCTGCTATATCTAACACAACTATTGTCAAATATGATACAAAATTTCAAAATTTTCTTAAATAATTCAATGATTTTAAACAAAAATAATACAATGAATGTTATCAGATTCTCGGAATTTTGTTAAAGTGAAAATATGATAAATTTTTGATCATTTAAAACTGAGAATGATAAAAGAAAAGCAACAATTTGTATGAACTGATAAAATAATAATGGATCTTTAAACACAAGTTACAATAGCCTATTGTTGTATAGTGATAACAGTCGATATTTTCTTTAAAATCATTCTTTGCTGTTTAAAAATGATACCTGTATTTTAGTGCTTCTAAGTGAATTAATATATGATTGGGGATGAGATAGATTGCCGAAAACACTGGCCATGGTGGAATATTATAAAGGTAACAATAGCCTATTGTTATTGAATGTCAACAGTCGATATTTCTTTAAAATTCCAGATTATTTTTTCGTTGATTTAAACCATTTCAATGTGAATATGGTAGAGATGAGATATGGCTGTCGAAAGCATCGGCTGTGGTAAAAAAAAAATTACAGGTAATTCCGAAAGCTTTACAGGTAAAAAAAAAGCCTATTTTATTTAATGATAACAGTCGATATTGTCTTAAAAATCAAAGAATTCCATCTTCATAAGGAGATATAAAGGTGGCTGAAGATGAGATATGGCTCTCGGGAAGCCATGGCTCTCAAATTAGACGTTAAAAAGAGATGGAAAATAGACTATTGTTATGTTCTTTAGGGTGAGAACATTCAATATAGTCTTTAGTAAACCAATCTGTAACGCCCCAAAAAAATGTTCCTTATTACCTTTAAAAAAATGAAATGAAACTCTACTTTGCGGTATTGACTTCTTTTATGAACTGAAGTTTTTTGTACTTTTAGAAAATGCAGATGAATGATATTTTTTAAACCTGCTATTATGATTGATTTCAATGACTTAGAAACCGAAATTAACATATTCTGCTTGGTTCCATACACATATATTCAGAAATTGATTATTATTCAAAAATATTTGTTATCACTTTTTACATCTTTATTGTTTTATAACAAAAACCGAAATGTGGGTCACACTTCAATATTTCAATCAATTATATATTTAAATTTCTTTATTATAAAATTAAAACAATTTTCATATATATTATAAATTATTTCTTTTATTATTAAATTTTTTTTTTACCATGAGGGTCACATGTATAAAGAGTTTATCTACATACGTTTTCAATAATTTATGTATATAAGATCTTTAAAATGTGTAAGAAGTGGTACCAGATTTTGATTCGGACCAGTGATTGTCATAGTGGACACGTTTTATTCTTCAGATAATCGGGAAGGTAGACGGGTCTGATATTTATTGGAACTTTCGATTGATTTGAATCATTGGTTTTTATGCTGGACACGTTTTTTATTAAACAAAACGCATCAATCACAGAGATAATAGACAGAACACAAATACATAGAAGTCAGGAGACTACACGCTTATGTTTTTAAAAATATTTTATGAATGTTTGAAACAAAATATTATCCACAATCAAATCAAGCATTGAAACCCTTGAACGTTATGCTGGAAAATATTTCAAGGAGAAACCAAACTACTTCGGAACAGCTATGGTATGCTGTTCTGTTCTGTATCTAAATTCGTTTACCAAAATCTATTTTAATTTGAAAAATGAAGATACACAAAAGATATAAGAATATTTTCATAATTAATATTTATGTTCAATGAAGACTGATATATTAGACAAGAATATCAATTAAAAGATATTCATATATCAATATGAGGATTTCAACTTGGAAAACGAATTATGATCATGCCTTTTTTAAAAAAAAAAATGCTTTATTATGAGTTTTTATAATATATGTAAGATATCATAACAATGCACAATATAGTATGATAAACATCTTCATCAAGAACAATAAAATAACTTTAAATTTGAATATATAAGTATTATCAGTTTTGTTGTATCTTCTTTGTCTCATATTATAATGCACAAAACTTATTTGAATCAAATTAGCAACAATTATTAGCTTCTTATAAAGCATTACAACATTGAATAGTAGGCTACAAGACCTGTACTAAAATTTGATTCTCTCATCATATATAGTCAATTACGAGTTTATATCATCAAGTTACTCAAATTGTGGCAGTTTTCGGTTAATTGTGGTACATTAATCGAATGGTTGGAGTATATTTCCCATGGGCTGGGCGTGAGACAGGACCGTTATCACTCATGGTATTGGGCCTAATTCTGACCCATGTAAAATAAAGAGTTTATTATTATTATTTCCATCTAATTCTACTGTCAATAATCATTTAAAGCGTCCCTCAATATCATTGCACTAAGTCCCAAAAATTTTATCTCGAAAGATGTCATTCCAGACCGTGGTTTGACATAGGGAGGCAAGAGAGCTAGTCCTCCTATTATTATTTGTTTGGACATTATGATTATGAAAAACAACAAGTTGGGCGTTCACACTTCCAAATATTCTCACATCAATGGATTGGGTGTGAGTATTTTTGAATTAATGTGGGCTTTTTACTCTCATTCGCTTTTATTTAGTAAATATTTACAATAACATATCCAGAATTAAAGGGAATGTAAGGTGGTTTTCTAAACTTTGTATGTGTATCGGGGACACTGATAGCATCAATTTTTGCCATTCCAATTTCAATTCCGACGTCTGTGTCTCTGCAGATCACTGTCAGATGTCATACCTACGTAGATCTAAAGATACATCCATGTCGAGTATTTCACCTCTCTGTAATTTGGCACCATAGCCTCGTCCAGTGTTGTCGCAAGTGCTACACGTGTTGAATGATACTGGTTAGAAAAGAGCAACAAAATCATTATATATCTAAGATGCAGTAATGTTTCATTTTATATAGGGGTCAGTTCAAACTATTCAAAATTGATAATAATAATCTAAAACCTGCTGAAATTCACCAGATAAATTCCGATAAAGAGTCAGTAAGAAATCTGGGTGTATGCATGGGCGCAGATCGCGGTCGGGACACATTACTGTTGATCATTGCGTCCGCAACTTCATGTACTGTTTTAAACAAATGATCCCCACCATCTTTATTAATGGATCTGCGTCCCTGTGTGTATGCATACATTGTATGATCATTGATTATCCATTCTCCTCCAGCTTGAACTGAGCTTTAGTGATGAATGTTTGTCAAAACAGGGTAAATAAGGCGACGTATGTTCGGAGTCAATATCATTTTCTTAATTCATATATTTTAACAACAAACTCAATCGAGTGAAAGAAATTATTAACAACTTTTTTCAAAGAAAAACAAATTCTATAATTCTTTAAGACCTTCAGTTTTAAAGAGATGTTTCTATGTGTCCAGTGTTGGCAAATTCAGAAAAGGAATTGCCTCATGTAGATAAGTCATTATTTTCAACCAACCGTAGGCCTACCTACTACAGTGTTTTTGTTTTTTTGGAGGGGGGTGGGGGGCTATTAAAAAAGAAATATTTTAATCAATCAGATAATTAAAAGATCTACAGCATGTGTAGCGATGAGTAGGAAGCAAACCAGAGTTATGGTTCTTGAGATCATCACCATATCGCATTATTATAGGCATACCCCCTTTCCACGACCCACACCACTTTAAAGATACCAATGTCTATTTGCATTGTGCTATTTAATCATGCCTTTTCATTCTATAGTCCTTGTAATGTGTCGACTTCGTATATGTTTTGTTTCAATAGCACAATGTCCACAAATTGGAGGGAGAATTTCATTTTCTTTTAATTTTCATTTCAAGAGTTATTCCCCTTCTTGTCATAAAAAAAATACTGTTTAATTGTGTCTCTTTAAAGACTGTATTGACTCAATCAATGTAATTCAATTTTTTGTACATTACAATCCAGGGGTGAGGTGTAACACTCCACTTCCGGTTAGAGTTATTGCCCTTGTTGTCAGAAAAAATACTGTTTCGTGTCCCTTTAAAGACATCTCACACCCAGTATTGACTTAATCAATGTAATTTATTCATTTGCCCATAACAATCTAGGGGTGGGGTGTAACACTCCACTTCCGGTTAGAGTTATGGCCCTTGCTGTAATAAAAATATGTTATCCTTTTTAACATCTCACACCCTGTATTAACATAACCAATATTTACCAATATGCTTTGTATGCTTTGTTTCAGTGCCCGATACCCCCAGGGGATACCACTTCCAGTTATGGCCTGGGTTGTCAGAAAAAATAACTCTCTAGTATCCCTTTAAAGACATCTTGACATCTTATACCCAGTATTGACTCAATCAATGTAATTTATTTACTAGTATATTATTTCTATTGATATTCTACCTTGAATAGTGTTTATTAACTTGTAAACAAATCACTTTCTTTATAAACATCGTGTCACAGGTGGCGTGGTCGTATTCTCAACTAGAAACAGTTTGTTATAGCTAGATTCTGATTGGTTGTCTCAACTATTTTGATAGTTTGATAGAGCAAGATTCTTATAGGTTGTATCAACTAAAATAAGGGAGTTCAAAAAGGTAATTTTTACATAAAATAAACTGCTTTTTGGAATAACTAATTGATCTTATTATAAAAATTCAATTGGGTCAGTGAAGAAAATTTTGCTTAGAAAACAACCCATTTTCAGTTTTTTATAAATATTCTATTGTGAATGGATCACATCATTTCACATGCACTGACATTTGGACCCAGTTCCTTTTTTTTTATTCAAATCCTCGTAATAAGATGAAGATGGTTTGATCAGCTTTATTAAAATGTAGAGCTAAATAGTTCGTTTCATGTTTTGCTTTGGGTAACTACCCCTGCCATATATTATGAAAGGTCTATTGATATCTTTATAGAGTAACCTTGCCACAGCAAATTAAAAAAAGAAGAAAAGGAATATCAATTCTTGTATCGATCAGCCATTTTGTTTGTACTGGTTCAATTATTTCATGATTTATGCGTCCCAGGTGTCAAAAAATAGGATTAGAATACAAACAAGAAACGAAACAATAATAAGTTTAATAAATATTGAAACGAAAGAATTATGTGTGTAATAAAACCAGAATTATATGAAATGAAAAACATGAAATATTAAAAGCGAACACGAGATGTTATTTGTTTAGAGAAAGAAAGACATTCGATATTCGATATTTGTTATAAAAAGAAGTCTAACAAATTTGTGAATAGTTTTTATATTAATATGGATACAAACAAATTGTGTTTGTTAATATTTCCGACACGTCATGAAAGGTACACAATACGTCTCATTTTTTTATATCTTAAAAGCGAAGAAATTATGAAAGGAATACACAAACTAAACAATATTATAAAAGCAGCTATGCAGTATCTCTAAAAGGTTACCCCAAGTTGCCTAACTTTCTCGTAGAGTGGCACTGTGTTTTTCAACAGTGTGATCCTGAACTGCTTCGCTAGCGATACCAATCACAGAAATTGGTCAATTACGTCTTTGGACTTGGATTCACGATTTTAGAGCTAACATGTTGAATAGTGACCTCGGGGAAAAGTTTCCGAATTCTCTAACTGTAGACCCATTGCTATGAATACTCCCAACCCCCACCAACCTCTTCCTTAATTAAACAATAATGGAAACGAAAATATAGTGTGCTAAGGATTTTTTAGCTTCTATGCTTCTAAAAATTCAAGCCTTATAGTAAAATTGACACCGCATTAATATAGTCGTTTGTGATTTCATGAAAAAAGTACACATGGTAGTCGATATCGTCCAATTGACAGACTACCAGCATGTTTTCTCTGGTACTTGATCAAGATGTCATCAAACTAGCCAAGCCCTAGATAAGAGGTTTATATTTCTACTGTATTATTTTATATCTGGTGATTTATTCCTAAAGTAAGACAATATTTATCTTCTTTCTCCATCATCCCACCTCATTATGTCGCCATATTGTTTTTACCGCTGCCATATTGGAATTTGTGTATTGATATATGGGTTTAGCTGTTATAATGTGATCTGAAAAGAAAGCAAGGGATAAACTGACGTGTGTTTTTACTTCTAATTCTTAATTTTTTGAATAATATAGGTCCATAGACTCCCGAAGTATATGTAGATGTCCAATGCTCACTTCACAATGCCGCCATTTTGTTTTTATCATCGGCATATTGAATTTGTTTATTGATACATGGGTTTAGCTGTCATAATACGATTTGAAAGGAAAGCTAGGCATAAACTGGTGTGTGTTTTACTTCTAACTTTTTCCCCCTATAATTATAGGTCCATAGATTCCCGAAGTATATGTAGCCTATGCTCACTTTACAATGCCGCCATTTTGTTTTTACCGTCGACATTTTGGAATTTGTGAATTGATATATGGGTTTATCTGCCATAATGCGATCTGAAAGGAAAGCAAGGGATAAACTGACGTGTGTTTTACTTCTCACTTTAAATTTTTTGACTAATCACTAGGTCAATAGATTCTCAGAGTATTTTTATGAACAATGCCCACTTTACAATGTCGCCATTTTGTTTTTACCACAGCCATATTGGATTTGATAAAAACAAACATTGAAGAAATGCGACGAAATTGAGTTTTATGTACATCGTACTTTTTGTGCAAGCCCACAAGTCCCAGAGCTTCTACCTACTTTACAATGTCGCCAATTTATTTTAATACCACTGCCATTTATATGAGAGTAGAACTTTACAATGTAATTTAAAAATAAAAGAAATCTAACGAATTTTAATCAGAATATATAGGTAAACATTCGGTACAGTTACTATTGACCAGTCTAAGCATTGTTTTACATTTTAACAACATCAAATCAATCAACCCATTCCGTTTTATTAGCCATTTTACTTTCACTTTCACTAACTGGATGTTTACACCGTTGGTTTACGAATTAACGGTGAGAGTCTAGGTAATAAAGACTACATTAATAATCTATTATTATCCAGACGGTAATTGGGATATAGCGTGTTATGATGTATGCTAATTATCTTGTTTGTCATTAAAGTAAAACAAAATACACATTGTATGACATCAATAATACATTGTTTATATTTATTTATTCCTAGTCTCGCTCGTCCAGTCTCTTGATTTATGGGCTGTATGTAGTTGTTCACTCGTATCAACTTCGGAACTAGACCAGCATGCCTCGTATACTACACGATGAACGCCGTATTGAACCATATTTAATAAATCATATTTTAGCATCGTTTGTCTTCTCATGCGACAAAACAGCCAATCAAAATCCTCAAAAAATAGTTGTCTGCCCTTGTCCATTGACAAGATGGCCGCCCATCAGGATGGTGCCAAAGTGTTTATATGGTACTAAACTTCAGTCAAATGGATATCTTGAAATGAGATGGATTCCAGAAAGGGACACAGAGATCCACAATATCATCTATACCCTACCTTCGCCCAATCTATGGATTGTTGTAGGCTGAATTATAGCAAGTTGTATCGACCTGACAGGGCGAGCCTCAAAGCCCTGCCATCACAGTAACTATTGTAGGGAAGCTGGATAATATTAAGTAGCACCTGTATGATCCGGACTACAATCATTAAGGTGGTATTATCAATATTGGTAAATGTAAAATCCCCATAAAACAACATTAACTACGGACATCCAGTCGTTATCAATTATTCATTACTATAGAAACATAAACATTATTACCTGTACTATTCCTTTAAGGGTCATTATGGACCGGCCTTTATTTACACTCCACGAACCCAGAACGATGGGTGGGGTGCTTCTACAAACTCATACGTTGTTCAGGGGTCTCATTCGAAAAAAAAACTGTACTAAAGGTATTTTTAGTGTTCCAGTCCTCTGATTGGTCATTCACTAAAATTGATTTTTACATCAGTTTAATAATCAAAAAGTTTTCTTAGTTTTGTTTTTGAAAATAAAGACTCTATTATGATAACGGAATTTTTCATACCACCTACTACTGCATAATGTTTGAAACACTTAATAATCTAAATATAATACAAATGAAGTTGAGGATGTTAAAGCAGAAAATGATTAAACTTTATCATTTATTCGCAGAAAAAAAATTAATACTTCGTCTGAGACAGAGCTATAAATTTATGAATCATTTTACAATTTTTATATAGCGCGGACCTAATCGTAAGCACCCTGTCATTGAAAGACATGTAATACTAAGATCAACTAAGGTTCTTTTGCAAAACCCGACTGAAATATTTCAAGATAAATGATGGTATAACCAAATTGCACGAATTTCGTAAATATTTTCTTCTGTTTTTTATGAAATATTGTCCTAATATTAAAACCAAACGTCGTATCCTTTAATCATATACCATAAAAAATAGTTTTCGTAAAACCATACTTTCTTTATGTATGGAGAAGTTTTAAATCGCAGCTTAGTATGAAAAAAGCAAGCAAGTTATAATTTGATAACTCCGAAAAAATATCGGATTCTAAATACACAATTGGATTTGTTTTATTCTGTAACAGAAAAAGCAGGATTTTAAGAATTTAAAACAAAAAATCTTGGTTTATAATTCAATTTCTGTTAAAAAGTTGTCTGATCTTTTGATTCTCACTATTCTTAGGAACTAAACCAATTTAAATTTTATTTATATCACCAACGTCGGAGAGAGCACCGATTTTAGCTTTCCAGTTAATAGCTTGCTATATCAGATAGCTGGACTCGAGATAATCTACAAACCTCGTTCTGCTAATTAAAATCTTTTATTCAACACCGACGTCAGAGGAAGCATTAATATTTACTTTTAGGTACTTTTAGGTACTTTTAGGTGACAGACGTTTTTAACAATTGGTGAAACTGTCAACAAATGATAGAAATATTTCGCTTACACAAATTTGATTTAGCTCGAAAAAATAACGTTTGACACAAATCCTGAATATTTAAAGATTGATCTTTTGATTACATTCTTAACATTTAGGGTGAATATGCTGACATGATATTTTCCACTTTCAAAGTTCAGACTCTGAATTTTTAACATGTTTTATTGTTATCGATAAATCAGCTTACAAATACAGTACAAAAAAAATCAACAAGTTTGCATTTGTGCAATAACAAAAAGGTTTAAATTTTCCTTTATAATTAATATTTGAATTTTCAATTATGATATCCAAATGTTTTAGCAAAAAAATATCAAATTAGTACAACGAAAGGTTAAAATGGCCTTAGTTAATTAAAACTAAAAGACTAATAATAAATATTTTAAGGGAAAATATAAACTGTATCCATACAAGTAATATTTGAATTTTCAATTAGCCAAACTAAAGGTTAAAATAGCCTGGGTTAATTAAAAGACTCATAATGAATGTTTTAAGGTAAAATAATAAAATACTCTAATCACAAACTTGGGAATAATTTATAAGTAAATAATGATACAATGAAATACAATGTTGATGAAAAAAATAACAAAATAACATTAAAGAGTGGCAATAAAAGGATGGAAATGCCAACACGGTTAATATGTTAATGAAAAATGAAAATCAACACAACAATTAAAAATTATTATGTTGAAATAACGAGACTGTGTTCATTATTTGTCATACAATGTTGTTTTATGTTTTGGTGATGACATTTTATCATGATTACTTAAAATGAATGGAGTTTTACGTTTTAATATTTGTTGAATAACGTCAGATGTAACCAGGGTCGATCTGAGAAGTTTTGGGCCATGGAAATGAGTTTTCTGAGGCACAACTCCGAATGTCCAACTCAACTATCAAAGTTATTGATATATTCAATATAGAGATACAAAAACAAACAGACAATATTCCTTTCAAACGTTTTTTTTTTCAATTTGAGACAAAGGGCTCATGATCATCCGACTTGGTCTAATACCCCACTGAACATACAAAACTTCATTTAAGAAGTAAGTATGTAAACTCTCAGAAATAGATGTCGAGGTGACAAACCCAAATACACTTTTGTAATCTGCAACATAAACAATAAAAGCTACGTGGACTCTTAGAAAGAGATGTCTTGCTGACCTATACTAGCTATGTGGACTCTCAGAAAGAGATGTCGGGTTGAAAAACCAAAATTCAGTTTGTAATGGGCAACATAAACAATATTAGGTATGTGGACTCTCAGAATGAGTCGAAAATCCATTTAATTCCATTCCACTTTAACCATAACAAATAAAACTCGACCCCAAAAACCCCTTCGTTATTTCATTGTTCCCACTCTATCTCCAGCCAGTAAACACAAATAACACAGTGGTTACGGAACATGATAAAGACGCCCGAGGGAGCGATAGAGAGTTAGAAATATGGCCGAATTGATTGAAGACACTAAATTAAAATCATCAAGATAGTTGAATAAAGAGAGGGAAACTATTTTTCATGTCAGTTTTTTAATGAAAGAAAAGGTCTCGATATAATGTAATGACAACTTAATGTTTTTTCTTTTTATAATCTTGTTTCAATATTTCGTCTCATGTTTAAATCACAATCAACATTTGACGACAACCAATTCTAGTAATGGATGAAAAGTAAATCAATCTTTCGTTTTTTGTTGTTAAATTTGTACGGAGCGATGTTTTGTGGTTTGGAGCGGAAAATAGAAAAGTCTGTTAGAAGCGTTGAAGATTTATTCTAAATGTTGGTTTGATGCCTATTAATAGAACACAATTCATTGCATTTTGATTAGACGCCATATTGTACAAAGGATTATGGGATTTTAAAGAACTCTAAATGTTAACAAAATGAAATTATTAGCCAATGGTCATCAATTATCTTTACTCTCGATTAACTAGTGTCTTTGTGATTCCGTATCTCAAGTCTTGATGAGCTCGACTATAATAAATGGCTATTTTATGGCGTTTTGATGGTTTCGTACAGATTCGTTCTCGTAACTTCCAATAAAACGAAGAAATATTTTCTCTGTCCATACTTAACTTCGGGTGTCATCAATTTGTCTTCCAACAGAAAATGAATTACTGGATACAAAATGGAGGACACTCAACCAACTCCGGCTCTATAAAACCACGTGATTTATGTAATTAAGTAGCGCGGGAAATAGCTCGTTATAAATCCCCGCCTAATCTTCGACGACACAAACAATAGTCCCGATTATCAAGGTTGCTCAATTAACGACGTGTTTAACTAGACTAGTTAATCCAGTCTGTAAGTTAAGCCTAGAATATCCAGTGAAAGGGTTTAAACCTGTCAATAAACAAGGCGAAGAAAATCTCGAGAGTGACTGATCTTTCAAACAGATTTCTCTTCAATCCTTGGAATTAGAACGAACCAGTAAACCAGTAGTCGAATCGACAGACGACATCGAGATAACTTTAAACAATTTCAGCTTTAATTCGCGTTTTATCAGGATATCAAAGCCACGGATCAAACTGTGTATTATAGCGGATTAGATTTGGATTTAAGAAGGGGAGTAATAAGATTTGTCTTGTAAATTGAATTGTCTGAAACTTAATGAAATACGGACTGAGTAATTTCAAATATTTATCCTACAACTTCATTATTTATGCTAGGATGTACAACTCTATATTGAAGAAAACGAAATGACGTTCTTTGATTGACAGGTAGAAGAATACAGACGTAGAGATGTTAGAAATAATAGCCTATAGAAAGAAAAACTTGCTGGTAATTGTTTTGTTGGCATTAAATGGATTTAAATTGTACAACCAAGCTTGTTGGTTCATCGAGCTAGTTGCTTAGCCTAAAATGGGCGCTTAACGAGTACGATGCATAGGGATTTATCTGGCGTGGATCCAAATAGAAGAACTATCTGTTTCCGTCTAAGTTTGTCATTCGAAAGGAATAAAATATCAAAGGTCCTGCAAAATTTCGTAGCAAATAGTCTGTTTGTTACAAGTTAACAAGCAGAATGTAAATCTTCATATAATATTAGGTGCAGCAACTTGACGACGGTCAAAGCGACTGAATTCTGGAGACTTCCGGTTCATTAAACATCGTCAATAGTGTCGGTATTGAGATTTATGTAGATTTAGGATTCAAGATAAAAGAAAACGAAATTATAATGAATAAATGATTGTAATGATTATTATTGATAACACTGAGTATCAAATCATTATAGTATTTACAATAGTTGATCTACGTCATAATCCGCCATATTGATTCCTAATACCCCTAGTTACAATCAACAAGAAACGATGATATAGTCAATATGTCTCGAAGAATAATACGAAACGAAATATTGTCACGAGAGGTGATTGACAGTTGTTTAGAATTCTATTCTGTTTCTCACGTGAAGACTAAGCTTAGCCAGGTCTAACAGTAAATTCCCGGTGGAATGGCATTTTGTTAATTGATATACTGCTGAAAGCTGTCTCGTTTCCTTGGGGAGGAAAACTGACTTAATATCAATTCTTCTTCAGAAAATACAAACAAATTTTATTATTTGTCTTTCTAAAATATCTTTAATATAAAATCCATTAAATAATTAATGAAAAATTAAATATATATTTTTTAAATCAGTAAGATTTAAATTTATCATTTTTAAGGTATTCAATATTGATATTGTTTTCTGATTGGTTACTTCGTATGTTTGCACTGAGTGTTAGTTTTTAATGCATGTATATTTATATAAAACCTATATCACTAGCAGGAGGGTACGTTATAATATTAATAATACTTGACAAGAAAATCAGTTTGTTACCCTCCTAAAAACTATACATAAAAAATACAAACTGGATTGAGTGAATTCATCCAAAAAAGACGGAACGATGGTGAAAAACGAGTATTAATCTGTAAACATTTGTTCTGGGGTTTATTTTGTAATCTCCAACAGATGTTACTACTTCTTGTTGGCGTAATATTCTTTTATTTTTATGTAAATTGGTTTTCTCGTACTAATTGAGAAATCAATCCGCTAGATTTACATCTACCGTCTTTATAATCTCATACAATCTCGTGTGGAATTACGATATGACGTCATGTTGAAAACGTCAAGCAACAAAAACGGTGCTATTTTAGATTTAAATAGTATTAAACCGTGCATATATGTATATGCTCAACACAAAGAACAGAATGCATATATACTGGTTTAAGGAACTTGTTGCGTAGTTTTTCACTGAAATACCTATTTGATAACTTAAGACTAGTAAGTGAAGACTGTATTTACGTTATCATATTCCGGCCTATCCGAAGACACCAACTTTCAGGCGCTTTCGGACTGGATAGTCTATTCTATTTACAGAAAACAGACATTGAAATAATAAACAGAATGATCGAGTCTATGGCAGGATGTCTAACATGCTAAGTCCTCATCTAATAACAAATCCCTTGAGATATACGATGAACTACGAATGAATCAATCGGTAATGTCAACCATTTTAAACCAACAATAAAGAAAAATCAGCCCCTTCATCGCTGCAATAATTGACACTGAGTTTTTCGTCTTACTTTTTGGGCAAATTACACATTAAGGGTATTTAGAAAAAAGAGACAAGAAATGAGAAAAAAAGTACCATCAAGTATTTCGAAAAGAGTAAGCATAGTCGCATGTTCTGAAAAGACAATGGCGAAATAAGAAAAGACTAAACTATCGACCAAGATAAATCAACCAGTATTTTACAACGACAGGACTACAGAGAGAAGGAATAAAGTTGTTACAATCTGACTTTAGAAGTTTTATCTAACTTCCGGTGACCGTGATAGAACGTGAGTAAGTTCTATAGATGTTCAATCAGTCAATCAAAACGTAAATATTTATCTATTTTAAGATGTCTGAAGATACTCAATCAAATTAATCTCACTTTATTTAGCAATTCATCCGCTTCAATACATTTACTTTCAAATAAAACGGAAGTGACGTTATCGATTCTCTTGTTTAGGTCAATTGGTGAATTAGAATTCAAACAATATCTCCGACTGTTTCCGGTAGAAATCGGAAAAATTGAATCCGCTTTCAAAAGCGACTATAAACGCCCAATCAATATTTGTATAGAAATGGAAGCGATTATCTCCTTAATTCGCGCCATTTTGATGGATAACCCTAATGGAACTCTCTAGTTATTTCCGTTTTCTTACTTCCGCTCTATTTCTCTCAGGCGGGAAAAGTAACGTGACCCAGAATTCCGTGTTATAATGGCGGAGTATTTAATCGTTAGAATAACTTCCGGTCTGTTAATATTTACCTTAACGTACAATATATCAATGTAATTGATACGAAGTTGACTTCCGGTTTGAACCTGGCGTCACGTCTACCGTTAATCTGCATTCAAACGAGACAGTCGACTCGAGATTTTAATTAGAGAAGTTTTCTTTCAATACTGAGATTGATCTGGTTTGATAATTCTAACAGAAAGAAATATCAAGGTATAAATCTACTAATATGACTGTAATAAAGGAAGCAGTGTATTGGATTATAATATTTACAGATTATTGTAAATAAAACCAGAAGAGAATCAATCGAGGTTTAAAATTAAAACAAAGAAGATATTCTGATATTTCCTTCATTCATCATGCAACGGGTACCTGTTGATTAAATACTTAAAGAGATTGTTAAGAGGATTTCTAAATTTTCAAAAATTGAAATTGTCCAAATTGATGCTAAAGATGTCCGGTACACATACAAAGTTTAGAAAACCTCCTTACACTCGCTTTAACAGTCAGAAAACTCAAGGAGATACATGAAAGCATATTAACTATATTTCCCACTTTCAAGAAGTTATAAAGAGGACCCTCACTTTAAGTACTCGAACTGCATGACAATTATTTTAGAACTTCAAATATACCTCTACCTAAACATTTATCTTTCATTTTCTGAATATATGTTCCTATATAAGGCATAGCCTCACTAAAATACGAGTTGTATTTTTGACTTTCAAATACTGATAATTATGGATACACAAGAAATTGAAGGCATTATTACTGATTAGCTAAACATTTCAAGTTCTGAAATTGGTCGTAGGAGCGGTCAACGTGTCCCTTTAAATAAATGATATTGAATCAAAGGGATTAATTATACGAGTTTAAAGAGGGAAATTATGTTCAAGAAATACTAATCTTTAAAAACATTGAAATCTTATTTAAAGAAAACATGACTCTTGTTCTAATATTGTTTTAATTTCGCTTTAATGGTTCTATGGTTTCCAGTTAATGTTGATTTTTATTTTATTATTAATTCTGAATGGATATCTTTTATTATTCTCCAAGATCGTTCATTAAAAATCGTTAATTTTAAGATAAAAGTTGTGTTTGTTAGTCTTCAGTTGATGAATTCAAAATCGATCAAGATCAGTTTTATTTCAATAACATTTTTATTTCTTTCTTTTATAATCACAACCGGGCATATTAAAGGATTGTGTCCTCAGAATTAACATGAAATTTTTTTTTTAGATGGGCCAATAATAGTGTATATTTATCATCTTACATAAGGGACGACGGGGAAACATATAATCGACGATGAGGATTGTAATGAGATTTTCTAAACTTTCACTAATAGTGCATAGATATCAATAGTAGCTTCCGGTAGTTCAATGATAGTGACGTCATAAAACGCGTCAGTTTTAGTGGCATTTGCAAGAACCACAAACATCGGAATGGAAATTGGAATGACACAAATTGATGCTATCGGTGACTCCGATACACATACAAAGTTTAGAAAATCGCTTTACAATCCCTTTAAATATACAAATAGCTTTACGTAGTAGTTGCATAATTTAATGGGTAGGCTATGAAGGATTCAAATGTGGAATATGAAAAATAAAAATGAAACAAACTATTTTTAAGATTACATAAAAAAAAATCTTATGTTCTTGACACAGCGACATTCTCTTTAAAAAAAATCTAGACAATTCCACCCAAGATCAAGTTTAAAAATAAACAATTTGTTTGAAGTAAATTTGTCTCAATATTCATTAATTACACTGAACTCTGGGTAATTATAGGATCTGTATCCTGTCTGCGGACCTGCCACGTGTTTCACTAATCATAATAGAACGAGACAATTGACAGGTCACGTGTTAAGCTAATAGTCATGTGATATTAAAACGTCACGGACCATTTCCCGCCATATTAAGCAGAACGATTGATGAGAGTTATTTTTACTGAATATTAAGAGACTTTCTAACAAATTGATTTGGAATTATAGACCAGTCATTTACTGATTGACAAACATTATCAACTTTGCTGTACTATAGTCAGTCAAAGATTATTAGAATAATAAAACCAAGCACGAACGATCCCAACCGTAAAACAAATCTCGAAATCCATGTGAACACATTTGCAATATATTGGTAGCAGCTAATGAATTTTTCATATGAAGAGGTATATCAATAAATGAGTAAATATTTCATAATGAAAAGTGGTATCAGGTGTCTAGAAGAGATAGCATATCCTGCTTGGCGCCACACCCGCCACCGCTGCACAGTGATACTACATTAATAGGTACTTGATTTCTGATTTCTGTCACAAATGTATATATTTATAACATAAATGAAATGGAGTTTTCATCCTACTTATGGCACCTCTAGACTATATTTCTAAAGATAGGAACGAGACGAATGTAAGTCATACATAAGAAACTTTCAAGTCTTTTTAGTGGCAGTTTGGGGTGTCAGAGGGAAGGAACAATCTGAAAAGCCAAGTTAATTTTGAAATTCTGTTAAATAAAGATGTCTTTTTTGGGGTAGATAATAAATGCACACTTAATTTTTTTTTTAGGTTCTTGCGTCTGTTTATGACAGCTTTCTTTACTTTGACTTAACTAAAAAAAAATTCATGATGTCAAAATATAATATATCACAGAGAATCAAAAAACTTTATTTGACATAAGATAAATAGCCTACAATATAACAAGACACCTATAACTACAGATATTAAGAATATGTCTCATCATGGAACTCATCGCTCTGAACAAGCAGTGTTACGACTTTTACAAGTATTGACATAACACATTTCGAACTTTTAGTATCATTTTGTTAATATTTCTCTATAATGATGTCATCAGTGATGCGTGGCGACACCTAGCGAGTAAACATTGATATATTTCCTGTGAAAGATGGTGAACAATGGCGATAAACTCAGCATGTTGGAGCTGAGAATATAAATAATGAATTGTGAGATGTAATAATAATGGCCTGACATTAAAATATTAGTAAATAAATACAATACTTTATTAAATACACTAATTAAATATTAATTAAATGGTGCGACAATGGAGAATACAAACTGCTAGTTATATCTACGGGGGGTATTCAGTTTGTATCCAGACGTTTATTGTTTAACTGACTTGTGCTCGGGATTTTGATTCTTGCAATATGAGGTAACCAATAACAGATATTTATGATATTAATAAATATAGCAGAGGCCTACGTCATTTACCGTACTGTACCAAAACTCAAAAAGAAGGCCACCGGAAACTACCGACACGAAATTTGTAAAGGGAGACTATTCAAGTGTACCGAGCCGACAGCCTATATCAATATAACGTGATACTATTTGTAAGGTTGGTGCTCCTGTTTGATAAACAAAGTCAATATTAATGTAATTAATTATTTATACCTGAGATATTATATCTCACCTGGGAATAGACTCGATTATCACGGTAATTACTTATACACAGTCCTTATATCGCACACAAGACAACTATCCTGTCAAATCTAGCAGAAACACAACCACTGTCGTGTGGAACTTATCGCTACAAGAACCAGAAGAATGGCTTAATCACTCGGTCAGTATTCGGCCAGTGTAAAGCAAAAAAATCTTAGTTAACCCAATCAAAATCATAGTTCATACAGAGTTGTCTTTTCCTACGTTTTATTCAGCCAAATAAAATTCATGTTCGAACACTGGGTCCACTCGTTTTAACTTTGGAACTAGACTATAGTGTGCTAGATAACCTCGTACACTATACGAAGATTGTCTTATTGAATAAATAATTGTTCAGACAATCACAAAAGTTCTTTAGAAAGTGTTCTTTTCTTTAGCTGTAAAAACCACTAATCAAAATCAATCTCCGAACAAGAGTTATCTTCCCTTGTCCATTTACTGTGCAAGATGGTCGCCTATCATGTCCTAGTCATTATATAGTATCGAACAATGACGAAGGTTGAGCCGAATCAACTACACGAACCTCATGTCATACTTGCAAACCCCAGAAGGACCAATATACAGCAATTCAGCATACTTGGTCCCCAATTCCTAGTCCACGTTATCCCTTATGATTCATAAACAATTCTTGAAATTATGAGTTATTAGTTAATTGATAGTTTTGTTTCAGATATTTCTTTTGTTAAATTCGATTGATTAATGACAGCTCTATAGGGACAGTGCCATAGATTACATCTGAACCATAAATACCTGCCCTAATTAATCTCTAGCCCAGAAAATGGTTAGGGAGTACAATATATTTACACCTCAAGTCTACTGGAAGATCATACCTTTTGGGAGTTAAGGTGCGGTTATCCAGAAATAGTCTACAAGTTTCAAAATGGCGTTTTGGAAAGTTGTACTTTACATTTGGCACAACCTTGGTCAATGTCCGAGACTTAAACGTCTATCACAATCTCGTCCATGATAGACAGCCCTTGCCTGGTTAAAGGAACAAGGGCAAATAACAATTTTTCATTCAAACTATACTGTTTTCAATATGGCGATCTACCTGTATATGAGGTTATCTATCATGCTAAAGGTAAGTGTTGAAAATAGTATTATACTTAATTGCAAAATCACACACCAATGTTTCAAATCAAATATAGAAGAGAGAAAAATTGTGCGTTGGAAACTGTTCAACTTTCAAACAAAACCAAGAAAAAGGGCTGGGTTTTCAACTGGTTATCTCAAATGTCCCCGATTAGGCCCTACGCACAAAAAATACCCAGTATTGTCCTCGATGCAGAGGCTATCCACCCAAATATTACAAAATATTACATGTTTTTTCAGACCTATAGCTCTGTTTATGACCTGGGGAAAATGTCCAAGAATATCAGTCAGGAACATGTCCCAGGCTTAAGTCAATGCGAAAAATGAAGCAACACCTACGCAAAAGGAGCTGTCAGGTGACTATATACTAATGAATGGAATATAGGTGCTTTTGAAACTAGCAGCTTCAGTCTTATTCAAAGATGTGACTGGATATAAGTGACTTTGTATTAATGAGAGTAATAAAGAGATTAAATAGATACAAAAACAAAGAATCAATATAGAGATATGCATAATTAATAGTCACACTCTTCCAGTTCTTCCTCTACATTAACTTTAGACAATACCACCCAGTCTCACCAATCATATACGTCATATCACCCCGCCCCTTGCCACCATTCTCATTAATCTTTGATCATTTTCA
The DNA here is from genome assembly GCA_029955415.1 of Lottia scabra. Lineage (NCBI taxonomy): Eukaryota > Metazoa > Mollusca > Gastropoda > Lottiidae > Lottia > Lottia scabra. Next base: position 13,804,770 of record JARJEI010000009.1, read on the forward strand.
CTTCAACATGCACTCAGATAAATACAAGTTATTGGTTCAAAATAATCAGAATATTCAATTTTAAAGCTACTGAACTAAACTTTTAATTTTAAAGTTTTATTACAGCACGTGATAAAGGATCGCACTTGAATTGTGACGTCACTTCACAACGACGCACGTGCTGATTTGACCTAAATCATGACGTCAACAATTATAATCGCCGGTAAGAATGAACAAAACGGTCTTGAAGTGACGTCAGTTTAAAAATCCACGCTAAAGTGAACGTAAATATATTTTTATCCATAATTTGAAATTAATATCTGAAACGGAACTCGACATGAGATACAAATATTGACACCAGCATATCCCTTTAATCCAAGGTTATTATACAACACGTTTGCAAAAAAGAAAAATGGAAGGATAAACGACAGATCGGAAAACAAAAATGATTGATTGAAAACACGATAACAGTAACAGGGGACCGTAACTTTAATCTATTATAAAAGCACTTGTTGCATGGTGAACGTGTTGAATGAAGGAACTATCAGAATATCTTCTTTGTTTTTATCTTAAACCTCGATTGATTCTCTTCTGGTTTTATTTACAATAATCTGTAAATATTATAATCCAATACACAGCTTCCTTTATTACAATCATATTAGTAGTTTTATACCTTGATATTTCTTTCTGTTAGAATTATCAAACCAGATCAATCTCAGTATTGAAAGAAAACTTCCCTAATTAAAATCTCGAGTCGACTGTCTCGTTTGAATACAGATTAAAGGTAGACGTGACGCCAGGTTCAAACCGGAAGTCAAGTTCGTATCAATTACATTGATATATTGTACGTTAAGGTAAATATTAACAGACCGGAAGTTATTCTAACGATTAAATACTCCGCCATTATAACACGGAATTCTGGGTCACGTTACTTTTCCCGCCTGAGAGAAATAGAGCGGAAGTAAGAAAACGGAAATAACTAGAGAGTTCCATTAGGGTTATCCATCATAATGGCGCGAATTAAGGAGATAATCGCCTCCATTTCTATACAAATATTGATTGGGCGTTTATAGTCGCTTTTGAAAACGGATTCAATTTTTCCGATTTCTACCGGAAACAGTCGGAGATATTGTTTGAATTCTAATTCACCAATTGACCTAAACAAGAGAATCGATAACGTCACTTCCGTTATATTTGAAAGTAAATGTATTGAAGCGGATGAATTGCTAAATAAAGTGAGATTAATTTGATTGGGTATCTTCAGACATCTTAAAATAGATAAATATTTACGTTTTGATTGACTGATTGAACATCTATAGAACTAACTCACGTTCTATCACGGTCACCGGAAGTTAGATTTAGAAATGGTTTTAAAACTTCTAAAGTCAGATTGTAACAACTTTATTCCTTCTCTCTATAGTCCTGCCGTGGTAAAATACTGGTTGATTTATCTTGGTCGATAGCTCAATCTTTTCTTATTACGAAATGGAAAATGGTATGACATTGCCTTTTCATGAGTCCAACCAGGTAGGCCTACCAAACTAAGGTTAACGCAGGCTTATTGCTTTTGTTCATCAAATTATATAGTTTGACATTTTCATTATAGCTTGATGACAAGAACGGAAAGTTACTTGTGTTGGTGAAAAAAGTTTTAAGGTCAGTAATGTTTTGCAAACGATATACTGAAAGCTACTGTGACTGAATTGATGGGATGACAATTTTTCTGTCTGAAATTGAGAAGCTTCGATAACAAAAACTTTGTGATTTTTGTGAAAAACAGCAAAATAATTCACAACCATGTTTGCTTCCCAAGGATATAACTCCCTTGCTTTATAGGCAGGTCAGAGCGGCTTTCATTTCATATTTATCCATACGAAACTTCGTATCTTTCCTAGCTCCGTATGAGTCGCAGATAAAGACACGAACCTAATCACCAGCCATGACGCCAACGATATTCGTTGAACGATAAAGTACGCATCAAATTTAATATTAAAATGTCTATAAGACATCAATAAGTTCTTAAATACTAAAAATATTCCCAAATTTAACAGTGTGTATTTACTGAAGAAGTTGCAGTACAGAACTCTTTTTAATAGCGGAGGCGTTTTTGAGTTACGAGACTAGAAACCGGAAAGACGATTAAAGACATTTCGCACCATTATGAGTTGTTTCGACCTCATTAACATTAGTCTGCTTAAATTTTTATTCTTTTTCACTTAGTATGGATCAAATAAAATACATTCTCTTCATATGTGTTTGTATAAATTAGTTTGAGTAGTGTGGAATCCATCTTGGGACATTTGGTTTGTTTACATGAAGTCGTTTCGTCTCATTTCTGGTCTCTGCGAGAAAAAATTCTACGCGTGAACTATTTAAAACATGGTTGGTCAATAGGTCAGAGTAATATCTCCCATAGGTAGAATTTCTCTGTTGATCAGAATGATATTTATCCTCAGAAATGGTTCAAGTAACATCGTACGCACGTAATTCTACACGAGATTGTATGAGATTATAAAGACGGTAGATGTAAATCTAGCGGATTGATTTCTCAATTAGTACGAGAAAACCAATTTACATAAAGATAAAAGAATATTACGCCAACAAGAAGTAGTAACATCTGTTGGAGATTATAAAATAAACCCCAGAACAAATGTTTACAGATTAATACTCGTTTTTCACCATCGTTCGAATTCCGTGAAACTCCCAAGAGACCCTCGTCTTTGAAATTGGAATATAGAATTTAAGACTGCAATCTTACTTTATCTTATTAATGGGGAATAACTCTTGTTCTATTAAAAGTAAAAAATACAGTTAAAAACGGAAAATTAAGGTTTTTACTAGCGTATCTTTTAGCTATCATAAGAGGATAGCTCTTGTTTAATGACGATGAAAGGGCTGCATCAGATTCAATAAGCTTCTATACATATAGTTCTCGAATAGTTTAAAAATCTAAAAGAAATTCGTCCCCATACACCCTACAATTGGAACCAATCCCTCCTGTCGAAAAAAGTGATTGTTGATATGATGTAAACTATCGAAACGTTTGACCTCAAATGATCAATAACAGTAATCCCTGTCGTCTGACTGAAGATATTTTGATTCTGTTTTTAATTTGACAGGATTATATTTGAGGAATTCAGTCTGACAAGATAGATAATACAATACATGACGAGAATTCAAGGATTAAATTTCAAATCTGCGTCTTTATTAACGATCGAACATGCGACATTCACGTGAAAGTTAAAGGGCTGCAAGTTCTAGAAAACAAATTTGCCAGCTGATAGATCTCCGTTGCAGCTACCCTTTACACAAGGCTATATGTTTATTGAAAATGGAAGTACAATCATTTTTGAAGAACATTTTAGCCTACTCTAAATATGCAGTGTATTCGAAAGGAATGGGCATTCAGACGAGACAATAAATGTAGGTCACTAACGCGGCTGTGCATGTAAACGATCCCCAACAGAGAAATCTGTCCTAGAAAATTGTCCTCATTGCACACTGAACCGCATGCCAAACATACCAAATCAAACAAAACTACTTGCAGTATCAAATCATTTTCATGGTGACTCAGTAATTCATGGGACGTAACTCTACATAGTAAATTGTTTTACCAGACAACAACAGTTTATTTAGTCAGTTGAAGTGCAACAATTTTGGCTGAATAAAAAGTATTAGGACAGTGATGAAAACTGTAATTGCCCGTGACAAATAAGGTTTAAATGTTCATTCTGGTAAATACTATGAAAAGCTGAAAGAGGGAATCTTTTAAAATTGCTAGTATTCAGGAAACTGTCCTTTCATGTTTGAACTGAATATAGCGTAGGTAAATGACAAAATGAGGTGAGATCGAAACTTTTTCTCAATAAATAAATACATTACAATATGCATCGTGTCCAAACTACAGCCCTTTTCTCCATACTAATAGGAAAAATTCAAACCCCGTATTCGGAATATATAAGAAATATGGCAAGTTTTTGCATAGCATGGTCGAATGTGATTGACAAATCAAACACACTAGATATCAGAATCTTATTGTATCGTAATTAATGATAAAGTGTATCAGGTTTCCTAGGTACTTGACTGGATGACTTTAATAATAATAATAATAAACTCTTTATTTTACATGGGTCAGAATTAGGCCCTATACCACGAGTGGTAACGGTCCTGTCTCACACCCAGCCCATGGGGACAAACATAGATACAATATACAACATATAGACACCAAAAAAAAAAAAAAAAAAAAAAAAAAAAAAAAAAAAAAAAAAATTGTGTACAAAGTTTGATGATTTAGAGATCAAGTACATGACCACAGGCTACTGGATATTTTTTTTTTTAAGATATACAATATAGCAATATACACAAGTACATGTGTATTAAATGAAATGAATGGAGTTTTACGTCCTACTTTCTGCACCTATATGGGCTAATTGAGGACGGGCAAACGCCATGCAGTGTGCAATGAGGGAAATTTTGCCAGGACAGCGGCATTAGCCTGCTCTTATTTTCGATTTCCAACTGTCGAGGGATCTTTAACGTGCACAGCCAATAGCACACGGGGCCTCGGTTTATTGTCCCATCCGAACGACTAGACGCTTTTCCATGTCAGCCCCTCCGACCTGCATCACTGACAGGGGGAAACCGGGTTGAAAAATCCGAAGGTATCATCTCGACCCATGCCGGGATTGAACCCTGGACCTCCAGGTTAGCGAGCAAGCGTCTAACTCACTGAGCCACCGCGGCTCCCACATGTGTATTAAATGGACATATTATACTCAAGCGATTAGTGTACAGAATTTGATGATTTAGAGATCAAATACATGACCACAGGCTACTGGATATTTTTTTAAGATATACAATATAGCAATATACACAAGTACATGTATATTAAATGGACATATTATCCTCAAGCGATTAAGTACATTGCGACAAATTGTAAAAAAAAAAAAAAAAAAAAAAAAAAAAAATTCATTAAAATTTGTGAAGCCAAAGGTAGGTCAGTGCAAGTGCTGCGAGCGGGCTACCCAACCCTACTCCATTAATGTTCTTATTCTAAATTGGAGGGGGAGGTAGGATTTATCCATGCTCAAGACCAGCTTGAAGGATGTTTACTCATCCTCTGGCAGTGTGTTATGAATTTAGATTTGCCAAAAGTGTGAATTGTTTGCCAAAAATGATAATGCCAAATAGAAAACCTGGAAGGGAAATAATTAAAATATGTTATGTCAAAATGTAATAAATCTGTAAGAGATGGAACAGCCAAAATACAATTGCAAGAGACAGGACTATAAGTAAGTACTTCGTCCAGACATCTATTCCACCTACACTATAACTGAAAGAAGAAAGTTAACCGTTAGTTAGTATTTTAGTTCCGATATCCTCTGCAACTCTGAGTAGAACTACTTCAACTGTAAAAGGCAAGATAACTCTTATTAAATATTGACGATGAGAAGTCTTCAGCAGTCTAAAAAGTAAAGACACCACAACTGCAAGAGACAGGTAAACCATTAGTAAGTATTTATGAGCAGATTCCATGCAACGCTATGACTATAACTACTTGAATTGAATGTAAGAGGCAAGATAACTATTATTAAATATTGTTGATGAAATTCTACTGCAATCTAAAAGTAAAGAAGAAGAACTGCACTGCTGCAACTAGACATGCTCCGAGAGTAAAGAAAACATATTAATAAATATTTTCTTTCAGATCTCTACTGGAATTCAAAAGTAGAGTCACCACAACTGTAAGAAGAAAATTTACAAATACAACTGTAAACAAGATCAATAAAACTACGGCTGCAAAATCGAATTTTAAATTGCATAGAACCAGGTCTGAAAGAAACGGCTCAAAGGCACAGCATCTACAAACCCATTACTGAAATCAGAGAAACGATCAAGTTAGCCACGACAGTAAATTCTAATTTAAAGAGTTTATTATAGAAAGTAAAGGATACAGTGTAGCGAAGAAAGCCCTCACCTCCTGATCATAAACATTCATTTTAACAACGGCAATAAATTCTAATGTAATGAGTTTAGTATAGAAAGTAAAGGATACAGTGTAGCGAAGAAAGCCCTCACCTCCTGATCATAAACAATCAATTTAACCACTGCAGTAAATTCAATGAGTTTAGTAAAGAAAGTACAGGATACAGCGTAGCGAAGAAAGCCCTCATCTCCTGAACAGAAACAATCAAATTAACCACGGCAGCAAGTTCCACGGGGCACAGAATCAGGGTATAAAGAAACGACCCAAAGGCAAGGCATCTACAAACTGGTAAGTTAAATCCGAGAAACAGTCAAATTAACACGGCAGTTATCAGATTTTAGAGGGTATAGAAGAATGTCTGATAGATACGACTCAAAGGCAAACCCTCTACAAATTCAAACTCAGAAGTTAAATCAGGGAAACTATGAAGTTAACAACGGCAATAAAATCTTAATTTAGAGGGGGATTAAATAGAATATTAAAGTCATCTGAAGTTAAGTCTTCGGGGATAATGATCCTGCAGGTCTGAAAGAAACGGCTCAAAGGCACGGCATCGACAAACTAATAAGTTCAATCAGAGAACAATCGAATTATTAACGACAGTAAAATCTTATTTTAGAATGGGATTTAATCAGGAGTCTCACTCTCGAAAACCTTACCCAGATAAATTCAGAATTTTAGGATGTACGCCAATCTGATTTGATAATCGAACTCAATATAATATCAATTTTAGTGATTAACCAATCAGAAGACATAGAATACTAAAATCATCTTAAGTTAAGTCTTCGAGGATAAGGATCCAGGCCTGTTAGACACGGCTCTAAGGCACAGCATCTAGGCTACTCATAAGATAAAACCACAAAAACAATCAAATTATTAGCGACAGTAAAATCTCATTTTAGAGGGGGATTTAATCAGGAGTCTCATTCTAAAAAACTTAACCTAAATTAATTCAGAATTTTAAGATGTACGGCAATCTGCGTTGATAACAGAACTCAATATAGCATCGATTTTAGTGATTAACCAGTCAGAAGACATAGAATACTAAAATCAACTCAAGTTAAGTTTTCGAGGATAAGGATCCAGGTCTGAAAGACACGGCTCAAACGCACAGCATCTACTCATAAGATAAAACAGAGAAACAATCAAATTAATAATGGAAGTAAAATCTTATTTTAGAGGGGGGTTTAATTAGAAGTCTCATTCTCGAAAACTTAATCCAGATAAATTCAGATGTGCGGCAATCTGATTGTATAAGAGAACTCAATATAAAATCGATTTTAGTGATTAACAATAAGATGTAGAATACTTAAATCATCTTAAGTTAAGTTTTCGAGAACAAGGCCCCGGTCTAGAAGACATAGTTTATATCATACTTATGGCAATAAATGAATTTTAATATTAAAATGTTCTTCCAATAGTCCGAGAGCACAGACAAAAACTACTACTAATAACATTAACTGATAATATTGTAGTGTACAAATCTTTGGTTTTATTCAAATAAAAGACCAAATGTACATATATGCCTATATACATGGCGTCAACGTAATCCAACAACTTCATATAACATGCAGTATACAACGTCAACGTCACACACCATATAGTTTACGACGCCAACGTGAGGTATTACGAAGTCAACGTCACATAACATGAGGTTTTTCGACGTCAACGTCACATAACATGAGGTTTTTCGACGTCAACGTCACATAACATGAGGTTTACGACGTCAACATTGTAAATCAGTTTTTATGTCACAACATACAGTATAAGACGCCAACGTCATACAACATACAGTATAAGACGTCAACGTCATACAACATACGACGCCTATGTTCATAACATACAGTATACGACGTCAACGTCGCACAGCACACAGTTTACAACGTCAACGTAAAAAAACAGTATTCGAAATCAGTAACACAGAATGCAGTATACGACGTCAACGTCACATAACACGAGGTATACGACGTCAACGTCACATAACATGGGGTATTACGACGTCAACGTCACATAACACGAGGTATACGACGTCAACGTCACATAACATGGGGTATTACGATGTCAACGTCACATAACATGATGTATTAAGACGTCAACGTCACATAACATGATGTATACGACGTCAACGTCAAATAAAATTAGGTAGTACGACGTCAACGTTAAATAACGTGAGGTATACGACGTCAACGTCACATAACATGGGGTATTACGACGTCAACGTCACATATCATGAGGTATATGACGTCAACGCCACATAACATGAGGTATTACGACGTCAACGTCACATAACGTGAGGTATTACGACGTCAACGTCAGATAACGTGAGGTATACGACGTCAACGTCACATAACATGAGGTATTACGACGTCAACGTCACATAACATGAGGTATTACGACGTCAACGTCACATAACATGAGTATTACGACGTCAACGTCACATAACATGAGGTATACGACGTCAACGTCACATAACATGAGGTTTTACGACGTCAACGTCACATAACATGAGTATTACGACGTCAACGTCACATAACATGAGGTATTACGAAGTCAACGTCACATAACATGAGGTATACGACGTCAACGTCACATAACGTGAGGTATTACGACGTCAACGCCACATAACATGAGGCATTATGACGTCAACGTTACATAACATGAGGTATTACGACGTCAACGTTACATAACATGAGGTATTACGACGTCAACGTTACATAACACGAGGTATACGACGTCAACGTTACATAACATGAGGTATTACGACGTCAACGTCACATAACATGAGGTATTACGACGTCAACGTCAGATAACATGAGGTTTTATGTTATACAACATATACATACAGTCTTCGATCTCAGTCATGAAGTACAGAGCATTCCGAACTTTTAAAACAGATGTACACAAAATTAGACGAAAATGAAAGTCAATGCAACTTTTAAATTTCCAAGGACGATTTTAAAATCACTGTCAACATATTGATAAGTTGATAATAGTCTAATCTCTTTATCATATAAATATCAACTGTCTAAGACAATAGTCTAAGGTTTCAGTGATCTCCCTGTGTCATGATACTATTTGTATGTTATCAACTGATCGAGTTTCTACATGCTATAGTTTTATAGTTTATTAAGTAGCTGGCTTGATTATGATTATGATTCCTTATCAGCATTCTACTGTTAGTCCGAAACCCTGGCTTAGTTGTGGCTCTTAAAGGGATTGTAAAGTGGTTTTCTAAACTTTGCATGTGTATCGGGGACACTGATAGCATAAATTTGCGCCATTCCAATTTTCATTTCGACGTCTGTGGTTCTTGCAATTCAACTAAAACTAACGCGTTTTATCACGTCACTGAATAGATATCAATGTTGAGACAATTACGAACATTTGCTGATCTTAAGAATGGACATTTTGAAGGTGTCAAATTATTTCTATTTATGATTTTGATAGCTTATCGGCATTCTGCTGTTAGTCCGAAACCCTGTCTTCAGGGGCGCCGGAACCACGGGGGCAAGGGGGGCTTATGGCACCCCTCGAACCCCCAGACCGGAAGGTTCCCTCGCTTCGCACTGTCACATAGTGCCCTTTATATCACAGCTCCGCCCCCGCCGCTAACATTTCCTTCCGGCGCCCCTGCCTGTCTTATTTGTAGTTCTTTACTATAAAGCCCACTGCAATATTTCCATAAATCCATGCCCTTGATTATGCACTACACGACGTTGGTCATGATGTCCTTGGATTTTTATCAGCTGATAGGAAATCGCAAGTGCCCTTCAGAAGAGCATAAAGACTCTTTAGAAGAGTATACAATGAGAAACAACCACACACTGTCAAGAGTAGGCCTAATGGCTGTATCAATAACATACTTTTTTATTTATTTACACGGGCTTTAAAAACACTTACATCACGAACATATTATGCTAATTGGTTATTTTATACTCTCAAATATTGAATCATGGACTGCTATATAGATTTGCCATATACACCGGAGTAAATTTACGACCCCCTCAAATTTGTTTCCGACACCCTGGGTCTTTCAATTAAATGGGAATGTTCAACATTTCCGAGGGTCGAAATATATGTTATGAATATATGTTAATAGTACGGAAGCGTATTAGGGCCATTCATTTTTTTTTTTTTTGAATTTTCAAGTTAGTATCTTGAATTTTCAAGTTAGTATCTTGAATTTTCAAGTTAGTATCTTGAATTTTCAAGTAAGTATCTTGAATTTTCAGGTTAGTATCTTGAATTTTCAAGTTTGTAATTTTCCAGCTAGTATGTTGAATTTTCAAGTAAGTATATAAATTTTCAAGTTAGTATCTTGAATTTTCAAGTTAGTATCTTGAATTTTCAAGCTATTATCTTGAATTTTCAAGTTAGTATCTTGAATTTTCAAGTTAGTACGTTGAAATGGGTATCTTGAATTTTCAAGTTAGTATCTTGAATTTTCAAGTTAGTATCTTGAATTTAAGTATGTTGAATTTTCAAGTTGGTATCTTGAATTTTCAAGTTAGTATCTTGAATTTTCAAGTTAGTATCTTGAATTTTCAAGTTAGTATCTTGAATTTTCAAGTTAGTATCTTGAATTTTCAAGTTAGTATCTTGAAAGTTGTGTGCTTTAATTTGTATTTCATTGAAGGTGTAGTGAAGTTACTAACTTGAAAATTCAAGATACTAACTTGAAAATTCAGGATACTAACTTGAAAATTCAAGATACTAACTTGAAAATTCAGGATACTAACTTGAAAATTCAAGATACTAACTTGAAAATTCAAGATACTAACTTGAAAATTCAGGATACTAACTTGAAAATTCAAAAAAAAAAAAAAAAATGAATGGCCCTAATACGCTTCCGTATAATAGTCTCCAAAAGTACTTAAAACGCACAAAAATCACACAATCTCTTCAATTTTACCCCTACATAAACAGTTATCTTTCATATTTTGTTTATGTGTTTTTTATAATGCAAAGTCTCACTAAAATACGAGTCGTAATTATGACTTTCAAACGTTGATAATTATGGATACACGACGATTTGACGATTTGAAGAGGTGTGGACATTATTACGGATTAGATAACCCGCGATTCTGAGATTAAAATTTTATTGGTGAACATGGCACATAGCACCAAGTATAAGTACCGACTACATGTTTATATTTTACGGTATACATGTACATGTATTATATATTATAGCTCATGTTATTAGTATCGTAATAGAGAGAGAGTCAAACCTCGAGCAGGTCTATATCAACAAATATACATACGACTAGATACTAACTACCGCTAGTTCGACTGGCATAGTAAACTCTATTACAGCTTACTGACATAACGTTCATTGCAACTTACTAACTGACACTGGCATTTAACTCGTTTTAAAACGCAACAATCGAGTGACATATTGTTCATATTCAAGGTAATTTTGTCGTTCGCAGCCCTGTGGTCTGCGATAAAGTGTTATGAATTTGAAATTGTTAATGTGAACACGCAATATTGGATATGACCCAAGTTTGAGAGTAAAAAACAACGTGTCAGTGTTTTGAATTTCGTGGAGCTATTTTGTGTATGTAATAACAGTGAAGTAATATATCTATATGTATATGTATTGTAAGAGTGTAAACATTATTAGGCCTACAATATTTATGGAACAATAGTGCTAGTGAGCGTTTTGGATCGAAAGTTTATAAGGTTAACAATAATTTGTGAATTTCATTCGAGCTTTAAATTCATCATATATTCACAGTTAAAGAGTAAACAGTAAACACTTAATATTTTGAAAATAGACTATCAGTGAATGCTTGGAACTGAACGAAAGTTCAACCGACTTTTTGGTTATTTATTTTCATTTATTTCGGCCTTTCAGTGGCCTCTGATTTGAAAAACATTCTACAATAGTACAGCGAGGAGTACACGTGTGTTGTGATAGAAGATACCTTCACACCAGTAAGGAATAGCCAGCAGTTGTAAGTAGTACCTTCTGACCTGGTATAACGATGGTACGAGGTGGAAAATGTACAGGATTTAATCTACGGAATTATCCTCTATGTCGGGAATTTTTAGCAGAATTTCTAGGAACTTTTATACTTTTGGTAAGTTTGGGGAAAATATATATGGCAAAGAAATCATGTAGCTAGAAGGGGGTGGGGCAAATCGGTATAATCAGGCCGCACTATGTTAATAAGTTAATGTCTGACTGAGAGTTAAGAGTTTCTGATCGTTCCCATGCTTATGTTTCCCATACTGTTAGACTCTTTGGTCCTGGGCCTCGAAGCTCTTGGATCTTATTTTCCAAGACTTTTTTAATTCAACGACAAGTAGGCATATAGTCATATAACGAGTAGGCCTACCATTGGAGATACATGGCATGCCAACTCTTGTAGAACACCCATTGTCACTCAATTCGATTTGCCACACTCTTTCGGAGCGTTTAGGCCTACATGTTTTAATATGTTAATCTTGATTGTAGAGTCTCTGAGCTCTTTCCAAGAGCTTTTTTTTTAGATAGTAAGGACTCTTATAAAACCAGTCTGCATCCAGATTTCAAAATTCGACACCTCTACCAATATACATGTAGATCAATTTATATCAGGCTTTCTCAATTATTTTTGTAAAGAGCCAAATGCATTTTATGAAAAAAATATAAGGGACAAATAGAGCTTAGCTAGCGAGCAGATCGTTTTTACGGAAGGGGTCATTCTGATTTATATAATAAGTTAAAATTAACAAAGCAGGTTCTGTCATAACTGTAGGTTTCACACTGAACTCGACATTTGACAAAGTTGACCTCTGACATTTCAGGTTACATGAACTAGTACGATTTGACTCTATAAACATCGAAATATGGGTTATTCAAATAAAATTGACCCGATTATGAAATGAAATGAATTGCTTTTCTGCACCAGTATGAGTAAATGTAAATGAAGACACGCAAGACAATGTGCAATGAGAGGCAATTTGCCAGGACAGCGGCATTAACCTACTAATTCGTTTGAAGTTTTGATATCTTAAAATTCATTTGGTATCATCCATCATAAGTTCAGTCGATCCAGATGGGCATAGAGATGAATAATGTAAGAAATATCTTTACCATGTGGTTGGTCAAGAACCAGATGTTTAAAATAAGATATCTCAAGAATCTTGTGATATGGTGGGGCTTCTTGATAGTATGGTGGTCTAGACTCCTAATCTCTATCGACGAAGACTTGAATTAGTTATTTTTCTCGTTAGTCCAGTCGGCCCAACAGTAATTCGGGGAATGTCTGGGTAATGTTAATACAAAACTGTTAGAAACGTTCCTTTTTTTTCCTACTGTCTCTTTAAATCCATCACAATTAGCTAAAAACTAAAATCTGATTATGACAAGTTTTTACATTTTTAATATTAAAAATACTGATACATTGAATGAATAGTTAAAAATGAATTTTAAGATGCTTACTTGTAAAGAACAGTTCACATTGGAGATTAAAATTGATTCCGAAAAAAAGATGTAATCAAATCATCTAGTTAAGCATTTAACATAAAAAAAATGTAACACATTGTCTAATTAAGAAAAGGTGTAGTGTGAAAATAAAATAAAGGATATCTGCTTTGGATAATGATATAGGGGGTTGGAAAAGGTGGGGGAGGGGGAGCAGGCGTTAAGTATAAAAATCTGTTTTTCATATGTTATGAACCAAATGTTCAACGTTAAAGTCACATATTTTGAATAATTCAAATATCTGATTCGTGTGAACTGGTCTTTATAAAAATAGAAATGAAAGTATAATATAAATATCGATATAACGGAATGTAATATATCATAATTATGTACCCCGTTTTGATATCTGGACACTGTTTAATAGTAAAAGAATGGAAAATTGATAAAGAGGAGACATAGCGGATGGTAAATTATTGAAATGAATTAAGAATTTGGCCGTGTATATTCTTAAACTTAGTAAGGCCGTGGTCACACATACGTACGTAAGTGTACGTAACTGTCCGTTTTTGTCTCTCCGTCACTTGAATACGTATACAATTTTGACGTACGTATGTGTGACCACGTCCCAAGGTTTGGTCACACATACGTACGTCAGAATTGTGTAAGTTAAACGAATGCGAAACTATGCAGGTTTTATTTGATTAAGTTACGTTTTCAACTGACGGAGACACAAAAACGGACAATTACGTAGGCCTACAACTTACGTCCGTATGTGTGACCAAAGCCTTATAATTCATTCGTTTATTCGTTCATTCCTCCATTCGTTCAATATTCATTCATCCATTCATTCATAATGTGTACTGAATGGCACTAATATAATATGTTATGTTGTGACCCCGAAACAAATATGGAAACAATATAGTGCCATATGGACATGTTGTTTTTATTATTAAAAACTTCATTCAGACATAATCCTATGGAATTTACATTCTCAGGCTTTAAACTCTGCACTTTCATATGTGATTCTCTCATTCTTTAATTAAAAAATATCAGATTTAGTATAAAGGAATAGAAATAGTACAGGCATTTAACAGGGTTTATACTGCTTAGCAATGAATTGCACTTAACAACACCCCTACCGCTCCACTTCTGTGAAACTGTAAAAGCAAGGCGACCTTAATAATGCTAATGATTATAACAGTATGTAATGAATGATGCCAATTTGAGTATAAAAAATTGACAATGATTTGTTGCTTGTCGACAGTTAAACATGATTATTTTAACAGTTGTCTCAAAGCCGACTTCACACCGATTCTAGAAACCAATATCCAATTATACAGATTAAACTAGTACAGTTTAATGTAGGAAACAGATAACTGAAAATTTGAAAACTTTCTATTTAATTGAATGAAACTCTTTATATTGATATAAAACTCTTCTCTTTATATTTATAATAAACTTATGTTTATATTGATATAAAACTTTTCTATTTATATTGATATAAAACTCTTCTCTTTATATCGATATAAAGCTCTTTTCTGTACATTGATATAAAACTCTTCTCTTTATATTTATTTAAAACTCTTCTCTTCATATTGATATAAAACTCTGCTCTTTATATTGATATAAAATTCTTCTCTTTATATTGATATAAAACTCTTCTCTTCATATTGATATAAAACTCTTCTCTTTATATTGATATAAAACTCTTCTCTTTATACTGATATAAAACCCTTCTATTTATATTGATATAAAACTCTTTATATTGATATGAAACTCTTTATATTGATATAAAACTCTTCTCTTAATAATGATATAAAACTCTTTTCTTTATATTGATATAAAACTCTTCTCTTAATACTGATATAAAACTCTTCTCTTTATACTGATATAAAACTCTTCTCTTTATATTGATATAAAACTCTTTATTTTGATATAAAACTCTCCCTCTTTATAATGATATAAAACTCTTCTTTTTATATTGATATAAAACTCTTCTCTTTATAATGATATAAAACTCTTATCTTTATAATGATATAAAACTCTTCTCTTTATACTGATATACAACTCTTCTCTTCATACTGATATAAAACTCTTATCTTTATACTGAAATAAAACTCTTCTCTTTATATTGATATAAAACTCTTCTCTTAATACTGATATAAAACTCTTCTCTTTATACTGATATAAAACTCTTCTCTTTATATTGATATAAAACTCTTTATTTTGATATAAAACTCTCCCTCTTTATAATGATATAAAACTCTTCTCTTTATAATGATATAAAACTCTTCTCTTTATATTGATATAAAATTCTACTCTTTATATTGACATAAAACTCTTCTCTTTATACTGATATAAAACTCCTCTCTGTATACTGATATAAAACTCTTCTCTTAATACTGATATAAAACTCTTCTCTTTATACTGATATAAACTCTTATCTTTATACTGAAATAAAACTCTTCTCTTTATATTGATATAAAACTCTTCTCTTAATACTGATATAAAACTCTTCTCTTTATACTGATATAAAACTCTTCTCTTTATATTGATATAAAACTCTTTATTTTGATATAAAACTCTCCCTCTTTATAATGATATAAAACTCTTCTCTTTATAATGATATAAAACTCTTCTCTTTATAATGATATAAAACTCTTCTCTTTATATTGATATAAAACTCTTCTCTTTATACTGATATAAAACTCCTCTCTGTATACTGATATAAAACTCTCCCTCTTTATATTGATATAAAACTCTTCTCTTTATATTGATATAAAACTCCTCTCTGTATACTGATATAAAACTCTCCCTCTTTATAATGATATAAAACTCTTATCTTTATACTGAAATAAAACTCTTCTCTTTATATTGATATAAAACTCTTCTCTTTATATTGACATAAAACTCTTCTCTTTATATTGATATAAACCCCTTCTCTTTATATTGACATAAAACTCTTCTCTTTATATTGATATAAAACTCCTCTCTTTATACTGATATAAAACTCTTCTCTTTATATTGATATAAAACTCTTCTCTTTATATTGATATAAAACTCTTCTCTTTATATTGATATAAAACTCTTCCCTTTATATTGATATAAAACTCTTCTCTTTATACTGATATAAAACTCTTCTCTTTATATTGATATAAAACCCTTCTCTTTATATTGATATAAAACTCTGCTCTTTATATTGATATAAGACTCTTCTCTTTATATTGATAGAACTTTTAATTTATCATGTAAAAATTCTTTTGCATAGAAAACTGCTTTCAGAAAATTTGACTTCGTGACCAAGGCACGTGCTTTTTATTGGAATGTTATTCTCATATCACATTAACACTGATAACTTTCTTACAAATATCTTTCATAATATCACTTGACCTAATTAAATTTGAAATTGTGCCAACTACCAATGATCTCGATAATTTACTTCCGTCAGATTTTTCTTTATTGAACTTCATTCTTCTATATGAACCTTGTTGGTTAAATTGTTATCGTCCTTTCCTCTATACTCTATGGTGTGTGGATAGCACAAAGATTGTATTTTAAATGAAAATAGAACCTGTTTTATTTAGATCTTAGACTAATTGCCCTCTCTCTTGGTCTTTTCTTCAAGCCTTGGCTAGTGAAATGCTTACTCTTTCTTGTTTGCTGGGGATAATGGGGATGATGATAAACAGTTCTTCTTTGCAATTGGGTTGTTTATATTTCAAGAAACCATAAATCTACATGCATTTTGTTATACGGATCCATATAGAATTTATATAGAATCTTTTACTCCTGCTCATGTTATTAAAATTTATGAAATTCCTTCCCGGATTAAATATTTAGCAAAGTTCAGTAAAAAAAATACCTCATTTTATAAATTTCAAATGACAAAAGATTATTTTTCTACGAACCTGTAAGTAGACCTTTACAAGCGACGGTACACGTAAACCCATAGTCTTACGTATTCAATAGAATGCACATTATATAAAATATTCAAAAATGCACAATACAAAGTTTAAAAACGACTTGCCCCGGTCGGGCTATATAGCCTACAATAAATATCAATCATGATATATCGATTATCGATCTGAGGAGTTTTTTGATATGACCTTGAAGTATTATGTCCTGTTAAAATACACGTGTATTATTATTTCCTGATCCCTAAATCATTCTCTGATTATATTGAAAGATTTATTTTCAAATACATGTATTGACATAGTACTCCAATTTATTTTTCATATAATTTGAAGGCCAATATTAGGCCAGCTGTTTCAATGTGACGTATACATTTATTTTAATATGGAACACCACAATTATTGATTTGTATTTATAACATTGACAATATTATGTACCATTGTAACAGTATGTGAAACGATTTGAAGGCTTTTTAAGTTGACAGACCTATTTAACTATCATAGGCTACACATTATGACAACCAGTGGCTCAACTAGATGTGTTAGGCCCGTGTATGCCTATTTGATTTTGCATCGGTATTTTTTAAGATGCATGGACCATGGTTCATTGGTTGACCACTCATGCAAATTCGAGAAAAAAATACTTCTTACCAAACAAGGCTTTTTTAACTCTTGGAGAAATAATCCAAAAAGCATACAATGAGTATACTTGCAATACGTTTATTTTACCTTTCAACATAATATACATTTATGATTTCGGCGTTTAAAAATGCATTTTCTTTACAAATAAATATTTAAAGTGCAAATTATCGAATTTTGAACAGGTTTTTCGTTAAAGAAAGTGATCAAAGATTGTGAAATATTTGGACAGTATAATACATTTCAAACGAGATATAATATCTGTCCAGTATCTTATCTTTGATATTTGAAAATGCATTAGAGTCTATTGACCCAGTTGTTTTTATTTTATTTATCTGCTACTACTATAAATCATATAGGTTAGGGGACGGATGGGTTGATTTGCCAGCTTGTCCCTAAAAATGACATTATCCAAAACTTCCAATTTCCATTCCGACGTCTGTGGTTCTTGCAATTCCACTAAAACTAATGCGTTTTATGACGTCACTAATATTTATCTGCATAGATATCAAGAGTAGCTTCCGGTAGATCAGTATTAATGACGTCATAAAACACGTTTATTTTAGTGGAATTGCAAGAACCACAGACGTCTGAATGGAAATTGGAATGGCGTAAATTGTCCCCGATACACATACAAAGTTTAGAAAGCCTCTTTACAATCCCTTTAAATAAACTTGAAACAACAGAGTAATTAATAACATGAATCAGGAAGACAGTAGGAAAATCTAGAATATATGTTTTAATGTGTAACAGGGGTCCTTATAGCATCTATTTGCACCATGCCAATTTTCAATCAGATGGCTGCGGTTCCAGCAATTTACTAACTGAATGCTTGATGATTTAAACCGCCAGTTGATCTTTAGTTCAACGTTACTAACAGTCAGTACACTTCGGCCCAGCAAACATCCTCAAGTCTTAGTAAAATATTTTATCATTATTTCATTTTATCATTAAATTGTTAACCATCATGAAGAGTAAATAAAGTTTTATTTGTCAAGGGCAATAACTCTATTTATATATAAGTTTTAAAGTAAATACTATAGCCGTGAACCAGTAAACCCTGAATGGTATGTTTTACACTGATTGTGTTAAAAATTGTATCTAAAACGTACCTATACTAGGTTTTTTTTTTAATTCATTAAAGGGACTGTAAAAAGGTTTTCTAAACTTTGTATGTGTATCGGGGACACTGATAGCATCAATTTGCGCCATTCCAATTCCCATTCTGAAGTCTGTGGTTCTTGCAAGTTGCAATTCCACTCAAACTAACGCGTTTTATGATGTCACTACCAGTGATCTGCATAGATATCAATAGTAGCTTCCGGTAGATCACTATAACTGAATTTAAAAGGACATGTCTGAGAGTTGCATTGGTTCCAAACCTCACAATTCTGAATCTGCAATAAACTGAAGTTTGAATTTCCAACTGATCCGCTATATTATGTTCAGATTGCATAAAATAGGATCGATGTGTCTTGACCATTCCAAAATTTGTAAAGCGGTAATTTCAATAAGATTCAATTCAAATCTGTTATCACATGTATGATTCTGAAAATATGGTCGAAATGGGGGTACATTTGAGAATTACAAGGGCTTGGCAAACCCGGAGTTCCTTTGCCTGTACCTTGAATTGATCTAAATATATCTCCGTACTCATTAGATCAATAAGGTGTACAAAAGCAGGACGTAAAATTACAATTTCATTTAATTCTTGTCGTTCGGATGAGACAATAAACCAAGGTCCCGTGCGCTATTGGCTGTGCACGTTAAAGATCCCTCGACAGTTGGAAATCGATAACAAGAGCAAAATTTCCATCATTGCACACTGCATGGCGTTTGCCCGTTCTCAATTAACGCATACAGGTGCAGAAAAGTTAATAATGCATAGATGTTTCTCTCCATTTCAGACATTTGGAAATGGTAGTGTAGCTCAGGTTGTGTTAAGTAAAGGGAGTGCTGGAGGGCCGGAGACTATATACTGGAGTTGGGGTTTAGGTGTGACTATGGGGGTTTATGTCGCCGGGGGTATTTCAGGTCAGTTTTACTTTTTCCAGTTTTTGCAATTTATCAAAAAGGGTTAAGTTGGTACTATTTTGTGTTATCATATGTTTTTTAGAGTGCCTTTGAGTGACCTTCTGTCTTCACATTGCTGGTGTATCTCACCCAAGGTTTTAAGGAATATCACTTATTTTTCCGGTCTTGTTTTCTGGACATTCTTTTGCACTTGCAGAATTGGGTTTTGCTTAGCACCACTGTCATTTGACATACTTTCTCATAGCACACATTCGTGTTGTGTCTGTTTGTAATAAAACATGCAGGCATAGAACAGTTTATTCCATACTTATTTTCTGTTGCAGGTGCTCATTTAAATCCAGCAGTGTCACTAACTATGGCCTGTTTAAAAAGAACGTCGTGGAAAAGAATACCTTTCTATATGTTAGCTCAATATTTGGGAGCTTTTATAGCGTCTGTTATGGTTTTTGTAGTATATTTAGGTAAGTACTGAAAGTTCCCGAGTCTTCTTGGTTTTTTTTAAAGAAAAATACCCCCTAATATTGCCGGGAACCGATTCCTGCCCGAATCCCTAGATTCTATTGAAGAAAAATACCCGAATATCGAGATATTCGTGTGGAAGCCTTGTGGGCTGGTGATATTTACAATGGTTGTTCGGGCACTTTAGGATTCATGGAGGTTTCGGATTTGATCACCGGGCATCGTCAAGGTCATCATCAAGCACCGATTTAGCTCGCGAAATAACAGTTCACTTGGCCAGTGTATTGTCTATGATAATTTATCAATATGAGTATTTCGGTATTTTTGGTATCAAATTAGTAACCCTTCATGATCACTTTTGTACATGAATTCCGTAATTGTGAGCATATTTCATGTTTTTTTCTCATCCCTCTCGTCCAATAATCAAACCCCAATTATGTCTCTGAAGTCAGAGTGCAACAGATTGAATGTAGATTTTCAAAATTTTCTGGGGGAGGACATTCCGCCCCGCTGCAGCGTAGTCGGCTTGACCCGACGCGGCTCCGCATTCAGTAGAATTCGGGCAGAGTCCGAGATTCGGGCACAAATCTCTCCCGCACCCCCAGTTTCAAAACCTCCCGTACGCCTATGTTAACGTACGAGAGTATGCCCCATCCCATGTTGGTCTACGGGCCCCCATCATCTTTTGTATAGCCGATTCTCTTGAATAGACATTTCTTGTAGCGATTCCGCACAAGAAATTTTAGTTTAGACACCAGTTTTTTTTCTTGAAATGGCCATCTTTTCTCATTATTCCATTCGACTGTAAATGGTTTCGGTCAATCCAACAGGTTCTTAATCCGAAAGGTTCTTAATCCAAGTTCCTTTTAATCGTAAATGTTCTTACCAGCTTTCTTTCTTGGGTTAAAGTTTGATATTTAACTATTTCTACAGATTCTATCAATAATTACGATGGTGGTATTCGAGCGGTGGTCGGTGATAAAGCTACAGCTGGTATCTGGTCAACCTACCCACAATCTCATGTTTCAACCATCAATGCTTTCGGCGATCAGGTGAGTAGAACAATGTTGGAATACGACATAAAACAGTTAATATTGGCTCCAAGAAGTCAGTACATGTAGTTGTTGCAACTCCACCAAAATTATGCATTCAATCGATGCTATCAATGTCCCCACGGAAATCTTCACATGTCCTTTAAATTTAAATGAACATTCAGAAACGAAATGAAATGGAGTTTAACGTTCTACTTTTCTACACTAAGGGGCCTTTGAGGTGTACAATAAGGGAAATTTTGAGAGCAACAGCATAAGCCAGTAAAAAATCATTTCATTTATGACTATTGCATCATCTCACTGTGATTCCTGAGGAACCGCTCGAGGCTGGTATTAACCGTATTATATACTGCCATAGTGAATAACCTGAAGGCATATCTACATATTTTACTATATACAGTCTATATTGTTTGTGATGTAAATAACAGGCCTTCCTTCAAGACATCTACAACATTAAAGGGGAGTGTTCAGCATTTTCCAGGGTGATTTCGGTCTTAAATATTTCTAAATAGCCTTCAGAAGAACCGGAACTGCACGAAAATCGCTTTTAACCTTCAGATATACTTCGTACTAAACATTTGCCTGACAATTTCTGTATAATTATGTGTTTTCTATAAAAGACATAGTCTCACAATAATACGAGTCGTATTTTTGACTTTCAAACGTTGACAACTATGGATACCAATGGATTTGAAGGCTTGAATGTCTAGGAAGAGTCGTGAGCACTATAACTGAACCTAGCTAAAAAAAAAGATCCCCGTTTCTGACACAAGGGTCAATTTTATTGTTCAACTAAGTTAGTGATAATAGTTAGCAATAGTGACGTTAATATGTAAAGGTTAGTTTAAATGTGATTGCTAGAACCACAGACGTCTGATTGGAAATTTGAATGGTACAAATGGACGGTATCAGTGTCTCCAATACACATCAAAAGTATATAAAATCTCTGTATATCCCCTTTAAGCTACATTACTGACATTACTTGAGTTGACATTTCCATTGATATTTGCCTTCTTCCGACATTTTTCTGTTGATTTGTTTTCTAGCTGTGGGTAATGAGTACAAATCTAGTATAAATGCGTCTTTTACTAAAATGGCTTCCCGTCACTTTTATCTTTTCTACGCCCACATAAAAAAAAAATACGCATGTTACCGTCATAAATGTGGGTCGAGTCCTCGATCCGAGTGTCGAAAAGTGTTCGTAAACACCCTACATGGCACAATTCGTACTGAATTTGTTTACTATACCTAAAAAATGACCCCTGTCTAAAATTTAAAAATATATATATTCAATTGTTAATACGCTTGTTCTTTCAACTGCACTTTCAATACACTCTGGACTAGTGAAAGTATTCATTAAATTTTATATTTTGCTCCGTTGGTCTTAAGTGTTTTTAACAGACAAAATGACGATCAACTCTTTCTTGCAGATATTTGGTACAGCACTGTTATTAATCTGTGTACTGGCTGTAACTTACTCGAAATATTGTCCCATTGTCGCAACTTTTTTTTCTTCAGATATTTGGTACAGCACTACAATGTACTAATAAGTGCACTGGCTATAGACCAATAGAACTCGAACCAATGTTTCATTTTATGTGTCTCTGTTCATTTTCAGATATTTGGTACAGCTCTGTTATTAATCTGTGTACTGGCTGTAACTGACAGGAAGAATATGAAACCCGAGTCAGGATTGGTACCACTCAGTATAGGTTTAATAGTAGTGGTGATTGGTATGACTTTTGGTTATAACTGTGGGTATGCCATCAACCCAGCTCGAGATCTCGGTCCCAGAATATTTACCGCCATTGCTGGCTGGGGTGAAGAACCTTTAAGGTGAGGTACCATCTTCAGTGAACGCTATTCAAGGGTGTCCATGTAACACCCCTCCCTCCTGTTTTCTGTTGGTAAAAAAATGTAGGGTGAAAATATGATACAAATACAAATGCATTTTTAAAAGTTATCAAAGACGTCAATGACGATGGTGGAGTGCAATATAAAAGGCAGGAGGGGAAAATTTTGTTTTCCCGACGACGAGGGTAAAGAATTTCAACACGATTTTATATTGATGCCCTTCCAGTATTGTTTTATTTGAAAACTTCTTAGATAATGGCTTGCCATAGGCTGTTTTAAACACAAAGATCTGTGAAATATCTATTACACTGCCGTATTTTTTCAATATTTACCTCGTTAAATGATGCAAATTGCCATCTTAATTTGTTTTTTTACATTTCAGTTTTAGAAACTATAATTGGTTTTGGGTGCCAGTTGTAGGATCTCATATAGGAGCTTTAGTAGGGGCTGCAATTTATCAACTTTGTGTGGGGCTTCATTGGCCCCTTGATCAAGCAGATGAGATCCTTAAAATACCAAACAATGTGTACGGTAAGGTTGGATTTTCCAAGGATTTCGTGAACCCTTTTAATAAACTAGTTATAAACATCCCCTAGCCCGATTCTAACTTCTTTTTAAAACTCCGTGGCACTTTTGTGACAAATTGAACTCTGAAGATTCAAGAACAGACCCAAATCTCTGAGCAAATATTCCCAAAATTCCACAAACTGAATTCACAACCATGTGAAAAAGCATTACAATGTGATTGTTTTTTCGCATCTTATCTATTACTGAACGTATTCACTCACATTTTAAGATGAGTTTCTGCAAATTTCATTTTTTTTTTAAGATCCTAAAATAAGCGATATTATATTATGTATTTGAATAGTGAGGAAAATGCATTCTGCTGCTTTTGGCGTTTTTTATGTCAATAAGCTTTTGTAACTTTTACTCAGAAATTGTGGAAGCTCATCTGACTTAATTGCATTCGATTCTAAAGACTTTTTTGCCATTGTCATTTTGTAGTAATATTTTGGAACTAAAACTAAGGAATTTTGCATTTTTAATAATGCCAATTAACAACAACAATTAGTAGAAAATTTTTAACCAAATAGATCAAGTAACAAGTAGATTTTGTTGTGCTTTTTTAAAATAGAATTTTAATTTTTAATTTTTAATTTATTTATTGTCATTTATTTCTTTATTTCTTTATTATTGATTTATTTTTTTTATGTATTTCCTTATTTATTTATCTATTTATTTGTCCTGTTAACATGCTCTCTAATGAAAACTAACAACTTAATTTCTTACAGAAGACGAGTTTCTTCTCTCAAACCAAATCAATCATGAACCATCTTCTAACCAATTTCAACCTTTACAGACCTCGGATGTATGATTTACCCATTAACTGCCCAATTGATTTACAGCTATTGTGTTCCAGTTCAGATCAGCGTAAGATTATCTCCCTTTGGATGACCTTATAATGAATTATCTCCCTTGGTGTGGTCTTGATAGAGAGTAGTTATCCTTGGTAGAGGTTATCCCTTATAATGAGTTATCTCCCTTATTAAATTATCTCCCATGGTGTGGTCATAATAGAGAGTGGTTATCTTTGGTACAGGATAGCCCTTATAATGAGTTATCTCCCTTATTGAATTATCTTCCTTGTGTGCTCTTAGTTAACCTTGGTGGAGGAGAATAGCCCTTATATTTGTATATTAAACACATAATATCTCAAATGAAAACACGTCTATAGACACCTTTAGTTTTATTTATTTATGCTATTTTACAAGTTTAGTTGCTTCTTTAGCAAACTTAGTCACTGTTAACTATATATTTTTGAAACTTCGCTTTACTAGATCTTAAAGATTATGTGTAGGATAATGCATGGTTTCGAGGGATTAGTTGACATAATGCCCGCGGGCTCGGGAAAGCACGAGGGCCGAAGGCCCGAGGGCTTTTCCGAGCCCAAGGGCATTATGTCAACTAATCCCGATAGAAACCATGCATTATCCGACATAAAAACCGATTCCTAATTCAATAATTGGTAAATATGTTGAAAAATCAATCAATACATTTAACATCACATGGGAGGTAATCCATGTCGTGTGAAAAAATGTTCCAGAATTTTCAGAAATATTTAGTTTTTAATATTAAATATCTAATTTTACATTAAAAAATTCTAAAATGTAGTATTGATAGATATAAATCCCTCGAAAATTAA
Source organism: Lottia scabra (assembly GCA_029955415.1). NCBI lineage: Eukaryota > Metazoa > Mollusca > Gastropoda > Lottiidae > Lottia > Lottia scabra. The sequence continues at coordinate 13,830,298 of JARJEI010000009.1, forward strand.
TTACGCTCTAAAAATCTAGTTTTTAAATTTTTAAAACCATTTTTAAAAAATAAGATGACCAGTAAAAAACATTACAAGAAATGTAAGGGTATATATTGTTGTATCAACCTTCATTGTATCATAGGAAGCAAGAAACCTTACAGATCACTGGGATGTGATTTGATACTGTCTGATAAGATTGCATACATTGTCACTGGGTAGTGACTAGTTACGATTCATCAGCTTGATTTTGAAACTTCAATATTAAGTTTGAAAGAAAAAAAATCTTTAAGATGTAGAGTTGATTGCTCAAATGTATTGGTGTTAGATTAAAGTATAATATTCTCTCGAATGTACTTTGGTAGAGGGGATATTATCTCTAATGTACCTGTCCACGGGGATATTATCTCGAATATCCCTGGGTTGAGGGATATTCTCTCGAATGTCCCTGGGTTGAGGGATATTAGCAAAAAGAAAGACCTGCCATAACAATGGGATGACGTCACAAGAGGTTTTTATATTCGAAGAGTTCAACTAAATCTTTTTCTGAGATATTTTTCAAACTTTTGCTTAACTATTCTATATCTTTCGGGGAAACAGAAGAAATAATCTCTTAACCTTCCCTTTTTCTGATTCTGGTTTTTCTGGCATGGTTGGTTTAAGGTTTAGTTAATTGTATATTCTATAGATATCGTTTATCTCACCCATATTATAATCTACATGTACTTAAAAATCACTTCCTATAATCACCATATCTTAACAGTCTAATAATATATTCAGTAACAGCTGCACTTCAGGTACATTCGGCAGCTCACGACAGTTTCCGAAAATCTGAATCTTCAGATGTTGCAGAGCGCTATCGGAACTTTTACGATTGTACGCCCGTAAACATTGATACAAACAACTTAAATTGAGCTCTAGTAATTTGAAAAGCATATACATTTAGACCAGAGGGATATTCACAATCATTCTTATACGTGTAGTGTATTGGTCGGAACAGGAATACTCTTTCCATACCAAATCCCTCCGACGTGATACTAATCTATGTTTATTGTATCCCATCCGGGTATTGGGTAGGAGCAATAAATAATGTTGTAGGCTTGCACCCGGCACATCCTTTTGGCACAAACTTAACTGATTAAATCGATACCTTTGTTGTCTCCCCTTGTGTTATATCTCAGATTTTATTTTTATTTTTCAGAGAGGGAGGTTAGTGAATTGGGGTCAACCAATGTCAAGGTCGACACGCATCTATAATCTCCAAAATGTTTTGGGACAATCCAGTGCATTTGGACACTCTGTGAAAACAGGCCAGCATATCTTGCAAATCATGTATTAAATACAATTATCTTAGGATAAACGACAGGGAAAATATAATCAGTATTATAAAAATATGGATGACACCGTATAATATATGCACTATAGACAATTGAAAGGAAACTAACCACACTTATAATACTGTCAAAATCAATATACAGTATAATTCCGACTATAATGCGCATCGGTGGTAATTTGTTCAGAACCAGACGTTGGATTTCCATTCTGAAAGTTGGTCCAAATGGATTCAATTTAAAAATTGGTATACATGTACTCAAAAACTATCAATTCAGTAAAATTGCGATTTAATGCGCAGGCATGTATAATGCGCACTAATGGCAATTGGAAATTGTTAATCTGGAAGAAAGAAATAAGCCTAAAGTGGTTCTTACACCCATTGAAGTCAATGAATGAACATCGATGTCACCTTTGCCTCATTCGTCGTCAATGTTCGCGACTAACGTTATGACTCGGTCATGATAAGCTGCCATCTTGACAGGTAAATGGGCAAGGGAAGACAATTCTTTCAAAAACATGATTTTTAATGACTATAACTTATTCCATTTTGTTGCAACTCTTATGAGGGTTGCTTTGGTATACGTTTAAGATGAACTAACAAACCTGCTACGCTTTTGCTGCTATTAAAGTGATGAACTGCTGAATCAGTATTATTGTATATATGTATATTGCACAAGTTTGTACATAATAAAGCTATTTTATTAATATCGATTTGCCTTTATTAATCTAGGATGGGGTAGGCAATACATGTAACCCAGTAAGCCTTCTTCAAATATTTCAATAAGGTGCGAAAACGTATAATATATCACTCAAGTTCATGTGATCCGTACCATTCGACGTCACTATCGTATGAAAAGTCGATATATGAGTTACCTTTTTTTTTATAAAGGAACCATCATATCCGAAATATTGCACGACAGTTTATCATAATGATAAATCATAATGCCTCATTTAGGACCATTTAATCGATTTTTCGAATTAAAGACGAAGCCTGCTTATCTCTGTTAGGGTGAAAGGGAGAGGTAAAATGTCAAAGACTATGTTTTATTTTTTAACATGATAAATATACAATTTATAAATAAATAAAACAAGAAATTTACAAAAATAGTAACAAACACAGTATTTTCTTGTACAAATCAGTTGTTAATTATCACAGAAACATAATATACAAAATAAATTACTCATTCATAAAACATACAATTTACAACCTGGGTTTTCAACTGGTTTTCTCAAATGTCCCCAAAAATGCGTATGGAAATGATCGTGTCCCTTGAATTGTCCACAGAAGTCGTAGAAAACATGCAATTTCGAAGCATGATATAGTCACAGGATTTTTGGTTTCAATACAAACTTAAATTGTGGTCATAATACAAGATATAACATATTTTTCAGACCTAAAGATCAGTTTGTGTCCCTTGGAGAATGTCAAAATGTCCCAAGTTCGGGACATGTCCCCCAAGTTGAAAACCCAGGATTTACAATATATTAATAATTACATGTATACAAAAACACACAATTAAATACCTCGATGTATACACAATAATATATATCACAGTATAACTGAAAGTAATGGTAACCTTCATTAACAAAAATCATAAAAGAAAAAAAACAAATATCAACTTACATTTAAGAATTATTGTTTTCAATTCCATAGAGCACAGTCAGGATACTAATTGTCAACACAAGCCTGAGTAATGTAGACACAATCCCCAAAGTTTTTGTTTTTTTCATTACGACGTCAGATTTTGCAAAACTGGAAAAGTATAATCATTGAACGAAACAGTAGACGTATTCTGATCATCACTTCCGGTAGAAGAAATTGGCGAAAATGAACTTTGACCAGAAGAATTCTGTAAAGTTTCAGTTGTAATAAAATCAATCAATTCTTTGGGTAGTGAAGATACTGAAATGGTGGAATCAAAACTCTGATGATTTGGGCTGCTTCCAGTGGAACTGTTGACTGGGGAATTTCTCTGTTTCTCGACTATTGGTGTAGCACTTTCAAATTTAGAATAGAAACTATACTCTGATTGCTGGAATGAACTGGAATATTGAGACGGTGTGTTCGATGACAGGTCTTGTTTTGCTGTCGTGTAACTTGCAATTTCTGGAAAACTGGAAACTTGTTTGGTAGCTGTAAGATAGCTAGATACTTCTGTTGTGTTTGATACTGCTGTCGATGATGTTGTATAACTATCTATACTCCCAGCTGAAGGTAACTGTGAAGTAAAGTTGGTACCAGGGTTACTATTTTGAGACACTTGGTAACCATAATTAGAATTCTGGTAACCAAGATGAGGATTCTGGTAACCAAGGTGAGAATTCTGGTAACCATGTGAACTAGTTTGAGGCAATCGCCATCCAGATTGTGTATAAAAAGGCTGATATTCTGGTCTGTTTGATGCAAAATTATTCCAAGGCTGATAAGGAGTATAATTAGACATTTGTGGTCTGTAATGACAAGTTGTGTCCCTTGAAAACTGTTGAGATATAGGAGTTATTTCCCTTTGCTCGATTTGCTGTCTTATAAAAGTATTATTTGCCTCCCTTGAAACTTTCTTTGGTGTTTCTCCACTTCCAGATTCATTCTGTTGTTTTCTTTCTTTAGCTCTTCGATTTTTAAACCAAATCTGAAAGATTAAACGATAAATTGACAACTGATCAATTGAAAAAATATTTGCCGAGAAATTTAATGTATGAAATCAAATTACACGTGAATTACAGTTCAAATTTTGAATATATCCCTAGCAAAATAAAAAAAAATCATCTTAATTCAAAAGTAAATTTTTACTCACTGCAATATTTTTATCTGTAAGATTTAAAGTTGTAGACAATTGAAGAATCAGTTCACGATAAGGACTGGCAGTTTGCTGGGTAAAAATTTCTTCTAATTTTTCAACTTGTTGGGGAGTAAAATGAGTTCGATGTCGTTTTCTCACTCCTCGATTTTTACGAGTTAAATTTAAATAATTCGAGTCGGTTTCTAGATATTGTGAGTTTGGTAGGTTCTTCATTTTCAGATTTTTTCTTTCGTTTGTGATTTTTAAATTCGAATTTCCTGTTTTTTGTTGCTTTAACTGAAGTGAATTCGATAGTTGAATGATCCAGTTTGAGTTTTGGGACATTTTATATTTGATACCCGGATTGGACCCAATCATTTTGTTGTATCAGAATTTATTTGATATTTTGTAGAATATTTGTGATTCAATCTAAATAATCAGGAATCATTCTAAACCAATCATTGTTTGTTTTACATCTACCGTTTTATCAAACCGGTTACAGTGAGTAGATTTTAACCTTGGTTTAAAGTTGGATATCTTCAATCATTGCTAATCAGAACGTTAAAGCAAACTTGTAACATTATAGGATTTTGATCACCAGAATTATCCAAACAAACCAATACAGTATTAAAAGGATTAATTAACTCGAGGTTCGAGAATTTTTGAATATACCGAGCAGGGTGAGCTATCTTCACTAATTGTGATGAGCTGGTAATTAATTAAAGATTAAAGTAAGATACCCCCAATCATTGCTAATAAAAACAACACACATCCTAGTATCGGGTTAAAAGTTTTGTTGTTATAGAAGTATAGAGTGTTTGTTAATCGATACCCTGATCAATTGATTGATTGGTAAATTGATTGAATAAGTAAACAATGTATGTTTTTTTTAGATCATCTACTGTGAAAAAAGGCCCCCCATTATTTTGTGATTTGAAAATTGTAATGAAATTAATATTTGTGCCATAACATTTTAAAAAATCTGCTTACTTAAAGCATAAAAAACCTTTCCATTGAAGGCAATATATTCATTTTGTGATTCTAATATATCAGATTTTCTAAAAGAAATCCTGCTGTTTTAAAATTGTCTTAGTATACTTATCATGTTGTATAATAAATTGTTACTTGGTTGAGATTTTAGAAGAATATATTATACAAAATACAAAAAAAAAAGGTTCTTTACTGTATTCGGTGTTGTAATAGAGAATAATCTCACAGCAATTTAATTATCAGATAATCAATATTAATGAAAACATCTCACCCCTGTCGGTATTTTCAAAAATAACCGACCCTCATATTCGTTAATCCATAATAAGTTTGTTTGGATAATTCTGGTGATCCCAATAGAGTAATATTTATTTTAATGTTTTGATGAGCATATGATTGGAGGTATTCAACTTTAACCCAGGGTTAAAATCTACTCACTGTAACCGGTTTGATAAAACAGTAGATGTAAAACAAACGATGATTGGTTTAGAATGATTCCTGATTATTCAGATTGAATCACAAATATTCTACAAAATATCAAATAAATTCCGATACAACTAAATGATTGGGTCCAATCTTAGTTTCAGATATAAAATGTCCCAAAACTCAAACTGGATCATTCAACTTTCGAATTCACTTCAGTCAAAGCAACAAAAAAAGAGATTAAAACTTGAATTTAATATCACAAACGAAAGAAAAAATCTAAAAATGAAGAACCTACCAAGCTCGCAACATCTAGAAACCGAGTCGAATTATTCAAATTTAATTCGTAAAAATCGAGGAGTGAGAAAACGACATCGAACTCATTTTACTCCCCAACAAGTTGAAAAACTAGAAGAAATTTTTACCCAGCAAACTACCAGTCCTTATCGTGAACTGATTCTTCAATTGTCTACAACTTTAAATCTTACAGATAAAAATATTGCAGTAAGTAAAAATTTAACTTTGAATTAAGATGATGTATTAATCTTTTTTTAACAAGAAATATATTCAAAATTTGAACTTTATTTCAAGTGTAATTTGGTTTTATATCTCCAATTTTTTTCTCAATTTATCGATGACTCTCCAATTTTTAAGATCTTTCAAGGACATCTTGAAGTATATCTGTGAGAATTTTGATTTCGATTCTTTCAATTTATGATTTGTCAATTTCTCGTTTAATCTTTCAGATTTGGTTTAAAAATCGAAGAGCTAAAGAAAGAAAACAACAGAATGAATCTGGAAGTGGAGAAACACCAAAGAAAGTTTCAAGGGAGGCGAATAATACATTTACAAGACAACAAACCGAGCCAAGGGAAATAACTCTCGCATCTCAACAATTTTCAAGGGACACAACTTGTCATTACAGACCACAAATGTCTAACAATATTCCTTATCAGCCTTGGAATAATTTTGCATCAAACAGACCAGAATATCAGCCTTATTATACACAATCTGGATGGAGATTGCCTCAAACTAGTTCACATGGATACCAGAATCCTCACCTGGGTTACCAGAATTCTCTTCTTGGTTACCAGAATTCTAATTATGGTACCTCCATGGCTCAAAATGGTAACCCTGTCACCAGCTTCACTCCACAGTTGCCTTCAGCTGGAAGTATAGATAGTTATACAACATCATCGACAACAGTATCGAACACAACAGAAGTATCTAGCTATCTTACAGCTACCAAACAAGTCTCCAGTTTTCCAGATATTACAAGTTACACGACAGCAAAACAAGACCTGGTATCGAACACACCATCTCAATATTCCAGTCCATTCCAGCAATCAGAGTATAGTTTCTACTCTAAATTTGAAAGTGCTACACCAATAGTCGAGAAACAGAGAAATTCCCCAGTCAACAGTTCCACTGGAAGCAGCCCAAATCATCAGAGTTTTGATTCCACCAATTCAGTATCTTCACTACCCAAAGAATTGATTGATTTTATTACAACTGAAACTTTACAGAATTCTTCAGGTCAAAGTTCATTTTCACCAATTTCTTCTACCGGAGGTGACGATCAGAATACGTCTTCTGTTTCTCTCGAGGACTATACCTTTCCAAGTTTACAAAATTTGGCTTCTTAATAAGATTCATACGTAATGCAGTCCAATAAATTACTTCGGATGTATCTTAATTTATTTCTTAAGCGATTTTTGTGGGCATTGCCCTGAATGATCGTAAGATGTTTGTGCTTGATTGACTTAATTTCTGTTCAGATATGAGAATGGTGCAAAGTGTATGTTATATTTTGAATTTGAACAATATGTTGTGCTACGGTGATTTTTTTTTTATGATTTTTTGTTTGAAATTTGTTTTTATGATAATTCTGATTAAGAACTGTGATGTGCATGCATCTGTGATAAAATATATTTATGCCTAACGTTGCTGGCCTATCCAGTTGATAAACGTAAATGTTCCGTTGTTTAGCTGGAAGATTTAAAATGATTTCTGTAATATTATATTTGATGTAAATTGTCTGTGAGTTTTCACAGAACTATTGAAAATACGCATGTTATTGATTTGAAATGTATTAAATTTGTTTAAATGTTGTATATAATTGTAAATATTGCACCCTATTGTTTAGATTTGTATAATATTGAATATCTTTCTGTGATAATAAACTTTGAGTTTTTCGTTGACATAGAATTAGCTGTTGTCTGAATAATATTATTCTCTCCCCTGAATAGAAAAATCTCAGTTCATGAACACGTACTATGACTTTCTTTATCGACTCTATTTTTAAAGAGATTTCAAGGGGAGTTAATTGTCTAATTTCTTTGTGGGTTTTGGTTGATAAGTTGTGTACTTATTTTCCAAAAAAGTGAGAAATGGAAAGTCCAAATATACAGAATTAATTTTTTTTTTTCAAAGATACATTTGAGTGAAAAATAATAGTTCGAAACACATGCTCATTTCAGACATTTATTCCATTCAGTGACACGTATTTTGAGAAGCAATCATGGCGGATGTGTTAACATTATTGCGACAATATAATATCAACAAAAAGGACATAATAGAAAAAGATGATCAAGTTATTTTTGGTGAATTTGCGTGGCCTAAGAATGTGAAAACCAACTACGTTGCTTGGGGTACTGGCAAAGATGGGATCGCTAAGGAATACTACACTTTGGATTCGATACTGTTCCTTCTCAAAAATGTGCATTTGCAGCATTTCATGTATGTCAAAGAGGCGGTTGCTAACAACTTGCATGTCGTCCGTCGTCCTGACAGAAAAGATTTGTTGGCCTACCTGAATGGAGAGATTGCAACATCAGCTAATATTGACAAAAGTGCGCCCCTGGAAATTTCACAGAGACCGATTCAAGTGAAACGGTCTGCTGAAGAGCAAGGAGGGGAAGGAGTGAAGAAAAGTCGTTTGGAAGAAGAGCAGGTACAAGCTGCCAAACGAAACTGGATTTCCAGGATCTCTGGTTCCCGTGGAATGTCAGGGCTGTCAGGTTTGGGGTCATCATCTTTACATGAAGCTTTACCATTAGAAAAAATTGCTGCCATCAAAGCTAAAGTTCTGGCTATCAAAAGAACAAAAATCAAAGGTGATGATGACGTCCAGCCTGGAGCGTTAGAACAGAGAAGTTTTGTTGATGCTGAAGTGGATGTCACTCGGGATATTGTCAGCAGAGAACGATTGTGGAGGACACGTACCACCATTTTACAAAGTCACGGCAAACAATTCGCTAAAAATGTTTTCAGCATTCTTCAATCAATCAAGGCACGTGAAGAAGGAAGTCATCGTCATAGCAGCAGCAGTCATCACAGTTCATCAGTTCAGTCACACACTCCAGCAGTCCCAGTTAAAACAAAACCAACAGGTGGATACAGCAGATACGACCAGGAAATCTTTAGAAAAGATGAAACAGAAGGTTTTAAGATCGATACTATGGGTACATACCACGGTTTGACGCTGAAATCTGTCACAGAGGGAGCAGCTGGTCTGAAACTTCCTCCAAGTTCATCTCAGAATAATCCACCCTCTCAGTCATTTTCTACATCACGTCCAATCTCACAAGCTCGACCTCCACCAAACCAGAAAAAAGGATCCAAGACTCCTATTATTATTATCCCTGCAGCAGGTAAGTCTATGTTTCATTTTAAAACTTTTTATGTGTATGGTCATTTTCATGCTTTTTGGAAAACGTTTACCAATATATTCTGTAAATTATGTGTTTTATTGACATGTTTTAAGAACCAAAGACATAAGCATACAAAATTGAAACAACTCAAAATTACTTTTTGAAAATTTGAATAGCTTATTGTTTTATGACAAGTTTTGGCCCACTATAGTGGAATATAATGTAATATAATTTGCAAAATTTTTATGGGGGTAGAAGTTCACTTAACTTCAAGTTTCAAATAATTCAGTAAAAATTTTGTCTTATATTTTTTCAGGAACCTCGCTTATAACCATGTACAATGCCAAAGATATTCTACAAGATTTCCGTTTCGTGAGCACGGAAGACAAGAAAGCACAAGGTACCAAACGAGATAATGAAGTGTTGATTCAACGTCGAAAACCAGGGGGCTTAACTGTACCGTACAGAATTATAGACAATCCTTTAAAACTGAGCCCAGACGACTGGGAGAGAGTGGTAGCTGTGTTCGCGCAGGGTCCAGCTTGGCAGTTCAAAGGTTGGCCATGGAGTGCTAATCCAGTTGACATTTTCTCAAAAATTAAAGCGTTTCATTTGAAATGGGCAGAAACACCTTTAGAAGCTAATATCAAGAAATGGGCAGTTCATATCATCAACCTTGATCGTAATAAGCGTCATCTCGATCGTGCGTCAGTTAATGGATTCTGGGAAATTCTCGATAGATATATGTTAACTGTGAAACCACATCTACGATTTTAAAAACTGTGTTCTCAATACCCAGTGTGTATAAATAATAAAAGCTCTTGCTTTGAACTTTGCAATGAGGACAGGAATTCAAATTTGTGTTCAATTTCTGATGTAAATGTGTGAAAAATCCAAGGATTGAAATTGTGACATGAAATAGTTTTCTAAAGACAGGAGACATTTTGGAATTTTGTGTAAGATATGACTAATAATTTAAGTACATAAACATCTCTTTGCAATGGATTGAACTTGTAATAATAATGTGAATATATTTTTGGGTAGATTATGTATTAACGTGCTAATAGTGTTATAATGTGAATATTTTGACTCCAAATGAAAATCATTTGTGTAGACTAATAGCTATGGATTGTGAATTCTCCTCTAGAAAAGTAGTGTTTTGTATTGAACCCATTGAGTGGTGTTTATCCTTGGATATAAGTTTATTGCAATTTAACAGACTACAAATTTGTATTTCATAGGACTTCAACAATTCTTTGTTTACTTTGATATTTTTGTTCAGAAAAACACAGAATTATTGTATTAGTCATATTAGATACGTATTTTGTACACATTTGAAAAAAGTCTATTCAAATTCAATAACAAAAACTGAAATTTGAGTTTATGCAGTAAAACACAGGTAACATTTGTGTACAAAGTCAACATATTATGAACTCAGTCTAATACCTTGACATCATAAGGCACCATTCTTGTATCATACAAGTTTATATTTGGACATTTCCAGGCATTCAGTCAGTATGAAATAATTGGAAGAGGTCATTTATGATACGAGGGGTGGTTTAGTTGCAAATTATATCCAGCCAAGAAATATGAGATATTATAACTTGTGCTGATATTATGCACTTAATTTGAAAATGAAATTTGTTATTGTTGTTGATACTGTATATATTTTGGATAAAAATATAACAATTTTTTTTATGGGGAATGTGTTGAATATTTATGTAAAGAGGTTTTCTAAACTGCTTAGCTGTAATGGGGACACACATAGCATCAATTAGCAAATAGAAATGTGATTCCAGCAATTGCACTTAAAGTGTCTGATCAGGTCACGCCTGCAAATCATGCTTGTACCACAGGGTTCGCACAGGTCATGGAATATCAGGGAATTTTATAAAAGCTTTTCCAGACATGGAATATCAGGGAAAATCATGATTATTCTGGAAAATTGTCAAAATAACCTGGAAAAATGATATTTCATACCAATCTCCTGTTTTTGTGTTATCAAATAAAAAAATCATGATTCAGAATAGTCTCAAGTTACCCCTTCTGTCCATGATTTTAATAAAATTGGTCATGGAAAATGACTAAATACTGTCTGGAAAGTCATGGAAATGTCAGGGAAAATTTGCTCAGATGATCTGTATGAACCCTGGTACCACCTTAGGAGATGTTACGTCATCAAGCACTTAGTTTTGGAATGTGGAATCACACAAGATTTAGAAAACCTCTTAACAATCCCATATAAAATATATAGACAACAATTAATAAAAATCTCTGTGCAATCCCTAAATGGAAAAGAAAAGTGATATGGTCACTTGCAGACTTGTGATTAAATAACTGTAGTGTGAAAGTTTCCCCTTCTTTAATTATGAACTGTTTAAATATTGTCTGTAATTAAGCATTGATAAACGCGATTACTTCCCTTAGAACGCAATTTCATTAAGGCTACAGATACATTCACAAAACTATTTGATCAAAACGGTATATATATTTGGAACTTGCTGTTTGAGGAATGAGGCGATGCGATATTTTGAATCGCAAACACAGTTACGAAAACCGAATGTTGCCTATAAATTCCACAAGTCTGCGTCACTTTTGTTTCGGTCTAAAAAGAAAAGATCTTTCGTAGGATGTTATTATTATCATTCTGTGACAAAGTATTGAGTTACCGAGTTCCATTATTTAAAACAAAAACGAAATTGGAGAAGCGCAGGTATTTCTTGTCGTTCTTAATGTTTACGTTAGCATGCTTTCATTATTGGCCGTCATTATTAAGCAACAGCTTGCAACGAGCTGCAAATTTTAAGAATTCACATAAACAGCACTGTAAATGTCGTCTACAAGTCGACTTAAAGGGGAATGTTCACCATTTTCGAGGATTGATTTGGGCCTTGAATTTATATAAATAACATTCAGATTAACTAGTACTGCTCAAAAATCGCACAATCCCTTCAATTATAGTTATACCATAACAGTTATCTTACATTTTCTGCCTATGTGTTTTCTATATATTAAGACTGACATAATGCCCAGTGCTTCTGTAAGTCGGTTGTCCCGGTGTCATCTGACCGCTTACTATATAATAGATTGACTGTATATCGACCAATTCGGCCTGAAAATGAAATGAATGTAGTTTTACGTCCTACTTTTCTGCACCTATATGGGCTAATTGAGGATGGGCCCATTCGGCCTAAATAAGTTACTGAATGTTATGGGACTGAGGGCCTTGTTTACAATATCAGAAAAATATATATACTAATATACTTATCTCAAATATAAATATTTTAATGTCAAATGCTACAATGGCCCTAACTAGTTTTATCTTCTAGTAGAACAGAACCATTTGGCAGGGATTTGTACATCTTCATTTAAAGGGACACACCAGTTCAGTTCGATCAATCACATCGGAGAAGGAAATTTTTAAGCTGAGCTAATCAGATATAGTGTTCAGGGCTAAATGTAAAAAAAATTGCTTCCAAATCCACGTGTATCCATAATTATCAGCGTTTGAAAGTCAAAATTAAGACTCAAATTTTAGTGACAGTATTTAAAAAAAAATGTCGAAAATACCGAATGTTCCCTTTTAAAGGGACAGCAACTAGTAACTTTTGTTCTGATAAGATACCTTAGGTCAGTGTGCCCTAATACCTAACAAGTCTTCGTCTTCTGGCCATCTGACTTGCGAAAAAGCCTCAGACACCCTGCTAACAAAATATTCTTTTTCCTGGCTATACCCTACTGGTAACGACAACAATTCTTAAATATTACGATGACAAAACACAACCGAAATTCAACAAAGCTTTGTTTTTTAAAGCTTTTTATGTAGATCTCCATTCTAATAAGAGGGGGATGAATATGTCTTCAAAATTGAAAATGAAATAGTTAACTACATGGCTTCAACGCCATGCAGTGTGCAATGAAAGAAATTGTGCCAGGACAACGGCATTAACATACTATTTTACAATTCCCAACTGTCGAATAATCTTTTAATCAGATTGAAAGAAAGGCGAAATGGCCTTTAAAATTGAAGAGGAGACCATTTATCAAGTTCCTGCAGTGATAACATCGTCTGCTCGCTCCACGTTCTTCAATTCTATTTTAACCAGACGTCAACTTCATTCCAAACAGTCTTCTTCATTTCCACGACTTTTGAACTTTTGCCAAAAATTCACATCTGAAATGATGGTTCCATTTATCTCGTGCCTTACAGAAGGACAAAGCACGCGCTGTTGTGACGTGGTATAAATCCCATCTGTTTGAAATATTTACTATCTGATATATTCACAGTCCTAGTCGCGTGCCTATCTTCTTTTTACCAAACACAAAGGTCAAATAGACAAAACTTGTACAAACGACTTCCTGTCTTTTGGTCTTCTTTATCATTGAACATTCCCTGCCTGGTGTAACTCGATACTTCCAGGTGAATTGGAACAGTTTCTGACAGAACTTGACAAATATAACACTCTGTTCTTCGTCTGACGCCAACAAAATATACTCAACTCTTTTGATGGATCAGCCTCCTGGGCTTTTTTTTAACTTTAACTTACAATTCCTAAAAATTGGTAATGAGATAATAAGTAACGGCGACATGAACCCTTAACAAAGATACTGCCCGTAACTTTCGAACAGAAGAAAACCTCATTACAGGACAACAAATTTATTCTTGTTGTTAAGTAGGGCCTAACATTATCAACAATCAAGAACATCGGCAGCCCTCAGCAGCTTCTATAAAGCTCGCATATTTGTATGAACTAATATCTTCGGGTCCCTCAATTCATATTGAAAGTTTGACAGCTAAGTGTGTTACCAATATTTTTTTTCCTTGGGTGAGGAGGCACCTTGTATCACCCGCCCTAAATACACCACTGACTCAAAGCCTATGAAAACTTTGCTTGGGGTAGGCCATAATGGTAGTTTTCTGTGGTCAGATGGAATTTCGCCAAGATACCACCGTCTTTTACATCGCTTGGATCAAGAATAATTCTTTTTACCGTTTGTAATAAAAGTACAGTGAATTGCGTGAGTCTTCCTTGTCATCTGGGTAACGACATGAAATATTCAGTAGCAATTCCTTGACTTTTATCTACCGTCAAGATAGAAAATAATTGTGACAGGCGGCTTTCACTTTGAAGTCGGGTTAATTGACAGGGCGTTTGGATTCTAATTGTCACGTGAACTCAACAATCCTGTGACAATTTCGATGAGATTTTAAAAATTGATGAAATTGAGAAAAAACTGGGGTTAAGAATCATGGTGAGGTCGGTAAGCGACATTGGTGGTTATAGTTGGCTTTCTAATCAAATCGCTGAATGATTAATGCGGGCAATATATCGGTGTATCCCTCGGGAGCCATGTCGTATATTAGAACAACTAGCGTGTCAACTGTTTCTTACAATATTGAGATTTGATTAACAAACTTCCTCCCGCGGTTTCTACCATTTTCACAACCAGACGATATCAATGTCTTCTGCAACATCCTCGATTGTCAAGTCATCTATTTTCTTACGACATTTATTGAACTTCTTGATGATCCAGACTACTTTCTGGTCGTGTCAATTCGATTCTATTTCCGTGAAGGTGTCAACTAGGCGCTACAGTATACCGTGTTCATCTCGTAAATTTTCGCGCCTTTTCCTTCCTTGACGCAGACGACAAGTGACTTTGATTTTGTTTATCTAATTGAGTGGTCGTGTACTTGACAAATTAGGGGGAAGTACATAAAGAAATCTATAATCATCTATGAATAAATCATTTCCAAGAGATCGGGTGTAAAGATATGACTGTCGACTTTACGGATCAAGTTATGGATTGTAGACAACAGCTTTGTGACGTGGACATGATAATGGGAAAAAATAAGTCTCCCAAGTGCCAGTTCGTTCATTATAAAAGTGTGTAATATCTTGTTAACTGTTTGAGAGAAATCTCAGGGGAATGTTCGTTTTGCTTTCCTTTTTAAAAAGTCTATTTTAACGTTCTTGTCATTGCGTTTTTTCACAGACATTAAAATTGCAAAGAGTCTCGTGAGATAAGGACAAATTAGAATTTACATGATTGATACACGAATTTCTTCTTTCTTCTATTTCACACGTGCTAATATTGATTGACAGTTGACTATCTAATGTCACCTTCTTGACTAGAAACCTTTCACCTCGCTCTCCTCCACTCTCTCTCATCTGTCGAGATATCATCAACGTTATTTTCAGACCAGGAAAGATTGTTCATTCTCGCTTGTTTAATCTGAGTTTTTGTCTTGTGATATATGGAGTTTTTATGTAGCCGATTCGGAATTTAAATTAGAGGTAGCCTTGAAGCATTTTGAGTCACTTACAGCTAATAAAGATGCACCTTATTTAAATCGATAATATGTCTTAGAATGGACAAAAAAATTAAGTTTTAATTAGGACAATAAGAGTATACATGTATATTCTATCGTGCGCACGTGGGAAGAATACTTGGTCGCGAACGAGGTAGAGCCTAAAAAATGTGGGTATGTCACCACGTTGCTTTACACACTGAAATATTTTTCAGCCGATCTAACCTTGGCGTCCAAAGTCGAAGCATAATGAAGGCAAATGCTTCACACTTCCACGTAGACCATACCCTAAACAGGGGTCGCAGAGCGTACCTGGAAGTGTGCTAGGGGAGTCATTGAAAGAGGCATTAAGCGTACATGTAATGGTATTGCGTATATTGGTGTTGTAAACAGCACATCGACCAACTTTGGTGGTAGGAAGATGGTGGACTTTGATTGGTTGATATGGATTTATCTAGTGATATGTCGCAAGGGCTTTTGAACAATGAACGACAAGAGAGGGAAATGTTTCCCATTGACTTTGTAAATCACGCATATATCAATTGCTATGGATCACACAACCTTGATGGTAACCCTTAAGTGGTAAACTGCAGGTGCAGTGCATTATTAACGCCGAACTGTGTTTGATAGTGACAAAGTGATACCATACGCTGATATTAAAGGATGTCTCACAGGGATGCAATTACAGAACTCATCATGCATCATGAAAGGACAGATATTATAGGCGCAGTGGCGTAGTCAGGTTTTCGAAACTGGGGGTGCAATGGTAAAGATGAACTGACAGAAAATATTGATACTGCGAGCGGAGTGAATAACGGGTGGGGCTCAGGGGTCTGCCTGAGTCAGATGGGAGTTCTGGGGGCTTAACCCCCAGAGGCCCTGGGGTTCTAGCTATTTGACACACTGCAAGAAGGCTAATTGAAGCTATATTTTTTTTATTTTGTTCATGTTTATGCCTGCGACCGATTGGCTCAACTTTACCGACGGCCCTTTTTCAACCGACGGATATCAATAATGGGGGGGTGGGGGTGGGGATTGTCATTGCCCCCGGCCCCCTCTCTAGCTACGCCACTGTATAGACGAAGTTCAAAAATATACGAAACACCTGTATTAATTCTAGATTTATTAAGTTTCTGAGCCTGACTGAAAAACTACAATAATTTGAGCCATGCATTCACATCAATAAATTACCGACATACATACTTGAAATAAATAAATACCATAAATTATACAAAACACAATATAGAAATGATCAGATGAAAATAAACACAATTACATGATCTTATATTTGTAAGACAAAAGTAGGAAGATTACATTAAAACACTAAGATATATGGAAATATTTTACTTGATAACGTTACCTGTTAGAGTTTTTAAACGTAGTATGTAATAAATGCAGAAGTAGTATCCATATACCTTAGTGTTTTAATTAAATTATCTTCGATAATGACTTATCGGCTACGTAAATACAAAAAAAAAATTCAAACATAAGGAAATACAATTAAATAATGTTAGCTTAACTCAATAAATCGGCTCAAAGATATTTTTTTCGTACATGTATTCCACTTCAATAACTTTGCCTTAAGTTTATTTGTACAAATGATATGATATTAGAAATACTAAATATATTTTTCAAAACTAAAATTCTCAAAATAAGTAATAATAATATATAAATAATGTGTTCTAAAATTAGTTGAGTATTTTTTTAACATTGGAGCTCTCAAATATACAGGATTTCTATATTTTCATTGAATATAAGTTTTATGTAAATTTTCATTGTTAGATTAGGTGTAGGGAAAATGTCTAAAGTGTCATAGACTTATTCTAAAAGTTCACAACTCTTGAACGTTTGGAATTGAGAATAATTGAGCTTCATTTCTATTGAATGAGCCTTGGATTGAGATCAGTTAACCCGGCAGCTATCAACGCTGTATTTACTGAGACTACGTTCACCATGGATTACAAATATATAAAATATGGATCAAATGACTTTAGAATTCAGATTGAGGACCAAACAGCAACGTATTTTCAGATTTGTGAAAACCTTCGAGAATTGCCGAATAATTTTTTATTCTCAATTCGAATCGCATTTCGTTTATTTGTGACCTTGGCCAATGATTTAGGCTACACAAAATGCGTATTCAAACACCAAGATATTGATGCATGCATGTCTTTAATTGAAAGTCATTTTAATGCACAGTTTATATGTTGTACTCCCTTTTATTTCATTTGGCACATAATTCTGATATGGTGACTGACAAAATATTTACAAATTATTATTTATCAATATTATTAAAAAATTAACATAACCGACAAAATATAATATCTAAAAGTGTCGCTCAAACAAAATAATTTCAGTTGTAAGTTCAAAATTTAATCATGTTATGAAGAAATCGTCGTAATGTAACAACGTAAAAATGACAAATGTTTTATTCCCATGAAAACTAAATTTGAAAATGTCTTATCACAGGGACTTGTTCTAACAACTCAGACCAGGATCTGTCCAGATAATCATTTAAAATACTATACACTTCAAAAATAAGCAAATACCATACACATTGTTGTGTTCCAAGAATTCGCTTTGATATTATGTATCAAATACAAACTATAAGGATTTTATTATGAATTTCTAGAAGATGATCCTGGTCATTTGTAAAAAATACTGGAACGGAAGTTGGTTAAAATGGTTAACAATCTCACAATAATAAATAATTCTACCGACTCGGGACAAAATAAAATTCAAATACATGTATTCTGACACTTGAAAATATGTTCCATTCTCTTCATAAATATTCTTTCACTTTGAATTGTTAAGGGTTCGTAAATGTTTTTTTTAACTTCAAAACGCTTTAAAAATAGTAAAAATAAATGCACAGTGACTTGCCTTTTACATTCCCAATTGTATGTGTTGATAACAGATGAAACACATTGCGATTTTGTGTTGATTATAAAAGGGAAAGTTGCATCATAAGCCATGAGCGTACTCTACCACTATATATGGATTCATACGTGCCAAATAGACCTGTCAAAGCTAATTATTTCACATATCTGGATCTCTAAAACGGCTTTTGGCAGTAAAAGTTTGACACTGCTATAGTTAATAAAACAGTTAGTATACTATGCACTGATAGAATTTTATTCTGCCTCAAGTCTGTACTAATGTCTAACAAATGATTAATAAAATGGCACATTTAAATACAATGGTTTTAAAAAAATGTTATCATGAAGGGGCAACATCCCATTTAAATTAAATCTTAAATAATTAAAATTAATAAAGGGTATCTTCAGCTGAACATCAACATTTTAAAGTGAGTAATTCCATCATAATAAGAATATCATATATGATATTTTGACCTTATAAGTGTTAAGATTGCCATAACCCCCATCGATATTGCCCCTTCTTCATAATAATAAAATTATACACAAAATGTTACACATTGTATAAGATATAACAAAAAACTCAAGTTTATATAACAATAAGTAATAGTGCATAGATTCTAACTTTCTTTTTTCACATTTTTTTTTTCAATTTTTATGTAAAATGTTATTGCTATAGGTGAAGACAATTGTTCTAGCTAAAGACTAGCATGCATATTAATATTTTATTTTACAAAGTCATAGAGAAAAAAATCTCAATATTTTTTACAATTTTTACAAGAGTATAAATAAAATGAAGGCCAAATTTATTTGCAGAACAATCTGATTAAAATAGAAAAGGAGAGTAGAAAGCATAAATATGCGGATTTAAAACCTCAAAACATAATACTACTCTGCATAAATTTGCATATTTAATCCCCTATAACCACCTCGTGTCAAAATTTGATCTATTTTCACTTGAAATTTGTAAGATTTTGAACATTTTCATGCTAATAAACCCCACCCCCTCATTTTTTTCTTGTTTCAATCAGATTGTTTGTGAAATCATTGAATAATAAATAAACATCAACACGAGATCTATTCTAGACATCAACCAACAATAAACACAAATATCAATAAAACTGAGACACAATTCCTCCGCAATTTACAATAATTAACAAATTACAAATTATTATTTAAACACAAATCTGGACCCTAAATTTCTACTAAAAACACAGACATCACTACTACATGACTGGACGATAAAGCATTCAAATATTCACTAAAACATATTAAAATATTAAAATTCTACATTTTTCCCTAAATTCATTTGAAATTTATTTCATAATCTTTTAATGAGACTAAATTAGCATAAAAAAAGAAATCAACCCTAAAATTTAAATATTCTTCACAAAATTCTTGAAGCTACCTGAGTTACAAAAAAAATGAATGCCTTAAATCATATTAATTTGCATAAATTTGCATATATGAATAATAAATAATAAACTTTGCATATATTCTAAAAATCGCTTTGAGATTCAAAACTTTGGCAACTTAAATATATTACAAAAAATCTGGCACAGCAAACTGAACAAATTGTACATCTTGAAGAAAAATCTTCTATTCTGAGGTGGAAATTGCACTTTGTCCCAAACCCTAATTTCTAAAGCATCCTATTTCAAAATAATCAAAAAATTATAAAACGTGACAAAAAATTACAACATTCACTTCAAAAAATTTACTTTTTGAACAAAAATTGCATAATACTGATGATCATTCTGTAAAAGAATTTACAAAATTTGACAAAAATTCAAAAACAACATTGTGGCCTTTATAATTATGCTTGCATCCAAACTTGATTGACTAAAAACTAAGATAATGTACATATTATTGCTTATGTTACACAATTGGTTGAAGACTGGGTTTTATCAATATGGTGAAAGTTTGCTTCAATTCATGGTCCAAATTTTGTCATCAAAAGCAGTTACAAGTTTTTTTAACCCATTCAATAATGGCTGCTGTACTGGACACATGAATATATGATATCTACTAGAGGTACCAGAGCTACCTAGAAAGAAACAGCTTTAACCTTGTGACTTCTCATCATCTTTAAAGGGCCATTCTGATTTTTTGAAAAAAGTTTCAATTATACAAAAAATCGCAAATATTATCTGAGAATATTTTTAAAGTATGCTTATTGTTTCTCTATACCTTCTTGATCAAACTGAATTTGGTTTTAAAGGGTTAATTACAAACAGGGAGTACTTATTGTTAATTTAGCAATTTGACCTAGTTTTGGTGTTTGCCCTTTAAATGGCTCAATATTTCTAGCTGAAACCTTTTAAATACACAAGAGGGACATTTCTCTACAATTAGGCATTTATTTTACTCAAATCCGTTCAGTAGTTTCCTATCAGCGTTAAAAATGTTAGCATGTTTTTAGCGTTTAAAAATGTTAGCATGTTTTTAGCGTTTAAAAATTAACGGCTGAATTTTTTTAGTTAAAACTTTCAGATATAATAAAGGGCACATAGTTACAGATTTTGGTGTAAAGTTTTCACAAATTTGAGAAAAAAAATATTTAGACCTAAAAAAAATTCAGACTGTCCCTTTAAGTTATGTAACTTATTTGAAGTTTATTCTATTTATGCTTAGTATTCAAATGGTTAAAAGAAATCTGAATAGATCTAAAAATATTGACACATGTTGATAACACCCAGTCTTCCATTACCATTATTATTATTAATATTATTATTACAATAATGCTGAATTAACAAACTATACAAAATAAATAAATAATCAAAAAATGCTGCTTATTGCTTGTAGTGGACTAGAATTGCTTTAAAGTTGAAAAATTGATTTACTGGTTTACAAATTCTTATAGACTTGTATCAGAGTCGGACTCTAAGACGATCAACAGTAGGATATTCCAATATAAAAAAAACCTTTGACAACCAGTTAAGCTCTGAACTAACTGATTATTAAAAGTTTCCATGATCAAAAACCCATATTCCACATTACTTCAAATGTTGTTTATAGGATATACGAGTCCTCCTAACACAACTTGAACAATATTATTAGGTCACTGTAGTCTATTTTAAAAGGCAGTCCGTAGAAGCACTGATTAGGAAGTTAAATCACATGCTACACACAAAATGATGACATCACATCGATCTATAACACAATTGGTCCATTGGCACATATTTCTACATTGGTTGGTGAAAAGTAGACCCTAAATACTTGCCCTTTTTACTCCTAAATTCCAGATGGAGACGCCCTTTGTCACTTTAATTGACTTCTGTTAGTAAGTTTTCAATTCCAAAGAGCCACCATTCTAAGGGTAATTGAGTTTTTTCACCAACCATTCTAAGTCTATCACTATTATACAATAATAAATAAATTAAGGTTTAAAATCCCATCAACTCCTCAAATGGGTTCGTGTAATACTTATTCTTTTACAAGCACCACCAGTTAGCACCTTCACAATTTTGTTTTCAAATTTTTCGACCTTTTAAATAAAACTCTTAGTTTTAATGCACAAAATTCATGCCGAATTCAGGAAATCAGCAAGGAAACATTCTGATCACTTTTGCACATAAGGATGTCCAAAAAGACTTTAAAATCTCATCAACGTATTCATTAAGTTACACATCTGAACGTTTTTATGCACATCCAGTAAAAACATAATTCAAAATGTAAAGATCTTATCCATCAGGATGAACTTTCCCACATCATTTTCATTGTCATATTTTAACAGTTCTGCGTTCAAATTTCTGTAAACACAAACTAAAAATCTGAAAGACTGTCTAAAAAGTCATGGAATATCTACACTAGGCTAGCTCGTGAACTACGCTACATCACTACGTCATAAAAAACAAGGCTTTTTGTGAATTCATTGTATAAAGAGAAACGTGATTGAGTTTGACAGAAGATCATGATATACCGCTAACAACAGCTTGGTGATGGTTTCCGTTCAAACTGTGCCGACTTCGTCCTTTACGTGTCGGGAAAACCTTCTCACTGCTGCCATTAGCATTATGGAAGTTCTCCTTCGGATGGCTTGTTTCAAAATGTTCCCTTAATTTGACGTTGTTCTGAAATTTTAAGTCACAGATACTGCAATCTACCATATCGTTGCCATTGACTTCAGCATTGCTTTCTGATTGGTCATTCTCCTCCATTTTGTCTTCTTCGTTTTCAGCTTCTGAAGTTTTATCTTGGTTGGCGTCTGCTTCCCCATTTACTTCCTTTCGCTTGGAGTGCTTTGGACCATACAATTGTTTGATGATGTCATCTCGGAACTCATTTTCAGATTCAGTGTCCTGTTTGTCCCCTGCTTGTGCTTCTGTGGATAAAAGTTTTCGGTGTAAATTCATATTCCCAGCGTGCCTATTTCTGCTTCTTTTGGAAGGAAATTTAGCATTGCAACCATCAATTGAACAAGGATGCATCAACCTTAAATGAACATTCTGGTAGTGAATTTTGACTCCAAAAATATCCACAAAAGTTTTTCCACATGCCAGGCATCTTGTGGGGTCGTCTTTGTCTAGAGGGATGTCTTCTGCTCCATCATGAAGCTCTCCATTTTCTTTGACTGTTGAAGATTCAGAACCGACTGATTCCTGATCAGAGTCGGGATGTGATGTGTTCGTGTTGCGGCCATCTTCTTGAGGAGAGACAGCTAATCCAGATATGTTCGGACATTTTGACGGAAAATTATTAGTCAGCAGTGAAGCGATTTTAGGAAAATTGCAGGCGTCACTTTTCTTCTTGGGTGTGACGTTCGTCTTTTCATCTTCTGAACAATTATCAGTCTCCATTTCATCAGAATTGTCAAGGCCATTTTTGGGTTCAGATTTCAGTCGCTTTTCTGGTTGATAGTTGTCAAGGTTACCATCCTCCATTGATCTTGGTCTGTTTCGTGAACTTTGATCTCGCTGCTCGTTGGGGTCTTTGTCATCTGAATTGTCATCACTCATGTCATACATGTCTTCTGCTTGAGCGCATCGTGTTGGTGCATTGTTCTTGCGTCTGCTACCACCGCCTTTATGCATCGAAGTTTCCATCCGGCCATCTTCCCCCTCGACTTCAATATTCTCATCACGATCCTTGATGTCCTGGTGGCTATGGTTGCTCAAATCTTTCGGCTCGTCTTCTGATTCTGAATGATCCAATTTAGGCCATTTTTCAGGACTGGGAAAATATGGCAGCTGACTGTTGAGATCTAGAAAATATCTTGGATCTGGTGGGATCATACTGGGAGAATCCAAAGATGCCATTGGATTCCTTGGGATCATGTGGGGTAGAACCATAGTGGGAGGTTTATCCAAGAGACTGGAATTTGAATCATCCATCCTGGAAAGGTCATCCTTTCGTTTTTGAGGCATGTGAAGTTTTGGGTTTGGGTTGGCACTGTGTCGATTGCGACTTCTTCTAGAGCTGAACATCATGTTGCAGCCTTCCACCGAACATTTATGCATCTCTTTCAAATGTACGGCACTATAGTGAATTTTCAAAGCGCCTTTATCGCAGAATGTTTTGTTGCAGGCGGAACAAATTGTTCTCTTTTTGCCATTTGGACCCATATACGTACTTCCAAATCCAGCAGAAGGTTGCCACTGGCGTTTGATAGGATTAGTGGATTTTCTCATATGTTTCGCTTTTCGTTCCAATTCTGTCATATATGACTCGTCCTTCGTGGAGTAGTCAATAGCGTTGGTTGGTTCGTCTTTTAAGCTGTTGATGATGATATTTTCTCCCTCGCTCTCCGAGTATTTAGAATTTGAAACTGGAGAGGGGGAAGAATTCAGAGAAGTCGATGTTGTACTCAGGTTTTTAGGACTGCTGCAAGGTGATGATACATTAACAAGAACTGGTTTATCTGTAGGGTTGGGACTCGGGTTTGGACTGCGATCTCTGTGATATTCAAATGGTTGCATAGTTTGAAGTCGTCCTAATGGTGTTGACGTCATGGGAGATGATGTTGCTGGGAGACCTAATGGTCGTATTTCACCAGTCGGGGAAAAGCTTGGTGGTAATCCAGGTGGCGTCATGAGTCGAGCACCTGGGGGAATATTAAACGGAAATCGACCTGGAAAAAGGCTACGACTTTCAATACTCCTCATATAGTTCTGCATCGTCATATTGCTGCGTTCCATAAATTTTTTAATTTCTGATTCGGCTCTCGTTGTCTGTTTGATATAAAGATCCTGCGTTTCCTTGGTTCCTTGGAGTAAAATCTCCTGAGCTATAGCCTTCGTTTCACCGAATCTCAGAAACTGTTGGATAATGATATGTTCTTCTTCTTTTGAAGCTAGCACCCATTTATCTAGAACTCTACCAGAGCTGTCCTGAAATGAGACAATAACCGAAAATTAGTTGATTAGCTTTGACTTCCATTAGGGATAAGGTCATTAGGTATATTCTAGGTATATTTTCTAATCATAACCTTCATTCATTCACATGAGTATGTTATATATAAGTTTTTCATTCACTTATTCATTCATTCATTCATTCATTCATTCATTCATATATGCATTAAACATCCCATACCTATGTGAAGGATATGTCATATATACATTGAGTAAATATAAAGTGAAGTAAAGTAAATATATTCCATTGATTCATTATCATTTAATAATTCATTTTTTCAAGTCAATCATTCATTCACTCATATATTCAATTCACATTAATTATTCATCTATTCAATTCATCTTTTCAATTTGATCATTCATTGAATCATTCACTCATTTATTCAATTCATCTATTCAATTGTTCATCTATTCAATCATTCAACTAAATCATTCATCTATTCAATCAATAATTCAATTCATCTATTCAATTAAATCATACATCTATTCAATTCAATCACTCATCTATTCACTCATTTATTCAATGAATTATTTAATGCATATATTCAATTGGTTTGTTCAATTCCCATATTATTCAATTGATCTTTTCAATTTGTTTATTCAATTCATAATCTGTCCATATAATGTATTCATTTATGTATATATAAACCATGTGTAAGGGCGTTACAAAACTGATATTCAATTTCTATCATAAAGAAAGATGGGTTCTCTCGAGGAATTTGTCGACAAGAAATACAACATCCCCATCACAAGTCCTGAAACAAAACATCAAAACTATCAGATCTAATTCTAAATCTATTTAATATGTTCTTTTGTAATATATATTATTTTAGCTGCACATTTCTTGCACATTTCTATGTACCAATAATTTTTTTTTTTTTTTTAACTTTTTGCAGTTTTTAAAGATCAATATTTTTAAGCTGTAAAGGCTGAAAACTTCATCAATTTTGAGAATAAAGAGGCGACATTTTAGGCAGTGAACTTTATCTAATTGGGATTTAATCTTTAAACTGAATTTCTGAAAAATATTTGTTGCAAGATTTCCTTTTTTCAATCTTATAAATTAATCTGTTAAAATTTGATGCTTGAAAAAAGTTTTATCAAATTGACAGCATTCAAAAATCTAACGACAAAAATCTGTGTTTATCTTCAAAAAAACTTCAAGCCACTGGCTGCATCACTTGACAAAATTTAATGTTGTTTTTATCTCCCAAATTTTTATGTGGTAAATACTCTATTAAAAACCTTCAGATAAAATTCTTAAACCCTTTCATATATATATAAATGTTGTGGGGCATGTGGGCCAGAGGGGAAGGGTTGCAGGGTTGACAGGGTTGGCCTGGGGGTCCAAGATGTTTCAAGGAGACGGTTATGACAGCAATAGAAAATAAGATGGCCCAACTCTAGATACATATTTTAAAATTTTTGTATCATTGTACATGGGGTATAAATGTCAGCCCCTCTGTAGCCCTTTCTCTCCTCTACCCTTTCAACAAACCCAACGATTTAAAGAAACACTCCTTCAAACCCCTTTAAACTCCTGTGCAACAAGATTAAGCAAGTCCTGCCTCTTAAGTAACCCAACAACATGCTCTCAAGCCTTAATTGTTAATATAGTTGGATGTCAGCTTGATTCTGTGAGCAAAGTCAAAGAAAGAAAGAAACATCTATTTTAACAACTTAGGTTCCGTGAGGATCCTTTCTCCCAGCTGGTCCTTGGCCAAACCTCTTGGCATAGATCTTTCCCGGATTATCCGTACCCATTTACAGCTGGGTGGACTGGAAAGAAAGAGTTTATTAAGTTAACTACGGTAAATACAAGTAGTGTGTTTATATCAGAAGATAAGCGTAGTTCATATTACACGATACTGAATTCATTGAGAAACATTTCACAAGAAACCAGTTTTAAACGACAAGATGTGGGATAGCAAGATAAGAAAGAGACAGTCCTAGCAGTCAGATTAGGCAATGAGGCAGATAAATGTTATCAAAGGTCACTTTACCAGAAGCTGTAGATTACAAAAGAACTTCTGTTCTCAGAAATGTGACCATCTTTCAAAGGACATTTTGGAACATGTAAGATGATGCAGTCCTATGGGTTTTTTGGCAATAAAGCAATAAATGTTATCATAGGTCAAACTTCCAGATGGCTGTAGATTACAAAGAACTTCTGTTCTCAGAAATGTGACCATCTTTCAAAGGACATTGCAATATGCAAAAAGATAGAACAAAAGATAAGAAAGACACTGTCCTATTATTTTTTTAGGCAATGAGGCAATAAAAGTTATTTTAGGTCACTTTACCAGAAGGCTGTAGATAACAAAAGAACTTCTGTTTTCAGAGAAATGTGACCATCTTTCAAAAGACATTTTGGACTTTTGAAAAAGAGATGATAGAGAGTCCTTGTAAATGTTTAGGCGATAATTCTCATTGGAGGTCACTTTACCTCAAGTTGAAAATTAACAAAGTACATCTGTTTTCCAAAGATCATGGTAGACACTTGGATAATTACAAGGGACATAAACCTCATAATCAGATTAGGTCATTAAATTTAAAATTGATCATAAAAGTTAATGAAGAAACTTCTGTATTCAGAATCAAATAATTGTTTTCAAAAGATCACAAGAGAAAGATTTGTGTGGAACAGAGACATTTTTATAAAGATGTCTTTCTTCAAACAACATAAGAAACTTTTATAAAGGAGACATTTGTTCTTGATAATAACAATTAACAAGAACATTTTGTTTGGGAAGTAAATTACTAGAGGCAGATTGTGACACAAAGGACATTAAGCTGGTTACAAGAACTGGTGTTTGGCTCAATCTTTGTCATGTTGTTTAAGACTATATAATGACTCGACTATGATAGGCAGCCATTTTTCCCTGTAAATGGGCAAGAGAAGATAACTCTTCTTCGGAGATTATTTTTGATTAGCTATTTTTACCGCAAAAAAGAAGACAACACTCTCTGAAGAAGGATTGTGATTGGCTGAACTATGATTTATTCAATATGGCAATTTCTGTATAGTATATGAGGTTATCTAGTACGCTAGTCTAGTTCCGAAGTTGATACAAGTGGTTGGAGGCAAGACTGTATTTATAAGGGTGTATATAAATTGAAATGAAGTCTAAATGTTATCAGTGAGGTCACCCTAGCAACAACTCTGTGATAACAAGATGGCTACCGTCTTGTGAAAATGACGCCAGACAAAATACAGTGGAGGACACAGAAAGACAGGATACAATTTCACCGAGACAAACAGAAGTTTGTTTTTGGTTTTTCAACACTGAACCACAATGAATTGAGAGTTGTTTGATTGAAGAATGAAATAATTGTGCTTCAATTGAAGTTCCTAATATAAAGTAACGCCATTTTTAATGGGACAAAGGACACTCTGTGTACAAATTTGATAATTCTGCAAAATACAGATTACTTTTGTGACAAACAGAATGAAATTAATATTTTGAAATTGGCTGAGATATTTTTTAACTTTTAAAATTTGGCAAATTATAAGAGAGTATTTTGTAATTCTTCATTGAATGTGTTGTGTCCTAACAAAAAGTTTCTAAAGGCAAGACAAATGTTTATTTAAAAGGCAGTCAACAAGAAAAGAGAAAAAAAACAGATTTGGTCAAAACAAAAACCCTTAGTTTGTCCTTTGACTTTTTTTTAAGTACAATATTTCCTAACAAAACATTACCATTTACAGCGGTGGATCCAGAATTTAGAGAAAGGGGGGCTATGAAATATAACATGCTTCAAATTCAACGTCAAATTTTTAGAGGGTTCTGACATGAGTCGGCCAATAATAGGGGTGTGTGGGGGTGCTAGAGCAGGGGGAGCCCCCCCTTGAATCTGCCCCTGATTTTCAACACCTTATGTAGATTTCATCTTAAAAATGAAACAAAGGAAGAAAAACAAAAGATTTCACCCGATTTTCAATAAAGAGATTTTGACAATTATATATTACAGTATGATAAATGGTAGGCCATTAACAACAAGAACTAAACATTAAAACTTGTGTTCTGTATTTTCAAAATGGCAGATAACCAGCAGGACTGTAAAAACTTGTGTCTTCAGTTTTCAGCATTTTACAAGTTAAAGAGGCAGTATGCCTAGTTAATAACCAGGCCAGGTTTGTAGATACAGGGAGCAAAGGGAGGCCATGGCTCGTCCTCGAAAAACTTCTGATGGTCACCCAGGAATATATTGGGTGGGCCTAAAGTAATGTCCCAATTTTTTACCTTCACTATTTTCCAAAGTATTTACTCAAATGGACTGAAATTATGCATATAATTAGTTTATGATATTATCTACCTTTGGTTCGAGTTTGAGTCATATAGCATCATTAATCTTTAAATGGCATACAAAACAAAATCAGAGGCCGAAAAATAAAATGCCGAAGTCTTCTGAAATCATCCTTGCATGTGCACGGTGCCATGGTGTCACCTGACAATCAAGTGTCATATGGGATGTTCGTGGGTTTGAGGTCCCTATTAGAGAGACATTCAGTAGGAAACTACGAGGAGGGGGGTTGATATATCATCCAGTCATTCAGGTGGGACAATTAACCAAGACCTTGTGCTACAAGCTGTGCGCGTTAAAGATCTCTGAACAGTTGGAAACTTAAAACCAGAGTAGGCTAATGCCGCTGTCCTGACAAAACATATCTCATTGCACATTTCATTGCATTTAGTGGTGCAATAAAACTGCATTTCATCTAATTTCAGTCCACAATTATGAGGTATGTTGGAATATTTCTTCAACCCAATTCCAATTTCTTGTCAGACAGGACAGCAAGTTGGCAGAATGACAAGATACCGGCTGTATTTCAAACACAAACAAAGACCAACATGGAGAGAGAAGAGTTTCAAATTTCACCAGTTCAGATGAAATACTGGTATTTTTCTATACAAGACATTTTATTGAATAGATTGGTCAGGGGTTTTGAGTTAGTAATATTTGCCAGTCATATTCTGTCATGGCCAAATATATACTTTCAGCCCTTAAATTTAGAAACATTTGTTCAAATCTTGTAAAGTATGTTCATTTGCTAACATTTCCCAGTCATGTTCTACTTGAGATAATAGATCAGGCCTTCTCAATTAATTCTTGTAATGGCTGAGCCAAATGCATTTTATGAATAAAATATTGGTCAAATAGAGATTAACTAGTGAAGCGTTTTAGAAGGTGGGGGGTCCAACACCTGGAAGCTCTAAGGTTATACGCAGTTTTATTTTTGAACAAATTTTGAAATAAACTATGAACTTTCTCTCAAGTTATGGTAGTAATGCAGTGTTTGGTCCTAAGCCCCTTTCCAGGCTTTACAGAATACCCACACAAGAGAGACTTGAATCTAAAAAATCATACTCTTCCATGCTCTTTGACAAAACTTGAAATAAACATATCACATAAACCACAAAAGATGATATATGACAAAGAGAGGCCCTACTTGAAATTAATTTACGACAACAGAAATTAAAGTACCATAAATTATATCAATCTATCTAGATAGGTACCATAATAAATACTAGGTACTGAGTTGAAAGGTACCATAATAGATACCAGGTACTGAGTTGAAAGGTACCATAATAAATACTAGGTACTGAGTTGAAAGGTACCATAATAAATACTAGGTACTGAGTTGAAAGGTACCACAATAAATACTAGGTACTGAGTTGAAAGGTACCATAAATTATATCAATCTATCTAGCTAGGTACCATAATAAATACTAGGTACTGAGTTGAAAGGTGAGATAGAAGATAGATCAAACTTGGTACCTAGCTTGTCTGACAATCTCATTTTCAACTTGTCTGTTTTCCACATCTTCTACTATAAAATACTGTCCTAACCATCTGTTACTAGCTATATAGTCATTTGTCTTTGTGAGAGGTATATAGGTAACATAGTCAGTTAAAACTATAGACAAAGTTCCAAAATATTTCTTGTCCTTTGTTTTTAAGATGATCAGTGAAATCATTGGCAAAGGCAAAGTTCCAAAGTAATTTTTGTTTGTCATTTGTGCTTATGATAGGCATATATTATACTCTTCAATTAAATAATAAGACAAGTTCATTTGTGTCATGTATTTGTATAAGTAGGCACAATTCCAATTATATGAGCAGGAGCAGCTTTGAATTCTGCACCACCACCCTTGAGAATGATTTTTGCACAATTTGCCCCCCAATACGAAATTGCTTCCTAGGCCTGTATGTACTTTATCTTAATGAGATTCAGGCATATGTATTTTCTTTCTTTTTTAGGCAAAGACTACAGAAATAAGTTTTTTTACATGTCCCTTTTATGAATAGCTAGAGTCTAGAGTCTAGAGTCTAGCTGCTAGACCAGCCTTATTTCTTGGGGCTACACCACTGCATTAATATCTTTGCTAGAATATATTCTCACCAGCCACTGAATCTACTGAAGTCAACTCTTGTTATCTGTCTTTAAATATTGTAATTTAACGAGACCAAGGTACAAGTTATTTTTAGAACTGTTTCTTTCATGAAATATGAGAGGAACACGTCTGCTATCTTGTCAAAGTGATATACAACTTGTATATTTCATCTTAGTACCTCTGATAATTTAAAATTATTCCAACATTTTTAGTTATATTCAGAGTTAAATGCAGTGGTTTTCAAACGGTGTATGCTGTTGTCAAAACTTGTCATGCTGGTAAAGTCTTCCATGTTTTTTTATTAAAAATTAAGTGAGCACAGATTTGAGGCCTGTTGACATTCTCTGGGTTTGAACAAATTAAATAAACCATAAATCCTACATTTCATGCAATTTGAAATATAAATTCTTTACAATGAAATAATACAAATATATGTGTATATCTTTCAATAGGAGGGTGTTCTGTCTAATACTTTAAATAATGTGTCATGAAATGCATGTGCATAATTTTAATCATGTGTGTTTGTGTCATGATAAGTATATGTACCATTTTAAAATGATGTGTGTCTTGAAAAGGGTGTGTGTAATAGGAAGAATCTGTACCATGTAAAACTTGTGCATGATAAATTTGTATGTATGTTGGATGTAATAGAAAAAGCGTGTGGCATGAAATGTGTGTGTGATGTATAGAAGGAGCGTGTGTCATGTAAAGCGTGTGCATGATATAGTTTGTATATAGTATCAAGTAATCTTTATAATAACATTACAACTACTCTGTTAAAACTGTTACCATTTACCAGCTGGTAATTTCATATACAAAATAATGTTTAAAAATACAGGTTATATTATACCTTTAATACAGCTTTACAAATAGTCACATAGTACTTTTAAATTAGTGCTGTAAGGTGAATGCAATATAACACATAAACCATGCTTTCTGCCTTGTGCAAATTCTGGGATTCCTCAGAGCTCATTATGCTAACTCTCTGCTGAATTGCCTGAACACCATGATATCGCATAATTGAATACCCATATGATGGGAAGGGACTGTGGGCATGAAAATGCTAAAAATTTGTGACATCATGGGTCATCAAGACTCTTGCTTTTGTCTTAAAATGGTTTATAAAGAGAAGTAATATTGTCCATTTGTATAACAGAAGAGAACAATATGTTGAAAACATACAGTTTTATTGGTTATTATACCTGGTACTACAGTCATATCATATAACTACAGTAGAATGGAAATTATTTCATTGAAAACTCAGAAAACTGGTTCATTTTCACAGCTGGTATGGTATTCCATTGTAGAATTGAACCATTTGGATCAGAGCTGTTGATTTGGCTGTATGTGCCAGTCATGTTTGATTGGAAGTATCAAATGTTTGAATGTTATTTTAGTGTTTTAGAAATTACAACCATAATTGAACAATTTGGGTCAGAGATGTTGATTTGGCTGTATATGCCAGTCATGTTTGATTGGAACTATCAAATGTTTGAATGTTATTTTAGTGTTTTAGAAATTACACCCATAATTGAACCATTTGGACCAGAGTTGTTGATTTGGCTGTACATGCCAGTCATGTTTGATTGCAGAATGTATATCATGTTATATTACTTTGGTGTTTTGCATGTTTCATTTTGACTACGGTAGGTCAAAGATTCTTTATAATATACCATACATTATCTAAACTAGACTGCACTTAAATGAAAATTTTGCTAGGACAGCGACATAAGCCTACTCTTTTTTTCGATTTCCAACTGTCGAAGGATCTTTAACGTGCACAGCTTGTAGCACACGGGGGCTCAGTTTATTTAGACTGCACTTAAGACATCTATGTCAGTCAATATTTTGAAAACCTGGTACCAATATGATTCTCAGAATCTACATGAATGTTGCAGGAACTTTGGCACTAGGATTGTTGACAAAAATAACTAATTAAAATATATTACAAAGTTAAATGAAATCCACTTTGTCAAGAACTACTACAGCAGCTATGACAGATGTGGCGCCAGGCAGGTTATGCTTACTCTTCTGGACACTGATACCACTTTTCATTATAAAATATTTATTCATTTATTGATATACTTCTTCAAATGAATAGTTCAGTAGCTGCTACCTATGTATTGCCAAAATATTAACAAGGATTTCTATATTTGTTTCAGGTGATAGGGGGTAAAAGCCGAGACCGGGCTAACCCTTGAAAGCACTGGCCGAGGCACCAGAATTCTTTTTTTTACCTTGAGGAGGATTTGAACCTACGGCATCTAATCGCCAAGTAGACGGCAATCCAACTCGCTAGGGTTAGAATTGTTCATGCTTGGATTTTATTAGCAATAGTACAAAAAAAAACAAATAACTTAAATATTAAAGTTGCC
The DNA here is from genome assembly GCA_029955415.1 of Lottia scabra. Taxonomy (NCBI): domain Eukaryota; kingdom Metazoa; phylum Mollusca; class Gastropoda; family Lottiidae; genus Lottia; species Lottia scabra. Next base: position 13,863,767 of record JARJEI010000009.1, read on the forward strand.
AGGTGCCCCCTTGACAATTCTATGCCCTCTTCTTCACTTTAGTCATAGAAACACTATTGCCAGTATTCAAGAGAAGTCTCGAGATATTCAACACTGAAGACTGTGTTTTGTTTACAACATAGAAAGAAAACAGTGGAGAAATAAACTCGAAACTGTCAAAGATCATTCTTTCTCTTGTACGTCAAATATTGAGATCAAATTTCACTTTCTAAACATTTTCTTTGCCAACTTTTCATCAACCATAGATATTTACTAGGTGTTAATTTTTCAACTTCTTGTTTTTGTCCAAAATATTGACGTCAAAAAGTTTCTGCACCAAAAATTTTACGAGTTTTTGAAAACAAACCAACAAGAACTTGAAGAAGGGAATAAGCAAATGACATTCTATATATATAAACAGATGATATTTTATAAGCATGATATTTTTTGTGAGAAAAATATCACTATCAAATGCAGATTATTAAATGTAAAATATTGCCGGTAAAAAAGTTGTACATGTATTAAAAAACAATTGCCCAATTGACTGACCTAAATACCAAGTAAGCATATTAACAATGTCTAAAAGGGTTGCCGAGTTGACAAAGTCAACTACCAAGTAAACATATTTTTTTCTTTGTGAACTCTCTAGAAAGGCTACCCAATTTTAGCAATGTAGACTCTCTAAAAGGGATGCCCAGTTTACAATATCTAATATTGAAAAAGCTTATAAGCTATGTGGGATCTCCAAAAAGGGTGCAAAGTAAAATGAAATTCTACTTTACAGCACATTAACAGGCCAAGATCAAAATCTTGGTTCAAAGTTTCATTCATTATTGGGCTTAAAGATGAAATTTGTCTCTTACAAGCAACTGAAAAAGTTTTGCAATTTTCATGTTTGATGAATCACAATGTAATATTTCATTCAACTATTCTTAATTTTTTAGGCCGACAGGAAAACTTGAAATCATGAAAACCGAAACCTAAATATGTTAAAAGGATGTCTATTATGGAACCGTGTCAAATGTAAAGTGTTGCCTGGAGATATGCAGACAAGTTCCAAATGTCATCTATATAAACACACATCTTGTATATTATCTTGAATATCGCGGGCCGCTGCTTCCTGCATCATCTTTCTCATTATTTATCAAATATTGTATTTTTAGATTTATTATGAAGTTATTAAATGTCAAATAATTTATTTTTTTGTCATTATGATTCCTTTCTAATGTTGAAATTTATCTAATTCTAGATTTTGAAAAAATCTACACATTGTTTTCATCAAAATATTTCTAATGGACTGATCATTAATTCCATTTGTTCGTTCATTCATTCACTCACTTATTTTCTTCGTGCATTTTGTTCGATCAATCTGTTCTATCATTTTGTTCGTTCGTTCGTTCATTTATTCATCCATTCTTTTATTCTTTAAAAATTTATTTGATTTCATTCATTCATTCATTCATTCATTCAATCACATATTTTTGAATGGAGTTGTATTAGATGGTAACACTGCCATTTATTCAACTTTTTTTAAATTTGCCAAATTTTCTCAGAGACGAAACAGAAATTAATAATGGTAGAAATCAGTCCTTACCTGTAATATGTAGCCCCTGGCATAATCTTCGTACGTCCAACCAAACCCGTGGAGGACTTGTAACACTTCGTCATGTTGTAAGACACTAAAAAGGCGATCAAGAAGGATTTTAAGGCGAACTGGAGTAGCATGTGAACCATATAACATCAAACTGGCAATATCAAATACAATATTAGGCTGGACAATCTCGACCTGCATTCCGAGGTTAAAAACGTGGTTGAAGCCTAGTTTATCCAGAGCTGAAAATAGAAAATATATAAAAAATGAAATAATTTCAAGACAATTTTGCCCTGTAAAACCTTATACAGGTAAAAAAGAATTACCATACAGCATTGATAAAATGGCATTTAGAATCCTATTTTTGTATCAAAAATTAAAGAACAATGCTCTTATATCCTAAAGGTGTAAGGATAAAGATTTGAAAAAAATTCCTGTCAAGAAAAAGTCAACAACAGCCAAAACAAGAAACAAAAAATGCAAATAAGACAATTTTACTTCAAAAAAGATAGCAACCTTTCTAGATAAAGGATATAGGCCAGCAATTCTGTCACAAGTCCAGCCAAAACAAGTCTTAAAAAATGAATTAAAATAAGAATTTCACCCAAAATGACAGCAATCCTGTCAGGCTAGAGACAAAGAAAAGACATTAAAAGGAAAGAAAGTCTGGAATCAAAGATGGCAGCCATGACATAACCCAATTTACCTACTACCACTCAATACTACTCAAACCTTTTAAGGTGTTATGTCACAGACAAGATGCCATATCTGTCACTCAGCGCCAAATGGTTGTCTGGAATTCATTTGATTCCACTTCAAAAGTTCAACTTCCAGATGACAGATTTCTGGCCATGCAGACGGACATTGATAGGTTTGACCTTGTGAACTTCATGGTTATAGGATGTACCTTTGAAGATGTTTGCAGAAGTCCACTGAACTGTTCTGTTCAACTGTGCATTTCCATAAATCAAATGCTGAGTCCATGAGTTGAAGGATATAGGCCAAGTATTTTCAAACATTGAAAATAAGATTTTAAAATCTAAAACTTATGTTGTGATGCAGAGCACAAAATATCCATTTTAAATTTGTGTCTGCCTCACATTTGCCTTTTGAAATTCATGACCATTGAACTTGAAAATTGACCAATGGAAAAATTGCCATAAAATTAAGAAGATTTCTGTCAATGTACGTGTATATATAATTTGCAGCACATTTGAAGTTATTGAAAATCTACAGATGATCCACAGAACTTCAGTTTGGCAAAATCTAAAATCATGTATCAACTGCATTTGTAGCACATCAAAAGCCAACACAAGACACAAGACGAATAACTGTAAAGTTTCATAAATCATTACATAAAACAGAACTTCAAATTGACAAAATTAAAATTAGTACTGATAGTAATAATCATATTAAGATTTGGCATCTAAATTTTTGTGCTTTAACTCTTTGAAGTTCAAGACTTTTGAAGTTGGAAATTGACCAGTGGCGTTGAAAGTTGAAACATTGACAAGGTAAAGATGAGATTTAACAGAAATAGATTTGACAGTCCATATGTTCACATCAAATATACTGGGAATGATTTGGCAGGCACCCACCTACTGGCGCGCACACACAAACACACACAGCTGATCACATAGATAATACACATCTATCTTCAATTGGTTGTCACGGTGACCAAAACTCCATTAATTTTAGATTTATAATCAATTTACTGTTATAATGACAGTTTTATTAGGGTTAAATTATGGGATGGTAGTATGGGGTAGAGATAAAGGGGCTAGAAGGAGTCATGACTCTAAAAATGCTCCACCAAAGGAAGTATTATAACAGGAGTCAAAAGCAGGGCAAATCATGCTCAACTTTTGGAACACCTGGTGCCTGTATAGCTGGGTTTGTCAGCCTTTTTCAGATCCCTTTTTGTTATTTCAAAAGTTTCTGATATGGTCTCATTCATGGAAAATTTTAAAGAGTCTTCCTTACTCAACCCTAAATAACCTTCCTTTAAATTTTTGTTTTCTTTTGATAACGCTGCCTGTATGAGCATGTGAATTGTTGAGTTAATAAATATCAGAAATAGTATATCTATATATCTTGTGCTTCTTTACCTATGCCTATTTCTATATGTCTCATAACAAAGCAGGTAGTTGGATTAAGCTCTTACTACTTTTGTGCTCTATGATCCCACTCTCCCACAATCCCATTTTGATATTGATTTAGATGACAAAATTTTAAAGTTTTAAGTCACAATGATATTTTCAACCCATCTCACCAAATATGACCATTTTCAACATCAAATCTTACACTAAACTATCAAATATCATTTCTGAAATTCTAAAATTACCTACAACATATATACAGAAATCAGATACGTTTAAATGCACCAATGAAATTTGAGAAGAAAAGTGAAAAGGAGGCTTGTGATGTTTATTAATTGAAACGACAGAAACCATTAAAGATTGCTTATTTAATCCCGGGGCTAGAAAGATGATCTAATTTGTGTGGCGTATTAATTTCAAAGTATGGGGTGTGATGTGTTGTGGTTTTAACCAATCAGATTTCACCAGATAGACGAGATAGGATTAATGCAATCCAGGTGTGAAGAGTGAAGAGGAATGGGCTAATGTCCTTTTAACAATAAATTCAGGGAATTATATATCCTGCAATTGCTTTCTTTTCATATTTCAAAGACAAATGGCACCAGGAGCAAACCTCTTGCATTCTGGCATTATTTCAGAAGAATCATATCAAGTTTCATTCATATCAGGATACCCTGGAGCTAACGTCTTTCTTAAAATGAAATGTTTTTATCCAAGGCAACTTGATTTACATGCATCTTTCAATATTGCAATCCATAGCTCATATGCTCACATGTACAAAAAATGCCAAAATCAAATTCATTTTTATATTACAAGAAAGTATTTAAAGATCTATGTGAAATACTTATAGTATAGGCAAAACAATAGGACAGACCTTTTCAATTAATTTTTGTGAAAGGCCAAATGCATTTTATGAATGAAAAATAAGGGCCAAATAGAGCTTTAGCAAGCAAAGCCAGCATAGCATTTAAGTTGTTAAAGTCATTTAAGGGTGGGGCCAATCTTGAGGATGTCGTGGGCCGCCATTTGAGAAGGCCTGGTATAAGCCAAACAATAGGGTGTGGAGATTTTGAATATAATTGCCTTATAAGCGCTTCACCCATCATTCCATTCAAACAGACAGAAGCAGGACATCAAACTCCATTTTATTTTATTCAAAGAATGTCTCTGCAGAATTTAAATCAAAGAAAATATTCATTTAATTTCCAAAGTTCAGCACAATTTCTATAATTGACAAAAATATATATCTAGTAACGACAATCTCTGGCAATCTCGTCTTCACTGAACATGTTTGTTTAAATTGTAGAAAATGTCAATAAAATGACGCTCCGTTAATCTTAGGTCTCCGAGATAATTTGATAAATCTATCCCAGCTTCCTTTGTTCTTGAAATCGCGAGAGAAGTTGCCAAGATGAGAGGAAGTAGAGGAATGTCACAATCTTTATCAACCAATCACATCTTTGACATTTAATACAACACTAGGGGTCACCACCTGTCCTGTAATTCGACACACGCTATCTGAGGTACATGATTCTTGTCTGTCCTGAATGCCATTCCATCTTTAAATGCCATCTGAAGTCAAACATCAAATGCAATTCTTTCAAAATGTCATATGAGCATACACAATACTTCTGGCCAAAAATATCAAATGTGATTTTTGTTTTTCAAGTCACTTCTTTTTGAAATAGTCAAGATAAAGAATTATCGTTCATTTCTAAGATAATATTTTAGGGTCAACGGATCTCCAGCACATTTATAAATATTTTTCATACAGGTTAATTCTGTAAATCCAAACAATTGAACATGACAGGTGCATTAAAGTAGGATGTAAAACTTCCTTTCATTTGAATAAATGATAAACAAGTATATCAGATGATGTAGTAAGTAATTTATCAGTGTACTGGATATTAGTGAGAATATTATATGATAAACATCTCATAGAAATAAACAATAAGATATAAACAAACAAACAATAACTCGTTATCATCCTTACTTAATGAGGCTTGATATTAATTACTACTTACTCGCATTATTCACATCGTCAAGTCTTTTTTATTCAGGGGATGTATGTCTTCACTCGTATCAACTTCGGAACTAGACTAAACGTGTTAGATAATCGCATATATTAAATAATAGCCATATTGCATAAATTTTAATATTTTTCAATAGGCCGATTTGGAATTTTTGAGGGAATGTCAAGTAGATAAACGGTAAACCCAAACACCAACTAAACATTTTCATTTATGTGGCACTCATAAAGGAATATCTTGTTAGCCAGTATTAGAAATTCATCAGGTGTTCCAATACTAAATTATTACAATGCAAGAAAATCTTAAACTTCTCAAATTCATATAAGACAATCATTCATATAAATATGAAAAGTACAAATGTGAGAAAGTTGTCCTGTTTACCCCTTGTGTTATCATTCATACTCTTCTCTGGTTCCAGACTCAGTGCCAAGTTTCCTGATAGTGGCAGATAAACAGAGGAAATATCAGGTAGTTTTTATATGTACACAATGACATTATAAACAGGGATTCTAATATTTAGGCATTCAACAATGACATTATATACAGGGATTCTGATTCTAATATTCAGCCAGTCAACAATGACATAGACAAATATTGCCAGTTATGTCTGAAACAGCCTTTAGTGTCAGGAAGCATTGGTATACTATACACATTGACATAACAAATAGGGATACTGTTTCTAACAGTTCACCAGTCAACAATGACATTATAGACAGGGATACTGTTTCATATAGTTTGCCAGTTAGGTCTGAAACAGCCTTTAGTGTCAGGTAGGTTTCACATGTACACATTGACATTATAAATAAGGGAAACTGTTTCTAACAGTTCACCAGTCAACAATGACATTATAGACAGATATACTGCTTTGTATAGTTTGCCAGTTATGTCTGAAACAGCCTTTAGTGTCAGGTAGGTTTCATATGAACACTAGACATTATATACAGGGATTCTTGTTTTAGCACTTTACCAGTCATCAATGACATTTTAGGTTCTATAAGCAAGGATTTGTATAGTTTGCCAACTATGTCTAAAATAGTCTTTAATACGTCAAGATTGTAATTGTTTACCAAATAGCAATGTCTCTGATTTTGATTCTAATGGTTAAACAGAAATGTCATGTAAATTCTGAAATTCTTTAGCAATAATAAACAGTTTACCAGCCAAGACTAATTCCCTTCATTGCGAACTGCATGGCATTGTCAAATTTAATATCAAACTCATGATCAGATGGCTTGATCAGTGCAATATAAATCAGGTTTCATTATAGTGCCCTGTTTTATACCATCACCTGACATTGTTACAATTTTGACATCTTCCCAGCACCATAAAAACCCAAACTAACTCTTTGTTGTCTGAGCCAAGAACTGTTGGCTTCGTTCACCCACCATCTTTATCACACCATCTTGAATGACAGGGCACAATTTCTACCAGATTATTTTCAAATTTTATAAAATAATAAAACAAAATTTCTTTCAAATAAGACAACACCCATTCATTTGGAACTTGTCCCAGATTCATGTCAGTTTTAGAAATTACTAAGACATATTTTTGGGCCGAAAATTTTAAAATATGACAGGCAGATTGATGCATTATTCATTTTTCTTTTCTTCAATTTTTTTTTTACCTTAGACATCTTTCTCTATTTGAGCCATCTCAGATTTTGATAATATATTGTACTTTCTTCATATTGGCTACCAAATTTTTTTAAGAGTTCAAGTTTTTGTCATACTCTTTTAGAAATGTTTTGGGGCTGGTTTGAAATTATAATGGTTTACTTTTCTGTTCCTGATTCGGTAAGACAAGCAACATACGACAGTGTGCAATGAGGTAAACTTTTGCTAAATATGTCAAAGCATAATTCATTTCCACCATGATGAAAAACTTTACTTGAGAATGAAAAACTTAAACTAAATAAAGTAAATAAAACTTTTTGAATTGGCACCAAACCATAAAACAAAAAATTATAAAATGATAAATGTCAAACTTTCTAAAATCTGTTAATTGTTGAATTGAGATTTTTTCTTCAGAATAACAATGTTAATAAAATGTTTTATTTAAAATGAAAATAAGGAAGAAATGAATGAACAACATATGGTTAGACAAAACATAGCGCGATCAAAAGATTTATGTTTTTACGGAAGTTACCAACTTACAGTTAGAGATATAGAATAAATAGAGTCAAATAATTTTGATGCAAGAAATGAAAACAAATTCCTTATGATGTCAAAAAAAAAGTTGAATAAACCTTGTCTATCTGTATACTTACCGGTAAAGTATACCCAAGACAATTGGGTTGTCATCTGGGACTGTGCTGACCTGGCTATGCAGCCCCTCCCCTTTCACCACCCACGCCCCACCCCTCACCACTCAAACGCTTTGAAATGCTTAAAATTTTGATTTATAAAAACACCACTTATCAAAAACAAAATGATACTAATTGGATCATATTTTTAGAATTAAATTTTCAAATGTTAAGCATTTTAGTTTACCAAAGTAAAAACTAAAAAATTCAACAATTTTTACCATTTTTTGCTAATAAATCACAAAACTTCAATTTCAGCATAAAAAATAATCAAAATAGAAGAAAAAGAGACAAGCATTCCATCACAGAAAAACTAAGCAATGAAATTCAATCTTGGACATTTTGATACAATTTAGCAATAAAAATGATATAAAGGAGGAAATTTTTTGTAGGAAATGATTAAAATGATAATAATTTTGTCGCCATGTTGGGACAGTGATGTCACGATCTGGTGTCAGCCAATCAAAGTGTGACGATTTAATTTCTGTTCTATGAATAGTTACGACAGTTAAATTATATCGTGTTATCTGATATCCTTCCAATTTGTGACGTTCAAGAAAATTTGCGTGACATATTTTATTGGCCTCTTTTGCAAAAAAGTATGATGGTTTTATTTTTTCCAGTCTTCTTATTGGTCAGTTCCTTAATTTAAAGTGGTAAGCCAATCATCAAATATAGTTAGTGAAAACATTTTTCAGATTTTAATATATATAAGGCATTGTGATTTGATGACATATATACAAAATATTAAAAAATTTCAAAATCACCAAAAGTTATTTTCCAGCTTATTCTTTAAAAAAACAAATTGTTAACTTTCATCCCAAATGTTGAAAACTTATTAAACATCTAAGCAATCCTTAATAGTTTTAAGACATGCTTTTAGGGGCTTCTCAAGAGGGAGAACAATTATTTGCACCCACGGGCAATGGTCATCTGCATTCATTAGTCAAATGGTTAAAAATATAAGATGAAGAATCACAGAATTCTGACTGATTCAAAGTCACCTACATCTGTTATTTGTCCCAAAGTGTTTTGTGAAACCTGGCACGAAACCAACAGAGGCTGAGAAATGGTGTGTTTTAAGGCGGCCATGTTGGTAATTTAATGTTGGGTTGTCTGTCAAGATGAAGAACGAGTGTTAAAGGTAATTTCAGTCATGTGATAACCGAAGGAACCAGCTGTTTTTACCTATATGACATATTAAATTTCAGGTCTAAAAATAGCCTGCGTTGTCGGGTGCCATCTTCTGAATTGACTGTTCCAAGGTGTTAAATTAAGTCTACATTCTGTGTGTTGAAAGTTATATTGCACCTTGCCTTCATTTATTGTAGTCCATAATACTCTGATGTATCCAATAAAACTATAGACATCAGAAAGATTTATCATATTACAGCATATTTCAATTGAAGACCTTGTTTTCTCAAAAACAAAACTTACATTTAACTTAATTTGTAAGTGGGGAATATCAGAATTGACTCCAAGAAACTTTTGGTTAAGAAATTGGTGATCAACTAAGTTATTATTGCAAATTTTACAATAATTTTTTCTTAAAATTTTCCAAGAAAACTGAAAAGGTTATCAGCCATTTCTTAAAAAAGCTTACAATAAAAATTGTCAAAAGTGTGAAGATAACACACAACTAAAAGTGAAACCAAACTCTGTTTCTCTCTAATGACTAACAATATTTAGTATTTACCAAGGCAGAGTTTCTGTTCATCAGTTTGTTTGACAGGTAATCTTTTCTCAGGGCATCATTTTACTCTCACATACACACAACTTACAATATCAAAAATGTTCTACTTTATATCACAAGAAAAAATTCACATACATAGTATTGTCTCAATAGAAATAAAACTAATCTTTCCTTCCATCTTTCTAGCCACAAGGTTGACACAACACCACACGTCCCAAAAATGCATATAGTCTTAATCAATTTTCCTGGAAACAGACATTGAACCTCCTCCTTTCCTTTCTGTACCTGATTTGGATCATGAAGCCATGGAACATCACACACTGCACACAGTGTACAATGAGGGACAGCTTATCAGGACAATGGTATTAACCTAAAGCCTGGAGCCTTTTGACAAAGTTTTACCCTCCCCCACACCATCAAAATATGATTTAAGGAAACACCACTGAACATCATGTGTTAGGAAAGATACAAAAATAACACTTACATCATATTTACAGCTCATAAACATTGAACTCATCAAAAGACGAGTCCAAAGATAACAAAATATACCAGGAGGTGATAGAATGGAGGGATAATGGTCCAGATGAAACATTGGTTTGAGAAAAATGCCATCAAATATTTATGTCTTAGGTGCAAATACTGTATGTGAGCTAGAGGAAAAGTCATACAAAAAAATACGATATTAGCTATGTGGACTTCAGAAAGGTATGCCAAGTTGGCATATTCTATTGTGGAGTGGCATTAGGTGTTCTGGAAGGGTGAGAATGCCCTGCCTGTTATTGACACCCACCAGTTCTTGTTACCCTTTCAGAACTCTTGATGTCACTCTGTAACCGTTTCATCATTAGGGGGATCCAACAATCACAACAACAAGTGCATAACATTATATTGGACTAACTTATTTCTTATCTTAATTGTATGTATGTATGTGAAAATGTGTGATGCAAGCCTGCTTCTTAACAATTCCTGAGCTACAGAGATGAAGGAAAATGATCTGACTATTTGAATAAAAGGTCAAATCTGTTTGACCCCAGTCAAAGAGGCAGTATTCCAGATATGTGATATCAACAGCACTACTGATATTCTTCAGTCTGTCCATCAACAAAATACTTAATTGATGCTAACTTAAAATGGTTGCCCTTTGTTAGGGGACATATCAATCAGCAATGCTCGGCAGTTTTCATAAACCATAACGCTACGTAAATTTTATTTGGGGACATAGGCATCAAAAGTCAACACGTGGAGTACCTTTGTCCTGCATATGTCTCATTGACATTCATGTCTAAAGGGATTGTCAAGTGATTTTCTAAACTTTGTATGTGTATGGGGGACACGTCGGGATGGAAATTAGAATGGTGCAAATTGATTCTTTTAGTGTCCCTGATACACATACAAAGCTTAGAAAATATCTTTACAATCCCTTTAAAACTAAACTCAAGCAATTAATTACATTGGTAGAACAACAGCAAAAAGCTTTTGGAAAATAAGTAATTGACATTTTTGATTCACTTATTTAAGCGTAGGTCTGACAAAATTCCCATGAAATTTTTATTCTACGTCTTAAGCTTTGTGACCATCCTAAAACAGCTGTCCCACTCAATTTTTATCAAAGTTTAGAATTTCATTCACAGAAACTTCAAACGTCCTTGTTATTTCAAAGAGATAATTCCAAAGACTTCCTCCAAAAGACATGAAATAAATTTTTTAGTTAAAATGATATGAAATATTATTGGCTACCTTTGAAGGATGGGAAATGACACAAATAGGAAAACATCTTTTCTTCGAAAACTTTGAAGTCGGCAAGATACCTATGTGAAGAGCATTTTTTTGGTACAAGGTCTTTTAGAGTTTCACTTTTTTTTGCATGTCATGAGTTTTGACTGTAAATTGGTCTGGTTGTATCTCAAGATGTAAACTTATATGCTTACTCTTTTTGAAACACCTGATGGATTGTCTTGTTGGTACAAATTTTTATTGAGATTGCTGCAAAATGTCCAAAATTCCATTGCTACAAACTGTGCACATTGTCATGAAAATGGACTGTAAATAAAGACTGATATACCAGTACAGGACTGAGATGTCAATCTTTTCCTTGTGATAAATAACAGCTGGACACCACCTGACCAAACTTGTCAGTCAAACTAGTCAATTTAGATTTCTGAGACAACATCCAAGATGGCTGACTCCTGGACAAGATAGCAGACACACATTCCAATGAGAGTTGAATGGCATGCCCAAATAAGGGAAGACAGCTGTGAATGAAGGAAGTGTAGTGGTGTATGATAAGCAGACACATGTTTAAGAGAACTCTGAAGTTTTAACTTATTGTACATCTGCTGCCTTGTGCCGTCTGTCTGCCAGCGGGGTTCCCTTGACAAGATACATTCACATATATTATATGTAGGTAAACCAAATAACTCAAACTATATCCAGGATTCTAGAAGTTAAATCTTTAATTCAAACTTTTATTTTATGATGAATTATTTTATTTTATAGATAAGCATTACGAAACCTAAAAAAGTTTGATATTAATTAAAAACAAATATGCATCTCTTATATTACAAAATCTTGACTTTCTGACAAAAATTAAGGATGTTATGGAAAAACAAGTTCAAAGACCAATTCAAATTTCCATCCAGATCAATGTCAATGTACAAAAATATTTAAATTTCCAAATTACTGAGACAATGTCCAAAATATCATAAAGCCCCATACCAGCCTAACTTTATCTTCCCCTACATGAAGAAGGTAGAGTGTAATGATAAGTCGTGCCTGGTATCATCCTGTCTACTCCTCTACCTATCAGGCATATCTTTATGACATTTCAAACAGTGTACAGCAGTCTTTGATTCCAACTAGATCAGGTTTCAATTCAAATATACAGAACTAGGACTAGGATATTTTTAATGAAGAGGGCATATCAATCTAAGGTCCAAAAACCAGGGGAAGATTGGAGGATCAGATCTCCAGATTTGATCGCAAAATCCAAAGAATATTTGTTACATATTTGATCCATTGAAAATATAATAAACCTCATCTGATGTTAAAATTTAGCATAGGAGGTTTCAGTTAAAATATACAGAACTAGGACTAGGGTATTTTCATGAGAAGCTTTATGTCAATCTAAGGCCTGTGTTTTCAACTGGTTTTTGCAAGTGTCCCTGATTACACAATGACATGGGCACAACCCCTTAACAGAAACAGAGTCGTTACCAGCATTGAACACTGGAAGCATATCCACCCAGATAATACAAAATGTGACAGACCTATAGTTCAGTTTGTGTCCCCAGGAATGTGCCCAAATGTCCCTTGTCTGGGACTTATCCCATTAGTTGAAAACCCAGGATCTAAGGTTCCTAAACCAGGGTCAGATTGAGGGATCAGACCAGTGGTTTTGATCGAGTGGTCCTCACTCAAATTAAAAACATTTTTAAAAACTTTTTTGGTCTTTTTGAATCCAATGTGAAACGTGAGTGTAGCTAAAGTAGGAAACCCATTGATCCAAGAGCCCAGAGCTTCTAACTCTACCCTAAAGAGCCAAAAACATGTGTTTACCTATTCTTATTTTTTTATATTTATGTAAATTGACTGGTAAAAGTAAACCATTACACAGTATTACACAGTAACAATTTCTTCTAAAATAGAACAATAGATCCTGATAGAGAATATATAAAATGGCAACAACTCAAATGATCTCATACTGGTATCAACTGACAGGACCCCTGGAGAACGCTATAAGATCCCTAGTTCAATAATAGAACTAGAGAAACAAGGAAAAGGGATTACTACAAAATATGTTCTTGCATGAAATGTTACAGAAAGAGTGAAATGTTTGATCTTATTACAGCAGTACTTTCTCGATTGGTCACATAGTTTTTTTATTTTTGATCCGAGAGTCTTTTTTTTTTAACTAGAAACCATTTATTCCTTACAATGATTTAATCATAAAATGCTAAGTTTTATTGAAATTGCAAGAAAATGGTAAAGGTGCAAATGATTGCAATATTGTCCCCGATACAAATACAAATTTTAGATCCCTTTACTATCCTAGCAGACGACAACTTTTATTAAGTTAGCCAAGATAATCAGAGTGGCCTACAAAAGTTCATCATGTACAGGAATTTTTTGTCCCCAAACCTGAAATTACTGGAAGAATGTTGAACGTTTCCGATAATTACATTAGTCATGTGACACGCACATTACCCTCGACAACAATCATGTGACATTACAATTATATCGGGTGATGTTTCCTTCGCGGACAATTTAATTAGAGGATTCTTCAACACATGTGATGGAGCATAAATACGCGTTTATAGAGTAGTCTGTCAATTTCCTCTCCGTTTTTTCTAACGGATCATCTGTCGAAGCAACGAATCAGACATTTTGTCCCAGTCACATACAAACGTGACATTGTTCTCCTGGATAACCCGAGCTACTGCACGATGCAGATTAATTCATTTCTGGAAATAGATGAAAAAATAATCCCGCGAGTATTCCTATTGCCTTTTCATAAATATTGCTGATTGGTCTAAAAAAAACAAGATCGGGTTTAAAAATACGTCCTTGCTGAATCGAGTCGCGTTATTGGAAAACGGTTTCGAGGAAAGAATGTAGAGAAATTGTCTGGGGAAATACTAGAACTTATCTTTTAGATTTCAAATGGCTGTTTCTGTCCCATGATACATCATTTGCATGGCGTTCTCACATCCCCTCACAAACTAAAAGTGTATTTTCTTGTGATTTTACGATACTTTTAAATTATTCCCCTTGGTAGGGTAGTTGACATGAATGAGCCACATTATTCATTGCTATAAATTAGAATAACCACTTATTCCAACCTAGAGTCATCTCCGTCGAGAATTCTCCGCAGTTCACGATAAAATTTCCTATTCAATAAAGACAACTGGCCTCAGATGACAAATTGACTATGATCGTAATAAAATTTTATGATTGAATTAAGGAATCATGGGATATTGAAATTATCGTAATTTTTCCCTCGTTACTGTGACACATGGCCGTCGGCTGTTTTCCTATTCTCGTCCTGTTATACACAGTTTTAATTCCTCCATATCTAATTCTCCCATCGGAATGGTACAAATACAATCAAATACGGAATTTGAGGCAGGATTAGCAATATATTTAGACTCACATTCAAAATTCCTTATTTAACTGAGAAGTAATATTAATATGCATATTCAGATAGATTAATGCCGCTTTTCATTTTGAAATATTTACTCATTTATTGATATACTTCCTCAAATGAAAGGTTCATTAGCTGCTACCAATATATTATGTTTACATGGATTTCAAGATTTGATTTTCGGTTGGGATTGTTTGTGCTTGGGTTTTATTATTAATTTCAATTTCCTCAACAGAATGGTCTAAAACAAAATATGAAATAAACAATTTTTTCACAGTAAATTCTGATATATATCTTGAAAAAGAAAAAAAACCAAAGTTAGTGAAGGCACTTCAGCTTTTTAAAAGTTTCATTTATCCAACAAGGCATGCTTACTCTTTTGGGACATTCTTTGCTTAATTTTCATTTTTGTCAACTTTTTGTATATTCACATAATACTGATTTTATGATATTCTATTTTCCCAGAAAATTGTAAAATTTGGTACCAATAAACTAAAAGAGTTATGAAAGTGCCAATTTCTGTAATGGATTGGAAAATGGCATCATAAAATGATATGAGTTGTTTTTTAATTCAGAATTTATGAGTCTTTTAAAAGCATTTATGTCACATTTTGGTACCTCAGTCAAAGATCAGAGAGTCTTGGAGAAAATTTGTAAAGCACTTGAGAGACTTGATTCATTACTGAAACTAAATTTCCACTGACAGAAAAAGGAGGCTTTAAACTAGCTTTAGTGCAGGCCTTCTCAAATGGCAGCCCGCAATGCCCTCAAGAGTGGCCCCTCAAAAATGACCCTTTTCGCTTAAATGCACTGCTAACTATGTTAGCTAAGCTGTATTTAGCCCTTATATTTCATTCACAAAACGCATTTGGCCCTTTGCGCAAAATTAATTAAGAAGGCCTCCTTTTAGTGCTTGTTACCACTGGGCAAATTGGTTAATCGTTATGGTATGGGAACTGTTACTGTTTGGGAACCGATTCTTTTGCATTTTGCAATTTATTGGGGGCTATATGGAAGCTAGCATTTACCTTTCTGCAATAAAGCTAGCTTAGAGATATATTTATTTACTTTTCAAGTATTAGTGGAAACAAGGTTAATATTTAGGCTTCATACATTTAACAGTTATGAGGAGAGGGGTAATATAAGCGAAAGCCTGTTCCCAAATCCCTTTTATCTATATATATGAATAAAATATTGTTAACAAAAAATAAATTTGACAGTTCTTCCAGACATTTCAAAATTCCAAAAGGTTAGCTTATGTTATTATCCATAAAAACACCCTCTTTATGGCAACTCTAAAACCAAAAAACATTACAGGCGACTTTGCAGAACATTGTAGCACATAATTAACAACCTAGGGATCACATCAGAAAAGATGAAGGAAAAAGGCAAAAGAACTAAGACTATTTACTGTAAATTGTGTGGTATCTTTAAGATTGATGGTATTTGAGGTTCAATGGGGAATTTGATACCTTAGTACAAGTTAGTATCTTTTTACAAAAAACTTAGAATCTCATAATGACTAAAAAATATTCTGATGGGAAAACAACACTAATTTAGAAAAAACTTTGATTTATGTCTTTAGAATTGGAGAAAAATTTGTTGTTACTTTGTTTTTTTTATTTTCAGAGGTCCTGATCTTGAAACTAAAGTAAATTGTAAATTATGTTAAAAACATATTTTTGAAAACAGCATTAGAATTAGCATAGGGACGGTAGAATTGTCAAGAGGGCTCACAGACCATCCATTTAAGATCCATGATATGAAATTTAAAACTGAAGGGGTCAAAGCCAGACTATCCTCAATTTTGGGTTTAACAAATGTATCCAACTTTTAGCCCAAGATCCTTAAAAAAATTCAGCAATATCAAACAAAAAGTGTTTAAAAAACTCCAAATAAAGTCCATTACATTTAAAAAACCTACATGACAACAGAAAAACCAGAAAAGTAAAATATCTCCTTATAAGTTTAATATTGATTTTGGAATTTTATCAGTGCCGAATATTCCTGCGACTGAGATACAATTCCACGAGTTTCCATCAAGTAGATTAAGACGTTTGATCTAACAAGATAAATATTGTCACTCTCTAAAAAATCTCATCAAATTTTCACTCTATCAATTGAGCGTCAAATCAAGGCTGATTTCGGTGCCAAACAAATATGGTGATTTTGGCAGGCTGATGCCAAGAAATGGCGTAATTTACAGAAGATTGTCAAAGAGATTCAATGCAGTTCTGTATATCTATCTTTGTTACATTTTTTCTGTTACTGATCTCTAACTACTAAAAATTTGGCAAAATTAAAAAAAAAGAAGTAATTGCTTAAAGATTCAGAAAATAATATGGTTCCATTTGAAAATGACAGTAGCTTATTGGAATATGTGCTTTTAGTCATAAATGTGAGTAATAATTTGATGTTAATGAAATTAAACCCCTAAAACATTAAACACATTTTTGGAAAGGGTCTGAAAGGAAGTGCTACAACCCCCACACCACTGCCCCTTTTCCAAAACTTCAGAATCAAATATTATCAAAGTAAAGAAGATTTCAATTGGCTTGGAATTTGTTGGAAAAACATCTGTAAGGGAATGCCACAACCCACACCACTCAACCTCACCCCTTCCTCTCACCCCTTTACTAATACATCAGAATCTACTGAATATTATCGAAGTAAAGTACGTAATAACAGAACTGCAAGATTTCAATTGGACGAATGAAGCCTGTTGAATCATAATATTGACAACGATTTTCGTTGATTGTCGTAGAAAATTGATAGCTGTAACGACAGGACCAATTCAATGGAATAATCTACACATCGTGGTGAAGTGGGTTTACCATATATGGTCGTCTAAACGTTAATTATGCGCAGTGAATACTGGGTAATTAGATGATAGCTTAACGATATAATCAATCAGCCACCAAATACATCAACAAAACTCAATCACCGCAATTTTATTCTGAATGTCTCTTTGATTACAATGATCTTCTATTGACAATATCCACAGGCATTCGCACTCTGATATAAATGATAGATGACAGGGGAAAGGGATGAATTAATGATAAACTGAGGGGGTGAATGAGGGATGGATAAAAAAAATGGATGAATGAAAAAAGGAATGAATCCACAGGCATTCGCACTCTGATATAAATGATAGATGACATGGGAAGGGATGAATGACAAAAAATAGCGATGCCCCATCGTAATACGCCCACTTTTGTAATGGCAGCCAAGTCGTCCGGGAGGTCGACAAGAACTATCAGTAAATGAAACATCTGTCGAAAACCGTGCCATCAAGAATGTTTACAAAATTGAACGATTTTTGAGTGTTTACAACTACAAGTTAACAAGGGCAATAACCCATGAAATAGTTTTCAATTCGTCTGATTTTCAATAGGGTTCATCTTTGGGTGATTACAAACACACACAGCAAGTTTCATAAAAATCCACCAAGAAACCAGCTCTCTTTCGTGTCCACAACTTTGAGAGAGTAACGGGCTGAAAAATTAACGTGTTTTAAAGAACAAGGGCAATAACTCATAAATATTTTTTCGAGGTTTCTGATATTCAATAGGGTTTATCCTAATGTCAATACAAACACTCATACCAAGTTTCATCAAAATCCATCAAGACACCAGCTCTCTATGGTGTCCACAACATATTTTCAAAAGCAAGGGCAATAACCCAGGAAATATTTGTCGATTCGTCTGATTTTCAATAGGGTTCATCCTTGGGTGATAACAAACACTCACAGCAAGTTTCATAAAAATCCACCAAGAAAACAGCTCTCTAACGGGTCCACAACTTTGTTAAAGGCTGAAAAATTAACGCGTTTTAAAGAACAAGGGCAATAACTCATCAAATATTTTTTCGATGTTTCTGATTTTCAATAGGGTTTATCCTAAAGTCAATACAAACACTCATACCAAGTTTCATCAAAATCCATCAAGAAACAAGCTCTCTATGGTGTCCACAAGATATTTTCAAAAGCAAGGGCAATAACCCATGAAATATTTTTCGATTCGTCTGATTTTCAATAGGGTTCATCCTTGGGTGATAACAAACACTCACAGCAAGTTTCATCAAAATCCATCAAGAAACCAGCTCTCTATCGTGTCCACAACAATTGTGGACAGACAGGCGGACAGACAGACAGACAGACAGACAGACGGACAGACAGACAGGGGCGACTACAATATACGCCCACATTAATGTGTGGGCGTATAAAAAATGGATGAATGAAGAATGATCGGATGACAAATGAGAGAAAAAGTGAGTGAATGAATTACATAAATTTTAGAAGAGAAGAATGGATGAATGAGAGAGTGAATTACAGGAATGAATGAATGAATGAATGAATGAATGAATGAATGAATGATTGGATGACAAATGAGAGAATGAATTGAATGAATGAATGAATGAATGAATGAATGAATGAATGAATGAATGAATGAATGAATGAATGAATGAATGAATGAATGAATGAATGAAACAGAAAATGAGGAAATGAAAAAATGAATAAATGTTCCATATTTTTAGAATGGATGAATGAGCCATTCCTCATGTTTTCATCATCCATAAATGAATAAGGGGCCACTTCTCAATGTTAAAGAGTTAAAATATTGTCAGACAGCAGTCCTCGTCCATTATCAGTTACAATGACAAGGCCAGGTAGAGTGGATGAATTAACATTATTCAGGATAAAATAAAACCCGAACAAATCCTTTACATTTAATCAATGACTTGAACAACAATTCAATTTCTCACAAAATGACCAATCAAATACCGGCTAACAACTTGATAACAGATGAGTTAAGACCCTTAATGTAACCTAATCACTGATTGGTCAGTTAAACGAGTACTTAAAGATAATTAGTTAATTTCATTGGTTAATTAAACTCAATCTGTTTCTATCAAGGGACTACTTTTTATGATATAACCTAATCACTGTCACTTCTGTTACTGATGTAATATGTATGTTTGGTGTATTCTTCCACTTTATCTAACCTACCATTTGACTGATAATGTCTAAAATCACAATGTTTTAAGAGGAACTTGATTTCCCAGAAATGTTTTTTTTTTAAATATTTTAAGCAATTCCATCAAATTATCATATTCTTTCAAGATGACAATTGTCAACTCTAGTTTGGAACAACTCGAAATTTTCCAAGACTTCCTGAATTAAACATAAGCAATTGAATAGCATTGACAAAAAGCATGAACATGGCAAAAAATAAATTTACTGAAAGAAAAAAATCCTGTCTCAACTGTGAATGATATCGAAAAAGCTTGTAGGTAGTGTGTAAAAAGTCAAAGCATAAATATCATAAAAAAAAATATTAAAGTAGTACTGATTGTGAGAAGAAGAGAGGAGTGATATCTTTCTGACAAAACATCAAAGCATAAATGGAGAAAATGAAAGTAAAATATAACTTACCGTGGGTCACCCAACCATGTTTACACGATTCACAAGTTCTAATACAGGCTTTCTCCGGGGTAAAACACTCACAAGTACAGTTAGGATGGGTACAGCGTATTGCCTGTAAGAAAAAACCATTCTTTGTTGTAGACATATGTCGCATGATCCCTTGTAAACAATCCATGTGCAGTGCCGACATTCTAATACGCACATCCGAAAACGAAAGAGCAGCACTAAAATTCATTTCACATTTTTGTATTTAAGTACTTTTATATATAATCACATTTTTGTACTATGGACTAAATTTCATATTTTTTAAAAATAATTCCAAAATGGTTCACATTTATTCCTATTTTCTAGGCATCTTATATAACATCCAATACTTAGTTATAATGTTATATATAAGCACATTTTTGTGTTTAAGGACTTAATTTTATATTTTCATCACATTTTTATAAAATGTTCCATTTATTACGATTATTCATGTTTCACACATGGCCAGTGTTTTAAAGACAAAGTATCTTCTATATCATCTAATACTTAGTTATAATATATGCCAGTCATGTTCAAATAGAATTCAAATGTGTTCAAGTATGTTTATATTCTTTAGGACACATCACTAAATTAAGCAAGTTTTTACACACATAAAATTAGAAAAAATTAAATTGTAAACTTGAAGACTGTTAAGTAAACATTTTCCAATTTAGTTCAGGATTTTTTAAACAAAATTATCAGGTAAAGAACTGATGAGATTTGTCTTCCAATATCAAACTAAGAGACTTTAATATACAACAGGCTACAAAACTGAACTAATGAATTACATATTGTTAATTATGCATTCCACATGTTAATTGAGTTGATTTTTCTTTTCATAAATTCTTGCTCCAATAAATACTTCAGTGACTTTTTCCACTCAACTGGTTCACATTATATTTATCCTTAGAAAAGAGCTCCAAACTAAAAAATTCCAATGATTTCAAGTATTTTTTGTAAGGTGTCGTGGGTTCGAATCTTGTTCAAGGTAACAAAATTTCTGATGCCTCAACCAGTGCTTTCTATATTCAGTGTAGATTTAGCTTTTAACCCTTTCACTTTAGTCCAATCATTCACCTCCCTTTTGAAAAGCGAAAACTTTAATAACTTCTAGATTCCAAAACATAAATCAAAACCAACTTAAAATTCTTTTTCGAAAAATCAAAATCAATTCATATCACAGTTCCTCACAAAAATCACTAAAATTCCTTCAAACATAAAAAATAATAATCTTTCTCTTCGAGTTGTCACATCCAATTAACTCAGTGAATTTAATAAACATGTGTTTTTGTTAATTAGCCATCTCGTCTGAGCGCATGCTAGTTTTTACATGTTCATTCCCTTCACAGTGGTGACTTTCCCAATTGATTATTTTTGACGAGTTCCGTAACGTAACGTGGAGAATGTTAGATTATGATACACCAGTGGTCGAACTCCCAACGAACGAACGTACGTTGTTTACCATAGTAACAAACTTTCTCTGACATTTCAACGAGCAATAAAAAATCATGAAATCTGGACTATCATTTTTATTGATCAATTTGTGTAACGAACATTCACTGCAGTTTCAAAGTTGTTCAGTCAGCTGGTAAGCCAAATTCTTGGAATGTAACCACATTTATAAATCTAATATCATGAATAAGATTGTTATATCTGAATTTAGATTATTATTTTTATTAATTATTGTGTACAAGGAACAATCACTTGAGGCTCACTTTTGAATTGAGTTAATAAGAACTGACACTTGGTAGCATACCCTAAACATCAATTCCAAAATAGACAAATAACATCCACTTAGACTATTAACATTTGTGCTGATGCCTGGCTGCATACCCTAAACATTCTTTAAAAACTGGACAGATCACATCCAACATCAATAACTTTCAACTTGAGAATTAAAACATCCATCTCTAAATCACTGACTAAAAGCTGTGGCATCCAAACTATAAGTTGTTTATGCTATCAGCACAACATCATAAAACACAACAGGCCTACACAATGTAAGAAATGGTGTAAAAACTGCAAACTGTAGAGAACTTATCAAATCTTATAAAATTCCATATTATACAATAATTTGTTCAAAACAAAACTCTGTAACACTTTCAACACTAGCTATAAATAGTTGCGTCAGCATCACTAGTTTTTAGATCACTATTAAATACAACACAATATAAGAAATGAAGTAAAAACTGCAAACTGTAGAGAACTTATGAAATCTTATGAAAATTCCACATTATACAATAATTTGTTCAAAACAAAACTCTGCTGTAACACTTTCAACACTAGCTATAAAAAAGTTGGGTCGGCACTAGTTTTTAAATCACTATTAAATACAACACAATATAAGAAATGAAGTAAAAACTGTAAGCTGTAGAGAACTTATGAAATCTTATGAAAATTCCACATTATACAATAATTTGTTCAAAACAAAACTCTGCTGTAACACTTTCAACACTAGCTATAAAAAAGTTGTGTCGGCATCACTAGTTTTTGAATCACTTTTAAATACAACACAATGTAAGAAGTGAAGTAAAAACTGCACGTTGTAGGCTACAGAACTTATGAAATCTTATGAAAATTCCACATTATACAATAATTTGTTCAAAACAGAGCTCTGCCATTGAAATTTCAACATTAACAAAAAAAAGTAGCATCCAAAATCACAAGTTTTTAAATACAACACAAATGTAAGAAGTCAAGAGAAAACTGCACGTTGTACAGAACTTATCAAATCTTATGAAAATTGATGTAAGAATAACAGTTATCACAAATCAGAGAAAGATTTTGAAAGTATTCCAGAAATTCGTGTTTTGTACCAGAGTTCGAGGTATTGGATATCACTTTTAAACAAAGCTTTCAACACAACATTATACTGGTATTTGTATATTGTATATTCATAACATTTATTATTCCATTTATACAATGGCGCATTGTGAAAAACATCCTGCAATTAAAAAACATTACTGCATTTTGAACACTAATTCTTACATCTTTTGTAAGTCACTGAAAGCTTTATAGCATTTAAACTTTGCACCTAAGAAACTTAACTATAAGAGCATTTACTGAAAATATCCTTTTCTTTCACAATCTTTAAAATTAATTGGTCACTGAACTACTATTTTTCTTTCAAACATTCCAGTTTTCTTCATTCTCGACACAATTTATCAAATTTATTATAACTTTTATTGGGATCATTTTACCTTAAATTTCCACTGCCCAGTCGCTTTACAGAAGATAACCTCTTAATATCCCTTCTCCAAAATAAATAATTACTCCTTATTATATCTTATATCGCGAGATAAACTTGTAAAATCCCATCTCCAAAATCCCTGTAAAGCTATCAAATCTACAGATAGTATATTCTCGATGTCTTATAAACCATTTTGAATGCAGATATTTTTCCAAACAAGCTATGACTATGAGTTTCTTGCTCACTTTTATATTTTTCAAGTCTGTTTTCTTTTCACACTTAAATTATACTGTAATATTAGTATTTTTTGCGTTCCTTTCTCACTATCGAAACTTTCTTCAAAGCATTTAACTCTGATTTTTTTACTCACATCATATAGCGTTATCTGAACTGACAAAAAGATTTGAAACAATTCCAATAATTTGACTGGTAGTTATTGACAGATGGTTCATGTATGATTGAAGAGAAGAATAAATGAATGATTAAAGGGATTGTAAAGAAGTTTTCTAAACTTTGTATGTGCATTGGAACACTGATAGCATCAATTTGTGCCATTCCAATTTCCATTCTGACGTCTGTGGTTCTTGCAATTCCACTTATATGTCACGTCATAAAACGTGTTAGTTTTAGTGGAATTGCAAGAACCACATAAGTCAGAATGGAAATTGGAATGGCGCAAATTGATGCTATCAGTGTCCCCGATGCACATACAAAGTTTAGAAAACTTCTTCACAATCCCTTGAATGGAATGAATGAAGAAAATATCAGAATTGAAAAGGGAGAAAGAACCATATTTAAGTGTTCAAACGTTTTTCAGTTAGTCCTTGGACATACATCTTAGCATTTAAAGGTGGGTTGACTGGAATCATGAGTGAAAATGACTTAAAGGAATACTACCTCTTAGAATGATCAAAAAAGCAAAATTCTCAAACTTGGTGAATAAGAGTTTGTCAGGTGTCATATCTATATTGTATAATCTGATAAATCCAGTAAGCTACCTTATATATTATAGTTCCTACAAGATATACAAAATATTAAGCGTTTTATTATAACCTGTAGTTTTATGGTTTATTTGATCCTGTTTTGTATACTGTATAGACACCTTTGATGAATATATACTCTTATTGACCAAGTTTGAGAACATAAATTTTTTGTTCATTTAAAGAGGTGGTATCGCTTTCATCAAGATGATAAGACTTTCACAGCTTGGCATAAATGGCATGGCCAGTGCTTATGGGGATTGTCTCCGTATCAACTCAGTGCAACAATCCTATAAACATTGTTTGATTATTTAATTCTACATCAAAGCAAAACATTATTACAAGTCTGCAAATCAACTTCAAAACGACAGAAAAAACCTCAGCAACTCATCAAAAAGTTTGATTAAAACGATTACACCCTATTATCACAGTTATTCATTGGACAAATAAAAGACATTCAAGGGAGATAATTAACGCCTCATGAATTTTTAATCTAATTAATTAACGTGAACGATTGTCAAGTAGTGTCCTCGTTTCCCTCGGTTACTCGCCCCGTCTCGGGAGACGGACAATTTGATTAATTAGATGACGATGTAAACTACCGGAGACAATCGGCCATTAAAAGAGCAATTGCTGCTAAATTCAGCGCACTACGAGACATTGCCTGTGATGTCAACCAGTTTACATTGGGACATAAATCATGAAAGGATTGTTTTACACAATCAATAACCTTCAGATGGAATCGAAATCAGACAAAAATTCTTTTTTTTATCAGTTTTTTAAAAGGAAGGAATTATTAGGGACAAAAGTAATTTTATGGGGCAGTCAACTTAGGATATTGTCATGTTTTGCTCCTTTTTAATCATTATTATAGGAAATTGTCTAAAAAAAATCAAAAGTGAAAAAAAGAATGAAAAATGCATTTATCAATTATCATATCTATATTTCACAAATTTTTGCCACCATTTACATTTGCTCAAACAAAAAAAATATCTTTATATGTAGTCATAAATTAGATCATAATCTGCTTATTGCCTAATGACATTTTTTGATGCACAGATTTTTTTTTGGAAGAAAAAAATCAAAACGATCACTTATATCAATCATATTTGATAAATGATGAAGATACAATCATCCTTGTCTCCAAGAATCCTGAAATTAGACCTCCAATAATTGACAAATCTTTATAAAACATGTGTTTTGTTGGAGACATGAGTTAATGAGAACATTATTAAACATCATGAAGAATAATCTCCCCTTGTAATCGACTCTTTAATATCGGCACACCGAGAAATCATCAAAAATATCATCTCTTCATTAACAGATAGGTGACAGAGTGGTTCTCACTAAATCATTCGAACATGGTAGATTTTATGAATCATCAGGTGGGGGAACCAACTCGGTGCCACAAAATCCATTCATGGATCAAAGATTAGGTGTCGTGTGTTCAAATCCCCTTCAATAAAAAATTCTGTTTTTGAGGATTGGTTTTCATCCATATGCACTAGCCAGCACAATTTCTTTGATGGACCTCTTTATTTTGACAATGAACAAGATATTGTCAAATGAGCTAAGATTATCTTTTACTTAACAAAAATACTATAAGCTACTTAAAAAATAGTATGGGTCAAAACTCTAATTCTGGGATTGGACCCCTACCAAATGTGCTCAGACCATCCCTGCACTGCTTTACAAAAATCCATAAAATTTTCACACCAAATTGTCTTCACAATCCATCACCCTTAATCAGTCACTAAATTCATTTTCTCAAAAATCACACAAAAATATTGGAAAATTATTTTCATTAGACGTAATATTTCATTTGGAGCATGAATTGATCTTTGTGGAAAATTCCTGTCTAAATTTGTCCATGTGATTATGTCCATATTTGTAGTTGTCAAGCAGTGAGAAATGACGTCTGCAATGTGAAATTGGCGGGAAACATTAATCTTACAGACGTGATATTAACTTGCTCTGACTAAATTCCTACTTCCAATTATTAAATTGACAAATTACTAGTGTAGGAATACAATATCTCAAACCCTGGCAGAGACGATTTACGCCAAGTGTTTGAACAAACTAGTGGTGATTTACAAATCGAAGACGAGACATTCTTCTCCAACGTGACCACAAACTAAACTTCTGGCTTGCCATGAATACCAAGTTTTGGACGTCATTTGTGTGATCGAAACCGTCCAGGCCATCTCCATCACTTTAATTGAAACCGACGTCTGATTGGAGATTTGCCATGACGACCACATTGTCATCCGTACAGGCAATAACAAAAGACAATCTAAAGTTGCGAGTTTGATCTTTGACATAAGTAAATATATCGTAATCGTGGATTCAGACCGGTAATATATCAAATCAACTGAATTGGTTACTCTCATGGCTAAAATTAGCTCAAAGTGACAAAGCGGATCACATGGAGATGAACGAGAAAAACGTTAATTCTTCCACATTGACCATCCCAGAAATTAACAAAGTGACAAAGCAGATCATATTAACTCAGATGAAAAAACT
Source organism: Lottia scabra (assembly GCA_029955415.1). Classification (NCBI taxonomy): domain Eukaryota; kingdom Metazoa; phylum Mollusca; class Gastropoda; family Lottiidae; genus Lottia; species Lottia scabra. The sequence continues at coordinate 13,890,743 of JARJEI010000009.1, forward strand.
ATGCAATTCTTAAAAAAGGAACATTTCCATGCCCACAGAAGGAAAATGGTGATTTAGTAATTTTGGGGACATTTCTAAAAAAATATGACAAAGTAGAACAGATAAATAAAAAATATATTGCAATCCATTAAAAAATATCCTCTCATAGAATGACAGCTAGGTTTTGGCAATTCTGAACACAAATCCCCTCAACCAGGCTAAATTTTTTTTTTTTTTTTTTTTTAAACAATATTTTATTCATATAAATACGAAAAGGATTGGGGAACAGGCTTTCGCCTATATAACCCCTCTCCTCAACCAGGCTAAATGTCGGAAAAGAACGAGACCTCTTGCGCTGTCAAACACAATTACAGCAAAATTAAATCATAAATGTGCACTCAAGTCTGAAGACGTCCACCTCTTATAAAATAATGACGGATGTTTATTTCCTAAACATGTAATCATAATCAAATACTACCATTGACAATTATCCATAATGACCAATCAAGTACAGCCATTGAGAAAAATTTGAAAGTCGGATAAAAAGGGAGATAAAAGCGGTTATTTCGTTAAATGAATGGGAAAGATTAATCAATTAAGCCACATAGAAAAATCAACAAGGAATTGTCATCGTTTATCTCACAAATTCTATATTTGGGTTGCGTTTCGGTCCTCTATCACAACGTAAACACACAGCCGTCAAATCTCAATAGGGGTAAGAAGTCTCCCAAATCAATACAGCCAATCAATACACAGAATTGTCTACTTGACGACGACACATAATACCGGGATACGACAAACCGCGATCGTTTCTGATTCATTCTCTCAAACAATTCAAACACGCTAACTGTATAGAATTCTAGGTTTAAGTGATTGAATGTCCCAAATATTTCTTTAGACAGCTTCGACTGGATTTTCTCGTTTTTACCGACCATGTCATCGAGGCAACGTGCGGTCTGAATACCCTTCGCGGCCTCCACGACTCTTTTTAATCATTCTATTCTCGTAAAACTCATTTTCTACCAATAGTTGGTCTATTGACATAGTGATATTATAGCTGGGACAAGAGCTGGAATGGAACGTTTGTCACATGCTAGTGGGAATTCTGTAATCACTTATCAATCCCATACATCTAGGTTGGGTGTTTTGGTGGGAGGGCTATTTTTTCTTGGGGGGGGAGGAGGGGGTTAGGGGTTTCAGTCCATAGAAATAGTTGTTCTATTGACATAGTGATATTATAACTGGGACAAGAGCTGGAATGAAACGTTTGTCACATGCTAGTGGGAATTCTGTAATCACTTATCAATCTCTAGAATCTGGGTAGGGTGTTTTGTAGGAGGGTTTTTTTTCTTGGGGGGTTGGGGAGGGTTAGGGGTTTAAGACCATTTCAGGGGTCACATGCTACTGGGAATTCTGTAATCACTTATCAATCTCTAAATTGTTGGTCGGGTGTTTTGTAGGAGGACTTTTTTGTGGGGGTTGGAGGTAGTTCAGAAAGGGTGGAAGAGTTGAAATTTAGTACCCTACTAAGATCTCAAAATCTCAAATTTGAGTTAAGAGCTTAGAAACAAAATCTAATGGGTATATCTTCTTAACAAATAAATTGAAAAACTTTAAGAGCCTTAGCCGTGCAAGAATGGGTAGTTTTTACAATAGAATGGGGACATCCAATTATCAAATCAATCTCTCCATTAAAAATGTTTAAAAGTCTTGGAGATTTAAGAATTTTTTAAGTATATCAAAGGAGGAACCCCCATAATCACTAATAATAGCATCTAGCAAATTAATAATCTACTAGCAAATTTCAATCCAGTCTGTAAGAACAGAATGGTGATAAGTTTAACTTTCCAACCCAAACCTCTTTAACAATCATTCAACCCTCTCTTCTTTCTCTTCCAATCCCTTAATTATTGATAACAGAATAAACTTCAATGAAAATAGAATATTAAATCCCAAACATTCAGGGAACCATCCTCAGCCCCTAAATTTTAACGTCAGATTTTTAGTATACTAGCAAACTTTCATTCAGCTATCTAATAGAATGGTGAAGAGTTTAACTGACAGGCCAGGTACAGTGTAACGCCACACTAGTACTGGTAGCACTGGTAACACTGGTAGCAGAGAATCAGTCTATTTATAGTAACAGATCGCCTGTCCTCTTATCTCACCTTAACTTCTTATTTACCTCACTCACTCACTGAGAGACTCACTGACTGACGCACTACGACATCTGTTTCTGCCATCATAATACACAAAGAAATTAGGAATCTGAGTGAACAAATTTTGGCAAGAAGGAGAAGAGACTATGGGACAGGGGCACATCCAAGCATATGGGGCACCTCAATTATTTACCTTACTGAGAGACTAACAGACGCACTACGCCATCTGTTTCTGTCTTCATAATACACAAAGAAACTTGGAACCTGAGAGAAGAAGGATGGTTACAGGGGACATAGATGGTGGAAAACGGGGGCACATCCAAGGAAAGGGACACCTTAACTTTCGATTTAGCTCACAGACTGACTTACTAGCAGATGTACTTAAAGGTCTGTTTCCACTATCACAAAAACAAACTCAAACAACTTGGAGCCTAAGAAATTTTGTTGCTGGAATTTAAGGGATACATGGGATGGGATTGGATCGACAAAAAGGGCACATCCAAAGAAGGGAACGTAATGATCATTCTCTGGTTAACAATTATGAGCCAAAGAAAGGAGGATCTGTTACAATACAGAAGTATTTGAAGGATGTCCTGATGGACAAAAAAGGGCACATCCAACCAAAGGGACACTGTAATATATTACAGATCAATCAAACTTTTAATCTATTCAACCTCTTTAAAATTTCAAAACAGAACATCTTGTTCTTATTTGATTTTCTTATCAACCAAAACACATTAGTGATTCATTTGTGATCAACAAATTATGCCTCCATTTACAACAGAACAATCCTATATTGCAAAACAAATGTTTAAAGAATTAAAACAATCACAAAAGCCAATCCTGAAATTTTTTGGCAGAGATTCCAAAGAGAGTGTCATGAATGACATTGAATAAATGACAAATACTGTAGCCAGAAATTCCAACATATTATATATAAACCTAGAAACTTTTATTGGGCAAATTTGTCAAAAAGTTTTAAATGTGTTTTACAAAATTCTTCATGATGACAAATATATCATCCCAAAAAATAAAAAATAAATCTTATAACTTTCTCAAAAGTTTCATTAAGAATAAAAGAAAAAAATTTCCAAATAGTCCATCAAATTATTAAATTTTTTACCAAAAGAGTTGATTTAGACTTAAATTTAAATTTGTTTTTCTCCATTTTTCAAGTTTGACCTCTGCTGTATGACGCAGTAAAGGTAGAAAGATGGGAAACGGTAGCCATCTTAATTTACTTGGCAGAAGATGGAACGACCGTCTGCCTCACCTGAGCTAAAAATAGTAACAGATCACTGAACAGAAGTCAACTAAATGAAACAAAATTGTCAAAAATTGATCAAAAATGGTAGAAAACTGATTAATTTTGATAAAACTGAATTAAAATGATCAAAAAATTCAAAATGAAGTTCTTACCTCAAGTGGTTTCATGGTTTTTGTCAGATTTTTGGCATTCTGGTCTCAGTCACAGGAAGGATGGCAGCTTCACAGACACACGGCTACGGCGGCACAACTTGAGTCCTCTCCTACTCCACTCTACAAATACACAGCAAACGGTAGCCAAATTTAGAATGTGGTACACTAATAGGATATACGACCAACCGTGTGGTATGGTGTGATAGATAGGTAGATAGGTATGGCATCGGCCATCTTTCTTAGACCATCATTACCAGACCAAGGGTACCATATTACTCTAATTAAAACTCTATCTTATCTTTGACTACTGGGTGCTCACTCACAAAGGTCATAAATTTAATGACCCCAACAGATGTACCCAGTCACATTTACATTTAAATTTATCACTGGGTTGGTGCCATTGAGGACAAATTTGGTAATGCCATCAAAATTTTTAATTTGTTTATTTGACTTCTGTCAATGGACTTTTCATAACTTCTTGACAATTTCAAATATTTTTATGTCACTTTTGACATAGTTTAAGTACAATTTCATTGATAATTTCAATAAAAGTTGAAATATTAAGATCTTTAAAGGAGAAAATTTGGGAGTCACATAATAAAATTAGGTTACTTTCAAGAATTTTCATTTTACTGATATAGAGTTAGCGGAATTTATGATTGAGATATTCTAATTCAAATTATGAAATATGATTTGAATATTTTCTTGTTACCCAGATCTTTTTTAGTAATTCCAGCACATTACAAGCCAATACATGTGGTTTGTTTCTTCTTGATCACATAAAACAGGACATTTTTGAGAAATTCTCGATATCGATGTAATGTTTTGTATAAGATATTTCTTGAAGTTAATTTGACTTAGAAGCACAATTAAAAAAAAAAAATTTGGTTCCAGAGCATTGACCTTGGTATAAAAAATATTTCTCATCCCATAACACTTAGAGGCCAAAGTATTACTCTCTCTATTTATAGTTTCCTGATCCTAATGCTCTATTTCTTGGCAAAAAAAATCTCTAATTGCATAATGTTAAATATCTTGATAGACTCAAAACTGAAGCAGAAAAGTAGAACATAAAACTCTCTAATTTAAGTGCAGGGACTGACAAGCATCTTGACCTAATTAAAGATTAATTAGTAGGAAATTATTAATGAGATTAACCAAGATTATAGATTAGAAACCGGGTTGACATTTGTCACACAGCTGTCAGGAAATCTGATATCTTTTTTCAACATCAAAGACAATTTTTTTTACTTATATATCAGCTACTGTATTTTTCAAATTAGTTAGATTTCAGATAATACCCTAATAAAGATACACAAAAAAAGTTATAATTTACTGTTCAAATTAAAATATTAACATTTCTGATACCTCTGCAAATTTTCAAAAATAAAAACTCATTACCTTTATACCTCTTTTGAAAAGGATATTTTTTATTTTTTTTTAAATTTTGTGATTTTACTCAGAATTGTTTTTATTTAAGTCAATGATAAAACATTGATGGTGACAAATATTAAAAAAAAATGTCTAAAGTTGTAACAATAAATTAAGAAGTAACAGAAATATTTAGCTTCTGTGAATAAGCTATACAGTCCAAAAGCTTCCCTTATATGGAATATCAAAGTAGGATGTAAAACTCCCTTTGAAATTTTATCAGTTAACAATTCAATCTCCTACAAGACATTAGAGTAGTTTTTCCAAATCATTAAGAATTGAAGAAATTTCTCAAGTAGAAAAAATCAATGAAGTAGTAAAGGACCTTTATTGGATTATATCCACTGGAAACAGTCTAATAGCTCTACGACAAATGGTAATCAGAAGGAAAGAATGGGAATTTTACACCCTGCTATAGGTGCGTGCAACCTTTAAAAATAGTAATGAAATGACCAATATGGGAAGCATCCCTGAAATTTTGAGGATGCTCAGAAAATGGTCTTAAAAATGTATCAATTGGTAAAGGTCCAAAAATTCTTAAAACTGTTGATCCCCCAAAAAACTTTTCTTATGGGATTGGTATTCCAAAAGAAAAAACTAAATGGGGCCAAAGAGATACATTTCTTTAAACTATGACCAAGAAGGACAAGATAAGCAAAACCTCAATGGGACACTCCTAAAATGACCAACATTCAGATGATACTTGATGCTTGATGTATCTGAAGGTGAATGGCATTATAGTGAAGCATAAGAGTTGAAATGGATTCTCAAATCTGATGGCAGAAGGATCATGAATATTTGAAAAGGTCCCATTTAATCAAAAGACAAACATATTTAAATCATAATATGAACTTGTAGGACCAAGAAAAAAACTTTGTTCTTTTGAAAAACGGAGACCCATCAAGAGTAATGATATTCTTGGAGACGATTGGAGTGTTGATCTTCATTGATGGCACAAAATGGCGATGAGAAGGGACCTCCTTCCCCAAAACTTTAGAAATCATTAATAGAATTCCCTTACAGTAAACAAAATTTCAAAGCCCATGCACCCAAGATACCAGTCTCGTTAGGAACGCTTACGTCTTGAAGCATATAAACGCCTATCCGAAGTGGGCCGTTATCAGTCAGTAGAGGGCCGATATCAATATTCAGACGTATAAACGACTAGTAGAAATGTTTTAAGTGTTGTGAAGTGGGTGATAGTAAATGAAATTAAGTTCGGAATCAATAAACTGCCATCCAGTTAATCAAACAGACTTTCTCAACGATAAAAATTGTCTCTTACTTGTTCAGAATTCCTGTGGCATCAATTTTACACCGGATAACTAAATCCAAAAACTTTGTGAGTAGGACGAGAGGTACGGATGGAACCACTTTAATATACAGTAACCAGGCTAACTTGATGTGACTGTTACATTCTAAACGGCACGCTGTATCACCCCCTTGTCACAGCTTCCAACCAATGACATTCCGTTAGTATCAGAAGGAATGGTGCCAGAGTCTAGCTACTGTAATCAATAGGCGGTCCCATTTCGTCAGGCTGTCCTCCAATTCACTATCTTCTATCAAACATTCCGACTGTCATTTGATTCCTCGTGACTCCTGGCAGACGACCAAAACAGATGGCATTCATTAATAATTATTGTTGCAGGGAATCGCTTGCTAATTAATAACAGACGACAGACGAAGGTAGACACGTGATATCGCTATGACAATCATTCATGGGACTTTAAATTGGAATTCTTTTAGAGACCCCATGAACAGTTAAACAAAAAAAAAAATATATTATTGGAATATATTTGTCACTTTTCGGGGATTTTCGTGGTTGGGAGGCATATTGGTTGAGGGAACTCTTTTACAGTTTAGACAGCCCATAAACATTTTACATTAAAATGTTTAAACTTTTTTGATTTTTTCCTAGGGTTGACAATATCAAAAGGCATATTTTGAAAAATTGTGGGTAAGATTTTTTAAGATTCACCCCATGATAGGGCATTGTGAAGAGGTTATATCTCTTTTATCATCAATTAGATATACATGTACACATGTACTATCAAAGTAACATCTCTTGAAAGCAAAGTTATTGCCATATCAGGGGCGGATCCAGGATTTTGGAAAAGGGGGGGGGGGGGGGCGTATATGCAAACTTTTTTTGGGACCTTTTATTTGGCTTAAAAACATAGAATAAGTATCAATAATTGTACTAATTTAACGGTTTCTGACGTGGACCATGTATGTATTATAGTAAACGTTAATGGGTTAGACATTTTTTATGTCATAAGACAAAAAAAAAGACGAAGTAAAGGGGGGGGGGGGGGGGCGTACGCCCTCTACGCCCCCCTGGATCCGCCACTGCATATAATGCTATATTATCTGTAATCTTCTTGCAGAAGTAAATTAACTTAATCATTTTATATGTGTCACTAAGGAAAATAACATTCGATAGACTGAATACAAAAGGTATAAATCCTCTCTCAAAGAATTCTTTTATAAACATTTTTAAAAATTAAGACTGAAAAGACATCAACAGTTATATTATGTATGAATTATGATCTTCTAGTACTCATTGAGTCTCTTAATTGTTATCTTTAAAAAATAGTCCTGGCAGCAAAATGATCAAGGCTATCAGTATCCTTCACTGTCTGATAATTGAATTAAATTCTGATCTAGTGGGGCACACGGTGTACACCCCTTCCCATCCCCTGGGACTTTCCCGGGCTCTGATTTCAAATCTTTCATCATGTTTTCCCGAGCTCCCAAAATCTGTAGCACATTTTATGAGATTTTTCTCTGAGCCAGATTGGACAATCTGCAAGGGACTGAATTTGTAAAAAAAAATGTGGGCGGCGAACCAGGATGGTTTGTAGAGTCAAAGTACAGGTGTGAGCCCTAACACAATGTTCTTCCCCTAGAAACGGCCTTGGCAAAATGGAAGCTGAGGACGATTTTTACCTGGATCCCAAATCGATGCGTTTTTTTTTGCCCATATAAGGCCTATACACGTTACCTGCCCTAGGTCTACGCAGTTCTTGGTTTATGTAGGTAAATAGCCTACTCAAGTTTTATTTAATGCATCAGATGTGTCCATGATAGGCCTAATCCTATGCGCCCACAAATAGGTCAGTAAGGCCTACTATATGTTTACCATGACTTGCTGGCTTAGCCTACACGGGAATTCTAGACTGATCAAAATTGAACTAGTTTATTTCATACATGTCAATAGTACTCAAAAACATATTTGGAAACAAGTTATATTCTTTTTTATAATCGTATAATACTTTTGGATATATAAAATTCAAATTTCCCGCCAAATTGCTGAACGCACGTGTTAATTGCGACAATTATTTTAAAATAGAAATCAGGTTTAACCTAAAAGCTTATATTCAGAATACCTTTCTTGAAGCAGAATCTTTGAATTAAATGATTAATTTAAAATGTATAGTTACTTTTAGAAATGTCAAGTTTGAAAATATTTTTACGACATTGATCACGTGATGTAAACATACCGTAAATAGGTCTGATCAAAATGTCAGCGGGATTTGTAATCAATGTAAGTTTTTCTTAACTTTATTCCAAAGTTCCTATGTAAATTTTAATGCGATTGTCACATTTCTGTTGTGGTCATGACTTTGATGTGCTGCCCCACAAGAATCTTGGTGTTTGAGATGGAAAAACGATAGTTCTAAGCAATGTCTTGATGTTTGAAAATTTTTGACAAGTCCAGTCAAGTTTGTTTTTTTCTGAACTGAATGCCTTATTTATTCCCTGTCTTTTTGTAAACATCGTAATATGAAAAAGGCATTGCCTTGAATTAGAGCGCAGCTTTTGACCCGGATCCTTGTCTCTTAGTCTTAGCCTTATATAGTTTTACTCTAGATAGGAGTATTTTGGAGATAAAAAGGGGTTTGATTTTTTTTAAAAAGAGGAAAAATACAACAGTTTGATGCCATTGATAAAGCTAAGCTTTCATTTTCTGTCCTACGTTAGATAGAATATATGTTTGCTCAGTCGGTAGTCGATTGTCGTCTGCTAGACACTAAGGTTCCCTGGGTTTGAATTCCCCACAAGGTAACAGCCACTATTTTAGAGTCTTTTCGGTGTCTGATATCACCCCCTATCACCTAACAAGTGCTAGACCATACCAAACACTGCAGTTGGTTTATTTTAGCCTTAATTTCAATTCTGTTTGACAATCGGTATTACACTTTTTACACTACAAACAAATCTACCCTGCTCCTTGCATGGCAGCAGGAAGATTGTAGTTGGGGATTGAGCGACCCAGGGTTAAGAAACAGACTTCTATGTTTAGTATGGGAAATGGGTAGCTGCATAGGAGAGGAAGAGGGTCCCGAAAATATTTATTTATTAATTTTATTTTCTGTTTGAATACATTTTTTTTATTAGGAACGTCATCAATTTCAGAGGACGATAACATGCAGTCACTACGATGAATATTCACTGTTCATCATTTATATTTAATGTTTTCTAACGATTGTAAGTGAATTGTTGTTGTTGTTGTTTCTGTTCACTGCACGCCGTCTTCTGGAAATATTAAGGCCTAACTGGTAACATCTCTGAAAAGATTAATTTAAATTGAGTTGATAAATGAGAAAATATTGTTTGCACCATAGAACAGTTTTGATTGGCCGATTGGGCTTGGTTTATTAGTCCTTATTAAACTATCCACACGCCTTCTTCTTCTACTTCTAGTAGGCTACTTGGTCTTTACAAAATTCTTGGCCTCGTTCGGTGTAACTAGTAACTAACTAGGCCTAGTTCGGTTTACTCACTTTTTTGTTTTGGTAATTACCAGTATGTGGTAACATAGCACTGGAAGTATCCTGCAGACACTAGTTCCAAAAGTAGACACATAGAACCCTATTCAGGCCCAAGCAGAATGTTTCTTGTTTGTACACGATGACGTTGACCACACTCTACAGCACAGGGTCAAGGTATAGGGTCAAGGTATAGACTCAAGCCATGACTTAGTTCAAGTTCAAGAATCGATGGCCATTTACAAATATATACATAAAATACACCCACCTGCAAACCTTCGTATTCGTGTTCATTGGTTTCAAGATCTACACTACACTACTCCTCCCCGGCTCCACTCCAGTCCATTTCATTTCAGTGACGTTATTTTGTCAGTAATACTTCATTCAGTAGTTGTGAAAAGTATGTGAAAACGGATCAGAAAAATGCTCCTAAATATCAGGTCGGCATTTCAGATTTCTCACGTACTTCACTGCAACCTAATTTCACTAATCCACAAAAAAGAGAAACCTTCTAGTTCTCCAACTACCACTCATTCATTGTTTTCATTGACAAAATGGCAGCGTGACGTCAGACTGATCACACGTCATCATCATAACAACGTCATACTTTGATTGACGGGTCGAAACTATCTTTTTCTTCAGTAAAAAATACATTCACGTTAAATTCTCGAAGATTTAAGTGAATATATCTTGCAAAATGAATGTAAGCTTCAATTGATAATTTAATGGAAGCATTCGGCGCAACTCGTGCAAACGAGATCTCGACTTTTGTTTACATTTTAACGGAAGTGGCTAGCGCATGCGCAGGTACAACCTAAAAAAGGAGTTTGTCATCAAACAAATTAATGGAACTTGATGTCGATACCAAAATATTTGATTTGAATTAAATCAATCACGGACAATGTCAAATCTGACTTAAACTATTTTTATTTCGATAACAAAATTCACCGCGTTACGGTACTTAACAAAATGGTGGATTTTCCTCGTTATAGTCTTTTTTTGGCGGCCATTTTTTTGTGACACGGTTTTTGAAAGACCCCTGGCTGGAAGAATATTGGCTCGCGCTTGATTTCATGCTTAGTCGTTAAGAGAGCTTCGCTCTATATTAGTTTCTGTGTAAATCTGTATCATTGTATGTATATATCAGATAAAAAGAAAATCGCATTCATTTTAGAGGAATCTTGAAATATTAGAATATAATCTGAATACCACAATCCCTTCAATCAGTAGTCAAGTGTCAGTTAGTCAGTGACAACTGCTTTACCCTTCTGTGCTTTCTGCAAACATGATATACAAATTACAATGCAGAATAGTCAAACTCTCGCCCAAGTCAAGTACCGGAGACCTACCTAAGTAAACATAAGTAGAATCAACCGAAAACATTATACAGTACGGTACCGGTACAGTAGTTAATGCTCTGAAAATTATTACTCTGTGAATTTTTGTGTTTTAATTGCTGAACATTAATCTTTTGGATGAGTATGCTAGTCCCTTCAATGATTTAGTTTTATTCTCAATTTCAGATCTGATAGCTTGAAGTGTGTACATAGATTATGTTTTGAGAGCTACCGGTACTAGTGTAGTATGATGTGACACTGTTATATCCAGTGTAGTCAACATGACGTCAAAGTTTGGTTTGATGCCTACAAAAGGTAAGTTGCTTACTTTACTAAAAGTATAAAACTCTATTCTTGAGTCTGTTCTGATTCTGATTTTTTCTTTCTTCCATGAAACCTGAAATGCATTGGTATGGTTATCACCCATGTCCATCCGTCCATAATTGCCCATAAACACTCTAGTATGCACATTTTATAAATTGTGTCAACCTCGAGTTAACCTTTATGATACTAAAAGAAAAGTATATATCTAAATGAGTTATTGCCCTTGTTTTAAAGAATGAAATATTGGTACAGTTAAAATATATGTAAGTGGATCCCTTTTAAACACCTTATCAGTGAAAAAGACCTTTTAATTTGTTAAAATAAGTGTTTGAGCTTCAATCACATGTAATTTGAACCAATCAGAATTTGTCTTGCTTGATTATTAGATTGATTCTTTACAAAAGATTTAAAATAGAATCTTTACCAAGGGATGAAAAGTGTTCACTCTATTGTCAGTCTTTTGTTTTAAAACTGTGGATTTGGAGACTAAGATATTTTAACTCCAGCTTGGGTGTGAGTAGAATTCAGGGGTTATAGTCAGGTTGACAACAACAGTGTACAGCCTCATTCTGTCAGCAGATGTCCCAGAGTTTTGTTGCTATGTTTATTTACTATACTTTAGTGACTTGGTCATGCATTAGAAAGAGTAATAGACCATCTACTAAATATAGATTCTAGTAGGAGCTATGGACTCTATCAACCGAATTGTTGTTCAGGGACAGAGAGGGTAAGCATGAGAATACTCTGCCACACTAGAAACACTTGTCACAGTACTGAGTTTTCTGTTTTAAATTATGATAGTGTTTTATTTCAACTTGAGCTCAAAGCTAATAATCTGAAGAATTTTCTTGGGGACAGCAACAGCAATACAAATCAATAAAAAGTACTAAAAAACAATACCAACAAACAACAGTTTGGTAACAGTTTGTTTTTAGCAACAATTGAAATATTCATGATTAAGTATATCCTAATGGCAAGTGGTATTGGGTGTCTAGAACAAGGGCGTGGATTTGTCAAAAATTGTTGGGGGGACTAACCAGAATGGTTTGAAGCGCTGCAACAACAAGCCCAAACAGAAGTTGCTCGCCCTAGAAAGAAAGATATTTCAGGATTTTAGTTGGCAATAGACTTCCTAATCTGATTTTCGTCTGATCAATTTTGATTCATCCGCCCTTGGTCTAGAAGACAACTTGTATTTGCTGTTTGGTTATTATATAAGTTACACAAGGTTTTTCAATGTTAACAAAGTGATCAATTCATTGATTAGGTAATAAGTCATACAAATATTACTTGTAATGAAACATGCTTCATACTGTGAGATTTCAGTCAATTGATCTGATGTAGCAATATGTACCCACATGATGTCCTTGATCTGTCTGTATGTTACTTTGCCTGACAAACTATCTTTATGAATATATTAGGTTCGATCATAGGATAGGCTAGAGTCAGCAGGTTTCAGACTTTATCTAATTTAAAGTGGAATTGTCTGTTATCATAGCATCAGGGCAGGGCATCAGACACAACAAATAACTTGTCATTCCATACACACTCACATCATAATGTGCTAAATTGTTGTCCTTGATAAGTTTTGATAGAATTTTACTGAGATTTAGTCTGACTTTTGCAATATCTTGGTGAATGGTTTTTTAGTTGTGGGCAAGTTGTGGCCTTATCATGACAAATATATTTCAAAATAAGCTTGTGATAGACATCATTTTGTTCACACATAACTAAACGCATGTGTCATAAAATTGCCACTGGTATCACCATACCAAGAAGTAGTGCCATATTGTAAATTTTTCAATTTATAGTTCTTTCTCTTGAAATTTTTTTTGACTTTGATGCAAATTTTAGAAACCAGTGAGAAAGATTCAATTCTCTTTTCAAACCAATTTATTAGCTCAAGGTTTTTGCTATTTTTTTTCCAATAGTGACAAATTTCCTAGCAAAGCCTCTTTATTATGAATATTTTATCACAGAAAAATGAAGGCCTAGATATGAAAGTTAATCTAGCTTCTGGAACGATTTCATTCACCATACACATGTTACCTTGTGCAAATTGGAAGTGCTAACAGTAGCTAGAAACCAGGTATCCATATCAACTATTTTACTTATTTTATTTCAGAGTTTGACAGCAATTCAATGATAGTTCAAAATAAAACTTTATTAGCTGAACTCCAACAATGTCAGGTAAGATTGTCAGTTAATTTGTATTTATAAATTGATTAAATAGGATATATTGGGGTGGGGGTGGTACTCCACAGTGAGTTGAATACTTGCTAGCTAATCTGGAAGTCCAGGGTTTGATCCATTCAAGATGATTCCTTTAGAAATTTACCGTATGTAAGTCAGGGGCTGGCATTGAAAAAGCATTTGTTCTTAGGGTCGAAAGTAGATAAAAAAGATAGTGTGTCCTTTAGACTGGACAGATTTCTTGGCTTTAGAAACTGAAAATGAAGCAACTGATGTAGTTCTCCTGACTAAAATTCTGAGCCCACTGCTTTCAAATAGAAAAAAGTAGGATGGCATTTGTAGTACTTTGAACATGGCTGGAACAAGTGAACAACTTTGAAAATTATGTATGTTTCTTACATATTATTTTTCCCTTCTAGGCTGATAAAGAGTTTGTGTTGTCATTATGGAAACGTTTACAAATCTCCAATCCTGATGTAACTGAAGCTATTTCTCTTGCTATACAGAGGTAAGTTTTGTTGCATTTTATTAGACTGGTTCTTCTTGGGCCGCAAACAGTAATTTTGATCCGTAAGATGGACATGACATTTATGTTTCAGAGGCGGCAGAGCAGGGGGGCCTTTTTGGCCCTTAAAAATAATATTTTTACAAAAATATTTTTGTCATTTTTATAAGACAATTTTCTGAATCTAAATATCGAGTGGGGTGAGAGTTGGATTTTAATTTTTTTTAACAATGAACCCCCCAATTCCAGAGACTCTCCGCAGTCCCTGTGTATCTAGTTCAAATGGTAAAAATTGATCCCACTTTTCTCATGCAATAGTTCAATGTGTATTGGATTAGATCATAAGAATCTTATTTCTCTTCATTCATTTTTAATTACATCTATCTAATCCTTCTGACTGGCATTCTCCATTTTATGATCCCAACTGAAAAAAAAATCCATAAAACTCCATTTCCCAACATTTCAAAGAACCCTCCAGTACCAGTATAAAATAACAGCACACTTGTTACAAATGTCCTTTCCAGTTCCGTAGACCAATAATTCTAAATAGTCTCCGTTTATTTCTGATATTTCACCAACATAAAGACATCCAGTAATATCTATCATATTCAATACACCCAGACACTGTCTAGGGGTCAAAGATCAAGATCTATATCATTCGCCCTTATAAGGTCGTCAGACGAGGGTGATTATGTTTGTCGTTAATCATGTTTGGTTCAATTGCTAAAATAACTTGTCATTATTACTGCTGCCAGGACAAACTGGATTTGTGTTATTTTTCTGGAATATTTGGGTCAATTTGACCATTTTTCTCTTCTGGGACAATTTTTGTTTGTTTGATTAGAGTGTCTACTGTCCAAAATATTCAAAAATGTTGGTATGGATATTAAAAAAACAGAAACTGTGCTAGAAATATTATTTAAGAATATTTGGTTCAATTTGACCATTTTTATACGCCCACACATTAATGTGGGCGTATATTGTAGTCGCCCCTGTCCGTCTGTCTGTCTGTCCGTCTGTCTGTCTGTCTGCCTGTCCACAATTGTTGTGGACACGATAGAGAGCTGGTTTCTTGATGGATTTTGATGAAACTTGCTGTGAGTGTTTGTAATCACCCAAGGATGAACCCTATTGAAAATCAGACGAATCGAAAAATATTTCATGGGTTATTGCCCTTGCTTTTCAAAATATGTTGTGGACACCTTAGAGAGCTGGTTTCTTGATGGATTTTGATGAAACGTGGTATGAGTGTTTGTATTGAGATAAACCCTATTGAAAATCAGAAACATCGAAAAATATTTGATGAGTTATTGCCCTTGTTCTTTAAAACACGTTAATTTTTCAGCTGTTAACAAAGTTGTGGACACGATAGAGAGCTGGTTTCTTGATGAAACTTGGTATGAGTGTTTGTATTGACCTTGGGATAAACCCTATTGAAAATCAGAAGCATCAAAACATATTTGATGAGTTATTGCCCTTGTTCTTTAAAACACGTTAATTTTTCAGCTGTTAACAAAGTTGTGGACACGATACAGAGCTGGTTTCTTGATGGATTTTGATGAAACTTGCTGTGAGTGTTCATAAACACCCAAGGATGAACCCTATTGAAAATCAGACTAAACGAAAAATATTTCATGGGTTATTGCCCTTGCTTTTGAAAATATGTTGTGGACACGATAGAGAGCTGGTTTCTTGATGGATTTTGATGAAACTTGGTATGAGTGTATTATTGCCCTTGATTTTAGAGAAAATGTCATTCTCAGAATCTTTCATTTACTGACAACTCTTGTCAACACCCCGGACGAATTGGCTGCCATTATAAAAGTGGGCGTATTACGATGGCCATCGCTATTTTTCTCTTCTGGGACTTTTAGTTAGTTATCTGTCTGAATTTGGCTATTTTCTCCATTTTGGGTCATAGACAGCCTTTGACTTGATTTGTTTTGTGGCCCAAAAAAAACAATATATAAAACAACCCTGTAAAAAAACCATTTCTGTCTGGATTGTGTCTGAATTTTGCAAAATGTCTTGACATGAACACAAAACTCTGTAAATTGTGAAATATTGTCAAATATTTGGGTTAATTGAACCTTTGGGACATCAAATTATTTTGTTATAAAAATGATCATTTAATTGTTCGTCCATATTGTCCTAAGGTAGATTGTCTTTTATCTGGTTTCTGAATTTGGTTTTGTTTGTGTCTGGGACATCATGACATCATCAACTTGAATGACTCAGAAAATTCACATTGCATTTGTATTACAACCTAAAGGTGTCATGAAAGTTATATCAAATTTTCTAACAGGGTTTCTTCATTTCAATGATTTAATTCAAAGTTTTACATAGAAAGAGAGAGTTGTGGTGGCTCATCAGTGAGCTAGATGCTTGTTCACTAACTTGAAGGTCCAAAGTTCAATCCTGGTGACGTCTTCAGATTTTTCAACCAAGGTTTCCTCTATCACTGATGCCGGTTGGAGGGGCAGTTATGGAAAAAGCTTCTAGTCTTTGGATGGGACAATGAACTGAGGCCATGTGTATTACAGGCTGTGTACATTTAAGATACCTCAACAGTTGGAAATCGAAAAAGAAGTGTAGGCAAATGGCTCTGTTCTGGGAAAATTTCTCTAGTTGCACAATGCTTGGTATTTTCCCGTCCTGTTTAAAACTGCATTGGACCATTCAATATCTTAATAAACCTTTATAATTCCCAACTGCTTGCTTGCTTTTTAACTTTTAATTTTCCAATGAAACTAGCCAGCTCTCTAGAAAACAAATTCTCGTGTTATGAAAGGCAACATGCATGAAAATATAAAATAACATTATGAAATAACTCATTTAGAGTCTTTCCTAAACAAACTGTTCACCATGCAGTCTTTACTACCCAATTATCAAAATCTAAATATTTGTGTGTCATCGGTGAATTTAATCTGATCAAATGGACAAATTCATTTCACATTCGTGTTCAAATTAATGCATTTTTCATGCGCCTGACTGCGCCGATAAAATGTCTCTTTGACTATCAGAAATGTTAATGAGTGTTTAAACAGAATTTAATTTTTTATTTCAATTCAACCATAAAATATAATAAATGGTAATACTCGTTTAGTTTTGATGAATTTCTCCCAAATGACTTGATGACATCATACTTGACTGTCATGCTGTATTCTGTTTTTGAACTTTAAGGGGCATGTTGACCATTCGTTCGATTAATTGTACCATATTCTCAAAAATATGACAATTGTATCAGTTATAGTGTTCAAAGCTCATTGTTAGAATTTGAATTCAATCCATGTGTATCTATTGTAAACCATGTTTGAATGTTAAAAAAAATGACTTATACTTAAGTCTTTATGCCTTATATAGAAATAGAAAGTGAAATTCCTATTTTGAGGAATTATTGAAGAATCATGCATTTTTATGTAAAATCTTTTTTTTAAGACTAAGTCATCCTCTGAAAATGAAAACTTTTGCCCTTTAATGCAATACCTGAATGAATTGAAATATCTTAGTGTGGGTCCTTTGTACCAAGTCGCACATTATAGATCCCGCGACAGTTGGAAATCGAAAATAAGTGTAGACTTATGCCGCTGTTCTGGCAATATTTCCCTCATTGCACACTACATGGTGTTTGCCTGCCTCAATTAGCCCATACAGGTGCAGAAAAGCAGGACGTAAAATTCAATTTTATTTCATTTTTTTGTACCAAGTCATACTTGTCATTGTTAGGAGACAAACAATTTTATCATTGGATATTCACACATCAGACAATCATAACAGGACAATAAAAAACATAATTTTCCTTTTTTAATCAGAAATTCCATCTTTTTCATAGTCTGCTACTGGAAAAGGAAATTGTAAAATGTGACATCAATATAAATGGTACAAAACAACCAGATTACTGGGAATATTCTGTCATGTTCAGAACTTGTTGGCTACACCGATGGGTTTAAAGGCCGGCTCACACAGAGACTGATTCAGTGGATATTGACAATCATTTGTCTACTTTCATATTTGCATGTAGATTGGCGTATAATAAGACAAAATTTTACACATAACTTGACATTATCAAAATTCAGGAGAAATTGCAAGTTGAATTAAAATTTGTAAATTTCAAATTGACAGCAAACATAGATTTACTTAAGGATTGAATGCAGATTTTTTTGCGTTCATTGGGTGATGAACGCAGAATTTTCACGTGTTAAATCAAATGAATGGCAAAGCCATTCATGTCAGGTTTAACATGTGAAAATTCTTATATTTGCATTCGGTAGATTTCTTGTATCTTTTACCATATTTTAGTGTTAAAATTATAGCTTTAATGGCTATAATGTAGTTAAAATTGTAAGAAAATTGGGAACGAAATCGGCCACAGAAATCCTGTCAATTAACATGACGTCAAAACTTGGATGACGTCAAAAAGGGAGATCGTCAAGGCAGATCACTCAAATAGTCGACATTTACGTCTTTTATATTCATTGTTTGTTCAAAATGAGACTTTATTTCATATCAAATAAGTTCAAAATATCTTATTTTTAGATTTCTTAGAGTACCCAGGCCGATGTTTGATCCATCTTTTGTCTATCTTTAAAATAAGGATGGTGTGTATTCATACGCCGCAATGTACGTTGTCAGGGAAGATTTTGTATAGCGACGTCACGGGAGATCACTCTAGAATTTTGCGTTCATCGGTAAATGAATGCAAAATTTTCACAAGGGTTCACTGTAGCGCGTGACAATAAAATGTAAATATTATAATATATTGTCAATAAAAATAATTGAGAGATTGAAAATAGATTGTTACTTTTTGTTTGTTATCTTTTCATTTTGAACGGAAGATTTGTAAGTTTTCTAACAGTCATCTGATTGGTCAATCACCGGAATCAATTTTGAATAATTATCCAATAAGATAACTGTATGTCTTAAAATCTGGATTTCATCTTATATAAGGTTTTAAGAATAAAACCCAAGATTATGTGACAGGAATATCATCAAGTCAGCAAGAGCTTAGAATACTTAGATCAGGCCTTTTCAAATGGTGACTCGTAGACCAAATCCGGCCCATGACACCCTTGAGAATGGCCCCTCAAGAGTGGCCTCTTCCACTAAAACGCTCTGCTAGCTAAGCTCTATTTGGCTCTTGTATTTTTTTTGTCAAAAATTAATTGAGAAGGCCTGACTTTAGAAATTGGAAATTTTTCATTAGAAATTGATGTAACTGATTCAAATATCTCAAGATAAGGAGATAGTGTGACAGGGCCTTTAATGAAGACGTGATTAATGTATTGACATCACTCTGAGTGTCAACTAGTCTCAATTCCCTCGACTATATTTTACATTTTATTACATTACAAACGTCATATTTAATCCAAACCATTGACTGACAAATATTCCACGCGACTCTCCTGCCATCACTAAAAATACATTTACGACTCTAGCGATACGAAACTATTGAAATTACCACCAGAGAAATATTTCTAATTTTCTTGTCTTTACAAATGTTACAATGACAACTGTTGAATTGAAATGAATATTTGAATTTCTGTGAGCGTTCTCTAAAAAATATAATGAAAAATATATTTATTGTTCAGAAAACAAAGACAAGGATGGGGCAACTGTAAAGCATTCTCTATTAATTCTCTAAATTGAAAATTTTTTAGCATAATTCTGCCCCTTTCAGTTATACAGGCTGACATTTTCCTCATGTCCCACTTCTTCGCATTTGCAAATCAGGGGCAGAAAAATAATAAACTTAAATTTAATTTCGTTTTGATGGTTCTTTTTCTACAGGACTTTAATATATATAATGAAATTACTCTCCACAATTTGAATTCTAAAGTTTGGAACCAACACTGTCTAAAATGAACTTCTCTGTTGCTGTGGTTTGGGTTTTTCAGTCCTTGGATTTTCTTGGAATATGAAAATATGTGTTCAACTGCTCTGTTTGATTTAGCATGGATCTCTCGGTCTTTGGTATTCATGGATTTTTCTGGAATATGAAAATATGTTTTCATCTGATCTGTTCTAGGTTTGAAATATAAAAAACGTGCCGATATTTGAGATGATTGTGTTAAACAAGTGATTATTTTATAATGGTTGATTTTTCATCTCAGTCATATTCAATTACATCATACTGATTTAAACTCACTGTATGTCATAGTCAATAAATACCAATATATGAGTCCTTGCATGAATCAAAAGTAAATTTGAAGCTATAGGTACATGCCAGATTTATGATGTTTTAAATAAAGTGATATAAAAAAGGAAAGGAAAACAGGAATGAGTCTTTACTTTTAATCAAATTTGCTTGGGATATAACAGGCAAAAATCTACAGTGGAATGCAAATATGAATGTTTCTTTTTATGTTTTTGCTGCAGTTTTTTGAGATTTAATAACCCAATAAAAAAGAAAGATGTCTTGATACCTTATTTACAGGCCTACAAGTCAATGTTTAACAAGGAATATTCCCAAATTCATCACAGATTGCAAGGAAATCTTTCATTGAACAGATAATTTAATTGTATGAAAATTAAATGCCACAGAACAGAAGATACACGCAGTTTTGATTAGATGATGAATGACAAACGGAGATCTTTACCCCACACCAAAAAAATAACCCAAACAAACAGAAAACAAAACAGATCAGATTGCATTTCAGAACGTACGGAAATTGTCAACTCCAGATCTAGCACATTGTAGCTTTAAGCTTAACGACAAATCTATTTTTCCTGCATTCTAGTTGTTTTATTCTGCAGTTTCAACATATTTCACTTTCTGATTGATTCACAAAAGATTTGACACACAAAAATGAATTATTGCCTCAAAAAAGTGAAATTGGGTAAAAACTAATCAAGAAAACGACAATGTAACGTGATTAGGGATGGCAGGATGGTCGTAGAAAATGAACAAATGGCTGAAATGAGGAGAAAATGGGAAAACAATACATTGAGCAGAGTTGAGATAATAATTAGAATATGTTAGAAATTGTCAGATTAGATTGTATCGTGTCTTTTGTCAAGTTGTGGTCTGGGCCTCGTCTGGCAAACGTCCCGTGGACCAGACCCAAGAAAAATGATGTTTCACTGTTGAGTAATTGAAATCAGTTTAATGCTGTTTTTATTTTATGAGTGTTACATTGAATTTCTATATCAATCTATCAGATGCATTGTGTCAGCGAATCTCGTTCATTCCTGTAAAACAACAGGTCTCTAGCTAGTCTCAAGGCAGGTTTAGGTCCGGGAAAACGTTTTTGCAACTTCTGCAGAGAAAAATTGAAAACACGTAAAAATCCTGCACTAAAAAAGTTCCAACATCTGTACTGAACATAGGATCAAATAATTAGTGTAGATATTTTAAAGGGATTGTAAAGTGCAATTCCACTAAAACTAACACGTTTTATGATCTGCATATATATCAATAGTAACTTCTGGTAGATCAATGTCAGTGACGTCATAAAACGTGTTAGTTTAAGTGGAATTGCAAGAACCAAAGAACTGAATGGAAATTGGAATGGCGCAAATTGATGCTATCAGTATCCCCGATACACATACAAAATTAAGAAAACCACTTTACAATCTCTCTTACTTTCTTTATTCACATTAAAACAGTCGTCCATATCCAAAGCCCACTCCAGAATCTGCCTTCTCACATGCTCTCTCCCATCTCATACAATCAGAAGTGTCTCATTTACCATGCAAACATAATGACTCTATAATCTCTATTATTTGGTTATGACAACTGCTGTTGAAGAAAGTTGCTCTTTGAATTTGAGTATGTCTCTTTGAATGTTGCTGTCCTGACAAACTTTCCATGCCTATCTTCTTGAGCCTATTTAGGTGCAGCAAAGTAGAACATTAACCTCTGTTTCTTATTTATTTCATTTATATGACTTTTTTCTGATTCCATATTGGAATTTAAATATGACACTTTTATGTGGAATTGAAATGGTTCTCTAGTTTTATTCTTTCATCTACTAGTACTCTATATTCATATGCGTTTTAACATTTCATTATTTTTTGTTGTGTATTCTTTCAAAATTCAGTTTCAAATTTATTTTTTGCAAGCATTATTATATTAATGTGTATGTGAAACATTGCACTAAGGCAGTGGTTCCCAACCTTTTTCTCACTGTGGCCCAAATTCACGAAGCTCCCAGAACCATGGCCCCCTGTTCTATTCCAAAAAGGGCAAAATAGGGAATATAATGCAAGGTTTGTTGTCTTGTGCCTCCTCATCAGCATGAGGTCAGATGAATTTGACCACAAGCAACTACAGACCATACACAGCAAAATATAGTTAAATAAAAGTTGGGCTTAAGAAAAATGATATACATCCTCATGCGCCATGGCCCCCTGACAAACACCCCACGGCTCCTTAGGGGGCCATGGCCCCCAGGTTGGGAACCACTGCACTAAGGGGACAGGGTAAAATGATTACGTTAAGACACATTAAAAAGGGGTTGGCAATCAGGTCGTTGAGCAGTTAGAAAGATAATTTTGGGGATTGGACAATGTCTGGCTACTTCTAAGGATCCATGTGATCATTGTGATCCAAAGCTGTAATTTTAGTAGACATTTCTTTTAACAATGAATAAGGACCTTATTTCTTAATCATTTTGCAAAATTTAAAAAAAATGCATAGCATTGTCTTCTACACAATTGCCAGTGTCTAATCAAGAGGGGGTGCGGTTTGTAAGTGAAGGGGGGCATAAAGGGGCCTGAAAATGCTCAAATTTTGCGCCAATGACAATTGCTCTGTCAAGTTTGTTTTTATCAAAAAATCCTCATTTTATTCAGATGTCACCAGACATGTCAATATCCTATTCCAAATTTTTTTGCAGTTTTACAACTTGTTGCAGTCTCTTTATGATGTACAATTTAAATAATGTGAGTCCTCAACATGTCAGAATTTAATTTCATCTGTAATTTACGACGAACAAATCCAGCCATTATAGTAAATTGTCGTAAAAATGAAATAATGTTGTCATGTTTTTTTACCAACAGAGAAAAAGAGAAAGGTGAATTAAAGGATCATAAAGTGTTGGAGATATTACAAAATAAAGATGACAGAATCGAAGAAATATTAGAGAAATTACAGAAACAATCTCAGGAACTTAAAGACAATTTAGCCAAGTAAGTTTATGCTTTGATTTCAGATATGGGAAAATTCTGCTTTTGGGGTTTTTTTTTTTGCCTCTTTGTCCTCGAAATTTGATTCATGGAAATCTGTTAAGATTATATTTTCACTATGCTTTAGATCTGAGAATATTGGCCATAGATTCTGCTTCAAAATGTGGAGAATCCACCACAGAGAATCTGGAAAAGCTCTGTCTTCTCCAACCCCTCGACTACAACTGGCCCTTCAGGCTAGATGGTCCCACTTTTTTTTACCCAACACCTATTCTCATCTCTGAATTATCAACAGTTTCTGGGTAAGGACAAGTGTTAGCTTTAGATCTGATGACACAAAGCTCAGTTTATAAAAGCCTATAACTTGATAAATTAAGTATTGTAGTCAGGAGCACATTGATTTATCAACAGTTCACAATTTTAGGCCTGTTTCACAAAATTTTAAAATCCATATTTCAAGAAATACAGTAATCTGATTGGTTAAGAAAACTAAATTTAAAATGGATTTTAGTGATTTGCCAATCAGATGACTGAAACACTAAAATCACCTTAACTTTTGTGGAAATGGCCCTTGAGGTACCACATTGAAGCCACATTGAGATTACCTAAAATGCCAGTATCTCAAAAATATTATAAATTTCTTGACCTTGTTGCCATAGGATTAAATTGTAATGTCCTATAATAGTTTCCTGTAATTTTTCATGCTATCTATTATTTCCAATGGGTTGTTTCATTCTTGCTGTTTCCAATTCTTTTGTCCTGTTTTTTTATGCCATACTTGTCCATTTAACCAGTTGTTTCAAATAATTTCTGATTTTTTATGCCATGATTCTGTTTTATACTTGACCATTTGTTTGATTTCAAACAGGTTTTCTGTGCCCTTGAATTTTTATGCCAATTTGTAATTTTCTTTTTCTGTTCTAGGCGAGTGGATCTCCAAGAAGACAATGGTCGACTTGAAGCAGAACGGAACTGTCTACAAGATAAAGTTTCTACCCTGGAAATTCAAGTGAGTCATCTTTGAATTAAACTATGTCCTATTTTACATCCTTTATACCTATACCACTGGAAAATACTTTGAATTTATCACTTTTGAGATACAGAAACACCAGATATGAAAACAGACTTTCTGGATTGTACCATTGTCATTGGTGGTATCACATATGTGGAATCATCTGAGGTGGCTATATAGCCAAACCTCAACTCCAGTATCAGCACTGCAATGATGATGCCCTGAAGGCTGAAACAGAACTGTTTGCAGTTAAATGATACTTTATATACGTCTTCAGCAATGAAGTTTGAATAAAACTGTTACATAAATGGGGAACTAACTAACTTTTGGCTTTCCTTAAGTTATCTATAAATATGACAGGATTCAGTACTAAACAGTGAAATGATGCTAAACTTACAAACAGAATACATTTGAAATGATAATGTGCTTAATGTGCTCTCTGAACAAAGGGTAGATAAAATGAGTAGCAAGGCAAACATACAAAAATATATCAAGCTGTACTAGAGTTCTTGCTTAATGTAAAAACATTATATTTAAAATTAACAGCCCTTCAGATGGCCATAAGACAAAGTTTTCTAAATATGACATGTTCTTAATGCTGATAATTTAAATGTAAAACATGTATATAAAAAGATTATGAAACTGCCGTATTGCATGTTGGTTATGAAGGGACATGTTTCATGACGTGTTATATTAGAATAAATACAACATTAACGATATTAGTTTTTACACTCTTTACTCTACCTTGTGATGGTCATATAATAACAGTTACCGTACACAATTTATAGCCCTCGTTAGGATGCTGCATAATTATTGTTTTCTGCACGACATTTTTTTTCATTCCACATATGTTCACCATCACCATTAACAATGGAAATTTTGGATAATTATTGTTTTCTGCACTTTTCAAATGACATGTTTTTCTTTTTACATATGTTCAGCATTAGCTATGGAAGTTTTGGATTATTTTTTTTTTACCAAATTACCCTTTTTTTTGTGGCTCATCACAGCAGTTGCGTTGTCTTCAGAATTAAATGCTGTGAACCGGCCGTTGTCAAATGACATCATATAATGTTAACGTAATACGTTTTAAGAAATATTGTTGGGAGCTCAGGGTATATGACGTTTTAGCCAAAATAACGTCAGGGTTCAAAGGGTTAAGAGTGCTTTATTCTGAGATTGAGCTCACATCTTTAAAACTTTGACAGATACGATTTAGTTCGTAAGAAAATTGTTTAAAAAATGTCTTATTAGAAAATGTAACTAGTTCTCGAAGGGGTAATAATTCTAATGACTATTTTCAAACTGTTAGTTCGGAAATGTCTTTTTATTTATCCTCTTTATTGGGTTTGACATGCATAAAATCTGCGTTGATCCCCGGAGGGCTATTATAGTGTAATTTACTGGCACCGATTAGATCACATATTATATGCACGGTCTCAAATTTACAACCTTGGTCATAAATCCTTCATAAAAACTGTCGTAAAAGCTGGGCTAATTCACCGGGTGATATTACACGGTGAATATTGGGAAACAACGTTGTACAAAGTGAGAAAAATAATAATCACCGTACAGAAGGTCAACTAAATTAGCTAGTAGAGGTGGTTGATGACTTGCCGAGATGTGTCCCGCGAGACCAGAATATAAAAGAGTTAGATACAACACTCTGCTGTACTATCATTAATATATGAGGCAATCTTGTTACTCCGTACTCACAAATACCTTCCTCTTTAACACAATAGCGTGACAAGGGACAAATATTGCCGATAATTTGGTTGTTTGGGTCGTTGACGTGGTAGAGTGTTGTGACTTGGATTAATTATTTATATGTACCAGTCTTTAACTCGGCAGATTATTGTCAAGTTGCATGTAACAGGTAGTTAATACGAGCCGAACGACTCGCGTTATATCGGTGTCAACGCCATAAACACTGCACTCACAAACATTCCTCTAGCATCGCTAATTAATTGTCTTCCCATAATGCACTTTTTATTTTTGTGATCCCCTAGACGCTACTCTGTTTAACTGAAATCAACTACGAGTTTTGTCTTCTAATGTTCCTGTATTATGGACCATGTTTTTATGACTGATTTTAAAATGATAGCCTCCTAAACAATTCTCGAGTAAAAATATTTTGTGTAATTTTCTTTTCTGAATAATGGTAGATTCAGACTTTGTTGGCTTTATGAAAAATCTAAATGTTTCGAATAAACATGTATACAATTTTCTTATGAAATGGAAGATCACTTGTCATAAACTAATGGCAGAAGATGTACATCATGCTTACTCCTTTTGCAACAATGTATGGTGCTTCCCATTGTGGATTCCACTACTATGCAATTATATTCACTATTTTGTTATCCTTTGGATGAGATTTTTGATAAAATGAATTGTTTTCAATATATTGGACTTGCAAGATGTCATCAAAGTCAACGCAATATTAAAGACTTTTTGAAGGTTTTTTTAGGATGGCAAACAATGATTCGGAGTAGGCCCTACTCAGTAGGGTATTAACACCTTGTCCCCTTGGTAGGTATGATGTCTGCTTCTGTCAAAATAACCATATCGCAGATGTTGAGTAAGGGTATTAACACCCTGTCCCCTATTTTAACTGTTTAGTAGTTCTCATGGAATGTCTTTTAACTAGTGATCAGTTCTACATGTGGTACAGATTACTCAGACGGACTCCTGGTCATTAACCCTGAAACCTGACCCCTTCCTACCACTTCTGGTCATATTTGGTCAACTGTGACCCCTACTTTAACCCCTACAGTGACAGAGATCAATCTGACAACAGCTGTGGTGAGTAGATTCAAGGCTGTAGAAGGCTGTAGAAGTTATTTCACATGGTACCAAGTTTTATTAGTGACAGTTTGAACATCAGTTTAAATATGCTAATGAGATGATGCTTCTTTAAATGTTTTCACACAGATTTAAATTATGTTGGTGTCTAAAAGCATTGGTCATTTATTTATATGGGGTTATTGGTTTCGTTCATTCATTTATAAAAAGTTACTTTGAAACTTTTTTTCATAAATGATTCCTTCTTTTCATTCATTTATACATAAATTCATTTATTCCTTCATTCTTTTTTCATTCATTTTTCATTCATTCATTTATTCATATGGTGCAAGTTCAAAGCTAATGCAGCTTCTTCAATATTGTGTAAAAAATATTTTGGTAGCCTACATTAAAAGAATTGTGTGTTTTCTTTTATCATCAATATTCTTTTTAAGTGAGAAAGTGCACAAGTTTC
The DNA here is from genome assembly GCA_029955415.1 of Lottia scabra. Taxonomy (NCBI): domain Eukaryota; kingdom Metazoa; phylum Mollusca; class Gastropoda; family Lottiidae; genus Lottia; species Lottia scabra. Next base: position 13,918,259 of record JARJEI010000009.1, read on the forward strand.
ATATTTTGTCAACAAATTTCATTTCCAACTCTTTGATAGAATTATCATACCATTATTTGTTATATACCCTAACAGTTCTGAATACTGCCACAAAAATTAGCAAAACTTTAATATAGTTGAAGTCTGTTTTCAGTTTGAATATATTATGAATAAGTCAAGTTAAAAGCTGTCCTCTGTCAATCACCACCAAACGTCAATGACAAAGACAAAGACAGTATTTATTGAGACTGGTGGAATTTTAAACCCAGAATCAAGTCACAGATCTTACACACACTGCCCACATGTTGTCATTTCTCAGGGTATTAAATTCCCTGTCTCCTCTTTAATGTCCCAGGGTCAAATTTCTGGGGGGACAGATTCCACAGCTTGTCAAGGGTGTCAGGTTTCTCCAGGGTGACTCTGTGATCTTTCTACTGTGAAGGAATGCCAGAGTAAAGGGGTCAGTTCCTTATTAAATTAGCATTTCTTTTATTCTGTCCAAATATTTGTTTTGCTTGAAACAGAGACTTTATTGGTTAACAGACAGAAATTTATGGCTTTATGATATTTTGGTTTGAGAGAATTTTGTTGATTAGGGTCTTTATTTTGAGAATTTCTGAATTTCAATATATTTTGATAATGATATAAAAATATAGTTGCAAAGATTTCATAACAAAGGGGGAAAATGTCCTGAAAAGCAATTTGAATAAGTACAGATATCAGGTGATTTTAGCAGCAGCGCCAAACAGGGTATGCTTACTCTTCTAGACACCTGATACCACTTTTCATTATGAAATATTTACTCATTTATTGATGTACTTCTTGAAATGAAAAGTTCATTAGCTGCTACCAATGTATTGCCAATGTGTTTTTATGGATTTCGAGATTTGTTTTACAGTTGGGATAGTTCATACTTGGGTTTTATTATATTTGCACCGTTTCAATTTTCTGTCAGACTAGCATTTGCCTCACTATTCCACTCAAAAATCAGCATTTTATGACAACATTATATTTCAAAAGTTGCTAATGAAATCTATGAACCTTTGTGATATTGACATTATGAAACGTTCATGTATCATGAAAATTTCTTCCCAAATTAAATAAATGTATCAATTCTATAAAAAATTTACCTACAAAAATTGAAAATTCATGAAAACGACTTGACACCCTGACTTGTGGAATTTGATCACAGTCAGTTATGTCATTGTGTGGAAATTTCTGTTTATTTTTAAAATTTGTAAGAAATATTGAAATCGTTCTCACAATGTGTTTTGTGTTAAAGTTGAGGACAGTCCTACCAGGTCCCTTGACAAACTCTTAAACCATCAACTTGACATTTGACAGATTTGAACACATGTAGGCAATCTTAGCGCCAATTTCCTGTCGAAAACACCATCTTTAATTTCATCTCGGGCTTCTCTGTGTCGACTGATTCTGATAATTTTAACATATTTGTAAAACATTGACAATTTTTCCTCCACCCACTTTTTCATTTCCCTCAATCTTTTTTTTAATTTCTGATAAATATTATTTTGATATAAGATAAATTGTAAATTGTCTTTAAGGGAATTAGAATTTGTGAAGAATTATTTGGATAAACAATAGTCAATAATGAATATTTTTTAAGTTTTGAATGAATTTTTATGTAGGAATCTATTTGCCATTGTCTGCTTAAAATGTATTTCGGGATTTTTTATTTCAAGTTTATTCTGTAGATTAGTTTCATATTTCTTAATGTGACTAAAATTGAATAAGAACAATGACATCTGATAAAGATGTTTATTGTTTATTCAGTAACTAAAAATATATCAAAGTTCAAACATTGGCTAGAAGTCACTGATCCCAGAGGAGCGTTTCCACTGTTAATTGTAAAGTCAAGCTAATTCTCATGTTCCTTCAGCAACGTTAGACATTTGCATTATCTACCGTTGCTGGATTGACGGGGTTTTCTCGTCATTATCAACTAATAACCTTGTTTAAAAAACACTACGTCACATTCAATTTATGACCGTTGAGACTCGATTATCACAAGGTAAATTTGCTACAAGAAATTTGACGTCTGGTCATTCGAAAGTTTTCCCGCAATAATTTGTTACAATGAATATAACTGGTCGACAATAATCGTTCGACCAATCAAAGTTAATGACGAGAATGTCTTATCATGATATCAACGGATTAATGTAATGTAATGAAATGATAGCCGTTGCTAAAGGAACATGGCTAACTCTTAGCTATCTGACCGACTCTTACCGTTTACTCTACTGGTTAACGAAAAACAGTGCATGCCCCTTATTGCAAAAATAGTTCCACAATTTCTGTCAGCGAAAACACAGTTAATATCAGCCATAATCTGACAATATCAATATTGTCTTTTTCTTCTCAAAAACCACTTAAATCTGTTTAAAATTTAACGACTAATTAGCTAATTAAGATTTTAATCCTAATCTTTTAATCTGGTAAATTATATAATCTATGGTCGTTATCAAAATTACACCTCACTTCAACGATCACAATATTTACAAATTGTCGTTAACGTCTAAAAATATTCTGATATTCCGCGCTTCATTTGATTTTAATTCGGTATTTGTCTGGTTTGAAAAATGACATAAGCATTGATGTAGATATGAATATGTTTTAAAACGCTCAACTCTAAAATTAATGGTTTTTTAAACGTCGTTAAGATAATTATCGACCAATCAACAGCTAGATTTAAGATTTTGTGCGATACCGTAGAAATTGTCTCGATCTGATTAAAACAGGAAGTAAAAAACAGATGACATAATTATGGTCCTTGTGTCTTATCGCTCTGATTTATTACTTCCAACGGAAATCTTTGTTTCACAATTGCTTGATTCCATTTTCCTGTCGGACATTTTAAAAAAACACCAAAAACAAGAAAAGTTAGTCCAATTTCTTTTTAATCCTGTGATGACAGTTTTTTTTCTTTCCAACCAGATTATCTATATTGTACAATTAAAGTTTGATTTAAATTTGACATTAAAAAATCAATAAATGAAAAAAAAATTGATCCTAAAGTTTGCATGAAAAAGAAAATTCTTATCTGCTATTTAGATATGTACAGCAATTCTAAAATTAGTGGCATTTCTTCCAATTATAAAATGCTTAGATTTAATAATTAAGAAACCAAGTACTTATAATCTGAACCAGTGGCATTTCTAGGAATTTTTAAATGGAGGGGCCGAGTTGGGGCCAAATAATTGTCAGGGGGGGCTACCAGCACCAAGTATCCGTATGTAACATTATACGAAATTTCAAAGTGGGGGGGCCAAGACCGGGCCAGCCTTAATTCTGGGGGGGCAATGGCCCCTCCTGGCCCCCCCATAGAAACGCCACTGATCTGAACCGCAAAACAAAACCTGAAATCCAAAAAGACATTTTGAAGAAACATAGGTAACAGCTTATGAACTTTTCACAGGTTATTTGTACCAACTGAACAATTCTAGAAAGTTGCCACTTTTTGAAACCTGTATTTATTAATTTTCTGCTTACAAAACAATTTTAATTTTAAAATCTGTAAATTCTGCAAGTACAATAATATGTATTCAATTAACATGTTTCTATTGAAGCTCGTTAAGTTATTGTACCTGGTTCTACAGTAAGAACCTGTCTTTTGGCACCAGCGCCAAGTTCGGTGATCAAATTAAATCATGGTATCTCAGAAACAGGAACCAAGGATTAGAGAAGAATTAAAATTCATCGAGTTATGATAAATGCAACCCAGATTTGAAGGTTATTATTGTCCTTCGTGCATTCTTCAATACCTTGAAAGTAACAAGTGTAGTTATGTATTTTGTGTACTTTAGATAAATTAGGAAACTTGTAACACTGTTTTCTGAGCCAATTTCTATGAGAGGACAAAATTGAAAAGTGTCAGTAGCCTACATTTTTTAAGTGACAAGTGAGGACATATGTGTAAAATCTGCTCTGTAGAAATTGGACTAGAATTTTGGAGGCTACACAGATTGGATTGAAGTTGGTACAAGTTGCCTACAGCCAGCCCCGTCGTCAGGAATGAATTTGTGATGGGTCTACCCAGTAAATTTTGTAATCTAGAAACCCAGTAGAGCACAGTTTAGACGATTCTGAGGTGTCAAAATCCCCATCAATCATTCATCTTTTTGTTTTGTAAAAATCTTGCTGGGGCCTAATTCTTACTTGCCAGGGTAAGTAACTTTGTTTCTAATGGACTGTATCAGATTGTGTCAAAGTAAAAAGTTACTTTAAAACTCTTCGCACCTGACAGGAGAAGCTAAAAATATGGAACTAATCAAACAGGAAGTGGAAATTGTACATGTCGAAATAAATATAATCATTAGTTTTGATTGGTTAATTATCCCCTGATTATATATTGGCATTCAATCACATTTCTACCAATTTTAACAACATATTTGACAAATTATTGACTTGTTTTGTGATTTTAGTCGTAATTTAATTTGGCAGTTTAACGTCTGGGACTGATTATAGATATTACTGGTACTTTGTGTCAGACGGTCGGAAAAAAATCACCCGATTTATTAAAATATTGATTGAGTAGGAGTTAGTGGTGGGTATTGCCAAGTATCGATACACCATGCAAAGCATGTGCATACAGTAGCATTACTTATCGATTCCTCAATTTACTAGTAGTTAGAATATAAGGAGGTGAAAGCTTTTGTGGTACTTTGAAGATGTCTTTCATGTTTACTGGGACAATTTCAATAAGTTTTGATATTGGGTCTAGTGTACTTTCATTGATATTCAAAAGGTCGACATCTTTTACAATTTTTTCGGATTTCATTTTTTTAAAAAAAAATTGTCATTTTGTCTTCTTAGGTATTAAAACATAAAATAAATTGTGTGAAATTGAGTTTACCATAAAAAAGGACAAATTTCTGATTTTATTTTTAGGACATACACCTGTTTCTTTTTTTATATGCACTGCCAGAATGATTTCAGTTTGAAACTTTTTAAATTGTCTTCTGTGTGAATGTTAATTTTTTAAAGGCCTGAGAGAGAAGTGGGTTTAAGACAAGAATAAGTAAAATATATGTTAAACTGTAGCTGTCACTCAGAAGTTAAAAGGTAAAGGAGGAAATTCACTATTTCCGTCTTGTAATCTCTTGTAATAACCAGTACCACATGGCGCCAATAGGGTCCTTTAATTTGTTGTTATTTAGTTCAAGCTGGTACAGGATATTTGGTACTTTTAGAACACAAGCCCTCACAATGTAAGCCTATAAAAAAGGAGGAAGAATTAATAATCAGGCCAAGCAACTCAGCACCTTTTCGAAACATTTGGATCAAATCGTAAAGATTTGAATGGATTATAAACTTTTCAAAACCTTTTATGTGTATCAGGCCATTTCATGTCTCTGTTTCCATTATTCCTCAATTTTTCTCTTGAGTTGTTTGTGGTTCCTGTAATTACTGTAACCTCACAAAAAGTTGCCAATAAAAATTCAAGGACCTTTCAATAGTCTAAAAAAGCTTGGTTTAAGTGGAATTGCTAATTCTCTGATTTAAAATTGGAAAAGATATATCGATGCTATCATTGTCCCAAAGATATATAAAAGATTTTTGAAAATTATTTTACACTGCCTGTAAGAAAGTATCTGTAGCCTCCTGTATATGAAATATAACCCAGCAGGAAACTGTAAAGTTTGGTCATGTGTCATTTACTGTCTGTTATTCTCATCAGCAGTCATTCTTTTACTTCGTTCATCTTGCACTCTACTCTAGTAATGGTTTAAATGCCTTCTATGCACTTATATATACAATTTACTACAGCAATAATGAGCAACAACAAAAACAATTGTCATTTTCTGCATCAAAATTTATGTAGCAAAGTCATTGATTATTTACATTACCAGCTGTTAAAATTTAGCAGTAGAAGATAACATTCCATTGTACAGAACAAAAAAATGTGTGACCAATTTTTGGACTTCATTTTCACTAAAAAAGCAACTTCAAGGAAATATCCTGAAAAAGTGACTGATTATATGATTATACCCCTTTGATATGTATTGATATAGTTGGCCTGTAAATCATCCGATTGTCCAATGACCAATTCTTTACAAACAATTCAGACATGACATCAATAGTAATAACAACATAGATATAATTTACTCATTTCTCAGATCAAGATGTCTTCTGTGTCTTCAATTTAAGTCCAGAATCCTGTTATTATGCAAGCGCAGTTTCTTGTAGCTTTGAGTATCCATGTTCGATATTTGGATGTTTCTATGGGGCTTGAATGAACTACTTTTATGAAACATCTAAATTGAAAATAAGTAAGAATCGCAAGTTATTGCACTCTTTCATCAATTTTTCTAGAAGAGTTAATGCATTTTGTAAGACCCTTTACTGTATTTCTTTCAAAATCAAATGAGAAGGTCCACTAGCGAACACTAGAGAACACTAGAATAAAATTAAATAGGTTTTAAGGCTCATATATATCCCATATTCTCATGGAATGTTAAGCAGGACCATGTCACATTTGTGTATTGGACCTAATTCTGACTATCTCTTGACATAAAGGTCATGATTTACGACATTAAAAGACCAATTCTATTGTCATTTGACAAATATATCGAAGAATTTATGATAAAACTAAAGTTGATACGTAGTAAAATATGAGTTATTTATCTTGTCATGGAGCGTGTAAACGACCTAACGTTATTTTGATCAAGTAGGATAGTTAGATGAGCCGAGGGAATTCCAAGATTTACCAAGTGTCCGCCATGATTTGTGTTGGAATAAAAATACCTAGAAAAAGAAATTATGACACAGTATTTTCTAGAATTCTGTATTTTTATACGCCCACACATTAATGTGGGCGTATATTGTAGTCGCCCCTGTCTGTCTGTCCGTCCGTCTGTCCGTCTGTCCGTCTGTCCGCCTGTCTGTCCACAATTGTTGTGGACACGATAGAGAGCTGGTTTCTTGATGGATTTTGATGAAATTTGCTGTGAGTGTTTGTTATCACCCAAGGATGAACCCTATTGAAAATCAGACGAATCGAAAAATATTTCATGGGTTATTGCCCTTGCTTTTGAAAATATCTTGTGGACACCATAGAGAGCTCGTTTCTTGATGGATTTTGATGAAACTTGGTATGAGTGTTTGTTATCACACAAGGATGAACCCGATTGAAAATCAGACGAATCGAAAAATATTTCATGGGTTATTGCCCTTGCTTTTGAAAATATCTTGTGGACACCATAGAGAGCTTGTTTCTTGATGGATTTTGATGAAACTTGGTTTGAGTGTTTGTAGTGACATTAGGATAAACCCTATTGAAAATCAGAAACATTGAAATAATATTTGATGAGTTATTGCCCTTGTTCTTTAAAACGCGTTAATTTTTCAGCCTTTAACAAAGTTGTGGTCACGTTAGAGAGCTGGTTTCTTGATGGATTTTTATGAAACTTGCTGTGAGTGTTTGTAATCACCCAAGGATGAACCTTATTGAAAATCAGACGAATCGACAAATATTTCCTGGGTTATTGCCCTTGCTTTTGAAAATATGTTGTGGACACCATAGAGAGCTGGTTTCTTGATGGATTTTGATGAAACTTGGTATGAGTGTTTGTATTGACATTAGGATAATTCCTATTGAATATCAGAAACCTCGAAAAAATATTTATGAGTTATTGCCCTTGTTCTTTAAAACACGTTAATCTTTCAGCCCGTTACTCTCTCAAAGTTGTGGACACGATAGAGAGCTGGTTTCTTGGTGGATTTTTATGAAACTTGCTGTGAGTGTTTGTAATCACCCACGGATGAACCCTATTGAAAATCAGACGAATTGAAAACTATTTCATGGGTTATTGCCCTTGTTAACTTGTAGTTGTAAACACTCAAAATCGTTCAATTTTGTAAACATTCTTGATGGCACGGTTTTCGACAGATGTTTCATTTACTGATAGTTCTTGTCGACCTCCCAGACGACTTGGCTGCCATTACAAAAGTGGGCGTATTACGATGGGGCATCGCTATTTTTTAATTTTTGTATATCTCTGATGGTAGGTTTAACTAGAATTTCATTTTAGAATTCTACAAGGATAAAAAGTTTTTCTGATTCCTGAACAATTTTAGCCTTGATCACATGGTCACATATTATAGATAGCACGAGATCTACAAGACTTACCATTTACTCTACTAGTAAGCTACAATAAGCGAGCTCCTCATATTGCCAAAAGAGAAAAAGCCGACTGTTGTGTTTCCACTAAGCTGGCTTGTATTTGTCCCCCAATAAATTGCCGATTGAAAAAAGCTTCGATTGCCAAACAGTTACGGTTCCCGAATCATAATGGTTCAACAATTTGACCAGTGGAAAGTGGAAACACACGAAAGCTAGCTTGAAGCCGCCTTTTTCTGTCAGTGGAAACACAGTTATTATCCAGGTTCTATTTGTCAATGATTAGATGTTATTAGTAGATAAACTCTGTCAGTCTCTGTCAAATCTTAGGCTGCTATCAGTGAATAAGATACTTGTTCGCTAACCAAAAGGTACAGGGTTCTATCCCATCATCGGTGGATATGATACCTTTGTATTTTTAGAACCCTGTTAGTATACATTACTGGATGTTATCCAGGTTCTGTTTGTCTATGATTAGATGTTATTAGTAGATGTTCTCTATCAGTTTCTGATATCTTAGTGTGGCTCAGTGACTTGGACATTTGCTTGCTAACCAAAAGGTACAGGGTTCTATCCCATCATCGGTGGATATGATACCTTTTGATTTTTAGAGCCCTGTAAGTATCTTACTATAGTGGATATTATCCAGGTTCTGTTTGTCTATGATTAGATATAAATAGTTGATAGACTCTATCAGTCACTTTTATATCTTAGGATGGCTCAGTGACATGGACATTTTCTTGCTAACCTAAAGGTCCAAGTCTTTGCTCAACATCCATCAAGATTTTTAGAGCCCTGTAAGTATCTTACTATGCTGGATGTTATCCAGGTTCTATTTGTCTGTGATTAGATGTTACCAGTAGATAGACTCTATCAGTCTATGTGATATCTAAGGGTGCCATCAGTGGCTCAGTGAATAAGATGACTTGGACAGGGAAAAGTCCGGGGTTTTTTAGAACCCTGTTAGTATACATTACTGGATGTTATTCAAGTTCTATTTGTCTATGATTAGATGTTACCAGTAGATAGACTCTATCAGTCTCTGTGATATCTAAGATAAAACCTGATATCTAAATGGTTCTATTTCTATCTCTATAATTCTCAATAATTGTTTAATTATCCATATAAAGATTTAAACTGTGTTTTTATTACTTCAATAACTCCAACAGATATCTTCTGTTTCATTAAACCTCAAAGCTGTTTTGAACATCGTTCAATATTGTGTTACAAACTTACGATAGTATAATAAACCTATGCTGATAACTGAGTAAATGTCCCATGCAGTCACAACCTGGTCTGTGGATGTATCAATCTATCAATGATTCCAATACATTTCACTAAAACTTGGGCTTTAATGATATCACTATGCTAAGGCCCCATAGATATCAGTATATTGGGATAGTGATGTCAATAAATGCTTAGTTTTAACGGAATTGCATGAAATGAAGATTGTAATTGTGTTAATTGATGCCATCAGTGGCTTTGATACAAATAAAAAGTTTACAAAAACTCTTTACAATGGATCTAATTTGTTTGCATTTTCATGTTTAATGACATTTATATATATAATACCAATGAAATCTATGTAAGAAATTAGTCAATTATCAATAATATTTTTCACAATTTTAATTCAGCTAAAAAATTCAGACGTTTTTTAGTGTTTTTGTAGTAATAAAATCGAGGATGAGACTGGAATGGAAATAAAGGATTGGTATGAAATATGATGTCGTTTAGTGTCATTGAAGTAAATAGTATAATATTATCATTCCGATCAAATATATTGATTTCTAGCCGAACGTCACGTCGTATTCAATAACCTCACCAATTCAACATAACGTAGCCATTTAGTTTTATAGAGGTCCCACAACGCTACTAGACGTCCTAAATATCTATTCATACAACCAGTTATCAACTTCTCGTATTGATTTTACTCCACGTTAAGCGACTGTCATTTTCAGGCGAGAGTTATCTGTCCTTGTATCTCGCTGATCAATGGTAAAGAGACTGAGTCGCGAGATTTAAAATAGTATCATTGATCTTTTGACACCTCAAGTCTTGGATTACCAGTCCTATTTCTGGTTTCGTCTCCTCTACAGAATATCTGGTTTATTCTTCTAGTTTATTCTAGGAGGCCAACTTTCTTCAATGTCAGTAAATTCGATAAATGACATTTAGCAATTGTGAGCACAATATATAGACACAGTTTTATGTAACAATAATCTCTGGTAAAAATTTTATGCAACGTTTCGACTCGACATGTGTCTGAGGACAAAGGGGAAAACGTTGCATAAAACTTGTACCAGTGATTGTTGTTCCATAAACATGTGTCTATATATAACATATTTAATCAATCTGAAAAGTACTATGCGTTTTGTTGAAAATCTTGTTGGGATCTACTAAAAAATATAAGTCTTAAAGGGATTGTAAAGAGTATTTCTCAACTTTGTATGTGTATCGGGGACACTGATAGCATCAATTTGCGCCATTCCAACATCTGTGGTTCTTGCAATTCCACTTAACGAACGCGTATTATGACGTCACTGACAGTTATCTACCAGAAGCTAGACTATTGATATCTATGCAGATTAGATGTGCTCTTTACAATCCCTTTAAGATGACAAATTAAAGTGGTCACACAATAACTGTATGATATCACAAGTAATATCGCACTAAAACCACCTCCCTCATAATTTACTGTCATATTCACAAATTTCTGTCATTTACAGTCCCATAAATACATATTTTTATCCCTTAATATGAATCATTGATTGAAACTCTCATAGTTCTTGACGCGAAAATTACTGTCTTCTGATTTGCCTTTAATTTGCTGATTGTGTTCTCCACTTGAGAAGATATGATTGCTATAATGTACAGCGGCCATTAGTTTTGTCGCTAAACGGAATATTTTATCCTCATCTTGATCGTTTCCTGAAAATTCGTAACAACTTGGTAGAGATCAATGTACAAATTCATCAACTAAGCACATCATTGGTTGATGTGATTTTGGTTATCCAATGAAAAAGCAGTGGGTGTATTCTGTAATGAATTAGGTTATGAAGTAATATCAATAGTTTGTAGTAATATTCCAGGACCTCCGATGTCGAGAGGAATATTTTAAATGGACAAAATGATTTGTCACTTGACACTCGTAGAAGACGAAAGAATAGACGGTGAAATGGAAATGACTTTTAAAATGAAAGGAATATTCATATTTTCTTCAATCGTCCAATTTCTGTTTATTGTGTCAACATTTCCATCTTTTTAATGTTTGTCCTGCAGTTTCGTTTTCTATTTTTCTTTACAGAAATGGCAGAATTTTGTGGAAATTAGGCAACGCATTTGATTACTCATTTTACCAAATTGTAGATTGTTGGCACATTTATGGGACTTGCGTTTTTCTGATTCTTTCTTTTTTCATCCTACACAGCTTTTGATAAACTTTTTCCTAGTCACTATTCGCTCTTTCATTCTTCATTGTCATTTATTCATTCATTCAGTATTTTATTCATTCAGTATTTTATTCATTACTTATGCATTCCTTCATAGAGTTAATTGTTCTTTCATCTAATAATCTGCGATTCATTCATTCATTTCATTCTTTGTTCTTTCTAAACATTAAATTTTTCTTTTATCACTTAATCATTCATTCATTCATTCATTAATTATTTTATTCTTTCTTAATTCATTAACTATTTTCATTCATTCATCTAGAATTCATTCATTCATTCTGTGTCTGTACTTGTGACAAATGATACCTCTTGAGTTGCCATTAAACCACCAGTTTTTCTCCTGGAAATCAATAATTGTCAAAGACTTTTGGTGCCGATGTTTGTTGAATTCAAGAAGCGTGGATATCTCGTTTGTGCCAAGTACAGTCCTATCATGTGACAATATTAGGAATTGCTTATTGATGGAGGCCTGTTGTTCACAAGGTTTTAGTTTGTTTGAATCACAGATCATGAATAGAACTAAATTAAAAGAATAAGAACTTTTCCATTTCCTTTTGAGACAAATAATGATCTGCAGTTCAGTAAAGAAATGTTGCCTTAATAGCAGCTTATAAGCATCAAACTTGTTGCTATGTTTATTTTGGTAATTCTCCCAGAAAAGCTAATCTTTTGGCACTGACAAGGCTAAAAAAAGATGCCAGGTGTTTTGGAAGAGCCTGCATGCACAGCTAGAGACACCCCCACATAATCTTCGATCAAGAATTGTTGAAAATTGGCGATCGTTGTGTTGAATGTTGCCATAACCGTAGGGGCCCACGACTCAACAGGGCGGCAGACCAACTTCTGCCCGAATTTTAGTAATGTTTTCCCATTGATTGCCCGATTTTTTGGAACGTTTTGCCTGAAAACATACTTTTTGGGGGGGCAGCTGCCCCCCCTGACCCCCTGTCTCCTACGCCTATGAATGTTTCTTTCCTGTCCCACAGCTAACATTGTTCGTCAAAAACACTTGTATGAACTTCAGAACTTTACTAGAGAGCTAGATAACCTCGTATACTATGCGGTAGTCAGCATATTGGATAAATTATTGTTCAGCCAATCAAAATCAATCCTCAGAAAAAGTTGTCTTCTGGTGAATGAAATCAGCCAATCAAAATCAATCCTCAGAGTTGTCAATCAAAACAGTCTTTCACTGAGTCAAAATGCTATATCTGCATCAAATGGTTTCGTCAACGGACCTGACAATCTGACAATAAGTGACTGGAAGAAAGAGAATTTGTTATCTGCTTATTAAATCAATAAAAATCAAACAAGAGGATTTTATTGGTTGTTTAATATCGGGTTGACAATCAGTGATGTCATAACAGCATTCAACAAGTATTTATTTAAATGGTACATCTTTATATTTAAATGTTACATTCTTATATTTAAATGGTACATCTTTATATTTAAATGTTACATTCTTATATTTAAATGTTACATTCTTATATTTAAATGGTACAGCCTTATATTTAAACGGTACATCCTTATATCTAAATGGTACATCTTTATATTTAAATGGTACATCCTTATATTTAAATGGTACATCTTTATATTTAAATGGTACATCCTTATATTTAAATCGTACATCCTTATATTTAAATGGTACATCCTTACATTTAAATGGTACATCCTTATATTTAAATGGTACATCCTTATATTTAAATGGTACATTCTTATATTTAAACGGTACATCCTTATATTTAAATGTTACATCCTTGTTTTTAATGGTACATCCTTATATTTAAATGGTACCGTATTTGTATTTGAAGGGTACATCCTTATATTTAAATGTTACATCCTTGTTTTTAATGGTACATCCTTATATTTAAATGGTACATCTTTGTATTTAAAGGTGTTAAACCTTATTTTAAAACTCTTATTGGTTTGTGTACTTCGTTCATATTTCAATAGAATTAAACTAAGTTATATTTAAAAAATGCCCAGATTATAATGTGGACATAAATTAGTGTCACCCCTGTCCTTGTTCTTCAGACATACATTGTTGTATACAACTTCTAAGTTTGTTACTACCAATGCCGATGACCATTGTTCAGCCATGGTTTCTGTAGTTGACTGTAGTTGGTAGACATGGCTATCCTCGACTGAGCAAAAGGGCAATTGCTGGAAGAATGTGAAAATCAAGGCTTAAGTTGACCACTTTTCACCCTAGATGCATGTGATTAAAACAAAGCTTACTGACTTTAGCTTTCTGACCAATTTTTCCACTATTAGAGAGTGACTGTCATAAAGTTAGCAGAATTGAGCTCATTGGAAGGGACGTGATTTGATGAATTTGGCATCTAGAGACAATCTTGTACCAAATCAATATTCCAATAGGACAGTCAATGATATTCCAATACGACAGTCAATCATATTAACTTGAAGTTTGTTGACACACGACACTGTCTACTCTTATTATTCTCACTTAGAGTGGATGAGTGAGGAACTGAATGAATGAATAAGTGAATAACTGAATGAATGAATGAATGAAAAACTCAATGAATGAATAAATGAGTTATAGATGAATGGCTGAGTGAGGGAATGAATGAATGGATCAAGGAATGTATTAATAAATCAATGATTGAATAAATGAATGCATGAATGAATGAATGAATAACTAAATGATTCAATAAATGAAAAAATAAATAAGTAACTAAATGAATGAATGAGTTAGTAACTGAAAGTATAAATTAATGAATAAATGAAAAATTGAGTAAATGATTTAATGAATTATTTAACTAAATAGCTGAATGAATGAACAGTCCAATAAATGAATGCATGGTCATATAAATAAATGAATGATCCAATAGATAATGAATGATTGGTCCAATAAATGATTGAATGGTTCAATAAATGAATGATTGGTCCAATAAATGAATGAACGGTCCAATAAATGAATGAATGGTCATATAAATAAATGAATGATCCAATAGATAATGAATGATTGGTCCAATAAATGATTGAATGGTTCAATAAATGAATGATTGGTCCAATAAATGAATGAACGGTCCAATAAATGAATGAATGGTCCAATAAATGAATGAATGGTCATATAAATAAATGAATGATCCAATAGATAAATGAATTAATGGTCCAATAAATGAATGGATGATCCAATAAATGATTGAATGGTTCAATAAATGAACGAATGGTTCATTAAATGAAAGAATGGTTCATTAAATGAATGAACGGTCCAATAAATGAATGAATGGTCCAATAAATAAATGAATGGTTCAATAAATGAATGAATGATCCAATAGATAAATGAATGAATGGTCCAATAAATAAATGAATGGTTCAATAGATGAATGAATGATCCAATAGATAAATGAATGAATGCTCCAATAAATAAATGAATGGTTCAATAAATGAATGAATGATCCAATAGATAAATGAATGAATGGTCCAATAAATGAATGAATGGTTCAATAGATGAATGAATGATCCAATAGATAAATGAATGAATGCTCCAATAAATAAATGAATGGTTCAATAAATGAATGAATGATCCAATAGATAAATGAATGAATGGTCCAATAAATGAATGAATGGTTCAATAGATGAATGAATGATCCAATAGATAAATGAATGAATGCTCCAATAAATAAATGAATGGTTCAATAAATGAATGAATGATCCAATAGATAAATGAATGAATGGTCCAATAAATGAATGAATGGTTCAGTAAATGAAAGAATGATCCAATAGATAAATGAATGAATGGTCCACTAAATAAATGAATGGTTCAATAAATGAATGAATGATCCAATAGATAAATGAATGAACGGTCCAATAAATGAATGAATGGTCCAATAAATGAATGATTGGTCCAACAAATGAACGATTGCTCCAATAAATGATTGAATGGTCCAATAGATGAATGAATGGTCTAATAAATAAATGAATGGTCTAATAAATAAATGAATGGTTCAATAAATAAATGAATGGTCCAATAAATGAACGAATGGTTCAATAAATGAATGATTGGTCCAATAAATAAATGAATGGTCTAATAAATGAATGAATGGTCCAATAAATGATCGAATGGTTCAATAAATGAATGATTGGTCCAAAAAATGAACGAATGGTCCAATAAATGATTGAATGGTTCAATAAATGAACAAATGGTTCAATAAATGAATGAACGGTCCAATAAATGAATGATTGGTCTAATAAATGAATGATTGGTCCAAAAAATGAACGAATGGTTCAATAAATGATCGAATGGTCCAATAAAAAAATGAACAGCTCAATGAATAAACGTAAAGTAAGAATAAGTGACAATTTGAAAAAGATATAAAAGCATTTAAAAGCCATCACTTTATTGTCCCAGAAAATAAATATTTTAGTTTAATATTATTGTAAACATGACAAAACTCTCAAGAAAACTAAAAAAAAATCAAGCGACATTCTGGTCTTTTAGTGGAATGTTCTCTCCAAGTGTCACAAGATCATTAATAATTTCACAGTGAAAGAAGAAGAAATGGGTGAATTTTGAGTGAAAATGTGAGGTTTATGTAAGTTATTGATGTAAGAAAGGGAAGGCTTTTAACAAGTTTGAATCAGTTATTAAATTATAGAAGTTGACTGTCAGATCTTGTTGATATCGGAGTCTCTAATGATTCATCTTGTATCCAAACATGGTGGCATTGCTTGTTCAGTGGTTTGGTCTGTTTTGTCTAGACTTGGTACTCTAAAGCCAATGATGTTCACTCATTTTTTGCGGGGACACAAACCCAAGTTTCGTTGCTGTTACTCGACCCTGAACTATACCAAATTTTGGTAATATAAAGTGTATTAACGGAGGTACTGCACTGTACGATCTCACAAATATGTCTGCGACCCATCTTTCCTTTGACAGGCCATGCGACCCTTTGGTCAGTAGTTAGCTTGGCTCAACTGGTGTCCCTTCCCTGTCAGACTACGTACTAGCTTGACTTAGTCAATGGCTTACCCTTCTTAGTGGCTTGGCCAAGTTTGCTTATTGTCTAAGTTTTGTGCATAAACATGGCCTAGTCAGTAGCCTAGCTTAAAGCTGAGTCTTTCACTCAGTAATTTGGTTCAAAGTTTAGCAGTTTGACTCTGACATGTCTCAGTCAGTTAATTGTTTGCATATAAGCTTGGCTCATAAGTTAAGCTTAGTAAATTACAGCTCAGTCAGAAGCTTGACTCAGCAGCATAGCCCAATCAATGTCTGTCTGACTCTCAGAGACACTACCAGCTAGCTGCAAATTGCAGCCTTAAAATAAAAAATGTCAAACCTAAAAGACAAGAAATTTTCATTAAAACACAAGTAAGAGTTGATCAGATAGGAGAAATTGTTCAGTCCTGGAGATAATGAGAAGACATTAGAAGTAGACATTTATATTGAGTCTTATTCATTGTCTATAACTCACGTCCCTTGTGAATTACACAGTTACTTATATACCGCACGGGGACCTCACATTTACCTCGTAATTCTTATCAACACTGACATCTTACGAATATAGAGACGTGTTTCAAAGGGACATAACTTGATCAACTGTCTTTGTCAATTTGTGGTCGTCTAGTCCCACGAGAGAGATTCGTGTCGCGTTTGATTAAATGACTAGTTGTATCAGACTGTTTATCACATAACCAATCAAATTACTCTAGAATATATTGCTGGTAATCTGATTGGCTGATCGTTTGAAAGAGACCAATCATATTTCAGTTTTGTCATTCTGGTTTAAAGAGATGCAGCTTCCTGGGTCATCCAAATATGTTTTTAAGAAATCAGATTTCCTAGGCATAAAAATGATAATCTGTTGATTTGATAATTTGATTGATTGGAGAGATTATCCAATCATAATGGTAGTTGTGGTTCTGGTTTTTGAAAATTGCCATAATATCTACTTTCCAGTATAAGAATGCATTGCATAAGATTTGATTTGCCAAAGATCCAATCAAAATAAGAGTTTGTGATTTTAATTTTTAAAATTTTTATTTTAGTCTTATATGCCTACAGAATTCCTATAATCTTCTTGAAGAATGCATAATTAATGATTTGATTGGTCAGAATAACTATATTATCCAATCAGAAATAGAGTTTGTTAAACTGTTATTGATTCTTGTTGAACTGTGAGATAATAAAACTGATTGTCCATGTCAAGCTGTTTGACTCTTGTCGTTAATTTTGTTATCGATGTAATCAGTTAATATGATTGGCTCAATACATCACATGGTGGGATGATGTCATACAACATGGTTGACAAGCGGGGTATTCTGTCAGGGCACGTCCCTAGAGAGAGGCTGTTACATTCCAATGGGTTGAACACAGCAATTTATTGAATGATAATTGATGAATTATTATGTCATAAAGATTAGACAAAGGGGTAAAATAGAATATGGTCAATAGCAAAAATTCTTAAAAATTTGAAAATATTATTAAGAGAAATTGTCTTTAGAACCAAATTACCATTTTAAATGTAGGAGCTGTAATCTTACATGACTGGCTTAGAACCGCATAGACTGGTACTTATGGCTTGAAAAGTCTGAAACTCAAAACTTGTACTTAACATTACAGCCAGTTTTACCATTTTTAAATGACTGCACAATGATATTTCACTGTTAATCTTCAACCCAAACACCAAAATGTGAATATATTCTTTCGGTTTATCTTTACCATTTCACCATTGCTTACAATAACCCCCATCACCTGACCTCTAAGATATGTGAACACTGGTTTAACCCTGTGCCAGTGCTTTCTGTTGGAAAGTATTTTGTTACTTTTCAACTACTCTAATCTCTAACTGTCTGTCTTTAAACAAAAACAGTCATGTACCCAGAACACCACCAATCAAACCTACAGACGATACTATGATCAATAAAAATGATCAGAAACGGGAATCAAGACAGAAAACATGGAAGATAATCTGGTTGCTAGGTTGTCATCGTGGAGAGATTAATGGTAGTTACGTAAAGAGGATGTTAATATCATTCCAATTTACCATAACTACATTTCCTTCGTACGGAAATTAACAACCGATATTATCCACATCAAAATGATCAGAAAATGGCAAACAGATGATGATTGGTCGGTTAAACGATGACATGTTTCAAGTGTAATTAATTAGCTCAATTTGAAAAATTGTCGTTTTGTCTTTCGATCAAAGATATTTTTTAGAATAATGAGAAGAGAGGATTGTAATTGTAATCGACGTTGCTTCGTTGTGTTTCGTGTTTTTATTAGATTAAATCGTCCCAGAGATAGTCTTGACTAATTGGTACGAACACATGGCCCTCGAGGACAATTACATTCGTCGTTACTGATCGGCCATCCGAACAAATTTTATTGATTGCGATGACGTCTGCATCGTGGAAAATCATTGCAAATCTTGTTTTCTACTTCCTTTCCATCATTTAGTTGTGTAATACATTGGTTTGTGTAGTCAAGTGTAGATACAGGGATCAAATGTCGCAATTTGTCATCCCAATTTAATCACTTGGACTCAGATCGTGATTTCTAAGTATTCTTTACAGTCGCGTCAATCGGAAATTGCTCGTCAATTTCTAGAGATAATTTTTGAAGTTTATTACAGATGAAAGAGTGATTGTGTAATAAGGGTCAGGAGATATTTCTCAGGGGGCGCTGTGATTTGTCACTTGTAATTTTGTTTTTTTCAACTCTCATTTCGATCTCTATTCAACTCGTTCTGGCATCCTATCTTCAATGGCCTTCATTTTAACTTTATCTTTGACTGGCTACACTCAAATATTTGAATATTTTCTTTTCATTTAAAGAGACTTGGTCTGCTGATACATTTGACAGAGATTATAGATTCTGATCTTTGTTTTTAGATTAATCATTCTAACTAGGAATTTAAATTTGGACCATCTTCCTTGGGTTTTAGAAGATGAACTAATATTATTGAAGTTTTAATAGTTTGATTCTTGAACTGAATAAGGTTCTGTTTCATCAAGCTTAGATTTGAATTTAAAAAATGAAATTGAAGACAACACCATGCAGTTTTCAATGAGGGAAATTTTGTAAGGAAAGCAGCATTAGCATACGCTTGTGAATTTCAACTGTCAATGATTTTGTTCATGCATAACCTGTAGCACACAAGACTTCAGTTTATTGTCCCCTCCAAACAACAGGATGCTTTTTCCACGTCGGCTCTTAAGCAAGCATTTAACCCACTGAGCCAGCTAAAGACATCAAATTTAGCTCCATTGAATGTTCAATTTATAACAGAATCTACTCATTATCGTAACAATTCATTCTTTTGTCCAGTCCACACGGCTTATAACATTTATTCCACTTATTGATTCAATCAATATTAACATATCCAGCCACTTTAAACAAGTTAAATGGTGCAGTTAAAAGAAAATGTACAACGTTTTTTCTATGCCTCGTCAACTTTTCAGGCCAACGATTTGCCGATTTCTAATGTTGTCGTCCATTTTTTCTTGTGGTTAGATTTCAATTGATTCTTTGAAATGAGACGAAAGTTAGTTTAGTTTAGAGTTGTCGAGTAATGACAATTATTGAATTTTTCGAGAAGTTTTTCGTTTCTTTGTGACAACAGTTTGATGGTTAATGATGCGATTATAGAGCTGTCGTTTTGAATGTTTACGATTCTCGTTTAAAACTTGACTTGCTGCGGTCCTGTCTTGACTCGCGCGGGGTATAAATGAATAAAATGTCGTATTCAATATTCGATCTTTGATGGTTTTGACGTCAATAGAATTTTGTGTTTTTAAAGAAAATGCAACTTGACTTTTTTATGAGTTGATTGTCTATAATTAGGGTATTTGGAGATTTGTCGATGTGAAAATTTGAAGTAATTGTCGTAGATTTAAGCGTAATGTTTTGTGGACTTGACAGTTTGACAGCTCGTGAAATATTCATAATGTCAATTAAGCTATAAATTTTGAATAAACACTGGCAATTCAACGATTTCTCAGGACTTGTGTTTTTCTTTTATTTTCATCTTTTGAACGCCGTTTCTATACACATGATTTGAATATGATGAATTTGTCATTTTTCACAAAAGATGAAATTTTATGAAGCATAACACACATAGGGTTTCCTGTTTTCTGATAGGGCTGTCTGTGACTTTGATTGGGTCTGATACATGCTCAAGGTCAGGTGTGAATTTTTAGGAGTCACTGTCAATTGGATTACTCATAACTGGATCAAATAAAAGACATTTTGTAAAATGTTAGAATGTTGTAAAGATGTTTTCTAAACTTTTTATGTGTATTTGGGCCAATTTATACCATCAATTTGTATCATTCCAAATGATTTATAGACTGAAACAGCACAGGGATGTCACTATGGCTTAGTTTATAAACTTCTTTGCAAACCCTTTAATTAAATGATAAGGTGCCATTTGTTGAAATCCTTTAGAAAAAAGTACAAAAATAAGTTATGTAGTAATGCTGCTTCAAAAAGTCTTAGTTCAGGTGGCCAGGACTATTGATTTGTCCATATATGACTGACATGATCGTTTGCCTTGCCAAAATGTCTGACTGCAAATATCCTCAATGGGACATCAAGTAACAATCTTTTCAGATCACTTGCAGTTTTAATTTCTCAGTGATAACTCACAAAAACACTTACCTATAAAAATAACTTCTTTCTCATTTTAGTTACGAGCCTTTGAATCAAGAGAAAAGAGTTTTGATGAAATCCACAAGAAAACTTTAGAAGCCATAGAAAGAGAGAAACAAGGTAGGACTGTTAAACAATATTCTACCTTTAAGATGTCCGAGTTTAGAATATATAAAGGTTGAAAAATCCAACAAATTTTATGTCCAAATCCATTTTTCCTGTGCCACCCATGAAAATATATTTTTGGATTCTTGGACTTTCCTGTTACTGATAGGATTCTGAGTAGATTCAGGGGGAATCCATACAAGAACATTGATATGATGATTTACAAAAGACTTCTGGACCAAATTCTTCATTGTGGTTTTGAGACAACACCAAATTTATTATATTTGCTGCATCCAATCAGAAAAAATGGGTTAGGAAAAGCTATTCTTTGACAGACAGCAAACTTAAAGTCAGAGCATTAACCCCCTAGAAACCTCTTGTGGTCTGTCCCACTTTGAGAACACAAGACCTAGATTCTTGCTAATCCTCAACCAAATCACTTGACAATGATCCCTCTAATTTTGTTTTAGTCTAAATTTTTAACTGTAATTTCTGTGTTTTAGAACTAAAGAGAAGAAATGAAGAATTGAGTAACGAACTTGATAAAGTACGAGATGAGAAATCAGATCATCTTTCTACCAGAATTCAAGTTGAGGCTAATGCTAGGGTGAGTACAGTTCTTCAATAAAATAGATCTAACGTGAGAATATCAAAATCATCCCTCAAATGCTACCTCAATCTCTGTTCATTGAGTTGCTAAAGAGTAGAGGTCTTGATGAAAATGATCTTTCAAGGTCCTCCTTTAGAGTTTGCTTACTAAAGTCAGATATTGGAAAGTTAACCTCTATTTTCAATTCTAGTCTTCATGACGAGGATTGTGTATCTGAAACATGTGTCCAAAGGTCCTGTGTGCTACAATTTGTGTTCTTTTAAAATCTGTTGACAGTTGGATGGATATCGAAAAATAGCTGACTTATGTCACTGTCTTTGCAATATTTCCCTCACTTTACACTGCATGGTGTTTTCTATCAGAAATGCTTCGTGATTTTGCATTGAGGCAGAAATCTAAAAATCTGTTTGAAACCAAGCGCATTCAATTTGAAACAACATTTAAGGCTATTTATTACTATGAATCTATAAACTAAAATATATTGATATTACAGTCCTATGAAAGAGAAGTGGTAGAAAAAAGTGACAAGATAGAAAAACTTCTGCAAGATGTAAGTAGTTCTTTCTTTTATCCTCCAGGAACTTACTCTGCAAAACACTATTCGAGATGATACCTTCAGATTTTTCAACCCGGTTTGCCCTCGTCAGTGATGCAGATCGGAGGGGCTGACATGAAAAAGTGTAGTTGTTCAGATGGGACAATGAATCGAGGCCCTGTTTGCTACATGCTGTACACATTAAAGATCCCTCGACAGTTAAAAATCAAAACTAAGAGTAGGCTACTTTTGAAATTGGCCTATCAAAACGTTTGCACGTTGCCACTTTTATAGTTTGTTTTGTGAATTTACACATATGTATGAGTATTGTTGTATCAAAACGTTTTGTTGTCTATTTCCAGCTCGAAGAATGTGGGAGAATAATACAGCAATATGAAGTGGATTTAAAATCTGTTAATGATGAACTTCATTATAAAAATATAGATCTTCAGCTATTAAAGTAAGTTAGATAATATTGTTTTTATTTACTGGAAGTACTAGTCTTAACTCAATATTCTGTAAATGGGTGCTGAATCTGTCATTCTCCTTAATCCTAATGTTGAAAGATCAGAAAGAAAGATCTTTCAAAATCACCAGATTTTCATACATGGACTGAAATTATAACCCAGGACCATCATTTATTGGACAAGCAAATAACATCATGTGATGTACCAACACTCTAACTGACTGTATGAAAGCCTGTCCTCAAATCAAGTTGTTATCCTTTTTCGAGAGTTCTTGGTTTATGTAATGTATCTTAAAGAGGTATTCTTGTTAAATCAGACGACTGTGGTTCTAGCAATTCCACTTCTGACAGACATCTGATTGAAAATTGAAATGGTCTAAATTGATAAGTGTCCCTGATATACATTCAAAATTTAGAAAACATCTTTACAAAGATCGTTGTTTCTATATTTCAGGAAGGAAGTAAATGAATTAAAAATAAACAATGAAGAACTAACAGAATATTCTCGTCAACAAACAGAACACAATAAAAAACTGGAGAATCTTCAATATGATACTAAAAGCTGTAAGTTTATTACTCCTGTTCAGAGATTTCTCTTATTTTATGATGGTGGTTATGATTTGTGAAAGCTCATTTTTCACAGATTTTTGTCAGCTCCAAGATCGTAGCATAATAGGAGGCAAAATACTTCACTCAAATGTATTATTTTCCCTCAATTTAACTTTGATGATGTAATGTCCATAATAATCTGTACAAACAAAACAATTCTGTTGATCAAAATCAGTTATAGTTGTATGGTAGTGGACTTCTCCAAAGAGAAGTAAATGTACCATCAGGTGTTTTAAAAATAGTAAGCATGATCTGCATAATGTGATCTGATTTAATGTGATCTGATTTCATAAAATTTTGATTAAATTATGTTTCAGTAATAAAGAGTCAAGAAGCTGTTCATTCAGTAGAAACACAACAGGTAAAGGAATGTCTATTTCTGATAGTAATTGCATGTGCATTTGATTATCTAGGCCATTTAAATTGTTGTATAGTAAGATTATTCAAACAGGTCTGCTTTTTAGTGAGATCAATTAATATAGGGATTAATCGATGCCATTACCATTTGGTTGGTTTATATTTGAAGTATTTGCATGTGCATTTCCATATGTAGGTCAATAAGTTGTTCATTCATACATGTCGTTTAGTAATATGATTTAGTCTGATCAGTTTTTTTGCTAAATGTGTTTATTGGGTCAGTCTGATTATTGATGACGCTGAAAAAATTATAAAATTTTGTTGTAATCATTTCAGATGTACATTGATGTTCAAGAAAAATGCGAAAAATTAAAAAAGAATGAAATTGAGCTGAAACAACAAGTATTGATATTGAAAAAGGTCAGCATTTATTATCATCAATTCATTCATTCATTCATTAGGATTGTTGTTGTCTAATGATAATTACTTAATGGTGGATGCCTTCCATAATCAGCTCAATGAAGTTCAAAACAACTTATATGTTTTCTTCGAAGTCTTCTCACAAAGGGATAATATATTTGGTGTGTTTCTAAACATTAAGAATTTGCCTTTGTATAGATAATATATGCCCACATGAAAAAAAAAAGTTTTAAACTGAACTACAATGCATTATAACATGAATTCAAAAGAGCTACCAGGTGTATAGACTATATTAGTGAATAAAAGCAAGCTTATCATTTCCGTCATATGTAGGCATACGTTACATTGCCTGGCAAACTATCTTCACACTCCCAAAATATTGTCCATCCCCTCCCTGATATTCAAATTGTAATTCCTGAAAAGAGACTTTGACTCATTATTACTATATTTAGCTCAAAAACACCACATCCATTTAACGACTGGTGTAAAAACATTGATACAGTAATTGCATATAGCGAGTTAGATTCTACCGGGAATTCCTCAGAAACAAAGTCAATTGTCACTTCCCACTGACAGCGAGGGACGTTTTTACGGAACTAAGGTGTGACAGAAACTTCGTGTAATTAATAGTCACAGTTCGTCATGACGATTGTCTGTCAATTAACATGACACCTGCGTACATCTGGGACGGCCATTTTTTGTGAAAGTTCAATCAATGTTCTTGGAAATAATTCTCTTTAAAAGAGTTTTGTCGCATTTTTTCATGATTACAGAAAATATTGTTGTGAAGCTATTTCAATATTCGAGAGTTGAATTATTTGATTATGTTACGTTGACACGTACTTAGTCTGTCCTCGTCGAGTCGGGACCCCGAGGGTGACAGACGCACTGACAACTTAATCAAGAACAGTGTTCGGACCAACCTTGGTCATTTATTTTTCAGGCGTTTTGAGACGAATATAGTAAAATATTATTGATTTCTGGTCAATTCTTGTCGCAAAATGGAGTCACTACGTACTTGTTGTTAATATTAAGAGGTGTCATTTCATTTATCTTGAAGCCACGGAGTTCAGTCAGTTAGAAAATGGCTACAAATTGTCACTAGACTAATTCAAGTTTCTTCCAGTATTAATTCAAGTTACTTAGTCATTGTCAAGTCTTGTTTTATTTATCTAGACTATTCTGTTTTCTATACAGAATAATTCACGTATAAATAAAAACGGTATAAAGGCTAGAATTTTTATCCAATTTGAATGATACTTGGTATGTATATTCATCTTGCTAATAACTCAAATGAGTTTGAAAATTTTGCAATTCCAGGAGTTGGTTTGTGAGTTATCACCCTTGACTTAGTGAAAAAAGAAACGTTAAAATTAACTTGTGTACACGATAGAGGCTAGAGTTTTCATTCGATTTGATTCATCTAAATATCAGCTCAGATAAAGTGCGATGATGGTGCAATCAACTTGTAATATTCAAATTTGCTGAAGTGGGCATATGTTACCTTGCCGGGCAATCTATCTTTATTGATATCAGGACACTGATAGTATCGACTTGCAACATTCCAATTTATAATCAGACATTTGTGGTTCCAACAAGGCCCCATAATCTAAATGCTTGATGACGTCACTATCACAAAAACTGCTAATAATATCTCTTGGCCTTTGAAATAGATTTTGAAATTGTGTGAGGATGAAGCCAGCTACTTTAAAGGGATATGTTGACTAACTGTTCGACCAAGAAATGTTTTTTTCAGAACCTGGAATTTTTTAGCTTATCTAATCCATAATGATGTTCACAACAAACCCTCAAATCGCTGCGTATCCATAATTATCAGCGTTTGAAAGTCAAAAATACGACTTGTCGTTTAGGAAGACTATGCCTTATATAGAATACACAAAAACAGAAAATGAAAGATAAATGTTTTGGTAGGGGTATAATTGAAGGGATTGTACGATTTTTGAGCAGTTCTAGTACTTCGGGAGACTATTTACATAAATTCAAGTCCTAAATCGATTCTCGAAAATGCTGAACATTCCCCTTTAACGTCAGGTACCTTGCACATTTGATGATGTACCAGCTAGCGTGTCCTCATGTCTTACATTCAGGTGTGAAAATTGAATCAATGCATTGTAAATCTCATTGGTCAAAACTTCACAGGTGGCAAGTCAACAGCCAATCAAAATTCATTATTCATACACCTGAATCCTTGATTAGAAAAAACTTCCAGACATTTCTCGTCCCTGGGGATCAACGCATGATACATCTCCGCTGAATTGATGCTCGACACACGAAATAGATTTTTTTCAATCGGACATTTGCAGACAAACGTTTACATATTTAATCAAATTAGATTGAAATTATCACAATAAATCCACGTTTGACATTTGATCACGGAAATTTTGTCATGAAATCGAGTCTGATTCGGAGTCAATTCGTTGAATATTTTATGATGTTTTAATTGGTTGATAGGTATATGAATACAGATGAGATTTGGTCCATGAAAGAAAGATTAACTCAAATTCTGAAGTCAAGTTTTTTGTCATGTGGGAAATTGTATAGGTCATTTTGACCCGAAATCAAAATATTGAAAACAGTCTTTCAATTAGACAGTACAAAAATCTTAAAAGGATTCAAACTTTTATGCAAATACTTAAAGATGTTTCTTAAAAATTTGCCAGTAATTTAGAAAAATGTTCTGTTTGTTAACTATTCTCAGATTTGCAAGTTAATTTTGTAAAAAATAGCAGTTTTTTCTTGTGCAATAGATAATGACATAAGAAACCATAAGCTCAGTGTTTTTGCATCCAACCGCTTTCTGATAAATGACTTTTGGTATTAAAAAACTTTGTATTTTCAGGAGAGACTGGATAAAGAGACTATCATCAATGAATTACAAGAAAAATTAGACATCAAGTGTCAAGAATTTGGTCCAAGTTTTAAGGTGAGTTGACTTTTCAAAGATACATCAGTCTTGGAACTTTATTACACTGATAGAATAGATATCAATAGTAGCTTCCGGTAGATCAGTTGGGGTGATGTCATTAAATTGTTAGTTAAAGTGGAATTGCAAGAACCACAGACGTTCGAATGGAAATTGGAATAGGCGCAAATTGACACATACAAAGTTTAGAAAACCTCTTTTCAATCCCTTTAAAGAAATTCATGTTAAAAAAGCTTTTTAAATCCAGGAATTTATTTCTAAGGCTTGATTTTTTACTTTTTCTGTCCAAAAGAAAACCAAAATTGTTCAAATGATACAATATAAATACATGTAGTGATGTTGTAAAGAATATGTCATTCTTTTTATAGTCATGGGTTGCCCAGTTGAGAAACTTTTTCACATCAAAATATAGACGTTTATTTTACTCATTTATTGATATACTTCCTCAAATGAAAAGTTCATTAGCTTCTACCAATGTATTGACAATGTGTTTACATGGATTTCGAGATTTGGATCGTTCGTGCTTGGGTTTTATTATATTATTACCTCATTGAAGTTGAAAACGATTGTGGATCATCAGACATGTGACTTGTTTATCTAAGAAAGTAAGGGAATCGAAGATGGCGCGGGACGAAGAGTCATAATTTGATAAAACATTAATCTAAATAAAAGCGTGTAGAAGGTAGTAGGGAGGAAATGATGGGAGACTTTACGACTTGTCAATTTTTAATGAGTAAAACCAAGTTAAAGACATTACTCGCTTTCTGACTTATATATTTCTTATCGGATTGGGTTCCCCGGGGACGTTGGTACCAGGAGGTCTTTATTCTTTCATGAAAACGACATATCACTCGTAGAGATTAGTGTAAAGGGCCGCGAGCAAGATAGAAACTGATACACTTTTAATTCAGATTCAAAGGTTTTCTAGTCTCTAGTGTCTTTTCTATTAATTATTAGGTTGGGGGAGTACAGAATTATCAATGGAATTTTGAAGAGAGAGAAAGGACTCACAATAGACCTTATTCACACGGCGGTGTCTTGCCACTACATAAAAATCGTCACCTTGACGTCTTTAACACCTTTTTCTCCAATCCAACTAACTCAAACCTAATCATATTTTACATCGTTAAAATCAAAATTAATTAATCTATTTAAAAATGCTTTTAGATGAAATGTTTCTTCACATATTTCTGAGAAATGGGCAGAAAATTACAGTTTTTAGCCCATTTTCTCGCTATTGAAATGGTGATTAGTGACATATTGATTTTCATTCATTCAGTTTCAAAGCGATGCTTGAAGAAGGTCTATACCAGGCATTCCATATGTAAATTAATAAAAAATTAGAGATAGTGGCCGACTTGGGCCAGCCTCAGTTCATAACATGTTGAATATCATATTTTTTAATGTGTATATTAAAATAGTCGTTGCACCAGCCTGTTTCTCCATCACTCTGTCTATCTGCATGACTTAAAGGGACAGTCTGAATTTTTTTTAGGTCAAATATTTTTTTTGCTCAAATTTGTGAAAACTTTACACCAAAATCTGTAAATATGTGCTCTTTAATGTATCTGAAAGTTTTAACTCAAAAAATCCAGCCGTTAATTTTTAAACGCTAAAAACATGCTAAAATTCTTAAAAACCTTACGTAAGGTTTTTAAGTGTGTTATGTTTTTTGGACGCTGATAGGAAACTACTGAACGGATTTGAGTGAAATAAACGCCTAATTGTAGAGAAATGTCCCTCTTGTGTATTTATAAGGTTTCAGCTAAAAATATTGAGCCATTTAAAGGGCAAACTAGGTCAAATTGCTTAATTAACAATAAGTACTCCCTGTTTGTAATTAACCCTTTAAAACCAAATTCAGTTTGATCAAGAAGATATAGAGATACAATATGCATACTTTAAAAAATACTCTCAGGTAGCATTTGCGATTTTTTGACAATGGAAACTTTTTTCAAAAAAGCAGAATGGCCCTTTAATAGAAAGCAGATTTTTTGACAAAACCTGGTGTGAGTGTTTATCAAGCAAGAATAAACCTTTAAAAAAATCAGATAAATCAAAAAATATTCAAACACTGATAGCATCAATTTGCGCCAATACAATTTTCATTTCAATGTCTGTGGTTTTTGCAATTCCACTAAAACTAATAGTAATATACCGGAAGCTACTATTGATATCTATGCAGATCACTATCAAAATCCCTTTAGGATATAGAAAATGTAAGATGTTTTTTCTGGAAGTTATTGTCTAGAGTATTGTTTTTCACCTGTGAGACCGTGACAACGACTATAAAAAGGTGATACGACTCGTAAAATTTTAATTTGTCTTAATGAAATGTGATATCACTTTATCCATCTTTGATGATTCCCTTTTGATTTTTCGTTGGACAAGGCCGTAAAATAACACGTCCAATTGAGAGAAGATGAATTATTAAATTGTGTATTTATCTGTGCTTATCATGTGGTTAGACTCCATTTTTTTTTACTCTTCATCAGGGGCTTTATTCTCGAAAACTTAACTTAAGATGATTTAAGTGATCCAGTAATCTGATTGGTCAGTCAGTTACTAAAATCGGTTTTAAATTACGTATTATTCTCCAATCAAATTGCTGTATTTCTTGAAATTTGGATTTTATTTAGGTTAAGTTTTCATGAATAAGGCCCCTGATCTATAGTTTCCAACAACAATGCTTCTAATATTCCCTGCGATCAAAATAATAAATTTCAAATTTACATAACATAATAAGCGTTAAAAACAGGCTGGATAAGAAGTGAAAAAAATCTGTTCCTTGTGGCTATTTTTAATTACGAGTTAAGTGGAATCTATTGTTAGAGAATTTTCCCTCCCTCCCTTGTCTGTCACGCTAGTACAGATTTGAACAGTTGAAAGTTGCAAGAAAGCAAAAATAGATACTGCTTTATTGTCCATGTCAGCTTTTAAAGGGATTGTAAAGAGGTTTTCTAAACATTGTACGTGTATTGTGGACACTGATAGCATCAATATGCGCCATTCCAATTTCCATTCCGATGTCTGTGGTTCTTGCAATTCCACGCGTTTTATGACGTCACTATATTTATCTGCATAGATATCAATAGTAGCTTCAGGTAGATCACTATTAGTGACGTTATAAAACATGTTAGTTTTAGTGGAATTGCAAGAGCCACAGACGTCAGAATGAAAATTGGAATGACGTAAATTGATGCTATCAGTGTCCCTGATACACATACAAAGTTTAGAAAATCACTTTACAATCTCTTTAATTTCCCTATTTTACTTTACTAGAACTGATTGTACATGTATTTTGATATATTTACAGGATGGAGAGCCAGTGTTAGATTATGAATATAAAATACAATGTATGAAATCAGAAATAGATTCTTTACGACAGAAACTTCAAAATCAACACAGGTAAGGGTCAAATCATTTCTGATGAAGATTGGTATTTATTTTCATGAATTCAACTACATGTTACTTCTTTGATTTAAAGTTTTTAATTTCATTTAACTGAATGTACATAAAAAACCATTAGGGAAAAGGAGGTAAGGCGTGTGTCCAGTGGGACCTGACCCCCACTGCTCATGCAACAAAAATTATGCTATTTTTTACAAAAATTTTCTCATCTCTCTTCTGGGTGTTCAAACCTAAGGCGGCTCAGTAAAATCCATATTTTGTACCCCACTCATTGATTTTCTTCCTGAACATGTCCCTGGAGGTAAGTTGTGGGTTTAAAAATCAGATGGAGGTTTTTCTTTATTTTTTTGTTTTAAACCTTTCATCTTTCAGGAACAGTTTAGATCTGTCTATAGAATGGGATGTAGAGAAACTTAATACAGGGGAGAGAACTCATTCCACACCATCTCGTGATTATTGTAATGTCGGCACTAGTCCTGTACGCCCGTTACGAGAACGTGACACCAGACCGAGATCGAAACCCAGGACGAGATCTTGTTCTCCTGTTCGTAGTACTTCCAATCAACATGTCAATCTACAGAAAAAACTAGATGATGCACAACATCTTCTACATTTAAAGGTGAGTTAAAAATAGTCTTTTCTTTATACCTTCATTTGATAATGTTTCTGTGAAAGAAAATTGGATTATCAGTTTTAAAACAGTATCTGTTCCAATAATATTTGAAAAACTTTGCTTTGATTTTGACTAGCTTGAACCTCTTCATTAACCTTGAGTTCACAGTTTTGACCTTGGCCCAAATTTTAAAATCCGGCAATGTTCGGATATTCCAAGAGCTGCCTTTCTCTTTCACAAGTTTTCTAATCTGAGAAAAACTCATCCCCGGTCATTATCCTATTCATAACTCCTGTCTGAGATTCTGTTTCAAAATTCTGTGTTAATGTTTTAATTTTGAAGGCCTAATTATAAGATTAGTCCTAATGAAAACAATAGTTTTCCTCTATAAATGAAAAAAGCATAAACCCCTAAAAAAGCCCTGTTTTATGTTTTATTTTTAAACAATTTATTAATGTTTTTTATTTCTATTTCAGAATAAAGAGTTGAATGAAGTAAGAAAAGTTCATAATAAACGTTTAGAAAGATATAAAACATTACAGTCGAACTATAAGATAATTAAAGATCAAGTTAAAACAGTGGATGACAAACAATATCTTAATAGGTAGGTGGTTAATTATATTATTATGAACAGATTCAAATTTCCAATAACGCCATCAGTAGAATTGTATGAACCCAAATACATCTCATGCATAATAATTTCTCTATTTCCTTTCTACCCCATTTCAAATACTGTCTGAACTTATTTTATTGTTAGAGCTTGGTATGCACTCTGATCATCATTCCAATTTGTTTTTAGAACTTCCAGTTAATTGCATGAATTCCAAGACAACAATTGAATACCAAGGGAGATAACATCTTCAAGAATCAGACCACATTTCATTATCTTACTCATTTTAGCAGGGCTACCCTCAATTAGTAGTTTATTATTCTCTGCATTTGATAGAAGACCCTTCAAATTGTCTTGTTATGTAATTTTTGTATAGTTTCTAAAACTTTAAATATTTTCTAGTAAAAAAAAGAAATTAAGGAGATCTGATCCTAAATCTCTAACTAATGAAGATAGTGATGGTGTGTGGAATGAATTGGCATATTTTAAACGAGAAAATAGAAATCTTGTAGTTGATAGGTCAGTATAAAAATCACATAGTTTGAAATCACTATTACTGGCCTCTAAATTTTTAAGAATGTTTTGTTTTTTACAGCTGACAATCAAACCATCTACCCTATTATAAGTGTAGTCCTACAAGAATAAAACCCAAGTACGAATGATCCCAACCGTAAAATAAATCTCAAAATCCATGTAAACACATTCTCAATACATTGGCAGATAAATAAAATTTCATTTGAGGAAGTATATGAACAAATGAGTAAATATTTCATAATGAAACATTTTGCAACAATAAAGCAAAATCCTTAAAAACGAAACATAAGATCTTATTGCAACTGCTATCTTTTGAATTACAGTAAAGTTCCCTAACTTTCTGCCTGCCTACCTAATAAACAAACACATATACTCTTGAAAACTTCGTATAATTATTGCTGTTCAGGAACAGTATTCATCAAATGAGTTGCAATGCAAGATTTAATACATGTAGTATTTCTGTGGCATTGTAGAATGACTATACAAGAAGAGTTAGATACACTACGAGTCCAGGCTAGTCATGATGTGGCGGCCATTCATGAATTACAAATAGCTATAGAACAGGAACGCGAAGGTAAGAGCAGCTTTTCTTAATATTATTATTAATTATATAGTTGCATTTCTGACAGTTTTAAGACAAGGCAAAAAGCTCAAATTTTACAAAAAAATGAGACTGTGTGCTACATTCTGTGCATGTTAAAGATCACTGGAAAGTTGCAAATAACTAAAATTTCCATGGCTGAATGATGTTGTGTGTCCATAAAGGTGCAAAATAGAAGGACAGACACCTAGTGCTGGCACGATATATCGTTGTATCACGATACGACATGCCTAGATATGCATATTATATTGCGAGTCCGTGTATCGATACTTGACGCTATCGCGATACATATCATATCGTGGCATGATTGGCAATATCCAGCACTAATACAACCCCAATTTCCTTGATGACAGTTTGAAATTATTCATGGATATAAAGACATTGAACTATTTATGTTGTATTATTTTTAGAACATGTGTATGAAATGAAGAAATATCAGTTTGATAATAAAGATAGAACAGAATTAGAATCACAGTTAAAAACACTGAAATCAGAGGTGAGTTATGCAGTTCTTCTATTAATATGATAATAATGCCTTTAATGGCAAATATTAGCACAGATCAATTACAACGTGAGCAATGTTTAAGCACCTATGATATTTCATTTAGGACAACAACTCAGGCTATTGTTTACCAGCCTGTAATTAGTCAAACCTCTTGGCATTGATCTTTCCTGGATTATATGTTCAGTTGGGTGGTCAGTAATAATGAGGAAAGTAGACTTTGGCTTTGATCACTCAAATTTCAAGTTTTTCTAAAAAAAATCTTTTGTAACGTGTTCTATACATAAATACGCCCATTCAAGGCATCATCAGCCAAAAGTTTCGTCTATTATGATATCTTTGACATGATGTTATTTTGTAGTTAAAAACTAAAGAAATCCTGATACAGAAATTAGAAAAAGATAAGAAAGATGTCAACAAGGTTAAAGATATTCTTATTGAAGAAAAAAGGTGAGTTTTCAGTATTGAATAGATTAGGGAATTATACAAGTTTTCTGACAGAAAAAACAACTTTTATCAAGTCAAGTGATGAATCAAATATATAAACTTTTTCTTACTTTTTTATTCACTTTTAATCCTTGTAAATTGCCAAGAAAGAATCAAAGGTATCATTACTTGATTTATATGTCTGTATCCAGTAAGTCGTGCCATAATCTTAGAAATTTTAGAAAGCTTTTTGTTTGTGTTACATACTGAGTATGAAAAATGCTAAAACGACTTATATTTGTAGAAATTTGAAATGTGAGTTATTAACATTAAAGAGAGAAACAGCAAATTATAGAATGCATATAGCAACTTTAAAACGGGATACCAGCAGGTAAGGTATTTTTTATGTATTTATCCCTTTCATAATGAGAACTGTTTACTCTCTTGTGTAATCTCAAATTTTTTGTTTTATCTCGAATTTCTTGAGATTTATGAAATATAATAAAAAAAAACTGTAAAATATTTTAATATTATAGATAACATGAAAAATGAACTCAAATCATTCTATCATATTAACAAAATTTGAAGAAAATAAAAAATTCATTATGATAATTTCTAACAATGTGGAATGTTTTTAGATTAAAAAGAGAAATAGATGAACAAAATCTACCATCAAAACAGAATGATGATGGAAAGAGTTCTGCCCCTTATGATAGTTCCCAGGAGTCGAAACCAAAAACAGCCCCTAAACTTCCTGTTTATAGAATACATCCTCGTAGACGTAGAGCATGTCCCTCAAAACAGGTAGGGTCAGATTTACTCAGATAAAAAATGTTCATTAGCTGCTGTGTATTGCCAATGTGTTTACATGGATTTCGAGATTTGTTTTATTGTTGGGATCGTTTGTGCTTGGGTTTTTATTATTACTCTTGCATTTCATACGTCAGTCTCGGACCATTACAGAAAATGTGTAGAATAGTGGAATAGCTGAGTCAGTAGGTAGTTGGAATAAATCTCCTAGGTAATTAGATTGTGTAGGTTTGAATCTCTCTTAAAGAAGGGAAAAAAACCAAAGCTAAATATCAGCTTTCCCCTCTACCTACTATGGCAATTACAGTTATAGCAGGCACATTAGAAAAAACCAATACTTAAAACACTAATAGTATACCAACTCCAAAGATGTTGATTTGACCCCATTTGTTAAATGTGTCTGCATGGTCTTTGAAACACAAGACATCAAGTAGATGTTGGACAGTGAATAATATATTTGACCATATTGACATTTATTTCCAGTATCAAAGAGCACTAAATAAAAGTATAGCCAAGATGAAGACAGTGTTTAATAATTTTAATGAAGAAGGTTGGGAGGAAGTTTCTGAAATGTAGGTAGAAATGAATTTAATCAAGATGATTCAAATTCAGTTTATATAATAACTTGGGGTCTTTTATATTTTTCATTTTGATTATCATATTTTTAACCTATTCTAATTCTAATTCTATTTGTAGGGAAGATGAATCCGATCTAACAGAAAGCGACACTCTAGGTGAAGCTATAGTTCGAGCCTGTAGATTGAATACCAACATCTCTTCTAATCCATCTCAAGACTCGAAGAAAGCTGTGAGTGTTAAAATATTGAATGTCTTAGTATTAGACTTGACAGTACAATAAATTGTTGTCTACTGTACAAGCTCTTGGGTCCATCTACTTCTCAAATGAATGTAAAAAGAGAGTTCTTATCAACTTTGAAACTAGACTAGTGGCTAGATAACCTCGTATATTATACGGTAGTCACTGGTTCAGTCTGTGCCCAGAATATTAGCCTGATGGGCTGTCCGAGAAGCTCTCAGCCATTCAACCAATCAGCTCTTTGTTTATGAATACTACTCCAGCTTTATAAAAGAAATTGTAGGTCTTCTGACTTGTTTGAGCCCTCAGTCTATCCCTATTTTGAAAAAAATTTAATGTCACGTCCTTAATATTTCCTCTCCCCACCAAACATATTCATTTCCATGCTGAATCCTTATGCTCACCGATACATACTTCATATTACGAATAGCAGTATACTTTCCTGTGCTTTCGTAACTTTGTCATTAGTATAAAGTTACAACCTATAATCCCTATTTAAAAGTGTAGTACAGCAAATGTGGACTAGATCTGTACACTATTACTACAATCAAATTGTAGATTGTGGTTTCAATGACAGTTAAATTAGTAAGAACAATTCTACCAGCAGGAAGGTTTATTGAGTTTTTTGCCAATAGGATATTTATAACCATCTGCTCTGCAAGACTTCCCAATAGAAGATAGAACAAATATCTCATGTCATTGTGAACTGTTCAACTAAATTTTCCTATTTCTTTTAGATGCCAGCTCGCACTAGACCAGTTTACAGTTTAAGTCCAACTAATAGAAGAATTGCA
This sequence comes from Lottia scabra, assembly GCA_029955415.1. Taxonomy (NCBI): domain Eukaryota; kingdom Metazoa; phylum Mollusca; class Gastropoda; family Lottiidae; genus Lottia; species Lottia scabra. Next base: position 13,954,610 of record JARJEI010000009.1, read on the forward strand.
GGCAGCTTACCCAATGTGAAAGCAGGTCAAAGTACAGCTAACGGTGTTCCCAGTCCAACCAATAGGAGAATAGCAGGCAGTATACCCAATCAAAGACAAGAGCGAAATTCCACCAGTCCCGAGTGTGTGATGGGGTCCAGTAGCATAGAGAATGTACATAGAAGTAAGTCTCTGAAGATCTTATTTTCACTAATATTCATATTTTATAAATGTTTTTTCAAATGTTTTTTATCCTACCCTTTCAAACTGATTTCATTTGTTCCTTTGTTTTATGAGACTTGGCTATGTTTGTAGAGTACGTGTAATTTGGACAGAGTCAATTTTGATGATATATTGGAATGAATTGTTTTCCTTTATTGCCCTTGATCTTTTGACTTAAAAACAGAAGTCATATCTTATCATGCTTGAGCTCTTATGAGAATTGCATATGTATAATTACAATAGACTTAATTTGGATTTGAGTTCAATCGAGACAATATGCTAATAAGTTGCTATGAATTACTGTCCTTGATCTTTTTAGACTAAAAGAAATAATGTTTATCTCTTGAACACTCTGTAATAAAATGAAATTGTTTTTATTTTTTCAGTTATATATTTACGAGAAATGGCGACCTCACCTATCAACATGCAGTCTTCAAGTTCATCAGATTCTAAAACAAAACAAAAGTCTAGTTATTCTAAACTTACTAGACAGGTTGGTCCTTTAAAACAAAGAATCAACTATTTACAGCAACAGGTATACTGTCTTTTTTTTATCTTGGTTTGAACAATATTTATTCAAGAAAATAGAATAATGATTACAAATGATAATGCAAAATCGGATTCGGAAATTTTTAGAAGATGCTTTCCCTTATTTTCATTTATCCATATATATATATATTCCATAACTGGACCGCTAATACTATTATAAATAGAAAGTAGAGATGTTCTAATGACTGGGAAAAATACCAGTTTGTCTCGCAAGTCCTTAATTAACTCGTATTTAGGCTAATTACGACGCAGATTTCCACGTAAAGTCTCGGTCGATATGTATCTTTTGATTTGTAGATTTGGGTAATTGAAAGAGACCTATCGACCGAGACCAGTCAAGTGACATGGAGTCTAAATTTAGCGTTTTAAAGCTAGCTGCGTCAAATGGATTTCCAAGCCTCTCTATGTCAACATACAGTTTATTAACTTGTGGATATATGGATTATTCATTAGAAACAACGATTAATCAATTAGTAAGCTGGATTTGACCCTAAAACAATGAGAGAACCCATCTTTAACTCGTCATTCCAGGGGGCCAACTTCACAAAAGATTTATATATAGAGTTATATAAGATATATGGGAACCCTTTCTGTATTATGGCCTTATCAAACTGTATATTATCTATATGCAAAAGTATGTTCAAAGTATTTCTAATTTTCTTTTCTACTTTACAGGTTAATACTCTGAGAGAGTCGAGAGCGAATGCATTAAAAACAGTGAATGAACAGAAAGATCAAATTTTACAATTACAGTCTGAACTTAATCAGTCAAATCAAAGACTTAAAATGACCAAAATGAATGTTCAGGTATGGTATGGGTATTTTGGAATTTAATACAAATACAACACTTACCGGTATAATGTAATAAGTTATACTTAAAGGGATTGTAAAAAGGTTTACTTAACTTTGTATGTGTATCGGGGACACTGATAGCATCAATTTGCGCCATTCCAATTTTCATTCTTGCAATTCCACTAAAACTAATGCGTTTTATGATGTCACTGTCAGTGATCTGCATAGATCAATAGTAGCTTGCGGTAGATCACTGTCAGTGATGTCATAAAAGCTTCAGTTTTAGTGGAATTGCAAGAACCACAGACGTGGGAATGGAAATTAGAATGGTGCAAATTGATGCTATCAGTGTCCCCAATACACATATAAAGTTTAGAAGATTACTTCACAATCCCTTTAATATTTAACACTTTCTATGTGATTCTTACACAAGTAGCAGAAATGCAAGATGTTCCTACCTGTTTTACCAGAAAAAAGTTTTATGGCTAATTTTTTTTAGCTGAAATACTGTGTTGTAATTTTCTGGTCCATATTTTCAGAAATTAACAAGTGATCTAGAGAAATTACAGAAAGAGAGGACCGAGTTAGAGAATCAACTGACATTACGAGATGAATCTTCCACTGGTTCAGTTCTACTTTCTTCTTTAACAGATAAACATCATACTGAACACGACTGGAAAACTCTCGAACATAAAATTAAGGTTTGGAAAATCTAACTTTATAATATCTTAGTGAATTTTTTACATGGAATAAGTTATTGTACAAGTAGAATATATAGACACAGCTTTATGGAACAACAATAATTGGTTAAAGTTTATGGAACATTTTGCGTGTTTCTCTTGTTGTTATAAGATCTGAAGATGATAGAGGAAACACATCCAAGAGCTGAAAAAATTTAACCTGATATTGTTTCAAATAATTAATACTTATTTTTTATATTTAATGGCATTTTTAAGATATCTTCAGCTGAAATACTTCGACAAGCTTCTACAATTAAAACTTTTAGATTAGAAAATGAACAGTTACAAGATCATATCAAGAAAATCACAGAAAAGTGAGTACTACTCAGTACTACTTGAAACTCATCCAAACTTTTTCGACATGTTAAGAATTTGGGAAAAATTTTCAAGATTTTGTTTTGAGGCTAATTTCAGAAAAAAATGACTCAATCAAAGAGGTCATTTGAAAAATGTAAGGAAACAGGAATAGTGCAAAGAGAAGCTATAAAGTTTCAAGATACACATCAATCCGATCCAATTGTCATAGCAAAAGAGGAATATTTTTTGGTTGAAGGTGCATTCTTCTTTCTGTGATTTGTCATGTGTTTCATTTAAAGCAGAAATATTTAAACTCCTATAAGTATAAGATATTTAGACCTACAATTGAATTTGAATTATCAATGTTTTCCAGATTAAACCATACAGAAAGAGATAACAATCAGAAGAGAACACTAGTAGAAAGTCAAAGAAATAAAATAAAACTACTAGGAGAGAAAGCTAAACTTGATTCAGAGATGATAGTAAGTTTAGTAAACTTTCCTTTCCAACCTCAGACTCCATATGTGTCCTCTGTAGCTTAGACTGATATTCCTAGGTCACATCTAACACTGTACCACAATAAACACCCAGAGCTCATTCCAAAGACGCCAATTATCACATTCAAGTAGTAAAGATATTTGTGAAAATCCAGGGATAATTTTAAACATATACAATCAGACTGTGTGAGGTTCTACAGCAACATCGTTCTTAACATGCTTCGTTGGTTGGAGAGTTTATTTTCTGATCGACAAGTGAAAGTCAACTTTCCTTATTTCAGTCAACCCAGCTGTAAATGGGTACAGATAATCTGGGAAAGATCAATGCTAAGAGGTTTGATAAAGGACCAGCTGGGAGAAAGGGTCCTCACGGAACCTAAGTTGTTCTCCATGTAAATCGTCACGATCAGAACACAATCGCATAAGTCGATTTTAAGGGTTTTGAGTAAAGCGGAAAAATGCTTCTGATTTCAACATCATGTTTCTGACCAAACTTATTTAATGGTGGTTTGTTCACAGTTGAAGAACATATCACCACTCACATTGATTATCTTTGTTGTGTAAATTGACTAGGAGAAAATGGACTTAGATCCATAAAATTGTGACTTGGGCATTGACTTGAGCAACACAATACACCGGATTGTGGGACTTGGGCATAAGTTTAACTTTCACGATTGCATAGAAGTCACTATCCAAACACTGCCTAAGTCATCAAGTTTACAAAGGCGATTGTGTAAAAAGCGGGAAAACAAAGTTATCTGATTGGCTGCTGATATAGGCGTTTGTGAAAAGGTGGGAAAAAAGCCAATTTAGATCATAGGGGGGCTAACTCCAAATCATCAAAAACTGACTTAGGCGCTTGTGTTCTGATCGTGACGAAATTATAGATGTTTTTTTTTTCAGAATTATTTTTTTGATATATATAAATCTTGCTCATATATTTTAATAACTACTTATTGAACCCCCATGAAATACGATGATCATGTATTTGTTTTATCATTCAGGTTGATTTAGACACCAAGGTTAAATTATTGAGTGAAAGTATGGATAAAACTAAAATACAGGTAAATTGATCTATATTTATACTGAATGTGACAATGTTATTTATTGATATGTTATTATATATCTGGTGTCGCAAAAAACGTCCTCAAGTTTGATGGCAATGTATCTCAGCTGCTGATTTACCGATCTACTTTAAAATTCTCATAGATTTACTTCAACATGTCCTTGTCAGACCCTGAAAATATGAGAGTCATCGAATAAAAATTGCACAAAAACTGCCCAAAACAAAATAGCATGTAAAAAATTCTATATCAGAGCAAACTACTCTTTTTAATCAGTGTCCATTGTGCTTTCACCACATCGACCACAGCTGAGATACTTCCCATTAAACTTGGGAGTCATAAATCTCTTTTATAGGCATTGAATTTCATCTAAACAAGTACAAAAATATTGATGGAGGAAAACCTCTTTCTTAATTCATTTTGTTCATCAAAGATGCATAATTAATTAATTGAAGTGTGTATCTGATATCCCATTGTAAAATTTAATAGTTGATGAAAATGTTGATATTTCAGATTGATTCGTTTAAGAAAAGAATAACAGCTGTATCTAAAGATAAAAAAGATATTGATGAAACTAATATGAATCTGTTATCAGATATTGACAAATTGGTAAGCTGTGCAAAATTTTCAAAAAGCATCAGATCCTTCAAGTACACCTTACATCATTAGCCATTGAAAAGGTTTAATCCCAAAGCATTAGCATTTAAATTACATCCATAAAAAACAGGAAATAGCAGTAAACATTCTTAGAAATCATGGATCCTTGACAGAAAATAGTTCTCATCTTTCTGGAACAACTGCTACCAATGTATTGCCAATGTGTTTACTTGGATTTCGAGATTTGTTTTATGGTTATGATTGTGTGTGCTTGGGTTTTATTATATAACCACTCAGGGGCCTTATTCTCGAAATCTTAAGATAAGAGAATTTTAGTGTTCCAGTTATTTGATCCTTCAGTTACTAAACCGATTTTAAATTTAGTGTTATTATCCAATCAGATTGCTGTATTTCTTAAAATCTAGATTTTATCTTAGTTTAGTTTTCGGGAATGAAGCCACTGTACTCAGTTCACACAACAAAAGTTCCTTGGATGGCCTTACAGTAGTTTCTCCGTGTTATGCACACAGCTAATGATGCTTTGGCCTTTATTGATGTAATATTTATTTCAGAATAAACAATTGTCTGACAGTACCAAGAGATATTCCAACCTAGAATCAGCTATGGTAGAATTAGAACAAACAGCTAAAGATCAGCTACGCAGTGTGGCTTCCCAGAGTGATCAAACTATTGATTCATTTCAACTACAACTTATTAAGGCCAAGGAGAAAGTCATGAAATTTGAACAGTTTGTTAAGGTAAGAAACACAAGTATCCTGATACAAATACAAGAGTTTGACAATCTCTTTTGAATCCTGTCCACTTGAAATCGTTATACTCTATTTCAAATAATGCTGATTTCATTTTCTCCAGAATTATGTGATTCACAGGAAATTATAATAAAATCCCTACAAGCAAAACAATTCTGTTAATCAAAATCACATCCAAAAACATGGCAAAATCGAGAGCAAGAGTTATATAGTAGTGGACTACTCAAAAGAGAAGTATCACCAGGTGTTTTGAAAAGATTAAGCAGGGTCTGCTTTGGTCACTACTATATTAGTCAACATTATGGGATACAATCAGATCAATTCTTGCATTTATTACATAAGAATTTGAATCCAAGATTTCTACCAAAGGAATAACAAAGTAAAATGGCAAATTTAACATCCAGGGAAGGAGCTTTAACTGTTTCAATATTCAACCTCTTTTGATTCCTTTTGATTTCACTAAAGTTGATTGATATTTTCAAACAATAATGGTATGCAGGTCTATATTCAAAAGTTTGGAAAACCCTTTTAAATCATTTTGACTTGATGTTCTATATTTGTAGATGTTAAGTTGTGAGATATTATCACGTGTCGATGAAACTAGAAGAGAAATGAGAAGTAAATTATCAGCGAGTGAACGAGCCAAGACGCCCCAGGATCCAACGCTAGAACAAGCTAAAGTTATAGCTCGTGACTTATTTAATCTCAGCCAATCAGATATTGAAGATATTATGAGTGAAAGCAGTAACTCACAGTCGGAGGTAAGACATAGCAGTATTTCTTGGATATTTTTCACAGATCCTAAGATCATTGAGGGAATACCTGAAACTACTTTTCATGATATGCTTCCTTCATTTAGTTCATTACCAAAGTATTGTTTTGGGGGGATTTTAAGTATGGTTTGTACTTTGATCTATATGTTTTAAAGGGATTGTAAAGAGATTTTCTAAGCTCTGTATGTGTATCGGGAACACTGATAGCATCAATTTGCGCCATTCCAATTTCCATTCCGACGTCTGTGGATCTTGCAATTCCACTAAAACTAACGCGTTTTAAGACGTCACTAATATTGATCTGCATAGATATTAAAAGTAGCTTCCGGTAGATCACTATTAGTTACGGCATGCTATCAGTGTCCCCGTTATATGGACAAAGTTTAGAAAAGCTCTTTACAATCCCTTTAAAACATTGTGTTTCATACTTGTCAAAATTTGTCATGAGTTTGAGGAAAGGTAAAAGGCTGTAATTAATCAAAATCTTTAAAGCAATGTTTTTGACATGGTTAAGCTTGAATTTCAATTGAAGTTTTGATAATTCATAGGAGGATCTACTTAAACAGAAGAAAGAAGATAAGAAATGGATTAAAAAATGTGAAAAGACATTACATTGTCAGGATTTTGTTCAGCCATTGGTTGAAATGATGGTGGATAAAATGGAGGAACGCAGTGAATTAATACGACAAACCGTTTCTATGGAAACGTAGCATTGATATACATCTAACATCGGGCAGCATTTCTTACCTATAGTGCATATTACTAAGTATTATTATGGGGTATAAGAAAGTTACCTCAGAAAAAAAAAGCGAGCCATGTTGTTTATAAATTGAAATTGAATACCAAACCTTAAGGCCTTACTTTACCCGTCTGTATTACTTTTAAAAACTGCTGATCATTACAACCAAATATTTAATATATTTTTTACTAATTTTTGTAAATACTTGCATTTTCAATTCCATCCTAACTAAACCATGGGTCCAAACTAGAGACCAGTTCATTCTTACTGCACCATTATCTTATGTATTCATTTGTAGGCATAGAATAACAATTTTTCAACCCAATGAGCCTTACAATCTGCCATGGCGAATGGAGTTGACAAGCTCAACCATAGAATGGCTTATTGTGTCTCAGAAGTCTGAACGTTCCATATTAACCCACCTCAACAATTATAGCAGTGTCTCCATTTGTTGTTTGCCTCCCCAGCATTTAATATCTGTGATATATGTATGTTTATTTATTATTTGCCTAGTTAGTAGAAATAATAAACTTATAAATCTATATAGTGTTTTTATAATTTCAATACATGTATATCTTGGTGTTTTGTTTTTGTATTGTATGTATGTATGTGTGTACTTTGTGAATAAATATACCATGTTAACTTTCCTAAGAAGCCCTCCTGGAACATGAAACTGAATTCTATTAACAGCAGAATAAATGCCATTCGGCTCAACCCTCGTCATTGTTCGAGACTATATAATGATTCAGCCATGATTGGCGACCATCTTACCTGGTAAATGGGCAAGGGAAGATAACTCTTGTTCAGGAGTAATTTTGATTGGATGTTTTTACCCCGAAAAAAGACAACACTCTCTGAAGAATGATTGTGATTGGCTGACTAATAATTAATTCAATATGGCGACTACCTTATAGTATACGAGGTTATCTAACAGGCTACACTAATTTTGAAGTTGATAGGAGTGAATAAATGTAAATTAGCATGGCCCAAATACAATCCTGAATATAAATTATTTTATTGTACATGTTAGTATAATAATTACAAACAATAGAAGATATACAAATATTTAATACAATATACATTTTGTAGACCATTTGTAAGTATTTATTTTAAATTGTCAGTACATACAAATAACTTTATTACAAAACAATTAGATTTATGTCGAATTTCAAATTACTGGGTGGAGTTAAGCATGGCTGACTTATTCGCATCATAGTTTCAGTAATGGCTTGTATAGTTGTCAAATTCAAGACTTCTTATAAACACCTTGCTGCTCTTCATATTGTCTTAATTATATATTTTCTGATTTGCACAGTTGTAATTAAGTTAAATCCCATTTAAACTCTGGTTGTAGCCAATACATTAGGGTAGATGTCTATTAAGTTTAGATCAGATTTCAATTTGCTAGCAATGTAAGAAGGACGTCTTTAGACCCTAATGTAGTGGATGAAAAAAAACCAGGAATTTTAAAAGCTAAACGAAACGAAATTTGGATCTAATTTTAATCAGACTGTGTTGCATATCTTTAAAACTATGCCGTTCCTCTGACAATGATGGATTCTTGTTTTATCTGTTTGTTGCACCAGTTTATGTTAGTTTAGTTTCTAGATCTCCATGGGGTGTTTCTGAAGGTCCACCATCTCCTGTCATGTGAAAGACTGTGTCCACCTGGATCCTGGGTGGTACAGGTGGGCGGGGTGGTTTAGGTGTTTGTCTGAGGGGTGGTGTTTCTGCTGGACAGTTATATTGTAGTTCTTCTGTCTGAAAATACAACAAGATACATATTATTAGCCAAGTTAAACTTAGACAATAGTAACTGCCAAAATCCGTTGTTCAGATCAAGTGCAGGAACGAAATTGAAAAGTTAAAATTTTGTGAAGCTTTGAAAAATTGGGTTCATATAGTTCCTTTGCACTTCAATGGCCGATCTACTTAAATTATTAATCTATACAGAATCTCATACTGCCTTCCGGTTTTGGTACAATCACGACTGGGATGGTAAAATACGTTTTTTTTTTTTGTGTTTATTAGTTTACGAAGGAAAAACGCGTCAAATAGGTGAATTATGTAAAGATGTGAAGCAACGAAATGTACGTGAACGCTCCAAAACTAAGTGCATGAACAAAACCAAATCTCGAGTTTGAACTACGACAACATTTGGTCCGAAGAGTTACCTCTTCACGAGATCAAGGACTTAGTTCTTAATGCTTTTTTATTTCCTTTTCGCTGGTTTGTCCTGCTAAGTCTGACGATTTGGTCAAATCCTCGCTGACCTCTTCACTGGAAGCACTGTCGTCTGGATTCTTCTTTTTCTTCTTTTCTTTCTTGTCTACGCCTATTGCTTTAGTAAGGAGAAGAGCTTTGACTGGAGAACTGAACATCATGTGACCAACCAGTATCCATAAACCCTGAAGAACCGAAATGAGAATTGTGAAAGTGAATGTGGGTATTGAACGGCGCTCAATAAATTATTATCATTGTGATTATATAGAAATTCGTTCCGGCAAAACAATTCCGTTAATCAAAATCGCATCCGTAAACATGGCAAAATCGAGAGCATCGGGTGTTTCTAAAAGAGTAAGCATGGTCTGCTTCGTGCGCGACACATTATTTTGCTACTTGCCCGTCAATTTCGAACGAAGGTTTCGGATGGTTTGCCTTTGGGATCATCAAGTATGGCTGCGAGCCTGAGTGCTTTTCCAGTGTAAAAAGAAAATAATTACCTGTGAGGAATTGATCATAACAAAGAGATATTGAGAGAACATGTTGTTTGCAGACGCCAGACCAAAAACCCAGGTTAAACTTAGTACTGGTACCAGTGTAATGAACGTTAGTAGGAGATGCCTGTAGAAATAACATTGGAAGAACATCTTAAATGTGCTAAAAACCAGTTAGAATTCGAATACAGATGCCAGCCGTCTCTAAGAACGGTATCAGAATATTTGTTTATAAGTATGTAAATGTTCAAGACGGGATTTCTTGTGACCTGAAAACTATTTGAGACATGAACATAACCAGGTCTTTAAAACAAATATACTTCATAATGGAATTTGATAAAATAACAAGACATCCATTCTAGAAACTTACTTCATTCTTTTCATACAGGGAACCAGTTTTTTGTTGTCGTGAAGAGTTCGAGCTATCAACATTATGATCGTCACTGAGAAATTAATCTAAAATAGCAACAAAGAGATATTAAAAAGATAAACACTCAATGTAAACCATACATAAAAGGGAACAGGGAGTTAGCTGTTTGAAGCCACAAATACGGGATTCAAGCATACAAGAAGTGGAACGAAGGCATAAATGCAGTGAATCAAAACAACAAGGATCATTTTATTTCATTTTTGCTGCTTTAAATCAGATGGCGGTCAATTCTTGTGCAAAAGATCAACGACCAAATATAACATACCATCATGATAGCATAAACTGGGCCAAGAAACGCCCACCTTGTATAACTGACTGCTGTCAACCAACATCTGTAATCCAAAATAACGAAAAACATTAAAGTACTGTACACACTGACAACATTTTGGAAAACTTGTTGCCGAAAAGCCATGTTGTCGAAAATGTTGTTAGTGTATATACAGGTTGGAAACATTCGGCAACAAGTTGCCCCGCATAGAAGCTTAAGATATTTAAAGTTTAAAAAAAAGGCACTGTGATGTTTGCACCACTAAAAGCATATGACTATCTTGAAACAGTACCGGAAAACATTTGCCGCCATTAAATACTAGAGGAACTTCCACAATCTACCATTTTTGTGGAGAAATAACAGCATTTTCAAAGGTATACCGTGTAACTGTAAAAGAAGACCATTTGATTCCAATTCCATGATAACTTACATGACTTCAGTACCGTATGTATCGCCTCTAATAATCGCTGTCAATCCTACAATAAAAGTAGGCAATAACCATCCAATAATAACATGTATTAGTCTTCTTTTAGATGTCTCAGTCTGTAGCACTCCCATCAACTGAAATCATAAGTCACCAACTGAATCAAAAAACCTTTGTAGCTGAATTAATCCACAAAATTACTCTGGAAAAGGCTGCTATATTATGCCTTTGTAATAGTGGCGTCATAAAACGCTTAGTTTTACTGAAATTGCAAGAACTTACCATCAGTATCCCCGATACACATCTACTTAAAATACTGAAACGTTTGTTATATCGACAATGTTCTTACCTTCATCATAAGATGTAGAGCGAAACACAGAGACCAGAAATGTATAGAAAGAAAGAGGTAGTGGAGAATAGCTGTAGCCACTTTACACCATGTCTGAAAAATAACAACATAATCTGACAGTGTCTTGTGGAACTCATTTCATTATGTGTGTTCATGAACCCAAAATGATGCATGACATACAAGTAGTATACCTTTATATCTATTTGTGGTGCTCATGCCGTTGTAATTATCCTAATGACGTACAACTTATTTTCGTCCATTCAAAATCTGAAATAACCTTGCTCAGCGCATATATTCACGCATCGGGGATCGTTTGATACTGTTAAAACAATCAATGGGGTGAGTAAAACGTGTTACCTTAGTAGGGTAAGCATTCTCTGCCCCAATAAACGACAACTGGGAGAGTAAAATAGCTGTACCTAGATTACCAACTATAAATGGACCATCTCCTTTCTGACGACTGAAATTTATAAGTTTTATTAGCTTATTTGATTATATGGAAGGGAAAGTGGAAGAAGGGTGTCTGATACTAACCAACCAATTTCCAAGATTAGGATTTTGAAAGTAAAGTCTATGGATTATGGAACTGTCCGAATCTACAGGTCAAAAGCCTTATCATTCATGAACTGACGAGTTGCCTCTCTAAATCGCATCCAGTGGAAAATTGAGGCCAAAGCATCAAAAGTTGTTATGTGTGCTACTTAATAAAATGATTGAAATCAGCAAAGGAAGTACTCACGGTAGAAAACAGATTATAAAGAGTGTCATGATACATCCTACTAGAGATAAACCACAACCGGTTAGAGTTATTCTTACTAAATAATGTTCATCAGTAGACGAAACCTGGAATGGAATGAAACAACCGGTTAGCGTTATTCTTACTAAAGAATGTGCACCAGTTGACGAAACCTGGAATGGAATGAAACAACCGGTTAGAGTTATTCTTACTAAAGAATGTTCATCAGTAGACGAAACCTGGAATGGAATGAAACAACCGGTTAGCGTTATTCTTACTAAAGAATGTGCACCAGTTGACGAAACCTGGAATGGAATGAAACAACCGGTTAGAGTTATTCTTACTAAAGAATGTGCACCAGTTGACGAAACCTGGAATGGAATGAAACAACCGGTTAGAGTTATTCTTACTAAATAATGTTCATCAGTTGACGAAACCTGGAATGGAATGAAAAAGTGAGGTCGTAACACGTTTTTATCCATTCACAGACGCCTGAATAAAAATTGTAGTGAAGCAAATCTAAGCTATCGATATATACACATACCATTTTCTGAAAACCTCAGCACAGTTTGCTAATAGCTTCATGAAGATATGAGTTATTTGAATGCCTAGGTAAAATATTTGATTTTTACTACTGAATACCTGTCACCCCAGAGACACGTCAACTCATAGACAGTTAACCCACAGACAAAGTGAGTTAAACTGAAGACAAGGTGAGTTAACCCGGAGACAAAGTGAGTTAACCCGGAGATGAAGTGAGTTAACCCGAAGACGAAGTTAGTTAACTTGAAGACAAAGTGAGACAAAGTTCCAACTTTGAGTTAACCCTTCATCTTTCTACTTACTGTGTAGTTTGAAGACTGCATTAGAAACATATAATTAGCCACATTGGAATGGTTCATCCATTCTGAAAAATGCTGGAATGAAAATAGAGATCAAACTTTAGTCACAATTACATGTTGACGGCCATGAAAATATTATGTTAAAGGTACCGCAAATCGGATTGTAAACTTGAAAGGGTGTATGGGTAGTTTATTCTATGTTCAAAAGATTGAGATGCAAAAATCCAAATGCCATATTTCTAAGCTTCCATTTGCGCGACTATATATTCCTCCAGAACCTCGGTTCCCAACCTTTCGTACCCCTATTTTGTTCTAGCAATCTCCTGGCACCCCTTCGCCCACCCTAAGTAACTCTGGTTGTGAACCGAGGCTCCGGAATGAAGATCAAGAAAACTTACCATGGTGTTGTTCCAAATCGAGCCAAGAATAAAATTAGAGAAAATCTGAAAAACGAAAAAATTCAAAATAAACATACCATATGAAACTCTCTTTCTATCAGTGCTTCCATTTGGCAGCTAGATAGTTTACATTTTAATCCTGATACAGGTCTCACGAATAACTCTAGGGGTGGGTCGAATAGTCAGAGCTCTCTCTCCAAAGTTTTATGTATTTTACGATTTACTCCTAATATAAGAATTAAATAACGGAACACAATTTTATGGTATACTACTCCTTAGTTTGATTACACCCAACGTTTCAACAATCTACATTTTCATCTTCAGGTGAAGTAAGTAATGGTGTGTCGAATCGGTCTTTCCAAAATATATTATTTTTCAATTAATTCCCCATTTACATGATGATATTCCAGAACGTCACTTTGAAGAAGATCAAATTTTTCAAATGCGTCATTCCATTTTATGATTTTGAACGCATTATACAGTAGTTGCAACTATTGTTCAACGTTGCCATCTTTTAAGAGGCAACTACATAAGTTATATAGATATATTTCTCTAACTCTGGGATATTCTCAATAGAATAATGGCACCAAGGGCTAATTGTCAGACAATTCCAGGAATTTCATGCAGATTCCAGTGCGTGTCAGACTCAATATGTCACAGTAATGGAATCGGCTCTGATTAATTCTATATGGTTGAATTTCTCGCTTTCATCAGGTTAATTACTATATAGAGTAAATAAAACCAGATTATTCTTCAAGCCTCAAGACAGGATCGAACTTAAAGGTATTGTAAAGAGGTTTTCTAAACTTTGTATGTGTATCAGGGACACTGATAGCATCAATTTGTACCATTACAATTTCCATTCCGACGTCTGTGGTTCTTTTTTTGGTTAGTTTTAGTGGAATCGCAAGAATAACAGACGTCGGAATAGAAATTGGAATGGCGCAAATTGATGCTATCAGTGTCCTCTATACACATACAAACTTTAAAAAAAACTTTACAATCCCTTTAATCTCAGTGAGACAGAGAACCTAATCTTAAACTTGTGCTTCCTCATCCCTTGCCTACAGCTTTTTGAAGTTAACGTTTTAGAACCTTCTGACTTATATACTCTTTTCAATCATCGGTACACTTGCAGAATCTTGGATTGGCAAATAACATTTCAGTTAAAACAAAGTTCGCAATAAACTAACTACATGTACATGTAATTGCGTACTTCGTGGTGAAAGTCCATTTCAATTGTCCAAACTATATGAACAGCTCAGACAAAAAAAGGGACATAAAACCACATTTCATTTAAAAAGAAGAATGAAATGTATAATTAATAGGCTCTTACCTTTGTGTTTTATCAATATTCCAAAATTTCAGGAACCAAATTGACGCGATTTCGAAATTTGTTATAGGCTACTCCTGTTTGGCTGTAACCCTGTTGTTCGCTGTGTATTTTTGATAATATATGAGCTAGTGTTAGTTATTGATGCAATGTTTTTATATTTCTATGAATCACAGACATTATTTGGACAAGAAACACCCTTAATCGGATTTTATTCCATAAAACTATCGGCACTAGTTGAGTGATTCCGTGACATGCAAACAGTTACCTGTCACTGCTCCAGAAAAATTCATCATAAACGGCCATCATTCATAAGATGGAGATTTATTTTCTGGGAAAATAATCTTTTTTTAAGGGGTTCACCGAGATATTTGTTTTATATTACATGTGAACGCCACTTCAAAAACTATATTTCTGTGTATACTATAGATTGAAGCTGGTTACGATATTGTGTCCTATCTCCCAAGTTCTATGGTGCTGTTCAATAACCAAAGGGTGGTTAGATTGGAAATACGCATTTCGGGACATGGACCTTTCCAATGGGAAACCCAAGATGGCGACCACTCTGTCTATTAAGAGGGATCTGGGAATGAATGATGTTATGTCTGATGTCCTATCGTGAGTTGTAAGCTGTAAGCCCATTAAATACTTTAAAGCTATATTTAATCTTCTTTATTCTCAATTAAATTCTACATAAAGATCTTTCGATCAATGAAAGTTATAAAACACAAGGTCAACATGCCACAAGATCCCAATTATTATATGTTTTATGGGTTACAAAAATTCTAACCCTTGGTACCAATAAATGGACTTTTAAACTGTATTCCCCACTGAACTCAGGGTTACACATTACTCTGTATTAGTGAAAACAGGTGAAATCATAAGATGAAAAATTACTCAGTCAGAGTAGGCTACTTTCTTACTATAAGAGCGCTTGTCAAAATATTAGTTTTTTATCCTAAAATTTGGGATCTTGGTGACAAACACCCTTTAATCTTTGCTCAAATTTTCTGTATTTTCGGTGATGGAGCTTATCCTGTAGGAGCTTATTCTGTACATGGTGACTTGACTATATATTAATTGCTGTTCATAAAAATCACTTGCCTATCGGTCTAAGGGAGACAACTCCACTTTTCAAACTGACTTAATTTCAGTAGTCAATCCGTATTGTAATAACTTCCGGTGAAATCTACAGAATTAGGGCGTGAGTAAAAATAAACTTTATTTTTTAACTTATTTTCCATTCTTAATTTAAATTCCGCCATTGAATTGTTTGAGACATTAATTTAGTTTGTGTAAATTGGTATTTGGGCCTCTGATTACAAGAAAATGGCTTACATTGTGACTGTCAAGGACGAATAACTTGGACCCCTGCTGGCCCCACCACCACCATTTTCCAAGTTTTTTTTTGTTGATTCGTTCATTGTTTGCATCGGTTTTCATAAATACCAGGTTTGGGTGAGAATCAAAAGTTTCAAACATGTCTGTATGTCCCATTGTGATTGTCAGAAAGGCAAATGATAGCTGGATAACTATTTTGAGATTGTTCTTCTATTTTTAAAATTAAAGCTGTGTCTGTGATAAATTTTTGACCATGACATTAGGCCTATTGAGCTATTACCATGATATTCTTACTGATCTTCAATATGTTGGCTCTTACCTTACATCTTGGGCAAGATAAATTAATGCTATGCAGCAATGTCAAATTTGACCATTGTGAAAAGTAATAGATAGATAAGTACTGAAAAGTGGTCATTTTACTTATAGCCAAGATATTTTGGCTCTTACCTTGTATCATGGACAAGATAAAAGTGTGCAGTATTGCAAAGATTTGTTTTTCAATTTCAGAAAATGGCGGATTCTGGCAGTCCTTCAAAATCAGGAGAGGATACAACAGAAGATGATTTTAGAAATACAACTACTTCAGACAGTCAAAAAAATGGTGAAGAGAAAGATTCAGATGGGACGTCATCTCAGAAGAGTAGTTCAAGTTCATCATCGCGGAGAAACAAACGGAAAGCCCAACAACCAATCAAACAAACCACTGGTGTTGTAACCACGGAAATCAAAAAACCTAAAGTAACGAAGAGTAATTCCAGTGATAGACCTTACGTTTGTACGACATGTTTCAAAAGTTTCACACGGTCCCATCATTTAACCCGTCATGAATACTCTCACACTGGGGAACGTCCCTATATGTGTGGCACGTGTGGGAAAACATTCATACGTAAACATAAACTAACAGTTCATATTCGTTCACATACTGGAGAGAAACCTTATTTATGTTCAGTTTGTTCCAAAGGTTTCAGTAGTTCAGAGAAAAGAAAACTTCATGAAAGAATTCATTCAGGTAGGTAGAAACATTGCATTAGGCCTAATCAATTTTAACTGTTACATGCAAGAAACAAGCTTACTGCTTAATTGATTTATGTTTTCTTTAAAGCGAAATGCGATTTTTTTCATGGTGTGCCAAAGGGTGTGCAAAAATTGTTTTGAAGAGAATGCAGTGAAAAGTCATAGTTGTTATATGTGAAACAATTCAAATCTAAATCAATTGATTTTATAAATGTGTTTTTTTCTTTAATTTTGATTATAGTGACAGTGCTATGTAAATTTATTATATAACATGCTTAACTTCAAATCGCCTTTCAAACTTATTTTATTTATGAAACTTATTTTATCATTACAGGAGAGAAGCCCTATCCATGTCATTTATGTGAAAAACGTTTTAAAAGTAGCTCTCAAGTGAAGCGCCATATTGAATCACACAAAAAACAGCAAGCCATTGCAGATTCTGATGGATTTGGATGTAATATTTGTAATAAAGTGTTTGTTTCTGAGTATCACTTGGCAAATCACAAATCTAAACATAATAAAAAGAAGAAAACGACTGGAACAGAGGAATCCGCAGACAGTTCTCCTAAAACTCCTAGAAAGAGAACCCCCAAACCTAAAAAGGATCCGTCTTTAGTGGGCACGGAAGAGAAGAAAGGCGATTTAAAAATAAAACTGAAAATTAATACTCAAAATAATTCTGAATCAAGTGTCGAAAACATTTCAGAAAAGAAACCTAAAAAACGTGGGGCTAAGAAGGGCAAAAATGTGACGGTTACATCCGAGGGCGAAATTTTGCCACTAGACAAGACTGAAGTGGAAACTTCTCCAGACAAACAAACCCCTACTAAACCGACCCCAGAAACACCTAAATTCAGCAACGTCCAGCCAGTATATAGGAAATTTTACGAGGAAGTTTCAATAAGTGCCAGTGAAGCAGCAAAAAGTGCTGAGTCTGTGGTTCAAAAACCAATCAAACTCGAAAAAAGCTCAACTGAGAAAACGGCAGTGTCTGAAAATACAAACTTTAAACCTAGGGATATCACTGAGCTACCGAACCAAGATTTTTCTAATTTTACCCCGAGTTCTACGACAGGAAGTGAGTTGATGGGTTATTACTCGTCAAATGACAGGGTCCCTCCGATAGAAACATTGCGAAATTATCCCCCTCTTCCTCTTCCAGGGCAATATCTTGGAAGTGAGTTTTCTCTAAGTCGCGAGAGTCCGTCACAATTTGTGTCAGAACATTCAACATATAAACAATATCAGCAGCTCGCCATGACAAATCCCTCGATCTCAAGCAAAGTGACAGTACAAACATCAAACCCATATTCAACTTATTCTTCTTATAACAATTTCAGTACGTCCACAACTCCTCAAAAAATGAACATTGGTCCCACTGCCCCAATCCAAAATATTGGTGTGCTTCCCCCCCTTCCAAATATCAGTCCCCCTGTCCCAATCCATAATATTGTGTCTCCTGATACCACTATGAACAACAGTGTAGTTAACTATAGGAAAACAGACTGTATGTACACTACTATAGGTGAAAATGGCCACACTACAACACAAACCTATAGTAATACTGGGACTCAGAGAGATTTAAATTTCTCAAGATTTGGCAGTTTGAATTAAAAGCTTCATTTAAAGGGATTGTAAAGTGATTTTCTGAGCTTTTTATGTGCATCTACTGGAAGTTGCTTTCATATCTTTGCATAAAAACACGTTAGTTTTAGAGGAATTGCAATACCTACAGAGGTCAGAATGCAAACGGTCTCCGTGAAAGTTACGCTGGCGCTCTGCAACATATCACGGTAATGAATGGCGGCCATTTGACCGGACTACATCAATGTTATCACGTAATCTCGTGATTCTGGTAGTTCAAACATCAGAGACGGGTCATTCGAGGCTACAAGTATTTGTATACAAATAAAACGAAAACAAACAGATATGTATTTAAAATGATGATAAAATGCTTAAATGGTGAACAGATAGTCACTAAGTATCATTAAATGCACGAGCAGGTGTCAGAAAATTTCTCCACAGATTCTACTGCTATGAACTATATCTATGTCGCGACGTTACAAGCAAGTGGTAAAGCGTCAAAGTAAAGGGTCTCGCGCATGAAAACACAACGAAAAACACCATTCATTACCGAGACAGATTATGGTTTACGGAAACTGCCGAGGATTGCCGATTGGTCAGAATGGAAATCGGAATGGCACAAATTGATGCTATCAATGTCCCCGATACACATACAAAGTTTAAAAAATCACTTTACAATCCCTTTAAATATGTATACCCAATTGTTTATAAACAAGCTTTGGTGTTAACATCTCTTTGAAATCGAAATCGCAAATTCACATTTTTCATCTTTACACAATCAGTATCAGTTGTTAAAATGGCAGATAGTTCATGGATGTGATTTATTTTCATTTGCTTTATTATAATTTAATTTCATTTTGGAATGCAATTATTCATACACTACTTACTGTTTTTTAAAATTTTACACACAAGATAAACCTTTTGTTATGAAAATGAAAAAATTGAAATTATAGCTTTATGGAGATCTACAATAAAGTTTCCCTCAAATTCCAGAATACTTGATGTTGCTTGATACTCCATTTTTATATGCCCTCATCTCTCTATGAGGATGTATATTGTCATCACCCCTGTCCGTCTGTCGGTCCGTCCGTCAACATTTGCTCCTCTAAAAACTAGAGTTTTTGATGAAATCAAATGAAATTTTGTATGTGTATACACATTCATAAAACGAAGATCAAGTTCAAATTTGAGCTATTTTCAATCATTAGAAGTAGAGTTATTGCCCAAATCTTAAATATGCTATTACTCTCTTAGTTTTCAACCGATTTTGATGAAACTTAAAATGGATGTTATTGGACCTAAATCGAAAGGTTTAAGAAAGTTTAGTTTACTCTTGATTAAATTTAAGGTTTTTGCGTTGGGCGTATATGGCTGTGGTCCACTATCTTTACTTTAGAAATAATGATGTTGATTGGGTATATTGATCTTAAAGCCAAGATTCCATATGTCATCCGCCGTGCGTTAAAAATCGAAATCGTTGGTATATTGATCTTATATGGCTTAAACAAGAAAGTATTATCAAAAATTTAATTCTGCAAAATTCAAAAAGGTTTTTGTACAATTTTGTAATATTCTGATAAAAAATGAGAAATGTTAGAATTGATGTTGAAATATAATGGTTGTATTAAGAGTTTATATTGAGGAAGATCTACTATATACCTAGTGACTTGTTGAGTTGTTCTGGGGGGACAGTAATAACACTCTACCCAACTCTCATTACAAACATGTTCATCAATCAACTTGAGCAATAATTCACGGAACTGAAGACTGAGATTAGAATCCAACTCATAATCGTTAGGGTGAACACACTTTAAGTCTAAGTCAGGTCCATATTTTTCATTGTGGTACAAAGAATTTTGAAGCAGATGATACGAACTAAATCTTGGTTTTGTGGTCCTCTTCCAGTCTGGAAAAATTAATGGATGATAAAATCCAAAATCTGTGTGACTGGAATGATTGGCCGATGTTCGTAACTTTCTATACATAATATGAAGTGGATATGGGGTAACAAAAACTGCACATGGCATCTTTAAACGTTCTTTTGCAAATTTTTCAAATTCCCTTTCTTGCGAAGTTTGTTGATGATTTCTGCTTGGTTCTGATTTATTTAATTTTAATTTCTTATCCAAACTAGTAGAATATATTGGCACATTTTGTGTTTGGTTGTCAAGGTTACACTCTGAACTGAATCTTGATTTAGGCCTATTAA
Organism: Lottia scabra; assembly: GCA_029955415.1. NCBI lineage: Eukaryota > Metazoa > Mollusca > Gastropoda > Lottiidae > Lottia > Lottia scabra. The sequence goes on from JARJEI010000009.1 coordinate 13,975,274, forward strand.
GTCTTGGATAACAGGAAAAGAATTCTGGACCAAAATCCATGAAACTTGAATTCTGCATTGATTCGAAAGATTCAAAGTCTTGGAATAGTAAGTGGTCTCCATATTCTGTACCGATATATTGGCGTATTAATTCTCCTGTGGAAATTATATCAGAGCCTGATTCTTCTTCGCCGATCACTCCAAAGTCAAGGACTGGTGCATGGTAATTATTTCTTAAATGTTGAAAGAATCTCTCAAATGTCAGAGACTTTTGTTCAGGTTCAAGGTCTTCTAAAAAAGAAGATTCTTCATAATCTGATTTGGCCTGTCGTTTTTTGTTTCTTATTTTTTGTTTCTGAAAGCATACCGGAAATAGATTTTATGAAAATTATTGAAAAGTTTAAAGACTTCACAAAGATATTTGCTATGATAACACTACCTGGTTGGACCTACATCACTACATGTATTTCATGTATATTTAAAAGCCCATACCAGTAATTTAATAATTTATCAAATGGATGCTTTTCCAAATCAGTCCCTGCAACTCCCAGAATGGTGAGCAAGGCTTTCAGTAGCATCTTTGAAACCGCTCAGATCCTTGTGAGATAGGACTCTTCTTGACCTGATGGTAATAATAGGAACTGGACAAGCCTTTCTTCAACTGTCATTAGGCCCTAGTCATTGTCATTGTCATTGTCAATCAAACTTTTGCAGTTTTGACTTTCTCTGCTGCTGCAGCTGGTCTTTTGACACTTTGTGTTCATGTCTAGCACAAAACTTACTCTTTCTTCAATAAATTCAATGATCTGGCTTCTGAATTGGAGATAAAACAAGACTATACCGACACCAAAGCCATATAAAAACAATAGCGAAGTCTTAAGGCTAGCCAATTTCATAGATCAGTTTGTTTACGTTTTGACGTCATTTCTAAGAAACACGTCGATGTAGGTCAAGGTCACATTGACGTTAACGTAAATCAAATCCTCAGGTCAAGGTGACCTGAAACTGCCTCTCAGCTTATCTAAAAGACTCATTATGTCTTGCCTGATTCGTGGTTCAATTTGTCTGTATAGGTAAAAACTCTTGTGTGAAGCCTTTTCTCTCAATTTACAACTCCCAGATTTGAATTATTTGTAAAGAACGATGTAATTCGAATGAAGCTGAATTACCTCCCTTGGATAAATTTCCGAAGAGAAGGAAGAAAAGGACTACCGTTATGACAAAATGGCAGCACATTTTACCAAAACATTAGCCACAAGGTTAAAACTGATAAAAATCTCAACGAGATCCTTATCATTTTCAGGTATGAGCTTAAGAATGCATTTCTTTAACCTCTATTCAGTCCATGCAATGTTTAATCTGTACAACGCCTGTCTTGAAAACGTGGAAGCACAATGCTACTCTGAAATTTATTTTTCTACGATGAATAATAATAATGCTATGCTTAGATATGCTTTCCTTAGAATTAAAGTCGATAAAAATATGTGGGTTTAACATGTGGGAGAACTTTGATACAGAATAGAATCTGACTCAGATGTTCCAAATTAAGAATTGATTGCTGTCCGACCTTCCTCACCAGAGAGGCTTAGAGTTAGACCTCTATCAAACAAACTGTCAAAATAACCAGTTTTGTGCACAGAGGATATCGGCCTTATCTCTTATAGTTATACAGTAAATGTTTCTATTTTCAGCAAGAAGATGTATGTTATCAGAAGAATACACTTGTCAAGATGCCTGGACTCAAAGACTGAACTCAGATTATTTACAAAAAGTAGATTTAAGTAAGCTTAAAATTCTGAGTCCCATTTCAAATAACTGTTAAACCAAATTTGAAAACCTAAACTAATGATCATTTTGATCTTTGTCTACCATTCACATCCAATCCAGTTTAAGATCATGTATCTCCTAAACCTATTTAATACCAGTGCCTTACATCTGAACTTTTTGTTTTTTTATTTTATATATTTGAAAGTTCATTTATTGATATACATTATGCTAATCAAAATAATTTTATATTATAGATGATTTTGCTGTAGATTTAAGAAACAAATTTGATAAATTTAGAGGTGCAATGTTAGTAGATATGAATGTGGTGAGTATAAATAGAAAATGGCCTCTTTAAATGATTAGAAAAAGTATGACGCCTTTCATGACGCTACTACCATGTGATCTACCAGAAGGTACTATTGATATCTATGTAGATCACTGTCAGTGACGTTAGTTTTAGTGGAATTGCAAGAACCACAGACATAGGAATGGAAATTAATGCTACACATACAAAGTTTAGAAAACCCCTTTACAATCACTTTAAGGGTACCGGTACTGTCTACCTACCTCTGTCTGTCTACCTACCTCTGTCAAACATGATTGTATGTAATAATAGAAAACAGTATATTGTCATTGTTGCTTGATTTGAAAAATGTATTTAATTTCAGCTTGCTAACAAATTACATGAAATGGAGAAAGGAGATGCTGAGTATATGGAGGATATAATCAAAAAGTAAGTTATTTATAGATTTGTTTGAATTGATGTTAGATCTTCAAATTCATACAAAACTATATGTGTTCTTACAAAGAACAGGCTGATATGGAAAATTAAGTTGTTTAGATGGGACAATAAACCACAGCCTCAAGTGCTGTGCACATTACATATCCATCGACAGTTGGAAGAGTAGCTGGCATGACAAAATTTCCTTCATTGCATACTGCATGGTGTTGCTTGTCTTCATTTAACCCAAGGATGCTGCTGTGGCTCAGTGAGTTAGAGTAGGCTAATGCTGCTGTCCTGGCAAAATTTCCCTCATTGCACATTGCATGACATTTGCACGTCCTCAATTAGCCCATACAGGTGTAGAAAAGCAGGATGTAAAACTCCATTTCATTTCATTTTGTCATTAAACTCAATCGACTGCAGTAAACTCTTATTTATTTTCTTTAATTTAATTTGCCTGTCACACGTCCTAACCTATTATGTTACTATTTTTAGATATCGGCAGTCTTCTATCAGTGTACCAGTTAATGATTGTATTGTCTATGCTATAGTAAGAGCCTATTTAGATCTAGGAATAGCTGATAGACTTATACCTCTAATGAAAAACAAGGTTTGTTGTCCATTTCTCCATTATTTTCCTGAATAGATTTCAAGCAGGAAAAATAATTTCATTTTCATTGTCTGTAAAATCTACATTGTTTTGAGATCAAAGCATGGATTTAGACCCTTCCAATTTTCAGTCAGACCTCAGTAGTTCTTGCAAATTCACCAAAACTTTAGAGTTGTATGTTTCTATTGTAAAAGCCCTGTTATGTTTTATTGGTATATTTTGTAATAGAGACATCATAAAAACACTTATGTTTAGTTTTAGTGAAATTGCAAGAACCACCGAAAACTGTTTGGAAATTAGATTGTCAGTGCCCACAATACGCATTAAATTTTGAAAATGTTTTTTTACAATCTCTTAAAGTGTATTATTTTCTGAGTTTTTATTAGAAATATATTTGAAATGTGTATATTTTAGAGTTTATATGGTATTTTTCCTAATCCACATGCAGTTAATTTAATCATGGATCATTTCATTAAACAAAAAGATTACAATGGTAAGATATGAATCTTAATTTTATTTATTTCATCTCAGGTTCATTTTCACATCAACTTTTCTGCAAGATGCAATGCAATAGCGCTTAGCATTTTGTTTCTTGAGAAAATTCATCCCAAGTAATCCCAGCTATGTTTCCCTTTTTCTTTGTCTCTATAGCTAGCAATGTTTTTCAAGCATTCAAGTAGAAATCACTTTCAGCAAGCAGGTGCGTGTCCAGGGGCATGTCAGATATGTCAGAAAACAAAAATGTTTTTTTTCTCCAAAATTTTCTTTTGAACTCCCCTTAACCTTCCTGGATTTCTTCCTGCACATGCCCCTAGCAAATCTACACGCCATACCTGGTTAATTTTGTATATTTATGAAATCCCACCTTTTCATTTATTAATTAATTCGTTATTTCAGCATCATCACAAATAGCATATGAAATGATGTTACAAGACGATTTCAGTCATCCTATCACCTATTTATTATCATTATATAGCTGTGTCAATCATTATAATGACATCAGCTTAGACCCGCCCCCAGAGCCAGTAGTCAACCCTGATGAGGTTAGTACTATTATAAGGTTGATAAAATGGGAGGGGTTTAGGTATGTCAATCAGTAAAGATCTGTCCCTAAATATCAATCTGCTTCAAGTGGTCAACCCATTCGGCTCAACCTTTGTCATTTTGTTCGAGACTATATAATGACTCGGCCATGATAGGTGGCCATCTTGCTCGGTAAATGGGCAGGAAAAGACAACTCTTGTTCGGACATTTGTTTTTGATTGGCTATTTTTTCTGTGAAAGATGACGATACTCTCTGATGAATGATTGTGATTGGCTGAACTATGATTTATTCAATATGGCAACTATCCTATAGTATACAAGGTTATCTAGCCACTAGTCTAGTTCCGAAGTAAATACAAGTGGTGGTCAACCCTTAAATGTGTTTTGAATTACATGGCTGACACATGAATAAGGTCGTTAATCACCTTAATTCTGTGTTAATATTTTGCAGGAAGAAGATTGGATACCAGTTGGTATTATCAGATATCTCGTATACGATGATCATTTTGATATAACAGATGAGAGATTTCTAATGGGTAAAACTCTGTTTACGTTAGGAAAGAACTGTACTGATGATCCGTTACTTAGTCGTAGTCTACAGTTCTTAGGACTGGGAATGTATCAGAAGTTTGATAAGGGTATGAATCTACTGGAGAAATGGGCTGAATCAAAGGAAGACATTCTATTAGCAGAAGAAGCTGTAAGTTTCTATTATTAAGTTCAAGCTATGTTTTGAGATAATAAAGTGCTTTAGGTAAATGGTTTTAAATATTTATGACAAATTAGTATGTCAAAATGTCAAGCGATCTTTGGTGTGCAAAGCCTGTAGCATTGTCCTTTCCTGTCCCAATGATCAGAAGCTTTTTCCATGTCAGCTTGCATCACTAACAGGGGAAACTGGGTTGAAAAATTTGAAAGGTTTTCTTAAACCGTGCTAGGATGGAACCTTTGACCTTTAGGTTATGAAGTAAGTATCACGAGTAAGTATCACTTCAGGCATTGAGATCACCATAACTACTTGTGATTTATTTGATAATATTTTATGAATTCTAGGTTTTAAAATTTGAAGAGAGTTTAGAGAAAGCTGAAACAAGGAATCCTGATGAACCTAAGAAAGATTTAGGTTTAAGAACAATGGAAGACGCTATTAGAGAGTGTAGGATAACTCCTGAAGAAAAACAGGATTATATTACCAGGTTTAAAGTGGGTAGACTTTCCAAATTACACATATAAAAGGAATTTTTCTTGAGTTTGATATGTAATTTCAGAAAAAAAAAATACTGTTACCCAAAAGATGATTTCATAAATGAGAAACCGGTCCAAAAAGTTGCAAACTTAACTTTGGACGACTGGTCCATAAAGTTGACTGTCCAAATTACACATACACAAGGAATTTTGCTTGATTTTGATAAGTATCTTCAGAAAAAAGAATTTCTCAAAAGATGACCTCATAAATTAGAAACTGATCCAAACATTGCTTACAAATTAACCAATGATTTTTCTTCCATAAAGCTGCACCCATATATCAAACTTTACTAAAGATAATGCCATTTTTAGAAATAATATTTGATCCAATAATTTTTTTAGTTTAATCTAAATTCTGGTTTTGAAATCACACTTGGATTTTTTACAATATCTTTGAATTTCTTTCCAGAAACTAAAGTCAGAAGTATCGAGCAGAATCAAGGAAGATTCCATACATAAAAGAATAGAAAATTTAGTGAAAAACGTTTCGAAGTATGAGGAAGCAGACATTAAAACTCAAACTGAACTGTTTTCAACGTGGATTGAAGATCGCGATAAACAAATTAAACAACAAATCTGGGAATTTAAACGAATCGAAAAAGAGAAAGAAATTCAGGCCAAATTGAAGGAAATTCAAACGAAGGAAGAAATGTTGAGATTTTTTGAGGAACGTGACCGCATTATTTTGGCTAAGAGTGGAATCCGCCCTGAAGTTGGAGAACAGGAAGAATTGGATGTTGATACGATTCTCGCTATTCGTAAAAAACGTCGACAGTTCAGAACATAGTTTGTAATAAAATTATAGAAATTAGGAAATGACTTTTTTTATTTTTGCAAAATGAATCACTTTTATTATAGCCTTGTGGTAAAATCATTGGCTTTTCTAGGTATTTTTAGGTAGAGGAAGGGGGGGGGGGGGAGTGGGTTGGGCTTCCAGCACATACCATCCATATGTAACATTATATGGAATTTCAACACCACTGGGTATAATGACAGCTATGTGCATTTTTTGTCGGGTTTTTGCCTTGAAAATTTTGCTTCTGCTCTGGAACTTACAAAAGATATTGTTTACATTAGATTAACTAAAAAAATTCAAGGTTCTGATACCAAAAGTTTTTGGTCAAACAGTTAGTGAACATGTCCCTTAAATGGAAATGGCAAAAAAAGAGTGAAATGAGCAATTTTGGGGTCAACTTTCAATGCATAGTCAAGGCCTATTCATTATTTTCTTTCATTCCAACAACCAAATATTCAGAAATAGTTCAGATGACTAACTGTAACAAGTCAACTTTTTATTCTGCATCAAAAACGATTGACACCGAACAGAAAAGTTAGACCACAAAGAATTTCTACAGACGTCTACAACAGAATTTACTCTATATGACCGAATGATTTAAACCATGTGTTGCCCAGAATGCATCATTCAGATTATTGACTAAAATAAAAGTAGAGCCGGCGTTGTGAAATTTCTAGAATTTGCTCGCAATTTCTGCTGTGTCAGGGAATTTTTACGTATTGAATTGAAATAAATCCCTTATTCGACATGTTCAGACGAAAATTATTAGCTTTAGAATATCAACGTCCTGATGATTTTAACATCGACGATGAAACGGAGTTCAGAAACATGGTTGTGTGGTTGGAAGACCAAAAGATTCGACATTACAAAATCGAAGATCGAGCCGATATGAGAAATGTGGCAGACGCTAAAGTCTGGGAAAATGGCGTAGGTCGGTATTTGAAAGAAGTAAACTGTCCTTATTCTTATGGTTCAAGTCAAGATGAGAAAATAGCTGTGGTCGATTGGTTGTTAGGTTATGCTGTGAGGCTCGAACATGGCGACAATCTGGACAAATATAAAGACGTTACCCCAGAAAGTGTCCAAGCCAAAGCTCAAAAACCTGCTGGAACTTCGAACAATCCTTTAGATAGACTAGACTTTAACGATCCAGATTTCAAAGCTGGTATTACCTCCCTTTCTATGCTACTTAAAGTGCCACCACATAGCGATCATTTAGTACAGTTGAAAGCGATAAGTATACTAATTCAAGATCGCATGGCAAGTATCAAAAATAACCCAAACCAACAAAAGAAAGACGAAGCCATACCACTCACTCAAATTGTTCTAGGATTTGAAACTAAAGACTATATCATCAACGAAGCTGCCAAAATAATTAGACTTCTACATATCAAAGAGTTACGAGACTTGCAAAATAATATCAACTCGGCCATTGTCAGTGTTCAAGCTATTACTGCTGATCCCAAAACTGATCAAAAATTGGGAAAAGTTGGGCGTGGATGATGATGGTATTGTTAGGAATTTTAGTGCTATATTTTATTACCTATTGCTATTGCTGCAGTGACTAACAGACTTGACTTGTGGAGACATCTTAACCTTTCAGAAGGAAAGATTCAGGCATAATTGCTGAACTTTGTCCAGCTTTACCCAGCTTTGAAATTGCCTTGAAAATCTGTTTTGAGTTTTGATAGTGTTAAATTGAAAATAACTGAACCTCAGTCTAAAAGTTTTAGATTTATGATTTATTTTACCCTTTAATGTTGAAAATCTGTTTGATTTCACAGAATAACCAAAGAACCATTCACTAAGCTTAATAACTTCTAATGGCCAGTGCTTGTGAATGACAAGCAAATAAAGTTATTTATTCATAACTTTTTCAGTCCCACCAGATATTACAAAGTATTATGATTCAATGTCATTTTAGTAGAGGTAAATGCTTGAAATCTGCTTCAGAATGTTTAGAATTTTATCTGTTCCCTTTCAAGTCTATTGAAAATAAGTAATTGTCAATATCTTCCAGTTAAGTTGATATCTTTTATTAGTGAAATAATTAGGGAATAATTCAATGTCATTAAGGTATATAAATGCTTGAAATCTGCTTCAAAGTGTTTAGAATTTTATCTAACTGTTCCCTCTTAAGCCTATTGGATTATAAATGATATCAATATCTTATAGTTAAGTTTATAATATCTTATTATATAATTAAGGATAACTAATATCTGAAGGTATACACAACCAGGGCTGTTGATTTATCTGTATTTGCCAGTCATGTCTGAATAGAGATTCAAATGACACATTGCAATTTTAATATTATGGACAAAATCAATGCAGAAATTAAAGATGTTCTGCATTTCCTATGCAATCTTGATATTTGTACGAGATCTTAATTTACTTGTTAAAAATATCCAATTATGTAATTGTAAATTTATCAAATAAACAGCCCTGCAAACAATAAATTAGTATATGACTAATTGAGTATGAAGAACAAAAAGAGAACTTTTTGAGAATTCATTTATTTGTCAAGGATATGCAATTTCATGAAATCCACTTTTATCTAGTCCCCGACACCCAGATATTCATTGTCTGTGTTAAGCATTGCAAAGCATTGATGTACCGACTGGATGATAGAGGCTACTCTTGTCAGGTTTTAAAGCATTATTACTGTTTGTCTGGTCCTTAGCATTACCAATGTTTAAATTAGTTGTTATATTTTTGTTAAAAGCAATAAATCTTGCATAATAAAAATTGATGTTCTTTTTGTATAAATGCAGACTGTTTCTATGAGTCGTTAAAAAAATGGGGTCGTGGGTAGAGGGGATTGGGTGGGGGATTACGAAAAAGGGCCGTTTCTAAATGATAGTAAAATGATAGTTAAACCCAAGCACGAATATTGACAATACATTGTTAGTAGTGGAAGTGGAACTATAATGAAGGAAACATAATTGTGCGTTTCCAGATTTGATTCACGAGCAGGGGCGGATCCAGGATTTTCGAAAGGGGGGGGGGGGGGCGTATATCCAAAGCTTGGCCGAGAGGTGCGAGGCGAAAATGTTTTTGACCTTTTTTTTTGGCTTAAAGAATAAGTATAAATTGTACTAATTTAACGGTTTCTGACGTGGACCATGTATGTTTTATAGTAAACGTTAATGGATTAGATACTTTTGATGTCGTATTCTCCCCATTCTTAAAAAAAAAAGACAAAGTAAAGGGGGGGGGGGGGGAGTACGCCTTCTACGCCCCCCCCCCCTGGATCCGCCACTGACTACTCGAACTGCGCATTGTATTCGCAATTCTACAGTTTGTAGATGGGGTTTCTTGATTAATGTTTATAGCAAACGGTCTCTGTGAAAGTGTTTGTAGTGCAAAGATCAAAGAATATTTATTTCTAGTTGTAGTTTTATTACTAAATTATCTTTCTAAATAAATTAACAAACTCAACAAAAAAATTAAAAATATGGAAAATGAAGATTCATTTTTTCTGGCAAAAGAAAATAAAAGATGCTAAAAAGCTAGGCACAATAATGCGAAGGTAATTAAGTACACGATGCACAAAATATTTTGCTTCTTTCAACAGAATCAATAACCTCACGCCCGATACATTATACCTCGTCTATTCCCACGATTTCTTCAAAAATGAGATCAGAATAATATGACTTAAGAAAACCTTTAAAATATTGCACAGTTATTGTCAAAATAAACAAACAATCAGCAAAATATTACTCTATACATTAGACTCCAATGAAATAAAACATTTAAAATTATATCAAATAGACTATGCAACTAAGCAGAGAGTCATCAAAATTCTTTCGCTCTAAAGGATTTATCTTCAAGAAAAAAAAAATTCAAACAGAAATTGGACATATTGATCAACAAAATCACAGATTGGTAAAAACTAAAACTATAAATATATAATAATAATAATAATATACAAGGCTATAAACAATATCTATTTTGATTTTTAGTTTGTTAATTGCATCATTTTAATTAAACTAATTACATACATTAGTAATGAAATTTAAAAGGATTTGGTTCGTGTGTTATAACATGTTCCTTTAGCAACGGCTATCATTTCATAACATGGTGTTATGAGGGTTGAATTCTGAATCTCCAAGAAAACAAGACTTTAGCTTGTTCGAAAGTTTATAATTTCAAATTTTGTACTTGACTATTTAGAACTCTGATTGGTTAATACAAAATCTACAACCAATTTAGAAACCTATGCCAAAAGTCATGTTGTATGTCGGTTTATGTGTTATCCCAACATCATTTTCCAGATCTTATAGAAATCATGAAAATATCGATGGTCCAAAAATAGAAAAATTAGTTTAGAACCAAATCCTTACAAATATTCTACAATCAATATACATTATTTACAATACAAATTACAATATACAATTTAAATCATGTTACACAATGTAACAATACGGTAACAAACTGTCAAACATTGGCCCTATATATGAACTGTATTATTATCATTGCACTGGGTAGGAGAATTATACGTTTAATGATAACAGATTTTTCTTAATCAATCAGAAGTAATAAGTGGTCTATTTTGTTTTTGAGTAGAATAATAAATCGTAGAACCAGTTTGGTGTTGAGAGTTAATTTTTTAATGTTTTATATGCCAAATCTTCCTTCCTTGTCACTAAACAAAAACAATTAACAGACAAGCTTTGAAGGGAAAGGGGAGGGGGGGGGGGGGGGGTAAGGAGACATTGGTCAGGGGGGAAAGTAAGTTATCACAGGTAATGTTATAATATTTACAATGTAATATCAGAATTATAATACCACAAGGGTGGTTTAGTCATACAAATAACAAACTACCCAACTATTTACAATTCACAAAATTAATCTTACAAATTACAATTGGTGGGAAAATAACAAGTTAACATAAGCTTGTAGCAGTGGATTGGAATTCGGCGGAAATCTAACAATCAATTTTAGATTTTTGAGACATTCGGTAGATAACAAGTTAACGTTAGCATAAATTAGAAACTAATTCAAACGCAGACTTGACAAAAACGGAGGACATCTCGTTGTTCTGCCATGATCCAATGCACAATTTTTGAAGACACACAAAACAAAATGCTTAAAATAATGCCGGAATAAATGTAAAAACAGGACATGAAAAACAGAAGTTTTGAATTTTCGTAAAGAAAAACAAATCTACCTAATCAAATAAGGGAAGAGGGACGGTTTACCACAACTGCATTTCTTTTAGGGGGATGGGAAACCTTAACAACAATGCCTTTTGACAAACAAATATAAACTTTAACAAATATTTTGATTATCTTATTTACATTTTGCAATTTGCTAAACTAAACAAGTGAGTGATGTGCGTGTACAAATATTTACAATCTTCAGAATCAGGGTTTCTGATTCTTACACTTTCTGCCAGACAAATGTCTTTATGTCTTCATCGTAAGATACTTTGACTCCATATCAATCCATATTTGCTCTTATCTGCATACGAATGCGAATAGTCACATGCAGTGGAACCTCGTTTATCCACACATTTACATTCCCGATAAAAAATCGTGCGGTTTAATGAGTTTCCGGATAGATGAAATCTGGATCTAAATTGGTCCCTTGAAATCGTTTCATTCAACTGCACCTTATTCCATACGGAATATTCGTCGTACATTCCATAGACTGATATCTGATTCTGTTAACAAGGTCAGATGCGTTGTTTCTCTGCATATTTTTTTTTATTATTATTCCTGTGGATCAACAGCGAATAGGTATGACTTTTTCTATGTCTGAGATTGCTGGTGGACTATTCCTATAACTTACAATGGTTCGATAGAGTCGATTGCCAGTCTGATATTTTGTGCTGACAAACTGGCATATCCCGCAACATATGTCTTTATCAATAGATAGGCCTACTTTGTTATAGTAATGTATCACATTTTACCAACCAAACTGTGTTGAATATCACCTACATCTGCATTGTGTTCATGATCATCTACATCGCCGTATCCCAAATACGGTATTTGACTAGGGAGATAAAACCTGCCGTTGAGTGGTATTTGACACGTCTTTCCTCAAGTATTACTAATTGGGGCGTGGTTTGGACACGATGCACCTACATCTGTAGCTTGTCAGTCAAATCTCTGAAACTAGATATATGTCCGTTGTTCATAGGGGGCGGGACTAACTTGTCTTCGTCAAATCCTACTTGTTCTGGTTCCGCGATACCCTGCATCACTAGATATTTCTTCACTACCAATTCCCATTCTACTACATCTTCTATCCTCTGGGGACCGTGTCGAAACGCATTCCGTAAGAACCCACCTGGAAATAGATGAACAAAATAAAGGGGGTTGTAACGAGGTTTCCTTTTTTTTCTAAGACTCATATAGGACCGGAAAATGACATGCAATGGGCAATGAGTGAAATTTGCCAGGAACTGCGGCATTAGCCTTCACTTTTTTCGAATTCCAACCAGGGGCGTGCATGTAAAATCGTCACTGACAGAGTGAAACAGGGCCCTGCTCACGAAGAAAAGCTTGGGATCTCATGGCTGTTGTAATGACGCGTTTTATGACGTCACTGTCGGTCATCTACCGGAAGCTACTACTGATAATTATGCAGATCACTGACAGTGACGTCACTAAACGGGTTAGTTTTAGTGGAATTACAAGATCCACAGACGCCGGAATTGAAATTGGAATGGCGCATAATGATTCTATCAGTGTCCCCAATACACATACAAAGTTTAGAAATACGCTTTATAATCCCTTTAATAATACGATGTATTAGTTGTAGGTTGAAGTAGAAATACATACCATCAGGAGCGACTTGTGTGTTTCGTCTGACGACATTTCGTAACCAGTTAGCAGACGACTGAGCCAATATATCCATAGATCTCGAGTCTGACATATTATCTAGGTCCTCTTCATCGTGAACGTACTCTGTAGCGTGGGTACTGCATATTTTACCTAAAGATATATAAGGGATAAGATCATTAAATATTTATATTGAATATATGATCGTTTTGAGAATATCGTACATTCTGTCCCCCTTTGCAAGTCTTAGAGGTATTGCAACAATTCTTAATCATTCAAAAAAAATCTTAGTCCGATTTTTTAATTTTATTGCTGCCCTTAAGCAGTGTAATTGCTCAGCCTTTAATCTTTGATGTGCTTGGAAACATATATAAGGGCTTTCTTAAAGCGATACCACCTCTTAGAATGAACATAACAAGGAGATTTGAACTAGTTAAATGTAAATAAACTATCGTATAATTGCGAATATAGTGCGCACCCCTTCTTAAAATTAATACAATTGGGAAACATGTCTCACAGTAGGTAATTTGCACTCCGTCCGGACAAAACAATCATATGTGGATATGTACATGTATATATTTTGACGAAATGCTCAAATAACAAAAAAAAAAAAATCTATAGTCTCTGATATTCAAACTTCTCACTTCGCTTATTTTGTCTAAGTTATACACAGATAGTAAGGGACTGGATGATAAAGGCTATAAGAAGAAAAGAACGCGTGAAAAAGACTGGTTCTAACCTCTATGTTTATAAGCAATCTTGATATACATAAAGGCTTTCGTTAACAGATTTAACGGAGAAGGGGTTGCTGACGTTCGATTCATATTTCGAATTAATTTCGCTCGTCCGAACTTCCACTCCGTGTCCGACTGTTGAACGATACGTTGATACGTGTCCGACATCATAGCTATTAATAGATTAATCAGCACGACTAGCGTCACCATCATGTACGTTCCGAACACGATTTTAATCAATGTCGTAACCCAGATGGGACTTCGATGTAACGGGGGTAAACTATCCGGCTCCACAAGTCCAAATAAGGCAAAAAACAAAAATCCAAAAGTGTCGATTGGTGTTTGAGTTGACGTACCAGCACTCCCGTCTCCGTCTCCGAGTAAAGAGTTCAGTTCCACTGGTTTAAACACAGGCTGATACAAGGCAGCTAAATGTAACGTAAACCCCAACATAAATATCAACAAAATCACCAAAAACCTCGTCAGATCTTTCATAAGATCTCTTATAATTATAGCCCATGGTCCAAACAGGTGGTGAAACGATAGAAAGTCGAGGAGGAGGACAAAATCCAGGAGTAACGCCCAAGCGAAAAACTGATTTCGTATAAACAACATCACTAAGCGGTCATTTTCTTCAAAAGGGAAGGCAATTATATGACAAAACACTCCAATAGAACAAATGGCAATCACCACCACACGGAATGTTCCGAGTCCAGCACGATCACCAGGGTTCGTTAACTCTGCCACTAAAAGTCCTGACATCCATGCCAACAACACCCATTCGTACCAATGTGGCATCAGAGACCCTGATTCGTAAATAGGGTATATAGGAACTACTATAGTTATCATGAACAAGATCATCAGATACAAATGGGATACGAGATACGCCATGAACTTTATGATCGGAACTTTGCTATAGCGATGTTTGATTGGAAGGCAGAAAATCATCCACACGATTGGAATAAACAAAAACATTAAAAACAACATAATTATCTTCCAGGTCGCCCACACTAAATTTCCCATCCAGACGTCCGAGAGATATTTCTGAACAGCAGGGTGCGCCACTACTTCCTTTTGTTCATTTTCGATCAACACGTCCAAGAACTGTATTCCATGACAGTCCACAGCTTTGAGAATATGTTGAGCACTATGCGTACTTGACGCGATGGCTAACAGCTCTGTGGCCATGTTCTCACAATATATTCCAGCGGCTAATATATCCCTCGACCTCTCTTTCTCCTTGATTGCTAACATTCGGAAGTTTTTGGACATTTTGGCCGCCGTATCAACCGGCGCCGGAGACAGTAAAATAAATTCCTGGATACATTTGTTGTTGTTTATACGACCACAAATCATCAGATCAAACACAAACTGAAAGTAGACAAATATAGGAAAATATGAGTGCAACAGGAAAAGTTAATGAATATCATAATGAAGCCCTTTAAGGATACCAGCCAAGATTCACGAGGATCCTTTTCCCGGATTACAAGTGCTCATTTACAGCTGCTTGGTCGACTGAAATAATTAGGAAAACTTACTTATTTAAAGTAACCAAACTTAACCACGCCGACCAACATTTTAACCAACGACCACCATCTGGTGGACTGCAAAAAATGTTAATGTTAATGTTAAGAAAATTTGTTACCTTTTTATCCTCCATTAAATGTTGTGTATTGAAATCTTTCTTCATCAGGAAACTTAAAACATGGGAATGATTCGCTGCAGCAGCCCAGCAAATAGGAACTTTACCATCTTTCGTTTCGAATTTCGGTGAAGCTCCAGATTCTACTAGTAATTTCACCACATTCAGAAACCCAGCTTTAGATGCAAAGTGGAGAGCTGTCCACCCATTCTAAAAACGGAAAAGAAGAAAGTTATACCGTATAATTTCGATTATAGTGCGCAAGTATGCATAATTGTGCACACCATACACGCAAATATACGGTTATATATTAAGGTTAACTTTTGATTCCCCTGGTTTTCTAACCTTATAACAACGGTTGATACCTGCGCCCTGTCCTAATAACAGTACCACTGTATCATAATGCCTCTCCCACCCCAACATTACGTCCTGTGCCTGTGCTTTCGTAACTCTGTCATTAGTACAAAGTTACAACCTTTACTCCCCAACATCCACCTCAACATCCCCAACCCTTCCCCCAGTGACCCTTAATCCACAACAATCACTAACCTTATCACAAGAGTTGAAATCTGTCCCCTGTCCTAGTAACAATGTCACCATGTCATAATTCCTGTCCCCACACTAACAATCCCTCCTCCCACCAACCACTCTACAGCCAACCCCAACCCCTTAACCCTAACCCACAACAATCACCTACCTTATCACAAGAGTTGATATCTGCCCCCTGCCCTAATAACAATGTAACCATGTCATAATGTCCGTTAGCCGAGGCTAGATGAAGAGCAGTGCGACCACGTTTATCTTTTATATGTAACTGGGACGTCGATTTACTGAGTAATAAACTAGTAACAGAGGCGTGGCCACTCTGAGCTGCCATATGTAGTGGTATCGTACCCTGTGGAACAATCGAATTAAAAATTATGATGGGGTTGAAAGGTTGGACCACTGGATACAGTCAAGAACAGTAAAAAAATTCTGTATAAGCAAAATAATTCCATTAATATAATGCTTTCTGTACTAGACATTAGCGTAAGCTACTGGGTAAAGGGTGAGACCTATTACTAGCAATTTGTTGAACAAATATTTTTCTCAATAATTTTTTCTCTTCAAATTCACTGATTACATTTATGTAAAAAGCCTTTATCGAAGGAGAACATATTAATAACCTTTTTCGCTTACACTATGTTTACATGAAAAGTAAATTGTTGAAGTACCTGTAGATTAGTAGGAGAATCAACTATAACGCCAGGACAATTTAACAATAATCTCACTAATCCTTCATGACCAGACTGGGCTGCTAGATGTAGCGGAGTTAATCCAAACTGTAAAATAATACAATGAACAGATATTATCAGTAAGACTGAAATGGGATAGTAGTGCTTTTTCTTTAGTTCTGCTTTACACTTTATAAAAACTTATATTAAATACAGTACAATATATAATTATTTCCAAACATTATTTTCTGCAATAAGAATAGTTTTAATTAAATCATGTCATTCTGCTATTCGAAGGTAGGACATCAAAATATTCGATGCATAACTAGAAAAATTCTTCAGATTTTGACAGAAAATCAATTTGTTCCTGCTGCTAAATCTCAACCGGTAAAACTTCTAAAAGTAAGCCTATATGGTTAGCTTAGCTAATTCCTTTGGAACTGTAGACCTAAACTTACATGTATATCTAAATCTAGGCGATTTATTTGTCATTTGTCATGCATTATTCGATTTTTTTGTCTTATAAGGGAAATATTTCTAAAAATTAAATGTTGATGATATTTTGGTTTATTTTAACCTATGGCTACATTGCTTTGTACTAAATTTACTAGGATTCTATATATCTGGGTTCTAATTTTTGTAAATAATGAAATTTCGATGTTATACCATATCTTCCTTTGTATCCTATAAGAAGAAATTGTGCAGATACATTTATATTTTGTATTTACAGAAATACAGCGAGAACAATACATTTAATATAGATCTACACATAGATAGATATAGTGCAAAGTGTGTTTAACATAATGAGCATTTTAAAAGCAAACACATACAATACACATTAGGCTAAGTAATTAAATTAAGTAAAGACTAAGAGTGCAAAACACAATTATCAAAAGCAGTTAAGAAAAGATACAATAAAGAACGTGCAAAAAACCAAAACAAAGGATATGTATTCACTATAAAATTACCCCAAAACCCCTAAAACCCACAAAATACTCCCCAAAAAACCCTTAAAAACAAAAAACACCTTCAAACAATTAAAATCAGTAACAAATATTATTCAACAAACCTCTGAAGTAGTAAGAGCTGTTTCTTCATGTGGTGGTTCAGATTTTACCGTGGCCGGTACCTTCGTTAATATTTCTCGTACAAAATCAATCTGACCAAAATGAGCTGCTACATGAAGAGCTGTTAATCCAGTCTGAAATAAACCGAGGTTATTACTTATTTACTCAGTGACAGTTATCTGCATAGATATCAATAGTAGCTTTCGGTAGATCACTGTCAGTGACGTCATAAAACGCGTTAGTTTTAGTGGAATTGCGAGAACCACAGGTTCGGAATGGAAATTGGAATGGTTCTATCAGTGTCCCCGATACACATACAGAGTTTAGAAACCACTTTACAATCTCTTTAAACAAGGTTCAATATGCAATCCCTTTAATTTCTATCCTTGTCTATTCCAATTGGAAATCAAAATCAACCAACACTTACCTTTTTACTGGTTAGTTTCCATGACATTTGACCTTTTAACACTTCTAATATTTGACTATGACCATATTTGGCAGCTAAATGAATGGCCGTGTTTCCATCCTGAAACATACCAATAAACAATAGCTGCGTTTACACTTGGCCCCGATAAAGCGTGCCGTGCCTGGAACCGTTCCTGGTCGCGATAAAATTCAAGATTTGGCCCGTTTACACTGACGAGTAAAAACCGTTCTCGGAACCGTTCCAGGCACGCTAAAAGTGGAACTCTTCAGTAGAAAAGATACTTTTAGTTATCCAGATAGAATACAAAATGGTGGATGATTTGTTTACATTTGGCCCTCACGTTTTTTCACTTGTAAAGATAATAATAATATCTTTATCACAAAAGGGTGGATGACAAAATTATATGTACAGTTTATATGTTATTTAAGAGAAGTAAAAAAAACGAGAAGAAAAGAAAAAAAACCAAAAAAAAAACCAAAAATTCCAACACAATATTTCAATTAATGTACAGATTTTATCAGTAATACAAACAAGTTTATAAGATTGAAATTAATAGCCAAATTCGAAAGCCAAAATGGTCAGTTAATGTGCTGCGAGCTTAAGGTTAGTATTGACGCATGCGCAAAGAACCGTTCTCAGAACGGATACCGTTTACACTACGAAATTTTAAGCGTGCCGTGCCTGGAACGGTTCTGAGACCACCTCTCTGTGGTGGTCTAGGTTGGAACCGTTCCTGGAACCGTTCTACCCATTTACACTACTAAAACTTAAGGCGTGCCGTGCCTGGAACCGTTCCTGGCACGCTTAAAAGACCCAGTGTAAACGGGGTTAATGTATACATGCGCATTATACTCGGAATTATATGGTATATATTAAATAGATATTTAGTATGTCGTGTTTTTACATTTAACAAAACATTTGCCCTTTTTGTGTTAATTCTTTTAAAATATTTTCTTAAATTTTGAACTTGCAGGACTTTTTCTTACCGAGTTTTCATCAGTAGGTGAAGCACCAAGTTCTAACAGAGCTTCTACAAGTTCTTTATGTCCGCCTGCTGCTGCCAGATGTAACGCTGTCGAATTGTTCGTCTGAAAATGAACGATATCATTGGATACAGGGCTGTAGGTTTGGCAGTGTTTGTTCATGAAACAGTGTATTTTTATTAAACTGCTTTTCATTAATCAAGAGTTTTCATATAAACAGGTGTTGTTGGATTAACTCCATCTTTTACATCATGGGATCCCAAAAATACCTGTGTTTATTTTTGTTCAATTATCTCCACAAGAAACTCCATTCAGTCATGTTTTTTTTTGCAATTAATGGCGTGTTAAAACCAATTACAATGTCACGTTCAAAGTCAATTTAAGTTGCTTGTTTCTACGACTTGAAAAATAACCTACCCTATTTCTAGCGGAAGTAACCATTATTTTGTTAAATCTGGACAATTCTTTGATGACAGCTACACTTCCTTTCGAGGCTGCTATATGAGCACAAGTCATTCCATTCTGAAATACGATAATACATCATTAATTAATACAAAACCATATTAGTGAAAATGAAAAAAGGGACAGACTGAAAGTAAACCAGAATGGTGCAAATTGATGCCATTTGTGAACCAGATACACATATCAAGTATACATCTTTACATTCATTTTAAACTTCCAATAGATTATGATAATTAAAAAGAGAGTTAAATAACTTCTGGATAAACACAACAATCACGTTCAAAAATGGCGAAATCGGGAATAGTATTTGTATAGTATTTGACTCCTCCAAATAGAAGAAGTACCATCAAGTCCATATTCTTGTCAATAAAAAACATAAAAGTTTCCTACCTCGTCAGTACTAGCCATGGTAACTAATTCTGGTCGATGTTTCAGAAATAATTTAACAACATCAGAATGATCATTCTCTGCTGCTAGATGGAGGGGGGTCTGTCCTCTCTGAAATAATGCATTATAAAAATATGCTAAATACAGCTTAAGTAACTATACAAGATTTATAGGTATCGGTAAAATCTGACTTCTTAAAAATTCACATGACGGATCCTCAGGCAGTGTTAAATAAAGCTGGGTTCTGGTGTTTTGAGGCAAGTCATTTTCAAAGAGTCAATATCGATGTTTTTAAGTGAATTGGACGGGAAAGACCTACCTCATCAGTCGCATTAGCATCAGATTTCATCTTCAATAGAATACTACAGACATCTATTTTACCATTCTGAGCTGCTAGATGTAGGGTTCTCTTCTTAGTCTGGAAAAACAAGCATTTAATATAATCTATAAGGAACACTATATCCATCTCTTGTAACTTTAATAAGTCATCGTTCCTCATTACAGTCGACCAAACTGTGAATAAGTACAGATAATCAATAAATTATATATGCCAAGAAGTTATGGACCATCTGGTAGAAAGGATCCTCGACAACCTTAATTGTCATATACATGTATAAAAAATGACAATTATCCTTTTCTTCTTTGATGGCAATAATTTTAAACCCTATCCAACAACAAGTTCCTTGTTCAATTAAAAATACCACTTACTAAAGTCAAAGCATCAATAACAGCTCCATGCTTCTCTATCAACAACTTGACCAACCCGTTATAACCATTCTGACCTGCCATGTGCAATGGGGTGAACCCTAGTTTTGATTTAGCATTAACAAAGGCTTTATATTTCAATAGAATTTCTGCAACTTTCTCGTGTCCATTTTCAGCAGCATGATGTAAGGCAGCTTTACCATGCTGAAATATAACATGTAGCATAGCGTTAAACAGATGCGTCCAGTACTCGGAATTATACGGTATATATCCGAATAGGATTTTGCATTGACAAACATTGAATAGTTAGTCAAAAGTTCGCTTTTCATAACGTGCCGTGGGTTCAAGTCGTCATTAATTTGAGAAAGACCGAAAGTCATGGAAGTTTTGTAAGATAAATGTTCAGCAAATGAAAATGGATGTTTCCTTAGGCAGCAGAGGTAGGGTTCCAATTGCCAGGCCTTATGCATGCATGGAATTAATAAATATATAATAAAGATGTTACCTCGTCAAATACATCCGCTCTAGCATGGTTATCTAGAAGAATTTTAACAATTTCAAAATGACCCTGTTCACTAGCCACTAACAATGGTGAGTTACCATCCTAAAAGATAATAAATAGTATTGGTTAGGCAACTTTTAGACAACATTCTTCACCAAAAACAGATGAAATGAAATTGATTTTCACTCATGCATTACTCTCAATTTCTTTAACCAGAAGGTTATTTTATCCTACTGTCCTTACTGAGAGTGGTGTATTTAGGGAAAATCTGCGATCGGGTCAAAACTTTTGCTCTTTTTTCCCTATGAAAATCGCAAAATTTAACATTTCTATGCCCATTTTCCCATTCCTCTGACTAGCTACGCCAATGCTCACTGTTATGAAATATTTCCTCCTTTTATCAAATTAATAATACGCAAGAAATAAGATATCGAAGAAATTAAATAAATATATATATAGTATAGCACAGTTCCTTACCTTCGCCTGTCTATTGACTACCTGCTGTAATTTAGCTGGTCCTAACAGATGAACAATTTCTTGTAAAATATCATCATTACCAGCTCTAGCACAGTAGTGGAGGGGACTTTCATGGGTCTGAAATGAAACCAAAAGGTTATATTAGACCGGAGTTTATAGCGTTGGGGTGATGCCATTTGCTGGATAACGCCGGGCAAATGCAAATAGCGGGTAGGGTTCTAGGGCAACATGTGAAAAAGTAAGTCATCTGTCCTCGTTATTCCAGTTAGCTTGACTGTAAGGGTACGGAGGTTCTGGGAAAGATCATCGTTGTGAGTTTTGACCAAGGCCTTATTGATAGAAAGGATCGTTGCGAAACAAAGTCATTACCCTTGTAACCTTGCTCTTTCTATATTTTTCTTAATTAATTGTTTGGGAGACTAGCTCTCCCTGAAATTTGTGATACTTACAAGTTTTGACTGTATATTGGTGTCGCCATCATATTCTAACAATAGTTTAATCAAATCAGTATCTTCCATCTCATGATTGGCCTGATCTGACTGAAGCTCTGCTGCATAATGAACTGGCGTCTCTCCTTCCTAGAAACATACACACAAATGTTATTTTAAGATTTCTTTTAGTTTTTGAGGCAAGTCACATAATCCTTTCCTTGATCCCGTTTTCTCTGATTTTGTCGTAGAAAGGAACGGCAACATATGGAAATGCTAAGTCCTTTTCACATTAAAACTCTAAGATTGGTGAGGCTCATCAAACCGAAGCCATTTGTTATTTTCAAAGTGAAATTTACGTCTTGCAAATTTGAACATGAAACCATATATCCTATTGTATTAAAAGTTAGTGAAAAGATTTTGTTTACTGTTCCTCCCATGGGCTAAAATGAACAACTTACGAAATTTTGATGATTAACCAATATAACAGCGTCAATATGGGATCGTTTTTGTGATGTAAATGTTAAAATTTCGCGAGCAACTTCAAGATGGCAGCTCTGACAGGCCACGTGAAGTGGAGTTTCACCAGTCTGAAAAAACAACCAAACAATTGTATTGTACAGCAAATTTATAACAAATAAAGCGTAATAACAAAAAATTAATTTTTAAATTCTGTCAGTGATGCAGTTCAGAGGAGTTGACAAAGAAAAAGTTTCTAGTTGTTCGAGCGGGACAATAAACCAAGGCCTGAGTTTTTCTCTCAAAAGTCGACAGTCGTTTGGAAAAATTTCACTCATTGCACAACGACATTGTGTTGCTGACCTCCGATAAAACCAAACCTGGATTAGAAAATGAAGACTTAACACTCCATTAAATTTCAAACGCTAGCTATGAAGATATATTTTATCAAGAGTTATCTACCTTGGATTGACTCTGTGGATTAGCACCTTCTTCTAGAAACACCTGCACCATACCAAGTTGTCCATGACGAGCTGCGATATGCAGCACTGTTTCACCATTCTGAAATATCAACAAGGCGGAGTTTATTAAAGGGATACCAACTCTAAGAATGAACAATAAGTTCTCAAACTTGGTCAATAAAAGTAAATATTCTTCAAAGTTGTCTACAGTATACAAACAGAATCAGATAAACCCATAAAACTATTAGATTTTGTGTTCATTCTAAGAAGTAGTAGAAGTGTTCTGTAATATATTTTTAAATTTAACATTGGAAGCCTTATTTTAGGCATCGTGTTAAAAGTACTGGACTTTTAAGATATTACATCAGATCACAGACAGATAAAGCGTAGGGCTATTACCTCTCTTGTGGCGTTGACGTCTGCTCCAGATTTCAACAACATTTCAGCACATTTCTCGGCATCCATTGTTCTGGCTGCTATATGTAATGGAGTCTCCCTAGCCTGTAAAAATAAAAATTTACATTGCTATATTTAACACCCTTATGAAGCAACACAATTCACATAACTTGAGTTCTCAGGATACCACCTTTTTAACCGTTTGAAGTGCTAGGCAAACTTGGTGTGCATCCCATTTAAAGAATTTTCAACCTCATGTCAAATAAACGTTACAAGACAATTCCAGAAAGCCATTTCTCAAAAGAACATAGATAAGCCAACTGACACAAGGATGTGTGACCAATACATGCATTATCTTTTAAGATAAAGTCTGACCAGGTAAAGACTTATCCAGAATTCTTTCACTAGAAGCTAAGGGCAAAGGATAAAATATAGTGTAGCCTACCACGCCACCTTTGAACTCAACAGCAGCTCCGAATCCCAGTAAGGTCTGAACCACCTGAGGTTTACAGTATTCTACAGCTAAATGTAGGGCTGTTAATCCATCCTGAAATAAAGGATATAATAATATTATTGGTGTATTAGATACGGTGCGCATTATAGTCGGAATTATACAGTAAATGAAGAAACAGAAAGAGAAGTTCGAAAATGCTATGTGATTAGCATTAATGAAAGGAGACGGTTGTGAAATATCTTCAGATCTTCTTTTCTGAAATAGGGAGAATGTTAAGAGCTGTGCCTGAATTATGTTACAAAAACGCTCATCTCAAAGCTTTTAGCTATAAAGGATAATTGAGTTTGCCTTTTTAAAAAAACAATCATTGATTCACGTTCAAATCATAGATCTGATAATGGGAATTCATCCTACCTTAGTTTTGGAGTCAACAAGTGAACCTTTCTGTAATAAAGCTTTAACAACAGCAGTATGACCCTTCATAGCAGCAGCATGTAGACACATTGCACCAGACTGAAATAGGAAATATTTTTAACGATAATAAAATACAAATTATTACAACAAGATATCTTATTCTCTTACGGAAGAAACGACGGTGACATCTGGCAGGGTATGCTTACTCTTCTAGACACCTGATACCGCTTTTCATTATGAAATACTTACTCATGTATGATTGATATAATTCCTCAAGTGAAAAGTTCATAAGCTGTTACCTATGTATCGTCAAAATTTCTTTTTGGTGTACTTGGTTTCTTTATTCAATATAGCATTTTCATGGTTTAGCAATGTAATCTGTGGTCGAAATTGGAAGGGCGTTAGACTATAATTCTGAATATTGTCATTAATGGGTGTCATGGACCATTATATGAAGGTTCGAAATAACAATTTCTTGGTATATATTAGTTTCACAAAACCTACCTTATTTGGCATATGTAGTGGAACACCTTTTTTCAGGAAGGTTAGAGCAGTCTCGGGATGACCGAACTGGGAAGCGATATGCATTAATGTGCTGCCATCTTTGGTTCTAGCAGCTACGGGGGTTTTAAACTTATCGACCAGTAGCTCCACCACATGGGAGTGCCCTCTCTCGGCAGCGATATGTAGAGGTACCCTATCATACTGTAAAGATATAAAACCATTTCCATATAAAGTACAGAGAAATAAGTGATTGCAATGAGCCCCCGGGAACTTGGATGAACTCTTAATATGAGCTTCAAATCTGGGTACACAAGCAGTTTCATTTCAATCGGGCAGTAGAGAATTTCTTTAAATATTAATATTGTCAGCTACCTTTTACAGGAATTCTCTATGGAGTTAAATGGTGTTATATTTGTTGAGGTCATATCTATGAACTAGTATACCTTTTTCTTTTTTTTTAAACTTTTAGTTTTGTAACATAAATTCACGATATTTTTAAATCAGTCATTGCTTTAAAAAGCAGAGACACTTCAATCAATCAGTTTTTGTCGAATAAAACGCTCCAACTACACTTTGTGGAAAAACTATCTTACCTTATCTGTAACATTAGGACTGGCTCGTAAATTATATAAATATTTCACTAGAACTTCGTCCCCTTCCCATGCCGCTAGATGTAACGCTGTATGACCATCATCCTGCAATTATATCAGTAAAAATCACCGATGTTGACTCTCTAAAAGAAGTGCCAAATTGACAAGACGTTTTACCGTATAATTTCGAATATAGTACGCAGGCATGTATAATGTACTCCCTTCTTACCCTAAAGTAGCTCTTATTTCCGGGAAAACAAAAAATTAAGGAATTGCAGTTAAATCAGAATAGATGATATCATTGAATTTAAAATTACTTATGGGTTTTAAAAATATATATTGGATTTCGATTAAATAATAACGAAAAATAATCGATATATTAAAGACAAACACGGCTATTAATAGAAACGTTTTTTAGGTAGATGCAGTACTGTTTATACTTTTTTTTAAATGTAGGTGTTGTTAGTATATATATATATCAGACAGCACAAGCCAAGACTGTGGGACTGACGTCAACTATGTAGACTGGTCAATGTTTGATATAAAATTTTCCTTATAAAGCGTTTGATAATCTATATTAAAGTTTTCAAGTGTTTTTATAGAAAGTGAAATTATTTTGTATATTAACATTAGTTTTAAAAGGAGATCGATTGGAATAACTGAATTATTCGATACATCGTTCTGTTTTTATTTCACTTCATAGAGAATCAATTGTCGTTTTCTTTATGATCGGTTTCAATCTGGAAGATCTGGTTACTCTTGCTTGTCTTGTTTGAATTCTCCCAACCTAATACAAAATGTAAGTTTAAAAGCCCTATCATGAGCCCTTGACTCATTTTTCCTTGCGACTTACATTTAAGCATTGTTACTGTTAGGCGACCCTGAACTATGCCAGAATCTGGATCAAAAATACTATATATATGAACTGTATTACTTCTCAACTGTTAAGCACTACTGACGATTTACTACACAAATGTGACCCTAGACAGGTCCTGTGACTCTTTGAGATTGTTCTAGCGACCCATGATTTTAGGACGGGGGTTAAAATAGTTGTAGACATAACCAGAACATTCTGGTGAATTATAACTTGTTTCTTGCAATGAAAGTAATGCATTTTAAATTGCAATGACATGTCAGTCAATGACTCCAATTTTCAAAGGTGAGATGCAATCGGTTTTCAATACTCAGTATTCAATCCACATCAATTATAGTTAATTAAAAATATAACGACACGAACACGACATATCATATCAACCTTTATAACGACATTTAAAACATATCATTCCAAACATTATAAAACATAGTCTTAACAATTAAATAATTTTTAACGAATATTGATATTGATGAACGATAACAAATACTTCAGTATAAATAATTCTTTATCAATATCTGATACCACAGGCAGAAAATTGTCAACTTCTCAAGCGATGAATTGAAATTATGACAATACTCACTGGATGACCGGAAGGGGCATTTATATTGTTCGTTATAACTATCAAATACTTACTTTGGGACATTTTACTTAAAATTTTGAAATTTATTTTGTTACGTAGTTGAGCGAGAAGTTTGGTTTACATTTGGGGTTTATGATTTTTAGATTATTGTAAGTTTGCCACATGACTGATGGTTGGTTGTTTGGTAGATAACGGAGGCTGATATTGCATTTTTGCTTTTGATAATTTTTCGAACATTTCATCAATGCAGATTTGATGTAAATTTGGGTGCTTTTTCAAAAAAGAATAAGTCATTATCTAAAAATAAAATAAATATATAATGTTCTAGCACATTTACATTGATTATTATCTCCAGAAAGCAATTAAAAGATGATATGAAATGAAGCAAAAAATTAGTCACAGCTTGAAACTTGGTACAAAAAATTGATAAATCTTTATTTAACCCTTACTTTTAGTAATAGATTATATTATGTAGTAAAATGTATGTGATGGATCGAAGAGACTTACAACATAATTTGAAAATCTAACGATATCTGAGGGAGAGTTGTGGACATTATCATGGATTCCAAATTATGATAATAAAATGTTCTTGGTCGAACGGATAGTGAACATACACCTTTAAATTGTTTGCTAACCTCAAGGTTTAAGAATTGATACAGGCACAGGACACAAATATAGATTTCCTTTTTTAATAAGTTGGAAATATTAAACAAATACAACTTGAAGATAATATCCTTTATAACTGTTGTTTAAATACTGTATTGTAATTATCAACCTAACAGAAATAAAAATTGATATTATCTTATCTATTCTTAAAGGGATTATTAAGATGTTTTCTAGCCCTTTTTGTTTGTATCGTTGACACTTAAAAAGTATCAGAGGACAAGTTCGGCTATCCCCAATATCTTTTATCACTGGCTGTGTTGTTTAAATACTATATTGTAATTATAAGATTTGAACGACATGTAGAAGCGAAGAGCACATATGACAAAACATAAAACAATATTATGGAATATTCTTCCATACTTCTTTAATACAGTTAGGCACATAACATTTCATGTGTCGTCATCAGATGTAATGATCATGTGCCTAACTGTATTAAAGAAGTGTGTTGTATTCCATAATATTGTCTTGTGTTTTGTTACACGTATTGTAATTGTCAACCTAACAGAAATAAAAATTGATATTATCTCATCAACTATTATATGATGTGATATTAACCAAGTCATTGCGTTTTTTAATCTAAAGTCTTGGTCACATCACGGCCATCTCCCACTACGTGCATGACCGTTTTATGTGACTAAGGCTTAAACTGTGACCCCCATGTTTCTTTGGCAACATGTTTTTGCATTAGTGGCGTGACTTTGGGGGCTCATATTTTGAAATTGCATAAAAAGGCTGGTTGAGCGATTGCAAATTATTAACGACCTCTATAGTTTAAATTCAACCTTCCTAAGCGACGTTTATTCCGTTTATCATCAATAAAAGTGACAGTGCGTTTTCTTTCCAGGTCAATTTTTTTAAACTATACTAGACACTAAAATCTAGAGATATAATAAGCATACTTTAGAAATATTTTCAAGTAATATTTAAAACTTTTTGATCATAAACACGTTTTTAAAAAAAACTTAATGGCCAATCAAATGGCAAATATTTCTTGATGACTTAATACCTTTGAGATATATCATTACGTATCTAACTGAATATTGACCAGGTTCTATCATCTATTGTGGGACATCAGCGAGCCAAGTGGTCAATAACAATATACATATAGATTTCCCTTTACAAATAAATGATACGATATATCATAATGTTTAATAAACATCTTGTAAAGTCGATGACCTGGCTATTTTAACTAAAATCTATGCAAGATATCGATTAAAAAATTCAACTTAAGACGTCCGGAACGTTATAAAGATTTTAAAAGATATCGTAAATAGGTTTTCAAAAAAAAAAAAATATATATATTTTGTGACACAGTTTTGTCGTTCAATAATCTTGAGTTGAATATGCTTCCTAATATGTCCTCTGAATATTTTTGTAGAGTATACAAATTTCATAATAGGTATAAAATTCATTTGATCTGGTCTGCATTACTCTTGGTATTAAATTATATCTTACTCATAGAATTTACTTATGCGTTTCAGGAGATTATGATTTTTTAAGGGTGTATGGGAGGACCCCCAATTGAGATTCTGGGATTTGCCGTTTGCGGCTTTATGTACTTTTACATCTTTAAACAGATGGTCCCCATCATCTTTATTATTGGATCTACGCCCCTGTCAACTTGCACCATCTCAATGTTCAGACGATTGTGGTTCCAAAAATCCCACTTTAACTAAATATCTGATGACGTCACAAATTAATCGTGAAGGTGTTCTGTTATTGATTGAAATCGATAATTAGACACCCATATTTCTATTATTACAAAAAATAACTTGAAATTACTCAAACCACTTCAATTGATCATCCATATCCTTCACAATAAATATATAATATGATCTTAAACAAGGTCCTTATCATATACATTGTTTGATTGTAAGGGCAATGATCTTTCTATTTTAATTATGGAAAAAATAATTAAAAACTGAATCAAATAGAAATTGTGAGAAAATACTTCAATTGATAACCCAGTTCCAAATGACCTTAAAGGGGTTGTAAAGAGGTTTTCTATATATTTAAGTGTATCCGGAGCATTATAAGAATCAATTTGCATTATAATTTTTAATCAGACGTCTGTGGTTCCTGCAATCCCATTCAAAACTAAGTGTTTCATGACCGAAAGCCTGTGGTAAATAAAAATCTTTCTAAATCTAGTGAAATTGCAATAACCACGGATTGGAAACCTTCTTACAATCCCTAAAATCTTGAGTATTCCAGCTTCCAAGAAATTTCGAACCCAGAAAATGAAGAATATTAATGTACTTACATTTTGAAAATCAACTGGCGTACCATAATCTATAAATAATTTCACCAAGTCGGTATCTTTACGTCGACATGCTATATGTATAGCAGCATCACCATTCAACTAAAAACAGAAGTTCTAATATCAGAAGTATGGTTCTTGAAAACGTTATCTTCTCTTGCACATTTACCGGGCAAGACGGCCGCCTATCATGACAGAGTCAAGAAAATGACGAAGGTTGAGCCGAATGATGGACGCCCCTGCCTAAAATGAAGGACTGGAAAGTTGCGCGTATGATCCCTAAAATAATGTAGCAAATCATAAAAGTTTTGTGATGCAAGGCGAGTGTTTGAAATAGCTTGATAGTGAAGATGAAAGAAAATGTACTTACTGGTCTCTGAACTTTGACCTGTTCTGCTGTATTCTGTAATAATAAATCTCGACACACTGCCAAGTTACCAACTTCTACTGAGAGATGGAGGGGGATGGAACCAGCCTGAAATAATGGATTGAACATTTGAATTTTTCAATCACAATGTTTCAAAAAATAAATAATAAAACCAAGCAAGAACGATCCCAACCGTAAAACAAATCTCGAAATGCATGCGAACACATTGGCAATACTAGTATATTGGTAGCAGCTAATGAACCTTTCATTTCTGGAAGTATATCAATAAATGAGTAAATATTTCATAATGAAAAGTGGTATCAGGTGTTTAGAAGAGTTAGCATACCCAGCTTGGCGTCACACCCGCCACCGCTGCCCACTGTGATAAATGCTTAATTTACCACTAGCTTTTTTTACCTAATCATTCTCAACTGAAAATTTACAAAACTTCTAAAATAGCAAGACAATATAACTATGAAGCAGGCCAATGGCTGTCAGTAAATAGAGAAGGGTCTAACATAGTGTTTACCGTCGGTTCCCAACCTATTGGACTCTTCGTACCCTTATTTTGTTCAAGCAAATCTCCTGGTACCCCTTCGCCCACCCTAAAGTAACATTAAGAGCCAACATGAAAGTCAAGGGATATTTGTTAGTTGATGGAGTTTGATATTTAATCCATTCCAGTGGCGTGGTGGCCGAGGGGCCTGGGGGCCGACCGACAGCAGACATAAACATACAAAAAATACAAAAATATAGCTTCAAATAGCCTTCCTGCATTGTTTCAAATAGCTAAAACCTTGAAGTTTCCGGGGTTCTTGGTGTAAGTGTTTGTAATCACCCAAGGATTAAGCCTATTGAAAATAAGAGCAATTGAATTTTCTATGAATTATTGCCCTCGTTCTTGAATTGTTTGTGGACCCGATAGAGAGTATCTTGATGGATTTTGATGAAACTTGGTGTGAGTGTTTGTAATCACCCAAGGATAAAGCCTATTAAGTTGTGATAAATGTGATAAATGAAGGGAGTGAGTCGAAATGTTACATTTCACTGCTTACAGCTATTCAAGGGAGACAACTATGAGGGTCTCTCATAGGTCCGCGCTCGCTACAAGCGTTCACTATGACAAGTGCTAAAATTGCTTTTGTACTTCAAAATTAGGTCTTTCCGGTCTTCCTACGGACTGAATTAATTATTTTGGCTCTTTGAATTTACTTCTGGGTGGACCTAATTTCCTAATTTCCTAATTTCCTAATAGCCTAATTTCAATTTTAGAACAATGTTGAATTAACCGCGTTTACTACAGTTAAAACGAAAACTTTAAGGACAATGAAGAAAATGGTGTGAGTGTTTGTAATTACCCAAGGGTTAAGCCTATTGAAAATAAGAGCAATTAACACCATTTACTATGAATTATTGCCCTCGTTCTTGAATTGTTTGTGGACCCGATAGAGAGTTGATTTCTTGATGGATTTTGATGAAACTTGGTGTGAGTGTTTGTATTCACCCAAGGATGAAGCCTATTAAGTTAATCCACTTGAAGAAACATAATGTCAACAAAATCCGTGTAATATAAAAAATGTCACTCTCAGAATTTTTCATTTACTGATAACATTTACTTATTAAACCTAAAAAAATTGTGTTTTGCGTTTCGGATCGAATATTTTTATCGGGGCTGCAAGTGCCTGAAATATATCTAGATCGCACCCACAACAGTCTTAATTTTCAAAATTGTTCATGAAAGGACCCCATATTCCCTCGTTCCTCCTCTCCGACGCGCTGTTCCACGGTTGAAGGGCTCCAGAGGTTTTACATGTGCATCAGTGCATTCATACAGTTATGATCCATACCTGAACAGAATACCTTAGAGGTGTGACTGTATATTTGTTCCTCATAATAGATATTCCTCGTGGAACAAAAATTATTATAATAAATGATCTTAGGAACTCTTATCATATAATATTTGGGTTAGGGTTAGGTCTAGTGTTATATAATAAAATAGTATTATAGTGGAACTTATATATGGTCACAGAGGGTAGGTAGAGGGGTGTGGGTGGGAGCGTCAAGAATAGTTTGTGCCAATTTGGAATCACCACGCCACTGATCCATTCCATACTTTTAAAATTTGCCAAGTGTCTTCTTAGGAACCCCCTGTGGTGGTCGCTGGTATCATCATGAGGTACTAGTACCCCTGGTTGGGAACCGAGGCTGTATATGATGTAATCCTTACCTTGTCTTTTAGTAGCCTGGCATCTTTACCAGAAACTTTCAGAAGAGATTGTACAGCTGCTAGGGCACCGTTAGTTCGACTACACGCCATATGGATAGGTAGCTGATCCAGAGACTGAAAAGAAAAGAAAACATTAGTAATTTTTTAATTTCATCATAAGCTTCAGGTTCAAAAACCTAAAATAACCTTTATGTATAGATTCTTCGTGTGTTTTGAACATAAAGCCTGGAGCCAGACCTAATGGTTTGAAGAGCAATAAATGTATCCAGAGGGACAATGAGGGAGTTGCAGTATTGAAATATAGGTGAAAGGCAGAACTGTTTTCTGTTAATTTTCTGTTTTAAATTTGATTCAATATTAACTCACGATAAATATCTGAAATAGCTAACAAATCATTATCAAATATCGTTCACAAGGAAAAATAAACGCTTAATATTTTTTACGCGTTTTTCAATAAATGTAATATATAAGGAAGCTTTCTGGATTCATCAGATTATACAGGTCATCTGTTGTACAACTATGACACCAGACAAGTTGCCCAATGAATATATATAAACTCTTATTCACCAAGTTTGAGAATTTTGCTTTTCTGACCATTCTAAGAGGTAGTATTCCTTTAAAAATTTGAATTTCGTCTCCTTTGAAGAATTTTACAATCATTTTATTATGTCAACTAATATTTGTGATAAATAATTAATAAACAAAGCAAAGCAAGTAAATCTGATACAATTCTCAAGGGACCTATATTTGTTGACATAGATTTTAGTTCTTTGTTTTAGATCATTGGCTCGACGTAGAGATCATAAAAACTGCCTTGCAAATATCAAAGGAAATGAGACAACATAGTTTTATTTTCTAATTCAAGATTGTATAAAGCGATGAGAATGAACAAAAGATTGAAGTTCTCAAACCTGGCCAATAAGAGTTAGTATTATATTCATCAACGATGTCACAAGTATACAAACAGAATCCAATAACCCCAAAATACTAAGTAATTTTCCATAAAATTACAGGTTTTTTTTTGAAAGCTTAATATTTTGAAACCGTATATGACATCACTATGGCAAAATCTGCTTACTATAATAAAAGAGCCTTTTTGATAGCAGCCACTATAGTTTGTTTATATTAGTGGAATTGTATGGATGATCTCATACATTTTTAAATAAATTTTGAATTTTAAATATCCCTTGACAGTTGGAAGAAAGACACTGTTTTCAAAGTATACCTCATGGTGACCCTCAACGGCAGGTTTTATCTGACTAACCTCATGGTACACAGCATGCAGTTTCTCTGGTCAAGTGTTTAATTTTTTATTTACATGCAATGTAATGAATTCAATATACATTGTTTAATCAACACTCCACAGGGACTTGTTACATTGATCTGAACTCCATAGGGACTTGTTACATTGATCTCCATATTTGGTCCTGTTGCAGCGACATTAATGACCCTTTACATAAAACTATGCTTAGATTTTTTATGACCATTTAGCACCCAGGGGCCTTATTCTCGAAAACTTAAATTAGATAAAATCTAGATTTTAAGAAATACAGTATTCTGATTGGATAATAAAGTCAAATTTAAAATCGATTTTAGTGATTGACCAATCAGATGACTAAAACACTAAAACAATCAAGAGCAGTAATCGGCATTCGTGATGCAAGCAGGTCAATACTTTCAAGTTTTTTTCAACCCGGTATCCTCATAAATGATACTATCAGGGGTCTGGTCTTTCTGTTGTGACAATAAATGAATTTTAAACATCCCTCAACAGTTAGTAATAGAAAAATTACGCCAAGAAACAAATTCCTTTATTGCACATGGGAGGCCTTTCTCATCTCCAGAAGCAATCGGCAATCCTCGGCAGTTTCCGTAAACCATAATCTGACCGATTGCTCCGGAAGCCCATCGTCAGAACCTCGGATTTCAAAGTCTCGACCTCAAGACATTATAACAAATACCAAGAGATATTCATTATGTTAAAAGTAAATATTCCCCAGGGCCTTGTTACACTGATCTCAATACTCCACAGGGACTTGTTCTATTTATGCTACACTAGTCAATCAAGCCTATTGATTGTTGAAATGTTTTTTATTTATAAAAGCTAAGTAAATATTCAGACTAATAATATTTAATTTAGACCAAAAGATAACTTTCATTTTCTGATCTTTACCACTTTTTATTTGACATTGATAGAATTCCAAACGAACTTTAATTTTTTCATTTTCAACCCGGTTTCCCCCTGTCAGTGATGCAGGTCGGAGGGGCTGACATGGAAAAGCGTCTAGTCGTTCGGATGGGACAATAAACCGAGGCCCCGTGTGCTATTGGCTGTGCACGTTAAAAATCCCTCGACAGTTGAAAATCGAAAATAAGAGCAGGCTAATGCCGCTGTCCTGGCAAAATTTCCCTCATTGCACACTGCATGGCGTTTGCCCGTCCTCAATTAGCCCACATAGGTGCAGAAAAGTAGGACGTAAAACTCCATTCATTTCATTTCATTTTTTAATTTTTTCAGTGGCACGTACTTTCAATGTCCTTACGATCTAGCGTACGTTAGTCTTAAAAACAAGAATTTATCAGATTAGCCCTAGCTCCTCGGTTCCCAACCTTTTGGTCTCTTTGTACCCCTTTTTACGCAATCTCCTGGTATCCCTTCTCCCACTCTAAGTAATATTAAGAGCCAACATGAAACTCAAAGGATATTTGTTGGTGGATATAGTAACTAAAATATCAATCAGGATAGAAATTTATCTCACTGCCTCGAGAGGCGTGAAATTGGTCAAAATACATCCGCACACGGTAAGCTAACCGCCTCTTGTGGTCGTTTGCTCAGCTAGTTGCTCTCAGTGTGCGGTGGGCTTAACGTAAGAACGTACTGACTTGGTTCAGATTTTTCTAAAATATCTTATTCCCAAACAATGAAGAATAAGGATTCAAAAACTTCTTAAACATTGAAATATTTGGGATTTATCGTACGTCAGAAATATCGCACGTCAAAATATGAAACAATTCTCCTTTTTTTGAACTGAAATTTTGTCGAATAGGTCTACGTTTTTTGTTTTTCGATGTATGTATTTGTGTAACCACACTGATGCAATCCAATATATAGGTTTCATTTGCTTACGTTTCGTATTGAAAACGAGAGGTGTGTTGGGATCCTAAAACCCCGAACTCCCTTAGTTTTATATAAAGTACATGGTGTGATAACTGTATAGTTATTAAATAAGAACACTGTTATGGATATACTACTTCTCTTTAATTTAAGCAACGTTTCAATTCACATACAGGAATCTTTATCAAGCAATAAAATAATGGTAAGGAATAAAAAATAACAAGTATAAATAGCAAACATTATGACATCTATAACTCACTAGGATTAGTGATAATAATAAAATATTTGGGTGAAAGCACTACAAGCTGATTAGCCATTAAAAGCAAAACAATAGATAAAGCACTACAAAGTAATAAGCACTAAGTAAATGTAATCAATAACAACAGGGTAATTAGGCAATAAACGGTGATGATAATTAAGCATTAAAGGTAATAGTAAGTTCATAGGTGAGGGTGATTGATGCTAGTTAGAGTATTAGATCATCCCATAAATTTGGCAGATAATGTCCCTTGTCTCTGTTAATCTTCGGTTTATATTTCTTTATTTCAATTGCTTCTCTAATAACTCGGTCTTTCCATTTTGGTAGATTAGTAGCTAGAATATTAGGTTCCCAGTTCAGGTTGTGGTTGGGGTATTTCTTGATATGCTCAGCTATTGCGGATTTGTCGATATCGTTTTTGTTGCAGGCTGTTTTATGTTCTTTTATTCGTACGGATATGGGACGGCAGGTTTCACCAATATAATTTTCATTACAACTACAATCAAGTTTGTATATAACACCTTTTGGATCACTGGTTGGTTTAGATATTCTGCCATCAGCTTGTAGGTGGTTCTGCAATGTTGGTTGGCTTTTAAAGTAAACATCTATATTTAGGTTTTTGGAGATAATTCTTTTTATCTGGTGGCTCATAGTTCCTATATAGGGGATAGACATTCTGAATGGTGCGTTGTTCTTCAGGGTGGGTTGATTTTGCCGGTTGATTGTATTGTTTATGGTATCATTCACTAACTTCCGGGGATAATTATTATTTACAACAAAAGCTTCTCGTAAGTGGTCAAGTTCAGTTTCTAATAGGTCGGCCTCGCATACATTCTGTGCTCTACGTGTGAGGGTGGAGACTATACCTTGTTTGATTTTGGTTGGATGGTTGGATAGGTAATGGATGTACTGGTCTGTGTGGGTAGGTTTTCTGTATATATCAGTTCGGATGGTACCAGAGGTTCTGTCAACTAATACATCTAAAAAGGGTAGTTTACCATTCATTTCTGTTTCATAGGTGAATTTCATTCTGGGGTGGATGGAGTTGAGGTGGTTTAATAAGACGGTTGGGTCATGGTCTTTATCTAGAACTACGAAGGTATCGTCAACTTTTCTAAGCCAGGATAGGGGTTGGAAAGGAGCTGTTTTAAGGGCGTTGTCTTCAAATTCTGCCATGTAGATTTCAGTAATGAGAGGGCTTATTGGGGATCCCATTGGGAGACCATGCAGCTGTTCATAAATATCTGTTTTCCAAGTGAAATAGGTTGAATTTAAACATAATTCCAGAAGAGAGATAATACTGTTAACTTTCATATCGGTAGAGACACAATTAGGTTCGTTTTCGATTCTAGATTTCACAATTTGCAAAGCTTCATCACACGGTATATTTGTAAAGAGATCTACCACATCATAACTAATTAACTTGCCTGTGGTATATTTAGATTTAATTGTTTCACAAAAGTTAGTAGAGTCACTAATAAAGGATGAGGCTGTCTTACCAAGAGGTGCCAGAAGTTTAGCTAGGTATTTAGATGTGTTATATAACGCACTACCACGGGAACACACTAATAATCGTACTTTAATTGGGTCTTTGTGGATCTTAATTTGAGCCTTTGCATACGGGGCTGTTGGATGTGAGCTATTTAGAGTATCATAGATGTTTTTATCAATTTCTTTATCCTGTTTAAGGGTTTTGAGCACGGATTTCAATTTGCGGTCAAGTTTTGAAGTAGGGTCTTTAGTTATTTTTCGATAAGTGGATTCGTCAGATAGAGTGTTATCAACTAGTTCATTAAGGTGATCGCGATCTATTATAACTGTTGCCTTTCCCTTATCTGCAGATACGATGGAGATATTGTTGTTTTCTTTTAATTCTTTGATGGCTTTATTTTCATTCTTGGATAAATTCGGTGTAGTTGGTTTGGTTTTCAGAAGGATCTGTTTTATTTGGTGACGTATGGTTTCTAAGTTGCCAGATGGAGCTAGTTGTTGTAGTCCTTTTTCAATATCACTAATAAAGGTTTCTTTAGGAATTTTCTTATTGGTTGGGATATACTTGAGGCCTTTTGAGAGGAGGTTGATTTGGTCAGTTGTTAGTGGGGTGGATGATAGGTTAACGACAGTCTTCTTGATATATGTAGATTTAGTGGTATTGTTAGGGTCACTAGACTTCTTTTTCTCAGCAATAAGTTTAGAAAACTTCTTTTTCTGTGAGTCTTTAATATTGGTGTTAGTTTTCTGAATATATTTACGGTTGATGTCAATAAAGTTGTTATAGTCAATATCTGTTAGTATTCCTTTAATTCTATCATAGAGCTGTTCTACAAGTGTATTAAGTTTAGGTTTAACCTTTCTATGGTGTGCTATGCGTTCTTTGATTAATCTATAGCTTGCCGTAAGTGTTATCTTTTCCGCTTTAATGGAGGCTATTGGGCATGTTAATCTCAAACCTTTTGGTATTACACTATTATCACGGCATCGAAGGAGAAAAGTTAGACTACACATGGATTTACTAAGTTTACATTGAGTTGATTCTAGTGTCCTTACCAGTTTATGTGTCACATCTCCATATTGATGAATAATATAATCCTTGAATGACATTTAGAAGTAGGTAGAACATTAAATAAAATCATGTTTGTTTGATTTTGGTTGGATGGTTGGATAGGTAATGGATGTACTGGTCTGTGTGGGTAGGTTTTCTGTATATATCAGTTCGGATGGTACCAGAGGTTCTGTCAACTAATACATCTAAAAAGGGTAGTTTACCATTCATTTCTGTTTCATAGGTGAATTTCATTCTGTGGTGGATGGAGTTGAGGTGGTTTAATAAGACGGTTGGGTCATGGTCTTTATCTAGAACTACGAAGGTATCGTCAACTTTTCTAAGCCAGGATAGGGGTTGGAAAGGAGCTGTTTTAAGGGCGTTGTCTTCAAATTCTGCCATGTAGATTTCAGTAATGAGAGGGCTTATTGGGGATCCCATTGGGAGACCATGCAGCTGTTCATAAATATCTGTTTTCCAAGTGAAATAGGTTGAATTTAAACATAATTCCAGAAGAGAGATAATACTGTTAACTTTCATATCGGTAGAGACACAATTAGGTTCGTTTTCGATTCTAGATTTCACAATTTGCAAAGCTTCATCACACGGTATATTTGTAAAGAGATCTACCACATCATAACTAATTAACTTGCCTGTGGTATATTTAGATTTAATTGTTTCACAAAAGTTAGTAGAGTCACTAATAAAGGATGAGGCTGTCTTACCAAGAGGTGCCAGAAGTTTAGCTAGGTATTTAGATGTGTTATATAACGCACTACCACGGGAACACACTAATAATCGTACTTTAATTGGGTCTTTGTGGATCTTAATTTGAGCCTTTGCATACGGGGCTGTTGGATGTGAGCTATTTAATTACCGGAGAAAAGTGTTTAATAAAGTTTTTATGTTGAAGTAATGAAGAATCAATACAGATTGATTATAACACATTGAATTCTTACTGTAGAATGAATGAATAGAAAACGTATGAATGAAAGAAGGAAAGAATGAATAAATGAAGGAAAGAATGAATAAATGGAGGAAAGAATGAATGAACTAACTAGTGATTAAGTGGAAGACGAACGAATGACAAGTAGGAATACTACCTCTTATATTAGAATCATAAAAAAATATAAATCTAAAACTTGGTCAATGAGAGTTTATATTCATTAGGCAACTTGTCTGGTGTTATAAACATACAAAATATTTTAAGCGTTTTTCAATAAATAACTATAATAACCTGTAAAATTACATAGTTTTATGTATTTATTGTATTCCTTTGGTATACTTTAGACAGCGTTGATGAATATAATTTATACCCTTTATGGAACATACATTTTTTGTTCATTTTAAGAGGTGGTATCGCTTTAATAAGAACCGAAAGATCAATTTTAATTAATTAATTAATTAAGTTATTATTATTATTATTATTATTCGGAGAGTGAAAAGACTAATACTGAGTTGAAGTCACCTTGAGTAACGAAGGCAATCATGTTATTAAAAAATTGTCTCCCTTTGTTCCCCGAATTACAAGTCAATGTTGAACTCTTTACCATATTTGTTCATTTAATGAGAGAACTATGTCTGTGGTTGGGTAAAGAATGTGGAATCTTTGTTCGCTAATCGTTGTATCTATAGATGTCTAATTTACGTCAATATAGATTGAATATCATCTGATATTACAGGGCCGTTATCAAATAAATACGATGATCAACTGGTCCGTTATCAATCAAAGAAATCAATAATTCACTTATTATCGTTACATGGTTTATCATATTATCTATTTTTAATTAACTTGCAGCATTTATATAAATCAAAGCATTGTTACACGTTTTGTTCAGCGTTATCTAACCATAAGGACTTAATTCACCATTTATTTCATATTCAATATTTCGACACAATAAGATTATTGCCTGATTTAAACGCACTCTACCAAACACAGTTAATATCCTTCGTTATTAGGTATCAACATTTTTATGGTATAATGGATATACTACTCCTTCCTTCAATTTAAAGGGGAATGTTCAGTATTTTCGAGGGTCGATTTTGGGATTAAATATATGTAAAAAGCCTCCACAAGTACTAGAACTGCACAAAAATCGCATAATCCCTTCAATTATTATAGGCCTACACCTTCCTAAACAATTACCTTTAATTTTCTGTATTTGTGTTTTCTATATTATCAGGCATAGTCTCAATGAAATACGAGTCCTATTTTGGACTTTCAAACGCTGATAATTATGGATATATGACATGATATGATATATGATTTGAAGGCTTTAATTTCGAGGGAAAGTTACATTATTACGGATTAAATTGGCTAAAAAATTCCAGGTTCTGAGACTAAAATTGTGTTAGTCGTACGGTTGGTGAACATATCCCTTTAAGCAATATTTCCATTGACATACAGGAATGTTTATCAAGCATAAAGGATATGATATGGGATATTTATTATTAATTCTATTTGTCACACTTTCTGCATACAGAATGAAGATCTAGTCATCTTATATTAAAATTGCATTACCACAAGAAAATAGGCCATTTCCTAGCATAGCCGTACGAGACAGGGGGCAGGTGCACCCTAACCCGCCCCCCCCCCCTCAAATATTATGTTTTCGGGCATAAAATCCCCCAAATCGGGCAAAATATCATTAAAATTCGGCCAATAAGTCGTTTAGTCGTGGGCACCTACGGCCATGTTTCCTAGACTTTTTATTTCGTAAAGTTATTGTTTAATCCGAGAAACACACATAAAAGAGGAAATATATTTTGATTTTTAAGTTTTAACAGACTTTATGGAATACAAACAACGTTTCATTTAGTTTAATTGTTGAAGATCATGTATATTCTGTTCTAAAAGGATTGAAATTGTTTTTCTAACCAGGAGTACTATAATGGGAGCACTTTTAAGTCAGAAACTCTCGACGGGTGTATGCGCCAGGCAGGGTATGCTTACTCTTCTAGACACCTGATAACACTTTAGATTATGAAATATTTACTCATGTATGATTGATATAAATCCTCATGTGAGAAGTTCATAAGTTGTTACCTATGTTTCGTCAAATTGTCTTTTTAGATTTCGAGTTTTGTTTTGCGGTTCGGATCGTTAGTACTTGGTTTCTTTATTATTAATATCCTAACAAAGGAATTCCAAATTATGAAATTTGAACAACCAAACAACCAAGTTCAACAATTTCATTTTAAGTTGATGTATTAAACCCATTGATCTTAATAAAACTAAATGTAATTTTCAATTTTAAATGAAAGTATTGTTAAAACGCAGAGTAAATATTAGTTTTATAATATCAATAAAATAAACAATATAAATATAATGGTTTAGAATTTTTTTTTATTAAAATTCACCTGGTTGCACTAATATTGCAATATCAGTCAATCTGTTTAATCATATAGTTGAACATCTTTATTTTGAAACTATGTCTGATTATCAGTACAAAGATGTTTTTTTTTTATAGACAATAGTTTAATTTGTATTACTGTAGGAGTTCTCAGTAACGACCATAAAATTTTCTACAAGAAATTTAAAGTTTGTGTGTCAAGTAACCTTTTTCAGTAATTTAATGGTTAATATTGTCTGTATTGTGTTCGAATTTACTAAACAAATCGTAAAGAGAAGCATGTTGATTGTATAGTTCAAAATCACGTGACGTCATTTCTTACATCGGTCACTAATACAAAGTTTATCCACTAAAGTCAAACACAACGTAAATATTTAGTAATTTCAGTCTGTTTTCAAGAAACGATGAGTTTTGAATCACGAGTGAAAATGCTGTCATTTGTCAGCCACAAGGTGGTTGTTAGATAGATCTTTGTGTTGATAATGTGCTGTGTATACAATGTTTCAAAAAAGGTACAAAACAGTCTATCTCATCGTTATATTGAAAGTGGACGTTAACCACCGCTTTACAGCAGAATTTGTGAATGTTATAAGTTGTTGACCTTGATAAAGAAAATTAAAGTTACAAAATGTCACTTACCCCGCCCGGAATCGTGGCATCAGCTTTCCGACTGAGTAAGAGTTTGATGATATCATCCCTTGCATAGCTAGCAGCATAGTGGAGAGCTGTTCGCCCATCCTGAAAACACAAATAGCACAATCAATACGATAGTTGTCAGTCATATTAATGGAATTGCAAGAACCACAGACGACGGAATGGAAATTGGAATGGCGCAAATTGATGCTATCAGTGTCCCCGATCCACATACAAAGTTTAGAAAATGACTTTATAATCCCTTTAATCAACAAAATAATGTCGATACTCTTATTTTTATGGCCTCCACCAGTCAGAGATGCAGGTCGGAGGGTCTGACATGGCAAAAACGTTAAGTGTTTCAATAGGGACAACAAACAGAGGCCACAAAGACTTTACACATTAAAGATCGATGTTGAAAAGAGTTGGCTCTTGCTGTCGTGGTAAAATGTCCCACATTGCACACAGCATAATGTTTTCATCATTTCATTCATCATATCATTCATCATTTGATTCATCATATCATTCATCATTTCATTCATCATATCATTCATCATTTCATTCATCATTTGATTCATCATATCATTCATCATATCAT
The DNA here is from genome assembly GCA_029955415.1 of Lottia scabra. Lineage (NCBI taxonomy): Eukaryota > Metazoa > Mollusca > Gastropoda > Lottiidae > Lottia > Lottia scabra. The sequence continues at coordinate 14,018,007 of JARJEI010000009.1, forward strand.
TCATCATATCATTCATCATATCATTCATCATTTCATTCATCATATCATTCATCATATCATTCATCATTTCATTCATCATATCATTCATCATATCATTCATCATATCATTCATCATATCATTCATCATTTCATTCATCATTTCATGCACTGATATACTCAAACAAGGGCAAGGCATAAGGAATAATTTCTTACCTTTGCTTTTTCGTTGACATTACAGCCTAGATCTAGTAATCGTTCAACAACAACTAATTTATTTTCTCTAATGCTTAACATTAACGGCGTCACCCCAGTCTCCTGAAAATATATTTCAAATATTCTGATAAAATACTGAATTTATATATCAAATATTTAAATGAAATACTAAATCTATATATCAAATACTGAAATAAGGAATCTACAGTGGCTTGAATTGTATGAAATGTCAAATATTGTGTTTTTAAGGTGAAAAGTATAGCAAATTCTCTAAACGAGGGAGGGAGGAGTGGATGGCACCATGACCCTCTCATCATAAATACGCCAACGTGAATATATTCTGTTATTGTAAACATTCAGGGAAATACTGGCTGTAGTAGTCGAGGTGGGACAGTGATTTGTGGCTATGTTTCGGATCCTAAAACAAGAAGGTATTCGTATATACACCATTTAAATTCTTGAATTTCCTGAAATCAACAATCTGACCGGAACGGCCGCTATCTTTTTCATTTTTTTTTATTCATTAATTTAGTACAATATACTTCATAACGAGCCATGGAGGTTTATATATATTATATATTCTATTTCTGGTATTGTCTGACATAGATATATCTTGTTTTAAAGGGAAGGGTATGTTTTCTCATACATATTATCATTAGAATATATCTGTTTTAATAATGGTTAGATCATATTAAGGAAAATGTTTGTATTTATATACTTTTGTGCTGACAATCAATTCAAAATGATTGAGAATCTCTTAATGAATAAGTTAACCACATCGTATTCATTCTATCTCATTTATTCGCACTTTTATTCCGAGACTTTTCAGAAAGAAAATAAAGTTTAAATGAGGGGGGGGGGGATTCATCGCTTAAAGTATCGGAGTATACATTTCAACACTTTTATTCAGCACCACCCTTCAATGAACAGTTACCAAATCACAGTCACCAACAAACGGCCACCAAAAGCCCCTACCATGCTGTTTATAACATAGTGTTAAGTATTATTTTGTCAATATTAATCAGGTATATCGAATTCAGGTTTTTAATAATCATTTAATCAATAATGACTTTAATTAGAGCTGAGAATATATCAACACCCTCACAATCTGTCACGTGACCCTTCATTCCTTACTATTGTCTTCTATTCTCACTTCGTCCTGCAGGTCACAGAACAAAACATTACCTCGGTTCCAATCGTAGAATGAATAATAAAAACATATACAGATCTAGAACAGACTTGGTTCCAAGGTTCTAATATCAACCAAGTGTTAGTATCATTATTTAATAAGTGTTTTAATAAAGGGAGGGAGAACTCATATCAGGAAGCATTCCCCATGTAAAATGATCAGATGAGATTTATGGGAGTAGTTGGGGGGATCTAGGGCACCGGGTCAGCTCAGTTCTAGAAAGAGATCTTACAAATCCAGCAAGTTTGGATGTAACTCAATGAATATATAAATTTTTTATTTAGCTCACGAAACACCAGATTTGATCAGAAGTGATTTAAAAAAAAATTTTTTAACTTTGCAAACTTCATTAAACTTCGGAAACAACAAAATTTCTAAAAGAATCATTAGACATTAGCTTCCCAAAGACTCTTTTGTCCTGGGTTAAATAACAATGGATATAGTCTATAATCATAAACAATCAATTTGTTATTGAAAGCATTGACCAGTGTAAGAGGCCATATAACAAAATCTCTATTTTGGCATCAATCTAGCAATCTGTAGATCTATCTGGCACAGAATCAAGTTTCATAGATATATTCACCATCGCTTCGACCAATCAAATCTTTAAACCTGGAATTGTTTTAGAAGCTGATCAGTAAAAGGGTTCACAACTTTCCCTCGCAATTTAAAGCGATATCATCTCTTAAAATCAAGTTTTCAGACTTGGCTAATAAGAGTATTTATTTATTAACGGTGTCTACAGTATACAAACAGAATCAAATAAACCATAAAACTAAGTAATTTTCCATAAAATTACGGGTTATTAATAAAACGCTTAACATTTTCATGATATATAAGGTAATCTGTTGTATAGTTTTGCCACCAGACTAGTTGCCAAATAATATAATCTCTTATTCACTAAGTTGAGAATTTTGCTTTTCTGATCATTCTAAGAGTTAGTATACCTTTAAGAATTTAAATTCCTGTGTATCCCTTATTATCAGCATATAGAAGTAAAAACTACGATTCGTTTTTAAGTGAGGCTATGCCTTATATTGAAAACCACAGTAAATTAAAGATAAATTGTTAAGCAGGGTATAATTGAGATTGAGTATATATGAGATTATGCAATTTTCTTGCAGTTCTACACAGGCACCAGATTCAGGTAAAAGAAAATCGTATATACATGTAGTTATATTGTATAAGAGAATAAAGGTATGAAAGCCGCCATCACCAATAATTCATAGAAACATTGATTATACTATCAACGACTATCTATAATTTAAAGTTTCCAACAAAATTTACACAAATCATGTAATCAAATATGATCATTTTAATCAAGATCTAGAAAGGTGTGGCGCCAGGCAGGGTATGCTTACTCTTCTAGACACCTGATACCACTTTTCATTATGAAATACTTACTTATGAATGATTGATATAATTCCTCATGTGAAAAGTTCATAAGTTGTTACCTATGTTTCGTCAAAATGTCTTTTTGGATTTTAGTTTCGTTTTGCGGTTCGGATCGTTAATATAACTTGGTTTCTTTATTTTCTTGCTGTACGTTTCGATTGTAATAATTATACAAATCTAGGTGGTTTTATTACAAGACAAGATGGCGGACTAATGGAATATCACTGTCTGTAAACAAACTATTATTAAAATCACCCCGGGGCAAGTCGGACACAATAAAATCAAGATCTACTACTGACCAAGTGAACGCAAATCGATTTCAAACGAATTATATCACATTGAATGTAAATAAAACCTAATTGTCAAATTGAAATATAATCTAACAATTTGTTCTGGAGAAAGTTCGTCCTTTGAAACAAATTACTTCTCAATGGGATCTTGGAAAATGGAACATCTAACATAAAATATTGCTCAATTTGTTGTAACCTACACAAACTAGTGCTTTATTCTTACGTGACAAAAGCCAATTCTTGGTTTGCTCTGGAAACAACAAAAATACCACGAAACCACTCATGCAAATAAAAGATACCAAGTATTGCTTAATTCATAATGGTGTAAGTTGGACCACAAAAAGAATCGTAACCTTAGTAGGACCATTGGCAAAACACTATTCAACTCATTGTGGGGTAAACTGTATAAATACTAGACACAACAGAAAATTATTTCTGAAATCGTTGTGGGGAAAGTCTGGACCACTATCAATTTACATCTCAAGTCGGACCATTACAAAGAAAATATCTAATTCTTTTGGGGAAAGTCGGATATAGAAACCATTGGTCAAGTAATTCTGCTTCACACAACAGAAAATTATTTCTGAATTCGTTGTGGAGAAAGTCCGGAATGCTAACAACTCAAGTCGAACAATTACGAGGACAATATTCAATTCTCTTTGGGGAAAGCTGTACAAATAAAAGAAATCATTGGTCATGTAATTCTGCCACACACAACGGAAAATATATTTCTGAATTCGTTGTGGAGAAAGTCCGGAATACTAACAACTAAAGTCGGACCATTTGAAAGACAATATTCAATTCTCTTTGGGGTAAGTCGGACATAGAAACCATAGTTCAGGTTATTCTGCCAAACACAATTATTTTCACAATTCCTTTTGGGATAAGCAGGGCACCTAAAACTGATTTTTAGTTGATTTCTTGTTTACCACAGAGTCACGTCAAATCAAGAAACAAGTCCTTGGATTACATCTAGCAACAGGTGGTTTTAAAAACTTCTACAAAGGACAGACATAAAATAGAACAATTCTCAAACTCATAGACAACGAAAACAAATTATAGTTCAAGCCTGCTCAATGAAACAAACAAGGCGCTTTGGGGATAATTCGAACAAACAAAACAAATTATTGCTCGTCTCTTTGTAACACACGTTTGATGTAACAAATCATTGTCTATTCGTTTCGGGGCAAAACAACAACTGAAACCATTGGTATATTGTACAATGTTCATAGTCAGTTGATATCTTCTGTATCAAAGATTAACCCGATGTGAAAGATGAATGTAAATAACCAAATTGATGTTAGTACCGAGAACAAATGTCTTGAAATAACCAAAGTAAGAAGTATCGCTAATTAGGCATGGCATGTGGGCATAATATAATGCCATTCTGATATAAGATTATGCCAATACACAGGTGAATCTATCATCTATGTTTCACAATATTTGAGAATTCTTAAAACCTTCAGAAAACAACTTTGAAGAGATTGAAGTATCTGTTACTATATGCCCTTTAATGTATCTGAAAGTTTTAACTAAAAAAATCCAGCCGTTAATTTTTAAACGCTAAAAACATGCTAAAATTTTTAAAAACCTTACGTAAGGTTTTTAAGTGTGTTATGTGTTTTGGACGCTGATAGGAAACTACTGAACGGATTTGAGTAAAATAAACGCCTAATTGTAGAAAATTGTCCCTCTTGTGTATTTAAAAGGTTTCAGCTAGAAATATTGAGCCATTTAAAGGGCAAACACCAAAACTAGGTCAAATTTATTAATTAACACTAAGTACTTCCTGTTTGTAATTAACCCTTTAAAACCAAATCCAGTTTGATCAAGAAGATATAGAGATACAATAAGCATACTTTAAAAATACTCTCAGGTAGCATTTGCGATTTTTTTTATAATGGAAACTTTTTTCAAAAAAGCTGAATGGCCCTTTAACAACAATATTTTAGTATTTCTAAAACTATCTAATCAAAATGGGCGATGGACTATGTCGCAATTACATCAAGTAACAAACTGAAATATGTATTTAACCAGTAAACATGACATAAAATATGACATAAACTATGACATTAAAGATAATAGAACCGTATCTAAGATTTAAAATCTGATAAAATCATGTAATTCTAAACACAGGGATATAAACCAGAATAGCATCGTGATTATAGACTATTAAGCCTCCATTTTTTCTAAGTGACGGAAATAATTGGTCTTCGAATCAACGAAGAAATTCCAGACCTCAACCAGTTAACAGTTTGTTTCGTGTAACAGCTAGGACAGGTGTGGCACCATACAGGGTATGCTTACTCTTCTTGACACCTGAAACCACTGTTCATTATGAAATATGTACCCATTTATTGATATACTTCCTCAAATGAAAAGTTCATTAGCTGCTACCAATATATTGCCAATGTGTTTACATGGATTTCAGCATATCTCTTGGTTATTTCTTAATGCTTATTTCAAATTTAGAAAATGATATATCTAAATATCTATCATGAGAGGAAATAATTTGGTGTTATTCTAAAACCCTGGTTCCCAACTTTTGGAATCTTCGTACCCCTATTTTTTTTATGATATCTCTTGGTACCCCCCTTCGGCCTTCACTCACATTAAGTAACATTAAGAGCCAAAGTCAAAGTATATTTGTTAGTTGATGTAGTTTGATATTTAATCCATTCCTAGCCACCAGATGTTATAAGTCAGTTATATATACTGATGAGGCCCAGAAGGCCGAAACAGTACCGTTTGCAGTTATGTAAATTATTAGGTAGATTGATTAATAATTCATAACGCTACTTTTTAGAATCATCCAAGAGGCTTCTCAGGTACCTCTGGTCCCCTGTGTGGTTTTCGCTGGTACACCCAATGGGGTACATGGTATATGATGCTTTATGTAAGCTTTATTGAATTTACCGATTAACCTGCGTCTCAAATGGTTGAGATTCCATTTCATACAAATTCCTTAATGTCAGGATCTCTGTCAACTTTCAGCCTCATTTGGCATCAATTATACTCTGATTCTAACGAACGCTTTAACATTTCAAAAAATCTTTAATAATTTTTTTAATATTTAATGGAAGGTTTCATGGTTCGTCAGGTTTGCATAAATCTTTTTTTAAAAGATGTTAAAAGGCTTATTCTTTTCTTTTAGCTCGATTGAAAATATTCCATGCATTACAATACTAATTTAAAAAGGATTTTGACCTATTAAAATTAGAGTTTTGTCTTAATGGGTTTCCGAAACAAAAGAATTATAATATATTACGACATTTGTAATATTAACATAATAGTTATAATTAAGAAGGGGAAAAAGTAACTTTTAAGGTAATAACGCTTTGGTTCACAAGATCCTGCCTTCAAGCCGGGCTGGTACCAATTTACCACTGAGTGACAGAAAAAAAGAGGAAGGGTGTCTCCAAAGGTTCAATATACCAATTTACCATATCAAATGTATAAATGATGAACCGTCATTAATATCGTTTGGGGAGCTTTGGCGGTCACTGTCTATCATGTACACCTACATTCTTTAAAGGGATTGTAAAGAGGTGTTTTAAACTTTGTATGTGTATCAGGGACACTGATAGCATCAATTTGCACCATTCCAATTCCCATTCCGACGTCTGTGGTTCTTGCAATTTCACTAAAAAGATACACATACAAAGTTTAGAAAACCTCCTTTACAAACCCTTTAAGGGTAAAACAACTGCGCACTGTACACGGAAATATACGATATTCCTTCAATTGAAGTTTTCATGTCTTACCTCATCAATGTGTGATAGATCTGGATGGTTCTTTTCTATATTTCTCAATAAATTCTCTAAAGCTATCCAATCACCTTTCTGTATTAACTTCAGAACTCTGGAAGGGGCGGGTGGGGTGTGTTTCGGTGGGTCTGAGGCGATGGAATTATTGTCTGAATTGTCTTCACTCTTTAAAGATCCGATTCCGCTACTTCCGGTGCTGTTGCTAGTCGTGCTGGCCGCAGACGACTTTAAATGATCACGAGGGTTAAATCTATCCATTTTGAAAATTTGAATTTGTCACTTTTAAACACTTATATTTAAATCAACGATCAATGTTTAGTTTTTAAAATAAAAATCTTTTGCGTCAATTTCATCTTAGAGCAAGTTTATCCTTTATCTAACGTTTCTATTCCAAATTTCGACATTATGAATTGTCAAATTTTCGAAACTTCGCGCCAAAATTAATTTTAACCAATCATTTCGACGTATTCAAACAACACATTTACACGTATGTAAGTTTTTCTCATCCTGATATTCCTTCTCGAAATAAACTTAAAACTTTTTTTTAGTATTTAAAGAAAATCACTTTCACTCACTGAAAAACGTGTCTTGTTCTATAGGGAATATTTCAAACGTGTGTTTCAAAGCTTATAGCACTTATCATAAATCCACATGTTCATAACGACAATTTAACAAAACAAAAGTTTGGATTTTAAGACTGTTTCATTCCGATGATTTTTGAAATGTTAAAAGCATATTTTGATATCTTTAATTTGAAATGAACAGAAAAATCTAAACATTGATTGACAGAGTGAGTTTGTTTATTTTTATATTTCAAAAGAACTTTTAATATGCACTTTGATAAAAATCGATAGGATATGCATCATGTATCCGATAAAACATAGAAATATTGCGTATTCAAGTTCTTGATGTTATCAAACGTGGAAACACCAGGTCAAATACGTATGAACATTGATAACAGTAAATAAAATTACGCATCTGAATTTTGAAACAATTGAATAACCACAGAGCTTAATTAAGTCGAAAAACATTCCTTCAGATTAACACAATGTAAGCCCAATGTAGGGCCAACAACAATTTCCAACGTAAAATTTCAGAATATCCAATTCCATTTAAAGGTTTGCCAGTATCCACTACTGTATAAATTGTTTGTGATACTTCATAATCTTGTGAAATATCTGATAGTAATTTCGAAAAAACCCTTCAAAATATACGTTTCTCACATCAGTTGAGTTGACACTTCAAAATCATCACTTTTATCGTTTTGGTTCCAAAAATCCGACCGAAATTCTTTCATTAACAAGCTTAAAAAGCTTATGAATAATAGTTCCAAAACATAGACGTAGTCCGTGTTTCCCAAGTTTTTACTCCTAAAACATATCTTAGGATTCAGATTTTGGTCCTACTCCAATGTTCCAACGTTAAATATTTGGTCCAGTTTCGTTAACAATATTACCATGTGCATGTGATATTCGCAGACGTTTTCTTTTTAATCCACTACTCCTTCTAGAAGTTAGCCATAACAAATCATTTTCGGTACTTTTCCAAAATTCCCTTTAAGTCCATAAACTTTAAAATATCACCAAGTTCAAGAGTTTGTATCCCTTTTTTCAGAAAATCACGTAAAAGTTACAAAAAGTATAAAAGTAGAGAAGTAAAAGCACTTGGTGAAAGAAAATCAAGTAAATAGCTAATCATTGGATTTAAATAACAAAACAGTTTCTGATCTTGAAAAGTCGCGATCGGAACGCGACTCCATGGTTACATTGAAAATGTCGGAACCTTGATGGATGACGTCGATCAGCCTATTGTTAATGAATAGGGGGGTCAAGTGTTTATTTGGTATTATGAAAGACAATAATCGACCCGTCCTAGCAGGTGAATATAAGATATATATATGATATAACAAATTGAAGTATTTATAATATCATTGAAAGATGGCATCGATTAGATTCAGTCAACTTGAGAAGAAATTTAGCTCACTTCAAACAAACCTATTGTCCCTTGAGTAAGAATCGACTGGCTGTCGGTAAATAATAGACAAGGTGTGTTTCCTACCATACAGACTGAATAAAAGATCGGGATTTAATGAAATAATTGGAGAAATTATGACCACGATGATTGTCCTTCGACAGGTAATTGAGATCTCGTTTTACTGGGAATAAAATCAAGCTTCTAGAAGCCACCAAAAAATTTCGAGTATATATGATTTCTGTTTACTAGAGCAATGAAAGTATGTGCTGTATCGACAGAAATTAATCTTCAACAAGGGGGTTATTGGTAAAGGACCATCAGGGGTTCAACAAATGAGTGGGTCCCTTTTGATGAGGCCCCTTATACCTTGAATTTTGATTCATTATGTATCTATTATAGCTCGTTAGTAAAAGTCCAAAAACTTCATTGAGTTTGAGTTCCACCAAAAATGTTACTGAGGCGGTTTTCTGTAACAGTTAAGAAGGGCATGATGAAGCTTGAAAATGTAAAGGTTCTTCATGTTTGGCTTTGTTAACTGAACATCCCTTTCCGGGAGTACACATAGCTTGCAATCTTATTTTGGAATCTTAACTAAAAATTGTCAGAACATTGAAATGTGCACATGGAAAACAAAATCTATATTAGATTATGATGTCGATTTGGGAACATCCAGAAAAATGTTGCTTTATGGAGTGAACATCGATTGAACCATGAGTTGTTACTGGTGGTAACTGTATAGTTGTCAGTGTTTTGTTACACAATTAGATCATTATAAACATAGAAAATAATATTATTAGCAACTTTTGTCATAGTGACGTTATAAAACGTTTAGTTAGGGTGGAATTGCAAGAACTACAGACGTTTTACTGAAACTTCTTGGAATGGTGCAAATGGATTCTGTCATTGTCCCCGATACAAATAAAACGGTTAGTATTGTGAAATTGCAAGAACCTCGGACATTTGACTGAATTAGAATGGTGAAAAACGTTCCTATCAATGTTCCCAATATGCATATTGAATTAAATCACAACAAAGCATCGACTTTATTATGAATTTTAAATGTTTTAAATGGAAATTATAGAATTTAAAATATTAATGATATCTCTTTTGAGAAAATTTATTAAAAATTCTACAAAATAAGCAACTAATGCATTGAGAAAAGTTCAATAAGAAGCTTTCTTTGATGTGCACCTCCACAAATACACAACAAATTATCTTAATACAATCTTTTCTTGAATTTTAATTTTAAATTTAATTCGGTTAATGGGTTTACAAAAACCATTACTACATTTTTTTCAAAAATGAACTAACTGATTTGAACCAATCCAATGACAAAACTTAACAACATAAAGACACATAGAACATTTTTTTAGGATGGAATGCTTGCCCAGCCTACGCCCCTGGTCATTATGCAGGGGCTCCGATCGGTCGGTGGGGCTCCCCGACTCGACCTCCAACTATTTTTTGCCGACAGTGCATATCCTGGTACTCAATTTGACCCAACCCTCTAAAAAGTCAAAGTCAAAATGGCCTTTCTTCTGAGGCTGTAACATTAATTGTTCAAGATATTGTCCCAGACCGGCCTTACTCTTTCAAACACTTGTCTTGTATTTCACAACATTATCAAAATTCCTACAGAAACAATGGTTTGGTTGGTAATTCCTGCTAGATTCCTGTAACTACATGCTTTTTGTCAGGAAGTTAATTTGTTCTCTGAGATTGGATTGTAATTTAAAGAATGGTAATTATAGCGAGACAGATTGAAAACTGTCAGTCATTTGAAATTATCTCAAAAACATTGAACATATCTTTGTAATGATGTCATTATAGTTACCTTGGCCTCGCCTTCAATACTTCTTTATAAAGGCCCACTTGAAATGTGGTGCGTATATTGGCGTCATCCCAGTCCGTCCTTCTGAAACTTTCTGTGAGTGTTCTTAATCACCCAAGAATGAACCCTATTGAATATTGGCAAAATCGAAAAATATTTACTATGAGTTATTTGCCCTTGTTCTTGAAACGCATTCAATTTATAGCTCTAATAGACACAATTCTTAATGGATTTTGAGGAAACTAAGAATATTGTTCAGTATATTCCAAAAAGAATAAAAGAGGTGTATGGCTGAAGGTTGTAACTGTCAAATATTTTTGTTTAAAATCAAAGCTGCCAGTGGCCTATATTACCTTGTCTGGCAAGCTATCTTGATATGCGATGTGTAGCTTCCGGTATATCACTGGTAGTGACGTCATAAAACGTGTTAGTTTTAGTGGAATTGCAAGAACCACAAACGTCGGATTGGAAATTGGAATAGCGCAAATTGATGCTATCAGTGTCCCCAATACACATACAAAGTTTAGAAAACCACTTTACAATCCCTTTAATATATTTGAAAGACTCGATTGATTTTGTTCTGAATGAAAAGTTAAAGTTATGTATAGAATTTGTCCTGTTCAAATAAAAGTTATGTTATAAAGAACTAGTAATTCATTATTAATTTATCATAATATTATGTTTATTGATTGTTCACTTATTTACATTCCCTTTTAATACAAAAATACAAGATAACCTTGTAGGTTATCTCATATAGCAGTGGTTCCCAACCTTTTTCAAGCTGTGGCCCAAATTCACGGAGCTCCCAGAGTCATGACCCCCTGTTCAATTCCGAACTAATACAATAGGGAATATAGTACAAGGGTTGCCGTCTTGTGCCCCCTCATCATCACGAGGTCAGATGCATTTGACCACAAGCATCTATACAGCTAAATATATATTTAATAAATGTTGGGCTAGAGAACAAACATTCTCATGCGCAATTGGATGGGACAGTAAATCAAGATCCTTTTACAGTAGAAAATCTGAAAAAGGTATGCTACTGCCATTTTTCTGGCGAAATGGCTTGCATTGCTATGACTTTGAAATTTTTAATACAGAGTTCTAAAGAATTATTTAAAATTAAAGTTCAATTATTAAAAACTACAAAAAATTGTATTTCGATATTACTGAAAGAGATCATTTAAAATTTAAAATTGTATTCTTTAGATTAGATTTAGATTATATAAAAAGATCATTTATTGAAGACATGAATTTCTATACGATATAAAAAGATCATTTATTAAAACAAGTATTTCTATATTATATAAAAAGATCATATAGTAAAAACAAGTATTTCTATACAATATTACTGAAAAAGATCATTTATTAAAACATGCATTTCCATATTGCTTAAAAAGATCATTTATTAAAATCTATTAAACAAGTTCTATTTTATATTATATAAAAAGATCATTTATTAAAACAAGTATTTCTATATGATACAAAAAGATCATTTAGTAAAAACATGTATTTCCATATTACTGAAAAAGATCAATTATTAAAACCTTGTATATATTATATAAAAAGATCATTTATTAAAAACATGTATTTCTATATTACTGAAAAAGATCATTTATTAAAACCTTGTATTTATTATATAATATAAAAAGATCATTTATTGAAACAAGTATTTCTATATTATATAAAAAGATCATTTATTAAAACAAGTATTTCTATATGATATAAAAAGATCATTTATTAAAACAAGTATTTCTATATTATATAAAAAGATCATTTATTAAAACAAGTGTTTCTATATGATATAAAAAGATCATTTATTAAAACAAGTATTTTTATATGATATAAAAAGATCATTTATTAAAACAAGTATTTCTATATTATATAAAAAGATCATTTATTAAAAACATGGATTTCTATATGATATAAAAAGATCATTTATTAAAACAAGTATTTCTATATGATATAAAAAGATCATTTAATAAAACAAGTATTTCTATATTATATTTAAGTATTTAACATTATTTAATAAAGATCATATCAATGGCTTATTGATTTCTATTTAATGATTTTCTGTCTTCATTTACTTTTCTTTTAACAGCAGTTTCAATCAATATAGATCAATCTAGAGGCGTTTAACGATATGATAGTGAGAAGTCTTTACAAAGGGAGAAAACTGGGTTTTTAAGAAACCAAACCACAAGAAATGTCAGAGGAACTACTAAGAGCATCAACTCGTAAATTGAAATGACATCGGATGTTTTAATAATAAACTCTTTATTTTACATGTGTCACCAAAATATAACGGTCCTGCATGACATTCAGACCATGGGCTGTAAAAACAGTGCCCACTGTTTGAGACGAAACGAAGAATTATTTCCATCAAGACAGCTAAATACTAAACGTATGCATATCTGTACCTTATACATGTATCACTATTTAAGGTGAAAAACTACCTTATTTGAGATTGATCTGCATTCTGATGTACCTATTTCATTTGTTTTGCTCAGATCGTACGTACTTGTTTTTCTATTTTAATATTTCGTTGCCATATTGCATAATATCGATCTGATGAGACTATCCTATGATATCGATTAGATATCGGGTATATTGGGAGATAATGACATAACAAATCGGTTATCAATACCCCGCACTAATATCGACATTAATTAACCATTATATCCACAAACATTCAAAATAAACATTAAACAAATCTCGCTCCAGGTGGGGTCCTTTCAGTTTAATGAATCATTAAGATCTTTTATAGGACTTTTTATGGCAAGATATTCAAGACTGAATCAGAACAAATCAGACCAAAATCATGACAACTCGGACCAAATATTTAAAGACAACTCGGACCAAATATTTAAAGACAACTCGAACCAAATATTTAAAGACAACTCGGACCAAATATTTAAAGACAACTCGAACCAAATATTTAAAGACAACTCGGACCAAATATTTAAAGACAACTCGGAGCAAATATTTAAAGACAACTCAGACACTAGGACTACTTTTGATAAAACAAGGACCACTTTCAATCAAACTAGCGCCACTGTTGATAAAACTAAGACTACTTTTGATAAAAAAAAAAATGGGCATGTGTATACTGTGTTGAAACGTTACGTGCCTAACTCAGTGGTTCGCAACCGGGGAAAGTTTCTCCCCATAAGAGAAATAAAGAAATAGTGGGAGGGAAACATGACCAGGGGAGAGAAATTGAAATACGTTGTATGAAACCAGTTATTGATCAAATCATAAAAAAAACCTTCACCGAGTAGGGATATAAACAGTTCCATTCTACACCAATATTATTTATTCATTATTTACTGTGCAGAATTGGATAAAAATCTTCATCGCTTGGTTCGTAGGTTGACTACAGTCGTAGTTGTGACTACAAGTTTGAGGAGGAATTCAATCCTGTAATAAATGTCAAGGGGGGAATATCGAAGCGATATTCAGTCATTGGCATAACTGTTATTAAAGAAGTATGTTATATTACATAATATCGTCTTGTATTTGTTTAATGACAATAACGATAGCAAAAACGATCTCAAAACACACGATAAGCACGACTGACTGACACACTGACGACAATGATGATGTTACAATATATTCGGTTGATAGAGCAAGCATAGCATTCAGTACATGTACACGTTTCGGTGTAAAAGTACTTTTTAATTGTAAATGTTAAATATCACCCAACACGCAACATATCAAGTTTTAAACCTCAGTCAAATGCTGACGTGAAGAGCTTCTATTTGTGTTTCATATCGGGATAAATAAACGTTTTCAATAATCAATTAAAAGTATAAGTATATAAAATGAGACATCAATATTTTCTATTGAATGGGTAATGGGCAAGCTTGTCTCTCATAATAACATATCTCAATTTGAAAGGTTACCGGAAATGTGCAAAGCTTCAATTGAGTGACGTCAGGATAAAAAAAAATATTATCCAATCAATAATCGATATTTTGTCGACGTTATTTAAATTCTATTTTCATCCAATTTCACCTTATTTCCTTCTTTTATCAATTTACTAATTAATATCATAAATAGACAAGAGTTATCTCTCTTAGGTTGACGTTATTTCATGCTCTAAGTACTCGGTGCTATTAAAGTTTTTAAAAACATTAACCTATCACTATGACAACATATGCTTATCAAATAAAGGTCTAGATATACTTCACTTATCGTTAATTAATTTTCTATTGTAAATAAATAAATATACTAAATGGGGATACTGATATTAAGGGAAAAAGTCAGATGGAACTGACAAAAAATTGATAGACAAAAGAGAATTTACTTGGTAGGTTTTATTAATTGAAACTTATTAATACTTTGTGTAATGGTCTGAGAAGGAGTTTCACCCAAGTGCCACATGTGCAACTTTGTTAAACACATAATTTAAAAGGATTGTTAAAAGATTGTCTCAATTTTGTATTTATGGCAATATCAAAGCGTATTTGTTGCCACCACTGACACCTGATTGAAAATTTGAATGATACAGATTAATACTAGACCTATAAGTGTCCCCGATACACAAACACAATTAAAAAATCCTCTCTACACGGTAAATGCAGTCATATCATGCGACTCACCTGTTTAAAATGTTCTCTAAATAACATAAAAGTGATATTGTTTTTTTTACTCATACCAGTATTAATTAAATTTGGTGCATTTTATTACTGATTCGTTTAGTCAGCATAAATTGATCTGATTGTATCCAATGATGTTGACCTATATAGTAGTGGCGGGTGTCGCGCGCGAAGCAGACCATACTTACTCTTTTCGAAACACCTGATGCTACTTCTCTTTTTGGGTAGTCTACTATATAACTATTTCTCTCTATTTTGCCATGTTTTTGGATGCGATTTTCAACGGAATTGTATAAAGCCTAACGTACAAATTGTTGATATTTAAAGCAAAGATCGTATGATTTAACGTCTTGTATCATCAAAATAAAGATATCCTGAAATATTTAGTAAAACATGTAATGTTCTATCATATTCCATACTTCAGCGATAAAGTACATAATACAGAAAAGTATGTAAACATAATTTGCCGAATCGCTGAATCACAACTTTTGAATGGATATACATGTAAAGAAATTATAAGAAACTTGTATTAAATGCATTAGTTTGTCGACGATAACAGAAAGTTAAGTGAGTTAAAATAGAAGATTTTGAAATCATACGACCATTTTGTTTTCCATCGGATTAGTCGATGTAACCTTTAACCAATGGATCTAGACAGCATTTAATTAAATCACGAGTCATGAAAGTTTTGGGAAATTTAAAGTGACATAATATATAAATCCAATGAACATGTATTGATTTGGATTGTGGTAGGACACAAAAAAGAGTGAAAGTGCCCATTGAGAAAAATGTCATTGATATTGGTTTCTTTTTACACAATGGAATGTACTTTATTAAATTTTTTTTTTTTAGCAAAATCGTCCGTTTAGTTCTATTCCTGTAAAACAAGTCAAATATAGGAATGATCTACCCAGACGTTGTTTTATTACTTGTAAACATAATCAACCAATTTCAAGTTATTTAAAGAGAAAATGATAATAAAATGTTGTTATTCTCGTTATTTTGTGTTTAATTAATCATGAAATACAATTAAGATTGCCATATACGTTACCGAGTGTATTGACATCAAAACCCTTCTATGCTTTCCGATTTTGTGTTGATTTTTGACGTCAGCTTTGCATAGTGCGAATAAATTTCACCTCTACAGTTGATATTCAACGTAAAATTATTAGATAATACATTTTATAAACATTCGATCTACAGTCTGGTTGTTGGCAGTTACTTTGGTTCTAACTTCTCTCGGGATGTGATAGTCTGATGATTTCCAGTCAACTCATCCCGTAAATGGGTGCGGATAATCCATGAATATTGAGCCAAGAGCCCCCTGGTAGAAAGATCCCATTGGGAAACTAAGGTGTTATCATTGTAACATATAGATGCTTTTTCTGTCGTTTTATAAAAGAAAGCTTTTTGACAATTTGAATCATTTTTCAAATTTTGCCGGATGGAGGAAAGCATCATCATAAAAACCGATATTTATGGTATTTTCATGAAATACAAAAGTGAAAATATTTAATATTTTACATGAATGAATAAATACGTATGTCAGATCAGCTCTTCTGAGAAGCTAGAATAGATTTGAATGGTATACAGTGAACTCAAAGCAATACACGTTCTTTGGTCTTCAGCACATACATGTAAAAGGTTATTAATTTCTCTGATTGTGAGAAATCACAATGTCGGATGTGGCGCCAAGCAGGGTATGCTAACTCTTCTAGACACCTGATATCATTTTTCATTATGAAATATTTACTCATTTATTGATATACTTTCTCATATGAAAAGTTCACTCACTGCTACCAATGTATTATTTGTTTTGCGGTTGCGATTGTTCGTGCTTGGGTTTTGTTACATCAACCATCCATGGAGCGATCTTACAGTTTATTGTGTATTAATAAAAAGTGAAATAAAACAATTATTAATTTACCTTATCATGTCTTCCTTGTTGGGGAACATAATTGATATCATGGTATTTACTTTTATAGAGTCGAGAAGTTCTTTCATGTTTTTTGTTGAACTCGTCTTGCTTCTCGGTATTTTCGCTTGATTCGGTGGATTTCGTTTGACTTCCATCATCATCATCAGTGTCAAGTGTTTCGCCTTTTTGACTCGAGTCGCTAAACATAGAATCCGATTCTTGAGTATTGTCTTTGAATTTGTCTATTTCTTTTTTTGCTGCATCATTTTGAGTCACTTGAGACACTTTGTCGTTTAGAGTTCCCTCATTGTCAGAGATACGTTGAGTTCGATTGTTATCCAAGTTTGTTGCATCTGTTTCGATTGAAGCACCTGAAGAACCTTTACCATCACCAGACTTTTCACTTACAAAATTATCAGCATTACTATGGAACTTGTGGTCATTAAAGTCATTTTCAATGTTTTGAGTTGGTTTATGTTCAGCCGAAAATCCGGAATCGTTGGAAATTTGGTCTTTTGAGGACGTATTTGATATTGCACTAGCATTGTGTCTTAAAATTCTCTCCAAAGGATCCGTTTCAGTTGGAGTTTCAACAGGGACTGGGAACTCAGACCCGTTTCCAGTAACATCGTTTTGTTTTCGTAACTGCCCATCGTCACCCACGGAACCCTTTATTTTGCCCCAACGTAAAATTCCTGGTTTCTTTTCCATTATCCGATCACATCGTCCACCAAGAGCACATATTTAAAATTCCTGCAAGAAACTGCTAACTAACGATAAGATTTATCCTAAAGCAACATTTCGGGTAAGCGACCCAGCAATATATAATGATAATCTTTTCAGTTATCTAACTTTAAAATTAATCCTTAGCGGCTTTTACGGTTTAAGATCCAAGAAACGTTTAAATATTATGTGCCGATATTTAACGTTAAAACTGATTCTAAAGCTACTTTTTGGGGTAATGATCCAGAAGTTCACTATAATATTTGTTCCGTTATTTGAATTAAACAAAAAGTCCTAAAGCGACTAGTAGATACTCAGGAACAGCTTTCTATTATTATTCTGTTCCGTTATTTAACTTTAACAATAATATTAATCCAAAAGTCACATTTCGGGGGAAAACCCAAAAGTAGTTTACTATAATATTCTGTTCCGTTATCTAGCGATATTATTGGATATACAGAATCCCAGTGGTCACAATACTTCGCACTTCAAACTGATATACTGTCTTATATATAACTGTAGGCCTATATAAAGCATGTCCACTTATAGAACTGTTATATTGACCGCCTCGGCTTTGTTTAACAAATCTGACCAATTAAAGTTATCAGAAGTACTAAACTGGTAAATAGTTACCAACAGTTTACCAACTAGTTGAGCTTCAAAACTTACTCCCTTGTTTGGTTGGTAGATGAAAAATTAAATTTCGCTTTAAGCGGCTTTTACGCGTTAAGATCCAAGAGCAGTTTACGAATATATAATATTCCGATATATAACGTTAAAACTGATTCTACTTTTTGGTAAGGATCCAAGAGAAGTATACTATAATATTCTGTTCCTTTTATTTAACAATATTATTGGATTTATAGAATCCCAATGGTCACAATACTTCACACTTCAAACTGATATACTATCTTATATATAACTGTATATAAAGCATGTCCACTTATAGAACTGTTATATTGACCGCCTCGGCTTTGTTTAACAAATCTGACCAATTAAAGTTATCAATAGTACTATACAGTACTGGTAAATAGAAACTAACAGCTAAGCAACCAGTTTCAAAACTTACTCCCAACTTCTATTTATTATCATAACCTAAAATACACGGATTCAAGAAAGTCCTTGCCATTAACTATGGTAACTATCAAAACTATGCATGTCAGATCGAATCATTTTCAGTAAATGATTCTTAGAGAATCTGATAGAAGGTATGCTGAATCGATCTCATTCCGAAAATGTCCAAGTCTTATTTCAAGTACATGTGTATTCCTTCCACACAGAGCGGAATTCCCAATATGTATGCGTCACAAGCCGACAGCACATCTTTAAAAATCTTCAAGAGCAACTCACTTAAAACACGATTCCAAATATTGTCTTACAAGCAATATAACACATTTCAAAACCTCCACAGAAAATTTCCCGGAACTACAAAAGCAATAATTGTTATCTATATAACATTATATATTCTTTTTTATCCTTTTGTATTCGTTAGGTTCCCGGTGGCAGTGTGATAACCATATTGAAACCTAGGAAATTAATAAATATTCCAGAAGCATCATTATATGCCTAATGTCAATGCGTTTAAAACCACACTAAACGTTGCGAATAATAAACATTCTAGAAGTATCTATCCATAATAGTTGTCCTATTTCAACGACATCGCAGACCAGGTAATCTTGGTAGTTCGGGATCAATTGGATGACCTGGCACCGTTCGTATGGTAGTTGTTGATATCAGGTAGTGTGGTCATGATCACCTGGATGATTTGGTGCCTTTGGTTCGGTAGTTGTTTGTAGTCGTGGTAGTTGGTTTAGGATCTGGATCCATTGGCTGATTCGGTACTGTCGGTTGGTAGTCGTGGTGTTTCGAAATTCTCTATCAATTGATTTTTTTTTAAAAATAACTTTTGTTTCTTTGATGTCATTGAATGTTTCACAATGTACTATAATATTAAACAGCTTGTCAGCTGTCAATATTCACTCAAACTGTTCACCCTTAAAATACTTTACAAAGAAAATATCCTGAACGTACACAAGAAATGTTATAACTTTTAAACACAAAAATACTAGATAGAGCACATTCACAGTGATATGTTACTGATATGATGGCACTAAACAATGTATATCCTGTACATATCCTTACGCCAGCACTGTTAAATTTGAAAATAGTGTTCAATGCATTTAATGTAGAGCAATAACAAAATACCACTGTTAAAATAGTGCTCAATACAGTAATTGTAAAGTACATGTAATATAAAAATACCACTTTTAAAACAGTGCTCAAAACATAAATTGTAGAGCAATATAGATACACCACTGTTAAAATAGCGCTCAAAACATAAATTATAGAGCGAAATATCACTGTTAAACTAGTGCTCAAAACATATATTGAAGACGATATGTTACTAATATGATGGCACTAAACAATGTATATACAGCTGGTGACTGTTATCTCTGCTTCACCCACAGATTGTTCTCATTGGTCAATTATCAATATAAAATATAAACTAAGTCTAGAAACAGTTAACAGTAATTGATATTGACTCCTGGCTTCTTATCAATCACTTGTTAGGAAATAATATTCAATACATTATCAGGTATTGATGTTCTAAACATAATAACAAACGACGTCTCCCCCGGGGTAGACACGCCTTGTCTGAACTCATAGCACATATAGGACTCGTTAGTCCGAAACATGCCGACCCTATTCCTGTCTTTGATCTACATGTATTTTTAACAGTAGTCGGAGGGAGTAAGGTCGGGAAAATAGGACACGATTTTTTGGGAGGGAGTTTATCACCTTTAAGTCGGTTTGGCGTCAGGCAGGGAATTCATTACTCTTCAAGACACTTGATATCACTTTTCATTATGAAACACTTACTCATGTATGATTGATATAATTCCTCATGTGAAAAGTTCATAAGCTGTTACCTATGTTTCGTCAAAATGTCTTTTAGGATTTCGGGATTCGTTTTGTGATTCAGATCGTTATCTGCGGTTCCATCAATGCTTTTTAAACGAAATCATTCTTTCATCAAAGGAGTTATTTATTACGTCGCTATTTATGAATTCAACAAGAATATCAAAATAATGAAAATCTCCATGAAACTAGACCTATCTTTAATCAAAAAAAAAAAAAAAAAAAAATCCGTGCAAAACAATTCAAACAAGAATGGAGTCCTCCTATGAGAAGTACCGTCAGTCCTTTCCCCAGTCGGCAACTGTCAAATAGCCATCAGAAGTTGGAATAGAGTCAGCGTGTTTCGGACTAAAGACGCGTTAGAAGTGTACTTGGGATATTGAGAGGGCTAACAATACATAAAGTACATAATCCAATTAATATGATGATGGTATTATAGGAAAGGTAAATAATAGGTAAATTGTTGTACTAATTCAAAATTACATCCGCTTCAGTGTGTCACTTTTGTGTTGTTGTTTTCTCTTGTTGACACTTGAACGATGTCGCAATGTTGGCATATTATATTGTTATTTTATTAGTACTATGTATGGGATATGAGTTGCTGGGTTTTCGGAGTAACGGATCCCCTTATTTCAAATAAAAAAAAAATCAGAAGCAGCATTTTGTTTATATATCGAGTTACCCAATAAAAACCTCCCCAGGTTTGACGGTAAGTATCTGAGATGTTGATGAACCGACCCCTTTCAAAATTCTCACAGATTTATTTCAACATGTCTGACAAGGACATTTTGAAGTAAATATGTGAGAATTTTGAAAGAGATCGGCTTACCAGCAGCTGAGATATTTTTTTGGAACACCCGATATATATCAAACCAACGACAAGCCTTCAAAATTACCAGCCTGTAGCATGTAGATAAACTACAATTTAAAATGACTTGTAATACAAATTGGTTAGGTATAGACGTCAGTATGTATTGCATGGGTTCTCTTCCAGAAATACATCTTAAAATACGAGATGGAAAGTTAAACTGCGTGGTTTATTTGGGTAAAGAAACTCTTCTCGCCTACGCCCTTGTAATATCGGTATCTAGTTCATATAAAACAAAACAAAGATATCAATCATTCGTCTATACAGAGATCATATTAATCAATCTGAATAGTTCTGTTGTATTCAGACAAGGCATGCTCGTCCTTCTGGAACACCTGATTCCACTGGGTAAACGTTTATCTTCATCAGATAAAAACGATGACTCTGCACTCTTGATACAGCGAGTCTTAACTGATAAAATTTCTTTTATATAAATTGATAAACGAGTGATATCTGAACTCACATAACCATTGATTGAATTGACTTTATGTAACATATCATAGATACGGACTACTAATAATTATAAGTTAATTGGTACAAGATCTAGATCTTTCTTTAATCGTGATTAATTTAATGAATGTATAGAATTGCATTAGGTATGTTTAGCGAAAGTCTTATAAATTTAATCTATTCATAATATTCCGTAAAACACTTCATACACTTGTCCAGACGTTTTAGTAGGAAAGACTGCAAGACCATGTCGCTTTTGTGTTGATTCTTTATCATTTTGGCACATACGCATCGCATATTCAACACGTCCAAAATGTTTACATCTCTTTGTATTTGTTTTATCTGTGTACAATAATATTTACCGGGATAGATTTACACTCTGTATTTTGGCACTTTAGCAAAAGTCTTATTACAGTAATTATCTGGGTAATGTCTATAGGATTTACATTTTGCATTTCTGCAAATAAGAAAGAACCTGTTTTGCTTTTACGATATTTGTTTATCTGTACTAGGATATGTACTCAAAACAGTTTGAATACAGTATTGCTTAAAGGTATTGTAAAGTGATTTTTTCTAAACTTTGTATATGTATTGGGAACACTGATGGCATCAATTTGCGCCTTTCAAATTTCCATTCCGACATCTGTGGTGCTTGCAATTACTCTAAAACTAACGCGTTTCATGACGTCACTGACAGTGATCTGCATAGATATCAATAGTAGCTTCCGGTAGATCACTGTCGGTGACGTCATAAAACGCGTTAGTTTAAGTGGTATTGCTTCAAGCACAGACGTCGGAATGGAAATTGGAATGGTGCAAATCGCTGCTATCAGTGTCCCCGATACACATACAAAGTTTATAAAATCACTTTACAATCCCTTTAATAGAATTAAAGTTTGTTGATGTTGCACTTTATCAATATGAAAAGGATGTTAGTTAGATTTATAAAATGCTGTATAAATATCGCGATATTGTTCGAGTTGATATCCACTGTTGCATATTCGATCCATTTTCATTATTTGATTTTGAAAAGATCGATATGCATTACTTTGAAGAACTTTCGTGTCATTCTGCAATTTCCTCGGTGGATGGTATTTTACGCCCTACTGACCTTATTCTACTGTGAAATTATTAAATTGTTCCTTATTAGACTCATTATATTTTAAATGAGTACACGTTTTTGAATTTCCTCTTAATTTTTTTAAACAGAAATGTTCCACACTAGGTAGACTGTAGTCATTTTTCTAGGGTGTCTAAAATAATCTCCCAAGATTTCATTTATGCATACAGGTATAGGTAACTGATTGTCCCTAGTGTGTCCTGACTAGATTATTGGAAACCCATGGACTTTAGTGAGTTGTGGTGGCCTAAGCTAACATATATATGCCTTGGAGGACTGGGAGCCAATGGACATGTGGTATTTAAGCCACCTTTTCCTTAACAAAATAATTTTGTCTTTTTTCTTGTATTCAGGGCTTATATCAAATACAATACGTGTACACGATGTTGATCAATAACAAGGTAATAAGTCGTTATGTGGAGGACAAATACTTCACATGATCTTCTCAACAAGCCAACCGGAAATTGTCCATTTTATGTTCCCACTTATCCTGATATTTCAAGCTTTCTTTGCTTTGTTTATATTCCTGCTGTTGCTAAGTAACTAAGGTCAAACTCATCCAAATGTTTCTTCAGTTATCTGAAATGCTCTTGAACTAAAATATCTACGAGTCTAGGCGTTCTTAAATGTTTTATTGAAATATGATGCTAAATAATTACTATTTTGTGCTAGACTCTGGCGTTTAATGTAATACGAAAGATTAGAAAAAAAACAAGGTTAAAAAAAGAAGGGCTTACCGGATCACCTGGATATCTGCTCTCTATCTGTTTTAAATCCATGGTATAGTATGGATTAACGGCCATTTTCACTGTAGACTATATATCCACTAATATTGTTAATAAAATGAAGTTTTACGTCCACTTATTCTTTGCCTTAGTAATGATATTTCTTTGGAAAAATCACAAACATATCAACTCATTCAATTTTAAAATAAGTTATATCCTAATAAGCTTTTTGATAACAGTTTTAAAGTAGAATATATCATCCACTAGCAAGCCATCTGATCCAATTGGTGCTCTTTAGCAATTAATGTTAATTTTGTGACTTTTCGTTGTAATTTCACTGTTTGTGTATCACAGACGTTATAATACTGATTTGTATATCACAAAATAGTCACCAATTAACTTTTTAATTGCCAGGTAATTGTAACACATTTAATACAGCGGAAAACAAAATGCTGATTTAGGAAAACTGCTAACAACAAATAAATCATTTGGTATACAAAATATACTGTTTACAATCTTATTCTAATTTTTTAAAATATCCCAATTGATTTCATTAATTATTATTCTTTATTCGCAAACTTTTCAAGTTCGTAACATAATAAAATATCACCCAAATATTGTCTTGATCTGCTCATTTCTAAATATTTTATAAATTGCGCAAGTGACGAAATCAAATATTGAACAATAATGGGAGTAACTGGCGTTGAAATGCTGCACACGTCTTGAATAATATTTAATTAACAGATTAAAGCATTATCGATTCCAGGTTAAATGAATATGAAATGGAGTTTTACGTCCTGCTTTTCTGCACCTGTATGGTCTAATTGCAGACAGGCAAACGCCATACAGTATGCAATGAGGGATCGAGGGATCTTTAACGTGCACGGTCTGTAGCAGACGGGGCCTCGGTCTATTGTCTAATTCCAGGTAAAAGGGGCACGTCCACAATATGTGCGATCAAACGAACCTCAATCTCAGAAACGGGCATTATTTATCTTAGCTAATCAGTAATTGTGCACATTGCTCATCATCTAAATTTGAGCACCAGAGCACCATATCCATGCGTATGTATAGCTGCCAACGTATGCGATAACTATTTCTGAAAAAAGAAAAAAAAGTGTTACAAACGTATTAATTAAATTCTAATGATATTTTAGAAGTAGAAAGCACATTAAATAAATAATAACAATAAAATGGGTAATCTTCGACCTTCTACTTCTGTCTTTAATTAAATTCATTTAATGATTCAAACGATAATATTAAAACTTGAATATGCACCAATAACCGTAATAACGAAATATTAAATATTGATAAATTTATGAAATTGTATATATTATGTATATATGTTCAATATTCTGTGTATTATGTATTTGTTATTGGGCTAAAGCATTTTTTGCTACAGCTGTAATAAAAAAGTTCAAGTTCAAGATAATAGCTATATTCTTTGTTATAAAATATACAATACTTATTATTCTTATCACCTTAAACCACTATTTTATTATTAGTTTATATCTGTTATCATAGCATATTTCTGGTATCCTAGCTTTTCTCTGTTATTGTAGCTTACCACTGTTTTCAAAGCTAATCTTTGTTATCATAGCTTATCACCTATAGTATAGCATATCTTTGTTATTATAGCTTATCTCTGTTATTATAGCTCGTCTCTTATCATAGCTTGTCTTTGTCATCAAAGTTTATCCCTGTTATCAAAGCACATCTTCGTTATCAAAGCTTATCTCTGCTTTTCTAGCTTTTCAATGGTTTCAAAGTTTATCTCTGTTATTATACCTTATCTCTGTTATCGTAGTTTAAATCTGTTATCATAGATTATCTTTGTTAGAGATTATCTCTGTTATCATGTCTTTTCTCTGTTATAATAGCTTAACTCTGTTATAGATTATCTGTGTCATAGCTTATCTCTGTTATCATAGATTACTCTCTTATCATAGCTTATCTCTGCCTTCATAGCATATCTGTGTTATCATGGCTTATTTTTGTTATCATAACTTATCTTTGTTATTATACATGATCTCTGTTATCATAGCTTGTCTCTGATATTTAAGAATATCTCTGTTATCATAACTTATCTCTGTTATTATAGCTTATCTCTGGTATCGTGCCTTATTGCTGTTATCATAGCTTATTTCTGTTATCATAGCTTATCTCTGTTGTCCTAGATTACTCTGTTGTCATAGCTTATCTCTGTTATCATAAATCATCGCTGTTATCACAACCTCTCTCTGTTATCCGGATACAGGAGATCAAGTATCAACGACTGGGAAGTATCTGAGAAAAGCCTAATAAGAATTGTGTTATGCTATCTTGTTGCATGTATATTGACCAATCCTACAAAATGCTTATCTAAATATTGCAAAATCTAATGCAACTCCTCCACTCCTTGACTTGATTCCAATCTAAATATCTATGTAAGTTTTTAATTAAAAGTTAAAAGAGTTTTAATATCCATAGAAATCCTATTTAATTACAGTATTGATAGCAACTCAATACACTTATACATTATCATTGATTGGATTAAATACTTCAAGTTGGATTGTCTTCTCGAGATAAACACAAAACAATACTCGTTTGGTCAGTGTCAATTGGATGTAGATTTTTCAATAGCCTATTTTATACAATCTAAAAGGCAACATAAAACTCTAGTACCAATATTCTTACTTAAGAGGGCAAAAAAACAGGAGGGTTTATACGAATAACTACTGAAAATATCTGAGGCGAAAATAATAGGAAATAGTATGATAACATTCAAGTCTGGATGTGGGTAAATTCAAAGCAGCGGCATCAACTTTGTTTAAAATTGTCAACTGTGAGCATGAAGCTAGAAAACTAAAAGACACTCCATCTTTAAATTGATGAGTCCAGCAGTATTATTGATAATAGATTTGTTTCTATGTCGATTCATACGATTGTTTAATTTGTTTGACTATACAACTTGAAGCTAACGAGCTTCTGATGTTCATTTATTTGTGTTAGTGTTTGACGTTAGAGATATACCTTTATATCGTCAATAGACAGAGGAGACCATTTGCATAACGAGTGGATTTGTTGATTTCCAGTTAGAACAACTGAATAAACCTTTTCATAACACATTCCGTAACCAAAATAATACAGAATCAGAGAATACAATACCATTGGCAACGTGGATTACCACGAACAGGGGCGGATCCAGGATTAAGAGAAAGAGGTGGGGCTCTGAAATATAACCTGCTTCAAATTCAACGGCAATATTTAGGTTTTCACATCATACGACCAAAAATAGTGGGGCTCGAGCCGGGGGAGCCCTCTTGGATCAGCCCCTGACGACTAACTGTTGACAACAACTGGTAAATACAGGCATTAGATTGAGAACTGATATAATATTGTCCTACTCCTTGTTTCTCCTTTACATCTAACAAGTTGAACAAAATGAATGAAATGGGGTTTCAAGTGTGCTTCCAATCTGCACCAGCAGTGGCGTGGTGGTTCCAAATTGGCTGGGGGCACAAACCCTTTTTGACGCTCCCACTTACACTCCTCTACCTACCCTCTGTGACGATATATAGGTTCCACTATAATAATATTTTATTATATAACACTAGACATAACCCTAACCCAAATATTATATGATAAGAGTTCCTGAGATCATTTATTATAATAATTTTTGTTCCACAAGGAATATCTATTATGAGGAACAAATATACAGTCACACCTCTAAGGTATTCTGTTCAGGTATGGATCACAACTGCATGAATGCACTGATGTACATGTAAAACCTCTGGAGCCCTTCGACCGTGGAACACCGCGTCGGAGAGGAGGAACGAGGGAATACGGGGGTCCTTTCATGGAAAATTTTGAAAATTAAGACTGTTGTGGGTGCGATCTAGATATATTTCAGGCACTTGCAGCCCCGATAAAAATATTCGATTCTGAAACGCAAAACACAAATTTTTTAGGTTTAATAAGTAAATGATATAAGTAAATGAAAAATTCTGAGAGTGACATTTTTTATATTACACGGATTTTGTTGACATTATGTTTCTTCAAGTGGATTAACTTAATAGGCTTCATCCTTGGGTGATTACAAACACTCACACCAAGTTTCATCAAAATCCGTCAAGAAATCAACTCTCTATCGGGTCCACAAACAATTCAAGAACGAGGGCAATAATTCATAGTAAATGTTGTTAATTGCTCTTATTTTCAATAGGCTTAATCCTTGGGTAATTACAAACACTCACACCATTGTCTTCATTGTCCTTAAAGTTTTCGTTTTAACTGTAGTAAACGCGGGTAATTCAACATTGTTCTAAAATTGAAATTAGGCTTTGGACCCCAGAAGTAAATTCAAAGAGCCAAAATAATTAATTCAGTCCGTAGGAAGACCGGAAAGACCTCATTTTGAAGTACAAAAGCAATTTTAGCACTTCTCATAGTGAACGCTTGTAGCCAGCGCGGACCTATGAGAGACCCTCATAGTTGTCTCCCTTGAATAGCTGTAAGCAGTGAAATGTAACATTTCGGCTCACTCCCTTCATTTATCACAACTTAATAGGCTTTATCCTTGGGTGATTACAAACACTCACACCAAGTTTCATCAAAATCCATCAAGATACTCTCTATCGGGTCCACAAACAATTCAAGAACGAGGGCAATAATTCATAGAAAATTCAATTGCTCTTATTTTCAATAGGCTTAATCCTTTGGTGATGACAAACACTTACACCAAGACCCCCGGAAACTTCAAGGTTTTTGCTATTTGAAACAATGCAGGAAGGCTATTTGAAGCTATATTTTTTGTATGTTTATGTCTGCTGTCGGCTCAACTTTACCGACGGATATCAGTAACGGGGGCGGATCCAGGATTAAGAGAAAGGTGGGGGGCGAGCGAGATATAATGATCCCCCCACAAAAACAAGAAACCCAAGTAGGCTATCCTCAAGGAAATTTCAACTTCGTTTACATTATAAGTTGAAGGGTAAAAGTACAAAGTATATTTCGGGAGGGTGGGAGTGGTTATTTTGTTACTCTTCTGGCAAATTTCCCCTTTTGCACACTACATGGCATTATTTGTTCTGTTGAGCTATAACAGGTGCAAAAAAAAAGGGCATAAAATCCATTTCATTTCATTTTATATATACCCATACAAAGAACACCCAAACTAAGTACAAATCTTTATTAAAAACCAACTAAGAACTTCTATGTAACTTCATCTACTGCTTCAACAACTTCTTCATTAGAAGACACATCGAAATCTTCATGTAAACTCGTCAAGAATCGCTTCTTGGTCTTATTCTCCTCTGATTTCTTGTATAAACGTGTGTCTTTGATATTCTGAGGTAATCTAAAATCATAATCAAATATTTCTGGTTGTCGCTCACAAATATCAGAATAAACTTGACACAGTCTTTTATATTCTTCTATAGTAAGTAAATACGGTCTCTCAAAAGGATCTACTTCACTCTGAGTAAATAGTTCTTCTGTTAAATTTTGTTGATCACATGGAAATAAAGTTCTGAAAAAACAAATTTTCCAAAAAAAGTTTTTAAGGCGAAAGGAATGATTTTGAAACATGGATTATAAATAGATTTTCTAAACATTTGATGTGTACTAGGGATACTGATAGCTGATAGCACAAATTTATGTAAGACTATTGATATTATAAGTAGCTCAGATTTTCCAATACTGAAGTTATAAATATTAGGTTTGCAAGAACCACCATAACAATTATTGGAAGCAAGTGATGTTATTAGTGGCCAGGTGTCTTATTCTCCAAAACTTAACTTAAGATGATTTTAGTGTTCCAGTTATTTGATTATTCAATTACTAAAATCGGCAAAATTATCATCTAATCAGATTTTAGTTTTTCCTAAAATCTGGATTTTATCTAAGTTATGTTTACGAGAATCGGGTCAAAAGTGTAGAAAATCTCTTTACAGTTACTCCTTCCAAATCAACCTATTTTTCACATGCTATATGGCTAGCAGTGCTTAAAAAAATTCTATAAACAACAATTTTAAAAAGTTTTTCACACTTACTCTGCCCCACGGAAACATTTTTTTTGTCTGAATTGAAAGAAATGACGAAGTACTTTTTCAACTTGTGAAAACGGAACATCTATCAATGGATTAATCAATGGTACAAACTTCACCACTCCAACATCTACTTTAGGTGACGGGGTGAAGGCTCTTCCTGAAAACAGAAATATATCAGGAAGGTCTAAAGTAGCGTACATACTGACAACATTTTCAACAACATGTTGACTTACATGCTGCCAAAACACCTGGGAAACAATAATTTGGTCCTGTACACACAAAACAACAGTTCAACAACATGTTGGGGCAACTTGTTTTCGAACTGTATACACTAACAACTTTTTTACAACATAGGATTTCAGCAAAATGCTTGCCAACATGTTGTCGAAAATGTTGTCAGTGTGTACTGTACTTTAAAGGAAAGGATTCTAAAATTCCTATCTTAGAATGTGTGTATCAAGGATACTGATAGCATCAATTTACACCATTCAATTTTGACTGGGCATCTTTGATTTCAGCAATTCATAGTTTCGAGATTAACATGATTAGCCACGCAATCCAACAATGAACATACAAATGAACAAAATATGGTTTTACCTGGTATTACAAACTCCAACTTCACTTTACAAAGATGTTGACACATAACAGACAACCGACATCTCTCACTGATACCAATTTTAGACACCATTCTTTCTGCTACTTCCTTCTGAAACGTCAGTGTCAAAGGTGTCCGACCGAACTTCCAGGGTCCTGTCCTTTCTGACATTGCTTTCAGGAATCTAATAATCAAAGGCGTGGAAACGTTAAATGGTAAATTTCCAATGATATGTATATCAGGTGACTTGTCCGTCCAAGATTTAGCGAAGTCCTCGGGTATCAGCGTATCTAAACTATAGTTTAATATGTCACCGTGGACAACTCTCATATTCTTACCAGATAGTCGGGATATAGTCTGAAATAGACAATAACAAACAAATAATTTGAGAGATTGAATGTATGAATGAATAAATGATCATATAGATGAATAATCCTTAAGCAACATTAAGGAGTTGAGATCACATTAAATAACGGAACACAATTTTATGGTATACTACTCCTTAGTTTTATTACACACAACGTTTCAACAATCTACATTGTCATATAAATGGATGAATGATTGAAAAATTGAGTGAGAGAAAAACTTAATGAATGAATAAATGATTGGATGAATAAATGTTTGGACATATGCTAGAAATGAATGAATGATTGAATGAATGCGTACATACTTGAATGAATGTTTGGACAAATGCAAGTGAAAATGAATGAAAATCCTACAGCTGATCTGTATGTAAGCTAACAAAAGAAACTTGACTTTTTATTTTCAAGGGGTTAAAATAATTCCAGATTGGTGACAATCTGTGTCATTTTAAATTCAAAATAATAATTTTTATATATTGATCTAGGATTTTAATATCAATTTAAGATGAAACCAAGCAAATTACCTCTAAACTGGGAAGAAATCGTTTGTCCTTTTCAATAACAATTAATCTATCAATATCTTTCTCTAATATAGCACGAGTTATCCCCCCTGG
This sequence comes from Lottia scabra, assembly GCA_029955415.1. Lineage (NCBI taxonomy): Eukaryota > Metazoa > Mollusca > Gastropoda > Lottiidae > Lottia > Lottia scabra. The sequence goes on from JARJEI010000009.1 coordinate 14,049,569, forward strand.
TCCAGGTCCAACCTCGATCACAACATTGTCCGTCAGCTTCCCAGCTTTACGGATTATCTTATGATTCAGATTCATATCTAATAGAAAGTTCTGTGACAAGCTTCGTATAGCTCGTAATTTATAAAATCTGATGATCTCTTGAATATTTGGTAAGGGAGGTAATCGACTCATTTTTAAGATTTTACAGTAGTCCTACTTCAGTTCAGTAATTCTGTATATCAATATTCAATCTGAAATTATAAAACAAACATGTGGTTGTGGCATTCCCAGAAAAACAGTTGATACACTAATGTACAACTTTGTTTTAAAAAAGGTGCAAAAATATGATCCTTTACTCCATAATATGTTAGAATACATCAAATCAATTCTTTTTTGAAACTTTTTCCAGGAGAACACTCTTTAATTTGCCTTGAGGCCATTTTGGTCAGTTGCCAAGATGACTATCCCACACTCCTTACTAAATACAACATTGACACTTTCACATTTAAAATCACAACCATGAAAGTTGGGCACTGATGCCGTTCCGCACCCAACTTCCCATTGAACTACCATTATCAAAGTTGGCAGATGCCGAAAGTTGTCCCCCAAATAACCACTCCCCCTTTTTGTACTTTGTACTCAGGAGGCATATGTACCCACAGCAGGTTTTATCTGACTAAGGCATGTGCTGTTAATACAATACTAGTGCCAATGTTAATTCAATGTACATGTAGGCTACATAAACAAGCCCCTCCCACTGGAATCAGGACCGGTCGGACCATTACTGTGTCGGACCATTACAAACTCGGCCCAATGATTTTTTCTCACTACCGATTCGGCCCAATGATTTTTTTCTCACTACCGACTCGGCCCAATGATTTTTTCTCACTACCGACTCGGCCCACTTTTTAATTTTAATCGGACCAAGTCTTAATTAACAATACTCAACCAATTATTACATAACATGAGGTTTCGTAATTGAATTGTCGGTACAATATCAATGGATACCAAACTACCCATCATGGACGACATCAAAGCATGCATTGTCAAGATATCGTTTGCTGAATCACATTTTGCCCATTTTATTTGAATGAATTGTAGGTATTCAGGTCATTAAAGTGGGCCGAGTCGGTAGTAAGAAAAAAAACCTTGGGCCGAGTCGGTAGTGAGAAAAATATCATTGGTCCGAGTTGGTTATAAAATTTTTTTTTAGGTCCGAACCAGTAATGGTCCGACACAGTAATGGTCCGACCGGTCTGACATTCCTCCCACTCACCCCTACCCCTATTTTCCTTTTCATTTGATCATAAATCAACTATTCTCACCAAAGACAACACTATTCTTAAACTTACACTACACAGGCAAAGATGTGCTGAGGGTTAATGTACAAAAATGTTTTAATCAATTAAACTTTGTAATTTTTCAATTTTTGTGCTTTTCATGGGGGCTGACATGTTGGTTTTGTACAAAACTGAGACAAAACATGAGACAAATGAAATAAAATCATATATTGTTCTTGATATCAAACGCCCATGAAGAATTTATGATCCAACCTAGACCGTAAATTTAATACTACCATTCAATATTTCAAAATATCATTCAGTGAAGAAATGTTTCGTTTCTTTTAAATAAAATCAATATTTTAGATCAGCGCCACCGTCGGTGACCTAATTATTTTGATATTTTATTATCCAGTATTTCCCAACCGTTTAAAATGACAAATGATTTTACAACTGGATATTAGGGACTATTATCGATTCAACATGGAAGCCAAATGAAACTCGATCCGCCAAATTCAAATGATTTTAACAAAATGTAATTAAAAAAGGACAAAATAATTAGCTAATTTTTGCAGACGAAATGGCGGAGAAGAAATTTACGTGCTATGATCTCTTTGTGAACCTGATTTCGCTGCTTACATTTCTTGTAGACATTGGATTAGGTGAGTGCCATTTCATTTCATTTGTTTACTTTTTGAAATTTGAATTTTTTTTGTTTACAAAATTTGGAAATTGATTTTGTTAGCCTTTTCTGCGGCTCTAGATCCTGTCATTGGAAAATCTCCACAATACATTCATATATGCATGGGGTAAAAATTAGTTTTTGTTCTAAAGTTCATTGTCTGTCAGTTTATGAATTGACTTTATGTCAAAGACTTGGTTGGAACTATAGTATAGCCATAGAAAGGTCAGGGTTCAGTGTTCACATTTGTTAGCTATCAAGTGTCTGCCTTGAGTTGGGTGGAGTATGTTATATTCTAACAGGAATTTCCTTGTTCAAGTGCCAACCACTAGTAAACTAGGCTATAACAATTATGATATATAAATGTTACATGAATAAACTCGTATTTTTGTTGGCCTGATTGTTCATATTGCCATTGTATAGTTATTTAAACGTTTACCAAAAAGACGCACTTGAGAGTACAACACCAAAAATTTGTCAGCTGCTATTAGGGCCTAGTGTATTTTGAAAACATTTGATTTTGTAAAAAATCGTCAATTTTTTTATTATTAATAGAATTTCAGCAGAGTGCCTTATTAATACTAAGTATCTAATCAAATTACAGGCAGATTCTAAAAATAATTGTTAATCAAGCTTTGTTAGTACCCTTTATCTCCATGCAACTTTGAGAAATTAACTGTCTTGGTCTGAACAGAAAATTACATAATTCCCAGTATTGCGAATTTTACACACATATTATACCATACAAAAAACTAAGCATTTTGTATACGGCATATTTATGATTGAATATGCTTTTGAATTTTGACAGAAGTGTTAGATTAAAATAATGTCAAAGTGTAAAATGTTTCCCTCAATTTACATTTAAGATATTAGAATTATTAGCAAATGATATTAAAAGAAAACATTATTTCAGCAATGCAATAAAACCAATGGACCAAGGCACTATACATTAACATTTGTGTGAGGCTTTAACAGTTTTATAACAACATTGTAGTTTTTATAGACTAACTGTAGCCTGTTAATTAACTTTAACACTTAATTAATCTTAATTACTTCCATTGATCTCTGACCCTGTTAATTGCGTTTATTTAATTTTTTACAGTCAACTTTGACCTGCAATATCATTTTCTTTTTTAAAAAAACTTCTAAAATGTAAATGATTATCCTTGTTTACTAGTAAAAAAACATGCACATAAAATTATAATTTTTTGTTTAAATATTTTTTAACTTTGAATAAAAAAGACTCTTGTTTAAGAATTTTTTTAACTGCATCCATTCAGTCAGTCGTAACTTTTGCATTGAATTAGGAAAAGTCAAATTTGTAAATACCATACTAAAAAAAAATATCTTTTAAAATCTTCAAGTTGATTTTCTGAAAGGAAAGTTCAATAGAATTTTCATGTACGTTACATGAAAATATACAATCAAGTACGGTACACTAACACTTAGCCAATAATGCTTAACTTTCAAAAGTTTTCAAACCTCAAGAACTTAGTCTGGTAATATATTAAAAAATATTGATGGCATGTTTTCTGTTTGATATATTTCAGATATTCTTGTAGCTGTAGAGTTCTATGAAAAAGGTCATACAGTATGGGGAAGTCTCTCTGTTCTATTTATAGCCCTACCAGCAATAGTGATGCAGTTTTTTAGTATTAAATGGTATTACAATGATGGATCTTTAAATTGTCTCACATTTTTACCTCATTTATTACTTTTAGGACCTGTTTTTAGGTAAGTGCATTTAGAGAGGGTTAAATATTCTTGTTTTTATCGAAATTTATCTAGAGTGATATTTCTTTAAGTACAAAAAGTAAGAGAAAACTGTTTCCAGAGGTATGTTTTAAGTGGGGCCTGTTGACATTATTGACAGTATGCCTATTCCTGGAGGAATACTGATAATTGATCTATCATTGATTTGCTATTCAAATAATAAAACAATAAGGTCACATGTTGAGGTTAGCTTTCTTTGTATTTGAACTTATCTTTAGCCATGCACTAAAGGTCAAATACTGTTTGTTACATATGCTTTACCTTGTCATTTTTGTTGTGGAATACTACTCTAATAATCAAAATTTGGTACTATATATTTCAATTTTCTTCTTGCATTTTGAAATATTAAGATTGACAGTACTGAAGTATAAGTCCTGAAATGATTTTTATTTTCCAGATATATTGGTGTAATAAGACAAGGTTTAAAAGCTAGACAGAAATCAGGGGACGTAGTACGTCATACCTCCAATGTTTTTAATCAACAGAATGATATCAGTATTCTACGACTGATTGAAGCCTTTCTAGAATCAGCACCTCAACTCTGTTTACATCTTTATATTGTGTTGATTACACTGGAAATAGACTGGCTCTCAGGTTGGTAGTTTGTTATATCTATCTGTCTAAAAACCACAAGATATATGCATATACTCTGACATGTACTGTATATTTCCAAGTATAATGCACACTTTTTTACTCTAAAAAGTACCTGTCAAACATGGGGATGCGAATTATACATGGTATTAACTCTGAATTGCTTTTTTCTTACGTCTATTTTTATATGTCTTATAAATAGTATCTATCTATGTAATTACAGAATCTTTGTGTTTCTATATCTCCAATCATTCCCAATGTAATCATATCCCAATGTAATCATATATATCCCAATATATTGTAATCATATCCCAATGTAATCATATCCCAATGTAATCATATCCCATTAAATAAAGAAAATCTAAGATTTCATATCAGAGAAGAAGATCAATAGCCTATAAATAAGCTTATACAGAAATAATGTTAGATCTCCTTATTTATGTGGAAATAGATGTTGCTTAATTATCTAATAAGCAAGACCACACTCTTTCTTTAAGTCTGATAATCTAAATAACATGTATAATTCCATGTATTTTTGTAATATTTTATAGGTATATCATTAGTGAGTTCACTTCTATCTCTATCCTGGGCTATAACAGCCTATACTGATGCTCTACGTCTAGCCTATCAAGTTGGATATACTCGAAGATGGATAGGGTTAATATTACATACAATATGGAGAAATTTCATGATAACTGCTAGAGTTACTGCCCTTGTTTTGTTCGCGTCTGTTTTTAAAGCTTGGGTTTTCCTTGTAGCAGGTATAGTATTTAATACTACTCATGTCGAATACCAGAGATCCAGCGTCCAGGGTTCAATTATAGCATACATAATATCTTTGGATTTTTCAAAATGGTCACAGATGCAGGCCAGAGGAGCTGACATGGACTAGTTTGGATGCGACAGTAATCAAAGGCCTCTTGAGCTACAGACAGTGCATGTTAATGATCCCTTGACATTGAAAAATACAAAAAGAGGTAGCCTTATGTGGCTGTCCATGATCATTTGTCCAACCAAACTAGGTGCAGAAAATTAAGGGATATAACTTTCATTTTATTTTATGTTTATTTTGTTTCAGGTATACATTGGTTAGTTATGACTATAATAATTGGTATACAAGGAATCGATTTCGGTGATGGTTGCCTAGAAACTAATTTATTCCGAATGGTGGCTGGTTTTATACATATCTTCTGTTTTTTAAACGTGAAAGACGGAGCGACCCGACTGAGACTGGCAGGGTTTTATATATTAATAATATTAGAGAACAGTGGTTTATGGCTGTGTTGGTATTTCTATAATGATGTACCAGAGCTTGCCATTATATCAGGTGTTATAGTATTCGGTAGTTTCGTTCTAGGTTAGTACTAACTACTATTCTTTCCTTGATGCTTTATTTTGCAGCATTTCAACATGTTTCTCTTTGTCAGACGATGAGTGGATTTGTGGAAACTCTGCATTAAACATTAACCAGTGATTATTTTATATAGCTGTGTCTATATAATGTGCTTACAATCGCTCAGTGGCATTTCAAGACTATTTTTATTCTGTTTGGCAGTATTTGCATTATATCAGCAATATTTTAAGCTCTAAAACATTTAATATTTTTTGAAAGCTGAGTTCAAAATGATAATGACAAATATGAAGGAGCTCAGAATTCCACAATCTCTAAAATCTGTTAGATCTGATGTTAGAACAAAATTTGATATTAAATTCTTTGAATTACCATTACAAAACATTGTATTTTCAGGACTAATATTTTTGTTGATATATTATGGTAGCTGTCATCCTGGTGGACCTATCAGTATTCTAAATATAAACCCTCCTGTTACCTATCAACCTACTATAGTTAGACGAGGCGATAGGGTGAGTTATATAAATTGTTTGCATTGATAACATCTAATTTCTGAATCATAAATGAAATGGGATAGTAGAGTCATACAAACATACTGTTAGCTTATTTTGAATCACTATTACTATTGTTATGCTTTCTGAAAAGTTAATGTGTTAAAGCTTTCTTAAAGCTAATCATATAAGAATTTATAGATTAACATTTGGGGATTTTTTTAAAATGAAATTGTGAATATTCCCATATTTTTAAATTTCAGAATAAAGAAACAAGAAAAGACATTTTTAACCAATCAGATTCCATATTGGACTACAACCAGTCCCGCTACACGATGGTGGATTTGAGTGGATTCCAATCTCCTGAAAGACAAGGTGGGACTGGAGAACAAGGACCCACAAGTCCCTTCGTCCACTCAGCAACCAATACACCTTGTCCTAGAACAGCTACTGATAGAAACTTGATGGCTATTTGGGAATCGAGTTCTCAGTTGGCTTTGAATAACTCAGATCAAGGTGGTTTCAAGAACTCAAATTCCAATTCAAAACTTTCCGTTATCAGTGACCAAACTCATCAACGACCATCCAGGACCAAAGATGAAGACTACAGTATCATGTACAACGAAGGAATGGATGGCTTGATGTTCAGGATACGATCCCAGAAAGATCTGCGTAACAGCGATTGCAGTCCCTACTCTGTCACAAATCTTTCCATAATCAATTCCAATCCATGCTCTCTGTCTCCATTAGATGCTCACAAGCTGTGGGAAGAATCGAAGCGACGACTTTCAAGATCCCCAATTTCAAGAACATCTTCTGATTCCACGATTCAGAAATTTATAAGAGGAGAAAAGGCAAGAAGTAGTGTATCGTCAACATATTCATCTGAGATTTTCAACGATAATAATATCACTGTTCGTGAGGCTCTCCCTCCTCAAGATGGAGTCCCAGTGTATAATCTCGAGTCTCATCCAGTCATTATTAAACCACAAGTCCCTATGTTTGAGAGTTTCAACAACTCTGCTGAAATTGAGCATGGTTCTGTCATAAAACTGAAAAATAATTTCGATCAAGATGTCACCAAAGAGCAAAAATACGAACCAGTTTCGGAGAAGTTTTCCACATCTAATCATCAGTCTGCTAATGCTACAGTATCAACACATTTGACAGTTCATTCATCTGCCCAACAAGCTTTGACCATGGAAGCAGCAAATTCCAAAAAGTTAGTATCTTTTTCAAGCCATCTGGTAGAGCTTGAACCAGTGTATATCCAATACAAATATGGCTGCCTAACATCAGATGCATTGAAATTCCCTACACCTGTAAAATCAAGTAACTTCCAAAATCAAAGACAAACTTCCAAAGAAATTCCTTCCAGAAGTTATTCCAATCAAAACGATTCCAGTCTGAGTACCTCTAATAATAGTGGAAGAGCCCAGGAAGCACCAATTTGCATCAACAGCAGCATCCTGTCCGGAGACTCCTGCTGCAGTCCAACCTTTCCCTTCATTGACGAGACCTGTTCTGAAGCCAGCAGCGACAGGTCTTCAGTCCGACCTCCTTGTGATCCTAAAGTCTGTTATATGTCAGCAGTTACTCAGCTAGCAGACAGTGAAGTGGCTGAAGTGATGCAGAATTCAGTTGAGGAACAAGATTTAGGATGTGTTGATGTAATTCCCATTAAACAAGCACCTGTTCATCCTCAAAACTTTTATCATCCTACAACCACAAGACAAAATCTTGATAGACTAGAGAACAAAGGATGTGTTGATGCTGTTATCCCAAAACAAGCACCTGTTCATCCTGATAATTTGTATCAACGTTCTTACACAAGACAAGAACTGGATAGACTAGAGAACAAGGTATCTGTTGATGCTGTAATCCCCAAACAAGCACCTGTTCATCTTGATAACTTATATCATTCTTCTTACACAAGACAAGAACTGGATGGAACACTGAACAAAACTATGAATGGTGGGAATAAAGCACTTCCTAGTGAGATTGTGACACCAGCTGTTGAAGAAGTCAGATCACCTCCCTCTTATAAAGAAGCTTGTCAACGCAGCAAGGTTTTGTCATTCATAAAGAGCACCCAGGAAGCCTCTGAAGCCATTTCTGAAAATGGTGAACTTGATCCAGGTTTTGATGATCTTGCTATGATTGATGCTTCTCGACTACCGATCTCATCTCAAGGCTTTAAAGACGCGTCATTACGCCTTGATTACCTGAATATCGAACCTTCTCCAAATATCAGTCTGAATGGTGATCCCAAATTACGATCAGAGAAACACTCAAAATACAGGCTGAACGTATCTGACCCAGGATCAACGCCTTTAAAACTCCAGGAATTTGAAGACTCACCTGCCAAATTTGGACGAAACATTGATCTCTTCAAAACTGGCGATTGGAACCAACTTGAAGATCAAAATTTACGATTAAATTCACAGAAATCCATATCAAGGAGACCCCTTTCTGAAAATTTTGAGATGACAGAAATGGAAGCATCTCCTTATAATCACCATCTTTCTGATGTCCCAGAAAACTCTAAAGAGATTGTAGCAGATCCAAATAGTTTGTCCCCTCCCTTGAAATCCAGTTCATTAAAAACTGCCGTGGCAAGAAAAAGATCGATCTCCAGACGTAACAGCTTGAATAAAGAATTTGAAAATAGTGGAGGGTATGTGAAAGCTCAGCCTACTGGGTCAAAGTTCACTAATATCAAACGAAGAAGTGATTGTGTTCAATACGGAAAAGCTGCAAATGATCGAGAAAACAATGGACCACGAAAACGAAGAAGTAGTGGATCGAAAACGCCAAAGAAAAATCGCGACGGTGGTTGTTATAACGAATCTTTTGAGACTGATGCCATTCCTCAGAAATCACGGCAGCCATTAGGTTCCTTAGACAATAGTCCAGCAGTGATGTCCCAACAATCTTTCCCTTCCAAATCAGACTTTAGATTCAGTGTAACACCTAAAAAGACAACAAGTCTAAATATAGTATCTGATGACATCATTAAAAAACAACCAATCAGAAAGTGGGCACCTGCTAATTTAAATACCATCACTCCTGATAAGAAATCACAGTCTATGAGAAAAACATCTACACGTAAAAATCATTTAAAACCTCCATCATACAGTCTGTCTAAAACTAGATCTATGGAACATTTGTACTGAGTCTTATCAAATTGATGCTTTGTGTCCCCAATACAATTTTATTTAGAAAACCTTTTTAGACAGCTTGAGCTTGTAAGATAGTAACATCTTAAAGGGATTGTAAAGCAGTTTTCTAAACTTTGAATGTGTATCGGGGACACTGATTTGTGTCATTCCGATTTCCATTACGACGTCTATGGTTCTTGCAATTCTACTAAAACTAACGTGTTTTATGAAATTGTAGCTTCTGGTATATCACTGTGACGTCATAAAACACGTTAGTTTGAGTGGGATTACAAGAACCACAGACACCAGAATGGCGAAAATTGATGCTATCAGTGTTCCGGAAACACATACAAAGTTTAGAAAATCACTTTACAATCCCCTTAATATAATCACAGTTTACACAATAAGAATTCGGATTAGCTGATATTTTAGACCTTAGAATGAGAAATTTAAGGAAAGGTTTTAGAATCTCAAGCTTTGGTTTATTTTGCAACGCGGTCCTTATATTTTGGGGTCTTTTGTCTGTATATTTTTTAATTTAATGCTTGATTATACTTTATGAATTGTATATATTGAATTTATATTTTTAGAAAATTTTGTATATTTTTAAGGGTACTTAATACTTTGTTAGAAATTTAAATGTTTTGGGTAATTTTATTAAAATGACCCTTTAAAACCTGTTTTTTGTAACAGTATTCATATAAAAAACCTTTTATTTTTTTTAGGGCTTATTTTAGATTTTTATGTGGATTAGATATTTTAGGATAATATTTAATCTAAAAAAAAAATTTGTAACAATATTTTTCTCACTGAACCTGATGCTTATCATTTGTTCTATATTTATAGAAGTTATTTACTATTTCTGAAGACAACTTCCCTTAAAGGTGCTAAAAGAACAGTATTTTGTATTTTATTGTCTCGATTTGTTTCCATCCATTTTATTTTCACTTCATTGTTCATCTTGTATTTTATTTTTAATTTCATCGTCATTTGAAAATCAGAAAAGTGGGGCGTAAAACCCCATTTCACTTCTAAAGCCTATTTTTTCTCTGTGTACATGATTTTGAAAGTTGACTAGATCAAATTTACTTTTGATAAAGTGTTTTTTTTATTTTACCAAATTTTAATTTTATCAGGGTCAAACTGAAGTGAAAGTGATACAAGGAAAGTGTTCAACTACTAATAGACCTAATTACTACTAATTGATGTGTTATTTCCATGTAAAAACTATACACAGTTTCAGTTTCATATGCATAACTCATTGAATGTCATACTCCAAACTTTACTAGTCTTATGTATCAATGTTTTAACTTATACCAAGGGCAATTATTCCTTTAATATAGCTAGTTTACTACATTTATATTAGCTGTGGTTAATATCTTTTTTATGCATGGGTAGAATTTAGTATTTACTGCTTGGTTTTTTTTTTTATAAATAGGAAAATGCTTTATTTTTTCCACATTTTACAACTCAAATAAAATTGTAAAATATATGACACTTGTTTTTTTTTTATGACTTGGCTAAACAGTCAAAAAGAAAGAGCATAGTAGTGTTCTAAAGTCTCTTATGCCCCTTCTGTGTGCATTAGGGACACTTATACTAGTAGCTTCTTGGTTGGGCCATACTTCATCCTCCAAGCAGAGGGGAACTTGAAGAACTAGGGTGAGCCATGCTTGCAAGCATCAAAGCAGAGGGGAAGTTGAAGAACTAGGGTGAGCCATGCTTGCAAGCATCCAAGCAGAGGGGAAGTTGAAGAACTAGGGTGAGCCATGCTTGCAAGCATCCAAGCAGAAGGGAAGTTTAAGAACTAGGATGAGCCATGCTTCCAAGCAGAAGGGAAGTTTAAGAACTAGGATGAGCAATGCTTGCAAGCATCCAAGCAGAAGGGAAGTTTAAGAACTAGGATGAGCCATGCTTGCAAGCATCCAAGCAGAGGGGAAGTTGAACTGAAGAAATTTGTTCCTTGTTAAACTTTAATATGCATCAAGCTTGAAGATAAATACACTATATACAATTAAATACACTCTATAACAAAAACATAATATAGCCAGTTTTAATCTTCTTGTAGTAATGTTATTAATTTTAATCAATAAGGCTGAATTTTGACAATTTGGAAAAATGTACCCATAAAGATAATTTAAACACTAAGATATTCTTTTTCTGTATCATTTATAAGATACATGTATAGTCAAACAGAGATATTTCGGCTCATCCGGGTACCGTCAAAACATATACACAACCAGTCCATTATATTTTCAAGGGTATAAAAGTATCTAATTTAGAGGGTTGTTTGTTTGGCAAGTTACAGCAACACCCTTGAAAATAAAATGGACTGGTTGTGTATATGTTTGACGGTACCCGGATGAGCCGAAATATCTCTGTTTGACTATACTATGTTTCAAGTGCAGTAGTATCTTTATATATCTTAATGTTGGAATTTAAAGGGATTGTAAAGTGATTTTCTAAACTTTGTACATGTATGTGTATTGAGGACACTGATAGCATCAATTTGCACCATTTTAATTTAACACGTTTTATGACGTCACTGACATTGAGCTACTATTAATATCTATGCAGATCACTGTCAGTGACGTAAAAAAACATGTTGGTTTTAGTGGAATTGCATGAACCACAGACGTTGGAGAGGAAATTAGAATGGCGCAAATTGATGCTACCAGTGTACCTGATAGACAAAAAAAAAATCAAAAAACTCTTTACATCCCTTTAAAAAAATCAAGATGTCGAATTGATAAAGAAATTGATAAGAAACAAACAACCCTTAACCATATCACAAACAAATAGAAATAAATTCAGCACTAAAAACTATTTGAAATATACAAAAATAATAAGACTGTTGATTAATATTTAAATCATTTAAAAAATAGCCAGCTTTAGTAAATCTGAAAATTATTCACATTGCAAAAGATAGTTAAACACCCTTGAAGAAATTTCAACCACGAACATGGTAAGATATTAAGGTTGGGGTAGAGGAAGTACTGTAAGTAATACATTATATATCTTAACAATATAATGGTGTGTATGTTATACAAACTTATTAAATTTTTTTCATTCAGACAGAGAATCTTATTTTTAATTTCGAGGGAAAGTTGTGAACACTGCAGGGTTCGCAAGAGTACCGGCGGTACCAGGTGACCGGTACCGATACCGGTACCAGGCAAGTACCGGCGGTACCGGTACCGGTACTACAATGGTACAATGAATTTGTGACTAAATCATGTATATGACAAACCGGACTATATAACTGCTCACTGCTGTATAACCCTATATTCCCTTTATTGCTACTTCTATCAGATATTACTTTATTAGGAACTAAAAAACTGAGATATACATCTAACACCTATACACAACACCAACAGTTGGATGGCAACTGAGAGTCAACAATTCTGATAGTCTTTATTCGATCTCAACTATTTCGCAGTCATTTGATTTTCCTTCTCTTTTGGGGTTTGGTGCTACCGGCTTAGCTCGCTCTTCGTGACGTTTATTTCTCTGGTAAAAGGCTTTCAGATGTCAGAGCGTCCATTAAGTTGTCACCCATTCTTGATCTCAGTTTTGTGACCAGCAGAGCTGGCTCTTTCGGCCTCAACGCTGGTTGGCTGGACCATTACATTTATTCGGTGTAGACTGTGATGAAGAACTGAGATGAACGATTGAAATGATTGCGCGTATTCGTTCAATAAGCAGGGAGACTCGTTTTTCCGGAAAAAGTCAAGCGTTTAAATATACCTTATATGGTCATAAGAGACAATTTTCGGAGAAGCAGTTTCCTAGAATATAGTTTCTTACTGCCTGACGAATGATCACATATATTATGGTCCCATGAGTCATGCCCATGACCATAAATTGTTAGGTTAGGGTGAGAATATGTCAAGCGACTGAAATAATGCACGTGCAATGTGAGGAATTTGTTCATATAAACCTCTGTGTTTTCACAAATTCCAGTACCGGTACCGCCGGTACTCGAACCCGGTACCGGTAACGGTACTGAGGTGTCAGTACCGCCGGTACCGGTACCGGTACTGGTACCGGTTGCGAACCCTGGAACACTGTGACTGATTAGCCTAGCTAAAAAATTTCCGTTACTGAGCCTAAGGTTGATTGGTTGAACGCATAGTGAATACATCCCTTTAAGATACAAGTTCATAAGATATCAGTATATTGGACATGAGAGGGAAGTCATTTATATTAAAAGCTGGAACTAAACAGTTTATGATGTATCTATTGAATAATATCATATTGAAGGATTTAGTCTCTTATTCAAATTTCACCCTCAATTTTAAACCAGTTATACCAAAGACAAACAAACAAGTTATAACAATCTGCTGGTCCATATCATGGAATCTTTAAACATAACTCTAAGTACCACACTCAAGTGTCTTTATGCAAATTTATTTTTTATAACAATATTACCACTTTTTATTGCCAGAATTTATTCCCAGTTTTCCCAGTCATCCTCATCATCCTGTAATATAAAACAGTTTTTATGGAATAAGGTAAAAGAGAGATATCTAAAGATGTAGAATACATACAAAAAATCGTAGCTGACCTAATTAACAGAATCGGAATCGTGGGAATCGCAATTGCACTAAATTTAACGCAGTTTATGATGTCACGGATTCAAACTTTGCAAGAAGCACATACGTCAGAATGGAAACTGGAATGGCGCAAAAACTACTCAACTAAATTGGACTATTAAAACTTGAAATTTACCTCTAAGTCTAAGGTATCTCCCATTTTTTTCGCCAGTTCTTCTGCTGCCTGGAGCTCTTCCTCTGTGACGTCCAAATCAAAATCTTTATCCCAGTCTTCTTCTAAACTTGTATCTGCAACATAAAATGTATGGAGTTTTATGGCCTACTTTGAGGGTATGACGTCATTTGCTTTAATAAGCAAATAATAGTGGTTGTTGTGGTTAGGAGTTTTGTTCTCGAAAGGTAAAAAAAAGAAGATTTTTTTCTTCTATCAAACAATAAGGCTTTGGTTACACATGGAATTGTGTACCTCAAACGAATGCGAAACTATGCAGGTTTTATTTCATTAAGTTACGTAATCAACTGACAAATAGACAAAAATGGACAGTTGTGTACACTGAAATATGTATGTGTGCCCAAAGCCTCACCCTGAATCCTTACCTTTATTTCCACTTGAATCTGAGGTTGGGGAAACTCTATCCCCTCCTACTATCACCATATCACCTTTATCTTTAGTCTTAATATCACTAGTTATCTTCTCTTGATTCTTATCACTACCACTAGGTGGCAATACCTCTACTTTCAATTTACTGTCTTTACTTTCACTTTCTACAACTTTAATCACACTAGATTGTGATTGGTCAATTTCTTTCTCTGGCTTATTTGATTGGTCCAATGAATCAATAGACAAAGCTTCAGGCTCAACCGGTTTAGGTACAACATTATCACTTTTGGTCCCGATATCTTTTTTGTTATCCAATGTCTCAGAATTATCAAGTTTGTCTTTCTCGTCAACCACTTTTGAAGGCTGGAGCAAAGTTTCAGAAAGTTCCACAAGGGGGCTGTGTGCACTATTATTTGTATTGCTTGAAATGTCTGTTGTCGGTTCAACACTTTTTTCCACATTTTCATTTGATGATATTTTCGAGCATTCAGGTTGATTTTCAGATTCGGTCACGGTTGGTGATATATTTGTTTCTTTTGCGGATGACGGCATTGTTTCAGGCTTTACCTTGGTAGTAGGGGTGTTGTCAACTTTAGGCTTATCAGCTGCGGATTGGTTCTCATTGAATGATTCCGAAACATCAGGTTGCTCCTTCAGCTCTGTCGTTTTTTCTACAGTTTTGGAAGTTTCAGGTTTAATTTCTTTGGAAGATTCCATTAAACTAGGCTTTTCTTTAGGCTCTGTATTTTTTGAAGGTGCCTCTGATTTGGGTGCCACTGATTTTGAAGTCTCTGATTTAGGACTGCCAGGCTGTTTGACTGTTGGAACTGGTACTGGAGTGTTGGCAGCTGGTTTTTTAGGAACATCTTTTAATTCTACTATTTCTATATCATCTTCATCTCCACTGCCCCAATCATCTGAAACATTGAGTTTAAAATCAAGCTTTGTGAAGCTACCAAATGTGCATCGAAACTCTGAGACAAAAATCAATTACCCAATACTAACAGGGAATCTTTTTATGAACAGACTAGACTAAGCTCTTCTTATATGTGGCCTTAATCTGAAAAATTTCTTTGGGAGTAAGTCACTTTTTCTTTTATAGCTGATTTTCGTGGATTTATATAAATATAAGATGTTCAGTCCCATATATATAAAAATGCCGAAACTGACACTGACCTCTGCGCTGGACTTGCTCACGTAATGTGATTACTTACATAAGACTTATTTCATATCTAGCCTAATGATTTTGTCAGTTTCTGAACTTATGATTGAGATATCAAATTGTGTTTAGAAATATTTACCATTAACAGAGTTACTCCTGCCAGATGTTTCTGCTCGTTTTATCAAGGCCTGTTTTCGTGCCTCGTCTAGAGCCATCTGGTGAAGTTTATAAAAATATCTCTGCCAAAATGTAGCATGAGCTATTTCTGCTGGAACCTGAAAAGAAAGAATAGGCCTATCATTAGAATCCATTTCTTGGTAAGACATCTAATCAAAACAATCCATTCAAATTTTCTGATAAAGCATAGATGGCAAAGATCTAAAACAGATTCCTTCCTTCAAAAGAAAGAAATTCTGATTTCATTTTTTTTTTTAATCCAGATTCACTCTTTAAATAGGATAACTGATTTCCAATAATCACATTAATGCAATGCCATGAAAATACTGTTTGCGACTTTCTAGCCAGCTTGAAACTCTTTCACTTAAATGAAGGTCAAAGGTGACAGACACAGCATGCTTATACTAATTTCAAAAGCAGAATTAATAACCAACCCTTAACTTAAACCTACCAATTTAGTATAAAGAGCCCTGACTTCAACTTTAGACACCAATAATTCTGATATATCACCCTTCTTACTCTCAATATCAAAATATCGACACCATTCTTTGAAATGCTCTGGGGATCCACTGGGCTCGGTTAGATAGGTACCAGGATCAACTTGGATAGCATGTAATCTGGCCTGTAAAAAATAATATTAAGAATACCCAGTTGGCAAACCAAGGTGAAAGTTAGCATATTGTTTTCAATTGGTTCTTGTATTAAGTATTAATGTCTTGGACACACAAATACAATGACTTAACATCTTACATTATCTTAATTTCTGTAATTTGGGTACAGCGTTTACCGCTCTTACTAGCATGTAATCTAAAGCCTGATCTTGGTGTGTTTAGAGAACAATTGAGTGATGATAATACAAAAAAGTTTGATAATGAATACATCCACAATTCTTCATTGAATGTTTGGAACTTTATACAAAGCTGCATAAGCTATTTCAGCTGTACCACTTAAACATCCCTCAAAGTTGGAAATCATAAGAGCTGTCAGTGGTGCATTAAGGAAGGTGGCTTCCATGTCCTTACCTTGGGCCTTTAAAAAAAAAGAAAGAAATTTCACTTGCAAATCTTCAATTAAAAAAGTGTAGGCCAATTCCCCTATTATAAAAAAAAATGCCAAACTATAGCATTTCATATACCTTAGATCTATCATAAATAGCTGATTCAGAAGAAACAATCAGCATGGTTTTCTCCCCTTCATCATCTGGTGGTATCGTCAAAGCTTTCGTTATTCCTTGAAACAACGTGTTTATTCCTTCTTTCATACGATTCTTAGCTGTTGATGCATTCTCTGCCTGAAAAACACATATAATAATCCATCATTTATAAATCTCGTGAGGGTGTGTTGGATGAATAGAGTCACAGATTTTGCGCTAGTTGCAAAAGTAGTATACCGTAGTGTACAATTAACACATTTGAGGAGTAGTATTACATAATAATTACCCTTTGAACTTCTGTTTGGCAGCTGAATGAATTATGAATGAGAACTGAGCAGGATTAACCATTCAAGAGCCAGCAAAAAAAAAAATTTAACTTATGGACTTCACATACATTTGATGTCCGATAGAGGCTATTTGAAAGCGGTCATTATGGCAAAATAACTGGTCACTGCCACAGAGAGCATGTTTGTAATTGAGAATAATTGAAAAAGAAACAAGTCACTTACCCTGACTGTCTCTTTAACAGTATTGGTTGTAGCAGTGATAGCATGCTCTGTATCTGACTGAACAGTACATGTAAACTCTCCTAAATCTCTTCTCACAAACTCTATTGCTGATGCAGACTACAAATGATAAAAGATAGTGGACCACGGCCATATACGCCTAACGAAAAAGTCGAAAAAGGAAAAAATTTAATCAGGAGAAAACTAAACTTTCTCAAACCTTTCGATTTAGGTCCAATAACATCCATTTTAAGTTTCATCAAAATCGGTTGAAAACTAAGAGAGTAATAGCATATTTAAGATTTGGGGCAAGGGCAATAACTCTGCTTGTAACGATCGAAAATAGCTCAAATTCGAACTTGATCTTCGTTTTCTGAATATATATATACACATATCAAATTTCATTTGATTCCGTCAAAAACTCTAGTTTTTAGAGCGTTTACAAGGAAATGTTGATGGACGGACCGATGGATTTGGGGCAAGGGCAATAACTCTGCTTCTAACAATCGAAAATAGCTCAAATTCGAACTTGATCTTCGTTTTATGAATATGTATGCACATATCTCATTTGATTCCGTCAAAAACTCTAGTTTTTAGAGCGTTTACAAGCAAATGTTGATGGACGGACCGACGGATTTGGGGCAAGGGCAATAACTCTGCTTCTAACGATCGAAAATAGCTCAAATTCGAACTTGATCTTCGTTTTATGAATATGTATACACATATCAAATTTCGTCAAAAAGTTTTTAGAGCGTTTACGAGCAAATGTTGACGGACGGACGGACGGACGGACAGGGGTGACTACAATATACGTCCTCATAGAGAGATGAGGGCGTATAAAAATACATTTAACTTGATAACACTGTATGTAATAAATTCAGAAGAAGTATCTAGTGTTTTAATGAAATGTGCAGTTGATATTATCTTTTGCTAAATTAAAATTTTGAGTGCAGTAATGTAGTCAAATACTTAAGATAAACAATTGGACTTAGTGCTCACACGAATAGTCGAATATCAAAATTCGAATCCATTTTGGCGAATATTCGAATCGGATTTTACCATTCGATTATTCACATATCTAATAAATAACTTGATGAATTTGTTTAAAGTTATAACATTGCGCTATCAAATGCTCCCGTGTCAAACTAAAATGGCGGCTAATGCAAAAACAAGAACAGAGAAGTTTGGAATACTGTTCTAAACATGAACCAAACACCAAGACAACTTGCAAGATGACTGCAAACTACAGTATTCCGTTTAAAAATTCAACTTCAAAGTTGCTGATTTGAACTATAATCAATAAAAAATCCTGATAGGTTAGCGAAAAATGACAGAAAGCCGATAGCTCAAATTGAACGGTGTTGACACAAGACAAATCGGACCAGGTTGTTTGTTCCCGAATTTCATAGACCTAATTATCATTTCGTATTCGTAATACCATTTTTTAAAAACAGTAATGTTATACTTATAATAGATGATTATAATATTGTAAACATGCTCTGATATATCATCGAAAGAATTTGAATCATAGATCCGCCGGGTATTTTGTATAGAATCATGTTAAATGGCACCGCCGGATGTTATGATTATCACACGGATTCTGAACACATTTTTTACCTTTGACCATCTCCACCAGCTTGTCAAAACGAAAGTAGAAAAATACTGTTAATTGATTTGCTGTTATAAATAGCTATCTTTATTGTCCAATCAGATTAAGGAACGTTCGATGATCTTTTTTCTGTGTTTATTTTGTTTCATTACGATAGGATTTAATTGAAAAATTTAATGGATTATTCATTGACAATTATGGCTCAGATGCTACAAAAATGTAAATAATCTCTTTAAAACGACATTTATTATCCCTATCGAGTTGTTTACAGTTATAAGTCCATATAGCAGCTGAGAATACGACAAATTTCGGTTGTAAATAGCCGTTTTTTCAATGCGATTTTTTTAATGCAAAATATCGTCGAATATTCGAATGCAAATCGAATGATACTGTCGAATAGTCGAATGGTAAAAATCACCATTCGTGTGAGCACTAATTGGACTGATGACATCCAATGATGATGACTATATTTGCTCAAAGAGATTAACAAAAGGTCATTAAGCCTAATCAACAGCAGATAGTCAGAAAGGTTTTTCCAGTACAATTTTTTTTTTAAATCGATTGGTGACAATTGGAAACACTAGTCTTACGGGTACTGACTATTCCAATCTTTTGACGAAGCTTTACCTAGACAAAGAGGAACTTGATGATAGAGGCTATGGGAACATTTATTTATTACACTTACAGTTTCCTTGGCAGCTTGAATCCAAGATCCCCACCAACTTCCACCCTGCTCTTCTTCACATTTTGGATCACTGGAAAATGGAAATAAAAAAGTCTGTTACAAGAATCTCTCTACACTTATAGATATTGTTCCATACCACCCAAGTTCAATCAAACACACTTACTAAGCTTACTCTGAGACAATACGTTGTAGTTGTTTTTTAGGTGGTCTTTCTTTTTTGCATAATTTAAAGTTTTAATCTTAATGATATTAATCTAATGATATCTTTTGAAGTATTCATTTGAATTAAGTTATGCTTATTGCTAGGTCAAGTGTCAATCATGAATATACACTTAACCAAGTAGATCTATTACTATCTTTAGATCTTTTTGTTATGTAAATAGTATTTGTTTTTATTTCTTCGATTTCGTCTTCGTTTGGAGTTTCTCTTCGCAGAAATTGACACCATTTTTTATGCGATGGCTACAATGTCAAAACAGAAAAATACACGTTGTGGTTCGATCACGACGATAGTCGATGTGTTCATAAATATTAACAGCTGTACATATATCAAAATTATGTGAATACAAAGCCATTATTTCCATTTTTGTTTACGAATACGTAATTTAAAGTTTACCTTTCAGCCATTTTGTAGCCTCTAATACGAAGTGTTATGAATCAAAACAAAAAATAAAATTTCCGAATGCAAAATTTTTAAGGAAATGAATAAATATATAATTTCGAATTTCATTGAAAAGTCAACGAAAAGTAGGTTAGATTGAATATATTTCGTAAAGTCAAATATTTTATATTCTCTAATCTCTACTTTCGTTTTGTAATAAATCGAAAACGTAACCATATTATATAGGACCCACCCCACCAATTAATTTTATGCAAATGATTGTATACGAATGTAGTCCTTGCTATTTTTAGAAATCCTCTTTCTCCTTTCCTTTTTGGGTTTTTGCATGCCCATTTTTGATTAATTTTTGGTCTAGATTTGGAATTTGATGTCTTAAATTGCATTTTCTTTCAGATTTAGTGAGATAATGAGACATCTATAGGCGGAAGGCTATTTCTAAAAATAGTCGATATGTGAGCAGTCCAAGTCAACTTGTTGTTGATATCCGGTAGAGGTCTACTTTCATTTTGACTAGTTCAAAATTTTCATGGTCATCATCTATTGAATTTTTGTCGAGAAATCAAGTATTGGTCAGGCTTTCATTGGACATATTGGAAAGTTTTCAACGAGATTTCTGGAAAAAGTTACAGAAGATTGAATTTGGTGATTTAACATTGAAGCGGATGGCAAAAGAATTAGTGGTGTGAGTCCATATGATTACTACGAGAATGTAACTAATGTCACAAAATAAAACGTACCCATTTCAATTCCTGTGTTTAAAACGTTTTATTAAGTCGATTTTGACCTTTCGAAAACAAATCTGGCTTGTTCTAAGTCAGCATAAAAAAATTGATCTGTAGCTCATAGAAATGAAATGAAATGGAGTTTTACGTCCTCCTTTTCTGCACCTGTATGAGCTAGCTGAGGACAGGAAAACACCATGCAGTGTGCAATGAGAGAAATTTTGCCAGAACCACGGCATATCAATCTATAGCTGATAGAGACCAGCAAGCATTTAGCGAAAAGATTTTTGATTTTTTTAGTAACCATTTAAATCCGTTCGGAGGGGAGTGGGGGTTGGGGGGGGGGGGGCAGAATTTATGCTAGCCCGGTCTTGCCCCCTGCCCCTCACTTTGAAATTGTGTATAATGTTACATACCGCGGATACCTGGTGCTGGTAGCCCCTGCCCCCTGACAATTATTTGTCCCCAACTCGCCCCCACCCCAACCTGAAGATTCCTAAAAACGCCACTGACTTAACAGTTATCTTTCATTTTCTGAATATGCGTTTTCCATAGTCATAGTCTTACTAAACGACGAGTCGTATTTTTGACTTTCAAACGCTGATATTTATGGATACACAGGGATTTGAAGGATAAAATTTTGAGGGAGAGTTGTGAACATTATTATTGATTAGATTAGCTAAAACATTCCAGGTTCTGAGACTAGTTTTTTCGGTCAAACGGTTAGTGAACATATCCCTTTAAGTAATTAAATCTGTCCTTGAAAGGATGAGCCTTTTATTTTTACATAGGCCTAATACTTTCACTGATGTGCTCACTTACTTAGTTACCAAATGGAATGGAGTTTTACGTCTGTCCTTTCTGAACCGGTTTGGACTTGTGTGAAGAGCGAAATTCCATTTAATTTAGTTTAGGCTAGTAAAGATCATCGAAACAATGCAGAGTGTATGAGTCAAAAAATCGACAAAAACTCCACAAAAAGCAATATAGGCCTAAACAAGTAATTGAATTTCTCCTTGAAAGAGTTGGCCTTTTACTTTTAAGAAAGTCTGTTTTTTCTTGTGTGTTCACTTTTATTACTAAATCTTTATGCAATTGAAACGATTGGCCGCCCTCATTAGCCCAAACAAACGCAGACAATTAGAGCGTAAAACTCCATTTCATTTCATATACATGTATATTGAATGGCAAAATTAATTTGAAATCCTGCTTTCACTATTTGTTCACTTAATAAGTCACAAAGTGCAATTCAAATCAAATGAATAATGGATTTATAAATACATATAGATCAGTGTAAAAAAACACATAAAAGCATTTTCTATTATATTTCTCTGCACAGCCCCGGATAATTCACTCTATTTCATATCTATCTATTTCAGATATTTTTTATGAACATACTAGTCCGAAACTCACTGACTCTATTCCCAGCCTTTCATAGATATTTGAACAGATATGACTGGGGGAGTGTCAGAAAAATTAAATCACAGAAATTGGGAATTTTCCATACTTTGCTCGCACAGTCTTTCAATGGCGAGCCAAATTTCACATTTCTTGGAAAACAACTTTGATGGACTCGCATACATGGCCTGTATGCCGTAGGTGGATAATGATGGTATGATCCATCTTTCCAAATAAATCGAAGTTTTGTAGATTCGAGGTATATAAATACGATTAAAAACCCCACACTCGCAGAGGTGCTGAAAATCGCAATTTTTTGGGGCCTAGTTATTCTGACTGTCTCCCAGCCATATCTGTCCAAATAGGTATCAGAGGCCGGGGAAAGAGTCAGCAAGTTTCGGACTATGAACATACATGCATTGGTTATTAATTTTTAATTTGAAAAATAGCCAGGGACTACCAGCACTAGGATTCCGTATGTAACATTATACGAAACTCCAAAGTGGGGGGATGGGGGCAAGACCGGGCCAACCTAAATGCCTGGGGGTGGGGGTAGGGGGGTGGGAATGGTATGAGAGATATGTGCGATTTTGTTTTAGCAGCTCCAAAAAATCTAAAGAATATTTTCAAAAGTTCAAGGCCCAAAATTTATGAAATAATAAAGAAAGTATTGCCAAAAATATTCATAATGATATAAATAGTAAACCTACTAGGAAGTCAATTGAATAATGTGATATGGGTTGGGTATAAAGTCCCTCTATACATTGCTATGGGTGACATAATAGACTAGTATGCATGTAGGCGATATTATCATTGTTCATTTCTAGGTCGACGAAGACAGCGTAAAAGGGCGTTTCCTTATAAACCAAGTGCCGTTTCTCGACATTTCTTAACTAGTATGACATAAGTTAGAGATATTTGATTGTCAGCCAACGATTAGCCTAAATAAGAAGATATGTAATTCCCGTGGTTGGATAATAAAGCAGTGTTTAATATTAAGATTAAATAAACGGGACATGTTGTATCTCTAATGTTCTTGATAACAATTCGATAATGGTTTTGTGTCTCTACATGCATTTTGATTCGAACAAGTAAGTAAACCCTATATTTGAATTCGATTTTCCTCTTTGCTTTAGCAGGCCTTCTTAACTAATTTTTGAAAAGGGCCAAATGTGTTTTGTGAATGAAATATAAGGGGCCATCCTGAGGGTGTCTTGTCCGATTTTGCCAGCGGGTCGCCATTTGAGAAGGACTTTAAAACATTGTGAATTATCATCACAGTTGTATTGAGCCTAACTTGTGCCAGTGCCTTCTGTTTAATAGTAGCGTGTTGCTTACAACCACCCCCATCCCTTTACCTATAAAATAAGTTAGGTCTGGTTTAGTCCCGTGCCAGTGCCTTCTGTTAATACAGAAGTGACTTGCTTTTCAATCGCCCTAATTATTTTATATTGCGGCTAAAAATGACGCTCATTTCATCAAAATGCCATGGTCATGTAAAACATTCAGCCTATAAGGTCCGAATTTCAACATATCGTATAAACTTAAAACTATAAAACTTCTATAAACCTCTTGGTTGATGGTCTTAACAAGGCACTGTTTCACTGTGACACTGTTGGACGTTTTTGGAAGTTGTCTTTGTCTTTTATCATTTTAATGATATTCTGCCCGATTTTAGGGATTTTTTGCCCGAAAACATAATATCTCCGTCTCTTACGGCTATGCAGAACCTTGAATTTGTGTGCTTATCGTATCCGTTATATATCTCTCTCAATTTAGGCCTTCAAATCTACGTGTATCCTTAATTATCAGGGTTTGAAAGTCAAACATACACTCGTCGTTTAGCAAGACTATGCCTTACAATATAGAAAACATAAATACAGAAAAATTTGGGCAGTTCTAGTAAATCTGAAGGCTATTTACATAAATCTAAGTCCCGAATCGTTCCTCGAAAATGCTAAACATTCCCCTTTACAAATAGGTGATAATATGTCTTTGTGTGTGTGTTCTCTGTCGAACAGGAAACAATTGAAATATGAATCCAGTGCGATGAAAATTGATATGCTAAGCGTGTACACAAGTACAACCCATAATTTACACCGTTTTAATGTAAAAAATAATGCAGTAATTGAAGGGAATTTGATCTTTTTACCTGTTTTTACATTTTCTTTTTAAATTCACAATTTAATGTTTAAAAAGATCTAAATTTCCAACAAAACTTTATATTTCACTCGTTGTCTTTTAGATTGTCGTTTGATTGGGAAAAGGGGTTCATTACTGTGGGTTTGATTCTTTCTCAGCATCACTTCTGATGACACGGCCAGTGATATTGTTTAAAATTGTGGGGGTGGGAGGGGCATGGGCGCGGCGAACTAGTATGCCTTGTAGAGTGTAAGCATGCGACGATTCACAACCGCGGTCCCCAGCATGTCCAGGTCCTGTCTAGAAAAAGGAAAATGGCTAAGATTTGGTCTTGGTGCATTCTGAACCGTAATTCCAAGATTTCCCACGCTGATTGTTATTTTTAAATGATTAAAATTATTCAAGAAAACGTTCCTTACCAACCAAATAATGAGGGGCACCAAGACTCTTACGTCCCACCCCTCCTTTTTTTAGTTCAAAGGGGGGGGGGGGGGCGTCTCCCACATCATTCACGCCCTTGGTACCTGGAGTAAATATATCGCCATATCTAACTTGCTACCAGATTGTGATTTGTATGCAGCTCAGATCCAGCGTTATCAAGTGTTAAATGTGGAGTACCACAGGGTTATATATTACCACCCTTAGTATTCCACTGTTACATGAATGACATGGTTATTATCATTTCTTCTGACTGCAGATTGATTCTTTAATACTGATGACAGTGCCATGTTGTTTTAACCCCTGAACTCACTATCGTCGTCGATTAAAATCCTGTATTGACAAAAGAAAGAAATATACCCTACAAAGCATGTGATGTGACTACAGAAACTGCCAAAATGTCGAGCGCAAATCAGAATTTTGCAGTAAGTCAGACGCAATTAGAAGTTTCAAACTGTATTAAAGCGATACAACCTCTTAAAATGTACAAAACAAATTCTCAAGTTCCCAAACTTGGTCAAAAAGAGTACATACATGTAACTGCAAACAGTAATGTTTCGACCTTCTGGGCCTCATCAGTGCAACGCTGATAGGAGTTGAGGTTTGGCTATATAGCCACCTCATTCATCAATGGTGTGAAAAGTATACAAACAGAATCCAAACATATGTGGGATCATTTAAAGCGATAATTTAGCCCTAGCTATAGTATCAGCACTATACTAAATAAGCCCAGAAAACAAGAATAACTTTCTTCAGTTAGACTATTAGGAATTTCCCGATTTTCATGTATATAAATTAAACTAAACTTAATTAAATTAAACTAATCGGGTGATCGGGAAACTCCTAATATCCTCGGAAAAATGTTTAAAAAATTTGTGTAGAGCCACAAGTGTTTACGAGAACAGCCAAGTTACAACCGAGTGTGTCGAGTTGACCAGGAGTTTCTTATGAGGATATTAGGAGTTTCCTGATTTGTATCGAAATTTTACTCAGGACGTAGGCTACTCGACTTGCAACTCTTTTAGGTGGGAGTTTAATTGATATATATGTAGATATGATGTTTTTGTTTCTATTTTAGGTAATTAAAACGAAAGAATGATAATTATAAATATTGGCGGATACAGAGAGGATGTTACACAGTGTCTGACAATTTCAGTATATCCGTGAATGAGATAAGTTTATACTGTGACCAATGATTTCATTGGAATTACCATTATCACACGATTGACACAGAGTGTTTGTTTTGACTTCCTGCTAGTGAAGCAATATAAATTGTGACAAAACGGACCGCGGCTAACAGAGACCAAAATGCAGTATTCGACATCGTTATGATAATAGTTTGAACACGAGAGACAGGGAATGCTGATATTGTAACCATTGTTTTTATTGGAATAACTATTATAAATTGTTATTGTCTTCTTTCTGAATCAGTTCAAATTGTGACAAAACGGACCGCGGCCAACAGAAACCAACATCTGACATCGTAATATGTTCTGTGTTCATAATTAGATAATAGTTTGAAAAGAAAGAGTATGCTGATATTGTGAAGTCAGTGATTGTGAATTGATGCTCCACAGGAAAAGCTTCTTTTACTACAGGTACAAGTACATCAGCAATCGAACATCATTTCTATGCGAACAATATGGCGGAGTATTGCGACATTGAATGGTCAGAGAATACTACAACTCTAAGAGATGTAGCTGATACTGTATCGTTCCCGTGCGTGGTCCGAGTCTGCGAGGGGTATGAAAGTGGAGACGAGATCACCTCTTTCTCCTTAGGAGATTTAATCAAGATAGACTCTTGCGAGGTCGTGAAAAAAATACGCGGGAAATTCGTAGAGTGGGTGAAGGGTTTCGGTGCTTCGTCGTCTGGCAGATATTCGAAATTAGTCGGAGAAGACGTCAGTATACCAGTATCTTATAAAGGATGTGTTCGAATTCTTCCCAAATATGGCGTTTACCATGTATACTCAGCAATGGAAGACATTATAGCCGACTTTCCACGGTATGTAGAGGTTCTAGACCAAATTATCGGCCTTTCTAATAATGGAGATGCGGTGACCATCAAGAAAGGTGATCGTCTTGAAACTGTCGGCTGGAAGAAGCCAAGGGACAAACAGCAAACGTGTTACCTAAAGTGCAAACACAATGAAAAGGAGACACTTCTAATTGCGTCGTCGACTAACGGACGTTTCCGAGTGCTCCGTGACGATGTGGAGTACACTTTACAGGAGGTGATCCAACGATTCCCTCTTCCACAGATAGTCCAGTTCACTGATCAGATTTCTAAAGAGCAAATTTCCTCGGACATCAAAGACGCCATAGATAATTTGGACGATTTTGAAGGAAAGATTATGCTGGATAAAGTTTATTCGGAGCAAATTTTGTTCGGACATTATAAAAGCCTCCAACCCGATTCACTATCGAGCTCATTTGTGAAACGTACAGCTGTTATGATTCCATTAAATAACCCCGAACTAGAAGAGGTCACGGTTCAGTATCCGCTTTATATGGACTCCCAGGATTACGAAATGTTTGTCATCAAGAACTTCACAGAAACACCGGCCGGACGCCAAGTCATGGACCGAGCATTGTATATGGAGTTCACTAAGAAAACCACTATGCGATTCACGGACATCGACAACTCGCCTTCGACTGAAGCCCCGGTCGTGCCCCCTCCCCGTCCACCCAGAGGGGCTACGTCAAAGGTCGCTGCAGTTCGACCCAGGGTAGTAACACCCAAAACACTCCCAGGTAAGATTTAAACATTCCTAACGATTTAAAACGGGAAATACACAGGCACCAGATTCTGGTAAAAAATATACTCTAATAACTATATATATATACGTTTTTTTTACCAGATTCTTGTGCCTGTAGGGAAATATTATAATTGTAAACTATGCCTAGACTATTCGATTTCTGATGGTACATATTATACTTCTCTTTGGAGTAGTCTACTACTATACAATTATTATGGATTAGTAGAATTTTATTCACCTTTATTACAAAGATGATTGACTTATTTCGTCATCTCGTCAAAAATATCTCAAACTAAACATTTGTCTCGAAATAACTTTATAATATGTATCTTTGACACATGGATTTTAAGGCTTAAATTTCTACGGTGAGCATTCAACACTATTACCGATTAGATATTAAACCTCCGAAACACGCTCCACCGTGCAGCGAAATTAATTCCTGCAGCTCACTGGGTTATTGAAGACGATCAACGTCATGCACTGTGCAGTGAGGGCAATTTTTCTAGAACAGTAGCATCAGCTTAGAATACCTTTTCATTTTCAACTGTCAACTGTGCACAGCCTGATTTATCACAGCCATCAAAAAGATGCATTCGTGCATACAAAGTGACATATTTTAAAAAGTTTATTGTGACACGATCATGTAACAAAAAAGATTTCTGTATCTTGCTTGGATGATTTTATTACATAAATATTTTAAATATAGCGTAGAAATATTTTATATAAACATAGCCTATTCATTGCAGATAATTTTAACGTTTTAATATAAATAGGCTTCTATCACTTTTAAATAAGACTTCTTGACTGATTTTTCGTTTGTTTGAATTTATATCATATAATTTATACAATGGTAACGGGTTTCTTTCGCAAAGCAGATCATGCTTACACTTGTCGAAACACCTGATGGTACTTCTCTTTGGAAGTTCACTTTTACTGTACGCAAAGCTTTTGTGTAATGGAGGCAAATGCGATCAAACTTTAGAATTGTCTTTTTTCTCATGTAATACTACTCGCTTCAACTTCGGAACAAGATTACACAGGCATCAGATTCTGGTAAAAGCATGTGAGAAAAGGTAACAAGAAACATCGCCAAGTAGGCTATAAGACAGTAAGCCGTACAAACAAAATGGCGGCTTCCATACCTTTATTCTCTTATGCAATATAACAATGCTTTTTTTTTTACCAGAATCTGATACCTGTCCAAGACTAACGTTCTAGATAATCTATAGTACATTATGTTCTATTTCAGATTTATAAAGCTATCTTCACCCTTGTTAAAGCGATACTACGTTTTAGAATGAAAAAAAAAATTAAGTTCTCAAATTTGGTCAATATGAGTTTATATTCATCGAGGGATTTGCCTGGTTGCATAACTATACAACAGATTACTTAAATAATCTGATAAATCCAGAAAACAATGTTTATATAATATAATAATTGAAAAACCCTTAATCAAATTTCAGGCGTTTATCAATTATAACCTGTTTTTATATGGAAATTTACATAGTTTCATGGGTTTTTTGCATTCTGTTTGTATACTTTGGACATCGTTGATGAATATATAGGCTACTCTGATTGACCAAGTTTAGAACTTAATTTTTTTGTTCATTGTAAGAGGTTGTATCGCTTTAAGAATATTATGCCTAATTGGAAATTCATAGCAATTCTAACAGATAAATAATATGTTTTATTATATAAGCTTATATAGATTGTAATATTACTGTATTTAATAGATGATATTTCACTTCCTGAATGAAAACCAATCGTATTAGTAATCGGTATAAAGGGAAATATATTTCTATTGTTAAACTGGTTCTAATTTTAGTCACAGGATTTCTTGTAATGATCTTAGGTCATATGATATTACGTGCCAAACTGTTCATAATTTATTTATATATTAGATATATATATATATCACAATAAAGAGCTTGTTTAGAGTTTTTCTAATTTTTAAAGGGAGATGTTCACGAACTGCTCGACCAATAAATTTTTTGTCTTAGAACCTGGAATTTTTTAGCTATTCTAATCCATAATAATGTTCACAACTTTCCCTTGAAATATAAGCCCTCAAATCCCTGTGTAGCCATAATTATGAGCGTTTGAAAGTCAAAAATACGACTCGTCGTTTAGTAAGACTATGCCTTATATATATAGAACACAAATACAGAAAATGAAGGATAAATGTTAAGTTATTAAGTTAAGGAATTATATGATTTTCATCATTAGAAGTACTTCTGAAGACTATTTGCATATATTCAAGGCCCAAATCGACCCTAAAAAATGCTGATCATGCCCCTTTTTTTATTTTTAAGGTGTAGGTGGCACACATTTTCAACATTCTAATTTTCAAATACATGCATATTCAAAATGTTCAGATTGAATTTAAACAGATTATAAAATATTTCATGTGATATAAGTTTACCGGAAGCGGACGTTAGAACTCACAATGATTTCAAAGGGGCGTGGGTTTGTTGGTGGGGATGGTACACGTCCCCTCCTACATCCATGCACGCCCTTGACGATTGCGCCAAACTTTGAGCACAATGTCAATTAAACTAAAAGAGTTCTGTTATAAGTGTACCACATCATAAATATATTTAATTAAATTGTTTTCCAGTTGAAGAAGTAAAACTACCTTTATCCAGTAAACAAAGTACAAATTCCTTAAGTAGACAGGAAGACTTCAGTATCTTCAGTGACATTGGTGGAAGTTTATCTGATGTTGACTGGAGTTCTGGTGGCGATTCTTCTAAATTAACAGGTAAGAAAGATAACAACAAACATTACAGTGGAACCGCGTTTATCCGGAAACCAGTACTCCGGAAACCCCGATATCCGCACGCTTCTTTTTTTATCACCGGAAACGGAATTACCCGTTAACCCGATGATCCGGAATATTTACTATGCAAAATTACCCGTTAACCCGATGATCCGGAATATTTACTATGCAAAATTACCCGTTAACCCGATGATTCGGTTTCCGTTTCCTCACACCTGTGATTGACAACCAATTATCAAATTGTATAGTAATTTATACCCACTAATCCGATCGTGTGTCTAAACTTTGTCTGTATATCGAGGATACTGATAGCATCAATTTCCACTAAAACTAACGCATTTTATGACGTCACTGACAGTGATCTACCGGAAGATGCTATTAATATCTATGCAGTTTACTGCCAGTGACATCATAAAACACGTTAGTTTTAGTGGAATTGCAAGAACCACAGACGTCGGAATGGAAATTTGAATGGCGCAAATTGATACTTTTCATAATAAAATACTTTCTCATTATATGTATAGTTCAATTACTGATATCAATATAGGCTATTGCCAAACTATAATTTTCGAATTTCATTTTGTTGTTCAAATTTGTTATTTGAATGTAAAAAATCGTGGTAAAGAGAACATTAAAGATATTTGTATTTTTCTCATGCGTAATCGGGATTACCTGAGAAAACCAGTTGAAAACCTAGGCTCTAAGAGAAACAACATTAAACGTTTTACTACCCCTTTAAGCCAACTGAGATACATGTACTATAACTTATCTTATTTTGCAGATGACATGAAGTTAAAGAATATCAATGAAGGTCAAGGGGTGAGTGTAGCTTTCTCTGTCATTTTATAACAGGCCTTCTCAATCAATTTTTGTAATGGGCCAAATACATTTTATGAAAAAATATAAGGGCCAAATAGAGCTAAGCTAACATATCAAGCAGAGCGTTTTAGCATAAGCTGTCACTCTTGAAGGGACATTCTCAAGGGCGTCGCGGGTCGCCATTTGAGAAGGCCTGCTTTATACCCTTAAAAGTTCTCAACCTTTTAGCTTTTTCTTACCCCCGTTGGACATTTTAACGCAGTGGCACCATGGAAATATAATAGGACTGGAAGTCTAAGTCTTCTCATCGTCTATTGAACTTCTGTTTCAATTTATGGTTGACCTTGTTTCTCCTTTGGCCACAAGTTGACTCTAAGTAATACTGTGGCAGTGAGACTGGATGTTCCGGTCTGATTAGATCCTTTTAACATGCCTTTAAAATTATATGACTTATTGCAGAAACCGGAAGTTAAGTGAGTCCCCAAAATTCAACGCATGCGTGCCACCTAATTCCCTACCTTACAGTTCTATGGTGGCACATTCTCTACCATCGTAATTCAATATTTCAACTGAAATCCATGAAATTTAAATAATGAGATCTCTATTTTAGTGTTCTAATGTGCTCATGGATTGCTTAAGTTGAGAACCAGCGGACCAGCGCACTGAAATGAAATGAAATGTCACTTGGCACTTGTACGGGCCATTGATGACGGGCAAACGCCATGCAGTGTACAAAAGGGAAAGTTTACCATAACAGTGGCATAAGTCTACCAATATTTTCGATTTCCAATTGTCACAGGACCTGCAACGTGAACAGCCAATAACACACGGGAACCTTGTTTTTAAAATGTGTTTTGATTTATGTATTCAGGTGAAAGCAAGATTTAAAGGACTTTTCAAACCAAAGAAAACTCACGACCGTCATTCCCTGCCAAGAACACCGGAACCGGAAACCGAATCTATTTATGAGATTAGCGAGGACGACATGGACGATTACGACTATCCAGATATAGGAAAGGAGCTGAACACTGGCTCTAAAAAACGCAGTACCGGTACTAACTATCTTACAGCTGTAATGGACAAAATAAAACAACCAAAGTCACCAAAATCACCCGTTAAGACATTTGTAGAGTTGTCAGTTGAAGAACTGGAAGAGCGTCTACGCGTGTGTAGTATGGATAAATTAGCCCGGATCTGTCACAGAGAACTTTATGATGGACGAATATTCTCTAAATTATCTGATACTGATTTACAAGCTAAGCCTTTCAATCTGAGTTCTATAGATATATTTAAACTGAACGAAATGAAAGAGGGATGGACCCCAACATTTAGTAAAGACAATTAGAAAACATGATATTGTTGGTTTATGATATGTGTATCGGGGCAACTTGGACCGAAATGAAAGAGGGGTGGACCCCAACATTTAGTAAAGACACTTAGGTAACAGGCATTGAAATGATACTGTTGGTTTATGATAAAGAGATTTTTCGGCAAGTGACCAGTGGAAACACACAAAAGCTAGCTTAAAGCTTTGTCAGTAGAAACACAGTTTGTTTTCTAAATGTTTATGTGTATCGGGGCAACATGGAACGATATGAAAGAGGGATGGACCCCAACATTTAGTAAAGGCAATTAGGAAACATGATATTGTTGTTTTATGATAAAGAGATTTTTCGGCAATTGCCCAGTGGAAACACACAATAGCTAGCTTAAAGCCGGCTTTTTTGTCAGTGGAAACACAGTTTGTTTTCTAAATGTTTATGTGTATCGGGGCAACATGGAACGATATGAAAGATGGATGGACGCCCACATTTAGTAAAGACACTTAGGAAACACGCATGAAAATTATATTTAAATTATATTGAAACCCAGAGATTAGGGTAATTAAGTGAATTTATGTTCTAAAACTGATGTATAGTGTTCGCAACGTTTCAACATTTTACATTGCAGTAGAGTATCAATGTTTTAAGAATATTGTTCGGCTTGTTTTTATTTACGTTTCATACTTAAACATTATTATAGTGTGCCCAACACACCATGTTCAACTAAAAATCTATAGCTGAAAAAAATCCGAAAAAAAAATCCAATATTTCAAACTTTTGCGGGTGAAAGGGTATCTGCTTTTCGGTGCCGTTTCACAACAAAATCAACGATCAATGTCTTCGTTAGTATTGTTATTCCTCCAAGAAAAATTCAATTGATCCCAAGAGGGACACTAACCTTCTCTTATTCCAGATCATGTGAGGTTCTTTAATAACACATTGGTTAGCGCGTCGTTCTTGACAAGCATGACGTCATTTGCTTGGATACGAGCAAATAAAGGTCGTTATGTTTGAGAGTTCGGTTCTCGATCAGTGTGTGATAGTCCGATGACCTTGAATAAGTCATCTTCACTCATAATTCCAGTCCACCCAGCTGTAAATGGGTACGGATAATCTGGGAAAGATCAATGCCAAGAGGTTCTGCCAAGGACCAGTTTGGAGAAAGGATCTGCAAGGAACCTAAGTTGTTCTACTTGTAAAATATAGATGAGATGTTTCTTTTTTTTCTTTCTTCGATCAAAAGACGAGAATATTAGAAGATGTTAGAATGTTACTTCTTTTTTTATTAACACAATTTGTTATCCGCAGGAACTGTAAACATTGATTTTTTGCAATGTTACAACCTCTATCCTCCAAGAAAAAGTTCACAATTATTTATTTTTATGTAGTAGTATTGCAACATGTATTAACTATTAAGTTTAAACTTTTTTTGTTTAACTTTAATTGTTTTATTATATAACACAATTTGTGTATATTGCTTAATTTTGGTTTTTGAGTTTGTCAATTCGACGACCCCTTAGACAAGTGGTTCCCAACCTGGGGGCATGGGGCAGGACGATGTATATCATTTTTTCTCTAGCCCAAGTTTTACTTAACTATATTTTGCTGTGTAAGGTCTGTAGTTACTTGTGGTCAAACGCATCTGACCCCCTGGTGATGATGAGGCATAAAACAACAACCCTTGCACTATATTCCCTATTTTGCCCTAGTTTGGAATTGAACCGGGGGCCATGGCTCTGTGAGCTTCGTGAATTAGGGCCACGGTTTGAAAAAGGTTGAGAACCACTGCGTTAGACGAACGACATACCAGGTACAACCCAAAACCTAACAGCTATTAAAGATATTTTTGTAGTTGGATTTATCTATTCGATATTATTTATTTTTTAATTTCAAGACATTTGACAGTCCACATAACGAATATTAATTTACTTTTTGGGTTTGTTACATCAACATTGGTTCGGAAGAATCCACATAGCTGATACGTACATATACAGGCCTGTAGGAAGCAATTTCACATTGTGCAAAAACTCATTCTAACTTTTTTTTTATCTTAGAAATTGGGGGGGGGGGGGGGGGGGGGGGGGGGTCGAATGCCCCCCTGTATTTAGGGAAGGGGTAGGGTTGGTAATTGTAATATTTGAGCATTTTCATGCAATGCAACCCCCTACCCTCCCTGAAATCTTTTTTCGCTACGCCACTGATCGCGATCTACAAAAATAAAAAGAGAGAAAAACATTTAGATTTATTTTTTAATCATCTTTAATACAAATTTTTCAAATAAACCTTATCTATATAAAAAACATTATTAAAGCTACCATGGTCTATGTATTTGTAAAGCAAATAAGAAAAGAACGTGATAAAAAATCTCGAGAATTTTATATTTTTATTAAATGGAACAAATATTCAGCATGATTATATTATGAGTATTAACTTGGATGTGAAAATAAATTAAAGGAGTTATGTCCCGTGATTTCATTCTAAACTCTAAAGGGCCTTATTCGCAGAAACGTTATGTACAATCAAGATTTGAAGAAATTCAATAACATAGTATAA
Organism: Lottia scabra; assembly: GCA_029955415.1. NCBI lineage: Eukaryota > Metazoa > Mollusca > Gastropoda > Lottiidae > Lottia > Lottia scabra. The sequence goes on from JARJEI010000009.1 coordinate 14,084,882, forward strand.
AAACTCGATTGATTGATCTTTCAGAAGACTGAAACACTTAAAGCATCTTAAAATTATTTCTTTTTTATGTTTTAAATTAAGGCCCCTGTTGCACATTGAAAATGAGTAATTGGTATCGTAATATTGTATGCATGATATTTCTTTTTATGTTGGTACTCTTTTGAAATATCTTTTACACGTGATTTCACCATCTCCTACCACCACTGTCTGGAAAAAAAAATACGTCCTTAAACTTAAACAGAGTAGATTTGGGAAATCAAACGAAATGGAGTATTAAATATTGAACTTTTGCTCCGCATGGAGAAAACCAAATGCACTATGGACCGGGCAGAGTAGATATGGAAATCTAATGATAATCTTGATCAGCATGCAGATAACCCTATGCAATGTGCAATGCAGGAACTTTTGTCAGGACGTCAGCATTAATCAATTCTATTTTGTTGTCCAAATGTCGAAGTGTAAATGTGCAGTGTGTACCTCAAGGGCGTATTTGCAATGATTGGATTAGATAGTTAAACTGACTCTTTAATGGGAGACACTCACGACGAGTTATCTCCCTTAAACTAACCAAGCAAGCAGAGCGTTTTAGAGGAAGGGGTCACTCTTGAGGAGCCACTCTTGAGGGCGTCGAGAGCCGGATTTGGCCCGCGGACCGCCGTCTGTGAAGCCTAAGCAGTACTTTCACGACAGATCTATGTATCCCTTTAAGACCGACCTTCATCATTATTCCCATTCGTTCCTCTTCGAATTCCTCGTTCAGTTTAAACTTGCTTTCTTTGGCCATGGGTCCAGCTTTAAACTTGACTACGATATAGTCATCTTCTACTAACAATTCTTCTTCAGGATTCACACTGTTCATCATTTTCCTCATCAAATAATTTATTTCTGTAAAATAAAAAAAAAACATTGTGTGTTATCGAACATCCCTTTCGTGGACGTAGTGGCCCATGACTCAACGGAGGGGCAGACCGACTTGTCTGAAATTTAATGATTTTACACAGATGCTGGAAATATACAATTTGTATCAATTCTGTCTCCTACGGCTATGGTTCCATTGAGGTCTTAAATATTTCAATAGCTATATTAACAGGAGATAACCGATTAAAGCATCTTCATGATGAGAAGTAATACAGGTAATTCAAATTTATTTTGAATACCACCTCTTACAATGATCAAAAAATCAAAATTCTCAAACTTGTCATTAAGAGTTTATATTCATTGAAAAACGCTTACAAAATATTTTAAGCATTTTTCAATAATTACCTATGTTTGTAGGTTTATTGTATTCTATCCGTATAATTTTGACACCTTTGATGAATATATTATATATATATACCCTTATTGGCCAAACTTTAAAAGTTGTAAATTCCTAAATTCCTAAGCACAATATTGAACTTTTAAAACTTGCAAGTGTGCGTATACAAAGTTCCATAACTCTATATCATTAGTGGTGATTTTCATGAAATTCGAGGATTAACAATGTATTGAAAAGATAGGAGTAAAAAATAATTTAATATTACATATACTTTAAAATTTATACTTACTCATAACTTTTAGGAAATCTTCAAAATTTTCTTTTCTGTCCTGTTTCCATTTTCCTGCAAATTTGTCCTTGATTTCTTCTAAAGCCATTTGAACTCGTTCTAATTATTTTATAAAAAATCAATTCCAAAGTCCAGTACACTGCTTTTATCCTAGACTCTGGGAACTTAATCCTAAATGCGATAATTTCTTCTGTGTGATTAAAATGCAATAATCACGATCTTATAAAGCTTGGATAACTGTATCGAAGCGCCTACGACTCACTGGGGAAAGGTATGAAATAATTGAACTGTCAAACCATCGCATGTTTTCATTACACTTCAGAATCTTTTCATATATTTTTTGACACATATTTTGACCTTTGATATACTTAGGGCTAACCATTACTACCTTGGGGTATATATTATACAGTGAAAGGTGGAATACGTTATGAGGCTAATGAAGACGGGTATGTAGTGTGCAATGAGGAAAATTTTGCCAAACAGTGGCATTGGCCTACTCTTGTTTCGACTATCAAGATATTTATACGCTCTGTCTGTAGCATTTTGAACGCCTAGACGCTTTTTCCATGTCAGGTACCCCTACCTACATCACTGACAGGGGGAAACCGGGTTGAAAAATCTGAAGGTATCATCAGATAATTACAGTATTTTATACATGTCAAAACGCACTATGATACGTACTGAAATCAGTTACCTTTTTATAATAATGGTTTGTCCCAAGTATAAGACCAGGGGTCAAAAACTGTGTCCACAATAATCAATGAAGGGATAATAGGTAAAATGTACGTAACCTATTGATATTGTGAAGGGTACAGTCGTGGGATAACAAGTGCTCTCTAATTGTTATCATAGATATGTAGATAGTAAATAATAACACAAGATTTATGCTTTGCACGCATGCGTTGAATTGAAGATATGCCCAATATTTTCAAAAGGGGGAGGGGGGTAGGGGTCAAGGAGAAGGGCGCCATTAAATTAAATCATTCCTAAATGGGTAATTGTTTTTAAAGGGGGGGGGGGGGGGTTGGCGTGTCATAAAATTGCTTATTTTTGCGATTTTTAAGTGAAAATAAAAGCAAAATTTTTGTCGACATTGAGTTGTGAACACCATAGCCGATTAGCACAAATATTATTTCTGACTACGCCATTGATGCAGGGGTAGGTTAGGGGCTGAGGTGTGGTGATGGCGTAGTGAGATTATGTCGACCCAGCAATTCATTGGTTGGATATAAGGCATATTGAATTACACTGAAAGAGAGGTGCTGTGACGATGTATAAGTTCCACTATAATAACTATTCCACAGAACATAATATGTTATGTAATAATTGTTCCATTTGGAACTTTTTTTATATAAAACTAGCCCTAACTCTCAACTAGAGAAAATATTATATGTTAAAAGTTACCGAGATCATTTTATTATAGTGTTTGTTCCACAAGGAATATTTGTCATGAAAACAAATATACAGTGACAGTGCAGTCAAATTCCCAAGATCATGTTATAGTGCACCAGTCCATATCATGAAGGTAATAAATGTAGATATGTATCTTAATCAGATGATGATTAGACCTTATCACTGATACATGTTCACATAGTTTACCAATTACAATCTCTAATTGACCTATTTGCACCAACATGAAAGCAGATCACCATTAAACCACTTGAACAGAGTTTAGATCCCTCGTCAGTTGGAAATCTAACATTTCGTTTCGGTTACTTTTGGATTTTCGACTCATTGTAATCTAACAAAGTTTATAAGGCGAGCTTTTTATAGCACGTGTCACCCTTCCACCAATCAGAACAAGGTTTACAAGAACGTTTCGTATTACGTCATAACTTGGACTGCCGTGCCGCTTTAATTTCTGTCTCGTCTTCCCACAATGCATATCAATGCATAGACTCGCGATCTTGAAGGTAGTTTCTGATTGGCTGAAATCGACTTTACCGAGAAGTCGCTCGTCGTATAAACCAATAGATTATAAATGGGGAAATATCAAACGCTTGTACATACAAATTGCAGTTGCCACATTCGCACGATTCCTACTAAACTACACTATGCTCTACATACGCAGGTATACTTCGTTTTCGATTAGTGTCCTCTTATGTGACCAGGTATTATGAAATTACCTTGTTAGATTTTAGATATACGCGTGTCGCTCAAAACGTATACCGTATACTCGAAAAGTATACTTCTATGTGCACGCAGCCTTTTGCATCAAAAAATAAGCAACAGATCTTATGAGTTTTCTATAAATGGCGAGTAAACGTAATCTAATCGTTCCGATGGAGATAACGTGTATAATGCTGATCAAGCTACTCGCTATGTTCGTGTCACAAATTTCTAGCTATATAGCTAGTTAGTCTCTGTAATTCTGTATGAATAACCGACCTTTAACTTCTCAATGATAGTCAATATATATAAGATATTTTATTGAAAATAATTTATTTTTTACTAAAACAGCATTGATACATAGAAAAAATACAATAAATGAATAAATATATAAATAAAAAAGCAGTTTTCATTCTTCAGAACAATATTGAAATTAAACTTTGAATAATGTAAGATGTGCATAGTAACGTAAAATACTATACAAAATGTTTTGGGTAATTTGGGAGATAAAGTCAACATTCATGGTATCACTTAAAAGAATATTTGACGTGTCGTTCGTCTACAATTTCATAAAAACTTTACAATGGTTTTTATAGCAGAACAAGGCTCCCTTTCTTATTACTAATGACTTCATAGTTTCTAAAAACTATTCTGAAACTTTCTTAAAATATCTTTTACACACCAAATCGTTTTCACCCACCACGATCGTCTAAAAATAGAAACATAACTTTCATTATCAAATATTTAACCAAATAGTTCAGGTTGTTGTACGGGGACAATCTCGGGCTACATTTTAATGAGATCATTACATTGTTTTATAATTTGAGATTCAGACCCTTACAAAACCAGATGTTTACAAATTCAAACGTTTCCAAAACGAGGTGATTGCCAAGTTTCATCGTTTGGGATTGCAAAGATTATGAATTAGGATCTTACAAAGATTATGAATAAGGTTTTTTCAAAGATTATAAATTAGGTTCTTGCAAAGATTATGAATTTGGTTTTTGAAAAGATTACGAATTTGGTTTTTGCAAAGATCATGAATTAGGTTCTTGTAAAGATTACGAATCAAATCCTTGCAAAGATTATGAATTCGGTTTTTGCAATGATTATGAATTAGTTTTTGCAAAGATTACGAATTTGGTTTTTGAAAAGATTATGAATTTGGTTTTATCAAAGATTATGAATTTGGTTTTTGCAAAGATCATGAATTAGGTTCTTGTAAAGATTATGAATAGGGTTCTTGCAAAGATTACGAATTAAGTTCTTGCAAATATTACGAATTCGGCTCTTGCAAAGATTATGAATTCGGTTCTTATAAGGATTATGAATTAGGTTCTTGCAAAGATTATGAATTAAGTTCTTGCAAAGATCACGAATTCGGTTCTTGTAAAGATTATGAATTAGGTTCTTGCAAAGATTATGAATTAGGTTCTTGCAAAGTTTCATAAGTCTTAAATTAGGTTTATGCATCAAAAACAAAATGAAGTAATCGAGCAAGTATATTACAGCCCAGGTTTATCCTCTGTAACTTTTTGAAAATGGGGTAAAGTTTCCAAATGTGTGTTATAAACATGAATACATACCGAAAGAATTTGGTCGTCGCTGATTTGTTCAATTGTAACAAATTGTGGTTTTACTTCCGGGTTATTGACTGGTGAACTTTCAATTGTCATTTTTCCATCTTCATATCGACATACACTCTACAATAAAATCCGTATATGCAAAACAATTCCGTTAATCTACAATCTCGTGAAATTACAAAGGAGGTATCAAGGCCCGTAGAGTGACAAGGGGGAGGTGGGGGGACAATGTCCCGCTGACAAAAGTGATCAGACCCATCCAACTACCTCCCTTCCCCGGCCCCTGGCAAAATTCTGTCGGTAATTGGAATTGAGGTTGAACATCGTCATCTAGTATATAGACCTACAATTGGGAACAACTTGATAGTATCAGTGGTATGTAAGCGTATTATTTTTCAATTTTAACAGTTACTCTTAGTTTCTTCATCTTATATAAATAGATGATCTTGATCTTGTGAATTATTAACCTACCTTCATTTTGATTCTCATTCTCTCTTCTTCAAATTCTTCGTTAAGTTTAAATTTGCTTTGTGATGACATAGGTCCTACACTGATGATCAATATAATATAGTCGCCATCTATTTTATATTCTTCTGTGGGGTTTACTTTCATCAAAAGTTCCCTGAAGACGATATTCAAATCTGCCAAGTCAAAAAACATGATAAAAAATGATTAAAACATGATTAAAACATGATCAAAAAACCTGATAAACAATAACAAAAACCTGATAAAAAAAATGAAAAAAAAAAATGTTTAAAACATGAAAAAAAAACCTGATTAAACAATAAAAAAACATGATTAACATATGATAAGAATGATCAAAATATGATAAAACATGATAAAAAAAACACGGTGAAAACATGATAAATCATACGAAAAAAAACCACGGAGAAAAATTTCCCTCATTGCACACTGCATGGCGTTTGCCCGTCCTCAGTTAGCCCAAATAGGTGCAGAAAAGTAGGATGTAAAACTGAAGCGCCTTTTTAATCCAAAAACAGATCTTTACTAATAAGCTACAATCTTACCCATTATTTTATAATATTCCTCAAAATTTTCTGTTTTTTCTTGTTTCCATTTTCCACCAAATTTCTGTTTAAAATCTTCGAGTGCCATCCTTGATACTTGTAGTTATTGATAAAGGTGGTGTGGTAAGAGTAATCTAGTTGTGATGTTACTAGAATCAGTGGCTATTACAGTCTGTATAATAAAACTCCGTTACAAACTGGAGAGAGGGAGAGAAAGAGTGGAGAATAAAACAGTTTTCTACTTGTATCTCTGATCACTGTTGTTTTCTATCTGTAGTTTCTAGAACAGTCACTACCTTATATAGTAATAGATATAATTATATTATGAATAATTAGACAACATATGTAGAGATTTCTATTATTAGTATTACTAAAGCCTCGTTTGTATTAATGATGTACCTACAGCTTGGGGTCATGGACCATTAGATCATGGAGTACTTCAGCGATTCAAAACTGCTCATTGGATATGTTGCAGTCGAGTCTTTTAAATTGAGACAATAAAAATACACTTGACTAAATGAGATATACAGCTGTGGGTCAAAGGTCATTAGCTAATTCAATACTTTACCTTAATTACATAGGTACTCCGATCACCGACGCTTACAGTGGCGTGGTGGCCGGGGGAGGCCTGGGGGGCAGCGAATGGAAACCAGGGGGCGCCGACGTTGCAAGGGGGCGCCAAAAGCCCTTCGAAAAAAAGTCGGTCGTTAAGAAATAATAATTATTTTCGAGCTTATTCTTTTAGTCCCAATACAACTCGGGCCCTCCCCCTTATTTTTGACCGAATAATGTCAGAACACTCTATAAAATTGCAGCTCGCGCCTTCGGCACTCGCAGTGCCGTTCCGTTTGAAGCATGTTATATTTCAGAGTCCCCCCCCCCCCCACATTACTATAAATCCTGGATTCGCCCCCGTTATTGATATCCGTCGGTAAAGTTGAGCCGACCTACCGCAGACATAAACATACAAAAAAATATAGCGTCAAATAGCCTTCCTGCATTGTTTCAAATAGCTAAAGCCTTGAAGTTTCCGAGGGTCTTGGTGTGAGTGTTTGTAATCACCCAAGAATTAAGCAATTGAACAATATTTACTATGAATGATTGCCCTCGTTCTTGAATTGTTTGTGGACCCGATACAGAGCTGATTTCTTGATGGATTTTGATGAAACTTGGTGTGAGTGTTTGTAATCACCCAAGGATAAAGCCTATTAAGTTGTGATAAATGTGATAAATGAAGTGAGTGAGCCAAAATGTTACATTTCACTGCTTACAGTTATTCAAGGGAGACAACTATGAGGGTCTCTCACAGGTCCGCGCTCGCTACAAGCGTTCACTATGACAAATGGTAAAATTGCTTTTGTACTTCAAAATTAGGTCTTTCCGGTCTTCCTACGGACTGAATTGATTATTTTGGATCTTTGAATGTTGAATTAACCGCGTTTACTACAGTTCAAACGAAAACTTTAAGGACAATGAAGACAATAGTGTGAATGTTTGTAATCACCCAAGGATGAAGCCTATTAAGTTAATCCACTTGAAAAAAAATTATGTTAACAAAACCCGTGTGATATAAAAAAATGTCACTCTCAGAATCTTTCATTTACTGATAACATTTACTTATTAAACCTAAAAAAAAAATGTGTTTTGGGTTTCAGTTTCGGATATTTTTATCGGCGCTGCAAGTGCCTGAAATATATCTAGATCGCACCTACAACAGTCTTAATTTTCAAAATTTTCCATGAAAGGAACCCCGTATTACCTCGTTCCTCCTCTTCGACGCGGTGTTCCACGGTCGAAGAGCTCCAGAGGTTTTACATGTGCATCAGTGCATTCATGCATTGTGATCCATACCTGAACAGAATACCTTAGGGTGGGGGTGGGGACCATGAGTTGCAGGGAGCGCCAAAAAGGGTTTGTGCCCCCCAGCCATTTTGGAACCACCACGCCACTGGACGCTTATATCTTACATAGCATACAATTTGTATAAATGGGTTTTTATAGCATCTGTGGTTCAATTGGTCATAATATATTCAAGATTATTAGGAATTCTAACTCATCAATATATACATGCATACCAAGTTTAAATAGGTTCGGGTAAAAACTGCAGTCTTTATGACATGTCTTTCTATACATGTTCACATGGTTTACAAATTACAATCATTTATTGACTTATTCGCACTAACATGAAAGCAGATCATCATTGAGCCACTTGAACAGAGTTTAGATCCCTCGACAGTTGGAAATCGAACAATAAGAGTAGGCTAATGCAATTTAATTAAGATAAGATTACATTTCGTTTTGGTTATTTTTTTTTTCGACTCATTGTAATCTAACAAGATTTATAAGGCGAGCGTCTTCTGGTGACGAAATAAGCTATTTATAGGACGTGTCACCGTTCCACCAATCAGAACAAGGTTTACAAGAACGTTTCGTATTACATCATAATTTGGACTGCTGTGTCGCTTTACTTTCTGATTCGTCTTCCCATAATGTATATCAATGCATAGATTCGAGATCTTGAAGGTAGTTTCTGATTGGCTGAAATCAACTTTACCAGAAGTCTCTCGCCGTATAAACTAATAGATTATAAATGGGGAAATATCAAACGCTTGTGCATACAAATTCGCACGATTTCTACTAAACTACACTATACTCTACATACTCAGGTATACTTCGTTTACGCATAGAAATGTATAAGACTGGAAGTCTTAGTCTACTCATCGTCTACTGAACTTCTGCTAAAATTTATGGTTGACCTAGCTTCTCCTCTAGGACTAGTTGACTCTAAGTGATACTATGGCAGAGAGACTGGATGTTCCGTTCGAATTAAATCGCGTTTATGATGGCTTTTAAATGAATATAACTTCTTGCAGAAACCGGAAGTTATGGGCATATCTTCAATTCAACGCATGCGTGCCAAGCATAAATCTTGTGTTATTATTCCCTATCTACATTTCTATGATTTACGATTTAGTGTCCTCTTATGTGTCCGGGTATTATGAAATTATCTTGTTCGATTTTAGGTATACGCGTGTCGCTCAAAACGTACACCTTATACCAGAAAAGTATACTTCGATGTGCACGCATCCCTTTGCATCAAAGAATAAGCAACATATCTTATGAGTTTTCTATAAACGGCGAGTAAATGTAATCTAGTCGTTCCGACATAGAAATGTATAATACTGGAAGTCTTAAGTAACTTGTTGCTTTCAACCACTCTGTTGAATAGTAACTTGTTGCTTTCAACCACTCTAACCTCTACTCATCGTCTACTGAACTTCTGTTTCAATTTATGGTTGACTTAGTTTCTCCTCTAGGATTAGTTGACTCTAAGTGATACTGTGGCAGAGAGACTGGATGTTCCGTTCGAATTAAATCGCGTTTATCATGGCTTTTAAATGAATATAACTTCTTGCAGAAACCGGAAGTTATGGGCATATCTTCAATTCAACGCATGCGTGCCAAGCATAAATCTTGTGTTATTATTCCTTATCTACATTTCTATGGTTCCGATGAAGATACCGTGTGTAATGCAGATCAAATGGCTACTAGCTATGTTCGTGTCACAATCTTCTAACTATCTAGCAAGTTAGTCTCTGTAATTCTGTATGAACAACCGACCTTTAACTTCTTAATGATAGTCAATATATATAAGATATTTTATTGAAAATAATTTATTTTTTACAAACACAACACTGATACATAAAAAAATACAATAAATGAATAAATATAAAATAAATAAAAAAGCAGTTTTAATTCTTCAGAAAAAATATTGAAATTAAAATATGAATAATTTAAATGAAATGAAATGAATGGAGTTTTACGTCCTACTTTTCTGCTTGAATAATTTAAGATTTGCATAGTAATATAAAACACTATAAAAAGGAATACAACATTTTTTGGTTGATTTGAGAGACAAAGTTGTCATATCACTTAAAAGAATATTTGACGTGTAGTTCGTCAACAATTTCATAAAAACTTTGTAGTGGTTTTTACAGCAGAACAAGGCTCCCTTTCTTATTACTAATGACTTAATAGTTTCTAAAAACTATTCTGAAACTTTCTTAAAATATCTTTTACACACCAAATCGTTTTCGCCCACCACGATCGTCTAAAAATAGAAACATAACTTTCATTATTCAAATCTTCAACCAAATAGTTCAAGTTTGTACGGGGACAATCTCGGGCTACATTTTAATGAGATCATTGCATTGTTCTATAATTTGAGATTCAGACCCTTACAAAATCAGATGTTTACAAATTCAAAAGTTTCGAAAAAGAGATGATTGCCAAGTTTCATCGTTTGGGATTGCAAAGATTACGAATTAAATCCTTGCAAAGATTACGAATCAAATCCTTGCAAAGATTATGAATTCGATTTTTGCAATGATTATGAATTAGTTTTTGCAAAGATTACGAATTTGGTTTTTGAAAAGATTACGAATTTGGTTTTTGCAAAGATCATGAATTAGGTTCTTGTAGAGATTATGAATTAGGTTCTTGCAAAGATTATGAATAGGGTTCTTGCAAAGATTACGAATTTGGATTTTGCAAAGATTACGAATTAAGTTCTTGCAAATATTACGAATTGGGCTCTTGCAAAGATTATGAATTAAGTTCTTGCAAAGATCACGAATTCGGTTCTTGTAAAGATTATGAATTAGGTTCTTGCAAATATTTTGAATTAGGTTCATAAGTCTTAAATTAGGTTTATGCATCAAAAACAAAATAAAGTAATCGAGCAAGTATATTACAGCCCAGGTTTATCCTCTGTAACTTTTTGAAAATGGGGTAAAGTTTCCAAATGTGTGTTATAAACATGAATACATACCGAAAGAATTTGGTCGTCGCTGATTTGTTCAATCGTAACAAATTGTGGTTTTACTTCCGGGTTATTGACTGGTGAACTTGTAATTGTCATTTTGCCATCTTCATATCGACATACACTCTACAATAAAATCCGTACATGCAAAATAATTCCGTTAATCTACAATCTCGTGAAATTACAAAGGAGGTATCAAGGCCCGTAAAGTGACAAGGGGGAGGTGGGGGGACAATGTCCCGCTGAAAAAAGTGATCAGACCCTCCAACTACCTCCCTTCCCCGGCCCCTGACAAAATTCTGTCGGTAATTGGAATTGAGGTTGAACATCGTCATCTAGTATATAGACTTACAATTGGGAACAACTTAATAGATAGGTATCAGTAGTATGTAAGCGTATTATTTTTCAATTTTAACAGTTACTCCTAGTTTCTTCATCTTATATAAATAGATGATCTTGATCTTGTGAATTATTTACCAACCTTCATTTTGATTCTCATTCTCTCTTCTTCAAATTCTTCGTTAAGTTTAAATTTACTTTGTGATGACATTGGACCTACACTGATGATCAATATAATATAGTCGCCATCTATTTTATATTCTTCTGTGGGGTTTACTTTCATCAAAAGTTCCCTGAAGACGATATTCAAATCTGCCAAGTCAAAAAACATGAGAAAAAATGATTAAAACATGATTAAAACATGATCAAAAAACCTGATAAACAAAAACAAAAACCTGATAAAAAAAATGAAAAAAAAAAATGTTTAAAACATGAAAAAAAAACCTGATTAAACAATAAAAAAACATGATTAACATATGATAAGAATGATTAAAATATGATAAAACATGATAAAAAAAAAACACGGTGAAAACATGATAAATCATACGAAAAAAAACACGGAGAAAAATTTCCTTCATTGCACACTGTATGGCGTTTGCCCGTCCTCAGTTAGCCCAAATAGGTGCAGAAAAGTAGGATGTAAAACTGAAGCGCCTTTTTAATCCAAAAACAGATCTTTACTAATAAGCTACAATCTTACCCATTATTTTAAAATATTCCTCAAAATTTTCTGTTTTTTCTTGTTTCCATTTTCCACCAAATTTCTGTTTAAAATCTTCGAGTGCCATCCTTGATAGTTGTTGATAAAGGTGGTGTGGTAAGAGTTATCTAGTTGTGATGTTACTAGAATCAGTGGCTATTACAGTCTGTATAATAAAACTCTGTTACAAACTGGAGAGAGAGAAAGAAAGAGTGGAGAATAAAACAGTTTTCTAGTTGTATCTCTGATCACTGTTGTTTTCTATCTGTAGTTTCTAGAACAGTCACTACCTTATATAGTAATAGATATAATTATATTATGAATAATTAGACAACATATGTAGAGATTTCTATTAGTAGTATTACTAAAGCCTCGTTTGTATTAATGATGTACCTACAGCTTGCAGTCATGGACCATTAGATCATGGAGTACTTCAAATATTCAAGCATCTCATTAGATATGTTGCAATCGAGTCTTTTAAATTAAGACAATAAAAATACACTTGTCTAAATGAGATATACAGCTGTGGGTCAAAGGTCATTAACTAATTCAATACTTTACCTTTATTACATAGGTACTCCGATCACCGCCGCTTATATCTTACATAGCATACAATTTGTATAAATGGTGTCTCTATAGCAGCTGTGGGTCAATAGGTCATAATATATTCAGGTTTATTAGGAATTCTAATTCATCAATATATACATGCACACCAAGTTTAAATAGGTTCGGGTAAAAACTGCAGTCTTTATGACATAATTTTACGTGTTTTCCCGTGTGATATTGGTTATGCACGTTAAAGATCCATCGACAGTTGGAAATCGAAAATAAAAGCAGGCTAATGCCGCTGTCCTGGCAAAATTTCCCTCATTGCATGGCGTTTGCTCGTTCTCAATTAGCCCATATAGGTGCAGAAAAGCAGAACGTAAAACTCCATTCATTTAATTTCATTTTCCTCAATAAATTCGCATATCATGTCTCATCAAGCTCCGACCGAAATTCCTCCCCCTATATAGAAACAAATGTAAAAATGACATCAATTCGGTGCATTTCTAAAGATATTTTGTGATTGAAATTTGCAATCGGACCGAATTTAATTCTTTACAAAACTTTTTGGAATTGAGTTTTTCAGATAATCTGTACCTATTTACGGCTAGATTGACTGTTATATTGAGGGAAGATAACTATTTTCAGAGACAGGGAAATTGTTTATCTTATCTAAAAAAAATAATAGTGTTCACAGCTTAGGATTGCAATTTGATCCTTCGTGTCTAATTATCTGTGTTTAAAAGTGTAAAAATAGACTCGACCATATTCAAATCTACCACGAAATAAACGAATGATAAAAAAATACATTCTTCCGAAAAACTGCATGAAAATTCCATAATCCCCTCATTTTCTAAATAGGTATTTTATTTATATTATTTTATAATTAACTTCAGTAAATTACGAGTCGTATTTTTAACTCTCAACAGTTGCATGAAAATTTGATCAAAAGGCGTAAGAGAGTCGAATTTTATTTCTTCCTCATAAATTCCTCATAATTTAGATTTTGTCGACGAAATTTTAGCCAGGATGATTTCAATAGAGTTATTCCCCTTTGTATATTTTGCTAAGAAAGGAACATGGGTTTTACTTCTTTTATCTACAGTGCGCAATCAAGAAAATTGATTTAACTATTAGAGTTATAACTTTCGAGGGATATTTCCACAAGCAAACAAAACCTAAATTCATTGCCTTAAACGACTGGTCGCCAATCGATTACGACATATATATCCAATTAGATGCTTGAATATTTGAAGTACTCCATGATCTAATGGTCCATGACTGCAAGCTGTAGGTACGTCATTAATACAAACGAGGCTTTAGTAATACTAGTAATACAAAAATCTACATATGTCGTCTAATTATTCATACTATAATTATATCTATTACTATATAAGGTAGTGACTGTTCTAGAAACTACAGATAGAAAACAACAGTGATCAGAGATACAACTAGACAACTAGAAAACTGTATCATTCTCCACTCTTTCTTTCTCTCTCTCTCCAGTTTGTAACAGAGTTTTAGTATACAGACTGTAATAGCCACTGATTCTTGTAACATCACAACTAGCTTACTCTTACCACACCACCTTTATCAACAACTAAAAATATCCAAGATGGCGCTCGAAGATTTTAAACAGAAATTTGGTGGAAAATGGAAACAAGAAAAAACAGAAAATTTGGAGGAATTTTTTAAACTAATAAGTAAGATTGTAGCTTATTTCGTTCAAAAAGAAAGAATTGACGTTAAGTCTGTAGCGTTCTTGTTGGTCAGAAAGATACGATTTGCAACGTTCTCACTTAATTTTCATTCAACTGTTGAGAGTTAAAAATACGACTCGTAATTTACAGAAGTTACGCCATAATATAAAGAAGATACCTGTTTAGAAATTGAGATTAAAATTACTATTTTGAGGAATATTTGAAGAGATTATGGGATTTTCATGCAGTTCGTGTTCTTAGGAAGAATGTATTTTTTAAAATTCTTTTTTTTTCGTGGTAGATTTGAACATCGTCGCCAGGAAACTTTTAATAAACGTAAACCCTATGGAAGAATATAAAATAGATGGAGACCATGTTATAATGATCAACAATATAGGACCAATGTCATCACAAAGTAAATTTAAACTTAACGAAGAATTTGAAGAAGAGAGAATGGGAATTAAAATGAAGGTAGGTTAATAATTCACAAGATCAAGATCATCTGTTTATATAAGATGAAGAAACTAAGAGTAACTGTTAAAATTGAAAAATAATACGCTTACATACCACTGATACTATCAAGTTGTTCCCAATTGTAGGTCTATACTAGATGACGATGTTCAACCTCAATTCCAATTACCGACAGAATTTTGTCAGGGGCCGGGAAAGGGAGGTAGGTGGAGGGTCTGGTCATTTTTTTCAGCGGGACATTGTCCCCCCACCACCCCCCCTTCTTGTCACTCTACGGGCCTTGATACCTCCTTTGTAATTTCACGAGATTGTAGATTAACGGAATTGTTTTGCATGTACGGATTTTTATTGTAGAGTGTAGGTCGATATGAAGATGGAAAAATGAAAATTAAAAGTTCACCAGTTAATAACCCGGAAGTAAAACCACAATTTGTTACAATTGAAAAAATCAGTGACGACCAAAGTCTTTCGGTATGTTTTCATGTTTATCATACATTTGGAAACTTTACCCCATTTTCAAAAAGTTACAGAGGATAAACCTGGGCTGTAATATACTTGCTCGATTACTTCATTTTGTTTTTGATGCATAAACCTAATTTAAGACTTATGAAACTTTGCAAGAACCTAATTCATAATCTTTGCAAGAACCTAATTCATAATCTTTGCAAGAGCCTAATTCGTAATCTTTGCAAAAACCTTATTCGTAATCTTTGCAAGGACCTAATTCGTAATCTTTGCAAGAACCTTATTCGTAATCTTTGCAAGAATCTAATTCGTAATCTTTGCAATCCCAAACGATGAAACATTGCAGTGACCCCGTTTCCGAACTGTTAAACTTTCTAATGGTCTGAATCTCAAATTATGAAACAATGCAATTATCTCATTTAAATGTATCTCGAGATTGTCCCCGTACAACAACTTGAACTATTTGGTTAAAGATTTAATAATGAAAGTTATGTTTCTATTTTTAGACGATTGTGGTGGGCGAAAACGATTTGGTGTGTAAAAGATATTTTAAGAAAGTTTCAGAATAGTTTTTAGAAACTATTATGTCATTAGTAATAAGAAAGGAAGCCTTGTTCTGCTGTAAAAACCACTACAAAGTTTTTATGAAATTGTTGACGAACTACACGTCAAATATTCTTTTAAGTGATATGACAACTTAATCTCTCAAATCGCCCAAAAATTATTGTATTCCTTTTTATAGTGTTTTACATTACTATGCAAATATTAAATTATTCAAATTTCAATTTCAATATTTGTTCTGAAGAATGAAAACTGTCTTTTTTTTATTTATTTATATATTTATTCAATTATTGTTTTTTTTTAATGTATCAGTGTTGTGTTTGTAAAATATAAATTATTTTCAATAAAATCTCATAATATAGTAGGTGTTTTTGTGTGAGCCAGTTCGATTAGGCTAATCGGTGCATTTGTGAGACCGTTTACCTAAACTGATTAGGCTAATCGACCTAACCGTCCCAAGAGGTGGTTAGGCGATTCGATTCTAAAGGTGTAATAAGATGGCTGAATGTGCAGGTCCGTAATACTAATTACTATTGGCTGATATATCATGTACAACATACACGTGATCTTCTTTTGTTGACAGTCAAGGCTGCCTTATTGCCAGTACATTTGTGGACCACAGCAAATTACACCAAATCGTACCAGGAAATCGAAACCATATCGAATCGTCCCACAAAAACGTCTAGTGACTATCATTGAGAAGTTAAAGGTCGGTTATTCATACAGAATTACAGTGTCTAACGTGCTAGATGGCTAGAAAATGGTGACACGAACATAGTAAACAGCCATTTAATCAGCATTAAACACGTAATCTCGGTTTATTGTACCATCCCAACAACTAGATGCTAAATACCAGACGCTTTGCCATTTCAGCTCGACCTGCATCACTCGCCATAATATAGAAAACTCATAATCTCTGGTGCTTATTCTTTGATACAAGTCGGAGGATCTGACATGGAAAAAGTTCTTAGTCGATCTGATAGGACAATAAACTGAGCCCCCGTGTGCCAAAGGCTGTGTACGTTAAAGATCCTTGACTTTTAATAACGGTACATAAAGGTCCAAATCTTCACATGTTACAGTCTTAGTCTAATTAGACCCAAATTTCGTTTCGTTTCGTTTTTTAAAATCCAGTTTTTAAAACACTGCATTAGTGTCTAACCACTACGTGCAATGCTCAAACGACTTCTTACCAAGGGGTGGTGCTTAACCTAGTTCTAATTCAAAATACTCTATGATGAAAAATGTACAAAAGTGTACCGCAAAAAATACATATAATAGATATATCTGCAAACAGTACTATCTGGGCCTCATCAGTGCAGTGCTGATACTGGAGTTGAGGTTTGACTATATGGCCACCTCAGATGATCCCACATATGTGATACTATCGTACCATGCGATCTTATAACAGATATAAACAGACAATTTCAATTTCATTTTCAATTTTATTTCAACAAAAACGAATAAATATTAAAAATAAATAGCACTAATTGATACATATACAAAAATTAACAATTGATATTATAACAAACTAATTGATATTCGATTTTAAAACTACATGTTTTATCAATAAAAATCAACTGGATAATATATATTTAGACAATTATTTCTATAACGTAATAAGACAATTATATGGATATATACTTCTAGAAAATCTAATTAATTTAATTTATTAATATGTCATTGAAGGATTATCTCTATAACTTTCGATCCTGATTCTATTTTCTTTATTTTACTCGATTTTAATATCTTGATTAAACTATTCTGAAATTCTTTTAAAATATCTTTTACACACCAAATCGTTTTCACCCACCACGATCGTCTAAAAATAGAAACATAACTTTCATTATTCAAATCTTTAACCAAATAGTTCAAGTTGTTGTACGGGGGACAATCTCGGACTACCTTTAAATGATATCATTGCATTGTTTCATAATTTGAAAATCAGACATTAAGAATTCAAAAGTTTGGTCGATCGGGAAGGCAAAGTTTGGATATTGAATAAGGTCATAGCAAAGTTCCATAGATCTTGAATCAAAACATTGCAAAGTTCCATAAATCTTGAATAAGTTCATTACAATGTTTCATAAATCTATATCATAGATCTTGAATAAAGTCATTGCAAAGTTCAATAGACCTTAAATAAGTTCATTGCAAAGTTCCATAAATCTTGAATAAGCTGATTACAAAGTTCCATAGATCTTGAATAAAGTCATTGCAAAGTTCCATAGGTCTTGAATACAGTCATTGCATAGTTCTATAGATATCTAATAAATTCATTGCAAAGTTCCATAGATCTTGAATTAGGTTATTGCAAAGTTCCATAGATCTTGAATAAAGTCATAGCTAAGTTCCATAGATATTGAATAAAGTCATAGCTATGTTCCATAGATCTTGAATAAAGTCATTGCAAAGTTCCATAGATATATAATAAGGTCATTGCAGAGTTCCATAGATCTTGAATAAATTCATTGCAAAGTTCCATAGATCTTGAATAAAGTCATTGCAAAGTTCCATAGATCTTGAATAAATTCATTGCAAAGTTCTATAGATCTTGAATACAGTCATTGCAAAGTTCCATAGATCTTGAATAAAGTCAGTGCAAAGTTCCATAGATCTTGAATAAAGTCATTGCAAAGTTCCATAGATCTTGAATAAAGTCATTGTAAAGTTCCATAGATCTTGAATAAAGTTAATTTTCAAATTTCGGTGCATAAAAGAAAATGTATAACGGAGTTTATAACTCCGTTAATAAAAACAATATGACAAAATCGAGGGCTGTTGTATAGTATTTGGACTACTCAAAAGAGCAGTACCATCAGGTGTTTCGAAAAAAGTATCCTCGTATTTCCAAATAAACTAAATTGAAAACATACCGTAAGGCTTTGGTCGTCGCTGATTTTTTCCATTGTAACAAATTGTGATTTTACTTCGGGGTTATTGATCGGTGAACTTTGAACTGTCATTTTTCCATCTTCGTATCGACATACGCTCTACAATAATGATAGAATTGATTAGTTTTACGATCAAAAAAAAAAAACCGGACAACGCCTCGACGTATGTAATTGGGAACACCCTGGTAGGACAGGCATCACTGCCATGTAGACTTGCTCATTGTCCCACCAGTTACCGTTATTTTGTGTTGATTTGATCCAGAAATTGTGAATCACAACCCTACCTTCATTTTAATTCCCATTCTCTCTTCTTCAAATTCTTCGTTAAGTTTAAATTTGTTTTGTCCGGACATAGGTCCTACACTGTTGATCATAATAATGTGGTCTCCATCTATTTTACATTCATTTGTGGGGTTTACTTGCATCATAAGCTTCCTGATGACGATATTCAAATCTGCCAAGTCAAAAAACATGATAAAAAAAAGATTAAAACATGATTAAAACATGATCAAAAAACCTGATATTACTGAACAATAAAAAAATATGACCAAACAATAAATAAAAATTGATTAAAAAACATAATAAAATGTGAAAAAAAAAACCCTGATAAACAATTAAAAACATGATAAACCATAATAAAATATAATGATATAGAAACAGGATTAAGAAATGATTTAAAATATGATAAAACATAATGATTAAAACCGAGGCCCCGTGTGCTATTGGTTGTGCACGTTAAAGATCCCTCGACAGTTGGAAATCAAAAATAAGAGCAGGCTTATGCCGCTGTCCTGGCAAAATTTCCCTCATTGCACACTGCATGGCGTTTGCCCGTCCTCAATTAGCTCAAATAGGTGCAGAAAAGTAGGACGTAAAACTCATTTCATTTCAACTTTCTATCGATTATCGAATGACACTTTCTGAAGCGCTTTTTTAATCCAATAACAAGTCTTTACTAATAAGCCATAATCTTACCCATAACCTTAAAATATTCCTCAATATTTTCTGTTTTTTCTTGTTTCCATTTTCCACCAAATTTCAGTTTAAAATCTTCGAGCGCCATCTTGGATACTTTTAGTTGTTGATAAAGATGTTGTAAAAGAGTATTCCGTTTATGGTAGTTCTGAACTAGAGGTTAGAGTGGTTGAAAGCAACAAGTTACTATTCAACAGAAGGCACTGGCGCAGGGTTTTAGTTTTTCTGTGATAAAATGCGAGAGAGGGAGTTTATAAAGAACAGTCACTACCTTATATAGTAATAGATATAATTATATTATGAATAATTAGCCAACATATGTACAGATTTTTATTCGTATTCATTCAACTGAGGGCAATAAAGGCACATTTTCATTAATGGTTATTTTTAATCGAGTAATTATTCATTAATTCCATAATTTTAAGCATAATTAGCTCAATTAATTACTGACCATACGATACTCGACTGTTGAAAATCGAAAAAGGTTAGGCTTGATTTCATTGCTCACTGCCAAGATTTGTCAAAAATTTTGAGGGGACCAACCAGCATGGGTTGAAGAGTCCAAGTACTTCGCGAAGCGCTGCTCCTGCAAGCCCAAACATTAGGTCGTCGCCCTAGAGAAAAAATGGAAAATGGGGTCAATTTCTAGCATTCTGACAGATATTTCCGGGTTTTGGGTAGATAATACTACTGTGATTTTCATGTGATCGATTTTGATTCTTCA
Source organism: Lottia scabra (assembly GCA_029955415.1). Classification (NCBI taxonomy): domain Eukaryota; kingdom Metazoa; phylum Mollusca; class Gastropoda; family Lottiidae; genus Lottia; species Lottia scabra. Next base: position 14,105,343 of record JARJEI010000009.1, read on the forward strand.
AAAGATCTATTTTACTAATCAAAAGGGTTCTCCCGCCCCCCCCCCCCTCCCCTAAATCCACGCCCTTGTTCACTGCATGGCGTTTGTCTGTCCTCACAGGTCCCAATTAAAAGCAAAGTTGCTGATATCAGTTTCTATCAGGTCGATGACATACTAGCGTGAGCTTCCAAATCTGATTACTTTACGATAAAAACAAAAGTCAGTACAACAATTCCGTTATAATGCCCAAAGAGTTATAATACGATGGTATGGACGAGTGTGGAATGTTTACGCCATAAGCTGGTGATTGGGGCATGTTACTGCACACGAATGAAAATTTAACGATAGGAAGATGAATACGTCACGTTTGTCATAAGATAAAGTATGTCACGAAAAAAGCTTTTGTTGACAATTACGATTACGCTTTAGTTTTACAGTTCGTATTGTCTTTAATTTCCAAATCTCATGTGTTCATTTTATCCTTTTATCATTTTAGCTGCCCCCTAAATATTATGTTTTCGGGCAAAAAATTCGCGAAATCGGGCAAAATATCATTAAAATTCGGGCAAATAGTCAGTCTGCCCCCCTGTTGAGTCGTGGGCCCCTACGGCTATGCTTGTATCCAAGTTAAACCACACCCATCTTATCTTGTTATCATAATGTAATTTACTAAAACAAATATTGGTTGATATATGAAGTTATTTATGGGTGTAAACTTATATTATATATTTATTATCAATATATAAACTCTCGTCATATACTTATAACAATTTATTTATTCTCAAGATTTCCATATCAAGGACACGGTGATAGTGATAAAATAAACACACAGAGTGGACTGACAGAATTGTTCACAATATTAATCGTGATATGGACACCCAGTCGCCGAGATGCCATGAAAATTACTGTACACACTGATAGCATTTTCGAAAACATGTTGGGCAACATGTGGCCGAAATGCCATGTTGTCGAAAAAGTTGTCAGTGTGTATATTTCGGAAACTCTCGGCAAAATGTTGTACAGTTGTTGCCCAACAAGTTATAAATACGACTTGAATTATAGAGAGCCTGCCTGGCACATTGACAAGATAATTATATATAGATATAGTGTCAGGGGCGGATTTAGGGGGTGGCGTGGCTGGCGTGCGCCTCCCCCCCCCCCTAAAATTTGCAAAGCATGGGTTGTCCGCACCATTCTCCACAAATGTTTCTCGCCACACTTCGCTTGGCAAGATATCTATCTACATTGCACCCACTCTACAAGAATATTTCAATAACTTTGATTATTTTAACCTCGAAATTTTATTCTGCGCCCCCCCCCCCCCCCCTAACGTCAAATCCTGTATCCGCCCCTGAGTGTTATACGTGTTATATCTAAAAGGATTGTGCCTTTTCGTGCATTTCTGGTTTTCCTGAAGGCTATTTTCATATTTCCAAGATCCAAATCAATACTGGAAAATGTCGGCTGTTCTCCTTTAAGTAAGCCTGTTAATCAGTAATCCTGATCTCTGACCGTTTACAAGTTAAATTCAGGTAAACAACCGGATCAGTTTAATCAACCTAGATGTTTTTCATATTTTTGACGAATCGACCCAATTATTAGTCTAAGTTACATTCACATGATACATGTACTTGTTAACTAGGTCAGGTGCGTTCCCCGTATGCTCACCAGGCACAAACTGGAGAAGAAACTTTAAAATCCACATGTCTATTCGATGGTTAACTATCATAAGAATGATATGGTATATGTACCAATCGTAAAACATGTATACATATAATTAAAATTCGAGTAAGATGATATATCACGTTTTATAAGCCCACGCATAAATATGCACAGTAATAACTGGGTATATGTACATGTACATGAATTATTTGGACTGAAATTTTATACCTTTAATTTTTAAGTGTTAGTGTATAAAAATCAGTTTTGACTTGTTAGGTAACGTTATGACAGTTGGATGTATGGAGGTTGTGTTTTTGGCTTTTGTATGTGTATGTTATGTCTTGATCTTGGACCAGAATTGGAATGGAATTTGATTCTGTACTAGTTGAAATTTGCCAGTGTGGACCTAACTTAATTTGTATTGGATTATCTTTATACGTGATATATACACATAAACAAACCGAGATCGAGTCTTATAATCAAACTCCGTGATAAAGGACAATATTATTTGAAGTGAGCTGACCAGTGTACTGTGGTGAAATTCGACAGTGTTGGCTGAGCTTTATTAGATGTTCTTCAGTCTTGATATACGGATAAGAACTAATCATTTATCAAGAAATTTAAAGACCTTTCTTGTGTCCATATTTGGGATTATGGAACTGAACGGAGATGGAACTTGCTATGTTTAAAAGACTGAATTATAAAGGTGTAAATCTAAATTGATTAGACATTCTAATATCGTTTCTACATCGTGAAAAAATAAAAAAGTGCTTATCTTCAAGATTGACCATAAACTTGAATAGCTAGCTAGTGTATTAAGAGTGACATTTAACAATATGGGTCGAGCTTGAATTGTTTTGTACGTGATATCATTAGTTAAGGTGAAGAACGGACCTAAAACTCCGTTTCATATTTTTGTGATATAAGCATTCGACGGATTGCCAATTTTACAGAAAAGAAAGCTGGTCAGTGAAGTTTAACGAAATAGAATAAGCTTGAATTGTTTTGTACGTGATATCATTAGTTAAGTTGAAGAACGGACGTAAAACTCCATTTTGTGTTTGTGTGATATAAGCCTTCGAGAAATATGATTACGGCCAATATTGAAGGCTTGCCAATTTCACAGTGTAAACGTAGCTTAATTAGATAGTGTTTTAACGTGATATATATTCATGTACATGAGAAACTAAGAAAGTATATATAATCAAACCTTTGATAAAAGATATCGTATATCAACCATATGTATACAGACACTACAATAACGGACCACTTGGACATATCATAAATTAACTTTCTCTATTATTAGTCTGTTAGTGACAGTGAATATATACTGCATTTATATCGGATTAATAGACTCATATATTGTTCATTGGACCGGAGTAATAAACTATGTATGAATAACGGATTAATATATTCAAATACTCTGCATTTAATAATATTCTGAAATACTGAATCGGTATCGATATTCTACAGGATATATTTTGGTGAGATCGGATCCAAAGGATGGAATACATTGTTTTGGTACCTGATTGAATGATCGGATACCGGATGTTATAAAGATATAGAATCAAACTTTGTCTAACGAACACTTGGATTCAGTACCACCCTTTAATGAACAGCAACCACAAATAATCTCCTGCAATTTTCAACCAAATTTACATTTATTTGAAACCACCCTCTTGACGCAGGCAGAGGTCACCCTTTTCTGTTGTGATATCGGATGGATATAATTATACCGGATCGATATAGTGATGTACTGGAATGATATCGGAGCGATATAGTGATATACTGTAGTGATATCGGAGCGATATAGTGATATACTTTAAATGCACCTGATTAATATTGGAAAATGATGCTCTCGGAACATAAACTTACATGATACAACTTTGGTATTAAAAGATCCGTTAAGTTATAGACAAATTCAAAACTTTAGTTTAAAAATTGTGAAGTTCGGTGATATTTGATCTCGGTGTGCCTATATTTGATTGATAACTAGTTAAACCAAACCATGTATTAACATTGGATTAACGTTGGATTAAAGAAAAACGTATTCAAGATCTTTATCAAAGAGTTCAGAGGTATTCAATACGAGTTGTACATGTACATCAAAGTTTTGATTTTGTATGAAACTTAACGACTAAAAACATTCCAATTCTATAGCGTGTCTGTAATGTTGGGGTTTTATTTCTGTCTTTGACTTTGCCAAGAAGAACTTATTCGATCTTATGACAGTTATGTCATGATTATAATAGTTCTCTAGCTAATAACAGAACCATTCAAAACTTCTCAGAAACGATCGTGTTTTGATTGTGTGCTATTAAAGAACCTATTGGGATTTGTGGAACGATCGTGAATTAGTTTTGACTTGTTAAGAAAGAACCCATTGATATTTGAATATTTACCGTGTTTTAATTTTGAGTTGTTAAGAAAGGAACTTATTGGGAACTGAGGAACGATCGTGAATTAGTTTTGACTTGTTAAGAAAGAACCCATTGATAATTGAATATTTACCGTGTTTTAATTTCACGAGTTTTATCAAGGAGTATTTAAGAAGTTTATGGTTATGACTCTGTTTATTTGAAATCATATTTTATAGTCGAGTTTTAATCAATGTTATCAATATCTAATTTTCGAGTTAATATGACCAAGACAAACAAGCCCTATTGATAGTGACGACAATATACTGGTGTGTTCGTGTAAAATTTATCGTTCCCCGGATTTTAATTTCCGTTGTGTTGGATTTGATTGAAGTAAAAAATCAATCATGAAGTTTTTAACTGACACAAATCAAACCTCAGCCAGACTGGACAGAACGGTTAGCAGTCCATCACGTCCGAGTGTTATGGTCAACAACTTTTTATCCGATTCTCCAGATCAAGTGTACCGTTCTAAATCTGTGTTGTTCACTCGATCCTCAGTGGAAAGTTTCGCTCTTGCCAGCATCGACTCGAGACAGAAGGACATTGATGATGGCCAGAATCCGTCTCCTCGATCTGAAACTTCCAGACTTCCTCCGGATGAATTAGACGATGCAGATAACAGACAGAGAGCTCGGACAATGTCGGTGAGTTCGGATATGGACGACAACGTTTCGATACAATCCAGTTGGCAAGTGTTTGCCAATCATATAAAAAACATTGACGTGACTACAGATTATGTTACAAGTGTCCAGAAACCGAATTTCAAATCAAGTGACATTTTCCAAAGAGTAATGGTGGATCTTTATGGAAATCCGGAATACGGGCAGAAAATCGGATACACTCAACTGAGAGGCAAGGTCGGAAATATTTCTGCTATGACGTCACGAATGATGGCCAGACGTCGCGCGAAAAAAGACGAAGCGTTAACCCAAGAAGAGGCTGAGTTAGAATTATTGCTGCATCCACCGCCGAGTAAAAGGACTATAGACAATGCTAAACGTGGTTGGGTGATCATCAGACGACATGTTCAGGAAAAGATAACTCAGAATAAATGTAAAGACTCTAATTTAAAATGGACGATGTTGAATCAAACGTTACGTGCTATGTCAAACACGGAACGGACCAGGATGGATCTGTACCAACGTTACGGCCTGATGCCGAAGTTAACTAAAGAAGGACAGTTTGTGAGAGAGAACAGTATGCTGAGTGAGAAAACCAGATTGTTGTTAAAAATAAAAGAATCGGAGACCGAAATGGATAACTCTAAATCGAAATTTAAAAATCGTGCTAAAAGCAGTTTCTTGCCTCGTTGTTTACCGAAAAACTCTCATGGACAGAGACAAAGCCCTCTATACTCGAGACAAAGGACCATTTCATTAGGACATAAGCCTACTTAAGTTTAGGTTGAGTGTAAGTGGTGTATTGTATAATGATATTGTGATATATAAATAAGATTAACTGATATTGACTGTGTTGTATTGATATAGGGTTATGATATACAGTCATTGACAGTGGTCGCTTTTCTTCTTATTATTGAAACATGAGAAATCTTTTTGAGTTTCTTTATATTCGAATCTCATTGAGTTCAGAAAACATGTTCTTGTAATGAAAAGAAAAGTTGGTGGAGATATACAACTTTTTCTATAAGCGATACAGTCGTCTTATGCTACGTTTCCACCAAGCTTCAACGTAGGCGTTGGCGTCCCAGTCTGCGTTCAAATCCGCATTCGAGTGTTTCCACCAAGTAATCAGGTCTGCACGTTTTCAGCTGAAATTGCCATATACTACCACGTTTTTTTTATATTTATGACGTCACATTCCAAATATGGTAAAAAAAAACGCGCGCGTCATGATTTGAAATTGAGCGCGGGAGCGTTGGCTGCGTCCGAAGCTAGATACGCCTGGTCGAACAGTACATAATACTAATTCAGAACTGACGACAACGCCAACGCTGAATAAGAAGTTTGGTGGAAACGTAGCCTTGCTAATATATTGCTTTCATAGCTAATGTAGCTCCATTCAGTTTTCCGTAATACATTTCAGAATTGCCATCAAGCGTCTGATTAGTCTGTTACTTCACTGCAACGCAATGAATACGTAAATTATAGGTGAACGAGATTTCGCATTCTGACAAGTGAAACGGGCAGTGGCAACTGTAATTTAATAATTACACATTTGGAATCTGGAGGGAGGGGAAGGGGTCTCATGTATAATGTGTTCGAACAAAATAACCAGTAGGTACATTTAATGTATCTTTATGTAATAGCTAAAACAAAGCATAATAAGCACTCTTTACAATCCCTTTAAGATAAAATCATATTCTGTGCGACGAAACGAATAATGTGCATTAGGGTTTGATTTATCCCAATAATATGAAAAAAATAATGTACAAAGTAAAAGATAAAATTACATGTATATAAAATAATGGCTATGCTTTCACCAGAAGTTCCATAGACGTAAAATTGGTCAAATGGCCAAAGCGTTAGAGTTGTGAAACAATTGGAAAACGTTTCGTCGAATGTTTATTAAAACAAAATCAGTAAGATCTAAACTCGAATTCTAAAATGGGCATAACGTGGTTTGCTTGGTCGCACCGAGCCAATGGTGATTGTGGGTTTTCACTTCGGTTGGCGTGTGATGACTTATGTGCTTGAATAAGACATCTTTCCTTATTATTTCAGTTGACCCAGCTATAAATGGATAGAGATAATTCGGAAAAGGTCTATGTTGAGAAGTTTCCAAACTGTCCAAACTGTCAGCAGTATCCCATCCTACATTCTAAATGCACCACTGACAATAAGCTAGCAAAAGTCTAAGTCTAAGGGAAATAACTCTTTCTTTGGTGACGCCCGATGCTTGAACAAGTCTTAAAGTCTTTAAAACTAAAAGTCTTAAACCGGAAGTTCATTAATGTCTCGTCAAGTACACAGTTTTTCTTTCAATTTTCTGAAAGGAATTTTGGATCTACTCCTAAAGTTTGGATTAACGATACTATAGATAATAGGATTGGCTACACTGCCTAGAAAATACGACCTCAATCCAAACATATATGAATATTCAATCCATTTAGACGACCCGTAGTGGAAATATTCACCAGAGGGCGTCACCGTCTCTTTGAAATAAGACCCGGATGAACGTAACGTCTGCAACGTCAAAAATGGCACGAAACTAGCGACACCTGTTAAAATAACCGTTGTCAAGCATAACGTCATTCGACTGGATCGCATCTTAACACCACCAACGCTTCTTAGCGAGTCTACACGGTAACCACTAGCGTGTTCTTTAGACGTAACGTTCATCTTCAATCGTCGTTTAATAATCACTCGTAAAATATTTCCGTAAAAGAAAAAGAACGCAATAAAGCACACGAGATAGACAAAATACAACAAATAATGATACAGTAGGGAGTATATAGAATTTTGAAATTCGTTCGTGTGTGAACAGTCTTCCCCCGCAACTCTATCAGGGCCAATAATCATGGTCCTACGTCCATGCATCACGAACTGCGGCCACGTTAACGTCAACGAAATCACAAAGACGATGAAAGCGACGGTTTTCGCTCTGGAAATAGTATACGTATGAAATGGGTAGCATATCTTTACGTATCTTTCACAAGATATACAAATAAAGATGAAACCTGAATATATATAAACGTCATTTTCTAGATATCTTAATATTCGACAAACGATGGGTAATGCATTGGTATACGGATACCATAGATCGTAGAGTTGAAACGGTATAAACACTATACAGCTTCCACAATCCAAGATGGCTAACACCAGAATAAAGAAATTGGCTGAAGTTTTTGGAGAATAAAACTGATAAATGATTATAACCAAACCGTTTCCAAGGATTCCTGCAATCATAATAAAACACAAGACAATGAAAATTGGAAGGTTTAGAATCCGACGATCTGCGTTTAGTTGTTCCAGCAGTGTACTGTTGTAAATAGGATCCAACAAGTCTGATCCGTTCCATCGGATTAAAATGTCGGACAGATTCGTATCCGTTCTGTAATCTTCATCGAATATAGTCGACTCGTTCATTTTAATAATTGTCTATGTGAATCTATATAAATTAAAATCAAATATCGTCAAAAATGTTTGGTATCACCAAACTTCTTCCCTCTTCGATTCACAGTGCCTTTAAACAATGTATCTGTTTATGAGAGTCCACATAGCTAATAAACTAAAATCAAATATCATCAAACATGTTTGGTAATAACAATAAAGCGTGTTTTCTCTAAAAACTGAGCCTGTCTACTGGATATCCCTTTCAGAGTGGCCTCAAAATTAATTTGCACAGTTTAACTATGGTTCAAATGATGTCCGCTATTAATCCTGTTTTGCCTACAATTTCTCTGAAATGAAATGGTTTTCACAAAACTGCCTGATCCTTCTGCAGTTGTCAGCGATAGCCGGAATTGGGGGCGGAAATTAACTTGTCATCTGAAAACCAATCAAGTTTTCCTCCTTTACAAAATGGTTTCACAAAACATTGTTAAAAAGAAATCAGTTGTCTTCATATATAAAATTGTTTTCACAGTCGGATTTGGTTAGTTGTCTTCTTTAAAGCAAAGGAAAAACTTCTCGGAAAGTTCTTGTCCACTTATTACTTCTGTCACATACACAACATCCCATAAGTTGTCCGTCTGCTGGTATAAATATGTCATATATACACCTCTGTAACATGCCTAATATAATATGACACAAAACACTCTTCTTGCATTAAGCTGTCCGTCCGCTGACGTTTTTCCGTTGTTGTCATGGGACTTTAAGTTAACAAAAATCACAAAATAGTTGTCATGAAACACTCTTGACGTTTTCAATCAGTTTTCAAAACACATCTTAACTTCAGTTCACTAGTTGATTTTCTATACAATGGCTTCACAAAAAAGTCTAACATCCAGTTATCGTAATTCAAGTACGAGCACAAAGGTTCGTTCGGGGTTACGTAAACAATAACCGATCGAAAGATATCCTTAGCAAGTTGTTATTAGCCCGTAGGTACAAGTACGTGTTTTTATTACGCAAAATTTAGTCACATTACACCGTTTATCCGTTATTTAAATCCGTCACTACACCACAAAACTCGCGTAAATCACAAATGGTTGGTTGGTTGGTTGATAGATAGATGACAAGTTAACGTTTGCTTCCAGTAGGTGCTGATATCGCAAACTAGGTAGTTTTTGGTAGATAGATTCGTTCAATCGGATGGTACTTTGAAGGTTTTCGCAATTTGAAAGCTAGTTTAACGATTACGAGTGTTTCCACTTTGCCGGTAGATAAACGGATTAATATTGTCTAATCAGAAGTCATTGTATTAGGTAATCTTCCACGATAATCCCAAAACAACAGAACAGACCCCCAGTTATTCATGGCAATTAGATGGTCCATTAAAAAAGCCGCCGCTAATCGGGATTGAAGCTACCGGTAATCTGGATTGAATCTACCGGTAATCTGGATTGAAGCTACCGGTAATCTGGATTGAATCTACCGGTAATCTGGATTGAAGCTACCGGTAATCTGGATTGAATCTACCGGTAATCTGGATTGAATCTACCGGTAATCTGGATTGAATCTACCGGTAATCTGGATTGAAGCTACCGGTAATCTGGATTGAATCTACCGGTAATCTGGATTGAATCTACCTGTAATCTGGATTGAAGCTACCGGTAATCTGGATTTATAAAGTTCTGAATTTATTTAAATGGATTTTAAGTTCTATTGTCGGTGATCTTTTTATTAAAAAATGTGTTCATTATTACTTTAACTATAATTTTGCAATGATTTTTATTCTTGTAAGAAAGGTACTAATAACTTCTGGATATTACTAAGTATATCGGGTGTCTCAATAATAAACGTCCCCAAATATTGAATTTTTTGACATGCTATTTGTTTTCGGGGCAGTACTAGTACAGTTTTTATTCGATTACATTCATATTGTCAGGGTCTGACAATGACATGTTGAAGTAAATCTGTGAGAATTTTGAAAGAGGTAGGTTCATTAGCAGCTGAAATACTTCCCGTCAAACTTGGGGACGTTTTTTTTTCGACACCCGATATAGTATGTTATAAGTAGTACATTGTTTATCAAGCCTTTCACGCGAACTACTTGGGTGTAGTCATTTTAGATCCCGGCATGGGTCGAGATGATACCTTCGGATTTTTCAACCCGGTTTCCCCCTGTCAGTGATGCAGGTCGGAGGGACTGACATGGAAAAGCGTCTAGTCATTCGGATGGGACAATAAACCGAGGCCCCGTGTGCTATTGGCTGTGCACGTTAAAGATCCCTCGACAGTTGGAAATCGAAAATAAGAGCAGGCTAATGCCGCTGTCCTGGCAAAATTTCCCTCATTGCACACTGCATGGCGTTTGCCCGTCCTCAATTAGCCCATATAGGTGCAGAAAGTAGGACGTAAAACTCCATTCATTTCATTTCTTTTTCATTTGTAGTCATTTTAGATAGCTACGCTTATCTGTATCCCAATAAAAAACATAGTTCATTTAAATTGTAAAACGGTTTTGGAAGCAGTGAACAAATTAGGACCTCAGTCATCTGATACCGGTTTTTAAATTTCCTGTGAAAAAAAACCTGCTTTTAATAATAGAATTCCTTAATACTTCTTACCACCAAAAAGTATCATGAACATGTAGTTAGTGCTTTAGAGGAAATTTTAATACTTACGAAAAATCATATACTCATAATTATGAGTAAATTTTAACGCTTACAAAAAATATATACGGCACATTCTTTCCTTGTTCGTGTGTCTGGAATTTTTGTTACTTTTAGGTTAATTTGAACACTCACGAACACAATTAATTATTTACAACATGTGCTTCTGGAAATCATGGCGCTCAAATTTCATCATGGATATGTATAGCTTTTGAGTTATAGGGCTAAAGCACGGAGAAACATACTTACGTATGCGACAGGGATTTTTTCGGATCCGATTATCGGACCCATTTGTATTGCGAAACAACCCGCACATACTTGCGTTTTCGTTTCGCAAATATAGGTGCACCAGGCTTAAGACTTTGGTCACACATATACGTACGTAACTGTCCGTTTTTGTCTATCCGTCAGTTGAATTATACGTAACTTAATCAAATAAACCTGCATGGTTTTGCATTTGTTTGACGTACACAATTCTGTTGTACGTACGTGTGTGTGACCAAAGCCCCATTCTATCCCTTTTCGTGTGTCTCGAACTTTTGAAATTTTTACATTAATTTAAAACTTACGAAAACAAAAAACTGCGAAAATTTTACTGCATGTGTTTCTGGAAATCGTGGCGGTCCAAGCCCTATAAATCTTCACCTCTTGTTGAGAATTATTTTTTCTCCAGGAATCCTTACTGTTAATTATACACAATCAGACAATGTCTGGACACGAAACGTAATATAATACGATTGTAGATTTATATCTTTGTTTTGTATTATTGTAAAAGCTGTGCTCGTTTTAATTTACTAGTCTGGAATGAATGGTGTGTCTTCTTACCACAAATAAACAAAATAACCCGAACACAATCGCAAACAAACATTATCAGTCGCACATGAACACAAATAATGGTATGACTTATTACCAAAAATATATAATGTTACCCGAAAACAATCGCAAACAAACATTACCAGATGCAAGTATACATAAATAATGGTATGACTTATTACCAAAAATATATATGTAACCTGAATACAATTGCAAACAAACATTACAAGCTGCAAGTATACACACACAATGGTATGACTTATTACAAAGATATATAATGTAACCTGAAAACAATTGCTAGCAAACGTCACGAGTCGCACATGAACGCCAAAAATTCATAATCACACAAAATTGCAGTTATTGACTGACATGGCTTCCCGCTTCTGGATTTCGATTATCGCAACAATAGAAAGCTAAACCAAGAATAAAGAATAAGTGGAAATTTGAAAATCCGTCAATCGAGTGAGGAACAGAAACAATAGGGATACTAGAATACATAGGCACACGTATTGGATGAATGCTGGTAGAGTTTACTCCCGGTTTCTTATCTGGCTTAAAGGGATTGTAAAGAGGTTTTCTAAACTATGTATGTGTATCGGAGACACTGGTAGCATCAATTTGTCCCATTGTAATCTCCATTCCGACGTCTGTGGTTCTTGCAATTCCACTAAATTCAACACATTTAATGACGTCACAGACATTGATTAACCGGAAGCTACTATTGATATATATGCAGATCTCTTTCAGTAACGTAATAAACGCGTTAGTTTTAGTGGAATTGCAAGAACCATAGACGTCGGAATGAAAATTGGAAAGGCGATATACATACACAGTTTCGAAAACCTCTTTACAATCCCTTTAACTATTATACTTACATTCAAACGGATATGCATAGAACATTGGATGAATATCCCATTACACTACCAACAACAACTACATAGTTTGTGATATCAGCATCCACTCGAAGCTAACGTTAACTTGTCATTTACAAAAAACTACCTAGTTTGTGATAACAACATCCGCAGAAAGCGAACGTTAACTTGTCATCTATCAACGACTACCTCGTTTGCGATACCCACATCCGCTTTAGCGATTGTTAACTTGTCATCTACCAACAACTACCTCGTTTGCGATATCCGAATCCGCATCCGCTCAAAGCGAACGTTAACTTGTCATCAAACAACAACTGCCTAGTTTGCGATATCAGCATCCTCTGGAAGCGAATGTAACTTGTCATCTACAAACCAATATATAACTATAATTACTTCTCACTGCAGCTATTATCCTTTACAGTGTGTTACAATTACAATTAATTATTAACATCAAACATCAAATCATCGAGCTGCGACCTAGTGGCCACTCGTATCAACTTTGATACTAGACCAGTGGCTAGATAACCTCGTATACTATACGGTAGTCGCCATTGAATAAATTTTAGTACAGCCAATCACAATCATTCTTTGAAGAGTTTCGTCTTATTTCGCGGTCAAAACAGTCAATCAAAATCAATCTCAGAACAAGAGTTGTCCTTTTCTTGCCCATTTACCGGGCAAGATGGCCGCGTATCATGTCCGAGCAAGTCTCGAACAAGATGGGTGATGGCATGTTTGAATGTTTACACCTACTCAACCTTATTTATCAATACACCCACATTAGATGCATATCAGAGACATTTTCTGTATATTTGTTTTGTTTGTAATATGTTCAGAACAATGGTAATATATTTAAGCCTTTCTCTTGTTTATGTATGATAGAAGTTCGATAGCTTGAAAGTTGATTTTTACCAAAGATTACCTTGGTTAGTTATTGGATTTGTGAAGACTGGTGTTATTTACTGGTCACAATATGTTTGAAAACCCTACAATATGAAATCAGATTATTATTGATATTTCAACCTACGTTCATATACAGGGGCGCCGGGAGGAAATGTTAGCGGTGGGGGCGGAGCTGAGCTGTGATACAAAGGGCACTATGTGACCGAGCGAAGCGAGGGAACCTTCCGGTCTGGGAGTTCGGGGGGCGCCGTAAGTAACTTTAGCAACGGCTACAATTTCATTTCATTACATTAATCCGTTGCTATCATGATAAGACATTCTCGTCATTGATTTTGATTGGTCGAACGATTATTGTTCGACCAGTTATATTCCTTGTAACAAATTATTGCGGGAAAACTTTCGAATGACCAGACGTCAGATTTCTTGTAGCAAATTTACCTTGTGATAATTGAGTCTCAACGGTCATAAATTGAATGTGACGTAGTGTTTTTAAAACGAGGTTATAAGTTGTTAATGACGAGAAAACCCCGTCAATCCGGCAACGGTAGATAATGCCAATGTCTAACGTTGCTGAAAGAACATGATAAAACTGAAACACGTTCCACAATGAACGAAACAGTAGATAAACGTACCATACATGGTATGGTATATGGATTAGTTCAATAACATAAATATCTCAGATGATCGGAAATTAAAAACAAATCAGTATCGATCATCTTTCATTATAAATGACAAATTTAGACGTTACTTTGTGAATCAAGCGATCTTTTGTACCGGATACGAGTGTGTATTAATTTGAAAAATTACATTTAAATGTCAGGCGATGATAGCCAAGATTCATTTGGCGTCTGTACCGTTTGGTTGGTTGGTTGGTTGGTAGATGACAAGTTAGCGTTCGCTTTCAGCAGCTGCTGATATCGCAAACTAGGTAGTTGTTGGTAGTTGGTAGTTGGATTGGTTCAATCGGATGTTACTATGATGTTGGTTTGGTAATTTCAAAATTCGTAAGATCTGGTCGGGTCGAATGACATGGCAGTGAAACTCAGCCCTGAGTAGTGTGGCTTGGGTTACTCGGTCTTCTTCATTTTTCCAAACTCATTGTGATCATGGTTATTCTACTTGATGGTGGTAGTTGAATGGTAGTTGTTGGTTTGGTTTGGTTAGATTATTTGGTAGATCCTGTATCGGTTGGGTGGCGTAAACGTATGTACCGAATGTGTTACTTAAACGTCTGTCACCGGTTGTTTGATCCGAACGACTGCACCTTGCGACCTTGCGACCTTGCGACGTCTCTGTATCGCATGGGTAACTTTAAATCTTAACCAGATGTGTGACTTCAACCTCTGGTGTAAACGTTTCTGTACCGGATACATGACATAAACTTCTGCATCGGCTGTGGAACGAAAACATTCCTCATTTATTCAGTTTATCACAAGATCACTTGCGTTTACACACCAATAATGCTAATAAGACCAACGTTTATTTCTGAAGTGTACGTACAGTATAGCCTACGTAACTGTCCGTTTTTGTCTATACGTCAGTTGAATACGTAATCAAATAAAACCTGCATAGTTTCGCATTCGTTTGACGTACACAATTCTGACGTACGTATGTGCGACCAAAGCCTTATAGCTTCATACTGGATACGCGTTTTCAGATACGTATGTACAGTTGTTTTGACGTATTATTATTCTGAAATCTTCTTGAAAATAAAACTTCGGAGGCTTCACTTCTAGACAATAATCATATAAACAAAGTCATATTTCAAAATGTTATTTCTTTTAAGGCTTCTGAGACACGTCTTGTCGAATATTGATTGTTCCCATAGAAACTTGGCCTACCACATACGTACGAAAAATGGCCCCAAGTTGTAACCAGTTCTTGGTTACGTACTGTGACGTTTGCTTTATAAATGGCCATGATATACTGACAAGTTTCATTAGTTCGAGGTTGTTCGACAAAAGTCTCTGGCTCTTCAGATCTGCATAGTGTTCAGGTGATAAAGAAACTAAGTACTAACGATCCGAACCGCAATACGAAACTCGAAATCCAAAAAGACATTTAGACGAAACATAGGTAACAGCTTATGAACTTTTCAAATAAGGACTTATATCAATCATACATGAGTAAGTATATCATAATGAAAAGTGGTATCAAGTATCTAGAAGAGTAAGCCTGGCGCCACACCCGTTCTAACTTTGGGACTGAAATGCTTTAACCAGTTGTTTATTAAATGTAGTTGTTGTTTTCCGTAATCTTTAACTATCACTGTTGTAGATTAATGTACGTCTCTCAGCCAACCAACACCCACATAGTCAGCAATATCATTTGACGGGAAGCGGAAGTCTAGTCATATACACACCAAACAACTCAAAACTATATACAAGGGAGAGCTAACATATCTATCAGCCAACCAACCAACCAACCAACCAATAGAGGAAAGCTTACATATCTCTCAGCCAACCAACCAACCGACAGAACTCATCAACCAACTAACCAACCAACACCCACATAGTCAGCGATATCAGTTAACCGGAAGCGGAAGTCCAGTTATATACAACCCAAACAACTCAAAACTATATACAAGTGAGAGCTAACATATCTATCAGCCAACCAACCAACCAACCAATCACTGATTAACCAAGAAACGATCAAAGCCAATCACCAACCCATAAACCGACAAACAAACCCAATCACCGCTTAACAAACCAACCGACAGAACTCATCAACTAACCTACCTGTCTCCGGTAAGTCAGTTATCATTTTTTACAGACGGCGAAAGCCAACACCGGGAGGTGTGATTGAGATTTGTTTGACAACTTTGTGGAAGATTCGAACCTACGGCAACAATAATCCTAGCTGACGACAATCTAACTGCAATCCACCGAGCTATTCCACTAATCTATATATCGGTTTTGATTGACCACACCCCCTTTTTTGTATAATATTTTATTCAAGTATTGAAAGGGATTGGAAAACAGGCTTATTAGTTATTATAGCTTATGTCACCCCTCTCCCACACCCCCTTCACTCCTTACTAACATCCAGAGACGCTCTGTGGCTCCTCTTGTATCCATGTTTTGGACAATTGCAAATGCGAAAACTATTATCATGGACCTACATTACGTATATATACATGTATTTGATTAAGTTACGTATTCAACCGACGGAGAGACAAAAACGGACAGTTACGTACACTTACGTACATATGTGTGACCACGGCCTTAGTGTACGTTCTGACCAACTGTAACAGCAGTGGCAAATTTAATACTTAAGTAGCTCCCGTTTCTTTTATCTGCCTGACCTTCTGTGCCAATCGTATTTTAATGTTAGACGTATTTGCTGATGTTATTGAAAGCAACACTTTGTATATCATTAGGTGCTGAGTATATTAAAATCTTATTTCTATGGTGCCAAATCAAATTAACCACGACAGCTGTGTGTGGGACATTTTCATTCCACACAAATATAGAGCTAAAACATGACATTATAATACCATTTTGACATCCGTGTTAAAGGGATTGTAAAGAGTTTTTCTAAACTTTGTATGTGTATCGAGGACACTGATAGCATCAATTTGCGCCATTCCAATTTCCATTCCGACATCTGCGGTCCTTGCAATTCCACTAAAACTAACGCGTTTTATGACGTCACTACCAGTGATCTGCATAGATATCAATAGTACCTTCCGGTACACTTACAAAGTTTAGAAAATCACTTAACAATCTCTTTAAAATGTGATGGTGATTGGTTTTTATTTGTAGTATACAGGACATTAGTGATCTAGGATCTAACGAACAATATTAATTTTATTCTAAAAGGCATGATGAGTAGGATACTAAATTGATTACAACGATATTGGCAATTATATAGGAACTGTTTTTATTATTTATTATACTAAATTCCAGTAAAAAGTGATAACTACATGTATATGTATTGATACGTAGAAGAACATTATTGATGATAGAGTTGGCTGACATCACAAGGACACTGGCCGGGGAATGAGATTTTTGTTTACCTTGGTTACAACGAAATTGGTAATTATCGAATAAACAATGATATTATTTTAAATTCCAGTGAAGAGTGGTAACTATTTATACGTTGTAAAGTACAATATCAATAAAAAAAGGTTGGTGATACGGGTACTTACAGCAGCACTGGGCTGTAGAATCAGATTTCTTTTTACCTTGAAGAGGATTCTAACCAACGACACTCACAAACCGAGCAACAACAGCCGACAACCCAGTTCGCTACTAACAGACGAGGAGTAGAATAATATCGTATTTTGAGTGACTGACGAATAACAAGACAAAAACGGCGTAGAGGTTAGTTGAAAGGGGGTAACCCGATACTGGGCCGACTCTCGAAAAGGTTAGGGTTGGGGTTGAGTGTGTATCCATTTAGTGTGTTTTTAGCAACTTTCGGGATTTTCAAGGGAGGAAACTCGTGAGTTTACCAAAGAACATAAACTTAACCATCTCGTTGATGACTATGTGCATCTGTAGATAACTAAAACATATGGAGATGATCAAATCCAAATCCTTGTAACAGCTTTCGCCGTTAGTTATAGTGTATCAATCGAAAAGAACAGAGCAATGTCAAATAGACGATGGATGAATTGATTAAGTAATAGTTTTACATCGAATTTACTAATTATAATTGCTGGTGCAGGGGTCAACTCGTCGTTAAAACAGCGTCACTCATAACCACAATAGTTTCGTATAAGGCAGTGAACTGAATCAAATCAAAACGACCCTTTTCATACCGGAAGAGTTTGAGTGCTTGTTCACATTTACGACAAAAACGTAAAAATTCTTACGTAAAAAGTGTGTTTATTAGTGGAATTCGTACTCACGTAACATTGTGGACATTTTATTACTCAGTATCCCTGCTGTGTACTGAGTGTTATAGAAAATACTGTCCTATAGAAGCACTGGCCGAGGTCACAAGGTGTAATAAGTTTTGGCGTGTTGAAGAGACGATAGGGACATTAAAAGTCTCCAAATAACCTGTTACCCTACGGTGTGTAATACGTTTTAACGGAGACGATGGGGTATATTAAGTAACTTAAGTGGTTTAAAGGGGTACACTAATGAGCCCCTATTATTACTCCTTGTAAACTGAACTGTCTTTCAAAGAATAACAAACAGGGATATCTTGTGATACTGTAATATTTTTTATTTGAACTGAAAATCTAACGAAATGAATAATTCGAGTGCATTCTTAAACGATCAATGGATGGATGTGAATGGTTCGGATATTTTTACGGAATGGAACGGAACTGGACTGTCCGAGTCCGAGCCCCTCCACAATACATCCTTGCTTATGCTGTTGAATGACGCTCGCCGCTCTGTACATATTCCAATAATAATCTTCTTGGTAATACTCATGATAGCCGGAATTCTTGGAAACGGTTTGGTAATGATCATTTATCAGTTTTATTCTCCCAAAACTTCGGCTAATTTCTTTATTCTGGTGTTGGCGATTACAGATTTATTAAGCTGTATGTCGTTTATTCCGTTCTCAGTCTACGATCTATGGAATCCCTACATCAACGCTAAACCTACTGTATGTAAAATTATGCGATCGTTTGAAAACCAAGCTTATTTATTTTCCGGGTTCATTTATATCTGTATATCTTGTGAAAGATACGTGAAGATTTGCTACCCGTTTCATACGTATACTATATCCAGAGCTAAAACCATCGCTTTCATCGTCTTTGTGCTTTCTTGGACGTTATCGTGGCCGAAGTTCGTGATGTATGGACATCGTACTATGATTATCGGTCCTGATAGAGTGGTAGGCGAGGATTGCACGCTCTCGGATCAGTTTCAAAGAACCATATACTCCTTATTGTACAACTATCTGTTGTTTTTTGTCTATATCGTGTGCTCTGTTGCCTTCTTTTTCTTTTATGGAAATATTTTACTAGTGATTATTAAACGACATCTAATGATGAAGACCAAGCCTAATAGAATCAAGGGAGATAATTACGAAGACTCGCTAGGTAACGTAGTAGGTGTACGAATGCGTTCCAGTAGAACTACGTTATGCGTGACTACGGTCATATTAACGGGAATCGCCACTTTCGTGCCATTTTTGACGTTGCAGACGTTACATTCATCCGGGTCTTACTTCAAAGTGACATTGACGCCCTCTGGCGAATTTTTCCACTACGGATCAACTGCATGGATTGAGTACTTTTATATGTTTGGGGTGAGGTCGTATTTTCTAGGCAGTGTAGCCAATCCTATTATCTATAGTATCATTAATCCAAACTTTAGAAGTAGATCGAAAATTCCTTTCAAAAAATTGAAAGAAAAGCTGTATTCTTGATGTGATATGAACAGTCTCTTGGTAAAAGAACTTCGTGTTAAAGAGATTGTCAAGAGGTTTTCTGAACTTTTAATGTGTATTAATATGGGCACTGATAGCATCATCTAATTTTGCTTGGCTAGACGTCCCCAACAAATCCACACCCTTGTGTATTGTTGTATATGAGGACACAGGTTGGCTGCAAAATTGAATAATTGTGCGTTAGAATTGTTTGGAACTATATCCACCCAGAGTAACTGATTAAAAGAAAAGCCAATTCCATGACATGACATGAAAAAGATCTTTGTATATTAAAAAAAAATTATATTTATGTTATCGAACATTCCAATCGTCTATAAAATGAAATTGTTTTGATTTTGATGTAAATAATAGTTATCTGTATTTATTTTGTTTTTTCTTGTCATTTTCTATTTTGTTCAATGTGTATTAATTGTGCAAAAGGAGTATACTATTATGTATTATCTACTGGTGCAGACAGGACCTTTCATTCGTGGGAATTTCAGTGGAGTATAGAGTGGAAGGATGAAGTGGGGGTAGGGGATTGGATTCGTGGTTCCATGTCTTAAAAAAATTGCAATATTTTGAGTATTTTTATACAGTTTTTTTAGACTGCAGTCTACAAATTATATTTTTGGGTCCCGAGACATAAAACATGTATAGACATACATTCTACTGGCCCCAAGATATATATGGGATCCCTACGACGGGCACATCAACACGATTATACATTACATACACACCTCTCACCTTTTGATCTTAATTGCAATTCAGGTAGATTGATCTGAAAACACGGTTAATCTGTTATAATCTACTTGGCAAGTCAACAGCTTATTCTAAAGGCTAGCGCACACGAGAGCTCCCAGCTGAGCAAAATTTCATTCGTGGCTGTCAGCTCAGCTCATAGCTCTCGTGTGCGCGGAGTTTACGTAAGGTTTTTTTTATTCGAGGCGTTAAGGAAATTATCTGTCGTGTTTGATAATTTTTTCCTCGAATGAAAAATACCTTACCGTGTGCGCAGTCGAAAGCTCTTAGCTTTCAACTTTCAACTGGAGCGCATGCGCTAGCACGTCCAAACTAAAAATAGCTGCGCCCATCGATGAATGTGAGTTTGTATCTGAAGCAATTATCGCAAGGACGCAACAACAAAAGAAGAAGTATTTTTTTTTCATATTCTGAATCATTCGAAGGGTTGTCGACGTCCGATATTTTGTTTCAGTTACGTTATAATGTCACGTGAGCTTGTTATTTTTAGATATTTATGACTCGACACCAAGTCTATGAAAGCTCTAAGCTTAGCGTGTGCGCGGAAACCGACGAAAGCTACGAGCTGAGCTGACAGCCACGAATGAAATTTTGCTCAGCTGGGAGCTCTCGTGTGCGCTAGCCTTTAGATCTTTCGTTTGATCTTAGATTTTTGGCATACTTCACCTTTTAAAGGTGGGTTTCTTTATTTTTCTAACGTGTCAAATGAATCACATTATATGATAATATTTTCGGAATATAAGAACACCTCTACAATAGGGTTTGCAGCATTCCCGGATATCTCATTCCCGGAAATGGGAATGACCTAAATTCCCAAATGAAAGTGGTAATACATGTATTCTCTTTCTGCGGTGTCATAGTTTCTCCGACAGAGTCCGACAGAGTCCGACACTCCGACAAGACATTTTAGACTTGATATTCGCGAATTGAAGAGCACGTTTTTATCACGCTGGCTGCAATAAAAAGTCGGAATGTTTTTTATTACGTATGAAGAAACGACACAATAAATAAATAATTTTTCAACATCTATCGTATGTCTTTTGACAGAAAATATTTAGCTATATCACTGTGGCCAGTTTTAACGGGAATAAAAGTAAAAACGTCATGTATTTTTTTATTTATTTTTTTCATTTTGTGTGTGTTGAGATTTACCATAGGAATGTGGAATTCATATTTCCAAAAAATTGTTTTTTAATCAATGGTCCTCATATCGATCAAGTGTAGTATGAGATAAATGCTATTTCACAGACTGAAATAATAAACGGTCTAAAGGTGAGATAGCCTAGGTCTATAGGCCTATATGACTCAAATTTAAATTTTAGCGAATTTTAAGTAGGCATATTGTAAAATTGCAATAAGAGTTGAGCATCAAATTTTTCCTCACTCGTCAAATCCAATTTATTCAGGAGGAGCGACATTCTGGTCGTGGTAGTGAAAACGTGGGTCTAGGCTCACTGAAGATTTTTTCAATGACAGGAAATCAAGTTAAGAACGACAACTCTACTCCGTGCTTTGAGAGGGCCAGAATAGTCCGAAACATTCTATAGATTGAATATGCCACCCATGGGAGCAGATCCGGGGTTGGGTTTAAAGGGTTAATTACAGGAAGTACTTATTGTTAATTTAGGCAATTTGACCAAGTTTTGGTGTTTGCCCTTTAAATGGCTCAATATTTCTAGCTAATAAATTTTAAATACACTAAAGGGACATTTATTCTACAATTAGCCGTTTATTTTACTGAAATCCGTTCAGTAGTTTTCTATCAGCCCCCAAAATACATAACACACTTAAAAACCTTAGTAAGGTTTTTTTTTTTAAAATTTGGCTTGTCTTTAGCGTTTAAAAGTTAACGGCTCGATTTTTTTAGTTAAAACTTTCAGATACATTAAAGGGCATATAGTTACAGATTTTGGTGTAAAGTTTTCACAAATTTAAGCAAAAATTTTTTGATCTGAAAAAATTCAGACTGTCCCTTTAAAGTCCCGAAATGTTCCGGCTGCGGCGTTTTGCGACAAATCTCCACTCACAAAAGCATCTTCACCATGGGCAAATTTTATAATTCGCATATTCACTGGAAATTTCAATTTAGGTCACCTTTAGGCTAGACCCTTGCGCCGATTTATTTTGTATAAAGTGACTGGCTAGCAGATGAAACCGGCCGGCTAGCCATTTGTTTTCGGTTATCCGGTTTTGAACTGGCTGAAATGGCTAGCAAATAAAATCGGCGGTTTTCGGCGGCTAAAGCGGATTTCCTCCATTAAACATTTGAATTATAATAAAGAAACATACATTATACACTGCAGGCATCATAAACAACTAGTGTTTGTTATCAAGTTATTTATTTCTGAATAATTAACTCACAATTCAAAATTTTAATCAAACTGCAATAGTTTTAAATTATCATGGGTGAAAGTTATCATGTTCAGCATCGTAGGTCTAAGTGACGATCGCCTTGAATTCATTTACAAAGTGGCAGAAATCGGCTGACTTAAATCGGCGGCGCTTTGTTTTCACAACTGGCAGATTATGGCTGTAAAGAAATCGGCGGCGGCGGCGGCTAATGGCGGCGGCGCAAGGGTCTACTTTAGGCCTAACCGTTTATTATTTTAGTCTGTGATATATCATTTATCTCATACTACACTTGATCGATATGAGAACCAGTGTTCATAAAAAAAAATCTGCGGAAATATAAATTCCACATTTTAATAGTAAATTCGAAAATGCAGTCGCCTACAAAATCTCAATTCACAAGTAAAATCAATGTAAAAACAAAACTTGACACGCTTACTTTTATTCCTGTTAAAACTTGCCAGAGTGATATAGCTAAATATTTTCTATCAAAAGACATACGAAAGATGTTGAAAAATTATTCATTTGTTGTTTCGTTTCTTCATACGTAATAAAACATTCTAACTTTTTATTGCAACCAGCGTGATAAAAACGTGCTCTTCAATTCGCGAATATCAAGTCTGAAATGTCTTGTCGGAGTGTCGGACTCTGTCGGACTCTGTCGGAGAAACTATGACACCGCTCTTTCTGACATTACTTGAGTTCCTCGTCGATAGTTTTTTAAAGTTCTTTTTCCAAAGAAATGTCAACAGATGTCTCGGGTATCACCACCATCACAGCCGTCAGGGGCGGATTAGGGCTCTGGGGCTTGGATTGAGGAAATTTGGGTGATTTGTATCCCTCCAGATGACAGAATTTACCACTGTCAATGGTGAAATAAACGTGAAAAAATCTATGTTCCCATTCCCGAGAATGAGTACTCGCCAGAAACTCCGGGATTCCCGGGAACGTACAAACCCTACTCTACATTATATTCCTACAAGTATTGGCATTTTAAACATTTTGAAAATAAGGAAACCCATTTTTTAAGGAGGATTGTTGCTAATAGGGGTAAAGAATTCTATACGAGGGCTATGCTCTTTAAATGCTAAACTTCTCAGGGTTTCCAAGTTGTCAAATTTCGATGATGAAAGCCAGTGACAAAATGATTGGTCCAAGTACCTTTTGAAATAACATAGTTTATTTGAATAGTTATCCGGGGCCACAGTGACTCAGTGAGTTAGGCGCTTGTCAACTTTCTTGAAGGTCCAGGGTTTAATCCTGTCTTGGGTCAAGATGATACCTTCGAATTTATTATCCCGGTTTTCCCAGTCAGTGATGCAGGTCGGAGGGGCTGACATGGAAATGGTGTCTACTCGTTCGGATTGGACAATTAACCTACCCCGTGTGCTACATCTACGGTTGTAAAGTAATTCGCAAATAGTAGACTAATGCCGTTGTCCTGGAAAAATTTCCCTCATTACATACTGCACGATTTTCACCCGTTCTCATTAGCCGAAGAAGTGCAGAAAATGGAACGTAAATTTACATTTCATTTCATACAAATAAGTAACCGAATGCTATAATTCAGTCGGTCTGTAGCCTTCTCCCGTGTTATAATTATTTCCCTTTAATAAAATACCCAAATATTAAAAAATAATAGCATTTCCATGTGGATTTTCTGAAAGGGTTACCGAGATGATAATTATGTCACGGAGCATCTAGTGCTTCAGAAAGGTTGGCATATCTTATCTCCGTAAATCTAACTTTGTTAAGTAATATTGCGGTCTGAATCTTGATATTATTTAATAGAGTTATGTCCCTTTGTATATATTTACACATAGCACAAGAATCCGCTGTCCTGACAAAGTGACCTCACACTACTCTCTGTGTGATAGGAGAAGAAAGCCTAACACGGGCTGATTCTGGAAAGCACTAACAGTGGCATCCGAAATTTTCTAACATGATGGAGATTCGAACCAACGGCAGCTAATTGTCTAGCAGACGACAATCCAGCTCGCAACCGAATGAGTGTTATATAACAGGATTTTAATCTATATCCACATTTTTTTACCAAAAGATGTTAAACCTATAAGATAAACTAATCTTCTTTTAAGAAGCTATTTGAAGTAATAAATTATGACCTAGGCCTATGTCATTGTGTTCTTTATGCAATACCCTGACTAGCTACTGCTAGTCACAACGTTTTACTGATTTGGTAGATTTTATTGAAGGGATATGTTCACTAACTGTTCAACCAAAAATATTAAGTCTCAGAACCTGGATTTTTTTTTAGCGAATCTTATCCGTAATAATGTCCCAAACTCTCTCATGAAATTTAAGCCTTCAAATCCCCATGTATCAATAATTATCAGCGTTTGAAAGTAAAAAATACGATTCGTCGTTTAGTAAGACTATGACTTATATAGAAAACACATCCACAGAAAATAGATAATTGTTTAGGTACTGGTATAATAGAAGTGATTGTGCAATTTACTGACAGTTCTAGAACTTCTGGAGGCTATTTACATATATTTAAAGTCTAAATCGCCCCTCGAAATCGCTGAATATTCCTCTTTAAAAGCAGTTTAAAGTGAGTATTGATTCATCATTAGATATATACAGATTATAATAATATACAAATACCTGTAACTGTACAGAAATTTTCATGTTCAAAGATAGAATAGAAAGAAATGAAATGGAGTTTTACGTCATTCTTTTCTGCACCTATATAGGCTAATTGAGGATGGGCATACACCATACAGTATGCAATGAGGGAAATTCTGCCAGAACAGTGGCATTAGCCTGCTCTTATTGTCGATTTCCAACTGTCGAGGGATCTTTAACGTGCACAGCCAATAGCACATGGGGCCTAGAAGAGAGAGACACAAAAAACATGTACTCTACAACCTTGATTTATATCTCCCAGCCTCCATCATCCTACAAACAGTATCTTGATCAGATGGAAATACACATTGTTTGTGCAATTTCGATTTATATTGATGACATTTGATAAAAGTAAAATGTCAAGGCGTATTTATTTGTCAAAGAAGCTTTTTGTAGAGGATGGGGATAGTACTATAGATCAATGGCCTTGCACAATATCAATGGTGGCTCATTGCTATCATGTCCAGTGGCGGAGTAAGGAATTTCATAAAGGGGATGGATAATGAAAAAAAAGTGTCCTATAGAGCAAATTTTAATATTTGGAGGTTCACATAGTTTAAGGTTCAAATATACATCTCTAAATATATTCAAAAATTTGTCAAAATTGTAATTAAATGATGTATAAATTGGTAATAATAAAATCACATCAACACGGGTAAGGTGGGTGGATAGCCACCCATCCGATTCACCCCTTTCCTCCCCCTGAATCCACCAATGCATGGTACAAATTCTTTAGCTATTTGGGGGAATGAGTGGATATCAGACGTAACCTACTAGTTACTTGGACATGATATTTTGTGGGAATAGGATGGATGTCACAGAGTACACATGTGCGCAATTATATAATAACATGTACTTGTATTATATAAGCTGCACCCATTGTCATTCTCTCTGTATCTTATCTTGATCTTGACATGTATTCTTATTTGGTTTAATCTTTTATCGTCCGGTTGTAATGAAATCATATTTTGAATATTTTACTAATGATATTGATCGATGGCGCAATAAGAATTGAAAAGTATTTTGAGCATTAAAAATATACTTTTATTATTTAAGTATTTCGTAAAAAGGGTATAATGACCAGCATAAAATATTTCAATGATACTTTGTGATGTTTCAATGATACTTTGTGATGTTTCATGATACTTTGTGATGTTTCATGATACTTTGTTTCATGATACTTTGTGATGTTTCATGATACTTTGTGATGTTTCATGATACTTCATGATACTTTGTGATGTTTCATGATACTTTGTGATGTTTCAATGATACTTTGTGATATTTCAATGATACTTTGTGATATTTTAATGATACTTTATGATTTTTCATAATACTTTGCGATATTTTAATGATACTTTATGATATTTCAATGATACTTTGTGATATTTCAATGATACTTTGTTATATTTCAATGATACTTTGTAATATTTCAAAGATACTTTGTGATATTTCAATGATACTTTTTGATATTTCAATGATACTTTGTGATATTTCAATGATACTTTGTGATGTTTCAATGATACTTTGTAATATTTCAATGATACTTTGTTATATTTCAATGATACTTTGTGATATTTCAATGATACTTTGTAATATTTCAATGATACTTTGTGATATTTCAATGATACTTTGTAATATTTCAATGATACTTTGTGATATTCCAATACTACTTTGTGATATTTCAATAATACTTAGTGATATTTCAATGATACTTTGTGATATTTCAATGATACTTTGTGATGTTTCCTTGCTACTTTGTGATGTTTCAATGATACTTTGTGATGTTTCAATGATACTTTGTGATGTTTCAATTATATTTTGTGATGTTTCTATGCTACTTTGTAATATTTCAATGAAACTTTGTAATATTTTAATGATACTTTGTGATATTTCATGATACTTTGTGATGTTTCAATGATACTTTATGGTATTTCAATGATACTTTGTGATATTGATATACTTGATTGCAATCATAACTTCTGCCATGTGTATTTTTTTTTCAAATATGCTATAGAAGTAGCTGTCCGACAATTATCGTGTTTTATTTATTTAAAAAAAAAATTAACCGTGTAATACGTGTTCTTAACGTGTGCTTTGTTGTAATCCAATACATGTTTATTTTCTATTTTGCAATCCTGTTTTTTTTTAAATCATTATTTAGAATCAAAATAGTAATTTGTTTCTAAGTGACATTTCTCTGGGATGTCGCAAGATCTCTTAAAGATAGTGATATCATTCTATAATCTTAAATAACAACAATATTTAAATATTGCGCAATTTACTGTTGTGACAAGAGTATTAAAAAGGTAAGCAGGTGATGAATACCAGATCGATTGCAAGATTAATTTTTTTTGCAAGCTTATCATTTAAAGGGATTGTAAAGTCAGTAAGTTCAGTAAGAGAAGCATACCGTTGTTAATAAAGAAACCAAGTATTAACGATCCGAACCGCAAAACGAAACCCGAAAATAGGTAGCAGCTTATAAACTTTTCCCATAAGGAATTATATCAATCATACATGAGTAAGTATATCATAATGAAAAGTGATATCAGGTGTCTTGAAGAGTAAGCATATCCTGTAACAGCGGTTCCCATCCTTTTTTTTATACCGTGGTCCATAATATAGTTAAATGAAATTTGGACTAGTGAAAAAAAATATTCACATCTTCATGCCCCATGGCCTTCTGAAAAATGCCTCAAAAAATTGGAAATCATACACATTACAAAATCCCCCTTTCTGAATCATTTTGGTTTTTAATTGATAGGCATTATCACCAAGTGGCTTCATTGGCTTATTTTTTACCTGTATGTCATATGATGTATACTCCTTAGGGGCGAACGGACCTGATACATAGTGGCTCAATTACCACTGGCAGTAGTATCTCCCACCCCAACCCCAGTTCAAAAGAGTATACCCCGTTACCCTCACAGCCGAGGGCCTGACCAACTAAAGTCCACGGGCCCTACTAATCTACAGAGCGACTGCTGCACCTTACAGCACTATCTTTAGAAGCTCATCGGGTGTAAGAAAAACTGCTCCATTTTATTTCATATTTTTCTGCAATTTTTGTGATTTACATTTACGTAAATAAAATAGTGAAGGTTATCGACCTTGTGATATGTCATGTGAAGATATGTTGACTTTAATTGTCAAATGAATCACTTTAAAGATATCAATAAACATTACATGTCACCCTACCTTAAAAACATTGACAAATATGGCAGGTCGTTGTATAATAATTCATAAGCCTAGGTTTTTTGCCTGTCACTGTTACGAGGCATGACTTCCACGCATTCTGATCAACAGAGAAATTCTACCCATCTTTATCTGCGACACATACGGAGCTAGGAAAGATGCGAAGTTTCGTATGGACTTCCACGCTGTATGTAGTTCATGGTGTCTGTAATGATCTCCTGGGTCCGTTTCACGAAGGTTACGACACGAACATCGTAAGTTTGCGATCAAGTGTAAATTCACGATCGTAGCTGGTGTGACTGTATATTAGTTCCTCATAATAAATATTCCTCGTGGAACAAACATTATTATAATAAATGATCTCAGGAACTCTGAGGTCAAGGTTAGGGTTAGCGCTAGTATTATATAATTAAAGTTCCAAATGGAACAAATATTACATAACAAATGTTCTTTGGAACAGTTATTATAGTGGAACGTATATATCGTCACAGCTGGTACCGATATTAGGACATCCTGCTCGAAACGATCCTACGACTGTACTGTACTACGTCAAAGATCCGACTGTTCGCTAGCATAATCGGTTGGAGCAGTGCTTCTCATAAAGAACATTCCTCTCCGAAAGAGTTCTTCCACATCTATTTCTCCCAAAATATATCCGTCATATTTAAAGGAATACCACCTATTAGAATGTTTAAAAAAGCATGATTCTCAAACTTGGTGAATATAGGAGTATATTATATTAATTTTTCAGCGTTTTTCAATAATAATTTGTAATTTCTGTGGTTTATTTGATTCTGTTTGTATACTGTAGATATCGTTGATGAATATATACTCTTATTGGCTCTAAGTTTGAGAATTTTTTGTTCATTTAAAGAGTTGGTATCGCTTTAACGGATTTACAAAACCAAATGTTGAAATGACTGCGTGCAAACGTGTTTATTTGTCAGTTCCATTTCCATTTCCAATAGTCTATTGATTAAACAAAATAACCATTTAAATGTATTTAATTTTACAAATTTAGGAGGACGTTATCTACCAATAACTATCTGTTTAGTTTTACTGATGCGGCAAATATTTTTAAACATATTTAACAGTTCTCAAGTGCATTTAACATTTTCACTCTGGCCTTCAGTAAGATCTTGTTTCAAACAAGAATGTTTACCGAACATAAATAAAACATTAGGATATTAACATATTAAATTCTTTATTTGACTTTGACACTTATTGGCTCGATGTCTAAACAGATAATAAATAAAATATCTCATTTTATTAGAAAAATACACAAAATTAAACCGTGACACTTGGATTATTTGACCAATTTAAAATATTTCACTTGACTTGACGTAGGCCGACATAACGTTGGTTATTTTCATTGTGAAAAGAAAAACGTGGATATGTTAAATGAACAATATTGTTTAAACGGTAGATGTACTGTTATTTACAATATTACTCAGTATTATTACAAAGATGGCCAAATGAGTAAATCATCGAAAACATTGATGGTTTAGGCCGTGGTCACACATACGTACATAAGTGTACGTAAATGTCCGTTTTGTTCTATCCGTCAGTTGAATACTTAATTAATCTAATAAAACCTGCATAGTTTCGCATTCGTTTAACGTACACAATGTGTGACCACGGCCTTAGGCATCGTCATATTGTTAAGTTCAGGGCAGATAGTTTAACTAATTTTCTAATGAAATTGTGTAATTGCCCACTACTTCAATTTGCCAGGCCTAACAAATCCCAATAAAGAATCGGGAGTTAAGAGTTAATTTAGATATCCTTGATAAAATTCTCCTCATTGCTCACCGCTTTGCGTTTCCAGCCTTAAAATACCTATTGAATAGTGGATATCTATATTGACAACTGCAACTGTCCTGTTCACTGCTGCATATTGCCACACTAGTCCGAAACTTGCTGACTCTATTACCAGGTTGGTTGGTAGATGACAAGTTAACGTTCGCTTCCAGCAGCAGCTGATATCGCAAACAAGTTAACGTTCGCTTCCAGCAGCAGCTGATATCGCAAACTAGGTAGTTGTTGGTAGATGACAAGTTAACGTTCACTTCCAGCAGCAGCTGATATCGCAAACTAGGTAGTTGTTGGTAGATGACAAGTTAACGTTCACTTCCAGCAGCAGCTGATATCGCAAACTAGGTAGTTGTTGGTAGATGACAAGTTAACGTTCACTTCCAGCAGCAGCTGATATCGCAAACTAGGTAGTTGTTGGTAGTGGCTCTCTTCCCACCATATCCGTCCAAATAGCTATCAGAGACTGGGAAAGGAGTCAGCAAGTTTCGGACTAATTGTCATACCAATAAAGTACTTGACAGTAGGACAACGATCTCTTTTTAATTTCGTACTTTTATAAGTATGTATGTAATATAAGTATGTATTTATGTATTACGTGTTTGGAGTAGGAGTTGTTGTTATGATGATAAGTAGAGCAAGGACGAACTATCTTCCTCTGATTTCAATATGGCCTTCCTTTCCACTTGACTGACAGAGGTACAGTGAAGGTCGATAAGGTTATTTGTTATATAATGTCTTCTCAATACTAAACCGAGAGCACACTACCATCCGATTGAACCGTTCTAACATGTACCAACAACTACCCAGTTTGTGATGTGAGCATCCACTGGAAGCGAACGTTAACCTTTCATCTATCCACCAACCATCCAATGTCACCATACAACCAAATACTACGACTACCAACAGCTATCTAATATGTGATATCACCATTCTCTGAAAGCGTATGTTAACTTGTCATCTACCAACGTACCTAGTTTGCGATACCAGCATCTGATGGAAGCGAATGCCAACGGTCCAACAATCCCAAACCTGAATTTGGCGAAACTTTAAGTTTTTTAAACGTTAAGGTATTATTTCCTTAAAACGCAAACTTTTTTTTCCATAATAGTACGCATATTTAGGGCGGCCTTCAATTTATGAAAATACATGCATTCTACACGTAGGCCCTACTAGAAAATATTAAGGACAATTGAATGATACAGTGTGTGCACAACGAAAAGTCATCATACCTTGTGAATCAAACAACATCTTTGTATACGTCGTGCTTGGTTAACATGCACCTTAAAAACTTAAAAAAATATACATAAGTACTTTGTTTTTAGTCACGTACGGTGTTCAGACGATTGCACAATAATGTTTTTGCATTGTTTCTGTGTCCTTGAAAATGACGTTTGTTTAAATGATTTATTATGGAAAAATGAATCTAAAAGTACCAGCCCTAACTTAATGCCTCGCAGTGGTGTTTTTACGGGGGCGCCAGATGGGGGGGGGGGGGGCATGAATTTATGCTGGCCCGGTCTTGCCCACCCCAATCTAATTAAAATTATATTACATTTCGTTTCGGTTATTTTTTGATTGTCGACTCCATGTAATCTAAAAATAACCGAAACGAAATGTAATCTTATTTTAATTAGATTGTGCCCACCCCCGCCACTTTGAAATTTCGTATAATGTTACACACGGATTCCTGGTGCTGGAAGCCCCCTCTCACAATTATTTGGTCCCGACTCGGACCCCCCCCCCCCCTCCACCTAAAGATTCCTAGAAACGCCACTGATGCCTCGTCGTAGCCCTTTTAAAATGTGTTTGGTTCCTGCAAGGCCTCTTCCAATCAAGGTAAACTAAAACTCGTTTATTGTTCCCACCGTCGACAGAGGTCTGAATCAATGGTTGACATCATAAATAAACTTTTTATTTAAATTTTCAAGAAAACTCACACGTAACCCCTGTGTGTTTGCTGGTAAGCCCACTGACCCACTGATTACAAGTACCCAGATTGAAAACTGTAAGGGACAACAAGTTTCGGACTTGATTGCCACATCAATAAAGTACTTGATAGTAGGACAACGATCTCGAATTTTTTGCAACAAGTTTAGAAAATTACGATTTTTAAAGTATCTTGGTTTTGGTAATGTGAAGGGGACGATTTATTGCTGCTCTCTCCTAATTATGCACTCTACCTTTTACCACACGAGTTATCTCATCTTGTCTTCTTGCAAGAGCTCATCATGGCTGCTTCACGCTCACAATCGCTGCAAAAAAAATTCCCACCACCCCCCACCTAAGTAGTATTACTAACTGGCGGCTTGCTAAAGTAAAGATCGATAACATATTTGTCGAATTTGGCGGGGAAATATTTCAGCAAGTAAGTGGTATTCCTATGGATACTGTTTTGACTGTCCCATTTATGATTTAGGTACATGTATTTACTAATTTCGGAAATATAAACTTTTTATGAGAACTGGAATTATGAGTAATGGGAGTACACCGCTATCGGCTACTTTGTCCTTGTGGTGAAATGTTATATTGTTTATTTATGTAATAATTATGTAATAATTGTGTAATTGTGTAATTATGGAAGGGGGAGTTAATTTGTCATTATTTCTAATTAAGTTATTATATAATTATATTATGTGTAGGCTATGCTAAAGGGATTGTAAAGAGGTTTTCTAAACTTTATATGTATATCGGGGACACTGATAGCATCAATTTGCGCCATTCCAATTTCCATTCCGACATCTGTGGTTCTTGTAATTCCACTAAAACAAACGATCTGAATAGATATCAATAGTAGCTTCCGGTAGATCACTGGTAGTGACGTTATAAAACACGTTAGTTTTAGTGGAATTGCAAGAACCGCAGTCTTCGGAATGGGAATTGGAATGGCGCAAATTGATGCTATCAGTGTCACCGATACACTTACAAAGTTTAGAAAACCTCTTTACAACCTCTTTAATGTTTTGGCTTAAATTACTATTCCCATTCAGTGAATGCTTCTGCTTCGCATCACATTATGTCACCAAGCATGGTATAGGCCTAATAAATCTAGTAGTAAGTTAACGTATAATCTATATTCGTTTGTGTTTGATTCAAAACAAATGTATTTTTATTCATTCCTTCAATCTCTCAATCTAACAAATATAAAAATACATATTTTGTGTTATATTACAGGTTTGATGACGTCAGAAACCCCATATTATCTCTTAGATACATGTATTACACAATATAAATTTGAAAACAGATATCTGTAGACATGTATTTGTAATTATTGTGGTATCAAATCCTACCTGTAATTTAATACATGTTGCCGAGTACTGACCCGTAATTTGAAATTGAAAATATTTGAACCATCAATTGATAACCCGTTCCCACCGATCTCATATTAAATAGAATCAAGATTGCAGATTTTCACACCGAGAGCAACATGTGGTCAGCGCATCAGAGAGGAAATACGATGAAAAAACAAGATGGAGTGCATACCATGGTTCGTTTGATTGCCTGTATACAATGGTTAACTTGATCGGTCAGTCCAGTACAAAATATCTTTTATATAGCGGAAATAAAACATATACTGGGGTGAGATTCAGGTCAAATACACGATAAGAAAATTAAAGAATGTTTTGGTCGTAAATCATAAGAAGTATATTATATACTGTATACATGTACTTTAGTCCACTTCTCATAATATATATTACTATATCCATTACTAATAGACAGATTTTTGCAACTTATGTACAACAAAACTTGGAGGGGTGGGGGTGGGGGTGGGGGGGGAGGGGTTGGGAGGATAGAAAATATGAAATTATAAGAATGTTTTGGTCATAAATCGTAATAAGCATATTATATTATAGTATCTCTGACTCTAGTAGCCTACTATGTTGTTAGTGTAGTAAGAAAAAACGGTACCAATTTAATGAAATATTGCTTTATAGCAAGCCTTTTGGTGAGAGAAATTAACAAATAAATTATAAGAAGTATATACTGTACACTAAAAGGAGGACGTTCAGCATTTTCGAGGATCGATTTGGGCCTTGAATTTATGTAAATAGCCTCCAGATTTACTGGAACTGCCCAAAAATCGCACAAAATCCCTTTAATTATTTATGGATACACGGGGATTTGAAGGCTTAAATTTTAAATGTTTTAGTCATAAGTAATAGGAAGTAAACTTTATTCCAATTCTCATATTATATTTCACAGGTGTAGTCAGTGTAGTACCAGGTCGACATAGGTTACCAGTTTAAATTAATGTTGCAATATGACAATCCTTTTTGTGATAGAAAATCCGCAAATTGAAGAATATTTTGGTCATAAAATAAGAATTATATCATATTTACATGTATATACTTTAGTCCACTTTTAGAGATAAAAATTAACACTCTTCCGAATATATTGGTTTTAAATATTTCGGTCGAATAACTGTTAATAAATAGATAGGTGAACAGTTTAATTTTTAATACAAGGAACGTTAACTGATAGCTTTTACCAAGGATATACATTAGGAATATATCTTTTGTGTCTATAAATGGATAATTTTAACTACGTTTTTATCAGAAACAGTTTATATCCATAAAAATTGTGTTTAATGCGTACTGATCAGGCCCGTAGGAAGCAATTTCATATTGGGGGTCAAATTTTGCAAAAACTCATTCTGAAGGGTGGTGGTACTGAATTCAATGTTGCTCCTGCATATATAAAGCAATTTTTATTTTACTGGATCTAAGAACATACCAGTAACTTCTTGTTTTATCTTGAAAAAAACATTTTATTGCTTCAATCATTAATGTCAAAATTATTGGACCCCTCCCTGATACTTCTAAATGTCATAAAAGGGCTGAGTTTTATTTATTTCTGCGGATATTTTTTAAATTACATATTTTTTTTTTTATTTAGGAGGTTATTGTTTTTGACTTATAAATAACCACTAGCATCTAGAAATACATTTATTTGCCCGACTTCGTAATAAATCTTCTAATATTCCGCGTGTATTTAAATTTATTTGTATTTTTTATGGTAATTTTGACAGTCTCGGGGATATATAAGTCATTTCTTATAGTCGTGGGTTCGGTTGCGTGTCGCTTAAGGTTAAAAAAGAAGACTGAAAAAATGTTATCGATCGCGTGTTTTTTTATCCACGTTTCCGTATTGTTTGATAGGTGTTTTGGTGTGAGAAATGAAATTGAAATGAAATGGAGTTTTACGTCCCCTTTTTCTGCACCTTTTGGGCTAATGAGGACGTTTAAACGTCATGCATCATGAAATAAATTTGTCCGTGATTGCGGCATTAGCTGACTCTTATTTCGATTAACAACCGTCGAGAGATCTGTAACATCTTTTAATGTCGTATCCTTTTAAGACCCATTGCCTCTTGAATGACACTGAAACTAAAAATTGGAATGGTCAATATCGCCACTAAAACATAATTTACAAAAACCTCTTTACAATCCATTCAAGTTCCTAAAATACTAAAACCCAAGCACGAACTATGCCAACCGTATAATAAATCTCAAAATCCATGTAAACACATTGGCAACATTGGTAGCAGCTAATGAACTTTTCATTTGAAGAAGTATATCAATAAATGAGTAAATATTTCAAAATGAAAAGTGGTATCAGGTGTCTAGAAGAGTTAGCATACCCTGCTTGGCGCCACACAAAGAAAGTATATAAAAGAGAAAGTAAATCATACGAGAGCAGATGGCTTCACTTTGTAGCAGTCTTTTTTTCATTTGTCCACTGTTATATTCAAAAGGATGTGAAATCACGGGCGTTAAATTCAATTTAGTTGATAAATACTTACTAATGTTCTTAAAATATTGGTCTTTATTTTTTAAAACTTTACCAATTCATGTGGAAGGGTGGCCACAGTTGGAGTTCCCAATACTTCAAACAGAGGTTCGGTTGACCGACTACCCCATTAGGTTAAGAGGTGGGAATCCCCGGGGGACGGGCCTTATTCAATTAGACCATAATAGTCAAGAGTAGGTATTTCTTTCAGGGGTTATTATTAGGTTTATTTAAATAAGAGGTTTAGGTTTTATCGTGGATTGTCGGTCAGATGCTCGATGTCTTTGAAGTGTTGGGTGAGAGAAAGTAATTTGTGGTCAATGGGGTTCACCTAACGAGTAATGACGAAGGTGAACCCCATTGCTCTACCCTTATTTCGTTTACTTATAATTGCATTAAAAGGGCTGTTAAAAGGGTGTTTAACCTTTCTCGTGTGTATCAAATTTCATCTTTCCATTTTTCTGTCAGATGTCGGTGGTCCCAATAATTATAAGCTCAAAGATGCAGAAAAGTTGGACTAAAACATATTTTCATTTTATTTCAAATAAACATATCGTCAATAATATTTAAGGATCTATTCGATAGCTTTTTCAAATAACACCCGGTTTTAGTGGAATTGCTGGAACCACCAACTCCTTATCGACATCAGAATGGTGTAAATCTATGCTGTAGGCCTAAGTGTCCTTGATATACGTATAAATCTTTTCAGTTAACTGGGGTAATAAAACATGCAGTATTGTGAAGCACAATTCTAAACCGCATCGTGCCTTTCTCCACATACGATTCATGAAGCCGCCACTGGGTTCTGAAATAGTAGGGGTGGTTGTAGCTTCAAATCATCCCATGAAAATGAAAGTAGAAACAGATATTGACGACAATGTTTATTGACAAGATCAAAATAAAAGACAAAGTGAACAAGGCTACAATAATTATTAATAGAACTATATGATCGAGTAATGGAATATATGAACGAGGTAGCTGTTTTTAATATAGACATAATTAATAAATAGAATTTTAAATTAATTCCCACACTGATCACCAAATCGCAAACTGGCATCGGGTGTTGGTAATATGCAAATGAATTTAAAGATGCAAAATAATTGGCTCAGTATGCAAATGATGTGCTACAATTTGCAATTCGGTTGCTGCAATATGCAACTGATGTGTTGAAATATGCAAATTAAGATGTCACAATATGCAAATGATATGTTCCATCATGAACAAATAATGTGTTGCAATAAGCAAATGATCCTTTGCTTAACATGCAAATTGTAGGTTTGCAATTATCAATCCTATGATGCATGATAATAGAGAGACATAAACTAATCTGTGCAAATCATATTGTTAATTTGCAATATTTTGCAATTTCAAACAATTAAATCTGAATTGTATGTATGAATATTTAAATAAATGATTCTTTTACAAGCTGAAGGCTACACACACTTTGTTCTTTCGTTTCGTTTTATATTCAACAATCTAAAATAATAACTCAAATAAAACGAAACGAAATAACAAGTGATAAATAGAATGGTTATTATTTGCATTGTGATTACTGGAAAAACAGACACACCAACTTTCAAAATTATAGACACGATCATCCGGTAATGGATGAAACAAATTCATACAATGGTTAATGATAAATATGTCATGATAATCAAGACTTGGCAACATAAGGTGACGCGATTATCATAAAATCTGAACTTAAAAGTAATTCAAATACAGACGAAAATAAAATATGAAGCATTTGAATAGCACTTAAGCATAAAGAAAAAAATATCTGTGAAAATATATTAAAAAATCAAAGAAAAAAATCTACATTGTGTTACACAAATCTACAAAAAAAAAAATCGAATCGATTGAAAATTGGAGTTTAAAAGCACAAACGTGACCTCCACGCTCCTAACAATAACAGTAAAGCAAGTAACAGACAATTTTCACAAATAGTCGGTTTAATACAGATTCTTAACAAAATGTATGTCATTGAACAACAAATTTATACATAAACCAAAAATCCGAACCAAAACAACCAAGCACTAAGTCAATTAAATATCAAAAACGACAACAGAAACGAAGGCAATTGTTTGCACCAAATAGCCAGGTGACCTTGACGATACAAGGTCAAACAGAAAACAAATTACAAGTGTGACATATATATTAACAGTGCACGTGCATTTTTAAAAAAACCAAGACGTCATCAAGCGCAAAAGGATAGAAACATTTTCCGTTTCAATTATTCAAGGAGTACTAGCAAATGTATTGTAAAAAAATCATTGTGGTTTGAACAGGGAGAAGGAAAGATTTTAATTTAAATATTGAACTATTTTTGAGGTAGTTTGGTATTTAATTTTTAACCCTAAACAATAATTTCAAACAATAAGATATTAAAGGGATCAAACTAGATTCATATACCGGTCTTGCTTATGCTTTTAGAACACTAAATACCTTATCATTAGTGTATAGTTACCGAATTCAAGACAGTGTATGATTACTATCAGCGGGCACCTGTTCGATTAGATATGATGTATTAATGGTTATATAGAATAATAGAAACATATATACAAATAGCACTATAATCTAGTGGTAGAAATAAACAGTTTAAAACACGATAGTTTGCCAACCTCTAACAAAACAAGTCAAAATCCTTAGCTTATTAAAACATAAAATAAAGTCATAATCCTAGGATTTAACATCTACAAAACGTTTTTTAAACTGCAGCACAAAACGATTTAAGCTCAAAATGATAGCAATGGGATGTGTTTAATGTCTCCGAAGAGAAAAGAAGTAACCTGATTTTGATTTGCTAATAGTTCTTCTGATTAGACTTTCATCATCGCTCAGTACTTCCGATAAAAAGTGACATTTTTATTACGCCTACCACTTTTAGAAATACATGTAGATTCACAAATGTTTAAATTACCTCAAACCAAACCGAAGAAAAATATCCTGAATTTTATTTTGATTTAAAAACGAGTGCTATCCAAACATGACCTTTCTAATTATCAAATTACACTTAGTTTTATTAATTTCATAATAATACAGTATAATTATCTCCCTTATTTATATGGATTAACTCCCTTGATGGATGCTTTTAGAGTCATTAATCATTACATATACAATAATAAACTACGGTAATATTAGACTTTAACTGACAAATTGGATTAGTTCTTTCGGAAAATTTGATTTGTTGTGAAAATGCCACAACATTGTTTTCTGATGATCAAAATATTTATCTAAATTAGTCTCTATGGAGATCAAACATCGAGTGACAAATTAGAAGAAGAACAAGTACATGAACTTCAGTGAAATATAACCAAGGCAACGCATGATCGTGTGCACTAAGAAGCCATCAATTTTAGAATAATGAGAAAATTTTTGAAAACCGTTTTCTCAATTCAGTGACATGATTTGGATTGCGAATTTCTGAGTGCGTTTCTGAAATCTACCTGATCAAGATTGTGCTCAAGGTCATATTTTGAAGGTCAATTATCATCGTGCATAATTATATATACTAACGTATTGTGCAACATGAAATAATAAGATATTAATGATGTATGTAATATGCATCGATGTCATGAAAAGAAATGGCACACATTCATACAGGCAATTAATAAACTTGAACTCCGTAGGTCAACCTTGACCTTGTATTGACCTACATAGTAAAATATGATCACGTGCTTTACAAAGAATAATATGATTAATACACTAACTAAGAATAAACGGAAAATACATATATAGTTTAGCCCCTCCCCTCCCAAACCACCCTCTAAACTTATCATTATAAAATGTTAACGATCTTCAAGCAAACGTCTGAAATATTACATGCAGCTTATTGGCTAACTCACAAATTTAAAACCAAATTTGAATGTGATTGACCAATCACATGAATATTAAAGTATTTAGATGACATTTAGTAATTTTAAACAACAAAACTTTAACCAGTGATTGTTGTTTCATTAAGCTTTGTGTTTGACAAGGCAAAAAGAAAATCTACTTCCGGTTGCAAAAGTTTCAAGATTAAGAATAGTACAATAATGATTGGTTCATTCAACGTGGGGCATTCGTCTGGAAAATAGACCAAGATTCTAAAATCTCTCACTACGTGTCGTTCATGTGTAATTTTGTACACGATTTTCAAATTTTACGACTTTAGACGACTGCACCAAACGAATGATAATACGTCTTAAAAGCAACAAAAGCACATAAAAAGCAAGAACAACTTACAAAGGTCACAATGTTATAAGGTTATAAATATTATACGTTAACATAATCCGAAATACTCGGACGAAAAATTATCAAATTTCCTTGAAGAATGTCGCAGAGGAGAGTTTGTGACTTTTTCGTCAGAATATTTCGGATTATTACCTGAGAATTAACTCTGAAGGAATAATTTGTATAAAATATTACATTTCTCCTATATACATAACACTTTGTTTCCCTGCAGTTTTTAAAATAATCAAGTGGTACTATCTCTTTAAACGAAGGTTTCCCAGTATCCGAAGTATTCAGGACTGTCCAACGTTACAGACTCTGGTCTGAAGGTTTCATTAAAAACTTAAATCAGCTTCTGAGAAATAACAACGAATATAATCTTAAAAATTTTGATTCAAATTTTTCGTTTGTTATCTAAGGCCTTCGCCATTTTAAATCAGATTTCTAACATTACTTCGTTTTGTGTTTATGAGATAGTACCCAACAGGGAGAACAATATTTGTGGTTACCCGTTATTTGATAAAACATGAAATGATGATCCTGAGTTTATGGCACCCTGGATCAATTTAACTCTTAATAATATATTCCTTCACATTAATAAATATAATAATAATTCTTCAATTTGTACGAATTCGTCTATACTAACTATAGATTGTCTGTTTTTTTATTCTCCATGTCTTCTTTGTTATCAAGTTTTAGTCAGCTGCCAGTTAGTTCGTTTGATTGCATGACGTGTATTCGTGTCTGAAGCACTAATTTCCCTCCGGACACATTTGTAATTTGAAAATGAAGCGAAAATACATGGAAATCAATTCAACAAGGTCAAGCCTTCATTGAAAACATTAGATAGATAGATATACACACAATATTACTGGCCAGATATCAAGTAAACCCGTACAGTTCATGAAAAAAAACACCTCACACACGTTTCTTTTATACACAGAAAGTCAGCAACAATAAAATATTCTCATCAAAAACAATGAATGAATGTCACAAAGTTCATCATGATTATTCTGGGTCATACAAGTCCCTTTTGTCCAAATTTAACACACAGTTAATAAGTTCATTAACATTAAACCATGACGTCATGAAATATTTATGATGTCATCGTGAATTATATGACGTAGCCATGCCACTATGACGTAATCGTGATAGGCGTAGTTATGACGCAAATTTTTCAAATTGTCATTATGACTTAAGCACTTTTTAAAACATAAAACATAGCACCTCTGATTTCGATTCTCTAAAAATGTCTGATAATAAATCGACAAATGATATCCTGATCACGAGCTGGAACTGTTGACGTCTTCGGTACTCTCTCGTCTTTCTCCTGCCGCTTCCTCTTCGTCAACCGATTCGTCCATATAAAGCTCTTCGTCATGAGCGTTCTCGTTCATAGCTTGGGCGTGTTCAGCTAACTTCTTCTCAATTTCATGGTAACGTCTCTGTTCCGCCAAACTCTCTTCGGTTTGCTCAAACGGTACTCCTTCCTTCATTTTCTCGGCCATTTCCTGCTCGGTCAATCCCTGCTCCAATCTCTTCTTCTCCATCAATTCCCGAAGCTGTTTCATTTCTTCTTGCAGACTGTCCAACTCCTCTCTCAGCTTCCCATTCTCTTGTTGAAGGTAGTCAGATTTCGCTTCACGCATGTTAGTTACATACTTTCGGTTTTCACGACATTTTCTCGCCGCTTCGTTGTTTCTGCGTCTTCTTTCTACGTATTTGGGATCAATGCATTTCGGGTTCATTGGTTTATCTACCAAACCTCTGTGACCAGGAGAAAAGTCCAGTATCGAGTGATGCGGAAGGTGTGGGTTCTTCTTTACCAGAGGTAGGGGGTTGGCTTGGGCTAAGGCAATTTCGGACAGCTGAGCAAGGCCATTGACGTAAGGTCGTGGCGGAAAAGTAGACGATGACTCGATTGGTGAATAATATTCTGTTGGTGGTAATTTATGACGTAATTTTAGCGGAAATGACGACGCTTGTGGACTT
Source organism: Lottia scabra (assembly GCA_029955415.1). Classification (NCBI taxonomy): domain Eukaryota; kingdom Metazoa; phylum Mollusca; class Gastropoda; family Lottiidae; genus Lottia; species Lottia scabra. The sequence goes on from JARJEI010000009.1 coordinate 14,147,759, forward strand.
TTTGATTCTTTTTTATCAGCAGGGTCACTACTGTCTGCGTCTTTTCGTACAGTTAGCTGTAATGGTAGCTCTGACGGTTCATCCGACCCATAACTGTTGCTGTTGCTGGGAGATCCTTGCCAACTGTCACTAGAGTATCCCTGGTTACCTTGGTGATGATAATAATCGTATGATTGAGTGGTGACGGGAGGTTTGACCTCGGCAGCATCTAGAGCGATGGATAATGGCGGTGGTGACGTACTATCGTCTTGTTCTTCTTTTATCTTCATTTCTTTATATGCTGGTTGATAATTATTTCTCGAGGATGTATGACTTGAGCTGTTGGACCCGTTCGATTCGTGAGCGATGACACCCCTGGGTGCATCAGAGGTGGGCATGTTGAGGTAGTAAGGATATTGAGCGCCGTTTGATGGGTATACTGTTTGAGATGGTTGTAAGGGCAGTGCTCCGCTCACTGCTAACAATGGCGGCGGTGATGAATAAGGACCAGAGCGAATTGGCGTCTGTATTTGTGGTTTAGATGATAATAACGATGTAGGATCCTGTCTGAATTTTAAACCAGGAGATGTAGCAGGCATTGGAACTGGTAACGGTCTCGCCGAACTGGGCGAATCATCCGTAAACTGTTGATCTAGAGGTAGATTAAATTTTCTTTTAATGGCAGAAAGCTCACTGCGAAGGTCATCATTATCTTTAGTGAGGTCACAAATTCGATTTTCTAACACCATGTCATGGTAACGTCGTTTTTCACGCGAGCGTCTCGCAGCGTCATTATTCTTACGACGCTTTTCCCAATAATGTTGGTCTTTGTACGTGTCATTTATAAATTCTCGCTGCTTCCTGCTTGGTATACAAGGTCGCACGTCGGTCGTAGATGACGCTACGTTCTGAACACTTGACTCGGAGGTTTCTACAGCATTAGCCTCAGCTAAGTGCATATTGAGGTACTGGCGGACCGACTGGTCGTTCATTCTGGCCACTGATTGAATGTCTATCTGATTTGAATTATGTGAGGTATTATTTAAACGAGGTAGCTTAACTTGGGGTTCTCCGTCTGTTAACATCATAGCCCCCAACTCATACAGTTGACGGGGGGTCAGGTACGAGCCATATCTGAAAAGACAAAAAAAGAAACATGAGTATTTTGAGGCAACTACTCAATATATCAAATATATACATGGTGGATAATTACAAATAACAATATACGTCCATCTTACGTGTGGGCGTATAAAGAAGACATATATCAGGGGTATTTACGAATAAATTGTTCGTTGAAGGAATTGTAAAAAGGTTTTCGTTTGCTGAAAATTAGAATGGTAAAGATTGATGCTATCAGTTGCCCCGAAACACATAAAAGATCAGAAAACCTTTTAACAACCCCTTCAAGCCTTCAATCCATACTTCAACATGATGGAAATCTTCAATAAAAAATAAAAACATCAACAGTAATGTAAGAATACATATACGCTTGTAGCCTGCACAGATTCGTTGGGTTAGGTTATACATTCGCGACCTACACTTTTAAACAACAATAGGTGAACAAACGCATGTCATTGAAATATGTAAAAACAATAACACAAGAAGTATTTTGGCGCCGTTCAGTGTATTTTTAGAATAACTAGGTGGGGGTAGATTTTAAATCATATTAAATGCTCCAGGCTTTGTTTGGAACATTTTTTTCGTTTAATGTCACTATGTTTTTTGGGTTTAAATGTCACTTTTGTTCATTGCCATTAAAGTTGCATCAATCAATATAACTAAAACATTTAAAAACCAGTCACCGAACTTTAAAATATGTTTAGAAACATACACTCCCATGTCAAAAAAGTCGGAAGTGACGTAATCCAAAAAATATAAAAAGAGAATAAAAAGCATAAACTTGTCAAACGTTTGATGTTCACTTGTGTTTTCACTCGTGGGTCTGTCGCTAACATAAACATGACAGGTTTACATAATTTTAATAACATTTTAAAAATTAAAAAATTACTAAGTCAGGGCAACACCATAATACTCATTTGTCATGAACGTCTCCTACGAAAAAACAAAAAAACCTGTGGGTCATGGTGAATCTTCAGTACGTTATTAAAAAGAAGACATGCAAAGAGTTTTGTCGTCGATTTTACAGGGGGTATGTTCAGCATTTTCGAGAGTCGAATTAAGCCTTGAATATATGTGAATAGCTTCCAAAAGTACTAGAACTGCATAAAAATCTCATTATCCATACCTAAACATTTATATTTCATTTTCGTTTTCTATGTAACGCATAATCTTACTAAACGACGAGTCGTATTTTTACTTTCAAACGCTCATAATTATGGATACACGGGGACTTGAAGGCTTATATTTCAAGGGAAAGTTGTGAACATTAATATGGACTAAAATAGCTAAAAACTTCCAGGTTCTGAGACTAAAATTTTAATGGTCGGACAGTCAGTGAACATATCCCTTTAAGTGCGGCCTTGGTCTCATGTCCCTCCAAAACTTTACGACATTGATGATTGCAATACGTGTTATCTTTATAATCTATTCCACAAGTGATATTAAAATTCTATTATTAAAATTAATTTTTGTTCATTTTAATTTCTGTGGTGGGAAGAAATAGATAAATGAGGGATATAAAATTAGAGGGGTAACTAGAGTTGTCACGAATAAAATGACAATGACCTTTGACATTACATGTTGCACTGGATGATATCAATGACAATTATTACATAAATATGAAATTTGGCTTTGTCAAATATTAAAAAATTCATATTTTCTAAATAAGGCATGTATTTAAAGGCTTCCTTTTTTGCTTCTTGGCAGGTTCATGCGTTCATTTCATTTGACGGATACCGCTGCCGCATATATGGAATCATACCCTCTAAAACCACCATTTCGATTTTTAACGCATGACGCATATGGAATCTTAGCTAGGCATGTATTTACAGGCTTCCTTGTTTGCTTCTTGGCAGATTCATGCGTTCCTTTTATTATTATGTTATTATTTATAATGCAAAGATCACGAACAATACATCAATCTGGCTTCGATATCTTGGCGAGTATAGCAGGCAAACCATTTATTCTGTAATATAGTATACTTTGGACAAAACGTGAATATACGAATGACAATCCCAACAAGAAAACAAAAGCTGTGATAGTCCAACAGAAACAAATGACACCAAATGATTCACCCGTACACACACACACAAGACTCAGAAGTTATCATTCACCCCTCGTAAACGTGATTCCAGATTCCAGATCGGCTTCTTATTTCAATTCCAATAATGATCTTATCATATGATCTATTAGTGTCAGCACCGAATATTATTTATACCGTTTTAAAGGAACATTGTTCCCTGCTGACAGAACCTACTGATGGCTTATAAATGTCATGCCATGCTAAGAGTCGTACTCTCCAAAAAAAACCGTCACATTTCTTTTCATTGCATTTCGGGTGTTCGACTCATTAAGTGCAAACCAATTTTATTTGAAATATATAAAGGCAGATGCAATCGACGGTATTATTGTTAGAAATGTATAACTCAAGGTCATTAACAGCAAATCGTAAACAAACTCAATTTCATTGCATAAGCCATCATAAATATGCAGATTAAGACAAAATGGCATCCATTATTATGATTATAGATAATATTCTAACGTAAAATAAACTGAGTCACATGGCATTCAACTGTATAATTGTTTGTAATGTATAAGTCAAGGCCACTAAATTATCGTGTTTGTAGTAACAGTCATATACATTAGTTCTGGTTCACCAAATACTCTGAATATACCGTTCACCAGAACATACGTTTCTTATATTTCTAATATACAATATTCAATAACTAGTTCTTTACAAGGTCAAAGGTATATAAAGGAATGAAAGGCCAAAAATACCTTACTCTGCTAATAAATAGCGTTACGTCATATTATGCAACATACTTCTGTAATAAATACATGGATAGATCGCCTTTATCAGCATCATTTTCAAAAGAATATTTCCTCTCTATTAAAGGTATTGTAAAGAATGTTTCTAAACTTTGTATGTGTATCGGGGACACTTATAGCATCAATTTGCACCATTTCAATTTCCATTCCGACGTCTGTGGTTCTTGCAATTCCACTAAAACTAACGCGTTTTATGACGTCAATAATGGCGATCTACCGGAAGCTACTATTGATATCCATGCAGATCACTATAAGTGACGTCATAAAACGCGTTAGTTTTAGTAGAATTGCAAGAACCACAGACGTCGCAATGGAAATTGGAATGGCACAAATTGATGCCATCAGTGTCCCTGATACACATACAAAGTTTAGAAAACCTCTTTACAATCCCTTTAAATTGACATCCTCTCGGAACCAACATCCTCTATAAACCGACACCTCTCTAAACGGACATGCACTCAAAACCGATATTCTCATTCCGATATTACCTCCGACCCGCTCCTCCCCAAACCTACATCTCAAAATGCTGTCCCAAACACCATACCTCTATGAAGGTCAGTATTTTAAAAAATAAAAATAAACACAATATATCAAATGAGACACTTTCATTCATTATTACCATAACTGACAAATCCGGGAGAAAATGTGGAGCAAAATTATCATTTTATATTCTTTTTATGTAATAAAGCCAGCGGTTACACGGTTAAATAATACAATAAAGTCAATAAATATAAAGCGGTAGAGTAAAACGACTTTTATCGAAATCGGGCAAAATAAGTGTATGGTAGTGGACTTCCCAAGCTAGAAGTACCATCAGGTGTTTCAAAAAGAGTAAGTATGGTCAGCTTCGTGCCGTTTAATATTTCCCTAATAAGGTATAGAACAGCGGTGGAGTATTTAGAGACGGGGGCAAGACCCATTTTACGTTTGAAAATCGCCAAATTTGAGTATTTTCATGTCTGTGCCTTTACCACAAACCCAGAAAAAATTTCTCGTTACGCAGATGTACAATAATTACATAAGGAACCATTATGACGTAAAACTTTCAAAACTCCGTTGTATATTCTGATGACCTTGTAGGTTATTGAACCTTTTTAATCCCGCTTTCACGACAGACTCGCCGTCAACATGTATTCTTTCTATTATCGGATCATAGTTTTAAAATTCCATTAAGAAACATTTAAAACTGTAAGATAACACACAACTTATGATGGTATTAGTAGCCTTGAGCAACCAGATCCCACGCTTTCATTGAGATACAAATAGAAACGACAATGACGTGTTATTCGAGAAAACTAATAAACAATAGAATTAAACAAGATCAAAAGATGAACTCAGTGAAAAACAATTTTCCTGCTAATCGGATTGGGCAGGAAGAATTAAGTTGAAATTTTACAAGAGACAATCTGGAACCAGAATGATTTCTTCTTGTTCTAAGGGTTTAAGAGAGGGGGCTAATGGGAACAAGTCATTATTTGATTCATAACGTCACAAAACGTCAAACAAAAAAACGTCACCAAATAATTAAAAACGTCACCATAAACGTCAAAAACAAAACGTCACCATTTAATTGAAAACGTCACAAAACAAAACGTCACCAAATAATTGAAAACGTTACAACTAAACTTGATTTCCAAGTTATCGAATACACGCGCCACGAGCATAATACGTTTGTGAACAACATTATATCAAGATGAACAAATACCAGCAATCATTCCTTTGCACGTTTGACCTTGAACAAAATCACTCCTACATAAATATTACGGTTTATAAAGCAATAGCGTAAACGAAATAAATTGAATTTGAGATAGTTTTGATAATATTATCTCAATTATACACAATTAATTAACTATCAGCATTGTTATTAGAGCATATATCATGACCTTTTATCATTCTATGATACACCATACGGTACATAAATATCAATACAACTGAGAACATAATGTATTAAACTTTGTATGTGTATCAGGGACACAGATAGCATCAATTTGCACCATTCCAAATTCCATTCCGACGTCTGTGGTTCTTGTAATGCACCAAAACTAACGCGTTTTATGACGTCACTGATAGTAATCTGCATAGATATCAATAGTAGCTTCCGATAGACCACTGTCAGTGACGTCATAAAACGCTTTAAATAGCTTAAACAACTAAAGAAAATACCATTAAACTACCTGTCATTTTAGAAACTGAAACCGGATCTAAGTAAGATAAGCTTAGCGGAATGATATTGTGTTTCTGTATGTAGATATTTCAGTTAATCTTTAAGCGACATTTAGTGGTAGGTATCATATTATTAAATTACGGAAGCTGTTTTATTTCATATTGTTCTTTTTGGGAGTCGTGTAAAAAACAACTGAGGATCTATTTTATTGAAACATCGCTTATTGGTCGGCCAATAAGTCTGTATTTCTCTTCTCAATTCTCTAATTATGAGGCAATTACGCACATGTGAGACAAAAAAAAATTCCAAGTTATTAAAAACCTCTTCTTTCTATTCATATAAGAATTAGCATTCTCATTTTTATTTTATGAAAATAGAAAACCATCTTAAAAATATTTAAGGTATATCATCAAAACAGTAAAATATCAGAAACTAGTCATCTATAGTATACAACCACGAGTCTGTTCTTTCTAAAAAAAACATGACAAAAAATCGATAATTTGACAGTGGAGGCGCCATGTTTCTATATAGAGAACGTATCAAACCAGGAAATCGGAATAATAACGGTATAAATTCAGATGGTTTATCATTCAAGGTCGTGCTGATAGTTATTTTTTATACGTCAATACAGAAACTCACCAGTAGGTAGTCACGTTTGTTCTTATCATAGAATAATACAAGAAATATAAAAGAAAAAACAAAAACAAGTCATATCGATCCAAACAATAAAATGAATCCCGAAATCAAAAATAGCTGTTTGTCAAAACATTAGACGCAGCAATTTAACTTTTCACACGAAGAAATATAAATCCATCTAGTATCAAGTTAAGCATCGGCAAAATTCCATAACCAATTTCTTGACCGATCCAAAGACCGATTCCAAAAACAATCCCATGACCAATGGACCACAACTAAGTTAGATATTATTCTTAACCGGCATGTAGTTCTTAGGATGCATGTAAAATTCAGATGGTATTTGTCACAATGGCATAATCTCCTGAAGTTCTTTAGTACTTACTGGCTGTATAAACGTGTCCAGGCCATTGGAATGGTACAAATAGACGTTATAAGAGTCCAAAATTATTTCAAACTACCAACTACCAGTATCAAAACAGTCAATTGGCCCTGATCTTTCAACCTATTACCACGACCCCCAACCACCACAACTATAAATGAGTATGAGCTAATAAAATTGATTTGTCGTTTTCTTACCCTCATATATCTTATGGTTTGACATGATTTTTTCTGTAGTAAAAACCAATAAAAGAAACACGATTCTGAACTAAATGCGTAAAGAAAGTGCATATAAACTACATTCAGGGACAGGTTTATATGCACCGTTATATTCATAACATACCATGTATTAGGTTTTAAAATCATATAATCTCATATATGCTTCACAAATTTTAACAAATATAGATAAAAAAAACAACTTCCAACTTCCAAACCAATAGTACCAAACCTCCCAATTGATCCTGATCCTACTACCAACAACCAAACCAACAGTACCAAACCTTCCAAATGATTCTGATCCTACTACCAACAACCAAACCAACAGTACCAAACCTTCCAAATGATCCTGATCCTACTACCAACAACCAAACCAACAGTACCAAACCTTCCAATTGATTCTGATCCTACTACCAACAACCAAACCAACAGTACCCAACCATCCAATTGATTCTGATTCTACTACCAACAACCAAACCAACAGTACCCAACCATCCAATTGATTCTGATCCTACTACCAACAACCAAACCAACAGTACCCAACCATTCAAATGATCCAGATCCTACTACCAACTTCCAAACCAACAGTACCCAACCTTCCAATTGATTCTGATCCTACTACCAACAACCAAACCAACAGTACCCAACCATCCAATTGATCCAGATCCTACTACCAACAACCAAACCAACAGTACCCAACCATCCAATTGATCCTGATCCTACTACCAACTACCAACAACTTTCAAACCAACATTGCGAAACCTTCCAATTGATCATGATTCTGCTACCAACAACCAAAACAACAGTACCAAACCTTCCAATTGATTCTGATCCTACTACCAACAACCAAACCAACAGTACCCAACCATCCAATTGATCCTGATCCTACTACCAACAACCAAACCAACAGTACCCAACCATCCAATTGATTCTGATCCTACTACCAACAACCAAACCAACAGTACCCAACCATCCAATTGATTCTGATCCTACTACCAACAACCAAACCAACAGTACCCAACCATCCAATTGATCCTGATCCTACTACCAACAACCAAACCAACAGTACCCAACCATCCAATTGATTCTGATCCTACTACCAACAACCAAACCAACAGTACCCAACCATCCAATTGATCCTGATCCTACTACCAACAACCAAACCAACAGTACCCAACCATCCAATTGATTCTGATTCTACTACCAACAACCAAACCAACAGTACCAAAACTTCCAAATGATCCTGATCCTACTACCAACTACCATGACTACCAAATCAACAGTACCAAACAATCCAAGTGATCCAGATCCTACTATCAACAACCAACAACTTCCAAACCTTCCAATTGACCCTGATCCTACTACCAACAACTATGAAAACAATAGTACCAATCCTTTAAATATTATTATGATACTACATGTACTACCAACTACCAAAACTACCAAGAACTACTAAACCAATAGTACTGAACCATCCAATTGACTACCAACAACCAAACAATACATCATCTTATCTGTAAGTTTAAGCAGAGGTAAACTTGTCATCTATCAACAATCCAAACAAAGGGAAGCAAACCGACAAACCATCCATAAACAGTGCATTATGCACCAAGTGCTGTTAAACTAAATAAATAGAGCACAAATGTCGTACAAGGTACAGATACACTGAACTATTAACAATCATAACATATGATGTATTAGGTTTTTAATTTTGAATGATATGCACCAACCATTCGACAACTTGACGTGTTAATTAGCTCATATAAAATATATTTGGATTAATGACTTTGATGTGACACGTTTTTTGTATATGAGATGTCAACTTGGCATGCTAACCTGACATAAATATATTGAGAACATTTTCAAAATAGATGCAGTGCATTGAACTTGTTATAAAACATTTTAAAGTGGAACAAATAAAACACTCGTTTGTGAAACTAAGGTATGAAAATGTCAAATCTAGGTGAACGTCCCCCTTCAAATTTATATTATCAGCGTACTCAGTACGAATATAACCTTACATAACTATACAATATCAACTGCATTTTTAAGAATATAATAGAGAGATATTTTGTATATTACGTATAGTTATGTAAAGCACACTGATGAAAACAATGCAGGGTGGGTTTCTTCTGACTGTTGAATAAAAGATAACGCTGAATATGTACTCTCTGGCCACAAAATGTTCTGATGCAATGCTATTCACAATGTATCATACGTTCTCTATTTCTATTTTGTTGTATTGAAATTTGAGAATTTGAGAGAAAAAATTCAATTTAGGATGACTATTTCTACAAGCTTCATCGGATACGTAATGAAATGAATGGAGTTTTACGTCCTACTTTTCTGCACCTATATCGGCTAATTGAGGACGGATAAACGCCATGCAGTGTGCAATGAGGGAAATTTTGCCTGGACATCAGTATAAACCTGTCGAGGATCTTTAACGTGCACAGCCTGTTGCACACGGGGCCTCGGTTTATTGTTCCATCCGAACGACTAGACGCTTTTTCCATGTCAGCCCCTCCGATCTCCATCACTTACAGAGGGAAACCGGGTTGAAAAATCCGAAGGTATCATCTCGACTCATACCGAGATTGAACCCTGGACCTTCAGGTTAGCGAACAAGCGTCTAAATCACTGAGCCACCGCGGTTCCCAATTAGATACGTAATGTAAAGAACATGAAGGACATTGATTGAGTAGGCCTAGTTATAAACTATTAAACTAACCTATTTATGAATATTTAAATAATAAATTAAATCCATGGATGGAGGTGTCTCTGAGGTATGTATAAAATAAAAAAATTGAACTACATAACTAAATAACCAGTATAAATATTTCATAAATAATATAATTTCTTATATACATGTACTATAAGATTAAATGACAATCGTATCAACTTCGGAACTAGATTAGTGGCTTGATAACCTCGTATATTATACATTGATTGCCATATTGAATAAAATATAGTTCAGCCAATCACAATCATTCTTCTGAGAGTGTTGTCTTCTTTCGCGGTAAAAACCAGCCAATCAAAATCAATCCCCAAACAAGAGTTTTCTTTTCCTGCCAATTTATCGAGCAAGATGGCCGCCTATCATGACCGAGTCATTATATAGTCTCGAACAATGACGAAGGTTGAACCGAATGAGTAAATGGGTGAGTGAAGATGAATAATAACTTCAAGGTGCGCCTCGTAATCGATTTCAATACTGAACTATTACATCGTATGATGTCACTCATTTTAATAAGTCGGTCAATTATTACTGTATTACATTACCAGGTCCGTTGTCGATTATTGTAATAAAGAAATCAAGTACTAACGATCCGAACCGCAAAACGAAACCCGAAATCCAAAATACATTGTGACGAAACATAGGTAACAGCTTATGAACTTTTCACATGAGGAATGATATCAATCATATAAGAGTAAGTGGTATAAACAATAATGAGATTAAAATGGAATATTTGTTATTAACGAAGGTCTATTTGGCTCTTGAATATATGTAAATAGCCTTCAAAAGTAGTTTTAAAACCACACGACAGTCAACATTCGCACAATCCCTTCAATAATACCAGTAAATAAATAGATCCCTGGGCAGTTGGAAATATTGAAAATAAGAGGAGGCTAGTGCCGCTGTCCTGGCAACAATTTCCCTCATTGTACACTACATGACGTTTGCCCGTCCTCATTAGCCCATACAGGTGCAGAAGAGCAGGACGTAAAACTCCATTCCAATTCAACTCATTTGACTGTAAATGCCAACTCGTGAACGGCTCTCTTTAACGTTGTTTACAACAACAGATAACAGTGGCATAAAAAACGAGTGGGAGTTTGTTCAAGATATTCCTATTATTTCAAAAACCTGTTTTAAAATCAGCCGATTCTTACGCAATTTTCAAACTCAGACTTTTTTAATAGACCAATTTTCTTCCTTTTACGTCACGACAATTCTCACTTTAGGTTCGGGGGAACTATTTGCGATTCTGTCACGATTCTTTTGTTTTTTTCAATTAAATGGCAGATTTTTTTTATAATATATATTAAGCCTACTATAGATCTTTTAGAACTGTGTTGAGCTAGAATGAATAGAAATGCGGAATCATGCAAAACATTTATCCTGATCCATATCAGTCAAATATCCTTGAAATGGTGTCTAAATTTGGTACGAATAATCCAAGAAAGATCAATGCCACGAGGGGAGAGAAATGGTCCTCATGGAAACCAAAGTTTATTTCCTTGTAAAATATAAATATTTCTTTCTGTTTTCCTATAAATAATAAAAACCCAAGCAAGAACGATCCCAACCGTAAAACAAATCTCGAAATCCATGTAAACACATTGGCTATACATTGGTAGCAGAAGTTTACCCAATATATAAGTTTATATCTAAAATGACCTAATATATCAATGTAATAGATCAGCGAACATTCCCAAACAATGCTCTATACAGTTTACCTGTCAAACGTGAAATTCGGTGAACTATTTAATAAAATAAACAAGATACAGGACAGAAAAAATTGCGTTTTACACAAAAATGATGTAAATAGAACAATCCCTCGTGTGAAATATTTCAATATCTAAAATCAACAGACAGGCTGACGTAAGTTGAATTTCTTTTAATTATTTCAAACCTGTTCCGGAGCATTGGACCAATCAGAAACCATAATATTGAATTGAAAGGTAATCCGTAATATTTGAATGATTGATTGGTTTTGTTGTTTTTTGGTTTTTTTCGTAATTTGGAAACGATTTAGTTAGACGATCTATAAATTTAAAAGCAACATATGCAAGCGAGATATCTCCAAAGTTATGGATAAAGCAGGTTTTGTTCAAAGAAAAAGAAACAACTATATTTTTTAAGGATAATAACTTTGGTTCACGGGGAACCCTGTCTACCAATTGGTCTTTTGACAAACCTCTTCGGGTAGATCTTTCACGGATTAAGCATCATCATCTTGGTCTAATGGAATATGACAGACTCCTACACACCGATTGAGATTAACCCCAGCAGGCTAATGACGTCATGTAAATATTCCATCGCTCTTATGGATTATGAAACAACCCGTCTACATAAAGAGCACTTCTTCGTAAACCATGCATCACTTTTTTAGAGTTCACATGAACAATTTTCTTGTTTCATATCGATAATTATTTTGAAAAATATTTTTCGATTGCTCATTTTTTTTTTGTGTTGTGTAAAGTTCACTTGGCTGATGTATATCGCTTAACTTAATTTTTTTTACGGCACTAAAAAGTCGTAAACAAAAATATTTTGACATGCATTCGAGTGTAAAACAGGGCAATGAAAGTATGTCAACAATGGCGAAGGTCATATGATATTACGTGATATTAAATAAAATACAGAAATATGATATGGAGTTTTTAATTACGCAGCGAGAATCTTTTTAAGGGAGTGAGCATGGGCTCAAATTGTGAAAGTGCAAATGAAAACAGAGCCAAGTTTGGCCCGAGGGGAGGGAGAGGGATGTCACCATGTCCCACCCCACCCTCAATATGCCCCTGAAAGTTTTATATTACATCTTTTCACACAATCAATTGAATTATTTTCAAACAGTCATGTTTACATCGATTTTAACTCATAAACACACATGGCCTTGAAAAGAGAAATCTACACTTGATGAAATTTAAGTTTTTCAGAATTAACACTGAAGTGTGTGTCGCTATCTTGGTAAGAAATGTATGCCCTTCCAAAACGAACACGTGGCCTTGACAAGCGGACACTAATCTTACATTTGGAGAAATTTGAGCTATTCCATATTTTTTTACTTTTACTAAGGTGTGTGTCGCTATCTCGATAAGGGATGTATGCTCTTTCTAAATGAACACATGGACAACCCGACACTAATCTTACATTTACCTATTCCATATCTTTTAACTGAGGTGTGTTTCGCTATACAAACAAAGAATGCATGCTATTCAAAACAGAAATGATGCTGTAAGAATACTCATTGGAATAAAAATCCGTACAAGCAAAACTATTCTGTTAATCAAAATCGCATCCAAAATCCTGGCAAAATAATGATATCAATGTGGCTTCGAATAAATTATTTTTTTATGTAAAATGTAAATCATTTTCTTAGTTTGATGACTTCTATCACTAAAAGAAGGGCAAAAAGTACAACAATATGTCAACAGTAAGTTATCTCGAAACACGTGTGTCATATATTTATGTGTATAACTAAAGAGCAGTGGTTCCCAACCTGGGGGCATGGGGTGTTTGTCAGTGGATCATGGCGCATGAGGATGTACATCATTTTTTCTCTAGACCAACTTTTATTTATCTATATTTTGCTGTGTAAGGTCTGTAGTTGCTTGTGGTCAAATGCATCTGACACCCTGATGATGAGGGGGCATAAGACAACAACCGCTATATTCCCTATGTTGCTCTAGTTTGGAATAGAACAGGGGGCCATGGCTCTGGGAACTTCGTATATTTGGGCCACAGCTTGAAAAAGGTTGGAAACCACTGCTATAGAGGAAGTATAAATCTCTACTTTAAAATAGATCAATATGACCTTCAATAAACTATTTTTTTTAATATAATCTATACTCAACAATCATACCAATTGGTTTATTTCATACCTTATACAATTAATATTGATTTTCCAGACCTTTCGTAACGACCCGACAACCTGTTGTACGTATCATGCCTCAATATCGAATAATAATAAAGGTTACCACATGTTGCCTCGTACAAGGTCGTGGAGCAATGGGGGCTAATGGGGCAATACTTTACTTTGAAGAGACGAAATTTTTTTAAAGCTACAGTCATGTTGATCAAAGCTATAGCCATGTCGATCAAAGCTCAAGTCATCTCGTTATGAGTCCTTACCAAGATATGCCTATAGTGATCAAAGCTACAGTCATGACGACCAAAGCTACAGTCATGTCGATCAAAGTTACAGTCATGTCGATGAAAGCAACACTCATGAAGTACCAGTAGACCGCCATTTATGACAAAGCTATAGCCTTGACGATTTAAGCTACCAACATGTCAATCATGTCATTCAAAGCTACAGTCATGTCATTCAAAGCTACAGTCATGTCATTCAAAGCTACAGTCATGTCATTCAAAGCTACAGTCATGCCGATCAAAGCTACATTCATGTCGATCAAAGCTACATTCATGTCGATCAAAGATACAATCATGTCGATCAAAGCTACAGTCATGTCGATCCAAGCAAAAGTCATGACGACCAAAGCTATAGTCATGTCGATCAAGGCTACAGTCATGTCGACGAAAGCTACAGTCATGTCGATCAAAGCTACAGTCAAGTTGATCAAAGCTACAGTCATGTCGACGAAAGCTATAGTCATGTCGATCAAGGCTACAGTCATGTCGACGAAAGCTACAGTCATGTCGATCAAAGCTACAGTCAAGTTGATCAAAGCTACAGTCATGTCGACGAAAGCTACAGTCATGTCGGTCAAAGCTACAGTCGTGTTGATTAAAGGTTCAGTCATGTTCTTACAAAGCTATAGCCACTTCGAACAAATTACAGTCATGTTATTCAAAGCTAAAGCCACATCATTCAAGGCTCAGTCACGTGGATCACTCGAATCAACTTCGACACTAAACTAACGTACTAGATAACCTCAAATACGATACGGTAGTCGCCATATTGAATAAATTATAACTCAGCCAATCAAAATCATTCTTCGATGAGTGTTGTCTTCTTTCGCGGTTAAAACAGCCAATCAAAAACAATCTTGGAGCAATTTACCGAGCAAGATGGCCGCCTATCATGACAGAGTCATTACATAGTCTCGATTAAAATGACGAATTTTGAGCCGAATGACCAAGCTTTAACCATATCGAACAAACTACAGTCATGTTATTCAAAGCTACAGTCACGTCATTCAAGGCTCAGTCAAGGGAAGACAACTCTGTATAAGAGATTGGGCTCAGTCATGTCGAGCGAAGCTATGATACCAGTCAAAGTTAGCCAAAAACTCCGGTGCTTGGATTGAAGCCACAGTCTAAAGTTACAGCGTTAAAAGCTTTTCATTTACGCTTACAAAGGCATGACAATGATAATTGTCATATAAAAATTAAAAAATATAGAATGTAATTACTGTGTAAGTTATAAGTGTGAATATCGTGATTTTAAACATTGATATCAATCAGTGACGTTTTAAAACAGGCATTCCAATTCACACAAAAATAATCAGTTAAAAAACGATTTCCCCACGCACTAACACTTGCAAAAACTATTTGCTAGATATTCTCTTTAGAATTCTGAAAATGAACTCATTTCTCGAACTCACAGGTTATTTCAGAGTAAAAACATTCAGATGTTCAAGTAATTTGCACTCTTCAATATTCACACAAAACTTAACCCGTGTTTAAAACTTTGATACAAACACTTTCATGTCTTTTGCACTTTCAAAACTTGAAATATTCTCTTGATTATTCAAAGAAATGTATATAATCATATACAAGAGCTTCAATTCATATTCATTCGATCATATCGAGCACATATGTTCGAAGAAAAATTAGAAAGGTACATAAAAACGATGTTATTAGGTGCTTGATATGATATATATGATTTAAAATATGTTTGAAAGCATTGGTCCATATGTAGTTCTAAAAAACTTTGAGGTACTTTTATCGATATGCAGAAAGTCAACTATTTGCGATATTCTGAGAAGTGAGACATATTTAAATTATGTTTAAAGGCATTGGCCAAGGATGAAGCTTAAAAAACAGATTGAGTCCAGTAAGCATATTATTTATCGGTATGCATAACGTCAATATTTTTTAGAAGTGCGGCATATTTTCCAAAGAAAATACAATTTCGACCAAATAACCGATATAAGCAAATGTTTGAAAGCGTCGTTTCATGATGCTTTTATCGGAATATATACGTAACGTCAAATGTTTTTAAGCATTGAAGCATAGTTATGTGTGTCGCGTGCGAAATCGACCATGCTTACTCTTTTCGAAACACCAGGGGCCAGTTTCACAAAATCCTAACTTAAGATGATTTTAGTGTTCCAGTAATCTGATTGGTCAATCACTATATCGATATTAAATGTTGTTTTATTATCCAATCAGATTACTGTATTTCTTAAAATCTGGATTTTATCTTAGTTAAAATTTTGTGAAACTGGGCCCAGATGATACTTCTCGTATGGGAAGTCCAAAGACCCATTGGTTAAAAACAGAATGGGCTCAATGACCTTATATTCGATAGTCGATAAAGTGCACGTTTTTTTTAAGTAATGAGGCATACCTTGCAAAGAAAATATAACTTGATGAATTATGAATTAATGATTTACATATTATGTTTGAAAGCATTGGGCCATGATGTAGTTCGAAAAAACTTTAAGGCCACTAACCTTTTCGTATATGCAGAACGGCAATTAGATACGCAGCTTTTGTAATATACTTTTAAAAATGAAAACAAAATTGTCAATTCATGAAAATTTTGACTAAGAGTTCTAGAGTTTTAAATAGCCGAATGCCAATAAAAACGAAACTGATACATTTATTTCTAAAAACCAGTTGCAACAATGGCACATCAAAATGATATCACATTGTTCTGCAAGGAATGGACAATTGCTCTAAATAAGGCATACTGTGTTCTCGGTAAAGTAAAAATTAAAATATATTGCAAGCATAAATTGGTTAGATCTCGACTTGGAGTCTTGAAGTTTGAAGCAAAATTCCAATGAAAACGAAATTGTTTCAGTTTTTCTAAAAATCAGTTGCATCAGAAGTATGTATAACAAAGTGATTTCACATAATTCTACAAGATTTGAGAGTTGTTCTATGTAATAAGGAATATAGCTGTCAATATCTATCATAAAAAATTGGTCATTGCTCTTTACTATAAACCCTGGGTTTTCAACTTGGGTGACATGGACATTTTCCAGGGGACACAAACAGAGCTAAAGGTCTGAAAAAAGCGACTCTATATACCTTGGCCACAATTTTCATGCTTATCAAAACCACAACAGCGCATGGATATCTATTAACTAAGATTTTCCTAGAAATGTTCAGGGGACATGGTAATTCCCTGATGCGTAATCGGGGACATATGAGAAGATCAGTTGAAAACCCAGGATATAAACGATACTACGGTACTAATGTAATATGGCGCAAGGCGTGGAGAGCAAATCAAACTAAAGTCCACGTCATTTGACCACTAGCCGTTTACATTCGGCATTTAGCTCAAATATCAAACATTACTGTTTCTCCTTGACCGGCGGTCAGCCCAGGCCACTATAGTCTATACTATACTTACTTAGCTTTTACCATATTGGCTCTACTTCTACACGGTTTGACCATCAACCATAATATAGCACATGTAGTAAAAAACAACTTGAATGCAGGTCAAAATACAAACAGACTGGACTCGACGATTTTTCACTAAATACAAGTATTTCTCTGGATAGTTAAATTTTCACTAAATACAAGTATCTTTCTGGATAGTAAAGTTATCTCTCAACAGTTGGATTAAAATATTTTTCTGCACTTAAGTAAAATAATATGTTTCTGGGCAGTAAGTTTACAGGATTTAAGTCAAATATCTCCGAAAACTAGGTTTTCAATTTTTCACAAAATAAAATTTTCTCTGGGTTTTTCTCAATTTTCAATTTTGTTCTGGAAAGTCAAGTTCAATTTTTCACAAAATCATATATTTCTCTGAACAGCTATATTTCAATTTTACACAAAAATATGTCTCTGGCTAATTAGAATTCAATAAACAGAAATCAAATAAATCAAATTTTCAATTTACTGCATTTCTCAATTATCACACGATCCCGAGTTATATAACATCGTCACAGAAATTACATAACAGAGAAAAACACAAATATAGTCGACCCTGAACCTCAATGATCTCCACTTAGCTAACAACCGAACCTATACCTCTCAACACTTCCAATAAAATGACATCATTTCCCAAACAAGTGGGAGGGGCCCTCTAACTACGTTTTCAAAATAGCTACATTAACTTACCGTAACTGTTGCGCAACTCTGCTTGTATTCCAGTCCAACATTGCGAACTATTTTTATTGCATCCAACACTATTGCGTAAGAAGTTCCGTTATAAATAGCACATTAGGTTCCAGAGTAAACATGTGTGACGTAAGAATAAACTACCTCACTGTTCAATGTTTTGAAGAATAATGGTAGTTATTGAACGATATTGTAAAGTATATAAATGTGTAGGCTTATATTATATTATATTATATATATATACTACACAATAGTCGCTAGCCACTCGATGTTCTTTCTATGGACGCTAGATAGTAAATGAGTTCTAATGCTTGGGCGTGCAAGTAAAAGAGCAAGACTGTGACCTCGTTTTAATTCACTTACTAAAAATAGTACGGCCTATTAGACGTCTTAATGCAATATCGAGCAATAAGACAACAAAATCATGTGTACATTTATAATAAAGCACATTTTACTGTGGTATATGGCCAATAACCCACACTTGTACACCCCCAAAATGACGTCATAACGTTACACTGTAAAAAAGTACATTGCTCAATGAAGACTAATAGTAGGACACAAAGACGTAGCGTTATCGAGAGAAATATAACATCACTTACCGTGTTATTCACTCGATAGTCTTTCAAAACCCTGATCATACTCTTCATCGGCCTGTTTGACCTCATGTAACCTTCTTCTTACATCATTTTGTGGGTTTTAGGGACACGCGAGTTGGATAAAAACGAAAATAGGCAATTACATAACATGTCCACACCGATACACTGGTACAGAGTTGGTCACGTGGTACCGTGAACTTATATGACCTGAATACGTTTAGTTTGCTCAATGGCGGCACGCGGAAATAAATACTAGTGGCTTCATTGTATTTACCACGACAACTTTTGTCTTCTCGGAGAGAAATGTGTACAAAGGTCTCTCTTGTTAACATTAATCAATTACGTTAATTCATTATTACGCCATTTGCAATTTCAAAATGGCTGCATGACGTAATGTGCCGACTTCATTACGTTATCGTAACCGCACCGCCTTGAATTTATTTTCCTTCCTTCAATATCTACACTCACAGCTTGTGACTAAACAACGATACACTACCATTGATTTCCTGCCCGTACCTGCCTTTTTTCTGTGGTAACATGTCCGTAATGTAATATTGTCGAACACGTAAATATTATCAATATTAACTTGAATTAAATCCGTAATGATTGAATATTGAAGACTGTGATGTATCGGGATGTCGTTTACAAAGTGCATGACACAATTATTGCATCATTGGCAGAAATTGACCTACTTCTGGTGTAATTGCTATGTAACAGCAGAACATTATTAGTACATGAGCCACTTATATAGCTGTTACTTTTTAATTCCATTCACCTATTTTTAAATACGATATATATGTAAATACACAGCTTCCTGATATACTTCCTCAAATAAAAAGTTCATTAGCTGCTATCAATGCATTGCCAATGTGTTTACATGGATTTCGAGATTTGTTTTACGGTTGGGATTGTTCATGCTTGGGTTTTATTATCAAAACCCTGCATACAAGAATAACCAATACACATGTAATTGAATTGTGTCTTTTTATATTTTTTGATTATATAGACCTACTTCCTTGTATGTGTATTCGATTGTGGCATTATGTCCAAATTAATATTCTGTTTTGGTAAAAACCCTTTTGAAGATTGATCATTTTTGGACACGTATGGTCTTTATGAGTAATATACCATTGTGGTAAAACCCTTTTCGTGATTGTATTTCCATTATTATATCAATATACATATGTATACATTAAAGGGATATGTTCACTCGTTGTATAGTAACTATGACTTATATAGAAAACGCATATACATAAATTGAAAGATAAAATTAGTAAAATTAAAGGGATTATGCGATATAGGGGCAGTTCCAGTAAATCTAAAGACTATTTACACAAATTCAAGGTCCGAATCTATTCTCGAAAATGGTGAACATTCCCCTTTAAGTATGATTATATCTGTTCTCAGTGGTGAACAGAATCCACCAAAAGCATTGGCCAAGATCACAAAGAAAACCTGTGATAAAGTAATGAATCAGTTTTAAGGGGGTGGCCGTCGACCAATAAACAAAATACTTTCTTTAAGAAAATCCTGGCTAACGTCACAGAAAGTTGGATACCCTTTCAATATATGTTTTAGATTATTCCATTCTAAAGATACTCGGCCTTGGCCACAAATAAATATCTTCATAAAAAACCTAGGGGTTGAAAAGAAATGTTTGTTTCGTCACAAAAAAGAATCTGTAAACTGTAAGTGTTTGTAAACAAACAATTAGAGAAAAAATCGAATTTAACCTTAAATTAATGTATCAAAAAGAAACGCAGAAAACAAGTTTTCGTATAAACTATACAAATGGTTTGTTTTTTTGATGGAGAAAATAAAATCGATAAAAATAGCGTGACGTTATTTAAAATTATCGACGTGGACTGAAGCCTGTCGTGTTCTAATCATGATACCATCTAACTCAATGTATTTTTCATGCATGTAATATTAGCTTGGTGGGGGAACAAAAGATCTGGTATTGACCAGTTGGACTACAACACGGCATGTCCACGGCACTTCAAAAACACTAGTATCCTTATCACCCGTTACTATGGCGACAAAAACTCTTGAAAATATATCATCGGTCATTCTATCGTTTAAACTCAGTAAATTGTGTTATTTACATGTTCTGAATGTCACGTGATGTACTCTTAATGGACAGCGGCGATCTGGTCGATTTTCTACACAAATAACAATGACGTCATCAATGTGGGATAATAATAATGGCCGGTTGTGTCATCGATTTTGCTCCCAATTAAAACTGAAGGCTATTTGACTAGGGTTGAGTTCAATATATAGGTTAATTGACTTTCGGGTTATTTATTAGTACATACGCAATAGGAGAGATTGGTTGTATATGATGTAATCCCTGGGTTTTCAACTAGTTTTCTCAAATGTCCCCAAAAATTCACAGGGAGAGGACCATTTCCCCTGAATTGTTCGCAGAAGGCATCGAAAACATGCAATTTCGAAGCATGATATAGTCACAGCATTGTGCTTTTTATTATGCATTTAAATAGTTTCTAGCATGTCAAAAGATTCAGTATCAGAGAAAACTACAAATTTCAACCTGTTTCAGTGTGCTTTCACGACAGCGACCACCAATAGCAACCATTTACAACCCTGGGGCAGTACTTTTACAATTTTGATTCGATGACTCTCATATTTTCAGGGTCTAACAAAAACATGTTGAAATAAATCTTTGGACATTTTGAAAGATATCTCTTCACCAAGAGCTGAGATACTTTGCGTCAAACTTGCGGACATTTTTAGATACCCGATATAGCATTACTATTGTGTAATCTCCACAAAAAATATTCCTATGGTAATTATAAATGGAATATGTCATATGTTATGCGTATATATAATGTATAAAAAAAAACTAATAAAAATTTCTAAAGTTATTTTGGTTTTTTATATTGTGTGTCATTGCATAAGAATGGGTATCGGATTTACACAGCGTCGCTCTATTTACATAGGTCGTTATGTAGGCCCTTTTCACACGGTTAAAATTTACGGTGAAGTTCTCTCCAATTTTATATAAAAACAGATAATGTTAAGTAAAGTATTCGAGTTTAACGTTATGTAATCAAACCAATGCAGAAACGTGGATAGCTGCACAGCAAGAAGTGTAAGAGACATGGGTTTGGTGTCCCATCCGAACTAACTATTCTATGACTTACACCACAAAATTTGAAGAATCGGGTAAAAAATCCGAAAATGTTATCTTAAACCGGAACAATGCAAAGAACATAACATATCAAGGTCTTATTCTTAAAAACTTCACTTCAGATAATTTTAGTAGAGTTATCTAATTGGTCAAGCACTAAAATTTATTGTACCTTAAGTTTTAGTATAGGATAAGAAGACTATTTCTTATGGATTTTATCTAAGATAATTTTTGAGAATAAGGATCCAGGACAACGCAGAGCTTGACCAAGGCACCAACTTCTTGGCACAGAACCCTGAACCAGAAGAAAGACAGGTAGCCCTAAGATAATTTTTGAGAATAAGGCCCCAGGTCAACGCACAGCAACGTTTCGGTACCTAAACCTGCGCCAGAAGAAAGACAGGACGTAGCATCCATTAGAGGAGAGAACTGTTGGTTTCAATCGATCTCAAGTCTCTAGTGTAACCTGAAATAACCTAGTTGAGGTAACACTATATAGTTATATAACTAGATATCATTTTACCACCGAGTGTTTCATAACCCTGCCCTGTCCTCGAATGACTGCTATTAATTATATAATGTCTTTAAACTCTGATGACTTGTTAATTATGTTAAAGGGATTGTAAAGAGGTTTTCTAAACTTTGTGTGTGTATCGGGGACACTGATAGCATCAATTTGTACCATTCCAATTTTCATTTCGACGTCTGTAGTTCTTGCAATTCCACTAAAACTAACACGTTTTATGACGGCACTATACCAGTGATTTGCATAAATATCAATAGTAGCTTCCGGTGATTGTAGGGCACTAGCACAGGGTAAAAGCAATGGTCACTATATGAAAGATTATAGAGGTTATAATCTCAAAATGGACTCTTCGTTCGTTAAAATTACGAAATATTAAAATTTCAAACTCTGTCCAACTGGTATGCATATCATTATAAAGTTAACAATCCCTTTAAGTTCAGGCCGTATCAATTAATTATGTAAAGGGCCAAATGCATTTTACGAAAACAATTTAAGGGCCAAAAAGAGCATGGCAAGCATATCGAGACCAGCGTTTTAGCGGAAGGGGTCACTCTTGAAGGGCCATTACATAATATGCTGTATTGTAACTGTTGCCATGAGCTGATTGTTTTTCTGAGCATTATGTAATTCCAGAAGCACTCTGAGGTTTTTATGCATTTTAACTACTGCATCCTTTACCCTTTACCCCTCTCTCCAATCTCCGCCACTGTCACCCAATTGGGTCACATCTTATCTAAAAATATTTGAGTGAGATTTCACGGCGAGTCTAAACTTCATGCTAAATCGTTATTATAATGATAAAGTTATGTATGAATAGCCAGTACAGTTATAATCTCGAGTAAAATGACGTCGTTTATTACAGGGATACAAAACATAATAATAGTAAACTTAAAGTCTATTATTATATACAAATGAAATGACATGTTTTACTTCCCTTTCTTCTGCACTTATTGCACTAACGAGGACGGGTCCCTTTTTTGCACCAACCAGGCTAACGATGACGGACAAACGCAACGCATAGTGCAGAGAGGGAAATTTTGCCAGGAAAGTGGCATTAGCCTACACTAATTTTCGATTTCCAACTGTCGAGGGATCTTTAACGTGCATAGCTTGTAGCACACGGGGCCTCGGTTAAGTGCCCCATTCGAACGACTACACTTTTGTATGTGTCCGTCCCTCCGACCTGCATTACAGGTATCCGGGTTGAAAATTCTGAAGGAAATAACCCTTACTTGGAATCAATTCTGGTTCAGGTTAACTCAATTAGCCCCAAACAACCCCCCCCCCCCCCCCCCACCTCAACCTTTTTATATACAAGACTTACTTTATCTATTCATTCGCCATCGCTTTTCATGTTAAATCACGAATTTTATGCCTCGTTAAAATGTCGCATGGCTTTAAAATTCAAATTTGGACGAAAATATGCATGCCAATACGAAAATAGACAGAAAGAGATGCCAAAAAGATATATCATATCACGAATTACAGTTGTATGAAATCATTTAAAGTTTATTTGTTCCGTTTATCTTTTTAAATTTAAATTCAACTGAAAATTGGATTGGATATCGGCTTCATAACAGTTTTTGGTTGGTCTTAGTAAAAAAATAATTTTGGACACAAGGACAGTAATTACGACAACAAAATTGTATCGATGTCTATATTTTAAATCAAAAGTTATCAATTTTAGACGCGCATATTTTTTGAGAAATTTGACATGTGATATACACCTATTGTTCTATAGAACAAAACTTAAATGGAATAGAGCTGCGTGCAAACCTTGTTGGTCCGAACAATAGACACGATGGCGTTTTCAACATAAAAAATAATGTATTTTGCAGTGAGGTATTGTCCAGTAATGTCCAGCATCTGCAGCTGTCTTGCTGATTACAATGGATGACCACACATTGAACCACCCTGCTTTTATAACCGTCTACACGCCATATCTCACATACAACCACGACAGCCCTTGCCAGATTGGTCATATTACAATGGCAACACTATATGCTCAGGGCGGCTGAGGACAAATATTGCTATTATTTAAGAATATTGCATCGTATTCACTTTTGTTTGCAATATACGTATACCTACGATATACATACACTGAAATTTTTAGTCTTTTCTCCTAAAGTTGTTTTGAGTTTGGTTCTTCGTAAGGAAACAGGAACCGAATTAACCCACACCGTATGAAAATTATTTCAAACTACAAATATCAATGACCATTATGCAGGTCTAACACATGTCGAAGGATGAAATTGACCTGAAATGACCTTTCCACTGCAGGTGTCAAGAGAAAGCTGATAGTTTCTCGAGTTTTTTCTGTGTTTTTCTTTTGTAATCTTAGCTTGTTCGTTATAATGAGATCCGTGATTAAACCTCAACTCGACAATCCGCCATATTTCCACTAGGGTGCTGAATCTGAAATTACCACCAAAAACCCACAATAGATTGCAAAAAGTCCGTCACTATGTCAGGGATCCAATCATCATCTTTACGCCTACCGCAATTACATAATTTTTAAAAATTCAGTAAATGATATATGTAAAACCTTTATTTTATGCAGAAAGCTTCATTCTTGGCCAAAATTTGCATGTGTATAAACATTTCTGTGACTCTTAGGTGGGGGTGGCGAGTAAGAACCACATAATTCTTCTCTTATAAAAAAAAAATATAAGAAGTTTGAAAAGGTAGGGGGGAGGGGTGGGTCACGGTGAAGGGAATGTCATTGCAGCGGTATGGCCTTTAATGAACGTGTGAAAGGATAGAAGAGAACACTCCAATAATACAGGGAGGTTAACAGATCCTTCTTCCATTGGAAAAAGTTATGACACATACCTCCAGTACCCAAGTCTGAGAGTTCCCCCTCAGGAAAATGTTGGAAAAAAAATCCTTCACATGGTTGAGTAAAAATGAACGTGTGAAAGGAAAAAAGGACGTGCATCTGGTTACACCCTAATAATATCAGGTGGTTAACAAACAATTAGTCGACATGAAGATAGGGGATGAACATTATTAGATATAATTGATATAAGTCTAACAGGTAAAGTGTCATCAGTTCTATAGGGTTTTATTATCAGATTCGAACCCTATTGTGTGGGGATTCGAACCCTATTGTCCCTCAACATTTGTCAGTATTACTCTGATTAAGCCAAAGATACGGAAGTGCACATTACCTGTCAGCAGCGTGTTATGGTTTTTTGTTCAAATCAAATGTACAATGACACGACATTTAATGTCAGATTAGGGACCAGAAAAAAGGGGCTGGATGCAGATGTGTTTTATCCCAGGCAGGTCAAAAATGACATCGTAAAAAGTTGACACGAAATATGATTTGATGTGTTAATAATGTTGAGAATTGACAACCTGCTATATTTTATGTCTCTGATGATCAGATTGTTTTTACATTGTTATCAAAATGTCAAACTATTAAAAAAAAAATTTAAAAAGTTGTCCAGAAATTTTCTTATTTTTTATTTCAATAAATAAGCTGATAGCATTGATATCGGGTGTCGCATAAAAAAAACGTCCCTAATTTTGACGTAAGTATCTCAGCTGTTGGTGAACCAAAATGTTCACAGATTCACTTCATCATGATATTGAATTTTTTAAGATGCTAATTTTGTTCGAGGCAGTACTTGTACAATTTTGATTCGATGATTTTCATATTTTCAGGATCTGCCAAGGACATGTTGAAGTAAATCTGTGAAAATTTTGCAAGAGATCGGTTCATCAGCAGCTGAGATAATTCCCATCAAACATGGGGACGTTTTTAGATACCCTATACATGCACACCATTCCATTTTCAATCAGACGTCTGTGGTTCCAGCAATTTACTTTAACTACTTATTTGACGTCGGAATGGAAATTGGAATGGTGCAACTTAAAGCTATCAGTGTCCCCGACATACAAACATGAAAACCACAATCCCTTTAAAATTGTCGAAGTGTAAAAATAAAAATCTGGCTATGTCGATCTATTTTTGATTGCTTATCAAGATTAGTTTGGTCGATAAAATTTGCTCTACATTATTTATAACTATTGTACTATTAGGACATTTTATTCGATTTTAACATAATTATTATTTTACATTCTTTATTATCCATTATGTTACATCAAATCAACGCCTACTCTTAAAGGGATTGTAAAGAGGTTTTCTAAACTTTGTATGTGTATCGGGGATACTGATAGTATCAATTTGCGCCATTCCAATTTCCATTCCGACTTCTGTGGTTCTTGCAATATTATGTTACAACAAATCAAGGTCTACTTTTAATAAGTTTCTATCTCAATTTATTTTTCTAACGTTCATTAAGAATAAAAGAATGATGGGGTTATTTTGCAAAAGTTGCACTCCCTGAAAATAATAATTCCCGTCCACATAGATGTAAATGGGTACGGATAATCCAGGAAAGATCAATGCCAAGAGGTTTGGCCATGGACCAGCTGGGAGAAAGGATCCGCACGGAACCTAAGTCGTTATCCTGGAAAACATAGATGTTTCTTTCTTTCTTTCATAACTCAAAAGGAGCATGGTAGTAAACAATGTAAGTTATTGATCATTTTCATAAACAAAAAAACAAAAACATATATCACAAACAAATAAACACTCAAATATTACAAAAAAAAAAAAAAAATCTAATTTAATCACAAACAAGCAAACACACACACACTCACAAATATTACAAAAAAATCAAGTTTAATGGGAATGGTTGTTTACATGTATAGCTAATTACAAATAGATCAGATCGCCCCGGGCAAAGAATATTCAAATTTCTTGAAAGAATTTCTAAATAAAAACCTGTTTTCCTGTTCGCTAATTACCTTTTTACAATTCTGAATGAACAAAGAAAACAAATGCTAATAGTGCTTCCTCGTTTTTTAAGTTTCAAATTTCCTTATGCAAGATCCATCGATAATTTGACATTGAGAAGGGTGTGTTAACTCTCACTTTCATAGCTGATTTCCTCAGAACAATGTATGATGAAGCCAATAATCTTTGCCCATATCCGTAGCAGAAACATATGAACGTAAAACTCCATTTCATTTGTTCCAATAAGTGTTTTATTTCTTTGACGTTTACAGTGAAACTTTTATCATATCCCGAAACCTTTAACTGCCCGTAGAAGTGTTAATAGTTTAATGATTTTTGAAAAGCTTTTGATCAGGTGTGATAGGAATGTATATCGTTTAATATGGTATACCTTCACTGATTACAGATTTTCATAGTTATTTAATCTCGTGTATAAGTTGATATCAATATACATGTATGTTCGAATTGGTATGCAGTTATTTTGGCACATTTTAAGCACAAGTCAGTTAGACAGGACATAAGGTACGTATGTAGGCATTGGGTTTGCATGATAGACCACAATTAGATGCAGAATTATTTAGACATAACAAGACATGTTTGCGAACAATGAATTGTTTTCAGTCTACAAAATGAATAATGCCACCATATAAACAAATGTGTCAAAGGAAAAATTAATGCCGATATTTTTTAGGGCAAGGTCCGGAGATAATAATCTTTACAGAAGCAATCTCTTTACCTGACATTTATTGTGAGAACTCAACAGACAGTTTTCACGTCTCAGATGCACCGGAAAGATAAATTAGCCTGTATGGAGGTGTATTATTAGGGGCGGAATAATGTCGCCCCACCCCCAGGGCACAGGCTCAGTTTTTCTTTAACCATATATCTTTATTTCTCATGCTGTATATGCTTGACAGGGTAATAAGCAGCATGTGTTTTACCCTCCACCGCCCACTGCTCTTCAAACCCTGGTTAATAACAGATTGTAACATTAGACACTGGTCAACCCTACACAGAAAAGGTCATGCATTTTTACTTATATTTGTTACTGCAGGACGGTGTAGGTTAACATAAGTGCGAATTTGATGCTGAAAAAACAAAAATATCTATTTTTCTCAATCCAGTAAAAAAATACATATACTGTGTATCAATTAATGGTGACATTTTTAGAGGAGTTTGTAGTATTTTCGGCCTTTTCTCTACGATAAGTCATTTGCATGTGCATTAGGTTTTTGTTATTCCCCCTGGTACCGGAATTTCGGGTTTATGCAACCTCTATTCTTTGATTATCCGTTCTTTTTTATCCCGATTGATGCAGAAAAGTAGGACGTAAAACTCAATTCAATTCATTTTCTTAAATTTCATCTTGAAATAATAATTTGACCAAAAACTGTGGCAAACTTCTTCCATTAATTAGGTAGGTAAAACGTATGTACCTATACAGACTTTTACTATATGGAAATTAGTCTTAGACTAATGCCCCAGAAAGAATTTCATTTCACCAAAGATAAACAGATAAGTAAGACGTAATAGCCCCTAAAGCACTGGACGTAAAACTCCATTCCATTTTTGATAAATAAATAACTTGTAACGCCTTGAAACTTGTATTATCATCTCACCTTACGTGCATTGAAGAATGAAAGTGGTAATATAAAACTTGCATTAGAATCGCCCCGGGTCAAAAATAGAACGTAAAAAACAGTAGCCGGGGTCAGCTGGCGGTCAGTTGAACTTTCACAGTCCAGACCTGCTTACAACATTTTATACCAATTTATCTAATAATTGATAACAACCTGAGAGCGAACATTAAACTCGGTCTTTACAGTTAGACATTATAGCCTAGATTCTGGGTTTAAATTAATTGTAGCAGTATATTTACTCATTTATTGATATTCTTCCTCAAATGAAAAGTTCATTAGCTGCTACCAATGTATTGCCAATGTGTATGCATGGGTGCAAGACATTTGCGCACAAAATGACTAATTGGGTCGACATTTGCGCACAAATTACCTGAGAATTTGGGTCGACATTTGCGCACATTTTTTCAAAAGAAACTAATTAATCTATGTTACGATTGCGCACATATGACAACATATATATTCGATATCCATGTACTGTGTACCCACACGTTGTCACGTTATCCGCCTTTTAAATGGTGTAGTAGGCCCTACTAGACACATTTTTATGACATTGTGTTGTAATGTATATAATGTTTTATATCTAATCTAGATGTGCGCAAATGTAGACTATAATTTGTGCGCAAATGTCGAGCTTTTTTGTGCGCAGATGTATACTGTGCGCAAATGAAACTTTTGATTTTGTGCGCAAACGTGTTTCTCCCATATATTTCCCGTATGCATGGATTTGTTTTACGGTTGGGATCGTTCGTGCTTGGGTTTTGTTATTATACAAATTGAAAAAGATTTTTCAAATATTATCTTATAAGCCAAAATTACATGGAGCAAACGCATTAAAAGCGATCCTGTGGTGGCAGACCAAGTATCTAAAAAGGGTGAAGCAAATGTAAGGCAAAATTGAAATACAATTCACAGAATAAACAAACGGTTTGCTACTTTGTGGGACTACCTTACAGATCCTGACATTCGTAAGGGTATGCTTACTCTTCTAGACACCTGATACCACTTTTCATTATGATATACTTACTCATGTATGATTGATATAATTCCTCATATGAAAAGTTCTTAAGCTGTTACCTATGTTTCGTCAAAATGTCTTTTTGGATTTCGAGTTTCGTTTTGCGGTTCGGATCGTCAGTACTTGGTTTCTTTATTCATAATTTGTTCTGATGGAATCCAACCTGAAATTGATTGCAGAAGACAGAAGAATAATATCGGTCTGACACCCTGACACTATTCGAGTTCGAGATCTGAACCACATCAAATACCATACCGAATGTATATACCTGCTTACACCAACTGGTGAAATGTGATGTACATACAACATGTTTTTTATTGACTTAGCCACTCGAACCACATGTCAGTCAGAATAATAAACGAACCAGCTGTATTATGATGGTGTATTCGATTCATTGACCTTACATTAATACTTTCTCTCTTACTTATTCTAGAATTTCTTTAACAATGGTCCTTCTGTCCACGTCTTGCACCTATAAGGCTAATAAAAATTATCTGGACTCATTAAACAAAAAGTTATAGAAGATTAAATTTTGATTTAACATTGGAAATGAATTGATATACCAATAAATTAATGGTATGTTGTTAGGGCCTGTAAAATAAAAATTGCTTTATATAGGCAGTAACCGCCTTGAATTCTGCACCACCACCCTTGAGAATGAGGTTTTGCACAATTTGAATGATCCAGATCTAGTTTTTGTCGGTAACTGTGACTAATATTGTTTATTTGGTATGTTTATAACATATCTTACGAAAATAACAATATTTAATTGTATGTGGTCTAAAAATAATTCCATTGTTTTTCTCCCATCACATTGACATAAATTAGCTCGGATAAAAAATCTGTCCTCCCCGCCCCAAAAACAAATTCTGCATATCATTATCATAATTAGAATAACATTAACCGTCATAAAAATGTCATTTTGAACACAAAGTAAACATAGTCATAATTAACATTATTCATAAGGGGACGTGTTTATAGTTCGTATTACTGCACTGGGGTCTGTATGCCTCTCCCCTCGGGGGTTTCAGAGTAAAAAAATGACAGAAATCAAATTGAAATGATTGTGAATATAATCATTGTCATAGAGGTATATAATTTGATTTTTACAGTTTCACCTGCTTCAGATATCTACACCTTAACAAAGCCTCATTAACATCTCCCCTTTCTATATTAAAAACCCTTACAAAGCCCCTTTCACTCTGTCGTGCAGTTTGTGAAGTTATTAAATTTAATAAATGCAGCATAAACAAACATTCATTGTGAATATGACAGGCGTTGAAATACACCATCAATGATTGATTATTATTTATTGTCTATTGTTACCCTCATTCCCCACCGTCAGGCTCCCCTCCCTTCGTTTTTATACCAATTATATTCAATAAAATGTGCAGAAAACAAACATATACTGTTGGCCCATTGTTATTTCTCGTCCCCCCACGCCTCGTATACTGGTCGTATATCTATTAATCACGGTAACTATATGCAGTAAACAAATAAGTATTGTTGATTTTGACGTGTGAAATTCCCACCGTAGTCTATATTATTTCAATAAGCTGTTTTAGTATATTTATTACCATTTTTTGTGATAGTAAGGTTTTAAATTTACTTTGAAAAATAATTTTGTCTTAGCATCGATTTGCACCATTCCAATTTTCAATCAGACTTCTGTGGTTCCTGTAATTTCACTTACGTAACGTGAAGTAAGCATGCCTCTAGAAACCTACTCTGTAAGACATTCCTATCTTTGCTTATTGAGACAATTATTGTGCAGCGCCAGAAAAATTCTCTCCCCTAGGTCCCACCTACTCGAGAAGGGAGAAATGACCCTAGTTTTTTTAAAGGAATCTACGCAATCCCTGTAAGACTTTACTTTTTGAAAGACAAAACCATTCCTATCTTTGCTTGTTTGAGACAATTGTGCAGCGTCAGAAAAATAATTTGTACCTGAAAACTTGTGTCCCTTAGCGCCCACCTACTCGAGAAGGGAGAAAGGATCCTAGTTTATTAAAGGAATCCACGCAATCTCAGTGAGACTTTACTTTTTGAAATACAAAACCCTTTCTATCTTTCCTTGTTTGAGACAATTGTGCAGCGTCAGAAAAAAGCTGTACCTGAAAACTTGTGTCCCTTAGCGCCCCACTCTCGACAAAGAGAAAGGACCCTAGTTTTTTTTAAAGGAATCCACGCAATCTCTGTGAAACTTTACATTTTGAAAGACAAAACCCTTCCTGTATGCTTATTGAGACAATTGTGCAGCGTCAGAAAAAAACTGTACCTGAAACCCTGTGTCGCTTAGGGCCCTCCTACTCAAACAGCGAAGGAAGAAAGAACCATAGTTTTTACCAGAATCCCCACAGTGAGGTTTATATCTTATATCATGTAATATTAATTGTTGTACGTCTCTCGTGTCATGAAGGATCGGCTCTTATTTTACCTGTTCGAGAAAAGCAGATCAGGATATGCTCTAGATACACTGTACTATATTAAACAGGATGACATGAAATCAACCGGATTCAGTTAAATGATATATTAGATAATATGAGAGTACTATTGTTTGATAATCTTTTATGTACTTTCATATCTGAATAAAACTCGGTGAACCTGGTACGACATTTTTCTCTGTATCTATTTAGAGATCTAAAGGAGGACTTCTCAATTAATTTTTATAAAGGGCCAAATGCATTTATGTAATAAAGATAAGGGCCAAATAGAGCTTAGCTAGCATAGCAAGCAGGGCGTTTTAGCTGAAGAGGTCTCTGTTGAAGGGCCATTACCAAGCGCGTCGAGGGCCGGATTTGGCCGCCAATTAAGAAGGCCTGCTGTAAAGGTGTAAGTAAAGCTCACCGAGCTCTGTTTCTGATTGGAGGTTCAGGTTTGCTTATAGAGGCCATAGACAGCCCTTCTCCGTAGAGCAATTTGCCCATTGCCCAGATCAGAGATCGAAAACAAAAACATTTTGTGATCATAAGTTACGTCATACTTCTTTGGCCAAATTTCCCGAATTCTTTAATATGATTGTTTCGAAGTGATTGTAAAGATATTTTTATGCGACGTCATCAAACATTTATTGGCATTTCTGGAACCACAGATATCTGATTGAAAATTGGAATAGCAAATTGATGATATCAGTGTCCCCGGTGATAATTGTTATAAGTAAATAATCTAGAAAACCTCTGTATAATCTCGAAGGAGAAAGGGATTACGATAGTTGTTTATTATTTAAACTGTTGATGTAAATACTAATGTATATTGTAAACAGTGTCATCCAGTACCTGGTAGATTCGGCTCAACCTTCGTCAATTTGTTCGAGACTATATTATGACTCAGTCATGATAGGCGGCAATCTCGCCCGGTAAATGGGCAGGAAAAGATAACTCTTGTTCGAAGATCGTTTTTGATTGTCTATTTTTTCCACTAAAGAAGACGATACTCTCTCAAGAATGATTGTGATTGGCTGAACTATGATTTATTCAATATGGCGATAACCGTATAGTATACGAGGTTATCTAGCCGATAGTTTAGTGCCAAAGTTGATACGAGTGTGGTATATGGCGAAATGTTATGGTAAACTATCACGACAGATATATTCTCTTCATTGTCTTCATCTTTTAATATTTACATTTTATTGTCACGCGCTACAGTGAACCCTTGTGAAAATTTTGCATTCATTTACCGATGAACGCAAAATTCTAGAGTGATCTCCCGTGACGTCGCTAAACAAAATCTTCCCTGACAACGTAGATTGCGGCGTATGAATACACACCATCATTATTTTAAAGACAGACAAATGATGGATCAAAAATCGGCCTGGGTACTGTAAGAAATCTAAAAATAAGATATTTTGAACTTATTTGATATGAAATAAAGTCTCATTTTGGACAAACAATGAATATAAAAGACGTAAATGTGGACTATTTGAGTGATCTGCCTTGACGATCTCCCTTTTTGACGTCATCCAAGTTTTGACGTCATGTTAATTGACAGGATTTCTGTGGCCGATTTCGTTCCCAATTTTCTTACAATTTTAACTACATTATAGCCATTAAAGCTATAATTTTAACACTTAAATATGGTAAAAGATACCCGAACTCTACCGAATGTAAATATAAGGATTGAATGCAGATTTTTTTGCGTTCATTGGGTGATGAACGCCGAATTTTCACATGTTAAACCTGACATGAATGGCTTCGCCATTCATTCGATTTAACACGTGAAAATTCTGCGTTCATCACCCAATGAACGCAAAAAAATCTGCATTCAATCCTTAATTAAACATCTTACTACACTCGCTCATTGTTTATAAAAAATCTTATAATTATTTATTCATTACGATTGATGGTTATACTGTAGTTTGGAACAACGTTCAACGTTTAACAGGCTAGTCAATAATTAAAAGAATTGTTCGTTTCGATTCTCATATTCTAAATAAGAAAAAGACAATCAAGGGCGTGGATTGGTCCAAAGATTTGTGGCGGACGATCCAGGATGGTTTGACCCAAGAACGTCAGGAAGAGCCACAGGCTCGAGCACTAAAATAGAGTAAAAATGAAAAATAGCTCAGATTTGGGTTTAGGATACTGAAATTGGGATTTCTCACTCTGATTATCATTTATTTTAACCAAATTATGTAAGGAAGGGCCCAAGACCATTTCGTCCCCCCCCCCACACTCCCACTTCTGAGTTCAAGAATGGAAGGCGTACACGAAAAGCCTCTTACCTTTTGATGTTCCGAGACCCGTGTGGTACAGACTATGTACGTTAAGATCGCTTGACAGTCGAAATAATACAGAAAAGTAGGCAAATTGTCTTCCATTGCCCGTCTCCACACGCCCAGGTCCAGAAACTTAACATCATTACATTAAATAAATTAGACTTTGATTCGTTACCAGTTAACGTCACGTCAAAGGTATCTGAACTATACCAATCTAATGTGTGTATTTTTCTATAAACAAGTAAAGAAGGTATGTTACCTTGCCACTGGCTAAAATAATAATCACAGGATCAACTGGTCAACATCTGAGTCAATGGTCATTCACTGGCCAGTTGTTTATTTCATTCTACAATATCATATTGCGTTATGGTTTCGAATCTTAAAGGCCCGGTCACACCGTCCGAACTTTGCTGGAGCGTTCCTTGAACGGTAGGGAGAAGGGACCGAATTTCGACAACGCTCGTCACCGCGCACAAAATGTGAAAAAATCGAAACCACTGGCGTTGCCTTAGCGTTGCTTTAGCGTTGGTTTAACGGTGGTGAACGGTAACGAGCGGTGATGAATTTTTTCCACCACTCCAGGAATCCTATTAGAAAATTTAGCAAAGGTTGAGCGAGAATAAAAAAAAGCAGAAATAGCATCACGATCGTTTAGGACACTAAGAAACCCTTTTCTAGGACGACCCAGAATCGTCCAGTCAGGTCCTGTTTATATGTAAAGGCAACTTACTGGCAGTGACAGCGATTTGGCATTCATATCGTATCGACCCGTTCTGTTTAGGATACACACTGATTGTACCCAAAAAGGTGTTCAATTGGTGTTGATACGTCGGGCCTGCCTAATGATGTGCAGAAAGTTAAGGTTTAAAAGTTAAAACCCCATTTCACTGATTTAAATCCCCTCAAAATGGTCATCACGGTTCAATTGGCAATCTTCGGCAGTAAACCATGCTAGCGTAACTTTCTCGGAGACCGTTTCTAGTCGATAGTTGAAAGCTGTGAGAAATTCTCTATTTGATTGACCGAGAAAGCGAGAGATTGTTCTCGAGTGCCTCCCACCGTCCATTACATGGTTTCTATTTAATATCGAGTAATTTCACATCATCAAGACCAAAGAAACCTTTTTACAGGTTAAAAGTTCAACAACTGTTTTATTGTAAAGCAGGACGGAAATAATTTCAATACGCTGCGAGATATTTTACATCTTCAAAGGGTATACGAATGACTACCGTCAAACATGCGTGCGATGAGATGAGATGTTTTCTATTGAGTTTCGCACGCAAACGTTGGATATCGCTTCAATCTGCATCGTGAACAATATTTGCAATTGCAATTTCCATTCCGACTTCTGAGGTTCTTGCAATTCCACTAAAACTAACACGTTTTATGACGTCACTACCAGTGATCTACCGGAATCTACTATTGATATCTATGCAGATCACTATTAGTGATGTCATAAAACGCGTTAGGAATTGCAAGAACCACAGACGTCCGAATGGAAAGCGTCCCCGATACACATACAGAATTTAGAAAACCGCTTTACAATCCCTTTAAGTCTAATCATTACAATATTTAATTGTCGATGGGACTGTCATCTTCACAATTTGTAGCACACAATACCTTCAGCATAGTCAAAAGCAAGTTGCCTACCTACGTTGCTACACCATTCCCGACCCTACACAATTTCTGACCACAAGCACAATGTGCCACAATGGACGATGCCTCATATTGATGGGAACCTCAGCAAATGATATTTTTGCACATTTGACAATGGATCTTTAACGTGTACAGTCTGAAAAAACGTAGCAAAGTTGTTATACATAGTCAAGGATGGATCACTCGATTCTTGTTGGGCATGCTAGAATTGACTGTTTGGAATTGAGAACATGGAAAATAAGCTTGCTATTTATGTATGAAAACTGCATAAAGAGCATTGCATAAATTCAAAATTGTGTCGATTGATTTTGTGTTTCCAGTTTTACAATAGTGTACCTATTTTTTACAAATTTTGTTAAAAAATGAAATGAAATGGAGATTTACGTCCTGCTTTTCTTCAAATTTGTGCATTTTGCAATGAATACTCATCAACACCAAAGAAGCCTTTTCACAGATTTACACGTTTTTTAATCATACTACTTTTTGAGAAACAGTGGCCAAAGCTATATACTAGTTTGTTCTAAACTGTTAACCATGAAGAAAAGTTGTTTATATCATCCATTTTAGACATATCGCTATCCCAGACCCTCCTGTACAACAATCAGTTGTTTTCCAGATAGTTTGATATGACGTTTATAAGTACACCATATATTTCAATCATCAACATACTGTATATTGACAATAGTAAACAATGGATATCGTATGGTTTCTTCTCAATCACATATTTATCATATCAGAATCTGTTTTTAGAAACATCGTACTACACAGTAAACACGAGACTCTGCTTCAGTCTGAAAGCTCAGGGTGAACGCTCGGGTTAACATAGAGCGATTGCCCATGAGCCACGATTGGGGAAATTGCTAAAAATAAAAGTTGCATATTTATGTAACGACGCTCTAAAATATCAATCTTTTGATGGACATTTTGCGCCTATGCTGTCGCCTTAGCCGTACTGAAACATGAATGAATCGATCAGAAACAACCAGGAAGCGACCGTGAAATCAGAAAAAAAACGTAAAACGACCAGGAAACAACCAAAAACAAAACCGTAAAACGACCAGGAAACAACAGAAGAAAGAAAATGTGAAACGAACTGGAAACGACCAAAGAAAGAAAACGTAAAACGACCAGGGAACAACCAAAGAAAGAAAACGTAAAACGACCAGAAACAACCAAAGAAAGAAAACGTGAAACGACCAGGAAACAACCAAAGAAAGAAAACGTAAAAAGACCAGAAAACAAACCCAAAAAAAGTAAAACGACCAGGAAACAACCAAAGAAAGAAAACATGAAACAACCAGAAAACAACTAAAGTTTGCGTGAAACAAGCAGAAAAACGACCCGGAAACGATCTCAAACTATTTTACGATGAAGTCTTAGCAGGTTAAACACAGAATCTCTTTCGAAAAGCGCACATGCAAATAACTTTCCGCAAATTGAGTAGTCAGTAATCTATTTCTGTAGTCAGAATTCAAAGAACTTGAAACGACCTGGAACCGAATAGAAAAACGACGAGGAACAGCATACCATCTTGCGAATAATTCTACTTTCGCTTTCGAAAAGCACAATTGTATAGTAACTATAGCAGTCGGTAGACCTCGCTAATCTATTTCTGTGGTCAGAACTTGTCATGATAATATTAAGTTTAAAAATCAAAGCAAGGGTCAAGAAAGTGACCTACATGTAAATTGACCTCTATACCAATCCCTTTCATTTTACAAACGATTTTAGATAACGGTCAAATAATGTTATCTCAATAGTAGCTTGGTCAACACATTTTTCATTTCTTTATCTGTGTCCACTTGAACCACTGACCACTTGAACAGAGATAATATACCATACATATTACAATTATACATACAGGTTACAATAAGGGTTTAATCACACTACAGGCAGAGCGGGTGGAGCTGTGAAGCGCAGAACAGTGTATCGCTTTGCTCTGATCTCCACCGTGTTGCGGCGTTCCGCTTGCGATGTAAACAGCTGAGCGTCTGTACATTGAAAACCATCTGTACATTACTGCTGCTACTAACCGCGCTGCTTTGCTCTGCCTGTAGTGTGATCAAACCTTAAGGCTGAGAGCTTCTCAAGGGTCCTTCACCTTCCCTCCATTAATTTTTCTTGGCCGAATTACAGACATTGAAAGTGACTCGGGGGCCTTATACTCCAAAACTTAACTCACAATGAATTTAGAGTTCCAGTCATCTTATTGGTCCATCACTAAAATTGATTTTAAACGTAGTCCTATGGTCCAATCAGATTATTGTATTTCTTAAAATCTGAATTTTATCTTAGTTAAGTTTTCGAGAATAATGCTCCTGATTGGTTGTAAACGAGTAGGGCCTAAGTGTGATGGTAGTCAAAGCCTATCTGTGCTGAGGATCAACTCGGGAAGAGAACATGCTGTTTTGTTGGTTCGATAAATAACGAGCTCAGACTTTGATACAGTGGGTTAAAATGACGTTTAAAAGTACAAACAGAAAGTGTACCGAACTAACCCTTACGTCAACGACCGTTCATAAACGACGTCTATCGCCTTAGGGTTGCATTGTCTTACAGGTGGTTTTGTACTATTAGGTTAATTTTCAACAAAAATACGATGAAAAAACTTGAATTGGGAACCGATGTTGTCGCATTAAAAAGATAAATTTTTGTATTGATTTATTAATGGTGATTTATTAACAATGTTTTCTTGACAATGTACATAATATATACATAAAAAAAGGTTGAAAATGTGATGTGATACATGTTTCTTATTCTGGCGAAATCACGATATTCCATCACCTTCTTTATAAGTAGCCCCGCCTGTTGCATTCAGTGCAAAAAAAATACAACTGACCTAATATATTTTTTTAGAATTTTCAAAATGTTTCATCACTTTACAGATACAATGAAGGATGTGATCACTGATATATTTTATCTTATCTGCAAAACCCACCTGTTGTACATGTAATTGCTTCGATTTTCTTCGTAATGCAGAGAGTCAATCAAAATCAAGCATCAGAACAATTATTATACGACGATTTATCGTCTGTCCGTTGAGCTATTGTCTTGTGAGCAACTGTCTTGTGAGCAACTGTCGTTTGGACAATCCTGTGAATAACTGCCTAGTGAGCAAATGTCCGTGGAACAACTGTCTGGCGAGCAACTGTCCGTGGAACAACTGTCTAGTGAGCAACTGTCCGTGGAACAACTGTCTGGCGTGCTTTTATCCGTGGAACAACTGTCTGGTGAGCAACTGTCCGTGGAACAACTGTCTGGCGTGCTTTTATCCGTGGAACAACTGTCTGGTGAGCAACTGTCCGTGGAACAACTGTCTGGCGTGCTTTTATCCGTGGAACAACTGTCTGCCGAGCTATTGTCCGAGGAGCAACCTGTCTGGCGAGCTATTGTCCACTGAGCAACTGTCTAGGGAGGCACTGTCTCGTGATCAAATGTATGGTGAGCAAATGACTGGCTGGCAATTGCCTGTTGTGAGAAAACAAAACTGTCCATTGATCAATTGTCCCGTGTGAAGCTGTCTGATGAGCAATATCCGAGGAACAATTAAACGACCAATGTGTAAAAACACATTTCGTATTATTTCGGATCGTTAGTACTTGGTTTCTTTATTGTCATCATATGTAGCGATGTGTACTGAGATTACAATCAGAATATCTAGTATCTATAGCCACTATCTGTTCTTGTAAATACTATGTTAAGATAGCTTGACATGATCAAGTCGGTTGGACTGTTACGCAATACAGTTGGTCTGAAAACATCTTGACTTAGACTCGATATCAATGTCACCTCACCTTGTTTTCTATTAGATTATAATTTACATAAAATATATCTTCATTACAAGATCCTGTTTCACCTAAAGACACTGATAATCATTTTTGTCTTAAGTACAATAAAACTCTAGCACGAACGATCCTTACAATAAAATTAGACCCAACTTAAGTTCGTTTGGCTTATTTTTTATTTCATTAATACACATGTCGAAATGAACATATTGGCAATACATTGATAGCAGCTTATAACGTTACAGGTCTAGGTGTCTAGAAGAGTAAGCATACCTTGAAAAGCACCTGCTATTTCTCAAGGTAAAATGACGACGTAAGGCCTCCGATAAATTCTTATCTTTATTAGAAAAATTCTTGTCTGTGAAACTGGCCCTAGACTGGATCACTTTTTAAAATATCTATGTCGCCTGAACGTATTTAGTTATAATCTGATTAAAGGGGAATGTTCAGCATTTTTTAGGGTCGATTTGGGCCTTGAATATATGCAAATAGCCTTCAGACGTACTACTAATGCACGAATATCATATTTTGGGTCGAATAGTTAGTGAACATATCCCTTTAATATGCATATCTTTATGTATAATACTTCGATTAATTTTTTCTGTGTAGAGCTAACCACGAGAAGAAAAAAAAAACATATTCTGATCTGAATTATTCCCCTTGAGTTGTACTTAGCCTAAACAATCATTACGATGTTGAAATCAATATTGAAATGAATTAAGTAGAATCGAACTATCAGTACATACTTAATAGGCTTATTTAAATAAGTGAACTATTTGCTCTTATTTTAATAATGTTAATAAATGGCCTACATGTTTTCTTACAGCACTGTTAATAACGAAGCGCGGTCTAATTATGGTCATCGGAAATTGCATTCAGCTCAACCTTCGCCACTGTGTTCGAGACTATATAATGGCTCTGTGTGATAAACGGCCGTCTTGCCCGTTAAATGGGCAAGGAAAGATAACTTGTTCTGAAATTGATTTTGATTGGCTGTTTTTACCACAAAAGAAGACAATGATTGTAATTGGCTGAACTATAATTTATTTGATATGGCAAAAATTCTATAGTATACGACATTATCTAGCACGCTAGTCTAGTTCCAAAATTATCGTCGAATAATTGTTTGCTTTCAAAGAGTCACATTTTCCAGACATTATTGTCCGACATTCTGTACAAGTACAAGCTAATAGTGGAGTATTTCGATTTATAGACGTTTCATAAAAAAAGAAGGCTACAAATAACGTCCTTCGTGATACACGTAGGCCTATTATTAAAAAGACAAGTGACCTAGATGCACTAAAAAGAATTGAAAATGGACTACATGGTTGTTGTTCACTTCTTAAGAATTACTTGTCAAGCCACCACCTGTCTCGTGTTCATCAATCTTTAAACCAATAAGCATAGGTCATTGATCATATTGTTAAATTGCGAAAAGACAAGGTATATCATATGCCTTACGGTGCATTTCTTAAATCTTTTTTTAATTTATAGCCTACAAACAAACCCACGTAGAGTTATTTTCTGAACAGTCGCTTAATGTAAAAGGGAATACATGCACATACACTTTATATATAGAAAACCACCCTGTACTTGCACCTTGTTAGGCAATTTATCGTGGCAAGATGTGTCATTTCGGTGCACCATTACATGTCATTGAACAGCCCCTGTGTCTAGTTCGCATAATCCATAAACTATCATCAGTGATTTTCATCGAAGCTTGATTCGGTAGTTGCGTTTTGTTCAGACACTGTTGAAGCCATAGCCGTAGGAGACAGGGAGCAGGGGGCAGATGCGAGCAAATTATCATTAAAATTCGGGCAATAAGTCGGTCGGTCCTCCTGTTTAGTCGTGGGCCCCTAATACATATACTTATACTTTATATATAGAAAACCACCCTGTACTTGCACCTTGTTAGGCAATTGAACGTCAAGTTTGTAAGTTAGTGGGGTTGCAAGTTTCAAAGACGTCCATGACGAAGGATTTTTAATGGTCATTCTGATTGTATCTGCATGAAAACGATGCCAGTAGAAGTTATACGATATGTAGTGATGTAATTGGGTTTTTATGATCTGTGACACTTCAAAATGTCCTCAAAGAAAAGTGCAAATGTCCCTGTTTGAAGGCCTCACATTAAAAAATCAAATTGATCGTGATTTAATAATATCGATTACCTGTTGTTATGATTTATATTTTCTGTCTTCTAGTGTCAATGGAATACGAGCGTATGGCACTGAGTTGGCCTATATTAAAAGGGTATGTTCACTAACCGTTCGACCAAAAAACTTTTAGTCACAGAACCTGAATTTTTTTAGCTAATCTAATCCGTAATAATGTTCCAAACTCTCTCAAAATTTTAGCCTTCAAATCCCCGTGTATCATAAATATCAGCGTTTGAATAATTGAAAAAGCCTTAATAAAATTTAAGTCGTTTATCAATAATAATCTGTAATTATATGGAAATTTACATAGTTTCATGGGTTTTTTGTATTCTGTTTGTATACTTTGGACACTGTTGGTGAATATATGCTCTGATTGACCAAGTTTGAGAACTTTTTTTTTTTCATTCTAAGAGGTGGTATCGCTTTAACAAACTTGAATAAACCGTATTTAATCGATCACTAGTATGTATATTTTCTCCGATAGTAACACAGGGGCTCGTAGTTATATTTTTTTTTAAGTATTGTTATTTCTCTTA
Organism: Lottia scabra; assembly: GCA_029955415.1. Classification (NCBI taxonomy): domain Eukaryota; kingdom Metazoa; phylum Mollusca; class Gastropoda; family Lottiidae; genus Lottia; species Lottia scabra. The sequence goes on from JARJEI010000009.1 coordinate 14,190,661, forward strand.
TCACCGTATAACAATATTTAAGAAAAATGTAACTACGAGCCCCTGTGGATAGAACGACTACGTATTAATATCTAATTATTTGTTTGAATATTTATACGCACGGAGTATTTTTAAAACTATTCTTTAAAGTCGGTCGAAATATTATCGGTGCATTCAAGTCACATTAGGTATGTAAACATTTTATGATGAAAGAAACGTAATCCCTTTAGTGCAGAAATTATATAACATGAACCCCACTTTAGACCTTTTTAGTGCAGAAATTAAATGCATGAACTCTATTTTCTGCTGAAGTTAGGAAAATTAGATATAGATATTACGTTCAATGTCTTTAATAATTAATAGAATAACATGGAGTTTTACATCCCATCTGTTCCTTATCAAAATAAAATGGAATGGAGGTTCAAGGTTTGAATATTTTATTCCATATTTTTTTTTATGGAATGGTGTTCTACGTTGTTATTTTTTAACCCTTAACAAAATGCCTCTTATATGTCTCTTCTTTCGATTCGAAAATAAGAAAATAAGAGTAGGTTAATGCCAATGTCCTGACAAAATTTCCCTCATTGCACACTACATGGCGTTTGCCCGTCCTCAATTGGCCCATACAGGTGCAGAAAAGCAGGACGTAAAACTCCATTTCATTTCATTTCATTTGTCTCTTCTTTAATGAGATGCAAAAGTAAAAGATGACTTGTAACCATTTGTTTTATAGCTGTTGAAAGATCACATATTAGTTTCTCATCCATATATACTGCTTAACTCGTATCAACTTCTGTATTAGTGGCTAGATAACCTCGTATACTATACGGTAGTCGCCATATTGAATAAATTATACTTCAGCCAATCAGAATCATTCTTCAGATAGTGTTGTCTTCTTTCGCGGTAAAAACAGCCAATGAAAATTAATCTCCGAACACGAGTTATCTTCCCTTGTCTATTTACCGAGCAAGATAGCCGCCTATCATGACGAGTCATAACATAGTCTCGAACAATATGACGAATATAACTGCATATAGTTCCTCACCCTTAACTCGCATGATGTCCTTACTCTGAGATCACCATCTTAGTCACCTCATCATAGCAAACCATTCCAGGTACACCGTGATCTAAACCAATTTTTTTCTAAGATACCATTCCAGATACGATGGGATCCAACCCATATGTTGAAGGGTTAGTGAGCCCCAAACATCGTGACCTGCTTCTGATCGACCCACAGTCACGCAGTCTGAGAGGTGTATTGATAAACTTTTAAAAATTAAGTACAAAAGGTTGACTGGCCTATTAAAATTCTTTATTTATGTACTTCCAGTATATTTTTTATTTCTTTACATAACTATTAAAGGGATTGTAAAGTGTATTTCTAAACTTTGTATGTGCACCGATTTCCATTCCCACGTCTGTGGTTCTTTCAGTTCCTCTTAAACCAACGCGTTTTATGACGTCACCGACAGTGATCTATCGGAAGCTACTATTAAGATCACTGTCAGTGACGTCATAAACCGCGTTAGTTTTTACGGAATTGCAAGAACCACAGACGTCGGAATGGAAATTGGAAATTGGCGCAAATTAATGCTATCAGTGTCCCTGATACACATACAAGGTTTAGAAAACCACTTTACAATCCCTTTAAATATGAGTAATGACATTTTAAAATCATAAGTTTGTCTTTCAGTGCTATCTATCTTTGTTCTTCTGTTTACTTGGTTAATAACATTTATGTAAAAAAGCACAAGATATATGGATATTATACTATATATTTCATTTATTTATTAAGTCAACGTTCCACATGCTGATACAGGTAAAGAGGCAACGCTGTCAACAGTATACATGACGTAGTAAATCAATTATTAAAGCGATACAACCTCTTAGAATGAACAAAAAAATTAAGTTCTCAAACTTCGTGAATCAGAGTATATATTCATCAACGATGTCCAAAGTATACAAACAGAAAGCAAAAAACCCATGAAACTATGTAAATTTCCATATAATAACAGGTTATGATTGATAAACGCCTTAAATTTGATTAAGGCTTTTTCAATTATTGTATATAAACATTGTTTTCTGGATTTATCAGATTATTTAGATAATCTGTTGTATAGTTATGCAACCAGGCAAGTCCCTTGGTAAATATAAACTCCTATTGACCAAGTTTAAAAATTTAGATTTTTTGTTCATTCTAAGAGGTTGTATTCCTTTAACAAACAAAATGCAATGGAAACCATTAATAAAGACATCAATGAATCAAAAAAGTTATATTGAGTTCTGCATCGTGCTTCTTGATTTCAATGGCTTCTCTTATTTTTCTGTTTTCCAGGGGTCTTATTCTTGAAAACTTAACTTACAATGATTTTAGTGTTCCAGTCATCTGATTGGTCAATCACTAAAATTGATTTTAATACAGCTTTATTATCCAATCAGATTGCTGTATTTCTTAAAATCTGGATTTTATCTTAGTTAAGTTTTCGAGAGTAAGACCCCAGAAGGTCTGGGTACTGGTTAGATATATGTATTAAATCATGTACACAGTTTTCATATACATGAACCTTTACACAGATCATTGCTTCTATAGGAGAGTATCTTCTATAACACCTTTACACAGAATGTATGCTGAAATTTTAATTTTGAACTCTCTTGATTTCCACAGACTTGTCATAATAATAATGCACTAGGCCCTTGGTTCCCAACCACGGGTACTAGTACCCCTTGGGGGTACCAGAAAACACCATAAGGGGTACCTGTGAAGCCTCTTTACCAGTTCTAAAAAGTATGGAATGGATTAAATATCAAACTTCATCAACCCACAAATATTCTTTTACTTTATGTTGGCTCTTAATGTTACTTAAGGTGAGCGAAGGGGTACCAGGAGATTGATTAAAAAAATTAGGGGTACGAGGAGTTCAAAAGGTTGGGAACCACACCTGAGCCCGTTTAGGAACAACATTTGTGCGCACTTTGTTTGACTTTTTGGGGTGGGGATGAGCCCTTTAAGGGGGTACATTTTAAAATATATATTTAAAATGTTCAAGCAGTCTTTACGGAAGTTGAAATTCTACTTTTGTAGAGATCACTAAGCTATACATGTATAAGTGCTTAATTATTGATAGACATATGAAGATTAGTGTGGTTGAAATGTAATACAATAATATTCAGAGGCGCCGGAAGCACGGGGGCAGGGAGGGGCTGGCACCGCCCTCCCTGTACCTCGCCTGGGGGTCGAATAGGGACGAATAATAATATGTGCCCTTTCGTTTTGCTCGGTCACATAGTGCCCTTTATAACACAACTTCGCCTCCGCCCCTCACATTTGCCTCCGGCGCCCCTGGTACTATTCAACTGATATTTATATGAATGTTAGTTGTACTTTTAATAAAGAATTAAACAGATTATCATGATATATTATCTGAACTTGGTGTAAAGAGGTGAATATACGCAAAAAAAATACAGACTCAAAGCTGGCAATTCCCAGTCGTAATAAAATTCAAACGCAAAAAATATTTTTACGGGGATAGATAACAAAGTCCCAACTAAAGGATAAAATATCTCGGCCATATTTAAATTTCACTTTTATGTAGGCCAAGTAACCTAGATGTCGAGATATTATGTAATGTTGAATTCCCTACGACTGATTGGAATAGATAGCAACGTAACACGTCGTCTTGAGATAATAATGATCGTCTTTATCTCGGTTTAAACAAGGGAAAGTACAAAATATCCAATATGTTAACCTACTTCTTCGATTGAAAATGTTTACGAGGTGTGGCTGAACTATTTTATGGACGAAATTTAATGCATGGAAAACTCAGTAAATACAATCTATTGTGCAATATATTATGTATCCACGTGTACACTTTAAGGGACATGTTCATCATCCGTGCGACAATCATGGTACATTTACTACAATATATTATGGGTTGATATCACTATTACCAATTATTACCATAATAAAAAAGATACGTAATATTTCAATTCATAAGACCGTCTCTTCAAAACATGCAGAAAAGCAGGACGTAAAACTCCATTCATTCATTCATTCATTTACAAGACCGTCGCTTTAAAACATGCTCTATATAATTACGTTTAATGAAAGCAGGTTGATAAGATGTTTACTTTCCTCTAGAAATCTCAAGCTGGTCGACTATATTGAAACTGATAATTACTGGCGAATGAAAACATTACCTTGGGCTTCTTTATCATCCATTGTTAAGACAGTTAGACAATTCTACGATTCTTGAAGTTCGAGTATTGCTTATATTTTAAGCACTTCAAAATTGAAACCTCAATTCTTCTGTCTCGATGAGAATTTATGACGAAAAACATGTTTTCGCATGAAATGAGTCCTCGAATGTAACAAAATAAAGCCTACGGTATAGGCTTATGCAACTAATTGTGTCAGGCTGATCTTTGACATTGGATTTCTATCAAGGTGGGGTGTTAAAGGTATTGTAAAGAGGTTTTCTAAACTTTGTATGTGTATCGGGGACACTGATAGCATCAATTTGCGTCATTCCAATTCCCATTCCGACGTCTGTGGTTCTTGCAGTTCCTCTAAAACTAACGTGTTTTATGACGTTACCACCAATGATCAGCATAGATATTAATAGTAGCTCCCGGTAGATCACTGTACACTGTCAGAAGTGATCCTGTAATTATACATAAAAAATTACTAGCAACATGCTGTCGGTCATTTTATATGTAAAATTACATGTTAAGTCAATAAATAAGATAGATGCTAAAAATAATGCAACCTTTCTAAGTCCAAGTTCTGTTTTCAAATAAAAAAGTAAAGATATTCTCAAGTTTTTTTTTTTCAAAGAGGGCATTTTTTTTCACAAAAACATTGCAAAATTTTAATAACTTGCCTTTTATTTCACAAAGTTTAGAAAACCTCTTTACAATCCCTTTAATAATTGAGTAATATACGAGTCTATATATACATAGAGACACTGACAATTATAGCCTATATAGTCAAATTCAAATTGTCAACTTGGCAGTTAAGAATTCTTGCTATAATATATCAAATGTGTTTTTGTATAAGTTTTTTTTTAGCCTATATTTAAAGTTTATTAACTCCCACTCTCTGTGACTAAGTCTTCTTTGACCTTGGGGTGGGAGTTAGATACTGGCTCGCTAACCTGAGGGTCCAGGGTTTGGCAAAATTCCCCTCGATTCATATTGCATGACGTTTGCCCGTACGTAAAACTATATTTCATTTGATCGACCTTGCGGTCATTCTTCGACTTAGATTTTATGTTTTTCTGTGAATTTTAGATTCAATTTTAATTCATGTACACATTAAGGGAGTTAACCTTCTTTTTCTATTTCCATTTTTGTAAATTGCTGTAGTCTGAGTCTCCCCTCTTTAACGGTGCAAGGGAAGTAACTCCATTTAATGATAATTTCAACCAATCAGAACACGTATTGCCCAACACGACCGAAACTCGTCCTTTTTGTAAACATGGTGGACTGAGAACTAGGTTGAAGACAATAAGAGACAAAAATGCGTCTTGAGAAATGTTATTTCTGTTCTTCGACGGTCCAACCCGGCCACGGGATTCAATTTGTACGAAACGACTGTAAGGTAGGTCGATTATACATTTTTAAAGTCCATTTGTACGTTGAAAATGGAAAATCAGTACATGAAATGAATTCTATCAACGTGAAATGACCACGTGGTTTTGTTTACAAAAAAAAGATTCTGATTTTTTGCTTAAATTTGGCTATTTTGAGGGTTTTTATTTATCAGCAGGCGATAAATGTAGATATCATAAATGTTTAACAAAAAATAATTCTCAATCCCCATTGATTGCTTAGTAGGGGCTTTTGTCAGCTATCTGATTTTCACATCTTTGAATCTGATGTTTCCCTTCCTTAATTAGATGATTAGTTATTAACTAATTAAAACCTTTAGACTTTAAGATAAATATACAATTGGTCAATTGATTAATGATCTATGGGATTAGCAAGCTTATAATAAATAGTTTCTTGTCCATCTTGGTATCTGACTTGTGTTAGGCCTACAGGCTGTGCACTTTTAGGATCCCTCAATGATTAGAATTGAAGGGTATGTTAATTCTATTGCAAATGGTGCACATAATATCATACAGGGCTGGGCGATATTGGTTAAAGTGGATATCACGATATTCATCATTAATATATCACGATATGGGTATATATCACGATATTTTTAAGAAGGGTTTTTACTGGTTTTTGAAACAAAATGTTCATGTTTTGTTCTATCAAAAAATCTTAAATGTAAGAAAAACAGTAAATATCTGTCAAAAACAACCAAATCTTCAAAAGCATGCAAAAATACACCTTTTTCAAATATCTAAAAGTATTAAGTTATGTGTCAAAACTGTTAAAATGACTTTATCTTGACCAAAATTTGATGATATATCATGATAATTACATATATCACGATATTTCGGTATTTTTATTTGAGGCGATTTTACTAACGATATAAATTCCTATACTGGTATTTATCGCGATAACGGTATATCGCCCAGCCCTAATATCATATCATACATTTGAGAGAATAGCAGGGTTTGATGAGTTTAAATTTCTTATGACTTATGAATCAAATTTTGATGTTTACAGGTCTTCAAATTCTGTCGTGGTAAATGTCACAAAGCCTTTAAAAAGAGGAAAAATCCACGAAAAGCAAGATGGACAAAGGCTTACAGGAAGGCATCTGGAAAGGATTTGGCTGTGGACCCATCATTCGAATTTGAAAAGAAAAGAAATATTCCAATTAAATACAGCCGTGAATTATGGAACAACACAAGTAAGTTTTGTTTTCTGAAATTATTGTTTAGGCCTTAGTCCTATGACTGTACTTTCTGTTGAATTAAGTATGGTAACCTACGGTAGTTAACATTTAATCACCCTAAACCTGAAGCACTCTCTCACTCATTTGAGGATCATGACATTCAGGTTTCATCTCCTGAGGAAATTTCTGTCTTTTTCTGTTCTGTAATGCAGGTTGCAGAGATTAACTTAAAAGTGTATCAAAAGTGTATTTGTTAGGGTCTGTAGCCTGGAAAAACAATGCAAACAAGTTTAATTTATGATACCTACTTGAAAGACTACACTGTAACTTATATAATAATATAAACTTTTTATACGACAAAACAATGCGCACTGTATGAAACGTAGTACCATATATTTACGTAAATATTCACTATTGAAGGTGTAAAACTCAGAAGAGCAAAGGCAGTCAAGAAGCTATTAAGCTTATTTATAGACCGATATACAGTAAGATACAGTAAGGGTCTGTAACATTTTATGATGCATATATTGAAATAAACCTGTAAAATTTTTTGTATTTTTTTTTGTATTTTAGTTAAAGCTATTGATAGAATTGATAAGATTAAATTAAAAAGACAGGGACAACATATCATAAACAGGTAATGTTGATCTTTGTATCTCTATATTAGATATTCCTTGATTGCACACTGCATGGAGTTGGACTCTCCTCGTTAGCCACAATGGTGCAGAAATGTATGTTGTAAAACTCTAATTTCAATTTTAATATTAGGCTAGGCTAATGCTGCTGTCCTGGCCAAATTTCCCTCATTGCACACTGCAAGGTGTTTGGCAATTCTCATTAGCCACAATGGTGCAGAAATGTATGTTGAAAAACTCCCATTTCAATTTCGATATTTTTCTACAAATTGTGAGAATTGAATCCACTTTTGTTAAACATCAGGAAAGGTTTATGTAGAGTTTCTTTTAAAATATTCTCAAATGATGATAAATCGAAAATAAGAGCAGGCTAATGCCGCTGTCCTGGCAAAATTTCCCTCATTGCACACTGCATGGTGTTTGCCCGTCCTCATTGGCCCATATAAGTGCAGAATAGCAGGAACAGTCTTAATCCTGTTTTAAATTAGAGTTCTATATTTTTTAATTTCATATTTCAGATTAAAAGAAGGAAAGAAATTACGGAAGGAGGCTGACATCAGAGAAGTTGATAAAAATATTCACCTTATCAGAGCACCAGGAGGTAATTTACACTCTTTCTATTGTTATATCTTTATCTTACTAGGCAATGAATGTTATTGTCATATAAAGCCCTTTTATACAAGGCATAGGGAGCTTTTGTGGCACTGTGAGTAAAATCCTTGCTTGCTAACCTGAAGGTCCAGGGTTCAATCTTGGCATGGTTAGATAATACCTGTTTTCCCCTGTTGGCGATGCAGGTTTGAGGGGAATTCCCATGTGACTTATTAGGTACCCATAAGAGCCTGGGTTCTCAAAGTGGGGTAAATTAACACTCATGGGTTACTGAGAAGTTCTGCTGTCTAAGAATAGCTTTTCCTATATAGCTTGACTGGATGAAGCAAATATCCCTCGACAGTTGGAAATCCAAAATAAGAGTAGACTATCCTGGCAAAAATTGCCCTCATTGAACACTGAAGAGCAGGACGTAAAACTCCATTTCATTTTATTTTTTAGCAAAAACCCCCGCATTGGAGAAGAAGATGGTGGAGGTTATTATGGCGGATGATGATGAGGATATGGAGGAGAATTGAATTATTTCCCTTTCTCACTTATAAACATTTTAACTGTTCAAATACATCACAGACCAGTTTCCTGAAGATTTTACTTGGAATAACTTATAAGGTTCCAATCACTATCACTTTGTTACAGATCATGAAAATTACAGAAAATATTTGTGAAAACTTTCCAGTTGCCAATAAATTATTGGATTATATAACCAAAATCTATGTTTTATATTTTTAACCTGTAGATTTGGAGGGTTCAAAGTACCAGGTATCCCCTATGTAAAAGCCAGGGGCCTGTTTCTCAAAAAATCTTACGATTAAAAATTGTCTTAGGTGTGTAATTATATATTGTTAAATGCTGTTCTTACAACAAAATTTATCGTAAGATTTTTTGAGAAACAGGACCCAGGATACTGTCAGTTCTTGGTTTGAGGGAGTCGGGGCATCATAATAACACATTAAACAGCTGTTTGATAGTGAATAAAATTACTTATTCAAATAAAACAGTGAGAGGTTATATTCAAATTGTCGATTGATTTTCATATCTAATCTCTATCTGGTACAGGTTTTGGTAGCTGTAAATAGCCAAATTTTCAAAAATACATTTATCTTCAGGGGCGGATCCAAGGTGTGGCTCCCCCTCCTATTTTTGGCCGAGAGTGCATACATGTGCGTACCCACATGCGCCTTCGACGATCGCTGTTCCTTTGAATTTGAAGCATGTTATATTTCAGAGTCCCCCTTTCTCTAATGATCTTAGTAGATCTCTGATTTATCAATATCTTTTGACTTTGATCAAGGGCTCACAGATGACAAAGATTGACTTTAAGGTAGTCTTGTCTAGGTACCAGCATAGTCTTCAGTTAAAAAAATGTAAATGTTTTATTATACAAATTATATGATTATACACATCTAAAAACTGAAGTAAATTGAATATAAACTTTCACAAAATAACATATAATATAACAATACAAGACATACAGATTCTCAACAGGATATGTTTTATGGACATTTCTACATTAAAAATGTTGACATACGTTAGGGGGGACGTATGTGCAAATTCTGTGTTAAGATATTACTAACTACTATGTGTAAAAGTAAAGTCATTTATGGAATTTAGCAACTGTAAGCACAATATATAGAAACAGCTTTATGGAACAACAATCACTGGTTAAAGTTTTATGCATTCAGCTCAACCTTCAACATTTTGTTCGAGACTATGACAACGGCCATCTTGCCCGGTAAAGAAAAACACTCTGATGGATGATTGTGGAGGTCTAAACGTCTAAAAGTAGTTCATAATAGCTTGACACTGTGAATATTCACTTTCAACAATTCAATGGTTGAGACTCCAGATCTAAACCAATTTCTGAACTTGAGAAACATAAAAGCTCCTTTCAATTGTGAAAGCAGAAATCTTCACTTAAGCGAAAAATCCCCATAAAAATACACCAAAACACATTAAAACTAAAGCATTCAAGTTGACAAACATTTTCCACTTTGGAGTTTCGTGAACTGAAGTTAGTAATTTCTGAGCCTCTTTTTTCTCTTCGTCAGAGATGTCGACAATCTGAGGCGGTTCATATCCACAGACCAAATACACCCATTGTCGCCATTTTGGTAGAGTTTTTACATCTAGAATAAAAGAAAATGTTAAATTTTATGAAAGGAGGAAAAATGATCTTTTCCGTGTTCAAATATTTTAACAATTTTGCTTATCCATCAGTACCAATAAAGAAACCAAGTACTAACGATCCGAACCGCAAAACGAAACCCGAAATCCAAAAAGACATTTTGACGAAACATATGTAACAGCTTATGAACTTTATACACATAGGGAATTATATCAATCACGCATGAGTAAGTATTTCATAATGAAAAGTGATATCAGTTGTTAAATTATAAGCTGGATCGTGATCCGGTTTTATATTTTGACCAGAATCAGATGCCCATGGTTGAGCTATGTAAACTTTTCCTAGGCTACTCCTATTAAATCAATGGTCAGTGGTTTAACTAGACGGGCGGATCAAAGGGTGCCCCCACCCCTCCCTCCCTATTTTTGCCGACAGTGCATATCCTGGTACCCAATTTAACAATTTACCGCTCGCGATTTCGTTGAATTTGAAGCATGTTATATTTCAGAGCCCGCCCTTTCTCTAAATCTTGGATCCGTCCCTGCTAGACTTAGAGGTCTAGGTGCAGACGGTTGCAATTCTTTATTAACATATGCTGTTTTTTTTTTAATTTGTTCTTTGGGGCTGTGGTCTTAGGCGTTAGGCTCTGTGGCCAGCCCTATAGTAGGAGAGCCACTCTTCTTCTGAGTCGGTTTTCTTAAATGGACATAAAACTTGGAAGCTTACGTACCAGTGACTGGTTTATGTCGAAGTTCTTCATTAGCTATTTCAGCCAGTTTATGTCTTCTCTCTTCTTCTGGGAACAATTTTCTATCTGCGTGACTGTCATGGCGTGTCCACCACGTGCATCGGATAATCTACAAAACATGTACGTGCAATTTAGTCTGGGTCAAAATGATCTATTCAATCGTTGATTTAATTGCACATTGACCACAGAAAATAAATTGTCCATAGACCGTGCTCAATGCGATCTGATTTATAATAATATAAACGCACGCAGTTACTGTCGTCGCACTTTCCTTTCGAACATTCGAATCAACCCATAAATTGTGTCAAGTAAATTGGTACATCAGCTTCATAATAGCAATATTGTGACTTTATACATATTATGTTGCATTACTTCAATAACGTCAAAAGATCCAGTTCCATTGTTTAATATTGAAATGCAACTAAAAGAGGCACAGGCTTCATTTTCGTGGGTCGATTTGGATAAGTCTTAGAAACGGGGATTTTGTAGCTCAGCAATTTAGTACTGGTTATCACAACTCACCATTGAAATCTGAGCCTTCAAATCCATGTGCATCCATAATTATTAGCATTTGAAAGTTATAATGCCCTACTACACATTAGCGATACTATGCAATATATAGAAAAGTCATCTATAGAAATAGAAGGAGAAATGTCTAATTTAAGGTATATTTGAAGGACATTTCTAGTGCTTTTGAAGGATACTTAAATATATTCAAGACCCAAATCAACCAATAAAAATGAAGACTGGTCCCCTTTAACAGGGTGGAGACTAGGTCAAAGCACGTGCATACTTACATTATCAGGATCTAATGCAGGAGTAAATAATGATATTACAACAGTCGCCACTAAACTGATCACAAATAATAAAATAGTAAAATGTAGAAAATGAATTTTGGAAATAACGTCAGGGCGGAATTCGTCTTCTCCACATCTTGGAGAACCGTATCCAAAATCTAGCGCCATTCTGATCACCCCCACCACTAGTCCTACCATCAGACCCCAAAAAGCTCCCTGAAATAAAACATAAAAGTACATTATTTGTTATTTTTTATTCTTTGTGTGAGTCGGATAAAGCATGTTCACGACACAAATATTTGGGAAGTATGATTAATTCCTTGGATTAGTGTTATGTAGGATGGCAAAGTTTGTACCGAAATTATCAAGGTTGACTTAAACATTGTAGATTTGAACACATGGGCAGACACTGGAACGATTATATAGCTCTGGTGAAGCCCCTGGATATATCCTAATGGAATTTTTTGTCTTCAAATGAATATAACTGAAAGAACAACTATTCATAAAAGCCCTTTACAGAAGAAGAGCACACACACCTGTTCGTTACAGCGAGGCCACAGTATAGCCAATAGATACAGGGAGAGAACTGGTGGAGCGAAGTACCCTGTCACAGCCTGTATGTAATTGAAGAGTTGTCCCCCTTGTGAAGCCTGGAGTACAGGAATCCAGACTATACTGATTATTACCAGAGCCAAGACAAACACTCTGAAATATATCAACATAACTATGCAGAAACAACAATGACGATTGGAACAACTGCTCTTATGTCTTAAACAGAATCACTATTCATTTCATTGAAATACACCATCAATTCCACTAGAATGCTAACTAATCATAGAGCGAAAGACCCTCTTTATCGACAGTACACTGGGCAGATGGTGTATAACATTGCTCAATAAAAATCCGTACAAGCAAAACAATTCCGTTAATCAAAATCGCATCCCAAATCGGGAGTAATAGATGTATAGTACTAGACTACTCCAAAGAGAAGTACCATCAGATGTTTCGAAAAGAGTAAGAATGATCTGCTTCACGCGCGACACCAGCTACTTCTTTTACAAGTCAACTTACCTTCCAACAACCAGCATCTCGGCATCGGAGCATTTTGGCCGGAATCGTTTCCAGATATCAATAGTAAAAATAGTACTGGAACTGTTAAACACCGAGGTTAACGAAGACATCAGAGCCGCCATCATAGAAGCCAGCATCAGACCCTTTAAACCTAGAATAATACAGAATTCAAATTTTGTATTTTCCGTTCATGATGGTTTTTCAAAAATTATATCTATTTATTTTATTAAAACAATGGGCAATAACTTTTGCAAAGGAGCAACTTTTTGGAATAATGGAAAGATGTGGCTGAAGAGGTTTTTGTTTTGTTTCTGTTTTGATAAATGTTATAAAAGCGAGGCTCTTACTCTTGGCACGAAACCCAAGCTCTTGTCTCTACTGGTCGGTCTCCCTGCCGAGTTATCCAATAGACGCTCTAGAACAGATGAAAACAACAACTAAATGGTGCAATGATATGAACTACGAATCAGGTGTTATTTGTAAGAAAACTGGACTCATTACAGATGATAACTAATACTTAAAGGTTTCAATATACTTACCCACGGGCATTAGTTCTATAACAAGTTTAGGGTACGCTATATTGGTACATCCCTCTCTATTACCACAAACAGTTTCACAGATATCAGGGTCTACACACGCTATCTGATCTAAAATATTGTTAACACCGTTAATATTTCGATTTCAATAAGTTTCTAAAAATGCAACTACACCCAGCGATATATTTTAGAACACACAAATCTGCTTCTTGCATTTTAGTCAGGCATAAATTGATCTCGTTGCACCATGCTTACTCTTTTCGAAACCTGACTGTACTTCTCGTATGGGAAGTCCACTACTAATTATTGCACCCGATTCTAATATGCTCTGGACGAGATTTTTGATTAACCGTTCCCCTGGATGCAGCTAAGGCAACTTACTTGGGAATAAAATTCTACTGATCATGCCAGGGAAAACAGTAGTAAATAATGGTAAAACTTTTAAATAAGCCGCCATAATGGATCCACCCTTTACATGGTGCATATTTTTAGCTGCTAGAGATCGTTGTACCAACACCTGCAATATACGACCAGTAAAGTTTTATTCTCTGGATGTTTTGATTTTGGATGGCGTGAATTCTATTTTCTTGTTCCTTGGCAAGTCATTTAAAATTCACTATGCATAAACTTCCCTGCTCAATTTACACCACCTCCATGGACAATAATGCGAGGCTCTGTGTCGGAAAGGCTGAGCACGATCAGTTGGAAATCGAAAAAGAGAAGACCATTGTAAAAGTTATTGCAAATCTTCATCATCTCACCGGCTACAGAAAATAGGACTTAAAACTCAATTGAATTGCATTTTTGCAATTTGGACTTAAATTACTTAATTCTTTCGGTTATCTAACCTGATCGGAGCAGAAGTACCAGGTGCTAAGAATCGTGATACCAAACACATTTCCTGGCCAAGGGAGATCACCAGCATTGACATCTCGTAATAAATGGAACGCTTCATCTGTCGGAACACCACATGAACCATTGACGTCATCAGGAACTGCGTACTTATATTTCTCGTATAATTTTTCAATACCACCAACTTTCGTGAAACCTGGAAGATGAAACGGTCAGGTATAGGACAGATAGAGATGGGTACGATGTCAGATGACAAATTGTGCTTTCAAAAGACAAGTCCAACAAGTCATTGGGAGCTTAATTTATTTAATAAATATCGTAGAGTTTCGTTGGCAATACTTACTCCTTTCATCGTGCTTATGGAGGAATTGGTGGTCCTAATTGAGTCAAAACGTCTCAACAAGGTTCTAGAAATCCGAAGGGTGGGTATTCTCGCAACGATATTAGTTATTGGACGTCTCGGAAACAGCTGTAGAAGTTAAAATCCTAGGACATTCTAGCACTAAAATCTCTTCGGCGAATGCGGCAGCATTGTAGCTTATCTGATATAAATATGACGAATAAATAATACTTACTTAAAACCATAAGTACGAGTGCTCCACCAACCATGATAACAGTTTGTAGAGTATCTGTATAGATTACAGCTTTTAATCCACCTGTAAAATAACCCACTTTCGTTATTATAGAGAACCCTTTATGTCACTCAGTGATTGGGTTTTGTCAGACCAAGACAAAGTTTAGAACAAATCATTTGACCGTATAACAGTGGTTCCCAACCTAGGGAGTCATGAGGATGTACATGTACTAGTATATCATTTTTTCTCTTTTATTTAACGATATTTTGCTGTGTAAGGTCTGTAGTTTCTTGGGGACAATGCTTATTTGACCTCCTAATGATGAGGTGACACAAGACAACAACCCTTGGCTATAATCCCTTGAAACAGGGGGCCATGGCACTGGGAGCTTCATGAATTTGTGCCACAGTGTGAAAAAGGTTGGGAACCGAACCGCAGGCGTATAAATGCATGCTCGACAGATTTCACTTGAAACATTTCAAGCCAAGTTACTTTCACTATCAGTATTGCCAACTGAGTTATATAGTTGTTTGTGAACAATTCCAAGAGCTCCACTGAGATGTTTTTGACCAACTATATACTGATACCAATCCTTTCCTGGCAAAATAGCATGGATGCAAAATGAAGAATCGGGTATAACGAGATAAACGTTGATGTAGCTCTTTGTATGTCTTTATCTGAATATCTGAAGTCTAGATTTGAAAATGATGAAGATGTCTAAGAAGACCTACCGGAAACAGTATAAATAGCTGTAATAGCCAGTAACACCAGAACACCAACATAAATATTCCATTGTACAGCTTGGTTAATAAATATAGCTCCAGCATACATATCAGCCTGTAACACAGATAATATACATCATAGAAAGTGTGTATGTAAAATGATTAGAACAATGAGAATGGGGGGTGGGTGGGGAAAGTAGGGTCATCTTTTTTGGAAACGATATAGTGTTCTATAAAGTTTGGAATCCTTTAAAGATGGAGGAAGTCATGAATTCCAATATTGTTGTAAACGTGATGCTTTAGATGCCTGATACGTTCGTCCTCCAGAAACACCTTATTTTGAATTATATTACAGTGTAAATCCGAGTAAAATGCTTCGTGTCTTGAATTGTGTTTGTCCTAAAAGAGAATATAAAATACTCTCGATGTTTAATGATGTGTATGCACTATACCTTTGTATGATAAATCTAATGACTTACTGATATTTTGGTGAAGACGTAAATGATAAGAGACAGTACCGCCATATACACTTGTAACCTTTGACCTCCAAATCTTTTCAGTAAAAATTCAGGTAGAGTATACACCTTTGAAATATAAAACAATTGTAATATTTCATTTAAATATCCGATCCACTTACAAGACACACAAGTGATCTGGGGTCTAATTCTTGAAAACATAACTAAGATAGAATTCAGAATTTCGAGATTAAGGCTCCGGAAGTAGTTTCAAATAGCTGCCAATAGAATAGAGTGAATTTTACTTGCCAAACCCCATTTTCGTCAACATTTCATGGTATGCCACAGTAACCATTCGGTAGGAAAGCCAAGAATAAACTTACCCCACTAGAGATATAAACAGGAACAAACAACCATGCTAACAACAGTAAACAGAATAAACCCTGGAAATATAATCAGCAAAATGAATTTAGACTTGGAACTTTGTAGACAATAATATCAAGTCGACGTAGCGATAACAGATGGGAATATGATCGCTCTGTTTCTGATGATGGTCAAACCAGAGTGATCAGAATGGAATTTGCATTCTAAATTTTCCCTTTTTACTATCATTGGTTCAATCTCTTATACAGAGTTGTCGTTCATTGCAGAGCTTTGTCAACCATTCGGCTTAAACTTCGTCATTTTGTAACATAATATATAATGACTCGGTCATGATAGTCGGTCATCTTGTTCGGGAGATACGGCAAGGGAAGATAACTCTTGTTCGGAGATTGATTTTGATTGGCTATTTTTACCGCTAAAGAAGACGACACTGAAGAATGATTGTGATTCGTTGAACTATAATTTATTCAATATGGCAACTATCGTATAGCAAAGAGGTTATCTAGCACGCTAGTCTAGTTTCAAAGTTGTTACGAGTGCTTTATAAATGTCTTAACCAGTAAAGGACTGAAAGGAACGATGTATGAAAGATTGTTTGTTATCAGATTGACAAGTTTATTTACAGAATGACTCACGTTTAATTCATAACTAGCTACAGCTATACCATTGGCGGCTCCTGTTCCAGCTAGACCAATAAAACTTCCACTTCCAATATTACTGGAGAATAACGACGCTCCAATCTGAAATATAGATCACAATTATTTAAAACAATAGGCACATAATAGTATTGGGTGTGTAATGTTGTTTCAAACATGCATATAGATGTACCTAAAACACCTTACCCAATAGAAGACAAGAGGCCTGTTTGAGACGGAAGTTGCAAGCTAGTGTTTACGCACAGCTGGAATACCAATTTTCGGAAGCTATGATTGGTGTAAAAAAAAAAAAATGAGGAAGGTGTTGTCGGTTGTCATCTCATAGCAGCTAGGATGGTCCAAACTAATTATGTGATATCGTCTTATTGGTCAAATTGCAAAAGCAGTGAGCTACACATACACACTAGCGGCGATGGTACACCCCAGATAGAGTTTTCAACAAGGTTTGAGCTCCTTCTAGAGATATATATATTTATTTTGATAGACCATGATTTATACTTACAGCAAACCATAGCATATCTCTTCCCGCCAGAAAATACCCTGCCACCGACCCTCGCTGTGTTCTCCATGTTGCCTGAAATAACCAATCCATCAAATAAACATACTTTGTACCTCTAGTAAGGAAGCAAACCAAATTTTGTCTCTCAGAATCAAACTAGCAAGCGAATTGCAACGGAACATTTTTTCAGAAGAAAAAAGTCAGATGATAGCATCCCCCCAAATATTATGTTTTCGGGCAAAAAATCCCCCAAATCGGGCAAAATATCATTAAAATTCGGGCAATATGTCGATCTGCCCCCCTGTTGAGTCGCGGGCACCTGTGTGCGGTGTGCTTTAGATACATGTTTTTTGAGACATCTTGAGTATAATCAATCATTTAGGGTATGTAATGTACGGAAGCGTATTAGGGCCATTAATTTTTTTTGAATTTTCAAGTTATTATCTTGAATTTTCAAGTTAGTATCTTGAATTTTCAAGTTAGTATCTTGAATTTTCAAGTAAGTATCTTGAATTTTCAGGTTAGTATCTTGAATTTTCAAGTTTGTAATTTTCCAGCTAGTATGTTTAATTTTCAAGTAAGTATCTTAAATTTTCAAGTTAGTATCTTGAATTTTCAAGTTAGTATCTTGAATTTTCAAGTTAGTATCTTGAATTTTCAAGCTATTATCTTGAATTTTCAAGTTAGTATCTTGAATTTTCAAGTTAGTATGTTGAAATGGGTATCTTGAATTTTCAAGTTAGTATCTTGAATTTTCAAGTTAGTATCTTGAATTTAAGTATGTTGAATTTTCAAGTTAGTATGTTGAATTTTCAAGTTAGTATCTTGAATTTTCAAGTTAGTATCTTGAATTTTCAAGTTAGTATCTTGAATTTTCAAGTTAGTATCTTGAAAGTTGTGTGCTTTAATTTGTATTTCATTGAAGGTGTAGTGAAGTTACTAACTTGAAAATTCAAGATACTAACTTGAAAATTCAGGATACTAACTTGAAAATTCAAGATACTAACTTGAAAATTCAGGATACTAACTTGAAAATTCAAAAAAAAAAAAAAAAAATGAATGGCCCTAATACGCTTCCGTAGTAATGTAACCTCGTAATGTTTTAAATATGGCCATTTATATAAGGGTTTATTCTCCTATATACACACCTCTAGCCATATTGACCCTAATATTAGACCCTCAAACCCTCAATGTTAAACCCTTGTTGGTAGATACAACACTGTTAATAAATCTTATCCTATTAGTTCTTACTTATATACTGACTTTTATTGTTGTAAAACAAATATAGGTATTTGGTAAGAAACATTTTGCAAACTCACTATAGGCCAAGATAGGAAATAGCCCATACCACAAATCGATTTTAAGCGGTGGGTGTAAAATTCCGAATTCCCGAATTCTCCGAATTGTCCGAATTGGGTCAGAAAAGACTAACAAATCGAAACTAGATTTGCGCCAAAAGTCGTGCACAAATTCAAGATTTAAACATTTTACACCAAAAAACGAATAATTTTACAGAATATTTCTTTGGTCAAACCACATTTTTTAATTTTCGTCTACTTTAACTTTTGTAATTCATAATAATACAGTCTTTTGATTATGATTTTATTTCTAATAAGTATACAATCATCGCTGTTAGTCAATAAATACTTTTTGTTGTCTGTAACCGAATGTGTCAATACAACACGGACCAAAACAATCTCGGACCACTGTTCATAACATTTCAACCACTTTTCATGATTAACTGGTTAATACATTATTTTTTGTCGGCCCGTCCACAATTAGCTTGAGTAAATAGCTATCTGAGCAAGTTTCGGATTAGATAGAGGCCAAAGATTATTTCATATGTTAATGAAATTTTATGTGAAGTTTTATATTTTTTGACTAGTTAGAATTTGGTTTGATTCGACGAAAGATCACAAAGTTTTAACCCTTTATACACAGGAATTTTAAATCAGACTTGTGAAACTCTTTTTCCAATCTTTTAAAACTTGGTGCGTATAAGAATTTATACAAGTTATCGCACAAGCTCAAATTTGGGATTGATTCGACAAAGGATGACAGAGTTTTAAGCCTTGATTCACTGAAACTATGATACATGTCAATGCGATATAGGCAAAATTTCATATCCGATCTGAATGAAATTATATGTGAAGGTTTATATCCATACGATTTTAAACAAGTTCAACAAATGATCACTGATGTGGCCTGTAAATACGAGCCATATTTCTTTCTGATTTTTTTTTATATATAAAAGAATCTGGGAATATTTCAATAAATGATTGCGCAATTTCAATTCTTGATACGAATTTTGACGACAATATAAATACCGATAATAAATTGTTTTTTATAAACACGGAATGAAAAGTGTAGAAAAGTGGTCTGAGTTTGTGATCATCAAAGCCATTGATCGAAGTTTAAAATTTTAAGTTAAACTTTGTCCGAGTTTGTCAAGTGATCGTGTGTGTTATGGTCCGAGTTGTCTTGTATTTATTGAAAGACACACCCGGTCACAAATAACAAAAACTGTTTATTGACTATTAGCGAATCATAGACGATAGACAAAATCATTATGAATTAACCTATGAATTAATGTACACGAAAAACAAAAAAAAATTTGATTTGACCAAAGAAAGAGCTTTAAAATATTCGTTTTTTGATGTAAAATTGTTCTGATCCATAATTTGTGCACGACTTTTGGCGCAAATTTAGTTTCGATTGTTTAGTCTTTTCTGACCCAATTCGGACAATTCGGAGAATTCGGGAATTCGGAATTTTACACCCACCGGATTTTAAGGGATTATAAAAATATTTTCGAAACTCTAAGCATCAATTTACGCAAGTCCAATTTCAATTCTGACGTCTGTGGTTCTTGCAATTCAACTAAATCTCCCGGAAGCTAATTGATATCTATGCAGATCACTGTCAGTGACGTCGGCCAAAGGCTTCCTATGATCTTTCATGTATAGAATAATCTTTTAAAAATGTGGTTCCAGTTAAAATAATCGATGATACGTAAATTAATTTTAATAAAAAGTAAGTATACAGAAAGAGAGAACGTTTACTTTAAAACTATGAATGAATTTTTAAATCCAAAATACTGCCCTACAAAACTCCTCTCATTATGCTTTATCAAAGTGTCTTGATTGTAAAGTGGTTTTCTAAACTTTGTATGTGTATCGGGGACACTGATAACATCAATTTGCGCCATTCAAATTTCCATTCAAATGTCTGTGGTTCTTGCAATTCCACTAAAACTAACGCGTTTTATGACGTCAGTACGGAATATTTTTTTTAAAATTCGGTTCAACTATACGTAAATCAATATTAATAAAATGTAAGAATACAGAAATAGAGAAGGGTTTCTGCAAAGTTTTAAAATCCAAAATACTGCCTTACAAAACAAAGAGATAAGCCCTTCTCATATGCTTTACAAAAACTACCCTCTCGTTTTACAAAAATTCCTTTATAAGTGCACATTATAATCCTATAAAAAGCTCCTTCAAAAAAAAGGGCATTGGTCGTTGTACTTTGCTACCGTTTAGAAAACCTCTATAATTTACATTTCTAAAGTAGAGCAAAGTCTATCAACAATTTGAATATCTTTTTCATCAAATCCTGACACGGGCTAACACCAAATATTTGTTAATTATATTCACTGCACGACTTTCTTCAACCTTGAACCAATTTATAAATATTACAAGAATTATCAAAGGGATTACATGACTTGCAAATTATTATAAGAATTACATACATGTAGACGTAACCCTACATATAACCGTGAAATTAAACTTATTGTAATATTTCGTTCTAATGAACAATTTAAAAGAGAGTGTTTGAGATAACATTATTTCTCTTTTTAAACAAAGACTGACTACTTAAAGGGATTGTAAAGAGTTTTTCTAAACTTTGTATGTGTATCGGGGACACTGATAGCATCAATTTGTGCCATTCCAATTTCCATTCTGACGTCTGTGGTTCTTGTAATTCCACTAAAATTAACACGTTTTATGAAGTCCCTGACAGTGATCAATAGTATCTTCCGGTAGATCACTGTAAGTGACCTCATAAAACATGTTATCTTTAGTGGAATTGCAGGAACCACAAATTGATGCTATCAGTGTCCCCGATACTCATACAATGTTTAGAAAATAACTTTACAATCCCTTTAAGATGTAGAAAACACGTAAATAGGAAAAGAAAGTGAATGTCCCGACCTAGCTTGAGGTATAATATAAGAGATATGCGATTTTCAAGCAGTTCCAGTACTTCTGGAGACTTATTATCCATTACCCAAAATCAATTCCAAAATGTTTAGAGTTTGCATATTTATGAAAAAAATGTAATGACAAGTGATCCATGTTGGACAAAGAATCGGATAAAATCATTTTTGAAAATTATAAAAAGAAGTGTTCGACTTACCCACAGTCCACAGAGCAAACAACAGGCGAGATAAATGACAATAACCACTAAATCTATTGTCCCTACACCAGCATTCTGGAAGGCATCCGCTGTTGTATTGGTAGCCATCTGTATTCCGTCTATCAGCTGTGATACTTTTTACAGCAGACCACAAAGTCTGAATTTTCAGAAATGAAAATCTTTGTGATGCTTATAGAAATCGTATCGATAATTTTTGTTACAATAGAAAGATGCTACAAGCTAGTAGACCAACAATATTCTGAATGATTCACCGAGATAACACACCTTGTGATGCTTCTATTGGCCAAGGACAACCGAAGATCCCACAATTAACAGCTGATCGTGCAGTATTCTGGTAACAGCTACTGAAGGTACTCCTTGTCCACTAGCTGTCCTGATATAACGTATGAATGGTACAAACAGGTGCCCGTTGAAATATAGCAGGAGATCGACGATTGCTGTACAGATGATCACAATAAGCCTTATACAAGAATTACCTCTTTATTGTTTTAGAACTTTATATCAACCGGTATCTATGATTTGTCAAATAATGATTTGATTATCGGGCACGTTGACGGAACTGTTGGAAATTATTGAAATCTTTTGTCGCACTACCTCCTAGGTATCTCCAAAGGCCAAGGGTTCTGTCTTAAAATATCACCCTTTCAAACTGCTATCACCAACTGTCTAGCCTTTAAAATGTGCCTTTAAACATCCCCACAGTCATACTGTTAAACTACTACTAAAGTCTAAATAAACTTCTAACACCAGTGACCCTCTGACCTGAAATATAATTCAAAAGGATAGGTTAAAGTGGGCTGAAAACAAGATTTACTTTGATACGTTTTAAATTAAAATTGTAATTTTTGAAATGAAAGGCAAAAGTCGGAAGAAAGAGTTGAGCAGTTTGAAATGAATGAAAGCTCAACAGTTACGTTGATGACACGTAGTATAACTTATTTATGTCCTGTCGGGTTTTGTAAACACTTTTTGCACCTTACTTATACAAACTCACCCGTACCAACCCTTTATCTAGATATGTTCAGCCACTGGTTTTCATAAAACTTATTAATATTTTTAATCCTGTAATCATTCAGAATAAATTAAAGTACATATTACGACGGATCAATATCTTAAGGGGGGCATGTATTAGATTACACGTGCGTGCATGATAGATATATTAGGAAAAGTAAATATACCTAACAGATTGAAGAATAAAGTAAACATTCACATCAGTTTTCTGAATATCGATATTGAATAAACACGATACATGTAGTTCAAAATTTCGTAGACATTCGAATATGAATAATTGTATGGTAATCTTCAGTGACCTATTTGACCTAGTTGCACGAAACTTTGTCATATTTTTGCACTCATATGCACTTCTTATGGGACTTTGTACGCCAACGACCCTTTATTAAGTTTAAATGAATACTAGTATCTGGTACTGAAAGGGTATTATAAACAATCCGTCTGGGATTGCTGACCATTTTAACTCCTCGCAGATTTTCGGTTCCTAAGTTAATTCCTCGTACCTATTGCTACCAGAAGAACTAAACTATGAGATATTGACACGATCGACAGAAACGTTTTAATTACCAATTGCCTGTTATACAGTTATGTTCATGTATTTCAAAAATGAATCCCATTGAATTGGAATTGGAAAGTGTGAAGGCGAGGGACGTGGAACCCCCCAAAATTGAGTTCTTTCATGCCTGATGCCTTAAGCCCCCTTAACAATCCTGTTGCTCTTGCTCGGCCTCTCTACCTAATAATATCTAGAAATGCCACTGAAATCTGTATGAATTAGTAGTCCGTATGAAAATGGGGTTTATAGCATACCATTCTGTATTTCTGAATTATGACAAAACTTGGTATTCCAAGCGATCTGAAATCGACCAAGGCTAAGTAAATCACGTGAAATAGGAGTGCTCTAATTCTTGCCAAGTCATTTCTGTGGTCGACCTTGAAACTCAGCTTCTCAAGTTACTCAAGGTCAAATTGGCCAAACAATGAATGAATATTCAATATATAATTTATGTCAACAAAGACAGGAGAACGGACAGAAATTTTAGAATTCGGTCAATAAAATATCAAATGTGTTCTACAAGCCCAAATATATGTGAGGGAAATGACCTCGGCAGCATTTCTTACCATTAGACATTCATGTATTTTCATCAGTTACCTCCCTTAAATTTTTGAAAATTTGTCGTCACTGTATTTTTAGTTGGCGGTTCAGAACGGTTGCATATCGCTTGGAATAATCATTTTATGGTGCTCTATAAGAACGTTATATGGCACCAAACATTTGTCATTCCCCGAACCGCAAAATAGCGCTCTTGAACCTTAAAGGGATTGTAAAGTGATTTTCGAAACTTGTATGTGTATTGGGGACACTGATAGCATCAATTTGCCTTATTCCAGTTTCCATTCTGACGTCTGTGGTTCTTGCAATTCCACTAAAACTAACACGTTTTATGCGCCACTACCAGTTATCTACCGGAAGCTACTATTGATATATATGCAGTCGGAATGGAAATTTGAATGGTGCAAATTGATACTATCAATGTCCCCGATACACATACAATGTTTAGAAAATTACTTTACAATCCCTTTAATGGTGAGACGAAACGTTTCCATCATAACATTTTTCTCCAAACAAATAATCTAGTGCAATCTAATGTAATTTGACTAGTCGATTTTTATAAATTGCACAAAGTACAAGGGCCCTACCGCTTATCGTAAAGTTGTGACCTAAAATACTAGTCAATGCAGGATGTAAAGGGTTACATGACAGGGCTATGAGAGCTTAGTATAGATCAACTAATCCCAATAAGAATCTAGTAAGCGGCAAAGAAGAGACCCCTAGTCATCAGTTCAGAAGGAATTTGAAAAGTCTATCATTGAAACTGTAAAGTAGTCATTTTTGTATACATGTAAATATGAATTTGCTGCACTGATCTGATTATTGTGAAAAGTTGCACTATATGCCCTTCTGATTAATCTAGTACATTATAATCTTATCAAGTTATTTCATATCAGTACAAGTACAAAACATTACATCATTAAGTTAAAAAAAAATCATGGCCCTGACCCACTAGAACAGGCCTTCTCAATAAATTTTTGTAAAGGGCCAAATGCATTTTATGAATGAAATATAAGGGCCAAATAGAGCTTAGCTAACATAGAGAGCAGAGCGTTTAAGCGGAAGGGATCACTTTTGAGGGGTCACTTTTGGGGGCGTCGGATTTGACCAGCGGGCCGCCATTTGAGGTAGCCTACACTAGAATCTTTCTTTAAACTACGAAACTGTTTACCTTTCCCTTTCATACACTATGGGAATGCGTCAGTACATAACATCGTTAATTTAAACATATTTTATTGATTAATACCAAATGGAATTGGGTAAATGAACTTGCCAAACCTTTGGTTTCTGGATACCTAGTACTGTTCCAATACCTCAAGTTGGCCTAGAGCACTAGAGCCCCACCATCAGGCTTCTTCAATGAACTACATTTGTTTTGTACTTACCTTTTAGCTGTCACACATCCCTGCCTTGTCAATACCCAGCAATGTTCCAGGAGTTTGATTTCAATCCGATAAATGAAGTAGAGCTTGTGAAATTATCACCCTACTTGTAATATAAAATTTGACACTACTCCTTGTTGTTATCATGCATCACAATACCACAGCCATGCCTTTTATAATACCCAGCCCTGTTTCTGAGTGCTTGATCAAAGAAGCAAGGGTAGTCTTACTATCACCCCTCGTGTTATCTAAGGACAGAACTACTTGCCGTTTTCGAGCACTACAACCGAGTGTTTGCTTCCGAGCAGAGCCATATACAGCATACACATCTCGCGTAATCTTATAATAAAGGGGTTTGACACAACCCCTAGTTGTTATATGCCCATTAACCTACATAAATAGTTTATACCTGTATGAAGAGCAATTCAACTTACCTGTAAAACTTTCTTATTAGACTGTTGATAGTGAAATGACAAATCTGCACACTGTTAAAATCTACTGTGAAATATATACGTTTTGGAAATTTGTACACTTTCCAGGTACACCTCTCAAATGTTTTACTGCCAAATAATTGCATCGGTATCAGTATAAAATCGTCAACAGCTGCCAAGGGCGTTGATTAAGGAGGTCACGAGGGATGGAGGGACGTGCACCCCCTTGGACTCAGAAGGGGATGACGAAAGGGTCTCGGTCACAACCCCCAAACTGAAGAAATCAAATCGATCCGATGAAAAGCAGAGTAGGAAGTCCCGATTGCAATCTTTCAGAATGCGCCAAATTGATGCCGACCTTCTGACGGAGCCTGCTTTTGCGACGCGCTTGGACGTACCATCCTGGTTCCCCCCCCCCCCCCTAAATTTTGGACAAATCCACACCCTTGTCAACTGTCATTTGCTTACTATGTCAATTTTACTTTTTTCCCCCACATATTGTATTGGTGGTAAAACTAACCTGTCGGTACGTCTTATCCCAGCTGACGTCTCGCCTCCTGTTTGTACAACCCAATCAGATGATTACAAACAACAACCTTCCTCGTGTTATAAAGCCGCATTCACGTCCACGATGACACAATTCAGTCAACGCTCGGTCAAAAGCCGACGTGTAAGGTCGAGATACAGAATTATAGAGTTCTGCTACGATTCACGAAGACAAAGTCAGGGTGCTCTAAAGCACGATCTGACGTCGTGGTGTAAAAACACACTAAACCACACGTTGTTTCTTATAACCTTAGCATCAGTGACACAGTTCCGTCAACCAAGAGGTTGCGTTTTGACGCTCTTAAGCACGGTGAGACAGTACCCGATATGAGAGAGACAATGCTTTAGTATAAGCATCGAGACTATGTAATGACTCGGCCATGATAGGCGGCCATCTTGCACGGTAAATGGGCCAGAAAAGATAACTTTGGTTTGGAGATTGATTTTGATGGCTGTTTTTAGTGCGAAAGAAGATGACACTCTCTGAAGAATGCTTCTGATTGGCTGACCTATAAATCATTCAATATGGCGACTAGTATACGAGGTTTATCTAGTCACTAGTCTAGTTCCGACGTTGATACGAGTGGAGAGGGCCTATATAATTTATAATATATTCAACGAGTTGTGGATATCTCAATTTCTTCTTGTGTACATAATTCTAATATCACAAACATGAACTTGAATATATTACACAGTTATTTAAGAGAATATTGCCTCTTAGAAATAACACAAAACATAAAATCATAATTCTGGGCAACATGTTGCCAACGTGCAATGTTGTCAGTGTGTACAGTTCGGAAGCATTCCCCCTGTCAGTGATGCAGGATGCTGACATCGAAAAAACATCTAGTCGTTCGGATGGTACAATAAACCGAGACCCCGTGTGCTATTGGCTGTGCACGTTAAAGATCCCTCGACAGTTGGAAATCGAAAATAAGAGTAGGATAATGCCGCGGTCCTTGCTAAATTTCCCTCATTGCACACTGTATGGCGTTTTCCCGTCCTCAATTAGCAGAAAAGCAGGACGTAAAACTCCATTGAATTCATTTCATTTCGGAAGCATTCGGCAATTGTATTCGCAACTGTGTTCTTGACAACACCAGAATAGTCTACTAGAATGCCCGGCGCTCAAGAACAAAAAAGACTTTAAGAACAAATAATAGATGGTCATCATAATTTTCACTTTTCTTTATTTATTATTTCTTGTTTATATGAGCTGCCATTTTGTATTCACCGTTCTTGTACACCACTTCCGGTGACTTTCCCGGGTCCGTTCTTGCCGTTCGAAATTCTACGTTCTTCCGTTCTATAAGATATCTAGTTCTAAAGACCTACTTTCAATGCACGTGCATCGGATAAGCTAATCGAGTTATACTGTAATGTTATTGTTATGATAATTAGAATGTGAGAGAAAATAAGGTTGGTATATTTTCTGCAGTCCCTCCACCTCTGATTGGCAACCCTACAACCCCATGTTTCGAATATTTTAGTGCCAACTGTGCGGTTATTATTGAAATAAAATCCGTGTGAAGGTATCTATTAGGTTATGTTTCAATTTGATTTATTTAATCAAGGGGAGGCAACAGGTGATTTCTTCTACACCAGACCACATTGGTAGCATTTCTTCACTGTGAGTCTTGATGGTAAGGTCTATATTATTATGATATGATATGAAATGATTTTACCTCTCATTTTTGCACTTATTGGGCTAACGGGGGTGGTCTATGGTTATGATTAACACATCAAATGGCGGGTTTAAAGGAATACAACTCTAAATTTTCAAGCTTGGTCAATAGGAGTTTTATATTCATCAGGGGATTTATCTGGTGGCATAACAATACAACAGATTACCTAAATATTCTGAAAAATACAGAAAATTATGTTTATATACAATAGTTGAAAAACGCTTAATCAAAGTTTTAGCGTTTTTTAATAATAACCTGTAATTGTATGGAAAATTACATAGTTTTATGGGTTTATTTGATTCTGTTTGCATAAGTAATAGTGTTTGTCATTAAAGACCACTTATTTGATTGTGTGTTCTGCTCATGAATTGCAAAGAAATCTTATTTTATTGGTTTCAAATGCTCTATGTTACTTTTAAAAAACAAAGTTCATGCGAAATGTTTTTGTAGTTGAATTCAACATTAAAGTAAGTCATTGACATATATTTGTAAAACAATCACATTATCGATATATTTCATTTGACACATAGTCACTAATTTGTTTGTTTCTAGTGATCGCTTTATACTTGCTGACGCTTGTATTTTGAATAATAATCTAATGAATGGAGTTTTACGTCCTACTTTTCTGCACATAATATGGGCCAATTGAGGACGGGAAAACGCCATGCAGTGTGCAATGAGGGAAATTTTGTCAGGACAGCGGCATTAGCCTGCTCTTATATTCGATTTCCAACTGTCCAGGGATCTTTAACGTGCACGTCCAATAGCACACTGGACCTCGGTTTATTGTCCAATCCGAACGACTAGACGCTTTATCCATGTCAGCCCCTCAGACCTGCATCACTGACATGGGGAAACCGGGTTGAAAGATCCGAAGGTATCATCTCGACCCATGCCGGTATTGAACCCTGGACCTTTAGCGAGAAAGCTTCTAACTCTGAAGCACATATTTGAAACATTTAAATCAATAATGTTGAGATAAATCTCAATCATAACTCGTTTGTTAAAGGGACAATCTTTTTTGGAGTTTTAGAATTTTTTTCTCGAATTTCTCAAAACTAACACCATAATTATAATCATCACCACTGAAAACATTTAGAATGACACCGTTTGTTCCTGTCAATGACGGAAAAAGATTCCATACACAAATTGGATAGTAGTACGTAGCATTCCCTATTCTTGAGGATCTCAACCTTTTGTTTTAGCAATAAAGCCCAGTTATTATTAAAGAGGTTATTTGAAATATATATTGGGTAATAAACAGTGGCGGGGTGATTCCAAATTGGCTGGGGGGCACGAACCCTTCTTGACGCTCCCACCCACACCCCTCTACCTACCCTCTGTGACGATATATAAGTTCCACTATAATAATATTTTATTATATAACACTAGACCTAACCCTAACCCAAATATTATATGATAAGAGTTCCTGAGATCATTATTATAATAATTTTTGTTCCACGAGGAACATTTATTATGAGGAACAAATATACAGTCACACCTCTAAGGTATTCTGTTCAGGTATGGATCACAACTGCATGAATGCACTGATGCACATGTAAAACCTCTGGAGCCGTGGAACACCGCGTCGAAGAGGAGGAACGAAGGAATACGGGGGTCCTTTCATGGAAAATTTTGAAAATTAAGACTGTTGTGGGTGCGATCTAGATATATTTCAGGCATATTTATAAAAATATTCGATACTGAAACGCAAAACACAATTTTTTTAGGTTTAATAAGTAAATGTTATCAGTAAATGAAAAATTCTGAGAGTGACATTTTTTATATTACACGGATTTTGTTGACATTATGTTTCTTCAAGTGGATTAACTTAATAGGCTTCATCCTTGGGTGATTACAAACACTCACACCAAGTTTCATCAAAATTCATCAAGAAATCAACTCTCTATCGGGTCCACAAACAATTTAAGAACGAGGGCAATAATTCATAGAAAATGTTGTTCAATCCTTGGGTAATTACAAACACTCACACCATTGTCTTCATTGTCCTTAAAGTTTTCGTTTTAACTGTAGTAAACGCGGGTTAATTCAACATTGTTCTAAAATTGAAATTAGGCATTGAACCCCAGAAGTAAATTCAAAGAGCCAAAATAATTAATTCAGTTCGTAGGAAGACCGGAAAGACATAATTTTGAAGTACAAAAGCAATTTTAGCACTTCTCATAGTGAACGCTTGTAGCGAGCGCGGACCTATGAGAGACCCTCATAGTTGTCTCCCTTGAATAGCTGTAACAGTGGAATGTAACATTTTGGCTCACTCCCTTCATTTATCACATTTATCAAAACTTGGGTGATTACAAACACTCACACCAAGTTTCATCAAAATCCATCAAGATATCAACTCTCTATCGGGGCCACAAAGAATTCAAGAACGAGGGCAATAATTCATAGTAAATTCAATTGCTCTTATTTTCAATAGGCTTAATCCTTGGGTGGTTACAAAAACTTACACCAAGACCCCCGGAAACTTCAAGGTTTTAGCTATTTAAAACAATGCAGGAAGGCTATTTTAAGCTATATTTTTGTATTTTTTGTATGTTTATGTCTGCTGTCGGTCGGCTCAACTTTACCGACGGATATCAATAACGGGGGCGGATCCAGGATTTAGGGAAAGGTGGGGGGCGAGCGGCAATTTTATAGAGGGTTTTGAAATTATTCGGCCAAAAATAAGTTGAATTGGGACTAAAAGAATAAGCTCGAAAAAAATTATTATTTCTTACCGACCGACTTTTTTTCGAAGGGCTTTTGGCGCCCCCTTGCAACGTCGGCGACCCCTGGTTTCCATTCACTGAGGGGGCATGTGCTGGTACTAAAACTCTTTTCTCAGTCGTGAAACAGTAAGGATTTTAGGGGGGTACGGAATGTTGCAATCAATCAACAAGGTTAAAAATAAAATAGGTGGCTCCCCGAATTAAAAGAAAGAAACATCTATTATTTACAAGGATAACAATTAAGGTTCCCATAGGGATCCTTTCTCCCAGCTGGTGCTTGGTCAAACCTTTTGGCTTAATATTCCAGTGCTCTAACTGAACCCATGCATAACATAGTAGGCTATATTATTATATATAGGCATATCATAGCCTACCTCTTACAAATGACCTCTCGGGGTGTGAAAGTCCAATGACATTGAATAAGTCATCTTCACTCATAATTCCAGTCCACCCAGCTGTAAATGAGTTCGGATAATCCGGTAAAGATCAATAAAAAGAGGTTTGGCCAAGGACCAGCTGGGAGAAAAGATCCTCAAGGAACCCAAGTTGTTATCCTTGTAAAATAGAGATGTTTCTTTCTTTCTTTCTTTTCTCTAAATTAATTATGTTATACAGAGCCTAAATTATACGGATAATCTGGGAAAGATCAAGAGGTTTGGACAAGGACCAGCTGGGAGAAAGGATCCTCACGAAACCTCATTTGTTATCCTTGTAAAATAGAGATGTTTCTTTCTTTCTTTTCTCTAAATTAATTATGTTATACAGAGCCTAAATTATACGGATAATCTGGGAAAGATCAAGAGGTTTGGACAAGGACCAGCTGGGAGAAAGGATCCTCACGAAACCTCATTTGTTATCCTTGTAAAATAGAGATGTTTCTTTCTTTCTTTTCTCTAAATTAATTATGTTAGACAGAGCCTAAATTATACGGATAATCTGGGAAAGATCAAGAGGTTTGGACAAGGACCAGCTGTGAGAAAGAATCCTCACGAAACTCATTTGTTATCCTTGTAAAATAGAGATGTTTCTTTCTTTCTTTTTTCTAAATTAATTATGTTATACAGAGCCTATTAGCTAATTGATATTAATTCACTAACATGAAACTCATAATAAAGGTTATCTATGTCAACAATACAGAAATCGTGTTGTATTTCGCGGCTGTATCTAAATCAATACCACCGACACTTGATTTTCATTGCATTACATTGATCGGTCGCCATTTTGACTAATGTCATGGTGACGTGACGTCATATATTCATTATCTGTGAGAACACTCGGGTTGTTGTTGATGAACCCGAGATAAGATCAGACTATCTCGTCACATTTCTACAACCTGTTTTCTATTATTTTTAATATTTGATTGACAAAATGCAATAAATCTGTTCTATCAACCGATATTGATATAATTTTAACCACGAAGAAATTATTGGCCATAAGATTAGGTCTAGCTTGTATTTCTTAGGATATTCTTACTCGGATCAATATAGAGAGATAGAAGTGTCCAGGACGGAATATAATCAATCGATACGAGTGTCGAGTGCCGTTAGTTCCTGATATTGTGTGGGTCTCAGTGACAGAAGATAATAATAGACGGACGTATAGAACATCACGTAGTTGGCTAGTCGCCATTTTAAATTCTTATCAGGAAAACATAAATTTCTTAATTTATTCTGATTTTTTGGACGTAAACAAGGCTACTTATAAGGTAACAGTTAAAACATTTTATCCACTGGCACGATCTGTTCTTTGATTTCAAATCATTATCGTTTCAGATGTTTGCTTTTGTCATTTGATCGTTGTTTTGATTTTTGTTTTTTCAGCTGATTTTGAAACATATGCTTAAGAATGTGTCTATGTTTTAGATATCTACAACCTTTGCCAGGGCATTTTATTTTCATAGGGCCTATAGCGTTTTAGATTTTCGCTTTTATCATTCGGCCATATGCTTCAGAATTATTATAAAACAGGCCTATAAATCAAATTTCTACAATTTCTTAGGGCTTTTTCTTAAGATTACCCTGATGCCACTGACGTTTTAGATGTTGGAATCATACGAGCAATGTTTTGATTTTCTTATTCCTCCTGATTTTGAAATATATAGGGCCTACTTCAGAATTGATATTGAACAGGCCAACGAACCGCTTTTTCTCTGCCTTTGTTTGTTTAGTTGTTTTTGATTCGTACTTTCATCTTGTTTTCCAAACACTTGTTTTGAAATCAGAACAACGTTTCTAAAAATGAGCGGATGTTGACGACTCAATTCGTCCCTTTTCTGTTTTGCTCCTTACTCATTCTGTCCCAGTCTGCCCCTTTCTGACCATATTAAATAAAAATAGTAAGTTGTAAGTCGATGGTTCTTTTAAACCACTACTGGAATATATTTATCTTACTTCTGAATCTATGCAACTACAATGTATGATAATAATGCGTACAAGCAAAACAATTCCATTTATCAAAACCGCATCCAAAAACATAGCAAAAACCGAGAGCAATAGTTGTGTAGCAGTGGACTACTCAAAAGAGAAGTACCATCAGGTGTTTCGAAAAGAGTAAGCATATAATAATAATCACTATTTAATAATAATCTATTTGAATTAACTAAAAGGGATTGTAATGAGGTCTTTTAGTTTTATAATGTGTCGAGGATATTGATAAAATCAATTTACACCATGTAAATAGACTGCTAGCAATTCCACTTGAACTAAGTATTTGATGACGTTACATCCACGAAATATGGTTGTGTTACAGAACATCTTCACGGATATGACGTCATTAAACACTAAATGAAATTGCTGGAACTACATACGTCTGATTGAAATTTGAAATGGTGCAAATTGATGCTAAACGTATCCTCGATTCACTACAAAATTAAGAAAACCTCTTTACAATATTTTTCGTTGTGCAAAACCATGTGATTTTTAAATTTTGAAATACGATTTTATGTTTGAAAATATAAATATAATATTTAATGCAAGTTTTATATGTGATTATAACATTAATGTGTCCTGAAATGAAACTTAATGAATAGGTCGATATCAAAGTCCCAGATGTTACTGTAAAATTATTAAATTTTAAGTGTTAATTTAATCTGAATGCAATTAACACCTGGATGGTTCGTTTCGGTATTTTACTATCATATTAGTATTTTACATGGAAATCAAATAAACCCTTTTTAACATCGTGCCTCCTACAATAAGTCTGGCTAAGACCCACTGTAGTTTGATTAATCAAGAGTCTCGTTTTATTTTTAGGAGTAGTCGAGAAATTCAAGATGGAGACAATAGCTGTCATATTTTTGACCATATTTGGTTTGTGTCTGGCAACAGATTCTGAAACGTTGGACCTAAAGATGCCTCAAGTTCAACCCAAAAACGTAAGTCACAGTCTTATGTGTTCTATTTTTCTGTTAAGCATTTTTACCTAGAAAGAAAAGGTTTGAATGTGATGATGTGATTTTTTACCAGCACAATTTTTGAAATTGTTATTTAGAATCAAATGACGTCTTGTGACGATACAATCTATCAGATTAAGCAACATCCCGCTTCAAAACATATTTGTTAGAACCATGATTGCTCAACCATAAATAGATGGAACGTGCTTAAGAGACGAATTCTTCAAATAGAATATCATGTTTTACATAGATAAGAAGAAACATGTATTTGAAGGGTTCCAAAATATCTGATGTAAATGCAAGTTACTGTTATTCTGATCTTGATAAAAATGTATTGGTTTGGAGAACTCATTCAAATTTCTTAAATTTAAAAAATATTTTTAAAAACTGATTTGTTATTGAAACAGAACTAAGTTCTTGTTTTTAAATCTTTGATTTTTCTTATAATTTTTGTTTTTTCCAGCCAGATACCTATTTATGTTATTCTACTAAAATCAACGATCCTGCACTATTTATAAGTAAGTGTTTTCTTTTTAATTTATCTGTATTTTACATCAGTGATGTATCTGATAAAATCGTTCAGTGAAAAAACTAAGGCATCGTTTGCTTACAGACTGCACGTTAAAGATACCTCGACAGTTATACCAACAATTCCGAAACGTAAGGAATCATCAGAAGTTCTGCAGGTGTTGATCTAGTTGAGGCAAATGTAGAGATTGCTCATGTCATATGTACGTGTTATTTGTTTTGAGATACAAAAAGTATATGTTAATAACATTATACTGTATAATGTATCAAATTATTATTATTCCAGCCAAGTTCGAGCCCCATGCCAAGATGCAGACGGCTCATCATATGTTATTGTATGGTTGTAATACTCCCGGTAGTCAACAGCAAGTCTGGTAAGTTTTATCATACATGTACGTGCATCGACACGTCAATTTATTCATATTACAATTTTTTGATTGAAATGTCCCTTTTCACATATTAAAAATACAAAGAAAAAAGTTGATTTTATCAAAATAATGTAACCTCACTCTCATAATGCATGACTTATTTTCCAATCATGTGACCTACTCTCAAATCATGTGACCTACTCTCAAATTACGAGGCCTACTCTGAAATCGTGTGACCTACTCTCAAATCATGTGACCTACTCTCAAAGCATGTGACCTACTCTCAAATCATGTGATCTACTCTCAAAGCATGTGGCTTACTTGTATTTTTCAAGTTCTATAATCATTTCTAGGATCCTATAGCACCTTAGTTGTGTATCCTACAAATAAACCAACACGGTCTCTTTATGTTTTGTTTATTATTCAGGGACTGTGGTGAGATGGCGAGTCGGTCGAAACAGTATAATAGTGGACCAACTTGTGGCAGTGGTTCAAATATTATTTATGCCTGGGCCATGGACGCACCCAGTCTTCAGCTACCTAATGGTAAGTATGATTTACTTTGAAACTGGACAGTTTTAAATGCTGAAATGTTGAAATAAGCATAGCCTTATAGTTACAATATAATAATCAGATTCCAAATATGGAAGAGACAAAGGCACAAGACTACTGTGGGGGGATCTGAAAGGTGCTCCATCAGAAAAAATATAGAAATGATTTAGTGCATTTTAACATATGTTTTGAGACAAGAACTCATAAAAAGCATATTTTGGAATTTCTTTAGAATAAAGTGGGGTGATGTTGAGGGTTCATACTGTTTTTCTGGGGTGGGGGAAGGTTTAGGGGTGAGGTAGCATGCCCCCTAGTGCCCTGATACCACCACTTAATAGGAAATGAGTCAAACAAGATAGATTAAAATGACATTTTTATTTCCTACTTCTGGCTATAAACTTTCCTCCCACGTCTCGTTTCCCTGGATACTTCTCGCTATTATAACTCTGTTTTCTTATCAATTACCATTCCACTGTAGACTCGATTATCACGTCATTTACTCATTGATAAATTGAGACTCTATAATCTAGTCTATATGGTTCCAGTAAGCCTGGAAATAAGTACAGGACTCTACAAGAACACCCAGAAGTGCACTTTACTTAAACAAATACTTTAATGTGGTTCCAGCAATTCGATTTGAATTAAGTGTTTGAGGACGTCTCAATTCACGAAATATGCTTGTATAGATCTTCGGATGTGACGTCATCAAACACTTAGTTTTTGTTGAATTGCTGGAACCACAGACGTCCGATTGAAAATAAGAATGGTGCAAAACGACACACATATAAAATTTAGAAAACCTTTTTACAATTCCTTTAAGACCAAACCAAATATCACCAAAATCATATTGTCAGAGAGCTATTAGGTCATGACTTTTAGAAGCTTGAATCTATCTCGTCCAAAGAACAGTAAGGAGTTTATTCCTGGCAGTGATCGATATCGCGGAATAGACACTCAACAATACAGAACAAATTGGAGTTTTAGCTATAAATGTCAGGCGCCTGGGGACCAATTTCTAAATGATTTTTTTCTCCATGCTTGTTTTATCACTACCGGGTTCGAAACTCCCTGGATGTTCTAGTCAATGAACTAGGTACTGACCTTAAAACAATATTTGGGACAAAAGCGACCATGATAACGTGCAATTCATATCTGATTTTTATTTCAAGAAAATCTTTTAACAGATTGTTAGAAGCTTGTATAATAAATTTAATTTTCAATATGTCCCATAACTATACAAGTACATTATATACAAAGTAACATAGAAAAAATGTACATTTACAAGGTGTCGTGGTAAATGCAAAATTTAGCTCAATTTTCTACTTTTTATTCTAATATCTTTATTTTTCAGTCTTGATTATGATTGTTTCCCATACCCAGTTTCCTCTTGTTAAAGTACTGTACACACTGACAACAATATGTTGTCGAAAATATTGTCAGTGTGTACAGTACTTTCTAGATACAGGTTGAAAAAACTTGCACCCGACCATAAACCAAGGTCATGTGTGCTACAGACTGCACTTAAAAGATCCTTAGACAGAGTAGCAGTAGGGAATCAAAACCAGTAGACTGATGCTGCTTTCCTGTCAAAATTTTACTCCTGGCACATGGTGTTGCCCCTCTTCAATACCCCAAAAGTAATTGATGTTGTTTTTTTTTTCAGATGTAGGGTTTCAAGTTGGTAAAAATAATAAAATCAATTATTTAGTTCTACAAGTCCATTATAAAAATGTGTCGGACTTCATTCCACCTAGTAAGTAACGGTTTTGTTCCAATCCCTATAGTTAGTAACGGCTTTGCTCCATTCCACTCAATAAGTAATACGTTTGTCCCAGGATCTGTTCAAGGGGGATTTCCAGAAAAGAGCTTTGATATGTCTCTCGGACACATTTATTC
This sequence comes from Lottia scabra, assembly GCA_029955415.1. Classification (NCBI taxonomy): domain Eukaryota; kingdom Metazoa; phylum Mollusca; class Gastropoda; family Lottiidae; genus Lottia; species Lottia scabra. Next base: position 14,228,173 of record JARJEI010000009.1, read on the forward strand.
GGCGATCCTCGGCAGCTTCTCCAAACCATTAGCTCTCTGCCGGATTCTTTGGGGACTCAGTGGCACAGTGGGTTAGACTGAAATTCAAGGCAACGGTTCAATCTCGGCATGGTTCCAGATGATACCAGCAGCTTTATCAACCTGGTCAGTGATGCAAGTTGAAGGGTCTGACGTGGAAAAGCGTCTTGTCGTTCGGATGTGACAATAAACCGAAGCTACAGGCCAAGTAGCTAGGCTCATGTCACTGTCTTGACAAAATGTTCCTCATTACACACTGCATAGATTGCCCGTCCGCATTAGCTCACACAAGTGCAGAAAAGCAGAGCGTAAAACTCCATGCCATTTCTGTCTGATTCTTTATATTTGTAATGTGTCTTGTCTTCTATTAACCCAATCTTACCTTTATTTCAGAAAATCAGAAAGACAGCTCTGGTATCACCTTGACTACAACGACAACTCCGTAAGTAGTTTACTTCCGTTACGTCCAGCAAGAAATTATTACGTTCCACCTTGCTGTAATTTACCGTTACGACTCGGAAGACTTTACAACTGAAATGAGTTTTACAGCCTATTTTTTCTGCATATTTGGAAGGGGGTTGGAATACCCCCACGCCCGAGCCCCTTCATTAAAACTGAGTGTTTTGATAGAAGCTTTTGTGTGTTTTTTGGTTGGTGCGGAAAGCTGAAAATACAGAAGTCTGATTGGAAATTGGAAAGATGCAAATTGATGGTATCAGTGTCTTCGATACACATATCTTTCTAATATCTTTAATATTCCTGTATATATTATGTTGTAGTTCGGCTAAAACAGCTGGTGTTTATCTTCTGGGAACTGGTGGGGCTATACCTCCCAAATCAGTTGGTAAGTTATTTTAATTTTCTCACGAAAGTGTTATAACGTGTGACATTTTGTCATTAAATTTAAAAATATGGGTGCTCCTTATTCCAGTTGACATGGCAGCCATAATCTGACGAATCCTTCTTCACATTCTGATCAGTCGATTAAAAAAAAATGAGGCAAGGGACTCATAGCAGAGAATGTTGCTTGCCAATTTATTGTCAATGTGCAATTTGGTCGAAAATGTAGTGCCTGTGTACAGTTCGGAAATATTCGGCAACATGTAGTCCAATTTTGGCTAAGTGTTACTGAAAATAAAAATTAAATTTGTTGTCGGGATCCTAATGATGTTTCAGAGTTTTATCCAATCAGAAAAAAGACTATAAACCCCATGATCTGCAGGAAGTCATGTGAATGAATGGCAACATGTTGTCGTGTCAGTTTGCATACTACTTACTGGATGAATACTAATGTTTCTATTACAGAATTTATGGAAGCTGTATGTAAGTTTAACGAAAAGATGACGATTCATCCAATGTCATTCAGAACACATGCCCACACTTTGGGTAAGTATGCTTACTCATTTCGAAACACTTTACGGTACAACTATAACTCTCCAATTTGCCATGTTTTGGATGCTATATAATGATTAATAAATAAATAATTTATAGATTTTTAGTAACACTGTGCGTTTCCTATATAGTACAGCATGCTTCAAGGGTTCATTTTAGGTTAAATAAAATGATTGGCACATTATCACACCAAATCAGACACTCTTGTCAATTTGATAAAAAAAAAATATCAAGTTTGGCGGTTTAAATGGTGAAACTGCTCAAATCATTGCTTTTTGATTATAGTAAAAACGAAATGAGTGGAACTGGAAATTAGTTTTTGCTTTCTGTTTCCTTACTAGTTGTAATTTATACCTACTTGATTTTACTTTTTTCTATTTGTTTATTGCAGGTAGAGTAATTTCTGGATATAGAATAAGAGATGGAAAATGGGTGGAAATTGGTCGAAAAAGTCCTCAGCTACCTCAGGTACTGCACTGTTTTTTATTATTTAAGGAATGAATGTGACTCTTGTAGTTGGCTCAGTAGTTAATCACAACTATGACTTAAGCCCCTCTCCCACATACAGGAGTTGCAAGCCGAGAACGTCTCGAGTGAAATTTGGGTACAAATCGGGAAACTCCTAATATCCTCGGAAAGAACTCATTCGGTTGTAACTTGGCACTTCGGTTGTAACTTGGTTGTATTCGTGAACACTCGCGGCTCTAGACACAAATTTTAAACATGTTTAATTTTTTTATCTAGAGCCACGAGTACAGCCAAGTTACAACCGAGTGTGTCGAGTTGACCTGGAGTTTCTTAAGAGTTCTTTCCGAGGATATTAGGATTTTCCCGATTTGTACCCAAATTTCACTCTGCTTGCAACTCCTGTAGGTGGGAGAGGGGTTTTAGATAAAGGCTTGTTCAATAATTGAGGGTCTAGTATGTCGAGTTGACCAGGAGTTCCTTACGTGGATATTAGGATTTTCCCGATTTGTATCCAAATTTTACTCGAGACTTACTCGGCTTGCAACTCCTGTATGTGGGAGAGGGGCGTTACTTACTTCTAATTGTTACTCATTATTACTAAATATTAAAGCTATAATTTTTCAGTCTAATGATAATGATATTATTTTGTATTATATTGTAGATGTTTTATAATACTACTACCCCTGGTATTGATATCAAACCTGGAGATTTATTGGTAAGTAATCATATACTGTAAGGCTACAAATTATTGCGAGATAGAAATTAATGCGTTAAATGCGACCTATCCGCGACTCGCATTTTAGTCTCTATACCCCATGTCGCATTAATTTGTTGACGCATTAATTTCTAGCCTTACAGTACATTGTCTCTCTTGAAAATCTATCTTAGCCGCAAGAGATTTGATACGGCGCCATGTCCAATACTCTGACGGATTGTCGATACAACATAGAGTTATAGTAGAAGCAAATCGAATCCGCATTGTGTCTACCTCGTCTCGTTTCACAGCTGAGAAAACTTTTATACAACTTTTCTGATGCCACAAGAGTCAACTTAACAATTTTGTTTTTAGTTTGGTAGTATGATTTTTCTCAAAGAAAAATGACAGATTAAGGACATTTTTTTTATGGGCATAACATTAACAGTGTGTCTAAGTATTTTCTTCTGTTCCGCTTCTAAACAACAGAGATCATATGTAAAGGACATACCCTTACCTTCAAAGTATCATTAGTAACTTCCTACAATAATGCCGAAGTATGCAATAATTTTTTATGGTGAAGCTCAAACTCAAAGACAATCTTTGTAAAAGTTTTATTTCTACTACGTTTTTTCCAGGCTGCTAGATGTACCTTTGAAAACACGAAAGACAAAGAAGTCAGAATAGGGTTAGTTTCAATCCCTTTCTTTTAATCCCTTAATTTAACTCATTTAAAGGACTTTCTTCAGTGCATTTTCATCATTCCATTATTGCATCTTATGTTTGTGGTTTCTGAAATTGTAGAAAAGCTTCATCGTATATGATGTCACTATTGCAAACGCTGCTATTAATGTCCAATGCATTAAACACTTATTGTGCGTGTTATTTCAATGACCACAGACATATGAAATTGGAATGGTGCTTCATGATGCTATCAATGTCCCGGTAAATATAGTTAAATGGAGTTTTACGTCCGTCTTTTCTGCACCTATTGGGCTAATGAGGACGGAAATGCCCAATAAATGTTTAATTGGAGACTATCGTGTGCTAGAGTATGGTATGGTATAAGTGTAAACTGGGTTTTCTAAACGATCTAGTATATCACATGAGAGAATGTAACATGTAATCTGAACAGATGCGTCTATCTAAATATAAAATAGTAATGTATCCCATGATGTTGACCTATAAAGTAGTGAACTCTTTTCGAAACAGCTTATCATATGGTACTTATCTTTGGATAGTCCACTACTATACAACTATTTGTCATGTTTTTTGGATGCGATTTTGATTAAAGGAAGTGTTTTTTCTTGTACGGATTTGTATTTATAAACATGTTCTTTGTTTCAGGGCTACCCAAAATGACGAGATGTGCAACTTCTATATCATGTACTACGTGGACGGTAACACAATGCCTAAACAGAGATACTGTTTCTCGGAGGGTGCTCCTGACTTCTATTGGGAAGACTACTCAGCCAATGACATGAATCTTGACGCCATGCCGGAAACAGTCAGCACCACACCTGGTGGCAAGAAATGGGAGAAAACCGAGACGGAGGAACAATGGAGTGATTCTCTCGAGGAACGAGATCTGGAATATTTGAAATATTTGCTAGAAATGGAGGCCAGACGAGGTGAAAGGGAGGCAGAGGAATATGAAGAATCCTATTAAAAATCTTAAACTACTTTCGATTCTTGTCCTCAGTGCTATTACATTTTAACTTCACTGGAAAAATTAAAGCCAGGTTAAAGGTCAAGGTCATTTTGTCATCTCGGTGCTTGAATTATTAATACATTATATATATCAATTGAACGAAGGTCAAGGTCATTTAAAATAACTAATGCAATCATAGTGCTAATATAAATGAAATAACAAAGGTCAAAATCATCAGGTGAAGGTCAAATAGATATAAAGATGTCCCTTAAGACACAATCATATTCTGATCACAAATTTGAAATCAAGCTCATTTGCATTATGGAACTGTGTCTATATGCAAAGATCACGGTCAAAGTTGAAGGTCTTGAAGTTGTGCAAACATACCCAATCGAGCGCTACCCTTGTCTACTCCGGAAATAGAGTATCTAACATGGATGCTTATGTAGAGTTCATATTAGAGGGTGTGAATGGGGTTTGCCTCTTCCATGTTATTCAATTTTATCTAATTCATAATGCTCATTCTACTCTAGACTACATGTAATTTCTCTAAACGGCATATTGAAGGTTACTTAAGGGTCCATTTCAATCTGCCCTTTCCGACTTTGATCTCTTTTTTACGTTAAGGTCACATAAGTAGCGTGACACAATCGGGTTGAATTTCTTCGAATATTATGTTGTTTAATCGTTTTTTGTTGTTTTTTTTAGGTTTTTGGGGTTTTGTTTTTGGGTTAATTTTCTCATACTAAAATCTGTGTTCCAGTAAGGTATTTGGTACGCATTTCGCGTAATGAACGCTTCTATAATAATACATTATATATATGTATTATATCGGGTAATTTTGGTGGACTTTTTCTTTTTATCATTCAGAAAAATACATAACTATTAATAACACATGTATGTAATATACCTTATCTATAAGCGTTTTTGTGGGCCGATTAGATTTGATGGATTAGCTATTCTGTGCATTTGTTTAAAAAGATAACAGCATGTGTTAGTCAAAATAGCGATCATTTTTTTTTTGTTAGCGCAAGCAGCCATATTGCCAAATCTTAAACAAATTGCATCAAATGTACTAGCAAATCGAAACCAAATCCAATCGGCTGACAAAACGCCTTATTTTTGGCTTTTTAGCGTATTTAACATAAAGAAGCATTCCACAGAAATATATGTAACCCAAAAATTTTTGTTTGTTGCATTGTGATATAAAATCATGTCTTAAAGTTAAAATCAAATCTGAATTATTACAAGTTATCAACTGTTATATTTTTGAATCAATAAAATATTATTCGATGTTATTCATTTATTTATTTATTCATTAACCGTAATGATAAATGAATTGTGGTTTTCTAAACTTTGTATGTGTATCGGGGGACGGGGACACTGATAGCATCAATTTGCGTCATTCCAATTTCCATTCCGACGCCTGTGGTTCTTGCAATTCCACTCAAAATAACGCTTTTTATGACGAAACTGACAGTGATCTGCATAGATATCATGGGACACTTTGAACTGAATTGAAAATCGTATCTCTATCTGTTTAAGATTGTACTTTATTGTGTGTTTTTGCCTTAGAATTCCTAGTTTGCAATTGAAAATAGGCCCATAATGTGGGCTACGGTTTGAAAAATGCTGGGAACGACAGAACTAGAAGCTTGTTTTCTTTTGACTTGCATCGTTGAAATGGTAAACTGCGTTGAAAAATCAGAATGTGTACAGAACTTGTGTAATTCTATAAAACCTCCCTATTACGAATACGTTATTAAAATTATTCAGACTGTGTGACAAATCACATTCACTTTGCATGACGAACTCTGTACTTGGATTATCCCCCTTGGTCGGTCTTAAAGGGAAGCAAGTCTCATGATACCCTGAATTGAATGAACGTAATTTAGTAAAATATGTATATATTAGTACAATTTATCAGAAAATTGTCGGCGACGTAATCAATATCTTTAAGTCGACTAGTTAACAAAATAACATCAAACACCTGACCGTAGCCATTTTGACTTTGTCTTTATTTAAATGTAGTCAGAGTTATATTAAGAAATTTACACTTTAGAGTATCTCCCCTTTATTCACTTATTCAATACATTCAGTCCAAATAAATCAAATTATATTGGAAGTTGCTGGTAGACTTTAGATAAATATGGAAGTTTTTACATCTTTGTTTTAGTTTTAACCTTAGACTCTCAACCAACACTATAAAAAGGTGCATACATAATTGATCATTTGGAGCTGGGAGGAAAGTAAAAGTTCAATTAAGACGTTATTGTGCCAATAACTCAAGAAATGTCGTTTTAAGTATCAAGACTAACATTTCGTGTTTGATTTGTCAGTGTATTTGCAATATTTCCTATAAAAAAAACCTCATACCACTTTCCACATGAAAAACTTCTTATGATGGATATGCGTGTACTTGTATATGAATATTTCATTTGCTGCTACCGGTATGTTGCAAAACTGGAAATTTTTGTACCGTGGGTTGTGTTGAGCAGTAATGGCCGTTATTACATTTTTTTTTTCAATTATTCTGCAATTTTGTAACTATCATACTCTGATTCAGATGTCAAACATGTATTTCTAAAAAATGTCAATGAGAAATCATGATTTATATGGCAGTACCAACGGGGACTGTGGCTTCACCGCTCATTGAGTTTTCTTGGGCTCCATTGATACAAAACCTCCATCTTAAATAGAAAACCCAGACATTTTTCAATATTACAGACTTTAGAGACCATTTTCCGTCAATCATAGAATATTTTCACTTATTAAAATACATGGCATGGCATCCCTTAGGTTCAAAGTTGTAATAATTTAATTTTTTCTTCTCTTCAACTTTTGTTATTTTTCATTCATGGTGAGAGTCGGTGAACCCAGATCAATAGAATTCATTATTTTATTTTTAGTACAACAATATTCCGAGACAATAGGCATCTTAGAGATCAAATCTCGGTGGAATTTTTTTCAAAATTATTTCTTAAGACGCCAACAGTGCATTTCTTAGTCACGTAATGTTTAAAAGTACACGATCCTTAACCTACTCGACTGAATGGAATAAGAAGTAATGCACTAGCTTGAAGATTTATTGTTCTTTGCAGCGATACCAAAACGATTTTGCTGTGACTATTTGGGACTGCTGTACATCAAATTGAACAGGTCTACCCTACCACTACTCTGTCTAGTTTTCTTAAAATAATTGACTACATTTAATGTTAAGAGGTTGAAATTTTGTTAATTTGAAGATGTTTATATTAACCCGCACGATATTAGAGAAAATGTGACGCAAAATTACGACTGGGCAAAACTGAGCATAACTGGGACAGTATAGAGGCCTTATTCTCGAAAACTTAACTTAGATAAAATCAAGATTTTAAGAAATACAGTAATCTGATTGGATAATAAAGCTGTTTTTAAAATCAATTTTAGTGATTGACCAATCAGATGACCCGAGAACTTAAATCATTGTAATAATAATAATAATAATAAACTCTTTATTTTACAGAATTAGGCCCTATACCACGAGTGGTAACGGTCCTGTCTCACACCCAGCCCATGGGGACAAACATAGATACAATATACAACATATAGACACCAAAAAAAAAAAAAAAAAAATCAATGTACAAAGTTTGATGATTTAGAGATCAAGTACATGACCACAGGCTACTGGATATTTTTTTTTTAAGATATACAATATAGCAATATACACAAGTACATGTGTATTAAATGGACATATTATCCTCAAGCGATTATTGTACAGAATTTGATGATTTAGAGATCAAATACATGACCACAGGCTACTGGATATTTTTTTTAAGATATACAATATAGCAATATACACAAGTACATGTGTATTAAATGGACATATTATCCTCAAGCGATTAAGTACATTGCGACAAATTGTAAAAAAAAAAAAAAAAAAAAAAAAAAATTATTGAATTTGTGAAGCCAAAGGTCAGTGTAAGTTAAGTTTTCGAGAATAAGGCCCAAGAACAGCTACTATACCAAAATCGGACACAACTTGTAAATAATATAACTTGATAGAATCCATTTCTAATGTCAAGATTAGTAAATATACATTTTTCCCATATGTAAAGTTATAGTGGGTGTGAATAAGACTAGTGAATACACGTACATGAGGATGAACCTTTGTAACAAAGTAATAATCTACATAGCGCCTTAATCATCTATCAGTTTTTGTTACCAATACAACTGTACATCATTATGGTGATTTGTAACGAAATAAATCATATTTTGTGCTTGATGCACTTCATCATGTACGTTGTTCATTTATTGCCAAACTGATATTTGTGTTTCGAGTTTCGATTTGCTCTTTGGATAATTCGTATTTGGATTTATGAACTATGAGTTCAGATATATGGGACTTTGGTTGACGCTATATTTGAATAGAACTGCTCATTTATTTCGTTGTTTACTAATTCTGAACTTTTTACATCTGCCACCATAAAATACAGCGGTCTTCTAAAATATAGAAGTAAACAATTATTTATAGAAGATTTGAAATGACCTTTCTATCCTGTAGACACATGATCTTTAGATTATTCAATATATCAAATCTGTATACAGAACTTGATGCAATTTACCGTCCACTTGTCTGATCAACTTTTTACATGTTGAAATGTCAAATGTGATATTTTAATCCATCATATATGAAAAACTAATTTGTTTGTTCTTTTTTCAACGTATAAAATGGCTGGTCGTGGACCAGTTGAGATGTATATCAATAAATATAAGTACAAGTAAAACAATTCCGTTAAGAAAATCGCAGCCAAACATGGCAAACTCGAGAGTAATAGTTGCATAGTATAGTGAATCCTCCAAAGAGAAGTACCATACGGTGTTTCGAAATGAGTTAACAAGATTCGCATAGCGCGTTACACCCACCAATACTATATTCGTCAACATCATGGGATATATCAGATCAATTTATGCCTGACTAAATAAATCAGCCAAGTTGGAATTAGGTATTGGGATTTATATCAAACAAATAATTACTTGTGTTGGAACTGGGGCCTCATTCTCGAAAACTTGAAGTAGATAAAAGTCAAAGTCAAAATTAAAATCGATTTTAGTGATTGACCAATCAGATGACTAAAACACTAAAATTATCTTAAATTAAGTTTTCGAGAATAAGGTCCCTGACCTTAATTACAAGAATACGCATATTGGATATTTCAAGCTTCTTGGGTTGTTTTGGGGTTTTTGACTATATGTTAACCACTTTCAGAAGTACTTCACATAGAAATGTAAGACAATCGCATAATCGCTTCAAATATACATTTAACTGGAAATTTCTCTTTCCATTTGTATAGGCATTTTTTCTTTTCTATATCTGTCGAATTCTGAACAAAAATCCGTCTTAGAAACGCGTGAATACGAGATATTTTACTTAAAAATCCAATCGTTTGATAAAATTGTGTGTCTGCCTGCACGTTAAAAGAACATCCGGTTATCTTGGAAGAGATGAAAGTCTATCTTAAACTATACACATTATAAATACATTAATTATGTACTTTTAACTGGCTGTGTTATGTTAATATTAATCTGATATCGTTATATCATATTGGCATATAAAACACCACATTGACTTCAATAAAACACAGATCAATTAATTATTAACTACTTTATTAATTGGCGAACATCACTCACATTTATCATGGTGTGAAGCACCCCTTGGGGAATCCCCAGTAGTAGTATACAATCTCAAGGGAATCTCCAATAAATGTGGGGAATCCCTAAAGAATTACCTACCGTATCGTTTAACAACAAATGACTAATTATCTTGTAAACTGAGAAATGTCACTATAATGAATTATTTACTGTATGGTTGATATTAATATAATGTAGATTTAGATTAGTTTCTATTATTTTAACTGTATTATTCAGGTTTAACGTCACAAAGAAGCTTTGATAGAACTATTTTTGTATTGTTCAGCGTTATATAAGCGTATGTCTTTGACTCTATGCCTTTGTTAATAGTTTATATTATTTTAACTCTAATATTCAGATGTAATATCACAAAGAAGCTTTGATAGAACTATTTTTGTATTGTTCTCCGTTATATAAGTGTATGTCTCTAACTCTGGTACCTTTGTTAATATTTTATATTATTTTAACTCAATTATTCAGGTATAATATCACAAAGAAGCTTTGATAGTACTATTTTTGTATGTTTCTCCGTTATATAAGTGTATGTCTCTGACTCCATACCTTTATTAATATTTTATATTATTTTAACTGTATTATTCAGGTTTAACGTTACAAAGACGCTTTGATAGAACTATTTTTGTATTGTTCAGCGTTATATAAGCGTATGTCTTTGACTCTATACCGTTGTTAATATTTTATATTATTTTAAGAGAATTAGCTGTGCCATAACCTGGTATGTTCAGTTTTCAGACTGTAACTTTAAAGTGATACCACCTCTTAAAATAAACAAAAGATTAAGTTCTCAAACTTGGCCAATAAGAGTATTTATTACATACATGTGTAATAACATGACAGCCAATCATTGAATACAAGCCCATGTAATAATTGAATCCATATTCAAAGGTTATTGAATACTGTCGGAACTATTTTTTCTACTGTCTCGCGAATGACGCCATCTTGTTTTTTTTTTTTTATCTCACTTAGAATATTCCCAGTTGCATTACAAGTTTCAATTTAAACAAATGATGATGACTTAAAATAAATTCTTAATTTAAAACATGTCCAAACAAAAATAGTCTACAAAACCCATAAAGAACACCATAATTAATGTTTTTGAAAGCAAAATAGCCTTGGTTACGTGTTGAACGGCATTGGGAATTCCCTATGACGTCACGAGTTGTTTGTAAACATTACATTCCAGGGGGTATCCCACAGTCGAGTACATGACCTCAGGTCATTATTTTGAAAAACCTACACTCCATTCAAAACAATCAACGATAGTGTATGTAATAAAAGTAGAACTGCACACGAGTCTATAGGAATTCAATATTGTATGTGCAGTTCTACTATTATATTCTACAAAGGTCTCTACAAAATACAGTATAGTTTTCACAAATTTGAGCAAAAAAATATTTTGACCTAAAAAAAATTCAGACTGTCCCTTTAAAATCTAAATTGCAAATCACATTGTTGTTAGAACTTTAAAAAAATTTCAGAAACATGAAATTTGTTTTTATTTTAAACATAAAACAGCTTTCTGTCTAATTGTTGGGGCCGGGGGATTGATCCAAGGTGTTAAAAACTCATTTGAATGTAACCGTTAAAAAGTCTATTAACATTGTGTGTAACGTGAAAGGACCCTAGTGTATTATGTAAATGGTAATTGTAATGCTGTAGTTATGTTTAAGAATTGTCTTAAATGATCTTTAACACCTTTTTTATCTCGTTATTTAAATATTTTACCTAGTTTTAGGTAGTCGTTCTGGAACAATTTATTATTCAACGTTTTGTTAATGTGGAATCGTAGTTTTTGAAAACTTTATTTCTTGGTTTATATCACAAATTCACACAAAGGGAAAGCAATGTTTTAGCCGAAACGTTAAATAAAAGGACGGTTATATTATTCTTATTCTTTCTTGGTTTCAACAGAATTCATTTTTATACAAAGCACTATGCACAACAATGCCAATTCAGATAAAAGTACAGAAACATTGTCATAGTCTGCTTCAATAAATTGCAAAACGTTTTCTAGTAAATATGTATGTGTTAAATGCAATGGGATTTTTAACATTTGCTCGCAACTATTAACGTCTTTTAGAACAGATTAGTCGCTAGATTTAATTGATATGAGTGGACCAACAACCACAACATCGCAAATTTTACGATTTGCAATATTTCTTGTTGTGTTTTATATCGAATTGAGTAGTCGACATTTGAGGTAAGAAACAGACACATTAATTTGAAGAGAAATATCTCTTAAATCCCTAATTATGCCCCTTAAGGTAACAAACAGACTTTCAGACAAGGAGTAATGGAATCATATAGAACACCAGGAAAACGGTCAAATTTATTAAGATCTTGTAGACTCGCAGCTAAAATCAGTTATTTAATAAAATAATATTATATATTTAATTATCAACCAATCATAACTCGTCTAATTCGCTGTAATCGACAGCCCGTAGCTGTTATTCTCCATTTCCGTTTCGGAATCAATTTCAGGGCGGTGTGGGATGATCTTCCAATGACATAACATGTTTCCTCTGATGAACTGGTGCCTTTTTACTTGAGATTTCAAATTTCTTCTTAAACTCAATCCAGATATTTTCTTACCTGTAGCAACTAGTTTACTCAAATAACTGCACTTTAAAGCGTTCTTTTTTTGTTCTTTTTAGGGTCATTTCAGGTAAAACACTCCGTGAAGAGGCATTGAATAGGTAAAAGTTCATCTTGGTTTCTCAGATCCAAAATATCAAATCCAGTGGCGGATTAACTTCCTTGTATCTAAGGCCTTTCCGGAACGTATCTCTCGTAGACAACTCCCACCTCTTAAAGTGGGTTTTGGGGACATTGTACTAATTTATTTCCTTTCCTCCTTCCTTTCCTTCTTCCTTTCCTTTTATTATTGTTTACGGTGACAAGATTGGTCCAATTTCCATGGGCCCAATTTTCAATGGGCCAAAGGCAACTGCTTGGTAAATTCGCCTCTGATAAAATCAATTGACTCCGAGGGGGGAATTGTAAATGAGGTGGGAATAGATGTTTGTGACCAAAATTGTATCGCAAAAGAAGGTATTGGGTCTGTGAAAGTCAGAATCCTATACCACACATGCTTCATGCGACTCATTTCAAGCACTTTTCAATTCTGTAATGAAATATCCCGAACCGCCTTGAATCCCAGACGAACCATCAGATCATTTGAATTCTTTCCGCGTCGAGAGAACGAAGTAATCAAAATGGTATTAGGTAAATTTAACAATGTAATAGAATATGTGAATTACTTGGAACAAATTATTTGACCCCGTTAACATTAGCTCTCTCATCCAGTTATCCCCCTTAATCCTATCTTACTCACTTAATTTCCATCTCGAGTAGACCAAATTACACTTCCAGGCCAAACGCCGCAAATAACCAAGTGATCAGAATGCATATAATTCCCCCATCTCGTCTGATCTTATCATCTCGATTAACAAGTCTGTCGACACTATGATATAATCAATCATTAATACTGGATAATCGGAAGTATAGAACCGGTTGATCAGAAGATCTAATCACCTCGATCATCAAGTCTGTTGACGCTGTGATGTAATGAACTACTGTCCCTGGTTGATCGGGTCTACAGAACCAATTGATTATATATGGTGGAGGATTATGGCGGGGTTTGGTCATGGATTTAAATCGGAAATGTGATTTAAGATTGTGGCGTTGAGTAAAGCCGAGATGGGAATATCAATTTGGAGGAGATTTCCTGGTTTTAAAATGGCGGTAGAATGATTAACTTGTCCCATAATTAATTTCACAACCAGAACGGATTCGTGTAGATCCTGGGTTTTCAACTGGTTTTCTCAAGTGTCCCCGATTACCCACTAGAAAACGACCATGTCCCCTGAATTGTCTGCGGAAGTCATCAAAAACACGCAATTATGAAGAACAAAAAATTTGAATTTTCAAATTTGGTCAATAGGAGTTTATATTCATTAAGGGACTTGCCTGGTTGCATAACTATACAACTGATTACCTAAATAATCTGATAAATCCAGAAAACTATGTTTATATACAATAATTAAAAAAGCCTTAATCAAATTTAAGGCGTTTATCAATTATTATAACCTGTTATTATATGGAAATTGACATAGTTTCATGTTTTTTTGCATTCTGTTTGTATACTTTGGACATCGTTGGTGAATATATACTCTGATTGACCAAGTTTTAGAACTTCATTTTTTTTTCATTCAAAGAGGTGGTATCGCTTTAACTTTCATTGGTTTACTCAGATCAATGTTTCATTTAAAGCAATGTTTCTCAACCGGGGTCCATATGCACCACAAGGTGTGAATTTGAAATATCAGGGGTGAAAGTTTAGGAGAGAGAGAATCGGTGGTGAATTCCTAAATAATTCGATCAAAAAGATCGAGAAGCACTGATTCAAAGCTTAGCTTATGTGTTGTTTTTTTTGGCAGCGGAAGTAAAGGGGTGAAACTGACTGACATGCCCCTACGACCACCAACCTCCCTCCCCCCTACTCCTCGTTTACATGCTATAGTTTTGACACAAAGATGGAGCCTTCCCATTGATGTCAAACCCCTCCAGGCTTCGTGTTGACAGAAGACTTAACATGTCACCGTTGCCAGTTAATTTTCTTCAAATTTGTCCTGAAGTAAAGTAGTTAACTATATTAATGCTGAATTAATCATTGAAATTATCTAAAGTGTATGTTTTTATACAATAAACACAATACATTACACTCACGCATGTGCACACGCGCGTGAAGTACAATGCACGTGCAAAACTTGTAATGACCTGATGGTGCCATATGTGATGAAAATTTCAAACATAAAATTAAACAATGGCAATCTTAGATTTCGTTTATTCGTATTGTCTTTACTTTTGAGTACATAAGAGTCAGCATTTTGCATTTTTTTTTTCATTTTCTGTATAGGAACAGTACTAGGGCCTTACTACCTGCAACTAAAAATCCGACAACAAACGACAAATCCGACATACAAACGAAAAATTCGACAAAAAAAAAACGAAAAATTCCAACATACAATTTTGAATTTATATCCAGAACATATTTCTGCCAAACATATAAAGAAAATTATCAATTAAATTTGTCATTTTTTATAAATTTTCTTTATATGTTTGGCAACGTCATGCTTTAATATGACAAAATTTGTTTAAATTTCTATTCAGCAACAATATTTTAAATATATTTTATATATTGATAAGATCTTTAAATGAATATTATGTTTGTTATAGGTGTTAGAAGATACTCTTATATAGAAGCACTGGCCAAGTAAAAAATATATAATTAAAATTTCATGTTGATGAAATGGGTTTTAATCTACCTTGAAGTCAATATATATACCATAGAGGTACAGATTAAGGCGTCCGAACAGAACGCCTAACGACTCAATTTAAAAAAAATAAGGAATTTTTTCATATTTTTTGTTTGGTCTATGGAATTCATTAAAAACATATATCCTCAATATAATAAAATAAGTCCACCTCTGAGCTCATATGAGCCCAGTGTTTAAACTGCCATTAAAAAAAAAAAAAATACTCTAAATATTCCTTCTAAATAATTTTTGTAAAGGCCCAGTTGCATTTTGTGAAAAAATATAAGGGCCAAATAGAGCTTAGCTAGTATAGAGAACAGAGCGTTGTAGAGAAGGGGTCATTCTTGAGGGGCCATTCTGAAGGACGTCGCGGGCCGCCATTTGAGAAGGTCTGCTCTAAATATTCCTTTGTTTTCATCACAATATTTACACATTAAATAATCACCGTGTTCATTTTATTATTTAAAATGTCGACCATCGTCAGGCCATCTGGTAAATGTTAAATTTCATAAAATCCTTGATTTAAATATCGCCGACAATACCTGACCAGATGATCGACCGCCGCTCCTCCTTTATTGTACACGTGCATGTGCGTTTTAAATTGACTCGGACCTGTTCACGTACAGTTGTCGGGAGTTAATTTTAGTGGCCATTACTAAATGAGTTGAATTGTTTGGTATTTACTTAAATTATCTGATTAAGTCTCTTCGTGGTAAGCGGTGGTTTACTGCCATTATTGTTTGCTTGAACAAAAGGTTATCGCTTTTTGATTAAGAGAAATAGACACAAGTCGGTATGTGATATTTTAGTCTCCATTTAAATGATTTTTGTCGTGTAATGTATGAATTTAAGTTTATGGGACAACAATCGCTGGCTAAAGTTTTATGCAACGTTTCGGCAACTTCGACGTGTTTTCCATCGTCCTCAGATACATAGTAATGAAAAGTGAGAGGCAAATTATATTTTGGCATTATAATAAATAAACACTATAGATAAAGTGGTATGTTCGTTATCGTGATAAAAAAAAACTAAAATTGTATCATTGATGCATTCAGTGGCAAATTTATAATTTGTCGTAGGCAAAGAAAGGGTAGAGAGTCTGGTGTCTCTCTCAATGTGGGGGATTGGAGCTAGGGTTTGCAGCATTCCCGGATATCTCATTCCCGGGAATGGGAATGAAATTTATGCTATTCCCGGGATTCCCGGGAATCCCGGGAATCAATTTCAACATGTAATAAGAGCTAGTCAAACTAGCAACCGTTACAAAAATATAGGACATAATAGCTAAAGCGATCTATGTAGTTTCATATCAAATTTTATTTTCATATAATTCGCAATATTTAAGAACAAATTTTGAACCCAAAATACCTCTATGCAAATAGGTTTTAGTAGAGGTGGAAGTGGATTATGTTACCGACGAATCTAACCAATGTTTTAGGAAGACCAACGCGCACAATGATTTCACCCCTAGGCGAGAGCAAAATTGCCTGCAACAGAAAACCTTATTCAGCTGCGACTGATTACGGATTGTTTGACTTCAGAGCATTATGTATAAATTCCAGATTCGATGTCAAAGTCTTTAGGCCTATCTGCTCAAATGACCCAAATGAAAGTGGTAATACATGTATTCTCTTTCTGACATTACTTCAGTTCCTCGTCGATAGTTTGTATAAGTTTTTTTTCCAAAGAAATTTCAACAGATGTCTCGGGTATTACCACCATCACTGCCGTCAGGGGCGGATTAGGGCTCTGAGGATTGGATGGAGGAAATTTTGGTGATTTGTATCCCTCCAGGTGACAGAATTTACCACTGTCAATGGTGAAATAAACGTGAAAAAATCTATGTTCCCATTCCCGGGAATGGAGTGCTGTTCCCGGGAATGAGTACTCGCCAGAAACTCTGGGAATCCCGGGAATTCCCGGGAACGGGAATCCCGGGTACAAACCCTAATTGGCGCGAGTGTTCTCTCCCTCCACAGTTAAATATTCTTTTTTAAATCATTGTGAGATCTGCTGCTTGTCTAATAATGATTTTTCTTAAATTTAACCAACGTTTCAGGTATTTTGTAAATAAAAACATTTTACATACGATGTAGATCTTGATATGGATATACTCATCTTGCTATCTATGATATAATAAAATTATAGTGCATCTCATGTTCTGGATCATTTAATATTTACAAATGACAAATGTAACAACCTGCATAAACAAAACAAACGGAAACATCCTGATCTGCAAATCAGATTGATTATAAATTTAATGAAATAATGTTAAACTGAATAAAAACACAGGAACACATCCGTAAATAAACTGAAACAAACAGTTTTAGAAACACCTTTATTAATATCGTTAATTATTCATTAGTTATCATTTTAATTATCCTTTCTTATCACCAACTTGTAGAAATTTCAATCGTCGGAGAAAGATGAACTTTAGTATTGTTGATAAAACTGGGAAGTTCTATGATTAATTCGACCTAACGTCGCTAAATTAGACTTCATTCCGGTAAATTACAGCTTTTTGGATTTTCCTGATAAATTCACTCAAATGTCAGCCTTTTGTCGAGTTTCAGTTCTAATTGATTTCTTATTGAAAATAGAAATAATATGATACTTTGTATGAAGAATAAAACGCGTGTTCTTCTGTAAATGTTGCTCTACATTTTTTTGTTGTAAAAATTTTTTCTTTGCCATTGTATGAAACGATGATATTCAAATGAAATTGAATTGTGATTACGTCTTTGTCAATATAGCATCAAGACCTACCCGAGTGTATCTTACAAAAAAATAAATGCTTTATTATGATGAATATAACATAACGTCAAAGTATTTCATGTATATTCCAGTGTAATTTTATCGCTCTATTGTTTCGTTTTGTTGTAAGGTATCGTACAGAATATAACCAAAGGAAAGAAAACGAAGTAATAGAATTGAATAAAGCAGTAAATATTTACTGATTATGAAGTTATTTATAATTCATCACCTATCATCGTATCATATTTATCATTTAAAGGAATACAACCTCTTAGAATGAACAAAAACTCTCAATTTTCAAACTTGGTCAATAACACAGTTTTCTTCCAATTATCTGGAAGGCTACAACATTCCAGGGTCAGGGTTTGGATGTTACTTTCACGTTGTTACCCTTCAATCTTATTTAGATTCTCCGTGTAGATAATGTAGGCTTTTGACTTAGCATAGACCAAGCCGCCGTGTGGATACCTATTGCCAATATTTTTCTGGTTTTTGCAGACAATGTCTGCTCAGGGACTGGATCCTTTCATCCTGCATAATTGGCGACACTTTAGAAAACCAATCGAAAGCCTAGGGTTTACCGTGTTGGACTCTAGACATAGTTTTAGGCATTAATAATTACAGATTCCATACATAATAATCATACAATAAATAATATTCAACATGGAGTCTGAAAGCGACCGAGATTGATTCAAACTTTATTACCCCATTTAGTATGCATGATTAATGATAGCTTTTGGATATGGAATAACGCGGTAAAATAATCGGGAATATGAGAAATAATTAATCAGACTACAATTAACATGTTTAATTTAACCCCAAGTTATCCTTTTATTTATCAAACACAGTTTTTTACCGGTAGAGGAGAAGAGGTCCGTTGTCTGTAATGGTCGTAAAAACTCTCGACAATTCTATATTATTAACGTTATGCATTGCTTTTCTTTAAAGGGATTGTAAAGATGTTTTCTAAACGCGTTTTGTGACGTCACTACCAACTATCTACCGGAGACTACCAGTTATCTTCCGGTAGATCACTGTCAATTACGTCATAAAACGCGTCAGTTTAGTGGAATTGCAAGAGCGACAGACGTCAGAATGGTAATTTGAATGGCTCAAATTGATGCTATCGATGTTCCCAATACACATACAAAGTTTAAAAAACCTCTTTACAATCCCTTAAATATATATCGGGTGGGCCTAAAAAAGTGGCAACACACTTTAATATGATATTATGGAAAATGTATGGGAGCTATAATTTTGATATTACACACCCATCACAATATAGTAATTTGACATCTTCACTAGAAATTTCAGACCAAAAGACCAAATAGTGTTAATTTGCCAGCAATTTTAAAATTAGAGGTCAAAAAGTGCAATATCGAAGAATGTCAAATGTTATCTATCCGAACAATGACTATGTGTTTCAGCAGGATGGAGCAACTTCCCATACCAGCAATGCAACACAAAGTTACCTAAATGACGCGACCCCAAAGTTCATTAAAAAAGATGAGTGGCCCCCGCAGTCCCCTGATTGCAGTCCCATGGACTTCACTGTGTGGGACTCTCTAAGAAAAAGTCTATGCGGATCGAACAAAGGTGTTCACGGAAAATGAACTAAAAGATCGAATTCGTGAAAAATGGAACGAAATCCCATAGGCAGAGATTAGAAAGTGTATTTCTTCATGGAAAAAACGATTGAGGGCTGTCTGCAATCAAGACGGTGGACACATTGATCACCTTTTCAAGTGAAACAAAGTTTAGATAACATTTGACATTCTTCGATATTGCACTTTTTGACCTCTAATTTTAAAATTGCTGGCAAATTAACACTATTTGGTCTTTTGGTCTGAAATTTCTAGTGAAGATGTCAAATTACTATATTGTGATGGGTGTGTAATATCAAAATTATAGCTCTCATACATATTTCATAATATCATATTAAAGTGTGTTGCCACTTTTTTAGATATATTTCACTGTGAACGTTAAAAATACGAACATGCAATAAGTCATACGAACCCTAGGCGAATATGAAATAAAACGAGAACAATTTAGAGCGAATGGACTTAGATTTGGACATACATAGTTTCTTTAAGGGATTGTAAAGAGTTTTTCTAAATTTTGTATGTGTATCGGGAACACTGATAGTATCAATTTGCGCCATTCCAATTTTTATTCCGACGTCTGTGGTTTTTGCAATTCTACTAAAACTAGCTTCCGGTAGATCACTATCAGTGTCCTCGATACACATACAAAGTTTAGAAAACATTTTTACCATCTCTTTAAGCGATAGACGAAGAGACGATGGAATGTCGGAATTTTACTTTTGTGACTGCGTATTTTGTTTCCTTTTAGATACAACGTATTGAGATACAACTGACGACATGAAGATACATCTGTATAGTATCTAGGAAAAGCCATGATTCAAAACAGGTGCCCGTTTGATATCATCCCCAGATTGAACAACGGACCTCGATTGACAATTACTGTTATATTATATCACTAACATATAATATGCATCAACTAACATTTTATATCATAATTTTATATTGTAAAAGCACAAGCAAAGTTTGTCATTTAATACATCAACCTTCAATTAATCTTGCTTTGACGGTTTGTGGAAAATACCTCCTGGACTGAGCTGCGAGGTTTAAGAAACAGGGCGAATGTTGTTTCATGGAGCTCGATGCCGCTTGATATCAGATTCAGAAAATGGCTATACATTACGATTTGTAAATTTAATATGGAAATTACGCTTCATTGTTCTATAGCTGGTCGTTGTCATCCTTACTTGGTCCGATAACGACTAAACATTCCGTTCGTGGTATCTGAAGTTGAGTATCTGAAATCTTCATTAACTAAGATGGTTCAAAGCTCAAAATATTACTTTTATCTATACAAAACTACATATTGGATTTGATATGATATAAAGCATTTCCATTTGATAGTCAACAGACTGTTCGAACCTTGAATCAATAGCATTTTTAAAACGATGAGGCCAAGAAACGACTACATCCCTTCTCCCTCCCAACACCTCCTCCACATTTCAAATGTCTTATCATTGAGTTCTTACATGGTGCTTTGAGCCGCTGTATACATTGTTTCCTTTCAAATGCATATAGGAATGCCACTTCCTAGGATTCGGAAATATCCCAGTCAGAAGGCACATCAACCAAACCGTAACATTAGAATATTTTATTGATTAACAAACAAAGAGAAAGTTTCTCCCTTCCAGCTTTTACTAGCATCAATAATTCACCAGGTAAATGATAGGTGACATTAAAATAAGTCTCATCATTCATTACCACAATTACTTCCCCTTTTATATCTCATTATCTCCCTTGTGTGGTTTGATTGACAGCTTAATTACCTAGTGAAAGTTGATATAGTGTTTAGGTAATTCGGTAAATCGTCAGTAAGTGCATTATAACATAAACAGTCGCCACGACTTAAATTGTTCATTTATTATGAAACGACCAAGTATTGAATAAACTAAGATATTTGTTACATAGGATTAGATTTTTATTTTGGCATTTTTGGTACAGTTTTACTAGCAAAACCGAGAATATACTAACCTAGCGAAAGTTGATAATAGCGTCCAGGTAACACAGTTAATCGTCAGGGATCCTATCATAAAGCATTACAAGAAGGCATAGAAAATACTGTTCATTTATAATAGAATGTTGTACCAAACAATGAATTAATTAAAAAATGTGAGATTAAATTGGTTTTTATACCGAAGTTTTCTGTACAGATAAACTTGTACAGACGGTCACTCATAATCAGCATGATCAAGTATGACCAGCAGAACGATCAGTAGATATCCCGATGAAATTTTCACCTCTATTTAACGGAAACCTACTAACAGGGACGAAAGTTCCTGTATTCCTATTGAAATACAGTTACAGTTGTTGCAAATTGAAAAACAAAAGACGGAATATGTAATATGTAACTTTCAGGTTACGTGTATTTTCAGTTCAAAGACTTTCTTTTCCTCACAGCCTTATACGGGCATAATCATGCAGTGTGCAATGGTGGAAAATCTTTACCAGGATAGCAGCGTAATTAAATTGTGTTCAGATGTTGTTATAGATTTCTCGAATCATTCTTTGTATTTCTATCCTATTAAAATCATGTAGTGTATTAATTTGATGGCGGTATTTGTTTAACAATATAAAACAATCAAACAATTAAATTCCACTCTATTTACCCACTAGAAATCTAATAAAATAACCAATCAAATTCGGCCTGTGGCGATAATTGATATGCAAGAGAAGTACAATAAAATCTGTTTAAACTGACGGTTCCTATTGAATACAAATAATCCTTACATTAAAGAGAACTTCCTGGAACTAACCGAAGGATGGATTGATGCCGTCACGAGACCGAATCTTAAAAACACTGGCTGAGACAAGTAGTGTAGCGAGAAGTATTTTCAAGTGAGGGAGAGGGAGTGGTAAAGGGCATGCAAATACTTATATTTTTCAAGCGCAAATAAAGCATATATAGATATTACAACTGCTACTTTAATCTCAATCCACTTAAACTAAGACAAGAGTATTTCTAGAAATCTGAGGTTCGATTCAACTATAATTATCTAGTATTATTAATTGTAATTTAAGATGTCGAGAATAAAGAATAAAGATTATTATTTCTGTTTAATTTATTTCCTCCACACCTGAACCCTATATCTTGATTGTTTCTCGTCACGTGTTCAAGTATCTTTTACTGACGGTGCCGCCTCAGGTATCAGCACTCCACAGATCGTCACAAACGCTCATTGTTTAGTTTAGCTTGCATACAAATGTAGAAGATGCTATTTAGGCTAATCATTTGATAGTCAAAAAAAATATGTCACTTTATACGCAGCATGTCTTTTTGCTCTATCAATTTTTAGTATTTTTCCTATGAAGTTATAAAATAGTCATGTCTTCTGTAACTCTCTCTCAATATAATCAAGAGAAGAGAACTGGTATCAGTATTAAATTGCTAATGGTAATTATGGACTCTTTCTGTGGTGTCCTACATGTAGGTATGGTGGCCATGCCCCTCTCCCCTACACACACGTTCATGTTACCTTCTCTTTATTAATAACTATTTCACTAATATTAAGTTAGAGTCAAGGTAAGATTAAAAATAAGAAAAGTGTTTAATTGAAAATATTGGTCTGTTATATAGGTATAATATCTAGCTAAATATCCCCCACCCCTTACAGCTTACATACCCCTCCCCTTCCCTCCACCCACATCCCAGATTAATGACTAACTTGAATCAAGGTAGGATTAAGAATAAGAAATGTGTTTAATTGATGATATCGGTCTCAGGTGTGGTAAACTATCTAGCTAAATATCCCCCACCCCTTACAGCTTAGTCACGTATCCCCCCCCCCCCCCACACCCCCAGATTAATGACTAACTTGAATTGTAATAAGATTAAGAATAAGAAGAGTGTTTAATTGATGTTATTGGTATCAGGTGTGATAAACAGGTATGGTGTATGTTTAAAATCACTAATTACTAGTTTCTTTATCTTGATCAATTCTCATTTCATTATTCTACAATCTTACACAGTAAACAGTCCATATAGTTCCCTACTGGTTTACGGTGTCTTGGGTTTGCCTCAACAAAATCATTTCTGGTAGTTGGCAGAGATAAACGAATTATTAAAATATATATATATATATAGGGTAAGGTATAGGGGACACTCATAGCATCAATTTGTACCATTCCAATTTCCAGTAAGAAGTTTGCAAATCTTGTAATTCCATTTAAATTAAGTGTTTTAGATTATTATCAGATAATTCGACATCTGACGGATTATTGGAATACATGTATTGCAAAAACGAACCGATACCTAGATACACATAGATTCCGATGAACTTTTCAGATATAAAAAAAACTCAATCAAGAACCAAATGAAATGGTGCATACGCCTTTATGCATTAGCCTACTTTTATTTTCGATTTTCAACTATCGAGGGATTTTTAACGTTCACAGCCTGTAGAACACGGCAAACATAACGTACCTTATAACTTCTGCACCCTTTGAGCTTACAAGGACGGACAAACGCCATGTAGTCTGCCATTCCATTAGGGTAATTTTGTCAATTTAACGTGCAAAAACTGTAGCACACGGCAAACCTAACATACCGAAATCTAACTAACAATCTTTAAACTAACTACCATCTCGTTAGTGTACAATCAACTCTTTCTGCTTTCCTTGATTAGAGAGTTACACTTCCGCTACCGGAAACATTTCACGTCTTCTTGCTATCGACTAGGAGAGAATAAAACGACAATGATAGCACAATGATCACTTATAGTGGCAGATTCCTTCTTCTTGTATTTAATGATATTGACGAGATCACTTAAAGTCGTAAAAAATTCAAAAGGAGGGATGTAAATTTTGTCACCGTAAAATCAAAAGTTTGGATGTAATATTTTGTAACCAGCAAAATCAAAAGTAGGGATGTAATATTTTGTATCAATTTAAATCAACATAAAAATCAAAATAATTATATATACTTACACTACATATCGGGTGTCTCAAAAAAAACGTCCCCAACTTTGACGGTAAGTATCTCAGCTGTTGGTGAACCGATCTCTTTCAAAATTCTCACAAATGTACTTCAACATATCCTTGTCAGACCCTGAAAATATGAAAGTCATCGAACAAAAATTGTACAAGTAGTGGCTCGAACAAAATAGCATGTAAAAAATTCAATATCAGAGTAAACTACATATTTGAATTTGTGTTCATTGTGTCTTCACCACATCAACCACCAATATCAAACATTTTCCATCCTGATAAACTCTCACGGATCTCATCTAACGGTACCACTTGAAAAGTGACCATCCTGCATTTCAGTTCCTGTTTAATCAGTGTGTCCTTCTAACCCAAGTCCAGTACACCTGTTTCTTAAGAGAATCCCATACTGCCCAGAGTCATTACCATCACCAGTGAAACAAACTAGATGAACAGGAACTGAAAAGCAGGAAGGTAGCTTTTTGGGTGAAAATATCTTAAGATGAGATTGGTGAGAGTATTTCAGGATGGAAAATGTTTGATATTGGTTGTCGATGTGGTGAAAGCACAATAGACACAGGTTGAAATATCTAGTTTGCTCTGATATTGGATTTTGTGACATGCTATCTTGTTCGTGGCATTTCTTGTACAATTTTTGTTCGATGACTTTCATATTTTCAGGGTCTGATGAGGACATGTTGAAGTAAATTTGTGAGAATTTTGAAAGAGATTGGTTCACCAACAGCTGAGATACTCACTGTCAAACTTGGGGACGTTTTTATTGGGACACCTGATATATATAAAATTTACTTATTTATTTCATATATTTATGTTGAGCATTTCCTTATGAAATCACGAATTTTATATTTAAAAATCATAAAATTCGGATTATTTGAGACACCAATTAACCCTGTGCTATCTATCATATTATTTTAAAAAAATCTTTTTCTTTTTTCTCTATTCAAATTTCAAAATAATACTTTGTGACAGTTAGAGAAACGAATTGGAAGTAAATAAACATAATGAGCATCGAAAATCTCACATGATTAAAAATATAAAATGAGCAAGTTTCCACTGAATGAACTTTGATATAAGCAAGGAGTCATTTTTTACAATTTTCTCGCAATGATTAAAATATTACTAAACTGATTTTTCTTCGGGCATCAATCCACGTCCGACACATTTAGTCTAAATATTAAATGAAGCGAATCCATTAGCGGGTATTCCCACGCGAACCACCTGGGGGTTATAGTCACGTGACGGCAATATGGCCCCCATTTATCGACGTTTAGTTCATTGATTCGATGTTATTGTTGTGAAAATTAGATTTATAAATATTAGACATCGGTTTATATTCAATATATATTTAATTATAGAATTAATGTGATTTGACTGAAGGTTTGAAGATGTAATTATAACGAATTAATACGCCAAATCTTATAATTAAAGGGTATTTACCACCAATTATCTCCCTTCACTTTCACTCTTCAGCTGGGAAAAACATAAATAGTCAAAATACATTCAGTGATCTCTACAATTGGAGAGTAAAAAAGGTAACAAGCAGAAAGAATTAAGATTTTATTTGCTTATTAATTTGATGTGTTGTGTTTCACATAGGAAAGTATGGTGGACTAATAACATAGAGAGAAGATTAGAGATCAGAGGCTAAACATCATTTCTATAATGAAACAGTCCTGGTGGTCATTCTAATCAATTTCAATAAATCATATTTAGTTGTTTGATGAGCCTGGTGAATGAAAACAATCAAATTGTATTTTTTGTATTTTTTACATTTTTCGACAAGACCATTTTTGCACATTTGGGGTGTTTTTCACTTACATTATTTGCAAGTTTGAACATTGCCAATTTGTACATTCGGAGTATTTAGTATTTACATTCTTTTGAAAGTTCCGATATTGCCCTTTTGCACATTCGGATTTGTTTTTCTTGGTGAGATCCAAACACTTTAAAACCAGAATTCAGGACTAAAATAATCCACGAATGATACGATATATGCAAAATTAAATATTTTAACACAAAGGAAATTAGAAAGTAATTTGATTCAGATAAAACAAAGTCTTAAACTAATTTACTTTTTTATCTTTTAAAATAAAGTAAAAAATAGAATTTGAAATCAAAATCTAAAAAGAAAAGTTGGAGTTAGTCAACCATTGATGATGTTTGAATTGAAAAATAATTGTTTTATTGAAACAAATGAAACTTATTGAATTGTATACTCTTATTGTTTATATTCCATTTCTTTATCACAATTTTTTTCTTTTATTTCGTTCCGTTCATCAGCTTTCTCACCTTCGTTTAAAGGTTCTGTCACACGAAATATTTATTAATATCAATTCTATAAAAAATAAGGTTTTCTTTGTACTTGTATAAAATTATGAAATTCTATTTACGTCCAACTTTTCTTCACAATTTTGAGTTAATGAAGACTTAAAACGCAATAGGTCTACAGTGTGCAACGAGGGACATTTCGCCAGAGCTCAATTTGCCAGATACAAAATAGTTTAGTCTAGTTCTAGTAATAGCTAGAAGTAATATAGGTTATTGGAAATTGTTAAAACGCATTGGGTATAAGGGCATGTTATAGAAATCCATTCTAGAATATTGCTAAGCAGAACACCCCCTTTAATATTTTGTTTACTTTACACCAGAATCAAATTAGCCTCGATACAATGAGTTCACAAAAATTCTTCAATTCAACAATTCAATTGTATCAGCCAGAATTTTAAATTGGATTTGTACTTTCATTCTTTTAATAAAGCACAGTAAAAATGATAAATTATGAATATTTTTGAAAATTTGACTTGATATCAATTGTTCCGTGACTTTACTCCAGTTTTAAACTTTATTATCTCAAAACCAACGAATGGAATTCTTAGTCTTTGATTGCAGGAATTCTATCTATAATTTATCATATTTTACAAAATTTGTGTTAAGCACTGGTGCTTTTTGTAGACTGTTTTTGTAACTCGACGTTGCGTATTGTTTATATGTTTGAAGGAACTGATCAAGTTTCCCATCAATCTCAATAAAATTATCAATAATTTAGTTTTTGATAAAAGGCGAATGAAGAAATTATTGATTGAAATGCGTTCACCATTCACAACTTTCGCTTTATCAAATATCACATTTAAGCGTCTTCACCGCATCCGATTCCGATTCGTACATATCTTACCAGTGAATACCAGATCCCTGGTTGCCAACCATTTGGACTCATGTATCCAATTTGCGTTCTTGAGACGCAGAGTCAAGGAGTCAAATTTTTCAGCTAAATTCTATTAATTATTCAGAAGCTGATAATATGATGTGCATTATTGGACAGTTCAGAGTTGTTGGCGATTCAGTTATTCGTCGATGAACACAATATTATGCATGCATCTTACCTCTCCGACGTATCGAGACAATCACCCCCCCCCCCCCCCTCCCCACCAAAACACATACACAAATGCACCTGGACAATCCTCACCTCCTAAGACAAATACCCCACGGGGGGATTTTTCTTCCCTCTGTGTATGTGCAAAATATTACAATAGCTTAGCTGTTTTATTTAATGCTTCTTCCATAAAGATGATGTTTTATAAAGTGTGAGATATGTTTGGAGATAAACAGAGATATCTCCGCCATTGTCTCATCATTTCTGTAATGAAGATATAATGGTCTTTATTTATTTACTGACTAAAATCAATCAATCACTATTGATCTATTCCAATCAACGCCGCCAATTGATCAGATCTGTTACTGACTCTATCCTGTTTGACTGACAGTAAGTTTTAAAGCAGGTCGACAAGACGCTGACAAATCGTATTATCTGTCAGTTAAAGAATAAAATAGCGAGATAAACCTCTAACAATCACCCCCTGTAGTTCAGACTAGAAGTTATTAACGTTTAATAATCGAGAAAATTAATTAGACCATTTGGTTAAGTTGAATAGAAGACGATTGTTGGAGACGTAAAGGTAATAATAAGTCTTGTATCAAAACACAAGACAATATTATGGCATATAACACACTTCTTTAAGAAAGTTAGGCACATACCGTTTCAACACAAGATACACGTGTCGTCATCAGATGTCTTGTATTTTGTTATATGTACTCCTCGCTTCTATATGTCGTTCAAATCTAATATAATAAGTCTTTAGTTCTACAGAACCGAATTGTCCAATGGATCTTGATCCCACTACCAATACTAAAACCCAAGCACGAACAATCCCAACCGTAAAACAAATCTCGAAATCCATGTAAACACATTGACAATACATTGGTAGCAGCTAGTGAACTTTTCATTTGAGGAAGTATATCAATAAACGAGTAAGTATTTCATATTGAAAAGTGGTATCAGGTGTCTAGAAGAGTTAGCATAACCTGCATGGTACCACACGCGCCAACTAAAACAAATAAAGCAAAAAAAAAGCCCAACGGTAGATTTCAATACTTGCACATATGACCGTTGCTATCTTGGTTGAAAGAAATCATATGTGACATTGCTGGACCCAGTTACCAAACCAACAGTGCGGATTTTTTTTAAGAAATCGGCCTGAGGCGGATAAAAGGAAATACGTGTATTTGAATCCGTTTTCAAGATTTTAACAGAATATTCTGCACTTTTCGTTATGAAATAATTACTCATGTATGATTGATATAATTCCTCATGTGAAAATTTCACAAGTTGTTACCTATGTTTTGTCAAAATGTCTTTTTGGATTTCGGGTTTGGTTTTGTGGTTCAGATCGTTAGTACTTGGTTTCTTCACCAACTGCGAACGGTTTAAATAATCAACAAATTCCTTTAACTAATTTTTTCAATCTCTCATACAGAGTTGTCTTCCCCTACTGTCCAGAATCTGGACTGCAAGGCAAGGGAAGACAACTCTGTATAAGAGATTGTATTTTTTATGCGTATCAAATTGGAAATAGACGCCTTGTTTCCTTGAAAGCTTTTGATGTTTAACAATTGAAGGTGATCGTGGTTAAATCAAGGGAGAGAATCTATCACAATAAGCCTGTATAGTAATCCTATTAGTGTTTATTATATTCCTGGAACTAAGCCGATTGTCTTCAGGTAGCACAAACACAAAGACGCACAAAAGATCGCTCGGTCGAAAGAAACTTTTGATATTATTTAAAGAAAGCTGGAACAAAAAGATCGTTTGTTTTTACAATCTTCTATAGAATAACATTGATTAACAAAAAAGCGAGATTTATTTAAGGCCTGTTTTTCTTCTAAGAAAATTGCCTTTTAACACAAGTTTGTGCAAAATAAAAGACCAAATATTGAAGAAAGCTAGTTTGTTTTCTGCGAACATTTCGACTTAAATTGATGAAGAAAACTTCAAAGGAAATTGTTACATTATTCTTGCAATTACACTAATATAAGCTCTACACAACATGACAAATACATTTAAAGGATAAACTCTTTTTATAACTACTGAAAACATCAGGATTCTTTTCAAATATGTCCAAGTATACAACAAATTGAGGTAGCTTCCGAAAAAAGAATCACCTCCATCTAACCTCATAAACACCTAAACAAACATTTGAAAGACGATTGGGCATTCTACATAAATTTTATTTTGAATGAAACACCATTCTGAAGTGTCGCCTTCTTTCTCCTTTCACTAAAAAGTTTAATTTTCCCCTATCTAAACTCATAAACACCAACATTTTAAAGACGAATATGCATTCTACAAAATCAAATTTTGGATGAAATCCCCTTCTGGAATGTCGCCTTCTTCCCTTTTTTGACTTAAAAATTTAATCGCCCCCATCGAACTTCATAATTAAAGAACGAAGCACCTACTTTGCGTATTCTACAAAATTAAATTTAAGATGAAACAGCAATCTGAAATATCGCCTCTTCCTTTTCTTTAACTATTAGAATTTAACTTCCCCATCTAACATTTGAAAGACGATTGTGCATTCTACATAAATTTTATTTTGAATGAAAAACCTTTCTAAAATGTCGCCTTCTTCCTTCTTCTTTGACTTCAAAATTTAATTTCCCATTATCTAAACTCATAAACACCAACATTTTAAAGACGAATATGCATTCTACAAAATTAAATTTAGGATGAAACATCGTTCTGAATGTCGCCTTCTTCTTTCATGAAGATGTGATAGATTAACTGCGAGAAGAAATCTTTGAAATGTTTTAAACATGGAGATGAAGTGAGAATCTTGTAATATAAAGATTTCAATGGCTGAGACTTGTAATCAGTAACTTTCTGACGATGAATAATAGTTATCAGACCCCTGGGTATAATAGTTATCGTGGCCCTGTGTACTCTAATTGTTAACCTTTTCTAAGAAGTTCATAATGAATCGTTTCTGTCTGCGATTCTAAAACTAAATGAATGAATGAAATGATTTTAAACTTGTGTAAATTTAAGGGTTATACACACTAGTTAAAGGGATTGTAAACTTTGTATGTGTATCAGGGACACTGATAGCATTAATTTGCGCCATTCCAATTTCCATTCCGACGTTTGTGGTTCTAGCAATTCCACTAAAACTATTGCGTTTTATGACGTCACTGACAGTGATCTGCATAGATATCAATAGTAACTTCCGGTAGATCACTGTCAGTGACGTCATAAAACGTGTTAGTTTTAGTGAAATTGCAAGAACCACAAACGTCGGAATGGAAATTAATGCTATCAGTTTCCCCGATACACATACAAAATTTAGAAAATCACTTTACAATCCCTTTAAGTTTGGTGTACACCGGTCTTTAAGGTTAATAAAACATCCAAACTGTAGGCTTTCATTCCATTTATATTCTCTAATACAACTACTATATAGAGCCTAGCTAATAACTAAACAACATCAGTGGTCTATTCATCCTCACGTCAGACCAGTTCAATTTATGGATATTTTAATTTGGCTGGTATTTTTATAAGGAGAGTAATAAGCGAACTGGTATTTCTCTGTCTGTTGTAATGAATCATGATAGAAATTAAATGTATCCTCTCTCAATCTCCAACTCGAGTCCAGGGACACAGAACAAATAATTTAAACGGCGAATTACTCAAGATTCTGGTCCCTAAACGATGGCGAATCATGATCTATCATTCGACAAAATCAGTTGAAATCAACTGAAATATTAAAACGAGAAGATCTGAAAGAAGGGGAATAATTCAGAATGTTTAGTTTGATCGACTCGAGGGATTCGACTATTCTAAACAACACTAATGAAACATGTTCTAGTCGAGAAAAGCACGTGTCTAAAAATGAAATGAACACAATGCGAGGAGTGTGGAAGTGATGAAGTGTTGTATTCATGTTAACATTGTGGATACTCTAGAGTCATGTTAGAGTCGGTATTATATGAATAGACTGATAAGAGTGATATTAAACTTTCTAAATCATGTGTGTAATTGTTGCCAATCACTTCCCTGTCTCACTACATTCGATACTTTCTTCTGATTTTATTCTAAAAAATATTTCAGTACCATTCCGGAGTACATGTACTTTCAAAGTATAAGAATTAACACTCCAACATCGTGAGCAGTAGATTTATTGTTCATTCCGGGGTTATAATCGGTTGCATATCAATGGTTATTAGTTACAATAATACAATATGCACCACTAGACTAAACAGATTTTCCTGTCACAAATTTCAGATTGATATTTTCATTTCCACGATGATTGAGTTGCACCAATCTTATGTGACTTAGGACATTTTTCTTACACTATTATCAGGCCACCAATTACCTATGCTATTTTCACAATTTGTGAATTCTTTGTTAAACGTTTAATTGAAAAAAATAATGCTTTGCGTCCACCTGCTGCTTCCGGTAATAAGTCATCTTTACTCATAATTCCATTCAACCCAATTGTAAATCGGTATGGATAATCCGGGAAAGATCAAAGAGCTAAGAGATTTGGCCAAGAACCAGCTGGGAGAAACTATCCTTAGGGAACCTAATTTTTTATCCTTGTAAAATATAGATATTTGTTTTCAGAGAAATTTTCGTTAAACTGTAGCTGTATATCCGATTGATCATTTTAAATATCTAGTCTATTATATGATATCTATGGCTTTATGTCCTACGCATGGATCCATTCTTTGCACCAAGCTGCACACATTTGAGATATCTTCGTTAAACTGTCGCTCTACAATTCGATTGATCATTTTAATTTTGATTGAAGGAATGTGAATTGACGATTGGTTTTATGAGAGAGCACGACTATTACACTGTGATTTGTATAGAGGAGAAATTAGACGAGTTAATATTGAACACGTTTAGAAGTCATCTTGAATTCTCAGATCTCTTCCAGGCACGATACCGATTACTCTTATTAACGCGGGGTAAAATAGAACTCAAGTCTTGTATTATTCTGGAGATATTCCTGGAATTATGGTGTTTATCTTAGACAATATTCCAACTCAGATTAATAGTCAATTTCTACTTGATTTATTATATTTCTAATGTTTAGTCGTAATAGATATTGAGATGATTAGGTTTGATACATCTCTATTGTTCTACATTGTAATACAAATACTGTAAGTTCTGATTTCTAAAATATTTCTACAATAGATCCAATCTTCACAACTCCCCCCATGTAGATTTATTTTGGAAATGGAGTTTTACGTCCTGCTTTTCTGCACCTATATGGGCTAATTTATGACGGGCAAACGCCATGCAGTGTGCAATGAGGGCAATTTTTCCAGGACACCGGCATTAGCCTGCTCTGATTTTTTATTTCCATAACTGTCGAGGGATCTTTAACGTTCACAGCCACTAGCACCCGAGACCTCGGATTATTGTCCCATCCGAACGACTAGACGCTTTTTCCATGTAGATTTATTTTGCAGAAGTTGGAGACCATTGACTTTAAAATATCACAAACACGGGACAAATATTGTGGAAAAATATCACACTTGGATGACATCGAAAATGTGTGTTTAATTTCACAATATTTTTTGTTTCTCCTCTAAATATCGTTAGATGACAGTAAGATTGTCTATTTCGAATGAAAATATCGAAGTTTCATCTGCGTGGGTGTAAAAAGTAAATGTGTAGAAAATTGAACCCGATAATAATCTCTTAATGTTACTTATGTTAAGTGTTATTAAAAAACTGAAATTTATTCAGGCGAAAAAACACGTTTTTTTTAGAGGTTATGTAAAAAAATTGTTAAAATGAAATACATGTAGATTGATTTTAATGAAGACATCTGGTAAAAGTAGAATACTCTCTTACGAATTCCATCTATCGATACAGATTGTGCTCAGCCTATAATCTACAGTTCCCTTGGTTCTCAATCAGGGGGTACTAATACCCCTAGGGATACCAGAAGATTGCATAGAAAAAGAGGGGTACGGAGAGTGTGGAAGTTGGGAACCTAGATACTATTGGGACTTCTAGCAGCAGCATCCCTTGCAACGTTTTGGCGTTCCTAATAACTTCATCGACCAAAGACGCCTTTACTTAGCTAACAAGAAGCCTCAAACAAAATAAAATAGAATTGTGTATTTAATAATCTCTGTCTATGAGAAATAAATATCACAGATTGAAGACTAATTGCTCCAAGATGATTTTTTGTATAAAAATTGATTAAATTTTATTTGAGTCGTTTAGAAATAATAAGATTTACCTGGACAATTTAATGTCGAACACCTGATACCAGATTGTTCTGAGATTTCAATTGTTTTAAGTTTATTTGTTGAAGAAAACGAATTGATTAATGTTCTCCGATATCTTCCTACACTGTAAAAACAATTCTGTTAAAAATACGTTAGAGTTTGTTAAAATAAAGAGACGTTGCCGTTAAAGGGGAATTTTCAGCATTTTCAAGGGTAGATTTGTGCCTTGAATATTTTGTAATAGCCTCTAGAAGTACTAGATCTGCACGAAAATCGCATAATCCTTTGAATTATATCTCTACTTAAATATTTATCTTTCATTTTTTGTATATGTTTTTTTCTATATAAGGCATAGTCTCAATAGTCGTATTTTTGACTTTCAAACATTAATTTTTATGGATACACAGGAATTTGAAGGCTTAAATTTCCAAGGAGAGTTGTGAACACCATTTGTGTTGACATGCATAGTACTGTTTTGAGATACAAGCTGTTGAAACAGCCGATATATGCTACACTGTTTACTACATACCATAATATAATCCAAAATAATACTCTGCAATACAAAGCCTTTTTAAACCTTATACACTGTGACGTTAATAAAGTTTACGGACAATTCTTACAGTGTATTTATCTGGATTGTGTTTTTTCTCTCGAGTCAATAAAAGATAATATTTCACTTTTTAATCTGTAAGAATTGATATTAAAACTGGTTAAATATGGCCTTTTTTCAACCACTGATTGATGGCAGTTATGACGGAGACTTTCTGAATCACAAAAAAAAAATCTGAATGGTGAAAAAATGGCAAATGTTTTTTTTTCTCTGCTGAATAGTTTTTGTTGTAATGAGAAAAGCGATGTAAATGGCAATCTATAGAAATATTTCTAATGAATGCTGAAATTAAAAAAAATGTAAGCTCATGTCGTTATTGTCGAATGGCAGAATATTTTTCAACGCACAGTGGTGGATATTGACATCTTCATTCGACGAAACCAGGTGCAGAAAAATAAAACGTAAAATACCATTGTAAATTAGAAGATTCTCCCTAAAGTTGTAAGATTGAGAGTCTGGGTTAGGGTGGGGGATAATGCAACCGTCCTGTAAAATTGCAAAATACTCTTATAGCACAGTAAATGACGTTACCGAAGCAAATGCCCAGAAAAATACAAGTTAAACTCTATTTCATTTCATTACGAGACATTAAGAAATACATCCTTTTGTCAACGGCCAAGCAATGATTTTATGGTCATATTTTTGTATTAAAAAGGGGGAAAGCCGTATTTTGGATCATCGCGCAACATGTTGTCGTATTTATTAGTTTAAATAGGTGCAGAAAATATTCTTAAAACTTCATTTCATTTCAGTCTCGTATCTAAGAAATGCAGCCATTTGCTAACAACCCAGCAATAATAAAATAATATTTTTTTAGTCATATATATTAGGTTCTAAACAACATAAACGCTGGGAAATATCACCCTATACCGGTAATTATAGCCTTATGTCTATATGCATACAAAGGCTACCGGTAAATTATTTACTAATAACCCACTCAACCGAAACGAAATGATAACATCTACACGACTAATTGTATGGGAAAACTAAAAATTTGTAACTGATATTATTTTATCAAAAAGAAAACGAATAATCTTTAACAAATAAACAAGCTTTTATGATTTTCAACAAAAACTTCGTGTCGTAATTACTATATATGACAAACTACGGTCAAAAATCAAAATAAACGATTTAATAGGGCTGTCAATTAAGCAGACGATTTCCGCTTTTAGTCGTTGACTCTCTCACATCAGCCTAGCCAAGTGTAAATATAATGAAACACGCAGTTAGAAATTTGAATTGGGGTTGTTATTGAAAGGTTTTAAGGGTTTTGCTTATGATTTCGATCTCTCACTATGAAAAGGGAAATTACGATAATGTTCTTTAAAATCACGACAGCGTAAAAACAGCATCGGTTTAATCGGTTGTCATTAGATAACCCCATGCTTCAGTGCGTAGTAATACACCTAACACAGGTGAGACGAAAATATCAACTTTCAAATCAATTTTCACCAATTTTAATCGCATAACGAAACAGGTAAGTGAATTTCATACAATTTTTTTAAATTAATTTTTTTAATCACGAAAATGAACTTGAAAAAGTAAATAGTTCATGAATTATATGTTTTTTCTTGATTACGATTTTGTAATATCATTCAGAAATTCGAAATGTTCGAAAAATGTAAAATGTAGGCGTAAATTTCCAAAAAACCAAATCATATTTGTGTAGTATTATCTTAAGTTAAGTATATTTATCTTAAGTGGTGGAAAGGTAACAATGTTCTTTTTTAGAGTTTTTAGTTTAATTTAAAATTCGATCTTTGATAGCAGCAGGTGCATCTGTGATTATAAAACTGAGTGTTATCAACCACAAAAAATTGAAATAATACACCTTTTTTTTTTTAAATAAGTTATTACCAAAGTAGCTTATACAGAAACAGGATTACCCTGGACCTTTAAAAACTTTGGTTCAGAAGATCCTTTCTACTAGCCCTGGGCCCAGTTCCCAGCCTTGTGCTTAAGATCAATTTCGTACTTAAACCCTAAGTCGACTTGAGTTTATGCAAGAATTAGTAAGAAAATCTCAAGTCGAATATTGGACTTAGACTTACTTAAATGCTAGGAACCGGACGCTGGTCTTTGGTCAAACCTCTTTGATCCATTGCTTGCTCCAGTAACGTCCCGTAAATTTACAAGATAAAAAAAACGTCAGGTATAACGTTGACTGAATATTAAAATCTTCTGTTGATTTATTTTCACGAGAAAAAAAATTAATATGTGAGTTAAACTTAATTCAATTTTTATAAAAAAAAATCAAATTATTCAAATTTCATCGATAATTTTCCCCACATTGTCAAAATTTAACAAGCGATAAACCACTCAAATATTATTTACGTTTTCTGCATTTCTAAATAATAATAAATTGACAATCAAACGCGCACCTGCAACTTGCAAGCTATATAAACTCTTGACTTTATCTAAAGATAATTATTATAATTAGACCACAGTTAATTTCACCTATCGGCTGGTAATTTCACAGTTGAATGTAAAGGTAAGATTCGAACCCGTGGTGTTTAAAACTTGATTTTAATCGATTATTTTTTATACAAACAATACATTTGATTTTTAAAAAGATTTAAGATGTTTGAATTAAGGTTAAGGGACGGAAATTTGTATTGTTATTTACGAGGCTTTGATACAAACGTCCAAAATACGAGAGACATCTTGCACAGCACCCTTACGGCCGCATTTAGTTATTTTACCTTTTACATAATAATCATTAATCATTTTACAGGTTTCTTCACATTATGAAAATGAGTAAGATTGAAATACTTATTTAATTTAACGTACGATCAAAATATGGAACTAAAATAGGAAGTTTTTTTTTGCACAGCTGATGCCTGACGTTTGGAAACAGCGCTTGCATTTGTGTAAATTCGTCCAAATCTTTAGAACGTTTATTCTTTCTTTACATTGCTCTGTTTCCGCGATTATTTCATCTGTAACAAGAAATCGCTAAAAAGAATTTTCATATCGAGAAACAATTCATTAATTCAAACCATTTCTGGCTAGTTCCACCTCGCAGACATTTGATTGACAGACATAAAGGATGGAAGCAGCCAATAAAAAACGCCTTTAACGTTATCGATTTTTGAAGGTCACGCCCCCGCTGTTCAACTGTCTCTTTTATTGTAATCGTAATATTCTAGCGATTGATTGAATCTGTCAGCGAAAATTAACTGCCGAGCTCCCAAACAAAACAGTCTAAACGTTTACCATATGCTTTAAGGCCCGACCGTTATTAATTATTCTGCTTGGATTATTTATAAAAGCCAGCGCTCTGGAGTTATTCAGTTAGTGTGTTGTTTGGTTTTGAAGGAATAATAGTCATCGTTTCTATAACGGGTTCATATTAATCATATTTTACTACCTTTTGAATAATAATATCATATTGGACTGATATTGATATATGAATAACTTGTACATCTGTATATGGACTGGTGTCGTTACGTATATTCAAGTGATTATTTGAAAGTGTTAATTTTTTAAAGATTTTACTGGACTAATATCGCTTCTGAAATATCAAAAATTTGATTTAAACTATTAAAATCTGAACTTTATTCAAGTGAATGTGACATTTTTTAACCTGAATAATTCGATATTGGACTGGTATACGAGTGTATGCAATATTTATATTGTGTATTGCAATATTAGCTGATATCGTACTGATGCTATGCTATATTAGCGACATTTAAGTTATGCTATAATAGCGATATGGACAGTAAACACCAGTGAATAATTAACCCTAATTAGTAATTAACAAAGTAAAGTTTTAATTAATATTTGAAGATTATGTTAAAAGAAGAAGTCAACGGAATAGATATTCAAGGTAAACTCATTTAATAATTTGATATCTCTTAATGGAATGAGAATCTTGAATTAATTTTCGGTGTGATAATTTT
Source organism: Lottia scabra (assembly GCA_029955415.1). Lineage (NCBI taxonomy): Eukaryota > Metazoa > Mollusca > Gastropoda > Lottiidae > Lottia > Lottia scabra. The sequence continues at coordinate 14,266,792 of JARJEI010000009.1, forward strand.
ATATTCATAGAGAATTTTAAGAAACTTGAAATATCTATTTGGGGGGTTTCATTTCATTTTTCTAGATTTTTATATGTCTGTGATTCGATTTTTTTATTTAAATTTTATCCGGAAAGTTATCTAATTATTTTAGAGTACCTGCTACCAGTACTCTGTTAGAGAGTTTCCATCACTAATATTTCTATTTAGGAAATGTTTGTAGGCTATATCTAAACAATGAAACCTATATTTGATATTGTAATGCTTAATAAAGATGTTAGTTACATTTTTGAAATTGAAAAAAATACCTCCAGAAAAAAAACACGACATCATATGATTTCGAAATTGTATACATGTATTTCATTGATATTGATATTCTGATAATATTAACACAAATTCCTTTTTTATTATATACATTACATCATTTCAAAATACCATCTCAAAATGTCTACAATATCTCTATCGGTCTAACTAGGGACCCCAGAAAAGAACAACATCTGGAAGGGGGTTCAGCTGTGATATAGGTCCGACATAATAAATGGCTTGAGTCACCAATGGATTGCCCTGGCATCAGATATTTTTCTTACCACGAGGGGGTTTCGAACCCCCGGTACCTATCCACATAGTTGACACTAATCTCAATCCAACTCGATGACGATTAAGTTACATGTATTTGGTAAAAGATTATACTATACAAGTGGAGGGGGATTCGAACCAACGGCACCTAATTGCCTAGAAGGCGACAATCCAACTCGATGACGACTGAGTTACATGTATTTGGTATAAGATTATTTACAAGACGAGTATGATGGGGGCCAGTAATTAGTCCTGTCTAATTATTCCAGATAATATTTTAAACAGTAATAGACCATCTGGTGCAATCTTTTGTCACATAGTTAAAGATTTTAAATAACGACTTGGCCTGTATTTTGATATTGTTGTTACTTTAGGCTTAATTCATGGAACATTCACCCAGGCAGATAGTATACCGAATTTACAACGTTACATATTTTATACCAATTAACTAAAAAGTCTTTATTAAGGATAAGAGAATGGAATAGAAAGTCTAATATTGTTAATAGAATATTTATGTGAGCAAATATTATTTAGAATTCCAGGCGTTTTTACAAGATACTTATTTGGTAAAATTTACTATAGAATTATAACAATGATTAGGGAAAAGGCGGAGTAAATATCAAAATATATATCATTTATTGAGTATTTCTTTGAGCAGATATTGTTTAATATTTACAACGTTTCGAAAAGTTACATTTTATGATATTATTGAGTTTAACATTTACTATGAATCTAAATGATTTAGAATGATAAGGAGCTAGGAAGCAAATCGAAGACAATGATTGTTCGTGTGATAAAAACTGAAATGATATACACGTAATGGTATTACAAGTAAAGTCTTTTGCCTATCACTATTATCATTATGCACCTGAGGGGAAACACGTCGAACCAGTGCATAAACTTTTACCAGTGAATATTGTTACCGTTATACAAGTACTTCATGGAATATTCATTTGAACATATTATAACTGTATCTTAATTATAAACCAACAAAATTTGCTGAAGAATTTGAATTACTTATAAAGATAAAGATATCAAATCAAGAACAAAGTCAGTCGGACTTAGGTCAAGTGGAATGTCAATATGCAACCAAATAAGAACAGAAATACATCAAGAGATGGAACAAAAACTAAGAATTGTCACTGTTCAGTGAGTTCTAGATAAAGTATAAATATGAAATAATATAATTGCTAACAATAAAAATAATACAACAATTTATCAAGTTCCCTGGAGTCTTGTTTTCTGTACTCTAACCATCCCAGTTTTATTCCAGTTTCCGTCTCTTACTAGCAAGTCTCTAACTTAAAATTCTTATGGTTTAAAGATAAAGTGTCCTCAAATGTGTAAAAACATTTTCAAAAATTTAGAAGCTTTAAAAGATCACAGCATTTTGCTTTTTGATACGAACTTGAATTGTGGCCAGTGTATAAAATCGTTGCGGGCAGTGGACAATGGATACATATCCACTCAGATAATACAAAATATAAGATTTTTTTCAGACCTAGCTCAATTTGAATCCCCTGAAAAATATCCAAATGTCCCCAATGTGTCCCCTAAGTTGAAAACCTATTCGGGTGTTAGTTTTATAACACTGATTTACTTTACCTATGCCAGTGTTAAAATTTTTAATTCTTAAATATTTTACAGGTGAATTCCCCCAAATTTGGGTTAAATTAAAATGAAAAGTAATTATACTATATATATATTATACTATTATACTATAGGACAAAAATCAAATTTCTTCAAATGAGAAATAGATATTCAAAAGGTATATGAATATTTTCTTTAACATTAAGATTTGTTTCAGAGAAGTATCGTCAATGAATTTCTTTATTCTTAATTAATTCTTTAGGTCGGTTCCTTGCTTTTAATCGTTTTTTCTATAGATATTTTCATGCCAGAAAATTAAAACAATTCGGACAAAAAATTAATAATTTCTTTTATTGTACTTCTTTTCCATTTAACTGTCTCTATTGTCTTTATTGTATAGACATTAAAGATAGATTCCTACCGATTGAAGTAAAACAAATATTGTTATAGAACTAAATTGACATTCAATGATGGACACAACAAATCTCTCTACAATTTCAAAAATAAAGAGGGCTGATATCAGATGACAAGATCACAATTCTACTTCTTGAAAATTCTTGAATTAAATTTCTCTTTAATTTTCATTCTTTCTTCGAACTGTTTTAGGTTTCTATTTAAAAATGTTTTGAAAATTGAAAGTCATAAAAAACAACCTGTATGTTATCGGCATTTTCTCATTATCTCAAGCAGAGGACAATTTCCAAGATATTCATTTATTTTATTTGAATAAAGGCGACTCCATTTTTAATTCTAATATTTTTTATTCCGTTCCGCTATCCAGTTCCAAGTCTCTAAGTTATTTTTTACTTTCTGTTAAGCGACGAAAAAAATTGAAGAACGAAAAGACAAAATATAACGTTAATTAATAATTATCAAATATTAATTAATTCTCATCCTTTACCTCACCTGTAATTACCTGGTAAATAATTTAACATAGGATATTCTTTTCATCACGTGTCACCTAGGAGTTGGTCTTTTATTCCCCCAGTCTCAGACATACGTTTAGATCTTATGAATAATAAATAGTCCACGTGACCAATGGAAGTCGTGTATAACGGTACTCTAGATCTATACGCTATAAATATTGTTTATAAAATTATTTTAAGAATATTATATGAAGTTGCAACACAAAGACAATCAATAATATTTCATATCTTGTAATGACTTTGTGTGACATTTTATTTCTTGAGATATATATATATAGTACAAATATTATATCGGCAGTCAGAATAGGAAGTCACAATTGAAAGTCTATGTACCAATCTTAATTATTTTTTTTGCTACATTTCGTTTGTATATTTCAGTATAATTCTTGTAATGAATTTATGTGACATTCTATTTCTTGGGATATAGAATACAAATATTCTATCGGAAGTCACAATGAGAAGTCACAATTGAAGTCACAAAGAAAGTCTATCAATTATAATTTGCTATATATCGTTTGTATATTTCAATACATTTCAATTCTTTCTATGACTTGGTGTGACATTTTATTTTTTGAAATATAGAGTACAAATATCATATCGGAAGTCACAATTGAAAGCCTACCAATTTTTACCTATTGTATTTGATATTATTATATCCTTTGTATATTTTAACACAATTCATATCTTGTAATGACTTTATATGGCATTTTATTTCTTGGAATATATAGTTCTGATAGAGTACAAATATTATATTAGAAGTCAGAATAGGAAGTCACAATTGAATATTCTATGTACCAATTTTTAGTATTATTTTTGGTATATATCGTTTGTATATTTCAACACATTTCAATTCTTTCTATGACTTGGTGTGACATGTTATTTCTTGGAATATAGAGTACAAAGATTCTATCGGAAGTCAGAATTTCAGAATTAAAGTCACAAACGAAAGTCTATTAATTATAATTATATGTTGTATATTTCGAAACATTTCATAATGTTCTATGAATTAATGGGACATTTTGTGTATTGAAATATAGAGTACAAATCTTCTCTCGAAATTCGCAATCGAAACTCAATTCAATTTTCTATATGCATATTTCTTATTTCCAAGTGGCATTATATGACTTATCATATTATATTCCTATGCCATTTTGTGGAGCTCGGCAAGTGTTGCTGCTATACCTTTTGCATACACTTACTTTGACTTTATGTGACATTTAGCGAATTGAAATTTAAAGTACAAACATTCAACTAAAGCTACAATAAAAAGACTGTCAATTTTTTACCAATAATTGTGGCTGCTCTATCTTTCGTAACTAATATAACATTTTGATATAGACATATAGAAATTGATTTAAAAAAAATGAAATGAACAAAGACACAAAAGACATATCTGTTTTATAATAACGATGTCTTTTCTTGTTACATGTCATATATCTAGCTCAGAAGTTTCTGAAATAAATTTTAGATAAAAAATAACATAGATATTTACAAGCTTCTGGGATATGACCATGGGCGCAGATCACGGGGTACCTGGAGGTATGATACCCTGTGTCCCCTCCCCCTCCCACCCTCCCACCCGCACAATGAAAAAGCGATCTGCGCCCCTGGTAATAAAATGCATTGCCAGGTGTCAAGACAATATATGACTAATTTTTAAATTAACAATAATAAGACATGTAATTATATGTAAAATATTCACATGTGAAATGAAGATAAGTTTTAATTCACAACCTGCTTATTGTAAGCAAAAAGGTTAAAGCCTAGTTCACATTACATACCAGTTATAGGTGTTATATGAGATACTCTCCTATAGAAGCACTGGCGTAGGTCACAAGTAGACTATTGATTTCGTCATAAAAACTTAATAAATTTAGATTCAAATATAATACAACTATAGCCATCTACAAGGGTCAATGTTTGTTAAAGGGAATATTCAGCATTTTCGAGGATCGGTTTGGGCCTTGAATTCATGTAAATAGCATTCAGATTTATTGTAACTGTCCAAAACATCGCATAATCCCTTAGTCTTACTAAACGACGAGTCGTAATTTTGACTTTCAAACGCTGATATTTATGGACACAAAGGGATTTGAAGACTTAAATTTTGAGGGAGAGTTTGGAACATTATTACGGGTTCTAAAAGTTTTTTTGTCGAACGGTTAGTGAACACATCCCTTTTACATTCCCACAGAGGGGTAAGAACATAATAGAATCTTAAAACAATCCTGTTAAATTTAGTAAATCTTAACAAACCTGTGATTTAAATAGGGTTTTATATTATTTATACTGCAGTGGTGAATTGAATCATCTTCCTTATTTAATGAAATATATAATTTAAAATTTACACTGAGTGGGAAAATAAAATAGTAACTATATTCTCAGTCAATTATAGATAAGTTTAAATATAGCTCGTATATATTCATTTAATTACATTTAACTTGGATACCAAATTGAGTTACATCAATGACTTTTAATTAAAATTGAACATTCTTATAAGGTACAAGGTAACTAAACATTTTTACTTTAATATGAAGATTTATGAAAAAGTCTTTTCGACTATCCTCGGTTCCCAATCAGGGTTACTAGTACCCCTTGGGGTAACCAGCAAACACCACAAATGGTACCTGAGAAGCCTCTTAGAGAATTTTGAAAAGTAAGGAATGGATTAAATATCGAACTACATCAACCGAAAAATATCATTTTAGGCCTACTTTCATGTTGACACTTAATGTTACGTAGAGTGGGAGACGGGGTACCAGGAGATTGCTTGAACAAAATAGGGGTACGAAGTGTCCAAACGGTTAGGAACCGAGGGACTATAACATGTAGTCTATAGGTGATAGGTAATGTATGCTGACACTTTTAGAACACTTGACGTTATATGACGTGTTTTTTATGGTTTACTACGCAGGATGTCAAAAGTTGTCATAGGTTGTAGGGTAACGTATGCTTACTCTTGGATAACACATGGCTTTTCTGTTTTTGTGGGTGACACTCATTTAAAGAATAGGCTACCCATAGCCATCGAATGTCATTTTGGTTACAGAAAACTGCCATTTTGCCAAGTGGCAATCTTCTCGCTAGTTATATGTGGCATTGTGTATGATCATGTCCATCTACATATTTTGTAGAATATCTTTCTCTAAGATGTTTTTATCAAAGTTCTTTTGATATCACTTTATGGAAGTCTTGCTGTTCTAGACTTCCAATGCATCCGGTTTTCTAAGCTTATTTTTCCAACAAATCTTTGATTTATTTGATCAGACCGAACATTTACTAATCTTTTCTCAAATGACAGAAAATTGATCTCGGATCCGCCCTTTTCTTTCTTCACTTACACGCGTCTTGATGATCGAGTGTCCAAACCATATGGCATGTATCTCGAATGTCACGACTAATCTTTTAATTAACATTAGGCATTGAAAACGTGCGACATCTAAACATAATAAAAGATGGAGAAAACAAAAAATAAATTGATTAAAAACGTTAATCTGTGGTAATTTACTGGAGATGATTTCTGACTTGTTGTAATTCGAGACTGATTGTTATTATTAATGGACGTTCTCGTCTTGATTTCATCCTGGAAGATTCTGAGTTCTCATTCTGTTGACAGTTTTTACAAATAGATACACATATAGGCCTACTTACTTAACAATATGGACCCTGTGGATTGTGCAAAGGAGTATCAAGTTGAAAACCTCAATCGCAAAGTGACATCAGGTTTTAAACTAGGTTAGCACTTTAATGATTTTCATCTGCAAAACAATTTAATGAAATGTTACTTTAGTGTATGTTATTGTGCTTATTGCAGTTGAATGACATTGGTGGATTCTGACGTAACGTTCTATACATTTGAAGGAGAGGAAGTTTTTGAAACTTGTATCCAATCCTTTTGAGTATTTCAATGTTTAAACTACCATACAATTTACTCAAAGTACAAATATTCTTCAAATGCATGGTTCCAATTACCATTCCAAATTGTTAAAACCTAGGTGTGCCAACCTTTTGAAGCATCTTTAAAGGTCTTTCTGAAACCTCACCAATGTCACTATTAATGCTTACTAGTAATTAAATATATAAGAAAATAGTAAACAGATCCTTCGACCTTCACATTGCATGATAGATCATTTGTTCATTGGATATTCACTATGCAGTAATAAGATATAACAGATTATGAACATGATGTTTTGTCCATTTGATCCCAAATAACTTGCTGTGACTTGCTGTGACCTTTGATAATGATGACGAACATAACCATCATATTGTGACAATACAAATCACAGGTAACAATAGAAAAGTCGAATCGCCAATGATAAGTCAAGATGGTTTCCAACAGATGCTTGGAGTCTCGATTTACATGGAGTATCACGGTTATTATTTCACCTGATCAAATGTAATATGAGTTAATATTCTCGCCTTAAATTATCCCCCTTTCATCAACTTTATCTTAATTAATCATTCAAAACAATATTAACTTAACAGACATTTATTTCTGGGTTTTTTGTTATCTTTTTGGAAATTTTTTTTATTTTTGATAGAAAAGATTGAGTTTTATAGAGCAATGTGATTTTGTCTTGGTAGAAATCAAAGGTATTTGACTGAAGACATTTATTTTCTATTTGCAGGCACAATGGAACTGGTCAAACCAGAAGATCACAGAAGTCCTAACAGAATGAGCACACCCGTCATGGACGAGTACCCGAAATCTCCTGCATCGTCAATCAACTCCACCCCACCCCTGAACATACCAACTCTAGAGCGTGTACAACCCACATCTAACATTCGACAGAATACCGTCACCACGGTCAATCTACACAACGTCAGTATAGTCTGTCTCAGAATCGACGCTAAGGAAAGGTTGTGTCTGGCACAAATATCGAACACACTCCTAAAGGAATACAGCTATAACGAAATACACAACAGAAGAGTCGCTTTAGGTATAACCTGTGTCCAATGCACACCAGTTCAGCTCGAAATCTTGCGTCGTGCTGGCGCCATGCCGGTTTCGTCACGTCGATGTGGAATGATTACCAAAAGAGAAGCTGAAAGATTGGTAAAATCATTTCTAGAAGACAGCACTCCACCTAAACTACCGGAGAATTTCTCATTCGAAGTTGTTCACGACTGTGGTTGGGGCTGTACTGGATTTTTCCAGCCGTCACGGTATAACAGTTCCCGGGCTAAGTGCATCAAGTGCAGCTTTTGCAACATGCATCTGTCACCGAATAAATTCATCTTTCACAATCATCGGACTCCCACTTCCAAATACCATCATCCGGATGCTGCTAATTTCAATTCTTGGAGACGACATCTAAAATTAACAGCCGAAGCAGAAAAGAGTGAATTCTCATACGCCTGGGAGGACGTCAAGGCCATGTTTAATGGCGGCAGCCGGAAGCGGATATTGAATAGCGTCACTATGTCTAGTAGCTCCTCCTCCCATACAGATACACCAAAGAAGATGAAGACCTCACACGACTCTTCGTATTTATCGAAATCACCATACTCTAGTCAATATCCATCATATAATCTGTTCTCACCTCCTAACAAACCGTACCCATTCCCCGCTCTACAAACTTCTAACAATTTCGGACTAACATACCCACAGGCTAAGGACCTACCAGAAACTGCTAAAGCTAGTTTGAGTACAAACTTGTGGGGATCACAGAATAACCTCCCTTTCCAAGCCTATGATCTATTTTGGGCCAACACTCTCGCATTTTCCCGCGGTGGTGGATTACGTAATGGTTTCTATAACAACGTTGTAAATAAACAACCAATGATATCGAATGGTCAGCCATTTAAACACACTGTAGATAAATTGACCAATAAGAAAGAAGATGAGGAAAGCGACACCAGTAGTCATGGCGACAGATTCTCAGCTTTTAAACCAGTCAACAGAAACCTTCACCCATTGGTTGAAGAAACTGGGTCACCGGAAGTCGACGACATGAAATCTGAATTTGACGCAGAAAATGAAGAAATTGACGTCACGGATGAGTCTGATAAGGAAGAGAATTTCAGTTCTGATGACGCAGACGATATACATGACAACAACAGCAGAAATGATGAGAAATTCCACAAGAATGTGTTCGGGGATGGTGAAGGAGCAGACGTCGACCCCAAGGTTTGTTTTAATATTTATGTATAATGTACTTTAACTCTTGCTCATTTGTTTCTTCGTTTGTCATATTGTTTTCTAATTACTTTCCTAAAAGACAGGCAAAGATCAAAGAAAACTTAGTTATGGAAATCAATTAATTAAGTATTAAGAAAGACAATAATGTTATATAAGAAAGAGTTGAAAAAAGAACTTTTCGTCTGGTCTAGACATTTTCCAGACATTTTAGGGATGGGATATTTAAATATTTACAAATAAGTCTTTAAATGTAATTGAATTTTTTTGAAACATATTGACGTGTTTGTCTATGTTTTGTTATTCGCTCTAGTGTAATCGGTTAATGACTGACACATGTACTTTACAAAAGTTAAAATGTGAATAATTAAGAAAGACCATGTAACCCACCATTGTCACTTGCTTAAAATATAAAAAAGAATCATGATGGAACCGAAAAGTAATAACAGACCGTAACTTTCGAAGAACTGAAGCACGTACAAAAAGACTTTTTGATGTAACTTGAAGTAAACAAAAGTAATCTTCGTCACTTCCGCTGGGTAAATAAATTTATCTGAACGTTGAAAATATGACGTAAAAATTGGTGGAAAAGTGGTAAGGATTAAAATGATATAATTCATCATATGAAAAGTTCATAAGCTGTTAACTATGTTTCGTTAAAATGCCTTTTTGGATTTAGAGTTTCGTTTTGCGGTTCGGATCATTAGTACTTGATATCTTTATATCTTTGCTCTACTTTAAGTTATGAATTGGAATTAATAACCAAAACTTGTAAATCATATTTAAAAATGGATATCAGTATAACTCAATGAATATACAACAGCGCAAATTAAAAGTTAAAAATTCATCTGGAAAACAAAACCGTAAACAGAACAATATTAAATTTTATCAAAAGACCTCAATCGATCTTTCTTTCAATTAATTATAAACTACGGATTAAGATCTATCCGGTCTCAGAAAATAAAAACAAAGTTAATTCTAGTAAAATACGGAAGGAAATATTCAAAGAAAGGTTGAAATAAAGATTAATTCCTTTCAACTAATTTCTATTAGATTGATTAAGGCTTGATGATATAGACTATAAATTTAGAGTTAATTCCCTTGTTGTACATGATCAATGTTCAGAACAATACAAATATTACCGTTTATTATCATATAACATTAACGGAAGCTAGCCAGATCCCCGGGGGACTCCAAACCCTAAAACAAAGGGCATTGAGAACGGCAGATGAAATAGTCTTGATTAATCAGTCATATTTATTCCTAATTTAGCTGTGTGACAATCGAGACTTGTGATAAATTCATGCAATATTTATCGAGTTGATTTAGCAGTAAATGTCGCGAGATTTTCCTCTAAATGTCAAAACAATAGAATAGTTCCTTTTAATTAACTGCTAACTACCACCAATAGTCCGATTACCTGATCACAAACTGTTTTAGCAGGGAGGTCAGAGGGTGGGCAGGTTTATGCGCTCGGGACTTCCTGTGAGAGGGAAGTGAGTGGGCCCTTTTTTTTTGAGTAATTCTATTATTTGTCCATGTTATCCATGACGGGCGTGACTATGATACGGATTAACTAAGAAATGGAAAGAAATGATATTCCGATTAACTAACAGTTAAGTGTCTCCTAGAAGAAAGAAAAGAGGGAGTTTTTTTCACGAACGGTACAGATATTCGGACTTTAAGATTGCTTTAAGCATGGCACGTGTTGAACAGTAAATATAGTACATACATTCGGACTTTATTATCATTTAGGTGCCTGTGAACACGAACATTGATGAATCGGGTAATCGAACTATAAGATAAGTTTGCTGGTTGCTGACTGTATAGGCAATTGTGTCTGGATGCGGTACAAATATTCTGACTATAAGATTACAGTGGTACAGATATTCTGACTATAAGATTTGTTAACGTTGTTGACTGTAGAGAGAGTTGTGTTTGAGTGCGGCATGAAGATTCGGACTATAATATTATTAAAGTTGTGTCTGTATGCTGTTCATATATTCGGACTATAAGATTTTTTAGGTTGTTGACGAAAACGGTGCGGAGATTCGGACTATAATATATTTTAGATTGTTAACTGTATAGATAGTTGTGTCTGAGTGCGGTACAGATATTCGGGCTATAAGACAGCTAGCTAGAGTTTGAGTACGGAACGGAGATTCGGACTATAAGATTAATATTTCAAACAATTATGATCATCAGACAATACATTTCCTTTTAATTCAAGTTAACAGTTCCCAGGATAATTAATGACCAAGTTTCAAACGATCCATAACTTTTATAGAAACTTATATCTCCGGATATTATCTTTCTTTTACTTTTCCACAATATTAAACATTGCTAATATTATTTCAAATTGACGTTTGAAAATGGCGTTTAAAGAGGAATGAGCAGCATATTCCATGGTCGATTTTGGACTTGAATATACGTAAAGAAGTACTAGAACTGCACGAAAATAAAATAATTGCTTCATTCAATGTCCCTATCTAAACTTATATCCTTCATTTTCTATATATATAATAGCTTTTCTATATAAGGCATAGCCTCACTATAGTAAGAGTATATATTTTTACTTTCATTTAAACCTGTTTTTCTTTGATTTTCAGCAGAACGAAGAAAAGACGACGACAGAAGAAACTCAACTTTCAGGTAATTCTACATTTAATATTTTACTGCCTTTGCCAGTTATAAACCATTGCTTAGACACCCTACAGTTTACAAATTACGAAAATGTTTCATCCCAAAAAAACATTTACTTGAAGAAAACTTAATGGAATCTCTCTACAGTAATACCAATGATTTGCAATTTGCAATTTGCAAATATATCATTCCAATAAAGACATTTTTACGTTAGGAAAACTCGATTAAACCCTCAAAAGTAAGGTACTTTTTCACTAAAATTTGTTATATTTATATACTAAAATGACTTGATTCGAAAATATTGCCATTTTAAAAGATCTGTAGTACTTCAGTCCGGGTTCTGTAAACAATGTGCTGTACATCATCTAGAGCAGCATTATCTTATTTACAATCAAACTGTTTTCACAGCAGAATAACGATTTGAATATTGACTGGACCAGATAACAGTGGCAAATAACCCATATACTCTTACACAGTTCGATATACCATGTGTATCACGATATGCTTTTAAAACTTCCTTTAGTCATATCATTAAGCATTCAAGTGTACACAGGGTATATTAAATTAATATAGGTTTCATGATCCCTTTGTTGTTGAAGTCCACAGGGACCTGAGAATGGTCAGATTGTAAAGAGACTTGTTAATTAAGGAAGTATACTTAAGAAAATTGCTCAGAAAACGATTTGACATTTTATTGGAACTTCCGGTATCTTATTCTCGAAATCGTTTCAGATTTATAATAAATACGTTAATGATTGGATAGTTTTAATAAATCTTAAACTAACATTAAGCACATGGACTATTTAAAACATGATAAAAAAAAACTTTTTTGGGACGTTTGTTGAAAATCAAAGCCCTTGATAATTAAAGATATACTACCTCAACTCGTAAATTATAATGGAAAAAACGATAAAAAAAAATATTCTTATTATAGTCAAGTATTATAATTGAAATCTAATGTTATTTTTGTGAAAGAAATTCTTTTAAAATTAAATCAGTCAAAATCATTAGGATTTCATAAACAAAAAGGTTAACGTCATATGTCTTTTGACATTAAGGTATCTTGTTTTATTACACATGTCATTTGACTTATTACAATGGAATTAGACACTTCTTCATTGCATCTAATTATGGCAGCTATTCCTTTCCATAGACAACCGCATTTATACATAGATAACCTCGGTGAAAACGAAATACTTCAAAGTGTTCTAAAAGGATGAGCAATAAGTTACCATCAATAATTCAACACGCTCTAAAAGTCGGAAGATGTAAATACATTTATTCAAATAGAAATATAATATTCTTTTGTTTTGGAAAACGTTGCTTCTTAATTGAAATAGGCAGGAATTAATTATTCACAACTTACACTGAATACAGCCACTTAACAAATTTCCAAAAACAAAGGCAAGAAACTCAGTAAGTTTACTTATTGTTCAGAAAATTTCCTTTACAGAAGACAAATTCAAAAGAAAACGAAAAAAAAAACAGAACAATTAAGATTTGTTATATCACGATTTTTGTTTTCTTCAATTAAGATTTCCTTTGATGAAATCTCGAATGTTCATTTTCTATGAAATGATTTTTTTTCTTCATTTTTTTTTCTTTTAAACAACACTGTTATAAGATTTACTTTCAAAGTTTATAGTAAATTCATTTGTAAATTCATTTGTGATCAATTTATGTTTTTTCTAAGTAATCAATTTTGAGGAAACGATTCATTAGAATTATCAATTCAATTACATAGTGCGAAATTGCTATTGGAGAAACATTTCGGTATATTGCATTCGGTGAGTTTTGGTGCAGCATGGCCAATAAAATTCCAATGTAATCCATTTCTTGTAACATAATATCTATTCATTGTTTAGGTTAAATTTTATTCATTATTTCACTTGAATATCTATTCATTATTTATTAATTTTTTATGTTAAATATTTATTCATTATTTCAGTTGAATATTTATTATATTTATTTCAGTTGAATATTTATTCTTTATTTCAGTCAGAATTATTATTTCAGTTGAATATTTATTCATTATTTCAGTTGAATATTTATTCATTTTTTAAGTTAACTATTTATTCATTATTTCATTTGAATATTTATTCATTATTTAGGTTGAATATTTATTCATTATTTCAGTTAAATATTTGTTCATTATTTCAGTTCAATATTTATTTTTTAGGTTAAATATTTATTCAATATTTCATTTGAATATCCATTTATTATTTCAGTTGAATATTTATTCATTATTTCAGTTAAATATTTATTCATTTATTCATTATTTCAGTTAAATATTTGTTTATTTTTTCAGTTCAATATTTATTTTTTAGGTTAAATATTTATTCATTATTTCAGTGAAATATTTATTCATTATTTCAGTGAAATATTTATTCATTATTTCAGTGAAATATTTATTCATTATTTCAGTGAAATATTTATTATTTATTCATTATTTAAGTTAAATATTTATTCATTATTTCGGTTAAATATTTATTCACTATTTCAATTAGATATTTATTCATTATTTCAGTTAAAATTTTAACTGAATTTCATTTTTTCAGTAAAATTTATTATTTGAATTTATTATTTCAGTTGATCAAGAAAAGAAATGTGAAGAAATACAAGATGAAAATAAACCAGAACAAAATTTAACAGATTCTGGATTTTCAGGTATAAATATATATTTAACGAAACTCGAAGAGAAGGGGCGAAGAAACTCTGGTTTTCCTCTCATCTTGTTATTTATCGAAACGTCGAAGTTCTAGTGATTATATCTCTCATCTACATTTCTACTGGACAGAATTAGAGGAAAAAATTCTTGAGATTATGCATGACGAGAGAAGTATCAGCAACAAAATCAGAATATTTAATGATAAATCGTCTCTTAATTTACTTAAAATTCAGATTTTTTTTTAAATTGTAGAGCACACATTTATTTTATTTTTTTTTTTCTATGCTAAAATTCACATCCAAACTATAAAATATTTCAGATCAATCTGATAGAGAATGCGATGGTAAACAGCAGATTGCTTTATCAAAAGGTGGGTAGCAATTTTATAAATATCTTCGGGGTCAATTAACGAATCGGACCACAGGACACGGTAAAAGGGACTATAGGTCGAATGCAAAATAATTGATATTGTCTTACAAATGTAAGTTTAATGCAATAATGAACATGATATTTTTCCGGAACAAGTGAGGGACCCAAAAGATAAATATCAATATTTTTTAATTTTCAGAAGAATTATATAACGAGCTTCAGAGAGAAATTGACAGAAAAACCAGAATCGAGCGAGAAATTATGATCATGAAAGGTAAAAATACTAAATTGTAGTACACCATAAAATTATGCCAGTTTTTCATGTGATCTCCCTGATTAATGTCGCGTATGTTTTATTCATCCATTTACATTTTAATCGGCTTAGTATTACTTCAACAACTGAAAGACTGATTTTTGTTCTCTCAAAAATTATTCTAGTTAATAGCATTCTATCAAGTTGCTAAATCAAGGGTAAATTTGCCAGAAACATTTTCTTCCTCGAGGATCTCTTGCGAATTTTGCAACAGAATTGCTCTTACATTTTTGACAAAATTTACCACAGAAATGTCCATATTAAAGGCTTGAATGATAATATTCAACTAATCAATGTAAACATTGTTTCAGATACGTACCTAGAGCAGGTGAAACGAGAGAAATCGTACCGAGACGAGATGGCTCAACAGTTACAGTTAGTTCGAGAAACTCTATCTAATGAACTAGATCAAGAGAGAAAAGTTCGATTCACCTTACAACAGAAACTTAAAGGTAGGAAATGACTTTATGATTAAAGCCAAAATTTAGTTTTATCCTAAATACATACGTTGTTACCTAGTGCTATTATAGGACTATACCTACACTGGGGACAACACAAACGTTGCAAAAGAACTGTTATTCGTGTTTTGTTGAGGGTTTCTCCCTGCACTCGATGGGGACCGACCAGATTGGTCAGAGAAAACTTACTAGGAGATCTGTTACAACTATCATATGTGTCAGTAAGGATGAACGTTATGTCCATTTCATGACATGCAAATGCTAAATTTTGCGCGTTTTTCATTGAAAATATAGAAATTTTCGACACTCTAAATATGCCACTGTCTAGCTGTTTTGTTTTTCCCACAATGTATTAAATATTTTGTTATCATTGTCTATTTCAGAAGCCCACGATGCATTACATAACTTCTCCTGTAAGATGTTGGCTGCCAGACATTGTGAAGACTGTCCCTGTCAGGAACCCGGTCTCGGAAATTAGGAATTGATAGAAGAATTGTCATTCATTCCTTGTTGCGTGTTATATACATACATGAGTTGGCTGTTTTCAATTGTATCGGATTGAAATATGAATTTTTTAAAACAAGACAATTCATTTTGATTGGTCTGAAATCAAGTGTATAGTGCTGGGACATAACATAAACTAAATTCACATATAATTCCTTAATTATTATGCATTGAAAGGAATCATAATGGGAAGAGATATACTGTTTGCGATTGATATATATTTCTTTTTAATCAATCTCTAATTCTATCGTATGTAAATGTCGTTTCTATAAAAACAAAGTTCAAAGTTTGAAATGGGATATTTAATTTGTTCTCTTTGAAAA
Source organism: Lottia scabra (assembly GCA_029955415.1). NCBI lineage: Eukaryota > Metazoa > Mollusca > Gastropoda > Lottiidae > Lottia > Lottia scabra. The sequence continues at coordinate 14,283,280 of JARJEI010000009.1, forward strand.
CTGTCAGATTGTATGTTAAAAAATGTTCTAGTTTGAATTCAAAGAATAGATCCTTTAAAAATACCGATTGGCAAAAAAACACAACTGTCTGGAGATCGTATAGCTTGAAGCTCTGAGAAATAATGGGGTTCCTTCTATAATGGCATAGTATATTGATATATCTAATCTCTTGGGAACCGCTTGCAGGTCTATTTAAGGGTTTTCAGGGCGCTCATGCAGATCTACTAAGGGTTTCTGGTGTGTACTTAATTAAAGCGATATTGAATATGTAAATTAATTAATTTGTAAATATTATAAATGTGATAAATAATGAATATTCATAATAAATTATTATTATTATTATTAAATGTTAAAAGAAATAAACTATTTCAAAATTGTATTTTTTTTTTCTGGTGATTTGATCGTAACTCAAAAATCACGATTATTTTAGAGAAAAACTACCATTAAAGGGAATGTAAAGTGATTTTCTAAATTTTGTATGTGTATCGGGAACACTGAAAGCATCAATTTGCGCCATTCCAATTTCCATTCCGACGTCTGTGGTTCTTGCAATTTCACTTAAACTAACGCGTTTTATGGCCTCACTGACAGTGATCTACCGGAAGCTACTATTGGAAGAATTTACCAGCATGTCAAAGATGCTGTTGTTCTGATGATACATGTCTCTATGACCCCTACCAGGCGACTAGCCATCGAAATCATCACCTAGAGCACTAGGTATATAGGGCTGGGGCTCTAAAACTACGAAAAAATCCAGCATAAAGGTCAAATTCTCTATGAAATTCACAATCATCCATTCTCTGAAGAGATTTAGTATGCTTTGGGACGAAAATATTTCTTGCAAAGGGTCTCTGACATAATGGTCTAAAGCAGGCCATCTCAATCAATTTTTGTAAAGGGCCAAATGCTTTTTATGAATGGAATATAAAGGCCAAATGGAGCTTAGCTAACATAGCAAGCAGAGCGTTTAAGAGGTATTTTTTTAGGGGACACTCTTGAGGGGGTCGCCATTTGAGACAGCCTGCTCTAGAGGATCGAAATTTGCAAATGGGAGTTATTAATTGTAATCAACAAATGACCCTGATAGTGCTTTGGAAATTTTTAATACAATGTTAAAAGATCTGTTAAATAACCATGCTCCAATAAAACGCCGCAGTGTAAAATATATATCTCAACCTAAATGGTTTAATAATGACGTAAAGTTAGCTAGGAGAAAGAGAGATAAATATAAAAAAAATGGAGATACATTAAACTACAATATATATAAAAAAGAAGTAAAAAGATTAATTAATAAATCTAAATCTGAATATATAAAATCATCTATTGAAAGTGACGTGAATGCTAAAAATGTCTGGAAATATTTTAAAGTCATTCAAGGTAAATCATTGCAATCACCATACCCACAGTCCATAGATAATAATGGGAGACCAGTATCTGACCTGTCAGAAATGGCTGATGCCTTCAATGATTACTTTACCAGTGTAACTGATGACATAAAACCTCCTTATATCCCTCTCAGTAGACCAAATGTTATTGAAGATTTTGTTAACAGTAAATTACCCCCTAATAACAATGTTTTTCTTTCATTACCTTTTACTTCAACAACATTTGTTTTTAATTATCTCACCAATTTAAATATTACTAAAGCTACTGGAATTGATGGCTTTGGCCCGAGAATTTTAAAACTGTCAGCACCCTATATTACTGCACCATTAACTTATATTATAAATTTAAGTATCTCACAAAATATTTTTCCATTTAACCTTAAATTAGCACTTATAATACCTGTGCATAAAAAAGAGGCAAAAGATAAATTAAAAAATTACAGACCAATTTCCATACTTCCTACTATTTCAAAGATATATGAGTCCCATATGGCTGTTAATATTAAGGTTTTCTTTGATAAATATAATTTACTTTATAAATTTCAATCTGGATTCAGGGAAAACGACTCATGCTGTACTGCCCTTATTAGAATAACTGATACATGGCTATCAAATCTAGATAAGGGCAATATGACAGGAGTGGTTTACCTTGATTTCAGTAAAGCTTTTGACATGATCGATCATCAATTATTGATAGATAAATTAGCATTATATAAGTTTCATCCAAATTTCATTTTATTAATTCAAAATTATTTGTCAAACAGAAAACAAAAAGTGTACTTTGGTAATTTTCTATCGGACGAAAAAATTGTTAAATGTGGTGTACCACAGGGTTCTATCCTGGGTCCTCTTCTCTTTCTTATATTTATTAATGACCTGCCACTCCAAGTTCAAAATTCAATTACTGAAATTTTTGCCGATGATACAACTATTCATGTTTCTGGTAATGATATAAATCAAATAAATATTGCTCTACAAGAAGACCTAGAAAACATAAATATGTGGTGTAATGAAAATGGAATGGTTTTAAATGCTTCGAAAACTAAATGCATGCTTATAAGAAATAATTGTAAACGAGATCTTTCTCTTTCTCTTAGACTAAAAAATGACCTTATTGAAAATGTTCATGACACGGTTCTTCTCGGAGTAACGGTTGATGAACACTTAGACTGGGGAAAACACATTTCAAAAATATGCTCGAATTTAACTTCAAAAATATATTTGCTTAACCGTATTAAATCACACCTACCATATGAAACCCGTATTTTATTTTATAATAGCTATATCTTGTCTATCATGGATTATTGTAGTATTGTTTGGAGTAATGCGACTCATGGTAGACTGGAAGTCTTGTACAAAATTCAAAAACGAGCAGCGCGAAGTATCCTAGACGCGAACTATGATGCAAGATCGGCAGACTTGTTTAAAACTCTTAATTGGCTTACTATCTATCAACGTTTCAAACTGAACACTGGGATACTTACTTACAAAATCATAAATAATAAATGCCCTAACTATTTTGATAACTATTTTCCCCAAAAATCATCAATTTCTTCAACAAATCTCTGCCTTCGCTCGCAAACTAATCAAGATCTTTATTTACCTAAATGTAAACTTGAAGCAATGAAACGAACCTTCCAATACACAGCAAGTCTACTATGGAATTCACTACCTCAAACAACTAAAGCGTCTCCTTCGCTTTCTATTTTTAAGGTGAGGCTAAGGGCAGAGCTACTACAATCGTCATAAACAACACTGCTTTGATTTTTTCTCATTATTACCTTGAATGTAAATATCTTGTATATAATTGTGTGTGTAGTTACTTTGTATGTGTATTTTATTTTTCTATGTTTAAATTAGAATTTTGTATGTGTAGTTTAGGAGGATACCAGGGAAGATTTGCTTCTGGCAAACTGGTTTTCCTGTCAAATAAAGTATTATTATTATTATTATTATTCTGCAATATGGAAAAAGGGCAACTTATTAATGTGAAGTTTACATATACATTATACATCACTATAAAGTTAGTATCCACTGAAATCCTAGGGAGAAAGTCTGAGATCAAACTGATGTGTGATTCTGTCGCTTAGATCAAATACACTAATTGATATTATGCCCCTATACAGTAATTGACCATTTGGATATCGAGGCTGTTATTTAGAAACCCGGTCTCTATCATCATAACGTTATTCCAAGAAGAAAATAACTGGCGGCAATTTTCTCGTCTGCAAGCAAAACAATTAAAGATTCCGGTCACCTTTCAACAATTTGATAGAATCATTCACGACAAATTCCACGTCTTTAAAACCCTCTTCTCAATTCCATTCAGTGTTAAAACTTCAGCGACCATCAGCCGGTAATTAAATATGTCGTTCGTCCCCCGGGCCTTGCAGACAGATGGGGACTAGATCTCTTCAAACAATTAATATTCATACGCTCTTAATCTAACTTTGATGATGTAAATTGAATTGTGACAATTTGCGCCTGATAAAATTAGTCCGCCTAATCACTATCGCTTATTTATTACAATAGTGACCCGTTGTTGGCGGGAAAATGACTGACGTTCTGCAGACGACGATTTCAAACAGTCTTTAAATGACGTCAAATTAATATTTATATTTCCCTGGGGGCCAATAAAGCATCTCGTAAAATCTTGACTGATTTAGGCAGAGATACTTTAACTAAGACACAGATTTGATTAAGACGTTGTCCAGTGCCATTAGCATCGATCTGCAACATACCAATTTCGGTAATTTTCGATTATAAGAGTTGGACATAGAAGGACTTTTGAATCACTATGGAAAGTAATACCATTTTAAGAATCAAGGATGTAGTCTCAAGGTCATAATTTCATAGCTAACTACAATGCAAAATGTATTTCAGACCATAGTGACGGTAACATCAAACAATTTTTTGAATGAATGTCAATTTCAGAGTGAAAATAAATTCAAGTGTAGCTAATCAACAACACTGTAAGGCTCCAAATACACACCGCACACATACATTACAAATATGTGCATCAAATTAAAAAAAAGTAATGTTATGTCAAGACGTGAATGAAAAAATTGGCCTTAGATTGATTCTCGGGATGAATTATAGTTTTAAATTCGAAACTTTTCATCGATTCTTCAAAAAGGGAATTTTAAGATTGAAATACTGTCAAAACAGTTAGTAAAGTACCTTGGACAAAATATTACCCTCCAATTATTCTGAACCGATATTCGACAACTCTCAACTTAAAAGTTTAATTTCCCAAGTCTATCATAATGTATAGATCAGGCCTTCTTAAATGGCGGCCCGTGGGCCAAATCCGACCCGCAAGGCCCTTAAGAGTGGCTCCTCATGAGTGATCCCTTCCGCTAAAACGCTGTGCTAGCTAAGCTCTATTTGACCCTTATATTTTTTTCATAACATTCATTTGACCCTTTACAAAAATTAATTGAGAAAATCTGATATAGATTCTTTGTATTATCCAATGATGAATATATTTGTGGCAATAATCTTACACATTCCAGTTGTCTATTCAGCAACGGCACTGTAATCTCGGTTATATGAAATAAGAAGAAATTGGCTAAAGCTTAATGAAATGTTTCTTAACAGCAAGTTAACTGTTAATTTGAAAGCTCTTGAATGTAACCAGTCAAATTACACTTGTCGTCCTGGAGTGAGTTAAACCTGTAATGGGTAATTTAAGAATAAATCAGATTGTTCTGAGAATCATTCCAAACGTGATCAGAACATTGATGATGGCGCTTCAGACTAACGTGTCACGTGATCAATGTATAAAGGGCAGATAACTCTAGAAGATGAAATTTGTAGAAAATACGAGAGACACAAAGGAGGGAATAAATCAGATTGTTCTGAAAATCATTCCAAACGTGATCTGAACATTGATGATGGCGCTTCAGACTAACGTGTCACGTGATTATTGTAGCAAGGGCAGTTAACTCTTGTACATACAATTAATGTACTTGGTTTTTTTTTTTTTTGGAAGAGAAAGAATCTAAGTACAACAAAGAAAGGTTGATTAGCAAATCATATTTATGGAATGATTTTCCCCATAATAAATTTAAAGTATCAAAAAGTAGGTATAACCCCACGTCTCTTTACACACTAGAATATTTTGCACGGAAAACCTTTTGACATAATACCAAAGCACAAACGATCCCAACAAATCTCGAAATCCATGTAAACACAGTGGTAGCAGCTAAAGCAACATGCCTTATAATATTTTATGGACTTGAATTTGAATTCTGATTTTTGCTTTGGCTGTCGTAATATCTCACAACAATAGATGATAAAAACCGAAAAACTCAAGATTCAAAACTCAACGATTTTAATCAAGTCTGAAATTCCATTTTTATGTTTTCTTAATTCAGACGAAATGGCTTTTACTTGTATTTTATTTTTCGTTTCGTATTTAAGTTTTCTTGCAAATTAAAAACCAGTCGATAAATGTTCTGTAATTTCAAGCTAATATTAAAAGGAATTGTAAGCCCGGTGTTGAATAGACCTCAAATTTTCAACAGTTTCAAAAACGTTTTGTCTGGCATGGCTGTGCATTATATCGAAGCGTTTTAGTAACCAAAATCACCAACACCAAAGACGGGCTGTTGGGCAGAAAAATGAGAATGATGGCCCGTCTTTGCTTAACTGGTAGCAGTATATGAATCATTCATTTGAAAAAGTGAGCCTATCCTAAACGATTACAGCTTCTGTTTCATTCCCTTTTGCCCCTTAAATGCATAATAACATCAATTGCATACTTTTCGTTTCCTAATTTTCGCAAATTATCAGAAATAACCATTAAAAGATTCCAAGCGACGAGATTCTGAATTAAATAATATAGTATATATAACTTTAATTAAAATAGCTCTGTTAATTGATGTGAAACCTGATATATATTGTGTCTGCAGGGTCCGGGAAGGGAGGGGGTTATAGAACCATCAATGATTAATATTTATCAGTAGGCATCCTGGAGTTTTATTCTAATCAATTTTATCCATTCTACCTCTCATTGTTAACAATATTATGATAGTTTGTCGTAATAGTTAGTTAATATGGACGATGATAACTAACACTCTGTTGACAAATAAACAAATACATTTTTACCACATAACCTTTTTTGTTTTAGCTGTCTATCATCTTTGCCCCACCCTCGCATGAGGATTAATCAAAAGCCTACATAATCAAAATCGGATATGAAAATTTGCAGGTACCTCTGCAAGGATCCATTAGAAGGTATACTTACTCTTCCAGTGCATCTAATGCCACTCCACGGCGGGACCAATGTTGTTTTTTAGTACATCTTTTACGCGTAACAGTAATGTGATTTCACTGTATTGAATACGACATGTGCACGCTATAACTCTCTGTATCCCACCATTTCAATCGAAGCAAATCTCCGCTATTCAAATACCCTGCAGTGACCTGAATCAATTGATAATAAATTAATACAGTAACACTCTATTAACACTAATCACATCACGTGATTAACACAAATACAAATTGATCGCTGACAACAATCCCTAATATTGTAATACTCAGTAATATGTTCAGGATACTGCAGGACAATCTAACGTATTGTAGCGTGATTAATTACTTCCGGTACGATTACTAACACTTCCGGTTATCATTGTTACTACTTCCTGTTTCCAATTGTGCTTCTTGGCTTGATTACATCTGATGATTTATTGGACTACAACCTGGGTTCTCAACTGGTTTTCTCAAATATCCCCGATTATACACAAGGTAATCACCATATCCCTTGAATTTTCTGCGCAAATCATCGAAAACATGCAATTTATATGTCCAAATCCCAATCTGGGATACCCAGTAACAATCAGTGATTCGAGCCAAGGCGACTTCCTTCCATGGAAGAGGTGTTTGGTAGATCGAATGGTGCAAAACACAGAAGCACAATATACAGTCTATGCACTATGCACGTTTAATATCCCATCCGATATATCTTGACAAATTTGCACTTGCCTCATTACATATCGAATGACGTTGTCTGTCTTTTGTAGCCCAATCTTGCATCATAAGATGGACGTTTCGCATCATTTCATTTCTGATCAAATCAGTAAAGATCCTGAATGAAATAAATGACCAATAATAAGAATAACGTCTACCAGCCTGAAGGTGTTTGAATAACTAATATTTAGAATAGATACGACACAAGTCTCGAGGGCGGAACACGAGTTGACCAAATCAGCTTCCGATTATTGCCAGCGAATCTAAATTGCTTTTAGTAAATGAAATTATAACCAATTGAGATCTGGTGACCTTTAATTATGAGTGTTGGAGGTATTAATGACACCACGGGTTCGAATCTGTTTGTTTTCACTTGAATTAATGAACAGAATAGAGATTGTTCTGACATACGATATAGTAAGTTATGAATAGACGTAATGCAGTGTCTGGTTTGGTGTTCAATGCACTGTGTACTACTTTTTTTATCCAATTTAATTACATGTATTTTAATTAATGAAAAAAATCAAGTATGTCGTATGTGAGCCATCGTAATTTGCAAAAAAAAAACACATGTCGTTAGTATTTTCTTAAGAAAATATAATGTATCACATGTGTATCTTGCAATAGTTGGTTGAGCACCTATTACAAAGCCATGATAAATGACTTCCTTAGGTGGCATTTAGTAATTGAATATATGAACACAATAGATAACAATTACTTTAACAAAAAACTTGTGACGTTTCAACTGTGATACTTACGTCTTTATCAAGTAAAGAAACGTTGCACGTTGACCTATATAGTAGTGGCGGATGTCGCGCGCGAAGCAGGCCATGCTTACTCTTTTCGAAACACCTGATGGTACTTCTGTTTGAGGTAGTTCACTACTATGCAACTATTACTCTCAAAATTGTCATGTTTTTGGATGCGATTTTGATTCACGGAATTGTTTTACTTGCACAGATTTTTATTTATTAAAGTAATTGTTATCCATAAAATTGTGTCCATTTATTGTGTCCATTTATCCATCTTAAAACTACAATCCTATGCTGCCACAACTGACTGAGAATGAGTATAATTATCAAGAAGAGAAATAATGATATAATAAAATAATAAAACTCTATTAAGACTTGGCCTACAGGATATTACTACACCTAATTGACCAGAAAAAAATAATTTAGACTTAATTTCAAAATCTCTAAATCCCTCAACGGACACAATTTATACAGAGACATTCTAACTAGTCTGTGAGTATTAAATATCAGATTGGAATTTTATTTCTCTTTTCAGATTGTCCAATTGCTTTTGTCACCGAATGCATATGCTCTATATTTTTTTTTTAGACAAATAGATGTAATAGTGAACTATTGTTTTTGACAATATTTCGTTATTAATAAAGGATAACTCTGTTAAACAAAAACATACAGAAAAAAACTGTATATTTTCGTTCGCTGCGAGAGAGGATTATTATTGAGACCATTTCCTTTCCCTTCAAACAGTCTCTTCAAATCTGTAAGCTAATTCAAACATAGACACCAACAAGACGCAACACGTTATGAAACGGTGTTTATTACATTCGCATTGGTGATAGTAGAGGGATTTTAGGTACATACCAGATTAGGTAACAGCAATTTGATTGATTGTTGTTGGTAGAAGAGGGCTATCAGATTATACACCAGGGTAACAGAACTTTGTTTGGTTGGTATAGATATCTACAAATAGAGGGATTACAGGATTATACTCCAAGGTAACAGAATACACAGGTAAAATATAAATACTAGGGTTAAACCTAGGGTAATCATTGTTACAATCAGAGCAGTGGAGATTCTCTTCCGACTCGTGTGGCAACCATGTCGCTTACTTCGTTCAACATTCAAGATACAGCCTACAAATAACACGGGCTGCGTTTTCAGATCGCTTTTTAGTGGTTTCAAAACGCATAAAGTTGAAGTAACACAAGATACACACAGGTCCGGCGGGGTAGACTTCTCTGAAGCGGCCACGCCATCACGCTACAGTGTGCTAAGTGGTAGAGAGGTGATCCCCGGGGACCCCAATGGGTACAAGTTGTTAGAGTCGTGTTAATATTTCGTCTCATTCTGCACTTGTACTTGTTGGGGTTTGATATATTACAACAAGAGTACGAAGAAGAAATTACCCTTCATGTGGGGTTTCCTGCTCGTTCAAGATCGAAATTCCAAAACAACATCATTTCTTGTGCAGTCCTCAAGTTGGTTGTGTACTGTAAAATACACCCGAGAATTGGAGCTTAATGCCCTAAAGCCCAGGTTCCCAATCAGGGATACTAGTACCCCTTGGTACGAACAGCGAACACCACAATGGGTACCTGAGACGCTTCTCAGACAATTTCAAAAAGTATGAAATGGATTAAATATCAAACTCCATCAACAAATATCCTTTTAGTTTCATGTTGACTCTTTATTGTTACTTAGGGTGGGCGAAGGGGTACCAGGAGATTGCGTACAACAAAATAGGGGTTACGAAGAGTCCAAAAGGTTGGGAACCGAGGCCTTAAAGGGATTGTAAAAAGGTTTTCTAAACTTTGTATGGTAGTGGGTGCATCCAATAGGTTCGTATGTTTGGTTTCAACTAAGAATACAACCACAGAAACTAACTAAAATCATTCAGTGTATCGCTACCTTTACTCGTAATCATACCTGTAAATATGGTCAATGAAATAATTAAATAATATAATCAGAGAATAAATCTGTAATTAAACCAAAACAAACAGATTTCTAAACTGATAATATTCACAACTATAACTTGCCGTACCGTTATTGATCTACCTGATACCCCTAGACAAATAAGTCAATACAATATTGTGAAATTTCACAGCATTAACCACTGATTATATTCGATTAGACCATTAACTAAATAAAAACTACCAAACAATGCGTTATTTAATGTGAAATGCTGTATTTAATTCAATTTGTTAATCGCATTACAGTTTTTATGTTTTAACAGTGCACGATAATATTGATGGTTCTATTTTCTATACGGTGGAAATTCAAATAACACATAAGGACAATAGAAGGGATGGCGAACACCTTGATAGGGTTTACGGGTTATTTTATTAAGTCAGTGGCCAGAATCGACCATCGAAAATGCTGCATCTAACTATGCACACTGTCCATCTTATACATGTCAGTGGCGTTTCTACGGGGTGGCCACCTGGGGCCTGACCCCCGCCCCACCCCCCCCCCCCCCCTTCCCCACAGAATTCAAGCTGGCCCGGTAATAATGTTACATACGGATACCTGTTACTGGTATAGCCCCCCTGACAATTATTTGGCCCCAACTCGGCCCCTCACCTAAAGATTCCTAGAAACGCCACTGATACATGTACCTGGGTTTTCAACTTTCAACTTGGGGCACATGTCCCAGGCTGGGGACACAAACTGAGCTAGAGGTCTGAAAAAAAAATATGTAATATGAGTGGATATGCATCTAGTGTCCACTTTTCTGCGAAAACATCATCTTAATGCCGATTTTTGCAGACAATTTCTGCCCAGGGGACATGATCACTTTCTCATGCATAATTGGGAAAACCTGTTGAAAACCCAAGATCTAATACAAAAACACCCATACACCCCACCCCAAAACTATTATTGAATAGCACCATCCCCACCCCCTTATGTAGCCGCCATGCTGTAGAAGTGATACACCCCTCCCCCCAGTTATTATTGAATAGTACCATTACCACCTAGCCCCAGATAACCCCTTAATATACCCACCCTTTAATATATCTGCCCCATGTTGTAGAAGTGTTACACCTCCCTCCCCCTCCCCTTAACTATTATTGAATAGTACCATCACTACCTCTAATATATCCGCCCCATGTTGTAGAAGTGATACAATATTAGTAAATAAGACGGATATTAATTGTGATTTGATGTTTGTCATTTAGAATGGAGATAAAGTAATTAATTCTAATGAAGTTGTCAATGGTTTCCGAGTTAATTCTATTTAACACAATCTGATTCAATAGTCGACAATCAATTCACCCTAATCTATTACCATTGTATCACTGATAGTTACAAATTTACAGTCGAAACTTTCTGATAATATATAGGCTTCGTAATCTTTAATACATCTTTATTTGAAACTGCTTGTCGGGTAATAGTGTGGCGATATATAAGTTCCACTATAAAAACTGTTCGAAGCAACATTTGATACGTAATAATTGTTCCATTTCGAACTTTTATTATATAACACTAGCCCTATGCATGTGTCTGTGCTTTCGTAGCATTGCTTCATTGTAAATGTTACAACCAACAATTCCTAACCCTAACTATTATCATATTATTATATAATAAGAGTTCCTGAGATCATTTACTATAATAATGTTGGTTCCACGAGGAACCAAATATAGACAGTCACAAAAGAACAGTCGGATACATCGCCATTTGCTTGGTAAAGTCGGTTGTGGTCATAGGTTTTACTTTCGGTTGGAGTACTAAAGCCTGAAGACCTTGAATAATTGATCTTTCATCATTATTGAAAGAACCAGATTCACGTTAGATACTGTCAGATCAATTCTTTTGCCAAAATTTATAAGAATCCATTTACAAAGATCAATCAATTTTCAATGAAATGTGTTATGTAAATAAAGTGTCCAATCTCTCATGCAGAGTTGTCGTTCCTTGTTGGCACATTACATTGAAAGAGACTGAAAGGAACGATCACTCTGTATGAGAGATTGGCAAATGTCATGGACATTAATTATAAATATTTGCCACGAGAATGGCAGTAGTTTATTTATTTCGATTGATTACTTCACATCCAGTTGTATACGGAGCCCTGTGTCCTTTTCTATTTCGGTCCAGATATGATATTTGTGTTCATAAATGAAACTCCACATACACATATCGAGGTAATTTTAATACATTGCCGCTCTAAGTTTCGATTGTTAGCTAAATAAAAAGTAATTAAATAAAGTAAAATTAATATAAATAGTGATCACAGTTTGATACAGTATCGAACACAGCAGTACCTGATTATAATCCCGAGGAGAAAAGCGACTATATTAGTTAATTGTACTTACTCGGTATCATAGTTTGTGATATTACAACCACTGGAAGCGAACAACTACCTACGTACGACTACCTAGTCTGTGATATAAGAATCCGTTGGAAGCGAACGTCAAATTGTCATCTACCAACAACTACCTAGTCTGTGATCAGAATCCGCTGGTAGCGACGTTAACTTGTCATCAACTACCAACTACATAGTTTGCGATATCCGTATCCGCTGGAAGCGAACTGTAACTTGTTATAATCCACGAACATACATAGTCTGCGATATCAGCATTCGCTCAATGCGAACCTTATCAAGCCACCAACCAACAACTTCATAGTTTGCGATATCAACATCCGCTGCTAGCAAACGTCAACCTGTCATCTACCAACAACTACCTAGTTGGCGATATCTCATCCGCTGGTAGAAAACGTCAACTTGTCATCAACCAACAACTATCTAGTTTGCAATATCAGCATCCGCTGTAGGCGAACGTTAACTTGTCATTGACCAACAACTACTTAGTGATATCAGTTAACTGGAAGCAGACGTTAACTTGTCATCTACCAACAACTACCTAGTCTGTGATATCAGCATCAGCTGGAAAGGAACGTTAACTTGTCATCTACCAACAACTACCTTTGCAATATCAGCATCCGCTGTTACCGAACTTTAACTTGTCATTTACTAACAACTACCTAGTCTGAGATATCAACATCAGCTGGAAGAGAAAGTCAAATTTTCATCTACCAACAACTACCTAGTGTGTGATATCAACATCCGTTGAAAGCGACGTTAACTTGTCATCTACCAACAACTACCTATAGTTTTGTATATAAGCACCCCCCTACAAATGCTCAAGCTTGGTTGAGTGTCTGTTATGGACGTAAAACAAGCACAATTTTTGCCAAAATTGTTCATCTACTGCGCAGTATTCATTTTAGTGATTAGGGGAAAGGAAGAACGACTATCATCTTCCAACAACTATCCTACGACGCATTTTAGTGGTGTATGAAAGGAAGAAGAAGAGGTACATGTATATTTACTAAACACATCCCGTAGCACACAGGGTCTGGCTTGAATTGTCTCATCGAGTCATCCGAACGACAACGGGGACAATGAATGGAACAGCACTAAACTACTACATGTATTCATGTATTTTTCAATTTACTATCGACGTATGGAAAGAGAATGTTGAATATGAATTATTATGTCAAATTGTTACTACGAGTTAATTTATAGTCAATATTAATTGAGAGAGAAACACACTGTAAATTACCCTGATTCAATCAATACACATCGTGTTAAAAACCAGCCATTTTCACTCGCTTTCTTTCAATAAGTGACACATTCTTTCCGATGATCAAGTGCTAACTTCCGACATCAGTAGTCGTTTGTAATGGACACCAGACGTCACATTCGGCACAAACCTCGAGACTAGCATTATGACTCGGTCATGATACGTTGCCATCTTGCCTGGTAAATGGACATGAGCAGAGAACACTTGTTTGAAGAATTTTTTTGATTGATTGATTTGAGCGCAGAAGCACATACCACTGTCTGTTAATGATACTGATTGGCTGAACTATTTCATTTTCAATATGGCGATATTCCTATAATATACGAGGTTACCTAGCACGCTAGTCTATTCCCGAGGTTGATACGAGTGCGACACCAGACGTCAATCAGCTCAAGTTTACCAGTAAAATACGACTGGATGTTAATTCTATGGATAATAACATACAATCACCAATCAAACGACGTGAAAATCCGGTTTCTAATTCACCATATGTCAATTGCTTTTAAAGCTATACACTCTCTGAATTTGTGTCTTTTGTCATTTAAACATAGTATCTGTTTTAGGCACAATGTGATTTAGGTATTCATTCAATTTGGTATATTTCCTTTGGTAAGACCTTCAATTAGGCACATGGTGTGCATAAAAGAATTTGTATCATATTGAATGTGTGCCTAAATGACAAAATTTATGCCTTAAAAGAGTGAGCCGAAATGAGTATGTGCTTGATATAAAGAAAGGCATCGTTTCTTTTGAAAATAATTTAAAATGATTGAGTGCTCAAGTCTTTGAAAAGAGGACCCTATGAACATTTATTTTTTCGAAGTGAAAAGCAGCCAGGGTCGCCGGAAGCGTGTACCGGAGGGGCGAAAGGGGGGGGGGGGGCGAATATGAGCCCTTTTCATATGATTTCAAGCTAAATTTGTTGTGTCCATGTATATAACTTCCCAAATATAAGCATGAAATAAGTTCCGGTACACCTCATAAGTGATCCAAGAGGCTCTATCATAAAACCTTTTTATTAGGGGGGCTCATGGCGCCCCCAAATCCCCAGACCATTGGGCCACACTCGCTTCGCTTGGTCACATAGTGCCCTTTATAACACAGCTTCCCCCCCCCCCCCCCCTCTCCTCACATTTGCCTCTGAAAGCAGCATGTCTTTGCATTCCACCATATTCTAGAGGGTAGAATACCTTGATTATCGCTAATTGAAAACAATAATAATACGAGGTTTGTTATAAAAACGTCTCGGTGACAGATTTGATTAAAACTAAAGACGATGGTGATTAGGCTTGAGGATGAAAATTGATATCATATTTTATAATAGCTTTAACCTTTATATTCTTCCACGGCACGAAATAATCCCTCTTGTATTTCTACCGCAGATAATGACGGTAAATAGAAACGAACTTTGACCTTTTGATCATTATTCAACTATAGCCTCATCTGCTAAATAATTCCTTATTTGATTTTTTGAAGCATTGATTTTTAATTATCTGCAAAAATTATTGTTTTTCTATAATGGGAACTAAATTGACTTGACCTTTGACATATCGAATATTTCACCAGCTTCCTTTCAGTTTAGATAATATCTTCATTCACGCCATATGTCATCCGCACCACAAAAAACAAATGTCTTAGTTTCTGATACCCAGATTCGAGATTCCTCCTGTCTTCGAAGTCGCAACTGCGCCAAAAAAGTTGGACAAGATGCTACAGGCTCTGTACAAAATGTTATTAGAGCATTTATTCGTAATTAAAATAAAAGTAAACGTACGCCTGGACACTGTCTTTCATATGCTTATTTTAAAAAAAAAAATTCATTCATCTCATGGAAATACACGGACAATCAAAGCAAAATGCTTAAAACTTTAACGCGTCAAATAATTATTCAAAAAACAGACGCGTTTTCGCCACAAAAATTGATCCTTTTTTATGCCGTGAATAATTAAAACTAAAAAAGGTTTGACTTTTGACATCGCAGATATTTTATCATTATTCAAAAAAACCTCAACCGCCACAAAATAATCCCGTGAAACAATGAAGAGATATTCTCCCGGGACAAGGGCGATAACTTCTAGTGAAATGATTAGCCTGAGTGGTTTATATAGATCTAATTAAAGGCCGATTAATAATAAATTTATGAGTGAATTAATGAACTAGCGGTAGAACTGAATATTGAATATCAGCCTCACTCTGGGGATTGATCGACTAATAAACGCTAATATTATCTCTAACAATTGTTTTTTAATGTTCATTCACCGATTTCTTTCCGTGGTTTGGAAGGACCGATACTTGCCGAAAGTTTTTTTTTTCCACACGAGCAGAGCATTTTATTTTAAGTAGTGTAAATATACTGTTATAATTGTTCTTAAAGGGAATGTTCAGCATTTTCGAGGATCGGATTGGGACCTTCATGTAAATAGCCTTCAGATTTATTGGAACTGCCCAAAAATCGCACAATCCCTTCAATTATACTTATACCTTAACAGTTATATTTCATTTTCTGTATATGTGTTTTTTATAGTGTTACTACACGACGAGTCGTGTTTTTGACTTTCAAACTCTGATATTTATTGATACACTTGGGTTTGGAACATTATTACGGATTAGATCAGCTAAAATGGGATGGGATGGGAGCGTGTTCTCCATTTTTCAGTTTTATGGAGAATTACCAACACCACTGACGTCCGATCGAATATTGGAACGGTACAAATTTATACAAATTGATGTTCCCGATACACAAAATACTTCGAAGATACAAACCAAGTGAACTGTAACGAATCTTTCTTTTAAAAACTGGTATCATATGGCAATAATCAGTGGAACAATTAAACCAAACTTCATCGTTAACTTTAAAATCACAGACCATTTTTTTACATTCTATTCTTGTAAATTTTGATTGCCACTCTAGAATCAAAACGCGAGGAGAAAGAGTTAATTGTGCTGGTGAATTGCTTGATCAATAACTCAAACACGACCATGTACTAATTATCTCCCCTGATTTGACTCTTACCTACAGTTTGAAGTGGAGAGAAAATTGTTTGAAATTGTTAATAAATATGGCGATGTCGTGAAGACACCTGAGCCTTCTATTAAAGCAATCACGACTATAATTTAAAACCGATAGTTCCGCTAGTGTTGATTGTTCTGTTTACTGGACGAGAATGATCCGGTCTTTTCATCCAGAAACAGTATAGTCTCTTTCTATCAGACTGTTTGTGGTTTTAGCTTAGATAGGAATCGTTCCCATTCAAAGACGTTCTGTAAAATTGCTCTTCGCTATCTGAACCATTGGCTTTCAAAAGTTTGTTATGATAATGTATATGTCATTGGAAATTCACACTGCTATGTGCGCACTTAAAATTGGACCTGTCCAGTTATTGTACAGGACCATCTCAGACTTACCTGAATGAATATCGCGCGGTTCAGACCATCCTACAAAATGAGTTCCGGTCTGCATCATTGTTCATTAATGACATATCTAGACAGCTATTGTGGTTGAAGCAGTATAAGCCTACTGGTTTTAAAATCCTACTGTCAAGAACACTGTTAAGACAAAACGTGAAGTTAAGCTTAAAATCATAGCAGTGATTCTTCGACAATTTCCGTCGAATCACGAGATTACGTGTCAATATTGAACTAGTCCAGTCAAATGGCCGCTGTTCATTACCGTTATATTGCAGAGCGCTTGCGATGTTTGTTGATGTTGCCGTCGTACTCTACGAACTTCTGCAACCAAACAGTGTCTGATGTAGTGAGACTATCACGGAGAAAAATCGATGCTGTAAATACAAGAGATTTGAAGAAATTTACACTTGAAGATTTCTACTTAGATTAGAAACAGTCAATTATTTCACAGTAATTAGTCCCGACCAACCAGTCATCTCAAGTGATCAACGACTTCGTTAATATAACGGCTTATGGACAATAGAGACTACTAGCTACTTTACATTTCGCATTTTATATCCAACCGATTCCGAACATTGAACGGAACCACGGCTAAAATAAAAGGAAAATATAAAAGGGTAATTTAGTGAGTAAAGAAAGGGTAATTGTTCACTTAATGACCAGGTTATCTCCCTTGCCAATAAACCTTGCTACTAAATACAAGCAGACACGATATTGGGACTCTAAGGCTGCGTGCACATAGAAGTATACGGTATACTGTATTCAGACGAAGAAGATTTGGCTCTTATCAATAGTATGCTTTCGGACAAAGAGTTCCAAAAGATCGGGCAAAATCGGCCCAGGAAGCTGGTCGGGAAGGAGTGGTCTATAAGATATTATCCTGCATTGCAACAAGTTATTTAGTACCACTCTAAGTTAAAATGTGAGAGATCATTGAAAGTTCTGCTGCTGCATCAAAGACTGGATCGTAATCATTCCTCCAAATTTGACGTCGGATTCGGCTATAAGAAATTACCCTGTACTGCAAGTTATTTAGTACTGCTCTAAGTTAAAATGTGAGAGATCACTGATAGCGGGCTTCAATTAAAGAAATAGTTAGGTTATGTCAATCAATTGTAACCTGTATTTACGAGGCGATTTCTTGTCGCTTTTAATCAAAGAAGTTCTCAGCCACCCTTTCTCCTGCTTTATTACCAGTAATTATTTCTATTGACTCGGAATTTCTACTTTCAATTTCCATTAATACATGTTAAACGAGCGACCTAATCATATAGCATACAGATTTCACTTCCATTAAATGCTCGGCGATATGGAGGTTGGTTAAAAATACCAACTAGAAAACTATTTCTCAACCTCGGTGTTAAAGATCACATGTAATCTGTTCGACAACATTTAAAACATCAAATCTTTAGTGGAATTGCAAGAACCATAGACGTCTGATTGAAAATTGTAAAAGTGCAAATAAACAAACCAAGTACTAACGATCCGAAACTCAAAATCCAAAAATACATTTTGACAAAACAAAGGTAACAGATTATGAACTTTCACATGAGGAATTATATCAATCATACATGAGTAAGTATTTCATAATGCAAATTGATGCAAAATTGTTTCCTCATATACACATAACATAAAATAACAATAAAACAATTCCAGTTAAAATTCCTATTAGCCTGTTATCCACCACGGCCGGAACCGCAAACGCATCTGGTCGTTGAGTAAGCGAACATGATAGACTAAAACTTAACTTTTCATAAAATGCAATAACTTGATTTAAGGGTCAATTTGTGGGGGTAGGCCTTTAAGTAAAATAAAAAAAAACCTAGGCTAGATAAAGTACATGAATACAATAGAATATAGAAGAAACACATTGTAAATTAAACTTCCGTTCATGAAGTTGTTTCGCTCTTTTCTAATCTCGTACTTCAGATACCTTGCAGTGATTTAGGTATGGCGGGAATCTGATCAACTAAAGGGAAACCACTGGCATAGCTGAAGAGACATTCAGACCACATCAAAGTCTGTCACAAATCCTTAATTTGTATGAATGAAATAGCCTAGTCAGTATAAAGACAATTCAAATAGGATAACAGTTATCGAGTTAGTTGTACAGCAAACTGGTCAATTACTGTAGTCTGTATTCAGATTTAATATTTATCTTCCATTGTACTCGAACGAGATTCTTAATGCATATACATGTCTTCCATTTGCAGAAATTAAGTGTAGTCCGATTCAATGGTTGTCGTCCATTAGTGGAAACTAGTAGTAACCTGTATCCGTCAGCTGAAAATGATTGTAGTCTGTATCCTACTGTGTAAATTAACTGTGGTCTGTAGTAATAATAATGTCAATAAGAAAGTCACTCTAACACTTGACCTAATTGACGAGAAACTTGTTGATTTAAACCTGATTCACTGTCAATAATTTCTCAATGAATATCACGTTTTTTATAATCGTTTATGACTTTCATATCTTATAAATCACTGGTGATAAAGGGAGTATTACGCCCCATTTTTCTCCGCCTGGGCTAAAGAGGATACACAATGCCATGCAGTGTTATATAAGGCAAACTTGCTGCATGAATAGCAAGTCGTTTATACCCGAATATGACATTTATAATTTATAATTTACTATTTAATATAGGTTGAAATGGGTTTTACGTTCAACTTTTGTGCGTTTTGTAAGTGAGGAAAATTGTCAAATGAATTATTCATTTTCCTCAAATCTAAATACCTATGTATGACCTTCATATTATTAGTTTTACTGGTAAAAATAGATTGGAAAATTAAACGAAATAAAATGTTCAGCACCTATCAGTGCAGTCCTAAATTGGTTTAAGGGAATGGATCACAACTGAATAGCTGTATGTTTCGATCGTATAATAAACATGATGGTATTCTAATCAATATTATAATCAGGAGTCAAGTTCCAACACGATAGATAATCTCTACATTAACATGTTAATATTATATATATACTAGTGTTTTATTTCTAATGTTAATATCGAGTTATTTATTGATAACCATATATTATTGGTCACACACCCATCTCTATAATTGTTAGGTTGGAAATGACTTCAGGACTGGACTGGGGTTATGGAGTGAATACTATCACAAGTATGAGGACATGGGTGGCTGAAGTCTAAAAATGAATATGTTTGGACTGCTTCAGCAACATCTATCCATTAATGCCGAGGGCGACTAATCAAGTTAATCAGGGGCTCAGATCCATTGATAAAGATGGTGTGACCGACCAT
Organism: Lottia scabra; assembly: GCA_029955415.1. Lineage (NCBI taxonomy): Eukaryota > Metazoa > Mollusca > Gastropoda > Lottiidae > Lottia > Lottia scabra. The sequence goes on from JARJEI010000009.1 coordinate 14,303,636, forward strand.
CGGAAAAACAAAATTAGATATCATTTAATACCAAGAATAATGCAGACCAGACTACAAGATAAAAAAAAAATGCAGACCAGATCAAATGTATTTTATACACGTATTCCAATGTTTCTCAATAAGATATACATGTAGCTAGAAGTTTCATTTCAGCATAATTCTGCGAGACTGCAGGGTAAATCCAACTTCGGCGACTCAACATCCAGATGGTCCAGGTCTTTGTTGCTGGGTCCTGTAAGACATTTTATTCAAATCCATTATGTTAGTAATCATTCAATGTTATTTTTGATAAAACTTTTGTTAAAGGGATTGTAGGTTTTCTAAACTTTGTATGCGTTTTATGACGCCACTACCAGTGATCTACAGGAAGCTACTATTGATATCTATGCAGATCACTGACAGTGCCGTCATAAAACGCGTTAGTTTTAGTGGAATTGCAAATTGATGCTATCAGTGTTCCCGATACACATACAAAGTTTAGAAAACCTCTTTACAATCCCTTTAAGTCGTCATTCAAATTCTAAATGTCTTCAAAGAACCAAACCTTCCAAGTTGACACTTACAATCCATCTGATTGTTTTGTTGTAAGGGTAGATATTTGCTCTTGGAGGAATTCTCATTCAAATTATTTACGTCTGGTCAGTAACCATTTAATCTTATTTTTGATCTTACTTCATTCATTCAAGTTTTAAATGCCTGTAAACAACCCACCTTCCAATATATTATAAGATCAGTTTATTCAATAAATCCCCCTCTAGTAACGTGTATAGAATTAGCCTGTATGTTTATAGTACAGCCAATAATATAGTGATAATAACCCTATATTAATTACACGATATTTTAATTAACCAAGTCAACATCAGATTGATATTGATAATATTCCACAGATCGATATTGATAATATTCTACAGATCGATTTTGATAATATTCCACAGATCGATATTGATAATATTCTACAGATCGATATTGATAATATTTTACAGATCGATATTGATAATATTCTACAGATCGATTTTGATAATATTCTACAGATCGATATTGATAATATTCTACAGATCGATATCCTGATTGACAACTTCAATATTCTCTGTCATATTATAAATTGTAAAGTCGCATATTCTCACTGTAACAGACAAACTCGAATATTCTGTCACAGAAATTATACGGTAATTCCAAATGGAGCTTTCTTTCATAATTATGTTTACGAATAGACATGTTTAGGCATTTATACAATTTTAAACATCATCCCGAGCTATTGCCATATTTCCTAGGTCATGGCGAAATTTCGCTAGCAGATATGTCCCAAACAGAGAATATAATGGCCCTACAGCTTCGATTAACGTGTTGGGTGCGGATTATCGATACAGTACAAGTACCATACCCAAGTTCAGGAATCTAGTACAAGTACCATACGAAAGTTCAGAAATATTGTCCAAACCCATATTGCAATTCTTTCTTTGACTGTGCATATACAATTACTCGTTTATTCATACCTTTTACGATGGTGCTCAAACGGTCTTCATTAAACTTACGTTGGCGCTCTGCAACAGATTATGGTTTCCGGAAACTGCTGAGGATTACCGAGGATTGCCGATTGGATGCTGTTCTGTCTAAAGCCCCGAAAAGACGAGGAATAGTGCCCGAACTGGGAATATCGATACAGAAGACAATAGAAGAAACAAATACACAGAGTACGGGTCTGGACACGATTCGTTTCTACTATTTTCTGCGGTATTAATAATACAGGATCGGACATCGGACCGGACCCCGTAGCTCGTTTATTCGCGGCTTAATGATGTTTTATTATTCTAAACTTCTTTTGACGTATACAAATAATAAACTATACGACTCGAACTATTAAAATATCAATACTGTATGTTGGTTCTATCAGTTTATCGGGGTTGATCTGTAATATTTAATCAATTATAATTCTGATCTATAGCCTACAGGCTGTATAAATATATTGTCTTACCACATACTTTCATGCCAGAATCGAAACCCATACCACAACCTATTCATGTCCACTCTTGTCTAGAAGAGGATCTTGGTCTTACATTGGTCTTCTTAGACAATTGGCGTACATCATTTACATTTTGGCTGTTCAGTCAGCAATCGTAGCTAAAAACCTTGTCATTTCTGCTGACTATAGCTGTAAATTCACCGAGAAACGGAAACTTTATGATTATTTAGACAGATGTGGATTAGGGTGGTCTTGCTTATGTTTTTGCCAAGCGATTGTTGGCTCCTTACAGTTGCTGGCTAAGTGGTCGACAAATCTCAGAATTGATTATTGCTCCAAACACCGGGAGTTCCCTTTGTACAATGTTACGAAATATGGTAGAATGCGAAGGACAAATTCGCGTCAGTGTGGTATACGGTGAGACATAAGGCCATATAATACAGTACAAACTGTCAAAGGGACACACAGTACCAGGCGTCCTCTATTTGAAATGAATAGAAATTTGAGAGTGGGGAATCCAAAGAAGAGCCAGCTTGAGTGAACGAAACTACACTAAGTAAAGTGTGCAATTAGGGAAAATTTAAACAGACATTAATATAGTTTCAGATTAGTAAACTTCATACTGAAAAATAATTTATTGGTGGGCGTTGCGTTGACTTCAGTGTCGTATTTAGGGGCCTACATTTTTTAATGGAAATGTGAGCATTTTTATGCCCATGACACCCCCCACCCATACCCTAACACTATGCCGCTTATTGAATTAATCTTATATACAAGCATATTTTTTGACACGCTCTGCTGCATATAATACTATAAATATAAGTAATTTAGGCGATTGAAAAACACGATCAAATAACTTTGAATAGAGTCGACTTTATCAATGACGCTAGCTAGCTATCTATACTTCAATATATCTGTATTTTAAGTAACGTTCGTAACTTGGCGATGATCAAAACAAATAATGTCAATTGAAAATTGTCCTATATCTTCTTCACACAATTCGATGACGTTTTTCACACGGTATAGTGATTCTGTGTACACCTTTATATGCATGTCCTTTGAAACCCAAGCCGTTGAGAATATGACGGACTCTGTCGAAATATGATGAATGTATTTATAGACGTAAATTGAGGGAAGTCTCTTCCTGGTTGACAAGTTGAATCAAAATGGCGGTCGGTAAGTGATAATTGATTTTTTTACATGTGAAAGAGTGAAAGCTGAAACGATAGAAGGTTGACAATATTTCAAATGATTCATGTATTTTTCTAAAAACGATTCCAGAGTAAAATTAAATAGTAACATTCATTGTGATTGAATGAATGAATGAATGAATGAATGAATGAATGAATGAATGAATGAATGAATGAATGAATGAATGAACGTACGAACGAACGAACGAACGAACGAACGAACGAATGAATGAATTAATGAATTATATAGTTTGTGGATCGATATTATATTACGAGGGACGACAATGAGCAATGTGGATGGAGACCAGGCCCCCGTTTCACTAAGGTACGTAAGTATTTACGTAAGTTTTATACTTACGCTTAACGTAAGTATTTACTTACGGCCGTTTCACTAAAGCATGCGTAAGTAAAAAAAAATACTTAGGTAAAAAAAATAGACGTAAGTATAAAAATACGTGACGTCAAATCAATTAATGATGACGTATATCGCGAAACTTTTGTTCTGTAGTAACTGTTGCAAGAAAATCTTGAAAAAATGACTAAATATCTGCACTTGTTTAAACAGTAGGCCTATCTGAACACCAAAAACAATTAGAGCCAAAATTCAACCCTCGGGTAACGAGTAAAACGAAACAAGACGCGTGGTTGATGGTTGAAAAGTTATTTACTAAGCAATAAACTGTTAAGGCCTACATTTGCGTAATACGCGTCGTGAAAACGCCAAGAAACCGTATAGAGAATTTCAATGGTACCTTGTCCACATAGGCGTTTTGTAAAACACACCCCGCTTTGCCGACGAAGCGTAATACGCTCATAACCTCTCAAGGGGTTTCAAGCGTCTTGGCGTAATACGCGTCCCATTCATTGGTGTGAGCCAGTGTAATTGCATCAAAACTGTCAAGTGGGCATATTCAGCGCCATCATTGGCCTAACATCAGTCATGTTTAGAAATCTTCAGTGTTTTATGGCAAGGTTTTCTTGACTTATTTTCTCGTTCATTTTAAATATGAAGTGTTGATGTCAGATGTGTCCGTCATGATAATACATTCCCCTTTAAAAATTACGCATCCAATTCCGTTTATGTGGACATAGTACAACAAAGCGTATTACGCAGCGTAATTTTGAGGTGTATTACTACGCGATGTAAAGCGCGAATGTGGACACAGACCTTTACCCTATGGCGTGTATGGTCGTATTCAGGTCACAGGTTGGCTGTAAAATTGCATGAATGCGCGGTAGTTTTGAAAAAATTATATTTTTATTGAGTAATAAAAGCAAAACACATTAACATTAGTTCAGTAAGAAAAAAATAAAAGCAAATGTAAATAATATGTAATAAAATTTATCAAACTAAATTTTTTTAACTTATAAATAAAGACTTCTACTAACTTCTACTTCTAGGCCTAGTTCAATCTATAAAACTTAGCTTTACCTATTTTGACTTTAAAATGATAAGCATAGTTAATAAAATATGTTTCTAACCCAAAACGAAATTTAAAACACATTATTTACGTCTCGTCTAGGCCTAAGCTATCTATTATTAGACGACAAGATTCAGTATTCTATAAATAAACCACCTGGTCAAATGTATATTGTTTACCTTAGCCTAGTTACTTTAAGAAAAGCGCGAATGCTATTTGTTAGCGGACCAACGGATTCTTCCACCTCGTTTACCTGCCACAAAAAGTCCAGTATCCTTTATTATTATTTAGTCTGGCAACACTACATCTATGATTGAAAGTCACTCTGGCAAGATAGGGATTCGAGAGTTATGGGCCTTGTGAAAAGGATTGTTAAAACTAGGCTATTATTATTAAGCTAACTATGGATCTTGATTTGATTTAAATATGAATAAAACATTTTGTATTCAAATCATGGGCGCAGATCCCGGTGGGGACACCGGGACCGGTCCCCACCACTGAAAAAAGTGGTGGGGACACAATATGGTTGGTCCCCACCACTTTTTGTGACTATTATAATTGTCTAGTGATAGACAGCGCAATATCTAATTTGGATACATACTTCACACCTTCTCTTAGGAGGTTCACAGTGATATGCTCAAGCGCTCAAGCAAGTCGAATAACTCAATATAGCTTTAAAATTTATTGAACGTAATCCAGAGATTAAAGAGAATCCTTGGAAAGTATACATGTAAATAGCCTGTATACAAAGGGTGGAAATGTGCAAATGTGTGACTCATAAACTCTTATGGAACGTTTAGCCAAACTCTAGATCGTTCAACGGACCAGTCCCTACAATACTGACTCAGTAGGCGCCAGATGCAAGGTCTCAGATGCAAAGAATTTAATTCTATTTTTCAACATTTTCATAGGGTTCAGTTTGTCCAAATCGCTTGCTGTTCGGAAGGCCTGATTGCAAGGAAATCAAAATTTTCTTGTGATACAATGCCCCAAACCGTGTAAGAATTCTGTTCGGAAAGTCATCAGATGCAAAGAAATGTACCTTTATTTTCAAAATTTTCTAGTGATACAATGCCCCAATTCTGTTCGGAAAGGCATCAGATGCAAGGAACTCGGAAGTAATTTTTTTAATTTTCTTGGAGTAGACCTACAACCCTCCAAATCCTCTTCAAATGTGAGGTCGTTCTCTAAGAGAATTCTGTTCCGAAAGGCACCAGATGAAAGGAAATCAACCTTATTTTCAAAAATTTCTTTGGGTGCGATGCCCCCAAACCCCTTTTAACAAATCTGGGACCCCCCCCCCTCCCTTTCCGATTTCATTTACTTCCTATAAAATTTAGTGCCAGTTGGGTATTTTTTGAAATTCCGACAACCACGCGATCGTCGGTAAATCATGGACCTTACACCCTCCCAGTCAAATTGGTTACGCTACGCCCCTGTCGGGTCTGCATTATTTGGTAGTAGATATCTAATTCATTGAATTATTAGAATTTACTAATTCGTTTCCGGCGATTTATTTGTGTTTAAAAATATATGGGAGGCCCCTATACCCCCCCGCCCCCACCCCCAAGGCACCTGGGCTTTGGCGTCCGTGGCTTCATGTGCTAATACATCTTTAAACAGATGGTCCCCACCAACTTTATCAATGGATCTGCGCCCCTGATTCAAATAAGCTTATTAATCAATTTTTTATCAGCGTAGGTGTCTAAAACTTGGGTTCGATGGCTAAATACCCTCTCACTTATAATTAGTCGTCGATTGAATTCTACTAAAACATTGTCCTAGTTATTTTCTAACGCTAAATCAAACGAGTCGCATGAAAACATACTTACGCCTGCTTTTAGTTGGCGTAGGATTTAGGCAACATATTTACGTAAGTAAAAACTTACGACTTTTAGTGAAACGCAATTTCAACCTACATTTATACTTACGTAAATATTTATACTTAAGTACGTTAGTGAAACGGGGGCCAGGCTTTTGATGTTTGGACGATTTCTGCCTGAAAAGTTTTACAAATCGGCATAGAAGCTGACAGAGATCAATCAGAAAGGAAAATTCGACTTTGTCTCAAATAGATCAAAAGCAACACGTCAAATACTCGATGTACATGTATCAAGAAAGAGATAAAGACATTGATATGCTTTGATCCTATATTAATATATATTGGTATACACCACATTTCTTACTTGAGTCTATTTGTTAATTAGCCTTTTCTTCATTATGGTAATTAGAACTGATTCACTCGTACTGTACTTGACCTTTTATATGTGGCCTTAAAGATGCGGTGTTCGTGGTACGAGAAGCGGTGTTCGACGCGACGTACAGCGCCGGATTATTGTAAGGCCGTGGTCACACATAGTACGTAAGTGTACGTAAATGTCCGTTTTTTTTTCTCTCCGTCAGTTGAATACGTACTTAATCAAATAAAACCTGCATAGTTTCTCATTCGTTTAACGAACACAATTATGACTTACGTATGTGTGACCACGGCCTTACAGTAAAAAGAATCGAATACCTGAGGTACGCTGTATGCCGTATGGGGATTGGGGACACAATTTCGGATGACATTTATGATTTTCTTTCTCGTTTAACTCGGTCCTGGGTTCAGTAAATAATCGACCGAGCATCGGATGGTGTCAAAACTTGTCGCTTTTCCTGATTTTGCTAGTCGACCCAGTTGTAACAGAGTTTGGATTATCGGAGAACAATCTATCCCAAAAGGTTTTTCCCAGAACCAAGTATTAAACAGGATCTTCGGCCGGTTGTCCTCATTAACGGCATAAGTACAATGTAATTGGCAGTATAACTAAATTGTCCTTATAATTTATTCATAGTATATTATGCAGAATTGTGCAAAAAATCTCCAATGTCTTTCCAGATGAGATACTACATATATTAAAGAGTTACAACGTACACGATGCGAATAGCGACACAGTTCAGGGTTTCAGAGACGCGGCTAGAAATTGGAGCAGAAATCACAACAATGAACTACCAGGACCGATAACTCTGTGGCTTGATGCTATTAAATATTTGTCGTCTGTAGTCTGTGTTCCAAACATCCCCAACAGCACGAGTCAAGGCGTACAACTGGTGAAATATATGTTTGGTGTTATCACAGAACAAATAGAGTAAGTATATGACATTTGTATCAATGCTAAGACCAAATAGGCCTATCGTTGGGTATTCAGGATTATCTTGATGCTCATCGGTAATGTATGGCCTAATTTTCTACCCTTTTGTAATAAAGATATTATTATTATTATATCACTGTGATAGCCAAATAACAAAATTGTAACAAAGCGAATTGATATTGCTATTACAGCAACGATGGTTCAGATCGCATAGAAAGTGAAAGGACGTTTGTTTTGGATGTGATAAGTAGAGATACCCTAGCATAACTAAACAAAAAGTGTTACCAAGACAGAGGCAGAGACTTGACAACCTTGAGTTGGAGATTCATACGACTACCAAACCACTGATGATCCGTTAGCGTTTACAGGTTTGGGAACCATCCCAGAAAGTCCACGATTCCCTTCTTTCGATATTTGGTTTACTTTTCATCTCCAATACCATACAATGCTATCTGTGCCTTGTGCTCCTGCTTGTGTCGGGTTTTTTTTTATGCGTTGACTCATATTATGAATGTTTAGTAAAATTCTTCTGAACCGGAAACCATGTTAAATTTGTCAGAGGAAACATGTCTTTTCAGAACGTTGGACCAATTCATTACGACATTTTACATTCTACTCCATTTTAACTAAACCATTTCGTTACATTTTTATACAACTCTGTTATAACATTGTTATACAACAATGTAGAAATTTCCAAGTTCAGTGTCGTGTATGGATGTTACAGTTTTGTTTGACTTACATTAAGTACCTTGTCACGCTTTTGGTTCCATATTCTTGAAACAAGCTAAACGCGCTAAGATGTCATAGAATTAATGTTAGAAGTTAAGAACCAAGGGCATCCTAGCTCTATGGTCCTCCTGGGAATCTGGTACATCCAACACTAAAGACAAATAAGGGCCTTCTGGGAATTCCCTTGTAGAAAGATCTTTATGTCCGATAGGTCACAATTGGCCACATCGCACCGAAGAATATGCCCGATCATTATAAGGCCCGGGTCTACAGGGGTGCTATGGTCGAAAATGAATGTGATGGCCACCCCTTTCAATGCACTCCAGGACAGTATATACAGTAAGCAATGCTCCATCGAAGACAAATTTGATGGTCCCCCAATTCAGTTATATCATCATCACTGCATTGCCTCTCTTGATATAAAAGATAACAAGTCCGATTATGGTCCCCATTCCAACACTGAATTAGGTCAGATCTTTACTCTACAGACACTATATAACAACTAGATAACAATGATGATTTTAATATTTTACCAGTGATGGAGCGAGAGAGGCCTATTCAGAATCAGATATGAATAAATTCCATGATATCCTGTTTGAAATGCTGTTGAAATTTATCGAGTTTGGTCCAGGATCCGGCCATTGTTTTATTTGGAGAGAAATATTCAGTTGGAGACGATTTAAAGACTATTATCAGGTAGGTAAAGTCTTGTCAGTTAGTCTCCAAGGTTGATACCAAATCATTATCAAAAACAGAAAAGCTAAATATGGAGCATTGGCAGATATTTATATATGAAAATACTTAATATCAAAACATAGATGTGTTTTCTCTGAGAATTTCAGCCATCCATGATCTGGGGGAAATTCTTATTTTCCCAGTCTGTTAGTTGAAAGGTGGACGTTACAGAATACGTTATCTTTGTGTCATTTGCGCCTTTCGCGTTTCATTCATTACTGTACTATTTACAAAATTTTGTGGTGTTCTCTTGAGTTTTTTTTTATACTTTCCTTTGTTTATAGATTGTGTTTTAATTTTTTCAGACAATATCTAAAGAAAAGAACAGTAAATTGTTAAAATCTATGAAGAAAGTATATTATTATAAAGGAGAGAGTGATGCCGACAGTAAGAAATATTATGAAGAAGTTCAGAAAGCCTTGTTGTATATTGTCGATCATGCCATAACGTAAGTCAACCAGAAAGGCTTGCTTTTACAATTTTGAATATACAGTGTACTCTGTCATTTCCGACATCTGAGTACTACGACATTCTACGTAATCCGACATCTATTTCTGATCCCGATTGAATTACTTCTTATGTCAGTTTATAAAACTCTTAGTATTCCGACAATCTGTGTATTCCGATTTTAATTTATTTGAATACCATATCACCAAGAAGATGAGTTGCATAATACTTTTGGCAAATTCTTTGATCTACTCTCCTAAAGAAAGGATTTAATCGATTGCTTAATCATAAATAAGTCTTTTCCAAATTAGTCCAGTGGACCCAGCTATAAATGGGTGCTGATTATTCGGTACAAAGAGGTTTTGTTTAGCAAAGACGTTATTCTTGTACAATACAGTTGTTCTTTCTTTCTTTGACTTACCAACAAATGTTTTAATACTTTAAAATCAAGAACTAATATAGAAGGAGGGATCTGCAACATTGGAATTTAAATATTCCAAATACAGCAACAGCATACAGCAAAAGAAATATCCACAGTATCTTGAATATTCCCCAAGTATATATTATAACTGCCATTTCACAAAATCGTCTGGCTTTCCTTATCTTACTTCATTTACATATTCTTCTGATTTGTGGCGTCTAAATGACATATCAATTCAGGCTAATTCCAAGTATATTACTCTTATCTATTGATTTCTACCGGCCTGTTGATATGGACCATATCTCGGGAATTACAGAGTTTTTTCTGAATTTGTGTATTACATATCCAGAGCTATAAAATTCAATAGTCCAATTTGGTGATAAGCACAATCGTGATGGTTTCCTACTGTAAAAGACTCACATGAAAAATTCTCATTCATTCCTTCTTTACCCAAGAAATGAAAGAAGTATTGACAGGAAGCATCTTTCATATCGATTTTAGTTACATTTCAACTTACATTTCGCTTTATTGCATTTATTTCAGTGCGACTTCTATTTTAATTCATTTTCAACTTCCATTGCATTTCATTTCGATTTCAATTTCACCTTCCATTTCATTTCATTTCAATTTCACCATCCATTTCAGTTGCAACTTCCATTTCACCTTCCATTTCAGTTGCAACTTCTATTTCAGTTGCGACTTCCATTTCATTCCATTTCAATTTTAACTTCAACATCCATTTCATTTCATTTCAGTTGCTACTTCCATTTCATTTTATTGTGTTCATTTCAGTTCCGACTTCTATTTCATTTCATTATGTTCATTTCAGTTGCGATTTCTATTTTATTTCATTGTATTTCATTTCAATTGCGACTTCTATTCCATTGTATTAAATTTCGATTGTATTTCATTTCAACTTTCAATTCATTTCATTGTAATGTATCTCATTTCAATTTCATTTCATTGTATTACATTTCAATTTCAATTCAATTCCATTCCTTTTATTTCAGGGATGAGTTATTGAAACAGAACTATGAGGACTATTTAGATTTATTAATGTTCTATGAAACAGCGTTTTGTACTGAAGACAAGGCTGTATTCGACCTCATGCATACACTAGCTATAAGATTATGGTATAAATTTGGTCGTAAACCATTTAAGGTAAGTTTACACGTTCATTCTTGTTGTTAACCTATTACAATTCATCATTAATTAAGATTAAAGAGGCACATAAAAATGCTTGTCTGTTATAGGGGCGAATTCATCTGTGCTTATGTCAAACGATATGGAGTTTTGCGTCCTTATTGTTTATGGTCCGGAAAAGTAAAAATGTAGTGATTTTATGAGCATGTCACGAATAATGATTTAAGACATAGTATGGAACATTCGTGGATTCAGAACCAACTTTCGTTTGACATAACCAAGCGAAAGACATTACTTATGACAATCATGATGGTTCCTGGGCGGGGTGGCGAATACCCGCTGTACCCTAAAAAGATCATGAGATCCAGAAGCATTCTTCGAAAGACCTGAAACCCTCGTGAATCAGATAAAGAGAATTTAAGACGTGGTGAATTTAGTCAAAGTAGAAGCAATGATATTGGACTGGTAGTTATGTATGTTTGACAGTTAGACCATCGATTAACTGTCACAGTGTGAATATGGGATGTTATTTACAACTATTTTGTCATAATTAGTCCGCTACAATCTAATTCTATAAATCCACCAATGAATAAAATTACCATAAAATACACCTCATTTTACTAGCTTGAATATAACCTGGAATTGTCGTAGTACCATCTTTAATATGGCCTAGATGGACTAGAATCTCCGGGCTTGAATATCAGAGTACCATCTTTATAGGACGGACGCAAAACTTCATTCAGTTTAAGTTGTCCCGGATTAAAAAACACAAATCTAACATGGAATTCTGGCCCTGACCAGCTTTCCGACGTGATATTTTGATGGGAGTTTTTTTTAGGAGGGGAGTTGCTCCTATCCATATTTGGGTCGCTAGCGGTTGATTATTTTGATCTTGATAAAAAGCAAACATTTTCAATGAAATGATCAAATAAAATGATTAGTCCAAGTCTTTGGTAATAAGCCAAAATGTGACAAATGTCTCAAAAGACTCTTCAAAACTGTTTGGCCAGGGGAGCCATACCAATTTGAATTAATTGAAATGGGTGCCAATATAAAGTTTTCAATACGGATATTTTAGGATGTAACAGACCCGAGTCTATACAGAAGATATCTGAAAGATATAGAACAAGTTCTGTGTGATGATAAAGTACCTAGTGATGATAAGATGATTAAACATCTTAAATCTACTTTACAATACCCCGTTTCCGGCATCAAGTAAGTTAAACTGGGTTAAAAATATCATGAAGGTGGGCCTCTGATGTGATGCACATTGCCCACCACCCTCTCTCCACACACACACGAGTTCAAGCAGATCAGCTCAGGATTGACCATAGGGCCTATTTACTTGTCACCAACGTTTGGTTGAATTTAAAGTTCTAAACTAGCAACTATCTTTGTAACTTTTCTATGCTTATGCAAATGTCCTGGCAATATTTCTCTTATTACACACTGGATGGCAATGCCCTCCTTTTCATAGCACAATCAGTATTTAAAATCACATTTCTTTACAGGGAAGAGTCGGGTGTATTCAGTGCAGTCTATATGGATGTGATGGAGTTCCTAAACGTACTAGTCAACAAGAAGACGGGGGTTCCTCCTAATCTATTTATAGAAGATATAGGGTATCTCTGGTTTCATGTAAAAGCTGATGAGTTGAAAGGGGTAAGTAAAACGTTTTTAAAGAAAATATTAAATTTTCAAGTCTTGGTATATACCAAAGGCACACAATGCTAAATACTAGCACAGTTTTATTGCCATATACTATTGAGTATTTCGCCGTAGTTTCTTTTCATTTTTAGGGGGTAGTGGTACCACCTTCATCTTATGGTCCATTACGACAGGATTTTGCGCCCTTCTGCAATTTCAGGAGTATTAAAAGGGATGGAAACCTACTATTCCAGGCATTAATAGTCCAAAAAGGCTCCCTTCTACGTGCAATTAGAGATATTCTCTATACCTGACGAACTTTCCTTTAATTTACTAGACATATATAATAATCTCTCTCTCTCTATAAAATACCAACATATCTGAAATTTCTTATCGACTGCGATCCAATTTCAGATTGACGAGAAAACTTAAAAGAACATCACCATCAAAAGTAAAGAAATTAAAATCTTATCATAAGACACATATGTGGGATCAATTAGAAAAACCAATAGAATTTGGCATAAATAGCCGTCCATAATCCGGGTTTAATTAAAGTCTCTCCTTTGACGAGCGTCATGGATATTCGGATAGATTGTCACTTTAGGAATTATCTTCAGTACGGTGGGAGATATTTAGACTGAAGAACTGCAAGAAGTGGTAAAGGATCTTTAAGCATGCGTTGCTGATACATCCTCGACCAATTATGAGTATACATACTCTCAAGCAATTTAAATACTATTCAAGTTGCTGACGGTTTCATGATTAAATCATTCTTTGAATAATATTAGTACAAAACATATACTTGGAGGAACATTCAATCATATATCGAGCCCACGTTCAAAAGAGGCACCAGCATCACGGAAAAAAATATTTACAATAATTGCTACAAAAAAAATAAAAATAGGTATTACATCGCGTGATGTAAGGATACAAATTTCTCGCCATCAACTTGTGTGCCCTTGTATTGCCATTTTACACCTTCTCAACCTTTTTCCCATTTATGGGGTTCGCACATAGGCATCATTAGTCGGGTCTTTGAAGGCAAAATTGCCCAAACAAGTATCACCTACTGCTCTTATCAAGTTAGCATCTTTGACACCCACTTCTTTTGATCCGTATCTTCCACCTTTCATAATAAGTAATTTCCCATCTATACATGCTTACAGACGGATAATTCCCCACCCCATCATGTAAGGACCTTCACCACTTCTTATCTGGTACCATGTCTTCCACCGTCCTGACAATAATTCCAACCTACCTATATATACTAGAAGACGAAGGGTAATCAGGCATGTATTGGAACCCAGGCAATCAATAATACGCTATGAATAAACATACATTGTAATCAATATTATAATTCCCTGTACCATTAAGCCATATCTTGTCTCCAACCTTTAATTCCTTTTCTCTGATACTAAACCCTATATTATTATATTCTTCATCGTATTCTATATTCCATTTGATTTCTACGTGTATATATAGGGGCTGACATGGAAAAAGCGTCTAGTCGTTCGGGTGGGAGAATAAACCGAGGTCCTGTGTGCTATGCACGTTAAAGATCTCTTGACAGTTGAAAATAGAAAATAAGAGCAGGCTAATGCCGCTGTCCTGGCAAAATTTTTCTCATTGCACACTGCATGGCGTTTGCCCGTCCTCAATTAGCCCATATAGGTGCAGAAAAGTAGGACGTAAAACTCCATTCATTTCATTTCTACGTGTATATGCTTAAATTCGACTTGATTGAGAGCTTTTTTGGATGTAACGCGCCATTCTTTGAATTTTTACACGTATTTACCTACATTTGTTATGAAACTTCTTGGATATAATACTCCATTTCATTTCATTTCGAACCCGCGCCACTAAAGGGCCCCCATCCCCTGAAACAAAAAATGCAAAATTAAAACGAAGTAAAACAAAGTAGTCTGGGTATCTAATGACTCATTTATTTTGCCGATGATCTTCCAAGGGCAATGTTTCTCCAGAGGGACGTATGCTATCTAGCAATCATGTTCCTTCAGCAACGTAAGACATTGGCATTATAATGTAATGAAATGAAATGATAGCCGTTGCTAAAGGAACATCTAGCAATGGGCTTTCAACTCAGCTTAGTTCATGGGATAGATTCACCTAGTTGTATCAATAATAAAGGGCAATCTTTTTGAGTTGGTGAAGTCCAATCCGTAAAATGTACCCGAAATTGCGAAAGTACGCAAACAGATTCACCAAGATAATCCACTGCCATTAAAGTACAATTTATTCCAAGTCTAGCGATTATATCAGAAACAGAGTAAAATCATTGCGACAGAAGTAACTTTACACTTGTCATATAACAATACTTGACAAGTACGAATTCAAATGAGAGAGAACAATCTTGAAGAAAAGGTCGTAAAGAGGATTGAATTACAAATATTCTGGCGAATTGGAAGAAAAATGCAGACAAAAACATAAAATTCTGATGGTGATTATTCATGGTTTTTAGAATGAGATTTCGCTGATTCAATGCATCAAAATGTGTCATACTTTTATTATTCTGTATTTGTGTTCCAGTTCTAGTTCATTCCATAGTCAATATCATTTCTGGATATTTTAGTCAATAACAGTCGAACATTGATCTATTTCGAAGGTACTGATGGTGGCTTCAAGAACTGTTAGCATCAATGCATCTTTTAGTCACGTATAGTTTCTTTTTATGGGGTTCTGTAGCACAGTCTGTTAATGCGTCATTCTTTACAAACTTGACGTCATTTGTTTGGATACGAGCAAATGATGGTCGTTATGTTTGAGAGTTCGATTCTCGACAGGGGTGTGAAAGTCTGATGACCTTGAATAAGTCATCTTCACTCATAATTCCAGTCCACCCAGCTGTAATTTTGTACGGATAATCCGGGAAAGACCAATATAGGTTTGGCCAAAAACCAGCTGGGAGAAAGTATCCTCACGGAACTTAAGTTAATATTCTTGTAAAATAGAGATGTTTGAGACCTCTTCTTGAAAATTTACCAGCTTGAAAGCATTACGTGTTCTTGAAAAGATATGGAATATCTTAATAATAAAAATAATTCAATATATAATCTAATAATAGTTGAAATTGACATTTAGCTCCAAACACACGATTCTTGTCTTGGTAGAGTACATTCTTTCCATGTACTAATATAATTTCTTTACAAATAGTCGTACAGTCCTGTTCCACAGGGACTTGTATTGTAATTCTCTTGTTAAAAACTGAATGAAAAACGTGTTGTTTGTCTGATGGCCATATTCAAATAGTTCTGGTATTGACAGTCTTTCTGGAACAACTTGAGTATACTCAACAGCACATCTGAGGTATAGTCATGTTCCTTTAGCAACGGTATACTAGTATACGATCTTAACGATTTTAACTTAACTGTGTCCAACTAAGAAGGCTACTAGTTGGACACAGAAAGTTTCCCTTGTGTAAAACTATCCTTTGAAGGGCCATTTAGCTTTTTTGAAAATTAACATTAACAAAAACGTCGCAAATGTCTGAAGGTATTTCTAAAGTATGCTTATTGTATCCCTTGATCTTCTTCATTAAATTCAAAGGGTTGATTAAAAACAGCAAAAGGAGTACGGTTAATTAAGCAGTTTCAACTAGTTTTAAGAATACATTGGAGACCTAGCAAAAAAAATCGTTCTGTCCCTTAAAACAAACTACTAGATATTTAGACACAGAAAACTTTCAACGGTGATTAGAAGATTCGAATCTCTTGGATAAATTGATATCCTGACGAAGGCTTTGGCCCGTTCAGTCTGCAGAAGCTCATTTACCAGCGAAATCAGATAACCTCTAAATGTTATCCGAATGGTGTATCTTGGACCACCTGTCTATGCCCCCATACGGTGGCTATAATATTTGGATTAGGTGTAAACGATTTTACCAAATTGTATAGCAACTCGCGGTCGTTAGTGAATCAGCTAGAAGCGATTCTATATATACCGTAACATTGGATCTGCGTCTATTACGCTCCTATCCCCAGTCGTGGATTTAAAGTTAGTTGCAGAGTAGTCCACTACTATACAACTAATACTCTCGATCTTGCCAGGTTTTTGGATGCGATTTTGATTGATGGAATGCTATTTTCAATTTTGTTTCTCTAGGGCGAGGACCTTCTGTTTGGGCTTGCGGTTGCGGCGCTTTGCGACGTACTTCGACTCTACAGACCATCCTGGTTGGTCCCGCAGCCACCCCACCCCCCATTTTTTTTTTGACAAATCCATGCCCTTGTAACTTGTAAGTTGAGCCACTGCAATTGTTGGTAGTAGACACAACCATGACACCGTGTAATGTAGTAGAAAATTATCCAGATCAATATTGTGTATGGAAGTCTCGTTCCAGGCTTCAAGATATATACATCAATAGCACCGTCTTATAGAACCATTCCACGATCTATATTCAGCCTCGTTCTCAACTCAATATCATTTCAATAACTATACATAGATCTACTACCAATCTCATAGCAACCATATACGGTAGTATTCTAGTGTAATCCTGATAGTCTTGGACGCATTGGAACCGGTTTATAGTAGGCCGATACACAGCGGCGTATTGGAGTGTTTGTCAATATACGGTATAGAAATTGTATGGATTAACTACATACACGATTAGACTTGTTGCGTTATTAGTTGGGTTTGGCGCGGATCGAGGAACCTGCGGTCATCATTTCTCTGGCGGTTTCAGCTCGTTGCAGTGAACTCAATGACTAATTCTCCAATAAAAAACGAACCGATTCTCATATAGTGATAGTGAAATTGGGTGAAAAATGCAGAATAGTAAATGTACGATTTCTGACGGCGATATGATGGACTACGGATCAATAAAGACGAGGTTGAGGAACGGTGTTATATATTATAGTCACCCCTCATTATTAACTATCATGGCACTTTTCAGAACAAGGCGTTCATCTTTGATGGAATGGCACCAAAATTTGCAGAATTCCTGGAAAACCTGACAGAACCTAGCTTTTGTGATGTACGGCTCGTGAAACCTGCACTTACCAACGTTCTTGGACCAGTAATGAACAAGTAGGTAGATTGTATTTATTATATTTTTGGCATCTCGTTATATTGAGCAGCAGTGGAAGGTGTGGCACCAGGCGGGGTATGCTTACTCTTCTTGACGCCTTATAACACCTATCATTATAATTTACTCATTTATTGATATACTTCCTCATATCAAAACTTCATTAGCTGTACCAATGTATTGTCATGTTTACATGAATTTTACGGTTGGGAACGTTCGTGCTTGGGTTTTAGTACTGTATAATAGAAATACTCCATTTCATTAATTTAGGCTAGGATGAATTCTGCCTGCTATCTATATACCCATATCTATCATGTTTATCGACCGATTCGAGTCGCCTATTGTGTTATATTTTAATATGGCATATTAGTAATATATTTCGTTGCATAAACCGTTTGAACCAAGATAAATTCTAGATCGAATTCTTCCTGCAATCTCTATATCTATATCTATCAAGTTCAACCCACGGTCGACCAGTTCGACTCGTCCAATCTGTTGTATTTTAGTTGCTTACGTAGGTCCTCTGCATGTTAATGATAATTCTCTTTATAACCGGGTTGAAGGCTGGGTCAATACACTGCGATCCCTTGTTGATATATACAAAGCAACCGAGCGACTAACGTTGTTGAGGAGGCTATGGCTTTATGATTGTGGATTCACGGGGGAGGGGAGGGTATCAAGTCAGTGGCAACATTTGAACATTTTCATGCAATGTCCATTTTGAAACACCAATAATACCGAAACAAGTGAGTCAGGCTCATATTTGTGAAGGAAGGATGAGAATTTTCCGGAAATATATTTCCACATTCTCATTATTTGTAATGAATGTAGATTGATATCTGTACGTAAGCCCCAGCCGTTACATATTAAAGAGATTTCAAAGAGGTTTTCTAAACTTTGTATGTGTATCGGGAACACTGATAGCATCAATTTGCACTATTCCAGTTTCCATTCCGACATCTGTGGTTCTTGCAATTCCACTAAAACTAACTCGTTTTATGATGTCACTTCCAGTGATATCTCTTTGCAATCCCTTTATTATTAGAGATATCAATCGATTGAGACCTAAGTACTCGAACTTTGTAACTAGTATCAATTGTGTTTTTTCGATGAGCAAGGCGTTGGTTTTCTAACAAGTGAAGTACTAGTATATCATTGATCCAATCCCAGCCTTCTGTAACATTGAGTATATAATATTGAAGGAAATATCTCACTTTAAAGGATCTCCGTGAAGGTTACGCTAGCGCTCTGCAATAGATTATGGTTTACGGAAACTGCAGAGGATTGCCGATTGCTCCCACTCATGATAGAATGTAAATTTTCTTCCCGAGTCCTGCTAACAATTTTATCAAATAGAGTACAATATAATACAGCAACTGAAGAAACCGTGTCCAGACTGAACTCTGACCTTCAGGTTAGCGAACAAGTGACCCCCAGACCAGTTTTAGACGTTTTACTGGTTATTATATAAGCAAGTTGATCATACTTTCGCTAGATTAAGATTTACGAAAAGTCGAATGTGTTTTTTGGGCATGAGTAGACCCTTGCGCCGATTTATTGTGTAAAAAGTGACTGGCTAGCAGATGAAACTGATCGGCTAGCCATTTGTTTTCGGTTAGCCAGTTTTGAACTGGCTGAATTGGCTAGCAAAAGAAATCGGCGGTTTTCGGCGGCTAAAACGGATTTCCTTCCTTAAACATTTGAGTTATAATGAAGGAACATACATTATACACTACAGGCATCATAAACAACTGGTGTTTGTTATCAAGTTATTTATTTCTGAATAATCAACTCACAATTCAAAATTTTAATCAAACTGCAATAGTTTTAAATTATCATGGATGAAAATTATCATGTTCAGCATGGTAGGTCTAAGTGACGATCGTCTTGAATTCATTTACAAAGTGGCAGAAATCGGCTGACTTAAATCGGCGGCGCTTTGTTTTCACAACTGGCAGATTATGGCTGTAAAGAAATCGGCGGCGGCGGCGGCTAATGGCGCAAGGGTCTAGGCATGAGCTATTCTCAACCGATAGACCAAGTTTCCAACAAAAAAAATTTATTTTGCAAGTCATTCAGTACTTCTGAGTCAGTGAAAGGTATCAATCAATATTTTTTTTATCTGCATTTTACCTAATCGAATTCATAAATAAAAAACATAACGTAAAAATCAACATAAACTGAGTGACAAGGCTAACAAATAAATGCAAAAAAAAAAATGAAAAAATTAAATTAATAAAATGTATTCAGAAAATAAATTCAGAAATGAGATATTTTCAATCTGCACTGTAATCAGATTGAGGGCAATTTTGTGTTATTGAAGAAATGTATTTTTTACATCGATGTTCGGCTTGACGTTTATTTTTTCCAACTCTGAGAAATTAAAATCAATTCCCATCTTCTCCTCGTCAAATAAAAATCTTTACATTGGAAAACGATTTATGTGTAAAAGATTAACTTTCGTCTATTTGTCAAGGTTCAATTGTTTGTCAGTTGTATAAGGATATGTCTAAGGGTATCAGTTGAGAGTTGCTAGTGCCATAAATTTGACTGCCGTTCCTACGACACAGTTCTGACAAGAAGACTTTCGCGATTTGTGATGTTATAAAACATTTTGTTTAGGTAGAATTCCTGGAACCACAAACGTCTGATTGAAATTTTGAATGGCTCAAATTGCTGCTATCACTGTCTCCGATTTACATACAACATTTAGAAAATCTCTTGACAATCTCTTTACTTTCTCATAGAAATTCAGATAAAAATCATTGAAAGACCAACATAAAGCCTAGTTCGGTTAACTTTAATCGATCTCGTGTTGTGAAAAGAATTGTGCAAACTTTGCATTATTAAAGAATCAATATGAACCTGAAACTAGTCTATTTATAGCAGGAATAATTATGCCTAGAGGGGAGTGGACTATTGATATTTTATGACCCATACCCACTGGATATAGGTGACAAGACTTTACATATTGATATTCTTTATTCTTACATGGTTCATGTTGTTACAGGTATGAATTAAAGAGATTGTAATTTGTGAAGAGGTTTTCTAAGCTTTGTATGTGTATCAGGGACACTGATAGCATCAATTTTCGCCATTCCAATTTCCATTAGTGACGTCACAAAACGCGTTACTTTTAGTGGAATAGCAAGAACCACAGACGTCGGAATGGAAATTGGAATGGCGCAAATTGATGCTATCAGTGTCCCTTTTTCAAGCTATGGCCCAAATTCACGAAGCTCCAAGAGCCATGGCCCCTACTCTATTCCAAACTAGGTCAAAATAGGGAATATAGCGCAAGGGTTGTTGTCTTGTGCCTCCTCATCATCAGGAGGTCATATGCATGTGACCACAACCAACTACAGACCTTACACAGCAAAATATAGTTAAATAAAAGATAGACTAAAGAAAAAAATGAAATACATCCTCATGTGCCATGGCCCCCTGACAAACACCCCATGGCCCCCAGGTTTGGAACCACTGTACTAGGTAATAAAATGTTTAATGTCATGTGAGTAAATCGACCTTGTAAAAAATGTCAGCAGCCACCTCTCATCTCGTCGATCAAGTTTCAATCTATATTTTAATTTACTTTCTGTCTAATATCGTGATGACATGATGAGGTCCTCGGCACTAGTTCAATTGTTTCGTTACATATTGCCTCCCACGGGATCAAACCTTTCCATACAATGTGGAGGATTAGGGCCTACGGTGCCTATTTCTTAGCGAGAGACAATTCGCTGTCAGTTGCTGATAGTTCAATTCTGTTTTCACATATTTCCTCCAACATGGGTCGGAACTTTCCATATCTTGAGGGAGGTTTGAGTCTATGGCCTTGTTTCCCAACCAGGGGTACTAGTACCCCTTTGGGGTACCAGCAAACACCACAAGGGGTACCTGAAGAGCCTCTCAGACAATTTGAAAAAGCATGAAATAGAGTAAATATCAAACTCCATCAACCGACAAATATCCTTTCACTTTCATGT
Organism: Lottia scabra; assembly: GCA_029955415.1. Classification (NCBI taxonomy): domain Eukaryota; kingdom Metazoa; phylum Mollusca; class Gastropoda; family Lottiidae; genus Lottia; species Lottia scabra. Next base: position 14,325,487 of record JARJEI010000009.1, read on the forward strand.
TGGCTCTTAATGTTACTTAGAGTGGACAAAGGGGTACCAGGAGATTGCTTAAACAAAATTGGGGTACGAAGAATCCAAAAGGTTGGGAACCGATGGTCTACGGTGTGCAATATCAAAGCTGGGGTCAATTCTCTCTTGACCTTGACATCTAACCTCCCATGGTCGAATCAGAATCTCCACACCAACGGTGCCATTTATCGTAAAGCTGGGAACAATTCGATGTCGGTTGCTGATAGTTTTTCAGTCAAAGAATATGAGGTCAACAGTGACCCATTAAGGTCTCCGAAAATAGTGCTTTCGATTCCATTTTTTTAATTCTTCAGAACCAAAAGTCGGAATTCCATTTTGAAACATAGAATAAAAACTCTAAAAACTGTGATTAGTAACCGACTTTATATTCGAAGTATGCCACGAGAATAGTGCACCCACCATACCCATTGCATGCATATTGTTGAATTGTAATCTTATTTTGTCTGTTTTGACCGACGAAAAGGTTTTTGTCAAATTACATTTATTGCACCATCGCCATTTGGACTAGAATTTCAAGAAAATCAATGTGTTTAGTAGGTCAACGCCCGAGCTGAGTGAAGTTTTCTGTTTCCAATCGATCGGTAGAAACAAATAACCTCTTAAAGTTCCGTTTTACCATCGATTCCACAATTAGTTACAGTGTGTTAGATTCCTATTACTTGGACGTTAAGTTGGAGGAATTCACCAATATAAAGAAGCACAAGTTATAGTGATATACTACTTCTGACAGTTATACGTTTCAGTGCTCAAAATTACTCTTGATAACGCAGCAAAATTTTTGAGGGTTCTATAGCACAGTTGGTTAATGCGTCGTTCTTTACAAACATGACGTCATTTGCTTGGATAAGAGCAAATGGTGGTCGTTTTGTTTGATAGTTCGGTTCTCGATCGGAGTGTGAAAGTCCGATGCCCTTGAATGAGTCATCTTCACTCAAAAGTCAATCCATCTGTAAATGGGTACGGATGATCCGGGAAAGATCAATGCGAAGAGGTATGCCAAGGTCCAGCTGGGGGAAGTTGTTACCTTGTAAAATATGTAGGCCCTATGTTTCTTTCTTTCCTTACGTTTTGATGATCTGGCCTGTTACATGTATTACAGTGTAAACTGATACTGAATCTTTGTAAGTCACATTCAGACAATTTACTCCATTGGGAATTATGATGTTTGGACATGCTGGCACCGTCTTAGAATCAATATCCTGGAATTGTTACATGATACCCTTAGCCTACTAAAATATTGGTCAGAAAACGAGAATGTCAGACAGTGGGAGAAAGCTTTAGGTTTTGACCTTGTAAACAGACATCAATTCCAGTACACAACTGTAGGACTTTAATACAATACTGTAGGAAAGCGGTAAGGAGGCAGGGGGTGGGAGGTGTTATCAAAGATGGAATCCTACAAAACCTTAGTTGCTGTCCTCAAAAGAAACGATAAGATAAGATACTCTTGAATTCAAGTTACTGTCCATGCCAGAATTTGAATAATATTTGCGTTTTCCCTGCAGAAAATATTTCAAGTGTGTCCTCCACCTACATGTATTGAAAAATGTTGGCTTAAATGCCATCTCTAGTTGGTTGGTTGGTTGGTAGATGACAAGTTAACGTTCGCTTCCAGCAGCAGTTCCTATCGCAAACTAGGTAGTTGTTGGTAGATGACAAGTTAACGTTCACTTCCAGCAGCTGCTGATAACGCAAACTAAGTAGTTGTTGGTAGTGGAAGTAGTTGGTAGTTGGATTGTGCCATCTCTGGTCGCTGAGGATGATGTTACAGTAAAAACTCAAGCTGAGTCAAGATGTCGACTTCTGATTAGTGAAGTAGGAAGAGTTTTACTGGCTACTTTCCGTCTAGATTAACTCTAAGTGTGTCTACCTAATTACATTGTTACCAATAATGGAGGTCACTCAGTCACTCTATAGCTGGAATTCTCAAAGTCTGTTGAAATATCACACTGTGAAGTTCTCTATTAGTTCTCCTGACCCTAAACAGGTTTTATATCTCTTTTATGTGAATTAGTGATATTTTGGCTTACTTTTCTATCAGATGTGTATGTTTCCTACAAATTATCCTGATGTTAAAGAGGTTTTATATCATTTGATGTCAATTGATGATATTTTGGCTTAATTTTGCATTTATTTTAATTTTTTCGTCGGATGTGTATGAGTAAAATAGAAATGCTTAATAGTATAGAAACGCCCCATCGTATCACGAATACGGGTTTTGACATAGTATGACGAATGGGGGCATGGTTTGGACACGATGTATAAAGCCCAGGCACAAACGATCCCAACCGTAAAACAAATCTCGAAATCCATGTAAACACATTATTGGCAATACATTGGTAGCAGCTACTGAACTTTTCATATGAAGAAGTATTTCAATAAATGAATAAATTTCATAGTGACTTCATTATCGCAATATGCTGATAAATATGAGCATCAAACTCTTAGTCCATTTGGTACAATTTCACTAAAATTATTCATCGCCGTCTTACTATAACGTTTTGATGATTTAACAGCAGTTGTACTTTGGAAGCTGTCCAGATCTGTTTTTCAGTTTCTTTTTTTCCTCTTGATGTTTTTTTTCAAAAAGATTGCAATGACTCTCTGAAAATTTTCTATTGAAGTTTCTGGACTAGCATCCTTAAAAATGGAGGTTCTTTTTCTATTTTAGTTCTAAAGAACATTGTGATTTATTGATAAGAATATTAAAAGCTGCTTTACCGATACAAGGTTGTGCTGAGGCTGTTTATTACGCTGTGAGAGAACAAGAAAAATTCCTCAAATGGAAGGTCAGTACACAATTTCGTATAAAGCATGAAACCCTGGGTTTTCAACTTGGGGGACGTGTCCCAGACTGGGGACATTTGGACATTCTCCAAGGGACACAAACTGATATATAGATCTAAAGATCTAAAAAATTATACTAGAAAAAAGTATAATTTTGTATTATCTGGGTGTCTTATGCCTGAAACAACTCGACATACCTGGGCCACAATTTATGATTGTATTAAAAAGCAAAATGCTTCGAAATTGCATTTTTTGGATGACTTCTGCTCACAATTCAGGGGACAAGGTTATTTCATTGTGCTTAATCGGGGGCATTTGAGAAAACCAGTTGAAAACCCAGGCATTAAACCAATTCAATAATGGATAAAGTTGTCTTACTAAATATTGCTATATAGACTAATATATCCAAATTCAACTACATGTATCTATATCACCTTCAAAAGAACTTTCGATGTTCATGGTCCTTTCAGTTTATAAAAAAGCTTGTCGAATAATTCAAGACCAATTTTGTGGTTTACTATAAAGCCGATACAATTGCTACCTGTAGTGTTTTCGTGTTTGAAAAAAATCATACAACTAACAGTGTTTGCCTTCTGACAAATATTAGTGCAAAGGCAGGCGCTCAGAATGAACTTTAGTTGAGATCATCGGTTTTATAAATATACAATAAATTCTGGGTTTTCAACTTAGGGGGCATGTCCCAGATTTGGGACATTTTGAACATTTCTCCGGGGACACAAACTGAGCTCTAGGCCTGAAAACAATCTGCAACAGTCTACCTTGGCCACTGTTCATCAAAACCACACCAGCGCTTGAATATCAATCTTAGACTTGTCGAGAAATCTTTACTCTAAATTGCATGCTTTCGACGACTTCCGCAGACAACTTCTGTTAAGGGGACATTGTAATACCTTCATGTATAATCTTGGACACTTGAGAAAACTAGTTGAAAACCCAGGCAATGATTCCTCCATTCCTTCAACATAATGACAATTATGACCGTTTCAGACACGACAACAAGAAGCTAAAGAAGTTTTTGCAGCGCTGACTAAAATAGATGTAACCTACTCAGAGGAACGAAAGCGAAGAGACACTGTTGATTATTATACCAACTTTACAAAATGTTTTCTTGGACAACTAAAGTAAGGTTACATTTGGTATCTTTGTTTTCTAATTTTTCTTCCTCCAATTTCCGTGTTGGTGATGTTGGTCACAGGGGTTGTTAAAGTGTTCAGATACAGCAATAAATCGAGACCATGTGCGCTACTGGCTGTGCACGTTAAAAATTCCTTGCAGGAGAAGAATAAAGTCGCTTTTTAGAAAAGATTTTACAGATATCGACTGTTTTTTAAAGCAATTTCCACCATAGAAATTTCGGACACAATTCTTTCGTCTTTGAGAAACTTTGATTGTGAAAATATATTGCGAAACAATATATTTCCTCTTGGTTGAGTTTGAGAACAATCTATGTACATGTAATTGCAGGAAGGCTAAAGTGATACCGGAAGTGCTGGAAGAGTTATCTGACTTCTGTCTAGCAACTTTGGAGAAACAGAGAGTCGACTTGTATGACCTCGCCTACAGAATTGCTGACTTTTTCGACGATTTGAATTTTAAGGTTGGTTCTAGGATTATTTTCACTAATAAAAACAGGTAGAATTGAATTCCAGCTCTTTTATTCGTGACATTGAGCGTCACAAACTCACTGAAAACACCCAGTCAAACAGACTTACACCTGCATGTGCTATTCATAAGAGGAGCCCATACTATGCAACTATTGCTCTCAATCTTGGACATGATTTTTTATGAAGGGATTGTCATGCTTTTACTGATTTTTTCAAACTTTTGATTTTTTCAGAAACACAAACCAGTCATTATGAAATCGTTAAAAAGAATAACCGTTCTATTACGTGAAGAAACGGAGTTCAACATTAATAGAGCGTGCACAATGCAGGAAATTCAGTGTAATTCCTTCGACGCTATGACGTAATTATCGCCCCTTTATATTTCAAATTTTAAACTATTTTTAGAAACACATTGTGTTGATAATTTCAGTGATCAGAAGATCTTTTAAATTGCTAACACCGATAGGCCTGTATGCAGGAGCGATTTAGTTCGTCAAGTCATCATCAGTCCACTTATGCTAATGATATTTATTCAGTATAGTCAGCATACTTTATTGTACCAAAGTCTAATAATCCATTGCCGTTTGCTCATGGAAAGATAACTCTGATATCCGAAATTAAAGGGATTGTAAAGAGGTTTACTTAACTGTGTATGTGTATCGTGGACACTGATAGCATCAATTTGCGCCATTCCAATTTCCATTCCGATTTTTGTGTTTTTTACAAAAACGCATTAGTTTTAGTTGAACTGCAAGAACCACAGACGTCGGAATGGCGCAAATTGATGCTATCAGTTTCCCCGATACACAAACAAAGTTTAGAAAACCTTTTTAAAATTCTTTAACTGTACTGATGAGTAATTTGTATCCTACGCTCAGAGATGAGAATATTTGAGAGCAAACTTCCTTACCCAAAACTAGCCGTTCTGAAACACATATCAGCTGTTTGAAAAGGGTAGTTTATAAGCAATATCTTCATTTATTCCAGTGATTTTAAGAGTTTAGAGCCAGAAGATTTCGATGTACTGATAGATCTCTGTGATGCTGCAGTGTCCGGTGAATTCATAACTCCTGATAATACGGTCGGCACCGAACACTTTAGAATCAGCTTCGTGGCCATCATAAAAACATTTAAATTGGTAAGTAATGGAACTAAAGCTTTCACTAAAACAAAGTTATACCTGAAGCCTACGTCCCTTTAGTCGAATGCTGGGTCAGCCCCAGGGCTTCTTCACGGATTAAGTCAAGATAACATCTTCGGATTTCCAACCTAGTTTCCTCTGCATGTGGTGGAGGTTGTATGGGCTGATATGTAACACGTGTCTTGTCGTTTGGATTGGACAATAAACCAACACCATGTGTCTTTTCATATCAGTGGTTCCCTTTAAATGAATCTCGTATGGGAAGTCCACTACTATACAATTGTCATGTTCTGACAGAGGCGGATCCAGCATCAAAGTTTGGGGAGGGCCATGTGCAGGGGCTGATCCAGGATTCTCGAAAAGGGGGGTGTTTAAGCAAAGATTTCCCGAGCGCAGCGAGACAAAAAAAATTTTGACCTTTTTTTTGGCTTAAAAACATAGGATTTTCCCTTTTTATTCGCCGAAATTTCCACCTGACATGTAATATGATGCGTTTCACGATGTGAAATCTTAGCGTTTGGGGGGGGGGGCCATGGCCTCCCCGGCCCCCCCCCCCCCCCCCCCTGGATCCGCGCCTGTGTTCTGAACAAGATTAACAGTATTGTTTTGCTTTTAATGATTTTTATTATAGCACATTGATTGAAATGATGTTATGTTATGTTATGATATTATTGTAGATTGCAGATTCTGGAGATGCTAGTAAAGCTCAAGCTCTAATCAAGAAGGTTGTGGATCTATTGGATCACGAGGAAGATGAAGTGATCAGCATGGCGACACATCAGCTGTATCTATTGTCCACTGGGAAAGGAGGGGTCGCTGCTCTAGGACCACATCTTCCTAAACTGATAGAGTGTTTTATTGAGAAAGAAGAATACATGATCTTGAGTAAGTATAAAAAGTTTTAAAGAGATTGTTTTTAAACATTTCTTAGGTATCATGTCCACTCACAATAGTGAAGTCATAAAATGCTTAGTTTTGCAAATAAAACAGATGATATCAGACTGACGAGTGGAATTGTGCAAATCGTTATATATTTCAGCCATATGGACTCTTTGTAAGGACTACTACAAAGCTATAGTAAATTTCTTTTTTTGTTTATTTTCAGATACTATCTGTACAGTGTATCCTGAGAATGGAGAGTGTCTGGAGAAACATTTCCAGGCTCTGTTTGAGTTTGTAGACTCGGGTGAACAGGCTATTAAAAGTTATATACAAATGTTACTACCCAAGGTAGCGACTCATCATCCCCAGGTAACTACATGTACATACAAATTGTTATCCACCCCAAACTTGGTTATAATGAATATTTAGTAACAAATTGGAACAACACACACATTTTCTGTAAAAAAACATACATCCAAAATTAATACCAATGTATCCTTTTTATCATAGGGTTGCTTTGACCATAGCCTATCTATCATTTGTTTGTACATGTCCTGAATGTCTGCTTGTAAAGAAACCTTTCTAATTATTGCTGGTCAAAGGGAGTTTAGTTCTAATTCATGGACCGATTGGTATTCTGCGATTGTGTAATGGGCATTTTCTGACCCATGTAAGATAAACAGTATACACTAATTTATTACCTCCTATTTCAAACAAACATCTTTGGGGAGAAATTTGAGTTATATAATAATTTTATTGCAGCTGTTTACGGAAGCAAATGTAGATAAAATATTGGAAGTCTTATTTGAAGGAGATCCGAATTATCAGGTCTCGTATCTGATGATTATTGATTCTCTAGCAACTAAAAATATTAAAGTCGTGGTACATACACTAGATACACTACTGTCTAATGAATTCAGTGAACATTGTTTCTACTCGCTGTGTTCGCTCCTGAGAAAAATAGCATCTAAAAGTCCAGAGGTAATTATGATATTTGTGTACTCAATTGTTTTAGTCACTAGAAACCCGATCACTTCACTGCTTAGTTTTGATATGACTTCTTGAACACAATGATGTTACAGCTAATGCAAAACATACTTGTGCTAGAAGCCCAGACCGTGAATTCAATACTTAAAGTAAAATATTTGATTAAACAGTAACAGTCCATTCCTCTGCTTAGTTATTGCTTTGAGTTTATCTCAGATATTTTGCTATATTGATAAAAGTAACGTCCTTTTAACTGCCAAAACCCAGTTCGCAAATCTAAAGATGAAACGTTGTCAGTAGCTCTCATCTTTTATGAATGGCACTACGCAGTAGACATATTATGTCTTGTCCATTTCTTTATTTATTGACTGACTCGTGAACAATCCACACTAAAGTGGAATATCTCATCCGGTGTATGAACTATAACGTATGGTAATGAAAACGGCATTTTTCTCATTTTTAGAATAAGGCAGAAAGGGTCATGAACAAATTTGTGAAACTGTTAACAGAATCAGAAAGTCAAAGTAAAATATTTGTGATAACTGAAGTAAGAAATTTGGTGGCAACTCATAAACCGATAGTTGAGAAACACAAACCTCTGTATGAAAAGATTAAAGATTCAGCTACTGACCAAAACCTACGTGATATTACTACCAGTTTAATTGATCTACTGGAAGGAAGAACGTATGTATACAATTATCATTTATTGAACTAAATTTAACAATCCTAAAGGAATTAACCATTGTGGACCTTTGATTATTGTGCATTGTGTATTTAAACGTGTTGGTATCTTGCATAGCACTATGTTGGTCACATTTGAGATATAATAGTACACCTTTTGCTTGTGTCAAAATATATATTCCAATGTTTGATTCTCTATTTTCCAGTCTGTTGAAACTGGCTGATGATATAGAGTATCAACAAGGTGAAATAGTTAACCTGGATGATCGTGTCACGACCAATGAGAATACAGTAAATGAAGTGAAAGTGGAAGTAGGACAACAGAAGAAGGATATTAAAGTTATAAGAAAGGATGTTGATGATCAAGGTTTAAAACTAAATGAAGTTGGAGAGATTGTTGATGTTACAGTTAAAAAAGTTGATGAAATTGATATGAAGGTATGTAATACATGTACATAAATCCTACTTGAATCAATCCATTCAAAATGATGGCAAGGACAATAAGCAAACTTGACTTCTGAATTACTGATTGTTTCCTTTTCGACAGTATTAAGCAGCAAGATGATTCAATCAATAAGCCATGCTTTTCTCCAAAACTCACAGAACACAGAAAGTGTAAGAACCCATGTTGAAAATCATATATGAGAGGGGCAAGCTTTCACCCATTAATATAGAAATATCCAAAATGAAGACGATTGAAAGAAAAGTGAAGTTAGCTATTAAAATGAACATAATCTGCAATTTCTCTGATTGTATTTTCCAGACGTTATCACACGCTCCCTACTGGTCTAGAGATGTATCTAAACTGCTGAATCCTAAAGTTGAACATGATTGGAGACTGTTAGCAAGTCGATTGGGTTATTCTAATGATGATATACGCGCCTGGTCTCAGCAATCTGATCCCTGTATGGCTATGTTAAACGAATGGTACGCTACCCACAAGACTAGTGAAGCTAACTATGGTATTTTAAATAATCTTATTGAAATGGACAGAATGGATGCTGCTGTTATTGTAGAGAATGCCATGAAAGCTGCTGGTAGGTTATTAAAGAATTAAATCCTCCTGTATTACAGGAATAAAATAATTTTTAAATATTTATTTTGATATGATTTATTCGACAATAAATATCGTAAAATATTTTCATTGTTAAGTTAAATTTAACCAGTTGCATAAAAGAATATCTGAAATTCAAATTATTTTCACCCACGTCTGGAATTGTCTTAGTAGTAAGAATTCTTTTTGATTCTAGTCTGATAGGGATAACCAAGGGTTCAAAAAATACATTATTTGGGCTCATTTATTTCAGAACAAGTGGTAGAAGATGAAGATTTTGAATACGCTGCTCCACCTCCGATATTTCTCAGTTATCAATGGAGCCATCAGGAAGAGGTGAAGCTACTCAGGAAACATCTAGAGATGGCTGGGTATGATTGTTGGATGGATATAGGTCAGATGGGCGGTGGTGATAAACTGTTCGAGAAGATTGATCGGGGAATACGAGCAGCTAAAATCATTATTAGTTGTACGACAGAGAAATACGCTAAATCACCGAATTGTAATAGAGAGGTAGGCTTAATCCCCCAGTTCCTTGTCTGTAGAACAAATGTAGAATTTGGAATATGTAAGAAGGAAAGGGTATTTTGAACACTTAAACATCTTTTGCTACAGGATAAGTCCACTGAACTTGTTTCTATTTAGGTTTGTCTCTCGTAGAGTTTACTAAGCTGCCATTCATTAATCATTCTTGTGGTATATCATTAGAATTTCAATACATTTCAGATAAATTTATCAGCCAATTTACGGAAACCAATCATACCTCTATTACTAGAGAACTGTCCGTGGCCACCAGAGGGCAGTATGGGTCCGTTATTCAGTGAGTATCTCTATATACAATTCTATCAGACGAAGAAGGAAGAAGAAACCAAGGACGATAGATTTTGGCCGATTCCAAAATTCCAGGAACTATTGATGCAGCTTAATATGAACGGGGTGGTACCAGATGAGAAGAAAGTCCATAAAAGTAAGAATGGTCGTCTTGTTAATCTTATGATTTCAATTTCCAGTCCAAGAGCAATATTGATATCCATTTCTGCAGATGTATATTATTCTGTGAAGCTTTCCATTTTAGTTCTCCAAGTTGGCCTAAATTTTACTTAAAGGTTATTCGTTAACTCCCGAAACAGGGTGGCTTATGCTTAACACAAATGTTTTTCTATCCGGGAGATGATTTCAAACTGTTAAAGCAACTGTAACTGTACATGGCATTTTCTTTAAAATGATTAAATGTTGGATGTTTGGTAAGCGACAAGTAAACTCCTAGCTGCTTCCGGCAAAATCTGATACGGCAGACTATAATGTTCTTCTTTGAACTTCTTCCACTTGAACTTCTATCCGAGCTTCAAAAAAACTCTAATATGTATTACAGTGTATAAAAACTGGTGGATGCCGATAGTAGAAGAGATCAAGGTGGATAAATCTAAAACTTATGGTGGTGGTAAAAATACAAAGGCTGTTGCTAGTTCGACAGATAAGAAACAGGTATGCTTTTAATTTGATTTGTTTCTTTCAACACGGTTTCCCAGTCAATGAAATAGCATAAGATTGAATTGTTTTGCTTGTACGGATTTTTATTATTGAACTACCTTCAATATGATGTGATGACTTAAATGGTGAAATAGAAGATGCTCTAACAGTTTCACAAAGTTTTTATAAGCCATGTTAAGATGATCCAAAATCAACGTTGGTGATATCCTTTAAAACTACACATGGTAAAATAGTCTTAAAATAATCTCATATAGCAAAACCAAGAAGTCCTAAAGTCCTACCTAATTTTGGCATTTCCAATGCATATCTTTTGAATTTTGGGTCTCCCATGGGAATATCATTTTCCTTGTTTATTTTCAGGATGACAAATCGCCAGATGTGTTCATCTCATATCAGTGGGACAAACAGAAGAACGTTATGTTGCTTTATAAGAAACTAACAGAACTAGGCTATCATTGCTGGATGGATATTTATCAGATGGGGGGTGGAGATTCTCTGTATGATAAAATAGATCGAGGAGTTCGTGGTTCTAAAGTCATCATATCCTGTGTCACGGAGAAATATTCCCTGTCAGCCAATTGTCGTCGAGAAGTCAGTTTATGTGATTCCTTAAAACGACCAATCATACCGCTTCTATTAGAAAGTATGACGTGGCCTCCCAAAGGACCAATGAGCATGGCGTTTACTGAACTGTTATACATTGACGTACATTCAGATCTTAAGATTCAGGAAACATGGTCTGGTCCGAAATTTGTTGAACTACGAAGTAAGATTGAGAAATATGTCCCTGACCTGGAAGTCGTCCAGTCAAAACCGAAAGCTGTTGAGAAAGAAAAGCCACTGGAGCAAAAGGCTGGAACTAAGAAAGTAAGTGAACCGATTAAGAAAGAACAGGCTGAACCAGTTTCCAAGACGTTAGAAGAAGATCCACAAGTCACCAAGGAACAAGCTGCTGCTGCCCCGGCGAAGAAAAGTAGCTTCGTAAAGAGTTCTACTCCTGGAACTAAATCACAGAAACCTCAAGAACAATCCTCTCTACGCCCTGGACCCTCTCCCGAGCCTAAGGGATCCCCCTCCCTGTCGCCAGCTCATACCGGTGCTCACAACAATCCCAGGAATGTACGTCCTACCAGCGCTGCCTCCAAACCCCCTAAAAAGACCTCAAAATCATGCATTATTGTCTAAGACTTTCCTGAAAACCCGATGAAACTCTTCAGCGAGTCCATACAGTCAAGTTGCACAGCACAAGATCCTTCCGAACGCTACCTGTAATATTGTGTAGCCGAGCACATTGGTGTCCCAGAGCATAAAGCCTGGAAATTGTTTATCTTCGTTACGCTTATTACTACATATATTCTCATTTCATTTTAACATTAATCTCGTTTTCCTCAAACTGCATAATATAACTTATACCTATAGATAAAATGGGTATTGGCATTATTGTAACTGCATAATCATTATATTGTTTTTGCCAACTTTTAGATGCCTTTAGTTTTTTATTATTAATCTCTGGTCAGGGTTTTCGTTATATACGACGTAATGTTAATATTTTAATATTTTTTTATTGTTTAATGTATATAGAAGTATGTAATGGTTTGTTAGTAAAGTCGCCTTTTTCAGACAATTGATGAAGTTATATATGGAATATATTATTGTTTAAGGGTATTAAGAAGATCTGAGTGTAATGAGACATCTTTTTGATTAAGATTGTTAGCCTTTTGCATGCCGTAATTTCAATTTAAAAGGACAGTTATAAACAATGAAGTGTATCTGGCAGATTTGAACGTGAAAGGCCTTAAAAGACATGACAAATACAACCTCTGATCTGATCATGTTTATGTTTTGAATATGCCCGCATGGACATACATATTAAAGGCTTAGTGCTAATATAACTCAACTTAGTTATAGTAGTTAACTACAATATAGTTTAAAATGTTCTTATTTTTCTACTAATTTTCAGGGATGCGATGTTAATGTAAATGAGATCCTTGTTTTTGATCATGTTGATGCCAAAATTGTGCCATAAAATTTTAGCCGATTTTTAGTCGTATTTGTTAAATTTAAAGAATATATATAATTGTTAACATTTCAAACTAATAAATTTTAAATATTTTCAAAGAATTATATTTATATTATTTATTTTATCTACCTGTTATCATATTTCTGTGTTATGTAAACAGGTATCAGAGTTTCAGATTTACACTTCAGGTGAATTTATTATTTGGGAAAATGTAAAAAGAATGTAAAATGTAATGTAAACTAGGATGCGGAATATACCAATGTTCGGTGGACAAACTGATATTGTTCAACAATGGATATATACTGATGAAACAAATACCTGTGAATTGAATTGGTGAAGATCTATTCGTTGAGATGTTGGATGAAATATCAGTGAATTAGGTTTGCTAGTATTTTGTATGTGCATATATTTATATAACTATAGCACCATGAAATGCTAGGAAACCAAACACTGTCATCAGCAACTAAAATACTAGGAAACCAAACACTGCCATCGGCAACTGAAAAACTCGGAAATCAAAGACGACCATCAGCAACTGAAATACTAGGAAACCAAACACTACCAACAGAAACTGAAAAACTCGGAAATCAAAGACGACCATCAGTATCTGAAATACTAGGAAACCAAACACTGCCATCAGCAACTGAAATACTAGGAAACCAAACACTACCATCAGCAGCTGAAATACTAGGAAACCAAACACTGCCATCAGCAGCTGAAATACTAAGAAACCAAACACTGCCATCAGCAGATGAAATACTAGGAAACCAAACACTGCCATCAGCAACTGAAATACTAGGAAACCAAAGACTGTCATCAGCAACTGATATACTAGGAAACCAAACACTGCCATCAACAACTGAAATACTAGAAAACCAAACACTACCATCAGAAACTGAAATACTCGGAAACCCTACCATCAGCAATTGAAATACAAGGAAACCAAACACTGGCATCAGCAATTGAAATACAAGGAAACCAAACACTACCATCAGCAACTACAATATTTGGAAACCAAACACTACCACCAACAACTGAAATGTAAGAAAACCAAACACTGCCATCAGCAACTGAAATACTTGGAAACCAAACACTACCACCAACAACTGAAATACTAGGAAATCAAACACTATCATCAGCAACTGAAATACTGGGAAACCAAACACTGCCATCAGCAACTGAAATACTGGGAAACCAAACACTGTCATCAACAACTGAAATACTAGGAAACCAAACAATACCATCAGAAACTGGAATACTAGAAAACCAAACACTGCCATCAGAAACTGAAATACTCGGAAACCCTACCATCAGCAATTGAAATACAAGGAAACCGAACACTGGCATCAGCAACTGAATACTATGAAACCAAACACTGCCATCAGCATCTGAAATACTATCTTGTTTTATCCATTTTATTTGCATCATTTCAATTTTCCATTAAATGTCTGTGTTTTTTGTTATTATAAAAATGTTCAGTTCAGTGCACATGCAAGAACCACATATGTTTGACTGAAAAATGAAATGGCACAAATCGTTGCTATCATTGTCCTATAAAGAACAATTGCTTAATGGTCCAATATACTACCAATAACCTTCATATGGAACTTTTTCTAGGGGTGGTAAAACTAGTTAAACCAAAGGACCCAAACCCCAAAGCAAATCCAAAAGCAAACCCGACATTTAAAATAACATAAACTAGCGTCCAAAAGAAACGATACCACCTGTTTGCAACCACATAAAACAAAAACTGAACAATACAGAAGTTTAGGATTGGTGTTATGCTTTTTTACCCGGAAGTGATCACGTTCCTGGTATTTTTGATCGACTAGGCCGTGTTTAGGATGTGCAATACAATTGGCATAATTCCATACTAGACAATTCAAAAGTAACTTTGAAAAAAAGTTGGTATCATTTCTTTTTGACACAAGTTAATTAGCGGTACATTGGTAGCAATAAATGATTATTTCATATGAGGAAGTACAAATATATCAATCATAAATAAATAAGGAAATATTTTTCATTTCAAACATGACATAAACATTAAAGTTTTCATTATTTGAGGTAATTTTAATTAGGAAAAATGACACAGCATTTATTTTATTCAACAAATAAAAAAGAAGGTTAACTCATAGATATTACTGATATTTTAAGACAGATACATTTATATGAATAAAGGAATATGCTCAAATGTTTTTAGATATCTTAGTGTAAGAGCAAAATGTAGAAAAAAAGAAAGATATCCGACATTTGAGTCTGAGAAAAATTTGACTTTTAATAGAGAATTAGAAAAAAAACATAAACAGCAAAAATGTATAGTAAATTACTATCAAATATGTAAAATTATGATTTTCATTTTTTCAAATCACAGATCAGACCAAGGAATTCATCACAAACATCACATTATAATAATTCTCTCAAATGTGCTTTTCTAATGTGTCTTCTTAGATTTGAACTAGTAATATAAGATTCATTACAAACATCACATGTATAAGGTCTTTCTTTGGTATGAGTTCTCATATGTATAGTCAAAGAACTACTTGCAGTAAAAGCTTTACTACAAACATCACATCTATAATGTTTTTCATCAGAATGAATAGCAATATGACTAGACAATTCTCCATTGGTGAAAAACGACTTATAACAAATACCACATTCAAATGGTTTGTCTTCTGTATGACGTTTTGAATGACATTTCAAACTCCAGCTAGATTTAAATGAGTTATTACAAACATCACATTTGTAAGGTTTGTCTTCAGAATGTGCTGAGGCATGTTTCTTCAGTTGCATTTTTTTAACAAAGGATTTCCCACAAATGTCACATAAATGAGGTTTCTCTCCAGTATGCGTAAGTTGATGATCAACCAATTCACGATTTGTAAAATAAGACTTATCACAAACATCACATTGATAGGGTTTAACTCCAGTGTGTTTTCTCATATGCTGTGTGTGATGACACTTTTGAGAAAATGATTTACTACAAATTTCACAAATATAAGGTTTCTCTCCAGTATGTGACCTCATATGCCTGACTAATTCACTACTTGTGCTAAATACTTTACTACAAACATCACATTCATAAGGTTTGTCTCCTGTATGTCCTCTTCTATGTATGACCAGTCTACTATTTGTGCCAAAAGATTTATTACAAAATTCACATTTGTAAGATTTGTCTTTAGGGTGGCTCTTCAAATGGGTCTTGAATTCAACATTATCACAAAATGTTGCACAGCAAAAGTGGCATTTCAAGTTTTTCCCTACAGTGTGCGTTTTCTTATGTTTTTCAAAATCATTTTTTCTAATAAAAGATCTATCACAAAATTCACATTTATATGGTTTGTCCCCTGTATGGACCATTGTATGTCTCCGTAAGTCATTGCTTCCAACAAAGGATTTATCACAAAACTCACATTTGTAAGGTTTCTCTCCAGTGTGTGTTCTAATATGAATGATAAAGATACTATTTGTAATAAAAGATTTATTACAAACATCACATTTATAAGGTTTTTCTCCAGTATGTGCCCGCACATGTCTTATCAAATTGCCTTTTGTTGTAAAAGATTTATCACAGAAGCCACATGCAAAGGGTCTCTCTCCAGTGTGAGATCTAATATGATCAGTCAAACATCTGTTGTTAGTAAATGATTTATCACAAACATCACATTTATAAGGACTTTCAACAGTGTGAGTCATCACATGTTTTATCAAGTTCTCACTTTTAATAAAAGCTTTACTACAAACACCACAAACATAAGGTTTATCAACAGTTGGTATGTCTTTATGTTCACCAACATGGCCAGACAGTTGAGCATAGGGTAAGACTACTCCACACAACCCACATGGTAGAGCAAAACAACTTTTAGTTGGTAACATTTTACTGCAATAACATCCTTGTTGAAGTAATCACTGTAGCCATAATTGTAGATACATGTAGTGTGTTAGTCATCTGTTTGAGCCCCAATTACATTTAATAGACTGCACAAACATGTACTTTTCATATCATAAGTTCTGAATAAGTTCAAGTTCTGCCTTAAATGGAATGGTACTGATCCTGATCACTCTATCACTATATATAGCAAACAATCAGAGTCAGGGCGATATCAGCTGTTGCTGGAAGCGAACGTTAACTTGTCATCTACCAACCAATCAGTCTATGCTTGACCACTCAAAAATGGTGCTGTTGAGTGTTTAGACGCACCATCACTATCTCTGAAGTGATTTGTCTTTATAACTCTTCTTGTATGACTACATTTTCGTCAACAACGACTTGAATAGAATATTTTAGTTTCAATTTTGAAATCTTTTACTTATTACCCTTAAGAGAAATGAAATTCACGAGGAATTTTTAGATTTAAACCACAAAACTCTTTTTTTTTTTCCCATATCCGCCATGTTGTATATTTTCTTACGGTCAAGGTCAATAGGCAAAACGCCACCTCGTCAAACCGACCATCTATATAACACGGTCAATATAACAAATGATTGATATGCTATCCTTTGTACTGGATCCGGTAATCCAGGTCAATTTGATTCGTTATTTGGCTAGCAATAAGGCATAAATTTGATTTGAATTGAGTTGAAATGTTGATGAGATGTCTTATGGAAGCTGAATATGTCCCGTTTCGTTCTCCGGTCAAAGTCATATGACAAATCGGACACGCGTCAAACAAACCAGTCAAATTAATGATTATTTAATGTCTCACAGATGGTCATTACGATGGTCTAATGGCCCAATGACTTGTTAATTACAATCTGTATATTTATATTAGGGCTGATTAGGGTGGAGAGCTCAGGTCGATCTTGCGTCTTACAGAAATTTTGAAGAATGACATTTTTAACAACGACTTCTTGCCACAAGCAACACCTTATGCAGTGAAACTTATTGCAATAGCAGGATTTGAATACAACGTCGATGTCTGCTTACCATCAGCTGTTCCTGTTCTTCTTTCATTAGAAAATCTGACCTTGTCATCGACGTAAGCTGCTGGAAGGTGTCACCATCCAGATGATCGCAGTAGAACAGCTACTCACATTTGGAATAAGGGGGCTGGAATGTATTACTGTCTATAGCTGACAGTTTCTATAAAGTTGTTGCAGTGCATTATCGACATATACATTGAAAACAGTTTCGGCAACTTAAGACCGTTTTTGGTAAGCCGAAATAAAAGCTTATTTTCACGGTGGAAAACCTTGTCACATTAGGACGTAATGACTCCATTGTCATTTCACAGTGGACACGAATACAGCTATTACAGCACTACAATCCCTTTAAATATTGATCAACGTCGTACTGAATTATTCATGAAAAGGATTATAGACCACGCTACTAGCTAGTCCGAAGCTCAGTATATTAATAAAACCAAAGCACAAACTATCCCACCCGTAAAACAATTCTTGAAAGCATGTAAACACTTTGGTAGTAGCAGCTAATATTCATTTAAGTAAAAAGTGATGTCAGATGTAGAGGAGTTAGCAATCCCTGCCTGGCGCCACACATATGTTGCCTCTGATAATACAAATCTAAACATGTAGTGATTTAGCTACGTAAAACTTGTTAAAGGATAAGAGACGTCATTCTTGGGTTGGGGTTCGGTGGGGACGAAGATATGTTTGGTCAAACGGATGGTGAATCGGTCTCTTTAATTGCCAATATATTCGAAGGCCAATTAAAAATCACCAGGTTTCGGATTAACTATCAGTATAATTAAAGATTAAGCCATAATGTATTTAATGAATTGGACGAATTATTATTTATGAATTATCGATTAATTTTGATTGAATTGGTGCTAATTAACGTTGGTTAGAATATCGATCTGTTTGTCATGTATACCACATGTCATTGATTCTCGTCATTCTTGTGATACACCATCACACTATATATAATACGATCTCTTATTAATGATTCTTATCTGTGTCTTTAGAATGGACATTCTAGTCGTTGTGTCCATCTGCTAGCGTTGGAGGCTACATTTTCTTATCTGTCATGTCTGTGCCTTCTTTAAAAATGGACATTCTGACCGTTGTGTTCATCTGCATTGGACGTTGGATGCTACGATTCCGTTTGAAAAGTGGACGACCGTCGTCGTTACGTCTGTAAAGGGCCTTAAAATTTTCTTAAAAATGGTTTTTATCTATGATGTGTAAGGCGATTCTGTGTCTTTAGAATGGACATTCTGACCGTTGTGCACATCTGCGTTGGTCGTTGGATGCTACGATTCCGTGTGCAATATTGATGTCAATCGTCGTTGTCTGTAAGGGTGCTTCGCATTTTCTTTTTAATGGTTTTTATCTGTTGTGACTACAGTCATTCCGTGTCTTTAGGATGGACATTCTGGCCGTTGTGTCCATCTGCGTTGGACGTTGTATGCTACGATTCCATCTGTAAGAGTGATTGACATTTTCTTATTAATGGTTTAATTAGTGGCGACTCCGGCAATTTTATGTTTTTTATACGGACATTCCTGCCACAGAGAACTACAGTTGTGTCCATCTGCTAGCGTTGTATCCAAGTTTTAGGTTGTAGAAGTGCAGAATGCCCGTCGTCGTTATATCTGTCAGAGCGCGAATAGAAAAGGTAGGTTTTCCTATGTCCAGTGCTATGTACGTTTCCAACAGAAAAAAAAAACCAGAATATAATATACGTTGTAGGGATATCATTCTGAAGGTTGTTTCGCATCCCTAGACAAAACAATTCAGATTCTCCCAACGATTTTAGCGCTAGGTTTCATGGAAAAATTGTTGAATTTAAGATTACACAGTCAAAGTTTATGTCGTTTTGTGGGGAACACGGGAACAAGTCAAAAATTCATAAAAAGGTTATATGTTATAGAAGTAGTAAATCTACCAATGAAACTATCCACGAAATACATGACAAACTTGTATTAATTAATCTAGAAGGGTTAATACTTTGAGTGGATTAGAGATTATTGGACTAGTCGTTACTAGGACAGTTGCTAAGGGTCAGTATATAGGTGCAGTTATAGTCTTGATATCGGCAAAGTAATTAGGTATAAAGTAGAGGTTTTTATTAATTCAACAACCCAACTACCAACAACTATTTAGTTGCCAATATCCATTGGAATCGAAGGCTAACAAATCATTCAACAAGACTTTGAAGTACGTGAGTTATCTTTTTACCAGGTAAGGATCGAGATGTCTCAGCCACTGGTCAAAATAGATACCTGTATTGTCAATGGTGTTATGGTGATATGAGTCTAGAAGGGCAGTTTTGTGTATTGATTTCTGATATTCATTTCAGATGATCGTAAAAATTCAGTACCACCAGATTATTATAAACTTCTTATTTATTTATCTTAATATACTAATGGAATTAACTGTACTCTAAAATATATAATTCTAGATTCATGACCTAGGACAGTGCTTTTTTATAGGAATTTTTATTCTCGTGTCATCCCAACACTGGTGTAACTTTCTAGTCTGACTCGCCAACAGATGTCGGAAACAGTTGATGGGTATTCTTGATGAAAAATGAGTGAATAAGATTTGCTGGTATTTTGTGTGTGCTTATATTTATATAATTATAGCACCATGAAATGCTAGGAAAACAATCACTGCCATCAGCAACTGGAACACTAGGAAACCAAACACTACCATCAGCAGCTGAAATACTAGGAAACCAAACACTGCCATCAGCAATGGAACACTAGGAAACCAAACACTGCCCATCAGCAATGGAAGGGTAACTAAACCCATCT
This sequence comes from Lottia scabra, assembly GCA_029955415.1. Taxonomy (NCBI): domain Eukaryota; kingdom Metazoa; phylum Mollusca; class Gastropoda; family Lottiidae; genus Lottia; species Lottia scabra. The sequence goes on from JARJEI010000009.1 coordinate 14,345,900, forward strand.
CAGCTTACAGTTACATTCAAACCCTGGTCAGAAACTTGCTGACTTTATTCTCAGTCTCTAATATCTATTTGGATATGGAGAGTCCCCCATAAAGACAAAGTCTTATTTTTTCTGTCTCTACACCAGCCTACCTCTATCCAAATAGCTATCAGAGGCTGGAATAAAGACAGATGTTTCGGCCTGGTTAAAATTTGTTTTACCCCAACACAGACCCTTGGGATGCCTCTGCCTTTTTATATTGCACTCAATCTTTTTCATGGTGTCTTTGACCATCTACAAAAATTGTTTCAAACTAGTTTTTCAGATTTGGCATTTGGCCTCCCGATGATGAGGAGGCACAAAACCACCCCTGGGTATTTCTAATTAAGGAGGGTGACGGCTCTGGGAGTTTTGTGAATTTTGGGCCAATGGTTTGAAAAAGTTTGGGAACAAATGCACTAAATGATTTACCACAAACACCACATGTTCAAGATTTATTTTAAGAATGCTTATCTAAAGATGTGCTTGGCGTAAATGATTTACTATGAACATCACTACCATTAGGTTTCTCAGTCTTATGTTCTTTCAAATGATCAGTTAGACTTTCCTTAGTTCTAAATAATTTACAGCAGATAGTACACAGTAAAGGATTAGCTACAGCATGAGCTTTGACATGACTAGTAAGTTCCTGCTCGTTTTTCATTGATTTGAAACAAAAATAACATTTCAAACTTTTCCTTCCTATATGTGTCTTTAAATGAGCTTTTAACTCCATTGCTTGCACAAAGGTTTCATTACAAACATTACATCTGTGTGGTTTCAAATGTCCCTTTGCATGTCTTTGACAGAGCCACTGCGTAGTAAAAGACTTATCACAATAATCACATTTGAAAGGTCTGTCAGTATGAAGTGAGATATGCTTAGCTAAGTAAAATTTGGATGAAATTGACTTGTTACAAATATTGCATCTAAAAGGATCCTCTCCAGTATGTGTTCTTTTATGATTTTCAAGTTGAATTTTCTGACCAAATGAGTTACCACACACATCACAAGTATGAGGTTTCTCTCCAGTATGAACTCTCATGTGACTAATTAATTTACATTTGGCTATAAATGACTTAGAACAAATACCACATGCATAAGGTTTCTCTCCAGTATGTTTCATCACATGCCTGCGATACGATGCTCTCCATGAAAAGGATTGATCACAAACATCACAGCTGTAAGGTTTCTCTCCAGTATGCATCCTTAAATGAGATGTAAACTGATCTTTCTGTGCAAAAGACTTATCACAAACATCACATTTATACATTTTCTCTCCTGACAGTGTTCTGACATGATTGGCCACATGTCTTATTAGTTTATTGGGACTGAAGATTTTTCCACAAACTCCACAAGTTGGAATCAGGTAACATTTCTTTGGCATTTCGATTTCCACAAGTAAGTTCAATGTAGAATCAGGATTGAGTGCTTCTTTCAGGTCTGACTGGAAATAAAACAAAGAAACAAAAATTTTGAGAAGTACAAGAACTGCAGCAGGCCCGTAGGAAGTAATTTCATATTGGAGGGGGGGTGGTGGTGGAAATTGTGCAAAACTAATTCTCAAGGGTGTTTTTACGGTATTCAATGCATTGGGCAGGGTATGAAGGAAAATCTCTTCAAAATTCTTGCATATTATAATACATTCTCTTTTAAATACTATTCTGACCTCACTGTGGTCAGAGAGATGTATATTGGACAGGGAACTGTGGTATCAATATTAGTCATAACATGTGTCTTGAATGTAACTTGATACTTACAGCATCTGTTTTCCATTAAATTATTTAGCTATTCTAACCTAAGATAATGTTCACAACTCTCCCTCAAAATTTAAGCCTTCAAATCCCGGTGTAGGCATAATTGTGAGCGTTTGTGCAGTTCTATTACTTCTGGGGGTTATATACTATATTCAAGACCCGAATCAACCCTCGAAAAAGCTGAACATTCCCCTTTAAAACAAGGAACTGCTCATCAATTTAATGCCATATTAGGTGCAATCGAGTCATTAGTCAAACCTGATAAAATAAATAAATAACCTCGATGTTATGTGCATTATTCACTCAGTAGTCAATAATAACTTTGTATTTTTTGAATATCTATAATGCTAATTCATGATTGTCTACTACAAACCTTGATCTGTTGCCCATTCTAGCCTCGCATGCCGGAAATTAGGAACCAGGCATCGCCTTTGTTCATTCAGAATCATTTCTTAATTAAGGTCAAGGCCGTCAGACAAATCGTCCCTCGGGCAAATCGACCACTATATAATCGTAATACGATACTCAAACAGATAATCCGTTGTGTGCGAGTTATACACACAAGACTTTAAAAGAAAGTAAATGCAATTGCCCAGGATCGACAATTTCTATGTCAGATACATATTTTAGCCATTGATGAAAATTTGCTGATCCTGACATGTATTTTGACATTTATTGACTTTCAACAACTTTAATTATATTGCTGTTTTTTTCAATATTTTTATATGCTCATTTCAATGTGTAAATTTGCATTGGTATCATCCATGTCCATTGTCCATGTCCTTCGTACCACTTTTTAATTATTTTGCTTAACTGTTTATTATCACCCAAGGATGAACCCCATCGAAAATCAATTTGTCTGTCTGCTTGCGTTGGTCTAAACCCAAATATGTTGTGTGGGACTTAATTCCACTGACAAAAATATATGTGGGCATATAACCCTCTTCCCCTTGAAACAAGATAATATCATCCAGTAATACTAATAATTTATCTTCCATTTATTGGAAAACAGAACAAAAACAAATCTTGATTTCAACCTCTGTTAATAAACTGGCTTTAATTTTCAATAATTACAGATTATCTTTACAATGATGCTTTATATGTTTTGTCAACTGTTCTGTTAAACTAAATGATTTACCACAAACACCACATGTAGAAGGTTTCTCTTCTTCAGATTGAGGCACTGAGAAATTTTTAAACAAAACATGTGGTTTTACTAAGTTGAAGTTAAAAAGTTTTCCTCCATTTGGCTTAATTAAATTGGTACTAATGACCTTGTCATCAGAACTAGATTTGGCATGGCATTTTGTTTTGACATGCTGTGTCAAATTAGTCTTTCTTCTGTAAGAGTTACCACAATCTTCACACTTATAAGGTCTTGTCACAGAATGAAAGTTCTTATGGCTTTTAAGGGACTTTTGAAAATAAAAAGATTTACTACAAACATCACATTTAAAAGGTTTTTTATCAGAATGAATGACCTTATGTCTTTTTAAATCATACTTTCGATGAAAAGTTTTACTGCAAACATCACACTCATAAGATGCTTTTCCTTTATGGATTTTTTTTATGAATATTGAGAGTGATTTTATCAGTAAATATTATATTACAAAAAGTGTGATGTCATATGAGAACTAAATTCTTTAGGCAAAGAAAATGTTTTACCACAAACATCACATCTAAAAGGTTCTTCATATTTATGTATTTGAGCATAAGAAGCTCTTATGCATGCTATGAAAGAAGCACTTATAACCAGCTTAAGGATATAGTGGAAATCCCTATGTCAGACACTAATACTGGAAGACGAATTACTTGGGGACAATAGATACACACTAGTGGCAAAAGTGCCTCAAAACGTCTAGTGCACCACGATAGTAAAAAGTACAGTTTTTAACTTTACTGTCTTCCAGTAACTGTGACAATGATTTACTTTTATATTTATATTCACTTCTGACACAATGGGCAAAAATAGATGCTATCTTAGGAAAAATCCTATACTGGCGCACTGTAAAGAATGGCAAAACTTCAGCTAACTTGAGCTACCCCTAAATGTTGATGGAATTTATTTCTTTTTTGGCAGTGGTGTTTTTACAAAGAAAGGAACACTTTCCAGGGGTGAGAAGCATACATTTCAAAAAATAAAAAATAAGGACCACCCTATCTTCCATGGAATGGAGTAGGTTGGGTAGCCCGCTGGCAACACTTGCCCTGACTTTTGGCTTCCATTTTTTTTTACTCAATATTATACTAATCTATGCTATATTGGTGTTTGTATATATGCCGTGGTCATCAAAGGAAACTATGTATAGTTCTTACATGGAAATAACACTCACACAAATGTATGTGACCCATGTGAAATAAAGAGATTATTGCGTTCATTACTTGTTTTATTGCGTGGCAAATCTTTCGATTTGTCACGCTTTGTTTTCGTTATGATTATTTTTTGCGTGGCAAATCTTTCGATTTGTCACGCTTTGTTTTTTGCGTGGCAAATCTTTCGATTTGTCACGCTTTGTTTTCGTTATGTTTATTTTTTTTTTATTTTTTTGCAGTGCGTTCTAGCGAACGCACTGCTTTGTTTTCATAATGACTATTTTTTTTTTTTTCGAATTCTGGTCACGATCCCCAGCCAAAACTGCACATGCCACGCATAATCTGACATGATTTCCCACGATAAATATGTGCTCATTAGTGAATGAATATAAAATGACGCATTTTCACATAACCGGAAATGACGTATGAAAACCAATGTGTTTTAAGATTTTTGCCATTATCACCTCTTCTTTTCAACTGATTTTGATGAGATTTTTTTCGTTTATTTCATTTATCGATTTGCTTTCAGATAAAAGTTTCTAAACATGCACTTTTAGAATTTTGTCGCTTACTTTTGGAGCACTTTTTTAGACAACTTTTTTAACTTTTGCAATTTTATTTTGAGCAATCTGAAAACTTACATGTTCTTAGACATTTTGATTGCGAACAAAATGGTATTTTCAAAAATTTTATATCACTTCCGGTTTTGACGTCATTCGCTTGCAAAGTTGAAATTTTAACTTCCGGAATTATGAAAATATTCAAAAAAATCTTTTTGCAATGTGCTAGGAATAATCATTGACAAAATATGAAATGATGAAATCTGACCCAGATATTTCATATTAGCCGCCATCTTGAAATGACTGATTTTTCTTTAAATCGAAATTCAGAATCAGGGAATCATCCGATTTGAATAAAAATGATGTCTATAGAATCTTCAATCGATTGCTAACAAAACATGGGAAGCCGATTTTTAAATTTCGATTCAGATTTGTTTTTATTTCCGGTTAAAAATTTTCAGTAATAGTCAAAACCTTTAAGGCTCATATCTTGTAACCTTGGCCTTGAGTGACCTTGTGGCCTGAACAAAAGTTGTTGCCCTTGACGAGATCTTTCCAATGATATAATCATTTTAGATGCCCAATGTTTACTTCCGGTTTTATGGCCGTCAGAAAATTGCAATTTTTGACTTTAAACAGCTCTGTCACGTGACCTAATTCATGTACGTCACAAATTATCTTCTATTATTATCACGCTTTATCTCCTGTTTCCAAAAATGTATAACACTAGATATTTCGATCAAAATTGCTTTTTCGAATTTTGTTCTTTGTTCTATAGTAACTCTGCGTGTTTTTTTTGGCGGGAAAAAACACGTGTTATCTGAATTACGGATTTCATAAGATAGGTAACAATTTCTTCTGAAGATATGGAAGAACATGACTAACAAAGAAAAAAATATAAAATCGTAACCGGAAGTAACACGCTGGCCACCATCTTGAAATGAACATGTTTTCTTTAAATCGAGAGAAGTGAACAGGGTATCATCCGATTTGTATAATATTGATGTCTAGGGCATTTTCAATCTATGGCCAACAAAATGATGACAGCCAATTTGCTAATTTCGATTCTGATGTTTGCCTACTTCCGGTAAAAGATATTCAGAAATGGCCAACATTTTCAAAGCTCATTACACGTTACCTTGGATTTGGGTGACCTTATGACCTGAACAAAAGCTATTGCCCATGATAAGATCTACCCAACGGTGTATTCATTTTTGTTTGCCAACATTTACTTCCGGTTTTATAGCCATTTAAAAATTGTTAGTTTGAACTTTGAACAGCTCTGCCACGTGACGTCACGTCACAAAATATCTTCTTTTCTTATTACGCTTTATCTCCTCTTTCCAGTGATATATAACACTAGATATTTTGATCAAAATTGCTATTTGGAATTTTGTTCTTTGTTCTATAGTAACTCTGCGTGTTTTTTTGGCGGGAAAAAAACACGTGTTATCTGAATTACGGATTTCATAAGATAGGTAACAATTTCTTCTTAAGATATGAAAGAACATGACTAACAAAGAAAACAATATGACAAAATCGTAACCGGAAGTAACACGTTGGCCACCATCTTGAAATGAACATGTTTTCTTTAAATCGACATCCGATTTATATAATTTTGATGTTTATGGCATTTTCAATCTATTGCCAACAAAATGAGGGCAGCTGAATTGCTCATTTCGATTATGGTGTTTGTCTATTTCCGGTATAAGATATTCAGCAATTATTGTAACACTTTTAAAGCTCATAACTTGTGACCTTGCCATTTGTTGACATTATGATCCGAACAAAAGTTATTGCCCGAAATGAGATCCATCCAATGGTGAATTCATTTTTGTTGTCCAATATTTACTTCTTGTTTTATAGCCATTTGAAAATTGTCAGTTTGAACCTAATTCACGTATGTCACAAAAAAATCGTCTTTTCTTATTATGCTTTATCTCCTCTTGATATATAATAGTAGATATTTTAATCATTTTGCTTTTTTTTTAATTTGGAAATTTTGTTCATTGTTCTAAAGTAACTGCGTGGCTTTTTTGGCGCGAAAAAACACGTGGTTCCTAAATTGTGGATTTTTAAAGAGAGTCGACACATTATTTTGAAGATATAAAATGACATAATATTCATAGAAAAAAAAGGATAAAATTGGACCCGGAAGTAACTAGTAGACCACCATCTTGAAATGACCAACTTTTCTTTAAATCGATATAAGTGAACAGGATATCATCCGATTTAGATAATGTTGATGTCTATGTCATCTTCAATATATTACTAACAAAATGGTGACAGCCGATTTCCTAATTTCGATTAAAAGTTTTGTCTATTTCCGTTTAAAGAAATTCAGCAATAGCAAACACTTTCAAAGCTCAAAACTCGTGACCTTGACGTTTGATGACCTTGACGTTTGATGACCTTTTGATCTGAACCAAATCTATCAAATGATGTTTTACTTTGTGTTTTCCGATGTTTACTTCCGGTTTAATAGCCGATTGAAAATTGAGATTTTTAACTAAACAGCTCTGTCACATGACCTAATTTATATGCAGGACTAAAATGCAACCGTTCAAGGATGTTTAAATTGCGCACTGCTCAGTACCGTTATCACGGTTCTAGTTTTTTATTTTTTTTTTATTATTTTTTTTTTGGGAAACTTTTTAGAGAAAATCGAAAATGGTGTAGCATAATTGTATCCACCAAACATCATTAAATGACCTGGAATCAAAAATGAATATCTAAAACTCAATTTTCGCTGAACCAGGAGTGGGCTATTGCATAATATGCAATTATTTTGCAACTAGTCTGTAAGGTTTATTTATGAACCGATTTGGCTGAAATTTTCTTCAATATATTCATTGAAATAAGAAGTATCAAGTGCGGTTACAAAAATTTCAATTTTGAAATACTTTTGTAAAAAAAAATTGAACCTAAAATTGTCAAAAAAGCTCAAAATTTCTAACTCGGCCGCTAATTATCCGATTGACCTGAAATTCATAGGACATGTACAGAATGTTCATAGAAATAAAATTAATCAATCAAAATTTTTCTATCACTTCCGGTTTTGACATGAGAACTTCCGGTTTTTCAAAATCACGCCTAGCAGCCTCACTTCCGGTATAAATTTCAGATATGAACAAAAACTATATATATTGTCTGTCAGTCATAATTAGAATGCACTTAGCAAGAAAAATCCAAACCGGAAGTGATGCATAAGCTGCCGTCACAGACTGACACATTTCAGCAAAAAATCAATAAGTCCTCTATTTGTTATCCGATTTTTATGATTTTGGTGTCTATCAAAACCTTGTAACCTTGTCTACAGTTTGTTGGAACAGAATTTTGAATTTCGAATTTGAAATTTTTTTATGTTCGTTTGAATTTTTTGAAAATTCAAAAGGCCATATTATGTGACCTTGACCTTTGATGACCTTGAAAATTCCAATGAAGGATGTCCTTGACCTCAGCTATCCATAGGTATGCTGATATTAATTGAAAAATATTAACTTCTGGTTTTCTGGACATCTGAAAATTGACATTTTTGTCAACTTTGGACATCTATATCGCATTCTCTAATCAACACAGAGAATTAGATTTTTCAATTTTGTAATGCCGATTTGATTATCTTTTAAACGATATATGACGATAATACCTTAAAATATGTTTTCAAAATATTGCGTTTTTTTCGACTGAGAGTTCTAACTTACAATGTAATTATCTAATAGCAATATCGATTGTTTAATGATGATGTACACAATTTTCTCTTTTCAACGATATATGACATGATTAGTTTAATGCAAAATCCAAGTGAAAATAGGCATAGAGTACCCTGAGTAATCTGAGAAAAATAGAAATAGAGAGGATTAAAATGATTGACAAGGGTTATAGCAGGTTATATAATACAGTAATAAAACTATCGATGTGAACTTTTCACATGGAGGTGTGAAGTATTTTAGGTCATAAACAGATTAATCTGATTATGTAATCTTTTAACACTCTAAAAAATATATAAAATTTATTCATTTTTTTTGCAAAATTTTCGCTTACATTAATTTTACATACTATCATTTAGAGCAGTGAATTTTTGATACATTAACCTGTTCGAATTTTTTTTCTACCATTGACAGAACTCTTTCTATAAGATAATCTTTTAACTCTAGGGCTGGACTCTAGCAGACTGCAATTTAACTGTTTACGCGTCTGCGCTAATCCGTTGCAATAAAAAGTAAGTGCTCAAACTGTTTTTTATCGTCTGCTAAGATTATTATAGGTCAAAGATAAATTAATCTCATTACATATTGTTTTAACTTTATAAAAATTAACATGTTTTTACGAGTGTTTGCTATGCTTTATATAATATCAGATTTTTTCTTATTTTGAGGGTAATTCTTACCCACGGCACTTAATTGACTAACATACATCAATTCAACTGGCTACTGTCTGCTCCAATCCATTGAAACAAAAGACAGTATTTCAACTCAGCATTAAAGGAAAATATTGACCTTTACACAGTTCGAATGTTGGGGAAGGGGGCATATCCCCTATACAAAATGGCCCCTAGTTCTAATTGTTATCATTTGAATTGATAATTGAAATGTATGCTCTCTTCTTGTGACATTGACTAGTGCTTCTATAGGAGAGTATCTTCTGTAACACCCAATTCCAATTTTGTTTTTGTCGTCTGCTAAGCTTATTATATGTCATAAAGAAATTTGTCAGTGTACATAATCTGTAGTGATGGACTATCTAGCAGACAGCAATAAATTATTTAACTGGCAACGCGTCTGCGCTAATCCGTTGCAATAAAAAGTAAATGTTTAATCTTGTCATAGTTAATTGGGCCCCTATCCAAATCGGCTATTAGTCAAAATGGTTTGGTCAAAATGACCAGTCACCATGGCCCCTATTTTGGTCAAAATGGCCTCTGAATTTCTCTTTTGATTTCAACCAATTCATTGGTTAAAATGGCCACAAAAATAAAGTCAAGATGTTCCCTGATTTTTTTTTTTTTATAAATTGTAGCTTATATGATGATAATCAAAGGAATAATTGGAAGCTATTTTAACCCTAAAAAAGGTCACTAATTTTGACTGAAAATTGTACTCTGTGACAACAAATTTTGAAGACATAAATTGTGTTCCAATTTATATTTTCATCAAAGCAAATACATTCTAAGACTTACAATATTAATTTGAAGTTCCAGTTCCAGTTCTCAAAAAGATTATATAAAAAATATATTATTTAGAGCGTTATGTTTTGTTAATTTGTAACATCATAAATAAAAATATTATTTTGAGACCATTTTGACTTTTTGGAAGGACCATTTTGACTTTTTTTGAAGACCATTTTGACCATTTATCAGGGACCATTTTGACCAAACGAGGTGCCATTGGGATGGAGGCCCAATTGACTATTACCTGTTTTTATCTGCTAAGCTTATTATTTGTTCGTAATTGTTGAATGTATTTGTAATGTATTTGTAATGTATCGTCTATGCAGTCACTGTTCACAAAGTAGTCGTTATTAGCCGATTTCCAACTGTCAAGGGATCTTTAACGTACACAGCCAATAGCACACGGGGCCTCGGTTTATTGTCCCATCCAAACGACTAGACACTTTTCCATGTCAGCCCCTCCGACCTGCATCACTGACAGGGGGAAACCGGGTTGAAAAATCCGAAGGTGTCATCTCGACCCATGCCGGGATTGAACCCTGGACCTTCAGGTTAGCAAGCAAGCGTTTAACTCGCTGAGCCACTCTTAAATTTGCGAGTTTTAAAAATAGAACACATTACTTTGAATATTCTGGATAAGAATATTAAAGTAATTGTTATCTATAGACCACCTGTTTATCGATTAGAATTATTTCTCCCAATGTTACAAAGATCACTATTTGAATAACAAGAATCTGGTGTATGTTATTATGGGAGATTTCAATCAAAATATCTTGGGGGGTCATTTGTCTATATACTTAATTGTTTTCAAAAATTTGGTTTTCAACAACTTGTTCAGCATTACACTAATGAAGGTGAAACACTTATAGATCATATTTAAAGGAAAGGAATTCCGTCACATAATGTTCACATTTCACACAAACCTGTGTTTTGTAGCTACCAGGAAGCTATAAAAATTACCATAGTATAAGTTATATTGATATAATATTGAATCTACCCTTTCACAAAACTTTTTACTAAAAATGAGGGAGTGAACACCAGACTTTAGGGGTTTGAAGTTCAAAAAGTCTTACAGCTATCAGGCAAAGTATCACGGGCCACGCTCAGTGCTGTTCACAGCTCTAGTCGTTATGATTATTTTTTTTTTTTTTTTTTTTTTTTTTTTTTTGCAGTGCGTTCGATTTCGAACGCACTGCTTTGTTTCCAGAATGTTTTTTTTTTTTTTTTTTTTTTTTTTTTTTCTTCAAATTCTGGTCAGAGCGCCCAGCCAAAACTGTAAATGCCACATATGCATTGATGCAATTTCTCTTATGTACTCGAAAAACTAAATTTTTTAAATGTAATTTGTTGCATTTTTTTCCAACCGGAAATGACGTAGGGCACGAAAGTGTATTTTAGAATTTTTCATTTCACGGCTCTATTTTTCATCCGATTTTACTCGGATTTTTCTAGGTTACTTCTTTAAACTAATGTCTACAATACGGCTTCTTTAAGTAATTGAAAATTTTTACTTTTGTCCCTAACTTTTTTTAGTTTTAATTATAAAAAAATTTCAACTTCTACAATTTTATTTCGATGAATCTGAAAATATACATGCATATAGGCATATAGATTGTGAACAAAATGCAAGTTTCAAAATTTCGATATCACTTCCGGTTTTGACGTAAATGGCTCTTAAAGTTAAAATTTCAACTTCCGGAATTTTGAAGATATGTAAAAATGGTTTTCGGAAATATGATTGAAATGACAATTCAAAAACAATGAATTAAAAAAAATTGACCCGGAAGTAAAAAATAAGCCGCCATATTGCTATGACCAACTTTTGTAAAACTCAAAATGGGGCCTCAGGGTTATGAGCGGAATTCGTAATAGTAGTATTTTAGGACAGCCCAGTCGATTGCCAAAAAAAGTACGTTATTAGATTTTTGATTTTTAATACTGCCTTTTTGTTATTTCCGGTATAACGTTTAAAGTAATTGCCAAAATTTCAAAGACTTGTAACTCATGACCTTGACCTTTTATGACCTTGTAACCTGAACAAAGGTTATTGCCCTTGACTAGAACTATCCAATGAAATATCCATTTTCGTTGTGCGATGTTTACTTCCGGTTCTATTGCCATTTGAAATTTGCTATTTTCAACTTTAAACAGCTCTGTCACGTGACCCAAGTAACATGCGTCACAAACTCTTATATATTATTATTGTGCTTATTTTACTCTTTCCAGTGATATAAAACACTTTATGTTTGAATGAAAATTGCGCGATTTAAAATTTGAAAATTTTTTGCAAAGTTTCATTGTAACTGTGCGTGTTTTTTTCAAATTTTATTTTGACCGTCCTGAAAACTTACAGGTAGATAGACATTTTGATTGCAAACTCAAATCTGTTTTCAAAATTTCGATAACACTTCCGGTTTTGACGTAATTCGCTTTTAAAATCTAAAATCTAACTTCCGGAATTTATATGATATATGATTTTTTTTTTTTGCAAAATTTTTGAAGTGATGCTATATAAACAATCAATCAATGAAATTTGACCCAGTTGTAATAGATCGGCCGCCATATTTATATGATTAACTTTTGTAAAACTCAAAATGGGGACTCGGGGTTATGAGCGGAATTCGTAATTGTAGTATTTTTGGACAACTTAGTCGATTGCCCCAAAGAGTACGTGATTCGATTTTGATATTCGATGTTGCTTTTTTGCTATTTCCGGTATATTGTATTTAATGTAATTGCCAAAATTTCAAAGAATTGTAACCCGTGACCTTGAACTTTTTTACCATGTGACCTGAACAAGGGCTATTGCCCTTGACCAGATTTATGTACTGATGTATCCATTTTAGTTGTCCGATGTTAACTTCCGGTTCTATGGCCATTTGAAATTTGCGATTTTTAACATTAAATAGCTCTGTCACGTGACCTAACTTTCATACGTCACAAATTTGTATATGTTCTTATTGTGCCTAATCTATTCTTTTTAATGATATATAACACTTTATGTTTTAAAGAAAATTGCGCGATATAATATTTGGAAGTTCTGTGCAAAGTTCTATTGTCACTGAGCGTGTTTTTTCAAATTTTATTAGAATGTTCTGAAAACTTGTGAGTAGCTAAGCATTTGGATTGCGAACTCAAATCTATTTTCAAAATTTCGATATTACTACTGGTTTTGACGTTATTGGCTAATAAACTAAAATAATATGTGTGTTGTCTAAATGGTTAAATGATAGTGCTCTCCCTTCAACCTGTAATTAACTTGAGTTTTGGCGATACTAAACCAAAGAAGTAAAAAACATCGCAAAAACGCTAACACATTTGATTAAATAACGCTAACAATATATTATCGTCAAAAACAGTTGAAGGGAGAGAACTACTATTTTTATTGTTAATCTTTATTAAAGCTATCATGTTGTAATTAGACTAGAAAAAATGTTTCTAACTTTTTTTATATTAATATTTTTATAACCATTTGCTAAGTGCCTTGTGATTTATGAAAGATTCCAGGATGACGCACTGCCCAGCGCCGTTTTGGTACGGCTCTAGTTTTTTTTTTTTTTGGGAAACTTTCTAGAGAAAATCGAAAATGGTGTAGCAAAATTGTATCCACCAAACATTATTAAATGACCTGGTATCAAAAATGAATATCTAAAACTCAGTTTTTGCTAAACCAGAAGTGGGCTATTGCATAATATGCAATTATTTTGCACCTAGTCTGTAAGGTTTATTTATGAAACGATTTGGCTGAAATTTTCTTCAATATATTCATTGAAATAAGAAGTATCAAGTGCAATTACAAAAATTTCAATTTTTAAATATTTTTGTAAAAAAATATTGAAACCAAAATTGTCAAAAAAGCTCAAAATTTCTAACTTAGCCGCTAATTATCCGATTTACCTGAAATTGATAGGACATGTACAGAATGTCCAGAGAAATAAAATTAATCAATCAAAATTTTTCTATCACATCCGGTTTTGACGTGAGAACTTCCGGTTTTTCAAAATCACGCCTAGCAGCCTCACTTCCGGTATAAATTTCAGATATTGACAAAAACTATATATATTGTCTGTCAGTCATAATAAGAATGCACTTAGCATAAAAAATCCAAACCGGAAGTGATGCATAAGCTGCCGTCAGAGACTGACATATTTCAGCAAAAAATTAATAAGTCCTCTATTTGTTATCCGATTTTTATGATTTTGGTGTCTATCAAAACCTTGTAACCTTGTCTACAGTTTGTTGGAACAGAATTTTGAATTTCGAATTTGAAATGTTTTTATGTTCGTTTGAATTTTTTGAAAATTCAAAAGGCCATATTATGTGACCTTGACCTTTGATGACCTTGAAAATTCCAATGAAGGATGTCCTTGACCTCAGCTATCCATAGGCATGCTGATATTAATTGAAAAATATTAACTTCTGGTTTTAAGGACATTTAAAAATTGACATTTTTGTCAACTTTGGACATCTATATCACATTCTCTAATCAACGCAGAGAATAAATTTTTCAATTTTGTAATGCTGATTTGATTATCTTTTAAACGATATATGACAATAACCCATTAAAATATGTTTTCAAATGCAATTATTGAATAGCAGTAAAGTGTGTATATTCAGTATGTACACAATTTTCTCTTTTAAACGACATATGACATGACCAGTTTAATACAAAATCCATTAAAGTGAAAATAGGCATTGGATACCCCTTTTCTGAGAAAGAATAGAAATAGAGAGGATTAAAATGATTGACAAGGGTTATAGCAGGTTATATAATATAGTAATAAAACTATCGACATGAACTTTTCACATGGAGGTGTGAAGTATTTTAGGTCATAAACAGATTAATCTGATAATGTAATCTTTTAACACTCTAAAAAGTATAAAAAAAATTTATTCATTTTTTTTGCAAAATTTTCACTTACATTAATTTTACATACAATCATTTAGAGCAGTGAATTTTTGATACATTAACCTGTTCGATTTTTTTCTCTACCACTGACAAAACTCTTTCTACAAGATACACACCAATTTTCTTTTTGTCGTCTGCTAAGGTTATTAAAGGTCATAAACAAATTAGTCAGACTACATAATCTTTTAACTCTAGGGCTGGACTCTAGCAGACAGCAATTAAAACTGTTTACGCGTCTGCGCTAATCCGTTGCAATAAAAAGTAAGTGCTCAAACTGTTTTTTATCGTCTGCTAAGATTATTATAGGTCAAAAATATTTCGAGTGTTTGCTATATTTGATATAATATCAGATTTTTTCTTATTTCTTATTTTGAGGGTGATTCTTACCCACGGCACTTAATTGACTAAAATAACATAATTCAACTGGCTACTGACTGCTCCAATCCATTGAAACAAATGACAGATTTTCAAGTCAGCATTAAAGGAAAATATTGACGTTTACACAGTTCGAATGTTGGGGAAGGGGGTATATCCCCTATACAAAATGGCCCCTAGTCAAAATGGCCATAACAGTTAAATTTGGTCAAAATGGCCATTCACTATGGCCCCTATTTTGGTCAAAATGGACCGGTCACCATGGCCCCTATCTTGGTGAAAATGGATTCTGTATTTATTCTTTGATTTCAACCAATTCTTTGGTCAAAATGACCTTTTTTGAGGACCATTTTGGATAGGGGCCCAATTGACTATAACCCTATGCTAAAAGTTCCAAAAAGGCAGAAGCCAAAGAATTATCTGTAGTGATGGACTATCTAGCAGGCAGCAATAAATTATTTAACTGGCAACGCGTCTGCGCTAATCCGCTGTAATAAAAAGTAAATATTTAATCTTGCCATAGTCAATTGGCCCCTATCCAAATTGGTCCCTAGTCAAAATGGCCAGTCACCATGGCCCCTATGCTGGTCAAAATGGTCTCTGATTTGTTTTTTATAAATTGTAGCTTATATGATGATAATCAAAGGAATAATTGGAAACTATTTTAACCCTAAAAAAGGTCACTTAATTTGACTGAAAATTGTACTCTGTAACAACAAATTTTAAAGACATAAATTGTGTTCCTATTTATATTTTCATCAAAGCAAAGACATTCTAAGACTTACAATATTAATTTGAAGTTCCAGTTCCAGTTCTTAAAAAGATTATACAAAAAATATATTATGTAGCGCTTTATGTTTTGTTAATTTGTAACATCATAAATAAAAATATTATTTTGAGACCATTTTGACTTTTTGGAAGGACCATTTTGACCTTTTTATCGTCTGCTAAGCTTATTATTTGTTCGTAATTGTTGAATGTATTTGTAATGTATCGTCTATGCAGTCACTATTCACAAAGTAGTCGTTATTAGCCTGCTCTTATTTTCGATTTCCAACTGTCGAGGGATCTTTAACGTGCACAGCCATTAGCACACGGGGCCTCGGTTTATTGTCCCATCCAACCTCCGACCTGCATCACTGACAGGGGGAAACCGGGTTGAAAAATCCGAAGGTGTCATCTCGACCTATGTCGGGATTGAACCCTGGACCTTCAGGTTAGCGAGCAAGCGTCTAACTCGGTGAGCCACCGCGGCTCCCTTATTACAAAGAAGAAAAAAATGTCTTAAATTTGGGAGTTTTAAAAATAGAACACATTACTTTGAATATTCTGGATAAGAATATTAACGTAATTGTTATCTACAGACCACCTGTTTATCGATTAGAATTATTTCTCCCCATGTTACAAAGATCACTAGTTGAATTACAAGAATCTGGTGTATGTTATTATGGGAGATTTCAATAAAAATATCTTGGAGGGTCATTTGTTTTTGGTTTTCAACAACTTGTTCAGCATTACACTAATGAAGGTGAAACACTTATAGATCATATTTATATCAGTAAAGGAATTCTGTCACATAATGTTCACATTTCACACATACCTGTATATTATAGCTACTATGAAGCTATAAAAATTACCATACCAGAAGTTATATTGATATAATATTGAATTTACCCATTAACAAAACTTTTTTCTAAAAATGAGGGAGTGAACACCAGACTTTAGGGGTTTGAAGTTCAAAAAGTCTTACAGCTATCAGGCAAAGTATCACGGGCCACGCTCAGTGCTGTTCACAGCTCTAGTTTTTTTTTTTTTTTTTTTTTTTTTTTTTTTTTTTGGGAAACTTTCTAGAGAAAATCGAAAATGGTGTAGCAAAATTGTATCCACCAAACATTATTAAATGACCTGGTATCAAAAATGAATATCTAAAACTCAGTTTTTGCTAAACTGGAAGTGGGCTATTGCATAATATGCAATTATTTTGCACCTAGTCTGTAAGGTTTATTTATGAATCGATTTGGCTGAAATTTTCTTTAATATATTCATTGTAATAAGAAGTATCAAGTGCGATTACAAAAATTTCAATTTTTAAATATTTTTGTAAAAAAAAATTGAAACCAAAATTGTCAAAAAAGCTCAAAATTTCTAACTCAGCCACTAATTATCCGATTGACCTGAAATTCACAGGAGGTATACAGAATGTCCATAGAAATAAAACTACTCAATCAAATCTTTTTTATCACTTCCGGTTTTGACATGAGAACTTCCGGTTTTTCAAAATCACGCCTATTAACCCCAGTTCCGGTGTAAATTTCAGATATTGACAAAAACCATATATATTGACTGTCAGTCATAATTAGAATGCACTTAGCATAAAAAAATCCAAACCGGAAGTGATGCATAAGCTGCCGTCACAGACTTGCACATTTAAGCAAAAAATTAATAAGTCCCCTATTTTTTATCCGATTTTTATGATTTTGGTGTCTATCAAAACATTGTAACCTCGTCTACAGATTGTTGGAACAGAATTTTGAATTTCGAATTTGAATTTTTTTTATGTTCGTTTGAATTTTTTGAAAATTCAAAAGGCCATATTATGTGACCTTGACCTTTGATGACCTTGAAAATTCTAATGAATATGGTCCTTGACCTCAGCTATCCATAGGTATGCTGATATTAATTGAAAAATATTAACTTCTGATTTTATGGACATTTGAAAATTGACATTTTTGTTAACTTTGGACATCTATATCACGTTCTCTAATCAACGCAGAGTATTAAATTTTTCAATTTTGTAATGCCGATTTGATTATCTTTTAAACAATATATGACAATAACTCATTAAAATATGTTTTCAAAATATTGCGGTTTTTTTCGACTGAGGGTTCTAACAATTATCTAATAGCAATATGGTGTGTATAGTCAGTATGTACTAAATTTTCTCTTTTCAACGACATATGACATGACCAGTTTAATACAAAATCCATTAAAGTGAAAATAGGCATAGAGTACCCCTGTTCTGAGAAAATAAGAAGTAGAGAGGATTAAAATGATTGACAAGGGTTATAGCAGGTTATATAATATAGTAATAAAACTATCTGCATGAACTTTTCACATGGAGGTGTGAAGTATTTTAGGTCATAAACAGATTAATCTGATTATGTAATCTTTTAACACTCTAAAAAGTATAAAAAATTTATTCATTTTTTTTTGCAAAATTTTCATTTATATTAATTTTACATACAATCATTTAGAGCAGTGAATTTTTGATACATTAACCTGTTCGAATTTTTTCTCTACCATTGACAGAACTCTTTCTACAAGATACACACCAATTTTCTTTTTGTCGTCTGCTAAGGTTATTAAAGGTCATAAACAAATTAGTCAGACTACATAATCTTTTAACTCTAGGGCTGGACTCTAGCAGACAGCAATTAAAACTGTTTACGCGTCTGCGCTAATCCGTTGCAATAAAAAGTAAGTGTTCAAATTGTTTTTTATCGTCTGCTAAGATTATTATAGGTCAAAAATAAATTAATCTAATTACACATTGTTTTAACTTTATAAAAATTAACATGTTTTTTCGAGTGTTTGCTATATATGATATAATATCAGATTTTTTCTTATTTTGAGGGTGATTCTTACCCACGGCACTTAATTGATTAACATGTACATCAATTCAACTGGCTACTGACTGCTCCAATCCATTGAAACAAAAGACAGTATTTCAACTCAGCCTTAAAGGGAAATATTGACATTTACATAGTTCGAATGTTGGGGAAGGGGGTATATCCCCTATACAAAATGGCCCCTAGTCAAAATGGCCATAACAGTTAAATTTGGTCAAAATGGCCATTCACCATGGCCCCTATTTTGGTCAAAATGGACCGGTCACCATGGCCCCTATTTTGGTCAAAATGGACTCTATATTTATGCTTTGATTTCAACCAATTCTTTGGTCAAAATGACTTTTTTTGAGGACAAAATGGCCAAAAAAATAAAAGTCAAAATGGTCCCTGATTTTTTGATAAATTGTAGCTTATATGATGATAATCAAAGTAATAATTGGAAGCTATTTTAACCCTAAAAGAGGTCACTTGTACTCTGTAACAACAGTAACAACAAATTTTGAAGACATAAATTGTGTTCCTATTTATATTTTCATCAAAGCAAAGACATTCTAAGACTTACAATATTAATTTGAAGTTCCAATTCCAGTTCTCAAAAAGATTATACAAAAAATTTATTGTGTATTATGTAATATAAATATTATTATGAGACCATTTGTCTTTTTGGAAAGACCATTTTAACCTTTTTTGATGACCATTTTGACCATTTATCAGGGACCATTTTGACCAAACGAGGGGCCATTAGCGTCTGCGCTAATCCGTTGCAATAAAAAGTAAATGTTTAATCTTGCCAAAGTCAAAATGGCCATAAAAGTTAAATTTGGTCAAAATGGCCAGTCACCATGGACCCTATTTTGGTCAAAATGACCTCTGAATTTCCTCTTTGATTTCAACCAATTCATTGGTTAAAATGGCCAAAAAAATAAAAGTCAAAGACATTCTAAGACTTACAATATAATTTGAAGTTCCAGTTCTCTAAAAGATTATACAAAAAATATATTATGTAGCGCTTTATGTTTTGTTAATTTGTAACATCATAAATAAAAATATTATTTTGAGACCATTTTGACTTTTTGGAAGGACCATTTTGACCTTTTTTGAGGACCATTTTGACCATTTATCAGGGACCATTTTGGATACCAGACTTTAGGGGTTTGAAGTTCAAAAAGTCTTAAAGCTATCAGGCAAAGTATCACGGGCCACGCTCAGTGCTGTTCACAGCTCTAGTTATTATTATTATTATACAGCCTGCATAGGCAACAGCAACATCAAGCACATTTGGGTCCACATTTGGAAAGCTGGGTGCTGGATGCATTCCTTAGCTTGACCCTCATTTTTTCTCTAACTCTCTTCAATACAGCAAAGACATTCTTCAGGTTTGTCCAAATGTAGGCCTATGTAAGAGCATGAACCACACTGACACCTGAAATTATAAGATGGTACTTTATTACTAGCAAATGGGGGTTGTAAATGAGCTTTCTAAACGATTAGGCCTAGTGTAGGCCCTACACTAATAATATGTGGCAGTGGAATAAATAGCTCAGTCGGTAGCGAGTTAGATTGCCGTTTGCTAGGTGATTAGGTGCCTAAGGGCAATACAAATTTCTGATGCCACGGCCAGTGCTTTCGAGAGTCGGCCCGGTGTCGGGCTTCACCCCTAATAATATAGAACAGAACCACACACCAGTCAAATATCTTTTTTTTTTTGTAATTCTAGGCCTACTAGTCTAGCTATACTAAGCCTAGGGCCTAGGTATATTACGTCAAATTCAAATGATTGTCAAAATCTACCAACTTTGCCACAAAGTAATTACACAATTTAGTTCAGAAATGATGCATTGTTTTACATGATATAAAGTGAAAATAACCATACAATACATGTGGCGTAGGAAATCATAAAATGGAGGGAATCCCTTTTCTTATTCTTTGTTGACACTGACAAATATATCGTATCGTCACGTGTCTATTTATAATTTATAGTAACTCTTGATAGGACTTTCGTCGTTAAACATATTAAAATCTAGGAAATCCGAATTGCTACTCTTTCTATCAATTAAATAATGTGTTTAACTTACCATTCATTATTAATATTATTCAGCCTACCAAAATCGACAGAAAAGCCCCCTGCAGAAGCTGGCTCGCCATTGATCATTCAATCAACGAATAGGCCTAGCGCCCTAGGCCCTGATCGTCAGTTTTCACTGCAGCCTTCTGGTCGCTGACGGCCATAATAACTGGTAAATTCTGCAAACTACGTTGGTGTCGTAGGAGATCTGATCTGTATTTAAAGGTTCAAATATTTGATTATAAGACTCCAAACTTCTTGACTGCGTTTCTAAAAAATCTTCAATTAAATTGTCTATGTTTCCAATTTGGTTCAGAAATGAATTATTAAAGCCCTTTTTTTTCATTTGAATATTCAGTTTCATCAACTGTGACTAGACTCTCTGTCATCTCTCAGTAAAACACATCTAATTCAGCATTTGTTTTAGCCAATTCTTTTTCCATTTGAATTTTCTTTAATTCAGCTTGGCGAGAGACTTCTAAATCATGATATTTCAACTCTGTTTCTAGAACAGCTTTCCTTCATGTAGCATCTAATCTTATAGAATCTGATTTCTTAGAACCAGCTCTTGAAATTGCTCTTGAAGAACGTCTTGATTTAGACGAACTGTCCGATCTTGAGTTTCCGTACCATCAATGTCTTCTCTAAATGAGTGCTGACTAACAGGAAATCTTGGAAACGAGATGATATTTCCGCTGGATCTTGTCGACATTTTGGGGTCTTGAATATAATCTTTCTTACATGTGGTACATTTATCTTTTCTTCAGTTTAAACGTCAATGACAAATAGACCTAGGCCTACATGAATTTTTCACGGCGCTTGGCATAAAATAAAGTCTTGATTCTCCACTCCAGTTAAGTTTTATAAATGTTAATAATGTTTATATATTTACCGCTGTTCCATAGAATTAACGTCCTTTCCAAATACACAAACACATCTTTTACTTCTTTATTAAGATGTATCCAAATTCCAACAGTTTTTTACTGTAACGGCTGGAGATCTTGAACTGATTTAAAGTAGCTTTCACTATGCAGGCTTGTAGGCTACTTGCATTCCCTGGGTTGGCCGTATTGGAAAACAGGAATCCTGAACTTGTATAGAATAAATTCTTGAATAAGTTCTAATCTAAAAAAGTACGTAAAAAAACCTTTATGGCAGTACAATCTAGAAAAAATGAAAATAAGAAATACGCTTGGTTGTTGCTTGTTATTAACGTCATCATGGTCTATTTACGTCATTTTGCGTAAATAAAATACGCAAACAGCACTGATTTTAAAGAAACCCCACAAAATAGATTTCTAAAAAGACATGCTCACAGTAATTACCTAGAGCATGTTGTGTTGGTTAAGAACCTCGCGCACTCCTTTGTGTGGGTTTTATGTTACTTTCCTATTTTGTTAGGTTTTACGTCCCATGGAGGTAGGTCAACCCCGGTCAACTCTTTCCAACACAGCATAATGACAATCGACACTTCCTTATATACCCAGGATCTTTTTTTGAAAACTTTTTTCTGGTGCCACGGAACGGTACCATTAATTTTTTTACCATTATTTTTAATTTTTAGAATAAATCTGAATCTTTCAATACGTAGTGAAATTGTTTTTCTAAATATTGCATATTTTTCCCAAATTTTTGAAAATTTATTTTAATTGTTACTGGCATTTTTCTTAGATTTTTCAGGAATTTTGAAAACGCAGTTACCAAACGTTGCGGAAATGTCGTAACAATCCATTGACGTTGAGTCGTTAAGTCGTAACTATATGACGTTAAGCCATTGTGAGTTCAAGGCTTGGCGTCAACTCAGCGTGGCCGCAAATTCGTGATTATAAATCAGTCTAGACCGGAATACCTGTCTCTCTCAATGCCGCTGGCAGAGAGTCAGGATTAGGCTACATCTTATTCAATAACTTGATATTCCGCAACCAATTTGGTTGCGTTGAATTATTGTTCTTCCTTGATGTCATTATTAAAAAAACTGACCATTTTCTTGTATGTTATGATGCCATCTCAACATTCAATCCCTTTTTCGAAAGAATAAACTAATCCTTGTTGTCTGTGATCCTAGTTGAAATTTTCAAGCTGGAGGTATTTTGAACATGGCCGCCATTTATAAATAAGATTTATCGTCATTGAAATTACATCCAATCAAAAGACTTCTCTCAAAATTAACCAAATCTCCCAAACAGAGTTATAGATTGTAACCATGAATTTCATTGGATAAACACATATATTAGAAATATGGCGACGTAGTTTGAGTTAAAATACCCGCCTGATCGACATTTCATCTAATTTGTACACAAATACATGATGTCAAGTTGTTGTACGGTACATCTTAATTCATACTTATCTAATACTTTACAAAATTTACTATTTTCAAAGGTCTAAATCAAGTAACACAACATTTCATGATATTTTTATATGCTTGGTCGTCTGTCTCTAAAATACGCAGTATTATTTAGAGTCAACTTGTCGGTCTAAAATCAGTCTTGGGTGGTGTAGAACCTATCTGAGAAGAACAACAAAATTCTGATATAAAAAGCAAACTTCTGTAATAATATATATTAACTAAGATAGCTTGCCAGGCAAGGTTACTGACACCTTTGTTTGAAAAAGAACATATGGAATTTGGACAAAATCGTTAAAGCGATACTACCTCTTAGAATGAACAAAAAAATTAAGTTATCAAACTAGGTCAATAAGAGTATATATTATATTCATCAACAGTGTCAAAAGATTACAAACAGAATGAAATAAACCCATAAAACTATGTAATTTTCCATACAATTACCGATTATTATTGATAAATGTCTTAAATTGGATTAAGGCATTTATTAATATTAGTTTTTCTGGAATTATCAGATTGTTTGGATAATCTGTTTTATAGTTATGCCACTAGGTTTGTACCCTGATGAATATATACTCTTTGAAAATTTATATTTTTTGTTCATTCTAAGACGTAGTATCGCTTTAAAGAACTAAAGCTTTTAGGAGCTAAAAATCAAACCCAACAATAAGCCTATACGCCTAGACATACATTTCTTTAAATTCTCAAAAAACAAATCAGTGTTTATGTTCAAAAATTAATTATTAAATATTAATTATAAAATAGTAATTTTTAAATATTATTTATTAAATATTAAATATCAATTATTAAATATCAATTATAAAATATTAATTTTTAAATATTAATTATTAAATATCAATTATTAAATATCAATTATTAAATATTAATTATTAAATAGTAATTTTTAAATATTAATTATAAAATATCAATTTTTAAATATCAATTATTAAATATCAATTTTTAAATATTAATTATTAAATATTAATTTTTAAATATTAATTATTAAATATTAATTATAAAATATCAATTTTTAAATATTAATTATTAAATATTAACTATAAAATATCAATTTTCAAATATTAATTATTAAATATTAATTATAAAATATCAATTTTTAAATATCAATTATAAAATATCAATTATTAAATATTAATTATAAAATATCAATTTTTAAATATTATTTATTAAATATTAATTATCAAAGGGACAGTCTGATTTTTTTTTTGCTCAAATTTGTGAAAACTTCACACCAAAATATGTAACTATGTGCCCTTTAATGTATCTGAAAGTATTAACTAAATAAATCCAGCCGTTAATTTTTAATCGCTAAAAACATGCTGTCTGTTATGTTTTTTGGACGCTAATAGAAAACAACTGAACGGATTTGAGTAAAAAAAATTCCGAATTGTAGAGAAATGTCCCTCTTGTGTATTTAAAAGGTTTTAGCTAGAAATATTGAACCATTTAAAGGGCAAACTCACAAACTAGGTCAAATTGCTTAATTAGCAATAAGTACTCCCTGTTTGTAATTAACCCTTTAAAACAAAATTCAGTTTGATCAAGAAGGTATAGAGATACAATAACCATACTTTAAAAATACTTTCAAGTAGCATTTGCGATTTTTTTGACAATGGAAACTTTTTTCTAAACATAGGCTTGCGGCAAGTCTCGCAAGCGTATACGCCCACCAGCAGCTTGATAAAGAGGTAAATGTGAACACCAAAACAAACGCGATATCAGAGTTTTATGCGATAAAAATTATCGCATCGTCATTAAATTCAATAGTGCACATATTCATAATAATATTGACACACATACAAATTATCAAAAGGATCCATGAAAAATTCTAGCCTGTAGAGTGAGCACGAGCAAAAAAAACAAACGCGATATCTCGAAAGAAAATCATCGAATCATCACCAAATTCAATAGTGCACATCTTCATAATAATATTGACACACATACAAATTATCAAAAGGATCCATGAAAAAATTCTAGCCTGTAGAGTGAGCACGAGCAAAAAACCGAACGCGATATCAGAGTTTTACGCGATATCTCGGAAGAAAATCATTGATTCATCACCAAATTCAATAGTGCACATCTTCATAATAATATTGACACACATACAAAATATCAAAAGGATCCATGTAGAATTCTAGCCTGTAGAGTGAGCACGAGCAAAAAAACGAACGCGATATCAGAGTTGTACGCGATATCTCGGAAGAAAATCATCGAATCATCACCAAATTCAATAGTGCACATCTTCATAATAATATCGACACACATACAAAATATCAAAAGGATCCATAAAGAATTGTTGCCTGTAGAGTGAGCACAAGCAAAAAACCGAACGCGATATCAGAGTTTTACGCGATATCTCGGAAGAAAATCATTGATTCATCACCAAATTCAATAGTGCACATCTTCATAATAATATTGACACACATACAAAATATCAAAAGGATCCATGTAGAATTCTAGCCTGTAGAGTGAGCACGAGCAAAAAAACGAACGCGATATCAGAGTTGTACGCGATATCTCGGAAGAAAATCATCGAATCATCACCAAATTCAATAGTGCACATCTTCATAATAATATCGACACACATACAAAATATCAAAAGGATCCATAAAGAATTGTTGCCTGTAGAGTGAGCACAAGCAAAAAAACAAACGCGATATCAGAGTTTTACGCGATATCTCGGAAGAAAATCATCGAATCATCACCAAATTCAATAGTGCACATCTTCATAATAATATTGACACACATACAAAATATCAAAAGGATCCATAAAGAATTGTTGCCTGTAGAGTGAGCACGAGCAAAAAAACAAACGCGATATCAGAGTTTTACGCGATATCTCGGAAGAAAATCATCGAATCATCACCAAATTCAATAGTGCACATCTTCATAATGATATTGACACACATACAAAATATCAAAAGGATCCATGAAAAATTGTAGTCTGTAGAGTGAGCACGAGGTAAATGTGAACGGACGGACGGACCGACGGACGGACCGACGGACGGACCGACGGACGGACGGACCGACAGGGGTAACCACAATATACGCCCATACTATCGTGTGGGCGTATAAAAAAGCAGAATGGTCCTTTAAGTTTTCGAGAATAAGCCCCCAGATCGAAAACTTAACTCAAGGGGTCAAGGTCATTGGACAAATCACCAACTAGTCAAATCGACCATAAAATGGTGGCCTTTCTACAAGGAAAGGTTCCATAGTGTCACATTAAAGGCCACTCCTTTTGCAGAAGTGATGTGACTTTAATCTAGCTTTTGTGTTTCCTCTGAAGAAGCAAATTGTCTAATCCCTAAAGTTCCGGAACTGAAACTTTTGTGTTTATTTATAGTCTAAATCCAAAAATGGTTAGTGCTAAGCAAGACTTTATATAAAATTTAAGTCTCAGAACCTGGAATGTTTGAGCTTATCTCTAATCTGTAATAATGTTCCCAAATTGCCCTCAAAATTTAAGCCTTCAAATCCTGGAGCCGGTTTCACAAAATCCTAACTTCAGATTATTTTAGTGTTCCAGTCTTCTCATTAGTCAATCACTAAAATCAATTTTAAATATAGTTTTATTATCCAATCAGATTACAGTATTTTTTAAACTCTGGATTTTATCTTAGTAAAAATTTTGTGAAACTGAGCCCAGGTGTATTCATAATTATCAGTGTTTAAAAGTAAAAAATATGAGTTAGGATACGGGACGGCTATAATTTAAAGGATTGCCCGATTTTTTGGCAGTTCTAGTAAATCTGAAGGATATTTATTAAATATCAAGGCCCAAATCGATCCACGAAATGCTGAACTTTCCCCTTAAAGCGATACTAGGTCTTAGAATGAACAAAAAAAATTAAGTTCTCAAATTTAGTCAATAAGAGTATATATTCATCAACATATACAAACAGAATCAAATAAACACACAAAACTATGTAATTTTCCATACAATTACAGATTATTATTGATAAATGTCTTAAATTGGATTAAGGCATTTATCAATTATTGTATTTAAACATAGTGTTCTGGATTTATCAGATTATTTAGGTAATCTGTTTAATAGTTATGCCACTAGGTTTGTCCCCTGATGAATATATACTCATACCATGTTTGAAATTTTTTTTCTTCATTCTAAGACGTAGTATCCCTTTAAGTTTTGTTGCATGTGTAATATATTTGCCTTTTAATATATTGTTAAAGTCATAAAATTAACCTCAGCTAATTTTGCTTAGGAAAAAGGATGAATAATAAAACAGACATGTTTCATGTATGAAGGCTTACTTTAAACTGACCACATGTAATTATACAGATGTGATTGGATAGTTCACAGGAAGTTGCAATAATGCCCTAACAACTATGGTATATGATTAACAGTTACAATGTATAACTATTATTAAGTGTCAGTGAATATCAAGGTTATTCAACTGGGCAATAACATCAATATACTACATTCCTTACCCTTTAAGTTATTAGCACACATTAACTTAAAATTAAAATTAAAGTCCTAGTTTAGGTTTTCAAAATTTAACCTATTCCTACTAAACTCAAAATGCAGTTCACTTCCTGTGATTACAATATTAAAATCAACATAGCAATTTACACAAAACTAAGTCCTATCAGTCCTAACACATTTACATCACAAAATCATCAAATCGTTTTGGCTTAGCCCTGTCACGTGTTGGTCTGACATTTGGTTCTGGTTTTGCAGGAGTTGATTCACGTTGATTCTTCTGACTCTTCATCGGAGTATCTGATGTACTCTGAGTCTTGGTTGTAACTGCTGGTTGTGATATTTCTGTGATATCGTCTTGTTCATCAATATCCACAGACTGATCTATTACTGCTTTATCTCGAACAAGAGTTTCTGATGTTGTAGAATTAAATCTAGGCTTGATGTGATCTTTATGACGTCTGACTATTGTATCATCATTCAATCTCACATGAACATCAGTAACTGATTCACTAACAACAGTTCCAGGAATCCAATTTGGCTTCTTACCAAAATTTGACACATAAATACCATCGTTCACTTTTATGTTTTTCACTTTAGACATTTGGTCATATCTAAGTTTTTGTTTTTCCTGTCTCTCCCTTACCCTTTTTGAAGGATTTGGATACACACAATCCAAAACTGATCGTAGTTTACGATTCATTAAGAGTTCTGAAGGAGTTAATCCTGTTGTGGTTTGAGGTGTGATTCTATAATGAAAAAGTACTTGAGATAAATCCGATGATTTTCTTAATCCATTTTTAATAATTTGCACCGCCCGTTCTGCTAATCCATTTGATGACGGATGATACGGTGACGATGTGATATGATCTATTCCGTTTCTTCCTAAGAATGCTTTAAATTCTTCACTCGTAAAACATGTTCCATTATCACTGACTATAGTTTCTGGTAGTCCATGAGTAGCAAAGGCTTGTTTCAGTGATTTTATGGTAACTAAAGAAGTTGATTTTGAAGTAGGGTATACTTCTATCCACTTAGAAAATGCATCAATCACAATCAAAAACATTTGATTTTGGAACGGTCCCATATAGTCTATATGAAGTCTACACCACGGTTTTGCTGGGTACTCCCATGGATGCATAGCAATATGTGATGTTTTACCCTGTACAACTTGACAAGCATTACACTGACGAACTTTGACCTCAATGTCCTTATCAATTCCTGGCCAATAGACATAATTCCTAGCTAAAGCTTTCATTCTCACAATCCCTGGGTGCGTTTCATGCAATTGTTCTAATAAAATTCTACGGCCTTGGGGTGGTATAATCACACGCGAACCCCATAATAAACAATAATCATGAATTGATATTTCATCTCGACGAACCCAATAAGGAAACAATGGGTCGGTTGAAGCACACTTCACAGGCCAAGATCCGTACTGAGAATATCTCATTACTTTTGACATCAACGAGTCTTTTGACGTCCATTTCTTTACATCAGCGGCAGTGACTAAAGAGTTATCCAACACCTCCATGGCTAAAATAACTTCGCCGGGAACCGGCACTATAAAACCCGGACCTCCTGTTAAAGGTAATCTACTCAAAGCATCTGAGTTGGTATTAAGCTTTCCAGGACGAAATTGTAAATTATACTCATAAGCAGCTAAAGTTAAACCCCACCTTTGAATGCGGCCAGAGGCTAAATGAGGTATGGGTTTGTTCTCTCCAAATAAACCCAATAACGGTTTATGGTCTGTATACATCATGAAATGTTTGCCATAAATATAGTTGTGGAATTTCTTCACAGCAAATACTAGAGCTAGTCCTTCTTTATCCAGTTGAGAATAATTCTTCTCTGCGTTGCTGAGAGAACGAGATGCAAAGGATATTGGTCGTTCATGTCCATCACACTTATGGGCCAATACTGCTCCTACTCCATATGGACTTGCATCACACGTAATCACTATTTCTTTCTCACTGTCATAATGCGTCAATACTGCTGCAGATAATAAAAGTTCTTTAGATTTAGCAAAAGCTGTTTGCTGAGCTTTACCCCATATCCATGGTTTTCTCTTCTGAAGTAGAATATGCAATGGAGCTAATACAGTGGCAATATCTGGTAAATACTTATGATAAAAGTTCAACATTCCAAGATATGATTGAAGTTGTTGAACATCCTTGGGAGCTGGAGCCTCTAACACCGCTTCCTTCTTGCCTGGTATTGGCTGAATTCCATTAGCAGATATCCGCTGACCACAATACTCCACAACATCTACCATAAACGAACATTTGTCCTTATTTAGTCGTAGACCTGAATGTTCCAAACGTTTTAGCACCGAATCTAACACTTCTAAATGATGATTATTATTATTACCGGAGATCAATATATCATCCACTCTAACTATTACATTGTCCAAACCCTGTAGTACATTTTCCATAGTTCTCTGGAATATACCTGGAGCACTAGACACTCCATACGGTAGTCTATTGTACTTATATAATCCCTTATGAGTGTTTATCACCACATATTTCTTAGAGTCATCATCCAATTCTATTTGTTGATATGCTTGGGATAGGTCTAACTTGGAAAATACCTTCCCAGCACCTAATACGGCTAATAAATCTTCCGTTTTTGGAATCGGATAATTGTCAAGCTTGGATACCTTATTCACAGTCACTTTATAGTCTCCACAGATTCTAATTGATTTATTTTGTTTGACTATTGGCACTATCGGTGCTGCCCATTCTGCAAAATGCACTTTTGACACAATCCCTTCACTTTCAAGTCTATTGAGCTCTTCTTCAATCTTGCTCTTAATCGCATAGGGTACTGGTCTCGCTTTGTAGTATAATGGTGTTGCATCTTTGTCCACGTAGATCTTAGCTTTGGTACCAACTAATGTTCCTAAACCTGGTTTAAAAACTTCACAATGCTTTCCTAAAACTGAGTCTAATTCACCATGTTTAAAACACTCTTTCACACTGAACAACTCTTTCCAATTCAGTTTCAAAACACTTAACCAGTCTCTACCAAATAAATTAGGTCGATTCCCTTTAACTATGAAAGCTTCCACTATTTCTGTCTGACCCTCATAGTTCACTGTTACTTTCATTTTTCCAACAACAGGAATACTTTCACCAGAATAACCTATCAATGTTACTGAACTTTTTCCCACCTCAGCTACAGTATTTGATTCCATTTTAATTTTCTCTGCTGTTGATTCATTAAATGCCGTGACAGCTGCACCTGTGTCCACTATCATTTCTGTTTTAGTCTGATTCACCATTACTTCAACCATTACTGGATCACTTGAAGTTTTCCTATTTCTCACAGTATAAATGTCATAGTCTTCCCCTTCCCTCACAGAATTAAAAACATCTTCTCTATAAACAGCATACTGTTTCTTTTGTTTTCCAGAAAATTGGTTATGTTGAGTTCTACCACTACCACGCACTGTTGAACTTTGACATTTCCACTTAATATGTCCGATTTTCTGGCAATTGTAACATTTTGTAGTTTTGTATCTACAATCATTAGCGGAATGTCTACCACCACAGCGATAACATGACATACCGGTACCATCAGAATCTTTCCTAGAATCCGTCTGGCCTGAACTATGACCACGATCACGTTCTTTAGTCTTATTATGATAGTTCCGTTTTGTTTTCACATAATTAGTATCCTTAGTTTGGCTAACCGCAGTTCCACCAAGTTTCTCCACACCAGATCGAATGTCTTCAATATTTTTGTTAGCTGCCTCCATTCCAAGTGAAATTTCGATTGCTTTTTCTAAAGTAATGTTCTTTTCGGATAATAATCTTCGCTGAATACGATCATCGTTTACTCCACAGATAATACGATCCATGATGGCTATATCCAAACCTGCACCATGGTTACAATCTTCAGCTAGATGCCTTAATGCTGCTACAAAATCTGCGATAGATTCACCTTCTTTCCGAACCCTTGAATTGAATTTGAGTCTCTGTACAGCTTCTAATGGCACTGGATTGAAATGTTTTGTCAGAATCTCAACTAACGATTTATAATCCTTATCAGCTGGCTTTGTAGGTGACACTAAATTTCTCACTAATTTATAACACTTAGCACCAATTAAACTCAGGAAAATAGCCTTCTTCTTCCCTTCATCCACAATGTCATTGCCAATGAAAAACTGTTCCATGCGTTCCACATACTGAACAAAATCAGAGTCCTCAGGAGAAAATTCTTCAATTTTACCAATTGTAGCCATTCTGCTCACAGAAAGTTAATTACTCCTCGTCGCCATTGTAATATATTTGCCTTTTAATATATTGTTAAAGTCATAAAATTAACCTCAGCTAATTTTGCTTAGGAAAAAGGATGAATAATAAAACAGACATGTTTCATGTATGAAGGCTTACTTTAAACTGACCACATGTAATTATACAGATGTGATTGGATAGTTCACAGGAAGTTGCAATAATGCCCTAACAACTATGGTATATGATTAACAGTTACAATGTATAACTATTATTAAGTGTCAGTGAATATCAAGGTTATTCAACTGGGCAATAACATCAATATACTACAGCATGTCAGCTCTAACCTTACGCCTTATGCCACCTACAATTAGGGGTTTTCAACTCCCTTGATTAGACTCCACATAGCCTACTTTTATTATTCTGATCATTGAAAATTACCATCACATAAAGTCAAATCTGTTTTCGAGATTGACATTTTGAAAACTATTTAAATATCTAAATAATCTAAACAAACATAGGGTGTTATAGAAGATACTCTCCTATAGAAACACTGGCCAAGGTCACAAAAAGGTGTGTAGGATAAAATGAGTCAAACCATTTTCTCATTTTCTTCATCATGTATCTTGCCATGCTTAATCACATAACCTTTAGACGAAAACAATTTACCACAAACATCACATTTATAAGGTCTTTCTCCAGTGTGAGTCCTGATATGTCTTGTCAACTCAGTCTTTGTAACAAAAGCTTTACTACAAACACCACATATATATGGTCTTTCTCCAGTATGTTTCTTTAAATGTGAATTCAAATCACTATTAGTCACAAATGTTTTACTACAAACATCACATTTATAAGGTCTTTCTCCTGTGTGTTTCCTCAAATGTACTTTAACTTGGCATTTCTGAATAAAAGACTTATCACAAACACCACATTTATAAGGTTTCTCTTCAAGATGAGACCATTTATGTGTTGCTAATTCACAGCTTGTAGCAAAAGATCTATTACAAACATCACATTCATAAGGTTTTTCTCCAGTATGAGTCCTAATGTGTGATGTTAAATTAGTTTTCATCGCAAACAGTTTACCACAAAAATCACATTGGTGAGGTTTAAATCCACTGTGTAACCGTTTATGTGAAGTCAAGTCACTGTTAGAATAGTAAGATTTACTACAAACATCACATTTGAAAGGTTTCTCTCCTGTATGTGTCCTATTATGAACAATCAAATCACTTTTTGTTATAAAAGACTTACAACAGACATCACATTTATAAGGTTTCTCTCCAGAATGTGTCATCATATGCCGAGGAATGTGACTTTTCCTGGTAAAAGACTTACTACAAATTGGACATTTATAACTATTTTCATCCACATGTGTTTTCATGTGCCTGGCCATTCCATTGACAGTAAGACATGATTTACTACAAAACTCACATTTATATGGTTTCTCTCCAACATGAGTTCTGGTGTGAATCATACATTCATTATTGGTAGTAAAAGATTTTTCACAAACATCACATTTGTAAGGTTTTTCTCCAGTATGTGTTCTGATATGTCTAGTCAAATTACTGTTTGTAGCAAATAATCTATTACATACAACACAACTATAAGATTTCTCTTTATGATTTCGTGTCTTATGTCTAGAAACATGTGTAAACAGTTTGTTTTTAATGCAGACTTTTCCACAAATTCCACAAGGTACTGTGGTCCTATAGTCCACCATAGAATGACTGTCGATTGGAATTGACAGCATCCTGGTTTTGTAAAAAAAAAATTATCAAAAAGAACCCTGGGTGGTTAGTAGGTGACAAGTTAGCATCCACTTTCAGTCATCCGATATCTCATATCTCACTTTAATACACTGTACACTGTTACAGTGTTGTCAAAGAATAACTCATTAACTATAGAAGTTTCTTTATGTACCACATTGTATATCAAACACAGCAGCGGAATAGCTCAGTAGGTGGGTAGCAAATTCAATGTTTTCAGCTGGGAACTATGTGTCAGGTGTCAGCATAAACCCATTTCACAAATCAATACAAAACCCCACTTATAACTTTCAGGTTTCTATGTCCCTGTAGAACCTCATTCCATTTCTTGTCACCCCTGATTCTCTACCAATAAAGTTGTCCTGATGAGGATTGTTTGTCCAAAGCATTTTGTTGGCAGCATCAGATGAGCTCTGGTCAATTAGTCACCAAGTTTTATAATGAGGCCCAGACAAACTTCGGTCAGGATTTCATATCAAACATATTATATGAACCTTTGTATAACTTGACTATTTAGTCGATTTCTGAAAGAACAAAATGATACATTGAATAAGAGTAATTGGCAGCAAATCTTCACTGATAATTTTAATATTCATTTTAATACCCAAAAAGCCTGCTTCAAACTGTAAGTGTGGTTGCACAACATATGGAAAATATTGATGTAGCCGTCTAATGAACATTCTGATATTTCCAACATTGTCTTGCAGAAAAGTGAGACCTCATTTCATTCCCCACACTGTTTATTCTTGCAGCATACTAGTAAGAAGTTAGTAACGGCGAAATCGGGCAAATAGACGCACCCATTGCTAGTGCAGCAATGAAAACCAGTGCAGATGTAAGCTTCACATCCATAGCATCCTTTGAATTTCTGTAATTAGATTCAATGGTATATCCCCTGATTATTAGAATTACAGAGAATGAAATCAAATCATAATTTCCGAAAACTTGGTATTGTTATTGGAGATAAATGTCATTTTTGTCTTACCTCTCCAGCCAATGAGGCAATGGGAATTTCTTTTCCGGTGACGATTTGACCAACGACCTTGACCTTTATTCAATCACATCTAAAAAAAAAAGCTTTCTAAAATGTTTCTTTACTAACGAACTAAGAACGATACAGGTTGATCTTTTCAAACTGTAATAATCTTCAAGTATGGTTGCAGAAGAGCACATAAAGCAATGCAAGAAAGAATTATAATTTACAGGGTATCGGTATTTTTCTTATTTGAAGCCAATGTTGGGTGCGTCTAATCCCTCGATTTCACCAGAAATGAAGTGGAGTTTTACATTTGATTTCTTCTACATCTGTTTGGGCTTATAAGGAAATGAAAATGAAATGGAGGTTTACGTCCTACTTTTCTACACCTGTATGGGCTAGTGAGAACGTCATGCAGTGTTCAATGAGGAAGTATTGGCTTGACAGCGACATAAGACTTCTATTATTATTTTTTACATGCACTTACATGCAGTGCCTGTTGAACACAGGCCTTAGTTTATTATCACATCTTATTAGACAGTTTTTCCATGTCAGCTCAGTATAAGGGCATATCAAGGAGATATTCTCAGTGTTTTGTAACTTCACTAAACTCTAAGTTTTAGTTGTGGAATTGCGCAGATAACACTGACATATGATTGAAAATTGGAAATTGATGCTAAAAGTGTTTCCGTTAAACGCAAAAATATTGGAAACCCTCTTCACAATTTCTTAAAACTTATCAACTGTTGAACATTATACCATCAGATTAAAATATGTTGTTTTTCTATTTTAGTCAGATATGAGATGAAATAAACATACAAACATCCAATGATAAAGGATGGAAGGACATAAATGAAGATTTTCTTGTTAAGATGTTGGGAAGTTCAAATCACACGCAGGGAGAAATATGTGGACAAAGCCTTACATACAGTCAGCACTTATCTCAGATCTGTGATCAAGAAAAGACAACAGAGAAAGCTGTACATCCTGATGATTGTAATAAGTCCTTTACAACTGCTATAAATATCAAGCCACGCTGGTCTATACTAGACAGACCATACAGCTGTGATGTTTGTAGTAAATCATTTTCTAAAAAGTGTCATTTGACAAGACATTTTAAAACACATACTGGAGAGAAATCTTATAAATGTGATGTTTGTATTAAGTTATTTACTACCAATTCTCAGCTAGCTAGTCACATGAGAACTCACACTGGAGAAAAACCTTTTGAATGTGGCATTTGTAGCAGATTTTTCACTACAAAGGCACAGTTAACTGGTCACATTAGAACTCATACAGGAGAAAGACCCTTTGGTTGTGATGTTTGTAGTAAGTCATACACTACAAGCAGTGCTTTAACTCAGCATATCAGAACTCATTCTGGGCAGAAACCTTACAAATGTGATGATTGTTTAAAATTCTACAGCACACGCAATGCTTTAACTAAACATTTACGCACACATAATGGAGAAAAACCTTTCAAATGTGACATTTGTGATAAATCTTTTACTACAAATTTTGTGTTAACTAATCATGTCAAAAAACATTTAGGTGACAAACCATTTCAATGTAATGTTTGTGGTAAATCTTTTACAACAAACAGTGATCTGACCAGTCATAATAGAACACATGGAGAAAAGCCTTATAAATGTGGTATTTGTTTGAAATCATTTGTAACTAGAATGGACATGACTAGACACATTCGGACCCACACTGGAGAGAAACCCTATACTTGTGATTACTGTTGTAAGTCTTTTAACAGAAACAGTAATTTAACCAAACATATCAGAATACATACAGGAGAGAAACGTAACAAAAACAATGTCTTAAATAACTCAAGTGGCTCCATCAAACTGCAGTTAATTTCACAAACTGCCGAGAAAGCTTGCACATGTGGTGTTTGTGGGAAGTCATTTACATCATTTGAACAGTTGATAATACATATGGGAACCCATGGTACAGGCGTATAATGAACTAATTTGATTAGTATTTCCAAGATATATCCTTAAATTGATATATTGCGCTTGGACATACCAGCAATATGAATAAATAATTAAAAATTTACCCCATAAATATTCCATACCGTAGTCAGGGGCATGAAAAGATCTAGAACAGGGATTAAAATTGGGATTTTACAGAAGCTGTGGGCTTTGAAGTCATGTGAGCATGTGTGGAACTCATGCCTGCATAGGCGTACGGGAGGTTTTGAAACTGGGGGTGCGGGAGAAATTTGTGCCCGAATCTCGGACTCTGCCCGAATTCTACTGAACGCGGAGCCGAGTCGGGCGGAGCCGAGTCGGGCCAAGCCCGACTACGAGAAGCGCTGAAGGCGCGAGCCCGCTGCAGGGCGCGGGAGATCCTACCCCAGAAAATTTTGAAAATCTACATTCAATCTGTTGCATTCTGACTTCTGAGACATAATTGGGGGTTGATTATTGGATGAGAGGGATGAGAAAAAAACATGAAATATGCTCACAATATCGGAATTCATACACAAAAGTGATCATGAAGGGTTACTAATTTGATACTCCATGAGAAATTCGGGCAGGAATCGGTTCCAGGCAATATTAGTGAGTTTTTTTGCTAAAAAACCCCAAGAAGACTCGGGAACTTTCAGTGCCCGAATATGTCGAGAATTTTGCCCGAATATGATCAAGCCGAAAATTTGGGGGGGGGGGGCGGTCGCCCCCCCTGCACCCCCCTCCCGTACGCCTATGCATGCCTGATAGTGTGACCCCTGTATTGTGGCATAACACTTATTTTGATGGGGTTTATTTGTTGATCTGTTTATGTAATTTGCTTAGTTTTGGTAATAAAATATTTATTTTTATACAACAAAGTTTCTATGTAGACGCTCAAGCTCAGG
Source organism: Lottia scabra (assembly GCA_029955415.1). NCBI lineage: Eukaryota > Metazoa > Mollusca > Gastropoda > Lottiidae > Lottia > Lottia scabra. Next base: position 14,383,351 of record JARJEI010000009.1, read on the forward strand.
GATTACTTGAATAAATAGTGACCCTGACAAAGGATATCATCAGATTTAAATGAAAGGAATATCTCGAGTGTCAGATAGTGTCAAATGTCAAATGTAGAACATTGTAATGAATAAAATTACTAGCAAATATAACAGTACAGTACCCACATGAAACCGCTTACTGATTAGTAAAGGTTAAAAAAAATACAATTCCTGAGGCAAAAGTAGTATTTGTCTGAGGGACGGGAAGGTGCTCCTATTATTCATTGTCGTTTTATATCATGTCCTTGAACATTAAAATAATCGAGATATCCTGAAAATTGTTGATCAGAGGGACAATAATATCCTCTTTGTCATATGAAAAGACAACTACCCCAAGTACTTTGGTACATTGTTGTCTTTATGGGAAAGTGTAATCAGTAGTGGTTGGATTTCTAATAATTCGATTAGGTGATATTGTTCAAATACCATCTGACAACATATATCATGTTATGTTATAACTATTGCTCAGTTATTGTTTGGGCTCAATTGTAAAAAGGCCTTTATGGCTAATTGTCAGCCAAATAAAGAATTTATTATTATAAATTTCGGATAAAAAATCAGTGACTTCAATTGTCGAGGAGATTATATTAGGACAGATTGCCTATCTAAAGGGGCGATTTGACCAATGACCTTGACCGATAATGTAAATTTAAAACATGGCGAAAAGTGGAAGCCAGGGAGAACAATAAATTTCACATTTCTGTATGAAATTACAACCTTTTCTAAAGCTTTAAGCTCACATCTTATACTAGATTATATTCTTAATAATCTGGAGGACATTGAAAAATTTATACGAGTAATAACACAGAATCAAGTTTTATGTTATATTTTTTTAATAGGTGCGTCTAATCACTCAATTATACTCAGTTCAACACACAGTAAATTACAAGGGAACCGGTATTATGTTTATATATTTCAGATTCTCAAGATTATAGATGATTACCTCTTAATTTTTGTCTTTTATATTTAAATTGTTTTTAACTAAGTGCACAAACAAAACTGAAGGAAGGCCTACACAGTCCTTTACCTGTGCTTTTGTAGCATTGCTTTTTGACATACCAGTAATAATGGTATATTTTTTAAATAGATATCTTACTGATTGTTTATGTTTGTTTTCTTGTAGAATTTAATAGAATTCTTTGAAAGAAAAAAGTAAGAAGATAAAGATAGAAAGAACAGGAAAAGAAAGTAAGACATGGTAAAATGAGAAATGCAGGAAAGAATATTTATTGTTAAAAAGTTTCAAATAAGACAAAAAATTTCTTTTGTTTCTCAATGAAAATGGCTGTTTCAAAAAGTTCCAACTTCAGAGAGGAAGGAATTGGTGACAAATGTTTAAAATAAAATATCACCAGTATTAAGAAATCTATGAAAATGCTGCCCAGGATCGGCTGTAAAACTCTACCTTGCGGTGTGTGTGGTCGAAGCATGCTCTATTATCAACTGCCCAAGCATGTTTCTAATCATAAGATGAAATTTCCATGTGGAGTATGCGGTAAAATGTTTTTTGACTATGAACTGTTAAGACATTTTGTAACGCATCAGAAAAAGGCAGTCCGAAAAAGAAAACAATATGAATGTAATATTTGTCATAAAAAATTTGCTTCAAGCAATTTTTTAAGGATACATATTAGAGAACATTATGATGAAAAACCTCTGGCATGTGATGTCTGTAGTAAATCATTTTCCAGCAGTAGTAATTTAACTAGACATATGAGGATTCACACTAGAAGTGATCAACCCTATAAATGTGATGTTTGTAGTAAGGGTTATTATACAAACAGTGAATTTATACTTCATGCCCGTAGCCATACTGGAGAGAAACCTTATAAATGTGAATTGTGTGATAAATCATTTTCCAGTAAACAATTGTTAAACTCACATATCAAATGGCATAATGACATTAGACCTTATGAATGTGACATTTGTTTCAAAACATTTTGTAGAAGACCGGAGTTGACTATGCATCTTATAAACCATACTGGAGAAAAACCTCACAAATGTGATGTTTGTGGTAAAAGGTTTGCTTCTAAAAGAAATTGTCTTCAACATTCAAAACGACATGCTGGGCAAAATATGTACCAATGTGAATTATGCAGTAATTCATTTGATTCTAAGAAAATAATGAAAGTTCATCTAAGTTGTCATGAAACAGAAAAAATGCACAAATGTGATATTTGTTCAAAATCTTTTCCTACCAGCTTTGAATTTTTGAAACACTCAAAAAGTCATGGTGATGAAAAAGTTCACATTTTTAAAATGTTGCCAAGTAAAAGTCAAGCATTCCCACCTTGTGGTTTATGTGGTAAAATCTTCCCCAAAGATGATCTTTCGACACATGTAATTACACATTTCAAAGGAAAGGTTTACAATTGTGAAATTTGTAATGACGCATTTGCTGGTTATAAAGTTCTATATCAACATTTAAAAACACATTTTGGAGAGAAACCCTTTATATGTGATATTTGTGGTACTGCATGTAAAACTAAGCCTATTTTAAAACAACATTTACTGCGCCATGCAGAAGACAAACCTTTTAAATGTAATTTTTGTGAAAGATCTTTTATTAAAAACAGTGAGCTGACAAGACACTTAAAAACACATACTGGTCCGAAATCTTTTAGTTGTGATGTTTGTAATAGATCTTTTACTGCATTACGTTATCTGTCTGGCCACTCTTGCAAACCCAGTAACTTGCACCAGCCTGGCAAGTTGGCAACAAATTACCAACCTGGTCAAATAACAGCACATTCTGGATTGAAACCCCTACACTGTGATATTTGTAATGAAACATTTATTAAAGAGAAAGAATATGAAAGACATTGCCGAACACATTCACTAACCCAGGCTATTAATGATTTACTACAAGCAGGCTTTAATACAATACATCAGAATAAATAGAAACATGGTTCAATTTGGATAGAAAACTTTAATAAGCAATTTAGCTCTCCATATTTATCTGTGGCTTATCGAATTCAATTAGGTAGTAAAATGTGTCAAATGTAGACTTCAGATTGATATCACCAATGATATTGGTTTTTAATGTTATAGAGACAGATTTGCTGATTGCTTTATCTGAATATTTTCATGAAAATTACACAAAACAATATTTAATTTGCAAATTGTTGTGATATATTTTAATTTTGGCCGATCAAGAGAAATATTGAATTGCAAAAGGGGTCGTTGTGACTCGCAAACTGTTATATATACCGCTTAAATAAACCCTGAATAGAAAGGGAAACCAGTGTTTCAAATTATTATTAGTTACTACATTCATATACTAGGTAATAACACTGTACCAGCTAAAGTAAAACTATAGCTACATCTACACTAGCAACTTTCACCGTCTACACAAGGCTTTTAAATGTGGACTATTTCGTAAAACCTGGGTTTTTCAATCTCGAAAATCAAAACCCCGCAATAATTGACTATTTTTTAAGAATCAAAAACCTGGGCTTTACTAAAAAATCTGTAATTTTATGTGTGTAGTAGCTACACTTGAAAAAGCCGGGTTTTTTAAAAAAAAAAAGCTGCATTTTTGAAAAGCGAATTTTTACTAGCCTAGTGTAAACATAGCTACAATATAATAATAGTAGGATAATCTCAAGAAATGATTATTGGAATATTAAAATGTTATTGGATAACCTCTATCATTGACTGAATATTGTTATTTGATAACTTGTATGATCACTTTCTTTTACTATTTGTATGTTTATATCATGCTAATAAAATGATTTCCCTCAGGTGTGTGTGTTGGATACGTAAAACACATCTAGCGTTTCGAATGACACAATAACTATTTTGTTACATGAAATTTAAACCCCAACCCAAAAGATCATGTAAAGTTCCATGGAGAATTCTTCCTCACAGCTGGTCTTTGTCAAAACCTCTTGGCATTGATTTTTCCAGATTAACCATTCTCATATACAGCTGGGTCCACTGGAATTATGAATGAAGATGACTTATTCAAGGACATCAAACATTCACACACTGATCCTATACCAACCAAGTAAAGGTGTCATGGTTGTAAAGATTAATGTCCTAACTGACTGCTACAAAGCCCCTCAAATATAACTAAATATATATACCATATACCAAAGGTCGATTTGACCAAGAGGCGAATTGTCCAATGACCTTTGACACCAATAAATATGGCGGATATTATTGCCGTGCAGAAATAATTTTCTTTGTTCGAGGCTTAAATTTGATTTAATGGAACAATTTTAGCTGCATATTACAACAGCGTGCTGTAAATCAATCTATTGCATTGCAAGGTTCACTGAATGTTGAGTTAATAGCAGATACACGGAGCAGACATGAATGAAACACGAATATTTTCAACTGGTGCGTCTTCTCACTCAATTTCAGCATGTCCTTCTCTCCACATCTTGTTGCTTTTCAATTACTCTTCTTCTATGAAATTCAGACACTTGAATTAGCTTATTATTGACACAGTCACAACTGAATATGATGTCAGGTAATTTGGACCTAACCCAATATCTTGTGAAAATTTGTTATGCATAGGAATGGAATTTTAGCCATTTAAAAACCTTAGCTTATCAAAATTCAATAACTTCTGTTTGCATTTCAGTAAAATATGTTGAAAGAAAACTTATCAAGCCCATTGTCTTACAGCAGACCCATTACTTGCTCAACCAAAAAGATGAATCTGTAACATTTGACCATTATAGAATTAATTTCTATCTACAGGTATCAGAACTGTGAAAGTCTGTAATGTTCCATAAAAATACTTTTCTTCCTTGTGGAGTTTGTGGACAAATCTTTGTCTATTGTGATCAACTCTTCTGTCATGTCCATTCGTGTCATGAAAGTGAGGCATGGGAGCAGAAACCTTCAACATGTGATGTTTGTGATAAAGCATGTGTGACAAGCAGTGATTTGTCAGACCAGAAACCGTTAACATGTGATGTTTGTGATAAAGCATTTACATCAAATGGTGATTTGATGAGACATATCTCTAGTGTACATGCCAGAGAGAAACCTTATCTATGTGATGTTTATAGTAAATCATTTAATACAAATAGTGAGTTGTCTAGTCATTCTATACAGGAACCTTATGAAACTGATGTTTGTAGTAAAGCTCATCAGTTACAATTGACTTCACCAAAGCGAATAAAGTCTGAAGACAAACCTTTCAAATGTGGTGTTTGTAATAAGTCTTTTTGTAAAAAACAAACTTTGATTGTGCACCTCAGGACACATACTGGAGAGAAACCTTTTGAATGTGATGTTTGTAGTGAATCTTACCCTACAAAACAGCAGCTGATAGTTCATCAGCGGACTCATACTGGAAAGAAACCCCACGAATGTGATGTATGTAGTAAAACTTTTAACACAAAACAGGCTTTGACTGTGCATATAAGATCACACACTGGAGAGAAACCTTATATTTGTAGTATTTGTAATAATACATATTCTTCAAACAGACAATTAACTGTACACCATAGATCACATACCGGAGAGAAACCTTTTAAATGTGATTATTGTTGGAAATCTTTTGCTAGTGTACCAGCATTGACTGTTCATACAAGGACACATACTGGGGAAAAACCTCATGGATGTGATGTCTGTAGTAAATCATTTGCAAGTAAATTTCAATTGAAATTACATAGTAGGACACATACTGGAGAAAAACCCTATGAATGTGATGTTTGCTTTAAGGCCTTTCCCAGAAGGCAGCATTTAAACATACACTATATGAGACACAGAGGTGAAAAACCTCATATATGTGAAGTTTGTAGTAAATCATTTTCTAGCAAACCTGAACTAGTCCTACATTTGAAAACACATTCAGGAGAGAAACCTTATGAATGTGACGTTTGTAAGAAGACCTATTTTACAAGAAGTCGTTTAAATAGACATAGAAAGGTCAATCATAAAGACCATCCAATATGAAGAAGATGCAGTAAAATATATTTTGTTTAATTTATTCTGGGGGACAATTTATTCATTCAAGATTTGAATTGTTGTGACATTTATAAATTGTTGTTAAATGTTGATATTTTGTTTTTGTTATCTGTGCATGATTTGTTTAAGATCTTAGATTTAGAAACAGGAAATTTCAAGTTATTTATTTATCATGAGTATTTTTCTTTCGTGATGCATTTTATTTTGTATTCTGTTAAATCTTTTATTATTAAAATAGTTATGTAACATCTTTCTATATTAGATTAATCATGTCATCTTCAAGGGGGGTGTGTTCCAGCTTCAAACTTACAAGACAAGAATTGTGACTGAAAATTCCTGAAGTGGCCAATAGTAAGTAATAGGTAGTTGCACTGGCTTAATCGCTAATCTGAAGATCTCGAGTTCAATCCCAGCATGGCTCCAGACATGTACCTTCAGCAACGTTAGACATTGGCATTATCTACCATTGCTGGATTGACAGGGTTTTCTCGTCATTAACAACTAATAACCTCGTTTAAAAAACACTACGTCACATTCAATTTATGACTGTTGAGACTCGATTATCACAAGGTAAATTTGCTACAAGAAATCTGACGTCTGGTCATTCGAAAGTTTTCCCGCAATAATTTGTTACAAGGAATATAACTGGTCGAACAATAATCGTTCGACCAATCAAAATTAATGACGAGAATGTCTTATCATGATAGCAACAGATTAATGTAATGAAATGAAATGATACCCGTTGCTAAAGGAACCTGGGGTCCAGAAGATGCCCTTGGATTTTCAACCCATTATCCCTGTCAGTGATGTAGGTTCGAGTGGCTGTCTTTCCAAACAAAATTTCTATTGTTGCATACTTCTAGACTTGTAGGTACGGTATTAAACTTAACAGAATATAACATAATGACAAAATATGTCAACAAAATTGTTGCAGAAAGCAAGTAAAATACATTTTGCTTTGAAGCTAGATTTAGAAATTTTTCAAAATAATAAAATAAGTGGAGTGCTAATGGGGATACAATTTTTTTTTTCTGGTTTTAATCATTTGGGTGTTGCAAATAATCAGAATAAGAGTTATGACAAAAAATTGAAGCTTTAAAAAAAAATTGGTTATTGTGTCTCATTGGATCTCATGTTGGACGATATGGCAAAGAGGCGAGTTGCCCGATGACCTTGACCATGTTAGAAAGACAAATATGGTGGAAAAAATGTTAATGACGATTGATTTCTAGTTTAGATTCACGTCCTCAATATCATAAGGCATAAATTCTGCTATAAGATATCATCATCATAAATAATTTAATATGATTCAATGAAATATCAAAAGATTTGCTGTAGAAGAAGCATTCTGCAGGTAAACAAGGTAGTTTTTACAGTAAATAATCATCATGGTGCGTCTTGTCACCGCATGTCAATAATTTTAAACCACCATTAGCTTTCCATAGATGCCAAAATTTGGCAAACACAGATTTGGGCTTATGTTAAGACAGCTTATTACTTATTGTATGAACATTATTGTTGTTTTTTAACTTTTTACCTTGTTCAGTCAAAAGATATGATTATTTATTTCAGGGTAGACTTCATAACGCTGAGAATTTACTTGAGCTGATAAGAAATCTACATTAAAATGAAGAAAAATAGAATTTATTACAATGCCCCATGTGGTGTATGTGGAGAAATATTTACTTCTAATCAGTTATTTACACACATTGTTAACCATATTAATAATCTTACTGAAGACAAACAGTATAACAATGATGTTAGTGGTAAATCATTTACTAGGAAGAATCCTGCAGAAAGTTCTTTTGGAGACAAACCTTATAAATGTGATGTTTGTAATATATCATTTACTGAAAATAGTTCTCTCACTGCACATAAAAGAATACATACTGGAGGAAAACCTTATGAATGTGGTAAATGTGAAAAATCATTTTTTCTCCAATGGCATTATGAAGCACATATCAAGAAACATAAAAAGAAAAGGATAAAACATTTTTGCAATATTTGTAGTAAAGCATTTAGTTTGAAGAAAAAATTTGATGCCCATATGAGAAAACATACTGGAGAAAAAAGCTTCTCTTGTGATGTTTGTAATGGATCATTTGTTTCCAATTTTACTTTAAGAATGCACACAAGGATACATACTGGAGAGAAACCTTATAATTGTGATGTTTGCAATGCATCATTTGCACAAAAAGGCAATCTAAGCACTCATAAAAGAACACATAATGGAGAGAAACCCTTTAGATGTGATGTTTGTGATAAATCATTTGCACAAAAATTTAATCTAACTATTCATATAAGAATACATACAGGAGAGAAAGGCTATAATTGTGATGTTTGTAATAAATCTTTTACAACTCAAACTAATCTGAAAACTCATAAAAAAGTACATGATAAACAAATAGATTATGTAGAGAGAAACTTTAAGTGTGATATTTGTAGTCAATCTTTTAAAGACAAAACTATTTTGAAAGGCCATATGGTCATACATTCTGAATTGAAACCTTTTGAATGTGATGTTTGTAGTAAATCATTCAAAAGGAGACATAATTTGAAAAGACATGCTAGAATACATACTGAAAAAGTCAATAGAGATAACTTTGTTCCACAAAATGTTGGTCAATTGTACAGACATGATTTGGATAATATTATGCCTCAATCTGGAGAGACAAAACCTTCTACATGTGGTGTTTGTGGTAAATCATTTAGTTTAACAGAACCCTTGACAAGACACATCAAAACTCATATTGTAGACGAACCTGGTTTTGAATATAAATCAATTACCTATAATATTTCTTTATATAACTATTCTAAAAAGAAACCTAGTACTTGTGGTGTTTGTGGTAAATCATTTACTGTGTTAAAACAATTGTCTGAACATATCCCAAATCATTCTGAAAATGTTAAGAATTAATCTAAATCTTACTGGCACCCTGTTAAATAATTGTGATAAAATACAATATTGAAGAAAAATATTTATTTAATGATATAAAATATAATATGTACAATGTATTGTTGATCATGGACTACTAGAAATTTCATCAAGAATCTCTATCATTGCACACTGCATGGTGTTTCCTTTCTTCATTAGCTCTGCATCACTCTTTAGATAATGTATTTAGCACTATTTTAACAGAGGTATTTCTATATTGCTCTACAATTAACATATTGAGCACTATTTTAACAATGGATTTTGAAACAAGGATTTTTAATTGATAATTTAAGCTATGTACTTAATGAAATGTATGATAAAATGAAATTTAACAAATATGCATTAATGCTTTTTTCTTTATCATTGTGTGCATTGTACCATTTATCCAGAATAAAGAGATATTTTTCACAAAAAACAAAATCATTCTGTTTTTACATTCCCCCTTAATACAGGTGCATACTTGAGCCTTCATTTTGTAGCAGGAGGGAAAGGGGCGGCGCTGCTCCCGCACAACTCAATCCCACCTACGTACGTTCCAGGTTCAGTATACTGTGATATGCGAGGAAATAAGAGAGAAGTTTAAAGACATTTTATTTTTAAACAAACATAAAACATATACACATACAAAACTACAACACAGAACACTACACCATTACACAAACCTCCACCAAAACAAACCCTACACCCTAACAAAGTTCCATGAGTTGCGAGAATAGAGCGGAGTTCTTAAAACTCCCTATCACGCAACTCAGGCATAGCCAGTCCACGGTATGTTATTTCCTACCAGTCCATGAGCGGAGTCAAGAAAACTCCCATACACCTTTCGGAGACAACCTACCGTTGTGCAACGCCCCGACCGACTCACTAACAAACGCTACAGAAGAGCTTTTATACACTTCGATCTTGCACATGCACGTGCCAAACATCGGCTCCCATTGGATAAGGATTCATAACAAGTTTAAATGAGAGGCTCTACCACGTAAAATATCATGTGATGTTAAATAGTCAAGCCCGGCAATGTAAACCAAGTTCGACCAAGTCTAAAAATAGCCAGCAGGGAAACCCCTTGTAAATATCACTGACGTGAGTGACGTAATTAAAGCAAACCCGCTACACTCCCCCCTTGCCAAAATCGAGCCCGCTGTAAACAATAGTGGGCGAGAACAATAAATAACAAAATATTTTACACTCCCCCCTTGCCAAAGTTGAGCCCGCTCTCAACAAAAGTGGGCGAGAACAATAATACATAAAATATTTGACATTACAAACTCATTAATAACATAAATACAGTTTGTACAAGATAATTTCAGTTCGTTTATCAGGCCAGGTTCATCACCATAAGTATCCAGTAGTTAACCATCATTCTATCCACCATTCAACCATTGTCGTGTACCAATCTTATCACCAAACTACCAATAATATTACCATAACCATACCAAACGTCCATCGTCAAGAAGATCATCCATACCAGTACCATAATCCATTTCATGAGCATAAGAACAACCACTAGTTTCAACCTAGCCCTTGCCGGCCTATGGATGAAGTTCAGTATTTGGTTCACCTTCAAGATAGTCAAGAATTCATTCTGATGTCCATGAGATACACTTACTGTATCTTGACTAACGCCTACTCTATTTTGACTAGCCTTCACAATCTCTTTGTCAACATTACTAGCCTTTACAATATCACCGACCTCAACATGCCTAGCCTTCGCAATCTCAGTGGCCTTAACATAATTATTAACTGTAATCTGTTTATCCTTAACATTATCAGTTTGAACTATATCATTGACATTGACCTTAACATTGGACACGCTCGATTGTAAAACTTGTATAGATCTAATAGAGGAATTTGGACCCACAGCTAGTTCCTGTTCAACAACATCAACCTCACTGTCAATATCACAATCTGTTGAGCTTTGTTTATCCTTAGGATCGTTCTCAACAGTGTCTGTCCTATCAGAAACATTTTCATAATCATTACATTCATGTTCAGAACTTACATCAACGTTTGTCTCATGTGTGTTTAACTGTAACAAGCAATCATCACCCAAACTAGGAGGTATAACCTTATGAACAGTGTTATCTACTTCTGTGTAGGAAAGGGGCTTAGAAATAGATAGATAGTCACCTTGAAATTTTGCACCATTTGATGGTACCGACTCATACTCTGCATCCACAAAACGATAGAAAATATTGCCACGAGTCAATCCATCAGATAATTGAGGCCTAACATTATCACAGTGATGACTAAAACTGTCTGTTAAATGTGTGAAAAGTCCGGAAACAAATTTCTTAGAATGAATCGCAGTCGCTTGAACTTCATTTTTAGTTTCAATAACTTCAGTGTTAACAATCTCTCCCTGCTGCTCTTTAATTGTGGGAACTGATGTGGTAGCAATAAGACCTGACCCTACTCGTTCAAAGACCCTACACTCATTTGCAACATTCTTTAACTGAGGACAATCTGCCTGGATATGATCTACATCACCACAATGATAACAACGAACTCCATAGACATGCTCATGATTCCTTATATCCTGCGATTGTCGAGTTACATTCCTATCCTGGATATCTTTCATTGACCGATCACTTCTAACAGCAAAATGACCCTGACGTACGTTATGCCTAGTATCCCTATTACTCCATAACTTTTCATGATCAAACCTATACAAACTATCATGTGAGCGACCATCATAACCTCTGCGATGATACATTTGCTCATCACTTCTGTTACCTCGAGGATTATGTGGTAAATAACTAGCGTTAATATTCCTATCTTGTTCAAAATATGGCTTTCGATTACGATCAACTGGACCCTCAAACGCCTCATACTCTATTGCGACACAAATTGCCTGTTCCAATGTTTGGGGATGTGAAAACTGAACATGTTTTTTTAACTCATGATTTCCCAACCCATTGATGTATTGGTCCACAATATGAACTTCTAAACTGTCAGACTGAGAATTAGGGAAGGCTTTATACGCCAAGCGCTTTAAGTCATAACCGAAATCTGCCACTGATTCGTCACGGTAACGCCTCCTGTTTCTATATTCAACCCGATGGGCTACAAGTCTGTGACCCGGATTAAATCTACGCTCCAAAGCTAACTTGACCTCATCATAATCATCGAGCTGTGCTGAGGTAAGAGTGCTTAACAATCTCAAAGCTGTACCCCTCAAGCACATAACCAACTGTTGAGCCCTTTCAAAATCATCCCATTGGTTCCAGTCAGCAACCCTTTCAAATTGAATAACATAATCTACCCAATCTGTTGTATTCCCATCAAATGCATCTGGTTCCTTTTCCCTCCTAGAAATAGCATGTCCCTGCACCAAAACATTGCGACTTACAGCGGAAGGAGCTTCAACGTTACAATATCTCGTGGATATCTTATCACTCCAAGGAAAATGATACATATCAAAACCAGTACTATCTGACATAATACATGTAATAATATTGCATTGAAACCGTAACAGTCAGTATGTACATACATAAAACAAAACTTGTGCATACCTCTTAACAAGGAACACCACAACTGGAAGCCTAATCAAATCAAATTAGAATAGGTCAAACTTGCAAAAAAACAATAGGGCATTTTTCAAATCCATAAAACACCCTGCACCTTTTCAAGCTTCCAATTTCAAACTTTTCATTAAAACAAAATAAAACAGAACTGATTGTATCAAGCCTGATCCGACAAAAAAAAATAATCAAACTCGCCAAATATTGCAGCGATAGTTTTACACATAGACCTAACTTCGTACATTACCCTAAGTTCCAACTTCGGTAGCCAGTTAGAACGGTAACAAGTGAAAACGGTAACAAAAAAATAAAGTTGAAACGGTAACAATCCTGTTAAAACGGTAACACATATAAGGTTATAACGGTAACAGTTCTGTAAAAACGGTAACAAAATATTTTTGGTAAAACGGTAACAGAATAAAGATTTATTCCTCTGAAATATTCAAAATGTCAAGGTCATGCGAGTAAAAAAATATATGGTATGAAATCGGCAAAATTTGATGTGGTCTTATTTTCGCCAGAAAAGCCGTTTTTTGGTTATTTTTTTCTTTATTAAGAAATGAAACTAATCCAATTAATGATTAAGAGGTTGTGTGAATCTAAACAATGAGAGAACGTTAATTTGTGACACCTTAGATTAATTTCCTCAGGAGAGCTTGGATTCAATATAGAAAACAAAGGCGGCAATCAAGGTTGATTGTTACTATAAATAGAATCAAAGTGCTGACATAGAATATTAGCAGAGAAGCAGACGACATAATGCAGATTTAGTATCTGAATTCATAATGCAATGATCAAAATGAGGTTCAAATAGATATATTTTAATTACGTGACAATATCTTTGCTTTTGAAAAACTCAAACTTTATCGGTCCACTAAATTTATCGACTAGATTTGCCTTTTGTCAATCGAGATTCATACGCGTGCGACCTTGAGTCAAGGTCATCACGGGAAGATAAAATATAAATAACATCCATATAAAACAAATTGAATTTTACTAATTTATAAAGACAATATAGGATTCTCAAAAACATTTTGAGGATAATATAACAATTCATTCAAATATAATGAGCAAAATGTGATTCAGCAAACGGTATCTTGAGAATGCCTGCTTTGATGTCGTCCATGATGGGCCGTGGTATCGATATTTTACCGACAATTCAATTACGAAACCACATGTTGTGTTAAAGGATATTTGTATTTTACCATTTGATACACATAAATATATAATATAACAACATAATGATAAAAACATTATACATTACATCTATTTTATTATGTGTTACCGTTTTTACAGAACTGTTACCGTTTTAACGGTAAAATCTTGTTACCGTTTTCACAGACCTGTTACCGTTTCAACTTTATTTTTTTGTTACCGTTTTCCCTTGTTACCGTTCTAACTGGCATTCCCAACTTCAAATGATTCCACAAGTATAAATACCAATACCAGAAATAACACATCCTAAATATCCTACCCTGACCATTCCTTAAACTCGCCTAAACCACATAATCACAGCATCCTGGCAAGCTCGCCAAAAATATGTAGCAGGAGGGAAAGGGGCGGCGCTGCTCCCGCACAACTCAATCCCACCTACGTACGTTCCAGGTTCAGTATACTGTGATATGCGAGGAAATAAGAGAGAAGTTTAAAGACATTTTATTTTTAAACAAACATAAAACATATACACATACAAAACTACAACACAGAACACTACACCATTACACAAACCTCCACCAAAACAAACCCTACACCCTAACAAAGTTCCATGAGTTGCGAGAATAGAGCGGAGTTCTTAAAACTCCCTATCACGCAACTCAGGCATAGCCAGTCCACGGTATGTTATTTCCTACCAGTCCATGAGCGGAGTCAAGAAAACTCCCATACACCTTTCGGAGACAACCTACCGTTGTGCAACGCCCCGACCGACTCACTAACAAACGCTACAGAAGAGCTTTTATACACTTCGATCTTGCACATGCACGTGCCAAACATCGGCTCCCATTGGATAAGGATTCATAACAAGTTTAAATGAGAGGCTCTACCACGTAAAATATCATGTGATGTTAAATAGTCAAGCCCGGCAATGTAAACCAAGTTCGACCAAGTCTAAAAATAGCCAGCAGGGAAACCCCTTGTAAATATCACAATCGTATTTACGTCGGCCATTTTTTATCAATAATAACCTCGTATGCAGATAGAAGAAAACCTTCCAATGCAAATGGGCGGAAGGAGATTACGCGATAAAAAATAGGTCTGTTTATGGGTTGTTAGTTACCTCCCTTGCACATTATGCTTATAGATAGGAAAAGTCTGGATGTCAGAGACTTTTCAGATGACGTCATCAATAGAGACAAAAGTAGTGCGATTTATCCGCCTGATGCATACGAGGTTATTATTGATAGAAAATGGCCGACGTATATACGATTGGTAAATATCACTGACGTGAGTGACGTAATTAAAGCAAACCCGCTACAATTTTAAGGCCCATAACTAGAAAGCAGACACAGAAAATTTTAATTACATGCGATTGCAATGAATTAATCCCCTAAATTTCTGGGTTGTTTTTTTCGTTGGTGATTTTTCTCGTTGGTGATTTTTCTCATCTAAGTTAAATAAATGAATTTGGGTGCTGTTGATTATGACAAAAAGCGTTTTCACCACAATGAATCGGTTTCAAGTTGATTTAATCGAAGTTAGACATGCGCAAAGGGAACATTGACTAAACTAACTCATTCTCGTAAAAGCGTCGATTTGCAGAGATTTTAAAAATGGCGACAATATATAGAAGTCACGTAGGCCATGGGCCAACCCTAATTATCGTTTCAGTAGCCTACAGGTGAAAGGTGACTAGTAAATCTCAGTGTGATAATTAAGAGGGTGTTAAAAAAGGCCCAAATCCACATTGTTTTACCACCAAAGTATGTTTGTTATTTAAATATGACCAAAATAACCCAAGAAATTTAGCATAACGTCACTATGGGCATTTTAGATTATTGACCAATCAGAATGCAGCATTTTCTTCAGCCCTGTACAGTGACATGGCTGCCAATTCACTGAATTACATCTGTCATGTTTCTGACCCAGGGAAAAATAGTATCATAAGGAGTGTTAATAACATTTTTTGGGAAAAATTAGTAAAATGTATGACAGAGTCAGGCCCCAACTGAATGGAAAAGAAAGAGATAGGTATTGTTATCAATAACAAACTAGAAATGGAAGAGAAAAGGGGACAGCCAGGTTAGCTGATTGTAGTGATAGGCCTATTGTCTATTGACTGATAAACAGAATGAAGAAGAGATTGAGTCTTGAAAGTCTACACCTTCTAAAGTAAAAAAAAAGGTACCCACTAGGTCCCAAAAGATCAACCCATCCTGAAGAGTGTATTGTTTGTAGGAAGAGTAAAACGACAGTGAGCAAATCAACTGGTAAAAAAGATCTGTGGAAAAACTTATTTCATTCATGTGCATCAGATTGTTCAATTTACTAAAAGTAGTAAAAGCTTTATACTACTGCAAATAGGAGACTTTGATCCAGTTAGTATAGAAGTAAAATACCATGCCTCATTCTGAAAGAAGTATACTAAGTGTTTGTTTGTAAACAAGAAATCAACTTCAAAGGACATCAATCGTTTTTGTTTGGATACTAGAAGATACCTAGTAGAACAACAATCATGTTCATATATAACATTAAATGGAGACAATGATTCTAACAATAGCCTACAAATGTGAGTGAACATATAAGGCAACTCATAATACAAATAATTCGAGACAAGCACAAGATGAATTTGCAGACTTATACCGACCAGCTCTTTAAATGTGTGAATCCATTTCAGCAGTGAATGGACTAGTAAACTGACCTCCTAAAGCTAATGAACTCAATATGGAAAATTGTAAACAAATTGTTCCTGATTTTGTTTTTAACTTCATCGCTTGGAAGTTGGAGCTGTGGAATGTTCTCCGAGTTTATGAGAAGAAAGTTTTGTTTTTAAAATACACACGCCACAGTAAACACTTTAACAATTTTGCATTCATTTAGCAATGAACTATAGTCAAACAGAGATATTTCGGCTCATCCGGGTACAGTCAAAACATAAACACAACCAGTCCATTATATTTTCAAGGGTGTTGTTGTAACTTGCCAAACAAACAACCCTCTAAATAAGATACTTTTATACCCTTGAAAACATAATGGACTGGTTTTGTATATGTTTTGACGGTACCCGGATGAGCCGAAATATCTCTGTTTGACTATACAAATTTTCTTAGAGATTCCAAAGCCAGAGTCAACCCGGTGTTGTCTTTCACCTCATTATAACTAAATATATAATACCTATTTGCGCACAATTATTGTGATCTGCCTTAACAATGTCAATCTGTGGAATGATTCTTTGGCTTGAGTTTGTGCGATATAGAAGTTTGTGTGGACTTCGCTCTATTCACAAATTTGTTAGGGTGCAGGGTTTTTGTGTTATAATGTGGATGTTTTTTTTTTCTTAAATAAAACTTGTCTACTTCTTTTCTTGCTTATTCCCTCACGTTTCACAGCATTCCGAACCCTGGAACATATGTAATTGGGATTGGGCCTTGTGTACTTGTGTCACTGAATTGCATTAAGAAACTCTAGCCCTCCTGCTACAATAGTAATAATTATATCTTTAAAAGTATGATGAAAGATTGCTTAACTTAACTACCAAATGTAAATATTAGGATTGAATGTAGATGTTTTTGTGTTTATTGGTTAATGAATACCAAATTAACACTTGAAAATTCTGCATTCATCAACCAATAAATGCCAAATAATCTACTTCAATCCTTAAGTAAAGAAGTTTTCTAAACTATTATGACTTCACTAATTTAAAGCAGATTTTGATTAGTGTCATTATAAAACGCTTAGTTTTAGTGGAATTGCAAAAAACTCAAGACATCTGATATCCTTTTTGAGTTAATGCCCTTGACTTAGTCAAAAATTGGCTTTTGAACAAGATAGAGGCTGCAGTTTTCATTGGATTTAAGTGGAAATTATTGTGATCATATTTATTCATGAGATCTTTAACAAGTTTGATGGATTTTGAGTTATTGCCTTTGACTTGGTCAAAACACTTTAAATTTGATAGTTTAAGTCGGATTATTTTTTTATTTAAAGACTTTTAGTACGATTTAAAAAATAAAATTATCAAACTTGGTCGATATGACGGGGCTGAACTGGTGGTAAAACTATACAACAGATAACCTTAAGCTGAAAAATCCAGAAAACAATGTTTATATACCGGTACATGGAAAAATACACAGATTGTATACTTTGGGGACCGTTGATGAATATATACTCTTATTAAACAAATTTGAGAACTTTTTTGTTCTTTCTAAGAAAGAGGTGCTATCGAGCGCCCCTTGATATAGGCAACCACTTGTTGTAGGTTTACATCCACAAGATAAGTTTATATTATGTTCGACAAATGTTTTTTTAAATTATAGTGCTTGACATATACAAAAAATATGTTAATAGTGGGCATATCTTGCTAGGCAACCACTTGTTCTTGTTGATGCAGCAAACATGTATTGAAATTAAGAAATCTTTTGAAAATTACATTTTTTCAGTCTGCAGCTTGAATATTTCTGTACAATTTTGTCACTTAATTACAAAATCTACCTTATTTTGTAGTTTAGCAATTAAGCTTTCATTTGCTCCATAAATACATTGATATTTATTAAAACTAAGTTAGCTGGAACTCTTCTTGAAGTGCGCATTAAGAAAATTCAATATGGTTGCCGTAACCATGGTAACCAAAAATTCAAGTTTTCAAAAATATATTATATCTAAATCAATTTTCTGAATCACTATAAGTATTTGCCTGCCATGAATATCCTTAACTCATGAAATTTTAACTATGATTCATGTTTGTATGATCTTCGATGATGATGATGATGATGATGACAAAGAATGATGATGAATGATGATAAAGGATGATAAATGATGATGATGAATAATTTATTATTATTTTACAAAACTAAATCTGCTTTTATATTTATCTCAATATTATTAATTTCAATTATCTTGATTAAAAACAATGCAAAATTGACAGTTCCATTTGTTGATTTTTTCAATAATTGAAAAATGGGTGGATGTCTTCAAGAGTCATTTTTTCATTAATGAACCACTATTTTTGGTAAAACAATGCATATTCTGAAAGAGGAGAGTCTACTGATTAATTTGATATATAGATTTACTAGTCACCAAAAACTTGAGGCCAAGTGCATTTTCTGTGATAGATAGCACTGCTCGGCCCATGGCCTATAAGGACGCCACCTTGGTTACTAACATTGAATCGACTAACTTCATCGCGGAGCAAGTTAGTCGATTCAGTAAATCGGTTTAGTATAAGGCGTTCGTAAACGTGTAGATTTACTGAATCCGATTCAGTAACTCGTGTTCGTAAACGTGATTTGTTGAATTCGATTTAGTAATTTGGTTTCAAGTTAGTGTGGTGAAAACGCTTCTAGTATGTCAAAATATTTCTGTCTTTGGGGCAATTTGACGATGAGGCGATGTGACGCGTGACCTTGACCGTGAAAAGAAAACAAACATGGTGGAAAAATGTTAATGACAAAACACTTTCTTTAATTTTCACAGCTTAAATCCCATTAACTCTTCACTGAAATAAAGATTTGAATAATTCAATCCAAATATTTGATGAAATACCTGTCAGTGGCAGTATACTCTGATATAAAAGGTAGATTCCTAACACTGTTTTGACATGGTGCGTCTTGTCACCGCATTTTAACATATTTCATAAAGTTTTTTCTAAATGAATTGAAAGTTCAGCCTCATAATTTTATCAATTTCCTTTGGATTTAGGAATTGTTTTTTGTACTGCACATCCAGGTTTGAGGTTCTATATCTCAGTCAGTAAGAGCATGGTTCTTTACAAATATTTACATTTTTTTTAATGGATAAGCTTACATATAATCTTGGAGAGATCAATAATGCCAAGAGGTTTGGCTAAGGACCAGCTAGATAAAAGGACCCTTATGGGCCTCATGGGAACCTAAAAATGTAAATTAAATTATCTCCTAACTCAATAAATACCTTTTATTTTGATCGAAAGTTTCCAAGCAAAAAATCTATCAGTGATGGCTGCCATAAAGGCGGAGCTTACAGGTTGTGAGCGAGTTATCTCTGGTTATTCATGTAAACTCCGCCCACATTATCAAACTCCTCTGTCAAGCAGTTAAAAAAAGCAGAGTACCAAAATGGCGATTCAAGTCGACCTGTGAGTGTATTTTAATTCTAGATCATCCCTATGGAGTATGGTTAGGAAACAACTCATTATTGACATTAATTCTTACTAATTGATATCTTTCATTTCAGAGATTAACTTTATGATGCAGATATTTCTTTATTAAAAGACTGAATGAATTGCATAAGTAATGAACCTTAGTACAGAAGAAAAAGAAATCTACATTAAATGTACACTAAAATGAGGCCAAACATGATTTCTTTCTCAGCACCATGTGGTGTGTGTGGAGAAATATTTACTTCTAATCAGTTATTTACACACACTGTTAACCATATTAACAATCTTACTGAAGACAAACAGTATAACAATGATGTTAGTGGTAAATCATTTACTAGTAAGAATCTTCCAGAAACTATTGGAGACAAACCTTATAAATGTGATGTTTGTAATATATCATTTACTGAAAATAATTCTCTCACAGCACATAAAAGAATACATACTGGAGGAAAACCTTATGAATGTGATAAATGTAATAAATCATTTTTTCTCCAATGGCATTATGAAGCACATATAAAGAAGCATTTCAGTAAGACCTTTAGAAGGAAACAGTGCTCTTGTGATGTTTGTAGTAAATCATTTACATTGAAACGTGATTTGACTAGGCATACAACAGAATCTGGAGAAATGAGGTGTATAAAATTTAAATGTGATGTTTGTCAAAAGTCATTTCCTTCACTAGGACAATTTAATACGCACATGAGAACACATACTGGAGAGAAACCTTTTACATGTGGTGTTTGTAATGTATCATTTGCCACAAATGGAACTCTAACCATGCATACAAGGATACATACTGGGGAGAAACCTTTTAAATGTGATGTTTGTAATATAGCATTTGCCCAAAAAGGTAATCTAAATACTCATAAGAGAATCCATAATGGAGAGAAACCCTTTAAATGTGATGTTTGTGATAAATCATTTGGTCAACAAAGTACTCTTAATAATCATAAAATGATACATGACGGGACGAGACGCTTTGAATGTGATCGGTGTAGTGTAGTGTTTTATGAAAGAGCTCATTTGAAAAAACATAAGGTCATCATACATTCTGATGAAACACCTCATAAATGTGATGTTTGTGGTAAATTATTCAGAAGGCGGCATGGCTTGACACAACATGTCAGAAAAAAACATATAACCAACAAAGTCAATCCACAAAATACAGGCAAATTTGATAAACATAATCTCACACAACTGCATGTTTTGACTATGATTGACTCTGTGTCGCAAACTGAAGAGAGAAAACCTAGTACTTGTGGTGTTTGTGGTAAATCATTTAATGTGGTAAAAGAATTGACTGAACATATTCAATTACATGCTATAAATTAAATATCGAAATAAGAGTTGAATAAATATTTTGTTCATTGAACCTGTCACATGACTGTGTTAATATAACTTGCTCTCTCCTTAGGATTTAATCACACTACAGGCAGAGCAGGGCAGGGGGGGTGAATCTTCAGAACAGCGTATCACATTGCACTGATGCTGAGTCGTTCCGCTTGGGATGTAAACAGCTGAATGTCTGTACATTCAAAACCATCTGTTCATTATTACTGATACTAACTGCTCTGCCTGTAGTGTGATCAAACCCGTGTTATGCAAGCTATAGAAAATTCAAACCACAAATTACTGTCTTTGGGGCAATTTGACGATGGGGCGATTTGCCACATGACCTTGACCGTAAAAAGAAAACAAACATGGCGGAAAAATGTTAATGACAAACCACTTTGTTTAATTTTCACATTTTAAATCCAATTAACCCTTCAATGGAATAAAGATTTGAATAATTGAATCCAAATGTTTGATGAAATATTAATTTGTCAGTGGCAATCAGCTCTGATTTAAAGGTACATATTCAACATATTTCTTAAAGCTTCTAAATAATATTAATTAGCCTTAGGCTACCTTGAGATTTACAGAACTGTGAATATTCCTATTTACATCCAGGTCTGAATTTCTATATCACAGATCACAGTAAGTTAGAGTATCATTCTTTATAAACATTTGTTTGGTTAATGGGTATGAATAATGGGATGTAGTGGTTTCCCCCCCTTTTGAAAGTCCCTGGTGTTCTCCACCCTCCAATTTCCACCCCTTTTTTAATCCTAGTTATTTCCACCCAAATCCCAAGTGGTTTCCTCCCCTTATTCATCTCATCATCAACTAATTAAGAACCTACTAATCTTAAAGTCACATAAACGATTACCGAGTTTCCGCCGCCATGTTCTGTGGGTAGCAAAGTCGACCTTGACCTTAGTCAAACGCCATTAGATTACACTGTCAACAAGTCTTTCGTTCCCGTTTCATCGGCTATTATTCATTTAATATTAATCCAAAATTAAATTCGACCGTACCCGTTTGTGTATAAGGATTGAAATATTATAATTTCAATAAAATAACACTTTTGCAGTTTCCAGAAAATAATAAAAACGAACTATTTGACTTGACACCGTTTGAAGCTCTCACTACTTTTACTTTCACTAACTAGTTACGATGACTTATTTTGTTTGGGAGTTAGCCGTCTAAAATATTGTTTTATTATCAGGATGATAAACTGAATTAGTTGCCAGTGCATTTTCTGTAGCAGAAATGAGCTTGCCAGTTAAATTATCCAGCCATTGAGGAGAGAACAAAACTTTGACATAGGCCTACTGAATATGAAAAAATACTCAATAAAACCCTCCTAAAAATTCATATGGACCTCAAATAATTTAGGAAATATTTTTGGATATATTTTAAATGTCAGGCATTTTGATACTGTAGGCAAATACAAAGATCATTAAAGAGTATAGTTATTTTGACAGCTATTTATAAATTTATTATGAAAGTCCCCAAGTAGGAGGATTGATATCAAGATTTCTTGTTTGATTTATTATATTTTAATTTTTTTAATTTGTTAATTTACAGGCCATAACAGCTGACAGAATTACAGTTATAGCTTAGAAAAAAATAAAAAATTACTACATATTACATTAGGCGATGTGAGTTGATAGTGGAAGTCAGTTTTACTACAATGAATCAATGTGAACATAAGACTTGAATTTAAATTATCAAAAAGTTCACTTTCCATTGTCATTTTTTACTTTTACTATGCCAGTTATAATTATAGTTTGCCGTAATTGAAATATTTTATAGTATTTTTGACACTATCAAAGTATGTGCATAATAATTAAATTATAATAATAATAAAATTTGAATACAAATCATTGTTTTAAAATACCTTTTTGGAGTTAGAGGTGTTCTCGCTAACCTGAAAGTCTAGGGTTCAACCGGCATGAGTTTAGATGAAATTTTCATATTTTTCAATCTGGTTTCCCTCTGTCTGCGATGCAGGTCAAAGGGTCTACATGGAAAAAGTGTCTAGTCATTGAAATGGATCAATAGACAGCGATTCCCTCGACAGTTGGTAAATCGAAAATAAGAGTAGGCTAATTTCCCACATTGCATTCTATATGGCGTTGCCCGTCCTAATTAGCCCAATAGACTTAAAACACCATTTCAATTCATTTATTAAAAAATCTGTTCGGCATGTCACATGTTTACCAGTTCTTCCCTGCTTATTTCTCATGGGGTCTTCATTAAAACAATGTTTTTAGCAAAATGTGTTCTTTTTTAGGCTGGAGATATCACTGTAGGCCTAATTCTAGAAATTACCAGCTGTTATAGCCTGTAAATTAACAAATTAAAAAATTAAAATATATTAAATCAAACAAGAAATCTTGATATCAATCCTCCTACTTGGGGACTTTCATAATAAATTTATAAATAGCTGTCAAAATAACTATACTCTTTAATGATCTTTGTATTTGCCTACAGTATTAAAATGCCTGACATTTAAAATATATCCAAAAATATTTCCTAAATTAATTGAGGTCCATATGAATTTTTAGGAGGGTTATTGAGTATTTTTTCATATTCAGTAGGCCTATGTCAAAGTTTTGTTCTCTCCTCAATGGCTGGATACTTTAACTGGCAAGCTCATTTCTGCTACAGAAAATGCACTGGCAACTAATTCAGCTTATCATCCTGATAATAAAACAATATTTTAGACGGCTAACTCCCAAACAAAATAAGTCATCGTAACTAGTTAGTGAAAGTAAAAGTAGTGAGAGCTTCAAACGGTGTCAAGTCAAATAGTTCGTTTTTATTATTTTCTGGAAACTGCAAAAGTGTTATTTTATTGAAATTATAATATTTCAATCCTTATACACAAACGGGTAGGGTCGAATTTAATTTTGGATTAATATTAAATGAATAATAGCCGATGAAACGGGAACGAAAGACTTGTTGACAGTGTAATCTAATGGCGTTTGACTAAGGTCAAGGTCGACTTTGCTACCCACAGAACATGGCGGCGGAAACTCGGTAATCGTTTATTGCGGGATTCGTTTGTTTACAAAATGAAATTTACGGGATTTCGGGACAAAAGGCATGCTAGATTAATCTCTGATGTCTAATTAAGTCAAAAAACTAAAATTCACGGCTTTGGGTACTCAGATGGCTTCGATGCAGCTGGATTTAAAGTTGGGATCTAATAAAATGATTTCCATTAAATAACATGCTAATGAGGTCAAGCGGGGGGCGTGTTAGTTAAATGACGTCATACACCAATCTCCAGTAGGGCGTGCTAGTAGTGGGCGGAGCTTGTGAGTTATTGACGTCTCCCTCAATCAACACAGCCTTGAAACGTAAACAAACAAAATTTCCTTCAAATGGCTGTAGAATTGGAACCACGAAAGGGAATCGAAATTTTTTTTTTCAATATTCATTTTTAAGTGCTAACTTTAAAAAAAAAACCATGAAAAGACTTTTTCTCAATGTCCAAGTCTGGGCTTATGTGGCTTTAATCAATAATTGTTATGTAAGATTTAAACGACATATAGAAGCAAGGAGCACATATAACATATATCTGGAACTTGCTAACTTCATTCCCAGACTTTGATAGATATTAAGGCAGATATGGCTGGTAGAGAGTCAGAAAAACTAGGCCACACAAATTGGGGATATTCCACACCTTGCCCGTGCAGCATTCAATGGCGACAGACATTTTATTTATGGGGGGAAAAAAACTTTGATGGACTTGACTTGTGTGGTGTATTGTTCCAAATATATTAAGTTTTGGGAATTTGAGGTAAATAAATGCATTTAAAACCCCTGCACCTGCGGAGGTGCAGAAAATCGCAAGTTTTTGGGGCCTATAGCCATATCCGTCCAAATAGCTATCAGAAGCTGGTGAAAGAGTCAGCAAGTTCCGGACTATGCCAAGGCAAGAGGACCAGCTAGGACCCATGGATGGGGGTTGTTATCCTTGTATAATATCAGATGTTTTTTTCTTTTTATTAATTCTATTCTTAATCACAAGATCTACACTTGATTTCTTCCTTAGTCATGTTAGCATTAGTTATAATTTGAGATCTACCCTATGGACCTGGGTTTTCAACTTGGGGGACATGTCCCAGACTGGGGACATTTGGACATTTTACCGGGGACAAAAACTGAGTCAAAGGTCTGAAAAAAAAAAACCTAATATTTTTTATTATCTGGGTGGATGCATCTAGCTCCACTGTCCTCAACGACTCTATATACCTGTAAATGTATTATACTGATTGCAATTTCTGTTTAGGGGACATGACAATTCAATCATGCATAATCAGGGACACTTGTGAAAACCAGTTGAAACCCCAGGCCTATGGAGTGTGGTTAGGAACAACTCATTCTTGACATTAATTCTTACTAATTGATATCTTTCATTTCAGAGATTAACTTTATGATGCAGATATTTCTTTATTAAAAGACTGAATGAATTGCATAAGTAATGAACCTTATTACAGAAAAATAAGAAATTTAGGCCTACATGAAAATGATGCCAAACAGAATTTATAACAATGTACCATGTGGAGTATGTGGTGAAATATTTACTTCTAATCAGTTATTTACACATATTGTTAACCACATTAACAATCTTACAGAAGACAAACAGTATAACAATGATGTTAGTGGTAAATCATTTACTAGAAAGAATCCTTCAGAAACTATAGGAGATAAACCATATAAATGTGATGTTTGTAATATATCATTTACTAAAAATAATTCTCTCACAGCACATAAAAAAATACATACTGGAGGAAAACCTTATAAATGTGGTAAATGTAATAAATCATATTTTCTCTTATGGCATTATGAAGCACATATAAAGAAGCATTTCAGTGAGACGTCTAGAAGGAAACAGTTCTCTTGTGATTTTTGTAGTAAATCATTTACATTTAAACGTGATTTGACTATGCATATAACCGAATCTGGAGAAATTAGGTGTATAAAATTTAAATGTGATGTTTGTAGTAAGTCATTTTCTTCACAAGGTCATTTCAATACACAAATGAGAAGACATACTGTAGAGAAACCTTTTACATGCCGTGTTTGTAATGTATCATTTGCCACAAATGGAGCTCTAACCAAGCATACAAGGATACATACTGGGGAGAAACCCTATAAATGTGATGTTTGTGATAGATCATTTGCACTAAAAGGTAGTCTAAATAGTCATAAGAGAATCCATACAGGAGACAAACCATTTAGATGTGGTGTTTGTAGTAAATCATTTGGTAGAGAAAGTACTCTTAATATTCATAAAATGATACATGATGAGGGGGGACGCTTTGAATGTGATCGATGTAGTGTAGTGTTTTATGAAAGAGCTCATTTGAAAAAACATAAGGTCATCATACATTCTGATGAAACACCTTTTAAATGTGATGTTTGTGATTCATCATTTGCACTAAAAGGTACTCTAAATACTCATAAGAGAATCCATACTGGAGAGAAACCCTTTAAATGTGATGTTTGTGATAAATCATTTGGTCAACTAGGTACTCTTAATAATCATAAAAGGATACATAATGTGACGAGACGCGTTATCATACATTCTGATGATACACCTCATAAATGTGATGTTTGTGGTAAATTATACAAACAGCGGCATGGCTTGAAACAACATGTCTGGATTAAACATCGCATGGACAAAGTCATTGCACAAAAAGCAGGTACTTTAGCTAAACATAATCACCAACAACTGCATGTTTTGACTATGATTGGCTCTGTGCTGCAAACTGAAGAGAGGAAACCTTGTACTTGTGGTGTTTGTGGTAAATCTTTTAATGTGTTACAACATTTGACTGAACATATTCAATTGCATGCTATAAATAAATAAATTAGAGTTGATATAAATTTTGTTCTCTTTTCAAATCTCAACATGCAGTCTCTAGCACTCACGGTCTTGGTTTTGTGTCCAATCCAAACGACTAGATGATTCACTGATGAAGAAATTGGGATCAAATATTTTCAAAAAATATCAAAAAACATCCTTCTGGATACCAAATCAACAAACTTTCATAGGAATATTTCTTTATTCATAATTTAAGATTGCCTTGTCAGAAAGCCTCATTACTTCTTGAAGCAGCAGCTACTTTCTTCTTCTTGGCGCGTCTTTGTAGATCAGGGGTCTTATTCTCGAAAACTTAAATTACAATGATTTTAGTGTTCAGGTCATCTGATTGGTCAGTCACTAAAATTGGTTTTAAATTCAGCATTATCATCCAATGAAAATTGCTGTATTTATTAAAATCTGGATTTTATCAAAGTTAAGTTTTTGAGAATAGGGCCCCAGGTGTTTTCTTTGATGGAAAAGACAAGTCCTTTACAGAGTTTTGATTGGATACATTAACCTCTTGTTCCTTTCCAAGAGAAAGAGCAGAGTTTTGGAATTCTATAATACTTTGTACAACCTGTACATCCTGGGCACTCTCAATTAACTGTTTAATTTTAGCAAAATTGTCCAATGCTGTACTTTTTAACTCATCCAGATTAAGATCAGCCTTTATATTACACAGAATTGGTGTATCTATTTCCTCTGAAATGTTGTGATTGCTTTTAATGTTTAGTATATCCCTATCAGTAACATTGCTGTCTTGTATATCTATTTGAGAGACGTCCCTGATATCATTTGATTTCATATCACTTGCAGGTTTCTGTGTAATCACAGTTCTCGCATCTTTGGACATTGTTGGCCAGTGAGAATGGTCCAGAGAATATTCAACATGTATTTTCCCTGATGGTAAATAAAAGGTTTTCTTTAGGAAGGATGAACAATAGCCACCAATTTTAGAACTTCCTGGAGATTTTATGACTTGCTTTCCGTCCCCCCTGGTCTCATGTTGACCTGACCTATTGCAATAAAAACATGTGGTCACATGATTTTGGGTTTTTCTGTCCCCATGAAATTTCACGAAACACATCCCACACTGTGCCTCTATGTCCACTTTCCATCTATTAAAATCCTCCTCACATTCAAAATCTGAATGATGGATCTCGTACGTTCCTTGGTGTTCTTCATTTTGGTGCATCAAGAGGTCCTTCAGTGATTCAAAGCTGAAAAATTCAATAAAATGTGTTACAAATAAAGGGAAAGGTTTGTCATCTGTTTGACCTACCATACATTAATTCATAAAAGTCCACAGCAAAGTTTAAGGTCTCTGAAATGGCCATTTTTTGCTATTGAACATTCATGAAAGGTTAAAACTCTTATACAATACATAAGGATTAAAGGGATTGTAAAGTGATTTTCTTAAATTTGTATTTAGCATCAATTTGCATAATTCCAATTTCCATTCCGACATTTGTGGTTCTTGCAAATCTTGTAATTGACAACACTACCAGTAATTTGCATTTTAAGGGAGGGGCGCACGCCTGCCACGCCCCCGCCTAAATCCGCCCCTGAGTTGTATACTATAAACTAATAAATAAGTTGATTACATTAGTATTAGACAAACTATCAGCAGACTCACCATTTGTCCTGACATTGAGAACACTGAATTTTAGCTGATGGAACTTCCTGTGTTTTTTCTTGTGGATGTTTGCGTTGCTTGTGTTTGAATAATGATTGACGACTAGCAACTTGTGACTGACAGTAGGGGCAGGTGTATTTCTTTGAATCATTTTGATCAGCCTACAAATAAGAAAACCAGAATCCATTTCAAATACAAATTTTACATCTTTATTCGAACGGCTTACTAGACAATTAATTTGTTTACTTTGTTTGGAATAAATATTTTAAAGTTATATGTTCACTGAAAAACTTTCTCATTAAATTTTCATTTTAATGAAATAACTAATTTAGGGATCGGTGAGCTAATTATAAAAAATTTTATGCATCTGGGACACACATTTGATGAAGATTTACTTCCTCATCAGTTTAATAAAATAAGATCCTAATTTCGTTTCGTTCGGTTTTTTAAATCCTGTTTTTTAAACCCTACATTAGGGTCTGAGAACCACGTTTTGTTCAGGAACAAAATTCCAACGCAGGAGAAGGCCAAGATCTGATTGGTTAAAACCAGAGTTAACGTAGACACTTTCTATCGCACATGGTTGTAAGACCCTATTGCATTGTTTAAAAAACAGGATTTAAAAAACCGAACGAAACGAAATTAGGGTCTGATTTTAATTAGACTGACCTCATCATCATCCGAGTTTCTCTTCCTTTTAAGAGCATAGTCATGTTCATTGCCAGGCCACCCTGGATTTGTCTCAACTTCTATGATCTCTGTAAGATGAAAGTATATATTGATCATATATTTTTTTTTTAGATGGGCCGAACCGTGGGGATAATTTTAGCCATTGAATTAAGGAAAATTCAAAATGTGTCATTAGCTTTAAGCAACTTTACTGCCCAAAATGGTTCAAAATAAGTTACATTTTTACGATTTTGGATAGGGGGGCCCATGTGAATATAATAGCCCTTATCCTGCTAGACCCTCGGTTCCCAACAAGGGGTAGCTGAGAAGCCTCTCAGACAATATTAAAAAGTATGGAATAAATTAAATATCAAACCCCATTAACCGGTAGATATCCTTTTACTTTCATGTTGGCTCTTAATGTTACGTAGGGTGGGTGAAGGGGTTCTTAATGTTACTTAGGGTGAGTGAAGGGGTATTGATTAAACAAAATAGGGGTACGACGAGTCCTAAAGGTTGAACCAAGGTGCTAGACCTAATTATTACCATGTATTGTTAAAGAGAATCCTACTTCTAAGGAAATCTAAAACTTGATCTGATACAATACATCATAAGTTATCAGCAGGATGCTAAAAGAACATGTATCATTAGCTGCTACCAATGTATTGGCATGGATTTCGAGATTTGTTTTACGGTTGGAAGCGTTAATGCTTGGTTTTATTATCATGTTGATGACCATGTTAAATTTTGTCCGCTTGGAAACAATTCAGTAGTTTATGTGGGTATTAATATTTTAAAACAATGAATTTAAAGCAATACTACGTCTTAGAATGAACAAAAAAATTAAGTGTCCAAAGTATACAAACAGAATCAAATAAACCCATAAAACTATATAATTTTCCATACAATTACAGATTATTATTGATAAATGTCTTAAATTGGATTAAGACATTTATCAATTATTGTATTGAAACATAGATTTCTGGATTTATCAGATTATTTAGGTAATCTGTTTTATAGTTATGCCACTAGGTTTGTCACCTGATGAATATATACTCCTATTGACCAAGTTTAATTTTTTTGTTCATTCTAAGAGGTTGTATTGCTTTAATATCAAACCTTGACTCCTCCTCTGACAATTATGAAGCTGTCCTCTAAAAAACTCAGCACATTTCTCTGTCATACCAAGCTGTTTAGCTGCCGTAATTATATTATCTACAGTCTGTAAAGCACTCTGCTCAGTGTGAAGCTTTTGTTGTAAATCAACAATTTTCTGCAAAAAAAACCCAACAATCAGGGACCTTATTCTCGAAAACTTAACTTAAGATGATTTTAGTGATCCAGTAATCTGATTGGTCAGTTACTAAAATCGATTTTAAATTAAGTTTTATTATCCAATCAAATTGCTGTATTTCGTAAAATCTGGATTTTATCTAAGTTAAGTTTTCGAGAATAAGCCCCCTGTATATAAAAGATAAGTTATATACACCCACTGGCAGCTTTGATTTCAAACAAAAATATTTGACAGTTACAGATATAAAGCTAAATTTATCAAGAATTGACCCTCCTACAGTGTTTACAACCTGAAAATCACATTAGATTTCATCAAAATCCGCCAAAAATTGTGCTATAAACAGAATTTAAAAGCTAAAAATTAAATACATTTTCATGACCAAGGGTAATAATTTCATACTTTGTTTTTTTTTTTACTTTGATTAGGGTTTATCGTGGTTGATAACAAAGATTCACACCAAGTTTTGTCAAAAACAATCACGAGTTTGTGCAAGCAACTGTGGGCAGACTGATGGATGGACATGGATGATATAAATATAGTAGATACGCTTCATATTTCATGTGGGCTCATATAAATGAAATGCTGGATTCTTAAAGGGATTGTAAAGCGTATTTTTAAACTTTGTATGTGTATCGGGGACACTGATAGTATCCATTGCGACGTTCCAGATTCCATTCCAAAGTCTTTGGTTCTTGTAATTCCACTAAAACTAACGCGCTTTATGAAGTCACTAATATTGATCTACCGGAAGCTACTATTGATATATATGCAGATCACTATTAGTGACGTCATAAAACGCGTTAGTTTTAATGGAATTGCAAGAACCACAGACGTCGGAATGAAAATTGGAATGGTGCAAATTGATGCTGTCAGTGTCCCTGATACACATACAAAGTTTAGAAAACCACTTTACAATCCCTTTAAGAACTAAGTTAGATGGATACCACATTCAGTCAGGAACTCAGTATGATTAATATGAATGAATGAATTTGTACTCACATTTGTAAGACACAAGACATCATATTCAGCTGGATCATCAACTGCGTGGTGTTTGTTAGCTTGGTAGCCATGATCTTTCTTAATTGATTGGCGCTAAAAACAAAAAACAGCATAGCTTAATCATATCTTTCAGAAGAGAGCATTGATATCTCTAAAGATCAAAATTCTCCCTTCATTAAAGCCATACTACGTCTTAGAATGAACAAAAATATTAAATTTTCAAACTTGGTCAATAGGAGTATATATTCATCAGGGGATAATCCTAGTGGCATAACTATTAAACAGATTACCTAAATAATCTGATCAATCCAGAAAACTATGTTTAAGTACAATAATTGATAAATGTCTGAATCTAATTTAAGACATTTATCAATAATAATCTGTAATTGTATGGAAAATTACATAGTTTTATGTGTTTATTTGATTCTGTTTGTATACTTTGGACACTGTTGATGAATATATACTCTTATTGACCAAGTTTGAGAACTTAATTTTTTTGTTCATTCTAAGACGTAGTATCGCTTAAACCAACTATATAGATTAAGGAAAAACCAATTACTAACGATCTGAAACGCAAAACGAAAACCATAGCCTTAGGAGACAGGGGGGCCAAATATTATGTTTTCGGGCAAAAAATCTACAAAATTGGGCAAAATATCATTTAAATTCAGGCAATAAGTCGATTTGCCCCCCTGTTGACTTGTGGGCCCCTACGGCTATGACGAAAACCGAAATCCAAAAAGACTTTTTACATGAGGAATTATATCAATCATACATGAGTAAGTATTCCATAAAGAAAAGTGGTATCAGGTGTCTAGAAGAGAAAAGCATATAGCACTATCACTGTTATCATTAGGCTTTTCATTCTGATTATTTTTATCACAAACAGCAACATTAAGTCACAGTTGTCTAACCTTTCTATCCAAATCTTCTTCTGCATTATGAGAGGTCTGACTGTTTACATTTCTTTCAGTTGGTGACTTTCTGGGACATTTAGGTGGGTCCTTGAAAGGCACTGCATTCCAGACAAGTTTACTTCTTGCAGGATCCATAAACATAATCGGCTCAAAATGTTCAGAACATAAGCGACAGTTGATGTAGAGATAATCACATTCTTTGATCTTATCAACCAAATCTTTCCTCTTGCTAGCAGCAACCCATTTGACAAGCCTACAATTACAAAATTCAATGTGAAATGAGATTTGATACACTTGAATGTTTGCTCACATTTACTTTGAGAGATTATCGATCTTTAGATTGTTATCAAATTGAAACTATAATTACTTTATTTTTTAGGCAAGTCATGTTAATATTGTAGACAAGTCACCTTAAAGGGGAATGTTCAGCATTTTCAAGGATCGATTTTGGCCTTGAACTTATGTAAATAGAGTTCAAATTTACTAGAACTGCCAAAAAATCGTACAATACCTTCAATTATACGCGTACCTTAACAGTTATCATTTATTTTCTGTATAGGTGTTTTCTATATAAGTCATAGTGTTGACTTTAAAACGCGATATTTATCGATACACATAGATTTGAAGGCTTACATTTGGAGGAAAAGTTTGGAACATTATCACGAATCAGATTAACTAAAAAATTCCAGGTTCTGAGACTAAAAGTGTTTTGGCCAAACAGTTAGTGAACAAGGTTTGTGGACAAGTTGATTCAATTTTGTAGACACAAGTTAACCTACTTTGTAGACCAGTTAACTGTAGAAGACGAGTTGACATGTAGACGGTTTGACAAGGCACCGTAGCCACCGTAGGGTAGTAGGGGCCATTTTGTAAACACTTGTCACTTGAGAAACAGTGAACAAATCCTCACGAGTCGCTGTCTAAATGGACCTAGTAATTTAGTATTAGTTAGACCAAAATATGAATGAAAAGGTACCTGTCTTGTTCCTTGCTTCTAGGAAATCTAAAAAAACTTAATTCGGGGTTTCTGCCTTTGTTGTTGTTGCAGCCAAACGCAGAACAAAAACTTCCTTTAGTTTTTCTAAAAGCCATTCTAGTCTTTACAGCTTTTCGTTTTCACTTCCAATCGGTAGAGGCGCTGCAATCTTAGTTTTCAAAATGTCCGACCGCGAGTGACAAACTGAAATTTTCTTTTTAAATTAAGCAGTCAAATATGATATGAAACGGGGAAAATAATCTAAAAGTTTCTGGAAAAAAAAAAAGAAAAGAATGGTTGAAATTTTTAATGAACTTCTGCTTTAGCGAAACCTTACATTTTATTCTGTAATTTCTGAGGGAAAATGGTCGATTTGGCGAAGTACCGAATTGTCCGATGACCTTGATTCAAAATGGTTGAAATTTATAACCAACGAAGTTGCTAAATCTCTTTTGCTTTAGCCAGGCTTGACGTTCAGTTATTGCTAACTTATACTTTTCATAGAACTTTTGTGACCTGCAGTATTTGACGATTTAAACAGTAGGCTATACGCTGAAACTAATCAAATAAATCATTCAGTCCTAACTGGTGTGTCTAATCACTCAAAATATCAAAAATTCCAACACCAACATCTACTAGTCTACTCCGTATACTTTGTTCACTATGCAACGATAGTCGGTATTCTGTCTGCACTCCTACGACAAGGTTTATGATCAAATTGTGAACAAACTTTAAGTTAAAATTGGCAAATTATGCACTTTTTGAATAGACCAACATATCCAAACTGAAGTCCTTAAAGTTGGCACATAGTTCTGTTTATTAAAATAATTACAAATTTTAGATCGATCTGCAGTTAGTGTTGATTTGACATTTTTTCTTCAGTAGTGCGATACTGGTATTGTAACATTTGATTGGCTGCCATTTATAATGTATGCGCTGTGATTGGTTGGCTTGAATTGTTACAGCTATTGACTTTTATACTGAGTGAAGCTGGACTCTGTATCGTAGTAAATCAGAGTCCAGGGCTGGACTACAACATCTACTAGCAACCGTATCCAGTTTTAATTTTATATCCATGACACAAAATAGGAACGTAAACCACAATACTGAAATAATGCCCAACTACATTCTGCATCTACTCGACATATAAAAACTTATGAAGCTTTTTAGCCACGATATTGAGGGTCGCCATGCAGTTATGATGTCCTTTGGATGGAAGTTTTGCACTTCAAAGAGAAAGGCATCGAGGTGAAGATATTGAATCATTTTGCTTAGCAAGTCTTTTTTGTACTTTCTAGCTCAGCAACTAGGCAAATACAGAATAAAAATGCTTCATAAAAAGAACAGTAGCTTTCCTTGTGGTGTATGTGGACGAATCCTTGATTCATTTGATCAGCTGTTTTGGCATGTTTATTCGTTTCACAAAATAGCACCCAAATTATTAGAGCAGGCATCTATAAAATGTGATGCTTGTAGTAAATTATTTTTTTCTGACACTGAATTGACTAAACACATCACAAGTGTACATGTAGGAGAGAAACCATATCAATGTGATGTTTGTAGTAAGACATTTGCACTAAGGAAATATCTATTGGGTCATATGTGGACACATGTGGATGAGAAACCTTTCAAGTGTGAATTTTGTTGTAAATCTTACTATCCAAAATCCCAATTGACTTTACACATGAGGATGCATACTGGAGAGAAACCTTTTAAATGTGATGTTTGTAGTAATACATTTTCTAGTAAATCACAATTAAATGTACATGTGCAGACACATGCTGATAAGAAAGCCTTTGAATGTGATGTTTGTGCCAAATCATTTTGTAGAAAATCACATTTAGATAGACACATTTGGACACATTCTTGAGAGAAACCCTTCCAATGTGGTGTTTGTAATAAATCTTTTACCACAAGCCAGCATTTGATGATACATCTAAAGACTCATACTGGAGAGAAACCTTATGAATGTGATACTTGTTGTAAATCATTTCTAACAAAACAACAGTTGACTTACCATATGATGACTCATACTGGAGAGAAACCTTATGAATGTGATGTTTGTAGTAAATCATTTCCTACCAATTATAAATTGAGACTCCATACCAAAACACATGCAAAGCTGAAATCTTAATGTTTTGTTTTAGTTAATGTATTTAAATCACTAACATTTTACTGTTATTATAGAAAACCAGAAGAGTTGTCTTTTCCTTCCCATTTACCAGACAAAATAGCTGCCTCTCATGGCTGAGACACAATGGAAGTCTCGAAAATTCATTTGCTGTCTAGTCACCTTTCAAGCAATTTTTACAAACCATTGTTTCATAGATATGAGATTTAAATGGGGGATTTATGTTGGCTTTGTTCTGATTCAAAATAGATTTTGTTATTATTAAATTTCATTCATGCATTAATAAATACTGTTAAATTAAAAGAATGTTGTATGCACGGACTCACAGTCCAATGTGTTTCCTAAGTTCTCTCAACTTGTTCCTTACCCTCATCCAACCTATACTTGATTTTCTCATAATGCTGATATAAATGGCTATAGCGGCTTAATCATCACGTGATATATACCCGATAAGCCGCAAAACTGCACTTAGGTATGAGGTTTTAGACAAAATAAAGTCAGTGTTCAAAGGGTGAAAACCTAGTGCACACCCCTAGGTATCTGGCATTGATTACATATGAAACTGACCATGTTTTCAAAGAATGACAGTGGTTTCATACATTACTGATCAGTTCTTGACTGCTTCACATCAGCAGTTTTTAAGAATTATTAACACCCTAGCATTGCTGTGAATTTGAGAGTAAAGGACGGAAGAGATAAAAAAAATATCAGAATGTTTCATACCTTGTTAAAACATGGGACGATTTGACGAAGGGCGATGTGACCATATAAATTTTAAAAATGGCTGAAGCTGTAGCGGACGATAAATTTGCCCTGAATTTTTGCCTTGATTGTGTTGCAAATACCGAACGTACTGCTGCTAAATGTTGGAAGATTGACATAAGTTGTCAAGAAAACTAGCATATGCCCTTCTGATTGCTTTTGGTAGATAATGAACAGCAAGGAATTTGAGATTTAGTAATGAGATTTGTGTCAGGTGCGTCTATTCACTCAATTTCAATCAAATAGATGATAATGAATTGCTCATATCCTGCACCTAAGTGGCTTTTCTGCACCTGACAGTCAAACGCCATATGCAGTGTGCGGTGAGGGAGATTAGATGAGACTTTGTAATATGGCTTGAAGTTGATGTCTGAAGATCATAATACTAATGTTTAAATGTTAGCGAACAAAGATATCAAAATTTGTGTAGCTTGTATGTTGGATGTTTTTGTTAGGCTTTCACGTTATTCTTAACATTTCAGCAAATGATTCTTTTAGAAAAAAACAAAATGGAGTGACACTGTTTTTACTGAATGACAGTAAAAAATATACCAGGAGCAGATCAGGTGAAACGGAATCTATGACAGGATAGAAAATGCTTCCTAAGAACTAATGGGTAAAAACAAACAAATATGCTTCATAAGAAGAACAGTATTTTTCCTTGTGGAGTTTGCGGAAGAATCTTTGATTCGTATGATGACCTTTTTTGGCATGTCTATTCATTTCACAAACCAAATGGATCTCGAGTACTAAAATCATATGTACATCCAATAAAGAAATATTCAAAATGTGATGTCTGTAGTAAATTATTTACCTCAAAAACTGAATTGATAAGACACATCAGTAGTCATACAGGTGAAAAACCATATCAATGTGATGTTTGTAGTAAGTCATTTCAAAACAATAGTTCATTGAATGTACACGGTAAAACTCATACAGGAGAGAAACCTTATAAATGTGATGTTTGTAATAAATACTTTAACACAAAGCATGAGACACTCTCTCACATGAGAAAACATACTGGAGAGAAACCACACAAATGTGATGTTTGTAGCAAAACATTTTCTCGAAAACAGCAATTAATTATGCATTTTAGAACACACACTGGAGAGAAACCTTATGAATGTAGTGTTTGTTTTAAATCATTTGCAAGAAAAAACAATTTGAAAGTCCACTTTAGATCTCATAATAGTGGCAAATTTTATAAATGTGAACTTTGTAATGGATCATTTTTAACAAAGATAGATTTTGTCAGACATTTTAAAATCCACAAGGAAAAGAAAAGCTTCATATGTGCAGTTTGTGGTAAATCTTTTAGCTCTAAAGGCCATTTAACTGTACATATTCGGAGCCACACTGGAGAGAAACCTTTTGAATGTACCGTTTGTGAGAAGACTTTCATAACAAGTGGGCATTTATCTGATCATTTTAGAAGTCATACTGGAGATAAACCTTTCAAATGTGAATTCTGTGATAAATCATTTATAACGAGCTCTAAAAGACTGATACATCTACGGATACATACTGGAGAGAGACCTTACGAATGTAATGTTTGTTATAAGTCTTTTCCTACAAACTCGAAATTGAAAAAGCATTCAAGAACACATACTGGAGAGAAACCTTACAAATGTGATGTTTGTGATAAGTCCTATACTACAAGTAGTTCATTAGTAAGACATATTAAGATGCACAATTGAAGAAATCCAGTCTGATTAAAAGGATTGTAAAATGGTTTTCTAAACTTTGTATTTGTATCGGGGACACTGATAGCATCAATTTGCACCATTCCAATTTCCATTCCGATGCCTGTAGTTCTTGCAAATCCACTAAAGCTAACACGTTTTATGACATCACTGACAGTGATCTACTGGAAGCTACTATTGATATCTATGCAGATCATTGGTAGTGACGGCATAAAATGCGTTAGTTTAGTGGAATTGCAAGAACCAGAGACCGTGCTTGGACATTTCACACCCAGATAATTCCCACCCGGACAATTCCCGCCCGGCCAATTTCTATCAGGACATTTCGTACCAGGATGATTTGCATCTGGACAACTTCCACCCGAGACATTTCACACCCGGGCACTTCACACCCAGGACGATTACCATCCAGGAAAACTGCCACCCGGGCAATTCGCACCCATTTTTGCTCCCATTATAAAATTAAAAACGGAATGCATGTATTGATAGAAGAAGAAATAAGTTATGATTGTAGTTAAATTCTCGCCAAAAAGTCCCAAACAGCAGCCGGTCATACTTTGAGGCAGATTATGGCCTGGCCCATTTTAATACTTTTCTGTTAAAATCCCATTGTATACATTTTGTGTAAGAAATATTGGAGCGTAGTCACCTAGCGACACTTATACCCTGGGCCCAGTTCCAGTAAAATTCGTAAGTACAAAATTATGCCGAACTTCCATAGAGACGTCGGAATGGAAATTGGAATGATGCAAATTGATGCTATCAGTGTCCCGAATACACATACAAAGTTTAGAAAACCACTTTACAATCCCTTTAAGTTATAGTTATTGTTTTGTTGAATGTTTTTCAGAGAGCAAAAATTTCTGCATATATCTATTTATTCAAGCTTTGTTGTCTTGCTTGTTGATTTTTTATTATTATTATTTATTCTACTTAAAAGGATTAAAAAAAGTTTATTTGTGTGCATTTAAATTTTTAATCAGATGTTTACGATTCTAGCAATACCACTTCAATTAATGCTGCAAATTGATTCTATCATTGTCCCTGAATCCTGATATGCACACATTTCTTTTTTTAGATAAACCTCATTACAATCCCTTTTAGAGGTTTTGTTCAAGTATTAGCTAATTTATATCATTCTATGTTGTTATGATTTCCATATTTATATGAATAAATAGTTGAGATTTAAGATTTACATTATTGATACAGGTTGTATGACACTTCTGGCAAAATTTAACCTGGAGGTCCAGGGTTTAATCCCAGCATGGGCCAAGATGATACCCAGTTTCCCCCTGTAAGTGATGCAAAAATGGAGGGGCTGATAAGGAAAAACTTCTATTTGTGTGGATGAGATAATAAATGGAGACCCTGTGTGTTGTTTTGTGCCTGTTAAAAAGCCCTCAGTAGGTTAATGCCGATGTCCTGTCAAAGTTTCTATCATTGCACATTGCATGGCCTTTGCCCATCCTCATTAGCCCATACAGGTGTAGAAAAGTTACATTTCATTTCATTAGCATCATCTTCTATAAATGGTAGGCCTTCACTTGATATACATATTATGTAGGCCTATATATGTATACATACTAGAGAGAAATTGGAAACAGCCTTAACTTTTAAATTTAACTGGGTTTTGTACAAGACTAAGAAATGCTGGTCTCTGTGATAAATGTATTTCCTTGACTTCAAATTCCAATGCCCAGCAGATAATTTTTTGTCTTCACTCAGATATCAGATTTAAATGTTTCATAAATTGTATGGGCGATTTGACTTAGTCGAAAGTCCGATCTGCCATATGACCTTGACCGTCTACAGAAATAAAAATGGCGGAACGAGGATAATGCACAATTCCTCGTTTAGTTTTTGCTATTATTCTACGAAATCATATCGCATACTTATATCTTGGTCGATCAATTGGTATATCCAAAGCAATATATCTTTTATAATTGAAAATAATTGAAGCTTTTTACGGATAATCATGGTAATACGAATGTTTCTTTCAGTTTGCGGTGCGTCTTCTCACCTAATTTCATTAGTTCTATTTTCCATTGTGTTCGCAGATTTAAGCTGCACGTTCACTATCTTTCCGACAAATCGTACTTTAATCTCAGGAATGATATACATTTGTTTGGCTTATTCACTCAAAATTGTTTTCAAAGGTCAGTGCTTAAATTTTAAGCCTTCAAATCATTTAGTGCATCAGTATCATCAATCCTATATGATTATCTGTTTGAAAGTAAAACATATGATTATTAAATTCAGACCCAATCAAATGTAGATAAAAAGACTTAAAATTACAATTTCATTTCAGGTTAAAAAATGGTAAACTAAATGATT
Organism: Lottia scabra; assembly: GCA_029955415.1. Lineage (NCBI taxonomy): Eukaryota > Metazoa > Mollusca > Gastropoda > Lottiidae > Lottia > Lottia scabra. The sequence continues at coordinate 14,423,678 of JARJEI010000009.1, forward strand.
CAGAAACAACTAAGTAAGACTTTACTACCGGGAGTGAGGAATCTACCAATTTAAAATGATGCCCAATAATATTTCCTTTGATGCACCATGTGGTGTGTGTGGAGAAATATTTACTTCTAATCAGTTATTTACACACATTGTTAACCATATTAACAATCTACCAGTTACCAGTGAAGAACAGTACAAATGTGATGTTTGTGGTAAAGTGTTTTGTCGTAAATGGTACTATGAGGCTCACATAAAGAAACATATTGGAGAACCTCCTATAGATGAACAGTTTACTTGTAATCTTTGTGGCAAATCATTCACTGAGAAAGCCAATCTAAGCAGACATATCCTAATGCATGATCGAATAAAACCATTTTCAGAGTTTAGATGTGACATTTGCAATAAAACATTTGTATCAATTGGGAAATTAAGAACACATGTAAGGACACATACTGGAGAGAAACCTTACAAATGTGATGTTTGTGGTATGTCATTTGCTGAAAATGGAAATCTTACATCCCATAAAAGAACGCATACAGGAAAGAAACGCTTTCCATGTGAATTTTGTAGCAAAGCATTTTATGAAAGAGGTCATTTGAGAAGACATCAGATTATACATACCGGTGACACACCTTATAAATGTGATGTTTGTAGTCAGTTTTGTTCTACAAAGTCTCATTTGACTATTCATATGAGGCAACACACTGGCGAGCGACCTTATAAGTGTGATGTTTGTAGTAAATCATTTACTGCAAACAGTCAGCTGTTATTTCATAAGAAGATTCATTCAGATGATAAACCATTTAAATGTGGTGTTTGTGATAAATCATTTATTGCAACAAATGACTTAAAGAGACACATGAGGAAACATACTGGAGAGAAACCCTTCAAATGTGATGTTTGTAACAAAGCATTTAAAAGTAATAATGGTATTAAAAAGCATTTTAGAATGCACATTTCTGACAAATTCAGTACCATTAGTAATCACAGTTTAGTTAAACCAAATTTCCTGGTTTCAACGTACAATGAACTTCCAGTTGAAGAGGAGAAACCCTGTACATGTGGTGTTTGTGGTAAATCATTTACCGTGTCAAGAGATTTAAAAAAACATATAAGTTTACATTGAATATTTTTGAAATTATAGATATTTTGAAAACTAAATTTTGAATGTGATATAAAAAAGGTTCACAATTTTGGCTGAAAATCACAAAATAACTGTGTAAGCTAAAGACAATTTGAAAATGAAATATATATATTTACATTTTGATTGCTCAGTTTTAGATTTTTTATTGGCTTTACTCTGTATCAGAGTATTTATTCTTGAAGGCTTGGGATGATTTTAGTCTTCCAGTCAACAGAATAGTAAATAACTAAAGTTGATTTCAAAACGTTACTAATCCAATGAGATAAACGGGAAAAAACATGATTTTATGTTGGTAATGTTTTTGAGAATAAGGCTTTAAATTTTTCTATATTTTATACATTTTTCAAGATAATAATGAATGCCATTTTTATGTCACAAATTTGAATGTTACAGATTAAAGGTCTATCTGTGAATGAAATGTAACTTTACAATGAATGTTGTAATAAATGTTAAGAAATCTATTTTTTCTTGTGAATTAAGATCTTGGATTGACCCTGACAATAATCTTCTAGTCTTTTAGATGGGACAACAAGACTTTCAACCAGTCCCGATAGTAGTTGACCATTGTATGACTTGTTTGATTCATGTCAGCTTCATACAACTTTCTAAGCCAACATACAGTTGCCTGTAAGAATATTTTCTCAGATAATACTGGAAAGATCAAAGCCAAGTGGTTTGGCCAAGAACGAGTTAGGAGAAAGGATCCTCACGGAACTTAAGTTGTTATCCTTGTTGGCACTGAAAAATATAGATGTTTCTTTCTTTTATTGTGTTATGTTGAAGCTCAATATAAGGTTGTGTGAAAAGATGCAGCTGATACCGAAAGCTGTCTGTTCTTTTGCCCATTACATCAGGTGGGAAAGTGGTACACAAACAAACCATTGCTAATATCATAAACTTTCTATCTCTCATCTGGTGACATCATTCTTCATCTTGTCAAAAGTAAAAGAATAGTAAATGAGATCAAAATCCTGTCTATTTAAGTAAGTGTCTGGTGAGAAATGATTAGGGCTAACTTTGGGAAAGGATAATATTGTCAAAAGGCTTGGCTGGGGATTATTTCGTAATTGAGCCAGAAGCTGTCAAAATTTCAGCCTATTTATTTAGACAGAGTGCTTGATAAGAGGGAAGTCTTGACATAAAAGACTACAAGCACCTGCTAAAGGAAAGATAACTCTGGATTATGTAGTGGCGCTACGATTTGTTTACATGTCGTGAAGCAACTTGCTTTTTACACTCTTTGATTAAAATTAAATTTGGCTTAATAATTAAGCGGCTAATTAGCTGAAATTATTCCAAGCGTGCTATTTTTGTGTTGTTGTAAAAATCAGGACGCAGAATGTCGGATTCAGAGATCGTCGAGAAGGACCCCGATGCCGTGAAAGAGGTGAATCAAAAAATGAAAATTTCACGTGGAGATCGACAAGAAACTGAAGTAGACGAGTTAGATTTGGTATCAATTGGTAACCAGATTGTTTTTGATGAAAATGGCAATAAAATAAAGTTTGGTGACGTTTATAAAAAACAGAAGACCATTTTAGTTTTTACAAGGGTGAGTAGTCATGAAACTAGTCAGATAAAACCTGCTGTTGACTGGCTAACATGAAACTTGTTTTCTCTCTAAAGCTTTGAATGCCATCATATTCTTGAAAGAATTGGCATCAGCAAACAGAATTAATTTATGATACCGGTATTTATATATTGTAAATGATGGTTCAATGCTTAAAGAAAATATTGAGTACTTTTAGAGAGGGTAAAATTTGGGACATATTTAATTTTGGTTGAGCAGTAATGCTGAATGGTAATCTCAAATGTGAACTCGTGTTATATTTCTCTAATCTCTGATGCATGTGGTTCATTTTTTATCTTCATTTGCTTTGTTCAAACATGAATAATACAACATAAATGTAATATAATTTTCTTTTTATTTCAGCATCTACTGTGTTTTATGTGTAAAGAATATGTTGAAGGTAGGTGATATTTTTAAAGAAGGGAGGGAAGGGGATCAGAATTCAATAAATTAAAACAGTGGATAGTTAAGATTCACTAGGAAGATTTGAATATTTAGAATGTGTGTAACCAAAATTCTCAATCTTAAAAATGAAAATGCTATACCAGGGTATATTCTTTTGAGAATTTGAATTTTATGCTCAAGAGGTAGTATCTCTTCAAAATATTAATATGATTTCAATTTATTATTTCAGATTTAGCCGTGATACCATTAGAATACCTGCAGGTTTGTAATTTATTGAGAAATAGAAAAAAATATCTGTTCAAAATAAACAAATATTGTGGAGAAAACATAGGACATACAAAATAGTTTCCACAATTAAATTTTGAAGTGCTTACTTCATGGTTTTGAAGTTAATTTATTTTCATTTGAAATAATAAAGGATTATTTTTTTTATGTTCTAGGATGCTGATGTAAGAATTGTAGTTATATGTCCAGCACCCCATAAATTCATCAAGGTATATTAACATATTTTAAATTACATATGCCAAACTTCAAAATAATTTACACAGACATAATGTTACTTTTTGCAAGGCAGATCTATATATTTTGTTTTATCATTTTCTGAATCACTCTAAGGAGTCAGGCACCATTTAGCTGTGTTTTGGGGAAGGATGAATAGTAATTGAAACTATGTAAGAAGACTAGGTTGTCTTATGATTGGAATTTTTCCTTAGATATGCCAAATTTTTGATGGATTGATCGTTCTTCATTTTAGAGGTTTGAGCTATTGATTTAAAGTAAAAGTGTAATACATGTAATTGACAATTATCTTTTCTTTTGCAGCCATTCCGTAAAGTAACAGGGTATAACTATTCAATGTATAGTGATCCAGATAGAAATCTTTATAAAGCTTTTGGTTTTAAAGAGAAATTAACTTCCACTAACCTATCTAGTAAGTAACAGAATAGAACTGTGAGGATTCAGAGAGGTTGATTCCTTCTTACTAATCTTACTGCAATTTTACACAAACATAGAGCAATCCATGTTAAAAATAAGGCAATGGAGGATTATGGTTCCATTAAAAGAATCTTCTAAAGTTCGGTTAGCAGCTTTTGCGATAGAAATTTATTAATAGTTTAGCTGTAGAGGAATTGTAAGATCCACAGACGTCTGGCTGGAAATTGATATGGTTCAAATCTATGTTATGTGTCTGTGATACACAAAAAAAGTTTGGAAAACCTCTTTACAATTCCTTCCTAAAGTTTTCCTTATTATTTGCAGAAAGTAAACATGTAAAATCTGGGTTTATAATGGGAGTGTTAGCTAGTACATGGAGAGCTATGAAGGTACAGGAATATCAGGGTGACGTCAAACAACAAGGAGGGTCACTCATCATCGGACCAGGTAGGTTGTTTAATGTTTAAGTTATTTGATGTGATAGTTAGCTGTCTGTCCATGCAGGTGCTGTTGTTCTGAGTCAAATGGGATAACATTACACTACTCCATTTACTAGTTAACATAAAAAGTATTAAGAATAATGTGGCCAAAAAATGGGATTCATGAGGTTTTAAGTTCAACTACTTACACCTTTGGTATAAGCTTGTCAACTCAACTCTACTTAACTCTAAGATACCTAATTCTAATATACAGATGTGATATTGTTTCATAAACAGACATTGATGATCAGAGTAATCGGGCTAGTTAGGTATAAAGAAATCATCGTGAGGACAGTTAGTCTGGGGTCCAGACTGGGGAGGGATTTGAATGCTTAGTTCAACTTCTGATCTATATATTATTATTATTGTTATTTCAGGCAATATCATTCATTATTCTCATCTAGATCAGAATCCTACAGATCACATGGCAATAAACGATTTACTACAAATATCAGGTGTACAGACTGTTAGTTTCCCTAAAGATCCTAGAGTTATACAGGTTTAATTGGTTGAAAATGACATGAATGAAAATAATGGAAGTGTTTTACATCAATAAATGATTTACTACAAATATCAGGATTACAGACTGTTAGTTTTCCTAAAGATCCTCGGGTTATAAAGGTTTAATATTGCAATGTTTTATATCAGTAACTTGAGATTTACTACAAATATCAGGTGTACAGACTGTTAGTTTCCCTAAAGATCCTAGAGTTATACAGGTTTAAGATGTGGAAGTTAAACCTCAAAGTTTGAATAATAAAAATAATAATGGTTAATACAGATATGAAAGACAGATGCAATGAGCAAGTGTTCAACTGTACTTTTGATGGAAAATTGTGTCTTGGAATGAAATCTGTCAAAATGCCAATAAAATATTATAAAAGCACAGACCTAGGCACATAAAGAATTAAGTGTAAGCGAACAAAGAGAGCGAGGGACTTGATTTCCATGGCCTACAATAGCAAAAAGCACCTTTAAACCTTTCAGGGAAGAGAATTTAAGCCTTAGTAACAATGTTAAAAGAATTGTATATTATATCTGAGACACTGTTCTCAAAACAAATTCTCAATGAATACTTGTGACAAATTTTTTACAAATGCCTAATTTTTTTTAGCAGGATCCAGATTGTGTTTATGTATGTTCATATTTCATATGTTCATTTTAATACTATGTTCTGTGTAAGTTTTATATGTATGCATGTGATTGTGTTTTTGTATGTTGAAATATGTGCACATTTATTTAATCTTTTACCTTTTATATAAATTCCTTATATGAAGATGAATGAGATTGCCTTTATTTGAAAATGTGATTTTATTTTCTCCTATCAAGACATGACTTAAAAGTAAAACAAAATTGGTCTTTATCTTATTGGAAAATTATTGGGGTGGAACTCGATGAGATAGTTCCAAACAGGTTCCTCGTGTTCCAATTCTGCCTTCAATCAAATGCAGCTACTAATTTTTTTGGAGGGACAGTTAGAATGCAACTCTGTTCCAACTTGTGTTAAAATGAAATGAGATAGATCTCATAGAAAGCACGGACCTAGGTCAGAAACGAGAACTATTTACTTCAAGGTGCTTGTTAGATTAGTTAGTTTTAGCTCATGAATACATTGAATAGATTAACTGGAAATATAATATACCACCTTGTCCTATGAAATTAAACAGGAAAGTGCTTATTCATGCAAATATTCATTCGATTATGTTTTATTGAAGTTCTGATGGATTCCATAAATCCTGATTGTTCGGAACATGCAAATCAAGTGCATCCTGTGTTAACCCACAAATCTTGTTACCGGTAAATGTGTAAGAATACTGTATTTCATTTTCATGGATTGTATATTTCAACAAACTTACATATATTATTATATCTGTGATATATTTTCTATTAATCAAAATTTCATGTTCATGTTTAAATTATTATTTTCAACTATCAACTATAGTTTTCGTTCGTTTACCCTCTGTGTGCAATAGATTATTTATTAATAAAAATATTTTAAAGATTGCTTTGTGGTCTATTTTATTGTGTATGCCGACAGAGTCCAGAATAAACCCGCAGGGCACAAATCCTGATGAAATCCTGTCACCCAAGGATGAACCCTATCAACAATCAAAAGAATAAACTGAAAATTTAATTGTTCATCTAAAGACATTGAAATTCAGACATCCTTATTTTGGATGAATATTATGTGGACCTGTATGCAGAAATTAACACTGAGTTTAAACCATATTTAACCCTCTAAAACCCTGGGTAATATCAATGGTTAATTTAACTAAGAGTCTAATACAACCCAGAATTATTGTATATACTTATTGGCCCTGATATAAAGCATTGTTAACCTATTTAATAATTCTTGTGTATAATCCCTGGAGTCTAAAGTCTTGCATGAGTGAAGCAACCCAATAAATAATAAATGTGCTAAACAAATACTGACCCACAAGGGATCCCCCTGTGACCAGGACAAAACTAGAATTTTGAATTCAGTTCCAAAAATAGATCACACACCTCATATTTAGGTACCCTGAATATCAATTGATTTTTTTCCATACAAGTGTTGTGAAATATTGAACAAGAATTAGCTTACTATTGACTTACTACGCAACTTTAAATCCATAATGACACGCCCACTTTTTGACAGCTCTACTTTCGATTGCGAAATGTCAGAACAGATAGAGTTACGTCCCTTTATAGAAGAATGTGGAACATAAACACAAAAGTCGATACAGCGTTTCAACAGGTAAATTCACAATTTTTCTTCTCTGTGACTCGATTTTTGGAATAACGATTGCGAATCGACGTATGGGGGCCCTTGTCCTTGATTTTCACAATTCAAGAAATGGGTTATTACTTGGGAATATGCCGAACAGAATCAGAATGATAGGAAATAGATTTTTTTTTGGGTGCGTCTTCAAACTTCACTTTGGGTCAAATAAAAAAAAAATAAAAGACAACATACTCAAAACACTTATGAATATAGTGAATAATAAAAGGAAATTAACAGTTTTTTTTTACATCCTACTTTCTTTCTCTTGATGTGGCTAATTTCAATGAAGACAGAAAATGCACAATCACATTTTTAAAAAAAATTTTTTTTCATCATTTTCCTAACAGAATCTCGATCTGCCCGATGCCTATGCCATTTTTACATGTATTATAAACCATTTGGAGTATCTGCTGATTAGTCAGAGGGCTGAAGCTGCCACCCTAATTTTGACTAAAAATAAATTATGGACGTAATATTGTAGCCCACTTATCTGACAAATTGAAATAAAAATGTCATGCAGATAAGCCAAGATATCGTGAGGAAAAGTTTACGTGCAGTTAGTAATGGATCAATTTTTTCATATAAACTAATAGGGACAAAGTCCATAGTCTGCAATATCACTTAAATGGAAGCAGACATTTAAGATATCAACTAAACTAAGGCATACCCTAAACTAACCAAAGTCCATCTACTAAGCTGTCATTCCCAAATGTTATTTGCTTCTATTAAAAAAAATGTAAGAAACTTTGTTCATTCTGATTCTCTGGGTAGAATTCTTTTTTTTGTTTTTTGACTTTAAGACTTTTTGACGTCATGGAATTGTAAGGTCATAAGTGGTAGATATGACCAAAAATCGTTCTTTATGGTTTTGAATTAGATTTTTCAACGTGTATGTGAAGAATCAGTCTCTCTTTAATTGTTGTCTGAAATATTACGATTGCAACAAATGGTCATATCTACCCCCAACTCAACATTGACATCAATGGGTCTTTTTTTTGTAGATATGGCCTTTTGGTGTGAGATTTTTCCAGTAAATTTCAAGAAAAAAGACAGTTATGACCTTACAATTCTATGACAACGTTTTATGATTTGCAGTTAAAATTCAACACAGTTTTCGGCCCAAATTATTTTGTTTCCTAGATCTAGGCAGAATGTAAGGTAGGCATGTTAGGTAAGGCCAAGGCCACATTAATTTTGTTGGATATTAGATTCTTTGTTAAAGAATTCAGTTAAACAGTCCACCAGTTTTATTTTTGTCAGTTTTTTTAAGTGTTTTGTGATAAACTTGACCTTGGTGTGTGTATTTTCTATGAGAAACATTGTAATAAACAAGCTATATATACCGGTACAATTATTATATTGTAATTTGTCTGTGTGTACTTGAGTGGTTTATAATAACCAGTACGGTAGGTGACAGCTGTACAAGAAGTTATTTCCTGTCATAGACATAAACAACACAAACAGAAAGACAGACAGACATACTGTTCTCTTGTTATCACTGTAGAAACCCAATTCACTTCTGAATAAAATGTTTGTCTCAGCATTATAAGTGTGTAAACGTAATTGATTACCGGTACATGATAAACTAAATAAATGACCTGATAAACTGAATAAATCTAAATGACAAAGTTAAAATCAGCTGTTTGAATAAAAATGACACAATTCAGATTTCTTTAAATGTCATAAATGTCATTTCACAAATTAACGTTCATCAAAAAATATAAATGCTCCTTAAGGTATCTGCTTCATTGAAGGAGGTGTTTTATCAATTATTATTTTAAGCATGTTTTTCTTTTTGTTGAAATTATGAGATTATACAAGTAATCTGTTGTAATAATCTGTTGTATGTGTATGACACCAGATAAGTTAATTGCCTAACAAATATAAACACTTATTCGCCAAGTTTGATAATTTTGATTTTTTGATCAAGAATGAAATAAATCACTATTAATAGAAGATACTTAAACCACATTTCACCAAAAGTATTTTATCATAAATGCTGAATGTAAGTAAGCCTGGACGCTTAATCCTTATTGATTAATGTTTCTGTGAGCCACACCCAGGCCTGTGAGATACCTGTAGGTACTGGATTAAATTTAAACCATGATATTGGTTTTTTATTGATTATGAAATTTTTATTTGCGATTTGACCTTTATTAGTCCAATAAGGTGAAGTAAAAGTGTGAAGCAAAGCACAAGATTTGTAGACAGTACTTGAAGATCTTTTATACCCGGTACCTTATTCATGAGATAGAAGATACTAAAACCATTCCACAAATATCTTACTATCCTTATTGTAAATAAGCTTATGCATTTCTCTTTTAAAGTTTCACCCTCACAATAAATTCTCATTGCAAGATTTTTGATGGGCCACACCCAAATCTATATACAGATACCTGTAATGTTTTTATTGTCAGAAATATATTGCTTTAGTATACAGTGTTAAAGGTTAAAGTTGTCTGACTGTATAGTATATCAGAATAGTGTTTAGAGGCATGCTGTCATCTTCGCCTCTCTCACACAGTTCAAAAAATTTAATTGATTTTCTCTTGAAAATTGTAAATTTATGTATTTTCATGCCCGTGCCTTCTACTCTGGTTGTGTTGAAATAGTCCTTAGATGATTCCTGTATACTGTCACGGGCAGATTTCGGCAGGGGCGCGGCGTGCACCCCCCCTAAAATTTGCAAAGCATGGGTTGTCTGCACCATTTTACCACAAATGTTTCTCGCAACACTTCGCTTGGCAAGATATCTATCTACATTGCACCCACTCTAGAAGGATATTTCAATATCTTTGATTAATTTAGCCTCAATAATTATATTCTGCGCCCCCCCTAATGTCAAATCCTGTATCCGCCCCTGACTTTCTGTATTGTCCAAATGGTATTGTTTTAGTATCTACTGATAAAGGTTATAAAGCTGTCTGAACCTATAGTAGATCAATCAGAGTTAAGTATTGATTTAATACTAAGTCTTTGAAGAGTTTCAGTCTAAGCCTGTAAAGTACCTGACTACCTGTATTGTCTATAGTTCTATGTTTAAGTTGTATTGTTTAAGTACAGGAAGGTTAATGATATTTATGATGTAGGAGGTAGATTGGTTGCTAGAGAAACATCTGTTATTGAGATATGTTTACTATTATTACTGGGTCATTAAGAAAGAATATCTAGGTCATTCTACGACATAAATAGCACAAGGTGGGTTCATTGATGAGGGGAAATTTTCCTCTGATTTATATCTTTAGTTCAAAGACACTATATACTTAATCCTATCAATGAAGAGAAATTTATTCTCTGTTTTTTATGTTAAAGAAAGAAACTCCACTCCGATTGTTGTCTGCTAGCTGACATAGATTTGACAATGACATTGGCATTAGCAGTGGTCATTTGTTCTTATCATGGTTTGGATAAGAAATTCTTTTGTCTCAGATAATTCCAGAGTTCCCAGTAAAGGGTACCGGTACAGGTAACCAGGTAAATTTCAATACTGTACCAATATTTGTTTCTTTTTTTTCTTTCAAAGTTAAAGCTGCCATAAAGTTCAAGATATTTCTTTCTAAAATAATTTTTTTTTTCAATCTTTAAATCATATCTCTAACCCGTTCTTTTCCAAACCAGTTTTCCTGTTGTGTTATATCTCAATGTTTCTAAGAAGCCTTTGTTAAATATCAAAAATAAAATCAATGTAGTAGGCTGTTCAGGGGAAGTTTTTGTTCTTTTGTAGGTCATATTATGGTTATAAATAACTTTAGTTTGATTTTTGACTAAAGAAAATCATTAGAAACATTATCAGCTTTGTGAAAAACTCAGGTGACACAAATATTGAATACCATGATGTAAACTTTTGAAAGGACTGCTGTTATGTGGACTCTGAAGGGATTTCTTAGTTGACAAACCCAAAATAATCAATATCAGCTTTGTAGACACTCTAAAAGTCCAAAGTCAATCCCAAATTTACATTATCAGCGACAGCTATGTGGACACTCTAAGGGAGATACTTCGAGTAGACAATCCTAAACATAATAGAGCTTTGCAAATTGAGGTACAGTACATCACTCTTATGTCCAGAGTTTTATCTGATTTGATATTTCCAGAATACTTTTAAAATTATTAGCATTATTGGTGTGTAAACGTAATAGTTCAGGTGACAAACTGAATAAATGACAAAGTCATTTATTCAGTTTGTTGCGTGATTTATTGCGTTTACACACCAATAATGCTAATGAGATCAACGTTTAATTCTTATATTTATATTCAGATACTTTTATTAAACAAATTTTGCCTTTTTTATATGATAATTTGCTTGAATTTGCCACAAATCTTAAGTGTCACATGACAAACTAGTGTTCATCGAAAAATTAATGCCAGTTTTCTTAACGGGTTCATTGAAGGAAGTGATAATAGAAATGTAAATATATTTATTTATACAACCTAAATGTGTCATATCAATAAATTGATATCATTAAATACACAGATTGAAAATGTTAAACTAATGCCTGTGTTGTCAATTAAATATGTTACCTAATACAGTAAATAGAGTAGGAAAATGAAATGAAATGGTGCTTTATATCCTACTTTTCTGTACCTATCAGGCTATTGAAAACAGACAAACGCCATGAAGTGTATAATGAGGGAAATTCTGCTTGGATGCAGCTGCATAAGCCTTCTATTATTTTGGATTTTCAATTTTCTATGAATTTTTAGCAAACAACGCTTCTGTTAATTGTCCCATCAAAATCTACAAAATTCTTCTTAAGGTAGGATAGATAAGACAATTTTATGGATATATTCTCCTAGAAAGTTTATTACTTCAATATTTCAATGTGTTTCTCACACTGTCATAAATCTTTACTTTGTGACCTGGGCCAGTGCCTTTATGAGACTGTGTTCTCATCACCACTTAACTCTTCAAACGCCAAATTGTTTATATTGTCATACTTGTCCATGCCAGATTGTTTTTTAACATTGGAAAGAAAAATGCATGTTGTCTTTGAATGGATTTATTTTCAAAACTTTTCAAGATACATGAAAATGACTGATATGAAAATGGTGGAAAAATGGATGATTTTTTTGATAATTGTGACGAAAAATTTCTGGGTGTATTATTTACCTCTCAAATTACCTGAATACCTGCAAATTTCATAATGCAAAATTTGTTTCAAATAATCATTAATATTGTTTCTATTTATCATTAATTTTGGACTCAATAAAACAAAATGGTGCCTTTTATTTTTTGTAATTCCACAAAAAAATCATAGGCCTATAGTTATTGAAATCCAGGTAAAAGTTCAGAGTTCAGGTATGAAAAGGAAAAATAAACGCTACGGTACCCCCATTTCTCTCAAAATCCATTATTGTTTTTGACCATTTCGGGAACTCTGGCATTTCCACGGCACTAAACGATCACAGAACTGTCATGGGAAGATCAATATTTGTGTTTAGGCCTACCTTGATTACAAGTTCCGTATTCATCCAGGTGTGCAACCTGAGAGGCGATTTTTTGTTGCCGGTGGACTTGACCGGGATTTTTTCACTTTTCTTCGTGGCATATTTTCCGAATATCCATCATGATTTTATGTAAATAAACGATTTCCGAAACAGAATGGTCCATGACAATATTATATGATGTATTGCTATTACTATTGTGAACAATATTCACAATGTCAATTACAGAAAACGTTTGATTTTCGGTCATTTTCAAACCAAAATATCTCAAATTTTCACAGAACTAACACCTGCCGTTGTTTACATCTAGAGATAGCCTCGAATATCAGGTCTCTCGGGATATGGTGCGTTCGATCGTCCCTTCGTTCGTTTTTTCTCAAACACGATTTTAGTAAGACCACTTCTCGTGTCGCATATCTGCGCCCGTGGCGTTTGAGCCTGCAGGCACATATATGCGCCTGTGGCGTTTGAAGAGTTAACACCATCATCAGGAATATAATGAATATAGGTAAGATAAAATTGTGTTAATAGATTAATAAGTCAAGACTAACTAGAGCATAGAGTGTTTATTATGTCTTATAGAAATATAGTGATATTAAAATTATCCAGGCATAGGACACCATATTATAATAGGATTGGTCTGCTGATTATATGAAAAGTTTTGATAAATACAAACACAAATAAAAGGACTGTGTCCTAGCTGGTGGACATCATAAATGTGGATTTAAGAGTTTACACATTGTTCTAGGTTTAAATAGAAAAGTTATATGAACGTGCTTTGACATTATTATAATTATGTAAGATAAGCAGTTTAATTTGTTTATATGAGATTGAGAAGTTTGCTTAATTGAAACACAAATAAAAGGACTGTGTCCTAGCTGGTGGACATCACAAATTTGGATTTAAGAGTTAATACATTGTTATAAAATGAAATAGAAAATTTATGTACTGGACATCATAATGATACATAAGGTAAGGAGCTGGCTTTGCTTATATGAAGAGATTTGATAAACAACATATACTCAAATAAAAGTCCAGAGCAAAAGTATAAACCAACCAGAAACCTTTTAATTCAGGAATAGGGCAGGCCTTCTCAATTAATTTTTGTAAAGGGCCAAATGCATTTTATGAAAAAAAAAATAAAAGGGCCAAATAGAGCTTAGCTAATATAGCGAGCAAATCGACTTAGCAGTAGGGGGTCACTCTTAAGGGGCCATTCTAAAGCGCGTTGTGGGCCAGATTTGACCTGCGGGCCCGGTATCGGGGACATTATAATAGACATTGTGGTTATGGTGAGCATTGAGAAATAGAATTTAACACATATAAAAGTACAGGCTACAGATGACATTGATTTTGTATGTTTATGCAAAATAAAAGATTTAAGTCGACACACTTACTCAGTCAACCTGATGATATAGAATTAGAAGACTACATTAGGATTTGTCATTATTTATGTTCATGGGGGGCTTTGATAACTAGGCCAGAAACACTAAAAATACAGGCTACTGAGTACTTTGTATGGACCACAGTAACTTTGATAACTGGACCAGAAACACTAAAAATACAGGCTACTGAGTGCCTTTTTTGGATCACAGTAACTTTGATACCGGTAACTGAGCCAGAAAGATTAAAAGTACAGGCTACTGAGTACCTTTTGGACTTTGATAGTAACTTTGATAAAGATTAAAGGGTAAAAAAGGAAGATTTTAGTTACTCAGACACTATAATAATATAGGAAGGAAAGATTAGTGATTAATTGGGATAAGATTAGTGATTATAACGGAAAAGTTAAGAAATAGTCAGACAAGGCAGTCTTGATTTATAATAATAAACAACAACAAGGTAAATATTTATATAGTTTTACTTTTTGTCAACTATATTTATAATGTTCACCAACTGTGTAGGGTTTTACATTTTTAGGCACACCCAGTATTTGCAGAGCGGAGGTAGATATATAGGCAGCAAGAGCTACTATGAAGCCTACAGTAGCATTTTCACTAATTTAGAACTCTCTGTGTTTTATATAATTTCATTTTTGGAGGTAGGACTACTGTTATGATCAGACAGGTCTTTGAAGTTGTTGATCTCTTGCTTTGTAAAACTTAAAAATAGCATGATGTGACATCTTATTTTCTCTAATTTATTGTCAGCAGAAATCATACTCATTAAAAACAGTTGAAAAAGCAAAATCCACAAAAATATGTATGCCGCAGTTCAGGGGCAAAAGCCTTCAGGGCATTATTTATAAAATTTAACCCACTTTTAACATGCAGACAGTAAACTTAAGACATTAAATATAACCACAAATATGACAAAGATCCATTAATCTCTTTGATGTCATGTAGAGAAAATACATATTTTATTAAAAAGAAAGAAGATAAACCACAAGATTTTATACCCTTGGGTTGTCAGACACCTTTAAAAATAGAAACAATTAAAACTGTAAACAGTATAAATCTTATAACCTGTACAAGCAAAACATTCTGTTAAAGTATCAAAATCACATCCAAATCATGGCAAAATCAAGAATAGTATAGTAGTTGTATAGTAGTGGACCAAATAGAAGTACTTTTTCTTTCGTGTTACATCTTGCTGCTTTGTAATGAAGTGAACACTATCAAAGCATGCAGCTTTCCTTTTCAAAACACCTGATGGTACTTCTCGTATGGGTAGTCCACTTCTTTACAATCATAGCACCTGATTTTTGCATACTCATTCCCATGCAAGATTTTTGTTATGCTTGTACAGATTTTATTATGCAGTAGACAGTGCTTGGTTTTTCATATTGAATGATACTAATTAGCTCCACGTATGTAATAGCATCATCTTGCCTATTACACCCAGTGGTGTTTAGGACAGCAACAAAGTTTCTCTCTCTACTTGGACACCACAACGGAAAATTTTAATATTGCAAATAGAAGCAATAAATGTCCTGAATACACATTAAATAGCTAAACAAAGATTTAAAGTTGTGTTATAATTAGACATGATATATAGATATACTATTTATAGATTCAGATTAATATATATATAACAGCTTTATAATCCACTCCATGTCCTTAGTTAATCAGACTTAAACTGAATCATTCGAGGACAGGCTGTAGCTAAGTTGATCAGAGTGTTGGAACATTGACACCATTTGCTTGATTACATTGGATTTAACCCCTTATCCATAATCCCAGAGTCATGTTAAAGCAAGTTAAGTCAGCACCTTTCTATTTGACCAATCTGTAAATGGATTAATCTTGAAAGGATCATTATCATTATCAAGGGCTTGGCAACACAGGAATCTTAAGAACCTAAGGTACTTTTTTTTCTACTTATCTTTAGTTGTGTGATATGCACTGACAGGCCTCTGTTCATTGCCCAAGAGAAAACTTTTTTCGTAAGACTTTTGTAAGCTTGAAAAATTACAGATTATTGAGGTATTAATTAAAAAACTGTTAATGATTTTGAACTATATATACTATGTAGTAGTGGTGGGTGTCGTGCTTGAAGCAGAGCAAACTATCCTTTTGAGAAACACCTGATGGTAATTTGCTTTTGAGGAGTCTACTAAGACAGTTTTGTGTATATCGGTTTTATATTCCTTCCAGATAATTGTGACCAGTCGGTACCACCAGCTTTTTATGCAACTTTTTACTTAATTATTTATCATAATATACTAATAAATTAACTGCACTTTAAAATATATAGTTCTAGATTCATGACCTAGGCCAGTGCTTTTTTATGGGAATTTTATTCTCATATCACCTTAACACCATACAACTATATTGCTCTGGATTTTGCCAGGTTTTTGGATGCGATATTGACTATATTGACTGACGGGAATTGTTTTGTTTTGTTTGTATGGATTTTTATACGTCCACATCATGAAAATGTGGACGTATATTGCCGTCACCCCTGTCCGTCCGTCCGTCCGTCCGTCCGTCCGTCCGTCCGTCAACAATTTCTTGTGTACGCGCTAGAAACCAGAGTTTTTATCCGATTCAAATGAAACTTGGTATGTGTATTCATCTTGATAATATCTTGGATAAGTTCGAAAATGGCGCTATTCCAGTCATCGGTTTATGAGTTATTGCCCTTGACTTAGTGAAAAAACGTTAAAATTAACTTGTGTACGCGATAGAAGCTAGAGTTTTTATCCGATTTGAAAGAAACTTGGTATGTGTATTCATCTTGATAATATCTCGGATGAGTGTTTGAAAATAGCGCAAATCCAGTTGTCGGTTTATGAGTTACTGCCCTTGACTTAGTGAAAAAACGTTAAAATTAACTTGTGTCAGAATAGAAGCTAGAGTTTTTATCCGATTTGAATGAAATTTGGTATACGTATTCATCCTGATAATATCTCGGATGAGTTCGAAAATGGTGCAATTCCAGTCGTCGGTTTATGAGTTATTGCCCTTGACTTAGTGAAAAAACGTTAAAATTAACTTGTGTACGCGATAGAAGCTAGAGTTTTTATCCGATTTGAATGAAGCTGGGTATGTGTATTCATCTGGATAATATCTCGGATGAGTTCGAAAATGGCGCCATTCCATTCGTCGGTTTATGAGTTATTGCCCTTGACTTAGTGAAAAAACGTTAAAATTAACTTGTGTACGCAATAGAAGCTAGAGTTTTTATCCGATTTGAATGAAACTTGGTATGTGTATTTATCTTGATAATATCTCGGATGAGTTCGAAAATGGTGCAATTCCAGTTGTCGGTTTATGAGTTATTGCTTTCGATAGAGACTAGAGTTTTCATTCGAATTGATTCATCTAAATATCAGCTCAAATAAGTGCGATGGTGCAATCAACTTTTTTAAATATTTAAATTTGCTGAGGTGGGCGTATGTTACGTTGCTTGGCAAGCTATCTTTAATGTTTCCTTGTATATTGTAGTTTATAGTATGTTAGGGAATAGAGGAAACGTTCGTGTTTAATTATTTCTGAGAAAGTTGACTTGTGTGGGAAAGAGGAAGTTATAAAGTTAACTTTAATTGTAATACAAAGTATGTTTATTGAATGAAAGGACAGGCCAGGAAGTTATGTGTCAACTTGAACTTTGAAAGACAGAAATGAAAGAAACAAACATATTTTACGAGGATAACAACTTAGATTCACAAGGATTCTTTTCTCACAGCAGGTCTTTGGTCAAACCTCTTGGTCAGGCCTCCTCAAATGGCGGCCTGTGGGCCAGAACACCATCAAGAATGGCCCCTCAAAAATTACACCTTCTGCTTGCTTAATTAGCTAAGCTCTATATTTCATTCATTAATAAAAATAATTGAGAAGTCCTGCTCTTGGTAAGGATTTTACTTTCCTGATGTCATAAATATACAACATAATTCTTTTACTGTATAATTCTGAAAGGAATTATCCATAAAACGACACGATATCTATTACTTTATTTAAATTGTGAATATGTTGTAATGGTAGTCAGTTATGACACAACATAATCCATTGGTGAATATATGTGCTCTTATATTAGTCAAGTTTAGGATTTAAATTTCATGTATGTTCAAAGAGGTAGCATTGATGTCCAACAGCCAACTCCCATTTCCAGTCCAGCTGTCCTGATGAATAAATTGTATCAAAAAATGTCTGCATCAACAAACGAGCTTCAGATAATTAATTTGCCTTCTTTAATAGAAAAACATCAGAATTGAATCTATTTAATGAGCAACAATGGAGAAAAATTATTCTCTTGAAAATTCCAATTAGGTAATTGTACTTAATGAAGTGAAAATTTGATATATACTTTTTATTCTTTTTATGGGCCTTATCTTGTGATTTTATATTTCTCTGAGGAAACTTGGGAAATGAATTCTAGCTGGTCTCCTAGGTAACAACGCACGCTTCAGTTCATCAACATGAACATTAATTTAAAAGATTTTCCTGTCACATTCAAAATTAATCTGACTATTTTTTATTCTCCATTTTGAATTCTGTTTATTGGCACTCTGGGACATATTCTGATTCTAAACCTAATCAACTTGGCAATCTGCCTCCGCAAACAACCCGAGCCGCCCCCGCATTTGACCACAGAGGCCTCCGCATCTAGTCAGCTCGCTTATGCAACTGACCCAAAACGCATCCGCAATATTTCAGCAGAGACGCCTCTACATTTATAGCTATATATAGAGGTGAAGTTTTCACTTTTGCCTCGTTGCCCCAGAAGAGTTCCAACAAGACTGAAACCGGTCGGGCCACATACCTAAGAAAGGGTATTTTCAGGAAGTCATTTCCTTCCTAAATTATTCTTCCTGTTTCAACTTGGTTAATAGTCTCTTGGTCCATTACAAAGATTGTTACCAACTTGTCCAGGCAATATTTTGTCAAAGATGTACATAATATATAGACACCGCATTATGGAATAACAATCACTGGTTAAAGATTTATGCAACGCTTCGACGTGTTTCCCCCGTCGTCCTCAGGCACATAATGATAAAAGTGATAGGCAAAAGTATATATACATTCAGCTATTATCATAAAGAAAACACAGGACATAAAAAGTGGTTTATTCGTACATACATTATTATGTACATAGACAAAAGAGGGACAGGATTATGGAGGCTAGTTGTTAAATCAAACTTTCAGTTGATTGCATGAATCCTGAACGAACAGAATTCATCAACAAGTACCACTAGGGTTTATGTCAGGCCTTCTCAAATGGCGGCCTGCAATGCTCTCAAGAGTGGCCTCTCATGAGTAACCCCTTCCACTAAAACGCTCTGCTCGTTATGCTAGGTACGCTCAATTTGGCCATAATATTTTTCCGTAACATGCATTTGGTTGGACCTTTACAAAAATTAATTGAGAAGGCCTGTTATATGTACTTCAGGTTTAAATTGAACTGATATCAGCATTAAATGTCAGAATACTTTTAAATTAGAGATAATTTGAAATATTATCTTGTTATAAGGTCATAATATAAAGTACCGGTACAAAGATTAAAATCAAAATCAAAATTGTAAATTGATAAATTGGTGGGTGTCGTGCTTGAAGGAGATTATGCTTTCCTTTTTTAGAAACACCTGATGGTACTTCTCTTTTGAGGAGTCCACTACCATAGCACTATTACTTCAAATTTTGCCATTTTTTGGACAAGATATATGTGATAAATGAAACTGTCTTTTATGACTATTGATATGATAGTTAAAGTGTATGCAGGCAAAAATAATTGTATATTAAAAGGAAAAATTTCCCTCATTGCACATATATGCATGTTACTACGATGTCAGAGGTCATTAGATATTGATATGAAAGCTATAATAACAATTGTATATTTGAAAGTTAAAAGATTTGGTAATGAATAAATATAAGTTAGGCTTGTTTCTGAAAAAAATGATTATATCGGGTATCGCAAAAAAAAAACGTCCCCAAGTTTGATGTTAAGTATCTCAGCTACTGATGAACCGACATCTTTCAAAATTCTCACAGATTTACTTCAACATGTCCTTGGCAGACCCTGAAAATATGAAAGTCATCGAATAATAATTCAATATCCGAGCAAATTACATAGTTTAACCAGTGTTCATTGAGCTTTGATCTGATTTTATTAGGGTGTGTAACAAATACGTATTGGGTCTAATCAAATCTGATTTGGTTGAAACAAAATATGCTTTTCTGAGTGTTCTGCATATTTCACCAGCATTTTTCAATGGTATGTAATTTACAAGTAAATTGTGCAATAGGGTGTCTTTATCAGACATGATATGATTGTCTTAAAGGAATACAACCTCTTAAAATGAACAAAAAATCAAAATTTTCAAATTTGGTGAATAGGAGTTTATATTCTTCAAGGGACTGGTGCCATAACTATACAACAGATTACCTAAATAATCTGATAAATCCAGAAAACAATGTTTATATATTATACAATAATTGAAAAACCTTTAATCAAATTTAAGGTGTTTATCAATTATAACCTGTTATTATATGGAAGTTTACATAGTTGCATGTTTTTTTTTTGCATTCTGTTTGTATACTTTGGACACTGCAGATAAATATATACTCTGATTGACCAAGTTTGAGAACTTAATTTTTTTTGTTCATTCTAAGAGGTCGTATCACTTTAATAACAGGTTCAATTAGGATCTATTATCATGATAAGGCTGTATTTTAGTCGCTGTATTATCTCTTGTCAATATTACGCAATCTATGACAGTGGTAGCCTATATATAGAAGGGATGGGAAGATAATGTAATCACTTTGTAAACAAAACTATTATATTGGGCAATACTGGATCTAAGTGGTGTGACTATTCACTGGAACGTACCTGAGAATACTTTCAAATATTAACTGTGTCAATTTCAGAGCCTACATATAGAGAGGAAGGTATTGTTGTTGTTTTGTACACAAAACTAATAAAATTCTAGATACTGTGACAAATTGAAGTACCTGATCATACAACACACATTAGAAAAAGTCAGATTATTTATGTCAAGAATGTTAGTGGAATTACCAGACCTTCAGATGACTTGGAATAGAGCAAATTAATGCTTTCTGTATCCTTATACTCATGAAAGAACCTCTTCTTTACAATACTGGAGTCGAGATATATCCCCTTATGGGTATTCAATTAGTCTTAGTAAAGGAGAATGAACTGTTTTATATATAGATAAATAAGACAATTTTATGGATAGATACTTCTAGAAATTTATTACTTCAACGTTTCAATGTGGTTCTCACACCATCATCAGGAATATAATCATAATTTCTAGAGGTTTTGTATCTATCCATAAAATTGCCTTATTTATCTATAACTTGTGCTTCTAATATGCCATTGAAAGATTGTTTTATATATAGTTATGAAAAAACAATAGATTGTGGCAGGCAATTATAGGCTTAGAAAGGGAGAATAACCTGTATATAGATATTTGAAAACAACAAGCTTACTGTATTTCAATGGTAACAAGGATGAACTAGAATGAACCTATTATTATCTGATCAATTAGGCAGGTGTTCAATGAACTGATTTAATTGAGTTTTATTATATCAGTATAATGTTTAATTCACTGTCAGTTTTAAGTGTGAATCAGGTTTGATTATCATTGTTTCTTGGCGTGAATTGAATTGCAGAATTGTGCAAATTACAACCATTGGTGTAACCAGGGACTGTGTAACCAGGGAGTCCCTGGCTGGGATGTATCCAGGATGTAGAGAAAGGAGGGGGGGGGCTCTGAAATATTACATGCTTCAAATTGAACAGGCACCTCGAGCGGCAAATTTTTAGAGGGTTGGGTCAAATTGAGTACCAGGATATACACTGTCAGCCAAAAAATAGTGTGTTGAAACGTTATATGCCTAACTGTATTAAAGAAGTGTGTCATATTCCATAATATTGTCTTGTGTTTTGTTGTAACCACTCCTTTAATCCAATAATAAATCTAATCCATATTACCATGGTCTATAATTCGTTACTGTTCGTTAGTTAATTGATTAATTATGTTGTTTCATACAATGACCATGTTGTTTTACAATGTATATCAGGTTAGATTGAATATTTAATCCTAATATCTAGGGGTTGATGATATAATAGCAAGTAGCTTGTATATTAATTGGTATACTTGAAAATAAATGTCATAAGGTAAGGCAATCTTTTTGGTGTCACAGTTGGGTTATTGGGTTTTGTGTGTTAAGTAGGTTATTCAACTTCAAGGATCCAAAATTATATGAAAATATAACCAAAGGGTTTGAGGATTAAATCTACTGTAACTAAATGCTTAAAGGTGAAGCCTAGTAACCCATAAGAAAGTGAACTCTCTTAGTGGAAAGTTGGTTTCTAGGTGTACTGTCAAAAAAGAGGTGATAAAATAATTCATACAATAAATGTGATCCTTAAGGGATTGTAAAGTTATTTTCTAAACTTTGTATGTGTATAGGGGACACTGATAGCATCAATTTGCACCATTTCAATTTCCATTCTGACTTCAGTGGTTCTTGCAATTCACTAAAACTAACACGTTTTATGACGTCACCGATAGTGATCTGCATAGATATCAATAGCAGCAACAGATAGATAACTGTCAGTGACTTCATAAAACGTGTTAGTTGTAGTGAAATTGCAAGAACCACAGACGTCAGAATTGAAATCGGAATGGTGCAAATTGATGATATCAGTGTCCCCGATACACATTATTACAAAGTTTGGTAAACCACTTTACAATCCCTTAAATGTGAATTCATATCATGAAGCGGAAATGCCTGGAGGTGAAGTCTAGTAACCCACTAGAAAATAAACCCTCTTAGCTACGGAAAGTGCATGCTTAGTGTATATAATAATCGTGTTGGAAAGCTATAACTTGTATTTTAGTGAGACAATGCTTTAGCAAAGTCATATGATTAGAAAGTGGAAATTTAAATATCTAGTTTGAGGTATATTTGAAGCAGGGTATGTTAACTCTTCTATTATGTCACTACCAGTGATCTACCAGAAGTTACTATTGATATTATGCAGCTCACTGGTAGTGACGTCATAAAATGTGTTAGTTTTAGTGGAATTGCAAGAACCACAGACGTTGGAATGAAAATTGGAATGGCGCAAATTGATGCTATCAGTGTCACCGATACACATACAAAGTTTAGGAAACCTCTTTACAATCCCTTTAAACTATAGTTTTTCTCAGATATAAGTGAGAATATGCACAAATATTTTGCTGAATAATAAAATGAAACAAAGTTGTTAAAATATGATAGATTGTGCAGACCTAAAATTGATTTTTACAAAGTAAATTGAATATGAATTTTAAGGCCATTATTTTATTTTTAGCCTAGCTGTGTCACAGATGGATGTGATGTTATCTCCATACTAATATATCATGATATTTTTATCTGCTACTGATAAATAAAAGCTGTAATAATCAAAATAAAGGATATTTGTTCTCATTCGAAGGACTGATTTACAACAAGCAGTCAAAACTTAGTTTTGTCAAGTCTGGTGACATGAGTAAAATAGGTTCAATACAGAAATCATTTACCTTGAAATAATATTATTGTGCAGCAGTTGTGGAGCCAAGCAGGGTATGCTTACTCTTCTAGACATCTGATAGCCTACCATTTTTCATTATGAAATATTTAATCATTTATTGATATACTTATTCAAATGAAAGTTCATTAACTGCCAATGTATTGCCAATGTGTTTACATGGATTTCTAGATTTGTCTTGCGGTTGTGATCGTTCCTGCTTAGGTTTTATTATTGCTGTTTGGATTGTCTCTGATCTCAGATGATTTTGATTATGAATTTCATCATTTTAAACAATTCTTCTACCTTTTGTCATTTCAGGCCAGGATATTACAGCGTGTTTTTAAAGACAGACAGTGTTAATATTAGTGTTTTAAGTGTTTTAAAAAGTGTGAGAAACTATGCCTGAGAATCTTATGGCGACCTTACCACCCCATGACCCTGTTACCTTGGAAACCAGCATAGACGATCTGATGCTGGAACCACGGAACTCTGACACTGTGACCTTGGAACCCTATCAACATCAGGTCGGAGGTCATTCCGTAGTACTTCATTACGACAAAACAACGATTTGTAAGCCTTTGAATAAACGTGAACAACATTTTTACGTGACCCTCCCTGACGATTTAAAACAGTTTACTGCTGAATATAGAGGTAAGCAGACTTAATTTTTTTATCCCTGATAACGACCCTTTTGACCCCTACATACCCCCAAATCCATGACGTTGATGTTTTTACTTTAATCAAAATCCGTACAAGCAAAACAATTCCGTTAATCAAAATCGCATCCAAAAACATGGCAAAATCAAGATTAATAATTGTATAGTAGCAGACTACTCCAAAGAGAAGGTAAGTAGAATCATGTGTTTCGAAAAAAGTAAGCGTGGTCTGCTTCGCACTCTACACCCGTGAAATATTTGTATAACCCACAATATTTACATTTGATTGTCACGCGCTACAGTGAACCCTTGTGAAAATTTTGCATTCATTTACCGATGAACGCAAAATTCTAGAGTGATCTCCCGTGACGTCGCTAAACAAAATCTTCCCTGACAACGTAGATTGTGGCGTATGAATACACACCATCATTATTTTAAGAATAGACAAATGATGGATAAAAAATCGGCCTGGATACTTTATGAAATCGAAAAATAAGATATTTTGAACTTATTTGATATGAAATAAAGTCTCATTTTGGACAAACAATAAATATAAAAATCGTAGACGTCGACTATTTGAGTGATCTGCCTTGACGATCTCCCTTTTTGACGTCATCCAAGTTTTGACGTCATGTTAATTGACAGGCGTTCTGTTGCCGATTTCGTTCCCAATTTTCTTTCAATTTAAACTACATTATAGCCATTAAAGCTATAATTTTACAACTAAAATATGGTAAAAGATACATGAACTCTACCGAATGTAAATATAAGGATTGAATGCAGATTTTTTTGCGTTCATTAGGTGATGAACGCCGAATTTTCACATGTTAAACCTGACATGAATGGCTTCGCCATTCATTCGATTTAACACGTGAAAATTCTGCGTTCATCACCCAATGAACGCAAAAAAATCTGCATTCAATCCTTAAATGTTGTTAGTTTGAATTGACAGATGGATCCATGCTGAGAGGATGTTCAGAGTTTATGTCATGGAGTCAGTTGATTGATTATTGTTTAGGTAATATCTGTTGTTGGTCTATTGTTACGCAATATGTGGTGATATTATCAGTTATCAACCCAAGGTCTTCATTATCCTATTGTTCTAGTCTATATGGGATTTGAACGACATGTAGAAGCTAGGAGCACATATAACAAAACACAAGACAATATTATGTAATGATGACATCTGATGACGACATGTGTATATTGTGTTGAAACGTTATGTGCCTAACTGTATTAAAAAAGTGTGTTATATTCCATGATATTGTCTTGTGTTTTGTTCTAGTCTATATCAATATGGAAATTGATTGTCAATATTTAAAGTCTGTATTAGACAACAGTTTAAATATCATACACAATAGGTCGTGTTTCTCTTTATTAATGTGCCCCCTTAAAATTTGCAAAGCATGGGTTGTCCGCACCATTTTACCACAAATGTTTCTCGCCACACTTCGCTTGGCAAGAAATCTATCTACATTGCACCCACTCTAGAAGAATATTTCAATAACTTTGATTATTTTAACCTCAAATAATTTTTCGACTCGCTCCGTTCGGCGAAATTTTATTCCGCACCCCCCCCCCCCCTAACGTCAAATCCTGTATCCGCCCTTGTTTACAATGCCTGTCTATCGCCTATAATGTTAGCCTTGAACATTGAGCCGAATGAAGTCGCAATACTCTGTCTCATTGTAGAACAATAATGGAATTGTTATTTTATGATGTACTAGATTATTGTGTGCAATATCTGAGCTGATTGCGGTCAATTGGGACAAAGGAAAGGTTGATAATTAGATCTGTACAAGCAAAACAATTAATGAAAAATCTCATCTAGGGCATGACAAAATTGGTGTCTCATTGTTTTGTGTTATTTAATGATGTACTAGGTTATTGTGTGATATTTATACTGATTGCGGTCAATTGGAGACAAAGGGAAGGTTAATACCTCTACAATGCCTTGGTTGAATTTGTCAGCAATATAATTACGATTCTAATCTACATGAGTCTGAGTATTATGGTTTGATGTCGCAATATCTTGTGATATCAGATATCATGGGACTCATTGACAAACTTAACCCAGAATAAATTAAGATTCATCTGATTAATCCCAATTAATGTCAAGTTTATCATGACAAGTTCAATAGTGGCAGATATTGCAGGCAAGCAGAACATGCTTATTCTTATTGAAATACCTGATGGTACTTGTCCCTGGAAAAGTCCACTATATAATTTTCTGTGAATGAGTTTGTCAAAGACCATAAAATAAAAAGTGTGAAAACTGCACACAATTTAAAAAAAATCAGTAGAACGTTAAAGGGACATCGGGGACACTGGTATTATTTTAATTTGCACCATTCCAATTTCTATTCCGACATCTGTGGTTCTTGCAATTCCACCAAAACTAACGCGTTTTATGACGTCACTAACAGTGATCTGTATAGATGTCAATAGTAGCTTCCGGTAGATCAATGTCAGTGACGTCATACAATGCGTTAGTTTTAGTGGAATTGTAAGAACGTTGGAACGAAAATTGGAATGGCGCAAATTGATGCTATCAGTGTCCCCGTCAATATACATACATATACAAAGTTTAGAAAAATCACTTTACAATCCCTTTAAATGTGCAAAAATTTTAAAAAAAAGGCAATGTCTATTTAAATGAGAAAGTAGGCTGCTATCTGTTATCTAGAAATTGATCTATAACGTGTCATTATTATTAGAGTTTATAATCATTCAACAATATTATCTAGATTTTTTATCAGATATCTGTAATCTTAGGAAATCTTATGATATTACGTTGTAGTTTGGTTTATTATGTAGGCTACCAATAGGTTGATGACTCAGAATCTGAAATTTTCTAAAGAGGTTTTTTCAAGCTTTTCTTTTCCAGCTATTTATGGCTTCTGTTTCTAATTAATTTAAAAAATGCCTAATGCCTCTATGGTTCACTAGCAAAAAAAAAAATTTCGCGATATCTTAGTCTTTGTTTGTGATATGGCAAGACAACAGATCAGGGGCCTTATTCTCGAAAACTTAACTTAAGATGATTTTAGTGTTCTAGTTATATGATTGGTCAATCACTAAAATCGATTTTAAATTATACTG
This sequence comes from Lottia scabra, assembly GCA_029955415.1. Lineage (NCBI taxonomy): Eukaryota > Metazoa > Mollusca > Gastropoda > Lottiidae > Lottia > Lottia scabra. The sequence continues at coordinate 14,451,126 of JARJEI010000009.1, forward strand.
TATGATCCAATCAAATTGCTGTATTCCTTAAAATCTTGATTTTATTTAAGTTAAGTTTTCGAGAATAAGGCCCCAGGCCTTCTCCACTTACCAAATCTGACCCGCGATGCCCTTGAGAATGGCCCCTCAAAAATGACCCCTTTCGCTTAAATGCTCTGCTTGATATGCTAGTTAAGCTCTATTTGGCCCTTACATATTTTTTTTCATAAAATGCATTTGGCCCTTTACAAAAATTATTGAGAAGGCCTGCCATAGATATCTGATAGAATATTTGAATTGTGCAAAACAATGCTAACAGTGACCCAAATACACAAGAACAATTTAAAAAACCTCTGTACAATCCCTTTAACCAGAACAGGGCATAGAACTCTGAGGTTCAGAAAAATCAGACAAAATTCACTTTCAATCCAATCCATTATTGAATATGAATTTGTGATAATGCCCAGTGGAGGGAATTGTTGAGAATTATTTCTCTTTCATCCTTTTTACAAGAGAGTTATTCCCGCACTTGTATCAACTTGGGAACTAGACTAGCGTTCTAGGTAACCTCGTATACTAGATACGGTTGTCGCCATATTGAATAGGGAGCCGCAGTGGCTCAGTGGGTTAGACGCTTTCTCGCTAACCTAGGATTCAATCTCGGCATGGGAGACCAAAGATTGAAAATTTGAATTGTGCTAACCAATGCAGTGACCCCAATCTGTTTCAATTATCCACTTGGGAACTAGACTTGTGCCTAGATAACCTCGTACCGTATACTATACGGTGATTACCATATTGAATAAATTATAGTTGAGCCAATCACAATCATTCTTTAGAGAGTGTTAACTTCTTTCGCGGTAAAAACACCATTCAAAATCAATCTCCAAACAAGAGTTGTCTTCCCTTGCCCATGTACTGAGCAAGATGGCCGCCTATCATGGCCGAGTTAGCTTGAGCTGAATGTTATTCATAGTGTCAAGTCATTTCAGGTTATTATTGACATTGACTATGATTTGTCTAGGGAGCATGCAGTAATATAGATATTATTATTGCTGTCAGTTCCTTTCAAATCATGTTCCTATTATAGATTCACTGTGTCCCTTTTGGTTTCAGTTCATTCAAGTCATTCTCCTTTCATTCTATTTTCCAATCAACTTTGGGCTTTAAAGGATCGTAGTTCTGAAATTTCATTATGATAAAACCCAATATCTGCAACATTGTATTTCATAAAAACTCACAAGCAAAATGAAATGAAATGAATGGAGTTTTTCGTCCTTGTGTGTACCTGTACACCTGGGCTAATTGAGGATGGGCAAACACCATGCAGTATGCAATGATCACAAGCAAACACTGCTCATTAGTTTGATAACAATGAAGCAGTTCTTAAAAAAGTTTTGATGGTATTAAATAGGTAAAAAAAATATTTATTCATACCCGTAGCCAGGTGGGGTTTGAGGGGTTCGGACGAACCCCCCCCTTGAAAACAAATAAGCACTGTTAAAGTTGACATTCTGTTTGAATTGTTACTGTTAAGTAGAGTATGATTGGTTTGCTAGTCCATGTAACCCCCCCTTGGAAATTCCTGGCTATGGGCCTGTTATAATTTGAAAAAAATAGTTTTCTGTACATACATTCTATTAGTAACATGATTATATTACATTTCTGATTTGCCAGTGTTCAACTGATGAACAAACAGGGGCGGATACAGGATTTGACGTTAGGGAGGCGCAGAATAAAATGTCGCCGAGCAGAGCTAGTCGAAAAATTATTTGAGGTTAAAATAATCAAAGTTATTGAAATATTCTTCTATAGTGGGTGCAATGTATAAAGATATCTTGCCAAGCGAAGTGTGGCGAGAAACATTTGTGGTAAAATGGTGCGGACAACCCATGCTTTTCAAATTTGCATCTAAATCCGCTCCTGACAAAATTACAAACTGTCGTTCAATGATTTGGTATCTTTATCAATTTCAGGTTCAGTAACCATATTCACGCAATTATTCCATGTTAAAATCCCTCTGCTCTATTACGTAATCTATATTTGGCTAGTTGTCCCTAAGGTTTCATTACATAGAAAACTCTAATTAAATCAATAATAGTCGTATTCGAAATTTTTCTTTTGGGTCTCTTAAGAGTTGATAGGCATTGATAATTTTGTGTTTTAATTATATTATTGCATCAATTCATTAAATTGTGTTATTCTTGTTTTAAAGGTGTTTTTGATAATTAATCCGCAATCCTAGTAGATATTGGAAAGAAGGGTTGAGTTGGACCAATGGTCATGGTATCATATCTCAAATGTGTTGTGAAAGTCAGATGAAGTTGAACAAGTCATATTGTTTTGTAAATGGTAATTCAAGAAAGACCAATTTCAAGAGGTTTTACCAAAGACCTGTTACTAGAAAGGCTTTTCAAAACCTAAAATATGGCCGTTTCTTCAGGGTTTTTAATTTTAAATGTTAACTATTTGATAATTAATCTATATTATTATAATTTCAGGTGTTATAGATGTGAAACTGGCAGAAAATGATCATGGTTTATTATCATTCCTGGGTTTTAGACGGAATATTAAAAATGAGAGTTTATTAGATCCATTGAGTGGTTCATCATCACCAGCTTCTAGTGGTAGTGATACTGACCTCTCTTCTGATACTTCTCCTCATAAACACAACAAACATAAACAGAGGTATGGTATATACTTTTAATAATATATATTTCTTAAAATGCACTCCATATACTTTCCTCATAAACACAGTAAACATAAACACAGGTATGGTATAAATCTGTACAAACATGACAATTCCAGTCAAAATCAAGAGCAATCAAGCCAAATCATGAGCAGTAGTTGTATAGTGGCAACCTCCTCGAAGTAGTACCAACAAGTGTTTCAAAAAGAATAATCCTGGTCTGCTTTGCAAATGACAACTTATATAAGTTGAAACCAAACAAATAAATCTATACTAATATGATACTAACCCATGACTATTTATATCTATTGATGGGTAAGACATATAATATATACAGTAGAGTCCTGTTTGACGATACCAATTTTCTTGTATATTCTTAAGTAAAATGAATGACTTTTTTTTTATTTTCAGAACAAAGATAAATTTTAAACGTAGCAGTAGTATAGAAATTAGTTGTCATGCCAACCAAGTTTTTGAATCGGCTGAAACGGGTAAATTATGTAGTCATAGTGCCTGGGGTCTTCACTGCCACAAAATGTTGGTTTCAAAATGGCGGAAACAAGGCCAGACCATTTCTAGTATCCTTTTGTAAAAATAAACTTATATTTCAATTGAAACTATATAGTCTGTTATTGGAAATATCATATAAGATTTGAACGACATATAGAAGCGATGAGCACATATAACAAAACACAAGACAATATTATGAAATATAACACACTTCTTTAATACATATAGGCACATTAGGCCCCAAGCTAACCTAACTGTATTAAAGAAGTGTGTTATATTCCAAAATATTGTCTTGTGTTTTGTTATATGGAAATATCATAATTTCATGCCTTGAAACAGACTTTGTGATATTGTTGTTGTGATAAATCAGTCAGTGGCATATATAGGAGATGTAATACAAATCTATATAAGCAAAACAATTCCGTTAGTCAATATCGCATCCAAAAACCTGGCAAAATCAAGAGTAATAGTTGTATAGTAGTGGACTACCCTAAAGTGAAGTACCATTAGATGCCCTCTTTATGGTACTTAAATTTAAGTCTGATACTCCCCTAATAAAATATTAACAGGGATGTAAGCAGTTCAATTGCCAAAATCCTGTTTCAAAATCAAATCTTGATATGTTTCAGAAATTGTATATAATTACAAACTTATAAAGTGTGAATTCTGATCTTGATAGTTACAGATCTATTATTGAAAATCCATTTCGGTAATCTTGTTAAAAACTTAGATCTTTGTCAGGTTTAGATACAAGAACAAAGAGGTATTGGTATCGTATTCAAAATATTAAAAAAAAGTAAAAATCATGATTTTTTTAAATTCTCCATTTTTTTTTTGGCATGTTAGAAAAGAAAATAAGTACAAAAGAACCTAAATGTGACAAAATCTGAAATCAAAATAACAGGTTAGCAATATATTTGGTAGCAGCAAATGAATTAATCATAAAAGGCACTTTCTTATAAAAGAGGTAGTATTCCATGATGAAAACTACAAAATCTTTTTTCATATGTGGAATGTGGAAGTGTATCAATTATGAAAAGAATATTTTATTTACCTTAACTGTATGTTAGAATTTATTCTGTTAGAGAATGTCGCCAGTAATTTTAAACAGCCGTGTGTATTAGATTTAAAGATGGGAACAAGACAACATGGTGATGATGCTACCGAGAAGAAACAGAGAGAACATACAGCAAAATGTTTATCATCAACATCCAGTAAACTTGGTGTTCGGGTCTGTGGAATGCAGGTAGGTGTATTGTTAATATTTAGTAAACATATCTGTTTTCTAGTATGTTACCATTGACTTTTGTAAGAAATAATATGGTTGACTTTTACTGTAGTTGCTTCATAAATATGGTGTAATAAACAGTAGTGTGAGCATAACTAACCTCTGACAGGTAGCCCAGTTGACAAATCTATTTGGTTCTATGACACCTGCAACAGTACTTATACTAGTAGAGTAGAGAATTTTATACAGAGACTAGATGAAAAGATATAAGCCTTACTATTAGACCTGTATTTGATGGTTGATGATTTTCATTTCCTAGGTTTATAATTTGGTCACCATTCTTGCTAAAATCAATGTCATCATTTCTAGCAGTTTTGTAAAATTTCTTGATTTAACTCATTTATATTGTAGGTTTATCAAGTTGATACAGAGACGTACATCAGCCAAGATAAATATTACGGACGTTCGTTAGATATCGAGGGATTCCACGACTCAATACAACAATTTCTACATAACGGACATAGTGTACGATTAGACATTATTCAGGATATAATTGCAAAATTAACAAAACTTAAAAAAGTGTTAAAAGACCAGGATTCGTTCCGTTTTTATTCATGTTCATTATTAATAATGTATGATGGGATTGAATCAGGAGCGCAAATTTTCAACAATAACTCAGGACATTATTTTAATTCTGCACAAAGTACTCTTTCGAAGAATTCTAAAAGTGATAAAAATTTCAACAGTGATATTCCATTATCGAACAATACCGGTGACACAAATGGACAAAATGACTATAATCTTTCAAGCAGTTCTAGTGAAAAATATATTTCCAATGGACATTTGACCACAGAACTGGATGATGCTTCTATATTTCCTAGTGATAATCGAAACAGACTGGACAATGTTTCTAAGAGATCCAATGCATTAAGTCATGCAAGCCATCTGGATGATGTTTCCAAAAGACCTGTTGATGATTCTACAGCTCAAATTCAGTCTCAATTATCCAGAGGTTCTGCTGTTGTAAAAATTATAGATTTTGCTCACACAACCCATCGTGGGTTTAAAGATGATGAGAAACATTACGAGGGACCTGATAAAGGGTTTATATTCGGATTGGGGAACCTTATCAAAGCTTTTGAATCAGTAGAGGAGAAGTGTTCCAGATGATATCAGACTTGAATAGATCAATTTTAGCCTTTAAACTATTGTTACAAACATGACAATCCCTGGTCCTGGGGCCTTATTCTCGAAAACTTTACTAAGATAAAATCCAGAATTTAAGAAATACAGTAATCTGATTGGATAATAAAGCTATATTTAAAATCAATTTTAGTGATTGACCAATCAGATGAATGGAATGCTAAAATCATTGTAAGTAAAGTTTTCGAGAATAAGATCCCTGGTCCTGTTCATCAAAAAGTCTTACGATCATAAAACACATGACAATATCATGGAACATAACATACTTATTAAATAAAGTTAGGCACATAACGTTTCAACACAATATACACATTAAATCTGATGACGACACATGTATATTGTGTTGAAACCTTATGTGCCAAACTGTATTAAAGAGGTGTGTTATGTCCCATGATATTGTCTTGTGTTTTGTTATTTTATGAAAGAAGTGTGTTATGTTCCATGATGTTATCTTGTGTTTTGTTATTTTATGAAAGAAGTGTGTTATGTTCCATAATATTGTCTTGTGTTTTGTTATTTTATTAAAGAAGTGTTTTATGTTCCATAATATTGTCTTGTGTTTTGTTATTTTATGAAAGAAGTGTGTTATGTTCCATGATATTGTCTTGTGTTTTGTTATTTTATTTAAGAAGTGTGTTATGTTCCACGATATTGTCTTGTGTTTTATTATTTTATTAAAGAAGTGTGTTATGTTCCATAATATTGTATTGTGTTTTGTTATACGTGCTCCTTGTATTTTACATCATTAGCTAACAAATGAATTGTTTTAAATTTTAGTCCCTTTTAAATTTATTGTTTGTTTAAAGAGATTGTAAAGATATTTTCTAAATTTGTGATGCATTTTATTGGTTATATATGTTATTGGTTGTTTTTAAAAACTTGAATGACCGTGATAAGTTATCTACCTTTATCAAAATACGTACAAAACCTATCCTGAATTCAAGTTTCATAGGGCTGCAGAGCATCTCTGGAGTTGAGAGGCCTTTTCTTGAAAATTTAAAAAATCCAACTCTCACCCCCACCACAAAAACTCCTCAGATTTTAGCCACTCTATTTTCAGATTATGGGAATTATCATTCAAAAATAAAATATTTTGATCAAAAAAAACACATTTTTAGGGCTAAAAAGTTGAGGAGGGTGAGGAGGAGGTAACTCTGTGGCCCCTGTTTGATGAGCCCTAAAGTGAAGCAGGCTATGTTAAAATCAAGGTTTTATAAGTTATGTTTACAGGTAGCCTTATTCTTGTTTACATTCCAAACATTATTTTACAGAAGCACAAAACATTGGCGCTCCCAGTGGTGGATTCAGGGGGATGAATCTGGTGGCCACCTCCCTTACCCGTGTTAACATGATTTTATTATTACCAATTTATATATCATTTGATTACAATGTTGACAAATCTTTGGATATGTAGGTAGATGTATATTTGAACCTTAAACTATGTCAACCTCCAAAAATTTGCCGCTTCATTTTTTCATTATCCTTCCCCTTTCCTGAATCCACCACTGGCTCCTATCTTCAACAGCAAACCACCCTCTGGAATATAACCCCGAGTTGATGAGTTTTCAGAAATGGCACCTGATAACCTCAGTATTGTGTTTTTAAAATCATTGTGTTTTTAAAATCATTCTATCTTTATGGCCTTAATTAATTGTAATATAATATTTTCTATATCTGTATTGTTTTAATTGATAATAAATTATATATTTAACTGCTGTTGATGTGTTCAGTTTTTATTACTGGTGTATCAGAGGGGTGAGGACGGAAGTTGTACAGCTGATTTGTGACAGAATTGTGGGTGTGATGATTAAAACATAGCCAATGGTATTAGGGGGGTATATTACTTACTACCGTGCCAAATTTGATGCTTATTCACATCATTCAACATGTAACATCATTGTTTTTTCAAGGTGGGTCCATAGCTTTTATTATTCAGGGTGTCGATGACTACTAACCAACCAAATTTGATGCTTTTATCATCAAACCCACAATTTTTACACCCCTTGGGGTGCTTCACAACGTACTTAACGTTACAAACTACCCAAATATTTTGACAAATTCACACCTTTAAGTACAATAGGTTCTGTAGTGAGTGTTGCAAATAAGTTTGGACACTAGTTGCCATTCTGTTGACCAGGGCATTCATTCCAGTGAGACCTCATGGCTAATCAGTTTTATTTGCGTTTGTCAAGACTTTCTAAATGAAATGAAATGCTTTTCTGCACCTGTGTGGGCTAATTGAGGATGGGCAAACACCATGAGTATGTAATGAGGGAAATTTTTACAGGACAGCAGCATTAGCCTACTATTTTTTCAATTTCCAACTGTCGAGGGATCTTTAAAATGCACAGCCTGTAGCACACAGGGCTTTGGTTGTCTAGGCTTTATAAACAGTGCTCATGACTTGTTGAGTCTCCCTCAAGCTCCAAGCAAGACAACATTGTTGGCAGCAGATAGCAGACCTAAGCAAGTGACAAAACCCAGAAAGTAATAAAGACCAATCAAGAGAAAAACAATAACAATTTTATAAACATTGTGACAATAAGTACAGTTTAAAATAATAACTAGGTTACAAGATTACAAAAGTATTAACAGAGATGTGTGGTTCATGCAATTCCACTAAAAATCATAATTTTATGACACAAATATCCCTAAGTTATGTCAAAATATGTAAGTTGTAGTGAAATTGCAATAACAGACAACTGACTGAAAATGGGAAGTTTGGAAAACCTTTTACAATCCATGTAATAAACAATGTCCACAAGACCATCACAGCATGTCATATACAAGCATTTATCAGACATGACTTGTAAAAATATGGAACAAGGAGCTATATCATCCGTTGATACTGTAAACATAGGAGGTGGAGACAACTCTAGGCCGTCTGGAAGGTGATGAGGTGGTACTAGCTGATTGATTGGAATTAGTCTGTGATGCGTTACTTCCTTCAGTGACAGGTATATCTACTTCTTGGCTGAAACAAAAAAGATTTTGATACAATACATAAAGCATGTACATAAACCTTATAGAACACAAGATATTGTTCCAAAAATTTCCATCAAATGTATCAATAATTTATCGACAACAAATTACTAGTAAATACAATTGTAAAACATTGAAAATAAAAAAATTTTTTTTTTTTTTCAATACCCCAATTATCGATATTTATCCTATTATGATATGATTAGCAAAACCCATCACATTATCCTACGTAGGCTACTTTTTCCATGAACAGTAAATTCATAGAAAAAAACAATGAATGAAATGGAGTTTTTTCGTATTGCTTTTCCGCATTTATATGGGCGAATGCCAGGCAATTTTGCCAGGATGGTGGCATTAGCCTACCCTTATTTTCAATTACAAACCGTCGAGGGATCTTTAACGTGCGCAGTCTGTATCACACAGGACCTCGGTTAATTGTCCCATCTAAACTTCAAAGAAAAAGGTTTGTATCTAACTGGATATCTAAATAATCTATGTAAATCATTGTATGTGTAAATATCCTGACGACATACATAAATTAATTTTTAACAAAGATGACAACAATTTCACATTTCCAAAAAAATAAGACACACAAAAAGATAGATTACGAAATATAACATGTGAAGCTAAAACAAAATGGACAAATACTACCACAACATCAACCAGTCTCACCCTTTTTAGAATGTTGTGATTTTGATTTGCCTTTCGAAGGTTTTCCATCCCGACATTTTTTAGGGGAGCAAGGACATGCCGAGAGTATAGTACTGCAACCAAAACAAAAAAAAACGTAAATCATTATGTCATGCTTTTGTAGCAAGCCTTTTAGAAATGCATTAAATATTTTGGCATATATTCAAATTCAATGACACAAGGCAAAAGGTAAAGAAGAAAAATATGTGTCAAAGAAAGATGAGGGGTCCTATACTCTTAACAAGCTTTTCAGAAATACATTAAATATTTCAGCATATATATTCAAAACAATATTCTTTTAAGCCAGTGAATTTGCAAGGCAAAGAAGGGAAATATGTCCAGTAAAGAAGGGGGTAGCTTCGTAAGTCATGCTCATAACAAGCTTTTCAGAAATAAACAGTATAAAACTGGTAACATGCCTTTCGGAAATTGATTAACTATTTAATGAGAAAGTATATGCATATTCAATGATATCAAGCATAAAACAAAATGACCAGGCCCCCGTTTCACTAACGTACTTAAGTATAAATATTTACGTAAGTATAAATGTAGGTTGAAATTGCCTTTCACTAAAAGTCGTAAGTTTTTACTTACGTAAATATGTTGCCTAAATCCTACGCCAACTAAAAGCAGGCGTAAGTATGTTTTCATGCGACTCATCGTTTGATTTAGCGTTAGAAAATAACTACGACAATGTTTTAGTAGAATTCAATCGACGACTAATTATAAGAGAGAGGGTATTTAGCCATCGAACCCAAGTTTTAGACACCTACGCTGATAAAAAATTGATTAATAAGCTTATTTGAATACAAAATGTTTTATTCATATTTAAATCAAATCAAGATCCATAGTTATAGCCTAGTTTTAACAATCCTTTTCACAAGGCCCATAACTCTCGAATCCCTATCTTGCCAGAGTGACTTTCAATCATAGATGTAGTGTTGCCAGACTAAATAATAATAAAGGATAAAACCACAGATTCTCCAGACTGGACTTTTTGTGGCAGGTTGACCCGCTCAACGGCAGGTTTTATCTGACTATGTGGCAGGTAGACGAGGTGGAAGAATCCGTTGGTCCGCTAACAAATAGCATTCGCGCTTTTCTTAAAGTAACTAGGCTAAGGTAAACAATATACATTTGACCTGCAGCTGGTTTATTTATAGAATACTGAATCTCGTCGTCTAATAATAGATAGCTTAGGCCTAGACGAGACGTAAATAATGTGTTTTAAATTTCGTTTTGGGTTGGAAACATATTTTATTAACTATGATATTGCTTATCATTTTAAAGTCAAAATAGGTAAAGCTAAGTTTTATAGATTGAACTAGGCCTAAAAGTTAGTAGAAGTCTTTATTTATAAGTTAAACAAATTTAGTTTGATAAATTTTATTACATATTATTTACATTTGCTTTTATTTTTTTCTTACTGAACTAATGTTAATGTGTTTTGCTTTTATTACTCAATAAAAAATATAATTTTTTCAAAACTACCGCGCATTCTTGCAATTTTACAGCCAACCTGTGACCTGAATACGACCATACACGCCATAGGGTGACTGATTTTAGGCAAATGATGGCGCTGAATATGCCCACTTGACAGTTTTGATGCAATTACACTGGCTCACACCAATGAATGGGACGCGTATTACGCCAAGACGTTTGAAACCCCCTTCGTCGGAAAAGCGGGGCGTGTTTTACAAAACGCCTATGTGGACAAGGTACCATTGAAATTCTCTATACGGTTTCTTGGCGTTTTCACGACGCGTACTACGCGAATGTAGGCCTTAACAGTTTATTGCTTAGTAAATAACTTTTCAACCATCAACCACGCGTCTTGTTTCGTTTTACTTGGTACCCGAGGCTTGGATTTTGGCTCTAATTGTTTTTGGTGTTCAGATAGGCCTAGTGTTTAAACAAGTGCAGATATTTTGTCATTTTTTCAAGATTTTCTTGCAACAGTTACTACAGAAGAAAAGTTTCGCGATATACGTCATCATTAATTGATTTGACGTCACGTATTTTTATACTTACGTCTAATTTTTTACCTAAGTATTTTTTTTTACTTACGCATGCTTTAGTGAAACGGCCGTAAGTAAATACTTACGTTAAGCGTAAGTATAAAACTTACGTAAATACTTACGTACCTTAGTGAAACGGGGGCCAGTTAGCTCTTAAAGGGAGGCGCTCTGAAATTGAAATTCTTCTGCTTGTGAACATTTGATAGGATGATCCTTTTCCATTCATCCATTTTTTGAGAAAGACAAAATTGATTTTTTGTGGAATTGGGCACTGACTTTCTTTTTTTTTTTGAAAAAAGATCATGACAACATCAAACATGACAACAACTATCTTACTCTGGTAACTGTTCGTGTCCACTCTGACCTAGCGAACTATCGGTACTGTCAATCAATGGTGTTGTCGTGGAAACAGTTGATGACATCAGATTTGTTTCTGAATGTTTTGGAGAATACATCTGTTGTAAAAGAGACTATACTCGTTCAGTTTTAAGATAAAATGCTTTACTCAACACATATTCAACATATCAAAAGTACATAAAAAGTTTCATAAAGCGTGGACCGGAAGTACACGAAGAGTTATCTTATCTTGAGATTCAGACTACAACTTCTTTATAATTACAAACAAGAATCAGACCACAAATCATTTTAGCATTTCAATACACACTCCCCCCTATTGACGGAGGTCAATACACATTTCTAAAGCTTACAATATGTAAATTGTAAAACACATAAATTCAATACTCTTAAAGTTGCTAAACTCTGACTATAATTAGATATAGCTATAACTACTTGCTTCACTCGTAAAGTAATTAACAAATAAATTTGCCACAAAACAAACATAAAGTTACATTCTCAAATATCTTAATCAATCTGATTTTACTAATTCAACAGGATAAAGTTTTTGTATAGGACGATTCATATTAATAATTTTCCCCTGTTTGTTCCGAACTCTAACAATAGCAGCCCTAACTTTATTATCACGCCCAGGCAAACTACGTACAACTACTCCCAATTCCCAATTCAGTCTGGAAACTTTATCCTCGAAGACAACCACCACATCACCCTCACTTATAGGAGGGCCACCCTTCGAACGAGCCTTGTGATGCTCACGCAACTGCGTTACATAATCCCGTCTCCACCTAGACCAATAATGCTTAAGTGTCTCATTAAGGTATTTCTTCCTCTTGCACACATCAGAAGAATTAGCATGATTCCTCAACTCAGGAACGAATAAAGGTTCCGACAAAATTCTCCTGCCTAAAACCAGATGTGAAGGAGTTAACTGTTCACCTATCTCTGCACTAACATACGTGAGTGGGCGCGAATTCAAAACGCCTTCAATATCAATTAATAGTGTAAGCAATTCCTCATAAGTTAATAGAGCATTACCCAGAGTCTTTTTTAAGCATCGCTTAGTTGAACGAACCATGCGTTCAAAAAATCCACCCCACCAAGGTGAACGTTCAATGTTATAACACCACTTTATACCCTTACTGTTCACAAAACAATTCAACTCAGAACTTTTAAAAGTTTTCCCATTGTCAGAGTTAATTAAAGCAGGAATTCCTCGCCTACCAATGAACCGCTTCAAACTTCTAACAAATGATGAACTGCTAGCATCAGGAGCTAGATCAAGATGCACTGCTCTACTGCTAGCACATGTATATAGAACAATAAAAACTTTGTAAGTATAACCACTATCAGAGTATATATCCTTGACGTACATTGGACCAGCATAATCTACTCCAATATTCATAAAAGCAAAATCATCAGCTAATCTAAATAATGGTAACGGTGGCGCTGGGGGCACACCATATGATTTACCTTCAATCTTTCTACAAGGTAAACACTTAGATATAACAGACTTGACTACTTGTCTACCTCTGCAGACCCAAAACTTCTGGCGCAACTGCACCAAAGTTTCATTAGTACCATTATGATGTACCTGTAAATGACATTTTTCAATAATAAGTTTAGTAATGAAATGATCTCCAGGCAAAAAAATAGGAAACTTAGTATCAAATAATAAATTAGACAATTCAATCCTACCATTACACCTGTATAATTGATTTGTATCATACTTCAAATTTAAAGACAATTTCTGTTGCTGAAATTTAGATCCAACTAATCCTTTTTGGACATCTCTTAACCAAATAACTTCTGCAGTCTCTATTTCCTCCTTAGTTATCAGACCTGTGGACCTTGAATCTTTACCTCTACAATTCTTAATGAATCTTAAAACAAGTACAGTCACTCGTAACAACTTATCTAAACTATTAAATCTTTCAATACTAATAATATTCTCTACATTAATGTTCTTATCCACCTTGGCAAAACAAGTAGTGGTTTTCTTAATCTCTGAATAATAATCATCTCCTAGCTGATCATTAATTGAATCAAATTTCGGCCAATTATCCATTCTTTCTTGTAAAAACACTGGACCATCCCACCATAAATGATCATTCACAAGTTTTGTTACCCTACACCCCCTAGAACAAATATCAGCCGGGTTACAGTCTGTGGGACAATAAAACCATTTATTGTAATCTGACAGTTTACGAATTTCACTTACTCGATTATGAACGAACTGCTTATAATCCTTACAATTATTCCTTATCCATGAGAGAGCAACTAATGAATCAGTCCAAAAATATGCTATAGGTACTATAATATCTCTAAGAGCCTCTACGACACAAGAAACTAATCTTACAGACAACACACAGGCTAACAACTCTAGCCTGGGAATGGTTTGCTTTTTTAAAGGTGCAACTCGTGTTTTGGATGCAATCAAATTGCAATGAACTACGTCACCATGTGTACAACGCAAATATAAACAAGAACCAAACGCCTTTTCTGAGGCGTCTCCAAATGAATGCAATTCTACAGAATCTGCCTTATAAAGCTCGGAACAAACATTACGTTTAATTTCTAATATAGCAACCTTTTTAAGATCTAATAATAAATTATGCCAATATGCTGCAAATTCTGATTCCAAAGGATCGTCCCAATCTAATTGTTTATCACATATTGACTGAAAACATATCTTAAATAACAAAACAATTGGTGAAATTATTCCTACAGGATCAAAGAACTTAGCTGTTGTACTAAGAACATTTCTTTTTGTTAATGATTCATCAAAATCAATACTTTTAACAATATTTTCAAAATTAAATGTAAATGTATCTGACTTAATATCCCAATTTTGTCCTAAAACACTACTACAAGGGTCTTTTACATTTTGTACAAAATCACTATAACCTCTGTCATCCTCTGAGACAGGTAGAGCACTTTTTGCCAAGTCTTGCTCTGCAAATTCATCTGATGCTTGAATCATACCCATTAATTGTTCAGAATTACTTATCCATTTGCGCATGTTAAAACCGCCTTTAGAAAGACTTGACTTAATTAACTTACATAATTCTAATGCAGAAGTTTCATTCTCAGAACCAGATGCAAAATCATCCACGTATAGTGACTTTAATATTTTACTTAATACTAGTTCATTCTCAATACAAGAATTCAAATGATGCCTTAAAGTTGCATTAAGAATAAAAGGGCTAGAGGTAACACCAAACACAACCCTATTGAATCTATAGATCTTAATAGAAGGGTTTATAGAAAATGGATCATCAACCCACAAAAACCGTAAATAATCCCTATGCTTATCAGTAATACCTATATTTAAAAAGGCTTTCTGTATGTCAGCTGTTACAGCAATAGAATGCATACGGAATCTCAATAAAATGTCAAAAATCAAAGGGTTCAAAGATGGACCAGCATATAAACATTCATTGAGACTGGGTCCAGCTGACTTACAGGATGCATCATAAACCACTCTTAATTTGGTAGTTTCCTTTTCTAGTCTAATCACCTCTCTATGAGGTATATAATGGACAGCTCCTTGCCTATCAATTAAATCATCATTAGAAACATTTGAGATAATACCTTCATCTAATTGTTCACTAATAATTCTATTATATTCAGATAATACTTCAGGTTTACCTTTCAATCTACACAACAAATTCGACAAGCGTTTGACACATACTGAATAATTATCATTTAAAACAGGGTGATCTTCCTTAAAAGGTAAATGTACTTGATATCTATTGTCAACAAATGAAATATTCTTATTGAAATCTGAATACACATTAGATTCATTATCACAAATTCCTAAACTCTCAAGTTCCCAAAATTTGCTTAACTCATTGCTAATTAAACATTCTTCATCAAGATTCTTAATTACATCAGAATTAACATGTAAAACATGGGTGTTGCTTAAATTAATACTACAACCTTGAGTACCATAATTATAATTAAGGGGGCCTGATAAAACCCAACCTACTCTAGAAAACATTGCCACAGGGCTTGAATACTCCCCCCGTCTACAATCCCCACTAAAGAAGTTCCAATAAAAATCTGCCCCAATTAGGATATCAACATCAAACTGAGACTGACTAGAGGAATTTGCTAATTTAAGTCCCTGCAAATGGGAAAAGCTTTGCACAGCTTGGTTATTATACTGCTCAGTGATGGGGTTACAAATAGAGGGAATGCAATACCCTGTGATATACAAGTTTAAATTATCGTCGCACACAACACAAAATTGCACAACATTACAATTTCGTAACTTAGGATTATCTTCTGCAAATGTTTTTATCAACAAATTTTCATTGCCTACAACTTGAACATTTAAAAGTGTACAAGATTCCTCTGTAATGTAGGTTCTTTGACTTCCCAAATCAAACACCAAATTTCTATTTTTAACTTCACCATTTCCCTTGATTCGAGCAATAGCAGTTTGCAGTAATATTGTCCCATCTGAAGAATTACAAGTCATGGTATGACTGCTCACACTATCATTAGTATTATTCGGTTTGACAGTTTCATTCACTTTTGAGCAAATTGCTTTGTTGTGTCTTTCACCACAATTGTTACATTTGTAATCAACATTAGTACAATCCCTAACTAAATGCCCTGATCGCATACACACAAAACACTTTCCTTTCCTTCTAAGTATAGCTTTTCTCGCATGCGCTTCAGTGACAGACTTGCACATGTTCGAATAATGTTTATTTCCACAAAACACACAATGAGGTGCTTTATCATTACCTGAATACAGTGTGGCAGCAGTACGTTGTGGTTTAGTATTATAGTTGCTAGATGTCTTTGAAGTGGATCTATTTTTCATTATTTCAACTTTCTCACGAGTCTCCAACTCCAACTTCAAAGCTTCAATCACTCTATTAAGCGACCATGTGTCCACAATTCTGCTCACCATAAGTTGAATTTCTTCCGGAAAATTATTCATAACAATCGGAATTAACATACTTCCATAGGAATCTGCCTCCACTTCAACATCTAAAGATCTCAGACTTCTAATCTGAACTTCAATAGTATCAAAATTCTTTCTCATCTTTCCAATTTCACTAATATCTGTCACAGGCTTAAGTCCCAGCAAAACTTTAATATAAGATGATATAATAACCTGTTTGTCCGCAAATCTGGACTTTAAAAGTTCCACAGCACTTACATAATTTTCACTGGTTAAAGCTAAGCCACCCAGACAGTCAGCTGCTGCACCATCTAATTGGTTCCTCAAATAATTCATCTTTTCGACATTTGACACAGCTTCATTTTTGTGCACCGCAGCTTCAAAGCTGTCCCAGAAAGACTGCCATTTTTTGACATCTCCATCAAACCGTGGTAAAGTAAGCTTCGGCAATCTTGTTTTAGAGGTCACTGAGTTTTCCATTCTTGTAAAAGAATTATCTTTTTCCAGGGATTTAGAGCCATTGTTCAAGCATCTGTTTATACGATAAATGACACTATTTATGTCACCTGACAATTCTCCAGCTTTCGTTATATCTTCATTAATATCTGTTACTTCATTGAGTTCTTCCAAAACTTTCTCGTTCATTTTATCGAGTGACGATTTTTGTTCCAGAAGCGACATTTTGCATTTTTCCAAAGCTTCATAACATTCAGGCTCATCATAATCAAATGCCTCAAGGCATTCATTTGCCTTTTTCATTACTTGGGACACAAAGGCACGATGTCCACCCCTTATCTTCTTCTGCTTTTCAGCAGCCATTTGTAATATAAAATTTGTAAATCACAGACACCAAATTCGTACAATACAAACAGTTATAAAAAGTTCAATGTTCAACAATTCAATAAGCTTCCGCATCCGTCTCGTCTCGGACCATGTTGTAAAAGAGACTATACTCGTTCAGTTTTAAGATAAAATGCTTTACTCAACACATATTCAACATATCAAAAGTACATAAAAAGTTTCATAAAGCGTGGACCGGAAGTACACGAAGAGTTATCTTATCTTGAGATTCAGACTACAACTTCTTTATAATTACAAACAAGAATCAGACCACAAATCATTTTAGCATTTCAATACAACATCCCTGTTCCACCTGGTTTTCTAGGAAGTTAAATGGATGAAGATGGAGCAATCGAGAGGTGAAATATTGCAAATACTGACAAATATCAAAATGTTGCAAATGATAGTTATAAAAGTACCCAATATTTAATAAAAGACCTCTTTACAATCCCATTAATGCATTTAATTTTGGGGATTTCTTTCGTCAATAAACCAGAGAAGCAGTCTGCTACAACTCGCCCACCAACAACAGTAGATTGACTAAAACAGTAGGATAGTAAGTGAAAATTTGGGTGCAACCAACCACTAAGACTATCACCAATAAAATCCACAACCAATAGATAACCCAAGATAAGGGATTTGTACTCGTAGTCTCAATAGTGAGAACCTTTATTAAATCAATTAACTTAATTCTGATTGGTTGATATAACTGTTTATAAATGTATGTTAAGAATTTTCAATTATTTCATGATTCCACTATATAATGCACAAAATCCATGCCATCTTTCAATATTTTTCTAGGGACTCCTATGGTACTTGGACTCTACAAACCATTCTTGTTTGTCCCCCCTTGAATATTTTAGACAAACCAGGTTCCTGACTACAAGCCCAATCCAGTATGCATTGTCAAGCTATTTGCAAATCCTCATAATTATTATTTACCTTCTATTTTCTTCATAGTCAATCTGTTGTTTCATAAACATGGCGTTTTTCAGTAAATCCTGAATGTTTTGAAAATGGGTGGCACTACCATTCATAGTTTTAACAGCACTGTAAGACAGAAATAATATTAAAAGTGAAAATATTCAAAATATGGTGCACTGTAGACAAAAAATCAAGCTAAGACACAAGTTACGGTCCAGACACTATGCTGACATTGTCCTTCTTGGCTATAAATGAGTGATCTTTCCACAAATTTGTATAAAACTTGTCCTCATAAAGCGATACCACCTCCAGAAAGAACAAAAAATTCAAGTTTTCAAACTTGGTCAATAAGAGTATATATTTAACGATGTCAAAAGTATACAAATAGAATCAAATAAACCCATAAAACTATGTAGTTTTCCATAAAATTACAGTTCATTATTGCAAAAATGCTCAATATTCCATAAATGACCGAAAGGAAAATCTTACTTGGTAGCATACTCTGCATCAAACCCGGCACCCTGAACTTTCTTATGGATATCTTGAACTTCATGCTGTAAGAGAAAAACAAAAACAATTTTATTCTAAAGCCAAACTATGGGTTGGACCATCAAGGGTCATAATAAGCCATTTTCACTCATAGTTTAGGTCAACGCTCTGTAAATATTGGTACAGATAATCAATGCCAAGAGGTTTGGCCAAGGACCAGCTGGGAGAAAGGATCCTCACGGAACCTAAGTTGTTATCCTTGTAAAATATATGTTTCTTTCTTTTCTTTCTACCTTTAATGATCTTAAAGGGATATGTTCACTTTCTGTTCGACCAAAAACATTTTAGTCTCAGAATCTGGAATTTTTTAGATAATCTTATACGTAATATTGTTCATAACTTTCCTGCAAAATTTGAGCCTTCAAACACACATGTACCCATAATTATCATCGTTTGAAAGTCAAAAATACGACTCGCCGTTTAGTAAGACTATGTGTTATATAGAAAACACATATACAGAAAATGAAGAATATATGTTAAGGTAGGGATATAATTGAAGGAAATATATGATTTTCATGGAGTTCTAGTACTTTTTTGAGCCTATTTACATAAATTCAAGGTCCAATTCGACCCTTGAAAATACTGAACATTACCCTTTAAATTGTTTCAAAAATATGGTGTAGGTAGGGCAGGATTGGAAAGAAATAACAAATTGGTTACAGAACCTGTGAAAACTCATACAAACCTTTTGATCTACGAGTTGTGGTAATGTTTTACGAACATGTTCCTGAATCCTGAAGAACGCCAGAGAGGCATCATTAGCTATGATATTCAAGTTTTCTGACACTTTCTCTGCAACTGAAAACATAAGTCCAAAGGTTTATTTTATTAATGAAGCAGAGTTTATAGGCAGATATTGCAGTTGTACAGAAGATGTACTGTATCAAAAGTAGACTAGTTTATATTTTGTTACAGTATCCCAACAGTAAAAGTTGATATTTATAATAATAATATCTTTATTGGAAAATAAATTAGGCCAGGCCTGTTTACAATAATTGAGCCCTTTAAAAAACAAATAACAAGCAAACAATGTAAGAAAATAATACACAAGTGGTAAAGTTTTGAGAAAACAAGTGGTAAAGTTTACACATATCGTGTCGCAACATGATATGACGGGTACCCATTACAGAGCATATGAGTCGAAACCGGTAACCTGATGATATATTCTGTATGAAAGTCTGTGATTGGTCAACACAGCCTTGGTATAAATCTTGTTGTATCACAATGGAGAACGAAAAATATTGGAATAAAAGGAAACACAATTGTAGGCCTAATCTAATTTAATTTGACTGATGCAATGGATACCTTTATGAGTTTTATCATTATGCAAGGCATACCTTTATGAGTTTTATCATTATGCAAGGCATACCTTTATGACTTTTATCATTATGCAAGGCATACCTTTATGACTTTTATCATTATGCAAGGCATACCTTTATGAGTTTTATCATTGAGTTCAGGATCCACGAAATCATCAAACACATTGTTAGAACTTGTTGTGGCTGTCATCCGACCATATCTACCATCTACTCCACCTACAACATATTATATTACATAAGATACTTGATACCTTGATGCCAGATGCACGGAACTGGATAGGCCTGTTGACGTTCCGGTCTCCAAATATATTAAAGCTGGGCAAGGCTAGGTCATTGTCAGCACTTAGTCAGAGATCATTCAAATTGAAGACTCAAAGGGATTGTAAAATGGTTTTCTAAACTTTGTACATGTAGGCCCTATGTGTATCGGGGACACTGATAACCACTTTACAAATACAATCCCTTTATTAATAATCCAATTAGCAGTGGACCGTGGAAAATGCTGACTGTTCCCCTTCATACATAGACGTAAGCCACAGCTGATCAAAAGGGAGCATAAAAAAAAATAAGTATAGGCTACATAAGATGAGAGAAGATCTGAAAAAAAAATTAACTCCTTCCTCTTGTCATACGAATGAATGTATTTTATCATTATCATAAGGACTTCAGCCACAGGAGACTTGATGTGATGGATACAAGTTTGGAAAGCAGAGACACCAAATTTATTTCATGTCATGACATCTAATCGATTATATCTCAATTCCTATCTTTAAATACAAACCTTGCATTTTGTTTTGGTGATGAAACCACAAATAATTCATTCCATTTTCCATTTGACTTACAAATCTATCAGATTTCATACATTTCCGTTCTTTTTACGAAATATCAATCTGTCAATTTTGTCAACAAAGGAAAGATAACTCTTGGCCGATCAAAATATTTCAGAACACAGCGAATTATCCAATTTATAGTAGATAATGCCTCAATGTTTCTTTTGTCTTGAATAAATATGCTAATCTCTCTGCAAGGGATTACTATCAAATTTGACATTGTGAAGATATACAGTGGATCAGACAGATTGGTTGTTCAGGGAAAGCAGGCCAACACAAGTAGCCCAGATCCAAAGTTTACAAGGGGATCTCCATCACAAATCTTGAGGGTTATACATGAGATGATTGACTCTTAAACAACCCTATTGCAGGGCAGCATTCAGAATAATAATTCAGAAGGGAAAAGCATTTTCTGCTTTGCTTGTGGTTCATAAACTTCCATCGGACACACAGTCTCTTATAAAATGGGTATGAAATGATTTTTTGAAAGCCTGCTTATGATGTCTGATTGAGGATATTTGGGGCAAGGCTGAAGACATATCCGTAAAGGGCCCACGACTCAACAGGGGGTCAGGGGCAGACCGACTTGCCCAAATTTTAATGATGTTTGCCCAATTTTTGGGAACTCGCTGCTCGATAACATACTATTTCGGGGGAATCTGCCCTCCCTGCCCCACTGTCTCCTACGATTATGGCTATGGATGGGGATACTGCAAAAAACGATTCTAAAAATTTCAGGTATTTTTTTTTTAGTTTTTCTAATTTATCACAAAATGAAGAAATGTTTCTGTTGAATGTTCTCTATAAATTAATTCTTTCTTCTCAACACAAGACAAATAACAATTATATACTTCCTGAAATATACAAGATTTCAAATTAGGATTGTAAAGTGGTTTTCTAAAGTTTGTATGTGTATTGGGAACACTGATAGCATCAATTTGCGACACATTCCCTTTAAAACCACATAAAAAAAAGAACTATTGAGTTGGTGTCTTTTTCTAAAAAACTTAACCTAGATAAAATCAGTATTTCAAAAAATACTGATTGTTTTGTGGCATAGCTTTCCTCCTAGACCCATAGATATAAATAGCAGCTACTTTTCTGTTTTGGCTAATGAGTCAACATTAACCTGCTCTGATGTCATTTCCAAATATCAATTTCGCTAATGATGCCTCTTTCTATTTTTTGATACAAACACTTTTAGGTGTGGATACTTACTTATAAGTTTGACACAGTTTATTTTCTATACATGTCAAACATATCTATAACTTCTAATTCTGGTTTGTCAAATCCCATTTCTTTCAAACTAGATATTCCCAATTCTTCCATGGCTGGGGTGATTTCTTGCTCAATGTATGGCCATAATTCTTTATCGTGGCCAGTGGCTTTGTGCTGTAAAGTAAAGAAATAGATTAAAACCAGTATCAACTATTGGCTTTTGATTCATCAGTAGATTTTTTTTCTTAAAGACCTAGCACAGTGTAGATTAGCTTTACACAAGAGTGATTGAAAGTTACGTTACCCTTTAAAATAAAAAAACAATTTTAGACCAGGTGTCTTATTCTCGAAAACTTAACCCAGATAAAATCAGAATTATAAGATATATGGCTATCTGATTGGATAATAGTACTCAATATAAAATTGATTTTTAGTGATTAACCAATCAGAAGATGTAGAATACTAAAATCATCTTAAATCAAGACTTCAAGAATAAGACCCCAGGACCTTATTTGTAGTTAAAAATATGTATGGAATTTTATTTTAAGAAATATCATATTTATGACAAAATTGATCATAATATTTTTTGGAAAGGCGACCCTGAAATGAAATGAATAGAGTTTTACGTCCTACTTTTCTGCACCCTCGACATGCACAGCCAATAGCACAGGAGACCTCGGCTTATTGTCCCAATTCGAACGACTGGACGATTTTTCCATGTCAGTCCCTCTGACTTGCATCACTGACAGGGGAAACCAGGTTCAAAAATCTGAAGGTATCATCTCGACCCATGCCGGGATTGAACCCTGGACCTTCAGGTTAGTGACCAAGCGTCTAACACACTGAGCCACCGCGGCTCAGGTTGAAAGATTAGGACAAGGGATTGAAAGTATTGAAGTAAATAATACATACGTGGAGATTTTCAATGAATCTGACTGCTAGAGCATAATCATTCAATTTTCTACAAGCTAATAGTCCAGCTACAATTACTTTAGGGTCTGGTACAGAGTCAGATCCCTGAAATAATAACATTTTATTACGTCACAAGAAATACTACCTCTTAGAATGATCAGAAAAGCAAAATTCTCAAACTTGATAAATAAGAGTTATTAATTAGGCAACTTGTCTGATGTAAATCAAAGATTGGATTAACTTCAATTAAATGTTTCGATTATTTTTATATGATTATTGATCAGTAGCCTGCCTTTGATAATCCATCTCAATTTGGTATTGGGTATCGTTTTCCCTTGTTACCATTCTAACTGGCTACCGCCTTAGACAGGCAGACTAAATCCATCATACAAACACTTACAGCAATATCGGAAAAGACTTTTCTTGTCATCCAGCTATCACTTTGGGCTAGAGCTCGGAAATGTAACAAGTTAATGCCATCAAGACCATCTTCTGTATCAGTTAATTTGCTGATTTGGGATTCAACACTCGAATTTAATCGTACAGTTGTTACTTGTAATGGTGCTGAAAGTACAAATTAAACATGATCAGAAATTAAACTTTGTCACATAAAAATGGCGTCTGATCCGTGATGTCGATGGAGACATAGGGCCTGTTGTTACATTGTAAAGAGAATGTTGAAGGGAAAGTGGTGAATTGCTTCAATTGACACAAACAGTAAATCAAATGTAGTCATATTCATGCCAGGGCAGGAAAAAGTAATATCTATGCTAGAATACCAGTTAACTTGTCGACAGAATTTTATATAATCAAGGCTCAAATCAATCCTTGTCCTTGAAAATGCTGAACATTAATTACCCTTTAAAAAATTATTACAACTGAATGCAACAAAGTGCGCGTTCTAGATGTCAATTGGTTCAGGATGTTTTGTCAAGAAAACTCAACTAAAATAATGACATTAGAGTAAAATGTGTCAACAACTTGACTAGACACCCTTTGCTATAGCCTACTACTGTAAGGAATGATTTAATCCTAAGCTTTTTGCAATGCTAAAGCCTAAAGAGAGGCAATAATATAAGCATGGATTTACAGTTGGGTAACCAAGAAGGCCTTCTATTTCAGATTTCAGCACTCTCTCAACTCTCTGTCTTCTTCTGACAATTTTTAAGAAGAAAAAGCTTGAGAAGCCGTGAACCTCTTCAGACTTAGTGAAAATAGAATATATTTTACCAGGCTGATAAACCATTCGACGAGCGGAATTTGCCACAATAGCACCAGCTCTTCTTGCTAGGCCAAACATTTCGAAGTTTCAATTGAAGTCTTGTGGTGACCTTCCTTTCTCTTTCCCTGTGAAAAGAATCCCACAAAGCAGTGTAGTTAAATGTAAAATTAGATTTGGATTTTTTAGCTTTGAAAACTCTATGTATTTGTACCTTATTCAATTAATTTATAGTCCATAGTTCAGAATTATTCAAAAGAATGCAGTAGAACTTGATCAAAACAAATTTGAAACTTATTTGACAAAGAAAAGCAGTTCTTGACTTTTCAAATTTTAGTCCAAATTTACATTTTAGAAAAACAATTTTTTTTTTAGTGCTTCCGGTTATCCGCCATTAGTCGGGTGATGTGTAAACAAACACGTAAAACGTATTCTGTACTTTTTCCAGTTATGATGAGTTGAATTTCGAAATTGTTTTAAGATTT
Organism: Lottia scabra; assembly: GCA_029955415.1. Classification (NCBI taxonomy): domain Eukaryota; kingdom Metazoa; phylum Mollusca; class Gastropoda; family Lottiidae; genus Lottia; species Lottia scabra. The sequence goes on from JARJEI010000009.1 coordinate 14,475,993, forward strand.
TGAAAGATGATTGAGTTTTGTACCAAGCGCCGTATGATAGGAATAATTCTACTTTTAACAAGGTGGGTAACAAGGGTTATAGTCAATTGGACCCTATTCCTAAAAATACTAATTACTCTCTGACCACATTGAGATCTGGCCCCCGTTCCACTAAACTTCTTAAGTCCAAAATTGTCTTAAGTCTGACTTACATAAGAAAAATCCCAAAATTTGCGTTTCACTAAGATTCTTACGTCAAGAAATCTTCGTAAATTTTTGCGTAACTTAAGACAGCTACACCCTGTCGTAACTTTTTTCTTAGACCAAGAAATGCTTGAAAATAAATGAAACTCTGCTTTTTTTGTATTGTGGACTCATAAATATTAAAACTTTGAATGTTTTTCACGTTTTTTCTGTATTATTTGCCTTATTTTTGTCATTTTGAGCTTTCAGTTTTCCGACCGTCAAACATTAGTTACGATGACGTCGTAAATGTCATGTTGACGTCATTTCACGCTTCGAAAATCATACCGCCATTTTGAGGATGAAGTCTTAAATTATCAGCACTAAAGACTGTTTTAAAGTGTTTGTAGGACTAGAATGTGTTCTGATACATATTTCTTTTCTGTTTTTTGATGAAATAAAGAGGTAAATTCGTCAAAACAATGTTGTCGATTACGCGCGTGATAACTTGCGTAGCTTAGAACTTCGTAAGTTGCTTAGTGAAACAGGCGTAAGATTTCACGTAAGATGTGCGTAAGTCAAATTCTTTTGCGTAAACTTACGCACTTTAGTGGAACGGGGCCCTGAATTGAATTTTTTCTCTGATGTCACAAATATTCAAATTATGTTTTTCTATTGCATGCCATGTGTCTTAGAATGCCTTTGGGTCCATGAAAATATATGGTTTGAAAATTTTCATTATAAAATAAATACAGTTCCCTCCTAGAAATTTCGAGTGAAAATGATCCATATTTCGGACTGAAATTTTCCCTCTGTAAAATCATATTTCAAGATAAATATTTTTTTAATAGTTTAATTTTCATCAACCCAAAGACAATCTAAGACTCTCAGAACTAATTTTGGGTTGATATTTCAATTCATGAAAAAATAATAGGAAAAATGCGATTCTGAGCCCATTGTGGTCAGAGAGTAGTCCCAATTTTTGGTCAAAATGGTCTTAAAAACTAAAGTCAAAATGACCTTGTTTTTGGTCAAAATGGTCTCAAAAATTGCTCTTTGACTTCAGCTAAATCATCGTCCAAAATGACCCCTGAAAAGGTCCTGTCAATCCTATATACCAAGTTTCATAACGATAGCTCAACGGAAAAGTCAGGTGTGCGAAAGTGCAACAGTGCCGATATGGTGATGCCAACCTATGAAATAAAAGGGGAAATATAATTAAATAACAACATAACAACACTGCCATTCACTCTTTTATTTTAACTGAAAAACTGAAACTGTTTTTTCATGTTTTTTTTTATCTTTTATCTTTAAAATGATTTGTTTTGTTTTCAGTGTGTCAGTTTTGACGTTATTTTTTGAAAACAGATGGTCAAGCCAACATAAACTAAAGAAAGCAAAATTAGCAGCAAAGGGTAATGAAATGAAACTATATATATAACTTTTCACATACGCAGGCCTTTACTTTTAGATTACATGTTAGTTACGACAGTAAACATCATGCCTAAATTAGCTATGCCCAAATTAGAAAATAAGATGTTGCATTTTGCTACTTAAGCACTTGCAACTCATGGAAGTTGGAGATATATTAAATACATGTGGCAAGTAACTTTTTTGAAGGGCAAAAGATTTTGGATGTGACGTGACATGACAAGTGGCTTAAGAAGTGTTGTCTGTTTGACCCTTTCCAAATATGGACATTGTAACTGGTATGCCACCAGTCATGTCCAGCAAATAGAACCAAATCAATAGCTTAATTAAATGCTCAAAGCATTGAGTCCCTTAGAATTTGGAATATATACTTTTCAGCCTTAAAGAATGCTAGTTGTAGTCCTGGAACAGTGACAGTTATAGAACCATGTAAACTCTGTCCAAGGGAAGAAAATGTAAGTTGGTGGTTTAACTCATTGAATGTATGACCGGTCGGACCATTACCGTGTCGGACTATTACTGGTTCGGACCTAAAAAAAATTTTTATAACCAACTTTGACCAATGATATTGAAATTGAAAGTAAAATGGCAAGAACAACTCTCACTAGGACTCAGAACAATGTTAAAAGACAATGCATTTGTGATATATTTTTTTCCCCCCCAAAAAAAGAAGAAAAAGATCGAACGTTTTGTCAAAATGACAATGAGGGCATTAAATCTTTGAAATGTCCCAAAAAATACAGCTTCAGATGATGTCACATATTGTAATATTGATCTACCATGTCAGAGCTGCTCAAATTAACAAGCTAGTGAGCTATGCACAACTCTAACAACTAATGATTTTATTTATATTTATAGAGAAATGAATTATCATTCTGTAAACAAACTGGTTATAAAGAATTTGTTCAGTGTAACGATGGAAAACAGATATTTAGAGGGTAGGTATTGGGCCGAATTTATAAAAGTTAGCTTTTGCTTTTAAGCTATAGCTTTAAGGAGAAGCTTTTGCTCATGAAGAAAAAGCAAAAGTCAAAGCTTTTGCTAAAAACAGTATAAATAACCTTTTGCTTCACCTATTAGATAATTCTTACAAGTTTTAAGCAATTCCTTATGACCTACTTAAGTATCATTACAACAAACGGTTGTCTGACATTTGTCTGGTCATCACTAGTGCACTGCACTTGTTAGAGTTAACAGTTAGAATCATGGATACTTTGAATGAATTTGAAGAAAATTTGGGAACATCTGAATAGCTTAATTCAATAATGATCTCTGTTATCAAAGACTTTCCAATCCTATTTGAAAAAAGTAAATTACCCAGCAGTAAGGAAATGAAAGTTAGAGCACTTCAACAGGCCAGGAAGATTATCACCACTAATGCCGGAAAGAACTTGGATGCTTGGACGTTGAACGAAGCAATGTTTTTACGGTTGATAAATTCATCTCCAAGTTGTCCCCCAGGTTATCAATCCGAACGTGCGTACAGTCTATGGCCCCGAATGTATATGGAAAACCATGGGCCGAATTTATAAAAGTTAGCTTTTGCTTTTAAGCTATAGCTTTAAGGAGAAGCTTTTGCTCATGAAGAAAAAGCAAAAGTCAAAGCTTTTGCTAAAAACAGTATAAATAACCTTTTGCTTCACCTATTAGATATTTCTTACAAGTTTTAAGCAATTCCTTATGACCTACTTAAGTATCATTACAACAAACGGTTGTCTGACATTTGTCTGGTCATCACTAGTGCACTGCACTTGTTAGAGTTAACAGTTAGAATCATGGATACTTTGAATGAATTTGAAGAAAATTTGGGAAACTCTGAATAGCTAAATTCAATAATGATCTCTGTTATCAAAGACTTTCCAATCCTATTTGAAAAAAGTAAATTACCCAGCAGTAATGAAATGAAAGTTAGAGCACTTCAACAGGCCAGGAAGATTATCACCACTAATGCCTCAAAGAACTTGGATGCTTGGACGTTGAACGAAGCAAAGTTTTTACGGTTGATAAATTCATCTCCAAGTTGTCCCCCAGGTTTATCAATCCGAATGTGCGTACAGTCTATGGCCCCGAATGTATATAGAAAACCATGTGTCTCAACCCAGCGTTGTTTTGCTCTTACTGCATCTTGAGCACTCACTGGAAATTTTATCCTGTTTTTACATTCAGCGGCTATGTGGTTCACAGAATAAGCATCACATTTTGAGACGGATGGTTGTGTAATCCCCTAATCCTTTCTTTGTAAACTTTTTGTTCCCTGAGATGCATAAACATCTTGAAAATGTCCAATTAGCAAAGGGTTAAGCTACTATTTAGGGGCTTACAAAACACCTAGTAATTGCTTGTAATATTAAGGCAGAGACTAACTTTATAAATACAAAATTGAAGCTTTTACTTAATAGTTAAGCAAAGTCTAACAAGATGGCGTTTGAGCTATTTCTTGCTAGAAAATGCTTTTTCTAACGAGCACTAGCTTTATATTATTTATATGGATTTCACAAAAAGCTAAGAAAAAGCAAAAGCTAACTTTTATAAATTCGGCCCAATGGGCCGAATTCATAAAAGTTAGCATTTGCTTATAAGTAAAAGGTATAAGGAAAAGCTTTTGCTTAATAAGAAAAAGCAAAAGCAAAAGCAATTGCTTGATAACCTATTCATAATCTTTTGCTACACTTTATAGCTTTTTCTATTGTTGTCTTAGCAAAGTCTTATTCATTCACAGTACATCGATTCTAATTAGTCAGTACATGTTTACCACAACAGATACCTTTTAGAGCCTCTTTCATAGCATTCAAGCCACCGCAATGGATTCCTTCAATGATCATGATGAACATGATGAGCAAGAAAACACACAGTGCTCTGAACAGCTAAATGGTGTGATGGTTTCCATCATTAAACAGTTTCCAGTTCTCCTGGATAAAAGTCAGCTACCTTCTTCAAAAGAAAAGAAAGCTGAAGCTATGAAAAGAGCTAAACAGATTATAGCTAACAACTCTGGGAAACATTTAGATGAGAAACAAATTCTCAAGAAAATCTCCAATATGAAGGTTCAAGTGAAGAAGAAAACAGACAAAAACCAGACTGGTAACAGGAAAGTCATTTTGATGGCATGGGAAGATGAGCTCTACAAAATTTTGCAAGGAGATGAAAATCCAACCATTACCAAAATGCCATCATCAATATCTGCTGGGTTTCACAGAAATTCTTCCACGACTCAGTCAACTGACCTTGCAGCTGATTCCTCTATCGACGATGAGATAACCCAAGCCACCATACCTTCCACTAGGGTAAGTATTTTTTATACGCCCACATGAAATGGGGGGTGTATTTTGATCAAAAGAGATCACAATTCCTGATGTGAGTGTTTGTTAACACCCAAGGACAAACCCTATTGAAAATCAGTGAAATAAAATAAGTATCTTGACAACATTTGGTGTGTGTGCATGTTCTGGAACTAATAAAGATTTTAATTAAGAATCAAAGCTGCCAGTGGGCATATATTACCTTGCCTGGCAAGTTATCTCATAATGTTTTTGTTAAGAATAATAAAATGTATTATTCGAAAAAATAATCCATGGTCTGCAGGTTGACAATCAAATTTAGTATCCTTGAATTTCTTTTGCAGAGTCACGAATCTCGTAGGAAATGTAGTGTAAGCAGTGTGAAAAGGGCTGTATTCACCCCATTGTCAAGCCGTTCATCAACACCAGAACCTACTCAATCCACTGCCAAAACTACTAAAGGAAAGACCTTACCAGGAGACTCTTGCCCTGTCAACACCTGAGTTACAACGATTGGTTCTTCTCGAACAACTTCGTTATTTGAGAGCAAAGCTGCGGCACATGGAGGACAACCAACCAAGCGGAGCAGCCCCTATCGCTGCCACAGTAAGGGACAACACCAGTGACAACGATACTGTTCCAAGTTTCACATTTTTGGAGAGATTACAGAATGACTGGATGGGCGATGTGTAAAAGCATTACATGTTTGTCCACAATCATATAATTTTGAATAAACAAAACTCTTTGTATTACTGAAATTATCTCTTTATTTCATTTCAATTAGTGTTATTATTCCTTTCAAAAAGCAGTGCAGTTATTTCCTGCCTGCGCTGATGGCCTTGAATTCTCAGGTTACGATTGCCCTGAGCAGCCATATCCCCATTTTCATTTACTACTTCCACGTCGTCATCTGCTTCTCCTGCATCTACTAAGTCATCAACAGGGTCATTGAGAAACTTAGATACATTGTGGAGTGTGAAGCAGGTCACTATACACTTTGGGATATTCTCGAGTTTTAGTCGGACTCCGTTCTTCAGTATCGGAAAGCGTCTCTTCACCTGTCCAAATGACTGCTCTATCACAACCCTATTTCTGGCATGAAATCTGTTGTAATGTCTCTCTGCGGCGGTATTTGGATTTGCATAAGGCGTCATTAAGTATGGTGCCAGTCCGTATCCAGAGTCCCCAAGGAGCACACCCTGAACGTTTCTAGAAATCTTTTCATATAGCTCAGAAGTGTGAAATATCCGTGAATCATGGACAGAGCCTGGCCAACCGACGTCAAGACTAGTGAAAATGTAATTTTCATCGCAGGTTGCCTGCACATTAAAAGATGGAAAATTCTTGCGGTTGATGAAGTCATCACCGAAAGGTCCTCCAGGTTTTTCTATCCGAATGTGAGTGCAGTCAATCGCTCCCAAGGTGTATGGGAATCCTAGTTTATCAGCCCACCTTTGTTTTGATAAAGTTGCATCAGCAGCTGAGATTGGAAATTTGATCCAGTTTGCATGCTCAGCAGTTATTAGGTCAAGTGTACTTGCAATGCACCTTGACACAGTGGGTTGAGTAATACCCATCACCTCAGCCACAGAAGTCTGGAAACCTGGATCTGCCAAATACTTCAGTGTCGTTTCCATGCGCTGTATGTTAGAGAGACAACCACCACGGCTTTCAGTATCTTCTGGCAGAAATGTTTCAGCCAACCATTCTACATTCGCTTTGTCAAATCGAAAGAGTTTGCGGTAAGTGTCATCAGATATGACGTCACGATTGATCCTTTCCTTGTAAAATTTTGGATGGTCCATTACTCGAATAAACATGTTGATTTTTCTCCTTTTACTATTTTTTAGAAATTGGTCAAGCTACTCTGAAGGAGCTTGAATTTTTGTCAGCAGTTGCTTCTTCCCTCAAGGAAGAGCCGTGGTTTATGAATAGATATTCTAGAAGTTGCTTGATCTTAAGCATTTTCTTATAAATTCAAGCTTTTGCTTTTGCTAGCTAACTTAGCTTTTACTTATGAGCAAATGCTTAGATTTTATACATACAAAATTAAGGAAAAGCCTAGAAAAAGCAAATGCTAACTTTTATGAATTCGGCCCAATGTTAACGTAAAATAGTGACAAACTCTGAGTTGTTGCCCTCAAGAGTGGCCCCCAGTCCACCCACTGAAACGCTTCGTTAGGTTTGGCCTTTTTGTTTCATTTACAAAATGTATTTGGCCCTTATAATAAAAAAAAATATATTGCCCTACAAAATGTTTAATTTTTATTTTTCCTTCCTTTTCAGTTGTGATATAGTTCCGGCAGTGGAACAAAAGACATTTTATATTTTTGAAAGTATTTGTACAGTGATAGCCATAGTGTCCTATATAGTAGTGAGACATCGCCAAAAACATCTAGATAGACTAGTAGCAGATAAAATAAATAAACAGATCGCGTCTGGATTATGATGAATATTTTTTTGGTCTCCTGTGTATTGATAAATAGGTGATGTGATATCATTGGTGACTTGATATCATTGGTGACGTGATAACATTGGTGACGTGATAACATTGGTGATGTGATAACATTGGTGACGTAATATCATTAGTGATGTTACATCATTGGTGACTTGATATCATTGGTGACATGATAACATTGGTGACGTAATATCATTGGTGATATGATATCATTGGTGACGTGATAACATTGGTGACGTAATAACATTGGTGACGTAATATCATTAGTGTATTTATAAATAGGTGACATAATATCATTGGTGATGTGATATCATTGGTGACATTATATCATTGGTGATGTAATATCATTGGTGACGTTATATCATTGGTGACATAAAATCATTGGTGACGTGATATCATTGGTGAAGTGATATCATTGGTGATGTTACATCATTGGTGACGTGATATCATTGGTGACGTGATATCATTGGTGACGTGATATCATTGGTGATATAATATCATTTGTGACGTGATATCATTGGTGACGTAATATCATTGGTGATGTGATATCATTGGTGACGTGATATCATTGGTGACGTGATATCATTGGTGACGTGATATCATTGGTGACGTAATATCATTGGTGACGTTATATGTGTAAATGATTTGCCAAAATAATATCGTAAAAATTCAACCACCTTCATGTGTAAGATGTTTAAGGCACACGTTCACCAACCAATCAACCAATTGTATTTTTGTCTCAGACACTATATTGTTTTTATGACGTCACTACCAGTGATCTGCATAGATATCAATAGTAGGTTCCGGTGCCCGGCGGTGGATCACTGGCAGTGACTTCATAAAACGTGTTTGTTTTAGTGGAATTGCAAGAACCACAGACGTCGGAATGGAAATTGGAATGATGCAAATTGATACTATCAGTGTCCCCGATACACATGCAAAGTTTAGAAAACCTCTTTACAATTCTTTTAAGCTTACCAGTAGCATCAGTAGTGTTCACAGCTCACTGTAGATATTTGAACCTTAACCATGTGCTTCCATAATATCTTATCATCATTAGATTAATACTGATTTCTTTATTATTTAACAAAGCTTAATTTCCTGTGTTTTTCAAATTAGTTTTGTTTCTCTTAGAGAAAGTACCTTTCTCGTCTAATTTTAATTTTTTCTTTTTTACATCGATAACGGAATGCAACTATATTTACTCTAATTATATCGACTTTTTACGTTCTCTTTGCACGTCATTATCGTGTTATTTAATTTTTTCTTCATTAAGTCGACTCGTCGTTTTATTTTTATTTATAATATCTGTGTTAAAAGTTAAAAGATATGACTTGTATTTAAATCAGACTACACCTTAGAGTAAATATGAAATTTTTTGGATGATTTCTTCATCCAATGCCTCTAAATAAAAATATTTGTGTTGTTTCACAAGTACAAAATGGTAATGAGCCAAACTTTAAATTGTAATCATAATGGCAGTTGTATTATATATATATGTATATATTGTAATTGTATTGTAAAAGGGGGTAGTGAAAATTTAAATAAAAAAACTTACGCACGAACGATCCCAACCGTAAAACAAATCTCGAAATCCATGTAAACACATTGGCAATACATTGGTAGCAACTAATGATCTTTTCATTTGAAGTACCGTATATCAATTAATGAGTAAATATTACAAAAGTTACATGTTTTATTTGACCTTGCATAGAAGATAGGATGTTAGTTTTAGTGGAATTGCAAGCAACACAGACGTCGTAATGGAAATTGTAATGGCGCAAATTGATGCTATCAGTGTCCCCTGATACACATACAAAGTTTAAAAAAACACTTTACAATCCCTTTAAATGCTGTAATATATGTGTTGCAGAACAATTATGTTTCATCATGGATGACAAATGAAGTTATCCATTAAAACGGCAGCAAGTTATGACATTTTTCAAGACCCCTCTTCCAGATGGCAAATCATTAAAGCCATGTCATATGCTCTGAGACTTAGATGATAAGTGGTGAAACCTGACACTGCGCTAAGTCTAAAATGCATCTGAATTTTCCTTATTGAAGGCTTGTTTGAATCCACTGTACAACATCTGCAAGAAATATAACCAGCACTGACTCTTTTCTAGTCCAAAACTTATAAATTCTGGTCAAGATGTCATATGACTGAGTGACAATATCATGCCTGAGTGATGGTATCATGAATGAGGGATGTTATCATGTCTGAGTGACGATATCATGTCTGAGAAAGGATATCATGTCTGAGGGATGGTATCATGTCTGAGTGACGATATCTTATCGAATGACAATATATAGATATCATGTCTAAGTGACGATATCATGTCTGAGTGAGTGACGATATCATGTCTAAGTGATGGTATCATGACTGAGTGAGTGACGATATCATGACTGAGTGATGGTATCATGTCTGAGGGATGGTATCATGTCCGAGTGATGGTATCATGTCCGAGTGATGGTATCATGACTAAGGGATGGTATCATGACTGAGTGATGGTATCAAGACTGAGTGATGATATCATGCCTGAGTGATGGTATCATGTCTAAGGGATGGTATCATGACTGAGTGATGGTATCATGCCTGAGTGACACTATCATGTCTGAGTGACAATATTATGTCTGAGTGACAATATCATGTCTGAGTGACAATGTCATGTCTGAGTGACATTATCATGTCTTAGTGACAATATCATGACTGAGTGAAAATATCATGACTGAGTGACGATATCATGACTGAGTGACAATGTCATGTCTGAGTGACGATATCATGACTGTATATCATGATTGTATATTATCATGTCTGAGTGACAATATATAGATATCATGTCTGAGTGACGATATCGTGTCTGTATATCATGACTGAGTGACAATATCATGTCTGTATATCATGACTGAGTAACAATATCCCGTCTGAGTGACAATTTCATGTCTGAGTGACAATGTCATGTCTGAGTGACAATATCATGTCTGAGTGACAATATCATGTCTGAGTAACAATATCATAACTGAGTGACAATATCTTGTCTGAGTGACAATATCATGTCTGATTGACGATATCATTCCTGTATATCATGTCTGAATGACGATAGCATACCTGTATATCATGTCTGTATGACGATAGCATACCTGTATATCATGTCTGAGTGATGGTATCATGTCTGAGGGATGGTATCATGTCCGAGTGATGGTATCATGTCCGAGTGATGGTATCATGACTAAGGGATGGTATCATGACTGAGTGATGGTATCAAGACTGAGTGATGATATCATGCCTGAGTGATGGTATCATGTCTAAGGGATGGTATCATGACTGAGTGATGGTATCATGCCTGAGTGACACTATCATGTCTGAGTGACAATATTATGTCTGAGTGACAATATCATGTCTGAGTGACAATGTCATGTCTGAGTGACATTATCATGTCTTAGTGACAATATCATGACTGAGTGAAAATATCATGACTGAGTGACGATATCATGACTGAGTGACAATGTCATGTCTGAGTGACGATATCATGACTGTATATCATGATTGTATATTATCATGTCTGAGTGACAATATATAGATATCATGTCTGAGTGACGATATCGTGTCTGTATATCATGACTGAGTGACAATATCATGTCTGTATATCATGACTGAGTAACAATATCCCGTCTGAGTGACAATTTCATGTCTGAGTGACAATGTCATGTCTGAGTGACAATATCATGTCTGAGTGACAATATCATGTCTGAGTAACAATATCATAACTGAGTGACAATATCTTGTCTGAGTGACAATATCATGTCTGATTGACGATATCATTCCTGTATATCATGCTTGAATGACGATAGCATACCTGTATATCATGTCTGTATGACGATAGCATACCTGTATATCATGTCTGAGTGATGATATCATACCTGTATATCATGTCTGTATGACGATATCATATCTGTATGACGATAGCATACCTGTATATCATGTCTGAATGACGATAGCATACCTGTATATCATGTCTGTATGACGATAGCATATCTGTATGACGATAGCATACCTGTATATCATGTCTGAATGACGATAGCATACCTGTATATCATGTCTGTATGACGATATTATACCTGTATATCATGTCTGAGTGACGATAGCATACCTGTTTATCATGTCTGAGTGACGATATCATATCTATATATCATACTGTATGACGATAGCATACCTGTATATCATGTCTGTATGACGATATCATACCTGTATATTATGTCTGTATGACGATATCATACCTGTATATCATGTCTGTATGACGATATACCTGTTTATCATGTCTGAGTGACGATATCATATCTATATATCATACTGTATGACGATAGCATACCTGTATATCATACTGTATGACGATAGCATACCTGTATATCATGTCTGTATGACGATATCATACCTGTATATTATGTCTGTATGACGATATCATACCTGTATATCATGTCTGAGTGACGATACCATACCTGTATATCATGTCTGAATGACGCTATCATACCTGTATATTATGTCTGTATGACGATAGCATACCTGTATATCACGTCTGGTGATAGCATACCTGTATATCATATCTGGTGATAGCATACCTGTATATCATGTCTGTATGACGATAGCATACCTGTATATCATGTCTGTATGACGATATACCTGTATATCATGTCTGGTGATAGCATACCTGTAAATCATATCTGGTGATAGCATACCTGTATATCATGTCTGTATGACGATAGCATACCTGTATATCATGTCCATGTGACGATAGCATACCTGTATATCATGTCCGTATGACGATAGCGTACCTGTATATCATGTCTGTATGACGATATCATACCTGTATATCATGTCTGAGTGACGATATCATACCTGTATATCATGTCCATGTGACGATAGCCTAACTGTATATCATCTCTGAGTAGCGAAAACATACGAAAAGAACAAAAAAAGGCCATCTATTTTGATTAGCTTCTAATTATTCCATAAATCGGAGGCGGTTAATGACTTCACAGATTCGGGTGTTTTTGCCAATTTAACCTGTGATCCTATGATAGCCATACCTGTAACTGACCATCGTGTAAAGCGGATGTTGAAAGACTGGTACATCTGTGTGTGGGATTTACAGTGTCAATATACTCACAGAAAGACAAAAGACCATGCAAGTGTTTTTATCGAGTTCTAATTATTCCATAAATCGGAGGCGGTTAATGACTTCACGGCTTCACCTGTGGGTGTTTTTGACAATTTGTCCTAGGGATCCTTTGAAAGCCATACCTGTAACTGACCAGCGTGTCAAACGGATGTTGGAAGACTGGTGATTGATTTTAACACCAGTACTACTATAAAGTACAGACCAAACACATTATTAGACCAGCTCACAGATCAGAAAGTTTGCTATCCTCAACCATCAGGTAAGTACACATGTTTATGAATTGATCAAACGTTTCATTCCTCTTGAATAAGTTTCTCGTTTTTATTTTGTCGGTATTAAATTAAATCATTTTTTATATACTGCACAGTAAATTACTTAGTTAAAATAGTAATATGTTTTATGATAAAACTACGTTTTTTCTTTTCATTTTTATGATCCGGTCAAAAAATTATCCGGTGACTAGTCCGGAAGGTTAGAAAAATCGTACAAGCAAAACAATTCCGTTGATCAAAATCGCATCCAAAAACATAACAAAACCGAGAGCAATAGTTATATAGTAGTGGACTATTAAAAGAAGTAACATCAGGTATTTCGAAAAGAGTAAGCAACTCTATAGAAATTAGGTTTATGTCCCAAGACTATAGAGCTAATGGTATGTTGTATGCGATACAGAATGTTGTTCCAGGACAGACAGTGGTGTTGGCCCATTCTTTTTAATTTCTGTCGAAGATTGTTTGATTTTCACAACCTTTCCAAAAACTAAAAACTTTCAAGACTGTTGATTTATCTTAATAGGCCTATCGTTTGTTATTTAAGAATGAAAATCGCCGTTGTTTTGATCCTTGCCGTTGTCCTGATGATGGCCCACGAATCTGAAGCCTGGGGGTGGAGAAGGACTGTCATGCCGATAGTAGAACGAGTTCCAGTCGTAGGCAGAACAGTTCGATTAGTTAGATCAGTTGCAAGAATCTGGGGCAAGAAGAGGGACGTCAAAATGGAAATCGATGCAGGCAAGTATTGTTGTGTATTACCATAGGCGTACTGACTGGGGGTGCCCCAGAGATTTTCATGAAGGAAATTTAAAAAACTGAAATCGTTCGGAAATGATGTGATCAGGTCGACTTGTCAGGGCATATACATTTCGTTGTCGGGCAAGTTAGCATTAGTTGTCGGGCAAATTGGTTATGAACTGTCCGGTTTGGTCAGTAATACCTAAAATACCAATGGATGTGCCCAAATGTATGATATTTGAAATTTATGAATATTTGTCAGTGCAAGGTCCTATTTTATTTGGCAGAAGTTTCTTTGTGAACAGTTGACATTCTACGTCAAGCCTTCTCAATTAATTTTTGTAAAGGGACAAATGCATTTTATGAAAAAATGTAAAAGCCAAATAGAGCGTAGGTAGTGGGCAAAGCGAGCAGAGCGTTTTAGCGAAAGGGGTCATTCTTGAAGGGTTATTCTCAAGGGCGTCGAGGGTAGGATTTGGCCCCCAGGCTGCCATTTGAGAAGGCCTGCTATACGTTTTCATCATAGAAACAATACCAAGATCCTCAGAACATCATTAGAACTATCACATTGCAGCTACGGAACTAGTAACATAGAAACTACTGAAAGATTTAATTGTTTGTTTTTTATTTCAGAAGAAGAGCAATAAATTGAAGAAAATGCAGGAATAGAATGAAGGGTCTGGGTCATCTCCCGATAGATAAGAAGGTTACAATCATGAATAAAAATTCTTCAAAATTATTGTTGTTTTATTGTTCAGTATAGATTCCGGGGCTCTCTCTGCACATTGCAGAAAGTTCAAAGATTGTCTGGCACCAAATAAGGATAGGATAGGTTACGATATGGTAGATTTATCCGTCCGTACAAGCTCAGCAATGCTATTAATCAAAATCTCATACAAATAATGGAAAAATCTGGAGCAATAATTGTTTGGTAGTAGTGGACACCAATATTTTTTTATATTTAATGTGAAAGAATGCTAGCCAGGCAAGGTAACATGCGCCCACTTCAGCAAACTTAAATATTCCAAGTTGATTGCACCATCATCGCACTTATCTGAGTTGATATTTAGATGAATCAAATAACTCTAGCCTCTATCACATACATAAGTTTATTTTTAACGTTTTGTTCACTATAAATTCAAGGGCAATGACTCATAAACTGACGACTGGAATCGTGCCAATTTCGAACTGATCCGTGATATTATCAAGACGAATACACAAAAAAAGTTTCATTCAAATCGGAAAAAAACTCTGGTTCACAAGAAATTGTTGACGGACGGACGGACAGGGTTGACGACAATATACGTCTACATTTTCATGTGGGCGTAAAAAAAACCCAATAAAACTTGACAAGAAGATTTTCATTGTTTAATTAATACATTCATGAGTTCGAAAAACAATGCATACATTAATGAATATCTATAAATATTATTTAAACTGTGGAGAATGTAAAGAATTGTCCGAGGCAGTACCGTATAAATTCGAATATAATGCGCACCCCTTCCCTACCCCTTACTTGTACACTTTTTATTTGTCAAACTTGAGGACATTATAGACACAGCTTTATGGAGTAACTGTTGTAAGTTTCATTACATTGTGATATATCATAGAATTAATACATTCATGATTAACAATTATCATTGTGGTAACAGTTCTCAGAATAACTTGATAAATACAACGAAATTCCACATTCAAATTTTGACACTTTTAACACATTTTTGGCTAATACAGTGGAATCGCGTTTATCCGTCCACCGGTACTCCGGATACCCCAATATCTGCTCGCTTTTTACCGGGAACAGAATATTTACTAAGTAATCACACATTTTGATATAATGTTCAGGCATAACTGGTTAGTGCTATTTGTGTTAATTTCAAAATGTTGGCAACAAGCCCGTTCCCAAATCCTTTTCAGTAATACTAATAAGTCCAACAGTTAGAATTTTCCACCAACCAATGTGAGGACCCAGCAAGGAACCTTGATAAAGCTAGGAGTAAACTGGGCTAGTCGTTCATAACCTATAGATCTAAACCATAAATTGAGCTGACGGAACGAATCAATGGTTCTTCCTGAAAAACAAAATTCAATTTCTTAAATACATTTAGATTGTAAAGAGGTTTTCTTAACTTTGTACATGTATCGGGGACAGATCACTGACACTGTCAGTGACGTGATAAACCGCGTTAGTTTTAGTGGAATAGCAAGAACCACAGACATCGGAATGGAAATTGGAATGACGCAAATTGATGCTATCAGTGTCCCCAATACACATACAAAGTTTAGAAAACCACTTTACAATCCCTTTAAATACATGTACATATAGATTATAAAGAGGTTTCTACTTCTAGTTTTTTTATGTATGACCTTATTCACGCCTCGCTTTGAAACTGAGATTCATAACGCAAATGGACATGGATTGTAAAGAGATTTCAATTTGCACAATTCCTATTTTACAATAATACTAAAAGAAAGAGATCGATATTGCACAGGTCCTAAGATATTATTACAAGCTTAATAATGACGTCAAATATAGTTATTTTAGGAGAATAGGGGGCCAGTTCAAGAGTTGGTTTGGGTCTTATATTCATTATAAAAAGGTAAGTAAGTGCTACAGGTAAGAATCCTACCTACCATCAATATCAGTAAAACCATATTCTAGACCTAAATCTGGAGTCATAATTACTCGACCTGTTCTCTTCATGATATCTGGATCTACAATAAAACAATATTATTTTTTCAGTCTGTTGTCTTAATTCTATGTCTAGTCGTTCAGATGGGACAATAAACCGAGGCCCTGTGTGCTATTTGCTGTGCATGTTAAAGATCCCTCGACAGTTGAAAATCGAAAAAAAGAGCAGGCTAATGCCGCTGTCCTGGCAAAATTTACCTCATTGCACTGCATGGCGTTTGTCCGTCCTCAATTAGCCCATATAGGTGCAGAAAAGCAGGATGTAAAACTCCATTTACAATATAGGTGTAGAATTTTCTTTGGCTCCAGATTGGTTTAATGAAGATGGGCAACACAGTGTGTAATGGGGGAAATTTTCAACTCACCATTGGCTAAAAAAACTACACATTTTCCAGCATACTCTGGAGTTTCACCATTTTCAAATATTCTGGCTATTGGCAACTGAAAATAAATTATTATGGTTGATTTTATCTAACCAGGGGCAGGAAAATGTTTTCACTGACCAATAAATGGTATAATATGATAAAGCGATATTCTCAAACTTGGCCAATAAGAGTTTATATTCATTGGGCTATTTAATCAGAATATGAATTCATAGATTTATTTGCATAAGGTCTATACATACAAAACTAGCATATATATGATAATTGAAAAACGCTTACAAGCTATTTTAAGCGTTTTAATGATAACTTGTAATTTTAGCGAAAATTGCTTAGCTTTATGGGTTTATTTGATTCTGTTTGTATATCTTTGGACACCTTTGATGAATATATACTCTTATTGACTAAGTTTGAGAACCTAAATTTTTGGTTCATTTATTTATTGAAGACATGGATTTGTGTTAGTTGAATTTGGCAGACAAATTTTGACACTTATGGTCACCCAACGGGCTATATAACTTTAATGATATACACCTTAATGAAAATTACCATGAACTTTTAGTTTTTATGAAATATTTACTCATTTATTGATATACTTCAGTTCATTATCTGCTACCAATGTATTGCCAATGTGTTAACATGGATTTCGAGATTTGTTTTAAGGTTGGGATCGTTCGTGTTTGGGTTTTATTATTTTAAATTTAAAGATCAAAGGATTAAAGAAACTTACAAATTTTTCTTCTTTATTTGTTTTCACGAGTTGAGAGATAAGTTCAGTTTGAACAGCACCAGGCCATAAACTGACAAAAGCTACGTTAAATTTCTTCAATTCTTGTCCACAATCGGCAGCCATTCTATCTACCTGTGAAATAATTTATATTAAAGGATTGTAAAGAAGTTTTCTAAATTTTTATGTTTATCGGGGACACTGATAGCATTAATTTGTGACATTCCAATTTCTATTCCAATGTCTGTGATTCTTGCAAATTCCACTAATACTAACATGTTTTATAACGTCACTGAAAGTTATCTACCGGAAGCTATACTATTGATATCTATGCAGATCATTGTCAGTGACGTCATAAAATGACAGTTATATACCTTAGCTCACATAATCTAAAACAGAATTGAAGAAATACTTACAGCAGCTTTACCTACACCATACGGGACGTTAAAAAAATATTTTAATCCTCCAGCAGACGAGATGTTTACAATTAAACCTTTTTTCCTTTCTGTCATCATTCTCGAGGCGTAGACTGAACATACATAGTGATTTCTGAAATAATATTGTCCAACAATGTTAAAAGAATTGTAAAGAGATTCTCTCTCAAATGTATCAGGTTCCTATAGCTTCTTTTGGCACAAATTAAATTTTCGATAGTATATTCAAATATATTCAAGGCCTAACTAAATTGACCCTCAAAATGATGAACATTCCACTTTAAAGACATTGTAAAGAGGTTCTCTCTCTGAAATGTTTCAGGTCCCGTATTTTAGTGAGACTATGTCTTATATAGTAATAAATAATAATAATAATAAATTCTTTATTTTACATGGGTCAGAATTAGGCCCAATACCACGAGTGATACTGTCCTGTCTCACACTCAGCCCATTGGAACAAACATACATAGAGAAAACACATATACAGAAAATGAAAGGTAAGGTAAGGGTTGTGCAATTCTTGTGCATTTCAAGTGCTTCTGAAGGCTATTTACATATATCTAATACCCAAATCATTCCTTTGAAAATGAAGAACATTACCTCAACTTAGTTCAAGAGACAAGAGCACAAATGAACCCCATCAAAATATTTTTATAAAATCCGATTGATTTGTAGACTTACCTCAATCCAACGTTATTAGAAATGTCCCACATGTCTGGTTCCAGCTCCCAAAATTTCTTCCCCAAATTGTCAAAGATAGCCTAGAATAGCAAAACAATTGATTTGGAATATAACTTACAGAATGCAGCCGGGAAGATAAAAGATTGAATGATATGAATTAAAGATTTTTAATCCATAAAGATATGCGGCCATCTTGCCCAGTAAATAGGCAGGAAAAGACAACTCTTGTTTAAAGATTGATTTTGATTATCTAATTTTACAGCAAAAGAAAACGACACTCTCTGAAGAATGATTGTGATTGGTTGAACTATAATTTATTCAATATGACTACTGTATAATATACAAGGTTATCTAGCCACTAGTCTAGTTCCGATGGTGATATGAGTGATTGGTCTCTGTATAGTATACAAGGTTATCTAGCCGCTAGTCTAGTTCCCAAGTTGATACGAATGATACTTACAGTAACAGCAGAGTAAGCATTATTAACTAACACATCCAATTGACCATCTTGGTCTCGTTTTATTCTATCAAATAATCGTTTGACCTCTTCATCTTTACTATGATCACATTGTATAGGAATACACACACCTCCTCTTTCTTCTATCTACAATTTAAAACAAAAACATGGAGGGTCTGATTTCAACAAGCCTTTACTGTGATGATTGATAAACTTTATAAATAAAGACAGATATGTCCTCTGATTAAAGCCTGTTTATTTAACAGTCAGTCTACTACTTTACTACTGTCATGTATAAATTTACTGAAATTTCATGAATTTACGTGCTTTCAAAATATCTCCCGATTTTTTAACCCAATCTCCAGATATTTCATGGTTTAAAATGGACACCAATGAAATGTCTATGTATAAAAATGGACACCAATAAAATGTCTATGTATTAAAATGGACACCAATAAAATGTCTATGTATTAAAGTGTTATATACCTCTTTAGCAGTATCTGTTAATGACCCTGTTTTATTATCTGGGCTTCTCTTTAATGTTCTTCCTGAAAAATAGCGATGGCCATCGTAATACGCCCACTTTTATAATGGCAGCCAATTCTTCCAGGGGGTTGATAACAGTGGAGAGTAAATGAAAGGTTTTGAGAATGACATTTTCTCTTTTTACAAGAGTAAAACCATGGGTTAAAGTTTCCTGGAAAAAACAAATATGTCGCTGAAATATGCATAAAACAAGGGCAACCAACGTTTAAGTTCCATCTTAAAATGATTAAGAGCAGTCACATAGTTGATGATGTTTCTGATTTTCAATAAGGTGTATTCGAAGGTCAATACAAACACCAACAGCCAGTTTCATAAAAATCCACCAAGAAACCAGCTCTCTATCGTGTCCACAACCTTGAGAGTGTAATGGCTGAAAAATTAACGCGTTTTAAAGAACAAGGGCAATAACTCATAAAATATTTTTTCGATGTTTCTGATATTCATTAGGGTTTATCCCAATGTCATTACAAACACTCATACCAAGTTTTATCAAAATCCATCAAGAAACCAGCTCTCTATGGTGTCCACAACATATTTTCAAAAGCAAGGGCAATAACCCAGGAAATATTTTTCGATTCATCTGATTTTCAATAGGGTTCATCCTTGGGTGATTACAAACACTCACAGCAAGTTTCATAAAAATCCACCAAGAAACTAGCTCTCTATCGTGTCCACAACTTTGAGAGAGTAACGGCTGAAAAATTAACGCGTTTTAAAGAACAAGGGCAATAACTCATAAAATATTTTTTCGATGTTTCTGATATTCAATAGAGTTTATCCTAATGTCAGTACAAACTCTCATACCATGTTTCATCAAAATCCATCAAGAAACCAGCCCTCTATGGTGTCCACAACATATTTTCAAAAGCAAGGGCAATAACCCATGAAATATTTTTCCATTCATCTGATTTTCAATAGGGTTCATCCTTGGGTGATAACAAACACTCACAGCAAGTTTCATAAAAATCCACCAAGAAACTAGCTCTCTATCGTGTCCACAACTTTGAGAGTGTAACGGCTGAAAATTTAACGCGTTTTAAAGAACAAGGGCAATATAAACTCATAAAATATTTTTTCGATGTTTCTGATATTCAATAGGGTTTATCCTAATGTCAGTACAAACTCTCATACCAAGTTTCATCAAAATCCATCAAGAAACCAGCTCTCTATGGTGTCTACAACATATTTTCAAAAGCAAGGGCAATAACCCAGGAAATATTTTTTGATTCATCTGATTTTCAATAGGGTTCATCCTTGGGTGATTACAAACACTCACAGCAAGTTTCATAAAAATCCACCAATTAACGCGTTTTAAAGAACAAGGGCAATAACTCATAAAATATTTTTTCGATGTTTCTGATATTCAATAGGGTTTATCCTAATGTCAGTACAAACTCTCATACCAAGTTTCAAGAAACCAGCTCTCTATGGTGTCCACAACATATTTTCAAAAGCAAGGGCAATAACCCATGAAATATTTTTCCATTCATCTGATTTTCAATAGGGTTCATCCTTGGGTGATAACAAACACTCACAGCAAGTTTCATCAAAATCCATCAAGAAACCAGCTCTCTATCGTGTCCACAAAAACAGACAGACAGACAGACAGACAGACAGACAGACAGACAGACAGACAGACAGACAGACAGACAGACAGACAGACAGACAGACAGACAGACAGACAGACAGACAGACAGACAGACAGACAGACAGACAGACAGACAGACAGACAGACAGACAGACAGACAGACAGACAGACAGACAGACAGACAGACAGACAGACAGACAGACAGACAGACAGACAGACAGACAGACAGACAGACAGACAGACAGACAGACAGACAGACAGACAGACAGACAGACAGACAGACAGACAGACAGACAGACAGACAGACAGACAGACAGACAGACAGACAGACAGACAGACAGACAGACAGACAGACAGACAGACAGACAGACGCAACTACAATATACGCCCACATTAATGTGTGGGCGTATAAAAAACACAAGGCTACAGATTGAATACCTACCCTACAGAAAAATAAATTACAAGATAATGTACAAAGAGTAGGTAATAAGTCGATGTACTGAAAGTATTTCTGCATATAAAAGAAATAAAAACTTTAGTAATGTACTGGTTCATGGTAGATTAGAACCTCTTTCTCTCCCTGAAACAATTGCTTTGGAATTTGAGATACATATATATATAGTTTTCTTGTAAATCAACCCAGAAGTAATATTGAATTAGTTATCATTGTGAAATCAGTAGTCTCTACCTGTGACCTAGGCCAGTGCTTCTATAGGAGAGTATCTTCTATAACACCTAATACTTGTGATCTAGGCCAGTGCTTCTATAGGAGGGTATCTTCTATAACACCTAATACTTGTGATCTAGGCCAGTGCTTCTATAGGAGAGTATCTTCTATAACACCTAATACTTGTGATCTAGGCCAGTGCTTCTATAGGAGAGTATCTTCTATAACACATATAACCAAGTTTGAAAACTTAATATTTTTGTTCATTCTAAGAGGTCGTATAGCTTTAAAAGACGAGAAGCTTAGTAACCTACCAGTGATGTATACAGTGGCCCCTGCCTGAGCCAGTTGTAGAGCAATACCTTTACCAATTCCTCTAGTAGCACCAGTTACTAGACAGACTTTACCCAGCAACGCTCTGTGTGCCATTATTACCCCTTCCTTCCTTCAACTATAAAAATATCATACAACTTTATTAATTTAACTACCAACTACTACTACTACCAATAACTACCTAGTTAGTAGTTTGAGATATCAGCTGCTGCTGGAAGCAAACTTAACTTGTCATCTACCAAGTTTGCAATATCAGCTGCTGCTGGAAGCGAACTTAACTTGTCATTAATCAACCTTTTTAATACTTTGCTGTTATATAATAATAATAGGCCTACATAGACCTATCTCCCAGTCACCAGTTTTGGAGGTAAACAATTAACACCAATTTCTCGTCGTCAGCACAGACTTTTTACTGGCGATTTTTTTTATTCGGTAATACAATTTAATCAAAAGCCTATATTTTGTATCTGGGTAAAAATTTTGGTCACCTATTTTGGTTGGTGTTACTTACTTGGTCACTTACAAACTAACTAAAACAACTGACAAAGACTGGGACTTTTATGTAACAAATTCTTCTTTCACTTTATCAACTAGCAAAGGGTCAAAAGTTCAACCAAGGGAGAGAACTCTGATTAAGTCTTATTGAATTCAGACCACAACGGTGAGTAGATTTATATTCTCTCTGGTGACACTGGTGGCAGTTAAATGAAATAAAATGGTATGGTTTTACATTCTTCTTTTCTGCACTTGTATGGGCTAATGAGGACGGGCAAACGCCATGCAGTTTGCAATGAGGAAAATTTTGCCAAGACAGCGGCATTAGTAAACTACTCTTATTAGCTGCGTAGATAAAAAAATATAAAGATATTCAAAGGGTAATGCTAGGGGCATACGAGCGTATTTTTTCGCCCGATCGCGGCGAATTTTATAATCGCCCGAAAAAATACGCTCGTGTGACGATGTTTCTGTTCATCGACAGAAATGTTCCTCGTCTGCGTTAGGTTTTAGGTAAATATGACACGTAAAACATTCAACATACGGGATATTAACTTTTATGTCGCCGGTACATTCCGGTACATTCCGGTACATTAAATTTCCAGAATAATTATTGTCTCGGTGCTTTTCCACCATTCACTTATAGCAAATCTTTTAAAATTTAACCACTTGAAACCGCTGTTACATCATTATGAAAAACCGGTACCGTTATATAAAGTTCTTTTGTGAAAAAGGAGACTAGGTAATGGCATATAATGGAAAATAGAAAAATCTGTGCCCTAGGTACATGTTCGGAAAATGTAAAAATAAAAAAATAAAATAAAAACCTTTTAATATCTTTTAATATTTTTTCGTCCTTATTCATCGCATTAAAGCTCTATTTTAAAGATGGTGCTTCATTATGAAGAGATTTAATAAAAAGGCATTTAATCCTCTAATTACTAGGTTAAGTCGGTTTAAAAAGCAACTTGTTATTTTTAAAGGAATACCAACTCTTAGAGTACACTCTCCTTACACAATCAGTGTTGAAAATGCAACAGTGAAGCTACATTTCAAGTTTGAAAAAAAATGTGTGGGTAGAAAGGAATTTGCTACCTTGGTCGAAAAAGTGTCATGATGAACTGCTTCCACGAATTGGCTGTCTATATCTCTGTTTCCGAATAAAGGGAAAAGGAGACTAACCTTGTCTCAAATAGAATTGGCTGTCTATATCTCTGTTTCCGAATAAAGGGAAAAGGAGACTAACCTTGTCTCAAATAGAATTGGCTGTCTATATCTCTGTTTCCGAATAAAGGGAAAAGGAGACTAACCTTGTCTCAAATAGAATTGGCTGTCTATATCTCTGTTTCCGAATAAAGGGAAAAGGAGACTAACCTTGTCTCAAATAGAATTGGCTGTCTATATCTCTGTTTCCGAATAAAGGGAAAAGGAGACTAACCTTGTCTCAAATAGAATTGGCTGTCTATATCTCTGTTTCCGAATAAAGGGAAAAGGAGACTAACCTTGTCTCAAATAGAATTGGCTGTCTATATCTCTGTTTCCGAATAAAGGGAAAAGGAGACTAACCTTGTCTCAAATAGAATTGGCTGTCTATATCTCTGTTTCCGAATAAAGGGAAAAGGAGACTAACCTTGTCTCAAATAGAATTGGCTGTCTATATCTCTGTTTCCGAATAAAGGGAAAAGGAGACTAACCTTGTCTCAAATAGAATTGGCTGTCTATATCTCTGTTTCCGAATAAAGGGAAAAGGAGACTAACCTTGTCTCAAATAGAATTGGCTGTCTATATCTCTGTTTCCGAATAAAGGGAAAAGGAGACTAACCTTGTCTCAAATAGAATTGGCTGTCTATGTCTCTGTTTCCGAATAAAGGGAAAAGGAGACTAACCTTGTCTCAAATAGAATTGGCTGTCTATGTCTCTGTTTCCGAATAAAGGGAAAAGGAGACTAACCTTGTCTCAAATAGAATTGGCTGTCTATATCTCTGTTTCCGAATAAAGGGAAAAGGAGACTAACCTTGTCTCAAATAGAATTGGCTGTCTATATCTCTGTTTCCGAATAAAGGGAAAAGGAGACTAACCTTGTCTCAAATAGAATTGGCTGTCTATATCTCTGTTTCCGAATAAAGGGAAAAGGAGACTAACCTTGTCTCAAATAGAATTGGCTGTCTATATCTCTGTTTCCGAATAAAGGGAAAAGGAGACTAACCTTGTCTCAAATAGAATTGGCTGTCTATATCTCTGTTTCCGAATAAAGGGAAAAGGAGACTATAAACCTTGTCTAAAAAAAATATTTTTATATAGGACTTAGCTAATGCTATTTAAATTGCTATTGCTGTTTTTCTTTAGTGCATGTACATATACAGTAGTTACAAATTACAAACTTATCATTCTAAACTATAGGTTTGCCATACATGTACCTCTATTAAGCACCACCTCTTAGTAAGCAGCCACTTTTAGGCAGTCCCTCGACTGGCTGCTTAAAACAAGTTATACTGTACTTCGGAGATGAATGGTCCTTTTTGATTGTGATTAATGCAACGAAAGTATCCCTTCAAATATAATTCTTAAGCTTTTCAAAACTCAAGATCAATAGCTTAAGCGAGTTAGTTTATATCAATCTCAGACTCTATTCACAAGTTTTAAATCACATTTTTAATGGAAGATACACAAAGATTGAACTTCTTGGAATCTTTTCTTTTATTCTAATTTGTTGATTTAGTCTTAGACTAGATGGCATCATTGATTTGCTATCAGAGTTTTTCGATTTTGACTTTAGAAGTACATTTCATATTTTACAGGAAAAGTAAAGTATTTTTTCAACAGCGGATTTAATTTTCTTACATTTATCAATGTGACAAAGGAAGGACGCTCAGAGGTTCCATTAACTTTTAATGTATCTTGGGAACCTCAGCCAAAGACCTTTATTTTTGTTCTTTTGGGAGGTATTTTGTATCTGGATATTTGTTAACCAATATATTTATTTGGATATTTGGGAACTGACCTGAACATTTTTTAAGCAAGAACAATATATTTCTTTTAATTTTAGCTGATTGGTTCTACCGTCATGTTTTGCCTGTTAGTAATGATGTTAAGTCTATCTATTGAGTGCGATGGAAATCAGTGTTTCAAATTGGATTCTCTGCCAGATATGTATCACGGTGTGAAGGTGAATGATTCCGTACGACCATTTCAGTCCATTACGACAGCTGGTCCCATAGATTGTGCCCGGAGTTGTAAACTCTATTCTTTATGTACGTGTGTAAATTTTCATATACCATCTTCATATTGTGAGATACTGGCCTGGCGGTTTGACGCAGGAGCCTTAGTCGCGAACACGCAATACCTTACAATTGATGTACGAACATGGACGGAACGTATTCTAGGAATGTGTGAAAACCACCAATGTCCCAATAACACAATGTGTAAGGCAAGTAATGCTAACTATTCCTGTGAACCTATCGGTTGTACCGGGACACCAAATGTGGACAATATAAACGTGACATCCTTCACTGCCAAGATTCTCTGGGGCTTCGGAGAAATTGTGGAATATACTTGTCTTAGGGGTTATTTTCCTAAAACTAATGCATCGTGTCTGGAAAGTGGACAATGGAGCAATTTTGTCTGCTACTATTTTAGTCTGTGTGGTCAAACAGGAATGTGTGAGCCCAGACAAACAATAGACTATTGGCTGTACTCAACAGATCTGCAACATCATTACAAGATCCACTGCCGATCGATAAATCCAAAAGGAGCATTCCTGTCTTTAAATGAAACCAACATGGCGTCATTTCCCGCCATTACAAGACACCAAAACTCATGCGAACCAATCGCAGTCACAATACCAAGTCCAGAAATGGGATCAACAAATTTTTCTAAAATCAGACTGAGACCAAATAAACCGAGCATTGAATATGATATGATTTTCAATCAGTATCTACAGTATTCGTTAAATATTTTGAAATTCGGACGAGCTGGTGACTGCTATGCTGGAAATGAAAGCAGTGAATGTGGAGTGATTGGACGATTTCTGATCAACACGAGGGAAACCGGTTTAAGAGTAAAATCAAGCGTTCAGTGGAAAACTTGGGGCGTGGACGGGGTCATTATGAATATAACTAGATCTGAGGATGGTCACGTGATAGAGGGGTTCTGTGGAGGGAACTGCGGTGGATGTGAACCAGATGGAGATCTTCTTTTAGAAATCGACCCTAACTATACTCCTCCCCTTCAATCAGCGGAGTTCCTCATCTGTAAATTCCCTTTGTAGTTAAAAAGGGCACACAGCTCCACTATTTAAGTGTTAATTATTATAATGTGACGCCATTATTATACATTTAAATATACACTGTGTGACGCCATTATTATACTGTTCAATATACACTGTGTGACGCCATTATTATACTGTTCAATATACACTGTGTGACATCATTATTATACTGTTCAATATACACTGTGTGACGCCATTATTATACTGTTCAATATACACTGTGTGATACCATTATTATACTGTTCAATATACACTGTGTGATATCATTATTATACTGTTCAATATACACTGTGTAACACCATTATTATACTGTTCAATATACACTGTGTGACGCCATTATTATACTGTTCAATATACACTGTGTGACACCATTATTATACTGTTCAATATACACTGTGTGACTCCATTATTATACTGTTCAATATACACTGTGTGACACCATTATTATACTGTTCAATATACACTGTGTGACATCATTATTATACTGTTCAATATACACTGTGTGATATCATTATTATACTGTTTAATATACACTATGTGACACCATTATTATACTGTTCAATATACACTGTGTGACATCATTATTATACTGTTCAATATACACTGTGTGATATCATTATTATACTGTTCAATATACACTGTGTGACATTATTATTATACTGTTCAATATACACTGTGTGACACCATTATTATACTGTTCAATATACACTGTGTGACTCCATTATTATACTGTACAATATACACTGTGTGACACCATTATTATACTGTTCAATATACACTGTGTGATATCATTATTATACTGTTCAATATACACTGTGTGACACCATTATTATACTGTTCAATATACACTGTGTGATACCATTATTATACTGTTCAATATACACTGTGTGATACCATCATTATACTGTTCAATATACACTGTGTGACATCATTATTATACTGTTCAATATACACTGTGTGACATCATTATTATACTGTTCAATATACACTGTGTGATACCATTATTATACTGTTCAATATACACTGTGTGATACCATTATTATACTGTTCAATATACACTGTGTGATACCATTATTATACTGTTCAATATACACTGTGTGACATCATTATTATACTGTTTAATATACACTGTGTGACATCATTATTATACTGTTCAATATACACTGTGTGACTCCATTATTATACTGTACAATATACACTGTGTGACACTATTATTATACTGTTCAATATACACTGTGTGACTCCATTATTATACTGTACAATATACACTGTGTGACACTATTATTATACTGTTCAATATACACTGTGTGATACCATTATTATACTGTTCAATATACACTGTGTGATACCATTATTATACTGTTCAATATACACTGTGTGATACCATTATTATACTGTTCAATATACACTGTGTGATACCATTATTATACTGTTCAATATACACTGTGTGACATCATTATTATACTGTTCAATATACACTGTGTGACATTATTATTATACTGTTCAATATACACTGTGTGACATCATTATTATACTGTTCAATATACACTGTGTGACACCATTATTATACTGTTCAATATACACTGTGTGATACCATTATTATACTGTTCAATATACACTGTGTGACATCATTATTATACTGTTCAATATATACTGTGTGACTCCATTATTATACTGTTCAATATACACTGTGTGACACCATTATTATACTGTTCAATATACACTGTGTGATACCATTATTATACTGTTCAATATACACTGTGTGACATCATTATTATACTGTTCAATATATACTGTGTGACTCCATTATTATACTGTTCAATATACACTGTGTGACACCATTATTATACTGTTCAATATATACTGTGTGACATCATTATTATACTGTTCAATATACACTGTGTGATACCATTATTATACTGTTCAATATACACTGTGTGACATCATTATTATACTGTTCAATATATACTGTGTGACTCCATTATTATACTGTTCAATATACACTGTGTGACACCATTATTATACTGTTCAATATATACTGTGTGACATCATTATTATACTGTTCAATATACACTGTGTGACATTATTATTATACTGTTCAATATACACTGTGTGACACCATTATTATACTGTCCAATATACACTGTGTGACATTATTATTATACTGTTCAATATACACTGTGTGATACCATTATTATACTGTTCAATATACACTGTGTGACATTATTATTATACTGTTCAATATATACTGAGTGACACCATTATTATACTGTTCAATATACACTGTGTGATACCATTATTATACTGCTCAATATACACTGTGTGACTCCATTATTATACTGTTCAATATGCACTGTGTGACTCCATTATTACACTGTTCAATATACACTGTGTGACTCCATTATTACACTGTTCAATATACACTGTGTGATACCATTATTATACTGTTCAATATACACTGTGTGATACCATTATTATACTGTTCAATATACACTGTGTGATACCATTATTATACTGTACAATATACACTGTGTGACACCATCATTATACTGTTCAACATACACTGTGTGACACCATTATTATACTGTTCAATATACACTGTGTGATACCATTATTATACTGTTCAATATACACTGTGTGATATTATTATTATACTGTTTAATATACACTGTGTGACTCCATTATTATACTGTACAATATACACTGTGTGACACCATTATTATACTGTTCAATATACACTGTGTGACACCATTATTATACTGTTCAATATACACTGCGTGACACCATTATTATACTGTTCAATATACACTGTGTGACTCCATTATTATACTGTTCAATATACACTGTGTGATATCATTATTATACTGTTTAATATACACTATGTGACACCATTATTATACTGTTCAATATACACTGCGTGACACCATTATTATACTGTTCAATATACACTGTGTGACTCCATTATTATACTGTTCAATATACACTGTATGATATCATTATTATACTGTTTAATATACACTATGTGACACCATTATTATACTGTTCAATATACACTGTGTGATACTATTATTATACTGTTCAATATACACTGTGTGACATTATTATTATACTGTTCAATATACACTGTGTGACACTATTATTATACTGTTCAATATACACTGTGTGATACCATTATTATACTGTTCAATATACACTATGTGATACCATTATTATACTGTTCAATATACACTGTGTGATACCATTATTATACTGTTTAATATACACTGTGTGACATCATTATTATACTGTTCAATATACACTGTGTGACACCATTATTATACTGTTCAATATACACTGTGTGATACCATTATTATACTGTTCAATATACACTGTGTGACTCCATTATTATACTGTTCAATATACACTGTGTGATACCATTATTATACTGTGTGGCATCATTATTATACTGTTCAATATACACTATGTGATACCATTATTATACTGTGTGACACTATTATTATACTGTTCAATATACACTGTGTGATACCATTATTATACTGTTCAATATACACTGTGTGATACCATTATTATACTGTGTGGCATCATTATTATACTGTTCAATATACACTGTGTGATACCATTATTATACTGTTCAATATACACTGTGTGATACCATTATTATACTGTTCAATATACACTGTGTGATACCATTATTATACTGTTCAATATACACTGTGTGACTCCATTATTATACTGTACAATATACACTGTGTGATACCATTATTATACTGTGTGGCATCATTATTATACTGTTTAATATACACTGTGTGATACCATTATTATACTGTTCAATATACACTGTATGACTCCATTATTATACTATTCAATATATACTGTGTGACTCCATTATTATACTGTTCAATATACACTGTGTGACACCATTATTATACTGTTCAATATACACCGTGTGACATCATTATTATACTGTTGAATATACACTGTGTGACATCATTGTTATACTGTTCAATATATACTGTGTGACTCCATTATTATACTGTTCAATATACACTGTGTGACACCATTATTATACTGTTCAATATACACTGTGTGACGCCATTATTATACTGTTCGACTCCATTATTATACTGTTCAATATACACTGTGTGACACCATTATTATACTGTTCAATATACACTGTGTGACATCATTATTATACTGTTGAATATACACTGTGTGACATCATTGTTATACTATTCAATATATACTGTGTGACTCCATTATTATACTGTTCAATATTCACTGTGTGACACCATTATTATACTGTTCAATATACACTGTGTGACGCCATTATTATACTGTTCAATATACACTGTGTGACGCCATTATTATACTGTTCAATATACACTGTGTGACATCATTGTTATACTGTTCAATATACACTGTGTGACATCATTATTATACTGTTCAATATACACTGTGTGACATTATTATTATACTGTTCAATATACACTGTGTGACATCATTATTATACTGTTCATTATACACTGTGTGACATCATTATTATACTGTTCAATATATACTGTGTGACATCATTATTATACTGTTCAATATACACTGTGTGACGCCATTATTATACTGTTCAATATACACTGTGTGATACCATTATTATACTGTTCAATATACACTGTGTGACATCATTATTATACTGTTCAATATACACTGTGTGACATCATTATTATACTGTTCAATATACACTGTATGACTTCATTATTATTCTGATTGTTTGATTTCTTGCACAGGAGTCTTTGGATAAATCCTGCCCCAAAAGAATAGAGAAATAAAGGAGCACAATTAGTACTCATTGGAATACCAAATGTCTTGCATGAATGTGTTTAAATTTGAGTGAGGAATTTGTTGTATATAAAGTGGAGAAATCATAATTTTATTAGAGTGAATTGGTGCAAGTAATTTATCTTAATTTTCATAGAGGATTGTACGTCTCACAACTCATCCGCTATACTAAGGCCGGTTTAATTTATGAAGACTTTCTGGCAAGAGGTCGAATTACATAAGCAGGGTCAGTTGACATACAAAGGCCTAATTTAAACTTCATTCGGGAAATTTTACGGTCGTTATGGCGAACTCCTGGAAAAAAGTCTGTTTTTGCATCTTGGCTGATTGGGTTGGTCTATTTTACTCTTTTTGAAACAACTGGTGGTACCTCTCTTTTGAGTCGTCCACTGCTGTATATCTATTGCCTTCTAAAATTGCATTCTTTGGTCCAAATTCGTGATCGAATTGTCCTGCTTGTATAGATTTTTTTGCTCAACATATTATTTTCTGGGCAGAATTGGAACTGATCGTGAATCTGAGAGACCCGAATCTACGGTCACAGAGTTAATCTCATGACAGATATATGTGTGTCAATATAAGCAAGTCTTCTTGCGTTTCTTCTTTTACATACTGTCAAAAATCAGAAATTACTGCTACGGATTTCTCCGTTTATATGTCAGATTTCCAAAATCATGGGAGATAACTCTATTTTCGTTTTCAATAGTATTTAGAATTAAAAAAAGAATTGTCGTTCAGTTTAAGAAATCTTTTTGGCTTTAGTAACATGGTGTTTTGTTAAATAAAGGGGTCAGATGCTCCAAGCTAGTACCATCCGCTCTTTCATATTTTATCATTCCTTGAGTCAGTGTTACGTGGATGATATAATAATTTGAGAAGCCCTATGTACAGACTGTACAGTTGGAAATTGAAAAAGAGAAGGGGCCAATGTCGTGACAAAATTCCACATCATATTCATTAGCCTTAGCCCAAATATGGCGTGGTTGGTTGGTAGTCCGAAACTTGCTGACTCTATTCCCAGCTTGCGATAGCAATTTGGACAGTAGGCCTATGTCTGTGGAACAATCCTCAATTTTCGCGGCTTAGTTTTTCTGAGTCTCCCCAGCCATAGGGCCTATCCGTCCAAATAGGCATAGCTTTCAGAGACTGGGTAAAGAGTCAGAAGGATGAGGACTAGTTGGTTGGTAAATGACAATTGTAACGTTCGCTTCCAGCGGATGTCGATATCGCAAACTACATGTAGATATTTGTTGGTAGACGCAGCAAAGCGTTATAGACCTTTAGTTACCGATAAACAAACAAATCTGTCGTGAAAAGTAGGTGAGGTGGGAAGAACCATTCTCTTATCTATTTAATTGAATGTTCGGTCTAGCAAAATGTCGCCCCGGGTGTTCAGAAGCTTCTAATGTATTATAAATATTCCATTTAAACCAGTAACCCACAGATTGAACCAAAATACATATCATGACTTGGCTACGTAACGTTGTTAAGCAGACACGTGATGTATTCCGTCATAGCTTTAAATGAAGGAGATCATTCTCAACATGTCGTTTCCGGTTTGTAAATTAAATGGGAAATGGAATGATTTCCGGTCTGTAGGAGGTAATCAATAATAATTAAAGGATTATAAATAATCTTATTAATAAACAGGTAATGTCGAGTGGCAATAAACAAAAATAGAGTCAGTGATAGTTCGGTAGTTTCCGTGAATTTCCGTAAAACGGAAAAGTGTGGAAGCAATAAAAAATAGTTCAACAACGAAATGTTTAGCAAGTTCAACGCCTCCTGGCTCTAAACTACCAATTTGTTTTGGCACCAACAGATATTGTCGTCTGCACAACAGTGTCACTATGGCAACATTTGTATAACTTCCGTTCCGTATAGTCTCGGGACGTTTCGTAAGCACCAATTAAAGTCAATAAAACCAGATGGTCTATGATAAGAAACTTGATGTTGGTATGTATCTTATCAACCCGTATCTAAACAGTTACCAAGTGGTCTGAAAAGAGAAAGAATACAATCAATTGATAATTGTTTACCTTGCATCGAGAGATAGAGAGTCTCAATAAACGGCGATTGGAAACTATTTAGGGTACATTCGGAGCATATCGAAGGTGATTGGATGGTAGGCCTGGTAAACTGGAATTGTATTAAGGTAGTCTATACCTCAATCACAGAAACGGGAATTGTTATTATCTAAGCTAATCAGTTATAGTGTTCACAACTTAACGTCGAAAATTGAGCCTTCAAATCCACGTGTATTCATAATTATCCACGTTTCAAAGTTACCAATACGACAAATACAAACATTCCCTATGTGGAGAGTATATTGGCAAAGCACAGTTCTGATAGGGTTCCTTTAGCAACGGTGTATACGATCTTTCCGATTTAACCGATTCAAAAATACACTTATCCAGTCATTATATATTTCATCGGTAGAGAGTTTTCATCTCTACCAATTATATTACTTCAAATGGGAAAATGTAACCCTTCAATTTCGCAATTTTATTACAAAAATATCCTACCTGAAAACTGAAAACATTGAAGGGAACTTTAAGATCAGTAAGATCGTATACCGTTGCTATAGGAACACGTGGTAGTGCGGCATTTTGAACTCACCTAATTTCCATTTTGGTGACAGAAAAAAGTCTGAGAAGATATTCTCTGTCGTGATTGGGTTCGTGGGTGCTTGGTACTAGTAGATATACACCCGGATCGAGAAAAAACCTTCCCGCCGTTTCCCGATATTCGGCGTACGTTTCTTCATTCTCGGGCATCAAAGGGTCAGAATTCTGGAAGAATCCAGCGTCGAGTTTCATGGACGGAATAGCATTCAACTGGAATGAAATGAAATGAAGTTTTACGTCGTGCATTTGTTTGGGCTATGAGGACAGATCCAACTTTGCTGCAATACAAAAGCGTTAGGTTGTGAAGGGGCGCAGACGCCACACAAAATAATTTATTTTTTATTTTTTGCAAAGTATAGTTACATGAAAAAGAAAAGAAACATCTATATTTTACAAGGGTAACAACTTAGGTTCCGTGGGGATCCTTTCTCCCAGCTGGTCCTTGGCCAAACCTCTTGGCATTGATCTTTCCCATACCCATTTACAGATGGGTGGACTGGATTTAGGAGTGAAGATGACTTATTCAAGGTCATCGGACTATCGCATATGTGCGTGCAGGTGTTGTGTGCGAAACAGACTTTCTCTTTTCGAAACATCTGATGGTACTTCTCATATGGGAAGTCCATTGCTATATGATTATTGCACCTTATTTTGTCATGTTCTGGACGAGATTTTTGTTTAACGGGATTGTTTTGCTTGTACGGATTTTTATCATATATCCCACAAAGCTGAGTGCAGATCACTAGCTGAAATACAACTATCACTAACCTGAAAAATTTCAAAACCAACAGCCAACAGCCCTTCAATACCGAACGACCGTTTAAATCTTTGCTGTAAGGCGACTGCTAGGGGAAGACGACCCCTGTATCGTCTCTGTACACGAACTGAAAGATTAAAACATTTCTTCATTGTCAACCCTGTTTACATCAGATCAAATTTGCATAATTCCAATTTCCATTCCGACTCTGTGATTCATGCAATTCAGCGACATCACTGACAGAAGCTACTATTGATATCTATGCAGATCACTGGTAGAGACACGTCATAAAACGCGTTAGTTTTAGTGGAATTGCAAAAACCACAGACGTCGGAATGGAAATTGGAATTGTGCAAATTGATGCCATCAGTGTCCCCGATACACATACAAAGTTTAGAAAACCTCTTTACAATACCTTTAACGTGCCAAGCTCGTTACCGTGTACGTTATAAATTTGAAACTTGTATGCCATTTGGAATAGTTTGCGATATCAGCTGCTGCTGGAAGCGAACGTTAACTTGTCATATACCAACCAACCGAGCCATCTGGAAAGCATAAACGTGCGATTTGAGGAACACGGTTGAGGATATTGGTAGGTGCATCAAATGTTTTCTCCTTGGGTTACGTGATTTGGTTTTAAAAAATAGGCCTATATATCCATAACTTACTGTTTGAATGAAGGGTAACTAAATATTGGGGATTCTGGTAAAAACTGTCACATTCCAACCAACCTCCGGCATTTACTCCCGACACCCACTTTCCTTTCAAACTGTGCTGGTATTCTAGAGAGAAAACAGAATAATATTCAGGCATACTGTCGTTTTACGTTATGAAAAAGGAACCCATGTGTTTTCGGCCATCTGAGAGGACATTTATGGCATTGTATGAAATCCATTTTCGGGTCTTATGACATTATGCCATTGAGTAGACTTTTTCAGAACTCTTGCTATCTTGGACTGAATTCATTCTGCGATTTGTGGATAACAATCTCTTTATTTCTTTAACACGACTTTTCTTAAAGATTAAACTGGCCGTTATCGAAAGTAGAAAATAAAGGAATGAGGTACCATGAAAACGAAACGAAATGAATTAAAATTAAGTTTTATGTCCATCTTTTTGTACCATTGGGCTAGTGAGGAGTGGCAAACATCATGCAGTGGACAACAAAGGAAAGTTTTGCAGGACAGCGGCATCACCCTACTCTTATTTTCGATTTCCAACTGTCGATGGATCTTTAACGTGCTCAGCCTGTAGCACAAGGGGCTAAAGTACCATGTAGGTAAAAGAATAAATATATAACATATAACCGAATATTACGAGAATGTGCATAAAATCTCAACTCTAATTTATGATAATAATTATACTCTCAAACCTACCAGCCTTGTCGCTGACACCGTCATGGTCAAAATCAGGCGATAAATTACAAATAATCATATTACAAAACTCCTTTCTAAAATCACTGAACGACATCCAGAACTCTCCGTCGTCTTGTGACGTCACTTCCAGTTCTAATTTGATATGTTCCGGTACTCTCAACCATTCGTCACATCTGAAACGATTAAAATACAGTATTGTAAAACAATTGAACAAAGACTCTACTGCGAATACAGCCAACTTACAACCGAGTTTCTTCCCTTCCGAGGATATTAGGAGTTTCCCGATTTGTATCCAAATTTTACTTGGTACGTACTCGGCTTGCAACTCTTGTAGGTGGGAAAGGGGCTTAAGAACCTCTGGATGTTTTTTTTTTAGCTTATGTGATTCGTAATAAATTATATTCACAACTTTTCCTTTAAGCCTTGAAGTTGAAACTCGTGTATCATCAGCGTTTGAAAGTCAAAAATACGACTCGTATTTCAACGAGAATATGCCTTATATGGAAAAGACATAAATATACAGAAAATGAAAAAAAAATTAGTTAAGGGTTTAATTTAAGGGATTCTTTAGCAGTTTTAGTACTTCTGGAGGCTATTTACATATACATGTATTCAAGGCCCAGTATGTTCAAGGCCCAAATCGACTCTCGAAAATGTTGAACATTCCACTTTAAAGACCCCTCGACAATCTCCATTAGCTCAATAGAAACAAAACAGGTAGGACGTAATAGTCCATTTATTTCTTCAGATTTATGAACTTCTATAATTAAATTCAAACTTGACACGAATAACAGCATTGACATTGTAACAATTTTATACCATAAATAACTTTCAAACATGTCTACTTTCTGCAACAATGATCATCAATATCGATCAGTGAAAGTTTTATATAATTATTGATTTTAGATCGATTGATAATTTCTAGATTAATATTGATTTTGATGTTGAAAATTACGCAACATCATAACATTCCTCAAGGTATACAGCACCCTATATATCTTATATTTGAGAGTGAATGTATGAGTGTTATTGAATTGGAAATATATCATGACCAGTATATGTTTCAGTGAACCTGTAAAAACCAAAATTGACACCTCATTTGTTCATTTCTCCAGCCAGATATATGATATTTCCTGTTTTTATGGCGGCCATCTTGCATTTTGGCGGCCATCTTCGAAAATCGAAACCGGAGAAGTGGGTTCCACGGAAAAAATCAAATAGGTCGAAAAGAAACTACATGCGAAATTTGGTACTTTTGTCCGGCCAGCAACTTAAAATTTGTTAAGCCACCTGACTATGAGTTTCAATTCAATTTCCACGACCAGTGATTTCGTAAGTCAGCTGTCAATCTTCGTTGTTATATGAAGATTTTGTTTTCCGGGAATGGAGGATGTGATATCTTCCCATTGTACGAACTTAGTGCATTTTCAATCTCAATTCTAAACAGGGTATGCTTACTCTTCTAGACACTTGATATCACTTTTCATTTTGAAATATTCAATCATTTATTGATATACTTCCTCAACTGAAAAGTTCATTATCTGCTATCAATGTATTGTCAATGTGTTTACATAGGTTTTGCGATTTGTTTTACGGTTTATATCGTTCGTTCTTGGGTATTATTATTCAATGTATTTGGCAACAACTCCCAGAAACTCAGATCGAATCCACTGTATTGTATTTATTTGTAGACGTACCAACCGTCGAATATTCAGTTTCAAAAGTAGATGTACAATTCCATTGTAGGGATTCGGAATATGCAGAATGTTGTAGTACTCTAAGTTTTTGAAAATGACACAAGAAGGAAAAGCATTTGGGTGTCGGATTGATCAGATTGTCGTAGTACTCAGATTTCGAAATGCAAGGTAGTTTGTTGAAATTAGGGTATATCAGCTTTTAAGGCAAATATTTAAAAGACGTAATCACTTTGAATATCTTTCAATTTATATAAGAATCGACAGTGAAAAAATATAGAAAAATCACGAGATTGGATCGTGATAGATCGATAATATTATGAATTTCTAAAAAAATTGTTTTGTGTTTTGGCCTCTTTAGACTATTAAGCTGAACAGTAAAAACAGATTGAATTTCAATAAATCAAAAAATCAATACTGTAGAACATGTTATTAATGACTGATTGGAGAATCAACTGATTGATTATATTGATTGGTTATAGATTTTGATTTAATATCGATAATGGAACATGTCAGCAGAATTAAGTCAGATCACGTGATTATTGACGTCAATAGAAGGACAATTCCCCATGTGGGACGTTTCGTACTTTCCAATGACCTTCATGGCTCTCCCTATAGAATACCATATTGATAATGCCATAACATGTTTGTGTTTATTGTCAATGACTAGGCTTTAGAGAAATGAAGTTGTATGTCATATTTATGAGTATTGGTAACACCATGCAGTGTGCAATGACATTTTTTTCTGGGCTTGGTCCAACCAGTCCGTTTGATAGTTGTATAGCATGACCAACTTGTTTTCGATTTCAGAAAAAAGTTGGAGTAACTGTCAATTATCAACGCCAAAACAGAGCCACGTTTTAAAGCCACAAAAATTACAAAGATATTCGTAAACAGAACTGTTTGAACCCATCTTGAGAATAACACTTAGTCATTAAACCCATAGAGAAGAAAGTAACAGACTATTCTTGGAGATACCCACGTGTTTGTCTCTCACTTGTTTTGAGACATTATTCAATAATAAGAATATTATTCCTGCTGTTTGGACGATATCTTTGTCATTCTGCTCAGCATGATGTTTCACATAATAAGTGGTACTATTATTATTTGTCACGTGTATGGGCTCTGAAGAAGTTGGTAAGCAATGTGACTTCGATCAATGGTCGAAAAAAAAATTCCGATAACGTTTTGACGTTTGAATTAAAGTTGATATTTTCGTGGGTTAATTAGGATTTAGAATAGTGTCCAGTCAGAACTTTGAGAACTGCAAGAAAATCGCATAATCACTTCAAATATACCTGAAAATATCATTTTCACATCCATATGTATGGCGTAGTCTTACTAAAATACAAGTCGTATTTCTAACTTTCAAAGGCTGATAATAATAATATGAATGAATTTGAAGGTTCAAATTTCGACTATCATTGATTAGCTTAGCTTAAAAAGAATCCGTTTGTAAGACAGAGATAATTTGATTTGTGGAACAGATGGTGAGATGACTTTTCGTTTAAAAGATTTGCGATTTCAGTGGCGGATCTAGGAATTTCATAAAGGGTTTTAATAATAAAAAGAATGTGTTCCAACACGCCCCCATGTTAAAAACCCAGGTCCTAGAAGAATTGCTCTTCTAGCATTTAATCAAATGATATATAAATTGGTAATAATAAAATCACGACAACACAGTAAGGGGTTGGCTAGCCACTCGATTTACCGCCCTGAATCCGCCGCTGGATTTATGTTACTTAAGGATTTTACTCTTTTACATAAGTACACGTGTTCTATACACGTTTGACCAGTAATCTTATATAATTGCCAGACCTTCAAAAGGTAAACGAGTTTCAAAAGAACTTAATTAAAATCCTAATTAGTTCCTCCATTAGTAAGGTAATTAATATAATGACTATATAGAACTATTTTATTAC
Source organism: Lottia scabra (assembly GCA_029955415.1). Classification (NCBI taxonomy): domain Eukaryota; kingdom Metazoa; phylum Mollusca; class Gastropoda; family Lottiidae; genus Lottia; species Lottia scabra. Next base: position 14,515,982 of record JARJEI010000009.1, read on the forward strand.
ATGTATATTACATTGTATGATATTCTAATAAAATTCCTCATTAACGCAGGTCATTGGTCTTCTTATTGGCTAGTCTTTAACCATTCCAACCATTAACAATTCCCATAGCACCAGAAATCACAAAAAAATTGATGGCAAATCTTAAAATGAAATGTTCAGCATTTTCGAGTGTCGTTTTTGACCTTGAATATATGTAAATAACCTCCAGAAGTACTTTAACTGCAAAGAAATCGCATAATCCCTAAACACTTACCTAAATATTTATCTTTCATTTTCTGTGTTTCTATTTATGACACTCTTAATGAAATACGAGTAGTATTTATGACTTTAAAACGCTGATCATTATAGATACACGGTGATTTGAGGACTTAAATTTCGAGGGATCGAGAGCTGTGAACATTATTACAGATTAGATTAGCAAAAAAATAAAGGTTATAATGCAATATTAACCAAGTTTCTAGAATTAAAGAAAATTACAAGGATAACAACTAAGGTTCCGTGCGGATCCTTTCTCCAAGCTGGTCCTTGGCCAAACCTCTTGGCATTGATCTTTCGCGGATTATCTGTACCCATTTACAGCTGGGTGGAATTTTACAGTCGACAAGCAGGGCATCGGAAGACGGAAACTCTCTTTGTCAGAACTAGGCCTACCCTTTGTATGTTACCGTATTGTTTCATTATTACAATCCATATATTTACAATCCATATATCAATTTTGTTGTCACACCAATCAGAGCAAACAAGATAAGGTCAAATTTCCTTTGTGCTGAGTGGGCTACCGTATAGTATAACATACAATTAAAATCTGCCCTACAAATCACCATATTGAGCAATTCTTCAACCTTTTGTAACCAAACTATCATTTAATATCGTTAATTAAAGTTCAACATGAAAATACCATAAATATTTATTGTCCGCCATGTTGTTAGTTTCGTATAATTTGAATGGAATACCTTAGCAACGAATTGAACTTCCGGTTGTAACGTCATTAAAAGGATCAATCAATGATGAGATGTTGTATGAAATGAAAGGTTAAGAGTGGTCGATATTAACCAATAATTAGTCAAGGAACTTCAGGTATTTATTGGTTCCTGACACGTTATTTAGACAAATAGAATTTATGTAAGAGGTATTTAATCATATAGACCAACACATTAACCTCATAACTCCCGAATTATTCATAAGTTAGGATCAAACATTAACCCTTCCACGGTGAGATATATCAACTTTACACACGCTATTCATTATAGGTAAATGTCAAGACTGATTTCATTATATTTAGTGACCAACTTGAAATCAGGGTTTATTTAAAGCGATACCACATCTTAGAATGAACATAAAATTAACTTCTTAAACTTGGTCAATAAAAGTATTTATATTCATCAACGATGTCTTCAGTATACAAACAGAATCAAATAAACCCATAAAACTATATAATTTTTCATACAATGGTAATTGCTCAGGGTTTGCAGTATACAGACCCGACTCAAAGATACGGGGACATCTGTTAATGATGTCTATATACTCTAGATACTTTAGTTCGAAAAAACTTTCTGACTCTATGGCTCTCTGTCAAATAGCTGGGAAAAGAGTCAGCAAGTTTCGGACTACAAATACCCATACATAATCAAATATTTAATAAAGCATACATATTTGTGAACTTGTAAATGGATAATAAATCTCACTAGAATTATATCATTTTTGTCGAACTCCTATAATTCAATTACAGCTTTTAGTGTGTTTGCAATATTAATCTTTATATGATATTTCGCACACGAATCAAGCCATAGTTCGATAAAACTGCATCTATACGATGAAATACGTTTTTTTTATTCAACAACTAAATTATTGCTGTTTCGTATGTTTCGTCACGCTGAATCTAAATTTCAGCGCGCTGTGGTATTTCACGGTTTACAAATGTATTACTTGTATTTTACCAAACGCGAACGATCTTAACCGCAAAACAAATCCATTTACACATCAGCAATATACATTGGTAGCAGCTAATGAACTTTTCATGTGAGAAGTATATCAATAAATGAGTAAATATTCCATAATGAACAGTGGTATCAAGTGTCTAGAAGAGTTAGCATAATATTCTTCTATTATTCTATTATAGCCAAAACAATCGCCAAAAATGACCAATAATATAATGAATCAAGTTAAAACGCGTAGGTTGGTTTCCATTCGTCTCAACCTTCGTCATTTTGATCGAGTCTATGTAATGACTCGGTCATGATAGGCGGCCATCTTGCCCGGTAAATTGGTAAGGAAAGATAACCCTTATTCAGAGATTTCGATAGGCTGTTTTTACCGCGAAAGAAGACGACACTCTATAAAAATTGATTGCAATAATTGACTGAACTATAATTTATTCAATATGGAAATCTCCGTATAGTATTGGAGATTATCTAGCACGCAAGTCTAGTGCTGAAGGTGATACGAGTGGGTGGGTTTCTTTTCTAAATGAGTACTAGTAATAATTTTTAATATCCTTACCCGTCACTCCAAGCTCCTTCCCATTCTGTTTCACCCCACGGGTTTCTGACTCGTACAAGTTTCGCCGCCCTATCACGGTACGGAATTTCTTCTATATCGGTGATGACATAAGAATGGTTTGATATCATTCCCTTTTTATTCTGGACGGATTGTTCTTCCTTATCCTGAAAACAACCAAGAAAGAGACTTGAATGATCAGTGGCCGAGTGGCAATTCTTATATCAGATAATATTATCTAGCCATTACATAAATTCGACGGTACCTTCGTGATAATACTTCAAAGCATGAATAGTTCAATTTCTATCAATGCAAATTTATTGACAAACTGGTATTTTGAATTTTGGGTTTGGTTTTGAGGTTCTGACCGATAACCTGTTCTTAGTATTTCATATCTACCCCACTATATAGGCTGTAAAGTGTATCCACGAATTAAATTATAAATGGGTTTCCAGATAAAAGTGTTACTTACAATACTAAGGCATCCTATGACAGCACCACATAAAAACGCTGTTCGGATCAAGTAGAAGTCAGTTTCCTTCAAATCTTTCGGATTATACCATTCAGCTAGTCCACCAGTCAGATCGGTGAACGCATCAGCTTCAAAACCATATTCTAAGGCTTCATATGACTTATTTAACCTGCAAATAGCAACGGTTAAAATCTTGTGATCAGCGTACAAGTCAATTTTGTGAAAGGTGTTGGTGATAGGTGATGAAATAATTTAAGGAAAGAAATCTTTTGAACAAAGCGTTTAATGTTATTACTATCGTGGATTACTCCAAAATATCGTAGGGGACGAACTTGAATGAGTCAAGTGCAGAAGGTCTTAACCCTGCAATAACTCCCCCCAAAAAATGGGAATATGGCATCAATTTAGTGCTTAATCTAAATCCACACCCTTGGATATCGTAAAATCTGCTTATAAAGTCTTGTGAAAACGACTGCACATTTGTGCTTTAGAGTCACTTACTTGGCATACGCTTTCTCCACCAATGAAACCCAAAACTCACTGGGGTCAGAGGAATGGGCAAACAGAATTTTACCATTCACTGTGGGTAGAAGATCATCTATGTAGACATCAACCCAATTTCCAAACTGCCAAAATCTACAGTGGAACTTGCCGTCGTAACGTTTCGTTCCAAACGTATTATCATCCGGTATGATCTGAAAACGTTAAACACAAGAAATGAAGTTTTACGTCTGCTTTTCTGGGTTAATGAAGACGGGCCATGCAGTAGGGCTGCAACGATTCATCGTAGAATCGATGAATCGCGATTCGTTCCTCCTTATCGATGCATCGTGTAAGAAAAAAATAATCGCGATTCATCGGCCCCGATTTTGATTCATTTAATTAACTCTTTTATTGACTGAGAACAAGAAATCCTCACGCATTTTATAATTTATGTCATATCGAAATGTTCGAAAATTGCTTTTTACGTATCAATTTGTTTATTATCATCTTAAATCTTTGTTAATAGTGATGACGATCTTAAGCATATAAATTTGTTACGAAAATTATGTCAAAAATGTGTTAAAATGTTAATGATTAATGGTTTTCTTTTCTCTCCGATTTTAAACTCAAGAATCGCGATTTCTAATCGCAATAAATCGAATCGTCTAATGTGTATCGTTTAGCGTATCGAATCGCCACTTCAGGAATGCCAAATCTTGTACATGTATTTGATTAATAACTGTCGGGGGAACTTGAACGTGCAAAGCCTTTCGCACATTGGGCCTCAGTTAAATGTTCCATTCGATTGACGCTCTTTCCATGTCAGCGATGTCTTATACCGATAAGATAACACAATATTTGAAAAGAAATTGTATCAACATTTTGGACAGTTATATACATACACATCTTCAATATTTATTTAACTATTTTGAAAAAGAAAACATGATTTTTTTCTAAAAAGTAAACTTTTTAATATAGGCGCTAAACATACAAAAGAACAAAAAGCGACTTTTTAATATCGATATAATTTTCTTCTGAAGTGTTTTTGAAAAGAGAGTAAAACTTGTTTTTATATTCCAAATATTTTGAGAATAAATTGGCCTAGTTGATTAGGTATTTAATGAATTGATTTGTACGTGTTGTAGTCAGTGTTATTGGTTTTAATAGGTTCAATAAAATGTTTCCTTATATAGTAATATAGGTGCTAGGTGCGCTGTAATATCAATAGGTAATATCGAGATAAAGAAGTTTACAATGGCTAGTTATTGATCCTAATAATATTTCATATTAAAACTCCGGTATCAATAACACAATTAGAACCCTTCTGACCAACCTACTGTTCTAAATATATTGCTCGATAATCTGGCATAAGATTTCCTTTAAAGGGATTGTAAAGTGGTTTTCTAAAGTATGTGTATGGGTATCTGGGAAACTGATAGCATCAATTTACCCCATTCCAATTTCCATTCCGACGTCTGTGGTTCTTGCAATTCCACTAGTGTCCCCGATATACATATACAAAGTTAAGAAAACCACTTTTCACAATCCATTTAAAGCTTTATAGGTTAACTAGGAGTCTGAATTAAAACTAAGTTTAAATTGATTAAAAAGATTTAAATGTAAAATAATAATCCCCGAAAATTAAAATTATCTTTGAAGAATTTATAACTTTTTGGACACAGACTTTCTACTAACTTGATAAGAACAAAGGAACAACGACATTATAAGGTGGGCGTATATCTGTACCCATTTAAAGCTGGGTCTGAGTCGAATTATTTAGAGAAAGTTGTTATACTATACGTACCTTCGCCATAAGTTGAGGTTTTTCAGCAATGGCGGACAATGTTGACAGAAACCAACAATCATTCAAGTCACCCTGTTTCATGTCATGACGACTCGTACCATCTGATATTAAACTGGGTTTAGGTACTATCTCCTGAAATACAACGAAATGGTGTTTAACGTCTTAATTCCATATCAATTGATAATCTCAACAAAGCTACAATGCAAATAAAATGGGAGTTTTCGTTTAAATTTCAACAGAATTTAAAACTTGGTGTAGAAACAGTGTTCTTTAATACTTCTAAATCTTCTAATAGCATAAACTGATACCCATGGTTGTATATGAGGACAAAGGTTGGCTTTAAATTTGAATAAGCATATAAAACTAGGCAAGTAAAATTGAGCTTTATGTTCTAATTCCCACACAAATGCCCTTTCCCATGCCACCCCTTCTCAATTCATTTGTTTAAACGAGTGACCTCTTTACAAATTTCATTATGGGAATAGCCAAACGAAGGCATCTAAATCAAACTGCTATCAGTATTTAAAGAGCTAGGGTGGAAGCAGGTCAAGGTCAAATTGACAATCAGAAATGTGTCGTGAAACAGTCAGGTAGGAAATGTCAAGGGGAATTAAGTATAACAATTGAACCTGGAGTGGAGATTACATACAGCTTCCTAGTCTTATAGTAAAGGTCATTCCAAGCTTTCAGGACGTCTGAAAGTTGCCTTATCTAAATACTGATTTTCAGATTGACAGCTGTCGAATGTAAAAATAGTTGGGATTTTTTGACCCACCAAGAAATATCATATACATGTACATGTGAATTTTCTGAACTGTATTTTCCAAGATCTCGAAGTCAAGTGAATCTTGTGTTGTTCAAAATAAAGAAACCAAGTACTGACGATCCGAACCGCAATAAGTAGACATGTAACCACTCAGATGAATGACATCAGGGGCTGTTCCAGGATTTAGAGAAAAGAGGGGGGGGGGGGGCTCTGAAATAAAACATCAGTCGGACACAAATAGGGGGGGGGGGGGGGGGGTAAGGACGGAGGGGGCCTTGAATCCGCCCCTGACCATAACCCTCCAGAACAAAAGAGTTTTTCTTTATTGCAATGATGCAATGTGAATTTTTGACATCGTGTTTTCCATGTCTTGTATTTCCGTGGTAAATTGTATTCAGAAGTTGATCCACTATCGTCATATCCTACGATATGGAGTTGTCTGATGTTTGCCGACATCCTATCCTCTATTGTGACCTTTCTTGAGTTTTTAAAAGTCTACCCATTCGATGAGAACTGTATCCTTTCGTATACCCTTTTACTTGTGGTCTGTCTGAAGTTTATCGACACCATAATCTTCCTTATTCAAGGCTTGCTGGTGATGTCAGTAAAATCTATCCCTCGGCCTGTCGGAATTGTCGAGTTATATATTTTGGCCCTGTGGTAAAATCTATCATGACTCTTGTCTGTGGCCTGTCGAAGTTGTCTGAGGTTTATCGACATGTTTTTTATTGTCTGTAGCCCTGTGGTAAAAACTATCAGGACTGTCTCCATTTCATTTATAATTTATAATCTATTAACATTACACCGAGATTTTTTTCAGGAGAATAATAGTTTTAATGTCTACTATAAATTATTTATCTGCTATCTGATACGTCTGAGAGATATAAATTGATGAAATCACAGGGGTGATAGGGAAAACATTTTATATCGGTAAAAAACTATTCACTGGAACATACCCATTCTTATTCAAATTAGAATACATAAGTGTACGGTATTTTGATGTAATGAACATGTTCAAAAATACAATTTTCAAGCGAAATTGGCCTTTGAGTTTCGGGAAAGCATGTCACCATTGCATCACTCCTAAATCAAGGACGTGGATTTGTCAAAAGTTTTTGGGGAACCAACCAGGATGGTTTGTAAAGTCGGAGTTTGCGAAGCGCTGCATCCGAAATCCATGCCCCTGTCCTTGTCCACGCCCTTGTCCTGCGCTACTGACGAGGACGACGTGTGTTAATCATTAAGTCGCCTAAAAACTGTCCACTAATTTTCATGGATGGTAATTACAGAGTCAAAGACAGAAACAAAATAGGAAGCTAAATTCAGATGCATTTTCAACAAGATTTCAGATGATTTTTTTTCACTGAAAGTTTAGCAGGCTGCAAGATCTTTGTGATAGCTTCGTCATGAAAGGCTTAAAAACTGTATGGGTAATAAGGTGAAGCAAATATTGAATGACACAAAGCAATGCTATAAATGTTCTAAAATACACTTTAAAAGAAAACTGGTTAAAATAAAAGGCAATCTTGTTTAATGGTAATAAAAAGTGACTGAAAAATGGTGAAAAATGTATGTGTAATGGGTTGAAGCAAATGTTCTCAATAAAATCAATAAAATTGTAAATAAATGATCATGTTATCGAAAACAAAAAGCTCTATTTTAGTTTTATTCATATTTTAAAAGATCTTCATGTTATTCCAGTCGACTACGGAAATTTTTCCAATCGAGTGAACTAGTTGCTATTGGAAACAAATATGCAACAGTTTCTTGTAATCATCAATCATTCTCCTTAAGTAATACTCGGTAAAGGGATGAAGCCCCGCAATTACACAGATTCAATGATAGTAGCTTTGGTACGGTACTTGGAAGTTAACGTGAACTTGTCATCTACCAACAACGACCTAGTCTGTGATATCAGTTTGGTGGAAGCAATTGATAATTTGTCACCTGCCAACAACTACCTAGTCAGTAGGGAAGTACCATCAGGTGTTTCGAAAAGAGTAAGTATCCACTGGAGGCAAACATAAACTTACTTACCCCTGGTCGTTTCCAAACGATGATTTTTTCTGTGGTTTTCTTCCGATATATACTGGAGAGTTCGGCAGGGAAGTCTGTGTCTATAAACAAACCCTCTGGCAGGGCTTTCATAGATCTCGGGGTCTGAAACAAACAACAACCCATAACTTTTTAACAACAATGAATACACTATCTAACCTTTGCAATTCTGCTGTGTGGATCTCTCGTTTTACGCCCCATGTATGTGGTTCTATGACGTCATTTGCTTGGTTACGTCGCGCAGGATTTTCCATAATCGATCGGCGTTTGAAATTTCGATAACCTTGAATAATTCATTTCCAATCATAATTCAAGTCCACCCAGCTACGAGTTATTGGGGAAAGATCAATGTCCAGGTGTTTGGCCAAGGACCAGCTGGTAGAAAGGATAGTTGTTGCTTTCTTAATCTTTCTAACGTAAACTACTTCGATCATTTAGCCTAGGTCTAGCCTACTTCAGGCACGTCACTAACCTCTAGCAAATACCACAGAGGAACCTTTTGTACGATTTTGAATTATAAAAAATAATTTTTTTTGATAGTCAGGGGTGTGAAAAATTCGTGACTTTTGGTGACTTTGGTTGGTGTGGTGCCCTTTGACATATGAATATAAGAAGGAAAAGAGGGCCGTGGAAAGGGGAGGGGGATTCTATATCGCAATCAAAAATAAATTACTACTGGAGGTTTAGGGGTCAAAGCCGGGCCAGCCTAATTTTTGGGGTCCTCTCGTAAAATTGACACTATTCTTTCCGTAATTTTTTACCTTTCAGCGTTTGTCAATAATTCTAAACTATAGCCTATTATAAATTGTGAAAAGATATGGTCCAATTCCTTATGAATGACTTCGATCACAAAGACAAAGAAGAATCTTTTTATAAGCTACAAATTAGAACTACAATGTATTACACTTAAAATGGCTGACTCCAGGAATGCCGTGGGCCAAGATTTATTTTTAAAACAAAAAGATCTAAAGATAAAAGATAGAACTTGAATTCCCGAGAGATCGTTATGAAAACAATTAACTATCAAAAGGAACCATCGACTTTTTTTTAAACAAAAATTCATTCATGTGATACAAAAACTTTTCTGCTTGTGGCCATGACAACAAAACTTGATAATGATGACGTCAATTCCTTAGTTTCCAATGATCAAATGGACGCGGCCATATTAGATTTAATAAAGGCTGTCATTAGGAGAAGTGTTTGAAGGTGATATTTATTGGCTGTATTAATTGACAATCTTATAAATGTTTAATTAGAGAGAATTGTGAGACAATTTATCAACACGACGACAAATTATTTTAGCAGACATTTTATATACTTGTTAGATTAATTAGGTCATAGAATTCAATAATCATAATAGCCTCCGACATGTCTACCACAGACCACTAGGCCAGGGATGGACTTAATCACTTAAACCGTCAATATTCCATGTCGACTTGTCCTAATAGCATTTAATCTAAAACTTTCCCTCACCTTCACTTAACAATCTGGAAAGCTAAGGGAACTTAATAGCCTAACCATATAGAACTGTAACATTGACCTCTAACCTCCATGACCACGTGGCGGTGGCACATTTGCAGGAGAACTTGTGGTCGGTTTGTAATTCTAGAAACCGCTACACTAGATCAGGTGTTACGAGGACTGTGAATTCCTTTGACATTGTGAATGCCTTTTTATGGCATTGTCCTATTTCCCTTGGCATTGCTCTATTGGCCTATTTGGCATCACCTTAGGCCTATTATCCTATTGTGGCATTTTCTACTATAAATTATGATAACTTATTTAGTGCCTAATCATGCCTGTCAGATAAATATCAAATTCTTAAAAACTAAATGGGTCACTAAATAGAAAATTTAGCCAATGCTGATTGGATGAAAAGTGTGTCAGGTTGTAGGGCCTACAGACATCGAGTTTAGTTTTGCCCAGTGGTGGCACCAGACTACAAAGTAATCTACCAACCAAAAAAACTAGTTACGGAGTCTCGAGAGTCAGCTACCTAGATGGGATGACGCCAATCGGCATTGTTCTTGACAAATTACGTATTATGTAAATTATTAATAGCTATGTCTTGTGTATTAGTTTCTACATTGTTGTTAATAACCATAAAGACGATATAAACACTATAAATAGATGGAACATTCTGGTTTATTATTCCAAAGTATTGACTGATGAATAATAAATCCTAACCAACTCTCCGGGGAGCTCAATATACGCATAGCGAGTTCTACAATATAGACATTGTACATAATAAACGAGCCTTGTGTAATCATAATCTACACTCGTATCAACGCCGGGATTAGACTAACTCCGTACATTATAGGAATATCGACATATTGAAAATAGTTCAGCCAATAAAAATTATTCGTCAGACAGAGTTGTCTGCTCCTGCATTCAAATCAGCCAATCAAAACTCTTTGAACAAGAGTTGTCTGCTCTTACCATTTTTACCAGACAAGATTGCATTCGTCTCGGCTCAATTTCCGGTCTTTTTTGCAGATCGATTTTTATTGGCTGATATAAACGCACGAGAAGTAAACACTCTCTAAGAATGACTGTGATTGGCTAAACTATAATTTGTTCAATATTGCGTATCTTGTGTATATCACCGTATAGTATATGTATGCGAGGTTATCTAGCTGCTGCTGGAAGCGAACGTTAACTTGTCATCTACCTACCTACCTAGAACGATAGTCTAGTTCTGAAGTTGGCAAGATGGCAGCTTATCAAGATCGAGTCTCGAACATTACCGAAGATTGATTAAGTCTCGTGTTTCTCAAGTTCAATTCACTCTTTTCAAACCACGATCTTATCTAAACATTGAAGCAGATCGAAGGAATCGAACTGGAAAATTATACCTCAGGTGGTACAGTAGATCGATGTCCCTTTGCTGAGCACTATACACGTGTAAGACAAATGTAAAGTGGCACTTGCTTGGAAAAGCAAGCGTAAAATTCATTTCAATAGAAAAAACTTTTAAAAGCATTTTGTATTTTATTTTTTGCATATATCGGGCCTGTTGAATTTTTGAAGTTACTGTGTGATACAAGCAAATTTTGCAGACCTTTTAGCGGACCTCAGCAGGCCCGTAGCCTGCCACGTACTTTTAGGGGGCAAACGTTCAATCAGGGGGACAGTTTAGGTATCTACCCCAAAACAGCCCTCCCTCCCCTCATGGAAAACTTTGTGTTTTTGCAATGCAATAGTGCGCCATTACAATGCCATCTGTAGAGTTATTTCTACATTTATTGGTGCAATCGGAAGCCTTGAAATGAGATTTTCTGAAGTTTGGGGATATCTTTTAGGGAATTTGACTCCCTGAAACGCGATTTTCTGACATTTCCTGATGAATGTAAGCAAAGATAACATCTTCCATTCCATTTCGTCATATAGCACAGTAGTTTGATTTTTCTATTTTCAATTAGCCATCGTTGCTTATTTTGATAAAATGGCAGAAGCGGAAACACCTGACATTAGCAACCATTAATAAAACTAATGTGGACTAAGTGCTATACTTATCAAAAATTAAAACATTAAAATATAAATCAAATGGATTGGAAGAAGTTTTCTAAAAAATATTTTATGTATTGCTGACATACATTAATTTTGTGTGTAGTAATATCATTAAACACTCAAGTTGAAGGGGAATTGCTGGAACCACAGACAGACTGAAAATTGGAATGGCGCAAATCGGTGTTATCATTTGTTCCCACAATATACATACAAAATTTAGAAAACTTCTTTGTTATCCCCATAAAACCTTGGTTACCAACCTTTTGGAATCTTCGTACCCCTATTTTTTAAAAGCAATCTCCTGGTGCCCCTTCGCCCACTCTTAGTAACATAAAGAGCCAAAATAAGTAAATAAAGTAAAAGGATATTTATTTTGTCAGTTGATGGAGTTTGATATTTAATCCATTCCATACTTTTTTTAAATTAGCCAAGAGGCTTCTCAGGTACCCTCTGTGGTGTTCCCTGGTACCCCTAAGGGGCACTAGTTTGGAACTGAGGCTTAAAAGAAAACGGCTAGTTGAATCAATTTTTCCGCATTTAATCACAGAAAAAGATGCAATTTGGTAGACATTCTTCAAAGAAAGGTGTCATTGATTTTGGAACTGCCTCTTCAATTAACATTACATAGTTTTAAGGGTTTATTTGATTCTGTTTGTAATCTTTTGACACCGTTGATGAATATATGATTTTATTGACCAAGTTTGAGAACTTGATCTTTTTTGTTCATTTTAAGAGGTGGTATCGCTTAACTTACCTTGCCTCCTCCGTGTCCGACGACACTGGTCCACGTCCGGGGGGTAAGTCGATCTCCACGACCTTTAGGGTAGAGAATTTTGGCAGTAGAGAGATTAAGAGATTGGTTTGGTTGTAGGGAACTAACAGTACATCCCATATCTTCGTCCACATCCTTGGGTTACTACCAGAGAATACATTCCAGGTGCTTCAGGATGATCTTTGACGGTGGGGTTAATATCATCATACACTGTCTAGGCTAAGCTCATTTCACAATCCTTAAATATAAAACAGATAAATCAAGACAGTTTATATGAAGTTAAATGGGATTTTCTATGAGATAGCAATTTGCATTCAATATATTTATCATTATCTCTGAAGAAGCTATTTCTGAAAGCATGCTAAGATAACGTATATACAAATCTGGATTAAACAACATCTTGTTCTCTCGAAAAAAAAAACAGGAGGACAGTGTCATTTGTTAACCTTTGTCGATTTGTAACTGTCGATATTTTTTATTATGCACAGCCTGCAGGAAACACAAGCATATTGTTGCACCTCATGATTTCACCTGTATAGTAGTGGCGGGTGTCGCGCACGAAATAGATCATGCTTACTCTTTACGAAACACCTGATGGTACTTTTCGCATGGGAAGTCCACTGATTATTGAACCCGATTTTGTCATTCTCTGGACGAGATGTTTGTTTAACGAAATTGTTTTGCTTGTACGGATTTGTATTATTACCCCTTCCAACCTTTAAGATGAGAAGAGGGAGAGGAGGACGGATTGATGAAAAATCCGAAGGTATTATCTTGACCTATGCCGAGACTGAACAGTCTGTACAGTCATTGTTATAATACTTGAATAAATAGATTATTTTGATTTGATTTTATGAAAACAAGAAGTGATTGATATCTTTATTCGCTGTTCTATGATATCCTTGTCGTTCTTCATAAAACTATTGTGTAGTATTTTCTTCACCTAATTCTTGATATTTAAAGGTAATGGAGAGAGAGATTGGATTAAAGATAATTTCTAACATAATAGACGCAACTATGTTCCCCCATTTGCCCATTTCATATCCGAATTGAATAACTGCCAAACATAGTGTTTGATTCCCGACTTACAAGAAATTCATACAAATTTTGACATCAATATGATAGTTTTCAATATAAAATTACAACGATAAACTCTTTGATTTTTTTAATCGGGGTTAAAATTAACGAAAGTACGAAAGCCTTTTAGACACACCTAAAAAAAAATATTTATAATTTTATTTTTCTGAAAATATTTTGCACAACTCGAAATTTCGGATTCCACAAGTCGAAATTTCGGGTTCCACAACTCGAAATTTCGGACTCCACAACTCGAAATTTCGGATTCCACAACTCGAAATTTCGGATTCTGCTATTCTGATATCAGAGCTGTTTTTAGTATAAAAAGCTGTTCTAAACCCACATGGAGGTTATTAGGACACCATGTATGTGTTTGGCCTTAAGCGGCAGCGGCATGCGTTATGCCTATCCGGCAAAAATGGAAAAGCATGTAAACGAACGAGGGAGCTTCCATATGATCGGATACTACATGCGATTTTTCACGCGGTTGCGAATGGCTGCGATGCGGTAAACTGAATCGCTCCATGTAGCGATTCATGCGGCAAACTAGTAAAAATCGGATGCGGAAATCTATAATATTTTCTGCCTTTCACTTCTTCAGGAAAGGAGATTGGTGCCGCAGGTGATTTCCATTATTATTACACGTCATTGTGGGGAAACGTCCTCCTCCGAGGTATCCATGATGTCTGAGGTTGAACGAACGTCGACGTTCAGTCAAATTTAACCGCGCGTATGTGTCATACCTGCTGCAACTGTACCGCACCGTAGGCATCGCACCCGCATGTATGTGTTTTCACCTTGATGGAAATCACCTGCAGCACCGCTGCGTTTCACCGGACCGAAAGTCACTGGACCTTCTGTCCGGAGAAACTCTGCGGAGAAATATAACAACGCACCGCAACAGCATGTAAGTGTCATGTCAAGTGCCTACTCTTGTTAGTTTCTCCGGTAAAACGCTGCGGTAAAATGAACGCATCGCATCGCTGCACCGGACGACGAACTGCATGTATGGGTTTTCACATTTGGTTTCGATCCGGTAAATCGTTGTGGTGAAATTGACGCATCGCATCGCCGCATCGGACCACGAACCGCCTTAAGGCCTACATGGTGTCATTATAACCTCCATGTGGGTTTAGAACAGCTTTTTATACTAAAAACAGCTCTGATATCAGAATAGCAGAACCCGAAATTTCGAGTTGTGGAATCCGAAATTTCGACTTGTGGAGTCCGAAATTTCGAGTTGTGGAATCCGAAATTTCGAGTTGTGCAAAATATATTCCGAAAAATAAAATTATAAATATTTTTTTTTAGGTGTGTCTAAAAGGCTTTCGTACGAAAGTGGCTATTGCAAAAACTAAAAGAAAAATCTAAAATCTTTATAGGGGGGCATATTTGTTAATGGGGAGACAACTGTCTGACTTAAAATTATTATGGAAGAGCCAAACGCACGCAAGCACCCATTAAAAAGATTTAAGCGGATTTTTTTTCAAGAAAAATTAAAAAAAAGATTCATGTATTGCACATTATAAAAAAATCAGGTGTTAAAACTTGCTAGAGATGTAGTGTGGTGCAATGCCATCTCACCCTCTTTCTTCTCCAACTGGCGCTCCAATGACCAGCTTCTCCCCTTTTCAATGATTCTCAGAAACGCCAATGGAATCTATTATATAAGAATCCGTACAATCAAGAACATTCCATCAAACAAAAATCAGGAAAGGAAGGAAACATTTAGAGCAACAATTATATAGTAGTGAACTCCTCCGTCCCTCCATCCACTGATTCATAAAAAACGCTGCTGGACGAAAGATAAACTGTCCTTTCATCTTTATTAATGAGGATTATTTCAGGTTTAATACCAAAATAAACACCAACTCAGACCACTTACCTTGTCGTAAAGGTCAAATGTTAAACACAGAATCTCAACTGATCTTTACAAGTAGAAGTACACGGAATATCCTTTCAATTTATGACAAAACTTTGGGAAGTATGTTTTTATTTTTTAATATCCCGGTAACAAAATCGCCAGTATCCGTAGGACTGTGTAATGATTACAAAATGTACAATATTGGGTCTACACGTGTTCCTTATCCTGGAATATTTAAAATTTCCATGTAAAAATTGGAGTAAATCAAAATTCAACACCAAGAAATTGTTATGTTGTAATATCATGAAATATCCCAGTATTTTTCCACATTTAAAATAATAGATTAAAAAATCCCCAAAATCCCAAAATATCACTTAAAAATCCGAACAACACTAACAGTTGAATATCACTTCTCCTATTCTGAAAACTACTCAAAATCCTTGTAAATTCTTTGGAAATTATTCAAAAACTTAGGGTCACTCCTGAAAAAATCCAATACTGTAACAATCCACGTGTTTAGTTAAACGAATTCCGAAGTCATCTAACAATCACCTCTGAAAAATCAGAATTGTGTGCTGCTAAGAATGAATTTAAATAATCACGAACAATTACGATAAAAGACTAACGTTTACAGAAAATTATGCTGAGACAAAATTCAATAGAGCATAATATTATATTCAAAACACAAACACGTCACTGTGGAAACGTCCCATCACTCCACCAAACGACATTCAATAAAAAACCCGGGAATAGAAAATTGAGCAGAAGTCTTAGGTCTATGACGTCTGCTAGGTATTGATTTGGCGCGCTGAATAGACGCAGTCGATATAGTTAGTACAGATTTTCAATAATTTAATATTTTTATATCTCACCCGATTAATACTAGACCTGATTCTTCAATAATTCTTTGAAACTCAGTATTGGTTCCGGTTTTGGATTTTTAACTTGGGGGACATGTCCCTGATTGGGAACATTTGGACATTTCTCCGGGGACACAAACTGAGCAATAGGTCTGAAAAAAAAAAATTCACTGCCTGCAACAACTCTATATACCTGGGTCACTGTTCATCAAAACGCTTGGATATCAATCTTAGACTTACCGAGAAATCAAGGAACATTGTAATACCCTCATGTATAATCTGGAACACTTGAGAAAACTAGTTGAAAACCCAGGTGGTAAGGTTTACTAATCCTCTGTCAGGGGTGCTGGTCGGAGGGGTTGACATGAAAGGGCTAGTGTGATATAGAGGTTCATTTGATTCGGGAAAACCGTATGCTAATGCACTGTAAAGGTCCCCAATTGCACACTGCAAATAGGCGTACCTGTTTGAGATCCATGTCCCAATCAGGTAAACAAGGCAGGACGTTATTCTATTTAATTTAATTTCGTGATTATCGACATCACCCTTGTGAGCGAACTGTCTGATCGCATGAATGTGCACGTTAAGATTTCTTAAAGCGGGTGAATCGAAAACTAGAACCCAATATCAGAACTGAACCTTTTAGAATTGGTTCCACGGAGCAAAATTAGATTAAAGGAATACTTTCTCTTAGAATGATCTCAAAGTCTACATTCCTGAACTTGGCATCTAATGTCATAAACATACAGCAGATTATTTGTATAATCTGATAAATCCAGAAAATTACCTTATAAATCTATGAAAAACGCTTTCAAAATATTTAAATTGTTTTTTCCCTAATAACCTGTAATTTTATGGCAATTACTTAGTTTTATGGGTTAATTATATTCTGTTTGTATACTGTAGACACTGTTGAAAATTATTTGCTTTTATTAGCCAAGTTTGGTAACTTTTTAGCTCAATTTGACAGATAGTAGCTCTTTAAGAAATGACATGACAATAACTGAAACTAATATTGTGCATCCTACGTTTCCTTGTCTAATTCATTGAATTTGAATTTCTATAACAATAATCGAATCAATTGTTCTGAGGGCCCACAGCTATCTAGTCCGCCACCGCATCGCAATATTTGTCCCATATCTCGATCAAGCTAACAATGCCCTATGGCAGTCCAATATCTCGATCAAGCTAACATCGTAATACCCTGAAACTGGAAGCCACTCGGGGATATAATCCAGCCCTGTAGATATGAGATGTGTATTGTTTATCGACTGATAACTAAATTATTGTTGATTTCTGTTGTATTCTGACATAAACATACTAAATACACTTCTAAATACATTGATAATGTATCGATTGAATATTGACAGAAGGGACCTTGCGATTTACATTCAATTCGTTAGTATAGGACATATAAGTCTCTCATATAAGATGACTCGGTTAGTGATCTCTAGTGATAAGGGTTTATTCGATCATTTCTCGGCCATTTGTCATCATTGTAAAAGCTGTTAATGATATTTAAGGGCCATTGCGATGGCTACGTCTTAGTTTTGATGAAATTGCAAGATCCATGGCCATGGCATGTATACAAATCGACGTTATCAGTGTCCTAAATACACTAAAAGTTTAGATTTACTGTTAAAAGACCTTTAAGGTACTTAAAACTACAGATTTAGATGTAGATTTCCCCCCTGTAGATGATGTAGGACACAGACAGTCGTTTTGATCTAACAACAGTATATCACAACACAATTTATGTAAGTTTGGGATTCATCCATTTATTAGGAAAGCATAATACAGCGCAAGTACAACTCAATGTTGAACTTCCAACCAGTATTTTGGGATACATACAATCACTGCAAATGTATTGTCCTAAAAATGACAGGCAACACTGTGTAGTTTTCAATTGGAGAAATTTTGCAAGTCAAACTGGGATATATTAATCCAGCCCAGTTCTATGAAACAATAGTCCAAATATCTGGCACAGTCTGTTTCAAAACAGGATTAGCCAGTATCGAACCCCGAACCCACAGGTTAGAAAGAAAATAAATTACTCGCTTGGCCACTATCTGAAACGGACAGGAAAGTCGTTGACAAACTCTGAACGTTGGGAGAAACAACCCCACTGTTTAAGTGCATACAGAACAATAATTACCACAGCAGTATTCCACTTAATATTGATTATAACCTGCCATTATTACTGTCATTTTTAAATTTCTTCAACTCAATTAATCGGTTAACTAGGTAAAGATTGACAAAACATAGAAACAGTCATATTTGTATTGTCCTTGATAAATATTGATGATCCGGCATTTCCTAGAAAAACCATAGCCATAGGAGACGGGGCAGTATGTTTTCCGGGCAGCGAGTTCCAAAAAATCGGGCAAAATCGGTCTAGTGAGGTGGGCAAACATGATTAAAATTCGGGCAAGTCGTTCTGCTTTATATGATTAATTTCAAAGCTAAATTTCATGGTTTCTTCTAATCCAATCCAGTGATACTTTAATTTGACACTGTATATTTTATACCACCAAATGAAAAAGCAAGTTAAGTGAACTACGGGAGATAACTCTGTTTAACGTTTTATCGTCTGCTCTTTCGTTCAGTTGTATTAAATATCCGCGAAGTAAAATATGACCAATATACATAATAATGTACATGTATGTACAGAATGAAACGATCTTTTATTATTATCTATCTTTTTAGACTACTAACTGTTATTTAAAAATAGATGGAGAAAAAAAACACAGGCCGTGTGCAATTAGGCACTATTTGACAGGCTTTCGTTTGATGAAAGTAATTCTTCTTGTTAAGTCGTGCATTAGATGCAAACTATACAACTGTTAAGTAAGAACAACTATTATGGATATACTATTTCTTTCTTTAATTTTAGCAACGTTTCAATTCACATACAGGAATCTTTATCAAGCACAAACAAATACTAGAGCCGTACCAAAACGGCGCTGGGCAGTGCGCCATCCTGGAAATCTTTCATAAATTATGAGGCACTAAGTCTAAGGCAAAATGTTATGAACATTAGAAAAGTTATGTTAGTTTTCGACTATAGTAAAATTTCTACTTTGCTAGTTTCAGGGTTGGCTTGATAATAATGATAGTGATCGCTTATTACTGATGTTTACAGTTCGATGTTTGTATATCAATTGACTGAATGACGTGGCTTACACGGCTTTATAATGGGTCGGTGGCGGCCATATTTCTTCGGTATGGAGACTAAAAGTAGTAAATATGTCGATTAGTGTCGGATGGTTTGACTTATTTTTTATCAACATTTCTAGTTTAATTACAGCATGATAGCTTTAATAAAGATTTACAATTAAAATAGTAGTTCTCTCCCTTCAACTGTTTTGACGATAAATGTATGCGTTTAAAGTTAAAAATCGCAATTTTCAAATGACAATAGAACAGGAAGGAAACATTGCACAAATTTTACATACCATTGGATAGATCTAATCAAGGACAATAACCTTTCTTCAGGTCACAAGGTAAAAAAAGTCAAAGTCAAGTCTTTGAAATTTTGGAAATTACTTAAAACATTATACTGAGAAATAACAAGAAAGCAATATCGAATATCAAAAATCAAATTGCGTATTTTTTATGACAATCGACTGAGCTGTCCAAAAATACTACAATCACGAAAATCGCTCATATCCCTGAGGCCCGATTTTGAGTTTTACAAAAGTTGGTCATATCAATATGGCGGCTGATTTATTACATCCGGGTCAGATTTTATTAATTAAATGTTTCTATTACATCATTTCTAATATATTGCCGTCAAAAATTTTCAAATATCTTCAAAATTCCGGAAGTTGAAATTTAAATTTAAAAAGTGAATAACGTCAAAACCGGAAGTGATATCGAAATTTTGAAAACAGATTTGAGTTTGCAATCAAAACATCTATCTACCTGTAACTTTTCAGAACGCTCAAAATAAAATTTGAAAAAAACACGCACAGTTACAATGGAACTTTGAACAAAATATTTAAATTTTAAATCGCGCAATTTCAATAAACATATAGGGTATTATATATCTCTGGAAAGAGTACATTAGGCACATTAAGAATATATAAGAATTTGTGACGTATGTAAATAAGGTCACGTGACAGAGCTGTTAAAAGTTGAAAATATCAAATTTCAAATGACAATAGAACCGGAAGTAAATATCAGACAACCGAAATGGATATATCATTTGATAGATCTAGTCAAGGGCAATAACTTTTGTTCAGGTCACAAGGTCAGAAAAGGTCAAGGTCACGAGTTACAAGTCTTTGAAATTTTGGCACTTTCTTAAAACGTTATACCGGAAATGAGCAAAAAGCACAATCAAACATCAAAAATCGATTTGCGTATTTTTGGGGGCAGTCGACTGAGCTGTCCAAAAATACTATAAATATGAATTCCGCCGATAACCCTGAGGCCCCATTTTGAGTTTTATAAAAGTTGCTCATATCAATATGGCGGCTTATCTGTTACTTCCGGGTCAAAATTTTTTAATTTGTTGTTTTTGCATTATCATTTGAATCGTATTGCTGAAAAAAAATTTCAAATAACTTCACAATTCCGGAAGTTGAAATTTTAACTTTACGAGCCAATAACGTCAAAACCGGAAGTGATATCGAAATTTTGAAAATTGTATTTTTTTAACAATCAAAAGGTCTATATGCTTGTTTATTTTCAGATTGATCGAAATAAAATTGTAGAAGTTGAAAAATTCATCAATTTCAAACCAAAAAAGTTAGCTTCAAAATTCAAAATTTGTAATGTCTTCAAGAAGCCGAATTGTAGCTTTTGGGTTTTGCAATTAAACACAAAAAATCCGATTAGAATTGAATTTAAAATAGAGTAAGAAAATTGAAAATTCTAAAATACACTTCTGTATCCTACGTCATTTCCGGTTGGATAAAAATGCGTCAAATTACATTTAAAAAATTTAGTTTTTCGAGTACAGAAAAGAAATCATATCAGTGTATATGTGGCATTTGCAGTTTTGGCTGTGTACTCTGACCAGAATTCGAAGAAAAAAAAAAAAAAAAAAAAAAAAAAAAAACATTCTGAAAACAAAGCAGTGCGTTCGAAATCGAACGCACTGCAATTAATGGAAATACAGAGCAACAAAATATAGAAGCTGACAATATAACGTGTTTCTTTATTGATATTATACATTAGTGATATAACTGTTATATACATGTATACTATATATAATGATTAGGCCCAGTTTATTAGAATTGCTATCCACTGCTTGTAGTACATGTACGAACACGACCTATTCACTTTAATAGACCGCGGTGGTGCAATACGTCTTTCTAATTTTACATTTCAGTAATCTTTATTCGTGAATATCGTTTTCCTAGAAAATATAGTCTCGATTATTTAGCCTATTCATTTTATGTAACCTATTATAAATGGACTGATGTTCGAGACTCTCGATTGCACAATTGATTTCCGTTAATTCAACATTACATGAATGGAAAACGAAAGTAAAGATAGAAGTAGACGAAAATGAAAGTAAAAGTAGATTTGAAAGAAAACGAATGTAGAGAATTCTGGTTAACAATTACCCGTTCCTTAGTTATATCTACAGTATAACATTGGAGACAGGATGAGTGAACGCCGTTACGAACTGTTTTTTGGTAAACAATCGCCCTTCAGTCACCATCATGCATGTAAATTTAGAATGGAGAAGCTGCACTTTCACTGTATGGAGCAATATATGATGTACAAGAAAGCTGGTAGGTAGACTTTCTGTTGATTAAGGCTATATTCTCTAGTCTAGTCTATTGTGTTGAAAGGGGGGGGGGGGGAGTAGGGGTTGAGGGCGGTGGGTAGAAATATCAAGGGGTGCTAATAACACCGGACATTGTCTTTGTGATAACAAATGATAACAAATTTGAGGGAGGAGATTGTCCATGTCATAAGAATAAAGAAACCAAATAGGCCTTCTAACGATCCGAACCGCAAAACGAAACTCAAAATCCAAAAAGACATTTCGACGAAACCTAGGTAACAGCTTATTAACTTTTCACATGAGGAATTATATCAATCATACATGAGTAAGTATTTCATAATGAAAAGTGGTATCAGGTGTCTAAAAAAGTAAGCATAACCTGCCTGGCGCCACACCCGTTATAGCTGTTAAACATACACGAAACAAACTACAAAACGAGAACATGAAAAAGCGTGAACTGAAAACACAGTGACTTGACGACAAATTTTCAAAGGACGTAACACGTAACTGATGAAAATACATTAATGTCCAATTTCGATGATCATAATAAATGTTAGTATTCCTTTCTGTGGCTTGTTGTGTGGCACCATGTAGGGTATAGTATGCTAACTCTTCTAGATACCAGATACCACTTTTCATTATGAAATATTTACTTATTTATTGATATACTTCCTGTGATATTGCTTAACTGTAGTCTGATGTACTTGATAATTGATATGAGTTATCTCCCGTGTTTTGGTTGTTGTTGCTTTGCCACCATTTTGGAATAAACATGTTCTGATTAATTACATTATTATCTTTCATCATCGACTTTCCAAATGGTCATCTAACTCAGGACATAACATATTTGGCGACGAGGATGCTTGATCTTGATATCTACGTGCTTTAAGCTGATAATTTTGCTTTGGTGGGTGAAATTTTTTACATTTTATGAAGTTACAACTTCTCTACAATTTTCATTGAAGATGAATACAAATGGCATAGCTCCTCCACCACCATACCTAAGTTGCCCTGGAAAAGCTCCAATTGCCTGGAATCAATGGATTCAATTATTTACTAATTACATGGATGCTTCAGATTATACAAATTTTGCAGAAGCCAGGAAGAAGGCTATTTTATTACATTCCTTGGGGGCCGAAGGCCAAAGGATATTTTATACATTATCAGAAGATTCTGTAGAACGGGACGAAGACGAAGATGATGATTATTCTTTCTCGGTGAAAATCCTAGAAAATCACTTCCAACCCGATGTAAATGTCGTGGCTGAAAGATACAGATTTAAAAGACGTGCTCAAACACCAGGGGAAACCATTGATGAATATCTGGCAGCACTGAGAGAACTCGCTACTTTCTGTGAATTCCCAGATTTTGACGATAGAATTCGTGATCAAATTGTTGAGAAAACTGCTGTACCTAAAGTGCGTGAAAGACTTTTGATGGAATCAAATAGTAAACTTACTCTTTCAAAAACATTAGAAATTGCAAGGCAAGTTGAAAAGGCTATACGTGAAGCTAAATCAATGGCTACTGCGACACAGAGTGAAAATTCAGTGAAATATGTTTCTAAATCTTCAAATGCTAGTGCTCATAAATTTACGAATAAAACGCATGTGAAATCTGCAGGAAATATGAACTTTAGGAAATCTAGTACAACTAGTAATTCAAATAATTTAAAATGTTTTCGATGTGGATCTAAAAGTCATCTTGCTAATTCTAAGAATTGTAGAGCAAGAACTGCAAAGTGTCATAACTGTAAAAAGACAGGTCATTATGAAAGTATGTGTATGAGTCGTTCAATACATGAAGTAGATTATGATTACAATGTATTACAATGTGTTCCTGATGATATACAGATATTAACTATTTCTAATAATAAGAAGAAAGGTTTATATGCTGATATTAAGATAAACAATTATGACTTTACATTGTTGTGTGATACTGGTAGTCCGGTTACTCTGTTATCTAAAACGGACTTTGAACAATATTTTACAAATGATATTTTACAACCTTCTTGTGTTAGATTAACTTCTTATTCTAAAGATAAAATTAATGTTTTAGGATGTTTTAATGCTTATGTACAATTTAAAGATCGTTTTATTAATTCTATCATACATGTTACAGAACAAGGTGTTTCTTTATTAGGATTAGATCTTATTAATGCTTTAAATTTAATTTTTGATGGAGGTCAAATGGAAGTTAGATTTACTGATACAAATGGTGTTGAGTCTAAAGTTTCTAAGAATTCTTTTATTTTAGATGATAAATTTGCTAATTTTAATGATTGCTTTGGTGAAGTTACAGGTACTATAAAAGGCTTTGTTCATGAAGTTAAGGTTAAGAAAGATGTTAAGCCTGTGCAACAAAAATTACGTAGATTACCTTTTGCAGTTAAGGATGCTGTTTCAAAAGAACTTGAGCGACTGGAGTCTACTGGTATTATTGAGAAAATTGATTCTTCTGAATGGGTATCTCCCATAGTAGTTGTTTCCAAAAAGAATAGTACTAATGCAAATTCTATAAGATTGTGCGTGGATATGCGGAAGGTCAATGAAGCTATCATTGTAGATAAATTTCCTTTGCCTACGGTTGATGAGTTGTTTAGTGACTTAAATGGTGCTCAATTCTTCTCAAAATTAGATTTATTAAGTGCTTATCACCAGTTAGAATTGCATGAAAATAGTCGTGATTTAACTGCATTCATAACACATGATGGTTTATTCAGATTTAAACGTACTTGTTTTGGTTTAGCGTCTGCCCCTAGTGCTTTTCAGAAAATGATGTCCTCAATTTTATATGGTATTAAAGGTGCTAAGTGTATTTTGGATGATGTTATTATTTGGGGTAAGACACAAGAGGAACATGATGAGAATTTGCGCGCTGTTTTACTAAAGTTTCAATCTGTTGGGTTAAAGTTAAATCATAAGTGTCAATTCAATTTGAAATCAATACAATTTTTTGGTCATGTTTTGTGTGAAGATGGATTAAAACCACACCCTAGTTTAACTAAGGCTATTTTAGATGCTCCTGCTCCTCATGATGTTACATCCTTGAGATCATTTTTAGGTCTAGTAGGATATTATTCTAAATTTTGTCCTGATTATGCTACATTAATTGAACCTATGAGAAGATTAATACGCAGAGAAATTGCTTTTGTTTGGTCTGCTGAGGTACAAAATAGTTTTACAACTGTGAAGAAATTAATTGCTGAACATTTAACACTTGCTTATTTTGATCCTAATATACCTACAATAGTTACTACAGATGCCTCAGGATATGGTCTTGGTGCAGTTTTGGGACAAATACGAAATGGTAAAGAAGAAATTATTGCATGTGCATCTAAAACTCTAACAGAGAGTGAACGTAAATATTCTGTTGGCGAACGTGAAGCTCTTGCTTGTGTTTGGGCTTGCGAAAAATGGCATACTTACCTGTGGGGTAGAAATTTTATCTTGCGTACAGATCACCAAGCTTTGACTACACTTTTAACAAGTACTGGTGCAGGAAGACAACCAATGCGTATTGCGAGATGGAATGCAAGATTGTTACGTTATAATTACACTGTTCAATACAAACCTGGACAAGAAAACAAAGTTGCTGATGCCTTGTCTAGATTGCCATTAACTGATACTGATCCCTGTGATACAGACGATGAAACTATATGTTTACTTACTGAAAGTGTGAATATGCTAGATAATATAGATGAAGATAATTCTATTAGTGTTTCGCTTGCGGAATTACAAACTGCTACAAATCAAGTTGCTGCTTTTCAAACTTTGATTCAGTATATTTTAGAAGGTTGGCCTGAGAGAAATAAGTGTATTCCAGAACTAGTGTATTTGTTTAATATTAAAGATGAGTTAACTGTTTATAAAGGTGTTATATTGCGAGGTGAACGTATTTTAGTACCTGATTCTTTAACTAATAAGTTAATTACTCTTGCACATCAATCACATCAAGGTATTGTACGCACTAAACAAAGATTACGTGAACTTTATTGGTGGTCAAGAATGGATTCTCAAGTAGAAGAAATGATTAAGAATTGTGTTATTTGTAGTGCACATGATAAAACTGCTAGTACAAGATATGCTCCATTACAACCAGTTCCATTACCAAAAGAACCTTGGGAAAAGTTAGGTATTGATATTGTTGGTCCTATTGAAAATGCTCCACCTGACTGTCGTTTTGCTATTACTTTAATTGATTACTATAGTAAGTGGCCTGAAGTTGCTTTTACTAGTCGTGTTACTTCCACAAATGTGATTAAATTTCTTACTTCTATTTTTAGTCGTGAAGGTTTTCCTTCAGAATTAGTTAGTGATCATGGTGTTCAATTTACATCTCATGAATTTGAGCAATACTTAAAAAGTAGAAATATTAAACATTATTTTTCATCAGTTTACTATCCTCAAGCTAATGGGTTAATTGAGAGATTTAACCGAGCTCTTGGTAATTCAATTAAAACTGCTATTATGTCTCATAAACCTTTGCAAAAGTCTATTCAAGAATTTTTATGTATTTATAGAGCTACGTCACATCCTACTACTGGGTATGCTCCTTCTATTTTATTACATGGTCGCAGATTAAGAACAGGTTTAGATATTGCAGGCATTCATAAATCTGTAGTTAATTGGTCTGCTGAAGAGGTTTTTGAAAAAGTTATGAATTCACAAATTGCTAGTAAAGTTTATACTGATAAGAGACGAGTTGCAACTAATGTAGATTTAAATGTTGGTGATTTAGTAAGAGTTAGAAAACCCGGTCATGTAAATAAGGGTGAAAACAAATTTTCAAATCCTGTTAAGATAACAAAATCTGTCGGTCCATCTACTTACAAAACATCTGATGGTCGTACATGGAATCAATCTAAATTATCTAAATGTAATTCTACTAAAATTGTTAGTAATTTTAATAGTAATATTAATCAATCCAAGAATACAAATATGCCTGTTAGAACTAATGTTCATAATAAAACTAGTCATGTTAATTCTCCTGAAGTTGTTTTGCGCAGAAGTGAACGAATTAGGAAAACTCCTGTATGGCATAAAAGTTATAAAATGTGAATATTTAATGTATATTGTGTTCTTGATTAATGTATTTTTGTTTATTACATTCATGTTATATCTTTCAACTAGAAGTTTCAAGTTTTGTTAATTTTTTTTACATTGCTATTACAAGAGATGTATGTATAATTTTTTTTGAGAGGGGGAAATGTGATATTGCTTAACTGTAGTCTGATGTACTTGATAATTGATATGAGTTATCTCCCGTGTTTTGGTTGTTGTTGCTTTGCCACCATTTTGGAATAAACATGTTCTGATTAATTACATTATTATCTTTCATCATCGACTTTCCAAATGGTCATCTAACTCAGGACATAACACTTCCTCATATGAAAAGGTTCATAAGCTGCTCCCCATGTATATGTGTTTACGAGATCAGTTTACTGTTCGGATAGTTCCTTATTATATTATTATACGTGTATTTTGTAAACAGCTTGTACCCCCATTTGCACCCATTCTTAAGATATTTCATATTACAATTTTTTCCTAAAATTTGAGTCAGTATGCATCAAATCAATTCTGCTGTTCACTTTTTAGTGATGCGAAGACATCCTCAGACCCGCATACGGAAATTTCAATCCCGACGTTTGGTCCAGATTTTAATCCATCTTACCCCTATTTGTACCCAGTTCAAGGAAGCTGGTACCATCCCTGGCCGACCCTGGGTAGTTAAGTCGGTGGGGTGAGGTATATTAACGATTGTCTCTCCCATTATTTCAGAGTTATTCGGTGATGAGGACATAATGACTAAAGTTATGAAATCCCATAAACCTGCCGAAATAAAAGGTCTTGGGCGACAAGTAAAAGATTTTGATATATTGAAATGGATGAAGGTTGCTGTAGACATTGTTAAAGCAGGAAATAGAGCCAAGGTTTGTACTGAATTTATATATTGAGAAATGTGAATGGAGTTTTAAAGGAGAATATCCAGCATTTGTCAAAAGTAGATTTGGACCTTGAACACATGTAAATATCCTCCAGAAGTACTTAAACTGCACAGAAATCGCATAATCCCTTCAATTATATCTCTACCTAAACATTTATCTTTCATTCTCTGAATACATGTATGTGTTTTCTATATTATAATGCATAGCCACACTAGCATACGAGTCGTATTTTTTAATTTCAATCCCTGATTATTATGGCTACACAGGGATTTGAAGGCTGGAATTTCGACGGAGAATTATTGTGAATATTATTATGGATTAGAATAGCTAAAAAATTCCAGGTTCTGAAACTAAGGTTTGATTGGTCGAACGGATAGTGAACATATTCCTATATCGCTATTTTGTGTTTTCAGTTTACCCAGAACGGAATCCTCAGGTGGGAATTATATAAAACATACCCGAAACAGATGGTCGAGGCCAGTCCAAGTGATACCCGGTGGGGTATAGGTCTGTCGGCAGATCACCCTAATGCATGGGACGAGAGTAGATGGAGGGGACGCAATCTGTTGGGAAAGTTATTAACCAATCTTCGAGATGAAATGATGATTGAGGATAATGAAGCCGAGGAACCCACTCTGCCGCCGCTGCAAAGTGATCAAAGTGCCATAGAACAGGAACTCTTGGTTAAAAGTGAACTTGAGAAGTCAAAATATGGAGGTTCAGACCGGAGACGAAATTGGAGGTCTGAAGAAAACCTACAGTCTGACGAGTTCGAGTTTTTCTGGGGAACTGACTCGCCGTTTAGTACTTTACACGAAGCTGTTTTTGAAGTTGGTGGAAGGAAATTTTTCTGTGTTGAGCAGTATATGCTGTATTGTAAGGCCGGTAAGGGTTTTTCATACCTCTTATCTAAAAGACATGTTAGGGAAGGCCTTCTCAATTGATTTTCGTAAAAGGCCAAATGCATTTTATAAGGGCCAAATAAGCAAAGCGTTTAATCGGAAGCGGTCAATTTTGAGGATTTGGCCCGCAAAATAGGACGGGAACTGTAGCCATAGAACTCGTTCCTTACCTATACCTGCGAGGCACATTCTTACAGCAGACAATGCTAATCTGTTAATCTTTGTAATATTTTTTGTAGACTTTTTCGGAGATAAAAAGGCTTTGGAAACAATTTCTAAAATGAGAAGAAGTAATGATATGAAACAAAAAATAGATATAAATCCTTTTAACGGTAGAGTATGGGCAGAACGCCGTACAGACTTCTACAAACATGGAGTGAAAGAAAAGGTAAGAATTTTGAAAATAAACTTATTGCATTACGGAAACGGGTCTACGGTGATTCACCACGGGCCCATGAATAATTTGCACACTCATATTTTCAATTTGTGAATGTCCAATGTCATACAATTACTGATAACCGATGAAAGGATACTGCATGATAAAATATCGAACAAATCACG
The DNA here is from genome assembly GCA_029955415.1 of Lottia scabra. NCBI lineage: Eukaryota > Metazoa > Mollusca > Gastropoda > Lottiidae > Lottia > Lottia scabra. Next base: position 14,545,294 of record JARJEI010000009.1, read on the forward strand.
AGGTCTCTTTTGTGTTTGCCATAAAATATAGTTTTCATAGTTAAATGAATTTATCCAACCCCCTTTTTTTTTTATTAAATATGAAATGAATTTCGATTTTATCTTATAGTTTAAACAGTATCCTGATCTAAAGGAAGTTTTATTGGCAACATATCCAAAGGTTATTCTAAGGCTTAAACTAGATGAACAGAAAAGGCTCGTATCAAATCCAGACAAGTACTGGCCAGATGAATGGCGGCACTGGTCCGAATTCGCTTTGATTGAAGTTCGCGATGAAATGTTAGGAAAAGACAGTGGAGCTGAATTGGCTTTGAATTCTCCCGATGCTCGACAGAAGTCCAGAAGAGATAAGAAACGCGCTGGAGATGATCACAGGGATGCGGCCAATAAACAGAAAAAAGCAAAACATCGCCAGAGTTCGCCGGATCATTATGTAAACGATGTTTCAAATCTCTTTGACGATGTTTCCATGGAGAATGACAATGGCTCCCAAGATGAAGCTGGTGAAAAAGGTTCAAAGTCTTCCAAAAAACACGGTGGTCATGACAAACTGAAAGTCGCCCCAGTTGAAAAAGAACCAGAGATGGACTGGTTTGAAAATGGCCAAAGTACATCAGAAACATCTTACTCAGAACAAAAGAAAACCAGTTTGGCTCAAGAGAAAAAGTTCGAGGAAAGAACCAGAAGTGAAAATAGGCACGAGAAAAAAGATGAGAAGCGAACCGGAAGTGAGAATAGGCACGAGAAAAAGGGTAAGGAGAGATCCGGAAGTGAAAATAGGCACGAGAAAAATGATGAAAAGCTAACCGGAAATGAGAATAGGCACGATAATAAAGATAAGGAACAAACCGGAAATGAGAAAAAGCACGAGAAAATGGATACGGGGCAAACTGGAGGTAGTAATACTCAAGAGAACAAGGATAAGGATCAAACCGGAAGTGAAAATAGGGCTAAGAAAAGGGATATGAATCAAACCGGAAGTGGTTCTAGAGATAAAAAGGATGAGGAGCAAAACGGAGATGAGAAAGGGCCAGAGAAAATGGGTACGGAGGAAACTGGAAGTAAGAATACTAGCACGAAAAATAATGGGGAGCAAACCGGAAGTGGGAGTACTCGACAGAAAAGGAATACGAATGAATCCACCGGAAGTGAGAATAGTCATAAGAGTAAGAAATCGAAGAAGAAAAAATCTAAGAAGGATGCGCATGTGTCTGAAACGGAAAAAATGAATTCACCCGACGGAACTCCTAAAAAGTTCAAAAGAGAATCTTCTCAAGATGGAGCAAGTAGTAAAGGCAGAGAATCTGCCGAAAACAACCTAGATGAAACGAAACCGACCAAAAATTACCGGAAATTTAAATTTAGTTCACTGCCAAAGGACAAGCAGTTCATGTTCATACAAAACACCAATCCTTTAAGCTTTGAAGCTGAATGTAAATTCACAATAGATGATGTGCCATTTAACAGCGTCAACCACTTTACAGCTTACAAAAAAGCAGGTCAGTATTTCCTTGACTTAAAGGGGAATGTTCAGTATTTTCGAGGATCGATTTGAGCCTTGAATTTATATAAATAGCCTTCAGAGTTACCGAAATAGACCAAAAGTCGCACAATCCCTTCAATTATATCCGTACCTTCACAGTTATCTTTCATTTTCTGTATATGTGTTTTCTATATAAGTCATAGTCTAAACGACGAGTCGTATTTTTGACTTTCAAGCGCTGATATGTATGCATACTCAGGGGTTTGAGGACTTAAATTTTGAGGGAGAGTTTGGAACATTATTACGGATTAGATAAGTTTTTTGGTCGAACAGTTGGTGAACACATCCCTTTTAATTCAGTGAATACCTTATTTGACAAGTCGATATTTAGTCTAAGATGTAGGCTGACATCCTGGGCACTGGTGAGAACAGGGAGAAGAAGCATATTGTTGGGCTAAAATGGGGGCATGTGTCCACTGCTCTGCAAGGTATTGGTTTAGCAGATGTAGCGATGTTGGATATGTGTAACTGGATTTGCAGGAACCAAAGACGTCGCACGGAATATGAGAGTGATTTGAATAGTATTTATAGATGTTCACAATGTACACAAAAAATCTCAAAAATCTCTTTTAAATTGTTTTAATAACAAATTAAGAATTTTTAAAATTTCTTATTTTTGATATTTTCAGAATTATTTGGGGATGATTTCACTAAAGGTAAAATAAAAGGTGCAGTTGAACCAACAGTTATAAGAAAGTTAGACAGAGAGGTTAAAAAATTTGATGCAAAATCTTGGTATGCAAACCACGTTGAGATTCATAAACAGGCTTGTGAAGCGAAGGTAGGAGGTTTTTCAGAAAAATTAATCCATAAATGATTATCTTCTTTGATCTTTCCTTGAACAATATCTACAAAAAAACATACTGTATGTTAAAGCAACTCCTTGACGTGTCCTCTGGTTGGGTGGGGTTATGGGTAGAGGATGTCCTGTCCTTCTTCCAAAAAATTGGGGCTGGCTAACTACACCAAGCAGATTGATGCAAGTGCCATAAAATGATAAAACTGACCAAAGGGTTTGTGGTTTGAACTAATACATCTAGCTGGCATTCGGCTCAACCTTCGTCATTGTCTTCGAAACTATATAATGATTCATCCATCACAGGCGGCCATCTTGTCCGTAAATAGGCAAGGGAAGATAACTCTTGTTAAATGAGATTGATTTTGATTGGTTCCCGTATATTTATTGTTTCAGTTTTCACAGAATCCTGATCTCAAACTAGAATTGTTTGATACGTATCCGGCTGTAATTCGACCTTCCGGAAAAGCTACCAGGGGAAGAGTGACAGATGTAGACCACGCCTCCCTGGATAAAATAGATAGAAGTAATAAACAAGATATTAACAATGTATTAACCAATGTTCGGGATGAATTAATGAGGAAGGAGGAGCTTATTGATTGATCGACAGGTCGTCAGATAGTGTTGTTCCATATTAGAGTAGAAATATAGTCAAACAGAGATATTTCGGCTCATCCGGGTACCGTCAAAACATATACACAACCAGTCCATTATATTTTCAAGGGTATAAAATTATCTTATTTAGAGGGTTGTTTGTTTGGCAAGTTACAGCAACACCCTTGAAAATATAATGGACTGGTTGTGTATATGTTTTGACGGTACCCGGATGAGCCGAAATATCTCAGTTTGACTAGACACGTATATTATTGCTTACTGACTCATGTTGACTTTCCGACGTCTAAAATTTGAGAACCATTGGAGTTTTTAGTCCATATCTGCGGTTCTATCAAAGGCTTTCATTCCATTGAAGATGCGTGCGCAAGGTGTGGAAAATCACCTATTTTTTTTGACTGTCCCCAGTCATACACTTATCCAAATAGCTACCGGAGGCTGGGATTGGAGTCAGCAGGTTCGGGGGAAGGGGGGGTTGAAAACTTTAATTCAGATATTATTACTTAGTCTCATCTTCAGATGACCAATGATATAATAGTTTTATACGTCCAGTATATTGAGATTTTGTTTTACCATGTTCAATGTTTTGTGATTTTGTTATAGAATTTGATATTTGTCTTTTGAGTCAAAAGTTTAACTCACATTTGCATAATCTAATTTGAATTTAAACCTTGGTATTTCATTACGTGTTATTTTTCTTTCAAATGTACTGCAATGTCAAGTTGAATTACTGCAATGCCAAGTTGGGTTACTGCAATGTCAAGTTAACTTCCTGGAGTTACTGCAATGTCAAGGTAACTTCATGGAGTTACTGCAATGTCAAGGTAACTTCATGGAGTTACTGCAATGCCACGGTGACTTTCTGGAGTTACTGCAATGCCACGATGACTTACTGGAGTTATTGCAATGCCAAGTTAACTTCCTGGAGTTACTGCAATGCCAAGTTAACTTTCTGGAGTTGCTTCAATGTCAAGTTAACTTTCTGGAGTTACTGCAATGCCAGGTTAACTTTCTGGAGTTACTGCAATGCCAAGTTAACTTCCTGGAGTTACTGCAATGTCAAGTTGAGTTACTGCAATGCCAAGTTAACTTTCTTGGGTTACTGCAATGTCTAGTTAACTTCCTGGAGTTACTGCAATGTCAGGTTGAGTTACTGCAATGTCAGGTTGAGTTACTGCAATGTCAAGTTGACCGAATTAACTACAATGTCAAGTTGACTGGAGTTACTGCAATGCCAAGAATTAAGCAAAAACAAACACGAACAAACCATCAAGATTTAAAAATTTTCAGACCTTAATACTTCCAAACTACTTTGCGGTCGTTTATTTTTTTACAATTTGTATTTTTTTTTTTTGAATAATCAAAGCATAATTTATCATTTTTATTTACTTTTCTGTAGTATATGTTGACATCAGTTGAGTCTGTATTAAATATAATAATATACTGTTATTGTCCTAGTTTGAGATTTTATATACGATGGTATCACATATGTGGGATCATCTGAGGTGGCTATATAGCCAAACTTCATCTCCAGTATCAGCACTGCACTGATGAGGCCCAGAAGGCCGAAACAGTACTGTTTGCAGCTACATGTATAGTAATGGTAATAGAAAAAGAAATAAAGAAACATATATATTTTATAAGGATAACAACTTAGGTTCCGTGAGTATCCTTTCTCCCAGCTGGTCCTTGACCAAACCACTTGGCATTGCTCTTTCCCGGATTATCCGTACCCATTTACAGATGGGTTGACTGGCAATAGGGTATAATAATGCCGTTATTTTGGTCATCTGTTTAGTCAGAAGTTTTGTAGTCTGAAATGATGAATGAAATTAGGAGTTAGTTCCCCTTTAATATCCTGTAGGATCAGAATTGCGATCAAGACCATGAGTCCACATCATGGGAGTCACACCCAAGAGCAGAATCTGAACCATGCATACTCTTTTTGAAACACCTGATGGTACTTTCTCGTATAGAAAGTCCACTGCTATATAATTATTGCACCTAATTTTGTCATGCTCTGGACAAGATTTTTGATTTGTGGAATTGTTTTGGAAATTGGAATTTGTCCAGTGTTCAATTACGTCGTTGGTCGATTAAATACTAGCCGGATAAGAAATAGAGTAGGCTTTTTACCACTGTGCTCATTTCACGAAGAGTGGCATTTTGCTTGTCTTTAGTTGCAGTCCTCGGTTCCAACCTTTTGGATTCTTTGTACCTCTATTGTTTGTACGCAATCTCCTGGTACCCCATCACCCACTCTAAGTAACAAAAAGAGCCAACATGAAAGTCAATGATTTTTTGTTTGTTGGTGAAGTTTGATATTTAATCCATTCCATACTTTTTAAAATTGTCTGAGAGGCTTCTCAGGTATCCCTTGTGGTGTTCGCTGGTACACGAGGGTTGCAGTAGAGAAAGACCCTCAAGGAGAACGTGCACAAACTTCATTTGACAATCGACTCTAGGAAATTTCTTAGCCAAGCTAATTAATAATACTTCTCTCTCAAAATTTAAGACTGCAGATCAATGTATATCAGGGGCGTTTTCAGGCAAAAATCCAGAGAGGAGTGGGGGTACCAAATACGAATTTTACTTCAGCATTTCATTTTATTTCAGTTATCTATAAGATTTTGTTCGCCTAATCAGACACAGACCTTTAGGAGGTGAAACTCGATTTCATTTCATCTCATTCACCTTATAATGTATAGTAAAGTAGGGCGTAAAACTCCAGTTCATTTCATTTCAGTTATCTATATCGTTCCAGAATCCCAGACACTAATTCTGATAATTAACTATTTCTAATTATACCCACTAATTACAAAACGCAAAAACAATGGTGAAATTAATTCAAAACGAAGCTGCGAAAGACAATAAATGTATTCTGTTCGACCATACCCTATAGGATTGGCCGTCAGTGAGTCCCTAATGATTCTACAATGATTAAATATAGACATTGTGCACGCTATAAAGTCATTATTTAGTAAAATGGTTTACAATGTTTCTGTAGCCTATAACTACCACCAACTGTTGTTGTTTGTAAATAAATTATTCTTATCTTTTTGATCTTCACACACCGACCGGCAGGTAAATTTAGGGCAACGTTACTCATGTTAACAGGGTAGGGTAGGATGGGTCCTCTTGGTCCCACGTCTTTCATATGATCCACCCGAATGCCAAACTGGGGCCTTATTCTCGAAAACTTAACTTAAAAAAATCCAGATTTAAAAAATACAGTAATCTGATTGGATAATAAAACTGTATTTAAAATCAATTTTAGTGATTGACCAATCAGATGACCCGAGCACTAAAATCATTGTAAGTTAAGTTTTAGAGAATAAGGCCCCTGGCCCCCGTTCCACTAAATTTCTTAAGTCCAAAATTGTCTTAAGTCTGACTTACGTAAGAAAAATCCCAAAATTTGCGTTTCACTAAGATTCTTACGTCAAGAAATTTTCGTAAGTTTTTGCGTAACTTAAGACAGCTTCACCCTGTCGTAACTTTTTTCTTAGCTCAAGAAATGCTTGAAAATAAATGAAACTCAGCTTTTTTTGTTTTGTGAACTCATAAATATTAAAACTTTGAATGTTTTTCACGTTTTTTCTGTATTATTTGCCCTATTTTTGTCATTTTGAGCTTTCAGTTTTCCGACCGTCAAACATTAGTTACGATGACGTCGTAAATGTCATGTTGATGTCATTTCACGCTTCGAAAATCATACCGCCATTTTGAGGATGAAGTCGTAAATTTTCATCACTAAAGACGGTTTTAAAGTGTTTGATGGACTCTAAAGTGTTATATTACATATTTCTTTTCTTTTTTTTGATGAAATAAAGAGGTAAATTCGTCAAAACAATGTTGTCGATTACGCGCGTGATAACTTGCGTAGCTAAGAACTTCGTAAGTTGCTTAGTGGAACAGGCGTAAGATTTCACGTAAGATTATATGCGTAAGTCAAATTCTTTTGCGTAAACTTACGCACTTTAGTGGAACGGGGCCCAGGTTTATACATGTATTCCAATTCCCCGTGTGCTACAGACTGTGAACGTTAAAGATCCTTCGACAGTTGGACATCTATCTTTATAGCTTGGACATCATTGGTAAAATACGAAAGTGTACATAGCAATGATAGCAGTGTTCTCAACTGTTGTCGTTTGCTGTTTAGAAAAAAAAATCTTGAAGGGGCACGTATACCATCTTGTCTATAAATGAAACAATAGTCTCAGCAACAACATTTGTCTTTTGCTGAGTTTATCAGTAACAGACCTAAATCAACCCCCGAAAATGCGAACTCATCCCCTTAAAAAATCCGTTTAATGTGTCCACGAGCTCTTCCCGTCATTGCATTGGTCCAAACAGGACGATGACTTGAGAATCGTGCACGTTTATTGGTGAAAGCTGGTCAGGACATAGTGTTATAAAGACCGAGGTAATCGATCACAGACAGAAAAATCTCAAGATGAACATCAACACGAGTGTAAAATCTCATTTACGACTACATCGCTCCAGTCGCTGATAATAAGGAGAATTTATGTTCTGTTTTTCACACTCAAGATATTGGAGGAAAAATAAAACTTGATAATGAGGTCTTAAAACATTGATTGAAAATAACCCTAGGCTCTTTCATCCAGTTTTATATTGACCCGGAGTTGTTCTCTCGTGGGATCTTACGTCATCTAAAACCAAGGATCGATTTAACCTTCCGACATTTTGTCTGTGGAAAGAACCGGTCGGAATTTGACACTGTTGTGTATGAAATGGTTATCTTATACCCAGTCCTGTATTAAATACAGTGTCGTAGCCAGATTTTCGAAACTGGGGGTGCAATGGTTAAGATGAACCGACAGAATATATTAACATTTCGAGCGGAGTGAATAACGGGTTGGGCCCAGACACGGTCGGGGTTCAGGGAGCGAAGCCCCCGTAAGCTCAGAGATTTTGGCTATTTGACACACTGTAGGAAGGCTAATTGAAGCTATATTATTTGATTTTTTTATGTTTATGCCTGCGGCCGGTCGACTAAATTTTACCGACGGCACCTTTCCAACCGACGGATATCAATAATGGGGGAACAATGACACCCCCCCCCCCCCCCAAAAAAAAAAACTACGCCACTGATTAAATATTGATCATAGCAAGCCAAAACTCCCTGCGTCTACTATTGATAAAAAAACAAAATTCAGTTTATGCTCCTTATTGGCCAATGGACATAAAAATATCGCGATAATATCTAATTCCATGAAAGTGGAAATAAAACAGACAAATCCTAAAATTTCTGCGGCTTATAGAGATGATAACCAAATTGATCTTTATCGTTTACACTTTTGCAAGTGCAAATAGGTTGCATCCTCTGGTTTGGGCCCATAAGGAGTTACCTAGTGCCTCTATAGATAACCTCACCCTTGGCTAATGGAAAAGCGACCAACATAACTTGAGACGAAACATTAAGCGTGGTGATTCGAAAAGAGTAAGCATTCTATCGCACGTACCACTATTGTGTGCTATTGCATTCCATGATGCTTTATAGGGGAAACGTCAGCAGCTATAAGAATATATTTATTTAAAATCTACCAACCAAGTTTACGCTGTCAGCCAATATCAGGTCTCTCAAGTCAAACACTGCTTAATAATCCAATATTACCCACAGTTCCATGCTAATCACGTGTTAAAAAGAGATAATTCTTGTAGAGCGGAAGTAAGTCGTTACCGGAAGTGATGTAATTTGTAGGCTATGAAGCAGATAACAATGGCTTTATTGATGGACTGACTTGAACTATATTTTATTGCGGATTGATTTACCAGAATAAGTGGTTAATAAATTCTAAAATCAATAGTTTCCAGTCACTGATCTTTCCTGGAATTAATGAGCGAGTTGATTACCCTCGTCAAACCGCTGGGTTATTTTATGACTGTCGATAGTAAGCTACATTGTAGAGATGTTGACGGTTAGTTTGGACAAAATAATCATTGATCAGCTTGATGGAGTAAAGAATGCCAATATTTTGGAAACCTGAATGAAAGCGAAATAAGCTACAGAAAAAATTACAGAAAAACATGAAACACAGTTTTTTATCAGTAAAACCCTGTGTAAATGAAAATTCTTTGGCATGTTAAAAGGGACCTGCATAGATATCAATAGTAGCTTCCGGTAGATCAATGGTAGTTACGCCATAAAACGCGGTAATTTATTGGAATTGCAAGAACCACAGACGTTGGAATGGAAATTGGAATGGCGCAAATTGATGATATCGGTGTCCCGATACACATACACAGTTTAGAAAACCACTTTACAATCCCTTTAAGTTCTCAATTTCGGGTGTAAAGGTAAATGATCAAAATACTAGTTACTCTTACAGACAAATGCTTCAATACCGACAGCAATGAACAAAGTATGGTCACTCACCGAGCAAGGGTAGTTTTAAATAACTGTATATTGATTCTGAACCATTCAAACCACGAAGAGTTTCTTTAACTTCTTGTTTTTCCCTTTCAACAGTGCAGTTAACAATTTTTATTGAAGGGAAAAATGGCGAAGTTGATGGATGGCATTTTAACGAATTAATTGGAGAAAATCGCGTGACTTTTCTCAATACGTAATCAATGTAGATTCTAGGTCCCTGAACACAGCAAAATATTGACATGGTTGCCGTATTACCGTATATAGAGGGCACCTTAGATAAAGGTCGTTAGCCTTATGTATGTAAAAGGCGTGGGTAAGATGGTCGACTTTTGGATAAATCAAAACTTTCATTTTGGATGAGGGAGTATCTACTTAAATACACCATTCTCATTAATAAAAATCTGTACTAGCAATACAATTCCGTTAATCAAAATCGCATTAAAAAACATGGCAAAATCAAGAGCAATAGCTGGCGAGGGGTTCGAAAAGTTGAAATCTAACGTGCATTCAGTAAAAGCACTAGCAAAAGAGTGTCTGAGAAGTCTATCTAGGTAAAGAGGTATCACCATCAGCGTCAAAAACATGGCGAGGGGTTCGAAAAGCTGAAAACCAAAAGTGCATTCAGTAAAAGCACTAGACAAAGTGTGTCAGAGATATATCTATCTATAGGTGTGAGGAAACAGTAAAGATGGCGATGTAGCTAGTTAATAATGCAGGATGTTTCAATGTTATCCGAGGTAATTATAGAAATACGAGGTAGATACGACGAGATCTCAGGCTATAAATTTTACTTATTACAAAACTGACTTCAACAACCAGAGCATCTTTTCTTTATTACATCGAGATTCTGTACCCAGTTCATAGTGACATTAGGGGTATTTACGTCTCGTCCCCTTCTGACTCCACAACTTCCTCGGCATGGGAAAGAGTCCTATCCAATAAAAGTATATATGCTATGGCTACGGTCAGCCCAAATTATTGCCATGTGGACTTCTATACACAGTTCAAAATGCTTTGTCACCCTTCCGACACCTTGGCATGAAAAAGATCCCAATCAAACAATAGCTCGCAGGGGCCGCGGAGCGGGGGGGGGGCACTTTTTGGCAGTTAATTTTTTTTTTCTTTTTTCATCAATTTTTTTTTGTCATTTTGATAAAAAAAAATTATAATTTCCGAGATCTCAAAATTGAGTGGCCGAAATCCGAGGAGTTTTTGTGGTGGGTGTGAGGGTGAGAGGTGGATTTTGAAAATTTTCATCCAACGGCCCCCCCACTTTCAGAAACGCTCCGCGGCCCCTGGCTCGCATTCTACGGATCAGTCTGTGCACGTTAAAGATTCAATGGCATTTGGAAATTGGAACAGTCCTGCCAAAAACCTTTGCAAAATGCACAATGCATTACTTTGATACAGAAAAGAAGGACATGAAACTGTTAAAAAGGCTTTTGGTTATTGGACAAGATAAAGTTTCACATAATCAAAAATCAAGATGGCGGCTTGACAGTATGTGGCGAGGGTTAGTCCATGCCAGATCCATGATAATAACGATTGTACCATTGGAATATTTCAAACTAACAGAGACACTGCACAACCTCGTTTTATTTATTATTCATGCAGATTCTAACCTTCAGCACGCTATTGCCTAACAACCTTACCACATTGCACGAGATCTCTTAGTAACCATCTTTTTATTTACTGTACACGTATTTTGTGTTGATCGTTTGACCATGATGGCTGGAAGTTTTTTTGTTAATTTGTCTTCCTGTAAAAAAAGAAAATAAACTTTATACAAGGATAACTTTGGGTTCTCGAGGATCATGTCTATAGACCTTATTCACGCGTCTGTCATCTTGGATTTATATCAAGGCTCATAACGCAAACAAACAAAAGCAGCGTCTTGCCACTACATCAAAATCACGCCTCCTTCTTCAATTCCACTAGCTCCAAATTAATTTAATTTTACATCGTTGCAATCGGAATTAATAACGCTATTAAAAATACATTCAGAAGAAGTGTTTCAACACATATTTCTAAGAAAAGGGCTCAAATGGGGTTGATTGGGTGTTGTGTGACGTCATATTCCTTTTTATTCATTTAATGTTGCAATTATGAATGGGTGACGTAATTTGTGTTATGAACCTCGGTTTCAAAACGAGGCCTGAATAAGGTCTATATACCAGCTGGTCTTCGGACTAATGCGTCATCATTTGAAGTCGTCGACTTATCCGCTTACTGACTAATACGTCATCATTTTACTGTCTTCAACGTAATAACTTATTGACTAATACGTCATCATGTAACATACACACGCACTCATTACGTCATCATTTAGTGCCTTTGACGTCACCACTTAAAATCTAAATGATGAACATTGTGTCTATTATTATCTATTGTTATTGGTCTATGATATAAGTATAGTATCTTCACGAGGACAAAAGAACTATTTTGAGTGACAGGAAAGAAAGAGATGTCAATTACAGATATAGGAGTATCATTGTGTCAGCCTGATCTGTCTCAATATCTCTCTCTCTTATAGCCATATTTTGATAATAGACTAATAAAAGACCTATATCACAATCGAATATCTTCCAACAACCATATATCCATTTTTCCAACACTTAAGTTACAGTTGATCAGGTCCACAAGCCAAAGACAGGGACGTCAATATAAAATAGTGACTGGAGGTGTTGAAAACATTTTTTTACCAGACGACGAGACCAGGAACGTCAACTTAATGGCCAATATTGGAAAACAATCTTTTCGTAAAAGGGGTTTTAACCGGAACAGGGGTGACCACGGGTGGCTCGTTTAAGGCCTATTGTGAAAGGGAATGGTATTACTAGAAATAACGATAGCTCAGAGGTGTGGAGTGGACTGTAAGTGAAGACAAGCCTATCAATATTTGTATTCGGGACATAGCCGTAGGAGACAGGGGGGCAGGGGGGGGGGGGGGGCAGCTGCCCCCCTAAATATTATGTTTTCGGGCAAAAAAATCGCGAAATCGGGCAAAATATCATTAAAATTCGGTAAAATTCGGGCAAATAGTCAGTCCGTCCCCCTGTTGAGTCGTGGGCCCCTACGGCTATGATTCGGGATCTAGTGTTGATGCTCATTGATATTGCATATCTTGTATACACCACTTTTGAAATATAGATTTAATTATTATTAAGCCTGGACTATCGGTTGTACAGTCTATAAAGAGCGAAATGGAAGACGGGTGCTTAAGCTCCGACCTTTAAGCTCATCGATAATGTATTATGTATGGCTTATTTTTACACTTTATGTAATAGAACTATTATTATTATTATTAATATTAACATAACAGACCAGAACTGACAGGAATAGAAAGAGAGACATAAGTAGACTCAAAAGAATCTTAACACACTAGTAGAATGTGTCATGTACATAATAGGACAGATAAGCAGCTCTACAGCCTAACCGACACTTTCACTGAGAATGAAACCACAAGAGCCCGTCATTGGCAGGCAGGTCTAGAAAACGTTAATTTCGTTCCATGGTACAACAAACACTTGAAAACTTGTGGTTAAAAGCGAAATAATGACGAGAAAAGAAATGAACATTTGAGGAAAATCGATAAAGTTTTATACCGTGTTATGGAATTTTACTGGCAACTAATCTCGTTAGGTGGGTTTGAAACGCCGCTCTGCTTCTTTATTGTTACAAAACGGATGGAGATTTGCGTCTTTTACGATTTTCTAACCCAGATTGGACTTAAGACACATCCGCACCATTCCCTCTAACATGTATCTTTGATCACTGGCTTGATAATGGTATCATGTCAGGACAACACAGATGGCGCACAGAAGCACACTAGCTTGCTTGGTATAGCCTTAAAAGGAAATGTTCAGCATTTTTTAAAGTCGTTTTGAGCCTTGAGTAAATGTAATTAGCCTCCAGAAGTATTAGAACTGCACGAAATCACACAATCCCGTCAATTAAAACCCTACCTCGATGCCTGAAATGAAATGAAATAAGAGTCGTACTTTTGACTTTCAAACGCTGATAAACGGGGACCGAGGTTTTAAATCATTTTGTACCGACTAAATTTTGCAGAATATCACAAAACGTTGTGTCATATTAATCAATGCGGTATAACACAGACACCACATTCTAGCCCTATCGATATTGATGTTCTCTAAAATGAATGACGCATTCACATTCTTAATTCAGCATCCAATTTATTCACAAATCGCTATTCTGTGACATTAGTGCCAAAAACTGTTAGCTGCCATCGGCTAGTACTAGACTTGCCTCTCGTGTAATTGCATGCTTGTCAAAGACAATGGTTCTATCAGGACGACCTGGGTCATTTCGTAGTTATTCCATCCAAGAGGTTATCCACTGCAATTGGTTCTAGGTAATATATTGGCGATTTTCAACGAATATAACATACATGTATATTAATAAAAGTGCCCTAAAAATACCCAAATGTTAATATTATTAATTTCTCCACTGAGTCCCGAGCTCCCATTTCCCTACCCCAGTCTATTTACGTTCACGTCAGTATATGGTTGTATACAAGATAATGAAAATGGGACTTGACGGGGTGGGTTCATGTATATCAATAGAGTAGGAATAGAATTGAAAAGATCATGTACAAGTCTACATTTGTATCGACAATCCTACATCATACCTCTTCTATTCGCCTCTTTATTTCGTATGTTTTTTCATATACTCCAAATTACAATTTCTTCTTTTTCTTTAAGGAAATTGATGTAATGGATAGGTGATATTATCTGGAATAAGAACCGATGATAATCGCCTTATCGACATAATCTATAGACTTACAGCAAGTTATTTTGGTCTGACATTTGAAATATAGTGGTCTTTTGACGATGACAAAATAACCATCTAAAAGGGATTGTAAAGTGGTTTTCTAAACTTTGTATGTGTATCGGGGACACTTATAGCATCAATTTGCGCCATTCAAATTTCCATTCCGACGTCTGTGATTCTTGCAAGTGATTGACCGGAAGCTACTATTGATAGTGACGTCTTATCAGGGGTATGAACCTTGGAATTTGCTTTAATGGAGAACTATTAAGAAAGCAAACGGCAAAGAACAATAGTGGGCCACCATCTGCAATATAAAACTTTGATCACACTGGCTCAAATTAAGAAAGGACTGCTGATATCTGAGTAAAGCTGGGTATATCGAAAAACTGCTAAAACTGAAGAGAGTTCTGTGATCCCAACCGTCCTGAATGTAGCTGAAAAATCTGTCACTTGTAAGTTGTAATAGTGTAATAGGTAGAGTGAAGAAATGATGACTTAAATTATTTTTGGTGTTGGTGAAAATACCAACAAAATGAAAAACATTATTTCGATTTAACAGATGAGAATTCGATACAGATCAGTAGGACATAAGGCCCAATAAGTTACAGAACAGTAGGGCAAAAATCTCAATAAGGTACATCACAGTAAGAATTCTCGATTTTGTTTTGGATGCGATTTTGATTAATGGAATTGTTTTATCAACCATATTTCAGAGGAAATCAGAAAAAAAGTAACCAAAATGGAGTTGTTGATAAAAAATGAACAGTAGAAATAGAATAAAAGAGGAAAAGCCAAAAGTTTTCGACCTTTGTTCCTTCTTCCATTTATTAGGCTCTGCTGATGTCTGGAAAGAAATACAAAGTGTCAAACCGAATCTTTTGAATCTGTAATGTCTGCGAACAATCCCTCAAAGTCAGAAACGACATTATCTTGGACTTCGGGAAATAGCCCCCATCATTCAGTCCTTTGTCGTTACTCGATTCACCTTAGAAACTTGACTATCGTGCTAGATAACTTCGTATACTATTCGGATATAGTCAAATTGAATAGATTATAGTTCAGTCAATCAGAATCATTCTTCAGCCGGTGTAGTCTTCTCACGTGTTAAAATCACCCGATCAAAATCAATCTGCGGACAAGAGTTGTCTGTCTATCAGGGCAGAGTCATAATATCACTCGTATCAACTTCGGAACTAGACTAGTGGTTAGATAACTTCGTAAACTATACTGTAGTTGCCATATTGAATAAATTATAGTTCAACCAATCACAAACATTCTGTAGAGAGTATCGTCTTCTTTCGAGGAAAAAATAGCCAATCAAAAACAATCTTCGAACAAGAGTTATCTTTTCCTGCCCATTTACCGGGCAAGATGGCCGCCAATCATAGTCGAGTCATTACATAGTCTCGAACAAAATGACGAAGGTTAAGCGGACTGTACTCGACCCATGCCGGGATCAAATCCTGTACTGTTCTGAAACCGAAACGTGTTGGAATAGTGTACATGTATGTAGTCTAGTATGGTATTTTCGGAATAAGATATTTATTTGTGTTATCTAATATTTCCCCTTCAAAGTGAGAAATATCGAGGATAAAAAACGAAATGTGAAAGTTGAAGAAAAACATTAAATTAATGTGGAAAACTCGGGCTATTTTATAACTCTTATTTCTACACTCCCTAGGGACTCGATTTCTTTAGATAAATTTTGTGACAAATAGAGAAAACCTCGACCTAATCCATTAGACTGGCTATATATCTTCTTTATTCAAGTCCCTATGGTCTTTCTCTATATCATCCAATTAAAATCGAGCCAACCGTGATCGAGATAGATCAAGATGTTAAACAAACGATGGATGCCGTTCTGCACCAACAGGGCCGAGGTTGGCCATCTATATAATTGTAGCATTAGGCGCATGTATGACTCAGTCATCTTACCTGGTTAATGGGCAAGGAAGGACAACTCTTGTTAGGTGATTGATTTTGATTGGCTGATTTTAATGCATGAGAAGACAACGCTCTCTGAGGAATGATTTTGATTGGTTTAACTATAATTTATTCAATATGGTTATCTCCGAATAGTATAGTAAGTTATCAAGTACGATAGTCTAGTTCCAAAGTTGATATGAGTGTTAACACGATGGGTATTGTCATGTAGCATTAGGGCCGAGTTCTCACATCACCAGTCGGGCTACGTGTAATCCTGGGTTTTCAACATTTTTTGACATGTCACCTTTTTTATTACCCCTTCAACACACAGATACTGTTAATATGATGGATTATTTGCTTGTTTCATTTAAAGACTTGTCCAATGTCCATCTCCTGGCAAAACTTTCCTCATTGGACACTACATGACGTTGCTGGCATTCGGTAACCCCATCAGGTGCAGAAAATTAGGACATCGAACTCCATTTCATTTCATTTTACAACCAACTATATTACCTTACATTCTCTATATTTTACTGTCGATGTTTTAATATTTTATTAAAAATCTTCCCCATTAACACTGATTTATGGACGTGAAGGAAACACCGTGAAATTATAACTGGGGAATATATATCACTGGCACCAAACTCATTTCATTCCTTGATTTAAACAGCTATAAAATACTGCAAGCTGTAACATAATAACACAAAACAAGATGGCGGCTCGGTAGTTGAACATTTTCTGTTTAACAATTGCAACGTCTGTATGGAAGTTGGCGATTTGTCGGATGAATATTTTTCTGAGGGCACAGTCTATATGCAAACGTTTCCTGTTTTGTCTGGGCTTGTGATCTCTTTTAAATCGGTAGGTCTTGAGCCAGGAAAAGTGTTGACTCTTCTAAATACTTGATATTACGTTTTGGTTTGAAACACTTCCTTGGTCATTCTCTGCTATCAATGAAGCCTGTAATTTGCAAAATCACGACAGCGATATAAGTTTACTCTTTTTCAATTTACGTATCATCATCAGGTATGATCTAAAAAACATAAGAAATGAAATGAAATGGAGTTTTACATCCTACTTTTCTGCACCTACCTCTCCTATCTAAAGGCGACGGTTATTTGCCATGCATTGTGCATCGGGGGAAATTCTGCCCGTACAGTTTCTCTTTTTCGATTTCCAACTGTCGAGGAAACGTATAAAGTCTACAAAGGACTGTTGGCGAAGGCACAACGAGTTTGGAAGAATAAAAAAGACTTAGTAACTCACACCACACTACTCAGAGTCGAGTTTCACTGCCATGTCATTTGACCCGACCAGATCTTACGAATTCTGAAATTACCAAACCAGCATCATAGTACCATCCGATTGAACCAATCAACTACCAACTACTACCACTACCAACAACTATCTACTAGTAGTTTGCGATATCAGAATCTGTTGGAAGCGAACGTTAACTTGTCATCTACCAACAAACCAACCGTTGGCGAAGGCAGCCATTGTCTCAACAATCGAACCCGACATTTTCCATACAGAATATAAATTAACTGTTAGATTAGATTATATCAATCCAGCTCACGTCTTTCTCTGCTTCGGAATTTACTTTCATCAATTATAACTTTCAGATCGAAATAGTTGTCAATATGTCAAATAGTTCATATTATCAAGACTGATTAACAAACAGGTGATTTGTAGAGCATGGGCCTTATTATCGAAAACTTAACTAACAATTTTTTTTTTATCTTGTAAATGATTTTAATCTTCCAGTCATCTGATTGGCCAATCACTAAAATTGATTTTAAATATAGCTTTATTATCCAATCAGATTACTGTATTTCTTAAAATCTGTTTTTTTTTTTTTCAGTTTTTGAGATTAAGGTCCCAGTACATTTTCCATTTCTTTCCTTTTCATACCAGAATGTAAATTCTTTCAAGCGATAAAAGACGCGCAAATATATTTGTGAGTTTTTATTTTGTTTTGTGATGATCAAGGGCGTCGATTTAGGGGAATTAGGGGGTGATGAAAGGGTCTTGGTCCCCCCAAATTTGATGAGTAAAATAGATTTTTTAGAGAATCAAAATCGATCATTTGAAAATCACAGTAGGAAGTCCCTACTATCAACTCAAAACCCGGAAATGGCTGTCAGAATTCACGAAATTGACGCCATATTCCATTTTTTCTCTAGGGCGAGGACCTTATGTTTGGAATTGCGGTTGCGGCGCTTCACGACGTACATGGACTCTATAACCCATGCTCGTTGGTCCCCCCTCAAATTTTTTCACAAATCCATTCCCTTGGTGATGATACCTCAGATTGCTAGACTTCGTAAATCAAAGAAGGTACACAGCTTTTTAGACAGTTAAGTTAGAATGTTTCACTTTTGAATTGTGAAATTAAGGCGGACAGTGTACTACACAATTTTCAATGCCCAAACAGTCATTTGGATCCGACGAAGCATTAAAAGCATTTGTTTTTCTGGATATATTTAAACGGCATTGACAAATCAATGTCAGAGAAAGTCTATTCAGGCCTTCTCAAATGGCGTTCCGCGTACCAAATCCGTCCCGCGACGCCCTTGAGAATGGCCCTTCAAGAGTGACCTCTTCCGCTAAAACGTTCTGCTCGTTATGCTAGCTAAGCTAGCTAAGCTCTATTTGGCCCCTTTTTTTCATGAAATACATTTGGCTCGTTATGAAAACGAATTGAGAAGGCCTGTTCTATATGGTCGAAGAATAAATCTTCAGAAATTTATCGGTCCGAGTTTCTATTCACTGGAAAGTTTCCACATCCGGAAATTAAGATGTTTATCTCAAAATCTAAAGTGTCCGGACAATCGAGGTGAATGATGTTTATTTTAATCTAAGACACGTTTTGTCCACGTTGTAGACTCGAATATCCAATGATGAATGTAAACAGAATTACGAGCTGTGTATGACGGTGTGTTTGTCCAACATTGAATCATTTAATTTATCCTAGCTTAAACCATGTTTCAATTTATCTCCAAGATGGGAAAGAGAATTATTTTCGGGTGCTTGAAGGATTTGGTCTTTCAGATTGTTGGAAGTAAATATGACCTCAAACTATGAAATTGAAGGGATGTGGACGTCTAGAGATTCAGTACATCAGATGTAGTGGCGGCGCCAGTCTTCTGGGACTGGGGGTACAAACAAAGAGCGTTGATAGTTGGAGTACAACATTTTGCTAAATAGATTTGATTTGGTGGTTTCTAACACATACTTGGGAACAAAAAAGGTTTAAAATTCATACTTTGAAATTCATTTAATTAAAGTTGGGGTGCAAATGCAAGTATTTTTTTTTAATTTAACGATACATTTTTCGAAATTCTGAAGTTTTAAATGTTATGATACTAGCCAATTTAAATATACACTTCATATCATCGATATATTTCCCAGAATCCATGGTTACAAGAGTTTCGAAAAGTCTAATCAAAATTAGACCCAACTTTCGTTTTGTTTGGCTTTTTAAACTCCAGTTTGTACGTACCACTACAGTAATGTTAATCTTACTTTTACGTCAAGTTGAATGTTCAATTCTGATTCAAAATTACCAAGATGTTTTCTGATATTCAAACATCCGAAAGTTTCAAATGTTCCATTCTTCCAGAATTCAAAGTTACAAAAGTTTCGAACGTTATTTTCTGATTCCAAATTATCAAGGTGCTTTCTGAAATTGAAACATTCGAAAGTTCCGAATGTTCCATTCTGATACAAACCAGAACTGATCTGTTCTGTAAGTTCCGAATAAAAATCTGGAATCTATCTTTCTTCATTTAGTTCCGTCAATATCAATTCCTGGAACTAAATAAATCTGGAGAGAATTCTGTCTTCCAATTCCTACTTTCTCGAAAAAAATGAGTTAATTTGAAAGGTCATGTGTGGCTAAATCTTACTTGTCAGAATCGATTCAATGATGGATATAGATAGATACATTTAAGGCCCTGTATCCATAGACTGTTCCCTTGTGGCGTGTTCCCTGTGCCCACCCCGTATCCATAGAATTTTCCCTTGTGGCGACAAGTCCATGGGTACAACCTATGGGAACGGGTACTAATAAAACAATGGTTAAATCGCCTTGTGGCGTGCCACAATGTCACAAGTGAACTCGCCACAAGGGAACACGCCACAAGGGAACACGCCACAAGGGAAAATCCTATGGATACAGGGCCTTACAGACAACAAGGACGTAACAAAGGGGGGAATTTCGTGTGTTCGCTTATTGAAGGTGATTGCCTAATAAAGATGGGCGCATGAGCAGGATATACTGTACTACCAAACATGAATCGAACATGGTACGTAGTTAGGTAGGTTGGAAGATGACAAGTTTTTGCGATATAAGCATCCGCTGCATGATCTGCTAATGATGTTACCATATAAACCTAGTAGAGAGTTTAGTAGGTCATGCTTACTCTTTACGAAATACCTGATGGGATTCCCATTGGAGTACTCATGATTTTGAAAATCTTTAATTAACATAATTATATTGCTTGTAAAGATATATATTTATATTAATAAATGATTAAGTATTTCATACTGAATTGGTGTATCAGATGTCTAGAGGAGTATTAGCACACTCTACCTAGAGCCACACAACATTATCACCATAGAAGGTCTATTTTATTACAGTTATTGCAAAAGTTAGGTACCAGTTCAACATGTCTTTGATGACCATTATTTTTCGTCGTCTGACAGCAGATCTATTGCGATTTTATAATGATTCGTTTTTCGGCCATTTCCTCTGATTTTTTTTTAACATTTTTCTTTTATTTCCGATTTAGTTTAACCTAAAACGATAACGAGACGAAATGACTATCAAGTGGTAAAAGGCTTAAAGTACTTAATGGTAAAAAACAGATGACTCAGAATCAATCAAAATAAAGACACGGTGGTGAATTAGGCTTAATGGGGTTAGACCCAACCCCGCCGGCCATAACATAAAAAATCTTTTAGCATCTTCTTGTGTCAGTAAACATCGGACCACATCACCGGAAGCACTTACCTTGGACTTGTTATTCAACATTTGATAGCCACTTCCTGGCGTGACCGATCACTGGATGATATACAGGGTCATTGCACTTCTGAGTGATGAAAATAAATTCTGCGCTTTCTTGTAGCTTCTAACGCAGACCTTCTCTGCGACGCCCTCTTGAATGGCCCCACAGGAGTTACCCCTTTAGCTAAAACACTTAGCTCGCTATGTTAGCTAGGCTCTATTTGGACCTTTTGTTTCAAAAATGCATTTGGCCCTTTACAAAAATTTATTGAGAAGGCCTGTTCATATGCATTCGAAACACAGTATATATAATATTGTTCTATGGTTGTCCCCATGGGATGACAGGGCGAGTTAGGGTTATGCCACTTTTTTATAGAAAGACTCTGTGGTTCGAACAGACTGAACAGCTTACTCTGAAAACTGTGGGTAACGTCTGATATTGCAGTTTTCATAAAGCACGCTTCCACCCAACATTCTGTATCGTCAAGCATCGAAAAAATATAGAACGTTGATTGGTATAGTTTTATTTAAGCGAATTAGTCGTATTCTTTTTAATCAGCTTGATTACCTACAAAAAAGAAATTCGCATAAAACTGGGAACAAGTTTGTTCTCCTAAAATTCTGTATCATACATGCAATTTCTTCTGATAATAAAGCTTCCAGTTTTGACCAGCAGTACCATTATATAGAAACATCAAGCAACTGAACCGGAAATTCCATCAATAGCCACGTCAAGTTGACGAACAATTCCAAGATAATTTCAGTCTCTGAGAATAGAGCCCCAGATAATATCGTTTAACTTGACTTGGAATCTAATCACGAGCCTGATCAAACACAATTCAAGACCTCATCACCAATTTGACGTGTTTTTATAACGTCACATCCTGTCGTGATGAATAACCAATCTAAAAGGCAGAAGAAATTTACTGCTTTTAGTGTCCTAATTTCCGCTTTTTGTTAAAATACATTTACATCGAATAGTTTCTACTTGACTACATTTCGTGTACAATTTAGACAACACCAAACTGTCATTCCCAGTCATGATAAATACAGGCAGATACAGCTGAAGTCTGAAAAGACATTTTGAATTGACAAAGACTGAGTTTTTTTGATCCATCGAAGACCTTACTTACAAAAACGACAAACGTCTGAACATCTACAGTCATATTAATAAGATAAAATGTATTTTATATCAGCTTGCTCTTTGTGATTAAAAAAATTCCTGTATTTTTCCTTAATCAACTAAATGATAGGATCACATGTTCAATGTGTTTGTGGTATGGAGGATACCTACAGAACGAAAGCATCCCTGAAATGCCCCGAACCTGCCTGAAGGTTGAAATTAAAAGTAGCGTGAGTGGAATTAGACAGTTGGTTCTGGATGATATCCCCAGTCCTAGGTTTAATTTTTTATGATTAAGTGGAGACTGGAGGTAATCCTATCAATGACCCACTCTCTAGTTTTAATTGGGGCAAGATGGGTGTAATTGGGTCACTGGGTCAAACAGGCCACCACGGTCGGGTGAAGTATCGCAGAGATTGAATTATTTAAGAGCAAAGTTAAGACAATGACCCTATATTGGCATGTATATGTTCCAGAAAAGTCTACATAGATTCCTATTAAATGTAAAATTTCAAAATCTTAGGGACTAAATCACTTTAGAAGAGTTTGGTTTTCAATTTTCTTAAAGGTCAAACCTGCCCGCCATGCGCTTATCTG
Organism: Lottia scabra; assembly: GCA_029955415.1. Classification (NCBI taxonomy): domain Eukaryota; kingdom Metazoa; phylum Mollusca; class Gastropoda; family Lottiidae; genus Lottia; species Lottia scabra. The sequence continues at coordinate 14,568,090 of JARJEI010000009.1, forward strand.
AGATTTTTTTAATCAAAACATTGACTTGCTTGAAGGAAGGTTATAACCGAATTATTTCTTGAATTACGCAGTCAAAATAATTTTACTGTCCTTAAGCCATTCGTCATTCGTATCAACTTCGGGACTAGACTAGCGTACTAGGTGACTTTGTACATTACAGAGAGGCGGCCATATTGAAACAAATTACGTCAGCCAATCAAAATCATCAAAGAGCTAATCAAAATAAAACTTCGAGCATGAATTATCTGCCCTTACCAATTTACCCGGCAAGATGATTGCTTATTACGATACTGAAAAAGATGCTTAACTCAAAAAAGCAACCAAACGAGGGCTATGCCGAATGGCCATATGTATAGGTTACATTCGATGAAGAATATAGTCACAAGTTTCCAATGTTAGATAGTTGTGACAAGAACAATTTCGGTAATATAAGATACAAATCATATATATTATGTTTTATCAACTTATATGTAAGTGTTATTTCTGGGGACGAAAATATTCAGTATGGTACGATGGGAAGACGTTTTGTAAGGTATAGTTCTAGGGACGAAAATAACCAGTGTGGTACGATGGGAAGACGTTTTGTCGATTTTCTCCGTAATTCAATATTGAGAAAAATCAACTCACTTAACAGTACTGGTTCGGGGAAATAATTTTTACTTTCTCATTCTGAGCACAGTGTATTTTATTTAGTTGGTGACGAATGTCAATAATTTAATCCAGAATCAATCATTTTCCAACCTTCTAATTTTTTTGTCATCGCTTCTTTATGCTAATTGATATTACAGAACTGCAAGCTTTAAGTATTTAAAAAATTTGTTTTGCAGGAATTTTTTGAATGACAGAAATCGATTCGGAGCATTAGCGTCATTAAATTTTGTTAAAGTTTAAAATAAGCCAATCTTCTGATCTTTAATTTTGACAGAGGTAATAAGCCTAGGATGGCAAGGGTTTGGATGTTGGCTCCTTTGTGGTTATATTATCTATAAAATATCAATTTGTTTTACAGACCTTTAAATTTGGTAGAGTTAACAATAAGCTTATCTATCGGATGACCAATAGGCTAAAATTATAATATAAGCAAAAGGGAAACAAATCAGAAATTTGAATGGAGATGCTACATTATATTTGTCCTCATAAGATTTAATAAAACTAAACTATAGCAAAGGGAAGAAGCCTCCCACATATTCTGGTATGGTTAGCTATTTAAAACGCCTCTATCAAAGTTTGGAAATTCTTCGTGGAAATCACAAAAGTGAAGACATAATTATAGTAAGGGGAAAGAACCAAAGAGAAAATATACCTTTCACATATTCTGGTATGGTAAGCTATTTGAAACGCACCTATCAAACGTTTGAAAGTTCTTTATGGAAATTAGAAAAGTGAAGACAAAACTATTTGTTATTCCTGAAAAGTAATTCTCTAACTCCGGAGTATTAAGATTCCAAAGAGTTAATAAATTCTGAATTGGTTTATTTTTCTTTAATCTTGTCAGAGGAATTTAACTGACTTTCCTGGCACGGTGCCATTACAGTTCCCGCCCCTTCAGTAGAATGGAAATATTATTTGAGACGTGGGGACCCCTGAGACATACACAGTCAATAGTTCAGGATATATTTTCACTTCCCAGGGGAGTAGAATCTACTCGCCTCTCTACGATTCTCCATTATAACATTTAGTGTGATTTATCTGACAAAGAATAAACCAGAAAGCGGAACTTATTTCGCTTTCACTTAAATTGATATGAGCACTTAGATTTGATGTAGAACCGCTACTAGCTTTAATAGGCTTTATGGGTCTGACTATTTTCCATAAAGTGTCGCATTGTATCAAAATGTCACCGGATCAAACAGAAAAGAACGAAATGAGATTGACTACTTGCCATAAAGTACAATATTGTTTCAAAACATCTGAAGATAAAAAAGGAATGAGCAGACACAGTAAACTAGCACAATTTATCAAACATCACAAACAGCCATAAAGAAGTGCAATATTAAAACATATTTGATCAAACTAAAATCAAAGATATAAGACAACAAGAGGGAATAAAAGGGTTCAGAAATTCAATAAAAAATATTGGGTCTTACTAAATAACAAAATGTGCCACATCGTAAAAAATCAACAACAAAGGATCAAAGACAATCGAAGAGAACAGACTATATTTAACTAGCCTACTTAGCAATTGCGACTTGCGTACCTAGTTCTTACTTTGTATATTTGAGAGATATTTGTTTTAACGGTGACTTTTGAATTTGACCAAAGTCATGTTTCTGTAGGAAGCATTGGAGCCTGTCTATAGAGAGAAATCACACGACATCTTATCCCATTCGACTGTTGGTTTAGAAAAGGTCGATAATCGAGATTTAAAACTTTACTTTGAAGTTGTATTTTTCAGTCTAAAAGGAAAATAAATTGAATCAAACTAAAATCATTTGAAACGAGACAGTTCAATCATTCTGTCAAGTTGATAAATTTCCTAGTAGTTTTTTTCTTTTCCGGATCTTCTTTTTAGCCGCACCCACGACTTTTAGTGGTTTCAAAATGGTTTCCACCTCTTTTCCAAAGGTATTCATTTTGTTTCTAAATTTCGCTTAGGTCTCATTTTATGTCTCTTACCCGATAATAAACATCCGTACAAGCAAAACAACTCCGCCAACAAAAAATACATCCAAAAACATGGCAAAACCAAGAGCAATAGTTGCTCAGATACTCATCAAACCTGTACCTTTAAGTGGATTCAATTGATCCATTTCTCGCAGGTTACCTTTTTTCTGCGGTAATCATTTTCTTGTGACTCTTTTCTTTATCAAACCCTATTCTGTGGCTTCCACTTAAGACAATATAAAAGGAAACTGAATTCAAAATCAAGTGTCATTGACCATAGGCCTACATATTTAATTCAAATTAAACCTCAGTTTAACATCTGATAACGTTGGTAAGCTTATTGGTACTTCTTGAGAAAACTTTGAGAGAAGAGTTCAACTGCAGTTCACTGTTCGGCAAATAAACCTATTTTTTGTGTTTAGGGCCTATACCTGTTGGGAAAGCTTAAGATCAACTATAGTAATAGGTCCAGACAAATCCAGCTTTTATCCTGTACATTTCCATTTGTCTTGTATCATTAAACAATATGGTGATATATTTCACGTTGCTATGTCAATGACGTCACTGCAGACGATAGAATCAAAGCACGTGATAAATGGCAGTTACTGTGATTACACGTCTGTTGAGCAGTGTGGAAACAAGATGGAGAGTGATTTGTCTTGCACAATATGCGAGAAATGATCACTTCGATACGCCATTATCATAGTCTACCAACTATCACTATTATCCTACATATTTCTTCTTCAGTATTTCACTTTAGTTAAGTCACTCACCAGTGTATTTTCACGAAGAGGAGGACACGTTGGAGGCCTAACGTCAATAAGTCAACCAGCCCGCTCCCATTAAGGCATTTTGGGGTGGTTGTTTTTTTAGATATGAACATGCACACGAAACTTGTGAAAAGTATGTGAGCACGGGCAACCACTTCCGCAAAAGGGTCGTTTTGTTTGGTAACATTTTACCACACAATGCGCACCTCTTAATTTGAATGAATTGATGAACAATGGTCCCTTCTTTGTATTAATATTGCAGTTTTAAGTTTTCCCTTTTTTAAATATTGAACTAATTTAAGACGGGGACATCTAGGTTTTGTTAGTAATATTACTGACAGCGATTCGGTTTCTCACCAGGGATCTGAAACAATCCGAAAAACAGATGAAAAGGGTTCGAATCATATTCACGAGGCTGAAACTAGAGCATCACTGTAGATTAATTAAAAGAAAAAGTTTAAAATTCAAAAAAAGATTTAAGATTATTAGGCTCTCTGATAGAAACTATATCTACACCAAGGACCCAATTAGAGAAATACTCTTAAAGTAACGAAATGATCCATTTCTTGCAAAAAAAGACCATATTGATATATGAAGCTGACACACAGAATAAAGAAGTTATAATAGAGAAACCAAGTTCTAACGACCCGAACCGCAAAACGAAACTCAAATCCAAACATGCCATCAGAAAGAAAATACATTATTAAAGAAAATACAAATTAAAGGGATTGTAAATAGGTTCTCTAAACTTTGCATGTGTATAGGGGACACTGATACGCGTTAGCTTTAGTGGAATTGCAAGAACCACAGATGTCGCAATGGAAATTGGAATGGCGCAAATTGATGCTATCAGTGTCCCCGATACAAAAACAAAGTTTAGAAAACCTCTTTATGATCCCTTTAAGCAAACCCCTTTAATCTTAGAATTCAAGTACTAAAAGAAAACCAAAAGCAATATCATTTTGGATCTCCTTGAGGGTGAACTACCCGACCTAATCAAGTTGGACTGGGGACACAGGTGTCAAATCAAACCTGCTGAAGTGCTCCAAGATTTAATTTACCCTTCACGATAGTAAAATTTGTTTGCCAACTTGGAATGATTGGCGAGTATTCATTCCAAACTTGATTTAATTATGGCTTGTACGGCGTTGATTTGGCTTCCATCCTAACTCATCTGTTAAGGAAATCGTATTTAATGAGGACCGAGGTTTTATTAGATTTTGTTCCTTGATTATTAGAGAGAGCCATTGTCGAACTGTTAAAAGTGCAAACTGTGTGGTAAATGACCCCACAGTGTTTTTAAATGGGCCAGGAATGGACCGGGAACCCCATGTATCATTTCTTGAAAGGCATGTTTATTCATGGAATAGAACAAAACCCGCAGCAATCGAAAGTATTTTTCCTGCCAAAAGGTAATGTTAGACATACTCTTGCATAAATACCCCTCCAGCTGTCCTCCAACCCTCGTCTTGACAAGGTGTTCAAGATCAAAAGCAATATTGACTGTCTGGCTGTGAACATCCAGTACTATTTCAAGTATGTTGGACAACGTTTGTACTCCTTAAGCTATGTAAGTGTTCTGAAATAGTATGTCCGATATACTATAGTAGAGTTTCATGAGCTTTCTTAGTATAAGGTCGTCGCCACTTGAATGAGATGTCATTAAATTGGTTAGTGGCCATAGTGGGTAGCTGCCAAGTTAACTTTTGCCTGGCGGATGCTTTTGGGTCACCGAATTATTGAAAGGAGCTCAAAGCAACAAAAATTTGATAAATTAAGAAATTTTGTCATCCGGGTTAGGGATGGGGATGATGGATCATCGTAAATACGCCACTGCTCTTGGGTGCAGAAGGTAAACAACTCAGCTTTTACATTGCACTTTTATGAGACAACTGACAAGAAATCTCAACTCTCACTGGATGTTTATCGGGAACGGGTCTCTAAAGGAAGACTGGTAGTTAGTGACTAAGTAAAGACTAAGAAATCAGTGCTAATAATAGGCCAGTGAAAGGGAGATAATCCTATTGACAACTAGTCTGAATAATGAGGATATAATTGGTTTCTGTGATGTGTGAAATCTGTGATAAATATTGGATTTAAACACCACTAACAAAGATAAGCCTAAACTAGAAAGTAATATTGAAATATACTTGTTTGTACGATGTTTTAACTTTTAGTTCGCCCAAAAGATCTACCTATATTTATACATTTCAATAAAGAAACCTAGTACTAACGATCCGATCCGAACCGCAAAACGAAACTCGAAATCCAAAACATATTTTGACGAAACATAGTTAACAGCTTATGGTGTGTTTTATTTGGATTACAAATTCCCTTTAAGGCGATATTTTTAAATATTTTGACTGAAATAGTTACAGAAAAATAACCTTTAATTCACATTTTCAAACTAACGTGGAACTGATTATAATAAAAATCTGTACAAGCAGAACAATTCCGTTAATCAAAAATCTCGTCCACAGCATGACAAAATCGGTGCAAGTACCATCAGGTGTTTGGAAAAGAGTAAGCATAAGCTAACGTGGATCTGATGATAATTGGTTATCTAACCGTAATACGAAGCGTAAAATCTTAACTACATTTTATGAAAGCCTGAAAAAGTGTCAGAAAAATATTTTTTCATTTCACAGCCAAGTCTCTGATACCCAGACTGTGCTAGTCTTCGACCTAATTCGTCGTTGGTTTGAACAATCGTATCAACTTTGGAACAAGTCTGGCATGCAAGATAACCTCGTTAAAAGAAGATCGCAACATAAAAAATATATATATTTCAACCATTCAAAATCATTCTTTAGAAAGAGTTGTCCAATCAAAACCAGTCTTCGAGCAAGAGTTATTTGCTCTTATTCATTTACCGGGCAAAATGTCGGTCTATCATAACAGAGTCATAATGATAGACTTGATCATTGACGAAGGTTGTACCAAATACCCCTTCGTAGTATCTGTACTCACTCAGAAAGTTGGACTGGATGATAGAGACTATTCACAGTTCTATAACTAAAGGTACTAAACCATTAACAATAAATGTTCTATCGTGTTTTCATCCTATCATTTTGGCGTCGAGGCGACACCTACCATTATAGCCTTGGTTGTCCCTAGAGGACCTAGTGTGCTTACTTTTAGTTGAATTGCTGAAATATCATCCATTATTGATAGAGGTCTAATGAAATTACGCTGACCACTCGCCACCACTCACACGATATCAAACTCGATCTGTTTTCCATCACAATCTGTCGTTTTTTACTGCCAGAACGATCTTGTAGAAAACTTAATTTGATCAGTTAAACACCCACGCCATTCATCTGGGTTATATTTAAAACGGACCAATGTCAAAACGAACCCTAAGTTTTGTCAACGGAACGCAAGGCAAATAGGATTGGTAATACCATAAGCCCAAAGATATCAAAAAAGAAGTATGAAAACTAAAATAAGGGACCGGAAACCTTGGCCAAAGCTTATGCCAGTGCTCTTATGGCTAATCTGATAAATGGTGGTTGGTAATTCAGACTAAGTCCTTGGTAGCAAGATTGAAGGCAACAAAAGAAAGAAAGATACATCTATATTTTACAAAGACAACAACTTAGGTTCCCATAAGGATCCTTTTACCCCAGCTCGTCCCTGTCCAAACCTCTTGGCATTGACCTTTCCCGGATTTTCCGTACTCTTTTACAGCTGGGTGGACTGGAATTATGAGTGAAGATGACTTATTCCAGGTTATCGGACTTTCAAACCCCGATCAAGAACTGAGTTCACATCTATAATACCCCCCCACCCCCCCATTGGCTCACAACCAAGCAAAGGTCAATGACAATTATTGGATTTTATTTTGCCAGATAGTATAGAACTTGTTGCTATGTTATGTTGCGTGCACTGCGGAAGAATCTACTCTACAGTAGTGAGTGTTAATTAGAGATAGGCGTATGAATAATTCAAACCAACATGGACGTTAGACTGAGTGATTCCATGATCTATTTATAGAATGGCAGAGAAATCCCCTAGGGAATTCCCTAGTCAAGCGTGAGATTAGACAACTAGATTAATAATAGATAATGTTGATAGAAACCAAATTAAATGTTTGAAAATCCCATTTAATCGAATGCTGATGGCAGGAAATTGTGCATCACGTAAATTATTCATGTATCTGATGGTGGAATGAACTGGGACTGGGATTCTACGAGAGAAGCTGTTAATGGCTGCTTTACAATTTATTTTGTCAGATAGATATTAAAGAGACTGTAAAGAGGTTTGCTAAACTTTGTATGTGTATCGGGGACACTGATAGCATCAATTTGCATCATTCTAATTTCCGACGTCTGTGGTTCTTGCAATTCCACTAAATCTAACGCGTTTTATGACGTCACTAACAGTGATCTGCATAGATATCAATAGAAGTTCCAGTTGATCAGTCAGTGACGTCATAAAACGCGTTAGTTTTAGTGGAATTGTAAGACCCACAGACGTCGGAATAGAAACTGGAATGGCACAAATTGATGTTATCAGTGTCCTCGATACACATACACGAACAATCCGGGAAAGGTCAATGCCAAGAGGTTTGGCCAAGAGCCAGTTGTGAGAAAACATCCTCACGGAACCTTAATAATAATTTGGCCTGTGTTATGCCCCCCCCCCCTCCATCTTCCACTCCAACGAAGGCACCATCAAGTTCTATATTGACCCTGAATAAATATCAGAGGTTACAAGTTCTGTGAAATATTTTCAATAAACTCGAGTAAATAACATAGAGATTGTTAAATATTTGAAATTGTCGAAAATTTTTCTGAACTTTTCTCCTAATCAATATCACAAGCCTTCGGAGAAAAAGATGACTTTAAAGGCAGAGTTTGAGTTGTGAGATTTTCTTAAACTTTAGTGTTGCTCCGAAATCAACAACCATTGTTGGTCCGATAAATTGGTTTTTCACTGGGATACCAATTGGTTTTAGACAACTACACGTTTCTATAGCACTCTGACATGGTACGATGGTATCACATGTGGGATCATCTAAGATGGCTATAATGTAGCCAAACCTGAACTCCAGTATCAGCACTGCACTGATGAGGCCCAGAAGGCCGAAACACTACTGTTTGCAGTTAGGATTATATACATTAAAGTTAGGACTGAGCAACAAGACACCCCCTTCACCTCCTTGACACAAAAAAGCTTTCCTTTTCGAATTCTTTCTCTGGTTTATGGGTCTGTGGCGCCAAGCAGATTATGCTAGATCTTACACACCTGATACCACTTTTCATTATGAAATATTTACTCATTTATTGATATACTTCCTCAAATGAAAAGTTCATTAGCTGGTACCAATGTATTGCCAATATGTTTACATAGATTTCTAGATCTGTTTTACAGTGTGGATCGTTCGTTCTTGTGTTTTATTATTTCAATCTGATCAAAAGGCACATCTGAATATTCGTCATGCTTAACAGAAATCTTCCGAAAATTACAACACCACGAAACGAAACACTCAGACCTAGATATTAAACAGTGTCCAGTCTAATTAAAATCAGACCCTAATTTCGTTTCGTTCGTTTTTTTTTTAAATCCGGTTTTTTAACCACTACATTAGGGTCTGATTTTAATTAGACTGACAGATTGTCGACATGCCATGCATTTTTGTATGTGTCAAGTTCCTGTGGTAGGCCTACTGTGGTTATGTGGTATTTTCATTACCCAAACTCTGACTTTAAATTTCGCAACCAAAATTCAGTTTTTTTCTGGTATCGATTTATTCCAGTCACGTCTTTTATAGAAAATCTTGGAGGATGAAACGAGTGGAATTCGATAGACAGCGGCTGGTCCCAGGCTCTCTCTAGTTGACACAAGTTGATATTCTATTTGAGCAAGCCTGTCATCTTCAAATCTAAATTAAAAGTAAAGTCCATCAAAAAAATCCGATATTTGGTTTGAGATTTTTTTAAAGTGAAAAAAGATTTATTGGATCTGAATTATAGATTTTGTAGAATCGGCCATTTTGAATCTCATTTAAAGGCAAATGTAATGTAAAAAATGTCGAAAATAATCATAAGAGTGAGGTTGAAAAAAAATAATAATCAGGAAATGGTTTCTCTGATTAGACTAAAGAACACAATCAACGACATATAAGATACATTTGTAAGAAAGTTGTGCAAGATAGCAACATGAACCTTTTTGATTTCTAAGATTTCTATAAGGCATAGTCCTGAGCACACTAGGTCCCAATGTAATAACTCTTGATTTAGACAATAGTTAGGTAAAGAAATAGCAAGCAAATTTCGAGAATTTATTCATAAAACTATATTGTTAAAACTGTCCTATTTTTCTTTCTTTCTGTAAATAAAATGGATATTTGGGCCGATTAAGAAAAAAAAGACCAGAGGGATGTAAATATGTTACAAACACAAAAGGAGAACCAGAGAGGACGACTCTGAAACAACAACTCAACACCGGTTAAACATGATTTTATTATCTCAGCAAACTTAGATACGATCTGTATCTTTAGCCTATTTGTATTATAATAAAAAACCGTACAAGCAAAACAATCTCGTCAATCAAAATCGCATTCAAAATCAAGAGCAATATTTTTATAGTAGTGAACTACTCAAAAGAGAAGTACCATCAGGTGTTTCGAAAAGAGTAAGCAGCCATCTTTGATTATATAGGACATGGGTATCTGAAAACCACAAGAAGAGGACATAACAAATCCAACCTCTCATTGAAATCAGGAAAATACTTGTTTATAGTAATATCAACTCAATCTCAGAGTTTTCGCTGCCAATACTGGTACCATTCTACCAACTGTCAACTTAACTATCAGGAATAATTAAATCTTCTCCAAGACTATCGATTTCTAGGAACTGTTTAATGTGAAGGCATTTATTTTCGCCGACACCCATTTCAGGAATTTGTAAATACATAGAAGCATATTCTTTTGAGCATACGAGAAAACACCTGACCTAGTTAACCAGAATCTGTTATTTCTATGACGTAATAACTACGCGATAGTTTCGAATGATTCTTTGAGATAAATTGGGAAAGACCTACATCTTGGTAAATGGTTTAATAATAAAAAAAATATGTAGGGAACACAGAATTGCCAAAGTCGTCTCACATCATCAAACATGCCCTAAGCACTTGGTTTCAAAACTAGGAACATTTTTGGTAGTCAACACCAATGGGGGTCAGGTTGTGCATCTCGATGGTCCAGATATAATACCATTTTATTCGGCAAATGGTTCGGGCGATTCGATCGCATGCGAACTGCGCCTTGTCTGTCAAGTGCGACGACATTCGCCTGAGCTTCGGTTGAAGCCAATTTGCGATCTGCATACATTCACCCTGTCTTTCCACTGCACCGACCGAAGTAACGGCGAATAAAATTCGCTAAATCTTTCCTCAGCTTAAGAGTCGAACTTAGTTGTCTGAATTGCGGTCTAACCATTACTTCAAGGTCTAACCAAAGTAATACAATGTACTTAAAAAGTCTTGATGACACTGATTAATAGCCGCGATCAGCCAGTTTACTGAAACTGCAGAGATTGTGGCAAGTGTTTAAAACCGATCCATCAAGTTTGTCTTTAAAAATATCAATAGAAAAGCGCTTACTGCAAATCATTTTAACATTTGGAAGGTAACGGTGACATTTCTCCAAAGGCAATTATATTTATTTCAAATCTGAAACGAATTTTCTTTGCGAACAACTGTTGCAGGTCGCTTTGACTCGGTGAGTTAAGATATGCTTACGGCAATTCCAATCTAGGCATGGGTCGAAATATAAACTTCAGATTTTCAACATGGTACTACCCTATCAGTGATGCAAGTTGGAGGAGCATGGAATACGTATTAAGTCTGCGACAAAAATTAGAGGTGTTTTGTGTTACAGGCTGTTCATATTTACAGCATTTTCTCAAAGTTCCTACAAACAGGTTTTACTGTCTCAAAATACCTCAGAATACTCTAAGGGAGCTGCGGTGGCTCAATGAGTTTGACGCTCCTCCGCTCACCCGGAGGCCCAGAGTTCAATCACGGCACTGGTCGAGATGCAGGTCGGAGGGGCTGTCATGGAAAAAGCGTTTAGACGTTCGGATGGGACAATTAACCGAGGCCCAGTGTGCTATTGGCTGTGCATGTTAAAGATCCCTCGACAGTTCGAAATCGAAAATAAGAGCAGGCTAATGCCACTCTTTCCCTCATTGCACACTTCACGACGCGTGTCCGTCCTCATTGGCCAATACAGGTGCAGAAAGCAGGACGTAAAACTTCATTTTATTTCTAAACACTTAAGCCAACCATCCTGTAATTATGTGAAGCTTCAAAAAATCTCACCCCTTTTTCTAAGTTACTGTCATTAGTGTTTTAATTTCTCTCAGTCATGATGGAAAATAGAAAACGAGGCCATTAGGCACTGGAGTCTAGTTAAAACCCCATTATCAGCAACGCCATTTCTCCCTTTCTTTCAACTTTTTAAATTGCACATTATTTTAGGTTTGCTCATCAGACAGCTCTCTTAACTGGTTGAAATGATGAAATAATGACAGGACCAGGTTTGGGTGGTGAACTGGTGGAAATTGATAAAAGTCTATTGATCGATAACGGCGTTATTTACCAGTATAACTATATAAAGGTTACAATCTTTTGAGATAGTTCAAAGGGATTGTAAAGTGGTTTTCTAAACTTTGTATGTGTATCAGGGACATCGAGAGCATCAATTTGCTCCATTCCAATTTCCATTCAGATGTCTGTGGTTCTTGCAATTCCGCTAAAACTAACGTGTTTTATGACGTCACTGATAGTGATCTACCGGAAACTATTATTGATATTTATTTATGCAGATCACTGTCAGTGACGTCATAAAACGTTCAAAGTTTAGAAAACCACTATACAATCCCTTTAAGTCTTTTCGTAACCTTCTATTTTTCATCTATCAAATTTCCGAAGCATAGGTTTACAGCCATGTTCCATCTGTGTATTCTTATTGTCATCCACAAAAATATACCCTTGGTTATCCAGTCCAGCTATTTTTAAATCAAGAAAATATGACACTTATCTAGACTCGGTTACCCAGTCCCTATCTCTATGATTAATAATAACTGTCTAAAAACTGACATCCTATCTAATATACACCATATTTTCTCTAGAAACCAACGACTTCATTATCCGCTTCGGTGATCTGCAGAATCAAACTATCTTTCGGTGGTAATACATTCTTAGAAGCCATATTTCTTCAGTTTATTTTCAAGCTTTAGACAGAGTACTGAGAGCAACGGAAGGACGGGCAAACCTATTACTAGTATATTGCGTAAAAGGTACGATAAATGGATACCATAGCATTTTTCCATTCCGGTTATCAGTCTGAAGGCTGTGGGTCTTGCAATTTTACTAACCTTTGCTGAAGTTAGTTTTAATGGATTTGCAAGAACCACGGACGTCAGAAACCAAAAATATTTTTTCTTTTAAATGTAAATAGCGGATTTTAACTGTCACTGCCATGCGCCTGAGCTAAATATGTTCTTAAAAGAACCCTGCTCAGTATTTGAAGAAGAAGAAGACAGAAAATAGTTAATTCAAAGCATTTACCACTATACCTCAATACAAAACCCTTAAACATTACACCACACTTATTAACTTATAACAAAATATCTTGACCAAATTTCTATTAGATCAGCAAGACGTAAAACTCCATTTCATTTCTTCAATCTGTTAGAAGATAACTCATGATTTATTATAAAATGTGAATCGAAGCAGAAGTAAACGAGATTCACTTGTGGGATATAAACTACGTATTGAAACAAATCAACGGGGAAATTAAATAAGGCACCTCGCAGTATTCACCGCGGTTTATGGCTGAACGTATTGATTCCCAGCTTTATGCAAGAAATAAATAACCCGAAATGACAAACAGATTTCAAATCGGCCTCTCTAAAGACTACAGTCAAACAAATTGGAAATGTCAAATCGAAAATTTAAAATAACATTTTTTTTTAATACTGCGAGCAAACTATTTTTACATCTTTTCAAATTGAAATTAAAATGTTGGGATTTTTTGTTATTTGATTTTGAAAGCATTATTCAATAGCTGTCAGGACTTCGGGTATTGATTATATTTTATCCTGTGTTATTTCAATAAAGTAAATGGATAGGGCAGAGGTGAATTTATTTTCCGTTTTTGATTCCGATTTGATTGTGTTCGTTAAGCATCGGACGCAAAGCGAAACTTTGGTAGTGAGGGGCAGCTAGATGGTTCGGATTTAATACCAATGTTTTTTGCTATTAGTGGATAGGTACTTGACCTCGATAACCTATAATAGCAGGTCTGATTGGTCGAATACTACATGATCCAGAACAAAATATGCATAACAATTTCGATCATGAAAGTAAAAGAAAAGAAAGCAACATCTATATCTATATTTTACAACGATAGCATCTTAAGTTACCATGAAGATCCTTTCTCTCAGCTGTTCCTTGGCCAACCCTCTTGGAATTGATCTTTTTATGTACCCATTTACGAATACTGTAGGATTTCATGGGGTTCTGTAGTCAGAATGCCCTTTTTCCATTTTAAGAGCATTCAGTTGTTCGTATTCCGTTGTAGCAAAACACAAATACCGCATATTACTGAAGCAATTTTTAAATTTTCTATGATTTTAATACGACTGCTTGTTCGGGACTATCAATCACTGTCAACCAGACTGTAATTATATCAGTTTTTAGTCCATTAATTTTTATATAAAATACGGCTATAATTTATCATATTTGATAACTAGGGGAGATTTGATTTGAAATCAGTTTTTCGTTGATATGCTCTGATATACGACACAAGTGTAAAATTCAGTGCAATTTTAAAGGGATTGTAAAATGGTTTTCTAAACTTTGTATGTGTATTGGGGACACTGATAGCATCAATTTACGCCATTCCAATTTCCATTCGACGTATGTGGATCTTGCAATTCCACTAAAACTAACGCGTTTTATGACGTCACTGACAGTGATCTACCGGAAGCTACTATTGATATCTATGCTGATCAGTGTCAGTGGCGTCATATAACGCGTTAGTTTTAGTTTTAGCACAGGTCTTTGACGTTCTGTCAATAATAATAAAATTGGGTCAATGTTGAAAAATAGTGTCCTCTAGTAAATAAACTAAAGGTATACAATGGCTTACAGGGCACGAATTTAAACAAAGCCGTTTATTTGTTTGTAAAAGGCTATTGCTTCACTTTTGCAGCTTTATTGGGCGGTGGAGTTCTTACTTATGCCTCCGGTCTACTTTTTAATACATATTTATCACGGAGGCGTCGCCAATAGCCACTTTTGTCCGTTTTCCAAAATGTTCCGACTTCCATGAGCAAATACGCCATTTGCATAAAATAAGGGGAGGTAATTATATGGACAATTAGACTTCAGACAACAAATGGTTACAATTCTATCAAATGGCAGTTCGAAAAAAAACAACAGGGGGGTGTATTTTGTTCTGAAACAGCTCAAAAGAAATAAATAATTAATAATCAAGACATTTATACGTATAGAATAATTTTTAGAATATTTAATTTGAATTTAATATTAATATAAAGTAAACCATTTGTTGTCTGAGTATGATTTTCCGTATAATTACCTCCCCTTATTATATGCAAATGACGGATTTGCTCATGGAAGTCGGAACATTTTAGAAAACGGACATTAGTGGCTATTGGCGACGCCTCCGTGATAAATAAGTATTAAAAAGTACACCGGAGCCATAAGTAAGAACTCCCCTGCCCAATAAAACTGCAAAAGTGAAACAATAGCCTTTTACAAACAAATAAACGGCTTTGTTTACATTCGTGCCCTGTAAGCCATTGTATACCTTTAGTTTATTTACTAGAGGACACTATTTTTCAACATTGACCCTATTTTATTATTATTGACAGAACGTCAAAGACCTGTGGTTTTAGTATCTGCATAGATATCAATAGTAGCTTCGGGTAGATCACTGTCAGTGACATTTTTATGAAAGATACATCGATTTAGCTGCTTTCTTGGACTTTTATAACACTGTACAAACAATGCCAATTTTCTTCTTTTTGAGAAATAATGGCCTGACATTTGGACGACAAACTCCAACTTATTTTCGATATACAATATAAATAAATAATATAAAGAAAGAAACTATATCTAAAATAATCTCACGCTCTCGTGATAAACAACCTCTCAAGGGACACAAGTTAAGAGCCTGAGAAACTCCATATAAGGACCAATAATTCTTATAACGGTCCAATAACATTCTGGACTAATTTCATTCATTACCCTGTATCCTGATTTCCAACTTGGTATGCTACTACGCCTGGGTTTTCAACTTGGAGGACATGTCCCAGACTGGGGACATTTGGACATTTTCCAGGGGACAAAATTGATATATAAGATAGATTCACTGCCGTTATTTCTCTGAGTATGTTATATTTCGTGTTGCCATAATCTGCCTTCTTGACGGGTATGATTTCAGCAAATCCCCAAAAGATCGAACTCGAACAGACTCGATCTCCATTTTTCTGAGCACTTCAGTAACCCCATATTGTAGGTCATTGAGCTGTTGTATCCTAATTCACAATGTGGACGTTACAGACAAGTAAACAATGTCTAATTTAATTAGAAAATATCAATCGTCTTCTTGACACTCGTCAAAATAATTTCAAATATGGCTGCCAAGTCAAAACATCTCTGACACTTGTTTGATTGGTTGTCTAAAATATGACGTCAAGCCGTCAAACTTTCAATCAAAATATGGATGACATTTTTGACAAGTTATTCAACAGATCATGCAATGTTTTTTTCACCAGAATTTTGATTTCCTCTTAGTTAAGGTGAGAAAAGTCAAATTATTTCTCCGAGAGCAAAATGTATTTAAAAATTTTGAACGAGAATAGGCCATAAAGGTCGTCGCAATTCCGTGGTTAGGACAGGCAACGGAAAGTGACTTTCAATATCTTTTTAGTTCAGAGTAGAGAAGTCGAATTATATCTCCAAGAGCAAAATATATTCCAAATAATGAACAATGGCGGACAATAACAATAGATCCTGTATGCTGTGCCAAATCTGTGTTTAGGGCAGTCAACACCGTATGACTACATATAGGCCTACGGGTACTTCACAGATACCCTATTCGCTTGTTTGTGTTTTTATCTAGATTAAGTTTCTTGATTGTAAATACAGGACTATCAGACGAGAAATATCGAATATTCAAATTGAAAATGGGGCATATGGGTGAATTTTACCTTATCTATCTAGAGTCTTGATATTTGATGGCAGCTTCCACAAAGGACACCAAAGATCACTGTACATTTGGTTGTGATTGCCACATCGTTTATCAACTTAAAATCGTTTGGTCTCCGTCTCAAGTGAAGGATTTACCTTATTTAGTCTACATTACGCTACTCCATACGGTGCAAAAGAGCAGGACGTAAAACCCCATTTCATTTCATTTACCACTTGCTATTTAGTGGTAGGACACAACGAATCGCTTTGGTTCTGATTGCAGGATCGTTTATCAACTTAAAATCGTCCATTACATGTTATAACTTCAGCTTGAATTCACATTAAGTATTTTGACAGAACCTGCAGTTTCTACCAGAATTTCCAATTTTATCTTCAGGGGAAAAATAATGTGTTGAAATCAGTTGTCACGGCAACCCTTTCCACTAAATTTAATATTTGAAGTGAAGTCATTATCGGGATTAAAGAGTGGGTTCTATTTTCGGTTAACGATGTGGTGATATTGGAATTTGATTTCGCGCGAGTCATGGAATAGAATACTGATGCCGGGCCTTATCAAGATTCGTGTAATCTAATGCTAGTCATTTATGCAAATATTTCTCTTATCCACTCTTCAAGACACTGGACAGTTGATCAAGGTAATCTAACTTTACGCTGGACAATTTCAAAGGTCGAAGATAAATTCAGTTCGGTAGGAGACTTTTCTAGGTGTTGATTGGAATATATCTCTATTTGAAAAGCACTTCGCATACAAAATTTACACCAGGTTCATGTTCTCATGTGAGATAAGACTTTGTCGTAAGAATGAAATTTCACTTCGGGAAATGCCAAACTTGCGACCAAAAGATTTTTGTGGAACAAGACGGGATGGTAAGTTTATTTTAAAAGCACCCACCCCACTCACCGAAGGGCTTTCTTGTATGCAGTCTTCTCCACTGGAAATCAGAATGATACAATCCATAATCTAAATACTCATAAACCTAGGGAGCCATAGTGTCAGGGGGCCATGGTGCATGAGGATGTATATCATTTTTTCTTCTGACCAATTTTTATTAAACTATATTTTGTTGTGTAAGGTCCGTATAGTTGTTTGTGGTCAAATGCATCTGACCTCTTGATGATGAGGAGACACAAGACAACAACCCTTATTCTATATTCCAAGGGGCCGTGGCTCTCGGAGTTTCGTGAATTTGGGCCACAGATTGAAAAAAAGTTGGGAACCACTGCTCTACAGAGAAGATGTCATAATTGCTGTACACTTCTGAAATATTTGATTCAAATATATTGGAAATTTGAACAACAAAACCCATGTCTTTGGATGTTTATTTCTCTGATTTTTAGGTTATTCGGGAATATCTGATTAAAGTCTATGTATATGTCAAAGTACGTAAATTTCTTATTTTGAATCCTGGTGATCTTTTCAGGGATATTTTTATATAGACCACTCTGTACCGTCTTGGAATTATCAGTCCTTATTAAGATTAGAAAGAAGTTTAGTCTGAGGACGAAATGAGATGAATACAGATTGACCAATTCAATTAAGGGTCTGGATAATAGAAAACAACATAAAGGTCAACCAGGCGTAATTCATGGCTGTATCCAGACAAAGGCATCTTCAAAAGAAAACCAATAACATTGCAGTAATGAAGCGGGTTTGATGAGAAATTTATCAATCATGTTCCTTTCTGAAGACTAAAATAGGAGACAAGGTTTCAATCGATTATATTGAGTGCACATAGTTTGGTGTAAAGACTCGTTTCCCAACCTTTTGGACTCATATTTTTGTACGCAATCTCTTGGTACCCCTTCGACCAGTATATTAAATTATTAGTTGAAAACACTAGCCGTGGAATCAGAAGTTCTATTCTAAAAAAGGGAATCGTATCACCTTGCAGACGGAATGGATGAAAATGCAAACGAGTCGAAGGGGAGTTTTGTAAACAAGAGTCTTCTTCGCAAGCGAATCAGATAACCCAATTCGGCACAACCGTCGTCAATGTTCGAGACTCACATTATGACTTGGGAATTATACGATGCAATCTTGGCAAAAAGAATGGGCAAAAGAAGAAACTCCTGAAAAAACAACACTCTCTAAAGAATGATTGTGATAGGCTGAACTATAAATAATTCAATATGGTGATCTCCGTATAATATACGTAGTTATCTAGAGCGCTTAAAATATTTTGTAAGCGTTTTTCAATCATTATATATAAGGCTATTTTCTGGATTTATCAGCTTATACAATATACATGTAATCTGAAATAAGCTTTTATGAATATTTATTCTGGGGCCTTATTCTTGAAAACTTAACTTCTAATTCTAGTCATCTGATTGGTTAATCACTAAAATCGATTTTAAATTTAGTTCTATTATCCAATCAGATTACTTTATTTCTTAAAATTCTGATTTTATCGAAGTTAAGTTTTCAAGAATAAGGCCCCTGATCACATTTGACAATTTTTATTTTTTGATTATTCTTAGAGGTATTATTCCTTTAAGGAAATATTATTCGTTTTCTTTTCTTTTCCAGATATTTAGTTTTAAACAGTTCCAGAAATAAACTTGTTAGTAATATTCAGGAATAATCAGATTCTAATTTGTCTAGACCGTACTTCTGTATACAAATCTACTATTTTCTTTCCAAATGATTAATTTTGTACCAACTTTACCAATTGAGATGTAACACGAGATTGGAGAATAAAATAAAATTGAGAGAATTAGGATTTAGAACAGGGTTGTAGCCTAATCGGTTAGAGTGTTTGTAGTATTTTCAGACCTCTACAGGTTTTTTTTATGATTTTTAAGTCTTAATATTCAAGAATTGTTACATAGACCTGATATCTTTCGAGGGGCAATGCACCAATGACATTGAAATGGGTGACCGACAGAATTTGTTTTGGCGGGTGCAATCCATATTATGCGAGAGTCATTGTCTGCCTTTGCCACTCTTTAGCTACGGACCCGACACAGACACATCTTATGGCCACTGTGTACCAAATGAAAAGAGCTCCGACTCCATGGTGGTTAGGAATCTTTTTGCCAAAGACACAAAATAATGCAGAAATCCTTATTTTGGGCCTTCTTATTGGAGGCCCGCGACGCCCTTGAGAATGGCCCCTCGAGAGTGACCTCTTCCGCTAAAACACTCTACTCGTTATCTGGCTAAGCTCCATTTGGTTCTTTACAAAAATTAATTCAGAAGGTTTGCTTTAAACCAATGAGGGATTTGGCCACACAATATGGTGTACCTATCTTATACGAACTGTCAACCAGTTTGATGCATTGACATTTTACAGTGGTTAAGATGGTCTGACTGTGACATCAGTACATGTTCTAGCCTTAAGGGAACGCGTCGTCCAAGAATAACAAAATGACCTTCCGCCGTAGAGCAAGAATCACACCAACCACACTCTAATTATCAAAGGTTATTGATGCAAGTGACATGTCAATTAAAGATGGCGTCCGACTGTTACATAACCCTTGCAATCATTTGACAAGAACAAAGGTGCCGATAGGGACACAATGCAGTGGTCACTCACGACCATCGCTCGGACATCTGGACATCTGTTCCGGACAACCGTTAACCCATATCATTACACAGATTTCTAAACATCTTTTGTTTAACTCCGTTAGAAGCTGATAATTATTTCTAAGTGGATTGAGTATAACTCCCTGCTATTCCGCTTCTTAAAGGGGAATGTTTAGCATTGATTTGGGCCTTGAATATATGTAAATAGCCTTCAGATTTACTGGAACTGTCACAAAATCGCACAATCCCTTCCATTATACCCTAACTTTACCAGTTATCTTTCATTTTCTGTATATTTGTTTTCTATATAAGTCATAGTCTTACTAAACGACGAGTCGTATTTTTGACTTTCAAATGCTGATATTTATGGATACACAGGGATTTGAAGGTTCATATTTTGAGGAGAGCTTGGAACATTATAATGGATTAGATAAGCTAAAATATTCCAGGTTCTAAGACTAAAATGTCTTTGGTTGAACGGTTAGTGAACATACCCATTTAATGTGATAAGACTTCTTTGTGAATAAAATGGAGTTCATAGTCCTGCATTCTGGATCCGTACTGGTCTTATTAAAACAGTAATGCTTTACAACTTGCTATGAGGGCAGTGGTACGTTTAGGGGTTTCCATATGGGGAGGGGGGACTGGAGAGCCTAGTCGTAGGGGTAAGTTTTCCAACACCCCTCCACACGCATTTTGTTTTTGGAGGGGTGGTGTGGGGGAGAGCCTGGAGAGTCTCTTCGTCGGGGAAATTTTTCAACACCCCCAAACACGTCTTAGGGTAGGCCTACGTTATGGCCATGTGACTCTGGTAGATTAACCTACTCTCTGACGACTTCATGTATTATTTTCTAACCTTATTCGCGACATTCTACGACCATGTGGACAGATAATAGCCATCGACCGGTAACAAGCCGCCAGAGGCCGATATCCCAATCAATGTAGTCATTAAAAGTTAATTGGTCTGCTGCTATATCATGTTTAATAAGACTGTAATAAGGACACCAGAATTACCACATCAGATAATTATTTCACATGGCAGTGGATCGATTTGCGTTCTCAAACTTTACAGATTTGTACATGTACAACAGTAGTCCCCAATGTTTGGAGACATTAAAAGGAAGAAAGAAACAAGCAAATGGCATCATGTTTGTAAAGAACGATGTAGTAACCGACTATGCTATAGAACCCCACAAAAAACGGCAACGATAACCCCAATTCCCAACAGAGTTGTCTTCTTCATGTACTCTGGACTGCAGGGGAAGACAACCCTGTATGAGAGATTGCAGCCACCTATGCACAATATCTCGCCGCGTTCGGAGTATAACCAAAAATTTCTATTC
The DNA here is from genome assembly GCA_029955415.1 of Lottia scabra. NCBI lineage: Eukaryota > Metazoa > Mollusca > Gastropoda > Lottiidae > Lottia > Lottia scabra. The sequence goes on from JARJEI010000009.1 coordinate 14,589,584, forward strand.
CTCATGGGCTGTTTCCATAAAATGAATTTTATGTGCATCCTATAGTAGAGTTGGATCTAAAAAAAAAGCAGCGATTTGAACTTTTAATTCCTAGTTTGGAAATGAAATGCCTTCGTTTTGTACTTGTAATTTCCTCAGCTGAGGTGTCCCTTCAAACTTTAAGATTGGTGTCATTTAATCATTCCCGCGGAATGACGAATTCATTCATTCATTCATTCATTCATTCATTCATTCATTCATTCATTCATTCATTCATTCATTCATTCATTCATTCATTCATTCATTCATTCATTCATTCATTTTTTTAATAATTCATTCATTCATTAATTTTTTTAATAATTCATTCATTCATTCATTTTTTTAATAATTCATTCATTCATTCATTCATTCATTCATTCATTCATTCATCATGTTGGTTTATGTAGAGTAGAATAACAAACCAAGGGGAGATAATTAAGAATATTGATAATATGTCATGATTTCAGACAGATTGATATATCAAATATTTTTATTTCTAAATAATCTCACATTCACCATCTAGCTATTATCTTCTGATATTCACATCTCTATTCTCTGATAAAATCTATACAAGCAAAACAATTCTGATAATCAAAATTGCATCTATTCTGTAATATTTACCCTAACCATTATCCGCCCTTTCCCTTTTTCGCATAAATGTGAGGTTGAGGTCAAGTCAAGAGCCCAAAAAATTTCCAGAGCCTATATGATCTTAGTCCCATTGTTACCGCAGGATAATACAATTATGCAAGGTTCACAAAATAGGATGAGCTGAAATGAATTTTTATCGGCTCCTGATCGGTTAAATGAGGCTTTTTCAAATGGCGACCCGCGGGCCAAATCCGGCCCGGGACGCCATTGGGAATGACCCGTCAAGAGTGACCCCTTCCGCTTAAATGCTCGGCTCGCTATGTAAGCTTAGCTGTATTTAACTCTTATATTTTTTCATAAAATGCATTTGACCCTTTACAAAAATTAATTGAGAAGGCCTGTAGTAGACCTACGTGTAGGGAGAACATGTTTTATTGTTTCAGTTAGCTAACTGGACGTTTTAGTTTCGTAAAAGGTCATTAGCCTAGCATGAAACATCTAAAAATATCTCGTTTACTGTGTTTCATTTGATCAAAAGTCACAAATCAATCTGAATGATTGTAGAGGTCAAAATACAATCAAATAAACCATCATCAAAAACTTTAAACTCCGGTCCTGACCTCATCAGAAATTTATCTGCGGGACTAAAATTTCCATCACATTTCGATTCTTTTTAATCTTTACATAAATAGAACACGGAAAACACAGACGTAGCCCTATTTAGAAATCAATCAAGGTCAAAGGTCATTCGTTTTTGACCAGACGTGTTAATGTATGTTAAAAACATTTATTTAAAGCAAACCCACTTCCGTTTGGTGAATAATGACGTTTAATGACGTAGTCGGTTGTCAAGATAATCGCGCCATTTTTAGTGAGATAGAAATGGCGGTAGTTAATAGAAATGAAATGAAATACAAACATTGTTCTGGTCTGTAATGATAGTAATCACCCTACATAGCCATTATCAAAAAATATATAGAAGCACGAGAGATTTCGACCTGCTATGAAAACCTTTTTAATCTAGTTCTATTATTTCGTCGGTGGCGGATCGACATTTGGAAGAAAAATCGAGATATATTTCCTACTTTTCTGCATCTGATAGTACTGGTGAAGACGAGCAACATGAGACAGTGTGTGTTATGGAAAATTTGCCAAGGACAGCGATGTAAGCCTCATCGTTTCCCGATTTCCATCAGTCTAGGATCTTTAAAGTGAATGGGATGTATGCTAGTACACGGGTCAATTGTTTCATTTGAGCGACAATTCGGCTGTCCGACCTACATATATTTCAGACGTAGCTCAAATTTAATTCGAAATGAATCTAAACTTAAATGACTCTCAAATCCAAGATCCGCCAACGAACACCAAAATTCAATCGGTTCCACCAGTCTACTAGCGTTCAATCAAATTTGATGACGTCATAAAAGATCGATAACTATCTCTCTGCCAGTAATCCCCGCATCACTTTTCATCATGGCGAATTTATCACCGACTTCAATCAGTTTTTTATTGAGTTTCTCCTCTCTCAAATATTATTTATTGAACTTGTGTTTTTACACAATTTTCCTGTGATTTTAGATATTGGTGCCAAGGGGATGGTTTTAGTAGTGAGCTAAATGAAATTTTCATACTCGAACTCTCTGGGTAAGATTACTGAGACTTGTGTAGGTGGCAAGTTATTAATAATGTTCACAACCAACTTGATTTTAATACCATTTTATGATTTGATTAAAATAATAATGCGGATTATTTAAAAAAAAAAAGAACATCCCAGAGACCTTACTCAACAGAATTAAAAACAACCTTAGTACATATGACAAAACGAACGTGAAATCGAAAATAAGTTTATCATGAATAAGGATATCAAGCGTCTATAAGAGCAGGCTAATGCCGCTGTCTTCGCAAAATTTCACTCATTGCACACTGCATGGCGTTTGCCCGTCCTCAATTAGCCCATATAGGTGCAGAAAAGCAGGACGTAAAACTCCATTCATTTTATTTTTTGTAAGAGTAAATAAAACCTGACAAGCTCCGAAATCATTTCTTTCCCGTGTAGAAGTAGGGTTCAGGTGATAGGAACAGTTTACTATGGTCAGATTGCAATTAACAAATCTCTCCGATATTAAACTGAACCAGTGGCGTAGCCATTATTAATACCCGTCGGTTGAAAAAGTGCCGTCGGTAAAGTTGAGCCGACCTACCACAGGCATAAACATAAACAAAATCCAAAAATATAACTTCAATAAACCTTCCTGCAATGTATCAAATAGCTAAAACCCCAGAGTTTCCGGTGCCTTCGCTTCCTGGACCCCCACCTGGCTCGGGCGAGACACTGGAACCAACCCGTTATTCACTCTGCTCGAAAGATCAATATGTTCTGTCGGTTCATCTTTACCATTGCACCCCCAGTCTCGAAAACCTGGCTACACCACTGTACTAAAATTGTTATCTATAACCTTGCATGGAATTGAATTCAAGTTTTCCAAAAATAGCAAACACTAATTTTCTGCCATTTTGGAGCTTTAGTAGTCAATCTTATTAAAATAAGATCTTAATATTTCGTTTCGGATTTTTCTGCGTTTTTGAAACTCATTCAGGAGTGCATATCAAAATAAAAAAGAAACGAAAATATGATCTAAATTTATTTAGATTGTTTAGTAGTAAACAGTCAAATTTGACATCGCCATAATGGACATCAGACATTTAGCCTAAAAAAGAAATTTAAAACCACGACCCATAACCACCCACCAGACAAAAACATAAATTAAACGCAGAACTGACCCACATTCTGTCAATTTCCATTAAAAATGCCCAGCAGACGTCAATATACAGGCACGTGATGAATGGAAAATTCTCATGGAGAAAAAATGACCTAATTTCTTTTGTCGTAAAAATTCTTTGTTTAAGCATGTGATAGTATTCATTACATTTCTTGACATCAAATTGGATTTCAATAAAAACCTTCGCTATTCTCGCATAAAATCGATAAAACGAGATTTCTTTGTGTTTGAGAATCTAGTCACGCTCTGCACGTGCACAAAAATGGCGGGTCATTACGGCAAATGGCCTGGGATATTAAACTGAATGACGTTAATAGAATAAATTATTAGATTTCACGATATCAGAGAAAATAAGGCTGAGAATTTAAATATTTGTCTGTACAGTTTTTATTCTTAGAAATATATAACACAATGCTTATTTAAGGCTTATATTTTCTATTCATTTTTGTGCACTGTAGCCTACTGTTTTTTGTTTGTATGTTCTTTTGTTGTTTTTGGGGGAGGGGGGAGTGGGTGTTTGTATGGCTTTATTTGGCCACGAATATTGATGTCCTTTAAAATAGACGACGTAAAATTCTAACTTATGCATCTGTAAACGTTGCGTTCGATGTCTTTTAAAGTTAAAATATTTGAAAACCCATTTATATTTAGGGAAACTTCTCCAATGCTGCTTTTTGAAAACCACGTTTCATCCTTGGTAGCCATTTTTGAGAAAGAAGTTTCATGGAAACCGGAAAACATTGATGATACACCATACTTTATTTGAAATTCGCGTCCTGGCGTAGTGGCGTACTAAAATTGATATGCCTAAACATTTTTCATTGCAGATATACGAAGAGAAAGGCGTTTGATTGTTAATATACTATGTAATATATAATAATCAAATATCTCGTCCAGAGCATGACAAAATCGGGTGCAATAATTATATAGTAGTGGACTTCCCATACGATAAGTACCATCAGGTGATACACCAACCATATTTGAAATTCGCGTCCTGGCGTACTAAAAGCGATATGCCTAAACATTTATCATTGGCAATATACGATATTTGTATTTTCGAGTGCCCGAGAGCTATACAAAAGCGTTATGATAAACATTTCTCATTGCAGATATAGTATACATGTATTTGAAATTGGAGTCCCGGGAACTAAAAGCGGTATGCCTTAACATTTTTCATTGCAAATATACGATATTTGTATTTGAAATTCGAGTCCCAGAAAGCTAAAAACGATATTCCAAAACATCTTTCATTGCAGATATACGAGGAGAAAAACATTAATTAATGTACCATAAGCGGAAACCATATTTATTGGTGATACACCATACCATATTTTAAATTCGAGTCCCAGAAAGCTAAAAGCGATTAGGAATCGTTCTGACCTCATGATTTGAAAGAGAAATATCACACAGACTGGTATCTGATCTCCATCAAACATAACTCTGGTTTTAAACCCAACCAACATCAAAGACAAACCGATGATTATCCGGGCACTGAAATAATAGTATTTGTTATGGGACCTTTTAATCAATAGACAACCACTAGATCTGGTATGATAGGAGTCCAGTTGAAATCCATTACTCACTTACTTACAATACAAAATACTAAATCAACATAACAGATATTTAAAAAGGGTCTGCATAGTTTTTGCTAGTCTAGTGAAAAGCAATTACTCACTAACTTATACAATACAATACAAAATACTAAATCAACAGATATTTTTAAAATGTTTTCTCTAAATTGTATGCATTGGGACATTGTAAGCATCGTTTTGCATCATTCCAATGTTTGTTCTTGCATGCTTATGGAAAACCATTACCAACTTACTTCAATACAAAATACCAAATTAACAAAAGAGGGATTTATAAAAGCCGTGCATTTGCACCATTCAAATTTTCAGTCTGCATAGTGTAAGTTTTGTGAAAAGCCAATACAAAATTGTTGCATTACAAAATATCAAATCAACATTATTATTTTTTGGTCTCAGTGGGAGGCTCTAATTTATATATACAAGATAGAATACACCAATATAGTGCTGACACACCAATGGTGTTGCAATGGTTGTCTTTCAAATAAAAGAAACCTTGGAAAACCCCGTATATATGACGGAACCCTACAATACTGAACAGGGGCGGATCCATGATTTTCGAAAGGGGGGGGGGGGGGGGGGGCGTAGATGTAAAATTTAGCGGTGAACATTTTTTTGACCATTATTTTGGCTTAAAAACATAGAATAAGTATAAATTGTACTAATTTAACGGTTTCTGACGTGGACCATGTTAACGAAATCTATAGGCGTATTCATTGTACAGTCTAATTTAAAAAAAAAGAAAGAAAAAAAGACAAAGTAAAGGGGGGGGGGGGGCGTACGCCCTCTACGCCCCCCCCCCCCCCCCTGGATCCGCCACTGCTGAATTTATACCCAAGATTCAAATGTAAGCGATGTGCACGTTCTATCTCTCACTGCACAGGAGGCTGATAACTCATAAGTATGGTGGCTGATATCGTCCTTTTTCGATCTTCGCACTTTTGCGTTATGAAGACAAACAAATGAAAAGCGAAGATGCGAAGATGCGAAGTTGTCTGGCTCAAAACGGCCACTTCGTATCTTCGCGTTGTCATTTTTTATTCGAGTCAAAAAGCGAAGATACGAAGATGCGAAGCAAATTGCCTTCGCATCTTCGCTTTTCATTTTACATTTCTACTTCATAATTTTCATAATTTCAAAATGCGAAGATGCGAAGTGGCCGCTTTGAGCCAGTCATCTTCGCATCTTCGCATCTTCGTGTTACATTTTTTATATATCAATTTCGAAAAATATGATAACGCGAAGATACGAAGATGCGAAGATGACTGGCTCAAAGCGGCCACTTCGCATCTTCGCGTCTTGAAATTATGAAAATTATGAAGTAGAAATGAAAAATGAAAAGCGAAGATGCGAAGGTTATTTGCTTCGCATCTTCGTATCTTCGCTTTTTGACTCGAGTAAAAAATGACAACGCGAAGATGCGAAGTGGCCGTTTTGAGCCAGACAACTTCGCATCTTCGCATCTTCGCTTTTCATTTTTTTTGTCTTCATAACGCAAAAGTGCGAAGATCGAAAAAGGACGATATCAGCCACCATAATATTGCCTGAAACTTTTGCTTTGAAAAAATGAAGTATGAAAAGATCGACCACATTGGGGACTTTTTACTACAGCAACTTCAGAATTGTTGAACTTAAATAGAAAATGGCGTTAGAAAACTTGTTTTGACACAATAAATTATGAAAAGAACGGCCACATTGGGGACTTTTTTTCAACAACTTCCGAATAGTTCACCTAAAATAATAAATGACGTTTTGTGGATTGTGAGATGGTGGGTAATGAAGCATCAAAAACAAGCTGACAAGATGGATGTCATCTAACGACCACATTTCAACATTGGTGTTAAAATATTTTACAAGACAAATAACAAATATCACGACTAATGATTTTCAATTTGAAGGAAAATGAAGATGAAATAAAGATGGCCCCAGGATACCAGCCCGACGGCTCATAAAACGACCTCAGTGAGTTGATTCCTGTCTCCAAATTCTACAGGATCAATACTTCAAATTATCTGTTATATTCCACAGACTAGAGGTGAAATGTGATACCATGTTATTTAGGAAAAGACTGTATTTTTATGAATTGGGTCAGATTCAAAAGAATCGGAAGTAAAACTAGAATTGCTTCGTTTTTCAGTCTAAATCATTTAATTTGTTTAAGGGATAAATTACATTACATAAAGACGAGAAAAAAAGCGAATGAAATGTTAAATATATAGATCACTTCCTCTATTGATAGTGAAGGGGGGAAGGGGGAGGGCAGGCACCACTGATGGCACACACTCTGTTTTTATTGTTGGAGGTCCGAACATTTCAAGCCCAATCGCCTTCTGCGAGATGAATTTAGATCGTATTTGGAACAAATTCTCAAAATACAAAAGCAACAGCACAGTACCATCCGATCCAACAACTACGACTACCTACAACTCTGACCACCAACAACTACGACTACCGACAACTAACCATCAGAAGCGAGATATCATTAACAAACCACTAATCTTTTCGGGATACTGGAGTGAAGAGAAGCTTGCTAATGCTTCTTTTTAAAACACATGATGGTACTTTCCGTTTGAGGAGTCCACTGCTATACAAATATTGTTTCGGATTTTATCATGCTTTGAACATTTGATTTTTGGTTAACGGAATTGTTTTGCTTTTATTAGATTATTTCAGAAATCTTAGGTACTTAAAATATATAAGTGCCTAGAGTCTAGAGCCCCTCGTGTAATTTCCCAGGAATATAAGATATAAAGTGTAATAATTACACCAGTCGGTGTTAAAACAAGGAGAATGAATCATAACGAGTCCCTGGTAACTATTTATCATTTCTCAGTAATACAGTCTAGTCCAGCTTCCAGTCTCTCTCTCTCTAACTTCTTCATTCGGCTCAACCTTCGTCATTTTGTTCGAGACTATGTAATGAATTGACCATGATAGCGACCATCTTGTCCGGTAAATGGGCAAGAAAAGACAACTCTTGTCTCGAGAGTGATTTTGATTGGCTGTTTTTACCGCGAAAGAAGACAACATTCATTGAAGAATGACTGTGATTGGCTGAACTATAATTTATTCAATATGACGACTACAATATAGTGTACGAGGTTATCTTACCACTAGTCTAGTTCCGAAGTTGATACGAGTGCGAGTGGTACAGTTTCCAGTCTCCCTCTCTAGCTTCCTATCATATTTATTATTAAAAATCGTTCTGGATATTGAACATACATTGCCAATTTATTTCTTAGAGTTTTTATTAACTTCTTAGATTGTTTTTCTTCAAGAGATTATTGGCTGCGAGGTGAATAATGTTTGTGTTACTGGAGAGTAGGGGGGGGGGGGGGGTGGGGTTGTGGTACGGCGGGATGTGGTGACGGCTGTGCTTGGTCAATTCTTACGTTATGTGATAGTCATGATTCAATTGCTTATCATCTTAAATGTTTTTTTAAATAGCGTATGGACTCAGGATAGACTAGGTGTGTGGAAATGGAGAAGGGTGGGGGAATGAGCTAATATGCAGAATAGACTTCATTATAGAAAATGGTTCATTTTCCCCAAACTGGTCCAACGGTCACCTGTATTCGGCGCTACCCTTTAATGAACGGCAATTTTCAACCATAGTTACCTCTATTCAACAGCACCCCCTTGATGTATCTGTACGTTATATGTACTGCCAGACTTCAAACTTCATATCAATTCCTGTAAATTCTTTAGTTTTGTATCGTTTCTTGCAACGATCTTTAATCTCCACTGCCCTTAAATCAACAATTTGTAGTATATATACATATATACATTTGTACTGCCAGAAACCAATCTTCAAATCCATTCCTTTAAATTGTTTAGTTCAGCTCTTACTTTCGTTGTTAAGGTTAATCTATACAAATAGAACATAGTTAGTTTCATTTGGTTTCAGGCCCTATTACACCCAACACCAGGCCACGTCTGAAAGCTTGGATTATTCTTCCTAACTATAAAAGCCTGTAGTCTGAAAGGTTAAATTCACTTTGTCTAAGACATTTCGATAACCGACGAGAGAATTGGCTCATTAAAGGTATTGTAAAGAGCCTTTCTAAACCTAGAATGCGTATCGGAACACTGATATCATCAATTTGCGCCATTCCAATTTCTCTGACAGTCATGTGCATAGATATCAATAGTAGCTTCCGGTAGATCACTGTCAGTGACGTCATAAAACGCTTTAGTTTTAGTGGAATTGCAAGCACCACAGACGTCGAAATGGAAATTGGAATGACACAAATTGATGCTATCGGTGTCCACAATACACATGCAAAGTTTCGAAAATCTCTTTACAATCCCTTTAAGTTCTGTAAAGGGGGATCTCCGGTGTGCATCATGTTAAAGGTCCATCGACAGTTGGAAATCGAAAATAAAAGTAAGCAAATGCCCCTGTCCAAACACAATTACCCTCATCAGACCAATAGATGCAGGCAAGTGACCACACAAAAGTTAGGCGCAAACTTCGAATTTGAAACTATAAAGAAACCAAGTAGACTTACTAACGATCCGAACCGCAAAACGAAACCCAAAATCCAAAAATACATTTTGACGAAACATAGGTTACAGCTTATGAACTTTCCACTTGAGAAATTATATCATACATGAGTAAGTATTTCATAATCAAAAGAGGTATCAGGTGTCTAGATCTTATAGATTACATCTAGAAATAAATCATATACCATGAAGAAAGGAAATGGAACGAAATGCCGAAAGCAAGGCAAAAAAGCAGGGACGAGTTTAGTCAGGCACGAATTAATCTGGTTGCACCTTGTGATTTTGACCTTTATAGTAGTTGCGGCTGTTGCGCTCGAAGCAGACCATGCTTACTCTTTTCGAAACATCTGATGGAATTTTTCTTAAAAGCCAAGTGGGATGTCCACTTATATACAATAATTTCAACCGATTTTGTCATGCTATAGACGAGAATTTGATTAACGGTATCGTTGTGCTAGTATGGATTTTATTTTTACTAGAACTAGAAATCAAAACGTGCTTGCTATTGAAATATCATCGTTCAGTTGCTTCAGATTTAACAAGTACTCTTAGATAAAGGACAATAGAATGGCTTCAGTTCTATTTACAGACAAAAAAAAACGATACAAGCTATTCAATGCGGATTATTCTTAATGCGTAATCTTTCCTTATAAATGAGATTGGTATTTTTTGTAGATATAGTCTACCCCATTTCAATTCTCTTTATTTCACGTGCTAGGGTTATAGGATCCCGTTATCGGATATATTCTGTGAATGTAATCACTCCGCTTGGAAAAGTCACTAATGTATCTTCGACCCGAGCACCTCATGTATTATTCATGCGCACGCGCCTGCCAATCGCGTGCCAATGTCTTCTGCGCAGATTCCGATGAAAAGTAGCAGGAACGAAAGAAGTCGACGCATGTGGAAGGATTTTAGACAAGGAACGGACCGGGATGGTAAGACAGCAGCAGACACCGAGTTAGTGACAGGAATTGTCTTGGTAATACGTGCTGTAGAGAATGAGGATACCAGACTATCGTTCTATTCTATCAGACGTCTCTCTTTGTGTCAAGGTTGATCAATAGAAGAACTCGGATCAATCTCAATATCTGACTGTCTGTCTGTCAACTCGACATTCGACTTTCATTCCAAGGTAAGACTACTCATAATATATTGATACCAACGAGAGAATCTTGGTCGAAACGTTGCTTTTGATACCAACTAGGGAATCTTGGTCGAAACGTTGCTTTTGATACCAACTAGGAAATCTAAGTGGAAACTTTGTGCAAAATGAAAGGTTTACAGTGTACGTTGCTTTTGATATCAACAATGGAATCTTGGTCGAAACGTTCTTAGAAAGTTTGTATTGAGGGTAAAGGCTTCGACTATATTTTCCACCTTCAACTGAACAATTAGTCGAAGCTTTGTAAGCTGTACAACTATTGGGCTGTACCATTGAAATTTTGATTGAAATCTTACCGAAATCTTATATGGAATTGAATAATGAGATTACCATATGCCCAGCTGATTGCTTCCAGTATAAGATTCGAAATTCAATTTTAATTGTTCCGGTCACAGGTTCAAAAAATGTTATGCTTCGAAGCAAAATAGTGATTTTTAAATTTGCATCTAATGTTTTACGTTGTTTTTGTCTGTTTTTCGTTTCTCAATTACAAAAATTGCCAACATTGCCAGCATATCTTTTTCCATCATCTAATATCTTCAGGTTTTACTAATCCTTTAATCTTATTAACCCCGATTCTTATTCTACGACGAAATTAGCTTAGTTTAGCTTCCTAGTTTCATTTTGATGTTTTTATTCATGACCGAGAAATCTGCAGTCAATCATACACTTATTTATATTAATAATATTGTATAATTATGGTTTTGTCTCGGGTATCATATTCCAGCAGTTAACATATAAATTTGTTTGAAATGGGAATAATCACGCTTCAAACACAACTGATAATGCTAATATTTACATTTCTTGAAAAAGGGAGATAAAACATATCAGCAAAGAAATCTGAAAAGAAATACGAATATATAAGGTGTTAAAAGAAAGCAAAGTTCTAATAGCCAATGCCTTGTGCTTTAGATCAATTTTGTGCTTCAAACCCTAAGTCGACTTGAGCCTGTGCAAGAATTAGTAGGGTAATCTCAAGTCGAATATCGGACATGGACTAACTCAATTGCCAGGAAGCAGACCTTTGATGATACTTCTCTTTGGAGGAGTCCACTACTATACAATTTAAACCCCAAATATTATATTAGAATATACATTACCTTTAACATCCAAGAGAATATTTTGTATAGTTATTTAGCAATATTTATTTTGCTTTCCGATTCTTTGTTGAATCTACTAAGCTTAAATCAACAATCTTTTACAACAAAGAAAACAGAATATCGTTATAAGCAGTGATAATACAAACATAAAGGATAAAAACCTTACAGAACCAGGAAACAATATTAAAAATAATAAGAATCGTATAAGGCTTCTATATTATAGATTTCACATTACAATAAAAACTCGAATAGAATTGAAAGAGAAGCCATAAGTCCTGCTATTACGAGAATGTAATAATGTTTTGCGTCCTCCTATTTTGTACTTTGGTGTTCAAGGTCAAGTCAACAACAAGAAGGGCTGGGGTCAATCTAATTAAAATTAGATTACATTTCGTCTCGGTTATTTATTGAGTGTCAAAAAAATAAACGAAACGAAATGTAATCTAATTTTAATTAGATTGGGCTGGGGTATTCGTCTTAAATGCAGAATATTTAAGGATTTTAAGAAACAACACTGATTGTCTAATATTGAAACCGCGCAGGTTTTTACAAAAATGTAGAAAGCTATAAGAACTGAAGCGAATGACGTCCTCAACATTAGATCGGGAGACGGGCTTCTGGCAATTTGTAGATTCAATTCAATCGGCTTTTGAAATCTAGATAGCACAATTAGCACCCAATACAGTCATATACGAGTTACAATACAATTGATATTGAAACGAATGACGTCGTAGATTGAGAGTCGGGATTCGGGATTTTTAGATTCCTCGGCTTTTACAATCTAAATAGCAAAATAATAGCACACAATACAGTCATATACGAGTTACAATACAATTCATATTGAAACGAATGACGTCCTCAGCGGTAAATTGAGAGTAGGGCTTCTGGCATTTGTAGATTCCATCGTCTTTTAAAATCTAGGTAGAAAAATTATAACACTCAATAAATATATATACGTAACAATACAATTGAAATTGAAGCGAATGACGTCCTCAGTGGTAGATTGCGAGTCGGGCTTCTGGCACTTTATAAATTATGTGGCCTATACACTATAGCTAGAACAATATACCACTCAATAAAGCCATATATTAATGATATTAAAAATCTAACTCAAGCGAATGAGTGACATGGTTAAACAAATAAAGAATAGAATATAGCAAATCGATAATATAACCATAAAAATAGAAAAATCATTGAATACATATTATTCCATAATAATAAGAGATTTTTCAGGTTTTGCTCGCTCGTCAATTGTCGGTTGATTCAGGTTTGTCGGTCAATTAAAAAAAAACGAAATCGGAATAACAAATAAAACCTCATATTATATTTTAATTTAAAAAAAAGAGAAAAGAAATAATGGTGATTTCGTTTTCTTTCAAACTTGAACAGATCAGTGCAACATGTATCCAGGGAAGGGTTATTCTTAAATTTTCATTCCAAGTTTTCTTTCTTTATATAACATAAAATCTTTCTAGTACACATAGCATCCTTTGGACTTCAATACATTTAAGCCAAATCCATCGTTTAAAATCTGAAAAACGCAGAAAGAAGACCATACTTACTCTTTTCGAAACACCTAATGATACTTTCTCTTTGTGGTAGTCCACTACTGCTCTCGATTTTGCCAAGTTTTTGGATGCGATTTGATTAATGGAATTGTACAGATTTTTATTTATACCCAACTCTCTCTGAGACTCACAATGCTATTTCAACTTCGCTGGAGGCTACAAAGGAATCAATTCAAATGTCATTTACATACCTAACCTATTTCTTGGCGTAAGGTTACTTGACACATTACATCAGGTCAAATGATATTTTATGGCCGCGGAGGAACATCATAAAGATTACGGTAATAGTCTCTTGTTGTCTTTAACTCAATTATAAGTCGCCATCTTGATTATTTTCGCCTTTTCTTGGAATATTACTACAGCTTTATGTTCTGTTTAAATCCGTACTCTTTAATACATTCACCGACTTTCAAAAAGTACAACTCGTATAATTAACGTGTACATAATTCTGTTTTGTAAGGATATTGTTTGTGCATTTATTGAAAATAAAACTCAAGAGTAATTTACCATAAATAATGATAATAACAATGTAAATTGTTGTAACGATATGTGCAATAAAACTCGGTAGTAGTCCATATATACTGATGATGACAATGTAAATTGTTGAAACGTTGTGTACATTAAATGCCATAAGTAGTATACCATATATACCAAGCCTTCTCAATTAGTTTATGTTAAGGGCCAAATGCATTTTATGAAAAAAATATAAGTGCCAAATAGAGTTTAGCTAACAAAGAGGGCAGAGCGTTTTAACGAAAGGGGTCACTCTTCAGGGGCCATTCTCAAGGGCCTCGCGGAACGGCCGTCATTTGAGAAGGCCTGATGTATACTGATAATGACAATGTAAATTGTTGAAACGTTGTGTATAATAAAACCCAGGAGTAATATACCATATAAACTGATAATGACAATGTAAATTGCCATTTTAACTGATAATGATAATGTAACTCAAAGAGTTGTATACCAAACAATAGCGTGACAGTATTTCATCTATAAAATCTACTTCTGGCCTTGATTTTTTTAAATAATGGTTTTGATTGATAAGCAATTAAACACCTGTCTTTTTTCTACATTGTTGACGTCAGTCGACGAGATGTAACGTCATCAACACGTCATCATAGATATATCAGACGACAATGTGACGCCATCTTGAAAAGCGGTTAAAAACTACAACTATTCTATTATTCATTGCATGATTCTCTCGGCTTAAATAGAATTAACTCGAAAAAAATGTTGCATGGGAATTATCCACGATGCATCAATCTTCATTAAAAGCTTTAAAAATATTCCTGCACAACGTAAATTATGGAAATTTTTCGCTAGGTTTGTAAAAATGGAACATCAACACAGCGAAAATGTTATGCTAATTGGAAAGACTAAGACAATGAAAAATGGCGACGGTGACAGTGTGTGAGTAACTCACGCTATGGAATGAATGGAAATGCAGATATTCTGCTGTGCAATTATTTCTTTGAATTAGTAATGAATGCTAAAAGGACTGATGGACTGCAACTAAATGTAGGACGATTTGGGTCAAATTTTTACATTTTTTCTTTTCTATTTTAAGTGGAAACGAATCATGACCCAATAAGCAGGCCATGTCCAGAAAACAAATGACAAATAGAATAGATAATCGAAAGCGACAGCCTTATTTCAAATCAAAATTTTAGACAAAGATTGCTCGGTAAACCATTCAACAAAAATGGAGAATTCGAAGGAATATTTTTTTTGGTAATCATATTTCTTAATCATGAATTAAGGTGACATACTGATAGTCTGTAACACTGTGACATTTCTTTCACAGAATATCGCCTTCATTAGCACAGATTTTAAAACAAAAGTAGGCTATTAAAATAAAAGAACATAGAACCCTTTTCATTGTCTCATAAAAAATCTTACAAAAATTTCATCATAAAGAAGTTAGAGGCCGTATGGTTGGTTGGTAGATGACCAGTTAACGTTCGCTTCCAGCAGCAGCTGATAACGCAAACTAGGTAGTTGTTGGAAGTGGTAGTAGTTGGTAGTTGGATTGGTTCTATCGGATGGTACAGTGATTTTTGTTCGTATACTTAGACAGATTTCGATTACTAGATTTTTTTGCACAAAGGTAGAGCATTTAACTTAACTCCATGTAAAATTGCTGACGCGATGCTATAAATGTTGTTGATGATTTATGACAACGTCTTCTCGACTCTATAAATACATTTTTTAATCATTGACAGAAAAAAAAACTGCAACAATGAGAACATGTCTGACAAAAAAATACCACGACATTTTCAAAACGAAATGATTTTTATCTTCAACTTTCACACATTGAACAGAATGTATGTCATTTTTATACGATTTGAAATTTAACCCCAATATCTTCGACGTTACAGACTCTGGGACCTGTTTCACCAAATATTGACTTAAATAAAAATGTAATTATTAAGAGATACAACAATTTGCTTGTTATAGAGCTGTATTTCAAAGCGATTTTAGCTTTTGACCAATCTAATGACTAACACAAAAAGTACCGTTGAGAGGTTTTCAAGATATTTTAAGAGCACACCAGAGAGGGCACCTGAGAAGCTTCCTGGATTATTGTCACAAGTTGTGACCATTGTAATATAGCAACTCATCCAGATCCACATTTTGATCAGCCTGAGTTTTTTTTACTGTATATTTGTTACTCATAATAAATATTCCTCGTGTAACAAAAATTATTATAATAAATGATCTCTGGAACTCTTATCATATAATATCAGGGTTAGGGTTAGGTCTAGTGGTATATAATAAAAGTTCCAAATGGAACAATTATTACATAACAAATGTTCTTTGGAACAGTTATTATAGTGGAACTTATATATCGTCACAGTTTGACCTGCATCGTGTTTGGAGAAATGTTGGTGAAATGAAAGTACAACTTATTTTTGTATTTCATTAGATTAATGAACAGGAGTTGAACGACCTTCTATTTTGTCTAAGTCATATTGGGCTAATAAAATTTGACATCTGAACCAGTCGATAGGCCTATATCATTACAAGTTAATTAGAACTATATTCTCCTATCACAGTCTATCGATTAGTCTACCACTTTATAATAAAGGTCACATTACTATCGTTTTCTCCTGGGAACTTCCGGTTGTATTAAATTTCATATCTACTGTATTAGGAAACGAAATGAAATAGAAAAGGGTTAATATTATGATTGGTTGTTTCTAGACGAGTTTTATGATTATTCCGGTGATAAATTCCATTAGAGTAGTCGATAACTGATTAAATATTTATAATATGTCGTACTGACAGATTCATTGGAGTAGAGAGAGCATTTCACACCACAAAATAGGCTGGGAGTGGCGAGGGAAGGGATGGGTGTGGTGAAGGCTAGGGTTAGGAGTGAGGGTCAGGAAGGGGGTAGTTATAATATGTCGTACTGACAGATTCAGTGGAGTAGGGAGAGTATTTCACACCATTTAGCGGCGAGGGTGAGGGTGAGGAACAAAAGGGAGGGATGGGTTGGTGGAATTTTAGTTATAATTTGTCGTCCTGACAGATCCAGTGGAGTAGAGAGAGCATTTCACACCATAGAATAGGTAGCGACGAGGGTGAGGAACAAAAGGGAGGGAAGGGGTTGATGAAAGTGGGGTAGAGGGAAGGGGAGTATTTATAGTAGGGGAGTAGATTCATTGGAGTAGAGAGAGCATTTCACACCATAGAATAGGTAGCGACGAGGGTGAGGAACAAAAGGGAGGGAAGGGGTTGATGAAAGTGGGGTAGAGGGAAGGGGAGTATTTATAGTAGGGGAGTAGATTCATTGGAGTAGAGAGAGCATTTCCCACCACACCACAGAGTTGGGGGTGAGGAACAGAAGGGAGGGAGGGGGGATGTTAATATGCGTTAATACTAGTGAGGGTTAGGTGGGGGGAGTTAAAATATGTCGTACTGACAGATTCATTGGAGTTGAGAGAGCATTTCACAACAAATAATAGGAGAGTGAGGAACAGAAGGAAGTGAGGGGTGGGGTATTTATAATATGTCGTCCTGATAGATTCAGTCGAATAGAGAGAGCATTTCACATCACAGCGTTGAGGGTGAGGAACAGAAGGGAGGGCTTGAACATGGCGGATAGAGGGTAGATCAACATTGTTGTGCTGAGGGCTTGAAACATGAGGGAGGATGGAGTTAACAGTGGGTCACATCACGGGGTAGAGACAGGGATGGGTGGAAAGTAGATCACACCACAGAGCTGTCACTGCGTCGAGGGGTGAGGTAAAGGATAGGGAAGGATTTGGTGGGGGATTTTTAAGATATGGAGCCTTTCACCTTACAGAGCTGGCAACCACCACAGTGTAGAGATAATGGGTCGAAAAGCCATTCAGATGTTGTGAGTTGTTGAAGTTGTTGGCGGGCGTAAAAGGAGGGGGTGCATACAAACAAGTCAAGACACTCTACACAATCCCTAGAATTTGAATTATATTTGATATTTGATAAACGAATAGGACTGAAGTATCAGTTTTATTTCTGTTTTATTTTAACCTGCTATCTCTGTACGAGGTAATTGTGTGAAGAAAATACATATCTAGAAATCGATGATAACAAGGTATAAATCATACTATTGTATAACTGAAGTGTTACAGTAATGTGATTGATTGAGTCAGATCGATAGATCGATATCAATAAACAATCAGATAATACACTGACTCACCAACCAGAACATACCAGCTTGTATTTTACTGATTTATATATTTATACTTCGTTCTACTCGCTTCAGACATTTTACTTACTGTTGCGCCATTTTGTAATGTTCACCATCTCAAACTAACAGTACCACAAGAGCATTTGTCCTCATTTCCGTAATGTCAGTCCCCTAAAACAAGGTGCCTCACCAGGGTTATTTGTCTTAGCACACTTCGGCAGAATGAGATGAGTTGTATTTTATTACAAGAACTAAATTGTCTAAGATTAATATCCATGCCATGAGAGAGGATGTTTCAAACGTGTGTATCCTCAATGCAGATTAAGATTAAGATTCTCTAGTATCAAAGTGAACGCTCTAACATAAAGACCTCTTAAACTCTTCCCTATTTTTTACGAAAAAAAGGCATAAAAAGGCAAGACAGTTCTATATTTTTTTGACTAACCAAAAGATACAGGACAATAAGACAAAAAGAGAACATGCCTTTTTTTATTCAATCAAACAATTGGGTGTGAAATAAGTAAGAATTCTTGCACCTATACCCCATAGCGCATTAGCCCTACCCCTAATCCCCACCCTCACTCCTACTCCTCTCTGTCTGACCCACATTCCATTATCCTGACCTACACTGACACAGGTCAAATCGATAAAATCTATCAATTTAATCAGGTAAAATATCGATCTTGAAACTTCAACGTTTTCCAGCTGTGAATCAATTCATATTGAAGAACAAAGAAAATTGAGAAATTCCAATCATTATTATGAAAAAGTCAACAAAACTGTATAGAAACCATAATTCTAATTAATTTCCCGAGGAAAAAATCCGATATCCGCATTGACTTGAGATATTATGTGTTTGTTTCAATTTTTATGATTGATCGGTTTGAGTAATTTATAAATTCGATCTAAAAATAAACTCAGCTTGTAGGAGTGAGGGGATCATGTTCGTGCGTGCATGCTTCTACTAAATTTCTGTAAGTATTGTTCGGAATTAAGGTACTGCGGCGTCGTGCGTTTTATCAGACAAATGAACGCATTGAACTTAGGACGAGTTGAAGCTCAGTTTGTTAAGGCTACGTTTCCACCAAGCTTCTGTTTCAGCGTTGGCGTTAGTTATATGCTCTGGCATACATGATACGACGCAGACGCGAACGCCTGGTGTATGTTAAAACATAGAACTAATTCAAACGCGAACGCTGATGCCGACGTCAACGCCGAATCAGAAGCTTGGTGGAAACGTTGCCTTAAACGTCCGAAAGCTTGTGCGAAAGCTACATTTTTATGTAGTTATAAGTTGGGTTGAGTGTGGGTATGCGGGGCAGTGACCCTCCGAAAATGGATTGCCCAAAAAATTGGATTACCACTTCAATGGTATCACCAACTCATTGCCATTCTGGATAAATACTAGGACCCCTGAACAATCATGTTTGGCTACTGGTTTAGTTAATCTAACTATTGGATGGTACTGAAGTTGCCAGCGCCAGGCGTTATAGACAGGGTATAGGCGCCAGGCACGGTATGCTTACTCTTCTAGACACCTGATACCACTTTTCATTATGATATACTTACTCATGTATGATTGATATAATTCCTCATGTGAAAAGTTAATAAGCTGTTACCTATGTTTAGTCAAAATGTCTCTTTGGATTTCGAGTGTCTTGTTTTGCGGTTCGGATCGTTAGTTCTTGGTTTCTTTATTAGACCAATGTACGCAATGTATACAAGGAAGGACTATAGCTCGGTTGGTTATTACGACTTTTTCCGTATAGACAAATTATTATATTATAATTGCATTATAGAAATATACCTTAAATGGTATGTCTGTGACATTTACTAGGTTATGTCAGAAAAAATGATAGTCGCACTTTTATATCTCGACCTACGTCATTAAAAGGCCATCTGTCCTCAGTTTACGACTTTCTAGTATTGGTATTGGATTAATAGTTAGATATTCCGCCTCCACACATTTTTGTTTTCAACAAGTTTGATAATATTTCTGCGTCGACCCAGCTGTAACTGGGTAGGACGGATAGTCCGGTAAAGATCAACAGCAAGGACGAATTGGTAGAAATGATCCTCTGATTATGATGAACTTAAGTTATCCTGTTGTAATAATAAAAATCCGTACAAGAAAAACAATTTCGTTAATCAAAAATCTAGTCCAGATCATGACGAAACTTCCGTTAAAGGCATCCAATACTCTGGATCAGTCAAGGCCCATAGCTAGTTGGTAGACTTGATCATCATGAACGTAAGTTGTGACTAAGTCCAAGTTGTTCGGCATGATCTCCCTGAATTGTTATCCTTTGTGTATACATGGTTGCCCGTTTCTCTGGATCCGTTCTTTCTTCCAATGTGTTATCCTTGTTTAGGGAATGGTTGATCCTTTCTTGCATTTAAGCGTCAACTGGTCTGTACATTCCCAGATCGCAAGCTAGTTGCTGCACCAATGCCAAGAAGTTTAGCTAAGGACCAGTTGGTTGACACAATTCTAGTGAATCTTAGTTGTCAAACTCGTTCTTTCTTTCCCTTGTTCCTTTATTTTAAGCAGTCCCAGATCGCCACCTCTTGATTGGACAGCTGATTGATGGTTTTAATTAAGAATTCTTTCTGAATTAACTGACCACATCACCCCACCATTATCCTGGGAAAACACAACGCTGGCCTCAATCCATTATTTTAATTACTTCAAGCCACGTGGCTACAAGCTTCCATTCAGGAACAGACCACTCGTGTATCTTAACCGGATAAAGTCCAGAACATCCAGACTCCAAAAAGTATGTCTTACTTGTGTGCATCTGTTTGGGCTGTGAAAGCTTTTCCATGAGGGACATATTATAGCTCTTGATTTCCAACTGTCGTGGGTTGTTTAACGTGTGTACCCTGTAGGACACGGGGCCTCGGTTTATTGTCCAATCAGAATGAAACCTAATAGTGTTGTCATGTCCAGTCCGTTACGTGTCACTGTTGTCAATGACAGAAATGATCACGTGATGTATAACATGTCACAATTCAATGTCATTAGTAACAAAGGTCACGTGTCTCCACTCAACATATCAATCCAGTTCCCAGACCCTTTCTATTGTCTAGTGGACAGTCGGAAGAACAAAGGGATTTATAATCTCTCCCAACTCATAATTGTGGTTCACTTTTATATAATGGACTCACTCCGCTAATTCATATAGGATCTCTCCTCATATTCAAAAGGGGAAGAGTACCAGATGCCTAATATAAGTTGTTTTCATTAAAACACCAAGCTATATGAATGTACTACTTCTTAGTGTTTTAATTTTGGGGAAGGGAGGGTTTGAATCTCCCAGATGTACAGGCCTATCTTCCTATTTCCATATGTCTTTCTTTCAACCTGAAAAGGAAGCTATATTGAAAAACCGGTGTTCGGTGTTCTGGGAAATATTTTTATTTAGATTTTCAAGAATAAATATTGATTTCCATATCTCGAAAATCGAAAATCTACAAAAATGACAGTTTTAGCCATTTATAATTGATGGCGAGCACATTAGGTCAAAACGAAATGGTAAATCTATCAAATGTTTGCATTGAATCTATAATACGCATTTAAAGATCTTCGATTTGATTATGACTTTGCTATCTCTCATACAGAGTTGTCTTCCCCTGCAGTCCAGATTACACTGAACTGCAAGGCAAGGAAAGACAGCTCTGTATAAGAGATTGATAACTTTGGTGTTACTATAATGCTGGTTTACAAGAAAGAGTTTTTGTACGATTTGACAAAGCTCTTTAGCTAAATAATTTGAAAAGGAAACTGGAGGCCCAATAAAACGGGGAAGCACATCGAAACGTTGCATAAAACTTTAACCCGAGAGTGTTGTTCCATAAAGCTGTGCCTATATTATGCTAACAATTGCTAAATGTCATTTAAAGACTTTAAGACGTGTTAGTAAGTGATATCGACATTTATTACAAAGAAAATGACGTCGTTAGTGATGGCGATTTTCGACCAACGCGCCCCTATATACCACTAAAGTCCGATAACTCTATTTACTTTGAGTGGACAGTTAGAGGAGCTCAATATTTCACCGGATTATTAAAATCCTGTTATTCTATAGAAACTCGTCAGACAGAGTGGTACTTGATGAAATGAGAAATTTTCTGGATGCATTCAGATTTTGATAGTATTATAATTACTGTACCCAGTACCTTTATAATGTGATTGATGTTTCGTTATTGAACCGATTAACTCTAATATATCAGGGCACTTGCAATGATTCTGTCATTTCGTATCAAATTAATATTTTGGATAATTTGATAGTACTTTAAGGGACTTGAATGTCGATTTTTGAAAGGGGATTTGTGATGAAATCCTTTCAAGAAAATTATTATTATTATTATTTTATTATTCTTAGTGTTATATGCGCATTATTTTTTTTATATTCATTCTATCAGTAATGTCAAAAATAGTTTTAACTTTAAGAGGTGGCCTAGTTCTAGATGGCTATATTATAAGCATAAAGTAATATCTAAAATAGTTTCCACTGAAAACAATGTCATAATTTAAGAAAAATCTAAAATAATTTTGACTACAAGAAATGACCTAGTTTTACTTTTCTCTAGATATTTAGACCAATTCCATTTTTTCACTATCTAAAATGGTTTCCACTACAAGAAATGGCCTAGTTTTCAGTGAATTTTAACGTAATAAAACTATTTTATTCGGCACGTAATATCTAAAATGGTTTCCACTAAGAGAAATGGCCTAGTTTTCAGTGGATATTTCGATCAATTCCATTGTTAGCATTACTTCAAGACATTAATCTTAAAAACAAACATAAAATCAGTCAGCATTGATAGAGAATTATCCTCGCCAATGAGTTCAAACAAAGAATTGGCTTAATTCGAACAAAGAAAACGGTCAGATAGGATCAGAATGGTTAATATTTAATATGATTGAATGGAGAAGACCCAGATAGTATTTGTCATAAAATTAATAAACTTTCAAATCTGATTCGTTTCGTTGATAACGGAAATCGTTCCCAGTAAATGGCTTTTATACCAAGATTTGAACGATATGTAGAAGCGAGGAGCACAGATAGCAATGATATACATGTAGACTACTTATATTGTCTTTATATTACTATTATATCAAATTGACCCAATAACAAGAACAAGGCAATGGTTTTAAAATTTTGCAATAAGTTCTTTCAAAATATATATGGAGATACTTCCTAAAATGACAAGTTCATTAGTATTGTCAAAATGTTAAAATTGATTCCGAAATTCGTTTTATGGTTAGGATCATTTGTGCTTGAATCTTCACGGCGCTTATTTGATGATGTATCAGCTAACAAACTGTTTTTTTACTTCCAGATGCCATAGTTGGTGCCATTTAATTCCAACATTACATAGATTTGGTGAGTAAATGTTTTGAGCATTAAATAACCTTCGTATCCTTCTGGAAGAATGCCCCTTGTTGTCCAGTGTAGAACGTTGTCCGTCGTCAATAGCGAATCCTTGAGCCACAGGATAACGGAACTTTCTCTCCAAGACAACTTGCACTTTGATAAATGAGCCCTATGAGCATCGGACTTTCACACTCTGATCGAGAACCGAACTCTCAAACATAACGACCACCATTTCCTCGTATCCAAGCAAATGACGTCATGTTTGTAAAGAACGATGCGCTAACCACTGTGCTATAGAACCTCACGATACATAGGTTTGGTCAAGGACCAGCTTGAAAATAGGATTTTCTTTGGATCTTAGTTGTTATTCTTGATGATTTTTTCACCACCCTTCCACAGTAGAAAAATCTTACGTATTCAATAATTCAGTTTGAATAGAAAACTAGGATGGGATATATGGCACCCCCCTCCCCCCACCCCCTTTCAAGTCCATCATACCCAATCCTCACCAATACCCAAAGCGTAGACAGTTAAGTCGTATCATGGCTATACGGTTGTCTGGATATATGCTCCACCCCTTCCTTCCAGTCCACCATAATCTTTCGCAACCAATGCCCAAGATATACAGTAAAGTCGTACCTAGGTTCTACGGTTGTCAAGACATTGCGTGTTGGTAGAACAGGTAAATTTGATTAAGCCTAATTTATAATTCATTAATTTTAATTTATTATTGATACCTGTATTCTAATTAACTGTTACCAAATCAATAAAACCTCGTATCGATTAGTTTGATGCATTATAAGTGTATATTGTATATTGAATATTAGTCGAGTCGAGTTTTATTATAGTTCAGTTTAGAACAGGTAGACAATTTTATTCTTAATGCCAATTTTTATGCATCGAGACTTTACAATAGATATTTGCCGAGTCATTCCAGATGTCATTTACATTAGGACTTATATTTTATTTCCTTCTGCAAATTTGACGACAATGTCTTTTAGTAAATTATTGTAGTGGCCGTAAAAGAGGACACTTGTAGCCCCAGAAACACTCTAAATTGCACCCCAAAATATGATTTTTGTCTCAAATTATTGGTCAGAATGTGCAAAATTTATTCCATTTTCAAACTTTTCTTAGAGAGTTGTCTCCCCGTTTTAACATTTTGCCCCATTTGCCCTATATTTGTACCCTCAGGTCCAGGGGGCTTACGCCACCACTTCCTTTAAGATACGAAACTTCTCCTAGCTAACCTGCACTATGTAGAGTGATGGTTTTTGACTTTGATATACCCTTACAGTTTGAACTTCTGCAATGAAATACGAAAGTAACGTGTCCAAGAAATGATGTTTTACGTCCTACTTTTCTGGACCATTCTCATTGGGCTAGGACGGTAAACGCCTTGCAGTGTGCAATGATGTAAAATTTTACTTTTGATTTCCAACTGTCGAGCAATCTTTAACGCGCACAGACTGTAGCACATGGGGCCATGAGACTATACTGTATCAACTAGCTCGACACCGTGGCTACCATAATCTGAATAATGTATCAGTTCGTCTTTAAAATTTATACTCGACCAGATAACTAGAAACAGTGCAGTGAGGGAAAAGTATGCAAATGAAGCAAGCTGTGAAAGTCATGACGACCAGGACTACAATGCAAATGAGAAAAAGAACGTCCTAATAATAGGGACTATTGTAATGAAATTCCAATTAAGGCTGATTGCCCTCATTAGTATGGAGATTGGCGATTGTCAGCCTATTTCATGGAACCCAGAAAATACATGTACATAGTTACAATCGCATCCGGGTCTTTTATTCAGTCGGCAGCAAATTTCTAGCTGATTAGACAGTGGTTGTTTCTGTCGTTCGGAGATAATTATACCGTCAATTCATTCCCTTATTAGAAATTCTAGATGCAAATTACGTTTAATCGTGCAATGCCTACTAAGTTGAGGTCAAACTCGATTTCTAACGCGTGGCTATGATCCAGTGCTGTTTGACTCGGTCAGAATGAAAGGAATAAAAATCCGGACAAGCAAAACAATTCCGTTAATCAAAATCGCATCCAAAACATGGCAAAATCGAGAGTAATAGTTGTATAGTAGTGGACTACCCCAAAGACAAGTACCATTAGTTGTTTCTAAAAGAACTTTTACTGTCCATGTATGTCCATATTAAGGCTACGGGAGATGTGAAACGTTATGGAATGAGAAAGATGGATGTATATGGTCCCAACTGCATCATTTATAAAAAAAAAACAAAATGGTGGGTGGGTGATATGCGTTTAACAAAGCGAAATATATACAGTAGAACCCCAGCTCTATCACGGAATGCTCATATACAGCTAGAGCAAGTTCAACTTCTTCCATAACTGAACAAAAAGCCACCATTGTTAGTGCTACTAGGTAGGCGTTCTTGTAAATTTATAAATAAATATAGATCTTCATTTGATGGATTCGATTTAAAATGTAATTTTCGCGTCCAAAGCAATCAGTCTTCTATTTTGAACGCGAACTTTCAGATCAGGCCGTCTGTACCTTCATGACGTCACGATATGTCACTATCATCTGTTGAAAATTCAAATCTCGTCTGAATTCAGCTTGAGACTTGATTATCCGGGCGTTCGTCTGACCTTCTATTTGTAAACTGACAATTTTACCTCACGGATATCCAAACCTGTCAATTTTGATACTGTGTGTCGTCTGTGATGCTGATTCCCTAGAACGCGCCGGGCTAATGAGGTTAGACAGTATAATTGATGCACGCGACAATATCCCATACTAATGACGTCATAAGATGGAAGGAATTAAAAGAGCAATGGCGATACTTTAAAAGTGGGTCGATCTGTTCCCAAAGTTGTTGAACAAAGTCCTTACTCGCAAGGAAACCTCACGATTGAGGTTGAGCAGAATAGTATAACTAAACCTAAAAAATTCAGTAAATCCGCCCCAACAACCAAAACTTAAGCATGCAAGTTTTTCCTTTCACCAATGAAGAATGGGAATAGGAATGGAATTGGAATTAGAATAGGAATTGGAATTGGAATTAGAATAGGAAAAGGAATAGGAATTATACTAGGAATTAGACTAGAATAGAATAGGAATATGAATAGGAATAGAATAGAATAGGAATTAGAATAGGAAATAGAAAAGAATAGAATAGAATAGAATAGAATAGAATAGAATAGAATAGAATAGAATAGAATAGAATAGAATAGAATAGAATAGAATAGAAAATCTATTAAAAAGTGTGACTTTTAAATTGGTAAGCTTAGAATAAATAGAAATGAATTAAATTGCTTTCAGCTTATACTTACAATAACAAAGTATAACACTGGATAATAGAGGATCAATTTACTCGAACAATAGGGTCCTTAATTTATCTTATGTTATACTCAATATTTCTATAAATGGAATATATTGATTGGTTGTTAATCGAGACTATAATTACATTAAGACTGGATCAATAAGTCGTATTGTTGATGTTAGATTATGGAGAGTTGATAAAAATGATAACAAAAGGTTTGCAATTTATTCTATTGACTTATTCTGATTTGTACAAAGCTTGATACAATATCTACTGTCTGATTAACAGAGAATAATAGTAGACGTTATAAATTACAGCAGGCTTCTCTTGTCTCGAAAAGCTGTCTGTGGGCTAAATCTGACCTTAAGCGGCCTTCATCGCTTTAAAAAGGCGACAAAACCAAAAGACACACATTTAAATAATTTAAATTTAAAGGAATTGAATCAGATTTAACAAATACAGAAATTTTTTCCTTCTGAGATTTTTTCCGTAGAAAATTAATGTCTAGGGAGTTGAACAGAATGCTTGGCTCTTCCATCAAACTGACAATTACCTGCGATAGACAGTCGTTTATCACTATGAAAAGAATATTTTTTTGTATTTTATGTAACATATATAGCCCTACAATAATGTAGACAGTTTGAATTACGAGATATATGAGCACGTTTTTTAATTTTTTTGAATAAACAACACACGTGAAATTATAACTGACACGATACAAGTGAGATAACATTAATATAAAACTTTTTATTTTGCATAAAAAAGATTTTTGAACCTGTGAATAAAAAAAAAGAAAGATTAAAACTGTCTCTTCTCTGAGTACTCACCATACACTCCGGGAATCCTGAGAATTTCCGGGAACCGGAATCCGGGGTACAAACCCAAATATCAATGTAGGAATATAACTATTTTTATTTTGCAAAAAAAGAGGAATATGTACCTGTAAATAAAAAAAAAATGTTAAAATTGTCTCTACTCCTTAGACATAAATATATTAAAGCTATCATGCTGTAATTACACTAGAAAAAATTATTTAAAAAAAAGTCAAGCAATCCGCCATTGGCCGTCATATTTACTACTAGCTTAGTACATACTTGTTGAAGAAATATGGCCGCCACCAACCCACATTAAAACCCAGGTAAGCCACGCTCATCAGTCAGTCTTTTAGATTTTTTGCTCAAATAGATAGAGGGATTAAGCCTTGTTTTTTTTTTAACCTCGTTTGTTATTCAGTTATAACTTGAATCCATATTTCACAATTTTCAAAATAAATTGTAAAATACTCCCACTCTAAGATTTATGAACTGTAACATTGTTTTCAAGACAGGCTATAATTCAAAATACAAATCTGTTCGAATTATTTTCCAATCATATTTCAAGTGGACAAATATTTTCAAAAATAATCTCAACAGAAAACGAAACAATCGATAATAATCATTTATAATTCATCGCTTCGTTTGAAAAGCAATCTGTAATTTTAATTGAAGCTGACGAAACTGTCTGGCGACGTTCAGTAGGTCATTTTGAATTATATATATTGTATTGTAAAATCATAAATTCATCTGGAGGATATCCTTCTCAGACTTTCTTCTTGTTTTTCAGTTAACATTTTCCCTGATCTAAATATAGATGTAGTTATATATTGCCAATTTGAAAAAAAAAAACATCAGCTTATGTCTGTTGAGATCAAAATTATGTATTGTCTAAAATTTAGGCGACAAAAGGGAAATGGACGAAATGGGAATAGTTTGAGGCGAAATGGAAAAGGGTGATATGGGAAGACATCCTCAAATAAAGGCGACAAAATTGCAAAAAGTTACTCTGAAACCTGAAAAATAAGGCAAATCTGTATCAATAAGTTTTGAATAGATAACAAAACCCACTGAAGACATTAAAATGTTTTTGTCAATGATGAAACCCAACAAGGCCATAACGTTGCACTTTTACACTAGTGTTTTGAAAATGTGACTGTCAATGATTAAACTCATTGGAGACATAGAAGTTGCACTTTTACACGAGTGTTTTTAAAATGTGACTGTCAATGATAAAACTCAATGGAGACATAGAAGTTGTATTTTTCATTTGTACTTTAACTTTAATTAACTCAAAACAGCAGACTTTAGAAACGTCAAAAGTAAAGTCCAAGTACTCGAAAGAGTTTTTATCCGAATCTAAGTCTATATAGTTATCAATGATTAATCAGAAATCCGGAAGTAGCTTGAAGGTTCGTTAGAGAACATTCGTGATCAATCCCAGATCACCATTAAGGTATGTCGAGCTGATCTGAAGCCTGATTTTCATTTTCTCATTTGCCAGTATCCGGCGATGGAGTCAATCTGTCAATCAATTATCAGATCTCGATCTATTGCTCTTATCTCGTTAATGACCATCATCTGAGGTTGATGCACTGAGTATCATTGTCGAAACGTTGTACGAATCCATGCAGACACCATCATGTTATAGTACTATAAAAAAAAAAAAATTCTTTTTTTCTCTCAAAATGAACAATGACACCAGGGGCCCTATTCTCGAAAGCTTAAATTACAATGATTTTAGTGTTCCAGTCATCTGATTGGTTAATCAATTTTCCTGATCAACAACCACCAGTTTACTGATCATGCCACGACATGTTGAGCGATATTCACCTAAACCCGGCGTCTTATCGAGTCTTAAGCCTCTACAACTGTTGGTGACAATTATCAACCAATCAATCTACAGTATTTATACCAAATCTCTAATCTGATTGGCTAGTTCAAATCTCAGTCGACCAATCTAATGCTACTTTATCAGTCTCGGAACGTCTTAACGTCAACCTCTGGAGTTAACAACAAAGAAAACTGTCTAAGAAAATCTACCTTGAAGTGCTGAAAGAATGACAAATGTACTTTGCCTTATTCGCATTTAGCAGCGGATATTGATATCTTAACACATGCTGAGGTCAACCGTTTCTTATGTTTAATGACATTTCCAGACTTTTTGCGAGTAGATTACAAACCTGTTTCATTGATACAAAATAGATCTACACACCACAAGTCATTAATCCTTAAGCGACATTTAGGGGTAGAGATCACATTAAGTAACAAACACCATTTTATGATATACCATCTTCAGGTGAAGATGACAATGTAGATTGTTGTGTTTAATAAAACTAAGGAGTAGTATACCATAAAATTGTGTTCTGTTATTTAACCAAAAGTTATTGAATAAAATAGTCAAATCAATATAGAAGTCCTAACCGTTAATAAAAATGGATTTATTATTGCGCTGAATATCTCGAAAGAAAGACACGTCCACAAAAATGCGAATATTTGGTTTGTGATCTAGATGGCATTTTTTCCCAGTTTCAAATAAAGAAACCAAGTACTAACGATCCGAACCGCAAAACGAAACCCGAAATCAAAAAAGACATTTTGACGAAACATAGGTATCAGCTTAATGAACTTTTCAAACTTTGTTTTCCAATAGTAATCTGTAATTTTATCTGAACGGATATTTAGTTGCCATTTCTGTCCTCTCCTGCTAATAGCTTCAACTCTATATATACTGTGATATTTTACTCATAGTCAAAGAAGCAAAACAAATTATTTTCCAATATCTAGAACTAAGAGTTTGTAATAAACACCCAATCATATCAAACAATGCCCAATAGTACAATTATATACCTCGTTATTCTCAATATTATTGTATTCTCGACGTAATTGTGTTCGAGCTTTCCCTGGGGTGTCTGCTTTATAGCTTTACTTTCTTCTAAACACTTTCCCGCGTTTAACTTGTCATTTTTATAGGTAATTATAAATGAAATTACAAAATATTTTCAATGTCGAAATAGTACATAGTACTTTAAAAATAGAGCGATAAAGAAAAAATAATAGAAATCCGTACAAGCAAAACAATTTCGTTAATCAAAAATCTCGTCCAGAGCATGACAAAATCGGGTGGAATAATTATATAGTAGTGGACTTCCCATACGAGAAGTACCATCAGGTGTTTCGAAAAGAGCTGGATTTGTTGCCGAATCCAAAAATCTGCTAAGTTATCATTGATCATTGTCTTCACGAATACAAAAGGAAGCAGTTGAAAATTACGTCACAATATACATTGACGTCACGACCCCAGAATGACGTCATTGATGTACATTGTCATTAGATTTGATGTCCTTGAAGCAATGTTCGCTCTTTTTTCTAATTAGAAATTTCTGCAGACTTTCACTTCAACTATTATAATCAATCGTGAGTTGTTTGACGTCAGTCGGAATCCTGCAAGTACTCTCTATAGAAATGTCGGGTGACATCAATCACTTGAAATCAAATCGCCATATTGTATCGTTAGTGTCGATGACGTTATTTAAAATAGATGATTTTTGTGAAGTATTATAACAAGTTTAAGGCGGGAAAATCGATAAACCTCACTTTCAAATCCATTATCCCGTTGTCTTGTGTTCTAATATCACTGACTGTTTGATGTTTACCGCCTACAGTCCAAGTATAATTAACGTTTCTCAATATATTTTACAGCCATGACTAGTTTACAACTTCAATAATCACCTAATTACTCCGCTTATTCCCTCGCGTATTAATATCTAACAAGTCATTTAGTAAGATAGTCCCCCTAGCGATTAGCGTCCATTTTCCCAATTTTTAGTCAATTTATGGCATTTTCTTTCCACATCTTCTCGACCAATCTTATTACATGCCTTTATTAGCGTCGACTGAAATTGCTTTGGAACTTTGTTAGGCAATATTGAGACTAGCGTGTGGTTACCATGGTAACTATAATAGAATAACGAGATTTTCCCCATTAAACTGGCCACGATAAAGTGCAGTTGTTAGCTTAAAGGAATTTAGCCAGAAGGGAAATAACAACACTACATGCAAATTCTCCCAACTTAATTAAAACGTGGCTCTGGAATTAGCTTCCGCTATGATTAATAAAGAGATGGCGTGGCGGTTTGACTTATAAATAGATAAAAAAAAACTTTACGGAAGCCCGTCAGTGACATAGTCAGTAAAGTCTAATTAGACCAAATCGGTCTTTAGTCGGCTTCGCAATATATCATTAGTAAACTGCTTAACGTTGTGAAACCTTGGTTTAATAGACTACAGCAAAGTTGGGATTCGGCTTCGTAGAGATGGCTGGAGGAGATAGTTTTCATATATCTGACCAGTGCGCATGGTCAGAATCCGCTCGAGGGATTTAAGCCATATAAAATGATATTACCCTGAGCTTGGCATGTAAATATTAAGCTTATTAAGAAAGCAATTTACTGAAAATTCTGATTGAATGGCCTGAAGATTTTTTGAAGTACGTCTGAGCGTCTCAAAGTCCCTTCAGGCAGCAGGCGGCCATGTGGTTCATTTGCTTCAATGACATGACCTTAGGGGAGGTCAGTTAAATCAGGGTTCAATCCGGGGTCACGATTGTGATTAGGACTGTTACAGTGATGGATGGGACTCTGGATTAAACTTGACATTAAGAACGATATTAATCAAAAGCTGGACATCTTGGAAAATTGGCGGATTAATTTATCGGCGAATTGATATGATTTGAGACCGGTAGAAAATTGGCTCCATGTTTCTTTATTAGGTTTTAGCCAATAATCAGCTCAATGATATTGACAAGAATGAGGGCTGACGTTAGATTGAAAGGCTGTGTTTGTTTTGTCTATACCGGGTTGTTGATTGAAAGATTTGACTTGTTGTGAACAAATCATTATCCGATCAATCTTTTTGTAAATCCAGTATTACTTTTTAGATCTTCATTTCAGACTTTTTCGTCTGAAACCTTTCGGTTTAAGTTTGGAGCTTATTTCCAATTTTCAATTTTAGTTTCGGTATAATAAGTATTGCAGTTAAAGTTCGTAGACTGATATGATTTGTTTTTAATGATCGCCCAGTTGAATTCCCTAACTACTTATCTGTGCTATTTGTATTGTACAGTTACGTGCAATATATATTCGTACATAAAAATAGGTTGTCTTTCTCGTCTCGGGTGTATACTATGTACCCCCTTCGTTTTACACGCTTCTTAAAACTTGCTAAATGTACTCTTGGACAAGTCCAACGTTTCTGATATATAGGTGATGGTTTTCACCCTTTGTAATAATTTCCAAGCTATGTGCAAGTATGTAAGGTCGTAGAGCGAATGTAACCACACCGCCATTTTGTACGAATATTTATTGCACTTTATTATAAGCAGCACCAAACAATTCCTACTTCCAAATTGAATCCATTCCCAAAGTGCAAATATTTCATTTGTAAAGATATTCAACCCTATGTTTTTTTCAGTGGCACGGAATGCATTTTTCTTTCCACACCATGGTCGCCGTATGCTTCTTTTTCTCAAGTTTGTCATTTAGTGAATATTCTTTTTTCATTACATTTAAACCACAGAAAGCAGCTGCACTGGTCCAGGACAAAAAGTAAAACATTTGTGAAAAAACAAAGTGTTGGCCAAGGTCACAAAGTAAAGATTTGTTACAAAAACAAAATTTAGATTTATTACAATACTAAAATAAATTTGTATTAAATTCTAAACTTTCCATCAATAAATCAAGATGGCGGGCGGGAATCGAGAATTCTGTCTACTAATATCGCCTGTAATATAACAGAAGAACCGTGATTAAGTTATTTTACTTTGAAATATTCATAGTGCGAGTCTGGAGACGTTAAATTTGTTAACGGATATCGACCTGACCTCGAATTACTGACCCGCAATTTACTGAGTTGAGAGCGATGCCTTCAGTGAGGGTGACTCATTCAAAATACCCGGGACATTGTCCAATCAAAACACTCGGAATAATCTTTAATTAACATTGCATGTTTCTGCGGAACTGTTCACGTCCGTGGAAAATGAATTGCTTTGCAATATATTAGTAATTTAACTCTATATTGTCGTCTGATATGAAACCCCTGCTGGTTTTCCCGCCATAACAATGCAGACGTTTTTCATTTGATATTGTGAGTATATGAGAATGTTTCATAACGCCCTATTGTTCTCGATCAACTGGTAATTAGAAATCAATTCCACGCTATTCTTGTTGACTTCCGTTTCCAGTGAAATTAATATCATGGTTTTTATCTCAATATTCTGTATTAGAATACAGATCTATTACTGATGTGAATCTGGAGTCAGAAAGCACAGGTCGAGTAAGTCTTTTGTCTAATATTGTGCCGTTCTATCAGTTCAACTTTGCTTTAATCTCCATTAATTCAAATGTTTTGCTAGAGGGGAAGGTGTTACTTTCCTTAAACATGAATACTAACTCTTTTCGGCACTATAAGATATACTTATCGGAGAAAACTTCACATGAAAGGTTTCCGAGTTAATAAAAGCTTAAGCTGTGACATTGAGAAATTTGTGGGTTTTATATACTGCATAATCGTAGCCAAGCCCCTAATTAGAAATTGTCGGATTTCATATACTATAAAATGGTCATGGTATGACTGTAACTCTTAGCTAAAAATCGTCATTTGGTAAAGATTAACTCTATAATCGTTCTATAAATGACACTAACTCAGTTCTAGAAATTGGCATCTGACAATGACATGTGTTTTATAGATTGAGAAATGAACTAATTGGTGTGATCAATAATCAAAATATCTTTCTTCTCATCTCCATTGTCTCTAGCTATCAATATACTATAATACAGGCAGCATTAACAGTGTCTCTAGCTATCAATATACTATAATACAGGCAGCATTAACAGTGTCTCTAGCTATCAATATACTATAATACAGGCAGCATTAACAGTGTCTGTAGCTATCAATATACTATAATACAGGCAGCATTAACAGTGTCTCTAGCTATCAATATACTATAATGCAGGCAGTATTAACAGACTCGTTGTCGTATGACAGTAAGCATATGTCACGTGTCTGTATCTGTCAACTGCAGGTAATGCCATGTCAGTTATCAATAAGCTGAAATAAACATGATAAAATACCTATTGTCTTCCCCCTTTAGAAGATTTTTTCGATTTTTTCGAGACACTTTGAAAGGATAATGATCTGACAAATCCAATAACTGCGTTAATGATATTACCTTTGTGAACTCTCCGAAGGGCTGTATGTGACAAGCCTAGTCGTTGAATGGCATCATGTATTGGGTGTTGATGAAATTTAAGAATCTGAAAGAATAGGGGGCTGATAAATCCAATAATCCTTCAGACAGAATTAACAATAGGAACTCTCTAAAGGGCTGGTGCGAGTACATATAAGAAGTGAATATGTTCTTAGTTTACATTGTATATTCAACATTTTGTCTGCAATTTCGGCTACTGCTTGAACTGGATATTAACTTATCGCCTGCCCGCTTATCATTTCTTTTCACCGTACATCTGGGTGTGAGTGGGATTGAGGGATGAAATGAAGGGCTGTATTTGTCAAAAATCGGCGCGTTGAATAAGGTATTAGGGTAGTTTTCTCTTGCCTATATAAAGCAATTTTCATTTTACTGTCCCTAACAACATACCAGTAATTTTTTGTTCTATCTTAAAAATAAAGAATATTATTGCTTCAGTCATAAATTCCAAAATTATTGACCCCCTCCCCCACCCTGACCCTCCTATTCTTGTGGGTCTGATAAGGCTGGCTGTCATTGCTAGCTAATACCTGGTTCAATCACAGCATGACAGATCTCAGGTGGATAATTATTGGAATGAACAAACTGTCTATTAATAATAGGAGAATAGTATATCGATCCAACTGGGCCGTTATTGTATATATTTACTCTCAATTATACCAATATAAACCACAACCACTGTAAGCCACATAATTAAAAGTAGAATTACGCGTATCAGCTTCGCGGAGTCTATTTGTAGTCTATCTGTAGTCTTTTTGCTTTTGTTGGGGTACATTGTAGTAAAGATTACAAAATCAAAAGTTCAAAACTTTGGGGATACAATCAGAAGTTCACATGCTATTTAGAGGTAGTTGATGCAATAAAAAGAAAGGTTTTTGACATTAATATAGCATTGCTAGGTTGACAAACATAGATATCTAAGACAAAAGCCTAATCCTTTCGCATTTGTTTTAGTATTAAATTTGTTTTAGACTTAAAACTGTTGTTTGACAGTATGCCATGCCATTTTTCAAGGTGTATTTTAACAGTAAAAATCTAACAGTGAATGTATCGATCTGACGACTAAGTAGAGATCGATATTGGACTATTGTTATAAGTCTGATTAATAATATATAGACGGTGATTATTATCTGTATCAACCTTTACTGGAACAAAAGACTGTCTTTTCAACTGACAGCTGGTTGATTGGGCCAGGCTAAATCTGTTAGGGTTGTAGCTCAGAGATCAATAATGTAGTAACGATTTGTGCTGTGATTCTTTCAATCTTCTATGTTGGCTATTTTGATTTCTGCGAGGAGAAGTAAATTTGTTCCGTTTAATATCATGACGAATTCTATTTTGGCTATCTTTGAATTAAGCAGGGGGAAATTTGTTTCATTCAATATTATGGAAACTGAATTACCAATTTGTAGCCTACTTTGATACTTATCACCCCCTCTCTTTGCTATTTAATTAAGCAAGGAAATTTGTTCAATTTAAGACATAAAATGAGGAATGAAGTATCAATTTGCATTCTCTTTTTACACCTCTCTGTTTTACTTTGATACCAGTAGGGGTCAATTGAAGACGGGGCTTTTTCAAGATGGAGAAAATAGCTCTCTTAAATATCAATTAAGTACATGTATATCTGAATATGTGTATCAATTCTCGACACCAGTTGAAAGGATCAGAAATATTTACTTTTTGACTGCTTGCAATATCATGTCGTTTTAAGTAAAATAAAAAAGGTAAAGATGGGAAGAGAGATTTTTTTTTCAAAGGTTCACATTATCTTTCTATTCATTAACGAAAACTAAAAAAGAAAAAATAATATATTTACTTGAGATGGTAAAAGATCTTTGTCTTTGTTATTTATCTATAAACATTTCCGAAAATAAAAGAAAATAGAAAAAATATGATATTTCCCAGAAAAAAGTAACAGATCAATTGTCATCAAAGCATGTCTAGTCTCAAAGTTAATTAGTTAATTAAATCTAACATATGCCTAATTACAAGACGATGAAATAAAATTATATTACTAATTCATATGATTGTAGCCACAGTGGTCAATTTCCCCGGACATCTGTCCAAGGTCCGGCCCTTCTGTCCTTTTATAATGTTAGGTATATATAAATACAGACCATGCATTATGTCATAATATCAACAACTCTTAGCTTGCGATATCAGCATCGATATATCAATAGTAGTCATTGTCATTATAAGTACCTGTGAATAAAGTTGTTCAATGACGTATATTCAGACTAAAAAACAACGTTGGATCGTTTTCACTATGGAATATGGATAATTACGATTTTTGTGATTTTGTAGTGATGTACATTTCGTGAATATTGGATATTTTTCATTTTGGACATATATTAGGTAGTTATTTCAGTAAATTTTAGTGATACCATTAATTTGCAGAGATTTTAAATTCTTTATTCTATATCTTTGTAAAGGAGATTGTTGGTTCAATTGCAATTGGATTAATCATACATCATTGTTAATATCGACAGCAAAGCTCTCTCAAATATTCATGTCTTTCTTTTTGTCATTGCAGAACGTCTTTAAAAATCAACGACAATGAACCAAGTAGAATTGACACCAAGAAACAGAATCCCGAATCCAATGGAACAGAAATCAAGAGCCCAAGTCTCAAAGGTAATTTCGAAATTTCGATACTTTTTTTATTTCTCCTGAAATATGATTAATACTCGCATCTCTAACGACTCAAAATTTGTGTGAATTGCCATGATTTTATAGTAAGAACATCTTCATATTCTATTGCAATTTCCACGATGCACATGCATCTTTTACGACAGAGCATATTACAAATTCAAGCTATCAGACATCAAACTGTCAAATGCCATCCGTCAAAAACACGGAATTCTCATCGACTTACACAGAAAATGAAAATCTGTGCAAGACTTTCTCATCCCCACGTTAAATCTCCTACTTGAAGGTCTTCACTCAATCCTTTCATCAAATTTGTCAAGCCGATTTGGTTTGAGGATTTATTTCAATAAGTCTTTTGTTTAGAGATTAAATGATATTGGTATTGACAGTTATAAATTGACAGATTGTTTTAGACCGCCATCTTGATTTCAGACGCCATCTTTAATTTCGAGTAAAATTGTCGTCTGCTAGTTTTAGTTTAACCTATTTGCACAGATTTGTTTTGTAAAATAATCTTAGTCGGTGGTGTATTTATAATTTAAAAAAAAAAAATTGCTTTCCTCTGTATAAATTTAAACTTTATGAACTAAAATTTTATATAAAATCCCCGTCTCTTACTCGTAAACGAATAAATGCATATTAATAATATATTTTCAAACATATTATATACAATAAATGAAATATTGTTTAAATCTATAAATGCAAACGAAAAATTATCTAATTTGTAAGAGCAATATACGCTTGAGATACAGAGGTATTTTTCTTGACGAATACAGTTTTCGTTCCATTTATATTATATTTAATTTATAGAATTTAAAAGATTATAAACAATCATATCAAATATACACAAATATCCATTTACCATATTTGGGTATATAAGTTATCCATGAAAAAGCGTCCTTCTAAGCCTGTAAACCATTGGAACTAGGAACCATTTTAACAAGGAACTATTTTCTTTCTGTATATTATACAAGTAATTTAAATAACTTAAAAGATTATAAACAATCATAGCTATACACAAATATCCATTAACCATATTTGGTTATGTAAGTTAATCTTGAAAAAGCGTCCTTCCAAGCCTGTAAACCATTGGAAACCAGGCACCATTGGAACTAGGGACCATTTTTATGTCCTTCCAATGTCACTCCTTGAAATCTTTTCTTTGATCTGTGTGAAATCATAGCTATACATATTTGGTTATGTAAGTTATCCATGAAAAAACGTCCTTCCAAGCCTATAAACCATTTTTACAAGGAACCATTTTTATGTCCTTCCAATGTCACGCCTCGGAATATTTTCTTTGATCCGTGTAAAATATGTAGGAATGCTTTTAGAGATTGTCAGGCAGTTTGAACTAATGCTCTTTTTTTAACAAAGACGAAAGAATAAGCGGAATGAAGACACCATTAAATCTAATTCAATGCGGTCATATTTCTTTTCAAAATGGCTATTTTGGAATTCATGAATAAAGAAAAAAGACTTTTTTCCTGAAGGAATTCTATTGAAAAGGCTCGTTTTCGACATAAAGCAACGAAATGCATCCTTTAAAAGACATTTCTCTTTCAAGCCATTCTGATTAATTTTGCTGCCTTTTGAAAGAGAAAAGAAAACGAAGCTGAAAATTCCAATTTTATAAGAAGTAGAAATGTTTGAAGTCTGTACATTACAAATGAGCATCGGGAGACAGTGAGTGGTTTTTATCGAATAACAAAACTGCATATTTAGATAGTTTTCTCAAACGGTTGCCATAGTTATCAGTAAATTGGCTTTTCACATTTATTTAATCTAACACGTGAAGTCGGAATAACGATATGGAGAGACTAGTCGACCATCTTTTGTCTCTCGGTGAAAATTTCTTTCCTTTTCTCCGAGAATTATTGATTTTAACCCACTCGTTCTTTCTCTCGTCTCATTCCAAGACCCTCAATATTTCCTTACAAGTTTATTTGACCCCGAGACGTGGAATTTGGCCGTTGGAGTTCCTATGATTTCGGGATAGAAGACTGTAATGGCAGGCAGGCTGTCTATTAATCGATACGAATGCCGGGATAATTGAAAGGAGTGAGTATAGCGGTAGAATGAACCGGTCGATATCCAAACCAATACAATCTCTCTTAATATGGAACTCTATTGGGACGCCAAACTTGATTCCAGCAGACCCGCGACCGACCGTTCTCGTGATAGCATCTGCCTGCTTTTCTATGGTATTTGGAACTAGAATCGACTCTCACTGGATTTTCTCCTTTCTCTGGACTTGGAATAAAGGATTTTTAAGGTAGGTTCTAGGTTCTACTACATGAATATGGTTCTTTGTTAGTTATGCTTAGTTTTAATATCATTTTTTCGTAATAATTCAAAAATATTCCGAATTCTAGTGGATTTCGATGTTTCTATGGACTTGGAATAAAGGACTTTTTAATTAGGGCTTTACTACATGAATATGGTTTTCTGCTGGTTATGTTTAGTTCTGTAGTCTCTGATATCCTTTTGTGACAATATTCTGAAAATATTTCGACATCTTGTGGATTTCGTCTTTTCTTTTCAGATAATTGGAATAAAGGAATTTTTAAGTCAGGTTCTGTAGGTCCACTGTATAAGGTTCTCTCACGATTACGTTTAATCTTATACCATCTGATTTTATTTTTGTAGTATTCATAAATTAATTTCATGAATTTCCTCATTTCTTTGGAATAAGGTTCGTTCGGAGTTATTATTGCAATTATTTGTTTTCTTGCAGTTTATTTTAACATTTTTTAGTTTTCGAAAATAATTTAGTCATTGACTGCATTTCCTGTGG
This sequence comes from Lottia scabra, assembly GCA_029955415.1. Lineage (NCBI taxonomy): Eukaryota > Metazoa > Mollusca > Gastropoda > Lottiidae > Lottia > Lottia scabra. Next base: position 14,629,790 of record JARJEI010000009.1, read on the forward strand.
AATTGAGGCACAATGGAGGTATTTTTTAGTTCTGGTCGAGTTCAATTTTGATAACTTCTGATGTTCGTTTAGGCCAACATTCGGAAATAATTCAGATTTAAATGGAATTTTTCTTTTCCTATGGAAATGTAAAAGACACTTTCGGTAAAGGTTTTAGTACTACATGTATACGTGTTTATATGGTTCTGTAAATCTTGGTTTTGAGTTTATTTTGTTTCTTCAGTACTTGGAAATGAACGCATAAATTTGGGTAATCTTTGGATATATGAGAGGAAAAGTTGTTTTGACAATAGAGTTCACTTCTGTTCTCCTTCAGTTTTCGGCAAATCCAAATCATAAAAGGCTATAGATTGGTTGCAACAAATGAGCTCTTTATATCAAGAAGTATACAATCAATAAGGCTTGAATTTGAATGAATTCTAGTCTTGAGTTTTACGCTTTCACACACAAATTCCTCTCGTTTCAAATGGATAAGGGTAAAAATGCTGTAAGTAGTATAATTATGTAGAAGAACCACACAACATTATGTATTCCACACAAACACAGACATGCACAAATACAACTGTCCACTGTGACGACTATACAAACAAAGGAAAATATCCGTAGAACGTTGGCTTCCACAGCGATGACCAGTTCTATTGCTGTGGTCGCACAGGTTTCAATTGATTTTCCAGTAGTGAAATTTAGAACCAATTTTTTGTGTTGGGATCGATGTACTTTTGCTCTCGTAGACAGCAATGACTTGACAGTTAGAAGTACATTGTATGTGGTGAAAAAGTGTGCTGTAGACAACATTTGATGGATGGAGATATCTACGATAGTGCTGATTAAAATCTCTACTTTCAGTTTGCTCAACTTTGTGTTGTTCAGTTTTGTGAAGTAAAAGTCCAAATTAATGTTACATTTTGCTCAAGCTTCTTCTTGGTACCTTGATCTGATAAATTCAGAAAACGACCTTATTTAATTATGTATTTTAAGCGTTTTTCAATAATAACCTGTAATTTTGTGGAAAATAACTTAGATTTATGGGTTTATTTGATTCTGATTGTATACATACTTAATGACCAAGTTTGAGAACCTTATTTTAAGAGGTAGTATCGCTTTAAGAATGACAGAACCAAGAAACTGTGTCGTGAAATGAATTGAAACTATCTTGAACTGTATTCATTAAATTGAATTAGGTTTCCATAGTGTAATATAAGGTTTCAGAAATACTTAACTTAGAAGTCAAGCAAATAATTTCTTTACATCTTCACAAAATGAAACCATCTAACTCTAAAAAGGCTTTGTATGTATATTGGAGAAGCTTATATCTTCTATTGGAACCATTCTGATTTTGTTTATGAACAATTTAAAAAAAAAAAAAGCGGAATAGCCCTTTAAACTTTCAATAAATATTACAGCTATGGGCGTCTGTGTACCGTTAATTTACGAATGATAAAACTATATTCCTTTGTAAGGTAACGTAAAACACTGGAAACTAATGCGACAAATAATTATTGGACTGCATCACTTTAAAATGTCAGCTCAAACACTCGATGCATCTGAATTCCTTTCATGCTGTTAAATTCCATTAATTCCTCACATTGACGTTAATTGAGGTTTCAATATCAGAAGATATCAGAAGATATCAGGGAATATTGATCACCGCCAGTTTCAAGTTGTCGAGTTGACTTTCCCTAATGCATTTTCATGTTTCACTAGTCTTTGTGAAAAGATTTTTTAAGAAAGCGACAATGTGTCATTATAGCTGCTGTATAGTTTATAAAATCTGTGATAAGTGCTAACAGTAAAGTGATATGTATGATGGAATGGTGAATATTCAGCCCTGGGCTTTATGGTGTATGTTTCTGAATTTATTGCTTATGTGACTTTGTCATCATTTTTGTAATAATTATATAGTTGCATTTTTATTTTTTTTCGGTAAAAAACATCAAATGTCGAAAAATGTATAAATTTAAATTCCCACTCATTTACACTGCATAACATTTTCTGTTTGAACGTACAGGGGCCGAAAGTCAGGGAGAGAATCATTTTGTTGTTATGCTTATATATAATTTGTGGTTATTGGTTTTGTTCTGGTTTGATTAAGAGTTTACCTAGAGGTAATTGCACGTTGCAATTCGTTGTTCAACTATTCAAAGAAAATCAGGGCATATAACCCCATTTCATTTAGAATTAAAAATACAGATGACCCAATCTAAAACTTTAAAACTTCGTTTGATAAACGATTGGCGTGTGAGTTGTAGTCAAGCGGTTCATGCTTACTGTTTCGGAACATCAGACAACTCCTTACTCTTTTAGACCCCTGATACCACTTCTCATAAATGGAATTCTTTCTTATTTATGGTAACCTTTCTCATATGAAAAGTTCATTAGCTTTTTTACAATATGTTGTTATGGATTTATGTTTCAGTTGCTAATTGGATGGTTAGTACTTGAGTTTTAGTTTTGGATAAATCGACACTGTTATCCTTCAAACCCTTGTGCTCACATGCATTGTGTCCAAACCCCAACTCCACTCAATCATCACACTCCTTGTCAAAACTCAAAACCCTTATTCGGGATACAGTGACAGGCTACATCTTCAACAGACGAATTTCTTCATATTTGTATTTCCAGTCCTTATGTCCCAAGAGCCTGAGTTTCCACGGCCTGAAGGTGAAATCAATATTTATGGTCTATTTGCATATATACTTGTATATTTCTATATTCACCGCCCCCGTACAATGTTCTGATGATTAGGTCGTATTTTTATTACCCAGGGGAAATGGAGTTTTATCACGTGACATGATGTAATACAAGCGGATGTGAATTTACGCGGGAAATTGCTGGTTTCCGGTTGAAAGACAGTTCTATAAATTACACATGTTCATGTGTGACGTCAGTACAAATTGTTAAGAGAATTGTTTCCTCGGGGGCTATTTTAAGAATGGTGCATCTGAACTGATTGATTTTAGAGTTTGTTCAAGTTGTAATTATTCTCGAGTTCTTGACAGTATAGTGAAGGTCTACTACTGACTCTGTCTGATCTTGACTATTGTGTCAAACTGACCATTGTGAATTGCATTTAAGAGGTTTTTTTCCGACAATTGTGTAAAGGGATAAGTATTTTTTGTGACGGTCATAATATACAACCTTTATGGTCTATTAGCTATAGCAACTGTGCTCGGTACAATGTCAAAGGAGTCAAACTTACCAGTATTTTGAATTACCAACTTGTGAACTTTATTGTTTAGAAGACATATATAAGTAGGAAGCTTACATTAAAAAACTAAGATATATGGATATACTACATCTGCATTTATTACATACTACGTTTCGAAACACATACAGGTAACGTTATCAAGTTAAAATGACTTTAACTGTATGTGATTCGAAATGTAGTAGGTAATAAATGCAGAAGTAGTATATCCATATATCTTAGTGTTTTTAATTGTGAACTTTAGTGTTGTAATCTTTGTTTTGCTCATCTCCTTCTTTTAACGAGCAATTACTACTTCTTATATAAACCATTAGACCAATTTTAGACATTGTTTCATAAGAAGATGTTGCCATTTCGAAATTTTCTTAGAAATCGTAAACACAAGTTATGTTTCATATTCTCTAAAGACCGGTGTCGATAAGTATGTTCTAGTGAAATATCTGTAATCTGTTTTCGTATTTCTTTAAGACAACGATTGTGGTAGGCGTAGATGTTGTTCTTCTGGTCTGGAACCCAGACGATTGTCAAATATTAATCTTCGTCCGCTTCATTAATACGTCTGGGTAATCTCATATTCTTATATTAGACCCACTCATCCAGACATCTTGAAGAAGTAAAGTCATCATTAGGTTTAACCTTCGTCAATGTTCGAGACTAACATTATGACTTTGACATGAAAGGCGGTCATCTTGCCCAGTAGATAGGCATGAAAAGACAACTCTTGTTTGGAGATTGATTTTGATTGGCTAATATTTACGCATGAGAAGACGACACTCTTTAAAGAATGATTTTGATTGGCTGAACTATAATATATTCAATATGGCAATGTTCATATACTTTTTTTTTTATCTTGTAAATAAATCGTATACTATTCGAGGTTAGCTAGCTAGTTCTGAAGATGATACGATTGTAAAGTTATCTGACATTTGTTCGGTTTGTTGTATTTTGAAAACTCCACGACTGTAGTCATTTTAAATAAGGTGAGATAAAATCCTTATCCTTATTCCATTATACAATTCTAAATCATCTTTAAAAACTAAGTTAAAACGTATGCCACCATTCAGAGAGACAAAATGTGTAGTGACATTTTTAAATGTCATATTAATGATTATGTACGGCACTATTTCATTCTCAACTATTGAACGAATGTTTCTTTCATTATTAAAACAAATGGCAGGAGAATTTATGACTAATTTGTAGGGAAATTGTCTTGTTGAAACTAGGTCAGTAGGGTTTATGGATAATTATAACTTATACCACCAATTCGGTATAGCCCTTTGTTAGGCTTTGTTCACACATACGCACGTAAATGTAAGTGTACGTAACTGTCCGTTTTTGACTATCCGTCAGTTGAGTACGCAACTTAGTTAAATAAAACCTGCATAGTTTCGTTTTCGTTTGACGTACACAATTCTGACGTACGTATGTGTGACCAAAGCCTTACTGGGAAATGACTACAGTCGATGAAATTTTTCAAAATACTTGGACAGGCGACACAAAATTCATGATGTACAATATGGAAAGTCTTATCGCGCAAGTTTTCTTAAATCATGAAAATCTTTCTCTTGCTTTCTCACGGACCGTCTGGAATTTATCAGCCAGTTTTTCCATCTTTTACACCAAATATTGGCCTGTTAGAATTGTCTAGGACTGGTTGCCATGGGAACGAGATCGGGAAATTGCCTGGAAGAGAAAATTTCTGTCTAAATTCCATCAGCAGACAAATTCTGAAACGAAATTAATTCCTTGGTATTCAGAGCGACAATTTCTCGCTATTGAAGTACTGCTCGTTTTGTCGTTCCTGGCTAAGCTTATTGATTCTGCCCGTCTAAGATGGTGTGATTAGACATTTATAGAACGGATTATTAACCAACGCATACCATTGGTCGATATAAAACCCGGTTATTAAACAGAGGGCAATGGTTGGTCTGTTATATGAAAGCACCAATTACGATGACAAATTGATGTTTCGAGACGTCAAGTTAGATCCCGTGATTTTAAGAGCATTAACTTTACAGAATATTTATAAATATTTTCTGCAAACCTGTGACAAAAGAAAATTGACACAATCCAAATAAAATTCAACGTGATCCTTTAATCAATGCCTGAAATTCTAACAGTACAATCTTACCCTTCTTAAAGCAACTACCTTTCGATACATTCGACTAACCGCTTGCTTGATACGAAATAATAACCAAAATTGACACAAGCTTTTAGATAATAGATAGATACGATACTTTGTTCTTAAACGAGGGGCCTTTTTCTCGAAAAATTAACTTGAATAATATTCACATTGCAAGAAATACAGCAATTCGATTAATAGTTAATAAAACAACATTTAAAATTAATTTTAATGATTGAACAATCAGATGAAAAACTTAATCACCATAAGCTAAGTTTTTGGGAATAAGGTTCCATAACAGTTTGTCAAAAAAGCAAACCTCACATTCCAGTAATGGTGTCGTTTGATTCTATATTCCAGGTTATAGAAATAGAAGAAGAATTCCAGTGTAACAGATAATGACACTGAGTGAGAGGGAATTAATGGTTGGCTCTTTCTGGCATACAAGATGGCATATAGAGGTATGAATACTTATCGATGAATGGGATTCAATTTTATTTTCATCACATTGAGTCATTTATCTGATTGTTCATTAATCGACGAAAATGGGAATCTCTGTTGCTCATTCGGTGATAGAAAATGGTGGATTTGGTCTCATTTTCATAGGATTTTAAAATGTTGTCATTTAAAATACAAAATGGCGTCTAATCTTGGATTCAAAATGGCGGTTAATTTGGTCAAGGATAACAAAATGGCGTCTAATTTAGCCATTCTTGAATTGAAAATGGCGGTTAATTTGGTCAAGTATTACAATTGAACAACGTCTAATTGGGCCATTCTTAAATGCAAAATTGCGGTTAAATTGGTCAAGGATAACAAAATGACGTATTATTGGACCATTCTTGAATACAAAATGGCGGTTAATTTGGTCAAGGATAACAAAATAGCGTCTTATTGGACCATTCTTGAATGCAAAATGGCGGTTAATTTGGTCAAGGATAAAAATGGCGATTACTGTGTCATTCTGGGAAAACAAAATGGCGAATCTGTTGGTGTTCACTGTGAAAGCCTTGGTGTAATTAAACTATTAAGGCACGCGGTGAATGCCAGTAGGTCGTCAATATCTTCTTAAAGAAAAGCTTTTACTATTTCTTAACTCTTATAAAACCTTGAGCTGGATTGAGATTAGGTCGGAAACACACGTAAATAGTATTAGATCTGAAGATGAATCTACTTATAATATGAACCAAAACCATTGGCGGCAGGGAAAGCTTGGAAGACGTCATTGGTTTTATATGGGTCAATGACAAAGCTATTCAGTTATGTAAGGTTTAAGTACCAAACGGATCTGTATTGGTAGTTATCATTTACTTTGAAAAAAAAATCAGTGGCGATTCCTGATAAAAAAAGCTTTTGAAAGGTTCATGTAGTTTGTCTAGCAAAATATCCCTCATCCCTCACTGCATGACGTTTGACATTGACACAAACAGGCACAGAAAAGTAGGATGTAAAACTCCATTTAATTTTATCACGCACCTGCTGATAATATCAGTCTAATCTGAAATAACACTTCTGCAACAGAATGATTTGCCTCAAGCAGTTTCATTGTCGTTTTTTCTTTAATTTGCCGAGAAATTGAAATCGAGATAAAAAACGATTGTAAATGAAGTTAATTTGTAAATTCCATTCTGATATCAGAAATAAGTTTTTATATTTGGAATATTGAAGCTGATATTGTTTCGTTGATAACTTAACTGTGTCACGGTGATTTTAATGTGATTTTTGCCACAATGCTTTTATGCTGAAATTGAATTAGTTTATTGTTCATGGAAATTCATGCAAAAACTTAAATACCAAATTAATATAAGCCATATTAAGTGAACGTTTTTAAAGGGAGGTGTCATGTTGACAAACCGGAATACCAAATAATCATGATGAGCTATGTGGACTCTCTGAAAGTGGGATGTCAGTTTGAGAACGCCAAATATCAGATCAAACATTATTAGCTATGTGAACTCTCTGAAAGGGGGATGTCAGTTTGAAAAAGCCAAATATCAAATAATCGTCATAAGCTATGTGGACTCTCTGAAAGAGGATTGCCAAGTTGACAAAAAAAATATCAAATAAATATCTTAAGCTATGTGGACTCTCTTAAAGGGAGATGTCAAGTTGACAAATCAATATATCCAAGAAACATCATAAGCTATGTGGACTTTCTGAAAAGAGGATGCCATTTTGACAAATCCGCCAATTAAACTTCCGCTGAGAAAACCAAATACAAGTAGATATTCATTCCAATTTTCAATCAAAGGTCTATGGTTTCAGCAATTTCTGAGTGTAAGATGAAGTAACTCCTGCGAAATATGCTACCTTTGCGGAAGTGACGTCATCAAAAAACATTCTTTAAGTGAAATTGTTGGAACTACGGACGTCTGATTGAAAATTTGAGTTGATGCTTTCAGTGTCCCCGATACGCACACACAATTTAGAAAACTGCTTTATAATCCTTTTAATAGCTATTTTGCGTTCGCAAACTCAGAGACAAAGTAGGTCATGACCTGCTTCGACAGTGACATATTGGTGAAAAAATATGTCACTTTCTTAACAGTGTTTATATTCCTCCTTCATAAACAGTCCAATCAACTCGTTCATAAACTATCACATATTGCGTCTACTTTTATTTTAGCAGGCAAACCTCGGTATCTTCTTTGACATAACATGTCACGTGATGTTTAAACCTACCAATAAGGAAGCTTCATCTTACAGTTTGTTTTGTAATATTAACACACGCATGAAACTCTTTAATGTTACTAGTGTATATTAATGCGAATAACCTCATGTATTTTGGGTTAATTTGTTGGTTGTTCTTTGGTTTTGGTAGGCTTATAGTCTTGAAAGTTTTGTTTTGTTTAATTGATATGATGAGTTGAATTTTGAGTTTCCAAATACACAAATATACAAAAGTATATCGGACTCTACCTTTAGCAATCGAAGTGCGTTGGTGCCCCTGTTCCATTTTATTGATATTTCTGCTATAAGGCTTTTTTTTTTAAATTTCAATGTCCAATGTCACGATATATGACGCGAATGATTTGACGTCTCGTGTATAAGTAGGCCTACTGGTGTCAAATTATTTGTTATAGAACAGAAAATATGGTGTTTTGAAAGCTTTTTTCTTTGAAATTTCCCCAAGCGATTTTGTTGACAAGTGCCATTTTTATGACGTAATTGTTGTCAAGGAAAGGTCAACTTGTCAAATCTTTTACAATTTTTGTCCTTGTCATGACGTCATTATTCTGTGTAAGAACTTTATTAGATTATAGTGAAGGCTATGAAACGCCTTGGGATACTGCTTGGAAATAGATTCAGGATGCTCGGAGATATGTTCCAATACTTCCTACATGAAACTGCATGATGTTTATAAAATTCCACGATAGATTCCATTGAATCATGAGGGAAAATGTGATTGATTTATATTTGACAGCACTTGGTTATTGTTTTCCCCTATGATTAAAGCATTTGTAAGATTTTAGTAAGATTATGCATTTTAGAAGAGATATAATTGAAGGCATTTAGCGATTTTTGTGGAGTTCTAGTACTTCTGAAAGCTGTTGATATACATACAAGGTCCAAAAATACTTTCATTGCCAGACCAAATCGCACAATGCCATCAAGGTATGGTGGCATAGAACCATCAAAGAAGGTATAACTTCATAACGCTGTAAGATATTCGTGCTGAATATTTTATTCCTGATAAAGCGACCTTTTCGCATAATCTGGTTTAAACCTTGCCGGAAGCTGACTGTCCTGGAAGGCTGTTTGACCTTTAGACTGAAAGGTCACCCTGGTTCCATTAATAACGTGTTTACTACTAACAAATCTACGGAATAAATTCTACGTTTTTTGCATTTTGCTGAACTCGAAGTAGATAGTTTGATATTAGAATTCATGTCACGAACTTAGTAAAAAAGTAGAATTCGGTTGGTTGGTAAATGACAAGTTAACGTGTGCTTCCAGTAGATACTGGTATCATAAACTAGGTAGTTGTTGGTAGATGGATTGGTTGGTTTGTACATGTAGAATTTGTGAAGATTTCGAAGATCCCCAGCTCATTGGACAAAGGATAACTGTCTCTGTGGTCAATATTCTTGGTTTAATTAAAAGAATGATAACCACTTCGGAAAGCAGAACATCAACAGATTCAAGAACAGTGCATGACTGAGAAAGTCACTCAACATCATAGACAACAGATTGAGAAGAAAAATTCTCTTTCAACACCAAATATCATGGACAAATTGACTTATTAGCCTTTTCGTGTTCACTGTGGCAGCCTTGGTCATTAAAAAGTATTAAGGCACGCGGTGAATGCCAAGGGGGAGTCACAATCAGCAAACGTTCATGAAATTTTCAGGCAAATTGTTACGTTTTAATCTAGCTTAGTCACACACAACAATGGACTGAAATCTTTATTTTTCAAGTATCAAATCGTAAGTATTGAATACTGATTTGTTATGTAATTAATAAGCATCACTAGCTATGTAGACTCTGTAAAGAGATGTCGAGTTTGCAAATCCATTCGCAGATTGGCCTCAGGTATTCCAGAAAAGACCAGCATGCCCTTCAATATAATATAAACAGAACTTGACATGAATAACAATGTCATCACATCATAAATGACAATTTTTTAATCTTCAGATCTAATGCAGTTTTTTAAATGGATTCAATCAGCTATTATGTTGTTTCGCTATTCAAGGCAAATCTGATAACTCGTTTTGAAACAGCAAATGGTTCTTTTCGTTGGAGGAGTGCTTTACCACTGGGTGAGTTACTTTGCATGTGGACTCATGCCCCCGAGGTCACGTTCAGCCCAGTAGCTTCTAGCTCCCTATTTTGTCATGTATGGACGGGGTTTTTGTTTTGTTTATATAGATTGTTATTATTATATACCTTATTCATCATTATCATCAGTATTATCACATATACTTATATATTAAAATGTTTCTTTGTAAAATTGTGTTGTTATTCGTATATGATTCTCACAATGCCCTCATTCTTAGAAGGCTTCTTATGACATTTTTCCCCAGAACCAAAACCTTCTGTCGACCTTCTAGTTATTACAATGTGCATCACAACTTCTTGGCACTAGAGATGAAATAAAATGAAATGGAGTTTTACTTCCTGCTTTTCTGCATCAGTATAGTCTATTGAGGACGGCAAACGCCATGAAGTTTGCAATGAGGGAAATATTGCCAGGACAGCGGCATTAAAATACTCTTATTTTTCGATTTCCAATTGTCGAGTGATCTTTAACGTGCACAGCCAATAGCACACGGGGCCTCTGTTTATTGTCACATCCGAACGACTAGACGCTTTCGGCACTAGAGATGGTATTAGTTGACAATCCCATAAGTCCCAGAATATAACACCTTTCAAAAGGGTCTTTATTTTCGAATACTTAACAGAAATAAATCCGAAAAAACAGTGAAATCTGAATGATAAAACAAAATTTGAAAATAATGATAATAATATATCAGATGACTGGAATGCTACAATCATCTTAGATTTTAGAATAATGTTCCAGAAACAGAAATTCTAAAACTGTCAATTAGCCGGTTATTGAAAGAGTCAGTGATAAATAATACTAGGCTCTATGATAAACGGTCTGAGTACATCGGGTTGACTGAAGGTGCCAGAAGCTTTGTCTGGTATGAGATAATTAGTTGATGAAATAAAATGAAATGAAATGAAATAGAGTTTTACGTCCTACTTTTCTGCACCTTTTAGACTAATGAGGACGACAAACTTCATGAAGTGTGCAATGAGGGACATCAGACTAATCTTATTTTCGATTTCCAAATGTCGAGGGATCATTAATGTGCACAGACTCTTGGTTTATTGTTTCATCTCGCTTTAACTGTACATTTCTGAAATAATTTTTATTAAGCAATTTATGGTACTACCATTCCAACATTCAGTTAAATTCCGTTAGTGATATTTACTAATTTTGGTATGAATACATGAACCCAATTTTATGGATGGATAACAATAAAGAAACCAAGTAGGATCCGAACCGCAAAACGAAACTCGAAATCCAAAAAGACATTTTGACGAAACATAGGAATTATATCAATCATATATGCATAAACATGGAATAACATGATCCTAACTGTCTGAAAATAAGAATGGTTCAAATCTATCATTGTCCCTGATACACATACAACAATCTTAACAATCCATTTGAGTTTCACCGTTTGTAGGAGACCAAGATGTCTCTGAATCCCCTTCCAATAAATAGACTTTAATGAAGCCCCAGAACAAAAGAAAGGACTCAATTATAACCACTCGTAACTACTTCGGAACTAGCCTAGTGGCTAGATAACTGCCTATACTATAAATAGTCGCCATATTGAATAAATTATAGTTCAACCAATCACAACCATTCTTTAGAGAGTGTAGTCTTTCTTTCGCAGTGAATACAGCCAGTCCAAATCAATCTCCAAACAAGAGTTGTCTTTTCTTGCCCATTTATCGAGCAAGATGGCCGCCTATCATGGTCGAGTCATTATATAGTCTCGAACAAAATGACAAAGGTTGAGCCTAATGAATTCTGTAATGCCGGGCTATAATAACACGTGCAGTTACGCTACAAGACAACCAGGGACAACCCCTTATTATTACAATCAATTCTTTTATACATGACCGGAAGTCCAGGCTATCACGTGATCTAATTAAAATGGCGCCGATCAATACAGTAATGAAAAGAAACGAAGTATTGGGTGACCTTTTAACCCCGGGAGACATGAAACATCACTCAAGGGTGTTAAGAGGATCGGAAATAAATTTTGATGTGATATTAGATTGTCTCTGTTATTTTCGATTTTTATTGACTAAAGTAGCCTTTCGCCTGAAATGAGAGTTTTACAGCCTATTTTAGTCAACCGATAGTAGCCATCTCAGATAGCAGATAGGTTTTAAGTCCATGACACTAAAATTTGTAACATCATAAAGTTCTTTGATATTTGATATACAATTCAACAATTCTGCATTAAACAAAGCGGAAGATTGCTGCTGCTTAAAATATTTTGGTTTGGTTTTAGAAGCCCTAAAAACATATATTAAACATAAAGTTTGGCCCTGTACAGAGAGATACCAGTATTAAATCTTTACAATCACAAAACGATGTGTCCCCATGTCCTTAAACCGGTAATATGTTGCAGAAAGGATGGTCATGAAACTCCATTACGCAAAGCAAGGGGTGAAAAATTTGGGTTTGTACTCATTATGAAAGCCATAAAAAAAATTACTGCACATATAAATTCTTGGCCCTGTACAGAGAGACATAAATACTCTACAATAAAAATCTTTTCAGAATCACAAAACGAGGTGCCTCCGAGGCACGTCCTCAAATTGGTAAAAGGTTACAAAAAGGGGGGACATATATAACTCCATTACACAAAGTAAGGATCGAGAAATTGGTTATACACCTTGTCAAAAAAAATAATTACTGCACATAAATTCTTGATCCTGTACAGAGACACATAAAAAATCTAAAATGAAAACAAAATCTTTACAAACACAAAACGAGTTGCCTGCGAGGCACGTCCTCAAACCAATGATCAGAACGAAAGACATGTTTTAGCGAACTGGGATAATACCAACTCTTCCACCGCCATTAAAACCAGTCTCTCAATTTATTTCTTTTTAAAGGATTTTCTCAACTGGAAATTATAGCACTTTCTTCTTGTCACAGATCTCTAATGTCTTCTACCAATTTCAAATTCCATCAGAGTTAAATTTTCCATTAGTTTGAAGAATGATAGAACTCTGATTAATCAACTATTTTAGATCAAGTGACTTCACTTGTCAATAACGCAACCGGAAGTTAACTAAAATAGGGATTAAAGTCCAACTGTATTCCATTTTTAAAGCTCATGAGTTGGGCTACTGAAACGAAATGAAATGAGGTTTTTATTACTACATTATTGGGCATATGAAGTTTTATGCCCTACATTATTGGAGTAATGAAATGTGGCCTTGATATCACACCTTATTGGGCTTGTTAAAAGGGGTTCATTATACTGAAAGGTTTCTTCTATTCCAATTCTTCAGCATAGAAATAAGACTAAAGGGAGATAAGTCATAAATAATATATAATTCAGACCACAATGTTTTTATTCTCAAACCCACCAATTTAAAGTGCATTTTTCTTAATAATGCATAATTTATGTATCAATATTTGTGATCCCATGGGGAGATCTCAAAGACAACGGTTAAAAATCATTAACTGGGTTGGTGAAAGTTAACCTTTAAGTTTTCATACTGGCCTATTGCTTCAACAGTCATGACACACACAAATAAAGGGGAGTAACTACATTTCAAGGAATTCCTATTTCTATGATGCTGCATGATTCGGACTGAGATCACAAAGCTTTTCTATGCTTAATGATTTTCGGCGTCCCTTACTTTCTTTCCTTCTTTCTTCCGGTTTTTTATTTAGCCAATTCTTATATGCAATGAAAGTATATTTTTTCTGAGCCAGATTGTGCTAAAATCTTCTACGAGGCTAAATCTCGAAAAGAATAAGGGAAGACAATAAACATACCATTTCGTATGTATTTGTGGTCTGTAAATATGGAATTATTGTGGAGTTATGTCCCTTACAACTGGAACCTGTGAATGAGACTAAAATGAGTTATCGCCCATTTAGCATTGAACGATTATTTTGTTAAACTAATTGTCATCAATTTAAAAAAAAAACAACAGTTTTATAACACTATATCTCCAGCATTCTCATCCCGACGTCGCAATTTTTCAAATTTCGTTGTTCCTTGTTACGTTAGCTTGGTTCGGGGGAAAATTCTTGATGAACACAAACACTCCCGTGCCCTTTGAAAGTCGGTTGGTTATAAAAGTTTTACAACATACAAGCTACAAGAAGTGACCATCTTTTAAATCAGAATGGCATTTGGCCGTCATCATTAGCTCATACTGGTGCAGAAAGCAGGACGTAAAACTTCATTTCATTTCGTGACGTTTCTTTAAACAGTTTCTGTAGCAGTTACTTCGCCGAATAATTTCATTAAGTTGTGTAGACGGGACAAATTTATAAAAAGTTGAATTAGAGAGAATTTTTAAAATCAAATTTATCTTGTTATCGTCTGCCAATGAATTGAAAACGAGGTTAACGTCTGTGTAGATAATGAAAACGAGGTTAGGAAAGTGTATTTTAAAATGTCGTTTATAAGAAAATTAATTTGGTAGTTGTCGTGGAAATAAATTAGTAGAAGACTTTCACGTGATTAATGGAAAAGAAAACATATCTATTATGTTACCAGGGTTATAGGTTGGAATACAGAGTGCTTGTGGAGACGATATTAGATCCCAGAACATATTTCTATGTCGGAAACGGCAGGAACGATGCACACGCAGATCACAGACATTCGTGGGCTATTAGTCCGAAACTTGCTGACTCTATTTCCAGCCTTTGGTGGTTGTCGTATCTGTCCAAATAGCTTTCAAAGGCTAGGAATAGAGTCAGCAAGTTTTCGGATTAAGGGGCTATGATGAAGGTGTGAGTGGCTGATATTTTAAAAGTGTTTGGTTTTACCGATGACCCATGTGCTTCAGATTATGTCGCTGCAAAGACAGAATTTCTCTCATTGCACACTGCTCTGCGTTTCCCGTTTTCGGTAGCCCAATTAGGTGTATTTCTTTTCATTTTTGTTCCGATTTCGTTATTAGGTACCTCTGTTATCCCTAAGCTGATAAGAATCGGCAAGTTTCGGACTAATTCCAAACTAAGATGCACATGAGATTGGGGTTTAACAGATTTGTGTCACGTGACTAGAATACATTGTTGTCGGTTTGATATTTCGACCCTTGTCGACCTCGACACACCGACACACGTAACTTGTTACCAAACACCGAGATTAGTTAACCTGCATTCCGAGTTGACTAGAGTAGAGCATGGTGCCGACACGTGTCGCTCGGTTTCACCATATTTGACGAGACGGGGAAACCAATCGAACGCACGCGTCGTGCTGTAAGTTAACGACTTTGGTAATTAGGGTTCCGGTTTAACTGATTGTAGCAACTCGTTAGATTTTATACGTCGGTTAAAACATTTATAGATAAAATTATTCTCAACAGCACAGTATGGAAAATATGGTTGAATTAATATATATTTCAGACAAAAATCAAGCTTTATGCAAGTTAAATGAGAATAGGCCTACATGTATTGCATTTGGGGTACCAATTTACCTACTTTGAAATGTCTGAATGTTCAGCATTTTTGGGAGTCGATTTGTCCCTCGTAAATAGCGCCCAGAAGCACTAGAACTACACAAAAATCGCCCAATCCCTTCAATCTACCCCTACCTAACCATTTGTCTCATTTTTTGTATACATGTTTTCTATTAATTAGAGTTAAAACTGGATGCTAAAAAGTCGCAGGGCACAGATGAGAGTAAATTCAACCTTATTTTTAAAGCTGTCACAAACTGTTAATTATAAATCCGTAGGCCATAATAATAAGTAAAATTTCGTCATTAATTTTGACCAATTTAGGTTCTTGATATTGGTTAAGTATGATTATCCTAAAATGTTAAAGACATTTCAATCAAAATTGTTTTAAATTTTAAAAAAACTCATCACTAGAGCTTATCAAAAAATCACTGAAAATATGACCATCACCAACTTGACTGCTAAATAGTGACTCCCTGATTTCTTTTCAAAGCCAAAGATTTAACATTGAATTAAGAAATGCTTGTGGGCACTTGAAAACACAATGCACATGCATTTCGTGGCATATGGAACGTAAATTTCACTTCTTTCACACAAAAACCATAAACACAGACAAAATACTCATTAGTAAAACATCTACTTGAACAAAACAAAAACAAATTCTAAACAGCTTTTGATGTGGTAATTAGAGATTTCTTCAGCCCAATTCGTTTCTTTTTAAGCAAATCGAAAGTAGAGATACTAAAGAAATTGAAAGTAGGCTTGTTCTAGTTTGAGTAGACCAGTAAAAGTTTTTAAATACCACTTAACAATCTGTTACTATTTTGAGCATTTTTTTTATTTTTAAATTTATGTAGGCATATTGTTTCTTATCTAAGAATTTTTTTATCTGACAAATTTTTATTTTTTTAATTTTTTTATATTTTATTTACTTTAATAAATTAATTGATTAAATTAATTAAATTTATTTATTTATTTATTTATTTATTTATTTATTTATTTATTTATTTATTTATTTATTTATTTATTTATTTATTTATTTATTTATTTATTTATTTATTTATTTATTTATTTATTTATTTATTTATTTATTTATTTATTTATTTATTCATTTATTTATTTATTTATTTTTATCTAGTTATTTATTGTCATAAGATTTTTTTTTTTTTTTTTTTTTCATTTATTATTTTGGTAGCTTCAATTGAAGGAATGAGCATGACCTACCTCATATAATTTAATTTATAGTTCATTTACTTGTACTTTAGTAATCCCCATCCTCAATGTTTAAGCAATAAGTCATTGAACATCACAGTGGAACATAGAGTTACAGAAAGAAACTGTTTGAAATGGATGACAAAAAAATATACAGAGAGATCTGTGTTATTTCAAACCAACAATAAACGTAGCTAGAACGACACACCAGTGACAAGTTAGGGATTTAAACTGCTCGCTGAAAGACGGAAAACATTTTGATTTTTTGATTGGAAAGTTTTTGAGAAATACCAGCTCCCAAATTAACTTTATATTGGATTTTAATCACATTTTTCTTGTAACTTTAAATATCTCTAGATGAAGATTCTGTTACTGAAGTTTTTGGCTCATTCAGGACAATAACTTTTCGTGGATTAGTAGTAGGTCGGCGTAAGAAGGGGGTCCTTGGGCATAATCCCAGAAAAATTGTTTTTTAACATGAGTTTTTGATTTTGTTATTCTTCCGGGAGGTAGGCGCCCGCTTAGGTTTGGGGGCCAGTTGTAGTTGAACCAATTTTGAATAAAGCACGGGCCTGTTTCTCAAAAAATCTTACGATTAAAGATTGTCGTAAGTTAAGAATTATTCATTGTAAAATAAGTTACCATCTCTAAATATTAGACTCATTCAAATCTCGTTAAATGAACATACCAGAAATCAACGATAGATTTAGGACAATTAATTTCTAGTTATTTTCACTGAATTCACTACGAGTTAATCACTCTTGTTAGAAATCAATCACAGAGCTTGGTGGCCGTTTGTTAACTCTTGATTTGAATCTGGTATCGCCCGTGTTTATTTCACGCCTGATCTCTAGTGTACCGGAAGTCATTTTGCCTTCACGCATGAGCATCGTTCAACCGGAAGAAGCAAATCATTTAAAACTATGGTAGGCCTACTTCTTTCGTTATTTTTTTAGGACGAATTAGGAATAGTTTATATCAAAAAATGGAAAATTTTTTAGTAAAAGTTCGCAAATCTACGCAAAGCTAATGATGTTATGACGTTTCCTTTTTAAGTTAGCGCGTGTCGTCAAGCACGTGATATGACAGACGCACGCGACAGAAGGTGGTAAAATTAGCATAATTCTATAGAATTTGGTGAATAACATGGATGTTGAGGGTATAAACAGGTAGAACGTGGTGAATAGAATTAAATAGAATTAAAGAGAGATTCAATATGGCACATGATGCCGTCAAACATGTTTCCCTTTAACATTCAATCTGTACAGATGCGAAGCGAAACGGAATCACCTCAAAAAGCATGGAGTGTGGTAATCTAGATTAATCTTTTATTATCTGAGAAAAATCTAACATCGTTCATTCCAAATTAAATTTGATTTAACTTTTTACAACCATCAACCAACACATTGGGTTTCTATGGAAGCACAGACCGAGTTCAATGAACCGGAAGTAACATTTGAAAACATAAACATATTTTTCATTGTAGTTGATTACACCAAGTTGAAATAACTTTTATGAAATATTTCTAAAGTAAAAGACGTGGTTTGTGTATTTATGGTTTAGAAAAAATAATCCTGGACATGAACAGATTCAGAACTTGAAAGGTGAAATTAATGAATGAATGAGCGAATGTTCACAGACAATCGCACAGGGCCATGTCTTCAACTGTAATACCTTTCTGCAACTTTCTGGCCTGATTAGGACACAATGCAGTGGCAATTTTACCACGAAATTGGCATTAGTTTACTGTTTTTCGATTTCCAAATGTGAAAGTTAAAGTTAAATAAGCTTACCTCTTTGAATTGACAAAAATGTGTAATTTTCAAACTTGGCCAATAACAGTATATATCAGACACCAATGATGAACATTGACTCTTAATAGCAAATTTGAGAATTTAAATTTTATGCTCATTTCAAGAGGCATTATCACTTTCATATGCATAGCACAAGGGGACTCTGCTGACTCTGTTTCAAATAAGCCGTTTAAAAATACATTCAAAAAATCATTTAATGAAAATAAATAAAACTGTAATGCGATCATATTTTAACGGATGAAGGCGTTTTATTTTTTATTTCATTAGTTTCCAAATTATGATATTTTCTTAATTTCTGATTACTTCTGTCAAAAATCATAAATATTTATTAAAATCAAATTTATTTTCTTGTACAAGTTCCTATTAATCGTGGTTGAAATCTGTTTTTTCTAATGAATAGTTTTTCACGTGAAGTGGGCTGTAAGAATTATGACAAATGATGAAAATATTTGTCGGTGGAAGTATGAAATGAATTGCTGTCTTATTAAACATATAACTCAATTTAATGGAAAATTAAATAAATGGCTTTCTATAGATACTTACAGAATTAGGATACTTGGTGAACGTGTACGGGAATTTAAAAAATGAGTTTAAGTCCTACGTTCAAGAATTGTGGAAGTATGAAATGAATTGCTGTCTTATTAAACATATAACTCAATTTAATGGAAAATTAAATAAATGGCTTTCTATAAATACTTACAGAATTAGGATACTTGGTGTACGTGTACGGATTCTGGACATAAAATGGAAAATAACACCTTCGAGAGTACTGTTTGAATCGCATGCCTATTTTAAGTTGGGAAACGGGTACATTGTTACCCTTCAAATAGGGTCCTATTTAAACAGTGTTCTTTAACTGTAACGCTCAGGTCCTGTTTTAATATTTCTATGATAAAATCATGTAAAAGCTATTAAATTCCAAATAATAGAGTGCCTTGCTACGAACCTAACCATTCAGAAAGAGTCATCTTTAAATAATGAGCTGTCCATAATAGAACTAACGATCCGAACTTGGATCCATGTGTAGGTTGAAATTGGACAGTTGTCTGACAGGATGAAACATTTTTCAGGTCCTATTGTAATGATAAAGCTATTTAGTGTCTTGCTAGGAACCTAATATTTAAAAAAACCGTACACGTATCGAGAGTAATGTAACAGTATGATGAATGTAATTTGTGAATATTTATAGCTGAGATTACTGTATTAGTCTGGACCTGACAGTAACGTATGTACATAATACAATACATTACTTGTGGTTTGTAGTCGCTATTGTATTGGTTCCACCATGAGTTGTGTTCCCCTGTCACATATAACAATGCCTTTTAACAATAGCCCCTATTTTTACATTTATTACATAAAACACATTTACAATATGTCTCGGGTGAGCGTTTTCATAAAAGAGCAAACTTCAATTCCTGGAGAATTATTTTCAAGCTTACACTTTTAGAAACACTACCAATAAGTTCTCGCGTTTAGAAACTTTTTAACTGTGACAAAGTTAAAATAAAGAAAAAATTTATTTATATTTTTTTTTTATGCATTTATAATTAATCTATCCAACTATTCAAAATTAAAAGTTAAAATTTAACCAATTCATGACGTTATTATAACATTTAAAATACTTTCAAAATATCGAATTCTTAAAATACATATAATTTAATAACTTCGACATGATATCAGGCATTTAACATCATTTCCGCCTCAACACGAGATTTTATTCTGACGTGAGGAGAAAATTTGGCGGGAGATGATACGCCTATTGTTGGCGCTAAACACAAACAGTGTTATTGTTTCCGCTTTGATTATATTCTTATTGAAAACAAACTTCATGGGCTTTGTTCAGCCACTTGATAAAACTAAAAGCAAGATGTTGGTCCATATCTAACCATCTGTAGTTGTATTTCTGCCTATCGAGGCTGTCAGGGAAGGATATTGTGTTTTAAAGTGCGGAATCTGTTGATTACCAGAAGTTTAACGACTTGTACCCTCGTGTTGTGTCTATTCCACCCTGATTATTCTCTATTCAATGGTAATTTGTGAGTTCGAGTGTAAGTAACGTGTGATTTATAGAGATAAAATGAGCATCCTTTCTGCTGTTTTTGTATTGAAAAAATCAAACGACACTCGACCCCTGACCTCCACCAGATAAAAGTCTGTTCCACAGTTTTAGAGATGAATTGACAATCTTTTTCTCATGATTATGCAAATAAATGATAATTTAATGGGATTATTTGGCAAACCGTAAACATTCATTGTAAAAAAAGATTCATAATAATTTCATACCTAAGTAGATATTTATGAATTTTTGATTTTAAATAGATGCATAAATATGCTGCTATATTTTACCTATTATCGGCTTAATGATTAGTTATAAATGAAATAAAGTTTCAAATTGGGCAATACACTAAAGAGCAATATCATTATAAATAACAATATTACAATATATATAATTTTATATGTTCTGTAAAGTTCGATATATCTGTACTTTGATTCGTCGATAGCCGTTAGGTACGGTGTAGGCTTTCTCCTTTGACCTTCAAAAAAATGTGAATTTTTATCAATGTTATATTATTCATATAAGTTGGGTTGTATTTATGAATTTTCCAAATTTTGGTTTTTATATGTTGTCAAAGCTACCAGTTTTAAAACTGCTTTTAGACTATAAAAACTTTTTTTAACGAAGGATTCCTAATTGGCCAAGCTCGGGAATTTGAATGTTTTGTTCTTTCTAGAAGGTAGTATCTATTTAAAAATATCTAACTTATCGTAAGAATTGCAAGAACCACAGACGTCGGAATGGAAATTGAAATGGTGCTAATTGATGCTATCAGTGTCCCCGATATACATACAAAGTTTAGAAAATCACTCACAATCCCTTTAACTTTTTTTTCTTTCTAAAAGTTAGTTTCTATTTAACAATATTTTACTGATCGAAAGAAACAGCTAGCAAACATCCTACAAATTAAAATAAATCACAGCAAAAACTCAAACAACCACCTAATTTGTTTAAATTAATAGAAAAAAAAACTGAAAAGAATTTTATTCGAAATAACAAATTGAAATTTCAGTGAATTTAGATGGACTGTTAACAGAAACAAGATGTTAATGAAAATAAATTGAAATGGAGTTTTACGTATCTATGTTTGTCCCCATGGGCTGGGTGTGAGACAGGACCGTTACCACTCGTGGTATAGGGCCTAATTCTGACCCATGTAAAATAAAGAGTTTATTATTATTATTATTATTACGTCCTATTCTGATTCTTATCGATCTGATTGGTCAATAACTCAAATTAATTTTAAATTTTGTTTTCTTAGCGCATTTTAAAAAAATCTAGTGTTCATCTATCTAAGGTTAGATTGCAAGAATAAGACCTCTGTTCAGAACCATTTAAATCCTGGGTTTTCAACTTGGGGGACATGTCCCAGACTGGGGACATTTGGACATTTTCCTGGGGACACAAACTGAGCTATAGGTCTGAAAAAATATGTTTTATATTGTATTATTTTGAAACACCCGTGTCCATTGCCTGCAACGACCACAATTTAAGTTTGTATTAAAACGAAAAATGCTGTGACTATGTCATGTATGTTTTCGATGACAATTCAGGGGACTTCCCTTAGTCTTTTTGGGGACATTTGAGAAAACCAGTTGAAAACCCAGGATTTAAATAAATAATGAAAAAAATGTTTGTATTTTATTATTTTAAAATATACATAAATAGAATATTATAGCCTATTGTATAAAACTGACTTGCTCAATAAAATTCTATTAGTCACAATGTCATTTATTTGAAAGCTGTTTTCATGTCAAAAACTAATATTTTTCACTCATCTTGGCTGGTTGATGAGAATAAATATTGGCAAACAGGATAATAAAAAAAGAAATGTCGTCTATATGTACGTGTCTTAGACGCTGAGGTCAAGAATCACATCAGAGATGTCAAGAAATTCATAAAGCTTATTTGATTAATCTCGAAAGATGCATTTTGTAAATGAATTACACCTCAGCCACTGGCCATTTGTTTGTGATTCGTCGTGTAGCAGTTTTGACAGATTGTACAGCTTCATTGAAAGAGAAATAATATCTTAACTCGATCATCCAGATTAATTTATTTGCATGGCTGATAAAACATAATAAAAGTCTTGATGATCTCGTCTAGTTAATTTTCAAACGACTTAATCAATTCATTAATTGGCGTTGAGTTAAAATGCACGTTCATCCAGTCGGCACGTGACTAGACAATGGTTGAATATGAGGCTGAATTGTTTTGATGACAAGTTTCAATACGCTGTCATCTGTTACTGGTTATTCGAGATGATAAGTGACACCATTTACCAGTTGTTTGTGTTCTGGTCTCTGTTGATATAAAAATGTGATACCCGGTATTTATTCTGTGTCCCATTGCTTTACACCTTGTTCAGATAATGAACTTTCTGAAGACGGACAATGCTCTATTCAAAGGCGATTGAGGGGCGATAACTCAGACAGCTACACTTCGTCAGTGACTTTTATGATTTTAAAATCAGACCAAATAAACTTATTTAAATGGATTGTTCATGTTATTCAAAGGCAATACTGCACTCAAATAAGGGGCGATAACTCAACCAGCTTCACCTCGGCAGTGACTACTCTATTAAAATAATTTAAAAATCAGACTTATTTAAAGTGATTTTAAAGAAGTTTTCTTGTCTTTATATGAGTAAAAATACAGCTTCCATTTGCACAATTGCGATATCTAGTGTGTCGACGATGGGTCGTGCTAGTAATTCATGACGAAAACTTGATCAAATAAGGCGCCATTATCCCAACTCTAATGACGTCGTAAAAGTTTTAATTGTCTCAACCAAAGAAGTCGGATGGGGAATCGGTCTGAAGCAAAGGGAAGCTATAAGTGTCCCCGAAAAACCCTAAAAGTAAAGAAAACATCTTTACAACCGCTTTAAGCTCCTATGTACAAATAAGCAATAAGTGTTCTCGATATACCCTTTGCAACCCCTTTAAGATCCTACACCGATAAGCAATAAGCTATAATGTTTGTCATCTCCTGCTAACGTAGTATATTCATGAGCGGAGAAAATAAATATATTAAACCTCTGATTGCTAGAAATTTCATCTTGAAGTTTGGCCGAGCAAATCTGTTCAACTTTATTAAGAAACTGCGGTAACAAATTCATTTATAACTTTTTAAAAGACTCGTCAGAGCAGAACAGTTTTCAATATTCCTCTTTTCAGTAAACCAACAAGAAACACAAATTAATTTTCTCGTAACCAGATAGCTGTTGAATTCTGAAAAATTATACAGAAGCTCACAGTTGCCATAAAAGGTATTATTGTAAAAAGAGGTTTACTAAACATTCCAATTTTCGATCTTGCAGTACCACTAAACCTGTGATCTTAACGAAGCTTCTATCGCAAAGGTCATTTCTTGCAGCTTTTGAGAGTAACGAATGGGGTTTATTTTCTTATCCGAACAACTAGAAGCTTTATCCATGTCTAACCCTCCAACCGTCTCCCACTGACAAAGGGGTACCTGTGACAGTGATACAGCGGCTTTCTCTTTCTAATCTGTGCATGTGTATAAAAGTTTCCCTTTAATCGTTCCAAACAAATGGAATTTTCAATAACGACGTCATTTAATAGAATTAAAGGTGCAGAAAGGCAGAACTTAAAACTCCATTTCATTTAACAACATGTCATCCATTTTTGATTAAATAGGCCTACCAACAACCAAATGACGGGAAATCAAAATGGTTAATATTGAAAATATAAGTGATCCTGATACACGTGCAGCCCTTAAAACACTTTCATATCGACCCCACCCCCTAACAAAAAGAAAGGTGTTACCAGCGGTTACATGTAATACAACCCTATATTTGACCTTAAACTTCCCTAAAAGGATTTAAACAAGAAGTTAACATGGTATTGTGAATTAAATTATCGTATCGGGTATCTCGAAGGAAGTTAATATAATTTATTTAGGGCGTGTCTCGATCTCTCAACGATCTCTCTGGCTGCTGTCACCCATTACAACATTGGTGAGATTTGCCCAACAGGCCTGTGAGAAGAAAGTTCCAATTTTGTTCATTCAATGACCAACGTCGGAGTTCAAAGCTCTACGGTAGTAGATCCACAATCGGACCAAACTTTATGCAATTCGAGGGACCAGGCCAATCAAATGCTGTTAAATAAGACTTGTATACCTAAATTGATAAATTTTTAAAATAATTTGTTAAATCAAAATTTAAAAAAACATCTTTATTACATCGAGCTTCTACAGGATAGATGCTACCCCCTTTCTCTCTGAACCACACGCACTAAGAGCACCCCCACTCGGTTTCACCTGGTTCCTAGAAATCAAACTGATTCTAGTCATAAAAACTAGAGTTTTAATTTCAAAACGGAAGTAGTGGCAATAGGGTAGATCTGACATCTCCAACACCAAATGTTGAAGAAATTTAAGGGTTGCTTCAGTCGACATAAAACAGACCCAATATTTCAAGTAAAAGTATAATCCGGTTGTTGTCAGTTTTCACATGTTTTTCATGTCGTTGGGCTGTAGTCAGATCTCTAGTCAAACAGACCTGACAGTGTCGAGTGTAAATTGATACCCTCGTCAACCTGTTCACTGGAATGGTCACATTCACGGCCACGAAGACGTTGGTGACCATGATAACAGAACCAAAAATTAAGTAAGTGGCCCTGAAATATAGCGAATCATTCAAGAAATGAAAAGGTGTCGGGTCAGTTATCAACGGCAATATAAATACTTTAAAAAGAATAACTTTTATCCATTATCCATTGAGTATTACCGCAACTTTCCCGTTTATCTGTTCTACCAGTTTCAAGTCAAATTAAATGTCTATGTCTTCCAACCAAAAACCTCAGGAAGAAGGTAGATCTTAGTTCAGATGACTCTTCTGGCATAAAACAATAGAAACATTGTTCCGGCATTTTTACAGTAAATTTACTGTAAAATGAAAAACTCAATGAAAAGTGAGAACATTTTTCGGATGACCTTTGCCCTTGCTTCTATGGAACGATCATGACATACATATACTTCTAGCATAGGACAATGCAAACACAATTCCCTTCTCAGCGTGTTTTCGCCGTTAAACAATATTTCAGTGAGAAGTGATATCCAAGTTCAGATGATCATAAAGAAGTTACAGATAACATCATCTCGTTTCGTCTCACATCAACATAATCCGATAACTCAGACACTTACAATAATTGCTACTTTATCATCATTAGTACTTCATCAAAATAATCCGACAGATTCCGACCAGATAAGGTTCGTCAACATGTGACCACATGTGCTTAGTTGTGTTTTCACGAAAACTATAGCTCGGAATTTTGTAATCGTACACTATTTTTACATTATTGTACTGTTGTTAAACGATTGGACTCTTTAGGTCATAGGCAGAAAATTGTAGAGGGCCTAATTTGTCTTGAACTTTAGTTGAAGGGAGCAGAGGTTGCTGTAACATATATTTATCTCGTTCACTAGATTACTTTGCCTCAAGGTTAATCCACCTCTGGTCGCCTTCTTCAGAAACAAAATCATGAAGCGAGGTGGTCCAAAACGTTAACCAAACAGGAGCCTTATTCCAAAAAACTTAACTTAGATAAAATCCAGATTTTAAGAAATAAAGTAATCTGATTGGATAATAATGCTTAATTTAAAACTGATTTTAGTAACTGACCAATCAGATTACCGGATCACTAAAATCATCTTAAGTTAAGTTTTCGAGAATAAGACCCCTGTACAATAATATACTTATTAGTAGTAAAGGAATATATCGTATAATTAAAAGTGCACAAATCCTAAAAACTCCATTAAATCTTATGTGGAATCAGAACGAAAGAGGTGATTAAATAGTTAATCAACAATAATTTCATTAAATAAATAAGAACACTATCATGGCAATAATCATTTCTCTAATTTTACCAACGTTTCAATTCACATACAGGACATTTTCTTAAACATAATTGGTTTTATTGAATCCATGTCTTGTATAAACTTAACAGAGCGCTGAAAATACTTTCAAAAATTAAAATCCTGTCTATTAAAACTCCTTGGCTGCAACCCATTTACGAACAAACCAGTTAAGAGCTTTAAAACCCATCAACTGTTTCAGAAGTTCTCAATTTAATATGAAACTTCGCTGCATCCGAGGTGCCAAATTAATAAAACCATTGCCGGAATAAAAACTTAATGTTTGGAACCAATTTCAGGAAACATGCAAATTAGACATTTCAGGTTCCAAAGACTTATTTTAAATATGATTTGGTGTTAGCAGAGTATTTTACGAGGTGTCGGTGTAGAGTGTGGCTGTTGCACCTCAATGACTGGCTTTATTCCCTTCTACAGAAAACTTTCCTTACTGAATACGAACGAATTATTATAAGGAGTACAATAAGGAACATTATGTTGACCTATATAGTAGTGGCGAATGAAACACCTGATGGTACTTCTCGTATGGGAAGTAAACTAATGCTCAAAAGAAAGTACCCACTATTTCATATTACAGTAAAATTTCCATAAGCAAAAATAAAGTGATAAAACCACTGTGATGCATCTAAGAGCCTCACAGGTACCCCTTGTGGTGTTCGTTGGTATCCCCAAGGGGTACTAGTATCTCTGGTTGGGAACCTACGTATTAATTAACTAATTAACTCAAGACTGACGAATGACGACTGTTCCCCTTTAAACACGACAAGATCTTGTTTAACTGACAAGTTTCAGTATAAAATATAATTGTTCTATTCACTGGGCGCCAATAGATATTATTGAAATACAGGGGTCAATTCGATTGACCTGTTCATATTGAATTTATAGATTCTATCAACATTGTTATAACTGGTTGTTTCCATCTTAATAAAAATAATAATAATAACTTTATTGATCACCAATTTGTTTACCAAATCTTCCTTGGAGTCAATGGAACATATATACATTATAATACATTATTTACAGAGTAACAGCAAAAACTGGGCAAAATACAAGAAATTATATATCAGAAAAAATAGGTACCTGTAATAAAACATATATGTCTCAGTAGAAACTAAAATCCAGGAGAATCCAAAACTTACTCCGTCCCGAGATCCGTTGGTGCAAAAACAATTCATCAAATACTTTGATTAGTTATGTCTTGGAATATTATGCCAAATATTAACTATCATGAGCTCTGCAACACTACACTTAAAATTGGATTCTAATCTCAGTTGGCGTTTGGAAGTCTGGTGACCTTCATGTCGACCAAGCTGTAAATGAGTACGGATAATCCTGGAAGAGGATCCAGCAGAAAGGATCCTCATGGAACCTAAGTTGTTATCCCTGTAAAATATACCTTTCTTTCTTCCTTTTTTCACTACCCGCTTCTAGTACCAAAAAACCTGGCCCTTCCTTACTTGTTGTACAAAATGATTCTTCTCTCTGTTTCTTGCCATGATAGTTGAAGATGAGCTATGAGTGTTTCTATCAAAATTTTTGTTAAAACAATAAAAGGTTGTCTTTAATCCTTTGTTTTTTAAAGCTAACTGGAAGAGTTTCCATTATATTATATTTGTTAGTTTTTGCTATGCAGCAATTTCAGTTCTGTATAGTTCTCCTTGGAATAGATGTTGAAGACTCGCTCTGAGTGTTTTAATCATACCAAGGTGTGAGTCGAGATGACAGTATCGTGACGGTTCCATTCACCAAGAAAATTAAACATGCCATACTTTCACAAGTCATTCAATATGGCGGATAATGAGAACTGCTTATTCTGGGCGTCAAAGTCGACAGTATCCTTATACATTCATTAAATCTGAACGCTGGTTGACACTCGTCAAGTTCCTGTTAAATATTTCTATTACAATTTCTGGCACCTTGAAATTAAAGTCTTGCATTTTCATTTTCCATGTCAGTTTTGATACTGGTAGACATCCATTGACACTTCGGAATTTTAGTTTGATCCTAGAGAGATTCAAGATGGTAAATCATACAGGCCCGTGACGCCCTTGAGAAAAGCCCCTCAAGATTGACACCTTCCACTAAAACGCTCTGCTCGCTATGCTAGCTAAGCTCTATTTGGCCCTCCTATTTTTTTCATAAAATGCATTTGGCCCATGAACAAAAATTAATTGAGAAAACTACAATACGCTGTGTCAAATCTTCAAAAGTTGGCCGTAATAGGTAAAAATGAAAAACTTGGCAACAAAATTGGCCTGGCATAACTGCGTGATGATACATGTACATGTAGCAACATGTATAATATACTTATGTTTAGAGCAGGCCTTCTCAATTAATTTTTTTTAAGGGGCAAATGCATTTTATGAAAAAATGTGACGAATAAAGCTTAGCGAGCAGAGCGTTTAAGCAGAAGGGGTCACTCTTGATGGGTCATTCTCAAGGGTGTCGCGGACCGCCATTTGAGAAGGCCTGGTTTAGAGCTTTCTTGTCTTTGAATGTGTATCAGGGGGGCACTTAAAGCGTCAATTTCAACATCGATAGCGTTTTGGTCTAGCTAGATATTCTAGAAACTCAAATATATCGTTCCATTCTCAAACGTCTCAATTTGGCACGAATGACATTAATTGTAAAATTATTTCGTCATGAATTTTTCAATTGCCGAAAACACAGAAGTAGGAATGAGAAAAAGAGTCTGTACAAGATCGTACCTTATCCAAAGACTAGAAAACTTCCTTCCATTCCAGCTACTCCTAATCGGCATTTCCAATCAATGCACAACAAACAACTAGTCATTTGTACTCCGACATTTATTATATGAACCTAAAATTATGAACATTCGGTGTATCGCCGGATAGGCTATCAGTTTTAGAAGTTGTTGTTGACAGCCGTATTTCACTAAACTCTGATTTCTAGTAATTGTTTGCACTATGTAGAGGATCAACCGAGTGTGAAATCCCAGTAACTAGGCGACAATTCGATGATTTGGGTTGTTAACTAAGAAAATTGACCTGTCAAGGGAGGTAATCAGAGTATTAACTAAAGGGAGATAATTTGATTATTAAGACTATTTTACCACAGTAAAATCATCCTGACAATATTTACCAGTCTGTTCAGTCAATCGGTACTTTTTATGATTAATCCAACGTTTCACAGACTCGTCATCGGTGGCACCAACTTAAAGGGAATGTTAAGAGATTTCCAAAACACCTGATGGTACTTCTCGTATGAGAAGTACACTACTATACAAACATTGCATCGGATAATGTCATGTACTGGACGAGATTTTTGATTAACGGAATTGTTTTGCTTGTACGGATCTTATAATTCCTAACTTTTTAATATGTATTGGGGGGAATGATAACAAGTGATTCTTTCAACAAAAAAAAACTTAAACGTTTTTAACTTAATAGTTGGAAAAGGATACTTTGGGGAAGTGATGGCATAATAAAAATCCGTACAAGCAAAACAATTCCGTTAGCCAATATCGGGTCCAAAAACCTGGCAAAATCGAGAGTAATAGTTGTATTAATCAATATAAAATCATTATTATATAACATATATTTAAATTCACATCACAATCGGTTAAAAGAAGTACATGAATGTTTGCCAGCATGAATTGGAAGACATAATTTGAGTGTTATTTTATGCTACCAAGTTCTAAGTTATGATCAGATGATTGCGCTAATATGGAACGAGTTTTGAGTTGACGGTATTATACGAGGTTAATACGAGAGTCAATCTACAGGCTATTGAGATCCACTGGGGTAGAAATAACAGTCAATAGTCGCTTAACGAACAACAACTTTCTTCTCCCGATAAATATGGCAGAGGACCAACGATAAAAAGAGATTCCACTTAACGAACAACAACTTTCTTCTAGAGATAAATATGGCAGGGAAACAAACTGGATAATAGCGGAACGAACAGAAACTCTCTTCTTGGGATAAATATGGCATAGGCATAGTCGTAGGAGGCCACGACTCAACGAGGGGCAGACAGATTTGTCCGAATTCTAATGACGTTTGCCTGATTTTGGTCGATTTTTTGGAACTCGCTGCCCGAGAACTTAAATGATTGTGGCTGATCTTCGCTGAATGTAGAAATACTCTACAATGTTCGCAGATTTCCGACTATCTTGAAATAAATGAGAGATTGATCGCCCCAAAATAAGAATAATGGAACCAAACGAATCATTCACACGAAGTTGCTGCTTTGATATTTGGTGAAATAATTTCTAGAAAACGGGGGTCAAAGTATTAAACCATATTACACGATTCCAATCAAATCTGGAATTGGTTCCTGGAACTTAGATTTACATCATTTTACAGAGAAAATTATTAGTCCCGGGGTCAGGTAGAAATTGAAAATAAATATCAATCACGAGGAAAGAGAGAAAACAGATTAATTCTTTCATTTCTACTTGTGTTATGTCAAATTTCATATACCGGCCTGAAAGTTGTCGCTATAATATTCCAAATGACCAGTTTATATCTGTAGATAGGGCTCAACATGTCGGGCATGTAACATCCAAAATCTACTTGCCCAAAAAATGTTTTCATGTACATGTATTAGATATATCTATACGTCTCCGACTTCCATGTTGTCTCGTATCTTACTTGCTACTGTATGTGGTAACAGCTCTTTTACTTCGTGTAAAGTTGGGCAAGCGTTAGTTTTTAGCCCTGGCTGTAGATAATTTATTATGGATAAATAAATGTACAGTAAAATTCAATTTAATTGTCTAATTAATTAGCTTACTAGAAAGTTACGTTTTCAGAATGACCAGTTTATTTCTGAATAGCTAATAGCAAAATGTCCCTCAAGCTGGATTGTGCAAACTTTGGCATGATACAGAATTATCATAATGGACCTTTATCTTCAAAATTAATTACGATGCATAGAGAACACCAATATGCTGAAGGTAGCATGGTGCAATATTACCATGATTTCCTAAGTCGAACCATTGAACCCAAAAGATCGAGAGAACATGATCTTCAGCAGTTCGAACTAAAGAAACCGTATTTGAGCCCAGACCAAGTAAATATACCTGAAAGCGACATAATACGAGTACATTAGGATCATGGAAAGGAACAAGTGGAGAGGACCAAGTTTTGTTTCAGATACAGATACAACAATGCATGTTTTGACTATCAGTTGAAGTGAAGAGGAAACACTAAGAAATGAAATGAAATGAATGGAGTTTTACGTCCCGCTTTTCTGCACCTGTATGGGCTAATTGAGGACGGGCAAACGCCATGCAGTGTGTCTACTCTTTTTTTGGATTTACAACTGTCGAGGGATCTTTAACATGCACAGTCAATAGCACACGGGACCATCCGAACGACTATGGAAGCACTAAGAAACGCATTGGATGTGTGTAATATTATGTGGAACTAGAAATATTTATCTACTGTCAGACTGGTCTAATGAAATATAACAGATTCTCCTGGTGTTTATCACCTGTCTTCTACCGATTGATTTCTCGTATTTACCCTTCATCAATATCATACCATCCCCGTCTGATACATGTCCAGAAAACAGATTGGTGCCATGAAGGAACTGGAAAATGAAAATGGCTGAAAGCATACAGTGAAGAACTTGAAATAATAAGTATTTGAATTTCACATTTATTTTGATAAAGGTCCCACCAAATAACTGCCGTTCTAAATTGTTCCTGAACAGAAGCTAAAAATGTATCTTCAACAGAAAGCTAAAATTGTTCCTGAACAGAAAGCTAAAATTGTTCCTGAACAGAAGCTAAAATTGATCTTGAACAGAAACCTAAAATTGTTCCTGAACAGAAAGCTAAAATTGTTCCTGAACGAAAAAAAACAAAGTGGTTCCTGAAAAGAAAGCTAAAATTGTTCCTGAACAGAAAGCTAAAATTGGTTCTGAACAGAAGCTAAAATTGTTCCTTAACAGAGAGCTGAAATAGTTCCTGAACAGAGCGCTTCAATTGTTCCTGAACAGAGACCTAAAATTGTTCTTCAACAGAAAGCTAAAAATTTTCCTGAACAGAACGCTTCAATTTTTTTCCTGAACAGAACGCTTCAATTGTTCCTGAACAGAGAGCTAAAATTGTTCCTGAACAGATGCTAAAATCGTTTCCTCAACAGAAAAAAAATGAAATCGTTCCTGAATAAAAAAGAAAGTTCAACCTCAGAGCCTGAACAGAAGCTAAAATGATGCCTCAACAAAAAAAATACCAAGAACATAAAGTTAGAAGCTGGTTTCTTGAATTTCTTCCAGCTCCATCAATTCCATTCTCCTTAATTCATCCTGGAAACTAATCCTGCTAATGAGACAGACGATTAAATTCTACACCGAGCAGACACAATAAAATTTCCCGCGTAAACTCAGTCAGCAGACGATCGGAGAGAATGAGTAACAATTGACCACCATTTTCTAACAAATTCACTTCAGCCATTAACTGTCAGCTTAACGATCTTTTAACATGGTTTATAGCGAGGAAAGCGAGAAAATGTTTTGATGGCTCAACAATTAAATCAAGTCGGTACAAGCAGCCAGATTTTTAACCATTTTGTAGCCAATTTGACGAAGGCAACATATTTGTTCATTATATGCTTCACTTATTTCAGAGAAATTTAAAAAATTGGACAAGAACGCCTCATCTACTAAATATTTGCAGTCTAAAATTTAAAAAATAGAAAACGATATATTTGTTTTGTTCACAAATATCGTTATTGTACTTATTAGTAATTAAAAGCTAATGATTTTGATTCCCTCATGGAAATAATAGTCCAAATTAATGGTAAATGACAATTTTTTGGCAGATTTTCAATTTTCATTTGGACAACCAACATTTATAAGAATATAAAAGAAGTTTAAAAATAAAATGAAAAAAATTATTATCATTTCCTTCGAAAGAAATTGTGGTTTGATTTCCATTGGTGCTATATTCATTTTTGCTGTAGTTCAAACGTCTCATTTAAAGACTTGAAGACAGCGTTAATCCATGAAACAAAAAAAGGCAAAATCTGGTTAATAATCTATACATTATTTTTGTATATCAAATGAGTAATTTTTAACTGAAAACGAGCTATCTGATGAAGACAGAATAAAGCAATAAGAAAAGAGAAGTGGAGATTTATCTTCTGATATCCTTTCATGTTGATTTCATCTTTTATAAAACACTAGTTCTGGCTTAACAACACGCACAATAACTATCTTAAGTCCACCAAATGTTAAAATATTGTTAAAAATCTGCATGAGAATAGATTCGACATTAAAATTCATTAAATATTGCGTTAATTTAAGACCAATTTAAGTGGAAGTTAATCAGTTAGACCAGAACCCACGTCTTTTCAGCACCAGTACGTGCCATATGGTCGTCTTATTCGTTACGGCAGGCACTGAAGTCACTTCTTTTTATCTTTTTTCTACACCAGTCGCTTGAGGTCGCCCCTCGTTTTTATTCACTTCTTTCATTCGTTTTAATTCAACCAAAATCTAACATGTGCTCTATTCTTTCAAATCTCTTTTCCATTTCGGTTTTATTATATTAAAACTTTTTCTCGCTCTTTCTTCTTTTAATTGCGGTTTCAAGATTTTTCCCGATTTTCCTCAAAATGATAAAAAGCGACTAAAACATAAAACCACTATCGCTTATTTTTCACTTGTATTTTAGAGGTGATACTAGCATTGTCTTGATTTTATTTCGTCAGATTTGTGTTCAAATTTGGAGATTTTTTTCGGAGTTGTATGTCAAAAAATGTTTGAAAATTGGTACTTGTATTAAAAAAAAATCTAAGTAAATAATTTTGTTTCTTTAAATAATGACAAAGAAAAAAGATGTTGCAGATTTGCAAAGTTTGAAAATGAGGGCCTATCAAAAGATTTTGACTACATTACGAATACTAATAAAACTATAATAGTGATATAACAGTCATAATAACAAATGGACAATAACTTTTTATTGAAAACAGTGTTAGTATTACAAAATAACGACTTCTTTCACAATTTGACATAAAAAAGGTGTAAAAGTACCCCCTTCCCCGCCCCGCGAGTCAGACATTACGACGGGTCATTGTCCCTCGGGTAGTGTAGCATATGATTACTAAACACATTAAATTGTTACATTGAAATTTGAAGTGGCTGTACATTATTGAACAACCTGGGTGACATTGTCAGGCCATTACAACACCAGTTCAAAACATAATAGCTTTTAATCTTTTATATAATAGTATTTTCTTCCCTTTCTTGTTCAAGCATTGTCCTATTTAAAATGGTGTTTAATTCTATTTTTTCTGCACCTTGGCTAATGACTCTGTGAGATTATGCTACCATTACCATAGTTCAACATAAAATCGTAGCCAAAATAAGCAGACCTATGTTCTGTTTTGAATATTTAATGGGATTTGTTAACTAATGAAATGAACAAGAGCTTTACGTCCAATCGTTTTATAAGGTAATTTCCTGAATCTGAAAATAGAGTAGCCCAAAACCCAAGGACTTTTAGTGATGGGGCTGAGGTTGAGAGTTGTATTTTGAACATTTTCACTCAAGTTCCAGACACCTCACACCAACCCTTTTCTCACCAATTCCGGCCCCTGCTGTCTGCGCTTGATTTTAATCATATATATATATGGTACCATTGCAACTCCAGTGAAAACATAATAGAATTTTTATGTAAACCTCAATTTCGTGGGGTCGTTGTCAAGATAAATAAAATTGTCGCCTTTTCTTCCAGTTTTTACCCCTTAGAATTACTGTAGATATTAAACTCCAATCACCTTTCATTCATTTTTAACACATAAAAAAAAACAGAAGTAATTCATTCTGTTACAATCAAAGCTTTATAAGTCATTTAAATCTCATTATAATCAACAACTTAATTTTATTTCTACACTCAATGTAACAATCTATGCCCGGTGTTCTCGTAGTAGAACAACATAAAATGGTGGATCTATTTCTATAAATATTTTATTCTAACAATGTAAATATATGTAGATACAATGCCGATGGAATTAAATGAAGAACTATTCACTTTCGATACAATGGAAAATCTTTTTGCTTCCAGTAGTAAGGATAATAGTAAGGTAGAAACGTGTTTATTTTCTACTTCCGGTTGAATGGAAAATCGTGTTTACTTCATTTTTATTTTTCTTCTACAGAAGGTGAAATATTTTACTTCAGGTAGAACGGAACGGTAGTCTATGCACTTCCGGTTATGATTAGTAGTTTGTCTGAAGCACAAGGGACGTCGGCGTCCGTTAATGTTCAACACTAATGCTTTCAAAGCTATCCTGATGATCGGGTCTACCAGCATGGATGAGATAATAATCAGATTAGCTAGAAACAAGACCTGATGTAGAACTAAACAGATTGCTCGTCTTGTTTTTATCCCGCAATATTCAATAGTTCATTATAATCTCCATTCACTCATTACTTAAAACAGATGCCTTTTATTAGACATCAATATTACACCAGTTAGCCAGGCTTGACTAATCACTGGTAGACTAATCTCGGATGTACCAAAATTCCTACGAAACGACCGCAAATTTTACTAAAGCGCATTAGATATTAGTCTCTAAATTGCATAATTTCCAAATCAATATATTTTTATTAGACATCAATATCTCACTAGTTAGTAAGGCTTGACTAATATCTGGTCGACTAATCTCAGATGTACCAAAATATACCACAAACAAACGCGAATCAACAGGACTTAATAAGATCCTTAAAACACCATAATTCGGAATAGACATCAATGTCCATTCAATTAGTAATGAATGACTAACAGACTAAGCTGAGATGTACCAGAATATGACAAATACAACGGCAAATGAATAATGTATCATAATAAAAGAAGACTATTCGGGATGCACCTTGTTATACCGCGAAAAAAAGGAAAGACACCCTACTGGAGATATCATGTGATGATAACACAATGAATCTGTAATTCTGAAATATAAATCAGTTATTAGCTACGGTACTGAACGAAATGGAATCTGGACTTTAACCATAGCTATTGGCGTTGGTCTCTTTAAAGACGGTGGCTTGTTTGATTTCCATCTTCTGGTACGAGTGAAATATTAAAAGGAGACATATGTATGATAAATAACCAATATGGCGACTGATTTATCGGTTCTTACTACGCAAACACGACCTTATCTAAATAAGAATAAAATAAATAGTCACTAGTGTATTAAACATATTCTATGTGTTTGTTATTCTCTGTTACCATTGACAACAGACAGACGGCTCAACTGACCACCACATTTATCAACCATTCCCGCCAAGAATTCTCTGGTCATTCTTAATGAATAATTAAATACTTTCGTTTTTTGTTGAATTTTAAATTTTAACGAAGCCGGTTCTGTACAAGAAATATGACGAAGTTTTCGAAACGAAATATTTTGAACTATCAAAAATTTAATCAATTATAATTAATTCAAAGATGATATAATTGAAAATAGGATTATATTCAAAAAGCTACACAAAAATGAAGAAAACTAGAGACATTCATAAACGAATAGTTTAATCTAAAACGATAAGAAAGTTGCGATGAATTTTTCAGGACATTTCAAACTAATTTCCAATCATTTTATTTACAAATAGATCTTAGACAGTATTAAATGAAGATTTGTTTTTCTGTTTTGTCTGCTTTGAAACTCTGTTCATTTATTCTCGAAAGCGTTGATTAAAGAACTGGCGGTGGAAAAGGTTACAGTGGTCGACAGAGACTGAAATGTTTTAGGTTTTTTTCCGGTTAATTGGAAGGAATTTGTGTGTATTAAGATCAATAAGCGGTAGATTAGGAGAGAGATGGTTAACAAGTCTACTTTACTTTCAATTCGTCTCTATCACCTTCACACTAACTTATTGACAAACTTTTTACTCTTGATGAGCTTCTCTTGTCAGGCCGGTACAGGAAATGTTCGGAATCAGAATTATAGAAATATATCCGAATCTAAAAATCGTAACCGATATCACAGAGTGAAAATAGCTATTTAGGAGAATATTAGAAGGACACAATAGAAAAGTGGTGTGCTGTAGCTTAGTCATTTAGAACGTCAGGAATCTTAAAACGTCGTCGTCGTTTCGTTGATTCCACACATTCTTGTTCCCCATAGTATGCAGAGGCTTGGTTGTTTAGTCTTGATGAACTGTAAAATGTTCCAAGTAATCCGGAAATATTGATGTCAAAGGGGTTTGGTCAGGTCAGGTAAACGGGTACTTCCTCTGGGATTTGAGCTGTCATTTTTTAAAAGATATGCCTTGAATGTCATATCTTCCAAATCAAACTGAAAAACTCCACTGTTTGAAGACTGTCCAAAATTGCGGTATTGAAGGATTGAATGGAAAGTAATGAATAACGTATGGGCTTCTTTCCTTTGCAATATGCTTAACAAGACGGCCCATTTGATACAAATGAGAAATATACGCTTTAATACATTCTCATCATAAGTTAATAGATTTACAACGACAATTCATTTCGTACGACGCCGGTTCCGTATAATATACAATAAAAAAAATCACGGACTTCAAAGGCATCAGTGAACATTTTTGTACGGAGCCGGTTCAGTACAATATTCAACAAAAAAATATAGAAAAAAACGAAATGTTATTTATATACAAATACCACTTAAAAATAAAAAATAAATATGCATTTATATCTGTTTAAAAATAATTCCATCCATTGATATATAACCTATTTCCAAATAGCATACCTTGTAGCGACCTGAAAGAGGAAATGTAGCAGCAAGCGATCGTTATCTAAAGACTTGATTGAATAACAGTGTAACGGCCGTCGCGTGATAAAATAAACCCTTACAAAGTGGCTAGTATCCTCTAACTAATCTTTATTGTATTGTCGATGAGTAACTTTCACAAACACACACAATTACCCTTATCAAGCTACTTTCTTCGCCGATTTCTTCCTTCGTGTCGTTCAGAACACAACTAATTACTTCCCCTTTTAACTGTCAATCAAACGCGTTTAACCAATCAACGATAAGACGTCACACCTCTGTATCCAATAAGCGTTAAGCCTTCACACATTTCAACCAATCAAGATACAGCTTTCACACCATCTTTTGAAAATGTCTCAATTAATTTGTTAATAAAATTTCGACTTTATTTTCCGAGTGTTTTAACAGATTGTCCGTGGATAAGAACGATCAAACATACGCTTTCCACTCTGCCGAGAAAATCAATTCGTGCTTTGTGCTTTTCCAGGCTGAATTGGTGTTCAAAAGAACGGACGAATTAGTCGGATTTTCACAAGAGGTTGAAAGAGAAGGAAAGGATTTGTGTAACAGGAAAATAATTTGAAAGTTGAAGTGTCCGGTGTTTTGGAATATTGATGGAACAATTACAACTAATTGATTTTAAATTTCAGGCTCTTTAACTCAAACGACAGGCAGTTTCCTGACATTTTCCAGATTTGCTTTTCTGGATCATTGGATCTTCATATTTTTTAAAAATTGTTTATTGGTGCCAGACTTGATTTTTTTGGATAATTCACAAAACATTTTGTATGACTTTTAAAAATATATTTAATAATAAGACGTTTACCAGATAAGAAAAACTTAAAGCAAAAGTTTAGTTGTGTATTTTGTGATATATCTGATATTAAGTGGGACATTTGCATTATTACTTTAAACAAAATTTTTGAATTGTACAAATTGGATCTTGAAGAGCTGAAACAAATTTTACAAATTGGAACTAAAGGTGATTTGAAATTTGAAGTGGACAACCTATTCATGGTGTGAGATTTAGAATTGTTACAGAATAAAAGCCGTTTGAATTTAAACCTTTAAATCATTTATAATTTCAAGTGATTTTAGTGCACGGTGATTTATCTGTAAATTTAAAATTAATTGAAGTGATTTCTGAGGATTTGAATGGAAGAAGATCTATAATCAGAAGTGGACATCGTCAAATTCTTTTGTTCCAGTCTCAATTTCAAGTGATATTTCAAAATCTGGACAGTGGTCAATATTAATTATATCTCGTTGACGAGATTTGACGAGATTTTCAATTGATTGTGAAATTCAAATATTTGCTCGTGACATTGCTGTAGAGATTATATATTGTTACTATTGACAACTAGAAGTATTCTATCAATGTCACCAATTGTCATTTAACAACCACCTGTTTCTAATCCTGAATTTTAATTAATTTAAAACTGTTACCATGGATATCGCTACTATTTTAGGAACCAATAAAATGCCGAGTCCAAGTTTAGGACGTCTGCCCCTGTCTCCCGATTACCCCACGATGTCGATGCAAGAAGAAAGAATGACGAAATATCAGGCCTCAGAGAGTAGCGAGGATGATTTCATAGACCCGTCGACGCCCATAGAACTTATGGAAAAGCGTGCAGAGAGTTCGAGTTTTTCATCCGGAGAAGAAACATTCAAAGATCGAGAAGATTTTAAACATACCTTGAGTAAAATGGGCGAGGACTATTCTCAAGACAGGCACACGGGAAAATCAAAACCCAAAAATAAGGAGAGCAAAGTGATACGACTTGGAGTCAATTCACGTGAGAGAAGACGAATGCATGATTTAAATGATGCTTTAGATGAATTACGATCCGTTATTCCGTACGCTCATTCCCCATCGGTGAGAAAACTGTCTAAAATAGCCACCATGCTGTTGGCAAAGAATTATATCTTAATGCAGGCCAATGCTCTGGAAGAAATGAGAAGGATAATAAACTATTTAAACCAAACTCAGCCACAATATCTTGATACGTTTTCCTCGTCGTTTTCTCGTCTGCCCCACCCCTCCCCTCACGATAAACCCCACACTATGCCCCACCCCATGTACAGCCCACAAATACCCACATCTACCATCAACGTTAGACCAAACGAAAAAGTTTAGAACTCTCAAACTCTGATAAAAGTTTTCCATTTTGTGTTATAAACAATTGTACATATGCGTATATTAACTTAATATTCCCCATTTTGTGTTAAACAGAAATTCGGAAATGTTTGTGCGTTTCTGCGGACGAATCAGAAGCATCTACCTTAGAAAAGATGCAATAAGTCTTCCTTTTTATGTGAAGAAAGTGTCCATTTTTGTAAGATTTCATTAAAAAAGGTGGTACAAACAATGTACAATTTGTGATTGTTTTTTTCCGAACAACATTTGTATATACGATAAATCATATTATGTGATGCCTGTATTTGTTGGAATGATTTCCAGAACACTAGACAATTGGTTTGTGTGAAATTCTGCCTCAAAACCATGAGTGTTGACCAATGGAGGAATAAAACAATTTCATTGTGAAGAAAGAAGCGCTTTTCTGGTGTGTCCAGTCCAGTAGTTTCGTGGCATCATTTGATTGTGATCTGGAACCAAGGGGGCGATCTCCAGTTAGACTATTATAGTGATATGTCAATGATGGTGTAAAAAAAGTATATGACAATTCCTTCAAGAACACTGTGTATTAATTTTCTTCTGGTCATTATTATGAAGATACATAATAGTTTAAAAAGATTATTTCAAAATTAAAAGAGTCAATAACTGGAACAAGTGCATTCAAGACTAAGGTTTTTCAAACTATGAATAATTTATTGTAAAGTATTGTAAAGATAATGACCACAACTGGGCAATATTGGTTTTATTGCATACAATTTTGTTGTATTTCTTACTTGACAGAAATTATGAGATTTGGATTTAAGACACTTGAAACACAAACAAACGTGTACAGTAACAACTTTTGAAAATTCGATATGTTTTAAATCTAAAGTGTTACTAACGATTTCGTTTTGTTAGTTTAGAATAAATCAACAAAATTCTACGGTGTTCTTACATTTTACTTTCGGTTTACGACATAAACCATAAGATTTATAAGAATTGCCACCATGGAAATGTTTAGATGGTCAAAACTTATATTTACATATGACACTGTTCTGTTAATGTTTCTTTTCGTTAATTAAAATTTGTCAAAAATTATACTACAAAAACCACAATATTCATAAGAACTAAGGAATTGTAAAATTATTATTTTCGTTTCTTTTGTTCAAATTGGTCAGCGTACAATGCCTTTTGAATATTTTAATTAAAAACTTTCTATAAACTGTGCTCGCTAATCCGGAAGACCGCCACTTAATCTAATTTGTTAGTTTTTAACGAAGTGAAAGTTTGAAAGAACCTCAGTACGTGAAGCGGAACTGTCAAGTCACGTGTTGTAAAGAAGATATCAATGACATTTGACACGTGATAATATATTCACTCACAGTGAGGCACGCGCCAAGA
Organism: Lottia scabra; assembly: GCA_029955415.1. Taxonomy (NCBI): domain Eukaryota; kingdom Metazoa; phylum Mollusca; class Gastropoda; family Lottiidae; genus Lottia; species Lottia scabra. The sequence goes on from JARJEI010000009.1 coordinate 14,671,516, forward strand.
AGAACATCACTAAGATAATGTTACAATTTGATGAAAAACGAAATTGAAGAAAATGAATTTAATTAGATAAAATTGATATTGGTTGATCTTATAAAAATATGGTTTTAAGTCATTATTAATATGATCACTATTTTGGTTTATTAATATTTTGGTGGAGATTTTGTTGTAAATTCGACTAAATTTACAATTGAATATGCCACTTAAACTGTAAATTGCTGAAACATTGCTAACTGCCATATACAGATGTGTTGGTACATTGGTTTTATAGGAAAATGTGGTTTTAAGTCATTATTATATGATAATTGGATTATTACTATTTTGGTTGAAATTTTATTTCATAAATTGACAAAATTAAAATTAACATAAGAGTTATAAATAAAAACTTGTTTTTGATATCATTTTCACTGGATATTTACTTTCATAACGATTCAACAATATGCGTTTGAACAAGTTGTTTTATACATTGCTCTTGAGCGTGCAACTTTAAACGTAAATTAAAACGTTGCACACTGCCATAATGCAGATGTATTGATGAAAACGCTTTGATGCTTTATGAAAAATAAAATTAATAAGCAAATTTTCTATACGTTGTTGTGGGATTTTTTTATGCCATTTGTAAAAATTTCAGAAACAAATTGAATTCTTTTAAATCTGTCAAATCTTAATAAAAAAATAAAAAGCAAATGTTAATTGAAAATTTTATATCGATATTCAAGTAACGTTGTCAATAGTCAACAAAATACAAAATAAGAGAATATTTGATAAATTTAGTGTAACTAGAAATTTATCAGTTTTGTCGTTTTGTTTAATTTCAAAAAACAAATTGTTATTGAAATTTTAAATCGATAAACACGTAACAGTCAATATGTCAGTACGTATATTAGGAATTATTGGAAAAATATTTAATAAGTGTAAAACATGCTGTTTTGTCGATTTTTGCATTCAATTTAAATTAATAATTTTGTATACATAACATGTTTTGTTATAAATTTCTTATTTTCTAACTGTAGAAAAGAATCTATTTCTCATTCAAAATTAAACTTATTGAACTTTCTTTGATGTCAAACAATGTTTTTAAAAACATGTACGTCTTTTATTCAGTTTAATTGAAATTGTTCAGTAACAGATTTATATTTCAAAATTTTAATTTCAATTTTTTTTACTTTAATCATTGACAACAGCTGAGAGACAAATTTTTAAATTTTTGAATAAGAATTGCATTAACCCTTTAGCACTTGAAAATATTGAATGCATCAACAAATATGACCTTTTCAAATTGAATTTAATTCTCCTTCGATATAACAAATTTGAAACTGTAACAATGCAAGTGTGCTGGCTTCCATCAATTGATGTCCATAGGTTGATTTATGTGTCCAGACAAACACATTTTTAAACTGTTTACTATGTGAACCATGCAATCTTTTTATGTGCAATCACAAAAAGTTATTAAAAAAAATTCTTATTGATATTATTTATGAATTGTAAATGATTTCAATGTAATGCTAAATTAATTTGACTCCGACTCCGTATTTGTATTGTACAACGTTTCTTTAATGTTACATTTAAAGAATGGATCGTGTGATTTGACATTGTGCTCTCCTGAAGATTGCAGAATGAAAAAATAAAAATTGTATAATTTCTTGTCATTTTTTCATGATATAGTATATGATAGACATTGTACTCTCCTGAATATTGCATAATAAAAATTTCTTGGAATGTTTTCCAGATGTAAATGTGTTTATTTACATGTAAATAATTATTTTGTAAATGTTTAAAATGTAAATTATTATTATTATTATGATTATTATCTTTAGATTGAATTATTAAAGTTTTAAGTTAAACGTGTTGTGTTTTATTTTGAGGAATATGTACATAATAAAATGTCCAAATTAGCATTACAGTCATACCTTTGTTGCAGAGTAAAGTACTGTAAACACTGACATCATTTTCAACAACATGTTGCCGAAACACGTGGGAAACACAAATTTGGTCCTGTACACACACGACAACATTTCGACAACATGTTGGGCAACTAGTTGCTGAATGTCTCCGAACTCGACAGCATCAACATGGCATTTCGGCAACATGTTGTCAGTGTGTACATGACATGCACTAAATTAGGATAGTAATCTCAGAATTCTTATTTTCATTGGATGGATATTCAAAATATAGTTTGTCAATAACAATGTCCTCGGTTCCTTAAAAAAAAATATGTTTGCTGAGATTGCAGTTGATAAACAGTAAGCACAGCCCCCTGAAATAATACCCTATTCAGTAAAATTGCATTGGCCAGAAAATAATTGGTTGATATTTGAATTAAAGGGATTGTAAAGAGGTTTTCTAAACTCTGTATGTGTATCGGGGACACTGATAGCATCAATTTGCGCCATTCCAATTTTCATTTCAACGTCTGTGGTTCTTGCAATTCCACTAAAACTGTCTAAGACTATCCGTGATATTTTTGATTGGTAAAATATAAATCTGTAAACATCTTAGTCGTACAGTACAGTAAGGGGAGGGGGGGGAGGATATCATTAATCATATATATGCAATTAGAAGAGTTTAAACGCTTACAATGATCGAAAATGATATGCAGTACATTAAAGAGTCTTGTTTAAAAAATGTCCTGCCCACAGCTTGATTATGTAGCCAATTCCTACCCCCCAAAGTCTGAACTGACCGTTCAAATATCAACAGCACGATTTGAAAAATTTTAAACGTTTACTTTTCTTTGAAACCTGCAGCACCATCACTATCATGAACGTCAAATCAATTAGTATAAAATTAGTGTTAATTATATTCCTGGAAGATTTACTGTTGTTTTTTACCAGAGAGAGTTGTCATGCTGATTTATCTTGAAAATGTTATTTTTCAATCCACGACAATAATCATCTAAATACTCGTCACGTTCTCAGTCTTTAACTAAAACACCTTCTAAATAACTTGTCTAGAATTGATAAAAACAACTTCAAAGATGCCGACATGATTGATCAAAGAAGCCGACAATTGATCAAAGATGCCGACAATATCAGGATTAGAATCACGTCAATATCAAGAACTATTAAAATATCGTTAATTCACTTACACCATTCACAGACTTAGTGGGATTTCATCTAATTGAGAAAAACAACGGAATCCTTCAAGAATTCATCCTGTTAATTTTCCTGAAAACAAACAGATCTGTCGGTAGATTTTTAACACTTGATAATCAAAAGAAAATAACGTTGATTTCTAAATTTCAACTGTCAAATTAAGACAATATTCAATAATTTTTTAAGAAAACCATTATGTAGCCTACTGTTGTGAGAATTTTATACTCTTCTATAAACCTGTTCTTCAAACTACATTATAATATATTGTAATATCAACGATAAGAGCAAACAAGCTTCAAATGAGAATAAATCTGAATGCTGTTAAAATGCTTGTTGCGTCAAAAAGTGATTTTTCACTTACCATATTTCTAAACCTAATTGATTTGAGCAAAAATTATGGCAAGCAACATGGTAAGACAAAAGCCATCCAAAAAAAATTCCGGGATCATGTTTGGAAAAGTGTTATTGGTGCTTGAATATGTATTAGTATACTCTTGTACTTAGATGGATTTAGTATTTCAATATTCTATATTAATATTAAATATTATACATTTAACAAATTTGGCAATATTTCAAATCTCGTTATCAATGAAGAATATACTTTTGGTTTGTTTTAAATCCAGAAAGTTCTCAATTGTATTGGTTCTCAACAATACATAGGTTCTGAATTTCAATATGACACCCAATACACAGAAATAAAGATACAGTCCAATATGGTGAAATATTTTATCTTCATGGTTAACTCACCCCAATTAAAAACTACAACAGACTTTCTCTGCTTTTCTTTGGTTAATTTCAAAACAGAATTTCAATGGCGGACGTTGATATCTCAATTCAACGATTAATTAACTTTACCAGACAATATGACGATGAATTAACTAACATAATTTAATTCGTTTCGTATTTTTCTTTCATTCAAAATCTCACCCTCCCCATCTGTTCACTGATAGACTTTATCATCCAGACGCTTTTCTCACGTTTAATTTGTGAACGTGACTGGAAAACCAAGACTAAGCAATCAGCTCAATCGTCTGTTACAAACAACAATATCGTCTGGTTTCATACGAAAAGCGCAATGACGACATCAATTACGTGATTTCTGCGCTCGTTTTTCACTTTGGTTTGTTTGCGTTAAATATCACGTGACAGTTGTAATTCATGACGTAAACAAACCAAGACCCCCAACTCGTTGACCTTTCAACCCAAATTAAAATTCCAGTTTTAATCATAACTCCAGATGGTCGATTGTTGTGACGAATTTAAAAGTGTCATTCCATGCTTGCCTGACTGTCCTGTAACTAGCGTTATGCTTTATAAACTTTACAAATCAAAACGACACACTTTGACGTCAGCGTGACGTTAATTGACGTGTGACGTGTAGCGACGTGATGACGTCATCAAATAATCAGACCAAATTATGACGTAAATGTGACGTAGCAACGGTGATGACGTGATGATGAAGCCACATGCATTTACTGTTATCTCTTATGACGTTTTAATTGGAAGCTGACGTCAGCAATACAACAGTTTGAATCAAATTGTATATATATGTAGTTAGTTGAATGTATGAATTATGGATACAGTTTGTAAGAATCTAGAAGTAGAAGTTTGTAAGAATCTAGAAGTAGAAGTTTGTACTAGAGAATAAAAGAGATAGACAATTAGTTTATAGATTGAGTAGAAATTTTATAGAAAAGATCTGACAATCAGTGAGTTGGAACTAAGACAGAATAAGATAGGAAATGACAACCAACAGATTTTTAAAAGGGCAGGCAAATTACAACGACATTGAGTTGAGGCAGAAACATAAGTTAATAAAACTAACGATTAGAAATGGTTTGGTGTGAAATGCCCTTCGTGCTGAATTTAACAGGATTGCTTCCAAGAACGTTCAGATAGCAAGATGCATTCTGAAAAAGGCTCCATTGTTATAAAGGACGTTTTCAGGAAAATTGTTGTTTAATTTGTTTTTGAAAGATATTTTCTAGCTGAAGAAAGTTAACTTGAAACATTAAACTTTTATTAATTGTAGCCAACAATATTCTGATGTTGCTTCCGGAGATTCCCCTTCCTGTTTTTACGCAAACTAAGATTACAAAACATTTTTTTAATTTGCATCTGAGCATGCTGTAATTCTTGAAAAATTTAATCAGAGGAAGACCCCATTATCATCAAATATTATATTTTTTATTTCAATATTAATTCCAATAACCCCAAGGCGTCAACAGGAATGATGAATGATAGAAAAAGGTGGCCCCAATATATTATAGGCAAGAAAGAAATAAAACTCTTTTCGGAATTCCCTCTAGGACACACAGGCATATAATACAAACCGTCCTCACCATGGTTTGAGTAACACTGTCATCGCTGTCACTTTACTAGGTTTTATCGACGAGTAAATTAAATCATCAACTCATTCAACTGTCTTTTAACTAGTCTGGTAGCTACTGGACTATTTAGTCTCCAATAAACTCATGTGAACACAGGTCCACTTGATACTCGAACATTTTCTCACCCATTTTGTCTTCGGAATTGCCGGGATTTTGGACCCGGATCCTAGTCTCTGTGCTTGAATCATTCGATTCCACCCAGTTCTATCCGAATAACTTCCAGTTGCTTTCGCACTGGCAAAAACACTTATTCAGTTATAAACAGAAGTTATCCACATAGAAAAATCTACCTCCAGAGGTGGATTTCGTCCGGATCCAATCCAGATAAGTTGCAGTGCGAAAAACCGCACCCAGAATTGGAATTGAAAATTTTCATGCAAATTTTTAGCCTTAAGAACTTGTGAGACGTTCCATCTGAATCTTTGGAATTGACCTGACAAAACATAAACTTTTTATCATACGTGAAAAAATCAACCGGAAGGGTGTTTTAGGTTTTTTCTGGATTTGTTTTTGCTAATGAAAACGAGCAAACGCCATTCAGTGTGCAATGGGGGAAAGTTTCCAAAGAAATCCTAAAGAATGCATCATATTCATTTTTCTCGTGTAAAATAAAATAGATTAAGTAAAATTGTGGAACAGAACCTGGGTTTCTAGACCAAAATTACATCTTTTAAAATATCAGTCAATTTATTGAGACAGAAAACCTCAGGAGACTGTCCTCGACCGGTGCTGTTTTGTATCACATTTTAATTCCACTCCGGAATGATCATCGTCTAAACATCAACTTAATTCAATCAGCTTGTCCATAAACCGTGTTTATAATTCAATAACTGTAAGAAGATCTATCACTAAACATATTCCATAAACTAGTTTTAAGCGCAACCTCCCTAGAGTTTAAACTTAATACTCCATAATCTAATTTTACACTAAACCGTCACTTTGATACAATCGGTGACAAAGTCCATAAACCAATTTGTATTAACTGTATTTGAAGCGTAAATTTGAATTGAATTCATATGGATGTTTCAAGTTGAAAGAATTATAGACTGACATGATGATGAGAACCGGACAAGATCCAAAACATTCTTCATTCTCAGGGGATTGGCGAATTGTAACGCACGTTTTAAAGGTCTCCTTCCATGCGTATATTATCTACAACTACTACCACTACCTAGTTTGCGATATCAGCTGCTGCTGGAAGCGAACGTTAACTTGTCATCTACCAACAAACCAGCGTATATTATATTTCCATTACTGCAATGAAATATATTCCATCCGACTTTTTCAAAAGAAGGTATACGAATTATTTTCAGTGTTTTGCTAAAAGATGATATTTTTAGAGACTAATTTTGGGTGATTGCATATTAATCTTACCTATTTGCACACTTATATAAATGAACAATAATTTGGGTTTCTTAACTTTCCGATAACCACACACAACCCCCTCAAACCCTCAGTTCCCAACCTTTTCAACTCTTCGTACCCCTATTTTGTTCAAGCAATCTCCTAGTACCCCTTCGCCCACTCTAAGTAACATTAAGAGCCAACATGAAAGTAAAAGGATATTTGCCGGTTGATGGAGTTTAATATTTAATCCATTCCATACTTTCTAAAATTGTACTCCTTGTGGTGTTCGCCGGTACCCCTTGTTCGGAAACCGAGGCCTCAAACAATTCTATAGCGGTGAATTATTGTTGAAATGTGTTATTATATCTGGTATTCTACCCCCAGGCTAAAATAATTCCACCATCAGAAGTTAACTGATATTTGGTGAAAATTGATAGAATGTAATAAAATAATAAAGGGAGATAATTATGTCTGGAAGGTATTGGTGAAAGTTGTGGATAATAAAATTTGAAAGATTGTATCGAGGGATTAAAGAATATCTGATGTGTTTGAGTCAATTATTTAATGTAATTTAGTCTCTATAAAGACTTAATATTATTATTATCGTTAAAACTCTCTATGAATTCACCACCATACTGGAATATTAAACAGACTGTAGTATTTGGTGAAATCCACTGGGACCATACAGACTGATGCATTTTTTTTTTTCAAACGAATTCTTTTTATTCGTGTCAGTTTTCTGTTTTTGTCTGAAGGTCATTTCTGTAACAAATATTTAAAAAAGCTAAACAAAGTATGGTATCTACTACGTCATCACCAACTATGCCACGTCAATGTCATCAAACACGACAGCACGCCATCAAACACTACGTCACGTTGCACCTTCGACGCCATATTATCGGTAAGCCAATCCTACGATACGTCATCAAACGCTACGGCGAGTCTTTCAAAATGTACGTCACGTCATCAACCAAAACGTCATTTAATATAAGTCACACCATCGTACATAACGTTACGTCATTAATGTATATGTCACGTCATCAGTCATAACATCATCTTTTTTTAAATAATACGTAGAAATATTCATATAATCATTGATAACGAATTAGAAATTAAAACTAATGCTAAGTGTATTCTATAAGATGGTGGAAGGAAGTCAATATATATTCAGTCAGTTGTGAGTGTAAGATCAGGGGTTGTTGCTTGCAGACTTTGTCCAATCTTATAATGAATTTACGACAGTTAAATATTTCTACTCGAGAGAAACTGGCAATATTTCTCTTATTGATTAGCACTTTAATAACTTCTGACAGTAAAAATTCTCAATTAACAATATGACTATTTAGATGTCGGTTATTCCACAAATTATAGACACCAACAATCTTATATCATTATAGTATAGAAGTTTTATGTCTCCGGGAAGCCTCGTTATAAGATGAATTATTGTGTATAGAATCGTCCAATATTATTTCTATCATTTTCTATTTCCATTAACCAAACAAAATATTTCATTTCAATTCCATCTCTCGAGCAATAAAACCGACTAATAATCTTCAAATATGTTTTTACCCCCAGCGCTTTATTAGTTCCATAAATCACGATATGTTTTAATATTTTATTCCACGATTTGATTTTAATCTGAAGATATTAGGCAATGTGGTTTTATTCTTGTAATATTTCTTTTAGATAAATGTTGGTTTGATATTCAATTATTTTAAAGTCTGTCTCAGAATGTGAATAACATTTTAAATAATATGTAAAATAAAAGTCTCACTGAAACATATTATGTAAATTAAAATTAGGAAATCACAAAAGAAAAAATATAAATTCATTAATTTTTCTTTTTTAACAAATAGTATCAAATTTAGTTTTTGTTATCTGACTAAACCTTTCTTCTATACGAGAGCTTATCCTCTCCTTTTTTCATATTCTTTTAAGAAATATATACATGCAAATAAGTAATATAATTTTAAAAAAGCAGTTATGTAGTATACATTTTTTTTAATTTAATAGAAACGTGTACACTGATATTTCACCTTTGGACGTGTAAATCATATTATTTACATTTACCATTTAAAACCGAGCGAAGACAAAAAATTGATACTAATTTCAGAAATATAAACTTTTTATGAGTACTGACATTATGAGTAATGGGAGTAAACCATAACTGCCATCGTAATTTTTCAAAATTAAATCCTGTTTTTATTGACAAAAAATTAATAAAAGTGACAACGGTACGAAAACAAAGCATTTTTATATCGCATATATGACCATTTATAGCCAAACATTGTTAACAGTGTCTTAGAAGGGAAAAACACTAACATATCACGGGCCATCTTTTTACAGTGTAAAAAAGGAAAAGACTGACATATTTTGACAGTGTAAGGGAAAAAATTGACATATTTTCTTTTGACATGTAAATATAACGGTGTATTGTAGAATGTAAATGAAGCGAAGACAAGATTTTATACAATAATTTAATAAAACTGACATGGTATCAATGTTTGTGGTAAATTCAATAGGAATATTAATATGATTTTAATATTTTAATCGACAGGTTTCACCATGTTAACATGTTTTTAATATTCTATCAAATATAAAGAGAAATTATCATAATCTTAGCATGGTATTTATTATTATAATCTGGGTATTTATATTAAAAGGGATATTTTACAGGTATTTAAAGGATAATTTCTAATCTTTTTCCTTTTATAGGTGTGTCAGGGAGTTTTTAATCTTTTACATTCTGATTTCATAGTCCTAACATAGAATTTTCTGTAGGCTATATGTGTGTCAGGGAGTTTTTAATCTTTTAAATACATCATTCTGGTGTCATAGCCTTTGCATATCATACATACACAAAAACAAAGGTTGACATATTAGAGCAAATTGGATCTGTAATAGAAAAAATCCTTTCATTTCATTTTAGTGTAAAACCATAAAATATATATAAGAGATGATAAGTTTATTGTGTCCAATACGCCCACCAATCATACAAAGAATGGTTCATTTGAAGGGAATTACAAAATAATATAATTTTAGAAAACAAATGTTTTAACTCACAACAAGCAACGTTTCAACATTGTACATTGTGCACTAACTAGTGCAAAGCATGCAGAAAATTAATTTCATTATAGTGTAAAACATGACAGCTTGTATCAGTGGGTATCTATAGAAATCTGATGTTTATCTGGGATGACAATTTGACGACAAATTACCCAGGACCGGACAGAAGAGAGTGATACTGTCAAGATATGATGGATGGATTTTTAAAAAGCAGAATTTTTATTCACAGATTTATGATTTATGATGATATTAGATGAAATGATTTAGATTAGAATCAAATTAATTCCACTCAAATATTAATTTCATATTTAATACACTCACTCCGTGGTTTTATTCCCATGTTTTAATTGGTCGATCAAGAATTTTATTTCGGGAATAAGTCGTTATAAATTAGGATTTTAATCTTCCTAAACAATTTTTTTTTTATAACCCTTCTCTTTCATATTTTACTCTGTGATTATTTTCGGATTTTTTGTTTTGGTCAATAAAAAATAGGTAAAATGAACATTAAAATGAACATTATAAAACATTTAAAAATTGGACTATTTTATGCGAATTATACGTTTTACTCCACCTATTAAATAGCAATAATAATTCAGCAATGTTGACACAATTGGTCAATTATGTATACTAAAAGGGGGTATTTTAACATTTCTTGTCAAACTACCCTTTGAAAGTTCTTATATGATATAAACCAACAATATATTTTTTCTAAAAAAAAATTTGCATTTATATTTGCTTTAAACTTTCTTGCTCTTGATTCAAAGAACAATGAGAGAGTCATTTCTTTTAAATCATAAAATGATATCCTTTTTTAAAAATTACAAATCATAATAGATCTTAATTAAAGGACCGAGTATTCATTTCAAGTGGAGGTTAAACATACACAATACCGAGTTTTTAATATTCCATATTGCCCGTTGTTTCTACAGGCCAACTGCTATGAAATACTAAATTTCAACGTTCCATATTGCCCAGTGTTTCTCTCGGTCAACTGCTATCCAATACCAACTCGACCTAAGAGGTTTAAACCTAAACAATAAACCACGACCTCAGCCTCTTGGGTTTTAATCAAACTCTAAAGGTATCATGGAAATAAATAAATCTCCCGGATTGACCATATCGAGGAGAATTTAGTTTATATTAATTGACCATTGTCCTTGCACAAAGCCACAAAACTGACCGTTTACGAGCCATATGGTGAGATGAAATATTCCTCTAGAGGTTTGACCTTGACCCCGACGCCATATTGAAAATGAAATCAAGTATAAACATTAAAGAGAAACCATGAAAGATTCAAGTGGCGGACGAAAACATTAAAGAAGTTGACTGGTGGATTAATAAAATTGGTTACTTTCAAAAATAATTTGTTTCTACCAGCTATTGTGAGCAGCTGAATGGGGGTCAAGGATCAAGCTTGAGGTCATGACCTCGTTATAAGGTCACGTGCCTGTATAATCAATCACGTGACTTTATTAGCGCCTGTTAAATGAAGTATGAAACAATATTTGTGAGGGTTGTAAAGGGAGATAATTGATCGAGATAAGGAGAAGGGAGGCGACCAGTCAATGACAGAAATAAAATCGTCATTAAGGAACGAGATTGAGATAGAATTTGATTCTGATTAGACTCGCTTCAATGCCTCCATCTTGTATTTCTAAGCTGACAGATGTAAAAGGTTGAAGATAGGGGCAGTGTCGTCACACACCTCTAACATTATTCACTGATTGATACCAACAGTTTTAAATCGTTTCTTTTCTTCTTGTATTTACAGTAAATAACGTGTGTGATATTTCACCCTTTGTACATCGTCGGGAGAGAAAATCAGCCTAGGCGCATTGAACTTGTAGACTAGCATAATGTCACTGTCCTGGCAAAAGTAACTTCCCTGGGGTCTCATTCTCGAAAACTTAACTAACAATGATTTTAGTGTTCCAGTTATCTGATTGGTCATTCAATATAATTGATTTTAAATTTTGCTTTATTCAATCTAGAGCCTTATTCTCGGTAATCTGATTGGTAAGTTACTAAAATCAGTTTTAAATTGAGTATTCAATAAGGCTATTATCCAATCAGATTTCTGTATTTCTTAAAATCTGGATTTTATCTTAAATAAGTTTTCAAGAATAAGGCCCATGGACAGACACTGAATGGCTTTGCCAGTTCTTAATAAAATGAATCAGGTGTCGAAGTGTAAGAATGCATTTCAATTCATTTCAACAAATCTTTTATTTGCACATTGTCAAATTCTAGGCCTTTCTTAGATATGTTGATCTACTAGAATGTACCAGGTGGTCTACTGTTCTTCCAAATCTGTGAGGTCTACATGCTCACTAGCATCTCTCTTTCCAGACCCCAAATACCCGTCAATCAATGGCACCAGAACAAGTGAACCAGACGGCGATCGTCTACCTCTTCTGCCTCGTCCAATAAATCTCCAGGAAGTGACGTCATCCACTGCTGTTGTCAACAACAAGGCAACTACTGCTAAGATTGCTAAAGTCTTGGAACTGAAATGAAACAGAATGGTTTGAAAGTTGGAAGAGTTAGATAGCATGGTTGTTGGAATGGTAAAAATACAGATGAGCATAAAATCTTAATTCTTAAATTTGGTCAATAACAGTTTATCGGCTGTCCCATACAAAAGCTGGGAAGTAGCCTATCTTAGCTGTTGGAAAGCCATTCCTTTTTCTCACCTCAATCCGGAAAATTTGAGAGTCATTTTAGCCTACAAGCACTGCCCAGAACAAAAATAGCATCTAAAAAATATATTATCAGAGCAAATTTCAGCCTATGTTCAATGTACACTCCACTACTTCGACCACCAATATGAATCTTTTTTCCATCCGGAGATGCTGTCACGGATCTCCCAAGAAGCGGTTATCCTGCCTTTCAGTTCCTGTTCATTCGATGTGTTCCACTTCAAAGAATGGACAGGAATAGTCTATTATCGGTGCCCAAGCTTTTGGACTACTCGTAGGCCCTACCCTATTTACTGGTAAGTCTACCCCCTCAGTTACCTTTAGAGTCAACATGAAAGTAAAAAGATATTTGTCGGTTGATGGAGTTTGATATTTAAACTATTCCATACGTTTTAGAATTGTCTGTGAGGTAGGCCTATCCCGGGGCATTGCGGGTCTAGTTTTAGAAAATGTCTACTTACTTCATAATGTAGGAATAAAAACTGTAACAGAATAAACAGGATATAAAATTACAGGTATATTTATATAGCTTACCTGTGAAAATCTAATTATGATCTTAATTTGATGGCACCTGAGTTACTGGAAAACGATGTGGCCTAGACCTTAAAGGGAGATGTTCAGCATTTTTTATGGTCGATTTGGACCTTGATTATATAGAGAATCTCACCCGAGTGTCTTTTGATATCAGATATATCAACGAGTGTTGATATATCTGATATCAAAAGACATAGGGGTGAGATTTTATTTATCATCCAATATCATTCTAAAATCGAAATATGCGAAACAACAACTTTGGAGGGGTGAACTGCAGATTATGAAAGAACTTTCGAAGGGCGAAATCAATATGACGTCATTGTTATTAAGACGTCATTGGTCGAAATGCTTATCATGTGACCAAATTGGCCAATCAGTGATTCAGAAAAGCGATATCTACACTGTGTAGATATCACTTGATGCAATATCTACAGTGTAGATATCGCTTGATCTCACCCAAGAGATATCTCCTGTGGCAGCTAGTTTTGGATGATAAATGTAAATAGCCTCCAGAAGTACTAGAACTGCAAAAAAAGCGCATAATACCTTCAACTACATTTATCTTTAATATTCTGTATAATGAGTTTTTTTTATAAGACAAAGTCTTAATGAAGTACGGGTCGTATTTTTGACTTTTAAACGCTGATAATTATGGATACGCAGGTATTTGAAGGCTTAAATTTCGAGGGAGAGTTGTAAAACATCAATACAGATAAGATTAGCTAAAAAAAATCAAGGTTCTGAGACTTAAATTTTATTGGTCGTATAGTTAGTGAACATATCCCTTTAATTTAATATAAATCATGATATTTTTAATGACTTCATGATGTACAAATAATAATATAACAGAATAAACCGGATATACCTCTACTTATATATTTATTTCCCCTACCTGTGAAAATCTATTTTGTTGATAATTTTATAGAGTTTCTATAGACATCAATTGATTATAAAAAAATGGTTGACCTTCAGTAATTACTTCGTGACGAAGGATTAAAAACAATTACAGAGTGGAATCGAACTACATGTATAGTCAAACAGAGATATTTCGGCACATCCGGGTACAGTCAAAACATATACACAACCAGTCCATTATATTTTCAAGGGTGTTGCTGTAACTTGCCAAACAAACAACCCTCTAAATAAGATACTTTTATACCCTTGAAAATATAATGGACTGGTTGTGTATATGTTTTGACTGTACCCGGATGAGCCGAAATATCTCTGTTTGACTATAGTATATTATTTATATTTCTTACCTGTGAAATCTAATAATATTATTCATTTGATGACACCTGTGTTTAATGACAAACAATGTACTCAAACATTGTTAGTTTGAGGTGGAAAACTTGTATATATGGTGACTTCAGGCGAAAAAGATAAGATATGGTTGATTTTTCTGTAAAATATCAAAATTGTTTGCAAATTTCAAGACACAATTCTAAGAAGGATTATAAACTCAAACGTCAAATTTATATTTAGCATTTTTCTGAAATATGTTTAGAAATTTAGAATGTCGTTCACTGAAGTCAACAGTGAATACAAAATTTAGGCTACTAGACAGTTCAAAAATGGATATAGAATTCAATGTAGCGACTTATGACATATTTTTGTACAATTCCCCCCCCCCCCCCCTTTTTTTTACTCAAAAGCTGGAGAAGACACAGAATTCAATATCGAATATAAAATTTAATGTAGCGTCTAATAAACATATTCTTGATATTCAATAGTCAATACAATACGGCCTGGTGAAATAACCGCCTTGAAATCTCTAAATCATACCATTCAGACCATAAAATGGCGTCTTCATCGAATATTACAGAATTAATCAAACCAAACAACCATAATTCCTCGCCTTTAATCATTTTTCTTGTCCATTAAACATATTGTGATTTTATACAGACAGATTTTCCGGAATTCGTTGACCCTTTCCTTCCTTTACATGACCCCTCATGGTCTCCAAATCTTCCGTATTGACCCCACAATCCGGTCCATTGATTCGCTAATCTAAAGTTTTGGTCTGCCAATCTTTCTGAAGTCTTGACGGTGGGTTTAATGTACCGTCTTGTTTTTACCCTGGACAACACAGTGACCAGTATTATGGCTCGTCAACAAAACTCAAAATAGGTGTGGAACAACTAAAAAAGTCGACCCAATAAATTTAGCCTTTGCTAACACTGATGTCCTGTCTCCGTATAAGGCTAGTAGTCTATCGTAAATTCAATTCAATCATATCCGATATGGACATCATAGAAAATCAATCAATTGCATCACATGGGGCCCGTTTCTAAAAAAAAAGGCTTTCGATTAAAAATTGTCATAAGTGTGGAATTATTCATTGCACAATTGCCGAACTCAGGACATCGTAAGATTTTTTGATAAAAAGGGGCTTGATTTATAAAATTCTTCCAATACTGTTGGTCATGTACTCTCTTGATTACCATTCTTAACCTACTAACAATGTAATCTTTCTTGGCTGGGAAAGCCACAAAATCGTAGTACATTTGAAACAAAATAGCCCAGAAATCTCACCTGAATACCTTAGACTGATGGCAAACGTGGCAAATTACCCCAACCAAGTCGTAACCCAAACAGTTGCTAGTTTGACATTATACCATAATTCAAAGCCTGTATAGCCGTTATTGACCTGCTACTAAAAGGGGTTATTTGCCACTAAAATTTCCATAAAAGACCTGCCAATCTCCTTCTATTCACTTTTGCTTCTAAATAAACTTTTAGGAATTTATAGCAGATTGCTTTAACGGTCAATATCTTCAAGATGGATAGCATCAATAACTGATACAAAAACTATCAAGCATCAATTCAAAATACTATTCCCAATACTGATAAAAATGATACTTCAGAAATACTTCAAAAGGGATACTGAGTTGACGAACCATGCTTAAATCATCAAAAAATCAAAACCAAAACATCAACATCAACATCGTCCATGACAGACGTATATTGGGTAACCCATCTTTAACAATCTTCAGACGTTTTTAATGGGCAACCCATCTTTAACAATCTACAAACTTTTTTAATTGGGTACCCATCATTAACAATCTAGAAACTTTTTTAATGGGTAAGCCATCTTTAACAATCTACAGACGTTTTTAATGGGTAACCCATCTTTAACAATCTACAAACGTTTTTAATGGGTAACCCATCTTTAACAATCTACAAACGTTTTTAATTGGCAACCCATCTTTAACAATCTACAAACGTTTTTAATGGGTAACCCATCTTTAACAATCTACAAACGTTTTTAATGGGTAACCTATCTTTAACAATCTACAAACGTTTTAATAGGCAAACCATCTTTATCAATCTACAAAAGTTTTTTATGGGTAACCCATCTTTAACAATCTACAGACGTTTTATATTGGTTAACCCATCTTTAACAATCTACATACGTTTTTATTGGTTAACCCATACGTTTTTATTGGTTAACCCATCTTTAACAATCTACAGACGTTTTATATTGGTTAACCCATCTTTAACAATCTACATACGTTTTTATTGGTTAACCCAACTTTAACAATCTACAGACGTTTTTATTGGTTAACCCATCTTTAACAATCTACAGACGTTTTATGTTGGTTAACCCATCTTTAACAATCTACAGACGTTTTATATTGGTTAACCCATCTTTAACAATCTACATACGTTTTTATTGGTTAACCCGTCTTTAACAATCTACATACGTTTTTATTGGTTAACCCATCTTTAACAATCTACAGACGTTTTATATTGGTTAACCCATCTTTAACAATCTACATACGTTTTTATTGGTTAACCCAACTTTAACAATCTACAGACGTTTTTAACAGATTGAAGGGAGTTGTTGGAATGTAACGGGTTTTATTTCCACTATAAACTATGTATTATGAAGTCTGGTGGCGGCATCAATATATAAATATGTTTCCACGGTTTCTATATATCGATATTTAACAATGATTTATAGCTACCAGAAGTTTTATGAAGTCCAACAGATCCAATCAATATCATATTGACCAAAAACTGACTTTCACCAATCCCGAAATAGACTTATTTGATGGCTTCTGTTTAATATTTTCATTTCGTATAAAGTAATTAGTTCCCATTTTCAAAAACTTGGAAACTTGCACCTCATTTTATTTGTAGTTTTTATTTTCGAATATGAAAAAATGAAATGAATGGAGTTTTACGTCCTACTTTTCTGCACCTATATGGGCTAATTGAGGACGGGCAGACGCCATACAGTGTGCAATGAGATAAATTTTGCCAGGACAGTGGCATTAGCCTGTTCTTATTTTCGATTTCCAACTGTTGAGGGATCTTTAACGTGCACAGTCAATAGCACACGGGACCTCGGTTTATTGTCCCATCCGAACGACTCGACGCTTTTTCCATGTCAGCCCCTCCGACCTGCATCACTGGCATGGGGAAACCGGGTTGAAAAATTCATGAAAGAAACATTAATTATTTAAAACGTTGAACTTAAAAATGAAATCACAGAAAAATGATGATGGATTTTTGTATACTTTACTTAAGTAGCAGTGTTTAGAGACCGCAAAAAGAACAAAAAGCTCACAAAATACAACCACTCTTAGTCAGCGGCCAATTTTCAGCCTTCCCTTATTGCTTGCTTAATATAAGTTTGACTGTATACAATACGGAAGATGAAAAAGGTCCAGAGAGAAATTAATAAAAGAAGATTAGTCGTTGGTGTAAACAGGTTAATCAAGCTATTATAATGTTGTTGACATGAATTGTATCGGGTGTTTACATTAAAACTGGTATCATTGAATCCGTGTCAACGATGGTCTATTCACCGGATGGTTTGTTACAATGGCGACAAGACGAGACAGTGATTCGGAATACATTAAAGAGATTAAAGCTGTGTGGAGACCAAATTTGAAAATATTGTATCTATCCTTTATTCAAAGACCAAAGAGGTTGGTTGGAGGTTGGATACCGTGAGCAGTAAACGTTCGCTTCCAGCATAATATGCTGATATTGCAGGTTAGGTAGTTGTTGGTAGCTGACAAGTTAACGTTCACTTCTAGCTGATGCTGATATCACAGACTAGGTAGTTGTTGGTAGAAAGCACAACTTGGTTGATTGGGTGTTGGATAAACGTTGATGATGGTATTGCAAGTTAGGTAGTTGTTAGTAGCTGCAGTTGTTGGTAGTTGAATTTGTTAAATTGTTGGTTTGGTAATTTCATTACTCGAGTCCATAAAATGGTGCAGAAAGTCAAAATGTAAAATCGGATAAAGAGCATTAAGTTTTGATGACGTAGCAGGGCATTCTTACTCTATACACCTGATACCGCTCTTCATTTTGAAATATTTACTCATTTATTGATAAACTTCTCAAATGAAAAGTTCATTAGCTGCTACCAATGTATTGCCAATGTGTTTACATCGATTCCGAGATTTGTTTAACGGATGGGATCGTTCGTGTTTTGGTTTTATTACTGTTAAAATATATCATGCCAATATTGAACAATACAATCTTGAAAGCAAATTCAAAAGTTATTTTTCTTTGAAAAACTCGAACAACTGAACATGACTAGTAATAAAGACTAAAGATTGAAGATAAAAGATCATAAAGTCTTGTAACTATCATGTTGTAGATCTTCTCCGTGGCCTAATTCTACTTCCACCATCAATCTCCACTCTCAATCTTTATTCTGTCTGTAACTGATAAAATCTTAATTCAAGACGGGGAAATACGGGTCCATATGGAATTCCTGCCACAAATAAAACGTTCTATCTGGTTCTTCCCATCTTACACCTTTCAAACAATTCTATGATGGTGTCCATTCTTACATCTGCTACGCAATAAAAAGATTCTTTCTCATCAGAAACTTAAATGGAAACAATCAGTCATTGAATTTGTATTCGCTTTATTGGTTGATAGTCAGCCGTTATCCAGAGGGTCCCCGGAATCACTCTAAAGGCGAGAAAACGACGTTATTTTCCAATCTTATGCCTTTCAAACTACTACATGATGGTGTCCATTCTATACATCTGCTACGCAATAAAAAGGATTCTTTCTCAATCAAACTTAGAGAATGTCAAAAGCAGGGTTTAGGGTTCGTTTCCCATCAAAACCTTAACCAGATGAAGGTTACTACACTTGCCATCCATAATCTCTCATACAGAGTTGTCGTTCCTTGTCATTCACATTAAAGGGACTGTAAGGACCGATAACTCTTGTTGAGATTGTCTTAACATCCATGATTTGACGGGATTCTTCTTGAAATCGTGTTATGTGGAATTTTGACTTAATAGAATCAACAATCGTCATACCTCGAACTATCAATTTCAAAACGCTGGAAAAATACACATCAATGTCTAACAATGAATGTCTCAGAATCATTGTATTCAATAGAACATTTAATTGGTAAACTCACAACGGAAACAAACAAGAGTTTTGTTAGATCATGGTTGGCAATGGGATCATCTACAGACAAAGGACACGAGGATGGTGAATTTGAAGCTGGTATACATACTCCATCTTTAAAATGGCCATATAATCACATCTGTTTTAAGATCTTAATGAGTCTGGTAGTATTTTTTTCATTTTTTTTCTAAATTAAAATCAATCAATCTTAATAAAATATCGTCCACAGAAAAGAAGAAGAAAGAACAACCATTTTTTACAAGGGGAACAGTGTTTTGATGATCCTGATTACCCTCGGGTTTTTGGTCAAACTTTTAGGCATTCGCCTGCCTCGGATTATCTTTGTGATTCTGACCCATTTACAGCAGGGTCAGGTGGTAAAGTGAGGGCATATGACTGATTAATGGTCCCACGATTTTGTGCTCTGTCTAGTTCCTTTGCTTTCTTAGGTCTACCAGGATCCTATCCTATGCCCACATACAAGTAATATGTAAATTAACTAGGTCAATGCACGTGTATATTTGATCAAAGTATGAGTATTCTAAAAGTAATTAAGACCATGTTCTTAGGATGGTCCAAAGATATATAACTCCTTAACTGGTAGCGCTACAGCTTGTTCTGAAAACATCTAAGATAGGACCTTGACTACAGACTAAATCCTTGACTACAGACTAAATCCTTGACTACAGACTAAAACCTTGACTACAGACTAAAACCTTGACTACAGACTAAATCCTTGACTACAGACTAAAACCTTGACTACAGACTAAAACCTTGACTACAGACTAAAACCTTGACTACAGACTAAAACCTTGACTACAGACTAAAAGCTTGACTACAGACTAAAACTTTGACTACAGACTAAATCCTTGACTACAGACTAAAACCTTGACTACAGACTAAAACCTTGACTACAGACTAAAACCTTGACTACAGACTAAAACCTTGACTACAGACTAAAACCTTGACTACAGACTAAAACCTTGACTACAGACTAAAACCTTGACTACAGACTAAATCCTTGACTACAGACTAAAACCTTGACTACAGACTAAAACCTTGACTACAGACTAAAACCTTGACTACAGACTAAATCCTTGACTACAGACTAAAACCTTGACTACAGACTAAAGGAAGCCATTTTGTTTTTCTTCTACCTGAGACGGGAAAACAATTTCAATTATTTCTCAGAAAGTTTCTTCAAGATGGCGGAAATCCATCAAACAATAAAATAGCACTCAACAGACAATCAGCCTCGCTTCAAATTATCTAATTTAAAACTCCATTAGAAACAAATAGAAACAGTGCCAATTCAATCATAGAAACTACACACAATTTGATGACGTCATGTAATTCTGTTATAGAACACATTGTTTTCGATTGAGTACTTCTTCCAGTGATTAGAGGCTGTCAGTCTTGATAACCAAAACTACTTGTAATATGGTATTATGGGATAGTAGGCTTGTTAAAATGATTGAGTGTCTTGTTAATCGAATCTAACTGGTCTAATTTGGACTGGACTGTAAAATGGCGTGATAAACGAGAAAACAATTGGACTTTAAACTTGGATTGAAGGAGTATTTGCGTGTGAATAATTAAGAGAAGAAATTAAGCAAGCTGTTTGGGATACTAGCGACATGTTTATTAGATTGGAAGTACTGAAAACAATTTGACGAAAGAGAGTCGCCATCTTTATTCGTAATAAGATTAACTAAAACATTTTACTAATAGAGTCGCCATTTATAGTACTATGGCGGACATCTTGGTTTATAGAAAGCTTGTTTAGAAGTTGATGAGACTAAAGTACCGCAACACGCGCCACACGTTTTAATATGAATCTCAATCTCAAGGCTAAACCAAGATGACCAAAGCACGTTTTAGAGAAGTTTTAAAACTTATGCCATGTCGAAAAGCACCGCCTCCTAAACACAAGACTTTCCGCATCATTTTGGATTACCGTTAAGAAATAAAGACAGACGTTAAAGGCGAAATTCAGCACTTGATTGATTTTAATTAAGCCCCTATACGTAATATGTAAATTAACTAGGTCAATGCACGTGTATATATTATCAAAGTATGGGCATTCTTAAAGCAATCTAACCTTTTGATCTTCCATAAAATGAGTACGAGTACGAAAAAAAAACAACAAACAACTTATGGTGATTTTACAAGATTTTTTGCACCAATGAATGCAATTTTGTCAGGATTCATTTCAAATTTTCAATTGTGCGAAAAAGGTCAAAGTTGTAGAGGTTAACCAACGACTACCTAGTTTGCGACATCAGCATCCACTGGAAGCGAATTCCTAATTGTCATCTTACAACCAACAGCTAACCGAGAATCGGAAGTGGTGGAAATGTTCTACAATGTAAAGACATTCCGACGTTCAAAAAGATCACCTCTCCGTGAATAAAATGTCAGCTTCAGTAAAAATGAATCATTGAAGAATTTGAGTAATCGAAGGAAATGAAGTATAAAATATGACGTAAATAATAACTCCGCACTGAGTATGATTAACGACTTCTGATTGGATGAAATGATAAATCTTTATTTCTCTAATAAAATCCTCATTTCAATTATTTCTTCATCTGTAGTCGCGATCATAATACTCTCCTTTATTTTCTTTATAATGAAATTTGTCTGGGTTATCGAGGCTACTATAAATCTGGCCCTGGTCTATAGATGGTAAATTAAACTAGTAGCGCCACCTCTCGGCTGCCTATATTCCTCTTATAATTTCTATTTTATAGCAACTCATCATATTTATCGATTGGTTTTTATACACTTTTATCATCTATTGGAGAAATATTAAATAGTTTTCTCTAATTCAAATCAACTCGCTTAGAAACTTGGAGATTTCAATATCAATATTGCTGACCTCGGGGTCATCCGTCATTTAATTATGACGTCACAGACTCGTTCGAGATTGACAGGCTCCGTTCAATTTTCAGCCTTTAATCTCTACACCATTTATCAAACGAAATTATATTCTGTAAAAGATTAAACAAAGCGAGAAATATAATCTAATTTTCTAACATTATTTTAGCCTTTTAGCCTCGTTTAAAGATTGTTTCTTCTAATGAATATTTATAAGTTATTGTAGTGTAAAGAAAGGGGGTGTGATGTTCGAGTCTATTATTAGATTACGCGATAATCAAGACTGAAATGTAATTAATAAGAACAGTAATTTGTTTCGAAGTCAGACAGATCAACTTTTATCATTTTAAATCTGTTTCGACTGAAATTACTGGAAAAATAAAACACTTCAGACGTTTTCTTCTTAATTAAGCCACCATTTTATGCCTCCATTTTGGAATTCAAATAGCGTTGTTACGGTTCAAGATGACGTCGTATCTTTTTGTTACGTCAGTATTTATTTTGGAAAAAATGACGTGGCACTTCGATGACGTCTTAACATTATATCATGATGACAACGTAACTAGAATACATCATTTATCTTTTTTAATTTTGAATTATAAAAGTGGAATATAATTATCAAACTTAGGTGATAATTCAATAATATTCTATAAACAAAATATAATTGCCAAATAACTCTGACAAGCGTTTACTGAATACAGTGAAACTCCTGAAAATCGGCCATGCACGGGACCAATTCATTTGGCCTGTTTATATGAGTGGCCTATTTACTTGTAACGTTCTAAAAAAGAGTTACGTCTCTTTCCGGATGAAATATCAAATACACCAAAGTTCTCGGACTAACTTGTCAGAAGCATTATCATACCTTTGTGCCCTAGATTCAGATTGACTGGGCGAGCAAGTGTTTTGGGGGATTTATCAGATTCTATCTGTTGTATAGTTATTACACCAGATACATTGTCAAATGAATTTAAACTTTTCTTGTCCATGTGAATTTTGATTTCTTGATTGTTCTATGACCTGGGTTTTCAACTTTGGGGACATGTCCCAAACTACCGAAGAAATCCTTCCAAGACTATTGGGCGGAAGTAGAATACTCGATACAAAAATAGTTCCTCAGCTCATGATAGTGATAGTATCATTACATGATATAAAATTTGATGCCACGTGACCTAAAATTTGAAAGTAGTGCGCTTTATCCGTCAGCTGCATACGAGGTTATTGTCAGGCGTAGCGAGAATGGCCGACATATTTACGAATGCTATATAATAATGTTTATATGAAAGTCATTCTTGCCAATTCATTGGCTGTTATAATTTGTGACTTGTAATGTGTAATGTTGGGAAGGGTGGAATTTTGAAAAGCTTAAAGTCCCAAAAGGCAGAAGCCAAGGCATTAAAGGGCCATTCTGCTTTTTTGAAAAAAAGTTTCCATTATCAAAAACATTGCAAATGTTACCTAAGAGTATTTTTAAAGTATGCTCATTATACCTATGTATCTTCTTGATCAAACTGAATTCGTTTTTAAAGGGTTAATTACAAACAGGAAGTACTTATTGTTAATTAAGCAATTTTTTTTTTTTTTTTTTTGTAAACAATATTTTATTCATAAAATATCCAATACATTATGAAAAGGATAGTCGAGACATTTCTCTACAATTCGGAGTTTATTTTACTCAAATCGGTTCAGTAGTTTTCTATCAGCGTCCTTACGTAAGGTTTTTTAATATTTTAGCATGTTTTAGCGTTTAAAATTTTACGGCTAGATTTTTTTAGTTAGGCACATTAAAGGAAACATAGTTTTGGTGTATAGTTTTCACAAATTTGAGCAAAAAGAATTTTGACCTAAAAAAATTCAGACTGTCCCTTTAAGGGCATTGCCAAGCACAAGTGTCGTACTCGATTCTGTTTTTTATTTTTTTTTTATATATATAGATACATACATAATTTAAAACATTTGGAAAATAATGACCATTGTGCTTAATGCGCCCGTGATTGGCATAAATATAATAACAAGGATTTAAATATTTAGAAAGATATCGAATTGTTTTCATTAAAAATACAAACATCGCGACAGATGGCCCGAGTTGCTGAAAACGTCAGACTAAAACTCTCTCGGGAATTCAAGGCAGCCATTTAACAGTTCAACTGTGACAGAAATTGGCCTAATGATTACAAATGAGAAAGAAAATCCCGAGGGAAGGCAAGGGACAATATTGGAAAGGAGAACTGAAATGTTGCTGATGAAAACGGTCCGTTGTTACATGTTGAAATGACAAGAGCCATCTCGTAATGTCGACATAATTTTCGACTGGACAACTAGTTTTAAAAATAGAATTAAAGGGATTGTAAAGTGATTTTCTAAATTTTGTATGTGTATCGGGGACACTGATAGTATCAATTTGCGCCATTGTTATTTTCGTTCCGAGGTCTGTGGTTCTTTCAATTCCACTAAAGCTAACGCGTTTTATGACGTTACTGACAGTGATCTGCATAGATATTAATAGTAGCTTCCGGTAGATCACTGTCAGTGACGTCATAAAACGTGTTAGTTTTAGTGGAATTGCAAAACAACAGATGTCGGAATGGAAATTGGAATGGTGCAAATTGATGCTATCAGTGTCCCCGATACACATACAGAGTTTGGAAAATTACTTTTGATGCAATCCGAGGCTAACGAAATGCTAAATTAGAAAAATTTATCAGACACTCTCGTTCAAAATCATTTCGTACCATTCTACTAGGAAACTTCTCGACAACGGATCTCTGATTTCCAGACTATGGCTGTCAGTGGCGATTATCTAGTTAGTGAATTAATCCACACCGTATTCTATTTCTACTTTCTATCATGGTGAACAGAGGTATGGTGGTTAGTCCGTGGTCAGTCAAAGATTAGGATGGTCTTCTCCAAGTTTCATCGTCATTTTCATGAAACCTTGATAGCTTATTGTGTTTGCGTGATAGCTATACAAGGGCGTGGATCTAAGGGGAGGGAGACTCCTTTTGGTGAGAAATACCAAATGTATCAAATTGGTGACGCCCCACCCCCACTCCCCCTTACTGTAATATACAGTTTTTTGGAAGCTAAAGTTAGTTTGTCAACTTCCAACAACTACCAACAACTACCTAGTGTGCGATATCAGTTTTTTTTTTGTTTTTTTTTTAAGCTAAGTTAGCTTGTCATCAACCAACAACTACCTATTCTGTGATATCAGTATCTGCTAGAAGTAGGCTAAACGTTAACTTGTCAACTTTACCAACAACTACCTAATAATAATAATTTAATTTCTTATATAGCGCATTACAAGGCAACTTATAAAGAGGCACAGAATCTCAATGCGCTTTACATTCACAATATATAAATTACAAGACAAAACGAAGATTAAAACAAGAAAAACATATAAAACGGGTACACGTACAATAAAAACATTAACTCATAAAATATCGTTTAAAAAGCATAGTTTTAATCTTTGTTTTAAAAACATTAATATTAGTTTCTTTGCGCAGATCATGTGATAAGGAGTTCCATAAGGTTGGAGCATACTGACTAAAAATCTTATTTCCATAAAATTTATTTTGGGATTTCTTAGCAGGATATGCAATGGAGGGCGATTGGTTGAACCTAGTCGAGACAAGTGGTCGTTTAACCGTAATGAGTTCGTTGAGATAGGTGGGGGCTTTATTGTTTACAATTTTAAAAATAGTTAAAAGCACTTTAAATTCTATACGTTCAACAATGGGGAGCCAATGTAATTCAAAGAGTATAGGGGTGATTGGCTCAAACTTCCTGGTTAGAGTTACAAGTCTGGCTGCTGCGTTCTGCAAGCTTTGGAGTTTTTTCGTCTGTGACACACTAATTCCATGGTATAGTGAATTGCAGTAGTCCAATTTTGACGTGATCATTGCATGCACAAGTTTTTTAGTTGATAGTTGACATTTGCTATTTTTAAGATTGGACGAATACGTAGACTCCCCCAATCTTAAAAATAGCAAATGCAACACTTTTACAAGTTTCGGATACGAAACTCTCAAGTGAACAGTCAGAGTCAAAACTTACACCAAGATTTCGTACTGAGACTGATGGTAAGATAGCTTCGTTACCCACTCGAATAGACTGGATAGGGTTAGTATGATTGAAACGTGACTTGAAGTGAATGACTTCAGTTTTTGCATCTTTTAAAACTAATCTGTTTTCAAACATCCACGAACGAATCTCATCTAGACATGCTTCTATTGATGAAATGACAACTGATGGGTCTTGACATGCTATATACACCTGGGTATCATCGGCGTATATCATTGGTTCAAGATTATGTCCTGTAATTATTTCTTCTAAGGGAGATGTGTCAAGTCTGTGATATCAGTTAACTGGAAGCCAATGTTAACTTGTCACCTACCAACAACTACCTAGTCTGTGATATCAGGTAACTGGAAGCAAACGTTAACTTGTCATCTACCAACAACTACCTAGTCTGTGATATCAGTTAACTGGAAGCCAATGTTAACTTGTCACCTACCAACAACTACCTAGTCTGTGATATCAGGTAACTGGGAGCGAGCGTTAACTTGTCAACTACCAACAACTACCTAGTCTGTGATATCAGTTAACTGGAAGCCAATGTTAACTTGTCACCTACCAACAACTACCTAGTCTGTGATATCAGGTAACTGGGAGCGAGCGTTAACTTTTTTGGAAGCTAAGTTAGCTTGTCATCTACTAACCAACCGACACACACAGTATTGAAGCGAACACGGAGCAACAAAACAATACGTCTCTTTATATTACCAGAACGCGAGAGTCGCTGTGGGAATCAGAACCTCAGGACCTCGACTGCCCTCAGCAAAACATTTCTCTATAATCGCCATTCATTATCTCAATAATGGACCTAATATTCCCCGACAGCTCACACAAGTCACAGTAGAATTATCTTTATCGTTCTATACGATCTTTATAAATGATAGGAAACGAGCTGGAGTTTTACGTCCTGCCTCTCTAAACCATTAAATTAAATGTGTCGGTTTCATGGGCGTGGATTTGTCTAAACTGTTGTGGTTCTCCTACATAAGTATGCATAAGAAGTTAAATTATTGTATTGTGTTTTAAAGGTTTCTTGTACTTTGTCTTTTGAATTAGACGTATGAGGTACATGTATTATGTATTAGAGGTTTCTTGTATTTTGTCTTTTGCATTAGACGTTTTAGGTATTTGGTATTAAGTTATGTTACATTTGCGTTTTGAATTAGACATTTCTACATAGCATTAGGTTTGTGCCGCTTCCCCCGCCATACATAAGGTCCTCCTCCCAGAGAAATAAAATCTAAAAATTGCTCCAATCTGGTGCATTCTGAACTCTGAACCATTACGGAATTTTATGTTGAAGTCCGGATTTCCGACTTTAATGAGGACAAAAGGAAACTTATGGACATATATAAACTAACACAATTTTCATAATCCTGGAGAGTTGGGTAACTAGCGGAAATAATAATCAAGCAACCTAAACTATTTGTATATCAAGGGACAAAACTCTGATTAAAGAGACTCTATTGTAAATTAACTGTGGTCTTAAAGAGCTTGTTAACTGAAACCATCTTGGAATATGAACCATTCAGCAACCTTCTTTAGTTCTCTCCACCAGCACAAACGATTTGAGCGTTTACAAACATGACGTCATTTTCTTGGTTACGAGCATGTAGGTTGTTGTGGTTGAGAGTTCTGATCTTGATGGGGTGTGAAAGCCTTGAAACTTGAAAAAGACATCTTCACTCATAATTCCAATCCACCCAGCTGTAAATGAGTTCGGATAATCCGGGAAAGATCAATAAAAAGAGGTTTGGCCTAGGACCAGCTGGGAGAAAGGATCCTCATGGGACCTAAGTTGTTATCCTTGTAGGACTATAATAGACGTTTCTTTCTTGAAGCGAATATAGGGGAACTATGTTTAATAAAATCTTAAAAATCACGAAATTGATAAAATAAAAAAAACATAATAACATGACATGTGACATTTATTAAAAATAAATAATTATAAATCAGATTTGAGCCTTGAATTTATTATTAGATAAAATGAAGTAACGTTAATAAATATTGGTATTTTCTGAGTTGTAAAATGACAGTGGTTTCAGGTGTCCGGATAAACATACACAACGTTTTTAATCTTTTTTAGACATTTAGACACTTGTAATTACTTCGAAAAAAAAATAATTTTAAGTCTTTTTTGTATTTGATTTGAAATTGTAAATAATATCATTAAAGATGTATTCCCACCTTCAAAAGAATTTTTTTAGTTGTTTCATTGATTTTGTTGTTTTGTCGAAACTTCCATAATTATGTATCATTACATTTTTTTCAACAAACTTTTCTGGTCTGCTCTTAGTTGTAAAGTCAATATCACAAAAATATATAAGGTCCTTTTAGTTTTAATTACAAGTTCTTGGAAGTTCTGGTATTAGTAATCGGGGGACCCCAGCTTTAAGAAACCCCTTGTCATTGTTTTTTAATAAAGAAATAGAACCAATTCTTATTTAGAATAAAAACAATTTTACACTTGTGGTGGATTTAGATTCAGATTGGAGAAGCAAGCTAGAAGGTAAGAACAGAATTAATACCTGAATCCATTATTTTATGAAGCAAGCTGTTAAACTATACTTTTTGGTACTTTTTTGGCTATTTTATTTGATATTTGCAGGAATTAAAGATTATCTAACTGTGGTTAATCGTCATGTCAACAATCAGAAATCCAACTCTACCTGATACACTATTTGGTTTATCAACTTGCTGTCATGGTCTGACTGAAAAGGTAACTAAGAAACAGAGAATGCTTACTCTTTCCTCGAACAACGGTTTTATTCATTTTCATTAACAGGATGTGATAACTGTTTATGCTATATGTACCTTAAAATAAAAAACAATTCGTACTTATCCGTATACAGAACAGTAAAAAAGTTCTTTTTATTTCATACATAGCCCAAAATACTAACAGCTTTCACTTTATAAACCCAGTAAAAAGTAGGCCTAGAACAATACGTTTCATTTCATTATTTGGTTTCTATCCTATTTTAGAAGCGACAGAGGACGAGTTTTTCACCAGCTCAAGTGATGATATTAGAGGAGACGTTTCTTCATACTCAGTATCCAGACATCTTTCTTAGAGAAGAACTGTCACAGAAAATATCACTTTGTGAGGCCAGAATCCAGGTAAATAATTTCACCAACTTGGCACCTTAACACTGTCAGGATAGAATACAAACTAATTATTTTCGCCATTTTAGTTTACCCTACCACAGAAATATATCAAACGGAGACCGTAGCTGGAAATCTGTAATGAATAGCGGCCATATTTGACCGAACTACATCAATTTTGACCCATGATCACTTGATTCTGGTAGTTCATACATCGACAGAGCAACTCACTGACGGAATTTTGGCAGAGCGATAAAACGTCCCTGAAGACACGACGAAATTAGTCATTCTTTAATGAGATAATGAACCACGCCTACTAACTTTCAGGTTTGGTTCCAGAATCGACGAGCAAGATGGCGACGAGACATGAGGAAGAGGTATGGACCGTTTCCCTGGCCACGGGGTAGAGTGAGTTCTGTTTACAATAGCGGTAAAGTTGAAGCCAGTTCGTCTCAACGTTTGAAGGAGACCCCAGCCTACCCAGACCAGTCCATCATGGCCAGATCCCTGATGTTCGACCTCTATCTGCGACAGCAACATGAGTAAGTTTGATTTATTTCTTTCTCGCAGAAAATTGATTGACCTCCATGACTGGGCTTGTAAACTCAGCATAAGGTTAAGAAAGCACATATAGCTTAAAATGTTGGCAATCCAAGATTAAAGAAAATATGTATTTTCATTAGTTGTCGATCCGATACATTCTCTGACCCATTGCACGTGTGTTCGGAGATTAGTTATCTACTTTTCACTAAGGGTAGGGGACAGACGATATTCATCATATTAATGAGAGCCATCAGTGTTTTAAATAGACAGAGTTGTCGTCGACAACTGCTTTTTAATAAGCCAATCTACATCAATCTTAGATCAAGAGTTATCTTCTCCTTTTCATACCCATTTACCGTGGAAGATGTCTGCCTGTCATAACCGAGTCATAAAGTAAAGGCTCAAACATTGATGAAGGTTTTGCCTAGTACGCACAACTGCCATTATGCATTGCTTATTTCTCTATTTCAGATGTTTAATTGGAAACAGCGAGCGGAGACTGATATTAAATGATCACTTTCTGGTACCTTTTCACAGCCAACAACACGATTAGACGTTACGTCTGAATTCATGGCGAAATTAAATTGATGACAATACCAAACTTAATTCTCATCCGGAACTATATTTCATAAAAACTTTGATTTAGTGTTTTTGATTTCATCGATTATTCCAAGACTCTAAAGCAAGGGCGTGAATTTGTCCAATTTGTTTTAGGGGGACGAACCAGGAGAGCCGCAACCACAAGCCCAAGCAGAAGATCCTCGCCCTAGAGAGAGAAAATGGAAAATTGCATCAATTCGGGATTTGAGTTGGCAATAGGGACTTCCTAATCTGATCGATTTTGATTCTTCAAAAAATCTTCCTTACCCTTTCGTCTCCCCCTTCTGGGTTCCCCCCTAAATCCGCGGCTTTGCTCTAAAGTAGCGTCCTCTATACATATCGATACCTTATTTTTATCTTCTAGTAACTTTAAGTCTATTTCAAAACATAAACAGTTATTTTTAGAGGAAAATAGACAGAATAAATACAGCTTACTCAGTGTCATGATTTTTTTTTTAAATATAAGATTATCTCCCTTGAACTTGTCTGAATACATCATTCATTACTGAGATAGACTTATCTGACAAAGATTGTCGACAGTGGTGGCGCCAGCCTTTACAAACAGTGGGTGCAAATTGGGTGTGGCGGGGGGGGGGGGGTGAATGATGAAGTCGGGGACAATTGTCGGGTTTGAGATTCTCAGGATGGGTAGATAATACTCTGTCGGCCACCACACCCGTCATTGAATATTACGTCACTATGTCAATTTTAAAGGAATATGTTCACTAACTCCCTCGAAATTTAAGCCTTCAAATCCTTTATAGCAATAATTATGGGCGATTTAAAGTCAAAAATACGTCTAAAAGACTATGTCTTATATAGAAAACACATACAGAAAATGAAAGATAAATGTTTAGATAGGGATATAATTGAAGGGATTACACAATGTTCGTGCAATAGTAGTACTTCTGGGGGCTCCGACTATATACATATATTCAAGGCTCAAATCAACCCCTAATATTGCTGAACATTCCCTTTTAAAAACAAGTTCAAGGGAGGTAATCTAATATATTAAAAAAAAATCATGAACTTAAACAAGCTAGAATAATATTGTCCGTTGTTACTCTAAAAATAACTGTTCATGTTTATGGTTTAAAAATAGAGTTAAAGTTACTAGAAGAGGTATGGTGCCTGGTTCGGATTTTTGATACAACAGAAACGAATCAGCAGATCTAGACCTTTTTCTCCAAAACTTATGATGATTTTAGTGTTCTAGTTATTTGATTGCTCAGTTACTAAAATCGATTTTAAATTAAGTATTATTATCCAATCAGATTACTGTATTTCTTCAAATCTGGATTTTCTTTAAGTTAAGTTTTCTAGAATAAGGCCCTAGTACTCAGTGTGTTCGCTTCTTCTATTATTTTTTTTTAACTACAATCTGGGACCAGACACCATACATATCTATTCTTTAGATTAGCTTTAAATGAACTGAAACAGGCCGTCTCAATTAATTTTTGTAAAGGGTCAAATTTTATGATTAAAAAATAAGGGCCAAATAGAGCTTCTCTAGCATAGCAGTAGAGCATTTTAGCGTAAGGTGTCACTATTGAGGGCTTCAAGGACCAGATTTGGCCTGCTGGCTGCCATTTGAGAAGACCTGCACTTAAATCATACTTGCTAGACTTTAGTGAGGATTGTCAATTTCTAGGGAGTTGGATGCTGTAGATTTGATTTTCCCTCGAACTAAGAACAATAACCCTTGGTCAGAGTCTCGATGAGTTGTCCAAAACACAAACACAGACTCAAATTAGGAATATCATCTCCACTTTGTGCAAAACTTTGGATATTTATTATAACATTAAGAGTTCAATAGCTAATATATTGTTTTATAACAAAACGTACAACCATGCTAAGATGCATCAACACTTTCAGTTTTCTCAACCTCTTCTTTAGCCAAATCTTCTAGTCTCTTTGCCTTCTTCAATTCCTTTATTTTCTGCTTTTTCACATTTTTCTTGGCTTTAATCTTAGCATTAACTTCTTTATAACCTTTAATCTTATCAGTTCTCTGCTGTTTCACGACAGCCTTAGCTTTATGGTCGTTCTTTTCCAAATCATACCCATAAACCTCTCTGATAGTTTCTCTCGCAGCTAAATTACGTCTTCTTGTTTGACGTCGAATGGCTCGATGTTTTCGTAGTTTTAATTTGTATTCGCTGATCATCTGTAACATTTTACTCATATTCTCGTCAATTTCTTTCTCTCTGAAAAACAAAATTGAATAATGAATGAATAATTGAATAGTTGAATGAATGAATAATTGAATAGTTGAATGAATGAATAATTGAAAGAATGAATTAAGTCTTCCTTGATACAGTAATTTCGCTTTCATGAAAACATTTTATTCATTGCATACTGCATGGTATTGTTCTTATTCATTGATACCACCGGTGGGATTCGTTTTGCCGCATTGCCCAACTTGCCGCATCGTGCCCAACTGCACAAAAACGACTTGTAAAACGAAACTAAAGGTTTCTGAAAAAATCCGGAATGACCATTTGTTAGGGTTATGTAGGTTAAGCAACCCAAACCCAACCTAATACCACCATCAAGTAAAGCATGTCATAAAATGCGTTAGTTTTAGTGGAATTGCAAGAACAACACACGTGGGGATATAAATTAGAATGGAGCAAATTGATGCTATCAGTGTCCCTGATGATACACATACAAAGTTTGGAAGATCACTTTACAATCCCTTTAAGTGCCAATAAGAGAAAAAAAAATTATTTCAATAAAAAAATGTGATAATTCATTCATTGATTGCATATTTACTCACTTTTTCAATCTTTTTTCAGCATCCCTCTCTTGTTTCCTGAAAGCCTTCGCCAAGACTTCTTCCAAAGGTCTTTCTAAAATAGCATCATCTTCCATAGTTTCTTTGATCTGGGATTTGGTAGGCCACAATAATTTGGGGTTTACTCCAGAAGCCTCTCCATACCGTGCATACATTTTTCTTTTCAATCTCAATTTTTGGAAAAATTCTTGGGTCATGTCAGGCATTTTTTGATGTAAAATATCATGTAAATGTGGACGTAAACGTGAAACATTTCTCATTTTGTCGATTTCTTCCTCCGTGTACTTCAATTTCGCTTCCTTTTCCTCTAATTCCAGTAGAATTTCTCGGACATTTTGGGGCTCGTCTGTTGCATAATGCTGCAAACTGAGATACTGTGTGGCTCTTTGTAAAGATCGAACCTTAAAAATATGTGAAATCGAAGAATATGTGAGATTAGAGCAAGCTTTCTTCAAGAAGGCTGCCATCTTGGAACGGTAGATAACTCCAATTAACCAATCGAAATAGTTTGTCACAATTCAGTACGAAAATAAACTTTGGATCAAAACGAAATGTAGTTTAAGGTACCAATTTTCTGCATCCAATCGGATCAATAAGTCAAAGAAGGGTTTACAATGAAAAACAGTTGCAATCAGAAATTTTTTGCAAGGAAGGTATGCAAACTGTTGCGTTACTTGCAAGTCGAATGAACAAAATGAACAAAATGGATGAATGAATGAATGAACGAACGAACACGAGCACGAACGAACGAACGAACGAATTAATGAATGAATTATGCCAATCGATATGGAATCAACTATCATTAATCTAATAGTTTATAATATCTGTTTATTTATTTAGGCCTCGGGGTGAATTAGTTAAAGGGATATAACCACGAAAGTTATCACGGACCGGAATAAAACACGTGTAGGCTACCCGACTCAGGCCTTCTCAAATGGCGGCCATTAAGAGTGGCCTGCAAACATCACTTTTTTTTAATAATGAAGAATACATGTAGATTTAAAACAATCCAAGGAGTCCGACCAGCGCGTTGGATCCAGATTGTAGGTGTACATGTACCCGTAATATATTTTTATATTGGTATTAGTCTTGGTGAGTGAAAATAAGTGCCATTTTCGCCCTTTTTTAATCTTTTTGTCCTGTAAAAATAGCTAAAATGTGTCGAATTCGAAATTTTTTGAGAGACTCGAAAACGTCCTCAATAGAGGCTTGCGTCTTTGATTCACTGTCATTTAGGCACACATTTTTTAAGAACACTTCATTTAGACACGGTATTTTAGGCACACGGTCAGATAAGCACATGTCATATAGCATACCCGTAGCCAGGGTGGGTCCCCCCCCCCCCCCCCCTTGAAAACAAATAAGCACTGTTAAAGTAGACATTTTGTTTGAATTGTGACTGTTAAGGTCGAGTTTGATTGTTTTGCGAGTCCATATAACCCCCCCTTGGAAATTCCTGGCTACGGGCCTGTATAGGCACAGTGTTATTTAGGCACAGTGATTTAGACACACTTTCAATAAGGCACATATTCAATTAGGCACATGCAGGTCGGAGGGACTGACATGGAAAAGCGTCTAGTCGTTCGGATGGGACAATAAACCGAGGCCCCGTGCCCGTCCTCAATTAGCCCATATAGGTGCAGAAAGTAGGACGTAAAATTCCATTCATTTCATTTTCATTTTCAATTAGGCACATATATTCAATTAGGTACACTCTTTTAGGCACACTAAATGAAGTGTGCTTTATAAATATGTTCCTAAATGACTGCTTACCGCGTCTTTGGCTTTCAATATTTGGAATTTCGACCTCGAGAGTTACTTGTTTGTACCCCAAGTAAACTGGCACTGCCACTGATTCCAGTGACCAAGTAATAGGATGACAAATGGACTGCTGTAGGGTCTGTTATGACAGTCAATAGAATGAATTCTAATTAGTTGGTTCCTGCTATTAATATAGAGTTCTCACTCGTATCTACTCCAGAACTAGACTAGTGGCTAGATAACCTCGTATACTATACGGTAGTCGCCATATTGAATAGATTATAGGTCAGCCAATCACAAACATTCTTCAGAGAGTGTCGTATTCTTTCGCGGTAAGAACAGCCAATCAAAATCGATCTCTAAACAAGAGTTGTCTTTTCATGTCCATTTAAAGGGCAAGATGGCCGGTTATCATAACCGAGTCGTTACATAGTCTCGTACATAATGACGAAGGTTGAGCCGAATAATAGATATATGTGATTTCAGATTGACAGACCTAACTGCGTTTTACCATGATATAATAAGTTTCGAAGGTAGCCTACATATGTATACCAAACCAAATGATTAGGGTTTATCTGATATAAACATCGTTTCAATGACACCTATAATTGTAATATTATTGTTCTTCCTTGGTATATTCACAACTTTCAAAGGTAAGAATATTTTAAATTTTTATACTTTTAAAGCGATACAACCTCTTAGAATGAACAAAAAAGTTCTCAAACTTGGTCAATAAGAGTATTATATTCATCAACGGTGCCCAAAGTATACAAATAAAATCCAATAAACCCATAAAACTATGTAAATTACAATTACAGGTTATAATTGAAAAACGCTTAAAATTTGAGTAAGTGTTTTTCAATTATTGTATATAAACATAGTTTTCTGGATTTATCAGATTATCTAGGTAATCTGTTGTATAGTTATGCCACCAGTTAAGTCCCCCGATAAATAAATAATCTTATTGACCAAGTTTGAAAATTTAGATTTTTTGTTCATTTTAAGAGGTTCTATTCCTTAAAGTTCTACTTTAGTTGGAATTTATCTTATGCGGGTTACGACGACATTTAAGTTAAAGGATATATTTTATACTTTTAAGTTCCCTTTTAAGTCGAATACATCCAAATGAGATTTTGCTTGGTACTGACATTTCTAATGGATGATCCACGTGGTATGATTTGTTGGAAATCGAAAATAAGAGTAGGCTAATGCCACTGTCCTGGCAAAATGTCTCTCATTGCACACTGCATGGTGTTTGCCCGTCCTCAATTAGCCCATACATGTGCAGAAAAGCAGGACGTTAAACTCCATTCATTTCATTTTAGATGTACGAGCTGCGTTAGATAAACATGGTTGTCTACAGAATTGGTTATACTGGGAAGACAACTGTTACCATGCCTTTCAATACCGTCGGACTTTTGATAAAAGTGAAGAGGAGTGTGTTTATTACGGCGGCCATCTTACCAGTATGAAGGGGTCGAAAGAACATACATTCTTGAAGAAAAAAGTCATAAATGGGTAAGCAATTAAAGAAATAAATTCGTCTGAATATAATCTTCCCCTTTTGAATCACAATTCGCAATGTATTTCAGAATTAAATTCTACACTTTGGCCCTATTTCACATACACAATTCAATCAATTCAATTCAATGTCGGATTACTCAGATGTCGTATCACAGAGTACAGTGTACATGTAGAGTCGTACAATACGATATTGTATAGTGGGAAGGGTAGGACCTCATTCCTTGGTAAACTCCCAAAGAGATTACCTTTTTTGTATTTCCTCCTACATTCCGGGGTCCCACTTTAAGTCGATGCATACCCGTAGGAGACAGGGGGCAGGGCTGCCAAATAGTATGTTTTCGGGCAGAGAGTAAAACAAAATGGGAAAAATCGGTCCAGTAAGCTGGGCAAACATCATTGAAATTCGGGCAAGTCGGTCTGCCTCCCGTTGAGTTGTGGGCCCCTACGGCTATGAATCGATGTAACGCCCGTGAATGGAACATTTCAATCGGTTGTTAATTTTATATTATCTTTCTTGAGATGCCCCCCCCCCCCCCTTAGATTTAGGGCATGTGTACTTGGTATTAGTTGCTTACTTTCACATCCACTGCCGTTACAGGATAGGGGACAGCAAATTTAAATTTGGTTAATTTTGTATTATCTTTCTTAATAGATTTGGGGCATGTGGTCTGGGTATATTTGAATTAATTTCTAACTCACTGCTGTTACAGGATTGGGGACAACAACTTCTGGATTGGTCTGGTTAAAAGCAAAAACGACACGTTAGTCTGGACGGATGGGACGCCATTTTTGTGGACAGTGCCGGATGTGAAGTTATTTTTCTCTCGATGTGTTCTCCTGTCTAACGGCTATTGGCTACCTGCTGGCTGTCTGTTGAAGCACTTCTTCATCTGTAAGATTCCGCCAGGTAAATAGTTCTACTTCGTTTTCAGTGTTATAAGTGTAAGTACATGTCCGTTTTGTTCTATCCGTCAGTTTAATACGTAA
Organism: Lottia scabra; assembly: GCA_029955415.1. Classification (NCBI taxonomy): domain Eukaryota; kingdom Metazoa; phylum Mollusca; class Gastropoda; family Lottiidae; genus Lottia; species Lottia scabra. The sequence goes on from JARJEI010000009.1 coordinate 14,709,308, forward strand.
CGTAATGAAACCTGCATTCGTTTGACGTACACTATTCTGACATACGCATGTATAGTGCTGGCACGATATATCGTTGTATCGATGTATCGCGATACGACATTCCACGATACGCGTATCGTATCGCGAGGTCGTGTATCGATACTTGACGATACCTCTCATTTCATAAAAAGTGATGATTTATTTACAAGTCAGATTATGAAATCACAATTTTTTTCGAACTGACTTGATTGAAATTGTTGGGAAATATTTTAAGATGTGGATATGGACCACTACTATCAACTAAATACCAAATTAAAAAGCTTTAAATAAATAAATATTGAAACTGAAATGTTAATTGTTGTCCCTTTATCCAATATCGCGATACGTATTGTATCGTGACCTTTGTATCGCGATACGTATCGTATCGTGACATGGTTGGCAATACCTAGCACTTGTGTGACCACGGCCGTAAATGACGAACGTACGAAATTACGTGTCAATCATACATAGAAATTAGACATATGAACGCGATCTCTTATACAGAGTTGTCTTCCCTTGCCTTGCAGTCCATGTAATCTTCGTACAAACAAAACAATCCCGTTATTATTAAATCACAGGAACAATAGTTGTATACTAGTAGTAGTATACTCCAAGGAGAAGTACCAATAGTTGATTCATGTTCGTGTCTATCATTCTATGTAAGAATGTTCATATAAAACAGAAGGGTCCAAGAAAGTTATTATATGTCGACAGGGGACACTAGAATCACAAACATCTACATTTTTCCTGAATATATCTGGTAGTCTATTCTCTACGTTTCAGTTAAATATACTACAGTGCCCACGACGGTAGTAACAACCACGCCCACTACTACACCAACAACCACGCCCACTACTACGCCAACTACTACGCCCACTACTACGCCAACTACCACGCCCACTACTACACCAACAACCACGCCCACTACTACGCCCACTACTACACCAACAACCACGCCCACTACTACACCAACAACCACGCCTACAACAACACCAACAACCACGCCAACTACCACACAAACAACCACGCCTACTACTACACCAACAACCATGCCCACTACTACACCAACAACCACGCCAACTACTACGCCAACAACTACACCCACTACTACGCCAACTACTACGCCAACAACCACGCCTACAACAACACCATCAACCACGCCCACTACTACGCCGACAACCACGCCAACAACCACGCCTACAACAACACCATCAACCACGCCAACTACTACACAAACAACCACGCCCACTACTACACCAACAACCACGCCTACAACAAAACCAACAACCACGCCCACTACAATCACCAAGAGTAAGCCTTTCACAATTTCATTCAATAAGAGTGAGAACGGGAGACGGGAGTCAATATTAAGCCAAACTCATCTTTGGCAATTTCAGCACCGTTGCTTAAAGGGATTGTAAAGCGGTTTTCAAAACTTTGTATGTGTATCGGGGACAATGATAGCATCAATTTGCGCCATTCAAATTTCCATCCCGACGTCTGTGGTCTGCAATTTCACTTTAATTAACGTCACCCAACTGATCTGCATAGATATCAATAGTACCTTCCGGTAGATCACTATCAGTGATGTCATAAAACGCGGCAGTTTTAGTGGAATTGCAAGAACCACTGACGTCGGTATATTGATGCCATCAGTGTCCCCGATACACATACAAAGTTTAGAAAACCTCTTTACAAACCTTCAATGAATTATCTTGTTTTTATAGATTTTTATTCCAATTCAGTTCATAATTTCGTATACATATATTTTCAGAGATCCAAGTGTCAACCACTCCTAAAAGTTACGATTTCCTGATCGTCACCCCGCCTAAAAATCGCGAGAAGACGGTGGTTGATAACCGCCCTAGTGCTGTTGGTATTGGACTGCTAGGGGTGGGATTTCTACTCGCCATTCTCTTGCTAGCGGTCATTTCAGACATCCCCACATTCTACAGACATATTAAATGGATGATAGAAAATATCAGAAGTCGCTGGGAAGCAGAAGATTCCATTAAAACTCTTTCAAGAGATTCTTCAGAACTCAGGCCAATGTGGATGACACGAAAAATTCGACATGTTGAGTGAAATGAACTTTCCTCGAAGCGGAAGAATAGACTACATAAGGAAAAAATGTATTATTAAAGGGAAATGTTCAGCATTTCTTAGGGTCGATATGGGCCTTGAATATATGCAATTAGCCTTAAGAAGTCCTACTAATGCAGGAAAATTATATAATTCCTTCAATTATATCCTTACCATAACATTTATTTTCTGTATTTGTGTTTTCTATATAACGCGAGACTTTTAAACGCCGATATGTATTGGTACATGTATGTTTGAAGGCTTAAATTTCGCAGGAGAGTTGTGAACAATATAACGGATTAGATAAGCTTTGAAATTCAAGATTCATTTTGAGAATAAACATTTTTTGGTCGAACAGTTAGTGAACATATCCCTTTAACTTTAATAGTAGAATTATGAACTTGATAATCAGATCATTAAAGTTAAGAGTTGAATATTAACTAAATAATTTTACTACCAACTTAGCCTTTGATCATTAAATTTAGTAATCAAACTATTAAATACGACAAAATTACCATTAATAACTTATAATCGAAACTTCACATCTTGCCTAGCTCCGTATATATGTGTATCAATATCTCTGATAGGTAGAATCTGTCTGTTGTTCAGAATGATCTCGACCATGATAGCCGGCCAACCTTCGTCATTTTTTTCGAGACTATGGAATGACTCAGCCATAATACGCGGCCATCTTAATGAACAGGAAAAGACAACTCTTATTCAAGATTGATTTTGATTGGCTGTTTTAACCGCGAAAGAAGACTACACTCTTTGGAGAATGATTGTGATTGGTTGAACTATAATTTATTCAATATGGCGACTACCATATAGTATACAAGGTTATCTAGCCACTAGTCTAGTTCCGAAGTAGATACGAGTGATGCCGGGTTTGAACCCTGGACCTTCATGGTTAGCGAGGAAGCATCTAAACCGGAAGTTAAGAATAGGAATGATTATATTTTATTCGTAAAATGCATTTTGCTCTTTACAAAAATTAATTGAGAAGGCCTAGATAATATTATAAGGAAACACAAGTTATAGAGATACACTATTTTATATATCATTATAGTCATTTATATCTAACAGACTTTTTCTGCTATAGTATTATAAGCAATGCCCTGGTTGGCTTTCCATTCATCAGAAATCTCCGCCAGCTTAACATCGTACAAAATACATATACCATATTTAAAACTACTTATCAATACACATCCATCCGTTTTACTGCATTTTTCCTTACATTCGTTAAGATCTGTTTCGAGAGACGCGTAGATGACTGGTTTTTGAAAAAGTAGACAATCGTGAACGATTAGCAATGAACCGGTACATTTGGTATTTGTACTACACAAATCATCACATTCCTTCTGTCCAGATACGGGTTTAGTTTGATAGCTACCGGCCGCCATTAGCATAGAATAGTGAGGGAAATACTTGTAAGTACATCCTGAAATATAAATAACATAGTTTAAAGATATATTCCCTTATTTTCATCGATCCATATGTACATATTATAGGCCTACACCATAATTGGACCGCTAATACATATATCAATAGAAAGTAGAGTTGTTCTAATGACTGGGAAAGACTGAAACCAAGGTATGCTTGGGGTATGATTTAAATATAAAATATATTACAAATTACCTGACTGGTCGACGGCATTGACCATAGACAAAGAACCAACATACATTAAAACCACTACCAACATCACTCTAGAATTGACCACCATTTTGACTGAATGATACAGTATAACTGTATAGAGATAATTATGTGACTTTATATAGAACATTGCTTGATTTTTATTATCTTATTTATGACTAAATCTGTCGAGCCGACATTTCCTGATGAAACTATAGGAAAACACATTTAAAGTGTAGAGGTCTGCATGTTCGAGAACCGATTTTGGTCTTGAATAAATGTAGAAAGTTTCTATAGGATTATAACTTCACAAAAATACGCATACACATTACAAATATATCTCTTACTAAATATTTATTTACAGACGTTACTACTACTACCGACTGATGCCAAAACCCTCTAAAAGTTAGCCAAGCTTGACGGTAAGTATCTCAGTTGTTGGTGAACCTATCTCTTTCAAAATTCTCATAGATTTACTTCAACATGTCCTTGTCAGACCCTGAAAGATATGAGAGTCATCGAAAAAAATTGTACAAGTACTGCCCCGAATACTCTATTTGTATAGGTAAGTTATGTACAAGTTTATAGACGTTACTACTCTATTTGTATAGGTAAGTTCTCTATTTGTAAAGGTAAGTTATGTACAAGTTTATAGGCGTTACTACTCTATTTGTATAAGTAAGTTCTCTATTTGTAAAGGTAAGTTATGTACAAGTTTACAGACGTTACTACTCTATTTGTAAAGGTAAGTTATGTACAAGTTTATAGGCGTTACTACTGTATTTGTATAAGTAAGTTCTCTATTTGTAAAGGTAAGTTATGTACAAGTTTACAGACGTTACTACTCTATTTGTAAAGGTAAGTTATGTACAAGTTTATAGACGTTACTACTCTATTTGTATAGGTAAGTTCTCTATTTGTAAAGGTAAGTTATGTACAAGTTTATAGGCGTTACTACTCTATTTGTATAAGTAAGTTCTCTATTTGTAAAGGTAAGTTATGTACAAGTTTACAGACGTTACTACTCTATTTGTAAAGGTAAGTTATGTACAAGTTTATAGGCGTTACTACTCTATTTGTATAAGTAAGTTCTCTATTTGTAAAGGTAAGTTATGTACAAGTTTACAGACGTTACTACTCTATTTGTAAAGGTAAGTTTAAAAGTTTATAGACGTTACTACTCTATTTGTAAAGGTAAGTTCTCTATTTGTAAAGGTAAGTTACGTACAAGTTTATAGACGTTACTACTCTATTTGTATAGGTAAGTTATATACAAGTTTATAGACGTTACTACTCTATTTGTATAGGTAAGTTATGTACAAGATTACAGACGTTACTACTCTATTTGTATAAGTAAGTTATGTACAAGTTTATAGACGTTACTACTCTATTTGTAAAGGTAAGTTATATACAAGTTTATAGACGTTACTACTCTATTTGTATACGTAAGTTATATACAAGTTTATAGACGTTACTACTCTATTTGTATAGGTTAGTTATGTACAAGTTTATAGACGTTACTACTCTATTTGTATAGGTAAGTTGTGTACAAGTTTACAGATGTTACTACTATATTTGTAAAGGTAAGATATATACAAGTTTATAGACGTTACTACTCTATTTGTATAGGTAAGCTATATACAAGGTTACAGACGTCACTACTCTATTTGTATAGGTTAGTTATGTACAAGATTACAGACGTTACTACTCTATTTGTAATTTTGTATAGGTAAGTTATGTACAAGTTTACAGACGTTATTACTTTATTTGTATAGGTAAGTTATGTACAAGTTTACAGACGTTATTACTCTATTAGTATAGGTTAGTTATGTACAAGTTTACAGACGTTACTACTCTATTTGTATAGGTAAGTTATGTACAAGTTTACAGACGTTACTACTCTATTTGTATAGGTAAGTTATGTACAAGTTTACAGACGTTATTACTCTTTTTGTAAAGATAAGTAATGTACAAGTTTACAGACGTTACTACTCTATTTGTATAGGTAAGTTATGTACAAGTTTACAGACGTTATTACTCTATTTGTATAGGTAAGTTATGTACAAGTTTACAGACGTTATTACTCTATTAGTATAGGTTAGTTATGTACAAGTTTACAGACGTTACTACTCTATTTGTATAGGTAAGTTATGTACAAGTTTACAGACGTTACTACTCTATTTGTATAGGTAAGTTATGTACAAGTTTACAGACGTTATTACTCTTTTTGTAAAGATAAGTAATGTACAAGTTTACAGACGTTACTACTCTATTTGTATAGGTAAGTTACGTACAAGTTTACAGACGTTACTACTCTATTTGTATAGGTAAGTTATGTACAAGTTTACAGACGTTATTACTCTATTAGTATAGGTTAGTTATGTACAAGTTTACAGACGTTACTATTCTATTTGTATAGGTAAGTTATGTACAAGTTTACAGACGTTACTACTCTATTTGTATAGGTAAGTTACGTACAAGTTTACAGACGTTACTACTCTATTTGTATAGGTCTTATGATATTTAAAACCCACATCCCGAGGGAATTAATAACGAGGGGCTTGCCCCGAGAGATTTACCGAGGGAAAGGGTTTTAAATATCATAAAAACCCGAGGGGTATAAACCGATTTTGAACCTTAATTTCATTTGTATCCAAAACAATAATTTTCAATCCACAATGTAAATTAGCCATGTCACTAAACGAGTATAGCTCGAATACAACTCACACATGCATCAATCTAATTAAAATTACAGTTAAACTCCGTTATACCGCCCTCCGATATAACGCCAGCCTCGCCTATCGCCCGTAAATTGCTTTTGCACGGATCTTCCGTATCTAAATACATGTAGATTACATTTCGTTTTGGTTATTTTTTGAGTGTCGACTCCATGTAATAAAATTAGATTACATTTCGTTTCGGTTATTTTTTGAGTGTCGACTCCATGTAATAAAATTAGATTACATTTCGTTTCGGTTATTTTTTGAGTGTCGACTCCATGTAATCTAACCCCTTATATAAGGCGAGCATCTTCTGGTAACGAAAATTTCAGCCAATCAAAAACTACCTTCAAGATCGCGGGTCTATGCATTGATATGCATTGTGGGAAGACGAAACAGAAAGTAAAGCGACACAGCTGTCCAAATTAATACAAAATATTCAAAAATAAACGTTGTTCTGATTGGCGGAGGGGTGGCACGTGCTATAAATAGCTTATTTGTAACCAGAAGATGCTCGCCTTATAAAAGTGGTTAGATTACATGGAGTCGACAATCAAAAAATAACCGAAACGAAATGTAATCTAATTTTAATTAGATTGCACATGCATGTGAGTGTAGTTAATCACGTTGTCTGTCGTTACCCCTGGAATATATGGTGTTTCCCACTTGGAAGTAGTGAACACCGGTTGCATTGTGTTCGGCTGCCATAGTAACAATATCTATTTACGTTTTTATCCGGATTATTGGGAGAGAAAATCGCAAAACAAAATAGTGCGTTTGAAAAAAGCACTTTAAAAAAGCACTTGAATTAGACTAAATATCCAGCCAAACAATGTTTGATTTAAATGTCAATGTTCTTGTTGTCATTTCGGAGAGATTTAACCAGCCAGCTCCATAAGGGGTTATTTAGGTAAAATATCAAGATTTTATATCAGAATAATCCTGGGTATTTTGTTTTTAAAACGATCTATTAAATTGTTAGTTCCTGTGCCAGATGTATTTAATTTAAACTAAATATCTAATAGAGATTAATTCTCGGTGATATTACAACTCTTCATTACTAATATAAAATCAATAATTTAAAATATGGGTAAAATAAGCACGAACCTAGTGAACAGCCATTTTGAATAACATGAAGACTTCATAAGTCGATTTTTAAAATGAACGCTACACTATGACATCTAAGCCTTAATATCTAATATCTATCTTATTGTCCGAATTTTAATGATATTTTGCCCGATTTTAGGGATTTTTTTATTCGTTGATTCTCATATTTTCAGGTTTAGACAAAGACATTTTGTGTGAATTTTGAAAGAGATAGGTTTGCCAGCGGCTGGGATACTTTCCGTCAAACTTTGGTGACGTTTTTCGAGACATCGATATATATTTTTAGACTATGGGAATATATCTTTAACGTGCGCAGTCTGTAGTATACGGGGCTTCGGTTTATTGTCCCCCTGAATCATCTTGACCCCATACGAAACTTCGCATCTTTCCTAGCTCCATATATATGTGTCGCAGATAATATCTCCGATAGGTAGAATGTGTCTGTTGTTCAGAATGACTTCGACCCATGCCGGTCCATCTTCGTAATTTTTTTCGAGACTATATAATGACTTGGTCATGATAGGCGGTTATCTTGCCATGTAAATGGGCAGGAAAAGACAACTCTTGTTCAGAGATTGATTTTGATTGGCTGTTTTAACTTAAAGAAGACTAAACTCTTTGGAGAATGATTGTGATTGGTTGAACTATAATGTATTCAATGGCGACTACTGTATAGTATACAAGGTTATCTAGCCACTAGTCTAGTTCCGAAGTAGATACGAGTGATGCCAGGTTTGTACCCCGGACCTTCATGGTTAGCGAGGAAGCATCTAAACCGGAAGTTAAGAATGGGAATGATTATATCAGGCCTTCTCAAATGGCGGCCCTTATATTTCATTCATAAAATGTATTTTGCTTTTTACATAATTAATTGAGAAGGCCTGGATAATATTATAAGAAAACACAAGTTATTGAGATACACTATTTTATATCATTATATTCTTTTAAAAAAAGTACACAGTCGTCAAGGATTAGCAATGTACCGGTACATTTGGTATTTGTACTACACAAATCATCACATTCCTTCTGTCCAGATACTGTTATATGTGGATAGTTGTGAGGAATATACTCGTAATCTCTTTCTGAAGTATAAATTACATAGTTTAAAGATATTTATTTTCATATATCCAAATAGCCACACAGGGACACACGACTTAACAGGGGGGCAGACCGACTTATTGCCGGAATTTTAATGATATTTGGCCCGATTTAGGGGATTTTGTGCCCGAAAACATAATTTTGTTGGGTTTTTTTTGGGGTTTTTTTTTGGGGGGGGGGGGGGGTGGTCTCCAACGGCTATGTATATCCATATATATATATATATATATATACCATAATTGGACCGCTAATACTTATATAAATAGAAAGTAGAGATGTTCTAATGACTGGGAAAAATACCAGTTTGTCTCAGGTCCGTGGCTGATTACCATGACCACCGGGAATATAGTGTAAAACTAGCATTAGATTTCTAGGGAAAGCTGTGTACATTAATGTTGAATACTGATTATTTTAGCTAAACAAAATAATGGTAATTAATTATTAAATAATTACAAATTACCTGACTGGTCGACGGCATTGACCATTGACCATACACCAACATACATTAAAACCAGCACCAACATCACTCTAGAATTGACCACCATTTTGACTGAATGATACAGTATAACTGTATAGAGATAATTATGTGACCTTATATAGAACATTGCTTGATTTTTATTATCTTATTTATGACTAAATCTGTCGAGCCGGCATTTCCTGATGAAACTATAGGAAAACACATTAAAGCCCGCCACAGACGAGAGCTGAATGGTTCAGCGCAGAAGATAAGCATTTGGCTAAGAGCACTGTCGTTCAGTAGATCACATGACTGTTCATGTGACCAATTGTTCACAAAAAGGCAGAACGCCATTTTGAACAACCACAGGAGATATCACATGGTTAATTTACGCATTTCTATTGGTCCTTTAAAATCTTTCATTGAGTTGACTGTTTATGTTTACCGCAGACGTGAGTTTCTTGCCTCGCGAGGCAAAAAAATATCAAACACGATAGATGGCCTCATGAGACGAAATACGCAACAAAAACTGCGCGCAGACGGTGAGATTTTAGTTATTTGAGCGGCTGGCTTTTAAAGTGCAGAGGTCTGCATGTTCGAGGATCGATTTAGGTCTTAAATAAAAGTAGATAGGAACACGTTTTCACAAGATTAGCATCAAGGCATTTGAAGATATGTTGCTGTGATACACGTGTGTTGTTTTATATTTTGATAGTGGACTTACCTCAAATTATTACTCCTTTTTTAATATCACTTTTCTGTACTACCAATACGGGGTGCTTTGATAACAACCTCAATGTGTTTAAATATTGGGGTTTTATTTTAATCTCGTAACATTCAATATTTCAGTGACCTAGGTAAATCTCTTCTCTGAATAAAGTAGTCTAAAGAGCTCACCGTTCCCGGGGCATTCCCAGCTAGAGCCCCCCCCCCCCCCTCCTATTATTGACCGACTGATGCCAAAACCCTCTAAAAATTAGCCAAGCTTGACAGTAAGTATCTCAGCTGTTGGCGAACCGATCTCTTCTAAAAATTCTCACAGATTTACTTCAACATGTCCTTGTCAATCCCGAAAATATGAGAGTCATCGAATAAAAATTGTATAAGTACTTCCCCGAATAAAATAACATGTCAAAAAATTCAACATCAGAGCAAATTACATTGCAACCTTACATTGGCTTTTTTGGGGGAGGGGGGACATCCGATATTAACAACCAATAGGTCAAATTATTATCAGCTTATTTTACACGTATTTTAAATTATTGATTTTAAATTGGTAATAAAGAGTTATAGAATCATTTAGTTGGGGATCCGTCTTCTACGAAAGTATGGCGGTTTTCCGGTAATCCTCATTCCCGCTGTTTGAACGCCTCTCAGGTCTTAACGAATTTATGGCAGCCATCACTGCTAGATTTTTCGCTAGGAAACTTTCGATCAAAATGAAAGGTATTAATTGAGCTAGGAGATCATTTCATTTACATTTTTATTTAATATTTTATGAAAATGTATCGAGATGTGCCGATTTTCAAGGACACAGGGGCTTAATAAAGGAATTGAATTTCCACAATGAAATGATACAGCATGGTAGCCTGACGTTGACCCACTTAAATTAACGGCAGGTTTTATCTGACTAATAATATTCTCTGTTTGATATTTAGTTCAAATTAAATACATCTGCCACAGAAATTAACAATTTAGCAAGTAGTCAGTGATATTAAAATACTAATATATCAAAGAATCAAAGATTCAACAAAATTCATAATTTATAAGCAAAATTGAATTTTCAATTTAACAGGCTGCTGCAAGTATTATAAATATTAACTTGTGAAAACTTGTTCCTATTTGTACATAACTTACCTATACAAATAGAGTAGTAAGTCTGTAAAATTGTACATAACTTACCTATACAAATAGAGTAGTAAGTCTTTAAACTTGTACATAACTTACCTATACAAATAGAGTAGTAACGTCTATAAACTTGTACATAACTTACCTATACAAATAGAGTAGTAACATCTATAAACTTGTACATAACTTACCTATACAAATAGAGTAGTAACATCTATAAACTTGTACATAACTTACCTATACAAATAGAGTAGTAACATCTATAAACTTGTACATAACTTACCTATACAAATAGAGTAGTAAAATCTATAAACTTGTACATACCTTACCTATACAAATAGAGTAATAACGTCTGTAATCTTGTACATAACTTACCTATACAAATAGAGTTGTAACGTCTATAAACTTGTTCATAACTTACCTATACAAATAGAGTAGTAACGTCTATAAACTTGTACATAACTTACCTATACAAATAGAGCAGTAACGTCTATAAACTTGTACATAACTTAACTATACAAATAGATTAATCACATCTTTTCCAAACGATATTGCGCCCCCCCCCCTCCTCTGCACCCCAGCCCGTACGCCTATGTATACAAATAGAGTAGTAACGTCTATAAACTTGTACATAACTTACCTTTACAAATAGAGCAGTAACGTCTGTAAACTTGTACATAACTTACCTTTACAAATAGAGCAGTAACGTCTGTAAACTTGTACATAACTTACCTATACTAATAGAACAGTAACATCTATAAACTTGTACATACCTTACCTATATAAATAGAGTAGTAATGTATGTAAACTTGTACATAACTTACCTATACAAATAGAGCAGTAACGTATGTAGACTTGTACATAACTTACCTTTACAAATAGAGCAGTAACGTCTGTAAACTTGCACATTACTTACTATACAAATAGAGCAGTAACATCTGTAAACTTGTACATAACTTACCTATACAAATAGAGCAGTAACGTATGTAGACTTGTACATAACTTACCTTTACAAATAGAGCAGTAACGTCTGTAAACTTGAACATAACTTACCTTTACAAATAGAGTAGTAACGTCTATAAAGTGGTACATAACTTACCTATGCAAATATAGTAGTAACGTCTATAAAGTGGCACATAACTTACCTATGCAAATATAATAGTAGCGTCTGTAAACTTGTACATAACTTACCTATACAAATAGAGTTATAACGTCTATAAACTTGTACATTACTTACCTATACAAATAGAGTTACAACGTCTGTAAACTTGTATATAACTTACTTTTACAAATAGAGTAGTAACGTCTATAAACTTGTACATTACTTACCTATACAAATAAAGTAGTAACGTCTGTAATCTTATACATTACTTACCTATACAAATAGAGTTACAACGTCTGTAAACTTGTATACAACTTACTTTTACAAATAGAGTTATAGCGTCTATAAACTTGTACATTACTTACCTATACAAATAGAGTTACAACGTCTGTAAACTTGTATATAACTTACTTTTACAAATAGAGTAATAACGTCTGTAAACTTGTACATAAATTACCTTCACAAATAGAGCAGTAACGTCTGTAAACTGGTACATAACTTACCTTTACAAATAGAGCAACAACGTCTGTAAACTTGTTCATAGCCTACCTATATAAATAGAGCAGTAACGTATGTAAACTTGTACATAACTTACCTATACAAATAGAGTAGTAACGTCTGTAAACTTGTACATAATTTACCTATACAAATAGAGTAGTAACGTCTGTAAACTTGTACATAACTTATCTATACAAATAGGGTAGTAACGTCTATAAACTTGTACACAACTTAACTATACAAATAGAGCAGTAACGTCTGTAAACTTGTACATAACTAACCTATACAAATAGAGTAGTAACGTCTATAAACTTGTACATAACTTATATTTACAAATAGAGCAGTAACGTCTATGAACTTGTACATAACTTAACTATACAAATAGATTAATAACGTCTGTAAACTTGTACATAACTTACCTATACAAATATAGTAGTAACGTCTGTAAACTTGTACATAACTTACCTTTACAAATAGAGAAACAACGTCCGTAAATTTGTACATAACTTACCTTTACAAATAAAGTAGTTACGTCTATAAACTTTTACATAACTTACCTATACAAATAGAGTAGTAACGTCTGAAAACTTTTACATAACTTACCTTTACAAATAGAGTAGTAACGTCTGTAAAATTGTACATAACTTACCAATACAAATAGAGTAATAACGTCTGTAAACAAACGTTTAGTTAGAGGTATATTTGAACGGATTAAACGTGCAGTTTTAATAATTCTGAAACTTTCTACATTTATTCAAAACCCAAATCACTTCTGCACTTTAAAGGAATACTACCTCTTAGAATGACAAACAATCTATATTTTCAAACATGGTCAATAGGAGTTTAAATTCATCAAGGGACTTGTCTGGTTGCCTAACTATACAACAAATTACCTAAATAATCTGATAAATCCAGAAAACAATGTTTTTATACAATAATTGAAAAACCCTTAATCAAATTTAAGGCGTTTATCAATTATAACCTGTTATTATATGGAAATTTACATAGTTTCATGGGTTTTTTGCATTCTGTTTGTATACATCGTTGATGAATATATACTCTGATTGACCAAGTTTGAGAACTTAATTTTTTTGTTCATTCTAAGAGGTTGTATCGCTTTAATGTGTTGTCCTATAGTTTCATCAGAAAATGCTGGATGGACAGATTTAGTCAATAAAATTCTAGCAATGTTCTATATAAAGTCACATAATTATCTCTATACAGTTATACTGTATCATTTAGTCAAAATGGTGGTCAATTCTAGAGTGATGTTGGCAGTGGTTATAATGTATGTTGGTGTATGGTCAATGGTCAATGCCGTCGACCAGTCAGGTAATTTGTAATATATTATATTTACACCATTTTTTTATTTATCTAAAATAATTATTATTCAATAATATTAATGTACACCAGTGAGTCATTCACTGGAAAACAAACGATTAGTAACAACCAAGTAGCGCTAGAGTAACGACTAAGTCATGGTGGCCAAACGCGTGCTACGCTTGTCGAACGTTAGTAAAACGTTTTAGAATCGTTAAAGTTCTTCAGCATTTAAACTTAACTTAAACTTAACTTTTTTTTCCGGACCAGCGTTCTCCGAAAATTAACGATGATCACCGACGTTCACTGGCGTTCACACAACGTTCTTCTGGCGCTATCCCAGCGACCAAGGACGACTCCCGACGTTTCCTTGTCAGAGGATGTTGGCAAGAACGTCATGGTGTGACGGGTCCTTAAACAAACGAGAGCATTGTGTTTTAATTAAAATAGACGATACAGAATTGAGTAAGATTTTCGGTAAAGAATTGAGGCTAATAAAAAATCGACATCGGACAATGGAATATTTATTAGCTGGAAAGAATCTTATATTTTGTTTACATGACCTTCACCCCTTCGTCATTTACTTTCTACCTAAACCGAGATCTGATTGGTCAGATATAAATAGTGTCAACCTCATTTTCATAAAACGAAGTGTAGTGGGTTTAGATTAATACGGATTAATAAAACCATGTCAAAACCCGTATTCGTGATACGATGGTTTAGTAAGTGTTTTAAATAATTTTGATGTTCAAAAATTAACTGCAAGATATTTTTAATCAAAACTATTAGATAATGTTCAGATGTATATATCTTTCATTAATTTAACCTGCAACAAATTAAAGCTTCCTTTTAAACTATGTTCATGTATATAGACACATCTTTATGGAACAACAATCACTGGTTAAAGTTTTATGCAACGTTTCGACGTGTTTCCCCCCGTCGTCCTCAGGGAAACACGTCGAAACGTTGCATACATTTTTAACCAGTGATTGCTGTTCCATAAAGCTGTGTCTATATATTGTGCTTACAATTGCTAAATGCCATTTAAAAACTTTATGTTCATGTAATTTATATTTCAGGATGTACTTACAAGTATTTTCCTCACTATTCTATGCTAAACATGGCCGGTATCTATGATAGCAAAAACGTATCTTCACAAGAGGAATGTGATGATTTGTGTATTACAGCTACCAAATGCTCTGGAACAATGTTAATCTTTGACGAGTGTGTCCTTTTTCAAAAACCAGTCATCTACGCGTCTATTATCTGGACATATCTTAACGAATGTAAGGAAATATGCAGTAAAACGGATGGATGTGTACTGATGAGTAGTTTTAAAAATGGTATATGTTTTTTGTACGGTGCTAACCTGGCTGAGATTCCTGATGAATGGAAAGCTAACGAGGCCAATGAAAATAATACCATAGCAGAAAAAGTCTGTTAGTTATAAATGACTATAATGATATAAAATAGTGTATCTCTATAACTTGTGTTTCCTTATAATATTATCCAGGCCTTCTCAATTAATTTTTGAAAAGAGCAAAATGCATTTTATGAATAAAATATAAGGGCCGCCATTTGAGAAGGCCTGATATAATCATTCCGATTCTTAACTTCCGGTTTAGATGCTTCCTCGCTAACCATGAAGGTCCAGGGTTCAAACCTGGCATCACTCGTATCTACTTCGGAACTAGACTAGTGGCTAGATAACCTTGTATACTATACAGTAGTCGCCATATTGAATACATTATAGTTCAACCAATCACAATCGTTCTCCAAAGAGTTTAGTCTTCTTTCGCGACTAAAACAGCCAATCAAAATCAATCTTTGAATAAGAGTTGTCTTTTCCTGTCTTTTACATGGCAAGATGGCCGGCTATCATGGTCGAAATCATTCTGAGCAACAGACAAATTCTATCTATCAGAGATATTGATACACATATATACGGAGCTAGGAAAGATGCGAAGTTTCGATTATAAGTTATTAATGGTAATTTTGCCACATTTAATAGTTTGATTACTAAATTTAATGATCAAAGGCTAAGTTGGTTGTAAAATTATTTAGTTAATACTTAACTCTTAACTTTAATGATCTGATTATTAAGTTCATAATTCTACTATTAAAGTTAAAGGGGAATGTTCAGAATTTTCGAGAGTCGATTAGGGCCTTGAGCTTGAATTTATGTAAATAGCCTCAAGACGCACTAGAATCGCATAATCCCCTCAATTATATCTCTAGCCAAACAGTTATCTTTCGTTATATAAATTACATAGATTCAAGACCCAAATCGACTTACTGGGGGGCAACAATCTCTTGAATTCCGCAAAACCATCTTTGAGAAGGAGTTTTGCGCAATTCAACCCCCCCCCCCCCCCCCTCCTCTTCCCCCACAACATGAATTTGCTTACTACGGGCCTGAATATTATTATATTACTATATAATTATTGCACCCGATTTTGACATGCTCCGGACAAGATTTTTGATTAACGGAATTGTTTTGCTTGTACGGATTTTTATTATTATAAAAACCTCTTTACAATTCCCTTTAAGTTACATTATATGTTCTTTATATTTAAACGGCATGATTAGAGTAATATACAATCCAGAGTGCCCTGATAAAACCAGTATTGGGTGTAGGTGTATATTTTAGCACCTGCAAAAAACAAGGGTATCCTAGCCGTCCAGCTGTATGCTACACCGGTGATCCCTTTGGGTGTGTCCTGCGGATTTGCGGCTTGGAACACATTAGTACTTCCGGTAGTGGACAGTGGTACAGAACCAGCGGAAGTGTACACTATATCAGAGCTAATCAGAACATTTTCATCACCGTAATATATAGCAGCATCAATTACGCCTGGTACGTTCGAGATGGAACTAAAATACTCATCAGTTGTGTTGGTAGACAGAAGCATTTTGTCAGACATTCTGTACGTTTTCACTTCATTCCCTGAAAGAAAAAACGTAACATTTCTATACGGAGGTTTTGATACACCGACAATTGACAAACTTGAAATATCTTCACTAACCTACACACCGACATCATGCGAGTTCGAGATATCATACATAAATATATTATGTACCTTAAAGGGTATTTCTAAACTTTGTATGTGTATCGGGGACACTGATAGCATCAATTTGTGCCATTCCAATTTCCATTCCGACGTCAGTGGTTCTTGCAATTTCACTAAAACTAACACGTTTTATGAAGTCACCGGATATCAATAGTAGCTTCCGGTAGATTTCAAATTGATGCTTTCGGTGTCCCAGATACACGTACAAAGTTTGGAAATACAATCTCTTTAAAATTTATGAGTCAGTAAACTTAAGGCCCTACATACATTTTGTATCGACGATTAAATATGCTACACGTTGGTACCTTAAAAATATAATTTTGCTCATTGAAATCCGACTGGGTGCATAAAACTGAATAAACAAATCCGAATTACAATGTAATAGGGGCCCGACCATACGTAAAATACGTATTTAAATCGACGTACCTGCTATCATGTACAGAGAACTGAAAGTGGTGTCCACGAAAGCAGCATCCACCGTCCCCGACCAGCCTGGTAGGTAGGTTTGAACAGGAATCATCTGAATTGGTCCTTTTTTCAGATTTTCGGTGCTGTTGTAGATATACATCCACGCACCTGCAAATTGGAAACCAACAAAAAGTCAAAACAGTAATAGTATGTTATGCTTCTGTCGCACTCGTATCAACTGCTGGAGTAGATGACCTCGAACTGGATGGTCGCCGTATTGCGAAAAAAAAAATCAGCCAATCAAAATAATTATTCAGACAGAGATGTCTGCTTCTGCTTTCAAATACGATCTAAATCCTTGTCGATTTTTAAATCCTGAAAACTTCGAAAGTTTAATTTACATGTAAGGGAGCTTAGGCTGATATTCAAAATGGATTTCTAGGACAAGTGTCAAGTGTCAAGTAGCTCAACGCGAAGGGTT
Organism: Lottia scabra; assembly: GCA_029955415.1. NCBI lineage: Eukaryota > Metazoa > Mollusca > Gastropoda > Lottiidae > Lottia > Lottia scabra. The sequence goes on from JARJEI010000009.1 coordinate 14,727,150, forward strand.
AACTAGTTATTTATTATGAGAAAGGCGTGTCATGCAAGTAACGGTTAGATCTTTAAGATCGTACACCGTTGCTAAAGGAACACGACATTGAGTAATATTTATCAATTTCACGAATAACAATAGGAAAAACAGCAAAACAAGACAAAAGCACCAATTGACCTCATTCTCAAACAGATTCGCAAACAGGTGCGTGTTTCAGTTGTTTTTTTACCATCTCGATCACACCAAATAACATCTTCTCTCCTTTATCAGCCTCCTCATATCAAACCTCATATATCATAGTATACCGTTACTTATGTCTCTAAACATTCTGACCTTCGCGGCAATCACCTTTGATGTGTTTAATTAGCAAGACTAATCAATTTAATTTAAGACATTGCCATTGTCAGCTATAGAAGTATTCTGTAAGGTACCTGTCAATCACCCGATACGATATTTTCTAATCATTTAAAATGGCGAACTTAATACTGTCAAAGAAAATTTGCATCAATCAATTTCGAATTTAACACTCCTTTGAACCCGAGGAAGAACAAACGTGTCTAGACACAAGGATAGGACAATAAACCGAGGCCCCATGTGCTATCAGGTGTGTACGTTACAGACCCTCGTTGTGAAAAACGAAAAAAGGCAGGCTACATGCTATTTAGAAAAAAAATATTCAAATTTTAAGGTACCAGTTTTCAAACGCATTACGAAAGTTGCAGGTTATAAATCGACTCCAAATGGATTCAAAAATTTTCAAACGAGGGAAAGAATCCAACTTTTGGTGCGTTCACACACACGCCTTATAACGCAGTTTTCAAAATTATAACGATATAACTGTTCATATACAGCGCTTTTTATAACGCTGTCACAAAGTAGATCGCCGAATTTAGCGTTTTTGGGACGTTCCAGCTATACTGTTTCATCCCCAAACAAAAACAAAATGTGTGAACGAACCACGGAAAACTGTGCGAAAAGATTTCAGGTAAAAATACAGTTTTAGTCCTGTATAGCCTACCTTTGTGAGATTCCATCCCCCCCCCCCCCCCACCCCCTCTTCCAGGATATCTCATACATGTGTTTTTTATATAAATTTAAAAAAGGAATATCTTACCTGCAATTATGACTATAGTATACTGCAAAGTGAAGGCAGCGTCGACTGAACATGGACCATGGGGTGGAAGAGTTGTCGAACCTGGTATGGCAGCTGTCGTTCCTAAATTTGGAGTTGTCGTTCCTGAATCTGGAGTTGTCGTTCCTGGCTCTTGAGTCGTTGATTTGACATCCCCAGTACGCTCTCTTTCCAAGCTATAAACTGAAATACCAACCATCGGCTCTCTTGTCAGAAGACTCACATTTTCATACAGTAGATTGCAACTGGTCGTAAGGTTTTCGTTGAGTATCGTAACGTTTTCGTTGATTATCGTAACGCTTTCGTTCACGACATCTCCGAACTGAAAACCGGTACAGGACGGATCACGGAGACAAAACGCACAGCAGTAAACTTTACTCTTCATCTGAAACCAACTACTAGTGTTACTCGATATAGTTTCGTTTTCGACAATCTTATACATCATTCCCGATATAAAATTGTTCGATGCGGACGATTGCCTGACATCCATCAGGATTAAAGGGATTATAGTGAACAGGGTTCGAGTCAGTAGCATTGTTAATTAATTCAGTCTATTTCTACTGATTTATAATTTTCCATCCGCTGGTGACTAGAATTTCCATTTGGTATTCAAATATATATTCCCTTTTCTTTCGATGCACGTACCTGAAAATTATATTTAAAAATGTTTTATATAAGGAAGAATACAGCTCATTTACTAACATTGTTTTCAGAGTAAAGAAACTAAGTACTTACGATCCAAACCGCAAAACGAAACTCGAAATCCAAAAAGACATTTTGACGAAACATAGGTAACAGCTTATGAACTTTTCATATGAGGAATTATATCAATTATACATGAGTATATCATAATGAAAAGTGGTCCTACGAAATGTCCTGTCCTGCTAGCCAGCAGATTGTGGTTGTCAAAATGGCAGTTGTTTGCTTTCAAATAGCTCAAAATTGATTCTTAGCAAATGCGAACTTTCTGTGTCCACAATACCACACACAATAAATTTATCAGCGTTTTGATCCAATCCACACAGAATATTATATTTCTAGTAAATTAGATTTAAAATGGAGAGAAAAAGCACTTACCATATGAGTTAGATGAACATAATATTATGGAAGCGTCATGACACTGGAATCCCAGGGCAATACCTCGAAAATCAAATAAATTGTTTGTCCATCTAAATCTTACTTGCTAAAACTCGTACATCCAAAATTATACCAAAATCTTGTAGTAATTTTTTTAACTAATGCACACAAATTTTTATTTTTCTTCTGGGATAAGATCAGAAATATGTCATAACTTTTTGAAAACTTGAGACTTGTAAGTCTTTGTCAGATAAGGTCGTCTAAAGTCTGCAATTGTTACTGAACTTTAAGTTTAAGTTTCCTCTGTCTTATCGAATATAATGAAATAATCACTTTCTCAGTGCACTCTTTTACTCTGGTATCCTCTTGCTCACAGAGATTCTTGGTTTTTTTTTCAACTCCAAGATCTTTTGTTCTTCTTCTTTTTCTTCTTCTTCTCGTTTAAGAACTGGGTTCAATCTCTGACTGTATTAAGTTCTTCAGGACTTTAAACTTTCTTATAGAAACGCACAGCAGTCGTCTCCCTCTTCTATGTTAGAGAATAGATTACGAATTATAATTCCTATTTCTGTATTTTTGTTCAGTTTTATGAATTATAGTCACTTGTCATGGTATTTTTCTCATTCTGTTATAATAATATTGTAAATACAACACCTTCGATAAAACAGTCATTTGAAATATGGTCGATCGAAGGCTTCAAAACTGCCACAAAGTGAAAATGCTATTTTTGAATTTTGTTTAAAAAGGTATTGTGAATGAACTGAACCAATAGAAATGATTCTCATCAGCCGATATCAGGTGTAGTTGCTTTGCCGAACAGATTCTCGTCCTCTCTTTCAGCTCTAATTGGAATAATTACAAACAAAATCATTATCAAGAGGTTTTTCAACTGCCACATGTTAGAACAGCGTTACTTCAACAGAGCATCTGATTGTTTTAAACATAAATCAAACTGCAAAGATTTGTATTTAAATAACAAAAGCTCATAGTTTAAGGCGATTGGAGTTTTGCGTAATAAAATACGCCGGCGTCACCAACAAAAGCATTAAATAATAAAACCATGCACGAGCGACCCCAACCGTAAAACAAATCTCGAAATCCATGTGAACACATTGGCAATATATTGGTAGCAGCTAATGAACTTTTCATTTGAGGAAGTATATCAATATATGAGTAAATATTTCATAATGAAAAGTGGTATCAGGTGTCTAGAAGAGTTAGCATACCCGCCACCGCTGCCCAATAATATTACATCAATAGAAATGATATCAATAATGTATTTGAATCAGGTGGAACGTTGAAAAGGTAACATTCGGCAGTTTACACGAATCGATATTGTTTACTGACAGGTGATTGAACTAACCAATGATCGATTATATCGTTAATTACTTTATAACAATACTAATACTGACAATTGCTGAAATTTCATTACAATTCGATAATAGAAACTTCTCAATGGTTCACAAACACGTAGATACTCTCAAACCACAGTCAGTACAGACATTCGGCTCAACCTTCGTCATTTTGTTCGAGACCTCAAATGACTGCCATGTTGAGCGGCCATCTTGCCCGGTAAATGGGCAAGGGAAGATAACTCTTGTTTGGAGAATGAATTTGATTGGCTGTTTTTTCGGCGATAGAAGACGACATTCTCTGAAGAATGGTTGTGATTGGCTAAACCATAATTTATTCAATATTACTATACGAGGTTATCCAGCCACTAGTCTAGTTCCGAGGTTGATATGAGTGTCAGCTCAGAATTAATTTCTTGTTTTATTTCTCAAATAATATCATAAATATATTTAGGTGCATGACGTACATCATAAAATGTTTAACTTATTAATGGTTCACAACACGTAGACACATATTTAGGAGCATGCTAATATGTTCGCAATAGATTTTAATTTTTTTTAGGCAATCTGTTGAGTCTTTCAATGAACCACAGTTTGGAGATTACAGATTTACCCCCTCTCCTTCCAATAAACTCACCTATTTAAGATTATCGGTAATACCATCGTAGAATTATCACAGCTATTTAAGATTAGCATTAAAATATCATAACAGAAACCCTATAATTTATTTATGATTAAGAGTTAATATATTCCTAGTCGTGACTGAATCTCGTTATTCTGATCTTAATGATGTAATAATTAGGTCTTTGGGGTATTTAAAATACACAATAATCGTCTATTTTCTTATCGAATCGAATATTTACCTTAAAGAGGGACGTTCAGCATTTTCTAGAGTCAATTTGGATCTTGAATATCAATCTGTCTTCCCTTGCTTTGCAGTCCAGTGTAATCTCCCCCTCCCCCCGTGCGCCAACCTCCCCCCCCCCTCCCCCTCCCTAAAATTTGCAAAGCATGGGTTGTCCGCAACATTTTACCACAAATGTTTCTCACCACACTTTGCTTGGCAAGATATCTATCTACATTGCACCCACTCTAGAAGAATATTTCAATAACTTTGATAATTTTAACCTCAAATAATTTTTCGACACGCTCCACTCGGCGAAATTTTATTCTGCGCCCCCTCCCCTAACGTCAAATCCTGTATCCGCCCCTGTAAATAGCCTGAAAATTTCTATTACTGCGTGAAAATCGCATTATCACTTCAATCATACCCCTACCAAACATTTATCTTTCATTTTCTGTATACTATTATGTGTTTTCTTCATATGCCATATTCCCACTTAAGAACGAGTCGTATTTTGGATTTTCTAACGTTGATAATTATGGATAGACAGCCGTGTATAGAAGTGAATAAATAGGATTCAATTATTGGATACTTAGACGGAATCATCCCTTTGATCTAATACTCATTACCACAACAATATATATGATATGATTTTATGAAAAGAAAAAAAAATATGTGTAGGATAATGCATGGTTTCGAGGGATTAGTTGACATAATGCCCGCGGGTTCGGGAAAGCACGAGGGCCGAAGGCCCGAGGGCTTTCCCGAGCCCAAGGGCATTATGACAACTAATCCCGATAGAAACCATGCATTATCCGACATAAAAACCGATTCCTAATTCAATAATTGGTAAATATGTTGAAAAATCAATCAATTCATTTAACATCACATGGGAGATAATCCATGTCATGTGAAAAAATGTTCCAGAATTTTCAGAAATATATAGTTTTTAATATTAAATATCTAATTTTACATTAAAAAATTCTAAAATGTAGTATTGAAAGATATAAATCCCTCAAAAATTAATTACGCTCTAAAAATCTAATTTTTAAAACCATTTTTAAAAAATAAGATGACCAGTAAAAAACATTACAAGAAATGTGAGGGTATATATTGTTGTATCAACCTTCATTGTATCATAGGAAGCAAGAAACCTTACAGATCACTGGGTTGTGACTTGATACTGTCTGATAAGATTGCATACTTTGTCACTGGGTAGTGACTAGTTACGATTCATCAGCTTGATTTTGAAACTTCAATATTACGTTTGAAAGAAAAAAAATCTTTAAGACGTAGAGTTGATTGCTCAAATGTATTGGTGTAAGATTAAAGTATATTCTCTCGAATGTACTTTGGTAGAGGGGATATTATCTCTAATGTACCTGTCTGCGGGGATATTATCTTGAATATCCCTGGGTTGAGGGTTATTCTCTCGAATGTCCCTGAGTAGAGGGATATTAGTGAAAAGAAAGACCTGCCATAACAATGGGATGACGTCACAAGAGGTTTTTATTTAATGATAAAAAACATTAATTGTGATTTTAATGTGTTTTTATTTGTTTTAAACCAACCTGGTAATCAGGTTGCAGTCTATGATTTAGAAATTATGTAGAAATGGAATGGAGTTTAAAGTCCTACTTCCTATGATTTCAAAAAATGTCATCGAAAGCGAGAGTCAAGGGAATGCTTAAAAGTGGCTGATTTCCAAGTAGTGTTGCTTAATAGAGGTACATGTATGGCAACCCCAGTGGCCCAGTTTAGAATGATAAGTTGATAATTTGTAATTATGAGGCAAATTTTCGCATATAATGCTTCTTCAGGCCAGGATAAGACTTCAAAGACAATCATTCTTCAGAAAGAACTTTCTTCACGTGCGTTAAAATCAGCCAATCATTCCCAGAACAAGAGTTGTCTTTCCTTCCTCATTTACCGGGCTGTCTATCGTGTCCTACCCTAGTCATAGTCACTGACGAAGGTTGAGTCGAATGGTTTTGCTTCCTGTTACTAATATTCTGAATGGCAGGAGAGAAAATGCATGTTTCAGGCCCGATATTTGGCATTTATGATTGAAACAATGATATTGTTCATTATTAAGATACAACATTAACTTGCTGGTATATTGAAAGGGCCAGTAAAATCAAAATTACTTTATATAGGCCAACCCTAAGGCCTTTAATTCTGCACCACCACCCTTGAGAATGAGTTGTCTGCAATAGCTTCCTACGGGCCTGTGATTCAACTACGAAGCTAAACTAGAGAGCAAATTTATGAGTTCAGAATGTAGATTAGGTCAGTCTAATTAAAATCAGACCCTAATTTCGTTCGTTCGTTTTTTTTTTTTAAATCCGGTTTTTTAACCACTACATTAGGGTCTGAGAACCAGGCGCGGCAACAGCCGTTCACGTTAACTTTGACCTAACCTTAATGACCTTTGTTTAAACCCATCAGATCTTTGCCCTCTTCCGCGCTGGGATTTTGTTCACGAACAATAGGTGCATTCTAGGATTCCTAAGTGCTGTAGACTAGTTTATCAGGTCATGTTTATCAAGGTAAGGTCAAAGTTAACGTGAACGGCTGTTACCACGCCTGGTTTTCAGACCCTAATGTAGTGGTTAAAAAACCGGATTTTAAAAAGAAACGAACGAACGAAATTAGGGTCTGATTTTAATTAGACTGAAGATTAGGTAAAAAGGCATTAAATATGGTGGTATAAAATTCATTCAAGTGATAAAATAACAAAATTATGGTTTATAAAGATCTGTATAAATATATAACAAAATACTTTATAAAATAACAATAATAAAGTGGCCGAAATATCATGATAGAATCCCAGAAAGCAACATCTTAGCCATCCAAAATTATGTAAAATGCATTTTTTTAAATGTCAAAGCTGAAAACATCCACGATTTTAATGTCTTTGGTTCAGAAAAAAATCGCAATTAATTAAACCTTTGCCGATTCCATTGGATAAAGACGTTCGTTCGTACTACATTATATTGTCAGTCTTAGAAATGATGCGAATATCTAAATTTCATGGCCAAGCTGGAAACTCGATGATTTAAAAACAACTATTATGTTCATACGCTACTCTCTGGCCATACCATACGCTGCCATGGGTCCGTGGTGCATTTCTTGAGCCTCCTGGACCAAGGCACATGGATGGCAGAACACATGATACAGCAAATCCTCGAGACAACTACCCGCTATACCTTTATGTTCACGCACCTTGCCTCGTACAGACACCACAGCGAAAATATCAACTAACGGGATGAAATACAGGATTCCACATAATAAACAGCTTTCTCCGACCTGTTCACTGGTACGAGCGAAGGTATAACACGGTACGAAGTAGGTGATGATACAGATACCAAGATTGTCAAAACAACCAAATAAAGAATGCTGCCAACCACTCATTGTCTTGGTTCCTGTCTGATTTTTAAGATGTAGTAGATGGTGTATGGAGTGATTAGAACTGAATCTGAAAAATATAACATACAAGTTAAAAAGATGACCGGCTTGGTTGGTTGGTAGATGACAAGTTAACGTTTGCAGCAGCTGCTGATATCGTAAACTTAAGATGACCTGCCAAATTTGACTCTCTGAGGTTTCTAATAGGAGTCGCACACGTATCCGTTTCTGCCCAAAAAAGCTCGCCCGGTCACTTTTTGGGGGTCCGTGAGGGGTCCGTGAGGGGTCCGCTGGAGATCCTCAAGAGGTCCGCAAGCGGTCATTAGCCTAATTTTCATTTCCGCGCGAGTTTTGAACATGTTCAAAAAACTGGGGCGGTCGAAGCTACGCGAGAGGTCCCCATGAGCGTGGCGCCAAGTCCGCTTCAAATCCGTTCCTGACGTCACGCGGACCTTGGACCGCTCCGGATGTCTTCCGGTCTTTGCTCGGATCTCGCTCGGATCTCGTCCGTTTATAAGAAACCGGGCGAACCTCGCCCGGACGTGGCCATGAAGTCTCCCGGATGTGACACGGAAACAGCCGAGCGGGAGAGCGTCCAACGAGCTCCGGGCATATAAAAGACCGGTTTTGGCTCGGCGAGTCATTTCTATTCCGGGTGACTTCCTGGCCAAAGACGGGCAACCTACGGGAGAACTATACATATTTTCTCAACAAACGGAAGCGTCCGCGACACTCCGGGCCAACAGATGACCGGGCCAGAGACGTTGCTAATAAACGGATACGTGTGCGACTCCCATAAGATATGATATACTAGATGTCGGATTATACAATGTTTTCTGCCTGCCGGGACCAATTATTAGTGTCGTAATTCGGAATACACAGATTGTCGGAATACTAAGAGTTTTTTAAACTCACATTAGAAGGAAATCAATCGGGACCAGATATGGATGTCGGATTAATCAGAATGTCGTAGTACACAGATGTCGAAAATGACAGAGTACACTGTACGCATATGATATCGTCCCGTCTTGACCCAACGCAACGCTTCAATGGTATGATATCACATCTGAGAAACTGGGAAGGTAAAACTTATCAGGCTAATTTAAAGAGGGATGTGGATTCATATTAAAATGCTGAATCTAAATTACTGTATGACTTCACACCTGCCCCCCTCCGCCCCCCCCCCCCACCCCCCAACCTCCATTACCTAACTTCCAAAGCCCACAATGCCTTACCTTGTTCTTACAACAGAAATAACAAGTCAATATGTATCCTTCATCACGTTAACTCAATAACTCTAATGCCCTCACTAGGATATGAATTAAATTAAAATACCGGGTATTATATATTTACAATGAAAGTGTCACAAGGAAGTAATTCGCGATGATATCACAGTCACGAGTTGAATATTTTTAAACGGTCTTCTCAATATATCATTCAATAATGGCGGCTGTATATTAGGCAGTTGGAAGGGGTGTACATGTACTGAAAATTATTTTTGTTTTTCAAAATAAAGCTAGCGCAGTCTAGGTGCAAAAATCATTCTTAGTGGGTTCCGTGGGGCATGTTACACATTTATTAAGGGCTTAAAAAGTATATTGTGTACGGCTAGTAACAGTATTCTTTCAATATAATAAGGAAATAATACATAATTTTCCTCTTTATTGACCCTTGGGGTACCCGCACAACCCCCCCCCCCCCTTTTCTTTCCCCTATCATCAGAACTCCATATACGTTAAACTATATAGTCCAAGTCCGACCCTATTTTGCTAACCATGCATAATTTGATTGATTTTCGACAGTGTCTTTTATCTGTATCTATCCTCTTATCTTCAAGTCTCAAGTCCTTTTTTATTGGCCTTTGGGGTCCCTGCATGCCCCCTCCCTACCATCGGAGCCGCCATTGCCTCCTAATAAGTTGAACTATCTAGTCCAAGTCCGATCCTATTTTTTGCTAATCATGCATAATTTGACTAAATTCGACAGTATCAATAACATCTTATCATCAAGTCTATTTGAGACGACTAATGATTTATCAAACCGAATATTATCTTACCCTATTACACTAGGTGTATACGCCCCCAATATTTTATACTATCATATTGAAAAGTTAGCCTACATTTTCTATAACTATAGTAATAACTTTAGTAGACCCAGGGCTACTTTCTATTGGGATCCTGCTACTAAGATGTCTTGATGGGGATTCTGCAGTGGTGTAGCTATATAGAGGAGGGCAAGGGGACGTCACTGGGATTCTGTATCCGAAACACATGTATCTTCCAATTCAAATTTCATCTATAAATTAACTAATTAGCCTACAATACCGAAAGTGTTTCAAGATTTTAAAAATGTATTGCACATAAAAAAGGAAATATTGATATTTTTCTTCTTTTTATGACATGCAGTTTAGTTTTCGCTTCCATATTTTAAAGGAATACAACCTCTTAGAATGAAGAATAAAATTTTAATTTTCAAACTTGGTGAATTAGAGTTTATTATTCATCAGGGAACTTACCTGGTTGCATACTATACAACAGATTACCTAAATAATCTGATAAATCCAGAAAACAATGTTTATATGATCATGTTTGTATACTTTGGACACTGTTGATGAATATATACTTTCATTGACCAAGTTTGAAAACTTAATTTTTTGTTCATTCTAAGAGGTTGTATCACTTTAATTTCTAAATGTATAATAAAATATCATAATGCTATACCTTACCCTGTTTATTCAGACTGTGCTCTATATATTCTCCTGACTCTACAAGATGTTGTAACAGTCTTATTAAGATATACTTATACCCCACTAGATAGGGGTGATATGATATGATACATGTCCATTGCGAAATACCAGGTTAAGTCTACAACTATAGTCCGAAACTAGCCAGTTATAGTGTTAAAGTGAATTGAGAAAGCACAGGCCTTGGTTGGAACCAATTCGTTATCAAAGTAGAAATCAGAAAATCAGTACAAAAAACTACCTTAAATCACTCTAATATGATCAAACTAATGGTTCACCCCATTGAACCAATCCAACTACCAACAATTACCTGGTTTGCGTTCTCCTTGAAGCTATTTTTATATTACCTAACATTGGCTGGTCTCCATCAATAATACTTTAGTACATTTCAGTATAACAATTATCAAAGGTCAGAGTCAGTACCATACGAAACTTCTCATCTTTCCTAGCCCCGTATGTGTCTCCGAACTCCAAAAAGTAGAATTTCTCTGTTCAGAATCAGTAAGTTTCGAAATTTGTTTTACGGTTGGATCCGTGTCGTTCGTGCTTGTGTTAAGGTTTTATTATTTCAGAGTTGGGATATAAACAGAAAAGGGGTTTACTCTGTCCCTCCGTTAATTATAAGTAGGCTGCTTACCAAACGAAAAAGATGAATGTTTGATGGGATTTGGCACCCCAGAATCATTTTAAATGTGCACTACAGGTTTCTAGTTTACAAACTTTTCGGGGGAGACCCGCCACTCCAATTGCCCAGAAAATCAGAGCCCCAGCAGGAATTCAATCCTGGCAACGGGACTGTATCACAGGTCGTATTTTAGTGTCGAGTGTCGACTTCCTTTCGTGAAGGCATATCTGAGGCCAGAAATAGAGCCAGAATGTTCGGACACTGAAAGTTATAGCCTAATCTTTGTAATATTTCTTATCATCTTTCGAAGGCTAAACTTCACATGATTGGGAAAGGAGTGCTCTAAGTTTTTTTGTTTTGTTTTTTTTTTTTTTTTGCAAAAAATTGTTAGCGTGAAAGTCTATGATAAAAAAAAATTGTGAACGTCTTCGTTACGAAGATATTGGAAATTGGATTTAAAGGAGTTATCGCGATCAGTAATTCTTGAAGAAAACGTCTCGGTTTATTATCGTAAAACCTGGCTATATATATTTGTTTTTTGTTTTTTTAATTTGACACCCCTAAACGTCCCTTAAAATATGGTACAAATCAATTTATGGCCCTTATCAAATATAACACGCGATATCGATCCCAATAAATCACAATGGGCCTATAAGAAACAAAAAATTAAAATAATTATTTACGGTGAAAAAATCTTATAAGCTCTTGACTTTGACTGACTGAAATTATTGTAAAGAAGGTTTTTGCTTGTCTTTACAATCGTAAACTGTCTATTATAGATATGAATATTGTGTAGAGTAGTTTGCAGAGAGAAGAAATATTTGTTGTCTGTTTCCAAATACAAGAAAAGATAACTCTAAGATATCCAAGGGGAGATAATTGATTTGTTTTTCTAGCTGAGTAAAGAGCAAAGATCAAGTTTTGGCTTAATTTCCAATTTTTCTACGTTTCTAAACATATCTAGCATTTAGAAAACATCAGTATCTAATTCATCGTCATGGTTTTGGGCAGGATGTGGAATTTCATCAAGAGACATAAAAAGAAATTCGTATTTTCTGGAATATTGTTTGGAGGTTTGTAAACCTTCCTAATCTAATCAGTCAGTCATCCACTTCAGCTTCAGGATCAGGCGTTCAGTAAAGTTGATAAAATCGTCATCCCACAATTACTCACACTGGCCCTTGTTTCAACTCCCATTTTAGGAAAGTGTGCATTATGAATAATATTTCTGTAACATTAAACTATTCCATTTACTATTACTAAGTAGGGCCTACATGGTAATTCATGGTCTGTCAACTCAATGCCATCTCGGCCATCCCTTGGGCTTTGGTTTTCATTTGCTAACTCTGCATCAGTTTAGTCTTTATGAGAGTCCATGCAGCTTATCAATTTTATTGAGAATTTATGTTTGTCTTTGTCAATCTTCCGAGATTCACACTTGGCTAATATTTATTAGGTAATCATGTTTGTTGATCGTTAAGTTAGTATTGTTTTTTTTTATTCAAAATTTTGTGATATTTTACAGGGTCATGGGTGATGTATAAATATTTAATAAAAAAGGTCAAAGAAATTAAAAATGAAGAAGAACAGGATTACATCAATCTAGTCAGGTAATTTACATTTCTGCCTCACCAGAAATTTAAATTTCTCAATGCTATTGGGAGAAACAAACTCAAGAAGCATCTAGTTGGTCCTTGGTCAAACCTCTTAACATTGATCTTTCCTAGATTCCATAGCCATTTACTGCTGTGTCAGCTTCTAAAATAAGATTTTGCATACTTACCAAGAAGTACGTACACAATTTGGAAATGGGTGAACATTCTCTAAAGAAAAAGCTGGATTAGAAGAAATGATATTTTGTCTAGATTCTATATAATGAACAGATTTCTTATTTATATTTACTTATACACAATTCTTTTCTGTTTTTACAGACGTCAACATCATTTTGAAAGTAATCAGAAAACTTGCAATATGACAGGTAAGTGCAGTTTTATAATTCCCTGAGATAAAAACTAGCTATAAAAAATTTAGATTTTATTGTGGCAAGCTTATTTTTTATGACCTTTGTGAATCTTAAAGGTCTGTTTAAGTCATAAAGAGTGAAGGAATATTATTTTAGCTGAATGATAATCCATGATACTGTATTTATTTTTTCAGTTATATCAATGCTTCCCAACATTCGAGATATTTTACTGAATAGATTAAATACTGAAGAATATACTAATCAACTTAAAAACCAGTAAGTTTTATAACAATGTTATAGTTATCTTGATCTACTGTCAGTAAGTTGGATTGATGAATTATCATAACAATATTTGAAGAAAATGTCTTGCCTGTTTTCACTGTTAAATTAGTATTCAATACATTGAATTTACAGCGGTATAGAGTTGTTTTAATAGTTTTAATCTTTCTTTTTGTTTTATATAAGAATTATGTATATATATTCATTGGAAACAGTGTCCACATATTATCATTTTTAAAATTATCAATGTGTTAATATATTTTGTACAAAAATCAAAAGCTTTTATGCTTATCTAGACTGTATCCTTAAACTATCAGATATATGTTGAACATTTTTTTTGGCTTTTTGAACTAAAGTGTGGGGACAATAGCAGTATTATTTTTTTTTTTTGATTTCAGACCAGCAAATAAATTAGAGTTGTGGTCCTTGTTAAAAGCAAGCAGTAAGTTTTTAATTGTCTCAGTAATGTATTTTATTTTTTAGTTTTATATCTATTAAATTTTACATGTTACATTACTAAAGATAGGGTGAGTGTGTTCTACCTTCGAAACACAGGTATTGCTACAAAATATACCCAATAAGTTCTTACATATTGCAAAAAACATTCACACAATTATTCTTTGTAAAGCTTATCTGGGCCCAGTTCCTAGCCTTGTGCTTAAGATAAATTTCGTGCTTAAAAACCTTAAGTCAACTTGAGTCTATGCAAGAATTAGTAGGAAAATCTCAACTCAAATATCGGACTTGGAGTTACTTAAATGCTAGGAACCGAACCCTGATTTTAATTTTGATATTGATGTATTCCAGGTTTTGCCCGTACGATATCCAGTGTTTATGGTTGTTGTTTAATGTCACTAATACTCCGAGTTCAGTTAAATATTATCGGAGGTTATATCTTCCTTAACAGTTCTCCAAATACAGAAAACGGTGTCATACAAACCCAAACCTCCAAATCAATCCAAGAACGATATTTATCGTTGATTAAACATTTTGTTGGTCCGGGTAAGTGTAAGCATGAAATGGAATGGAGTTTTACATCCAACATTGTTCATAAATAATGCCATGCAGTATTAAATGAGGGAAATTTCTCTAGGACATAAATCTAACCAAATTGTAGTGACAATTGTTTGAAATTCAAACCACGTGTGTAATGGTAAACCATAAAATTGCTTATTGCACATATTCACGATATTTATATGGTTAAACTTATACTGTTTTGTATTAACATATTTAGGTTTTGAAGAGTTGATCAACACTGTAGTTAAATGTACCAGTAAAGAATTAGATAGGTAAGACACAAATTATTTTTCTATTCAAGGCTCTGTTTATACTGTGATCTTCTCTTGCACTGAATTGAATGATTACATCAGGCCAAATGCATGTATGAAAAAAATATTAGGGTCAAATAGAGCTTAGTGAAAGGGGTCACTTTCAATGGGCCACTCTTGAGAGTGTCGCCATTTGAGAAGGCCTAGATTTACATAATTGAATAAGTTTTTTAGGACCTACATGTCATCATCTATTTCAATCTGTCTTTATACCCATTTTGTGCCGTGAGTCGTATGGTAATTGCCCTTGCAACAAAATGGATTTGTATGTTACATAATAGACTGTAATTTTGTATTGGAGGCTGCTGTGAAATTTGCTGCTGTGTGTGTATGGCCTTGGGTCGGTTCATAGTCGTGTTTTTTATTTCTATTGCTTTTTTCTGTTTCTAATATATAGTCAGTTGGCAAATTTGAGTGAGTAGGCCTCTACATCTGCCTTTATGTTAAATTTCAATGTCTGTTTGTATTTTTAGTGTAGGATTGCGAGAAGAACTAACGTTAAGTAATTTAGAAGCCGTGATACAACATATACGAGGTCGAATTGATGATACTCTCAACTCAGCCTTACCCTTATCATCTTATCTTCTACCTTCAGAATGTTTTACTGATATAGTATGTTTTATTATACGCCCACATTGAAATGTGGTCGTATATTGCCGTCGCCCCTGTCCGTCCGTCGGTCCGTCTGTCCACAATTGGCTTGTGAACGCAATAGAGACCACAGTTTTGGTTGGATTTGAATGAAATTTTGTATGTAGGATTATATTCATAAGATCTCGGACATGTTCGAATTTGGGTTCGATTCGACTAAAATTCAAGGAGTTTTACACCCAAAATATGTTAAAAATGGTTTGTGAACGCGATAGAGACCACAGTTTTGGTTGGATTTGAAAGAAATTTTGTATGTAGGATTATATTCATAAGATCTCGGACAAGTTCGAATTTGGGTTCGATTCGACTAAAATTCACGGAGTTTTACACCCAAAATATGTTAAAAATGGCTTGTGAACGCGATAGAGACCACAGTTTTGGTTGAATTTGAATAAAATTTTGTATGTAGGATTATATTCATAATATCTCGGACAAGTTCGAATTTGGGTTCGATTCGACAAAAATTCATGGAGTTTTACACCCAAAATATGTTAAAAATGGCTTGTGAACGCAATAGAGACCACAGTTTTGGTTTGATTTGAATAAAATTTTGTGTGTAGGATTATATCCATAAGTTCTTTGAAAAGTTCGAATTCCGGATCGATTCAACAAATAATTAGGGAGTTTTACACCTAAAATGTGTTAAAAATGACTTGTGAACATGATAGAGACCACAGTTGTGGTAGGAATTTAATGAACTTTTGTGTGTAGGATTATATCCATAAAATCTTGGACAAGTTTGAATTCCAGATCGATTCGACAAATATTTACGGAGTTTTATTAGTTATGAAATTAGATGCTTTATATTAATAAGATATTGGATGAATTCAAATCTGAACACCATCCAACAAAAATTAAGATAGTAACATTCCTTGATATATTGACAATTTATGTAGTGTAAGTGGGCGTATATAGCTAGGCAATCACTTGTTCTCTTCTTATATCTCTTGAACTGACTGCTAACAGTATTGTTTCAGTCTTCTGGGCCTCATCAGTGCAGTGCTGATACTGAAGTTGAGGTATGGCTATTTAGGCATCTGAGATGATCCCACATATGCGATACCTTTGTACCATGCCAGGGTGCTCAAACTAGCAAGCTAGTGGGCTAAGCATAACGCTAACGACAATGGTACACTCCAGATAGAGTACTCAACAAGGTATGAACCAAGGAGCGTCTTTAACTGTTTAACTGTTCAAATAGCTTGTTCAGTATTGTTTCATATTCCCTGCCGAATTGACATAAATTTTTTCATAAATTTTATCTTGGGCACATCATTTCTTTAACATATTATTATGGTTTTACTTGAGTATTAACTCTTTATTCTAGTCAACCCTAAGAAGAAGTATATATAATGTTTTTTCAAGTATATATATATTCTGATAATTCTAGGTGAAGCCTGATGAAGAAATATATGAAAAGTTGGTGACAGAAACTAGAGATGTTTTAGACAGGTATGTCAGCCACATTATCACTTCTGTTTGTATCAATTTTTAATCAAGCATCAGAAAGTAGAATTCCATTTCCATTACAGAAGTTCTAATTTGAGCATTCTTATTCAATTTAAGAACATAATACAGTACCGTGCAATAAATATTCGTACAAAATGGCAATGTGGTTACATTCGCTCTACGACCTTACATACTTGGACATCGCTTGGAAATTATTACAAAGGGGGAAAACCATCACCTATGTATCAGAAACGTTGGATGTGTCCAAGAGTACAATAGAAAGTTTTAAGAAGCGTGTAGAACAAAGGGGGTACATAGTATACACCCGAGACGAAAAAGGCAACCTATTTCTTAGTACAAATATATATTGCATGGTACTGTATATTATGTGTTTTACTTTTATGGATATTTGTAATGACAAGTGATACCTCTCTGGAGCCCGAAATATTGTCCAAGAATTATTTTGTAATTAATGGATCTTATATTTTCAGTGATGATTTTAAAATGGTTTTAACAACTTGTTTAAATCAGGGTTTCTCTAAAATATTTGATTTTTTAGCAGATCATTATAAAAAACAATCCAGTACAAAGTAAGTAACAGTTTTATTCAGATTAGGATTCCAGCCCATCAATGTTACCTCTAGAGTCTGTCTCTCAAGTATGTTGACCAAAGGACCCTAACCTCTATTTGATTCTTCCAGGCTTTCACTTAATCTAAGGATGGGACAATAAACCGAGGCTATGCATGTTAAAGATCCTTCAGCAGTTGGAAATCGAAAATAATGCAGCTGACCTGGTAAAATTTCCCTAATTGCACACTGCATGGCGTTTGCCCGTCCTCATTAGCCCATTCAGGTGTAGAAATGCAAGACGTAAAACTAAATTTCATTTACTCTAAATTTCTTATTGATTTAGGTTATTTTAGATTTCATTGAATTTTAAGACAATTTATTCTTTTAAAAAGTCATATTGCCCTTGAATCCTGGGTATTTAGAGCGCATTCAGTGGTCCAACATTACGTTCACCACCTCATTTCTACCTGCAACAATTAATATGGTATATATTTTACATTTTAATTTTAGGAATGATATACATGAAGTTAAAATACCAATGGCTAAAATAATTCCGTTTGTAAATGGTTTGGTGTTTAAAATAGTACAGCGTAATAATTTTATACAGGAATTATTATTATTGGAGGATGTTAAAAAACTAGCGGGCAATATCTACGAGGCATTCTGTAATGTACATTGAATTCCCCGATTTTACACAGCCATTTCATCATCATTTACTGATTTCGGGACAAAAGTAATATCTACGAGGCGTTCTGTAATGTACATTGAATACTTGATTCTACAGTCATTTTATCAATATTTACTAATTTCAAGATAAGTTTTTCTAAATGAAAATGGCTGGTAATATGTAAAAGGCATTCTGTTATGTTCATTGAATACTTGATTTTACACAGCCATTTCATCAATATATAAATAATTCTTGTTTTCTAAAATAATATAACCTAAAAATAGAATTGAGCATTCCAGACATCTTATTGATTGGTCAATCATTACATAGGTTTTAAATTTATTCAAATTCAGCCTGTGGACACAGGGAACTTGGCATCTGGAACTATCGGGTTGTTCTTACGTCATAGAAATAACAGACCGGAACCTAGTTGGAGTCCATTAAAATTATTACGTCTGACTAAATCAGACGTAAACGTCATAGAACTTGTATGGCAACGTCATGTGTTTTCCGTTTAGAAAAGTAGTTCGGCTTTAAAATGTCTCCTAATCATCCTCGTGTCCCGATTCCGGTTAACTAGGTCAGGTGCGTTCTTGTATGGGAACTTGATTCAGAAGTACAGATATATATGTGAAGTCAGTTAATGATATGAATGTTATTTGTAAATGGTAATTTGTTGTTTATGTGTATTGTTGTTTTTATATTTCCATACTGTGCCATATCTATACAATAAATCATATTTTAATGACCCACACTTTTGTACGATCCATCCCAATTTGGTTAAAACCAGACTTAATACTTGTCGGACAAAGCAGTAGTCGAACTCAGTGTGACAGTTTATCTATCGGCGCGCTTGATAAGTTCTGCACGTTTGTGATTTATGGAATCAACCGAACTTCAATAAATCAAGATGGAACAAGTAGAGTTCAGAACGTATTCCAACTGTTCCTAAAAAAATAGTAGGGTAGACAAAATACAAAGTGGATAAAGAAATAAATGGATAAATTTTAAAACACTTCGGGTTCATTTGTGTTCTGAAGGCAGAATTGAAATGAAATGGAGTTTTACGTCTTACTCTTCTGCAAAGATTGAATTTAAACATACATAACTATTCAATCAGCACTTCCCATGTCAGCCCCCTTGGAGTAATAAACCAAAGTGAAAAGATATCATCAAGACTACTGGATGCTTCATCCATGCCTATATCTCTGTCTGTTCTCTGAGGAGTCTAAACTTAACTGTAAAGATTTAGGGGTCAAAAGTTTTAGGGGTAAAAAAATCAACTAATTTTAGAATGAATATTTTTATTTAGAAAAGATAACGTCATTTTGAGTTGATATTTACACATCATAAATATAAATAAACCCTGAACAGTTGATGATAGTTGTTGAATATAATAAGTTACAGTCAAACTGAGATATTTCGGCTCATCCGGGTACCGTCAAAACATATACACAACCAGTCTATTATATTTTCAAGGGTATAAATATATTTTATTTAGAGGGTTGTTTGTTTGGGAAGTTACAGCAACACCCTTGAAAATATAATGGACTGGTTGTGTATATGTTTTGACTGTACCCGGATGAGCCAAAATATCTCTGTTTGACTATACATGTCAGTTTATATTTGTTAGTGATTGTTTTGATCATGTTATTCCAGCAGATTTTTATAGATCACAACACAGTTCATTAGTGACTTGCCCAGACTGTTGTCAGAAGTTTAATTACGCTTTCAACAGATAAGGGACCCGTTTCTCAAAAAATCTTACGATTAAAGATTGTCGTAAATGCTGAATTATTCATTGTAAAATGCTGAACTTACAACACAAAATTTATCGTAAGATTTTTGTAAAAAAGTTGGACCTACAGAATACTTCTGACAATAGACTTAGACAATGCAGTTAATTTGCATAGATCAAATTATGAGTATTTAGATTTAAGAGTTTCCTGCCATTTTGATTCGAATTTGGCCCCAGTATCTTGGTATTTCTAGAGGGGAAAATCCCACTTACAATATTTTCTTTACTGAAAGACTTTTCAAGAATCTGGGCCTAGTTTTTTTGAAAAAACAATATTTTCATGCATATAATCATGTTTTAATTCACTCTTGGATTTCAAAATAGTTCATTTTATCATTACAAACATAACCATTTCATTGGCCCTTTTTTTTACTTCTTTTTGGGATAAATTTGACTTTATTTGGTCTTTTTATAGCAAAATATACAAATACCAGACATATGTACAATATATTTCTTCAAAAAATTCATTTCAAAATGGCTTTAGATTCTATGTGTTTTTTTAAATTTTCATCAAAGCTGCCTTTCACATTATGCTGTAAAATTGTTTTGTGTTATTTATTTTTAGACTTGCTTTTTGAAAGAAAGTTGAATATTGAAAAATAGATCATTAAATAAGAAATAAATATAATGCCCCGTCCCTACCCTAGTTCACTCTGCCCCAAACACTCATACCCCTCTCTCACACTGCCCCACTCCCTCACATTGTTCACACAATGTTTATAAACTATTTCTGTTTAGTAAATCCAGATAACTTTTCCTCCATTTCCTATAAAGAGAAAACAGAGAATTAAGAAAATGTTAACCATATGCAATAGTGAAGTCATAAAACACTTAGTTTAGAATTGCAATACTCTCAGATGTCTGATTGGACATTGGAAAGGTACAAATTGATGCTGTGAGTGTGCATAATGCACACAAGAAAACCATTTGACAACTTGTTTAAATACACAAACGCATATAATTACAGATATATATACTGTATATATAGGTATTTGAAGACTTAAATTTTGAGGAAGAGTTGTAAACTAAGTTCTGAGAAAAAATTTTATTGGTCAAAAGGATGGTGAAAACAAACCTTTTTAGTAAAATCTGGACCAAACATAAATTTGGTGGCCAACATATCGTAAATGACATTTTTACTGAGAACAAAGCAACAAAGTTAATACCAACCCAATTTCATTTTTCATAAACAGTAAATATCTGTAATCAAATCTTACCTTAATGAGAGGTATTTTATCATAATGTTTACGATGTCGGTAGATACACTGACTAAAGATACTGTAGAGTTTTTCTAGACGTTCTATATTATAGTTATTAGTTGTTGATACTATGTTATCTAGTAATCTAGTTAGTCGTGTTTTATCAGTTGTTATTGACTGATGTTTATGAGCTGAGTTCGGTGTATCAGTATGTTTCTTACTACTAGGAGATCGGGTTGATTTCTCAGGTGTTGGTTTCTCAAGTTCAACTCTAGGTGTCTCACCATTTAACTGAAATAGATATTAAATAGATTTGATCAAATATATTGTAGAAATGAATTTTTTAAGTCATAAACTCATACATGTAAGCTTATAGAAAAAGATAACTGCAAAAATAAATTAAAGCTCTTTGGCTTTCTTTTTAAATTCAGTTAAACTTAATTTAAACATTGTTTTGTCTTTAATGACATGCCCACTTAATGATTTGTGACACCCACTAAATATATATGGCACACCCATTTAATATATATGACACACCCATTTAATATATGTGACACGCACTAAATATATATAAAACACCCACTAAATATATATGAAACACCCACTAAATATATATGACACACCCACTTAATGATTTTTGATCTACCCCCTTAGCATTTGTGACACACCCAATTGGTATTTGTGACACACCCAATTGGTATTTATGACTTGTGACACACATATCAAAAGATTTGCTAAGTTACTCATTTGCCACAAGAAATCAGCATGTATTGCCCAATAATGAAAACAACAAGTTGCAAACTCATTTGTTAATAAAACAAAACAGAGTTACCTACCCTATGGTCCACACTGTCTCGAGAGTCTCCATTACTTTCTAAACTGGAACCCAGACCACTATCTTGTACCGTAGCTGTTTTAATTTCTTCAACTCTAGCTGGTACCACATCCTCGTGATCCGACAACTTTCCTATATCAGAATCTTCCTCTTCATAATCGGTATCTAATCCTGAACGGGCATCAGAGTCGCGATCGTAAATAGCTGCCACTGATTTTGTTCGACGACGTCTCTTAGTGCTGGCCCAAATACACTTTTTCACTTTTTTCTTTGGGGGTCTGGGAGTGACATCACTTTGCACTTTCTTAGTAGAATTGTCTTTTGTTCGACTAGATGTGTTTTCACTCACAGCACGTTTTTTCTCACTTGAGTTTTTTTCGGGACTTCTAGATAAGCGTTTTTCCATCTGCCAGTTTTTTTCTACGAGATCTAAGGGTGCCTGTTTTTCAACCTGGATACCCCGGACTCTACGACTATAGCGGTCTGTGTTGGGTATAGAGACAGGGGTTGGTTTAGGGGGAGGGGGTGTGGGGTTATTTCTAGATGGCACTGGAGGAGCAGTGTAATAGAATTCTGGAATCTCTCTTGACACTTGTCCTGTAAAATAGAATTAGAATGGATTAAAATCATCTTAACAAAAACATCAGTGACATTTTTAGAAATACAATGTCTGCAACATAAAATATTTTAGACTTTAGAATGAAGCTCAGTCAAAAAGCTCATTTGTAGGCAACAAGTGATCCATAATCTGAAGAAAAGTTGGATTTAATTTCATCACATTGCACTTGTATTTCGGTACGGTACCATATATAAATAGTATAAAAGGTTTTCTTTTATTTCTCTGTGTATCCGGGACATTGATAGCATCGATTTACACTATTCCAATATAAACATATTATAACATAAGGTCCATTGATTACAAAAAATTTAAAGAAATTCCTTCCCTACCTCTACGTTTTCTAGCATGAGCTATTTCCTGACATTGTTTCTCAAAGTCTGAGTTGAGTTCAGCTTTTATTATAGCGTAAGCAGTATCTTTAAAGGCACAGGCTCTGTGTCGTATAGCTCGACCTGAAAATATAATTATCAGTACATTATACAATACAAGATAATCATTAAAGGCAATTATTCATCAATGGATACACATATATGTATAACCCTTATTGTTATCAAAACAAATGCTTGATAGTCGTCAAAACAAAGGTTTGACAGCCATCAAAACAATGTTTAGACAGCTATGAAAATAAAGGTTTGGCAGCATTCAAATCAAAGGTCTGACAGTCTGCAAAACAAAGGTTTGACAGCTATCATAACAAAGGTTTGACAGCTATCATAACAAAGGTTTGCCAGCCTTCAAAACAAAGGTTTGTCAGCCATCAAAACAAAGGTTTGTCAGCCATCAAAACAAAGGTTTGTCAGCCATCAAAACAGGAAGTATATACATACCTGCTGGATCTTTAGCTGGGTTATATTCCAGGGCATTACGACAAATGAGATCAATGTCCGACATGAACGCTTCGACTGTCACGTATTCATGAAGGTCTATTTTAGTCATCATGGTAGACATGTCCATTGGTTTTTTAACAATAACAAGATAGTCAGGAACCTGTAAAATATCACAATATTTCAATATTAATAGTAAATATCTTTTAAATTATTAGCAGATATATGTCAGTCATATCTAATTTCACTAAAACTAATGCGTTTTATGACGTTACTACCAGTGATCTGCATAGATATTTAATAGTAGCTTCTGGTAGATCACTGTCAGTGACCTCATAAAACGCGTTAGTTTTAGTGTAATTGCAAGAATCACAGACATCGGAATGGAACTGGGAATGGCGCAAATTGATGCTATCAGTGTCCCCGATACACATACAAAGTGTAAAAAAACTCTTAACCATCTCTTTAAAGAACCTAGGCTCTAACCATGCAGTAGAACCCTACAAAGGAAGTGTCTAAAGTGAGAAAAATAAAATATAAGCTACCTCGTCTAAGTCAACAGGTTTTGTAAACATTGAAAACTTTCTATCACGACCTAATTTGGTCAACACATCTCGTAAAAATATTCTTAATTCTCGCAGGGTGCTTTCTTCTTGTTGTTTTAATTTCTTCAGATCACTTTCTGATAGTGTTTTTGGTTTTGGTGGGGGAGCTACCGGCAATACTTCTAGACTTCTACGAGCTGAAAGAAATACATTTTAATCTGAACCAATCTGCCAAATGTCCATTTTGGGCTATAAATTGATATTTTAGTGAGGTTTAGCTTGTTTCAGAAAAAGGATTGAATTCTGTTGCAAGTATGGGCTCCATTGGGCAAGCAGGCTACAGCTGAGGCTGTTCCATAAAAAAAAGCTTACAATTTAAGAATTTGTAGAGTTTTACATTTTGAAATATCACACTTATGACTACATTCATCATCAGATTTCTTGTTGAACAGGTCCCAAGATTGGCCAAATGAAGATTGCAAATATAATTCAAAGGGATTGAAAAGAATTGCAAGACTTCGGAATGGAAATAGGAATGGTGCATATTGATGCTATCAGTGTCCCAGACACACATACAAAGTTTAGAAAACCACTATACAATGTCTTTAAAGAAACTTTATCTAACCTGAATGTTTTGATGTTGGTGGTTTACTGGTTTGATTTATTATGATATCATGATAATATTCACGTCTCTCATCCTGGTTCGGATTCATTATCTGTATCACTTCCTGAGATCTCATATCAAATAGTCCCTGAAGCTATAAACAAAACATATATATTAGATACCTGTATCACTTCCTGAGATCTCATATCAAATAATCCCTGAAGCTACAAACAAAACATATATATTAGATACCTGTATCACTTCCTGAGATCTCATATCAAATAATCCCTGAAGCTATAAACAAAACATATATATTAGATACCTGTATCACTTCCTGAGATCTCCTGAAGCTACAAACAAAACATATATATTAGATATCTGTATCACTTCCTGAGATCTCATATCAAATAATCCCTGAAGCTACAAACAAAACATATATATTAGATATCTGTATCACTTCCTGAGATCTCATATCAAATAATCCCTGAAGCTACAAACAAAACATATATATTAGATACCTGTATCACTTCCTGAGATCTCCTGAAGCTACAAACAAAACATATATATTAGATATCTGTATCACTTCCTGAGATCTCATATCAAATAATCCCTGAAGCTACAAACAAAACATATATATTAGATATCTGTATCACTTCCTGAGATCTCATATCAAATAATCCCTGAAGCTACAAACAAAACATATATATTAGATATCTGTATCACTTCCTGAGATCTCATATCAAATAATCCCTGAAGCTACAAACAAAACATATATATTAGATATCTGTATCACTTCCTGAGATCTCCTGAAGCTACAAACAAAACATATATATTAGATATCTGTATCACTTCCTGAGATCTCATATCAAATAATCCCTGAAGCTACAAACAAAACATATATATTAGATACCTGTATCACTTCCTGAGATCTCCTGAAGCTACAAACAAAACATATATATTAGATATCTGTATCACTTCCTGAGATCTCATATCAAATAATCCCTGAAGCTACAAACAAAACATATATATTAGATATCTGTATCACTTCCTGAGATCTCATATCAAATAATCCCTGAAGCTACAAACAAAACATATATATTAGATATCTGTATCACTTCCTGAGATCTCATATCAAATAATCCCTGAAGCTACAAACAAAACATATATATTAGATATCTGTATCACTTCCTGAGATCTCCTGAAGCTACAAACAAAACATATATATTAGATACTTGTATCACTTCCTGAGATCTCATATCAAATAATCCCTCAAGCTACAAACAAAACATATATATTAGATATCTGTATCACTTCCTGAGATCTCATATCAAATAATCCCTGAAGCTACAAACAAAACATATATATTAGATATCTGTATCACTTCCTGAGATCTCATATCAAATAATCCCTGAAGCTACAAACAAAACATATATATTAGATATCTGTATCACTTCCTGAGATCTCATATCAAATAATCCCTGAAGCTATAAACAAAACATATATATTAGATATCTGTATCACTTCCTGAGATCTCATATCAAATAATCCATGAAGCTACAAACAAAACATATATATTAGATACCTGTATCACTTCCTGAGATCTCATATCAAATAATCCCTGAAGCTACAAACAAAACATATATATTAGATATCTGTATCACTTCTTGAGATCTCATATCAAATAA
The DNA here is from genome assembly GCA_029955415.1 of Lottia scabra. NCBI lineage: Eukaryota > Metazoa > Mollusca > Gastropoda > Lottiidae > Lottia > Lottia scabra. The sequence goes on from JARJEI010000009.1 coordinate 14,753,331, forward strand.
TCCCTGAAGCTACAAACAAAACATATATATCAGATATCTGTATCACTTCCTGAGATCTCATATCAAATAATCCCTGAAGCTACAAACAAAACATATATATCAGATATCTGTATCACTTCCTGAGATCTCATATCAAATAATCCCTGAAGCTACAAACAAAACATATATATTAGATATCTGTATCACTTCCTAAGATCTCATATCAAATAATCCCTGAAGCTACAAACAAAACATATATATTAGATATCTGTATCACTTCCTAAGATCTCATATCAAATAATCCCTGAAGCTATAAACAAAACATATATATTAGATATCTGTATCACTTCCTGAGATCTCATATCAAATAATCCCTGAAGCTATAAACAAAACATATATATTAGATATCTGTATCACTTCCTGAGATCTCATATCAAATAATCCCTGAAGCTACAAACAAAACATATATATTAGATATCTGTATCACTTCCTGAGATCTCATATCAAATAATCCCTGAAGCTATAAACAAAACATATATATTAGATATCTGTATCACTTCCTGAGATCTCATATCAAATAATCCCTGAAGCTGTAAACGAAACATATATATATTAGATATCTGTATCACTTCCTGAGATCTCATATCAAATAATCCCTGAAGCTGTAAACGAAACATATATATTAGATATCTGTATCACTTCCTGAGATCTCATATCAAATAATCCCTGAAGCTGTAAACGAAACATATATATTAGATATCTGTATCACTTCCTGAGATCTCATATCAAATAATCCATGAAGCTACAAACAAAACATATATATCAGATATCTGTATCACTTCTTGAGATCTCATATCAAATAATCCCTGAAGCTACAAACAAAACATATATATTAGATATCTGTATCACTTCCTAAGATCTCATATCAAATAATCCCTGAAGCTACAAACAAAACATATATATTAGATATCTGTATCACTTCCTGAGATCTCATATCAAATAATCCCTGAAGCTACAAACAAAACATATATATTAGATATCTGTATCACTTCTTGAGATCTCATATCAAATAATCCCTGAAGCTGTAAACGAAACAAAACATTTTAATTACGTGTTATTCTTTGTCAAGGGAGTTTCTGTGGTTTAATGAAGGTCCAGGGTTCAATTTTGGCACAAGTTGAGACGATTCCTTCTGATATTTCAACCCAGTTTCTCCCTGTCTGTGATGCGGGATGAAGAGGTTGACATGAGAGCTTAATATACATATATATAGCCAAGTAAATAAACTCACAAAATGATAGAAATGACCTTAACAAGCTGCCAAATTGTTTCGTCTTTCTGTTAAGGACTCTCATTGGTGGTTTATGCTAGCATGCAATCCAATCAAATCCTTGCATTTTCAAACTTTGTTGATACAAGAAAAATCCTGCATCTTATATAAGTTACTATTATAAATTATGGGAAATAAGAACACAGAACCATAACTTACAGTTGGATGAAGATGAGAGTATGTTGTTTCTGATGTAGCTAACATTAATAATGGGGAGCTTGGTGATAGATTGTGTATTAACGTAATAAACGTAGCTCGTACTGTATCACTAACAACCTCCCACCATTGGTTAATAACGGGTAGATATATTATACTAGGGGCCGTACGTCTCGCTTCTTGAAATACCTGAAATACAGATCAATCAATCAATCAACAAAATAAATCAATAAAAATCAAAACAATTCCGTTAATCAAGAGTAATAGTTGAATAGTAGTTGATTGCTCCAAAAACAAGTATCATCAGGTGTTTCAAAAAAGAGTAAGCATGGTCTGCTTTGCAAGCACGTAAGCTTCAACAATGTCACAGTTTGTTGTCCCATCAAAACATCAAGAATACCTTGCTTACTTATGAAATATAGAAACCTTTGGATTTGCATGCTTCTGAAATTTGTATGCGAATATCTGTGATGACAGAAAAAAATTCAAGATGGAAGAGTTAACATACCTGAGCGCAGGATTCTTCTGGTGTTTTAGCACTAACAGCATACAGTGTAGGTAAATCTAATACATGTACTGGTAACTGTTCTAAATGATGTAATATAGCAGGACCAAGATGGCTGGTTTGACCTTGACCCACTGACCCTGATATCATCAGTCGAGGTCGGAATGTTGTTGGCTGCTGATATGAACAACTGAAAGATAAATTGGAATAAATCAAAATCCATAGTTGATTTTGCTATAAACAAAAAACTATTTAAACACAATCAGTGCTGCCATCGAGTTGGACAGAATAATTGTATTCTCTGGTCCCAATTTGACTGTAGGGAGTTTCTGCATACTAAAACTATGTGTCTTTCTTGCCCGGTAAATAGGTAAGGGAAAAGGGAAGATAACTTTTTTTCAGAGATTGATTTTGATTGGCTTACCACAAAGAAGGACACCACTCTGAATGATTTTGATTAGCTTAACTATTATTTATTCAATATGGCAATCATCGTATAATATACAAGGTTATCTAGCATAGTTACGCAGTTAATTCCAGTGATAGATGAGTCATTTTTGTTTGGTAATGAATTGTGTCACCACCTAACTCCATCTAACAAATTATTTATAAAAATAAACCCACCTTGTAAAAGACATGAAAGAAGGAGGTAGATTAGATTGTCGATGTTGTTGATTTCCACGTTTCTCGTAAATACTGTTTTCATCTCGTTCATCTTCCTCGTATAAATCATCAAAACTTAGTTCATTATCACTCCCACTTCCATTTTTACCTGAAATCATCAGGTTATTTAATATATGACAATTTACAAAAAACCTGTGGTCAAACAAATCAGACTTGATATACTTCTTGGCATATGCATTGATGAGCTTCTTTTTCTGAGTATACCAAAACAGCCCTAAAGCACTGTCTGCAATAGTGGAGGCACGATATACGACATGTCACAATACGCGTATCATATTGCAAGGTCGTGTATCGATACTTGGCAATACATCACCTCTCATTTCATAAAAGTAAGGAAAAGCAAATGAAATCAAATGGCTTGATTGAAATTGTTGGGATATATTTATAAGACATTGATATGGACTACTCCTATCAACTAAATTAACAAATTAATAAAGCTATACAAAAATAAATATTGAAACTTTGAAGAAGAATTTGTGATTTGTGTCCCTTTACCCCATATCGCGGTATTGTATCGTGACCTTTGTATCGCGATACGTATCGTATCGTGGCATGATAGACAATACCCAACACTAGAGTGCAATTAAACTGATAATTATAATGCAATATTACATACCAGTAGCAGGAGAGTCTAGAGATGAGAGTTGAGCAAGTATGGATGGAAATGTATCTTGTAGCATGCGTAAAGTTTGATTCTGCATGCGCTGCAATAACGGTCGAATCAGAGGACTCAAACATCTCCCTGGCGACGCGGCCGAACGTTGAGCAGTGGGTACGATTGTCTTCATTGCTTGAAAGAAATCTTGTGCTGCCAAGTTGATGGAATTCACATTAAGTTGAAGTTTCTCTGATGACTTGTAAATCTGTGGGTATCGACGTCTCAAGGCTGATAAAGTTGCCTCAGTACATAACGCCTTCATATCAGCTCCACAATATCCTGGGGAAAACAAAATAAAGTTATTATTAATTGATCAAAAGATGAGATCAACAATTCAGTGCTCAACTAACTTGGGTACAACTTGCTGCAAATTTCACGTATTTTTTTCCAATATCTCATACAAAAGATCTCAACACACAGCTGGTTGCAGAACTTAATTTTGCCTTTTTTTTTGTCCTATTAAATAATTATCCACTTTCATACTGGGGCCTTATCCTCAATAAATTAACTTAGATAAAATCCAGATTTTAAGAAAAAAAAACAGCAATCTGATTGGATAATAATACAATGAAATAACTGAAACACTAAGTAAAGTTTTAAATAATAACGCCCTTGGACACATTAACAAGAAAATTTAAGAACTAAGATATATAATAACTATCTTACCAACACACTTCTCTCCTATCTCTGCTATAAATTCAGGTGATAGTCTTGGACTCCAACCTTTAGTATGAATTGTCATGATCTGTTTCCTTGCCTATAACAGAAAATTACAGTTCATGAAATATACTGGTTCATTTGGACTTTCTCAAAATTTATCTTTGCAATCTCAATGGATGACAAAGTGGCATGACACATTTGTGAAAACAGTTTTTGAAAAGTGGATAGAGGTGTTACATGACGATAATATCAAAATCATTCAGAAAATCTGTAGCTAGTTCAAAAAATTTAATGAATATTGAAAATTGTGTCAATAATTAATTACAAGCTTACAGAAAGTGATGGCAAAGGAAATAGAAATTCTCTATCAAATCTTCCAGGTCGTCGTAAGGCTGGATCAATGGAGTCTATCCTATTAGTAGCACCAATAACTACCACTTCACCTCGATTATCCAGTCCATCCATTAAAGCTAACAATGTGGACACTATAGAGCTGTGGATTTGATCTTGTCTACTGGATCGTACTGGAGCTAATCCGTCAATCTCATCAAAAAATATTATGGATGGCCGAGCTTGATAGGCCTACAACAGAAAAATATAATTATTACATTAAAGACAATTCAAGATATCAAAAATTCACATCAGTAGAGGACTGCAGTTTGCAATGAGGGAAATTTTGTCAGGACAACAGCATTAGCCTGCTCTTATTTTTGATTTCCAAATGTCAAAGTATCTTTTACGTGCACAGCCAATAGCACACAGGGTCTTGGTTTATTGTTCCATCCGAACGACAATAATTGATCAACAATTGTAGAAAAGGGCAGTAAAGAAATGAAGAAACTAACTGACACCAAAGGCTTGGATGAAAATATTAACCTTTAGCAAGACAACAAATACTTACAGTACCTTCCATAGCAGCTAGAACTAGCCTTGTGTCCTTTTAATAACGTACTCAATTAAGTTTTGACCCCTTTTGTTCAGAGATATTCTAGCCACACTCATGCTTTTTAGTTTTAAGGATCAGCCCCATTCCTATCCCCTAACAAAACAAATGAATCATTTTACTAACCTGATCAAACAACAATCTGAGTTGACGTTCTGATTCTCCTACCCATTTACTCAAACAGTCAGCTCCCTTCCGCATGAAAAACGCCACCCTCTTATCACCATGACTACATTCGTTAGCTAGAGCACGAGCTACTAGAGTTTTACCAGTACCTAATAAAAAATAATAGGACTAAATTGTTACTTTTGATTTACTACTGAGTTTTTCGGTTTTAAAGGGATTGTAAAGTGGTTTTCTAAACTTTGTATGTGTATCGGGGACACTGATAGCATCAATTTGCGCCATTCCAATTTCCATTCTGACGTCAGTTCTTTTTTCAATTCCACTAAAACTAACACGTTTTATGACGTCACCGGAAGCTACCATTGATATCTATACCGGTACAGATTACTGTCAGTGACTCTTTACAATCCCTTTAAATCTTTCCAAATTCTTACAGGGAAATAAAATTATAAGGAGAAATTTGACTAACCTGGTGGTCCATAAAAGATGCAGCCTCTTGGTGGATTGATTTTAAATCTCTCAAAGATTTCAGGGTATAACAAAGGGAAGACAACCATTTCTTTTAGAGCCCGTACATGTTTGTCTAACCCGCCAACACTCTCGAATGTTATCTAAAATATTTATATACCGTAAACACATAATATCTAGGAGACAATAACAATAGTAAACATCCTTTATGATTTAAATATTTGCCTCTAACAATATTCATTTATAAGAATTATTATATTGTACAAAATGACATATAACCATTACATTGCTTCCAAAAAATATGAAGTTATGAAGAACCATACAAATCCATGCACATAATCTATGGTAGACACAAATACAACCAATTTTGTCACAAAGGAAATATATCTCAAATTAAAATTCAACACATGACCAATTTGTATACAAAGATTTTTTTGGGCACAGCTTAAACTAAAACCATTTCAAAGTTGTAGCTCTTAAAATTAGCAGCCAGTTATTTGGACTAGGCAAGATGAATTGATAAACTTACAGATCTGTCTACTTCCATGGGATCAATATCAGCCAAACTGGCACCAATCTTCTGTCTGTCTTTAGATAGACCACTCATATCTTCCTTCGTTAGATTTAACGGCAAGCACCTGTTCCTCGACTTCATCATACTCTTGGCTTTACGTCTCTGAAACTTCTCTTCATCAGTCGAATTACCACCAGAATCAGAAGATGAACTGGTACTCGAGCTGCCATGGAATGCTGTCCTCTTTCTACAATTTTCATTGGCATTTTCAATAGGTCCATATCCTCTTGGCCATCTGAAAAAAGATTCTGGTTTGCTTGCACCCTCTTCTTTATCTTTGCCAAACTGTGTTCTTTTTTTACCCCCTCCCCAACTTCTTTCGTCCAAGGGTTTGGGTTAAGAAAGTGCAAGGTTGAGCAAAAGATAAGCATTAAGCAGTGCGCCAGTGAAATATTAAGCAGTAAAGGGTTAGGTAAAAAAGCATGCAAGCAAAAGAATAAGATTAGGTAATGCTGAACTTAATTTGACTCGCTAACCTTTTCTCTAATCTCTGTCAATCATACTGTATCAAATTGATAGAAAGTAAGCATGCATGTGTAAAAGAGTTCAATAGAAAGTTAAAATGATTGTAAAGAGGTTTTCTAAACTTTGTATGTGTATCAGGGACACTGATAGCATCAATTTGCGCAATTCCAATATCTATTCCAACGCCTGTGTTTTTTGCAATTCCACTGGACTAACGCCTTTTATGACGTCACTGACAGTGATCTACCGGAATCTACTATTAATATCTATGCAGATCACTGGTAGTGACGTCATAAAACGTGTCGGTTTTAGTGGAAAAAGACTGTCAAGGATGTTAGTTGAAAGTCATGCTATTAGAACACAAAATGAATGAAGCAAACAACATGCAAAGGAGGAAAATCCCCAATTCAGAAATCTCAAACATCAATTTAAATGGTGCTTCAAAACAGAATCTTTTTTGATGAACACAACAATAAATAACAATAACCTTTAACAATTTAACAATAATAATGAAAAGTATTTTTGGAATCTTTAATAATTTCAAAATTATATATGCTTAAGATATTGCCCAGTTTCCTCTGAATGTATTGGACTGAATATACTACACTAAAATTTAGAGTTTTGAATCGGTTGTTATTGGTGCTACTAATATCCAAATGGACCGTATCTGAAGGGACATAACTCTAGCTATGCTTTCTCGTATTTCAACTATCAAGAAATTCATTAAACTGCACAATTTTATAAGGAACAGAAAAGATTCGATATTTTAGACATAGGCTTCAATGAAAATGTCATACTCAAAAATGCAATGGAGAGCTGAAATTTAAGTTCTATCAACCTGAAAGGTTTATAAACTCAATCGCTTTTAGTTTTTAACTATAAATTACAAACCTGTGACGTTTACGTCTATGTGCTGGTGAACGATACATTTTAGATCGTCGAAACGACAAGGATCTAGGGGGTGTATCATCTCGATGAAATACATCTCTCTGTCTTCGTACTGGCTCTGAAATTAACAATTAAATTATGCCAGTCTTATATAAAATCCTGACTTGCCTCCTATTATCTGTTCATAGGAAACAACTGACTAAGTAAAAACCAAAATGCTATCTTGCAAGTACATAAGACTTATGCAAACAACGAAAGGAAAAGTTTGTTTCAGCCATAATTCGATAGTGAAAATGCTTACTGATAGATGGGGCTTCATATTTCTGTGTTCTGGGTTTGTGTTCACGGAGGAAATATGACCTGCGTGGTTTATCTGACCCTTCTTGACCTTCAACTTCTATTATCTCTTCTTCCTCTTCTTCTTCATCATCTTCTTCAGCACCTACAAAACAACCATCATGATAATTAGTTTAGACAATCACCAAAATCAGATTTAACCATCATACAACACATGATCACACGGGTGGCAAAAGTGAAAAGTTTCCATGAAATAAATTAAGGAATACAATTTTCCTGTGAGCAATGGCTGTGGTATCTGACAGGTTTGTTTATTTCCCACGAGTGGTGACAATTGTCTGTGGTTCTTGCAATTCCACTTAAACTAACACATCTTATGACGTCACTACCAGTGATCTGCATAGATATCAATAGCAGCTTCCAGTAGATCAGTGACGTCATAAAGTTTAAGTGGAATTGCAAGAACCACAGACGTCGGAATGGAAATTGGAATGGCAAAAATTGATGCTATCAGTGTCCCCGATACACATATGAAGTTTAGATAACCTCTTTACAATCCCTTTGTATTCAATATTTAAGTATCCAATATTTAAGTATCTAATATTTATGCTAACTCTACCTGTAGTTTCACCATCAGTATCTATTATAGGTACCCCATACATATCTCTTCTAACATGTCTTCTAGTTCTCTTAACACGACTATACATATCAGTAAATCTCTAAAAAAAATTAAGAGATATTATGAAACACAAATTAGGCTGTGAAATTATAGTCTCTCTACTCATAATCATGAATTTTGTCTTGACATATGCTAGCATAATGAATCAATACCTTTTATTGCAATGTACAAAACTGAAACTAAACATCCTGCTTATATGCACATTGCACAATATTAGGCTTGTGAAGAATTAATACTCCCTAGATGCAATGAAGAATTTTTTTTGTGTTTTTATGTGATAAGGAAAGTTCAGGCGTGGGTCATTATTGACACTTACTTCATTTCCTTCTGGTACTTCTTCCTCTTCTTCATTATCAGGAACTTCTTCTCGGCGCCGCTTCCTTGTCAAAGACTCATCGCCATCATATATATCTTTAGCACTAACTACAGCTTTATCCAGAAAACTGTTATTCAGGGTAGGGTAAACATTTTTCTTCTGACGTGTACTACGTCTTCTTTCACTTGGGTGTTCATCTTCAATCTCCCCCTCTATTGGCTCTGGTTCAGGATTTCTCGGAACGGCAGCATATTTTTTCTTGGATTTTTTATGTTCTCCATTTTGGATGCTACTTCTTCTTCGTGGTCTGCTTGGTGGCTCTAGAAACACAAAACATTGAAACTTAGTTATGACAATACAGAAATGAAAGCACAACTGACATTACAATTCAGTATGATACAATATATTAGGGAATATTACGAAAGTAAAAGAAAGGTAAAAAAAATATATTTATATAGTATTTGAAGAAAAGTATCATATAACTCAGGTCATGTCAATTGTTCCAAGATATCTAATTGCTAATATCAGGAGCTTGTCTAAGAAATTCCAGTACACAAATCTTAGTAAAATCCAACCAAAACTGTGGTCTCTATCGCGTTCACAAGCCATTTTTAACATATTTTGGGTGTAAAACTCTGTGAATTTTAGTCGAATCAAACCCAAATTCGAACTTGTCCGAGATCTTATGAATATAATCCTACAATCCAACCAAAACTGTGGTCTCTATTGCGTTCACAAGCCAATTGTGGACAGACGGACAGGGGCGACGGCAATATACGACCACATTTCAATGTGGGCGTATAAAAAGTGATTTTCTTGGAAATCTGACTTGTGACAGGTATCAAAGTTTATCATAATGTGTTGTTTAAAACTACAAAAGTGTTCATAACACAATTAAAAGGTAACTTAGTGCAATGGACATATTAATTATCCAAAATGTGTAAAAGTGGTTGAAACTTTAATTAATACAAAGTGCTTTTTGTAAAAATTGTGCTTAATGTGATGACTCTAAACCAGGCCTTCTCAAATTGTGGGTTAGTCACTGAGTAACATAATACTGTCTAGACTCAAACCCTGTTCAGTTTTTATTGTTTTATCACCAGCCAGATCTGCCACCTTATCAGTTTTCTTATCAGGAGTAGTCTTCTCCTTATTCTTCTTCTCTGAAATATTTCTTCTGAGAGTAACGAGGCATTGCTAGTAAGCCTTGTATACAAAGTATCATATTACAGGGTCCTGGCAGACTATAGAAATGATTGCGCTTTGTTGATTGGTATTGAACATTTAAAGGGATTGTAAAGAGGTTTTCTAAACTTTGTATGTGTATTGGGGACACTGATAGCACCAATTTCCATTTCGACGTCTGTGGTTCTTGCAATTCTACTAAAACTAACGCATTTTATGACTTCACTGACAGTGATCTGCATAGATATCAATAGTACCAGAAGGTAGATCACTGTCAGTTACGTCAAAAAACGCGTTAGTTTTAGTGGAATTGCAAGAGCCACAGACGTCGGAATGGAAATTGGAATGGTGCAAATTGATGCTATCAGTGTCCGTGATACACATACAAATTTTAGAAAATCACTTTAAACTCCCTTTAACTTTAAAGAGGCACAGGCTTCATTTTCGTGGGTCGATTTTTCCAAGTCTCAGAAACGGGGACTTTTTAGCTCAGCAATTTAGTACTGGTTATCACAACTCACCATTGAAATTTGAGTCTTCAAATCCATGTGCATCCATAATTATTAGCATTTGAAAGTTATAATGCCCTACTACACATTAGCAATACTATGCAATATATAGAAAAGTTATCTATAGAAATAGAAGGAGAAATGTCTAATTTAAGATATATTTGAAGGAAATATGTAATTTTGGTACATTTCTAGTGCTTCTGAAGGATACTTAAGTATATTCAAGACCCAAATCAACCAATGAAAATGTAGACTGGTCCCCTTTAACTTGACTTTGTCAATAATTTCAACATAATTTGCAGACAGACAGCAAAGTTTTTTGATAAAAGAAAAGAAAATTTAATTACCATCATCTTCAGTTGAATCTTCATAGAAAAAAGAATTCCTGAAATGAAAGTAAATAAAGATCATTTTAAATTCAGTTAAAATTTTAAACAAAATCTTGGACAGATTATGACAGAAGTACCATAGCCCATCAGATCGGATCAGAATTATGGTTGTCAAAACCTAAGGAGACTGGCTTTCAGTAACAGAATCAAAACATCTCCAATTGACCAAAAATGGTCGTGTAATGTGATAGAATCATGTCCTGAGCTAAAATTACTATGACCAGCAGTACTGAATATTAGATAATATACCTATTAGCTAGACGAGGCCTTCTAGTCATTCTAGGCTCGACATAAAATGCTGCTTGAAGTCGCGTTTCCTTACGTGGGATTACAGCTGGACCACTTTCATCACTCTGTACTTCCTGAAACAACGTTAGAAATTTCATCATCAGTTCAATTAAAACATTATACTATCAGTATGCTTACATATTGAAAGCCATTCAAAGAGATTTAGTTGTCAAAATATGTTTTTTACCGACTTTTCTGATTAAATCATGTACAGTACAATTAGATCTCTCACATGATAACATCCAAGGTGTAACATCAGACAATATAATGACAGTAGGTAGGCCTACTACATGTTAGAACTCCAGTCAAGATAATCAAGTTCTGAAATCATCCTTTAAGTCACAAAATCAACTGGTTTGGAAAGTAAATATTAGGGCGCCAATTGCTGGAGTAGGCTGAATGCTGAACATTCCCCTTTAATGTAACTGGCCTTTACTTTTAGGTTATTTCTGATACTGATGATAGTGATTTAAGTAATGTGATATGTAAATAGTTGATATTGAGTTCTATTAACTGACAAAAAAATCATCTATCGGAATATATCCCTTTAATAAGTCAATGTAGACTACTATACGGTACTGTAAGTCAGTCTGTACTATGTCGAGTTCATTGACCTGATTTGTAAACAAATGCCATAATAATGAATGGAATGGAAATTGATTGGAATATGTAGTTTCATCATCAATTCGATCAAACAAAAAAATCCACTCGGACAACAACCAATGGTTTTTACATCAGTCTGATAAAGATATATCTACAGCGTAAAATTATACAATTTCTCATTAAAATTTTGCATCCCAAAAATACGTATGAAAACGATTGTTTTGATTTTGCGCTAGAAATTTGTGGTCTGCTTTTTGTGTGTCCGTCGAGTTGTGTGCAGACATTTGTCACGTAACACTGCAGATTAAGAGGGATTAGGTTAATTACCTCATCAGGAGGTTCTTGCACTGTTCTCGATCCCTTAATCAGCTCTGGAGCATCGTCCTCGACCGGATTATGCCTTGTTCTAACCATCTTCTGTCCTCACATTCCCTCGCTAACTTCCATTTTTCTCACCGAACAACTCAATTGAAAATTCTTATTATTCCGCGTCTGCAAATAATCCATACAAAATTTTTAGAAAATAAACTAAGATGATCAAACTCAATTTCAAAATATGGCTTTTTGAGAGAAACAGTAAAATTATCAGAGAAATCAAAGAAAAGAATTGGAAACTGCAAGTCAAATAAAAATTGGTCGGATGAATTTTACATATGTTCAGACAGTGCACCGGCTGTGAATATGGCGGGAAATAACTTTGAACTTTGCAGAAGAGAAAATTATTTGGATGGAAACAAAATGGCCAGGATTCGTGTACTTTAAAGGCAGGTTATCGCACAATGAGACAAAATTTATCGATCAAAGTGAAAACATTTGTCGTTTGAGTCGATTTAGAATAAAATATCAACTTTTTTGTCGGGTTCTTTGTTCATTACTGAAAATAGGTCAAGTTTTATTTGACCCGGAAGTTGTTGGATATTAGTCAGTGCGCAGGTGTGGAGAGGTCATGGGGTGAAGAATGTTATGGGTGAACTGTCAACAAAGGTAGGTTTTTAATATTTTAATTACTAATCACTTAAATCGTCTGCTAAAATGCCCCAGATATTGTCAATTGTTTCCGATTTGTGTTATTTCCATTCCAGGACATTCTATTCAACATTTTAAAATGTTTAGTGACGTTTTATGCCACCTATTTTGTCATCAGTAGCATTTGTTTTGCTTCCTTCAGGTAAGTAAATGCAATGCCAATCCAATAATAATTTGAATAATGTGCAACTGTCATTTGGCATAGATAGACCAAATAACCCATGGAAGGAGTAAAAATATTGAGTTAAATGGACTAAAGCCATGTCATGTTATGTCATGTATAGTTTCACAAACTAGTTCATGCATGTTGTTGCCCGGTAGGTTTGACTGTCACTTTTAAACTAAAATCAAAGGTGAAATACAAATTATCTGCCACCATTTTTAGTTATTGCAGGGCGTACTTCGTACGCCCTGCTTTGTTTTCGTATTGATTATTTTTTTTTTTTTTTTTTTTCGTCCCCGGCCCGGCCTATTTCTCGGAAATGGTAAAATGTATGAAAAAACGGATTTCATGACGTTTTCTAACTCGTGGCTAATCAACTGTTAAATGTAAAACAAAATTGATATGCGCAACATGAAGCGACATGAGCAACAAACATAAAATGAACTGTAGAGAACGTATTTATCAACCGATTTTGGTCAAAGTACCTTCATCGTATTCCTTGTAACAAAGGACAAACAATGGAACTTGAAAAAATTCGATTATATGAAAATCGTTCGTCACTTTTTCATGCCGTAATTAATCGAAGTATGATTTTTTGTTTGATTTTTAACGGATCATTATGAAACTTATATGATGTAGACCTATGGCAAGTGCAAATAATTCTTCACACTCAAAATTTTTGCATCACTTCCGGTTTCAATGATATCACTTCCGGTTACATCGCTTCCGGTAAAACTGAGTTATGAGAAAAATAAGGCATGAATAATGTTAGTGCAATTATTACAAACTGTTTTGACCCAACAAATATTTACCGGAAGTTATAATTTGGCCGCCATATTGTTTTTAGTCATTTTGCGAAAATTCCTATTCTGAATCTATTTATTATCTGAGTTTCACAATTTTGATGTTAATCGAATGATTGAAACTTTGTCTTCAACAAATGGGAAGCCGAATTTCGATTTTCGATTTTGCCTTTTTTGTATAACGGAATGTTTTTTTTCTAAAGTTTAGAGGCCTGTATCACATGACCTTGACCTTGGATGACCTTCATATTGCACATAATGATACCTTGGGACTTTGACCTTCTGATGACCTTGTGACCTTTAGGGTCAGACAACTTAAACCTATTTTATAGGACTCCAAACATGGCTTTTTTTGCATATTGCCAGTGCTGTAACGCAAAACCTAACTGGAATAACACCCCAATGTTTGCTGATTTTTAATGTACCCTTTAAAGGGTTTTAATTAATATAAGATTTGGCGATGTCAGAATTCAATTTAACAAAATGTTGCGATTTTGTTGAAATTTTGAAGGCTCCTATCTCAAGAACTTGACCTTAGATCAAGTTGGTATTTACAGATCTTAGACCTATTTAAGAGGTCTTTCACGTGATGTATTCATTTTTCATGTCCGACACGTGCTTTCTGTTTTAGAGGTGTGACTCAAAGGTGATTTTGCATCTTTAAAGCGTTTTTACAAGGGCCCTGATATAGATATAGCAATTTTTTTTTCGGATCCATAATGCTGAGATTCAGAGGTTTCCAAAAATGTGCAACACTTCTATGTAACTTGCATATTTCCATATCGTATACTTGAACATAGGGCAATAATAGGTATGTCGGTTAATTGACTGTTTATAAACAATGTCAATATTAATAGAGTCAGTAAGTTTGACATGTTAAAGTTAAAGGGGCTCTACCTCATTTTTTGTTAGATATGAATTATCTTAGGTTAACGCATTAAAGGGAGGTCTAGGATGGACTAAACTACAGCATGCTGAAAATTTAACTTACTGAAGCACCCTGTAGCCACGCCCACTGCTTTATTGATCCACTTTCTTATTTATGATCCGATTTTCTTCAAACTTAACATATACCTCCATGTTGGAATAGTGATTTAAAGGAAAACGTAAAATTTGTATTGTGCGCATGCGCGATGCTAACTTTTTTGTTTGTTATCCGATTTTTACGAAATTTGGTATGTACATGTATAATCAGATACAGAATCTAGGGGAAATGTTAAATTTGAGTACTGCGCATGCGCATTATCATCTTTCTTATTTCTTATCCAATTTGTTTCAAAATTTGCATGTGTGCGTATAATCAGATTCGAAATATCATGGACATATAAAATTTGTGTAGTGCGCATGCGCGACGCCAACTTTCTTATTTCTTATCCGAATTTCATGAAAGTTAGTATGCATATGTATATTCCGATTCGAAATATCATGGAGATATTGAATTTGTGTTTTGCGCATGCGCATCGCTACCTTTCTTATTTCTGAACCAAATTCATTCAAAATTATCATGCATGTGTATAATAAGATTTGAAATATCATGGACATATTAAATTAATGTAGTGCACATGCGCATCGACAACTTACTTATTTCTTATCAGAATTTCTTCAAAATTAGCATGTATGTGTATAATCAGATTCGAAATTGCATGGACACATTGAATTTGTGTAGTGAGCATGCGCTGTAACAACTTTCTTATTTCTCAACCGAATTGCATGAAACTTGGTATGCATACGTATAGACTGATGTGTGATTTCATGGAAATAGAGAATGTGTCCAGTGCACATGCACATTGCCAACTTTCTTATTTCTTGTTGAAATATTTTTAAATTTGATATGAATGTCTGCAATCATAGTCTCAATCACCCTGTTGAAATTCAATTCTCGCGCATTGAATTATAAGTACAGTGCATGCGCATTCGAATATTGCCGCACCGTCGAACCTGTATGTCGTAATCCGCCCTGCACCAGTACTGTTAACTGTACAGTTCTAGTTATTAGTTATTTCAGTTATTCGTCATCTATTCTTGTTCAGTTCATTAGCTTATTATTATTAGGTAGATGACAAGCTAACGTTCGTTTCCAGCAAATGGTGATAACGCAAAGCCTAATAAGTTTTATCTAATGGAACCATTTCACAAATATCATGTCACTGTCAGACAAAAACAAATTTGTTAAGTATTTATGATCTTTAACAATAACACTATTACAAAGGTTTATATTGTTTACAGACTATCAGTGTATGATGGAAGAATTCCATTTGATTTTAAAACCTGGGTGAATTTAAGTGATTGTTGTACTGGATACAGCCATGAACAAACAGGTAAAAAGTGAATGACATTATTATGATAAAAGGTCAAGTCAAAATAATGCTGCAGATCAATTCTCATTCATGAGCCTTCCAGTCTTTATAAAAACCAAACATTATACTTGCAACTAAACTACATAGGGAGGGGCCTACAATGACACCAGACACCCCTTCTTACCCTTTTGAGTATTTATCAAAAATATTGTCAGCTTGTTCTGATGAATTCGTAAATGGCAAAATGTTTCCTTACAGTGTTGATACAAATGTGATATGTTTATTATTTTTAAGTGAATGTAACAATATGTTTATTATTTTTAAGTGAATGTAACAATATGTTTATTATTTTTAAGTGAATGTAACAATATGTTTATTATTTTGTTTATTATTTTTAAGTGAATGTAACAATATGTTTATTATTTTTAAGTGAATGTAACAATATGTTTATTATTTTTAAGTGAATGTAACAATATGTTTATTATTTTTCAGTGAATGTAACAATATGTTTATTATTTTCAGTGAATGTAACAATATGTTTGATATTTTCAGTGAATGTGATATCAATGTTAGTAACGTTTCCTGTATCAGGAATATTTTATGGTCTGATTGTACGACACCGAGCCTGGGACTATTCTATTACTGTAACATTACTACATATAGCCTTGACATGTCTAGGTAAGTCTAGCACCTCCCCCTGTTGATAACCTCCACATTCAGTGGAACTACATGCAGAAGGAACTTAGGCAATGTTATTGATAGCATTTGGGCAATCTTTGTTCATTCATAAAAACAAAGCTGGAGTTTATAGTTTTTTTGAGTTTGGAGAAGCTGATAATTGAAAATGTCTAATAACAATGGCAGTGGTACCAATTATTATTTCTCTATTTTTTTTTCAGTGATGTTAGATTTCCCTGTAGATTGGTCATGGTGGGTTTGTTTAGGTAAGTTTATTAGTAATCTCTTTCAAAAACTATTGATATAAATAAGCTTAATTAGGCTTAATATAAATAATAAAAGATAAACCTGAATTTAAAAAATGAACTTTTTTTAAAAGATAATCTCGGGTAAATTGTTGATGTTTAAAAACATTTCCTTCTTGAGTTCTTGTTTGATGGGACAATAAACCAAGTCCCTGTGTTCTACAGGCTGTGCACAATTAGGACCCCTCGACAGATGGAAATATAGACAAAAGAACATGCAACCAACATGCAAAATTTCCCTACAACATGCAGAAATGTGAAATTATAAAAGATACTGTTATTATTTTCAGGAAGTGCGTTGATATTAAAAATATTATCAGGAGAAATGGTGTGTTTTCTGTTTTCTATTAGAAAGAGAGATAAGGTGAAACCAGAGATAGAATTGATGAACGGCAGCTATCTTTATCGTAAAAAATAATCAGAACATTTTTACTCTTCCTTGACATTTTATATTGTTGTTATTTATCAATTCTCTTGTGCCAATGGTGTTTAGAAATATTCAAGATTTTACAGACTCTTTTTCATGGGAAATTGTCAGAAACATCTGCTTCCAGATCTAGTTTTTTAATCAAAATGGACTTTTTATAATTACTTGTCATTCGTGTCTCAATTGAGCGTCTAAAGATCCAGGGGTCTTATTCTCAAAAACTTAACGTTTGTAAGATGAT
The DNA here is from genome assembly GCA_029955415.1 of Lottia scabra. Classification (NCBI taxonomy): domain Eukaryota; kingdom Metazoa; phylum Mollusca; class Gastropoda; family Lottiidae; genus Lottia; species Lottia scabra. The sequence goes on from JARJEI010000009.1 coordinate 14,770,973, forward strand.
TTTAGTGATCCAGAAATCTGATTGGTCAGTTATCAAAATCAGTTTTAAATAAAGCATTACTATCAAATCAGATTGATGTATTTCTTAAAATCTGGATTTTATCTAAGTTAGGTTTTTGAGAATAAGGCCCCAGTTCCAGTTTTTTTAAGCTAATCTATTAGTGTAACTGTTAACTTGTTGTTTTAAAGTGTTATGTTTTTTTTTTAATGTTGTCCTTATAAGGGTGCCTTTGTGGAAGAAATGCCTTAATGTTGTCACTGTGTCTATGTTAACCTTTCAAGTTGCCTATGTTTTACATATTGTCATCCGTCCAATTTATTAAAACATTTATTATTGAAATAATAAAAATCCAAGCAAAACAAAAAACGAATCAAAAATCTCGTCTAGAGCATGACAAAATCGGGTGCAACAATTATATAGCAGTGGACCTCCCATACAAAAAGTACCATCAGGTGTTTTGAAAAGAGTAAGCATGGTTATCTACCATGGCATCATTTCATATTTAGTAGTTTTTTGCAGCAAGCCAATACCTGTCATTTGTATAATCCCTCTTATTCCAGCATCAGAGCAATCATTAAAGTGAAAGTAGTCTCCCTTTGGCCTTACAATGCCTGCCGTCGCTACTGTCAGTGTCCATGATGATGCCTTATTGTTGATGTGAATGAATGTACATTCATTAGCCTTATATTTATATTATATTATTATAAATGTAATATTAAAATGTTAAAAATAAATCCTGGAGATTATTTATGGATATTCTTTGCAAATTAAAAAATGTTTTTGGAATTGTTCTTGAATCTTGCTACACATAAATGATTTGGACCAGTTCAATGTAATGACGCACATATAGGCTGACAATCCATTTAATCTCCCTTTCATTTCCACAGGCACCAGATTCTGGTAAAAAAAATCGTATATCAAGAGTAGGCTATAAGACTTTCAAGCTTTCACACCTTGAAAGTCTTATACTCTTATAACTTATATATATATATAAGCTTACGGTACGATTTCTTTTACCAGAATCTGGTGCCGTACCGGTACTTAAATGTTGATTTTTGTCAAGAGGTCGCAAATATCTTGCCAGATTCGATCTTACCGATACTTCGTCATATAAACTATTCATTGGTCGACAGTATACTTCTCTACCAATCATATTCCTTCAAACATAAGCTTAGGCCTATATAATTGCGGAAAAAGTCGCCGTTCGATTTTACCACAAAACAAAATACCAACTGGAAACTTTGAGACTTGATTTTACATGGAACTGGAAGGGAGCTTTTGAATTGGCCAGAAGAAGGGATGGCCCCAACCATACATTCACCGCCAGAGCCTACGTCCAAGGCCGCAAGAAGGGATCAAGGCCAACTACGACGTCCCCATAAAATCGAAGTTTTGAAAATCCTTGTTCTACTTCGACCAAAATTTAGCTTAGGCCGAGGTTCCTTTCGGGATTAGGACTAGATTGTGTCTAGAAACGCCGACGTTTGTCCAAAAACATAAATCATAAATATTTTCTTTTTTGGAACCGCCAGTCGATAGACGGCCTAGCCGGATAGCGGGATAAACGGGAAACTGTAGGCCTACCGTAAAGATATATTTTGAACCTTGAAAAAATAAAATGTCTATCGCAACATATTCGACCTAGATCTAGTGGAATTTTAAGAAATACTTACCGAAATATCTGTTGCGAAAATGCGTCTTTGACGGCCTTCTCTGTAACGTTGAGCAGAATGTATGGTAACACATGACGTCATGACGCCATTTAGAACGTCATTTTACAAAGGCATGGAAGATGGGGTGGGGCATTTTTTCCCCCTACTTTTCCAAAGAATAAAACTTCTTCCGATTTTGTTGAAAATTTGAACAAAATAAAGATACAGATTTTAATTATGGAGCAACCAACCGTTGTCCGCGGTGTTACCAAAATGATATCCCTTATATTTACTCCTAGCTCGTGGGGTGGCTCTAGGGCATATATCCGCATTGAACGATGTGAGGTTCAAATAAAGAAAATAACTTTTACAAAAATTTAATAAATTATGGCCTAGTCTTATTCATTATAGAAAAAATCAGAGAGAGAGAGGGGGGATACAGTGTCAGTAGGGCCTACGCGTTGGCAAGTAAGAGGGAGTTTGGCTCATACAATTTATTAGTTGCTTTTTTAGCTTTTCTGTTATTTTCACAACTCGAAGGGCGAAAATTGATTGGTGTCAAATATATGCAGAAACATCTAAAAATTTCGATTCGCTATAGAAATAGTTCAAAAAGTTTTATATTTTTGTCCGTCTGGATAACCTTAGCTTTGAGGATAACTCTTGTTGTAGTTACACTGCGCATGCGTCAAGAAAATATGGAAGACACATGTCTTGGAATTTGGTAAGATTGCTGAAAAAATAACAGAAAAAAGTTAATAATTTCCCTTTAGCATGAATTAGAAACAGTATGTTTATGTGAGATGATAGTTCGTCCTTTATTTTTGACCGAAGATTTGTCAAATCTTTTGAATTTGTCTTTGTTATTTTCACTGAAATGGATGTCTACTTTTTGCTGCCAAGTCAGCCAAACATTTCGCGGGAAATGGAAATACCCTTTTAGTTTCATACTATTCATAGCAATCGCAGGATCGACGATGTTTGTGTTGGCTACGGATTACATTCCTTTTGTCAGGTTTCTGTGACAGTAAAATGACCTCAAATTACAACCTTACAACTGGATGGTAATAATGTTATGGGTGGATAATTCTGTCTTGTCTGTGCCTCTCCAAAAAAAGAAATCCATCCATTCATTGGTTATGACATGGTGGATAACATATCTAATTTCGACTCTTAGTCATATGGTGAAAAAAAATATACCATTCATACATTGACATTGGGCATGTTACATATTATGGATAGGCTAGTATATCTTATTTTGGTACAGGAGGGTAGCTTATATCTGGTCAGGACTTGCTCTACGGATTGAAGCTGGACTTGTAAACATACGATAGTAATAATTCAGTGTACGTACATGGATTAGACAACTACCGGTACCGATGTAACTAGCATGTAATCTAAAAGCCTGGTCAAAGATATTATATCTTATTTTTCAGATTTTACCTAGAATATTAAAGATAGTTATGCTGTACTAAAGTTTCTAGTCACAGAAAAAGATTTAAAAACCCTTAAACTTAACGAAATAACAGAATAATGTATAGTCAAAGGTAAGTAGACAAAAGTCCGGGAAAGTAAAGGGATTGTAAAGATGTTTCCTAAACATTTTTATGTGTAACTGGTAGCACCATCGAATAGGCTACTCAACAAAGTAAGAACAGGATCAAAGTAAAAAAGCGGTTTAGAATGATTCATCTCAGTGAAACAAAATATTGCGATATTGCTTTTGACCAATATCACCAATCCTACAGGCTAGCTGATTCTGAACAGGGCTAGTTGATTTTTTTTTTTTATAAAAGTTAGTGTCAACCCCTAGCGACTGAGTACTCAAAGGTCAAGATTTTTAACATTTGTATATCTGAAACGATCTTGTATATTTTCTTCTTAACATCTTAATGTCTTTAATTTTTTTCAGACCAAATGGAGTACCAGGCCAAACAGGAAGAACAAAAGGTCCAAGTTTATTGGCACCCTTCAAGAATCAAGACATATCTTTAGGTTCTCTAACTAAAGTTCACATCACACATATTTCCAACCCTGATAAATTTCACATCCAGTTGGATTCCTCGACTGACACGTTAGCGAAGTTAGTGGATCATATACACAGTGTTTATAATGGAGTGGGACCCAATGATTATGTATTGAAGAGTTATTCTGTAGGCCAGGCCTGTATTGCTATGTTTGATGAAGATGACAGTTGGTATCGAGCTAAAATTATAGGTAGGTATATCACATTGTATTAGAAGCCATGGTCATTGGTAGGAGTGTCATAAATGATATTACATTTTGGAATAATAAAATTACAGCATGAATAAACCCAACTGTAAAACAAAACTCGAAATCCATGTAAACATTGGTAGCAGCTAATGAATTTTTCATTTGAGGAAGTATATTGATCAATGAATAAATATTTCAAAATGAAAAGTGATATCAGGTGTCTAGATAAGTTATTTTCAAGCCATTGTCATTGATAGGTTTATCATAATTCTAACCTTGTTCACTCATTTGTGGCCTCTAATTTTTCTGTGTATCTAGTATTGAAACTGTTTATATTAGTCAAATTTGAACTTGTCCAATGTCCAGGAGATCTTATTGACAAAATATTGCGATATTAAACTATTTAGGCACGCTTCTTTATGGCACAAGATCATTTGGGTAACATTATTCAGGTAATATTAGGCACATTGTATCTGAGAATGGCTAATAAGAGTGTCTAAGTGAATATGTGCCTAATTGAATGATTACTTAAACCAATATGCCTGAATTTAAGTTGCCTAAAGTATTGTGTCTAAATGACTTATAAAAAGATAAACTTAAAATTCCTGTTCATAAATTGCAGTGAACCAATCCCAACACACACAATTCTTATTCACAACAAAAACGTGGCCTTAACATTCTATGAATATTGTCGTATGTTTTGTATTTTAGGAATGTCAGGAGATAAGTTGATCGAGGTTCTCTTTGTTGATTATGGTAATACAGAGTTAGTGGCGCCACAGAAGGTCAAGGCCATCACACCAGATTTATTGGATCTTCCGGCCCAGTCTGTGATCTGTGCTTTATCAGGCGTGGCACCAAGTCAGGGATTCTGGCCCCCAGAGCATATTGCCCAATTTGAAGATATTGCCTTATCACAGTCTTTCACCGCTTGCTTTAAATCAAAACGTAAAGAAGATCAGATGTATCTTGTGAAACTTATTTCCGATTCCGGTGAAATGATTAACGAAACTTACGGTATTAAAACAAACAGTGTGTGCTCGGAAGAAGAGGTTTCGTTCGCTAAACGAAACGTTCAAGTTGAAGGAGGAGGAGATAACGTTCAAGTGACCGTTTCGCAGCCACAAAATGGCGTCACAGCAATGGGTGATGCCTCAACTGTACAACTACGTAAAGGAGAAAGTTTAGACGTTAGTGTGATATATGCAGTATCTCCGAGCAAATTTTTCTGTCAAGCTTTGAAACTAGACGCAGATTTAAACGTGGTTACACAAAAATTACTTCAATATGATAAAATGCCTGAAAATGTAAATGTTTTGAGAAATGCAACTAAAGGGACACTTTGTGCTGCTAAATTTATTGATGACAATCAGTGGTATCGTGCCAGAATTACAGAACTAAGAGATTCATCCGCTCGTGTGTTTTTCGTAGACTTTGGAAATTCGGAGGATGTGGCGTTCGATCAATTAAGAGCTCTTACTCCTGATTTGCAAAACTTGCCGTATTATGGGTTAGAGTGTATGTTAGGAAATGTTCGCCCTGCTGACAAAAGTTGGTCGGATCAAGCCATTGAAGAGTTCGAACTATTAGTTTATGATAAAGAAATCGAAATGAAAATATTAGACATTGAAAACGGGGTCAATATCGTGACTTTAACAGACTCAGTCGAAGGAAGTGATATCGGACAGAACTTAATCAGTGCCCAACATGCAATGTCTTCTCAAATGAATACTAGTCAAGCCATTGTTCCTTATCCTAAATTAGAAATTCCAATTCCTTCCAAATCTCAGATTTTTGTTTCTTGGACAGACTCTCCGGAAAATTTCTGGATTCAACTTTCCGATAATCAAGACACTTTAGACAATTTGACTGAAAATTTACAGATTTATTGTGAAACTGATGGATCACGTGTATCCAATGTGAAACCAGGAGAAGCCGTTCTTGCCAAATTCACGGAGGATGAGGCTTGGTATCGAGGGGTCGTTCAATCTCTGACTGGAAGCAAAGCAACTGTTTTGTTTGTAGATTATGGCAATACTGATTCTCTATCCACTACCAATCTGTTAAAAGTTTCCCCTGAATATCTAAAGACGCCTTCACTTGCTGTTTTGTGTAAATTCGCCAATATTCAACCGACCCAAGCTTCCAGTACCGGTACCTGGATTGAGGATGCCAAAACTATCTTGGATGATTTTACAGTTGATGGAGCCTTGGCCAAATTTCTGGACAAAGATGGAGAGAAGTATGTTGTGGAGTTATTTGTAGGACAAGAAAATGTGGAAGATCATTTGGTTAAAGCTGGAGTCGCGAGCAAAAAATCTGGACAGAGACCGGCGCCATCTTCTTCTGGGTTCCCAAACTCTGTCAGTTTGGCCCCAAAACAGTTAGAAAAAGTTTACGTATCCCATGTGGACTCTGTGCATCAATTCTGGTGTCAGGTTTCCAAACAGTCAGCCAGCTTAGATGAGATTATGGACAAAATGGAAGTCGCTTACTCTCAAGGTCAAGGTCAACCAATGACCCCTACACAAGGGTCAGCCTGTGCTGCTAAATATAGCGCAGATGAAGCTTGGTACAGAGCAGAAGTCGTAAAGTTTGATGGTAGAAATGTGGAAGTATTTTTCGTCGATTATGGCAACTGTGATACAGTCCCTCCAACCAATATTTGCAAACTTGCACCAGAATTCTTGAATTTGCCAAAACAAGCTATGCAATGTAGATTAGCAATTGACAGTCCAGACGCCAGCCTGACTGAGAAACTACAAGATATAGTCGATGAGAAAGAATTAGTTTTAAAAGTACAAGCAGTATCTGGATCAGTCCATAAAGTAGATCTTCTGGATGATGGCCAGTCAGTGTCGGCCATGTTGTCTTCTGGTGTGTTACCAAGACCACCAGTGCTGCCCCCACCTAGAGTCCAATTCAAGCCAATCAATGTTAAGATAGGTCAACCAATCACTGCGTACGCCAGTTGTATTGTATCACCAGGGAAACTATACCTGCAGTTGGCTGGAACTGACGATCAACTTGCAGACATTGCCCAGAAATTGAAAGCGTATTGCAGTACTTGTGAAGTTGTCCCAGAAATACAGGAAGGGGATGGCTGTGCTGGATTGTTCGCCGAAGATTCAGAATGGTACAGGGCAAAGGTCATGACTATCAGAGGGTCAGAGGTCAAAGTGTTGTTCGTCGATTATGGAAATGCTGAATATTTGCAGAAAGAAGGTTTGCGTCCTTTACCAGCAGAAGTTGTAGATATTCCACCGTATGCTATTGAATGCTCATTGGATGATTTAGCACCTGTGGATGGATCTGATTGGACAGCAGCCTCGACTGAGTTTCTGGAGACGTTGATTTTGGATCAGGAATTGAATTGTGGATTTGTGTCGTCTGCTGCTGTGATCATCACCGTCAATGGTGAAGACATCGGAGATAAATTAGTAGATGGGGGCCATGCCAAGAGGATCAGCGCCCCACCGGTACCAAAAGAGTATGATTTTCCCTCAAAACCAGACGGAGAGGTCAAAGGTTACATTACCCACATTGACCCTGATGGAGTATTCTACATTCAGCTTTCATCAACTGAACGAGAAATTATAAAATTAGCTGAGTTGATGCAAAGAGAAGGAAAAGCTGCTTCAAAACTGTCACCTAAAGTGTCTGTGGAGAAAGGATTGGCGTGTATTTCAAAGTTCAAGGTCGATAAAAACTGGTATCGTGTAAGAGTAGAGTCTGCAGACGGGTCAAAGGTCAACGTTAGATTTGTGGATTATGGAAACTGTGAAGAAGAAAAAGCAGACGAACTGAAACAATTGACATTAGAGATGATGAAGGCACCAGTTCAAGCTTTTCCCTGCAAACTTAAAGATTTGACTGATTGGAACCCAGAATTCCAGGAACGTCTGAACGAAATGACAGATGAATTGACCTTCACCTTTGCCTCTGATTCACAGCCGTTTGATGTTGAGGTGAAGACCAAACGTGGCAAAGATGTGGCAAATTTGATCAAGAATCCACCACGACCCAGAGTTTATGCTAAACAGACAAAACCAGCCGAAGATATTCAAGCTTTCATTTCTCATGTTGAGAAAGACAACTCTTTCTTTATTCAACTTGCAGACCACACCGAAACCATCAATGAAATTTCCACTACACTTGCTGAATTTCCTGCAGAAGAAGTCCCAGAAAAGTTGACGACTGGATACGCATGTGCGGCCCTGTTCTCTGAAGATCAAGCATGGTACCGTGGAATCGTGACGAAACTCAGACCAAAAATTCATGTCAATTTTGTTGATTTCGGAAACGGTGATGACTTGAGTGTAGACAAATTAAAAGAACTCCCAGAAGACATGTTGGATGTTCCACCATATGCCTTCCATTGTAAAATCGACGGAGTTCCAAATTGGTCACAAGCTGCCAAAGATCTTTTCGATAGTTATACAGAGAAGGAAATGACAGTAAAATTTTTATCAGATTCAAAGCCATTTACGGTACAATTGATGTGTGAGGATCACAATGTGTCGAGAATCCTGAATAGAGCCGAAGCGACTTCGTACCCGAAACATGTCATCAATAATCAACAATTCCAGGGGACAGTTTGTCACACAGAACCAAACGGCAAGTTTTACATCCATCTACAGACAAATGATGAAATTTTGGATAATATAGGAGCAGAACTGCAAGAGTATTACAGCTCTGAACAAAGTGAGGTGGCATACGACCTCCAGAAAGGTCAACCCTGCGTTGCCAAATTTTCAGAAGATGAATCCTGGTATAGAGCTGTAGTTGAAGAGATCACAGACGAAAAAGTTCATGTTCGTTTTGTTGATTTTGGTAACGCGGAAGTCGCAAACCCCTCAGATGTGAAATTTATGGAAAAACAGTTTTTGAAACATCCACTATTAGCTTATGAATGTCAGTTGAACAACGCAGGAAAGTGGTCAGAAAAGAAGCAGCAAAAATTTACAGAAATGACAGAAGGAAAGGATCTCAATATTCAATTTGTTTCCAACACAACTCCTTATATGGTTAATGTGACTAGAAGTTTGGCAGACGTTCTTCAAGAAGAGGCTAATGAGAGTGTTGTCGAGGAAACAGAGGCAGAAGCAGACTCTCCATCAGATTTCCCGCCTCAATCGCCATCAAATGAACCTGGTTTCATTTGCCACACTGAATCCAATGGTACATTTTTTGTGCATTTAGAATCGGAAGAAAACAGATTGACTAATTTGTCTGAAAAGCTTCAAGACCATTATTCTGAGGCAAGTAAACCCTTGGATGAAATTACTGCAGGAAAGATTTGTGCAGCTAAATTCACAGAAGATGATATGTGGTATAGGGCAAAGGTCGAGGAGGTCAAAGGTGACGAGATCAAAGTTCGTTTTGCAGATTATGGAAACGAGGATACAGTTAGTGCTGACCGAGTCAAGAAGTTAAAAGCGGAAGACATATCCCAGCCTCCTCTAGCTTATAAATGTAATTTACGCGGTTTGAATAACTGGACCAAAGATGTGGGCACAGAATTTCAAAATTTGACAGACGATCAAACTTTGACCATCAAATTTTTCCCAGCAGACGACGGTTTCAGTGTTGAACTGGTCACAGAAAATGGTGATGATATTTTCACACTGCTAAAAGAAAAGACAGGAAAACAGGATGCTGAACTAAGCAGTAATGATAATGCAGAGGGAATTGAGACAAGCGAAAAAGAACCAGAAAGTGAAAGTGACTTAAAAGAAAGTGAAAGTACAGATAAAGCTGCAGAAGAAAATAGTACAGAACAAAATGATGAAATAGGTATGTGATGTCTAATTTTTATTCAGATTTTTCTTGGTACATTTTTCTAAGTCAAATGGAAAATGGAGTCTAGTCTAAGTCATTGGGATGAAACAATAATCTGAGGCCTTGTGTGCTACAGACTGTGCAGATAAATTGGAAATCCGAGGAAAAAAATGTTAAGCTGTTGTCTTGAAAAATGTTCCATCATTGCAAACTGCAAACATAAGCCTTAAAATGAGCAGAAAAGTAGGGCTTAAAATTTCATTTCTTCCAATCAGTTATTTTTTTTCTTCTTGCATGGTTTCTATTTTTAATGCGCTATTGCATTATTTTAACTGTGGTAATGTTTGTTAAGTTATTGTATGTTTATTTTTCTAGATGTAACAACAGAAACAGTAGATCAACAAGACAGTGGATTAGTTGAAAGTTTACCAGAAACTGAAAGTAGTACTAGAGAGGACACAGAAGGACAGCAGGTGGAGGAGAGTATTTCTAAAACTGAGGCAGAGAATGTTGAAAGCATACAGACTTCAGGTATGTTGAAATTTAAAGATGGCAGTTTAATATCACTCTGTATTCTCTGACCACATTGATTTTTGAATTGAATTTTTTCTCTGTCATATTTCATTTGTGTCAAGTGCTTGTCATTTGTCTAAGAATGCCTTCAGGTCCATGGATATTTAACTTTTTAAGTGCCTATGAGATCTACAATTGCCATCCATGATCTAAAATTCCCCTACTTGCACACTGCATGGTGTTTACCCTAGTAGATGAGCCAAATCAGCATGTCTGGAGAAAGTGTGGCACTAAGGAAAAATTGTCATCATTTGAGGAAAATTTGCACTATAGCAGTGCAGTGGCTACTTTGTGACCATTACTTGCAGGAAAATTTAGTTCCTGTATTTATTGTGCACTCTGAATATAAGGTGAACATTTAAGCATTAAAATTCAAGTTTTATTACATTTCATTTCAGAACAATCCAGTGTGGTATTCATACAGAATAAATTAAACGAAGGATCACGAATATCAGTCACTGTCAGTCATTCGGTACATCCTAGTGATTTTTACATTCAACCAGAAACCTCTGCAGTTCTACTGGATAAACTCACAACGGAGATGTACGATTATTACAATGGTTTAGCCGAGGGTGAAGAACTAGTGGCGACACCTGTTGAACACGAACCAGTAGCGGTGTTATATAGCGAGGATGAATCTTGGTATCGTGCCAGGATTGAAGCGATATCAGATGATAAATGTGATGTATTTTACGTGGACCATGGTAACATGGAATCAGTATCTGTCGCGTCACTGAGAAGATTATGTCCTAAGTTTGCCGAGTTACCCATTCAGGCTGTAGAATGTTCACTAGCTGGTGTTCAACCTATTAAAGATTCATGGTCTGATGATGCCATTGAACAATTCACAGAACTCACACAAGACAAGTAAGATTTCTCCCCTTAGGGTTGATTTTTTTTATCGGACATAAGATGTTCTTATTCAGCAATTCCCTGTTGTTAGGATGGGACCATAAATGGATGCCCTATGAGCTACAGGCTTTGTACATTAAAGATATCTTCACACTTTGGGGAATTGAAAAAGAGTCGACTAGAACGTTCACTCTTTGCACATTTTGTCATTGTTTTGTACTAGCACTAGACTCGGCATGATAGGCAGCCATCTTGCTCGGTAAATAAGCAAAAGAAGACAGCTTATGTTCGTAAAAATTAATTTTGATTGACTGGCTTAAACACCCAAGAAAACAGCTTTGTAAGAAGAAAGATTTTGATTGGCTGAATTATAATTTATTCAATATGGCTATTTATGTATCATATACAAGGTTATCTTGCAAGCTAGTCTAGTTCTGAAGTTGAATCGAGTGAGTTGCAAATGATATTCCTTTATTTTATTGTCATTGTCAATGACCTTATTTATTTGTTATTTCAGAGAGTTGTTGGCTGATATTATTAAAGTAGGGGAGAGTGGGAACTGTTTGGTACATCTATTAAATCAGGGCTTGTCAATCTCCCAGGAATTAATAAACAAACATCATGGTGTATCGGCTGATACTCCTGTCTCAATCAGTAAAAAGATAAAACGTGTATTCTCTGACTCCCAGTCTCCTGCTAAACGTATCAAGATGAATGAGTTAGTCGATTCTATATTAGAAGATGAAGAAGGCAAGAGATTAAAGTAAGTATTGATTTGGTCTTAGCCTTTTAGATTACATGATTGTTATAATGGTAAACGTTGTGCCTTAATTTGATGTTGCATTATGTTACTTGAGCACTGCAAAGCAAGAAATGCCAAAATCTTCAAAGGCCTATCTGATCATATGTAACAGTTGTCCACCTCCAAAAATGCAATAATATAACCCCCAGAGAGTTCTAAATTAGTGAAAATGCTACTGTAAGCCTCCCAGGAGCTGTTGCAGCCTATATATTCATGGGAAGATACCATCAGGTGTTTCGAAAAGAGTAAGCATGGTCTGCCCGACACCCGCATTATATTATATATAAAATTAAAATAGAATGTAAACTCTGTTTCAGATGTATATCGAGGGAGCTTCATAAACAAGAAAGTATTCATGCTGTAGTGAGTCATACAGAATCACCTTCTAAATTCTGGTGTCAGTTTACATTCGCTACCGACGCCTTAGTTTCTATGATGGAGCAACTACAGACAGCTTATTCTAGCGGGGAAAATCTACAATTCGATCAAGACCTGTCGATTGACGATATAGCAGTAGTTCAAGCCAGTGATGAGAAATTTTACCGCGGTGCCATAGAAAATCTAGATGAAAAATTACAAGTGCGTTTATTGGATTATGGTCGTTCTGAAGATATTCCTAAAGACAAAGTTTTCATATTAAAAGACGAGTTTTATAAATTTCCGAGTCAGGCTGCAAGATGTTGTCTTCATAACTTGGTTTCCCCTGGAAACACATGGCAACAGGATAGTTGTGATAGATTCGCGGAACTTGTAAAAGACAAGAAATTAATAATGTTTGTTAAAAAAGTCTTAGTGAATTGTCTAGCTGTGGAATTATTTGACGGAGAAACTTCGATACGTGAAACCATGGTTACAGAATCGTTAGCTAAGTATGATGACTCTGTGGAGTCAAGTGATGAAGAAGAATTTGATCATTTTGGCGTCACCGTCCCTGAAATTAAAATCTTTGATGAATCTGCTTCGGAGAGTCGGAAAGATTTTAAAGATCTTGAACAAGATACGGAGTATGAAATATTAATCGACGCAGAAACATTTGATCCAACCATGTTTTCAGCGACTGTACAATATGACGAGAAATCTCAGAAAGTTTTAGACGGTATTGAAGCCATGATGGAGAAGAGAGATACAGATAAGAAGGATAAAGAATCATCAGGATTTAGTGTCGGTGATCCATGTTTAGCTTTGGGCACTGATGGTTGGGGTCGAGCAAGAATCGTAGCAATAAATGATGATAATGTAAAGGTAGGGAGACTTAATATTTTAAAGAGATTTGATAAGTTTTCTTATTTGACAAGGGAGTCGCTGAGGTTCAGTGAGTTAGACTCTTGCTCGCTAAGCTGAAGGTCCAGGGTTCAATCCTGGCATGAGGCGAGATGATACCTTTGGATTTTTCAACCAGATTTCCCTCTGTCAGTGATGCAGGTCGGAAGAACTGACATGTAAAAAGCGACTAGACGTTTGGATGGTACAATAAACCAAGGCCCTGTGTGCTATTGGCTGTGCACATTAAAGATCCCTCGACAGTTGGAAATTGAAAATAAGAGCATGCATATTTTATCTCAATCTAAAATCAAAATAACACTGACATTTATCATCTTACATCTTTTTCAATCTGTTTTCCCCCTGTCAGTGATGCAGGTAGGAGGGGTTGACATGGAAAAAGCGTCTAGTTGTTCGAATGGTACAATAAACCGAGGCCCTGTGTGCTATTGGCTGTGCACATTAAAGATCCCTCGACAGTTGGAAATAAAAGAAGGCTAATGCCGTTGTCCATGAATATCTTATTTTGAATATATTTCAGGTATATTTTGTTGATACTGGTAATGATGAAGAGTTAAATATAAAAGCTATAAGTGAGATACCAGTAGAATATCTCTGTATACCACCCCAGTTTATAACATGTCGTGTAGGTGAAATATTACCTGTTACAGGAGATACCTGGTCTGACGAGGCTCTACAATTTATGAAAGGTAACTTGTTAACAAACTATTTAAAACCTTTTATTGTTTTAAAATTTGTATGACACCTGTATGCAAGGTTTTAAGATATGATTTATCTCCCTTATGACAGTTGAAAAAAATGAAATGAAATGAATGGAATTTTAGTTCCTGCTTTTCTGCATCTTTGGTCTAATTGAGGACTAGCAATTGTAGCAAACGCCATGCAGTGTGCAAAGAGGGAAATTTTGCTAGGACACCGGCATTAGCCTACTCTTATTTTCAATTTTCAACTGTTTATTTGGGCATGACGTTTACCGTTGTAATCTTTAGCATGTAATCTAAAGGCATTGGGACTTATTCTCGAAAACTTAACTAAGATAAAATCAAGATTTTAAGAAATACAGTTATCTGATTGGATAATAAAGCTATATTTGAAATCAATTTTAGTGATTGTCCAATTGATGACTGGAACTTTAAAATCATTGTAAGTTAACTTTTCGAGAAAAAGGCCCCTGATATAACCCCCAGGCAGTTCTTAGTGAGAATGTAACTGTAACCTGCTCGGGAGCTCTGGCAGCCATTCCTACCCGCTAATACAGTGTTTATATAATTATAATTATTTCAGAGTATATAAAAGAGAAGACTATATCAGGGTATATTCTAACTAAAGGTGATAATGAGGTGTATTCTGTATCTCTAGTAGATTCTAGTACCATAGACTCTACGTTATTAAATAGATCACTAGTAGAGGCTGGTCTAGCTCGTGTTATACCACACTCACAGTTAGAAATACAGCTACAGATGGAGTCTGATTTAAACGACACTGATAAAATGGGAGAGTTGGGTAAGTAATGTAGCTACTGTAAAGAATTTTAATTAATAAGGCCTAGTGCTGGCACGATATATCGTTGTATACAACATGCCACAATACGCTTATCATACGCAAGGTCGTTTATCAATAATTGACGATACCTCCCATTCCATAAAATATCCGGATTGTTTTTTAAGTCAGAAAATTGAATCACAAATTGATCTGAGTTGACTACAAATGTTTATAAGATATGGATATCAACCTCTCCTATCAACTCAATAACAAAATTTCACATTATTAAAGCTAAAATGAATTAAGATTGAATCAATTTTTGTTTTGGTTGTTTGTTTTTATTTGTTAGAGCTGGAGCTTTTCCTGGCAGTTTTGAAAAAAAAAGAATTTTCATGTGGCCTTTGTAAAATCGCTTTGAAGCTGATGAGATTGATGGCTTGCTCATTATATTTTGCCATTGTGTTATGGACATATTTTGAACTTATGTTGTATTATTTTGTAGAAGCATCGTTTCAAGATGTATCATTTTTACGAGAGAATTCTCTAGATGAAGATTTGATGGATGACAAACCAGAGGAAGGTGAGTTATTTTTGTCTCATTTTATCTATTACTGAACACAAATTTTAGGGCAATCGTATATACGGCAGCCATTGTCTAACAATAACCTTGTATGCAGATAGAAGAAAACCTTCCAAGATTATTTGGCCGCAGTAGAATACGCGATTAAAAAATAGTTCCTCAGCTCATGCTAGTTATCTCCCTTACATTATCTTTCGTAGACAGAAGATGTCTGGTTGTCAGAGACTAGTCAGAAGTCAATTTGAAAGTAGTGCGCTTTATCCGCCAGCTGCATACGAGGTTATTGTCAGGCATAGCGAGAATGGCCGATATATTTACGATTGATTTTAGGGTACCAAGTATCAATTACTTTGATAGATTAGTTTTTTGGACAAGGTTGCTTGGCTTGATCTTTTCTTAGGGTCAAGATTGAAAAGTTCGTTCCTGTCAGTGATATAGCTGGCAAGTGCAGACGTTGTTGATTTTCACTGTGTCCAACCCAATCAAATCTCTGAATTTACAAACGTTTGTGATACAAGAAAAGTGCCTGGATTGTCATGGTATGAGACAGAGTATGTATTAACTTGACATCATGAAGATAGAGTTGTCGAGTCTGGACCATGAACATTTTTAAAACCTTGACTATCAAATTTATTTTTTAAACCATTTTTCATATGATTCATTTTAGATAATGAACAAGATGAAACAGTTCTATATAATATAACAGCAGAGAATGTAGACTCTGAAGGCCAGGACAAAACAGAATCAGATTTACAAAGTGATGTTCAGACAAATGAAAGCAAGGCTAAGACAAATGAAGCTGAGGCTGATACTCAAAATGAGGGAACAACAAATGAAGCTGAGGCCAAAATGAGTGAAACTGAGGCTAAGACTGAATCTGACGGAGATGAAAATGAGGCTGCCGAATCTGAACAAGAGGCTAAGATTGAAGAAAGTCAAAATACAGCCAGTGAAAGTGAGGCTCAGCTATCGGAATCGAACATCCAAACTTTTGACAATCTTTCTGATAAAGCTGAAGCAGAGGCTACAGAATGTCAAAAAGAGGCTGATAATGATAAAGAGGCTTCTGAAGTTGAGAATGAGGCTGCAGAGGAGGACAAAAATGTTTCTGTGAACAAGACAGCAAATGTAACAGAAAGGGATGAGAAAGTTGACGACAAAGATTCCGATAAAGCAAAATCACCAACAGAAAGTGGAGAAAATACAGACCCAGAAAATGAATCCTAAAATTATTGTTGATGGACTCCAGTTGATAGACATTTCGTTCTGCCATTGTTTAATGTGGATGGCTAAATTGCTAATATAACAAGCAATAAAAGAAACTTATATGCTGTGCTCTGCTGCTTTGGTACTGGTATGACTGGATATAATGACTGTCATCTATTTGACCTTACTCAACTTCTATTAAAGGGATTGTAAAGTGATTTTCTAAACTTTGTATGTGTATCAGTGACACTGATAGCATCAATTTACACCATTACAATTTTCATTCCAATGTCTGTGGTTCTTGTAATTCCACTAAAACTAACTTGTCACTACCAGTGATCTGCATAGATGTCAATAGTAGCTTCTAGTAGATCACTGTCAGTGACGTCATAAAATGTGGTAGTTTTAGTGGAATTGCAAGAACCACAGACGTCGGAATGTAAATTGGAATGGCGCAAATTGATACTGTCAGTGTCCCCAATACACATACAAATTTTAAGAAACCTCTTAACAATCTCTTTAAGCTTTCCCATATATACATAGTTACTATATACTTTACTGTATCTGTATCATTTGAAGTGCTTATTTGTTGTGTTAAAATATATATAGTTAGGTTCAGGGATATTAGAGGTTGTCGTTTGCTTTTTCAGCATAGCTGTAAATAATGTACATACAATTTTGTTAAACTTCAAAAAAACCTAAAATCTTTATGAATCCATCAATATATCAATTTGTGAGTGCAAAGAAACCAATAAAGACAACTCTTGTTTATCCTATGGAAGATTACAGACTACAAAGTGGTCCATGATTGCAATTGAAGTGGATAGAAATTATAGGTAAAAACCAAGGATCTTATTTTCTAGAGAGTAGGGTCCAAATTTATGTATCTTCACAATGTCAAGCTTTCTTACGGTGTCCTACCAGTTTCTAATATATATAGACCCAGCTTTACGGAACAACAATCACTGGTTAAAGTTTTATGCAAAGTTTGGGAAACACGTCGAAACGTTGCATAAAACTTTAACCAGTGATTGTTGTTCCATAAAGCTGTGTCTATATATTGTGCTTACAATGGCTAACAACTTTCTAATAGCTTGACATTGTGAAGATAGACTTAGAGAAGTGCTATGTAGTATAAGTTTCATTCTTATTTCATTAATGATGTTATTTTTTTGTGAATTATGAACAAAAGTTAGATATGTGCCATATTTGAAAGGAACAAAGAGTTAAGAGAC
The DNA here is from genome assembly GCA_029955415.1 of Lottia scabra. Classification (NCBI taxonomy): domain Eukaryota; kingdom Metazoa; phylum Mollusca; class Gastropoda; family Lottiidae; genus Lottia; species Lottia scabra. Next base: position 14,788,631 of record JARJEI010000009.1, read on the forward strand.
AATTTCATTTATTGTCTATACAATGTACACTATTGATGCTAATATACAGAAGGAAAGAAAAGTGAAGTGATTCTACAGTGATTTCTGATAATTCAAATTTCGAAATTTGTTAGGCAATGATAAGCCTTAAAGGGATTGAAAAGATAATATTAGTCTCTGTATGTGTTGTGGAGACATTGAAAGCTTATTTGTAGTATTCTTATTTCCTGTTCGATTTTCTTCTAATTTTATCCAAAAGAAAATTCTTGATTATAACGGCATCCTAGTAAATATGCCTACCTTAGAAGTGACATTATGACCTAGATTTTCTGAATAACAGAAACTACAGACTTCAGAAGGAATATAAGAATTTCATAAATAGAAACTAAAAGTGTCTGTTATACACAAACAAAGGCCAATTCAAAGTTTCCAAATTAATTTTGTCTCATTCTCATTGTATATTTTCACATCACCAATATCCATCATTGAATCATTTGTTTTGATGTTAATAGATGTCGGTCTTCACCACAAAACCTTTTGTTAGTTACATCTGTAATTTTTTTTACTAAGTAATAAGATTGAGATCATAGCCGTAGGATACAGGCCTGTGTGGAAGAGTGGCAGCTGGCCCCCAAAATAGTACTTTTTTGGCAGCGAGTTCCAAAAAATTGGGCAAAATCTGTCCAGTTGCCTGGGCAAACATCACAATTCGGGCAAGTCGTGGGTCCCTACGGCTATGATTGAGATCACCTAATTCAATACTGTGACATGGGTTGCAACTAAAAGGGATTGTAAAGAGGTTTTCTAAACTTTGTATGTGTATCGGGGACACTGATAGCATCAATTTGCAAGAACCACAGACATTGAAATTTAAATTGAAATGGCACAAATTTATGCTATCAGTGTCCCCAATACAAATATAAAGTTTGGAAAACCTCTTTACAGTCCCTTGAAGGCATTCTATGACTTGTGCTACTCCAATATTTGGGCTTATTATGTCATCCCTTTAATAAAATCCATATCGAATTAGATTTTTGGGTCATATTATCGACTTACAAATGATTTTGTGGTGACAGATACAGATGTCTATATCATGTATATAACTCATATGCTATAATCATATATAGGTTATTTTTGATAGTGTTAACACCCTTATCACATCCTTATGGGCATTATTATTACTGATGGGGCATTATTGTACTGACATTATTAAAATATATACTAACTTTAGTTCTTTATAATCTAGTGCTTGTAGCCTATTCCAAGACATTATAAAACTAACATCTATATGTTAACCAACATCTATATGCTGACTATAATGTTATATAATTTAATAAATGTAACATATTTAAAGACATTATTACACCAACATCTTTATGCTGACTATAATGTTATATAATTTAGTAAATGTATCATATTCTAAGACATTATTAAACCAACATCTTTATGCTGACTATAATGTTATATAATTTAGTAAATGTAACATATTCCAAGACATTAAACCAACATCTTTATGCTGACTAGAATGTTATATAATTTAGTAAATGTACCATATTCTAGCCAAATTATTTTTGTAAACGTCTCAAGTGAGATTTTGTTGTGCCAGATTATGTTTAGTTTTTGACAAATACCAATTTATATCAATTTTTCTTTACTTTCACTTTAGTTTTTACATTTAATCAAGGTTGCAGTTTTATTTTTCTGATTTGTTTTTGCAAAATTTTCTTAAAGGAAATCTTAGTTTTTCATATTTAGATATTGAATTCAAAAGATAGAGATTTTTTTAACAGTCCGTTTTAAGATTTGTTTGATAAGTTTTCATATATTCATGATCATAATTACTTACGTTAATTTTGTTAGGTTGTTTGAATCTCAGAAAATGACTGCGATTTTTGTTAACTTGCCTACTTAAGTTTATATATAATACATGACCATTAAGACCCCATATTCTGTATGGTAGATAGATACTTATGTTATATTCATACCAAACTCCCAACTTGTATATTTTTGTAGTATGGGGCTCTTATCTGTGCGCTATGTGTAACAGATGAGAACGAAATTTCGAATTTATTCCTTCACACTCATGGTAGAAGCTAGGGCCTTATTCTTGAGAACTTGATAGAAGATAAAATCCAAATGTTAAAGAATACAACCTTAATTTGGCAATGAAACTAAATTTAAAATCAATTTCAGTGATTGAATAACGAGATGACTCAAGAATAAGGCCCAGTTTGCCAACTTTGACCCTTCTCAGTTCCTCACTTGTGATCTACTGATGTAATATCCTCATCAAAAACAGTGCAAACATCCATATATCATGTATGAGAAACTGTAAGGGGCCGAAGTTGTAAGGTTGTTTATAACCTACTATAGGGTTCATTTCCACAGTCATATCTGAAAAACAGGGTGGCTAGAGTCAAAATTTTTCCCCAAAGTTTCATCCCCCAAGATTATTCTCTGCAGTTTATATTGTTTTGTATATTCATTAACTAAGATTTCTAAATGCTGCTCGCATTCTAACGTTTTCAGTTTTTTTCTCCAGTTTTCTTTCAAATAATGTTTATAAATATCACTGGTTGTTAAGTTGATATGTTTGATGCTATAATTGTTTTGGTTTATTAAAAATTGTTATATTTCTCTGTGTTGATTGATTGATGATCCTTGCTCCAAATGCAAATCATGATTCCTGATCGTAAACCATTTGTGATCTGACATTTGTGATCTGACATTTGTGATCTGGATCGCCGTGTATTTGTCCAATTATATGAATGTATTATTATGGCGTGTATTTGTAGGGGGGTGGGGGGGGGGGGGTCGAACCAGGGGCTTCCAAGTATGTCGCGAGGTGCCACCCACAATGACCAGGCCCTTTCAACTTCCTCTTCTGGGTTCAAAACTATTGCCACTTGCCTTTTGTGCATATAAAACTTGCATTGTAGAAAAGAAGAGCGCAAAACTCCATTTCTTTTTACGATCCTGTTTTGCCGTAGACACGGTCATTTACCTATGAACTATGAAACTTTATAAGTTAAAGGGTTATTATAGCCGTAATAAAGTTTAGTTAATCTTTGATGAAAGCCCATCCCACTGTTTAAAGAGGCTGGGTGATTTAAAAACTATAAAATATGTAGTCCCTTTAATCTTCTGATCTTCTGATCAAGGTTTGACTTGAGGTTTCTTGGGAAATTGGTTTATGAACACAAACAAACAAAATTGTGTTTTTTATACGCCCACATCTCTCTATCAGTGGTTCCCAACCTGAGGGCCAGTGGTATCGGGGCCATGGGACATGAAAATGTGTATAATTTTTCCACTAGCCCAAATATTATTTAACTATATTTTTCTGTGTAAGGTCTGTAGTTGCCTGTGGTCAAATGCAATTGGACTCCCGATGATGAGGAGGCACAAAACCACCTCTTGGGCGATATTTCGAATTAAACGGGGGGTCACGGCTCTGGGAACCACTGCTCTATGTGGACGTATATTGTCAACATTTGCTTGTAAACTATCTAAAAACTAGAGTTTTTGATGGAATGGAATCAAATGGAATTCGGTATGTGTATACATATTCAGAAAACGAAGATCAAGTCCGAATTTGAGCTATTTTTGACCGTTAAAAGCAGAGTTATTGCCCTTACCCCAAAGTCTTGAATATGCTATTACTCTCTTAGTTTTCAACCGATTTTTATGAAACTTGAAATGGATGTTATTGGACCCAAATCGAAAGGTTTGAGAAAGTTTATTTATATTGGTTTATTTCTGACTAAATTTAAGGCATTTTTCGTTTTTACCATCCGCATGCCGTGGTGGGCGTATATGGCTGTGGTCCACTATCTTTCATTATACCATTCTGTTTTCTACACAGATATTGCAATATTCAGGGGCGTTTATTTATAACCGCATGCTTGGGATCTTTGAAAACTGGTCGTTGTCGTCGGGGGGAAAAATTGTTGTCTTGACGCCCCTGCCTTTTATATTGCACTCCATGCGTCATGGATGTCTTTGACCATCCTTCAAAAATATTTTCACCCTACAAATTGTTTTTCCCGCAGAAAATGCACATTACCCTACGTTCTCAATGAAACGTCCAGGAGACATGAAAAAAGGCATTGAAATCGCAATGTCTAGACGAAGATATGTGTTCCAACCCGTATTGGTGGGTCACGCCCATATTACCTTGTCATATAAGGGGGTCTGACAACGCCCGGACAACCAGGGACGTACGGGGTGTAGGCGTACGGGGTGTAAGTTGAGCGGGGGGGGGGGGGGCAAAACCAATTTGCCCGACAACAAATGCTAACTTGCCCGACAACGAAATATATATGCACGACAAGTCGACCCCCACCCAACCCCTAATTCCAAAAACTTCTCGCTATCTGCCTGATCACATCATTTCCGAACGATTTTATTTTTTTAAATTGCCTTCATGGACTCCACATAATCTCATTCGATTTTTGATGTCTTAAATATATTTTAAACATCTTCAGACTCTACAACTTTCAACCTTTTCATCGTCTCAACATCCCAGTGCGGTTTAATTCAAGACAAATAAAGTTAAATGTAATTAGTGGGTAATTGATGTGTTAGGTCGACACAGGGCAAGGTAAATCAAACCGTAATTAACTTAAATTATGTATTCGCTCTGAATTAACCTGTAAAGCCCTGAGGCGAGGATATCCAATTCTAATTTCTTGTGTGGTGTGTGTGTTTTTATTGTTTTACTGTGAATGAATGACCAACAATACAATGGGGTGTGAAACCACCAGATCGCTTCACTTTCACCATTAAGAAACAGATTTTCTGTTGTCAGCCAAATTACAAAGAAAATGGCCCGATTTTGAAGGCATCAATGAAATGGTGACTTTGTATCTAGATTTTTATTAAGAATGTGTTTTATTACAGAATACTTTGGGGATTATGTGTTTTTATAAGTTTCAGTGAAAAGTTTCCATATGTGAACAAGGATTAGATGTATAGGACAGTAAACCACCGTCAGTAACGGGAAAAGGCTACATTTTAATTGTAAGCCTGATATTCGTGAATATACAATCGTTGGTTTGATATTCGTATATGTACAGGTATAGTTTTAATGTGAATTGTTAGCCTGATATTGGTGAATGTACACGTAAGACCGGAGCATCCTGTCCCTCAATCTCAAAAGTATTGTTTAGTCAACTTGTCAATCTAGGTTCTAATGTGACTTTGCCATCAGTTAGAACTCAGGAATTTGATCATATCTTCACATTGTGTTATATAATGACAATACGGCATGGAATTACAATGTTTTAATTATGAAATGAGATCTGAAACTTTAGATTCTGTAAATCAGGTTTCGTTAATTTGAAAGAATCATTTAGTAATAACTATTATATGTAACAGTGCTGTCTTTCTGACAACAGTAAAAGGTAAGGTAAATTTTCTATTTGTATGAGCAATTTCTAGCAGTATTCTAAGCATCTGATTCGATATAAAAGCCACTACTTTCAGTAACGTTTCGAAAATTGAGGCACAGTTGTGCTTAATGCTCAATACTTCAGCCAATTAATTGTATAAATTGGATCGTAATTCGCAAAACACAGATTATCGGAGAACTTAGAGTCTTACTTAATATAATAAGTAGATCTTCGGGGTATTTAAAATTCACTTAAAGGGATACGAATGTCTATTTTTCTTACCTTAAGGTGAATGGTCAGCATTTTCGAGAATCGAATTGTGCCTTGAATAAATATAAATATGTAGGCCCATATGTAATAGCCTCAAGAGGTTCTATAACTGCACAATGTACAATATTCACTTGCATAAGAGAGAGGAGGTAGGGCATTGCCTAAAACTTTATATAATTTTATTTGACAGATATATAAAATGCCTGGACCGTCCTGTGGTAAATGTTTAAAGTATCTCCTACTGGTATTCAACATTCTAACTTTGGTAAGTAATAGCTATTCTCTGGTCGGTATGGTCACTGGTGTTATTAATTATTTCAGAATCATTTGAAATCTAAATAAAAAAAACACATGATATTTACTGATATTTACATGATATTTTATATAATACTGAAATATGTATTGAAAAACTAATCTCAATTTCAATCCAGTTGTCCTGACGAGGATTGTGTACTCAAAACATGAGTCGGCATCTTGAGATGAGCTCTAATTCATTATCCTTGTATGATAACTGAGTATGATATGTTTGTTGTCTGTACCTTTATGCTTCGATAATCTATAGTTAGCTCCCTTTATTCGGTGCTGCCTTGAAGATTAAATCATATAATATATTATCGAGTCCTATGAAAATTATCTGTATCGTCTAAATATTTACTTCCCCTTAAAACCAAATAAACTTTTTAAGGTTCATGTACGTCTGGTGAGTCTGGTGCTTTCGAATGCTGAAGCTTCTGTCTTTGTATTGTTACATAGCATGAGCTTTCGCACACAAGAGCAAATGTGATCCCCTACCTGCCATCAAAAATGGATTGAATTCGAGTTTATTACCGAAATTTTTATAATGAAACCGTAAAATAAAACTTGAAATCCATGTAAGCACATTGGCATTACATTGGTAGCAGCTAGTGGACTTCTCGTTTGAGAAAGTATATCAATAAATGAGGAAATGTAATAATGAAACATGATATCAGGTGTCTAGAAAAGTAAGCAAACTCTGCCCGACTCCTCATCCGCATAAGCTGCTCAATATTATACTAGTATTTGGTGTTAATTTCAGTTGGCGGGTTGTGCTGTTCTGGTAGTGGGTCTCTACACCTTACTCTCACAGTTTGGTTCCCGAGAAGTAGCTGCCATCATTGGTACCGATCTTTATGAAGCTGGTTCCTACGTACTAATTGCTGGCGGAGGGTTGATTGTTGTCATATCGTTCTGTGGTTGGTGCGGAACGATACAAGAAAACAGAACGTTTCTATGTTGTGTGAGTATCACATTAAAGCTGACATTAAAGCTATCATGGTCAAATAGAGATCAATGAGATAAATTATTGAGATAAGTTATTTTCAAAAACATTGGTCGTGGAAAAAGATGTTTTCAGAAAGTGGGATTCGAATACACTGCACGTGTAAGCAGACAACAATCAACTTGCTATGTTTGATAACAGACATTACAAAACATAAAATTTCCACCCCATCCTATTCAAAAACCCACACATCAGTGTTTCAAGCTCTGTATCTTAAGCACCTTTTACATTTAGGACCGTTAATTACATGTATGGTCACTCTCTTTTTCAGTATATATTTATATTAAGTTTGTTGTTGACGGTGTTTTTAGCGGCGGCTGTCGTCGGTTTCATCTTTAAAGAACAGGTAAAGTTATTTTTTTTCCAATTTGTCACACTCGTTTCTAACTGAATATATGACATTTTAACCCCACCCCATCCCATTTGGAAAGTCCGTCTGTCCCATATTGGTATGGGACAATAAACCGAGGGCCCATGTGCTACAAACTGTGCACGTTAAAGATCCCTCGGCAGTTGGAAATCGAAAATAAAAGCAGGCTAATACCGCCGCTGTCCTGGCAAAATTTCCCTCATTGCACACTGCATAGCGTTTGCCCGTCCTACATTAGCCCATACAGGTGCAGAATACCAGGACGTAAAACTCCATTTCATTTCATTTTCTAACTAGACCAAACCATCTTTAATAAAAATTGTACTAAATATATTCAAAAAAGGATGCTTCTTTAGAATATACCTACATGTTATAGATGGAAACAACTAATCGTCTCTACAATGTAATATTTCAGATATCGGACCAGCTGAGAGTTGAGTTAGAAACGAGAATTATTTATAAATATGGTGTGGATTTAGATATTAAAGATAATCATTTCTTTACCGAGGCTTGGGACAGACTTCAATTAAAGGTACGTTATGATAAGACAGACTAGGTTGGTATGGTAATGTATGTTGCAATTTATTTATGTAGCTTAATGTTGCGCTCTTCTGTTCAGTTTTTCCACTGATATAAGCGAATATTGGTCATCATTCATCAATGAAATGGAGTTTTACTTTTGTATTAAAGATTTGATTGATGGAGACATAACTCCCCATTTAATTTGCAACTTGGGCAATTATTTCAGAACAACTGCATTAGCTTACTCTACCAGTTTAGCAGTTTATACGTGAGATGGTTCACAATTTAGCATTTATCTCTTTGCATCAACAGAGAGCGGGTATTGTACTTTACCCGTACCAGAAGTTGCATACGAATTAAAGCAGAAAAACCCCACTCCACTCTTCTCACAGGTTTTCGCATTCTTTTCTCATAAGTTATTTATTTGTAGATAATGTGTTGTGGGGTTAGCGGTGATATCAACTCGACAGATTCCTGGGCTTTTTATAAACATTATCATTCACGATGGTATGACCAATTCCAACCAGGTAGGTATAGCATACAGTAGATTTCTTTCCTCTAAACGCTCCGAGATATTCAGCAATTTGACATGTATAAGAGCAGTTTGAACCACTGCCCCGTTCAACCTTCACTGCGGGCTTTAAAAAACACAAGGTATCTAATTAGTAAACACTACGAGCTTTCCTGACAGGGGCAATCATATACAACATCGTTATCCAAAGCTATCGTATTTCTTTTTTAAAAAGTAGGTATTTGCTTTGTGCTCTGTGTGAGATAGTGATTATTCCGTTGTATTTGTAAAAGTAAACTGTCCACCCATCTGTAAATTGGTACTGATAACTTATATATGAATGCCAAAAGGGTTGACCAAGGACCACCGGGTAGAAAGTACCTCGTTAACCTAAATTTCTCCTGTCCTCCTATCATCTATAATAACTTTTATGAAACCTCTATGATAAACTCCCACCCTTTGGTGTCATTTCCGGTTTATATTCAGGTAGTCCGTATGTACCTGAGAGTTGTTGTGACCCAGCAGGGGAAGACCCTAAATGTCAGGGTGACATGGAGATGAACGGTCCCCCTAGTCTCGGCCCTCCAATCCATTCTGATATGGTATTAAACATGGCGTTGTATACTGATGTAAGTAAAGAGCTATCACAATAAAACTTCTTTAACCACCGCCCCACCCCGACTCATTTATAACAACTTTATACTGTTGGGTGGTTCCAATGTGACACAATGTCATACAATTTAACTTGACTCGACACCACATATCATGATCATCGTGTTCAAACCAAGCCCTGCATTCATCATACTTCCTCAATACCGTATTTGGGATACGATGATCAAGATGTACCGCAGGACGTTTTTATGCCATCGGTTAAAACTTTTCAAAGAAGAACATGCAGCCATGTCGCTCTCTTTTACTTCCGGTACGGCCTATACGGTACAAGCTCAACCAGAAAATATTACACTGACGTTAACAAAGTTGCCCCTGATCTGAAATTATATTCTAGGGATGTTATGATAAAATAAAAGATGTTTTAAAGTATAATTCTGGTCTGATAGCGTCTATAGGAGTCACAGCGTTAGCTTTTACTGTAAGTATTCGTATTCTATGAATGAAAAGAATACAACCTCTTATAGTACACTCTCCTATGGCTAGAACTTGTGTTTGAAAGTGTTCATTGGTTCAATTGAAATATTTTGTTTTTTCATTCTAAGAGGTGGTATCCCTTTAAGTTACGATGTGGTCACTTGTCTAACACATCTGAAAAGTTTTTTTAGTTGATAGATTCAAAAAGAAAACAAACCAATATTACTTTTTTGAGCTCTCTGAAAGAGATGCTGAATTAAAAACCAAGCTGCAGAGTGATATCAAGTGTTCCTGGCGAGTAAGGGAGTCCTGCTCCCCTTGGACACACATCCTTGTATTTATTGAAATGGAAATTAAATGGAGTTTGCTTTTTTGCACCTGTATTGGTTAACTTTTTGTAGTGGAGTTCTTGTATTGGTCTGCAACTTATTTGGATGAAAGAGTTGACTAAAGATTAAGAAATATTTTCATTTCAGCTGCTCTCTATATTGTTATCTATCTGTTTGTATCGGTATATTGGAGATGGAGAGCTTGTATGAACAAGAAGAAGATTTCATGGCTTTAAACGTTTCGTGTGTTGTATCTTCACCTTTCTTTCATCTTAAAGGGATTGTAAAGAGGTTTTCTAAACTTTGTATGTTTATCGGGGACACTGATAGCATCAATTTTTGCCATTCCAATATCCATTCCGACGTCTGTGGTTTTTGCAATTCCACTAAAACTAACGCATTTTATGACGTCACTGACAGTGATCTACCGAAAGCTAAGATTTATATCTACTATGCAGATCAGTGGGGGTGACGTTTTACATCTTTACAATCTCTTTAATTATCGCCACAACACAAAGCAAAAACCGATGCTTTACTTTGGCCATTTTGAAATGTAATTAATTTCTTTGGGGAAAAATCAAACTTTGTTTAACGATGGCTAAAAAAGAAAATAATGTTTTACAATTTTCTCGCAGCTGTTAAGTTTTGCTTTCAGCTGCCTTGGACACAAATAGGACAAAGTTGTTTTCATTTAGAAATGAAGTAAAATTTTACTTAAAAGAGCCTTTTTGATGCACCACATCGCAAATCCTTAATGCCGTTACGTATAATATCAGCAAGTTTTTTAAAAGTTATATATCATTTCAAATAGCATGAGTATATAAAAATAAATTGATTTAAGAGTTTTAGGGCCCGCTCTCAATTAGTCATACAAATTTAAGGTTCATATAGCTTCTATGATTGACCCTATTACCGAATATCGACTAAAAAGGGTGGCATGTGGCACTATTTTAAAATGGTATAACCAGAGATATTTTCTATTCTATTCTCATCTTAATACTTGTTAAAGCTTTAGATAGCCTTAGTTCAGATCGAATAGAAATAAAAAAAAAATCTCCTCCATTGATTTCAATTTTACAGACTTTTTCCTGCGATTAACTTCAATTTAAAGCTAAATGCATTCATTTTCCTCGATTTCAAGTTACAAGTTAGAGATCAAATTACCGTTAATATGTTGATTTAAGAAAACTGCGATAGTTTTTCTGCTTCAAGCATCATAAGTTGGGAATATCAGCAAAAAGTTTTATCTTAAAATAACACAATAAAATAACAGATTATTTTTTTTTAAAGTTGACATAACAGATGTTCTTAAAACGAAAACATGGTCTTAAAAAGACAGGATAATACAATACCGCTCTTAGCGATGGTTCTAAGAGCTTCAAAAATGAGACAGGCCAAGACAGGTCCCATTGAGTTCTTACATATCTGATGCTTTGACCTTCACAATTATGTGGCACATACTCGGTACCTCCGCCTTATAGTTCAAGAAATTCCACTCCTGGTCCTCCGGTGCATTTTCCATTAACACAAACTGTATGGCGTTTACCCTTCGCCATTATCCCAAACATTGACATGAAAGGTGATGATGGGACAAGAAGACTTAGTAATGCCAAGCCAAGAATTATTTATAGTAGAAGTATATGTCTGTATGGACTCATTATGGATAGGCGTGGCCCATTAGGTTAGAAAAAGTCACATTTTGGCAAAGTTCATTCTTTTTTCATTGTATTGAAGCTGACGCTTCAAGATGTACATGTTCCCGTAAATGGACGCTATTTTGATAAATAATCGTTAACTAAATCATCCATCGTCGCCTGAGATAATAAACAGTTATATAGTTATTCTGACTTCGACAAAATTATTCCATTTCTGGTAGAAATTATAAGATGAATATAGCGTGACAGACCTGAATCACAGGTAATTATGGTTGTTAGACGTTTTTAATATATTCAAATTGTAGCAAAACTAAAACGCACTGTTAGATGTATCCTTTATAGAAACACCAGACATCACATTCTTGGTCGTATTCGAAAACACGCGATTGCATAGAACGGAAGAACGGGATTTCGAACGGCAAGGAAGAACTCAGGAGTACAAGAACGGCGGATACAAAATGGCGACACATGTAAACATACAGGAAAGAGAAAGTATGGTCAGCATTGTTTTGTTCTTAGATGATCTTGAGCGTTCGTAACTGAGTACTCTACTGCTCCCGTGTTATCAAGAACGTAGTTGCGAATACGATCCTATAGAGAATGGTGATACTAGTCTCTGTTTAAAGAAACACCAGACATCAACCAACTCTGGGCTATATTATAGCAGACATCACCTAACTCTGTGCTATATTATAGAAGACATCACCCAACTCTGGGCTATATTATAGCAGACATCACCTAACTCTGAGCTATATTACACCAGACATCACCTAACTCTGGGCTATATTATAGCAGACATCACCTAACTCTGAGCTATATTACACCAGACATCACCTAACTCTGGGCTATATTATAGAAGACATCACCTAACTCTGGGTTATATCATAGAAGACATCACCTAACTCTAGGCTATATTATAGCAGACATCACCTAACTCTGGGCTATATTATAGAAGACATTACCTTACTCTGGGCAATATTATAGAAGATATCACCTAACTCTGGGCTATATTATAGCAGACATCACCTAACTCTAGGCTATATTATAGAAGATATCACCTAACTCTAGGCTATATTATAGAAGATATCACCTAACTCTGGGCTATATTATAGAAGATATCACCTAACTCTGGGCTATATTACACCAGACATCACCTAACTCTGAGCTATATTACACCAGACATCACCTAACTCTGGGCTATATTATAGAAGACATTACCTTACTCTGGGCAATATTATAGAAGATATCACCTAACTCTGGGCTATATTACACCAGACATCACCTAACTCTGGGCTATATTACACCAGACATCACCTAACTCTGAGCTATATTACACCAGACATCACCTAACTCTGGGCTATATTATAGCAGACATCACCTAACTCTGTGCTATATTATAAAAGATGATAACCTAATGTAATGATATTGATGAATATAACAGATAATTTTAACAGTGTAGGTTCAATAAATGATATTGGTATAAAATCAACAGCAGACATCACCTAACTCTGGGCTATATTATAAAAGATGATAACCTAATAGATGAATATTTGACAGATAATTCTAACAGTGTAGGTTCAATAGATGATAATATTGGTATAAAATCTACACCAGACATATTTAATGATAAGATAACATGATTTACATATTTTATCTCAATTCTACAATAAAAATAACACTGACATTTATCATCCAATATCAAAATACCTCGTTGGTATATAAGATTCGATCTACATTAACCACTAGTAGAAAACATGTATACAAAATAGAAAAAACATCTTAACGATCCTTACGATCCGAACAAAGACCTTGAAGTAATCATCACTGGATTATGCGACGTTTCGACGTACACTTCTTTAGTGGTCTTCAATGAAAAAACTTTCCATAAAACTTCAACCCGTGTCAAATCCTATATATCACACTTTCCGCGTTTTTAACGTAAAATCCTTTAGTGGGATCAAATTTTAAAAAAAATTGAAGTTTTATATATAATGCCTGTGCTTTTTTTATCGCACTTGCTAATTTTTTATGTCGTTTTTTGTTTTTGCTTTATTTTTAAACTGCTCAAATATTTGATTCAGGGTACACAATTGAAATTGAGCCAAAACCGGTTTAATAGGCTACGAAACGCCCTTGCACTTAATTTATAAGAAATTTTCTATTAGGTTGTTGTTCCGAAATATGTGTATATGTGTATTTTATTTTTCAAAAATTTCTCCGAAAGTTTTAGGTAGAACAAGTCCCAGAGGTCCCAGAGGTCTGGCGCCGCCACTGCCCTTTAATAATTTGGTGACCTAATGATTTATTCAAATAGGCTACCAATGAGAGTAGGCTACCTTAAAATTGTAGGTGAAATTGTAAGGGTGAAAAGCAATGAAAGTGAGAATTTTCAAAGACTGATTGAATTCCATTTGAAATAGAAAATCTACAACTTTTCATCTTTTACATTTTAATCACATTGATTTGACTCTTCAATAATGAAGAACGAAAAAGGTCCCCATCGACACGTGATCGATACTCTTTGTGTTTTCTTTTCCAGTAGAAACTGAAGAGCTCTTCACAAATCTGTATTGAATAGCGTAGATTATATTTAGGATGAAAAGCGATGATTTTAGGAGTGAATTTAGTCGATTATACTCCCCATCACTGCTTCGTTTTAGCTTCAGATCAATTCAAGACAAATAGTAAATCTTCTAGCCATTTCTATACGAGTCAAATTATAAGCTAGCAATCTAAATTTACTGTAAGAAAGTCAATTCTATCGGTGACAATCGAACATACATCTTCAACTCCCACTTTTAACATTTACTTACCATCGACTTTTTGACTTCACATTAAATTCTCGTGGTCGATCAATGTTTGGAAATGAACTGTTTTAAAGGAAAGACGCCACTGACAGAACTTATTACAGATCAGCTTCCATTAGTATTTTTCTGGTCAATGAAACAGCGCTTACATGAAATGTTCCAAATGAGGTGTAAAATGACCGTATAGCGCAATCCTTGTTTTAAAGCGATACTACGTCTTAGAATGAACAAAAAAAAATAAGTTCTCAAACTTGGTCAATAAGAGTATATATTCATCAACAGTGTCCAAAGTATACAAATAGAATCAAATAAACCCATAAAAATATGTAATTTTCCATACAATTACAGATTATTATTGATAAACGCCTTAAATTTGATTAAGGCATTTGTCAATTATTGTATTTAAATATAGTTTTCTGGATTTATCAGATTATTTAGGTAATCTGTTTTATAGTTATGCCACTAGGTTTGTCCCCCTGATGAATATATACTCCTAATGGACCAAGTTTGAAAATTTATTTTTTTTTGGTTCATTCTAAGACGTAGTATCGCTTTAAATGAGACACAGGAGAGTCTAAATGAATATCAAATTATATATCTGGTGGGTGTCCCAAAAAACAATTGTCCTCAAGTTTGACGATTAGAATCTCAGCTGCTGATGAACCCATTTTCATTCAAAAATCCCCACAGATTTACTGTACCTGCAAATATGAGAATCGTCGAACACATGTTTCGGACATAAGAGCTTCGTCAGGACAGTTTACTTTCAAAAGTCGGTTTAAGATTTATGAGCACAGCAAATAAACCTCACTGAATATAGGAACGTGAATTCGACATGTATACAATATCAGAAACACCACTGTAACAGGGTCTTTAAAGCACTATAATCAATTATCGAATATTTTTGGCCGATAAACTATTATCACTATAAGAGAAAAAACAAGTATGTCCTCGGATTTCAAACTGACTTGATTAACTTCACTAAGTTTGTTTAATAACTGTAAATGGCGAATGATCTAAGTCCAAAGATAAGACGCAACTTGACTTGGTTTATCCAATTTTAGGAAATGGAAAAGTCTTGTCTAATTTCCTGAAAGGATCTCGGAGTTGGGGTGGTTCACGTGACAGAAAGAAGGTCAGGTTTAAAAGAGGAAGACAATTTGTCAGATGAAGTGAAATTTGAAACAATAAAAACAGAATTAAGGCGAGAACCTGCTTGTAAACCACTTTGAACGAGTTACTACAAAAAGTTTGACGCATCTGATGACAGAGCAAAGGCGGTTCAATGAGTAAGACGCCCGAAATCTACAAAAACAAAAGTTACAAATATTACTCAAGTCAAGTTAGTTCCCCAAATTACCAGGCAAGATGGCCGCGTATCATGGCAGAATCATTACATAGTCTTGACCAAAATGACAAAGGTTGAACCGAACGTCATGGCATGTGTGAAAAAGTGAAAATAGAGCACATTTGCCAGTCCGACACCATGTACCCAAATACCCCTCAACCCCACTAAATATGCCATTGATGGATACAATACAGATGACTGGTGTTAAATAAAATAATTCAGTTACAGCCTGGGTTTTCATCTGGTTTTCTCAAGTGTGCCCAATTGTATGCACGAGGAAATAATCAAGTCTCCGCTCAATTGTCCGCAGAAGTCATCTTAAACATGCAATTGTGAAGCATGATAAAGTCACAGTATTTTGTATTTTAATATGTTGCTGCGCATTGACATTACATGCATATCCACCCAGATAATACACACTATTACAATGTTTTTTTTAAACCTATTGCTCAGTTTGTGTCCCTAAGAAATTGTCAGATGTCTCCAGTCTGGGACATTTCCCCCAGGAGTTTACAGGATCTTACACTAACTAGATTTCCCTACATTTACAGGATCTAATGCTGCCATTGTCCAAACAACGTTTCCTTATCTTTACAGACACTATCACCAATTCATAGCGTTCACAGAAGATATAAACAATGATTTTCTTTTGTTAGTTTTGTGCGATATTAGATAAAGGATGCATGACAAATTTTGAATAGAAATCTATTTGAATTGATCTCAATCTATGGCTTCCATAACTTTACAGGATCTATCACCAATTTATAGCGTTCACAGTCCTGAAAATAATCTTTTGTTAGTTATGAACGATGTAATGTAAAGATTTTAAAGGGGCACAGGCTTCAGGTCGATTTTTTTCAAGTCTCAGAAACGGGGACTTTTTTAGCTCAGCAATTTAGTACTGGTTATCACAACTCACCATTGAAATTTGAGTCTTCAAATCCATGTGCATCCATAGTTATTAGAGTTTGAAAGTTATAATGCCCTACTACACATTAGCGGATTAAGTATATTCAAGACCCAAATCAACCAATAAAAATGAAGACTGGTCCCCTTTAATAACAAGAATTCATTCAATGCTCTCAACTCAAACTGTGTTTCCCTATCTAAACAGGATCCAACACTGATACTTGTGTTGGTTTTTGTTCGATCTTGTATAATGGGTACCTGTTACTATTTGACATCAATATAATAGTTCTAACTACAATACCTTTGTTGGTTTTGTGCGATCTTACATAAAGAATGCCTGTTACAATTTCAAAAGAAACAAATTAGTTCTAACACGAATTGACTATAAATTGCGGAGAAAAACGAGCATATTTCAGCATAACTTTGGTCGTCCTTTAAACGCTCAGCGACTATCACAAGCCGATTTTTAAAGGTTGTGATTCGAGATAGACTCTGCATTTTACAAGTAAGTAGACCATATACATTTACATTTGATTGGAACCTTGAAAGCATTGTGTAAGCAACTCTTATTTGTATATTGCTGGCATTGATAATTTCATTTGCACCATTCCGATTTTCAGTCGGACGTCTGAACCTCTTGCAAAATCCCTGTGGCATAACCACTCATGATATCCAAGGATCAATAGCGTTGTTTTAAAAAGTTTTGTATTAATGAAATTGCAAAAAAATCACAGAAACTTGAAAGACAATTTACAACGATGCTATATTAGTGTTCCCATTACACATAAAATGTTTAGAAAAATGTCGCTGACAAAAATGAAATGAAATGAATGGAGTTTTACATCCTACTTTTCTGCACCTATATGGGCTAATTGAGGACGGGCAAACGCTGTGCAGTGTGCAATGAGGGATATTTTGCCAGGACAGCGGCATTAGCCTGCTCTTATTATCGATTTCCAACTGTCGAGGGATCTTTAACGTGTGCACAGCCAATAGCACACGGGACCTCGGTTTTATTGTCCCATCAGAACGACTAGACACTTTTTTCCATGTCAGGGGAAAAACACGGTTGACAAATCCGAGGGTATCATCTCGACCAATGTCGGGATTGAACCCTGGACCTTCAGGTTAGTGAACAAGCGTCTAACTCACTGAGCCACCGCGGCTCCCGTCGCTGACAAAAGGGGGAATACATTTGCGAGCCTACTTGGCATTGTTGATTAACTAAATGAACTATACACAATATTGTTTTTTCCCTTAAATTATAGAATGAAAATTGCTTTGATGTTATTCGTTGTTGTTATAATAATGATGTGGTCAAGAAGCCGATTTGTGGAGAAGAAAGGAAAAGTACAAGTATAAGGATGGTAACAAAACGATTAAAATCAAGGTTAAAGAAGGGAGAGGGTGGTTAGGTAAGAGAGATACTGTTGGTGGGGATGCTGATTCAATTCAAGAGAGGAACATTCTCTACCCACCTGTTGGTACAAGCTTTAGGGTGGGGTAATAGAAGAATATGGAACTGGGGTGGAAAGAGAGAAGTGAGGGATGCTGAATCTGATGCTGCCTATAATGCTGCTGCTGAAGATGGTGTTTTTACTGATGAAGAAATACAATCTATATTCGGGGTTGAAGAAAATGGTTTGACTGAATTTAAAGACACATTTGATGTTAATGGTAAGTACAAAGTACAATACGACACAAGTCAAGACGAGACTGAGAGGTTTGAGAGGTCGAGAGGTCAAGGGGGGGGGGGGGGGGGGGGGGGTCATTGTGTTAGTTGTATGATTTAATACAGTAATATTATTTTAACAGGAGATGGGAAGATAGAAGTGAAAGGGTACGAGATGGGGGGTAGGGGGTGTAGGGGGGTATGTAGGGGAGACGATGGGTAACCGGTATGTGAGGTGTTAGATTGAACTATAATATTATTTTAACAGGAGATGGGAATATAGAAGTGGAAGAGTACGAGATGGGAGATGGGAGATGGGGGGGGGGGGGGGGGGGGGGGGGGGGGGTAACCAGTGTGTTAGTTGTATGATTTAATTCAGTAATATTAATATTACAGGAGATGGAAAAGATAGAAGTGAAAGAGTACGAGATGGTAAAAACAATCAGTTCCATATGGTGAGTTACATTCTTTAAACTAACCCCCTCCCCCCCCCCCCCCTCCCCCCAAAACAAAACCCAGAATTTAACATAAGACCCCTTACTGCACTTTAAAAAATATAGTTCTAGATTCATGACCTTGGTCAGTACATTTTTAAGGAAATTTTTATTCTCTCACCACCATAACACCCCTACCCCTGAATATAAATCTACCCCCTCCTCGGTCCTACATCCATTACTGAGGGAATAATGACGACTGAAAAAGAGGCATTTTTTCACTATTTTCATTATTTGACTTAAAATTTTAAAAATCCATCTCTATATTTCAGTCAATCAAGGCGAATAATGAAAGGAGAAGAAATTTATGATGATTTTTTGAACGACCATGATTTTACCAGTTCTTAGAATTTAAATATACAATTATTAATGCAGCATACATCTTCTTGTTTACAAGATTAATAGCGTCTACATGAAATAAAATAAACTTGATCCTGGGGTTCAATGGCAAAGGGGATTGGGTTCGATTGTTTGTTTACTTAAAGGGATATGTTCACTAACTGTTCGACCAAATTAAAAATTAAGTCTCAGAATCTGGAATTTGTTTAGCTTAAATAATCTATTGTTAACAACTATCCTGCGAAATTTAAGCCTTCAAACACACGTGTGTCCATAAATATTGGCGTTTGAAAGTCAAAATTACGACTCGCCGTTTAGTAAGACTATGTGTTATATAGAAAACACAAATACAGAAAATGAAGGATAAATGTTAAAGTAGGGATATTATTGAAGGAATTATATGATTTTCGTGCAGTTCTAGTACTTCTGGAGGCTATTTATAAATAGACCATCGGAAATGCTGAACATTTCCATTTAACGGATTCAAACCCTCAACACCTAAGTTGAAATCTAACTTTGCAAACATCTTGATTTATCAAGGCTGCTCCAATATGAAACAATGGGGGAAAAAGGGGGGTATATATATTGTCCCACCAAAAACCAGAAAAGCGTCACTATTAGCTACAGCCCGTGTAGGAAAGCCACAAGGGGAAGGCTGGTGCTGCTGTCCTGGAAAAATATTACTTATTGCACATTACCTTGTATACTCCTAATACGCACAAACAGATGAAGATAAGTAGGACGTAAAACTCCATTTCATTTCATGCATTACAAATTAATAACGCCTACATATTATTTACAGTGATAGATTTCTGTCACCTACACATATTTTATCAATTACTTCCCTTCAATGTGTAAATTCTGTTTCACAGATCTGATAAACAATAAACAATAAACAATAAGACCCCTCCGAATAGAATTGTCACCAGTACTTCCTTATTACGTATCAGGCGTGATCTTACGTAACAATTTTACCAAAAAATACGATTGCTTTCCAGGATATATCAACAATTCAGTGTTCACTTCACAGTTCTGGAAGGGAGCCGCGGTGGCTCAGTGGTTTCTTCAGCAACGTTAGATATTGGTCGAACAATAATCGTTCGACCAATCAAAATTAATGACGAGAATATCTTATCATGATAGCAACGGATTAATGTAATGAAATGAAATGATAGCCGTTGCTAAAGGAACATGGTGGTTGAGAGGCTTGCTCGCTAACCTAAAGGTCCAGGGCTCAATCCCTGCATGGTTCGAAATAATACCTATTATTCGTCCAATTAGCCAATATAGGTGCAGAAAAGCAGAACTTAAAACTCCATTCATTTCATTTTTACAGTTCTTTTTTGTTATTTTGCAAATAAATCTGTTTGACGAATCATACCTTAGTGTAAAAAACGGGAATATTTTGGCTAAGCTTATCAGAAAGAGTGTTCATATCTAACTGTCGAAATTTGAGTCTTCATATCCATATGTATCCATAATGTTATCCGCCATTTGAAGTGAAAAAGTCCATTCGTATTTTGGTTTGCGATCTATTTGAAGGGATTACACACTTTTCCACCTTC
The DNA here is from genome assembly GCA_029955415.1 of Lottia scabra. Classification (NCBI taxonomy): domain Eukaryota; kingdom Metazoa; phylum Mollusca; class Gastropoda; family Lottiidae; genus Lottia; species Lottia scabra. The sequence continues at coordinate 14,809,180 of JARJEI010000009.1, forward strand.
TAGAGACTATTATATTCAGGACCCAAAACAATGACTGAAAATACAGACCTTTAAAGGAATACTACGTCTTAGAATGATCACAAAATTAAAATTTTCAAACTTGGTCAATAGGCGTATATATTCATCGGGAACTTACCTGGTTATATAACTACAACAAATTACCTCTATAATGCCGTAATTGCAAAAAGTTAAATATCATAATTGAAAAACGCTTACAAACTTTTTAAGCGTTTTCCAAAACAACTAATTGGATAATTAATTAGTTTGATGAATGTTTGGCTTTTGTTTTTATACTTCCGACGCCACTGATAAATATTTATAATAAAGTCCAGTTTTGAGAATTTAGATTATTGGACAATAAGTAGAGGTAGTATTCCTTTAAGCACCGTCAGCCAAAGCCGTGTTTCACTAACAGGATTTAACACATATTTTTGCTTGTTTTTGCTATCTTACATAAAACGCACGTGCTACAACTTGACAAAAATAAATTAGTTCTAACAACAATACTTTTGTGCGATCTTAAACCTATACAAGGATGCCTGTTACAATTTGACAAACGGTCTCAGTGAAAATTACGCTAACGCTCTGCAACATATCGGGTCATGAACAGTGTCCATATTTGACCGGACTACATCAATTCAAACATCAGAGACTGGTCAGTAGAGTCTAAAGGTATTTGAGAACAAAACAAACAGTTAAAACTATAAATAATGCATAATTGGTGAACATATAGTCACGATGTAGCATTTAATACACGAGATGGTGTCAAAATATTCCCCTAAAGATTCTATAGCTATGAACTATATTATAATATGTTAGACGTTAGAAGCAAGTAGTAAAGGGTCAAACTAAAGAGTCGCCCATGAAGACACAACGAAAAACACCATTCATTACCGAGACAGATTATGGTTTACGGAAACTGCCGAGGATTGTCGATTGACAATTTGACAAAAATAAATTAGTTCTAACAAGAATTCACTATAAATTGTGGAGAAAAACGGCGATAATTCAGGATAATGTTTGTTGTCTATAAACATCCAAAATCAACACGAACCGATTTAAAAGATCGTTATATTTTGATTCAAGACAAAACTCTGCACCGGACAAGTAAGTAAAACGTTTGCATTTGATGGGGACCTTGAAAGAATTGTGTACAGTTTTTCTAACTTTGTCTTGTATATTTCTGACCGTCAAAATCAATTAGACATCTGAGCTTCTTGCAAATCACTTCCGAAAGAGGCACTCATGAAATCCAAAGAACTATGCAATAGTGTCCCATTATCGGTATCCAGTCTTGGATGAGGTCAAGTACATGTACGGTTGCCTTAATAAATTACACGAAACAAAGTGGAATGTCTTTAAGGTTCACTAAATGAAAGTTAAACAATCATTTTTTCCCTATATTATAGAATGAAAATTGCTTTGGTGTTACTCGTTGGTGTCATATTAATGATGTGTCAAGAAGCCGACTTGCAGACGAAAACAAAAATAAAAATAAAAACAAAAACACAAATTGTGAAAGATGCTGATTTCGATGCTGCCTATAATGCTTCTGCTGAAGATGGTGTTTTTACTGATGAAGAAATACAATCTGTATTTGGGGTTGATGAAAATGGTTTGGCTGAATTTAAAGACACATTTGATGTCAATGGTAAGTACAAAATATAATACGATACATACAAGACGAGACTGAGAGGTCGAGAGGTCAAAGGGCGGGGGGGGGGGGGGGTCATTGTGTTAGTTGTATGATTTAATACAGTAATATTATTTTAACAGGAGATGGGAAGATAGAAGTGGAAGAGTATGAGATGGGGGTGGGGGGGTGTAGGGGGTGTAGGGGGTATGTAGGGGAGACGATGGGTAACCAGTATGTGAGGTGTTATATTGCACTATAATATTATTATTACAGGAGACGGGAAGACAGAAGTGGAAGAGTATGAGATGGAGGGGGGGGGGGGGTGGGGGTGTAGGGGGTATATAGGGGAGACGATGGGTAACCAGTATGTGAGGTGTTATATTGCACTATAATATTATTATTACAGGAGACGGGAAGACAGAAGTGGAAGAGTATGAGATGGAGGGGGGGGGGGGGGGTGTAGGGGGTGTAGGGGGTATGTAGGGGAGACGATGGGTAACCAGTATGTGAGGTGTTAGATTGAACTATAATATTATTTTAACAGGAGATGGGAAGATAGAAGTGGAAGAGTACGAGATGGGAGATGGGGGGGGGGGGGGGGGGAGGGTAACCAGTGTGTTAGTTGTATGATTTAATACAGTAATATTATTTTAACAGGAGATGGGAAGATAGAAGTGAAAGAGTACGAGATGGTAAAAACGATCAGTTCCAATGGTGAGTTACATTCTTTAAACTAAACCCACCCTTCCCCCCCCCCCCCCAAAAAAAACCCCAGAATTTAACATAAGACCCCTTACTGCACTTTAAAAAATATAGTTCTAGATTCATGACCTTGGTCAGTACATTTTTAAGGAAATTTTTATTCTCTCACCACCATAACACCCCTACCCCAGAATATAAATCTACCCCCTCCTCGGTCCTACATCCATTACAGAGAGAATAATGACGACTGAAAAAGAGGCATTTTTTCACTATTTTCATTATTTGACTTAAAAATCCATCTCTATATTTCAGTCAATCAAGGCGAATAATGAAAGGAGAAGAAATTTATGATGATTTTTTGAACGACCATGATTTTTACCAGTTCTTAGAATTTAAATATATAATAGATTAATGCAGCATACATCTTCTTGTTTACAAGATTAATAGCGTTACATGAAATAAAATAAACTTGATCCTGGGGTTCAATGGCAAACACAGGGGCTCGTAGTTATATTTTTTAAAATATTGTTATTAAAGTTATAAGAGAAATGAGAAGGGAGGACACTAATTTTGGGGTCAAAATTGAAATAGAAATTCGGCGCCTTTCTTCGCCTCGAAAACGGCCAAGTCTTTGGTGTAACAGATATATTTAGGTAAATAAAGCCGATTTTGAATGTCAGACTGGTTTACGACGGAGTAATTACCGTTTTTGTGTTCCAAGCGGAGCAAACATGGTTCGGACAACTTCTTTGTAGGTCATTTTCCGGTTGCTTCGAGACGAAATATTAGGTGAGTTTTCTAACTAATAATGCACAGATTAGTGATGTATGTAGTAAGTCATTTAGATACTTACATGCAACTTTCAGAGTCCAAAAGACATTCATTATCGTATGTTTTACCATCAGTAGCACAGACTGGAAACAAAATTAATGGACAGGCTCTTAAACAGCTACATTCACCTTCTGTTGTTTTTTGGCGTAACAAACTGTATCCTTTCTTGGCCATTCTGAAAAGTGAACATGATTTATTCATTTATTCTTTTGGCAATAAATTGTTCTATATGAGGCTTACAATAATAATGTCTTTTGATAGTTGGTTAGATCTTTCATGAAGCTTACCGGAAGAAGCTCTATGTAAGTGCATGTAGGCCTATATACTGTAAATATTCCACTACAAAAAAATACCCGACTTTGGAGAGGAAATTAGTCTCCAAAAATATATATATAGTCCAGGTAGTATCAGCAAGATGCGGACAAAGATTTTGATTTCAGTGGTAAGTCTCAGAGTAGATCTCAAATAGGTGAAACAAAATATAAGGTTACTTACGCACAAGCATCAGCTTTCATTGTACATTCATTGCCATAAGTTTTGGTAAATGTGGCACAGACTGGTCTCCTATTCCTCGGACATGCTCTTAAACATTCATCAGGGGCTGCATAGACTAAAACAATACATACAGAGTTAGATTGATAACATAATTTTGAATGAAAGAAAGACAGGGATTCAGAATTTGGTTTCGCCTTAACCACCCAATATATATACTACAATGTTTACCAACAGTCTTTCAGTTTGCAACCAGACCGTTAACTAGAAATTGAATATGCGGACAGGGGCCGCGAAGCGTTTCTGAAAGCGGGGGGGGGGGGGGGGGGGGGGGGGATGGCAAAGGGGATTGGGTTCGAATGTTTGTTTACTTAAAGGGATATGTTCACTTACTGTTCGACCAAAAAAAAAATTTAAGTCTCAGAATCTGGAATTTGTTAGCTTAAATAATCCGTAATATTGTTAACAACTCTCCTGCGAAATTTACGCCTTCAAACACACGTTTGCCCATAAATATTGGCGTTTGAAAGTCAAAATTACGACTCGCCGTTTAGTAAGACTATGTGTTCTATAGAAAACACATATACAGAAAATGAAGGATAAATGTTAAAGTAGGGATATTATTGAAGGAATTATATGATTTTCGTGCAGTTCTAGTACTTCTGGAGGCTATTTATAAATAGACCATCGGAAATGCTGAACATTTCCATTTAACGGATTCAAACCCTCAACACCTAAGTTGAAATCTAACTTTGCAAACATCTTGATTTATCAAGGCTGCTCCAATATGAAAAAATGGGGGAAAAAGGGGGTATATATATTGTCCTTCCAAAAACCAGAAAAGCGACACTATTAGCTACAGCCCGTGTAGGAAAGCCACAAGGGGAAGGCTGGTGCTGCTGTCCTGGAAAAATATTACTTATTGCACATTACCTTGTATAATTCCTAATACGCACAAACAGATGAAGATAAGTAGGACGTAAAACTCCATTTCATTTCATGCATTACAAATTAATAACGCCTACATATTATTTACAGTGATAGATTTCTGTCACCTACACATATTTTATCAATTACTTCCCTTCAATGTGTAAATTCTGTTTCACAGATCTGATAAACAATAAACAATAAACAATAAGACCCCTCCGAAGAGAATTGTCACCAGTACTTCCTTATTACGTATCAGGCGTGATCTTACGTACCAATTTTACCAAAAAATATGATTGCTTTCCAGAATATATCAACAATTCATAGTGTTTACTTCACAGTTCTCAAAAATATCAATCTATTTTGTTATTTTGCAAATAAATCTGTTTGACGAATCATACCTTAGTCTACAAAAACGGGAATATTTTGGCTAAGCTGTGTTCACATCTAAAGCTTAGTCCACACGAGCAAGTTACGTTTTCATTGACAATTTTTCCTTGACAAGGAAAACTTGCTCGTGTAAACGACAAAAGTTGCCGAAATCCACTGGTTGAACAAGCCAAAATTTCACTTGTTGGAAAACTGTGCATGCCAGTTGACCCTAAATGACCCAGCAATGAAGAATTGCTCGTATAAACGCACAAGCAAGGAAAACTTGCCACAAATCTGCGCACGCATCCACTTTAAACAAAAAGTCGTCACTATAAACTAAAAATAACAACGGCCATTTTGTTGTGATTTTCACTAGGGTCACCAGATGGCAGCACTCCCCAACAAGAAAAAATTGTTGGGTGCGTCCACACGAGACGAAGTGACAAATCCTAGCACAACTATTGAACAATTTTCCTTGTCAATGAAAACTTGTTCGTGTGGACTAAGCTTTACTGTCGAAATTTGAGGCTTCATATGTATCTATAATGTTATCTGCCATTTGAAGTGAAAAATTCGACTCGTATTTTGGTTTGAGATCTATAAAGGGAATACAAAATTTTAGATTCTAGAGATTATTATATTCATATATTCAGGATCCAAAACAATGACCGAAAATACAGACCTTTAAAGCAGTGGTTCCCAACCTTTTTCAAACCATGGCCCGGTTCACACAACTTCCAGAGCCGTGGTCCCCTGTTCAATTCCAAACTAGGGCGAAATAGGGCCTAAAAAGAAAAGAAACACCTATATTTTACAAGGATAAAAACTTAGGTTCCGTGCGGATCCTTTCTCTCAGCTGGTCCTTGGCCAAACCTCTTGTCATTGATTTTTCCCAGATTATCAGTACCCATTTACAGCTGGGTGGACTGGAATTATGAGTGAAGATGCTCCCAATACTGGTTATTTCGTGCCGCCTCATCATTGGAAGGACTGATGCATTTGACCACCAGCAACTAAATACCTTACACAGCAAATTATAGTTAAATAAAATTTGAGCAAGAGAAAATCATAGACATCCTCATGCCTCATGCCCCTGGTTGGAAACCACTGCTTTAAAGGAATACTAACTATTAGAATGATCACAAAATTTAATTTAAAATTTATTGGTCCAACAGCTAGTGAACATATCCCTTTAACAGAATTTAACACATATTTTTTCTGGTTTTCTGCGATCATCAGAATGGCACCTGTTAAAATTGCAAAAGAAACAAATTAGTTCTAACACGAATTGACTATAAATTGCGAAGAAAAACGAGCATATTTCAGCATAACTTTGGTTGTCTTTAAACTTCTGCAATTAGCACAAACCGATTTGAAAGGTTCTGAAATTTTGATTCAAGACAAGACTCCAGCAAGTAAGTAGTCCGTTTCAATTTGATGGGGACCTTTAAAGAATAAAGTACAGTTTTCTTAACTTTATTTTTGTATATTGTTGTATTGAGCCTACTTGTATTTTTGATTCACTAAAGGGCTTCCTTAGAGTGACCGCTTACGCTTAAACGCCCTGCTCGCTATGCTAGCTAAGCTCTATTTGACCCTTATATTTTTTCATAAAATGCATTTGGCCCATTACAAAAATTTATTGAGAAAGCCTGCACTAAATGAACAATAAACATTTTTTTGAAATATACATGTAGAATGAAAATTGCTTCGATGTTACTTGTTGCTGTTATAATGGTGATGGTCCTAGAAGCCGACTCAAGAGTAAGAAGGACAGTTAAGATTAAGATTAAAGATGGAAATAGAAAGATTAAATATATATGCGTCAAGGCGAAATCATGGTGTAAGAGAAGAACATGTACCTGGGGAAAGAGAGAAGTGAGGGATGCTGAATCTGATGCTGCCTATAATGCTGCTGCTGAAGATGGTGTTTTTACTGATGAAGAAATACAATCTGTATTCGGGGTTGATGAGAATGGTTTGGCTCAATTTAAAGACAAATTTGATGTCAATGGTAAGTAGTAAATACAATACAAAAGTAGCCTGTGATCATGTACTTGATCTCTAAATCATCTAACCTATTTTTTTTGTCTATATGTTGTATATTGTATATTGTTTGTCCCCATGGGCTGGGTGTGAGACAGGACCGTTATCACTCGTGGTATTGGGCCTAATTCTGACCAATGTAAAATAAAGAGTTTATTAATTATTATTATTATTAAGTCAAGACGAGACTGAGATGTCAAGAGGTCAAATATCACGAGGCAAGAAATCTTGAAGTCAATGATCTAAAGGTTTGGAGAAAAAAACTAGAGGTCAAATGATATAGAGGTCATAAGATCTTGGGGTCAAAGATCAAGAGGTCACAAGACCGTGGGGTCAAAGACCAAGAGGTCACAAGATCAAGAGGTCACAAGATCTTGAGGTCAAAGATCAAGAGGTCACAAGATCAAGAGATCACAGGATCTTGAGGTCAAAGATCAAGAGGTCACAAGATCGTGAGGTCAAAAGATCAAAAGACGGAGAGTTTGGGGGTAAGGTAGATGGGTAAACAGTATGTGAGGTGTTAGATTGAACTATAATATTATTATTACAGGAGATGGGGTGGTTAAAGTCGAGGGGGGTGGGGGTATATTTGAGGGAGGGAGCAGGATGGGTAGCCAGTATGTGAGGTGTTAGATTGAACTATACTATTATTATTATAGGAGACGGGAAGACAGAAGTGGAAGAGTATGAAATGGTTAAAACAATCATCTCTAAATGTAGGTAACATTCTATGTTTAAGCAGAGGTTTACATATCAAAATGACACTTCCACATTTTATACGTTGGTTTAAAATAAGAAAAATATGATGTTGGATTGATTCAAAATCGCAATCATAATTAAAACTTAACTCAAAGTTAAATCAAACACTGAGTTAAATTGCCCATTGACTTAACCGGGGCCTGTATGCATAAAGAATAACTCTGGGTTAAAATCAAAGTCTTGAGTTAAATCAACATTGATTTAACCAGGTTTTTGAGAGTTGAATATTAATTTAACTCAGTGTTAAGTTTTATGCATACAGGCCCAGGATTTCAGTCTAAACGATTTTAATTCTTCACAAAATCTCAAAAACATATGAGAGGATTAGGACCCTTTGTGTTAAAATGTGGTGTGAGGGTTCGTCCCCCGCGTACCCCACAAAATCTACAGAGGGACCGAGGGAGTAATGACGACGCATTATTTCAGTCTGTGTTTATATTTTAACTTGAAAATAAAAAAACTCCATCTTTATTTTTCAGTCGACCAAGACGAATGAAGCAAGAAGAAAAATAAAATGATATTTATCTAACGACCATGATTTTACCAGTTCTTAGAATTTAAATGTAGAATAAATTATTGCAACATAGATATTCTTGTTTAAATACATCCTCCTACGTCCTTGGTTCTCAACCAGGGGTACCAGCGAACACCACAAGGGGTACCCGAGAAGCCTCTCAGACAATTTTAAAAAAGTATGAAATGGATTAAATATCAAACTCCATCAACCGACAAATATATCTTTTTACTTTCATGTTGGCTCTTAATGTTAATTAGGGTGGGCGAATGTGAACCAGGAGATCGAAGGGTACGAAGAGTCCAAAAGGTTGGGAACCGAGGTTCTATGTGGTTACATTATTTGAATGGTAACTCGGAAAATTGGGAGGGGAGGGGGAATTTGTCATAGTGTTAACTGCCAGTGCCCAACATTGTACAGTTTCATTCGGCTCAACTATCATCACCGTGCAAGCGAAGACAACTCTTGTTCAAAGATTAATTTTGATTGGCTGATTTTAACGCTGGAGAAGACAATTCTTTCTGAAGAATGATTTTGATTGGCTGCACTATAATTTATTCAATATGGCAATCTCCGTATGGTATACGAGGCATTTAGTACGCTAGTCTAATTCCGAAGTTGTTACGTGTTTGCATATCGACTGTCGGCGAGATGGCATGTCGCCGAGTCGACCGATGACCATTGCCAAGACAGTCAGATTACCAATACCCAAATGGATTGCAAACTATCGACAGATCCTAACTCTCTGAGCCATCGCGGACCCGTCTAGAATATTGCCAATAGTATATATGGCGGCCATTGTCTCTAACAATAACCTCGTATGCAGAAAACATTCCAAGATTATTGGGCGAAAGTAGAATGCGCGATTAAAAAAAAGATTCCTGAGCTCATGCTAGTTACCCCCCTTGTACATTATCTCTCGTAGACAGAAGATGTCTGGTTGTCAGAGACTAGTCAGAAGTCAACTTGAAAGTAGTGCGCTAACTGCGCTTTATCCGCAAGCTGCATACGAGGTTATTGTCCGTAGCGAGAATGGCCGACATATTTAGGATTGGAATATTGCTAGAAATTAGCTGGTTATTTGTTTTAACCTAATCTACACTATACCTGTCACTCAAACATTATTAGTTCTATATTTCACGTTCTGAGTCAGTAACTACCAAGATTTTAAATAATTTGATTCTATTATCAACGTGCTCGCCTGTCAATCATTATAACTTAAAATAACATGTCACAAATGTTGTTATATCGAATTTTATTTCAAATTTGAGTTAATTAGTGTAAATCTATTTTCTGTATTGAAGAATGAATCGTGTTAACAAGGGAAAGAATTTGCTGGATATGATTTTTTAAAGTCCGAATATTTCTTTATTTAACGGATTCTAACCCTCGGCACCTAAAGTGAGGGCAAACTATGGAAATTAATCTTGATTTATGAAATGCAAATTGAGCAGCTTGTAGGAGCCAAAATCAAAATTGTCCTAGAGCACCCAACCAAATGAATATTATACGCATTTAAACTATAAGTTCAGCAAATCAAAATCATTCTTCAGAAGAGCTGAATCGTCCATTTACCATTTTGAACATTTGCGAAGTTTGAGCCGAATGGATTTAAACCTTGTATCATCACTTATTAAAGGACTTGATATCTTGACTTGTATTAGCCTCGTATTTCCAGTGAGTAAATATTACCAGTGATTAGGTGATTGTAAAACACGACACGTTCTGTTTATTAGCTAGATTACTCAGACATGTTCAACTAAATACAGTTTATAATCTCCAGCCAATCCGTAATAAAAACACGTACAATAGACGATGACATCCAGTGCTTGTTATCAGAAACATCAACGACTGATGATCCAGATTTCTAAAACACCTTCACACCTCTTTAATTCTGGTGTTTTGTGCACCCCGTCGAGATCTATCTATACAGATGGTGGGGTCAGACGGCAAAGACCAGGAGTAGGAATGAGAGGATGTGATGGGGGATAAATTGGCCTTTCATATATTCAAAACGGAAACGAAGGACAAAACTAAAAATTTGTGGGGACCAACTATATTGTGTCCCAACCACTTTTTCCAGTGGTGGAGACCGGTAGTGGTGTCCCCACGGTGATCTGCGCCTATGCCCTAGCCTTGGGGTGTGAGGTGTCTGAATGTAAACAAGAAGATGTACGCTGCTATAATTTATTCTATATTAATTCTAAGAACTGGTTAAAATCATGACCGTTCAAAAATTATCAAATGATTCTTCTACTTTCTTTAGGCAGCATCAGAATCAGCATCTCCCACCTGCCTCTTAGCCCAATAGGTCGTATAATCCCGTGTCCACCATGGACCCCAAGTGACTCCATTATCCCTCTCCTGAATGGTATCATCGTATGCTTTGTCCTCCACTCCACTGTCTCTTTCCTGAATTACATCAGCAGTTTCACCATCTCTCTTAAGCAATACTGTCCTATGATTGAATCCCCACCAGGAATCAGTTTCCTGACACATCACCAACATGACAGCAACCAGTAACATCACAGCAATTTTCATTCTATGAATTAGAAAAAAATACAGAAGTGTGTTTGTTCAAACTATCGTGCCCAAGCTAGCAGATTGCTTGGTACAGTGACAGTTTTCTGTGGTCAGAATGAGACTAGAGCATGCCGAACTATCGTGTCCAACTAGCTAGCAGATTGCTTGGTACAATTACAGTTTACTGTGATCAGAATGAGACTAGAACATGCCGAACTATCGTGTCCAACTAGCTAGCAGATTGTTTGGTACAATGACAGTTTTCTATGGTCAGAATGAGACTAGAACATGCCAAACTATCGTGTCCAACTAGCTAGCAGATTGCTTGGTATAATAACAGTTTTTTGTGGTCAGAATGAAACTAGAACATTTCAAACTATCGTGTCCAACTAGCTAACAGATTGCTTGGTATAATAACAGTTTTTTGTGGTCAGAATGAAACTAGAACATTTCAAACTATCATGTCTAACTAGCTAGCAGATTGTTTGGTACAATGACAGTTCCATGTGATCAGAATGAGACTAGAACATACTAAACTATCGTCTCCACCTAGCTAACAGATTGCTTGGTACAGTGACAGTTGTCTGTAGTCAGAATGGGACAATCTTGTCTTACTAGCTGGTACACCAAAAATGTCTTGAGATTCAAAAGGAATAATTCAAAACATATTATAGTCACATTTTGATGTAATTCTCATATAAATTCTTTTATAAAACGAGTCGTAACAAAGATCGTAATGAGGTTTTTCAAAAGTTTTTAGCATCGCGTCGGATTTTTTGTCAGACATATCTATTCCATTTAAAACTGAACGTTTTGTGACAACGGCAACACTATCAGGGGCGGATCCAGCATCAAAGTTTGGGGAGGGCCATGTGCAGGGGCTGATCCAGGATTCTCGAAAGGGGGGGTGTTTATTCAAATAATTGCCGAGCGCCGCGAAGCCAAAAAAATTTTGACCTTTTTTTTGGCTTAAAAACATAGGATTTTCCCTTTTTATTCGCCGAAATTTCCACCTGACATGTAATATGATGCGTTTCACGATGTGAAATCTTACCGTTTGGGGGGGGGGGGGGGCATGGCCCCCCCCCCCCCCCCGCCCCCCCCCCCCTGGATCCGGCCTGAACACTATTGCATAGACCCTTGGATATTATGAGCAGTTCTTGTGATAGTGAGATCATACAACACTTATTTTTAGTGGAATTGTCAGCAATACACATAATTAGCTTCGAAACCCTATTAACAACCCCTTAAGGGTTTAATCTCACTACAGACAGAGCAGGACGCTTTGCTCTTTTATCTTCCCCTCTGAGTCGCTCCGCTTGCGATGTAAACAGCTGAGCGTATGTACATTTAAAACCATTTGTACATTAATGCTGCTACTAACCACTCTGCTCCGTGCCTCCCTGCTCTACCTGTAGTTGGATCAAACCCTTAAGATCTCTATTAAGTTCAGAAAGTTCGACTTACTTGCTAGAATCAGAGTCTTGTCTCGAATCAAATTTTCAGTCTTTATAATCTTTATAATCGGTTGAAGTTAATTGCATAAACGTTTTAGGCAATTAACTTGAAACTGAAATATGCCGCTTTTTCTTCGCAATTTATAGTCAATTCTTGTTAACATTAACATTAATCTTTTGAAATCGTAACAGGTACCCTTTATCAAAGATCGCACAAAATCAACAAAAGTATCAGTGTTAACTTTTTGTCAAGTTGTAAAGGTAGGTACTCAGTATTCAAAACCAACAAAACAATAAGGCGCTAGTTCCTCAGGGAAGCACAGTTTGTACGGAAGGTGCTAGACGAATTCTTGTTAAAACCTTTACATTATATCGTATATAACGAACAAAAGATTATTATCCGGTTTTTTTTTTCTGACACCGCTAGATTCTTAATTTAAAATCGATTTATTTTATGTGAACGCTATAAATTTGTGTTAGAAGCTGTGACGATAGGGAAACGTTGCCTGGAATGACGCCAAGGTCCGTTCACACCAAAAACGTCACGCGGAACGCGACGTCGAAAAATAACGCACGTTCAACGCCGCTAAAATAAGATCAATGGATAATGAATAAAACCAGAGACCAGAGAAGCACGTTAATAAAATACGCGCGTCCAACGCCGCGTTGTCGCCTGTCGCCTGAAATAACCTCTGTAGTTATTCAGCGCGTTTTGCGTTGCGTCTTTTCTCACTGGGAATGCTCAGTGCAAGTTGACATGCCACGTGTTTTAGCCACTGTTCAGAGCCATGCTCCTCAACGCAGCGTTTCACGCTCTGTGTGTGACCCCGCCCCGTCATGAGCGAAAAACGCGGCGTTTAACGCTGTGTTTAACGAGCGTTTTTGGTGTGAATAGACCTTTAGGATCCAATCTTGTTAAATGGTTTAGTTTCTTTTCAAGTTTATCAGACATTATTATGTAATATCGCACAAAACCAACAAAAGATTTACATATTTTCAAATCTGTGAACGCTATGAATTAGTGATCCTGTGAAGTTTATTTTGTAACAGGCAATCGTTTATGTGAGATCGCATAAAACTAACAAAAGACTGCGAATGTATTGAATTGGTGATAAATCCTGTCTAATGAGGAAAATGTATTTTGGACAATGGCAGCGGCGTTAGATCCTGTTATGTTATGTTACATAATATTGAAAATATTAATTTTGTTTACAATGATATAATTTACAAGTTCAAGGGAAGTAACTAAAAATTATAAGTAGGTACAATAAGCTTTTTTAGGCGTTATTTTTAGGCGTTATTGGTTGGTAATGCAGGATTTGAAATGGAGTTTTACGTCCTACTCTGTATTAATGCCTTTGTCATGATGCAATTTCCCTCGTTGCATACTGCATGGCGTTTACCAGTCATTAGCTCAAACATGTGCATAAAAGTAGAAGGTCTCCATTTCATTCCATTTCTCTGATGTTTGAACTACCAGAATCATGAGATGGTGTGATAACATTGATGTAGTAAAATATATTTTTTGAAGAATCAAAATCGATCACATGAAAATCATAGTAGGAAGTCCCTATTATCAACTCAAAACCCGGAAACATCTGTCAGAATGTACGAAATTGACGCCATTTTCCATTTATTTCTCTATGGTGAGGACCTTATGTTTGGGCTTGCGGTTTCGACACTTTTCGTCGTAATTGGACTCAACAACCCACCCCCAAAATATTTGACAAATCCACGCCCTTGACTGGGTATCATGATAAAAGTACCATAATCGTTGTTCTATTATTTCCAACTGCTATTTGAATCCCTTTAGTAAATGATTTATTGCGTATCTGTCATTTCAAACCAAATATATTCAATAGGGAATTGTGGGAAATAATCTCTGGCAATTATCAGATTATGAAAAATGATTGAAGTCTCGCGAGATTTAACCAATTGGTATAATAAAATAATGGTCAAATTACAGAACTGGTTTTTCAGAATTCGTCGAGCCGAACAATGTTCTACCACATGTTCCTTCAGCAACGTTATAGCCGTTGCTAAAGGAACATGGTTCTACCATTGATTGCTGAAGTTAGCTGCTTTGGTTTTTCTTCCGAATGGTTTCATTTCGTGTCAGGTTTCATCGTCTCGGCATGCGGACTTCATTTTCCTTAAGCGAATTTTCAAGGCAAATGGTTTGGGCAATTTCCAGCGAACTTCGCTTAGTGTGTCCAGTGTGACGACATTTGTCCAAGGTTCGGCCGAAGCAAATTTGCAGTTATTATTGCCGGTGTGACAAAAAAGCGCAAATAAGCGCAAACATGCCCAAACAAGCTTTGTTTGCCCTTTTTTGCGCTTGTTTTCCCTTGTGTGCGCTTGTGTGCGCTTTTTAGTCGGACCCATTATTGCATAATATGTTCGCCACGTGTGTCGACTGCATCAGTCAAATAAATTCGGCGGAGACTAGTTCGGCCGAAATATCGGGGAATGAAATTATCTCAGTCTGTCGATTGCTGGTTGGTGTTATCTTTTTTTAGTACAATCCCAATAGAAATACACATTGCAACTTATATGAAAGTAACACCAAGTATTGTGATTACATAAAGTATCTCCTACAATCGAATACTTGCAGGTTTTTACTCATTTTCCACTTGATTGAAAGCAATAATAATCTTTACGTGACGACCGAGAGGGTTATAGTAGTCGAGATTACACCACAAGAAAACAAGATAAGAAACAATACCGTTAGACGAAGATAATCTAACACTTAGACAGAACGTTTTGTTGTTTTTAGGAAGCTGATGACGAAATGTTTATTAAATTAAAGATGCTTAAAATTCTACAGAAGGTTGTTTTTCTCCTAAAACCGATCAATTATTGAAAAGTAGAATCCTAGGTGTGAGCTACAGTGTGTCAGGGGGAAGATTTTACGGATGAAAGAACTGCATTTCTCAAAATATATTTTCCTAAAGCTTTAAGAACCGAATATTCCTCTAAATTTTTCGTTTCATTGTACAAACATTAGTAAAATGTAAAATAGTTAAACCCATTTTCGCGCCATAGTTTACTTCCGGTTGACTGGACGATAGAGGACAAGTTAACGTGCCCTTCAGATAAACTGATATTCTTATGGATTATATACCGACCCCAGTAGTGTCTTCAAATTTTACCTTTATGGAATATAATTGATGTTTTTGAATGCAGTATATAGAAAGAAAAAGATCTGGAATATTTTATCAATTCTTATGCCTTATTCTGGATATTTAACTTAGATGAGATTTTAAATACAGTCTTCTGATTGGATAATAAAGCTAAACTTACAATCGATTTTTATTATAATTTGAACACTAAAATCTTGAGAATAAAGCCCCAGGTGATTAGAAATAGTAAAATAATTCCGGTGCCAAGACAATCAGGGGAGAAAAAATCTAAAATATTATGTCAGTTAATAGAATAACTTTACTGTTTCTGACAACCATTCGGCTCAATGTTCCAGACCTTTATTATGACTCGGTCATGATAGGCTAACATCGATAATTTGGCAAGGGCAGACAAATCATGTTCGTAGATTGAATTTGATTGGCTGATTTTAACGCGCGAGAAGTCAACTTTTTTCCTGAATGATTTTGATTGGCTGAACTATAATTTTATCAATATGGCGATCAATGTTGTATACGAGGTTATCTAGCACTCTGGTGTAGTTCCCAAGTTGATACGAATGTCTGACAACAAGGCCCTATAGCCACTCTCCAGACATCTTGAATCATTCTATTTCAATGATTTAGATGTAACTAGACTGCTTTACATTTTACTACAAATTCTTTCTAATCATTACAAATTTACTTCTTGTC
This sequence comes from Lottia scabra, assembly GCA_029955415.1. Lineage (NCBI taxonomy): Eukaryota > Metazoa > Mollusca > Gastropoda > Lottiidae > Lottia > Lottia scabra. The sequence goes on from JARJEI010000009.1 coordinate 14,825,272, forward strand.
CATTTTAACCAATGACGTCTTCGTGTTTCAAATTACTGCGGGACTGTTTTATTCTTCTGACTTGATTACTTCCGTCATAGCAGACGTGAATTTCGAGACAAACGACTATTAAATTCCAGTTCCGCACTCAATCTGATAAACGTCGTTGATTGGATGGTTATTTACTAAATGTTGTATTGTATCTGACAGAATCTGTGTAGCAGACGTCGGTTTTTCCCGCCAGGAATTAAACCGCCAATTTTTATCTCGTACGTCTGAGATTTCACAGTGAAATTATTTTTGATATCAGATTAATAATTCTGTAAAATCTCGGCTGCTTCAAGAAGTAAATTATTGTCAATCAATGGCGAAGATTTCGGTGTAATTGCACAAATTATCGGGTTTTCTGTCTACGTCCCGAGTTTGTTGTTAGTTTCACGTGACCTTGATTTTAACCCTTGATGACATCACAGCAATCTAGGCAATAAACAACATTCAAATCTATAAAGCTGTCAAGTGATTGGATAAAAACATCACGTGGTCAAATGTTAATTGAGGCTGCACGTCGTTAAAGTGAAATTGAGCCGCGGTAATGTAAATTTTATCATTGGTAAACTATTTTAAAATTAGCGGAAAAATTTGTTTGAGGAATTTGCTATATTTATAAATGATTAGAAATTCTAAACGGTTCTCATTCCAGTGGAGTAGAATAGAACTAGTAGAAATTGTATCTAGTATTTCTATTTCGATAGTGCCTTACATGGGTACACACTTCTTTTAGGCACAGTGTTATTTAGGCACAGCCGGTTAGGCACTCTTTCAATTAGGCACATATTCATTTAGGCACAGGTTCAGTTAAGCACACTTATGTGCTGCACTATGTCATTTAGGCAGAGGGTTGTGGGTACTACCTACTAGAAATTTTAATATAATTTCAATACATTTCAATATAGTAGGGGTGGGGCAGCTCAAAACAGATAGATTTGCATTATCTGAATTTTCTTTATTATGTCTGTGTTTCTTGAAATTATGAAAATGCTTAATCGTATTTAACCATATATAACGACATCACTATTGAAAAGTTATTAGTAATGTTTTTTTCATTGGAATTACATTGTACTTGAAATGAAATGAAATGGTGTTTTACGTCCTGCTTTTCTGCACCCTTTGGGCTAATGAGGATGGGCAAACGCCATGCAGTATGCAATGAGGGAAATTTTTGTCAGGACATCCGGTATTAGTCTACTCTTATCTTTGATTTCCAAATGTAGAGGGATATTTAACGTACACAGCCGATAGCACACGGGGCTTCGGTTGATTGGAATTGCTTGAAACAAAGACTGACTGAAAATTGGAATGGTGCATATTGATGCTATCAGTGTCCCTGAAGACCTTTTTACATTCCTTTTAATATAAATGCAACCTGCTCAATCAATCGGTAGCTAATCATTTATTTATTTTGTACATCATTGTATATTGTATACCAATAAACAGTTAATAACAATAAATACCGCTTGTTCTAGCCTACTACTACTCGATCATACTAGTCTCTCAATCAATTGTGACATCTTAACAATAAATACTCAAAGCACTAGACTACAATAATAACAGTACTCGATCATACAAGTCGTTATTATTTCAGTCAATAGTGTTAACCTACTGTGTATAGAGGACTGCACGTGAGTTACATGTCAGTGAAATGACGGAGTGGGGGAGTCGCTACTAGTTCTATTGTTTACATGTGAAATGTTGTCATGTTTTTGTGAATGGAATAAGTTTTCTGTGACGTTACCATGGATTTTAAAGAAAAGCAGAAACAGATTGAGTTGGCACTGGCTGGAAGATCGAAAGTCTATAAAAAGACAGAAACTACTCGGCAAGAGGTAGGATTGTATTTACATCTTTATATTTATAAATATAGACATACAAACAATATACAATCAACAGGTTGCCACGCCCACTTACTTCTACTACTACAACTGGAGTACCATTTTTTACAATTCCAATTACACAATGTGCGCTATGTTATTCAGAGTTTCTTTTTTGTAAACATACATAATAATACAAATGTAACTGAGCAGTTCCACAACACAAACAAAACAAATCTCAGATATATTTGCCCTGTTATTTGTACTCAATATTTAAGATATGGAATGGTTCCTTGTGTTTCCTTATAAATAAACACATATGCGCTCCGCTGTACAGGGTTTCATATTTGTAAACATACATAACACATAATAATACATATATATGTAGGCCTATTTTGATTTCTTGCGTTTCTTTATTTTATATAAACCAGGTGCATTGTTTTATACACAAGTGTACACACTTTTTAATCAATCCAGCAACCATATTATATCAATCCTTCCATTTTAAAAACTCAAAACAAAAACCAGTTATCTGACATTGAACAATATGATTTCCCAGTAGAGGACATAGAATAAGAAATATATTTTCATTGTTCGCTTATTTCATAACACCTATTAATTAGGCTTGTTACGTACACAAAGAATGTCGAACATCGTCATCGAATAAGAATTATACAGGTATTAGAGTATACAGTAGATATAGTGTGTGTGTGGGGGGGGGGGGGGATTACCTCTCGTGTCCTTATTTTATAATTACCTACCAACAGATGAATGGGGAAGAAGAGTGGAGGCGGAGGATTCAGTACCTGTCTACCTTTCCTTCATGATTAATACTGAAGGAATGCCTAGCACAATTGCAGTAGGTGGGGGGGGGGGGAAGTGGGGGGCAGTACCTGTCGCGTATCTTACCTGTATACCTATTGATATATCATTATATAAGATATAATATTAGATTATGCAGAAGTAGATATAAGGAAGGGGGCAGTGTACCTGTAGTACCTTACCTATCTACCTGCTATTGATAAAGGAAAACCTAGCACTGTTCCTCTACAGTCTGTTTACATAGCAACAGACAATATTGACATCATTATCTAATACAGTATATAATACAGTATATAATATAATACTAGTAAACAATAAAATAAATCATGATCAATACATCAAATAGTACAGCAATATAAAAATTAAAATATATTTTATTTTTTTTATTTATTGAAGATTACACAACGTGTAACTCTAAGTAACTACACATTTCAAATTCTATTTTGACATTTCTATATGCATGTAGTAAATATACATGTATATATATTTTTTATTCGTATACTATGTTTAAGTAGGGCTTGTTTACAGTTCTCTAGGAGTAAATGATTCCCAGATATTTTCCTGATTAGATATGTACATGTAAATGGACTTTGTTTGTTTACCAAATGATTATAAATGTCATTGGCATATACATGTAGTTCGACGACGTCATTGTTTCTTGACCATGTTAAGCAATTTCTGATCCTTTTAAGGATATAGAATTCAAGATCGCACTAGAAACTGACGTTTTAAGCAACTGTACCATTTATAATTCTATTCAGTTTAATCTAACACCAAAAGAAGGTTCTACCTCTAGGTCTAAAATGAAAAAAATGGCATCGATTTGGTGCATTTGTACTTTATTTCGGTATGGGGTTAGAAGACTGAATACTCATCTGGCCGATTTCTCTTCTCAAAATATTTTTTACCATTCACATTTGGCCCCTTTTCGCCCCCTCCCCCCTAATTCAAGCCCTTGATTATGGATGTATTTCAACTATATTTCAACCGTTCGTTATATCTCAGAGTTCAGTAGAATTACACAAGAAGAAAGATAACCGTAATTTGAATTCCTAAAGGTATTCTATTATCAAACCGTGAACTTTTAAACTTTTCTGACGATTACTGTTCTACTGTTTATATTATATCGGTGATACTTCTATCTAGTTTGGTAAATTAGAAATTGTATTTACTAGTATTTAGGTTGTCTTCCCAATTCGCACCCTGCAATTGCTAGGCACAAATATATAGGGCTGTCTTAAAGAGCATGATTAGCGATATAGAATAAGTGATACAGGTACATTAGAAATGTCATCTTTTTTAGTCTGTATGTAAGGTGTCGGTGGTGTTGGGAAGAGGGGCGATGTTACGTGTATGGCTCTTTAAAGTTTGATGTAGCGACAAAAAGCATTCAGAAAGGGCATATACCTAGTGTTTTGAGTAAAAATGATGGGTACATCATGGGCATATTGTAGAGCTGGGGAAGTTTATGCTTCCAAAGATATAATGTAAATATTCTAGACTAGTTTGTGTAATAATATACAATATACTAACAGTATAAAACACAGAGAAAGGTGAAATAACTAGCGAGATAATATCGGGCACCTGTTAAACTATGACGTCATAATCTATATTGCATACCTAGCAGTATAACATAGTATATAATATAGATGTAGAAAGTATTATAATCAGGTTGTTTATCACTCGACATTCTCTATTGATTATTATTACTTCAGGGTTTTTTTGTGTTTGACTTTGTAATGAGTTTATATAAAGAACTGCAGTACGCAACAATCAATGCAGCATCGGAATGCCGATAAAACAACTGTGATCTTTCTTAGAAACTTTCAAAGTCCGATGACCTTAAAAAAAATCACCTTAATAATAATTCCAGTCGACCAACTTGTAAATGGGTATGGATAATCCGGAAATGATCTATTCCAAGAGGTTAAGCCAAAGCCTAAAATGGCAGCCATCACTGACACAGGGGCTTATGAAAGGAATTGAATTTCCGCAATGCAACGATACAGCATGGCAGTCTGACGTTGACCACTCAACGGTAGGTTTTATCTGACTTACGCCAAAGCCCAGATGAGAGAAATGATCTTTGTGGGAACCATTGTTGGTAACTTTGTAAAGTGCAGTTGTTTTGTTCTATTTAATACTTGTACGTTTAAGTAATAGGCAGTGATAAGTTGGCACATACATTTTAATCAGATGAAACACATATAATGAAAATCATACAACATAAATAATAACAGATTCATGATAAAGATGAAAAGGTAAACATAAATATGAAATAAAGGCCCCAATTAATTCCTAAAGAGGGGTAATTGATGCAAAGCCTGAACCAACAGTAATACTACTATGGTAAGGGAGGGGGGTGGGATTTTTTAATACTGAACAAAGATAAGCTGCGACGCCATGCTGCACAATAACGGAAGTTATTGTTTTGCCCGCTATTACGTAACCACCCGTGAAATAGCACTTGTATAATACGTAACGAATGTAGCACAGGTAATCAAAACGTATCTACCAAAATATAATTTATATTATACATAAATTATCACTTTAATACTTGTACGTTTAAGTAATAGGCAGTGATAAGTTGGCACATACATTTTAATCAGATGAAACACATATAATGAAAATCATACAACATAAATAATAACAGATTCATGATAAAGATGAAAAGGTAAACATAAATATGAAATAAAGGCCCCAGCCCCTCAGAATATAAGTAATGTATATTGATTAAAAACAGTTAGAATTGATTATTAGTTGTGAGAACACAGGGAAAAACCGAAGTCGGTCATAACCTTAAGTTTTTGTTCAAATTGGGGATCTAAGTAGCGATGTACAGCATCACTTGACCAGTGCCCTATTGATTTTATCATATCCACGGGGACACCCTGTTTATGCAGCCATGTGGCACCACCTCTGCGAAAGGAGTGACCTTTAATGTGATGCGAATGAACATTCGCCCGTAATAAGGCGGCCTCTAATGTTTGCAAGAAAAATTTATAGTTTAAAGCGTGAGCATTATCTAGCACAAGTAAAGGGCTAAAAGCTGTGTAAGGAGGACGGAAGGCAAGCATTGTGCGCAAAGCAGCAACTGGGCAAAGGTCATTATTAATTTGAGGCAATAAAACCTCAAGCTGGCGTTCTCTAAACTGAATAGTTTTTGTTTTTCTTAAACATAACACATATCCCCAACTACATTCAAGCAAATCAATACATCTCAAATCTGTAGAAGGGTTAAAATTGTTTTTGACGGCAACATTAGATGGGCGTAAAAGACCATAAAAAGCAATAAGACAGGCACACCAAAATGAATGATGCGATAAGGATTGAAAATCGAGAACAGATTTGATAGCGAGTAAAATCTGCGGGGTAATAGCTGTAACAGGTGTTTGTGCCACACCCAAGTGGCGCTTAAGACCTCGAAGTAAAAGTTCTAATGGATAATCTCCATGAATTGGATCAGAGTAGCCTGATAATTTGTGAATATGCGGTATAATATTTAGATACTGCTGAATAGTAGCATAACGGAAATGTTTAATATGAGCAAGATAAACCACATAGCACTGTAACAATAAGGAAGATGCAGGTACACTACACATGTCCACAGTAGCACAAAATTGATAATAACACCTTAAGTGAGTCTGATAGGTAGCTATTGTTGACCTAGCCCATGCCTTGTTTTTGAACACTTCGGCCTTTAATTCGAGTTCCTGAATTAAACCACCTGGAATATATAAAAGCAACGGACATGTGAGACGATAAATGCTTCACACTAAACAATTCCAAAGCCAAGGACGGGATAAGATTATAAAGTAAATCAAGCTTATCATCCTCATGGAGTCGAGAACAGGCATCAGCTATTGTATTGTTTTTACCCGGAATGTATATAGCACTTAAATCACAATTATTGATGGCACAGATCCAAAATAACAAGCGACAAATAGTCATTACAAAAGGGTTTTTGGAGGTTCCCTTATTAATCCATGAGACAGCGGATTTATTATCACTGTAGACTATCACTTGTCGGTCGGAAAAGCAACAATACCAACGACACAATGCTAGAATAATTGCGACAAATTCTTTCACATTAATATGGAGAGGGTATAAAAGCGGACAGTCAGTCATCCAATTGACATAGTAGTAGTCACCATTGTAATATCCCCCTGCTCCCTCCATACAGGCATCGGTTTGCATTGACGTTATTGGCCGCTGATCAATAATTCTGCAACTACCATTAAATACTGCTAAAAACGATAGCCACCAATGAAGATCAGACATAAAGTCACTGTTAAGTACAACCTTATGGTGTTTGTCCACAAGTGTGCATTTTAAGTCAATAACACGTCGCAAAAAGGTGCGTCCCCCAGGTATGATTTGCGAAGCCCACGAAAGTTTTCCTATAAGAATTTCGAGTTGTTGTTTGCTAGCACGTTTTCTGCAAGCAAAGCGTTGTAAGAGATCAGTAAAATCACATAGTTTATCGATAGGTAAGGAAAAGGTCATATCCACAGTATTGATTTGAACACCAAGAAAGGTAAGCACATTAGTTGGACAAACGACCTTGGACCAGTTAATGGCAAAGCCAAGTTCACGCAGTAGTTCAAGGAGGCGATAAAGTGCAGATTGACATTCGGTTAAAGATGTACCAAATACCAAAAAGTCATCAAGGTAAGCTATTGCCCGGTATCCATATTTTTTCCACAATATCCAACAGACGCTACTACTTAGAGATTGGAAAATTTTTGGGCTTTTCCGAGCACCGAAGGGAAGCTTTGTGTCATATAAATACGTAGGGTGTTCGTCACCAGTAAATGTCCATTTAAGACCGGTTGCAGGATAATTAGACGGATGTAGCGGTACCGAGCGATAGGCCGCGCCTAAGTCAATCTTAGCTAAAAAACAGCCCTCGGTAAGATATTTTGATGCCTCTCTTAAATCCATATAGGAACAGCTACAGTCAGAACAAACACGATCATTTAAACTCAAACCGACTGGTTGACTGGCATCATGAATAAGTCTGATTTTTGAAGAGGATTTAGGCACTGCACCTAAAGCACTAACAATTCTCGGTTTTACCTTGGAAAGTACATAATTGCCGTGTTCTAACTCAACCAGAATTTGTTTTTCAACCTGGGATCTAAAGGACTCTGTGGACCTATAGTTATCCATTTCAATGCAGGGTTGACTATCAGTAAGCGGCACATCGAATATTGAGAAACCATGTGTGATTCCATCTAATAGGAACTCCCTGTCCGGGTGGCCATCAAGATAATGTCTCCAATTAGTAACTTTTGTGCCTATACCCTGGTGGGCATAGGTATGAGACAGGGAGTCCTCACTCACTAGTTTTTTGGATGTTGAATAGCACTATGAGAGCTGTAGCAAGTAGAGCAGCAATGTACTAGCTTACAATTTGGAAAATCACATGAATCTATTGAGTTAAACTTTCTACAAATCTCCCTTCCCTCAGGTGTAAACGGTCCTTTTTTTCTGGGGAGGCGATTATTGTTGCTGTCCTTCTTGAAGGAAATAGGTTTTGCTACCAACTGAAAGTCGAAGAGATGTGCCTTTGGAGTGCCCCAATTAAATTTCTCCTTGAATTGCAACTCACGATATTCTTTATCGTAAGCCAGAACGCTTGATGTAATAAATTTACTGAAGAAGCGAAATATTGTTTTAGTATATTCGATATATTCTAGAACACCCTGTGACGTTATATCCTGCTGTTCTACGAGTTCCCCGAGAATGCTCAAGCTTGCATAGCCCCATTGCTCAATAGACAATTTGTGAAATTCATGATCAATGCGCTTATTCAGTTTAATTCCTGAATTGGTTACAGTCACTATGTCGTCTCTAGAGGCAAGGTTAAATGGGTCATCCCATATATAATTATGAGCGAGACGTAACTTGCCTTGTCCTGAACCCGTGTCTTGGGTTTGTTGATTATTAACTGATAGATGAGCCTGAGTAAAATTTGATCTGTTGATTGGTGCTGAGTTGTGGTCAATTCTCTGTGAAGTAGCCACGTCAGGAGGCCTTCTTTGCTCTATATTCTGGAGGTTTTGAAAGGAGGGTACCTCAGGATACAAATTTGTCTTGTGGGCACTAAGGGTGTTGATTTCACTTTGAATATCTTTGCAACGTTGTTCAAGCTTGAGCTTAGCTAACTGAAGCTCGAGTTGGACACAGCGGTTTTGCAGGGAGCTGATGTCGGCTTCCGTTATATTATTGGATTGGTCTATTGGTGTTGAGTGTTGACTGACAAACGGGGTTGACTGGGTTTGTAAATCAGCACGTGGCGAATGTTGTCGGCGTGCAGCTGGCTTACTTGTTCGAGGAGTATCGGGTTCGGTTAAATCGAGATCCAGACCTAACTCTCTTTGGCTTTTCTCCAGAAGATCGTTTACATATTGTGAAATTTTCCTGCCAGCATTCTGGCGTTTCGGACGGGTAGAAGATGCCATTGAAGATTTTTTAATACTGAACAAAAATAAGCTGCGACGCCATGCTGCACAATAACGGAAGTTATTGTTTTGCCCGCTATTACGTAACCACCCGTGAAATAGCACTTGTATAATACGTAACGAATGTAGCACAGGTAATCAAAACGTATCTACCAAAATATAATTTATATTATACATAAATTATCACTTTTAATCTTTTCTGTAGAAATCGCGTTAGTCGTAGGTGGTTTATTTTTATTAAGAAATTTGTACTTTCTTTTAGTTTAGTAAGTAAAAAAACGATGTTGACTGAATAACTAATGAAGTAGAATTGAGAATGAAAACCTCATTCAGGTGATTATCAGGGAACTATTTTTGGCGAACATTTGAAACGCTACAAAACTTAAATACAGGGGCCTGTTTCTCAAAAAATCTAACGATAAATTTTCTCGTAACTGTTGCATTTCGCAATGAATAATTCCACACTTACGACAATTTTTAATCTTAAGCTTTTTTTAGAAACAGGCCCCTGGTCTGTTAAAATGTACATGTAGGCTTTTTTTTATTAGAAAATGTATGAACTGCGAGGAGGTAAGACGTAAAACTCCATTCATTTATGGATTGTGTTATTCTGCGGGATGGTGCCAAATTCCATTCATTATCGAAAGTGCAGTGAAGTAAGGCAGTAGGGCGTTATTTTCTTGTGATTGGAGAGAAATGTTGGATGTAAAACTCCATTATTTGTCATTCCTACATACTCTTGTTATCAATTATAGCTGTAGTTACCTGTGTCTCCATTGATTTCAATAATTATACATCAGACGAGTCAACAATATATAATTTCTAATGTGATATTGGTTGTCGATAATTTCTGGTATATGTCCTTCATAATCTTTGATAATCAATCTTGATATTATTTGTATTTTATATTTTCTAATATTTGTCTTTGAAAATTTCTGATATTTATCATGGTATTCCTTATGTTTGGTTTGGTATTTTTTAATATTTATCTCTTGTTCTAGTTATAAGATAATTGTTTTTGTAATATTTTTGTCTAGTGAATGCATTTTACTCCTTGAAAATATCTGCATTCGGGACCTAACAAGGGACACAAAACTCCATATCATTCCTTCTACCTTCGTTCTTTAGTAACAATAACTTAGAGTTCCTAGTAACAGTATATAGAAAGAAATAAGAAATAGACAGGTAAATATGATATCTGAGATGTTATTTCCTGGTCACGAGCTTGTATTCCATATCAATAACCTATCAATCAATCATTATCAACCAATATAATCCCTAATCTTACACTTAACTTTCCTTTGATTTCCTCTTATACTCTACATCAAACAGTTCACCTAGCTAGGGTAGAGTTGTAGGATGGTGGAGGGTGGTTGGGGGGCCGGGGGGTCTGGGAGTGGGGGGCCTGGGAGTGGTGGTGTCAGATAGTGAGAAGGGTTGACTTCCCTTTGATTTCCTGTAAAATATCCCACATCGAACAGTTCATTTAGCTAGGGTGGGTTGTAGATGGCGGGGGATGCGGGCCTGTGGGGTCTGAGGGTGAGGTGTCACATACGGAGAGGCTATGGTTAACTTTCCTTTGGTTTCCTCTTACACTCTACATTAAACAGTTCACGTAGCTAGGGTGGGGTTGTAGGTTTAGGGGGTTGGGGGATCAGATAAGGAAAGTCTAGGGTGGTGTTGTTGGATGGTGGAGGTGCTGGGGAGATGTTTGATCTGGACAGAGTGGTGTCAGATTGGGAACGAATATGGGATGTGGGGGTGAGTTGCGGTCAGATAGGGGAAATCTTAGGTTGGAGCTGTCGACTAGCCCGGGTCAGGTGGCAGACAGTCACTGTGTTTAAGGCCATAAAATTTCGACAACTGTTTTTGGAATACATGATATTCCCAAACATTCCCCCTCCCTTTATGATTATGTTCCTACATCTAACCTGCTGGTCCATGGTTCGATACCAACCACTCCCTCTCACCCCACCCCCTTACCACTCTATAATTATCTCCCTCACCCCTTAAATATAGTTAGCCCGAATCACTTCAAAGATTAGCTCCTTAAAGGGATTGTAATGAGGTTTTCTAAACTTTGTATGTGTATTGGGGACACTGATAGATTCAATTTGCGCCATTCAAATTTCCATTCCGATGTCTGTGGTTCTTGCAATTCCACGTCCTACACCCCTCTCCTATCCCTGTATAATCAGCCTCCCCTATAATTAGGTAAATAAATGTAATAAAGCCAGAAGACGGCGGTGTTGAAACTGACAGCTACAAGATGTTTTTAACTCAAATTATCGTCGGGTTTATTGATTAAGCTACTGTACAGAAAAAAATGAGACTCCATAAAAAAAATCTGATAGGTTTCTTCACACAAACTTAATGATTCTTTTGCATAATTCAGTGATCGATATATCGATTAGGTGATTAATTTGATTATCTGGGGGGTTGATCGTAGACGAGAATGATGGATTGTGGGACCATGTAGACTTGGCATCGGTTGGCCTCTTGTGGATTCTATCAGCTGGGGTATCATCAGAACTTTTTAAATTTCAGATACAGTAGAAACTGCATTGGGTGAGGTCAAATGTTGAGTTAGGATTGAGTTAACCCTGGGGTTAACTCCAGTTAATTGACTCAACCCCCATTTCAACCTGAGATTTGACCTCCCGTTTTTGAGTTAGTTAACCGAGGGTTAACCCCAGGTTCAACTTGGGGTTAACCCCGAAATTCAGGATTGAGTCACTTTTTGAGTTGAGTTAACCTGACCTATCGTTTTTATCATTCCAAAATTCTAGCAGAGGAATGGTTTCGTCAACGTGTCAATCATAGAATTCAGCAGCAAATGATATCTGTACTTGATACAACCTGAATGAACAACTCTCGGAGCCCAAAATCAACGTGAATTCCAGTTGGTGTTAGTTAACACCTTAGGGGTTAGCTTGAAGCACAGGTCAAATCCCGAGTTGAGTTGGAATCAAGTTGAAAAAAAATCAAGAAATTTTGAAATGATTTTTGTGCCATTTATTCAAGTAGTCGGTGAGGAAGAGAGGGGCGATAATTATGATCGACATCCAGCGAGCAGTACCGAGCCCATGAAGAACCATTTGCGTCTGTCTGATGAACAGTTGGAGGATATTTCCGTCCGATACCATGCGTGGCGAGATGGCTACTGGCACACCAGCCAAAGAAGAATGGAAACTTTTCTTTTGTATCTAGCTTCGGGAGGATATCACCGACAAGTAGGTTACACCCAAGGTATTGCTAAATCTACAGCTATCTTACACAATCGGCAGGTAGCAAATTTTTTTATGGACATGTCTCCTCGACACATCAATTTCCCCCATCTTCAAGAATTTGATAATTTGGTTTCGCCCCTACAAGATGTGAACGGAGCCGAGCAACGAGTGATCTTGTATCTTGACGGTGTGGTAGTGAAGATTCAACGACCCGATCATGCAGGGGATGCCTACTTTTGTGGCCGTAATGGTAAATCGTGCGATTCAATCAATGTGCAATATGTTGTGGATAAGTTCGGACGCGTACGGCACATTGTTACTGGACTCCCGGGAGCTACCCACGATAAAACAGCCGCGGAGTGGTCAGCTGAACTTATGCAATTCCTGGACCAATTACCAGAAAATTACGTCGTCCTTGCCGACCCCGCATACAGGAATCTACATCCCCGAGTTCTCCATACTTTCGTTGGACGCAATCAAAATGCAGAGCAGCTGGCATTCAATGACAGATGCACCAGACTACGACAAATTGTTGAAAGAAGTATAGGAGCAACTGAATTGAAATGGAGAATGAATCAGCTGAAAGAGAATCGGTATCCCGCCAAGTACGGACCTTTGTTTGCGGCTAAATGCACCATATCAACATGTGTGCTTCATAATATGTACACCAACTTCCTGTGAGAAATACAAGTTCAATTATTGCATTACTAACTTTTATTAAAATGATAAATAATAAAATAACAAAAATATGAATTTTGGATTGATTTTTTCAATCTTGAAAGGTTCTTTCTGCGTCAGTGGTCAAAATACCATGTTAGAATATATTAAAGAAATGCCTGACTAATCCAGAGCACTGGTCATTTCTTCATCAACAAAAAGAACTCCATGTTTCATCTCTAGCAGGTTTCTTATTTGTCTTAGCTCCACCGCAAGAAGTTGCGTGTTTTTGTTCTGATCGACCATGTTCTCGTTCTGTTGAGTGAGAATCTGATTTTGTTGTTGTAGTAGCTGTATGTGCTGTTGTTGAAAGTCCAACGATGAATCTAGGAATTTAGCCTTCTTAGCTCTTTTCTTTGGGGGTGACTTGGTGATGGATGAAGTTGATGGCAATTGCAGATCGTCATCGGACTGTTCTTCTAACGTGTATTTGGACAAATCTGGCATCGAGATTGATTTTTGAGATAGATCTGGACTCGTACGAGGGATTGGTCTTGCAGCAGGTTGTGTTGGTGTGGTTTTGGTGAAATCTGCTGGCCGAACGACCACACCAGCGGTGACCACGATCTCGGGTCGGGCAGCGCCTCCCTTTTTGTGATACAGGGTATAATATTCGTCAAATACTTTGAAAAGTTCTTCAGACTCTCTGAGGAGTGGATGTGGGTGCATGTCGTCCGTTTCCTCACCTGATGTCATTCTCTCTTTCACCACGGCTCTAAACTCTTTCGCTAGATTTTTAAGTAAATTCTCTATCATCGTTTTATCTACGTTGAAGTCCATAGAAGCAACGGTCTGTTCGAAGAAAATATCCAAAGTCCCTCTCTTCTTCGCTGTAGTAAATTCCACATGATGATCAATCAGGTATCTTAGACAGGTCAGCATCCGTTCTGCAGTCCACTTGAATCGTTTAGGCTGGCCGCTCATCTTTCCTTTACTTGCAATCCAAATATTAGCACAAAGTTTGCAAAATCGCGCGAAAAAAAGAGTGTGAAAAACGAAACTAGAAATGGGAAAACCCAGAGGTAACTCTGAGTTAACCCTGAGTTGACTCGACTCAACTCAACTTTCAACTCAACTGAGAAAGTTGAGTTAACTACGAGTTAACCGCGTCTCGGGGTTAACCCCGAGTTGAGTGGTCAGGTTAACCCAGAGTTAACACCGTGTTAACTCTACTGACTGGTAACTCAACATTTGACCTCACCCATTGATCGACCACTCAAGGGAAAACCCCAAAACGATCGCTTAGCGGAGTATATGATGTGCATGTCTAAAGTAAGCGATCCCTACTAAATTGTCTTTACACAGTTTTCGTTTATCAGCTGACATAAATGATAAATCCAGTTGTTCGAATGGGAAAATAAAACAAAGATCAGATCTCTACGCCTCGACACTTGGGATACCAGTAAGACAATGATGCTGTTTTGACAAACTTTTCCTCGTTGCACACTACATGACATCGTTAGTCTAAATTATCCCATAACAGATAAAGCATATGAGATCAAAATTTACTTCTTTAATGAACTTAAAAAGTTGAGAAATATTCTACGTGTGGCACATATTTAAACCATTTCTGTAGATGCATTGGATACAAAATCTAACGAATGAAATCTGCAGTTGTGTTTATTTGGTAGGTTGTTATACACGTAAACTTTAGCTGTGTCTGAATGAAAGTTTTATAAAATTAGGTTTTTGAACATAACAAGTTATACTGAGACTAACTGAGAAATTCCTGGTATTTAAGTTGACTTTAATTGAGCGATCAAAAGACAATGGTTGATGGTAGAATTGGTATGTACTAACTATTACCTGTCAGTTACAGTATACTGTTCTCTTTCTTCACTGCCACAGGCTGTATCTTGCTAGTATATAATTACTCAGTCTTTTTACTGTCTCTTGGAGAAAGGTTTGTAGCTCAATCGATTGGGGTGTTGAAATCTTTAGTCCTAGATGACGTGGGTACGTCGACCAAATGGTTATTGGGGGCTGTAATCTCTGTTGGCGAGCGAAAATTAAGTGGTTATGTCTCCTCATAATTTCAGTCTACCTAGCTGTAAATGAATACAGGAAAGATCATTGCCATGATGTCTGATCAAGATCCAGCAGGTAGCCAGGCTTCTTTTGGTTTTTCTGTCTCGGTTCTTTACCTCCTTGGATCCCCAACCACATTTTCTTTGCCAACCCTGGTACCCCCTTACTAACAATTGAATTGTCTTTAAAGGGCAGTTTCAACTATAGAGATTAAAGGAAATTTCTTTTTATGAAATAGCAGTTATTCTTCAAATTGGGAATGAGACGCTAAACTCCATTACTGCTGTCCTATCACAATTGCTTTCATTGTTCACTATTGCCACTTCCTGGCAGAAAATTTAAGAATAAAATATCGTTTCTTGCTATCTCATTCCCTTCAAGTAGAATTCTCAAACTGACCATTGCTATAATATATGACCAACCCAGACCAGTCTCCAGTCAGTTCCCGCCAAGTAAATAGACCAGACGACGCCCGAGGCAAGACATACTGGCACCTTATTGAATTAACCGACGAGAGGATAACGGTATGGACGGGGATAATCTTGTTAATCGTGTTTACTGCATTAATGTAGTATGGTATAACTCGGTCTTGGCTTCTCACGTTTCTTTCACTGACCATTTTAAAGGGATTGTTAAGAATAATAAAACACAAGCAGGAACAATCCTAACCGTAAAAATAAATCTTTCTCTAAAAACTGACATATTTTTTGGTGAACATTTGTCTGACTAAACAATTAGTTGCTATTTCATCTGACAATAAAATCAGAATTGTTTTGTGTGTACATGTCGTATGTCCTGGACCCAGGAACCAAAATTGGTTCATTGTTTGCAGGCAGTTCTATTTAATATTGAACAGAAACTTTAACCTGAATTTCAGGTAATCTTAATGACTATTTCTTGTTAACAATTGTAAACGATTATAGAATATGTTTACTACCAGATTGGGGCATGGTTCTTAATTTGTTTACATTAGACCATCTAACTCTGATCTGGTCCAGTTTACGTAAATTTCTGGTGAAAAAAAAGCTATAGTTTTCTTTATTTCAAAGACATTAGATTTAATTGTTTGATACTTTTCTGGCCTGGTTTAGGAAAATGAAGATCGTGGGTTCGAATAAATATTGCTTTTGTCCATAAAAACTGGCATTGTGAAAACTATCGTCTGTCTTCGTTGATGAGTAAAAATCTTGCCATTATTTCATGATCTGCAAATGTGGCATTGTTGGTATTTTTTTAGTGCGGACGGTTGATGAACTGTAAGACGTAAAACTCCGTTTCCCTCATTTCATTTTGTAACTGTGCATTTTGCTAGAAAACACAAGATAAAATCTAGATTGAAAGGAAATAGCGGACGGTTAAAGTTATTGGCGATTATAAGATGTCTAGAACACAACATAGTCTTTCGGAAAGTTTCTGAAGAATAAGGCATCAGCACAGATTATTTTAGGGAGAAATGAATGATATTAAACCATCATAGTATTTGTGCTATATACTTGTACCGTAGCCTATGACTGGTTCGCTAAATAAACCAACTATTGTTAGTCGATTGGAACCAGGGTGTTTAACATTCTAATAAACGATAGAAAATCAAAGACTGTCGGCCACGTCAATAAACCACGGCTCATATTCCTCAATCATACTGCCTGCCTGCCACACGCCTGGTCAATTCGTTATCAAGAACACGTTCATCACGTCTAAATTATCAACACGAGTTACGTCCCTTACTTCTCATTTTAACGTCACGTCGTTTGGCTATAAACAGTTGTTTAACTCGAATCGTCTGCTAGATTATTAAAGCCGTCTGTTTCATTCTATTCCCGCCATTGGATTACTATTGTGGATTATTGAGTTAACGTTGAATATCAAGTGTGCATTATGACTGATATTCCCTGGTGATTAATCAGGCTTAACGGATTATCGTGGAAGGGCGGAGACTAATGGGGGCTAAGGAAGATCCACCAGATAATATCGATGATATCCAAGTCATGGAATCACAGGTAAGTCTTTGATCTTTGCCGACATTCTAGCCTGAAACAGGTGAATAGACAGGAATCTGACATTTGTAGAAAGAGCGGTGGTTTCTCGTGTAGTGTTGAATGTAAACATAATGAAATGATTAGCTTTGTTGTATGTATTAAAAATAGAAACATACAAACACAAGGTTAACATTATTATATATTGGAAAACATCGTAATATACTAAATACTAAATACTCATATACTCTTGTTAGACGGACAAGTTTAATCCTTGAAATTACGGGAATGGAGGGCGGGGTTTTATTCATACAGAAACGTAGGGTAACAATATAATGCAAGATTATTCTTTAAAAACCTTTCGAAAATAGGCCTATATGTTGGAAAACATCGTAATATACTCATGACATACTCTTGTATTGATGGACAAATCCAGTCCTTGAAATTACGGGAACGGAGGGTGTGGTTTTATACATACAGAAACGCAGGGTTAACATCATGATATAAGATTATTCGTTATTACCCTTTCGGAAATAGGCCTATATGTTGGAAAACATCGTAATATACTCATGACATACTCTTGTTATGATGAACATATCCAGCCCTTGAAATTACGGGAACGGAGGGCGGGGTTTTATACACACAGAACCGTAAGGGTTAACATCATAATATAAGATAATTCGTTAGTACCCTTTCGGAAATATATATGGGAATACATCGTAATATACCATGACATACTCTTTAACCCCTATCCCTGAAATTCCGGGAACGGAGGGTGGGGTTTCATACATACAGAAACGTAAGGTTAACACCATAAGACATTGCAAAAAACATAACAATACATTTCAATATAATAATGCACACAATAATTGTTGAACTACATACATTATGAACAGTTTTGGACTACTTCTAGACTGATAATAACAAGGGAAAATCCAGGAAAGGAGAAGTTTCTTGAATATGAAATACACTGTTAGCCTTGAAGGAGATATTTAGACGTAACGCTTTCAAACTTTCCATGAATTTTATCTCATATGCATCTTTTATCTACATTTGGTAGTATCAAATAACATTGTGATATAAAGTCATACAAAGTTGGGTGTCGCAGTGTTTTGAATAGTGGAGGCGAGAAAACAACCGGAAGGGTGGGGGCTTGTAAACTGATGCTGCTCTTAAATAATTATTTTCTTATGTCATGTCATTTTGATGATACAACACCAAAAAACACAAATAACATTTAATATACTAGGGTGTGCACGGAACATAACATCTCAGCAACTCGTGTATTTGGGGTGTAGCCCTCTGGACAATATATCATACGGGTACTCATAGCCGTAGGAGAAAGGGAGGCGGGAATGGAGGCTGAAAATAATATGTTTTCGGTCAGCGAGTTCCAAAAAATCGGGCAAAATCGGCTCAGTAAGATGGCAAACATCATTCAAATTCGGGCAAGTCGGTCTGTCCCCCATTGAATCTTAGTGTGTACTCAGTGACACAGCTCTAGGGACTGATTGCACCCTGTCCACAGACCCCTTACGCTCACGAGAATATTCACAACAAATGCACAAAAGTAAGTATCTAACACACTTAAGACCTAAGCCCCTAAGTCACTGAGGGTACTCATTGAATGAATGGCATCATATTAACTTCATCCTAGTAAGAAAGGTTTACCTGTGACTTGTATTATAGCTCATTAGAAAATGAGAGATTCTGATGAAACGGCATTTCGTCATTTGTAATATTAGGTATTATTATAAGGTATAATGAGAGCAAAGTTTTGAATATCATGGTTAAAATTTATCATAAAACTTAACGTAACGTATGAGAGCACAGTCTTGTAAAAAGTATCATAAAACTGCACGTATGGAATGAAAGCATAGTCTTGTATATCATAGTTAAAATTTATCATAAAACATATTTATTGTCATTGTGAAACGTATGTATAACGTTATAGGACTATATGAGTAATTTGCTAGATTATTGTAACGTATTGAGTCTATTGAATGTCTAATGACAAACATATGATAGAATAAGGGTGGGGTGGGGTCAAATATCATAATTGATTGCGAATGTGCTTCATGCTGTACTCTTATTACAGTGCCTTTAAGTTTTGTACACACGACAACAATTCGACTTCATATTGGGCAACTTGTTGCTGAATGTTTCCGACCCTGTATACACTAACAACATTTTTGACAACATGGCATTTCGGCAACATGTTGTCAAACTGTTATCGTGTATGAACAGGACCAAATTTGTGTTGCCCAACATGTTGTCAGTGTGAACAGTCCTTTACACGACGTTGACCTTCTGACAAACTGAAGCAGGAAGTCAAATTTCATTTGCTTTTTAATTTGTAAAGTTGTGAAAGATTGCATGCTTCAAGGAACAGCTTTTTATAAAATATTCAAACACAAAAACCTCTTCAGTGAAGAAAGTTTGGATTAGAAAAAAGTGTTTCAAAGCATATTCAAAATATGTTAAAATTTCTTTATATTTTAGTCTCCACTGCAGGTATAACATATCAGAAACATTTAATTATAGGCCTACACTGGTGTAGTGTTATGCAACGTTTCGACGTGTTACCCTTGCCATTCAATCAATTAACTGTGCAGTATATTATTATTATTTATTCGAATAATAGATTTTCTTGTCGACAGATGTTATAGGTCTCTATAACTTGCAACATAATGTCACGTTATTTCATGCATTGATAAATAAATGATAAATATGATTTTAATTCAACATAATATCATAACTTGAAAGAAAAGTTAGAAATACTCGACTCAAGTTTATTGGATACAGTCAGTAACATCTGCTTTATCAGAGTTTAATTGTACCAAATAGTCCATGTTTTATCAAGGTTTCGTGTCACCAGTTTGAAAAAAGAAATGATAAATTTGCTTCAAACCAATGGATGAATAGTTTTAAGCTGATAGAGCTACCCATAACTCTCCTCAGAATGATGCCTAGTTCGTACCAATACAGGCGGACGTGACTGCCTGAACATTAAAATATTGCAAACAGTGTTACTGGTACAGATCATGCTGACTCTTTTCGAAACACCTGATGGTACTTCCCGTATGGGAGGTCCACTGCTATATAATTATTGCACCCGATTTTGTCATGCTCTGGAAGAGATTTTTGATTAACGGAATTGTTTTGCTCGTACGGATTTTTATTATTACAACAGGCTTGTAACTACAGGTGCACAAAAACCCTCCAAGACATTCTGATACACTCATTGCATTTTCCCTTCGCATTTATAAGTTTTTTGATGCCCAATTCGTACCGATACGGGCGGAAGTGACTGCCTGAAAATTAGAATGTTGCAAACAGTGTTACTGATAGGCAAAGTTTACAACAGTACAGGGGTGCAAAAATCGGCCACTCTTTTCAATATCACTACATTTCCCCTCCGCATTGACAAGTTGTTCCCATGAACAATCAAGAATGGCTAGATCCTGGTTTACAAAATATCTTTACAATCCTCCTAAAGCTCACCAAGATATAGTTCTAATATAACATGAAAGTTCACATTACGATACAACAATAGAGTTGTGTCTAGTTACAATAATAAAATATAATAGACAATATAAACCTGTCATATACAGAAATTACATACCTATCTTATCCATTTCATTGTACGTTTTACATTTCTTATGTGATATACCTATCTTATTGTACGTTTTACATTCCTTATGCGATATACTTTACCCATTGTACGTTTCTCATTTCTTACATGATATACCTTACCCATTGTACGTTTTACATTCCTTATGCGATATACTTTACCCATTGTACGTTTCTCATTTCTTACAGGTTATACCTTACCCATTGTACGTTTCTCATTTCTTACAGGTTATACCTTACCCATTGTACGTTTCTCATTTCTTACAGGTTATACCTTACCCATTGTACGTTTCTCATTTCTTATGTGATATACCCTTAACCATTGTACGTTTTGAATTTCTTACATTCGTTTTTAAAGCTACCATAATAGTTTAAAGGGGGCCAATTCAAAAAGTTCATATTCAACAGTTACTCCCTAGAAAATTTTAAATCTTCCAAGAAATTGTTATTATATACAATATAACATGAAAGTTCAAAATTCTTATATGATATACCTATCTTTATACTTGATACTTGAATTTCTTATATTCGTTTTTTAGGCTACAATAATGGCTTAGCTCTTGAGCCTTAAATTAAAAAATAATTTGTGTTTTAACTAGCAAATAGGAATAGAATATCAATGAATTGAAGAAAAAGTTTTTTTTGTTGTTCAGATTTAACAAAGATACTAACTAAATAGACTGTATTCATATTTGACAAAAACAGCTTTCACAATAATAATTTGCTTCTGTCTCCGATGATGTTAAACTTGAGTTTTTGATTATCTACTAAATTATATATTGTTTTATTATTTATTCAAAGTCAAACGAATTGTGTTGTATGTATATGATACGTTTCTTTTAAAGCTATGTTTCAATCTTTCTAAACTTCTCATGCGTCAATGAAATTATATACTTATATCTCACAATGAAAAATACTTATTAGTTTTTAAAATTTTCATGTGACACAATAAAGTTACACAATGAAATATACTTATATATACAGTTTTTATATTATGACATAATACATATAAGATATTCAAAAGAGTCCCTCAGTTTAAATAGACATATTTTATGGCCACTTGGGTACCAGGTATGCATATAAATAACGTTTTTAAAGATATATATACCTTTGAGTACTTAAAATCTATACAAGCTAAACAATTCCGTTATCCAAAAATCTCTCTCAAAGCATGGTAAAATCAGATGAAATAATTGAATAGTAGTGTACTCCTAAAACTAGAATTATATCCTTCCATTAGGTGTTTCGGAAAGAATAAGCATTTCATAATTTACTCTTCTTCGCTAGGTTACATAACTTTTCACTTAGTCTGTTCGGATACACAACAAATTTGTTATTGACCAAATTGTTGATTGAAAAATTCTTAGTGACAACCGACTTCAACTATTCTGAAGGAACAAAAAACTGATATACCGAGTGTCATACAGCTGGAAATGCCGCTGTCTTCACTAAAATTTTCTCACGACACACTGCAAGGCGTCTGCATTTGATTGACTGGAATGAAAAAAAAGGCATAAGATCTGATATTGTTTTTATGTTGTTGAAAGATTGATAATATTTATGGAAGGAAAGGATACGTTTTCTTTTATTTTTTCAATTAAACAATACAAAACGAGAGGTATCAATCTGAATAGAACTAGAACAAAACATGTATACTGTACATGTAGGCCTTCATTGGTAGCAACGAACAAGGGCCACGAAGCGTCTCCGGAAGTGGAAGGCCCGTGATTCGAAAAATCGAGCTGACCTCACCTCCACTCCACCCTTACCACCATACCAAATCCCCCGGTCCGCTACCCCTGACGAATGAACAAATTCATATGAGGAAGTATATCAATAAAAAAGGATTTATTTTATAATTTATAGTGTTATTAGGTGTCTTATTATTAACTTGAAATATCCCAGCATCAATTATTTCGTCAAATACACCCACCTATTCTGGTGCTACCCACGTTTTCAAAACTGTCTTAAAACGATCGGTGACATATTTGAAATCGAAAATTTAATTTTGTTCAGTTTTCACGCCGACTAGAAATTGAAACTGACAACGTGTCTGTTAATAATTATTTCTTTAACTTATATCAGACATTGTTTCGTTTTCTAATTACATTCTGACGCATTCCTACATTTTAATTTGCTATTTAAAATTACTATTGAACTTACTGGTATTTTTCAGAAGCGAGTAGCGACTGAGTTCGATCCTTGGCATGGTGCAAAGCTGGATATTTTTTCCAAATTTTACGAAACGATTAAACACAAGGAAATATTGAAACAGAATAATATTGAATATGTATGGAAATCAAATCATAATCTCTTGTATAGAGGATGCTAGTGAGACGGGACATACTCACTCTTCTGCATTGTCTTATGTTGCACTGCAACTAAATTTGTTTACTCGATATTCCTTGCGAAGAGGCCATTTTTATCTAATGAAGCCTTATATTAAGTAATTGAAAAGATATGTTCTTAACTGTTTCTGAGTTGAAGACTTAAACCATTCAAATTTTCAGCCAAACTTCTGCATGTAGTTCCAGCAAATCTATTGTTATCAATAATTACTGACTGAAAATGGAAATAACCCGAATCAATACAATGTTTAAAAAGTTTAGAAAACCATTTCACAATCTCTTTAAATTGTGTCCAGTTACTTAAGTTTCCTGAAGGTTCAGATGTGTTTGGTGTAACTGCGTTTTTCTAGATCAGTGGTTGCCAACCTTTTTCATACCATGGCCCAAAATTCACGAAACTAGCACAGCCGTGGCCCCCAGTTTTCATGTCCTATGGCCCCCAGGTTGGGAACCTATGTTCTAGATGATAACGAGTAATTCAGCTGATGTAAGTCATTGTTAAGATGTCTATTGTAATCCAGATGTCGAGTTTGTTTATGTCTGTTTTACCTGGTGTATTGTCCGGTTTATAAAACACCTAAACTAACTTCATAACGAGAATTCTTTTCAATACTCCACCAATATACTATATATATCTACCTACACTTGAAATGGAATGGAGTTTTACGTCCCGCTTTTCATACATGTGTTTGGGAAGATTCCTTATAGTAGCCTATATACAGAGCGAAAGGACTCACAATTTCCAGTTGTTCATAGTTATTTAACTATGCTTAGTCAAAAGCATATAAGACAGTGGTTCCCAACCTTTTTCAAGCTGTGGCCCAAATTCACGAAGCTCCCAGAATCATGGCTCCTTGTTCTATTCCAAACAAAGCCAAATAGGGAATATAGCGCAAGGGTTGTTGTCTTGTGCCTCCAGCACGAGGTCAGATGCATTTGACCACAAGCAACTACAGATCTTTCACAGCAAAATATAATTATATAAAAGTTGGGCTTGAGAAAAAATTATATACATCTTCAAGCGCCATGGCCCCCTGACAAACACCCCAGTTTCAGTTGGGAACCACTAAAAAAGTGTTACCTTGCATATGACAGGGAGGGTGTCAATCAGGTGTGTAGCCTAGATCTTGTGACCCTTGCAGGGTAACAAGAGTGCTGACATTGGTTTATTGACCTAATATTGACTTATATTGATCGGTAAATAATCGAATTATGTAGAATAGTTGTATGATTAGCTCAATGATTATAACTACGTGTATTTAATTAGGATTATCGATAATTGACTTTGTATTCTATCTTCATATAGACTCATCTACACCTGGGCCCAGTTCCTAGCCTTGTGCTTAAGATCAATTTCATGCTTAAACCCCTAAGTCGACTTGAGTCTATGCAAGAATTAGTAGGAAAATCTCAAGTAGAATATCGGACTTAGACTTAATTAAATGCTAGGAACTGGACCCAGATTACATGTACTTCTTTTTTTAATATAAGCCTCTACACCCTTTCTTTATATACTCCTTTTTGGCTTCAAATTTTAACCTTTATGCCATAACTACTCCAATCATTTACATTATCTTGTTTGGATTACCGCCACCTTTACATTATCTGGTATACGATTGGTTTGTTGGTAGATGACAAGTTAACGTTCGCTTCCATCAGATGCTGATATCGCAAACTAGGTAGTTGTTGGTATATGACAAGTTAACGTTGGTTTCCAGCAGATGCTGATATCACTAACTAGGTGGTCGTAGTAGTTGGTAGTTGGTTTATCTGGTGTTATAAAACTATAACCCTTTATACCACCGAGATTCGCTTAACGCTATCCTTTAGCTTTGCATCTTCTAGGTTTGGTTTGGTTACTGCTATATTACACCTTCTATAAAGTATCTTACTTCTTTCTATAATCTATCGCTTTACACTTTCTAGCTTGGCTATTTAACACCTTTACACGTCCTCGAGGTTGAATTCCTGTCATCTTGACCCTAACTCTCGACTTATTCTGATCTCTCACCACTATAATTACAGAGTGTATTTACTGTCTATTAAAATCTATCAAGGTTTAATTCAGTTGAATCTTAACGAGGTTGTATCGATTCTTTCACTGCTAATCAACGGAATTTAAAACAGGTTTTAATCTATAGAGAGATTCGAACCCGTATATCAGGCCCTTTCAAATGGCGGCCCGCGGACCAAATCCGACCCTAGATGCATTTGAGAATGGCCCCTCAAGAGTGACCCTTCAGCTAAAACGCTCTCCTCTCCTATGCCAGCTAAGCTCTATTTGTCCGTTATATATTTTTTTCATAAATGCATTTGGCCCTTTACAAAAATTAATTGAGAAGGTCAGATTAGATTCGTGTGTCTAGTCCTCAGGTGTTTCGATTTGGGTGCTAGCCTACTTTGGGGTTTTCAGAATACAATGTACATAAAAGCACCATAGAGATTTCAGATCACAGAGGAGGACCTTTGTCGCGTAAAAAAAATTTCATTTCAACTTTTCGGTACTTCAAAACGTTCAATAAATATAAGCGATGCCAAAAAGTTCGAAAAACAAGTTTAAATCAAACGTAAGCGATGTAAGGGGTAAGAATGCAACCCTTGGGTTTTGGTGTAGCAGTCTTCATTGGTCAAAACAGTGCACAGGAACGAAGTAGACTTAAAACTCCATTTGATTTGATTAGCCTACATTTAAGTTGTTTACGCTCAATTTCCACCTCTCTGGTCTTTAGGAATTCTGTGGATGACTTGTTTTATTCTATGGTAATTTTAGAATTAAAAGCCGATTTTCACAGACCGAGTTGGAGATGGCTGACTAATCTATGTTCGATAACATTCAACAGTTTTCTGTGTAATTAAAGTTAATTTTCATCTGAAACCGACGTCAGGTTGAAACACGAGATTACTGCAGTATTCACTAGAAAATAACTGATATTTTATTCTGCTGTAGTAATGAGGATGAGTTAACAGTTTTAATTCAGAACGAGATTTTCTTTGCGATTGAGTTTATAAATTTCGCAGAATGTTTCTACATGGGAGTTTAGGTTTGTGAACATTGCAGCCCTTTCAGACAGTCCACATGGCTTATATTATTTGTTGTTTAGGTTTGTCAAATTGATATTCCTTCCTGGAAAACAATATAGTTTTCTTTTTAGAATCCAATGATCACGATACAAGAAGTATGACAGAAATTACCAAAGATGTTCTAAGTAACAATAACGGTCCTATGTTCAGATAAGTCCCTCCATGGTGGGCATTCACCTTTTCATTAGTCTATCCTTTATTTAGACCTACCACTTGCTTAACATTGAAACCTAACAACGGAAATTAGCGAAGATGATCAGTTGTGTGTATTATAGAAGTCTATTGTCTATTGATCGTCTGATCTTCTAGTTATTCAAATAACAAAACAACAAATAAACTCTCAAGACTACCAGTCGATAATTATCTTCAATGCATCTTTCATGTCGTGAACAGAAAATATCTTTAGATACAAACATTTCAAAAACATCAAAAAACTGTTCTCTGTTGATTCATCTCTTTATTCCATCTGCTGAGAAAATATTCCATGGAGGGTTTAATTTGCCATTGCCTCGCTCGGGAAATCAAGTGGGACTACTTTTCAGCACATGTTCTACCAGAAAAAGATGAATCTGAATTGTTTTTTACGCCCTTTCTGCAGGTTGTGGTCTGTGAAAACAGGGGACGTCACTTGTTATACATCGAGAGCATAGCCGTAGGTGCCTCAAGGGGAGGGGGGTTTGCAAACCGACTTATTACCCGAATTTTAATGATATATTGCCCGATCTTTCGGAACTCACTGCCCGAAAATGTCTTCTACGGCTATGATAGAGAGAAAATTTTTGCAGAACAAAATGAAGTCTTATAGTATACTTTTGAGCTGCAGTTTGGGTTATTCGAAGATTTCATGCATTCTGCAGTGGCGAACCTTTTGCCAAGACGCAGGAATTAGTTTACTCTTTTCGAAGTGATCATTTACGTGCTCGGTTTCGATATTACGATATTGAAAAAGGCGGATGCTCCAGAGCCAGAAACAAGACATAACTTGAATATTTTTAAAATAACTTTATTTGTTTTTGATCAAAGGCTAAGTAACAAATTTTCCAAATTAAAAAACAGAGTAGATTTTGATTTTTATTCATATAGATATTAAAGAAACAGACTTTCGCCTCTCTCGAGAGTTAGTTAATTAGGCACGACTAACTAACCGTATCCTGTCTAGAAATCGTTCAAGACAAAATTGGCTTCAAATTGATTCAATGAGAAAATATTCAATGAAAGTTTTTGTTAAAAAAGATGCAAAGAAGAAAAAAGAAAACGTTTATTTGTATTTTATTTAGCGCTGTTTTTAATCTTTTCGACTCAAAACAACGCCGCCATGTTGACAACTTAAAAAACAAATATGGCGGCGTTGTTAGCTTCCGGCAATACAAATGTTGAGTACAAGAAATTAATTTCGTTTTCTGTTTTAAATTAGTATTTGTGTTGCTGCTGGAATCAGAAGGATTATATATTTTTATGCTGTAATTTGACAATAATCCGGGGATTTGTTTAGGATCAGTAAACGGCCAAAACAAATTTATTAAAAGCCCGGAGGCACACTGAAACAGAGCAATCTAACAATAGATTACAATACAAGTTATAGTGTGGGTGTTTGTTTTATAGTTTGAATATTTCAAGACTAAGATGGGTCCTAGCCAATTTACTGTTAGTTGATGTTCTGCAGAATATTCTCATGGTGGACGTCTTGCTCCTAGCCTTGTGCTTGAGATCAATTTCATGCTAAAAACACTAAGTCGACTTGAGTCTATGCAGGAATTAGTAAGAAAATATCAAGTCAAATATCGGACTTGGACTTACATAAATGCTAGGAACCGGACCCAGATCAGTAAGCTTGCTAACGGTGATCATACTTCCTATATAACAATATTACCCCAAAAGATATTTATATAGCTTTTCTTTTTAACAGGGCATGAAAATGATCTGGTTAATCTGTTGACCTATATAGAAGTAGAAGATCATGCTTTCTCTTTCCTAAACACCTGATGGTACACGGTATCATTTTCTTGGATACGAGTAAATGGTGGTCGTTGTTTGAGAGTTCGGTTCTCGCTCTGGATGTGAAAGTCACACATAATTCCAGTCAACCCAGCTGTAAATGGGTACGGATAATCCGGTAAGGATCAATGCCTAGAAGTTTGACCGAGGTTATTATCCATGTAAAATATAGATGTTTCTTTCTTTCTTTAAACTCAGATGTTTTAATTTTAACTTTATCTTCAAGTCAAAATAACTGGTAGAAATAATTAGTTTTAATTGACACGTCTCGACCCTAATTAGTATCATCTCATTCTAATTATAGAAACAACAAATTATACAATGTTAGCGATGTGGACTCTCTGAAATGAATGACGAGTTACAATCACAGAAATCAAAATACCAAATAGACAATTGTTAGCCTTGTTGTGTCTCTGGTATGCCGAGTCAGTGGCGTATTTGGGGTACAGTGCAGTTCACTTAAAAGAACGCACAATTTAATCATTTCATGTCATACATGATTGTAAGCTATGTGGACTCTCCTAAAGGTATGCATAGTTGACAAACACTTTTCAAATTCCATATCCTCCCAAGTGGAACATGGCTGTTTTGTTTTTATAATATAGAAATGTTGCCTATAAGTATCACGTGATAGTAACATTCGTCACTTCCTGTTGTCAGATTACAATCAGAAAATCAGAATGGAACAATTTCAGGATAAGAGGTCCTAATTTCTTGGTAGTAAAATCGTGATCGGCTTCTTCAACCTGTCAATCAAGACTCTAACTTCCGGAAATCGTCTGTCCGATTTACTTTAATGACTGTTTGATACAAACTCAATCGGATCCCAGTTTCTATTTCCGGTCACAGAGTCTGGTTCCACGCAACCTTATACTGATTCCAAACCGGAAGTCTTCAAATTATTTGAACCTATTTGTGATTAGATCTTTAAGAAGGTTTGATATTTTGGTTGCTGAATTTCGATATTACTCTCACGCCATTTATGACCGACTTTAAATACAATCTTTAAACCATTTATAGTGGATTCCACGGTGAGTGTTTGTAGAGGTTGATTGTTCATTCTCTGACTCCCCCTCTTCTCTTTTGGCTACATGATTTCTCTCCCTTTAAGAACACTCATACCAGGACTGTTGTCAAAACGCCGGGGCAGTAACACTGCATGTTGTATCTGTAGGGTGGACCCGTTTAAAACAAGTTGAATTGTCTTTAAACTAACTAATGTACAATTCAGTTCCGATTGCTGGAAATCACTTAAAACCAAAACCTTCAAAAAATGATCGGT
This sequence comes from Lottia scabra, assembly GCA_029955415.1. Lineage (NCBI taxonomy): Eukaryota > Metazoa > Mollusca > Gastropoda > Lottiidae > Lottia > Lottia scabra. Next base: position 14,854,695 of record JARJEI010000009.1, read on the forward strand.
ACCAGTATTTCCAGCGAAAATTTCCAAGTTGGGGCTATTATAATATGTCAAACATCCACCCAAAGTATTCTACAAGGTCAAAACCCTCTATAAAAATGTGAAGGAATTTCCTGTAGAAGTTGTAGAATCCAGGTCAATCTTCAGAATAATACCAGAGTTTAATTGTGTCGCGGCTTTCCAGGAATAATTAATGTGTCTTTATAATGGCCATTAACTGGACATTCAAGACTATTAATTACAAATCGTTTGATTAGACATCGTTTAGGTTTATTCGCTGAAAACTGTCTTCATCTGTCTTCTAGGTCAACTGATGGTGGTAGTGTATTCCTTCACAGACACACGTTAAAACTGCAGTTGTGGGAAAGGGTATCTCTGACGCTAGTTTCTAGGACAGGTGTGGCGCCAGGCAGGGTATGCTTACTCTTCTACACACCTGATACCACTTTTCATTACACCTTAGCAATGGTCTTCCATGATTATTTGCACTCATTTACAGCTGGGTTGACTGGAACTATGAGTAAAGATGACTTATTCAAGGTCATCAGACTTTCACTCGTCGCCAATTGCGATTAGAGCCCAAGATGATTTTGTAAGGTAGTTTTGATAATGTAATGTTTTTTGGATTTTTATTTTTTTTGTCATTTCTTGAGTTCACAACTTAATGCTAACTTCATGTAACTCAACCTTACTTTTTTTATTAAATGAATACTACCTCTTAGAATGATCAAAAAAGCAAATATCTCAAACTTGGTGTCATCGCTTTAAGCAGGTCTCCTTATTTGTGACCTTGGCCAGTGCTTTACGTAGGCGTTTTAATAAACTTTGTCACTCTTAATACTAAGAAAGAAATCCTTCCTGGTGATATAGAAATATTTTAGAATTGCCCCCTCAGGGTGTGAAGAATGAAGAAGGTAATTTTCATTCTGTATCAACACTGACGTAAATTATAAAGAAAATGGCCGGAAAAAGTCTGATAGAAAAACTCAACTTAATGGATTTAGAAAACCATCGTTTTCCTCGCTAACTTCGTTTTCATTGAATAGTTCTTAAAACATTCACTTGGCCGCCAGCTTTCATTTAGTCAGCTTTTCATAAAAATCACTTAATATAGAAAATTGTTTTACAAGGACTGGGATAATCGAGTCAATAAATAGAAAGATCGTTGAGTCAGATTATAGTTGAATTTATTTGAAAGATGCAGTTAAAGATAGGAATCAGTGCAATGGAATTTCAAATCCTGCAATTATTGCCAAGAATCAATTATATCAGTTGGTTCTGTCTTATCGGTATTACTAACATGTCGTTTATTTGACTTCCAGTGATCCTGGCCGCACATCTAACTGTCAGCGACTGTCAATCATTTTATAGTCCATTTCCAGGTTTTTTTTTCTGGTTTTGCTGGTATCTTTCCTACCTGATTTAGCTGCTAGTTTTTCCCCAGTCTCCTTTGCTTTCCACAAAATCTGCAAATGTTTTAAAGATAGGGAAACCTTTTGTGAAGATTTTTTTTAAGGATTTCGTCATGTTTGTTTCGTAATTTGACATGCCGGGCTTTGACAAGAGCAGGGATTCCGGCTTTATTAACCCAATAAGGTATAAAAAAGGACATAAACTTCATTTCAGTTCATTTTCATTGTGGGATTATCATCTGTTTCAACATGATATCTCAGAAAGAAAAAAAGAAAACCAATGTTCTGATATTTCGGAAAATCGCCAATTGGTCACTTGTCAATATGCTTCATAACTTTAACTATATATCTACAATTAAAAAGAAAACTTTAGCAAGATTTGTTATTTGGCTTCAAAGTGAAGAAAAGAAATCAAAATCGTTTCATTTCCATTCTGCACTTCAGTTAAATAATTCCACCATATTTCTATCGACTTTGTCTCTTTAACAGAAAGCTGAGTTTGTTATCTTTGCCCGACGGCGGCTTGCATTATGATTCACATTTGATATTACGCAACGGATTATTAAAGTAAAAAGCAACTGAAGTTGTAAATCTATTTTCTGCCATCGATTACCGGTGGTGAATAAAGGAGACAAAAAATCGGCTGATAACATAAAAGGTGAATTATCGAATAAAAGATTGAATTATGTGAAACAGAAAAGTGTTTTGCTGTAAGCGGATTAGGAGATAATGTGCAGGGTAAAAGGGGAATAATTTAGGTCAATTCCGCCATGTTTTAACTCATTACCTCCCTTTATATTCTAGGAAATGTAATTATAGTTTATATGTCAAACACATGTCTTCTTGATAAAAAAAATGATTCACTTTTGAAGGAATCTTGGTTGTGCTGGTGCGTGCAGTCTCACAGACAGGCACTCGACAACTCTCAGCCGTTTCCGTAACTGGTTGCAATGGTGCATGTTACTAATTTCCAAAGTGTGCCTTTCGTAACTATGCTTGTATGATTTGAATTGGGTTGTAAAACAAAGGAATGAGTTTTGCTGTCATTTAACATAAATTGTTCGAATAGTATGCAAAATATTTTGACTTTGATGTTTTCGGATGCTAAATTGCGCATATTACGTCTATTGCAGGCTCCGTACTCATCCAGGCTTGACTATTCGTGGGGGTGGGGAGACATGTCCCCCAAGTTTTCTAGCGTTCCCCCGGTATCTGCTATAAAAGGGACTGAAACGATCCAAGCCCACAGACCTTTTAGAGCATGAATAAGTAAGTTAACTGTTGCCTTCCGATATTGCAGTGTTTTAAAGACGAAGCTTGGCGTTAAGAAACTATTTGACGGTTTCCAGCATGATTACAGTGCGAAATCTCGTTCGTCTATTAAGTATAATTTGAAGCCATTGAAAGAAATAAATTGTTATTTATGTTTCGTGACAGAAAATATTTTAAGTCGTTAGGAAATTATCACGTCCATTCAACTTGATTCAACTTTTCATCGTCTTTCTCACTGATTCTTAACTTTTAACTACCGATTTTCTTGATTATTCATGCTAACTTAATTTCATTTTCAACTATCTATTTTTTTTTTTAAAACAATATTTTATTCATATAAATACGAAAAGGATTGGGGAACAGGCTTTCGCCTATATAACCCCTCTCCTAATACAAAATGTTCATAAGTACAGTACAATATCGTTAAAATATGTAACTATCTATTTTTCGAGATTTTAACTTTTAACTACCGATTTTCTGGAATATTAACTCTTAAATACCGATCTTCTTGATTGTTTATGCCGAAATCATAGCTTTTAACAACCAATTTTAATAATTTTAACTTTTAACTACCGATTTTCTTGATTGTTCATGCCGACTTCTTTTAACTTTTAACCACCGAATTTCTAAATTTGTCATATTGACTGAAAAGCTGTTCTAATGTTGGGTGTCTCTTAACTTTTACAGTTTGTAAGATCTTCAATTGAAAATTTCGCAGGCGTTCTGTAGCAGATTCAGATTAACAGAAGTTGTCTAAATTTCTTGTGTGCTGCAGAATATAAATTGCATTATGTATTTAAAGTGTATTCACCTTCCAAGCCTCGAGTATTACACTATATCACAATGTCTGATCTTCTTATCTTCTAATAACATAGAATTTACACCAAATTACATTTACAATACATTCACTGTGTTACTTCTATTCCTATTTAAACTGACGAAAGACAAGTTAAGTTATATAGTTTATAATATCACCATTCGTTCCAGACATGATGACTCGTCAATGATAGTTAGCCATCTTGCCTGGTAAATGGGCAAGAGTAGACAACTCTTGTTTGAAGACGGATTTTGATTTGCTGATTTGTAAGCAGGAACAGACAACTTTGTCTTAAGAATGATTTTGATTGGCTGAACTATTTTGTTTTCAATATGTCGATCTTCGTAGGCTATATACGAGGTTATCTAGCACACTAGTTTAGTCTGGAAGTTGATACGAGTGAAGTTATAACGTCAGTATCCCTTTACAATTATTCTAAATCTATTGACGTTTCCGTCTAGTTGATCCAGTCTAGTAAACGCGCCAATTTAATCTCGTCAAATCTCGTTATATCACATTGTAAAGAGACTGTGAGAAAAAGGAGGTTTATTTAAGATTAGGATAATATAATTTCACTGCGGGATATTTTCTCTGTTTTCAATCATTTTAATCTGCAATTTGTTTCTTCATTTGATCTACTTTTGTTGTTTGTTGACTTCTATTATACTGTAACTTGTTCTACTTCAAGGTCGTGGATTATAATCTTGGTCGGCCATAAAAACCTGTTGACATCTATAAAGTCTACCTTCTTCCTTATTCCGTTTGAAAATGGATATGCATAATCCCAAAAAGATCAGAAGGTAAGACCAAGAAAAGCTGGTAGAACGGATCCCCGGGAACTTAAGTTGTTAGTTATCCTTGTAAATTAATGCGAAGGAATTTGACTAACGACCAGTTGGTAAAAAGGATCCTCTAGAATCTAATCTGTTACGGTTGTAAAATGCCAAGAGGTTCAAGATCCAATACCTGCTATATCAGATTAATTTTTCTAACCGTTGTTTTAGCACTGTATCTACGCTATGCGAATACAAAGCAGACAGACTACTACCGCTAGTACACTAGCGCCGCCTCGTGCCCAAGGAAAGATAAGCGACGCGAACTATCCCCATTGTTTACTAAGTCGACTTAAGTCTATGCAGGAATTAGTGAGACAATCTCAAATGGAATATCTGACCCCGCTTTACCTTCTTGATCCATGCGAATCTCGTGAGTATTGTATTGGGTGTTATAGAAGATACTCTGTTATAGAAGCACTGGCCGAGGCCACAAGAATAGAGCATTCATTTCAAATAATAATGATAAGAATAAAAATATAGTGTTATTCTCGTACAATAAGGTTGTTTGTTTCTTTCATTCGGTTGCTTGTTATGGATAGATTTCAAACTCAGGCTGTGTAAGTCGCTTCCTAAAATAATTAAGGACACCCACCAGCAATCAGTCATCTGTTTGTTCTGAAGGACAAGAAACCGCTTGGTGAATTCCAGCGTTTAAAAACAATCAACGATATTGACAGTATATTAATATAATATTGAGAAAGTTTGTAGAGCGTGGTGGGTGATTCGCCGAAACAAATGAGAAGAGGGGCTTGGGGAAAACAGAAAATAAATCATTAAGTTCCATGCTTGAAGTATTATTGATGGATTCGTTTTGTTTGGCTACAGATCACATTTCTTGTAAGATTAGAACATAGACCATACTGAACGGACTGTGTGTGTCCACTTGGCATCTCCTTTAGAGCGTTTACACACCTATTTTTTTTATAAAAAAAAAACCATTGTTACTTTACATGAGTAGAAATCTAGAGTCACTGCTTTAGTACACCTATCAGGACATAGAACTCCATTTCATTTTTTCCAAATTGACCCCATACATATTCTTGTTACGTCTCTTCCCATTTAATCCCTTCCCAATTTTCCGTTTTGCCTTGGCACCCCTTTTTGGGGTTTTTTTTTTTTTGTAAAGAATATTTTATTCATAAAAAAAAAAGAAATTGGGGAACAGGATTTCGCCTATATCACCCCTCTCTCGAATGTTTTGCTGACGAAACATAAAAAATGACAGTCAGTATATACACCAATTTATATATAGGCCTACTCCAGAATTTGATGGATTTGGTTGAGGATTGGAATCAAATTGATCTTTCACCCAGAGAAAAAGTTGACTTGTTTTAAGATTCTGTCTGTCGATAATCTTCCAGAATAAAGTAGAAACTGTCAGATGAAGCGGGAATATGACGAGTTTTATTGCAGATGTTTTTGGATTAATTTTTATTCCTCCTTCAGACATCGTGATTAAAATCAAGTTCAAGTTTTAAAGAGTTTTAAACTAAAAATATTGAAGACTAAATCAAGTTTTGATCTGACAAACGCAAGGAGACTCGCGTTGTTTAATTTTTGAAGACTTATCTATGCTGTTTCTGTACACCAGTTGATGGTGATCCAACTTATGTAGTTGTAGTGATGGGTGTCGCGCGAAGCAGACCAATGTTTCTTCTTTTCGAAACACCTGATGGTACTTGTCTTTGAAGGAGTCATCAACTATGCAACTATTGCGCTCGATTTTAACTTTTCATAAGCAGGACGTAAAACTCCATTTCATTTCATCTCATTTTTTTTACAATTAGCCTACTGCTATCAGCTGGTTCAGCAAATAACCAAACGGCTGTATCTATTTAATGCAAAATAATGAGCTTTTAAACTACCGAGATTGTATACATCCTCTACGTTGGCTTACTGTCATTACTTTACTATTCCACTTTCTAAACAAGACCATTCTGTTTCTTTTATTCCAACAAAACAAGAAATACTGTTAATTCATAAACCGAAATTAACTTGAAAATCTTTATCTACTTTCGATTTTATGTCATTTTATGTCAAGTTTTCTTCAAGATTCCGTAGCCTTTTTTCGTTTCATTTCCGGTCGAATGTTTTTATAGGCCAAGCGTCTGGTTCTGTGTGATAGAAAGAAGCGTTTTTTTTCTCTGAAATGATGTTTTGACGAGGGGAAGATACTAAACCAGTCCAATACTCTCATAAACACTGTTTTATTTTAAACTGGTATTTAAACACAGACAGTTTACTTAATAAGGGATTATATGTCGACATCCAGTCCGTCTTGAAGTGGCAGTATACGCCATTTTACATAATATATCTTGAAATATTTATATTATAGTGGATGAGAGTTGGAAATAAAGAAAAAGAGAGAATGTTTCAATTAAACATCTTTATTTTACAAGGATAACAACTTAGGTTAAGTGAGGATTTTTTCTCCCAGCTGGATCCTTGGCTAAACCTATTAAAGTGGAATGTTCAGCATTTTCGAGGGTCGATTTTGGTCTTCAATATACGAAAATAGCCATCAGAAGTACTAGATCTGCCCAAAAATCGCACAATCCCTTCCATTTAACCCGTATTCCTAAACATTGGATAATAGAACTATATTTAAAATCAATTTTAGTGATTAACCAATCAGATTACTAGAATACTAAAATCATCTTAAGTTAAGTTTTTGAGAATAAGGCCTCAGAACTGTTTGGAAAATGAATAACCACATGAAACTAGTGATACAAGATTACCACGTATTTGTTCCCTGACAATGATGGAAAATCTAAATTCGTATCACTAATTAAGCTAAAATCCACAAATTCTTGTGGTACTGAGTACTCATCTGGACAGCTGATTTTCCAAGAGGACTATTTGACATTTAACGAAACAAGCTCACTGATAAATGTAGTGTTGATTCCACATGTTCGTCTTGTTGTTGTTTTCAGTCCATAATAATAGAGAAAACAGTGTCAATAGCCTACCGGTGCCTTCAAATTGTGGAATATGTTTTCATTTCGTTTTTCTTCAAAGCAATATCAGTTATTCCGACATTTAAACAAGACATCTTCAAATCGAATCAAGAAAACATTCGACATTCATATGGTTGATTTTATTTTTCAGTTTGTTTGATTTCGTCTACTCCATTTCTTTACAATCCTCAACTTTTTCATCAACTCTCGAACGTCACGACACTCCTCGAGACTTCACGTTAACAGCTCTTCAACTTCAAGAGGTAAAATTGGTGTTCACAGGAAATGAGAGTATCACGTGATAGCTGTAGTTAAGGAAATCAAGGTTGCACTGTTGACGTCTGACAGTCGATGTTTTTGTAGCTATATTTGAATTAGAACGTCAAGTGAGAGTGAAGCATGGAATCTTTATTCATCAAATCCATTACTTTCACTTTCCATTATTGACTGTGACATTCTATAATGTAACGTCTAATCTAATTGGTTGATAACTAGAGTCATATGTCAGTTAATCCAATCAGAATCATTGTTCTAAAGTAGTGAATCAATGTCTCTTGCTAGTCTTTTATTGAATATTTACCCATCTTGAAGGTATTCAGACAGCACAATATTGTCTTTACCATCTATGGGGGGATTGTTAACTCGATTTCCTCCTGATTGATAATCGATATTGACCGCCTAATGGACAGTAAAATGACCATATTTCAGGCGTAAATATCACATTACCGACTGGAAACTGTCTGGAGCTGACAGACACCATCCTGATGGTCGATATTCAGATCAGAGATCGTATGGTTGCGATAAAGATGTAGTCTTACACGCTGATTACGATAATGGTGCGATTCTACGATCTGGTTACGATTATGGTACGATTTTATAAGCTTTACGAATTTACAAGTTGATGGTCGATATTAACGTCGGAAAATCTTGTAACGATAAAGATGTGGTCTTATCCTTGATTGCGTTAATGAGGATGATGCAACCGGACATGCAGTAAGAGTAATATTGAGACATGTCTTTGTGATACTGAGTAAATTCTAAATTATTACGATAATGTTGCATGCAACCAGACCAAAAACCGAGGAACTGGCTAATAGACATAATGATGCAACGTTTTTGTAAATGTTTCTCGCGGAATAACCAATAATAAATAACATTCATTCTGATGCCGTGTAGTAAAACTCAAAGAGGCCCCTAATTACGATACCTAATTTTTTTCAAATCAGTTCAGTCAAATTTTGCAAATTAGTTTCCACCTTTCCATTCGTACTTCATAAAAAATGTTTAGACATTTTATTTGATCAGTCGAGATTTGCTGATGATGCATTGACTAAATTTACTTTTCTAACAAATTTTATAAAAGTAGAAAGCGTCATGTGGTTAGTATATAATGCAGCTTAAATTATGGACCTCCCTTGACGTCATCAGCGGGCGATTATCAAATATGATATTCATGGACATCAAAGGATAATTCATCCCACGGGGTGAATATTTATTTGATTACTTCTGATCCATTGTTACTAAATTTAGATTCATTTACTGTTGTCACATACCGGAAATCGTCTGCTTTGACCTGTCACAAACTGATGGCGGCAATTTCCTTCTTTTTGCCTTTATAAATAATATAAAAGCAGACGGCCTGTTGAGGGGAGATAATAGACTGGTTGAAAATGGCGCGAGTTTCTCATTAACTCTTCGCAAATAAAACTCACTTCTGCTCTCAAGTCGACAAAATTCAATGAAAATCATCGATTTGGAAAACAAAGGAATGTTGATTATAGGACTCATTGATGGAAAGATAATAGATTTTATTCTCGTGTTACAATTCTCCCCAGCTCGTGTGATATAGAATAATTCTCAAGGGGAATAACTGCGATTGCCTCATTAGCCTGACTAACTCCGTCGTATTTGTTCTCGGTTTTATTCTTTTATAAACAGTGAACTTTTAGACTTTATAATAAACTGATGAATTGACCTTCTTACAAGTGATTTGTTTATTGTTTGCTGGAGTTGACTGGGATATTAATAGACAATACGACATAAACGGTGCCAAGGGGGTCCATTGTAGATTTAATTGTTGCTTTGTTGATAATTTGTAACGGCACATTGAGGCTTTTAGAACTATAGTGTCCTGTGAAACACATAATGAAAACATTTCTTTGTTGATATTGGACCACAGATACACTGCTTTGTTGCAATATAGTATCTACCTGCAGAATTAAACAAAATCCCATTTTAATCCAAATACTCATGGACAATCGTGCAGGTCGGTTTGAGTCCACACATTAAATTGAAAACGGTGATGCGTTAAAGATTATTAGTCGTGTCAGTTGAAAAATGGAAGAGGATTGGATGATTCCGTTTTGAGGGATTATTTTCATTCATGGTTATCCGCTGTAATTTACTTTTAAACAGTAAAAAGTTTTAATTCAAATAAAATTTATAAAGGTGTTACATTGTTCGATTGAATTCAAGGGACATAAATCGTGTCTACATATTTTATATATCTAGATGTAGGAGACTATTGATTTATCGTCTTCGATTAGATTTGATTCACTCTTGATTCTACATCATCACATTCGCAACTATCGAGTGGAACAAGCTTGACACAGACAGTGCGCATTGCAAAAGAAACTGTGGTGTCCAACTACTAACTAACCGTATTGATTGAACTTGCAGTGATCAGAAAATAGAATCCATGCTAACAAAAATAGATGTCTTTCAATTAGTTAATGAGATTGTAGCAACGATCCACCAATAATTGCAATCAGTACCTTATTCGTCAGCCTATCAAGCTGGCTGATGCTTTGGTGATTTTCAGGGAATTATGAACATCATAATTATATTTTGGTGCATCATTTAATAAGATGATAATACTAATAAATATAAAAGAGCAAATGCCTAGTCAATTAACAGAAATCATAGATTTTTTTTTAATATAAACCAAATCAGGGTAATAATATCGCTGACAGTAAATACCAATAACATCATCCCTAACTCTGTTATCAGAGATTTAATATCGTAAACATTCCAACGACACCCACGGGTAATCTCTAAACACATCTAATGCTACTTTCAATTTCAGTTCCGCTACATCAGAGATGAATTCTGGGTAATAACAGATATTGATGTTTTTATTGGTCAGTTGGGATTCAAATCAGAGTCTGTTTATCACGTGATATGTCTGAGACAATATGGCGGCGATGAATTATTGGCGTTGAGGAATTCCTTGGGATTCTTTCCAAAACTTGAGAAAAATAACAGTTTTCTGGAAACTTTAATCTAATCAAACCCGCTGGGGGTTGAAGTTTTCAAAAAATTCACAGAATTTTGAACATTGAGTAGATTTATTGGTGTTGTTTGTGCAACTGCCTCGAAAATTTCAGACTTATATTCCTTGATGTATTCCGCTCTTTTACAAAGTTTCCCTTACTTTGAATAATTTACTTTTCAAACTGAAACCTAACTCTTGCGAGATGTATTTAGCATATTGAAACTTTCAGTGAATAGTTGGCTTTTTTCTAAAAATCAATCACAAGGGAAACACTTGTAGATTTCAAAAGATAAATAGAAACTGAATCTTCAGATCTCGCCATTGATCGAAATTGAGTTTTTTACACAAAAAAAAACAGTTATCTTACTTGATTACTAATGGGAATGGTGGAGTTTTATGTCCTACATTTTGCCTCTCCTACATTTTGCACTGCCTACATTTTTCATGTCTTACATTTTGCATATCCTACATTGTGCATATCCATTATTTTGCATGTCCTAGATATTACATGTCCTACACTTCACCTGTCCGCCATTTTCTTTGTCCTACAGTATGTAGTTGGCTAGGACATATTGGAGTTTGTCAGTAGGCAATAACACCTCTAATACGTTACAGATGATTGGGCAAATCTCAAAAAGGATGTTAATGGTTATAATAATTCGGTGTGGATTATCTAAAACAGTATGTTTGATATAGATATTAAGGATGTTAAACCAACTTATGTCATGAATAGATATTTGAAATCTGGCTGTATGGAAGTAAATATAAATTGAGCTTTGAAAATTTTGAAATTTTGTTTGCTTCACTGAATAATTACTAAAGCAAACGATCTTAGCTTTTAATATAAAACATCCAATCCCAGAAGGTATACTGTTTATCGCTGGATTCTATAAAAAGTTGTAAAAGCTATATTGGAATGAAAATGAGGAAAAACAAGAACCTGTCAGGAACACCAGTGATTTATCATCCCTCATTTGTCAATATTCTCATGATTAACGACTTGAGGGATTTTAAAAACAAGGTTTTAAATCTGTTGGTTTTTTCTCAGTTCGTGTTTCAATGGTTTTAACTGTTTATGAGATTCTGATTCAACCAAAGCCTTCTGGAACAGTTCTCATCGATTATCCATCCTTTTTCTCGAATTTCGAGTGTTTTCATGGCTTTAGTGTCAGGTTCGGTCGGTTTTTAATTTCACATCATTGATTACATGATGAATTGTTGAAGAAAGACAAAACTAATTCTTCTAAGTTGAAGTTAAATTGAGTTGGTTATGGTTATCGCCCTTGCCCCGGTAGTCTATGTTCTTATCTTCAATCGTTTGAAACTTTGTGTAACACTGTCGTTGTTATAGCTATAAAGGTCATGAATGATGTACTGTTATTGAAATTAACTTGGATTGAAATTTAATTGAGTTGGTTATAGTGTTATCGCCCTTGTCATGGTTATTCAAGCAATCGATTGATTTGTCCGCAAAGTGATTGGATGCCATTTCTAGCCTTATATGAATTCGACAGCAATACGTAAAACTATTTCAATTTTTTCGAAATCCATTTACAATACTTTTGATGCAGCTAATGAACTTTTCATTTGATGAAGTTTATCAATAAGTGAATGAAAAGTGGTATAAAGTGTCTAGCATACCCTGCTTGGCGCCTCACCCACCACTGCTGCTCAATGATATTACGTTAATAGGTTTATATAAGAGCACATGACTAACTGTATTAGTAAAAAGAAAATGTAAATATCACATGAGTCAAAATGTTCAAATAACCACATACTGTAAATTTCTGCATAAAATCAATTCAAATTTGCATAGAAATAAAAGTTGTCGATACTGCCTGCACCTATATTAGCAATATGGTGTATGAATACATGTAAGATATATAATTGCCTACCCCCCGGGCTATGTCGGTGAATATGATTGATGATATTGTACCGACCAATGTTTAAATAAAATTGTCATGGTGAAACTCCTCATGGCGTTAACCCAGATACATAATGTTGGTAGTTAAATTGTTTTATTTAGTCGCTAAAAGGGTTCTAGCTCACTTGCTGTCTGTTCCGCAAATTCGGCTTTGTTCTGTTTGTGCTAAGAAATCAGGAATTCTACTAACCCACACATCTTTGTGTTTTTGGTGGATGGCGGGGGATTTTTTAATACTTTACTGATACGTTTGATACTGTTTTCTGTGTTCTGTTCTTCCACTTGATAATTTTGGAATTATGACTAAAGCGATATAAAAAAATATTTTAAGATATAACAAGAAATTACTGGTAAGATGATAGGGCCAGTAAAATCAAAATTGCTTTGTATATGCAGGAGCAACCGTTAATTCAGCACCACCACCCTTGAGTTTTTACACAAGTTGCCCCTCCAATATGAAGTTGCTTTCTGCGGGCCTGTCGTGATGTATCAATAAAGTATGAAAATAAATGATGATGTGAAATCTGAACAGTAAAGAGAGTCCAGTATCCTGAGTATCCACGTACTGTAGAAATACGAGGAAATAAATTAACAGTTGAATGAACAGATTAATCAAATAATATAAAACTATAATAAAACAACAGAACTGATTGAAACAGACAGCGTGGTCAATATACTACGGTATTTACTGGGTGTTTTAACTATCAATAGTGAAAGTTTGGAATGACCAAGTGATCGTTATACACGTCAAGCGGGCCGTTATACTCGTCAAGCAGGCCGTTATCAACTGTGAGTTATTGAATATGATCTGGCACTCATTACATCTGGAATGTCTCGCTCACTGACCAGTGCCAGAGTCATGCTGGTTTGATTATCATATTCTGTTAGATTAGAAATTCAAAGGCTATAACAGAAGGTGAACTGCTTTACCAGATGTGAGGGATCAGTCCTTGCCAGTTGAAAATAGTAAGTGTGTCAGTACCATTCTGGTTTTATTGTCGTATTCTGTTGAATTAAGATTTGAATGACATGTAGAAGCGAGGAGCACATATAACAAAACACAGGACAATATTATGGAATATAACAGGCACAACTGTATTAAAGAAGTGTGTCATATTCCATGAAATTGTCTTGTGTTTTGTTTCTGTTGAATTGACAATCAAAGGTATTTTAAGGTAATATCAGAAAAATCGTCGCGGGAATTGTAACATCAGTTACCGATTTTCTCGTTCGTTTGATATCAAAAGTATGCTAAAGAAACTGTACTGTAATATTTTGCCCTATGTCTCCCGCTGACCAGTATCTTGTTCTTATTTATCAAATTCTGTTAGATTAGAAAATCCGAGGTTTTAACACAATGAGGACCTTGGGGAATTAGTGTACCAGGGGCCTTATTCTCGAAAACTTAACTAAGATAAAATCCAGATTTTAAGAAATACAGTTATCTGATTAGATAATAAAGCTATATTTAAAATCAATTTTAGTGTTCGTCCAATCAAATGACTGGATCACTAAAATCATTGTAAGTTAAGTTTTCGAGAATAAGGCCCCAGATGTTACTGATCTGAAAGTGAGAGGAAAGTACGCTGCACTGATGATGCAACTGTGGTACAGTAAAGGCAGGGTTATTGGGGATTGCGTTGAAAACTGTTATATCACAACTGGCATATGCTTCTGTCCTTGACATACAGAGGCCCTGCTATCGAGTGGATGTTGCTCTTCATCAAACATTAGAGTGGTTTTGTTAGTCTGAAACAGATTATCTGAACTATTATTTTCAAATTTCTGTTTATTTTGCTATAAAATATAACTAAGACTAATATAGAAACTAGTGATAAATTATGTAGTAAGATTGTTTGAGATATTAATAATGTGTTTGTCTGGAAAAGGATATTGTACTTTTATCTTCATCTGTTTCAGACAATTTCACCGGCGTTTATCTTCTTCTCTTATTGTATCTGTTCCATGTTCCTTTATCCCATGCAGGTGCAGAAAAGCAGGACGTAAGACTCCATTTCATTTCTGACCATGGCCTGTGTTTCTATGGGAGATTATCTCGTTAAACTCTTATTTCTTTTCATGCGGTTTATTTTGAACCTTACAATATGATTCTTTTTTTTTTCCATCGATATGAAACATTATTTTCTATAACTGTAAATGATTTCTTTATAACATTTCCCTGTAGTTTCGCAGGAATAAAAGATGGATGTTAACTATTCGTTTTTTACGTTGTTATTTTCCATCAACGAAAAACCTTTCATTTGTTTTCGACAAACAATTACCGTAGTTGTGTAAAATGAACGGGTTTATTGGTTTTGACATCAAGCAATAATGATTCTGATGACTGGAACAATTTATTGATTATTGGAAACAGTACGGTGCCGTTCATCAAATATCTATTTTTATCGGTTATCAAATAAGTCAAATGAGTCAAAAGATTTCATTGTCCAGGCGTCAACTTGTGTCTGTTGACTTGTTAATCGAGTCTATTTTCTGATAATGGGGGAGTTATGTAACTTGATTTAAGACTTGATCATTCCTGACATAAATGGCTTTCTATATCTTGCTAATTCCGTGGCTATAACTTCTAAATCTGCACAATTTCATTACCACTCGTATCTACTTCGGAACTAGACTAATGGCTAGATAACTTCGTATAGGCCTACTATACGGTATTCGCCATATTGAATACATTATAATTCAACCAATCACAATCATTTTTCAGATAGTGTCATCATCTTTCGCGGTAAAATCAGTCAATCAAAATCAACATTGAAACAAGAGTTGTCTTTTCCGGCCCAAATACCGGGCAAGATGGCCGCTTATCATGAACGAGCCATTATATAGTCTCGAACATAGCCTCGAACAATGACGAAGGTTGAGCCGAATGCAACAGATCGGGAGCGAAGTAGGTCATCACCAACAGATAAAAATTTCCAGATCTGGAGACGTCAATGAATATCTGGTTGAAAAAGACTTCTTGCTATTTAGGCACCCAGAGATCGTTAACCATGCAATTTGCTTTGTGATGTTGAATGAGGCTCAGGTTACTTGACAAAAGGGCGCCAAGAGATGGAAGACCGGGAAATCGAGATCAATGCTGTCCTGCAGAATCTTGTTTGTGCAGTCGTCGTATTACGTCTTGATAAACAAGTCTTTATGCTGATTGAGTACCAGTAAAGAAATCGTAGACGTAATCAATCAAGACACATGACTTCTTGTATTATTTTGTCCAGTCTTCAACAATTAACTGTCTATTGACACCATGCTGGAGGGGAAGAAGTTAGGAGATCGTAGACTAGATTAGTCCAGACACCTGACATGTTTTATCGATGACTGTGAGAAAAGGCCAGCGTTAATTGACCGTAATGACGGAGTCTACTCGACTGTAGCCTTGATTATATGAGTTGTATTGATCAACTGACGTTGATGGAAACCACGTGTTAAGACACTCACTCAGTTGAGGCTCTAGTCTCATGGAAAACGGGGGTTTTGCCTACTAGCTTTCATGGGGAACAACTGTCGAGGTATCCCAGATATGGAAGTTTCCATAGAGCAAGCTCCCGGCGGAGGGATTAAAGAAGTACTCTGCCAGATAAAATTGAAAAATAGGAATTGATTTAGAGCATTTGATCAAATTCTTTTTGGCACAAATGTAGCCTACAGCAAATGTATAGGCCTGATAAAAAATCAAATTTTGCAATTTCGTCGGAATATAGTGGGAGTACAAGTTTTCTAGTGAGCAAATGCGCGCACCAACCCACCGCTGCCACAACGACTCTATAATAACCACATAAAAAGGATATCAAGCCTAAGCTATAACAGACAGAAAATGGCAAGTCACTGAAATAAATAAGTTATTTTTCCATCTCTGGTTTATTTCACGAGTTACTGATTGAGTTTGATTCCCTATGTCTGGTAATATTTTTATACTGTTGAATAGTAGTGTAGTTATCAGCACGAACTGAATAAAAATCTTTATGAATTACTTTCTATTTCTATAGATAAATCATCTTTATATATATCCATTGTTTTTACTTGAAGTGATTGTAAACAGGTTTTTTAAACTTTGTATGTGTATCGTGGACACTGATAGCATCAATTAGTACCATTCCAATATCCATTCCGACGTCAGTGGTTCTTGTAATTGCACTAAAACTAAGGGGTTTATGATGTCATTGACAGTGATCTGCATAGATATCAATAGTAGCTTTTGGTAGATCACTGTCAGTGACATCATAAAACGCGTTCGTTTTAGTGGAATTGCAAGAACCACAGACGTCGGAATTGAAATTGGAATGGTGCAAATTGATGCTATCGGTGTCCCCGATACACATACAAAGTTTAGAAAATCACTTTACAATCCCTTTAAGAAACAATAAGAAGTATTACGTCAAAATTATCTGTTTTCAGGCTTCAAGGTTGCAATAATCGAAATAAAGCAGGGCAATACCATGTTATAATCTGAATTAAGATGTAAACAGGAGATAAGATTGTTGAGAAAAGTTGATAAGTTGTGAAATGTGATGGTGGTTGATTGAAAACTAACTGAAAGATTGATTGTTAGGTTGTGTTTCCCCCCTCGGCAAATAACAATTCTATTTCCAATCTTTTACTTTCCAGTAAAGTGGATAGTTGGCCTTCTTGAGTCAACTTTGATTATAGACTCGATCACATGACGTCACTAACAATCTGGAAACTTGTTATTATAGCCTCTATCATCCAGTCCAATATCATATACACACACATAGTCATTATCATCCAGTCCAACTTAGTTTACCCACAGTTGCCTCTTGAGGACGAGATAAGTCTGGGTGTTAGTGACTAGTTCTATTATAGCCTCGGTTTCAAATTGTACCGGAAGCTAGTACAACGTGTGTTTGTCATATGTGTGTGTTGATCGAAATGTTGGATTATGTTATGACCCGAATAAGGAATTGATTGAAATAACTGATTTTGTGTCAAATGTGTCTTTGATAAAGTAAGTCTACAGTGTTGTTGTTCATTGACGACAAGAGAAGGCTTGGTGTCAGTGACTTAACCGTTATTCGTTCTGCCTCGTTTTCATTCTTAACCGGAAACCAATAAAACGTGCGTCTAATGCAGGCCTTCTCAATTATTTTTTGTAAAGGGTCAAATGCATTTTATGAAAAAATATAAGGGCCAAATAGAGCTTAGCTAGCAATGCGAGCAGAGCGTTTTGGCGGAAGGGGTCACTCTTTAGGGGCCATTATCAAGGGCGTCGCGGGCCGGATTTGGCCCGCTTGAAGCAAGTAAAACGTGCGTCTAACGTGTGTGTATGTATCGGAATCTATCTGTTGTGGATTATTAATAAGAATCATATATCATAATATTTATAAAGCTTGTAATAATCAGACGATGATATTCCTTATCACGTGCTCACGTGTATAGTTGTCAATAGCGACTAACATCAAAGAGACAATTCGTTAACCACTTGTTTCTAATTATACTAGATTAAATTATTGGAGTTTTACGTCCTACTTTTCTGCTCTGGATCGTTAAGTAATAATCATATTGTTCAGATTGCTGATACTGGTTTGTAATAAGTAGGCCTACTTTGATCAAAGGCATTCGCAACAGGTTCTAAGTAGGCTACATCGCTGAATCCAAACCGGAAGTTGGAATTGCTTTGGGTTTGGTTATACTAATATGTGTAGACTGTCACACAATGGACCATATTCAATAATTTGAGGCTAATGTTCATTATGCTTATTTTATTTCTGGGTTTCTCCCTTGCAGAGTCCACAAAGGTAGGCCGTACTGCTTTTAGATTTTTGAGAGTTTACTTAGCTTATATTTGTTTTTAGATTTGCCAACTCAGCATCTATTACAGAGAGCAGTGGCGTAGCTAGAGAGAGGGAGAGGGGGGGGGGGGCTGGGGTGCCATCGCCCCCACCTCCCATTACTTATATCTGTCGGTTGAAAAAGTTCCATAGGTAAAGTTGAGCTAAAACCCTGCCCCTGGGCCCCACCCTTATTCGCTTGTTAATATATTCTGTCGGTTCATCTTTACCATTGCACCCCCAGTATCGTAAACGATACTATATTTAATACAGGACTGGAAAACCTGTCTACACCACAGAGAGTCCAAATAGTTAACAGGGTTTATTTGTTATATTTATTACACTGTAGTGATAAAACAATATCTGATCCTCTGTTATTTGATATTTCATCAAAATAAAATTTAAAAAAGAGAAAACAATGGCGTGATGACAGAGAAGGGGAGAATGAAAGAGTAAATCGCGTGTATATTTTTATATAATAATTTAAATTGAGTGACAAGCCGATAGAGTACCGACTAGTGTAAATTATAGAGAACGATGTCATTTATTACATAGAACAATAACCCGTAGGGACGTATAGGATGTGGGGAATTTCGACTCGAAGGGGAGAAGGGGGTTGCAGTCAACCCTTTTGTTGGCATTACAATAAACGCTTTACTGAGAGAGTAGGCGAAAAGATTTTTGTATGAGCGTAGATTGATCCTAGACAGGCGAGAGGATGATACTTTAGTCTCCCTGGCATGAAATGTGAGCTATACAATTTTTTCAATGACTTCTGGAATCTGAAAGCCAGCGTTACCTTTTAAAG
Organism: Lottia scabra; assembly: GCA_029955415.1. Classification (NCBI taxonomy): domain Eukaryota; kingdom Metazoa; phylum Mollusca; class Gastropoda; family Lottiidae; genus Lottia; species Lottia scabra. The sequence continues at coordinate 14,873,796 of JARJEI010000009.1, forward strand.
GGATTGTAAAGAGGTTTTCTAAACTTTGTATGTGTATTGGTGACACTGATAGCATCAATTTGCACCATTCCAATTTTCATTCTGACTTCTGTGGTTCTTGCGATTCCACTAAAACTAACGCGTTTTATGACGTCACTGACAGTGATTAGCATAGATATCAATAGTAGCTTTCGGTAGATCACTGTCTCGAATACTTGAAAAACTTCATTCTTATTATCTGAAAGAACCAGAAAAGCTTCCTGCAAACTTATTTACCGTTTTACCATTTTGACAAATTTGCTGACACAGGGGTTATTTGATGATCTAGTATATTATATTACCAATGTGTTGATATATTCATGTGACCTTTGACACGGGATGTTTATAGAACGATGATTATAATGTCATTAAATATTATTTTAATACCATAACAAACAGTTTATAATTATAGTTGGTGAATTAATTTGGTTCACCTAGATCGTGCCTTCTCAATTAATTTTTATAAATGGCTAAATGCATTTTATGAATGATATATAAAGGCCAAAAAGGACTTAGGTAACAAAGCGAGCACGGCGACCAGAGCGTTTCAGCGGTCCACTCCTGAGGACGATTTGGCCCACGGGTCGCATAAATACACTTTTCGGTTAGTTCACTTAGTTTTCTCATAGTTAATAAGTTCCATGTCAAAAGATTGAAAAATAAACTCTCCTTATGATAATCGTTTTGAAAGAATAAGATGATCTCCTTATGGACCAAGTTTTAGACAGGATTCTTCAGAACCTATGTTACCCTTGTAAGATCAATGCCAAGTTGTTGGACCAAGGACTAGATTGACAGGATCCTTGAAAATCTATGTTGAGACCATTGTAAATATTTTGACCAAAAAACAACTGGCTGATATGATCCTTAAGAACCCCTTTGTACGGTCAATTCCAAGCTGTTTGACTAATGCCAAACTGATGGACAGGATTCTTGAGCATAGTCGAGCCAGTTGGTATAAAGAATCCTTGAGAACCTATGTTGTTACCGTTGTAATGTCAATACCGTGAGGTTTGACCAAAGACAATCTGGTAAATGGGATCATCTGTACCTAATGTGTTATCTTTCTCAAATCATTAAACCAAGACAATAAGTTGCCTTGGACCATCTAGTTGACATAATTATCGCGAAAAAGGGTTGTTATCTTAGTCAGATTTGTGCCAAGAGGTTTTAAGCTATGATCAGTCTGTAGTCAGGACTTAGAAACCTAAGTTATCGTTGTATGAAATCATCATCAAGAACAGGTTCTGTTCCAAGTGATCAAGTTCTGAAGCTGTTATTCTTGTAACATCAACGAAACCTGGGTATTCTACATGATATATGGATGTTTCTATCATAATAAACTGTGTGTAATGCTGTCAATAGTACAGTGACATGAACGGGATCCGGTTCCTAGTACATGTATTCAACTAAATCTATGTCTATTCTTGCAAGTCGACTTATGGTTTTAAGAAATTGATCTTAAGCACAAGGCTAGGAACTGGGCCCAGGTGTTTTACGTTCCACACAATACAGAATAACTGGGATTTAGTCAATGGTAAAGGCGTGAACAGTAAGAGAATAATGACTCTATTCTGTTTGTTGATTCTAGAATCACTAAATAAACACTTGTTATCTCATAAGCTAGCCGCACACAGCGAGCAACTAGCTGAGCAAACGGCCACGAGAGGCGGTTAGCTCAGCAGATAGCTTTCCGTGTGCGGATGTATTTTGACCAAATTCACGCCTCTCGAGGCTGTGAGACAAATTACTATCCTGTTTGATATTTTATGCCACGAGAGGCAAAAGACTCACCGTGTGCGGGCAATACATCTCATTGTCTCGGCAGCGATTAAATCGCCAGCCAATGGCAAACTCGTTCTAAAAGAGATCTGGCATTTCAAGCAAAGTTAAAGAAAACAGATATGCATGTCATATTACTTGGATGACAGAGGAGTAGGCACATATTATGTTCAAATTGCCAAATTTCAGTTTGTTCTTATAAGTCAAAGAAAAGGGGAAAATATATTGACACAAGTGAATATATATTTTCTTATTATGTATTAGAAAGAAATTCGATTATCTTCCAGTTGAGTGGTCAAAAAGACTCAATTTTTCCTCGTTTGCGAAATCAAACAAAATTCCCAATCCAAATACCGGTAGTAAAGTCGCTATTTTGTCCAAGTATCACGTGACGGTAGCGTGTCACATGACGCCAATCGAGTTTGCCATTGGCTGGCGATTTAATCGTTGCCGAGACAATGAGATCCATCGCCCGCACACGGTGAGACTTTTGCCTCTCGTGGCATAAAATATCAAACAGGATAGAAATTTGTCTCATTACCTCGAGAGGCGTGAATTTGGTCAAAATACATCCGCACACGGTAAGCTATCTGCTGAGCTAACCGTCACTCGTGGCCGTTTGCTCAGCTAGTTGCTCGCTGTGTGCGGCTAGCTTTACTCTTTATTATGATATACTTCTATAACTTTATTCTAAACTATCTTCATATTGTCATACATTTTATATCAGCCGAACCCCGTCTTTACTAGATGGTGAAACAGTTCAGGGGCTGAGGTGGGAAGCTATCTTAATATTGTTATACACTTCTTATAAACCCTACCAAGCCTCTACTAGTCAGTTATGCAGGTCAGGGGCTGAGGGGCCGATATGGGAAATGCTTCTAAGCTATCTTAACATTGTCATACACTTCATATCAACCCTACAAAGCCTCTACTAGTCAGTGAAACAGTTCAGGGGCTGGGGTGGGAAGCTATCTTCATATTGCCATACACTTCATATCAACCCAACTATGTCTCTACTTGACAGGGATGCGGGTCAGTGGCTGGGGTGGGAAGCTATCTTAATTTTGTTATACACTTCATATCAACCCTACCAAGTATCTACTAGATGGTGATGCAGTTTAGGGGCTGGCATAGAATATGCTTCTGGTAGTGCAGAAGGAATAGTTACCTTGGGCCCAGTGTGCTAAAGGTCGTGAACGTTAAGATTCCTTGCCAAGTTTGTAATCGATAAAGATTAGGCTTAGGCTAAAATTTCCCTCATTGCACATGGTGTTACCCTCCTGAAACATATCAATTCCGGTACAGTTAACCAAGTAATTATTTATTATAGCGTACATTTGACAATTCTTTAAATTCAGCACATTCTGTACTGTTTTCCCCTGTCAGTGATGCAGGTCGGAGGAGCTGGCATTGGAAACGCTCTAGTAGTGTAGATAGGCCATTAAACTGGTCCAGATTGTGAACCTTACGATTCTACGACAGTTTTGAAATAGGAAAAGAGTAGGGTAATTCTAATTATATATTATTTGACCATACTTTAAATTCAACACCTTCTCTGATATTTACATAAACCCAACCATGTGGTCAGGGCGTAATGGTCAACCTTTTGACACAGTTGGTTTTCGTATTGTTTAGTATAACTATGGGTAGACTGAGAAAAGATTGGTCTGGGATACGAATTATCGGACCCGTTTTCACGAGGTCATACTAAATTATAATCTTTAATCCGTAGATTGACTGTTATTATATCTTGTGATAGGATATTATATTTCTGTAACAATGGAATACGATTCGCTTTTGAAGTAAGGAACAAAAACAAAGAGATTGCGATGAAGTTTTCTAGCTTATAACTGCTCAAGCTGCAAAAAGCACTAAACAAGAACACTCGTTTTACCAGATTTATTAATGTACAATATTGTTCGTTTTAAGTTGTATATTACAATGCATATTCCAAGTTACATAAATAATAGAAGTATAGAATAACATGTAATTGTTTGATTACCTATAGAGTTGTAACTATTTTGACCTTTTATAAATCAGTTCAATATTCATTTATTCACTGGTTGAATTTTTACTAGGTCAGTTAGTATGTATACATTGTGTTCCCTTTTCTCTGTAGTATACTTGGTCCTTAATTGGTTGGTTGGTTGGTAGATGACAAGTTAACGTTCACTTCCAACGGATGCTGATATCACAGATTAGGTAGTTGTTGGTAGATGACAAGTTAACGTTCACTTCCAACGGATGCTGATATCACAGACTAGGTAGTTGTTGGTAGTTGACAAGTTAATGTTCACTTCCAACGGATGCTGATATCACAGACTAGGTAGTTGTTGAAGTTAATGTTCACTTCCAACGGATGCTGATATCACAGACTAGGTAGTTGTTGGTAGATGACAAGTTAACGTTCACTTCCAGCTGATGCTGATATCGCCATCTAGGTAGTTGTTGGTAGATGCCAAGTGGCACACACAAAATTGCCATGGATGGAATGGTCTTTTTCGAACCCTATGTAAAATAATTCGACTTTTGGAAGCACACAGCCGACACAAGACCCACCCTCAGTTCTTGTATGAGCCCCCTCTCCTCTCCACTCTTCGTCTTTATCAACTAAGAAACTTTAATAAGTTTAGGATTTCGAAACATTGGATGTGCTTTTGTGCATGTAATTCGGTTGCCCTGCATACCTTTGTGTACGTTTGTACATGATAAATAGGCTGCATTTCCCCCTTTGACAAGTTAAACGCATGTTACATTCAATCTGTCTATTGTTCATTGTGTTTTTCACCGGATGTGATTATTATTGAATCACATTGAATGACCTTGATTTTATAATCTCTCTTTAAATCTCGATCATACCCTTGAATATTGAATAAATAAAAATAGATACGTCTTTGATTTGTGGACTACTCAGGTGACCTAATCGCTGAAACTAATTTGCTTGTCTCGATGGTCGTATTCGCAACTAATAACGCAATTGATAACTCTATGTATAGAACGGAAGAACTGGGATTCGAACAGCAAGAACGAACTCAGGAAAGTCGTTCTTGTCACTCTCCATTTCGCCAGAAATGTTGTCGAGAACGTAGTTGCGAATACGACCTCTCTGTCTGGTATCTTACTTTAAATTTGAGAATCAGAAACTCTAAAATCCTGATGGTCAAATACGGTCAAGCTGGTATAAAGATTAAATACAATATGTTATGGTTTTAAATATCGTGATAATAGGAGAAAGGTCATATGATATCAATATATTATGTTCCACTGGACTGAACACTACAACTCTTCCCTACAACTCTTGCTTGGCTACATTTTCTTGTACTAATAATGGAACTGATGTTATGCTCTTTGCTATATTTTACCAACTGTTTTTTTACTGCCCAGTTCTTGCTTGTATTGGCCCTTTCTGACGCAAAGTCGATATATAAAGTACCGTACTTCTGAAATTTTAATGTTTTTGTTCGCCAATGGTTGATGACATGCCATCTTTATTTTGCAGTTTTGAACCAGAGAGACACTTCTCAATTTTCAATTCTTTACTCTTTCCCATGATAGCTTCTGGTGCCATTGTCAGTGTTTTCGAGAATCAGTCTGGTATCAGAATTTGACCTCTATAGCTAAATCACTTATTGCGTTTCCTGATTGCACTGTAATATATCGAAGTATAAAGATTGTCAGTGAGTGAGAATAGTGAACGTGGTATAATTAAATCAATTCACTCTAATCCCAGTCAATATTTTAATTATTAATATACAATACTCTGATATCATGTATACTCCTGATTAGTGTTTATAATATTTATAACAACTTGCCGAGTCAATCTGAAACGTATAGTGATTAAGGAACGTACATGTACTTCCGAATCATATTTCCGGGACTATTTGATCCAAAAAGATGCAGAAAAATGTATAAAACTCCATTTCATTTCATTTCCAGCAGAAAAATAGGACGTAAAACTCCATTTCATTTCAGAACAAAGTGCTTATCTGGATGTTCTGCGGTAAACTAATAAAAGCCTACAACGCTAATCATCCAAAACCTGAAAAAACCTTAAAAATTGTGTTCTGTTGATATTTGGTCCAAGTCGAAATAAGTTATGACATATCCTAATGTAAAATCCCTAAGTGAGAATTCTATTGGTTGATTATTAGTAACCTTGAACATAAAAATCATAACAATTTCATTAGATCATGAATAGCAAGTAAATTCACCTCAGAAAAAACCCAAAATATCCAGATAGTATTATGCCAAATCCTTATTAAGGTGTTGAAAATAGTAAAGACTTAATTCACAAGATTTTCTTAATTAGTTTTCCATACTGTTATTTCTGGAGCAGATTAGTAGGACGTAAAACTCCATTTCGGGTATTCAACAAGGATGAATGACTAACAGTAAAAGAATCACACCTATAACAAGCTATAATTGAATGGAATATTTAAAATGATTGCTATATATACTAAAAGAGTAAAGTTTTCACTGAACAATTTGTGTGGTGTATTTGACTATTCCATTACGAGTCAGTTCCATGATCAAGTATTGCGAGTTATAACTAGTGCCAATTACGTAAGTGCCATTTCTGTTCTCTTTATATGTTGCCTTTAACAGTGGAAGATTTGGCAGTATCTGTATACTATAGCGAATATCAATATCTTCTAACTCTAAAAGTGCTGAAAGTTATGAATAATACTGGTTTTCAATGGACATGCTATAACAAGGTGTTGAAACATAGATACTTTTACTAGTAATGTTGGCCCTAGCCTTTCATTAAAATGACTAGTAGTGATCATAAACCTTCAACGTTCCTCTAATGTGTTGATAGCACCACTACTTTTACTAGCATGGTTGGCCCTAGCCTTTTATTTGAATGACTGGTAGCGAACATAATCCTTCACCGTTACTCCGAGGTGTTGAAAACATAGCTACTTTTACAAGAATGGTTGGCCCTAGCCGTTTATTTGAATGACTAGTAGCGAACATAAACCTTCACCGTTCATCGGAGGTGTTGATAGCACCACTCAATATCGTTAGTACGATTCCCGCTATATTATCATTGTTGATTATTGATGGGCCGTCATATTAACACTCTGCACTATTTCTTCCTCGCTATAATCATTGAACTATCAATAAAAACATACAGTAGCTCTCAGTTTCAACGCTAATTGGATCCCTTTGTAATACGAGGATAGCATTGTTCTTCATTGCTCGAGATTCAGTCAACTGGAGCGGTCAAAGGTCAAATAGCTTCAGTTGTAAATACCTACACATTATCACTCCGCTGTAGTGTGTGAATCGGTTTAAAGTAGTGCGTTATGTGACACAGTTTATTGATGTGTGTAGAGTTTATGAAAGGTGTATTAGTTTCCGGTAAAAACGGTGGATTATTATTAGTAACGGTGTAAAAACGGATTGTTAGGAGGGGAAGTTATTGTATAGTATAGGTATGTTGAGTTATATTTGATAATATTAGAATTTAACGGTGTATGATATCTCACCTGTGCAGGTAGTTACAGGTAAACTCAGTCTACTGTTATTATACAGTATATTGATCTCATATCTCACAGTAATGTTGGTATTAATAGATATAATAATGATATACCAGGGCAATATTAGATATTAACTATGGTATATGAAAGGGCACCTGTTTTATATACACTCTCTACCTGGTCACTATTCGTCTTTCTATAGCTACTATACCTGTATGATAATAACATGGCGGACTGTAGGTAAACATTGAAATCTACAATCAACAAACGGTCTTTCTAACGACACTGAAACAATATAGATAGTGAAACTTGTAAACTGAGTTGATAGGACGGGACAGCGTCAGTCATTTTTGATTGAAGATCAGCCAGAAACCATTTATAAACTTTACTGAATATACAGATGATATCAAGTCGATAACTATTAGTTTGGCCTTAAAGCATGCTTTTACTTGACTCAAAATATAGAAATGTGACTTTTAACGCCAAAAACTAAGAACTCAAATGGGTTCGAATCTTCAAGTTTTAAAAATTCTTATTCCACCGCCATTGCTTTCGGAAAGTCAGCTCAATGTCGACTGTCTACCCTTACCCCTAAGAAATGTATAAAATGGAAGCTGATACTTGTTGACTGTCAATAACAGTTAGTAGTTTATAGTGTCTATGTGTTAATTGGTCTAAATGTGATTGACCACTCACTGACCAAGGTCAGAAATAAAGTTTTTGTTCGTTACATGCCCCAGTTTCCAAAAATCAGTACAAGGTTGGGGTGGATGCTTACTCGATTTCTGCACCCAGTACAACTAGTCATGGCTCTGTGACAGATTAAATTTGGCAACTTATTTGATAATGCTCAAATATTTAGGACAATGTTTTGGCTACCCTTCAATTGGGACCCATTCTAAAAAACGTAAAACAATGAATTACCGTTGCTCCGAAACCCAATGCATCAAATACTATATAAAGCTACTGATCTAGTCAAAGTTGCCAGTGTTTGTTATACGTTAGCCTAATACTACGCTACATAACGGTTTTTTAATAGCCAACAATACTACCTCGATATAAAGGTATTTCTTTTATGTGAACACCTGGGGCGTATCTGATCCCTACCCCCAGGACACCAGGTTGTCATGTCAATAATACAACTAATCCCTTACCTCTGTCACGTGTCACGTTTTTCAAAATTTTAAAATCCTGGCCCCCGTTTCACTAACGTACTTAAGTATAAATATTTACGTAAGTATAAATGTAGGTTTAAATTGCGTTTCACTAAAAGTCGTAAGTTTTTACTTACGTAAATATGTTGCCTAAATCCTACGCCAACTAAAAGCAGGCGTAAGTATGTTTTCATGCGACTCAACGTTTGATTTAGCGTTAGAAAATAACTACGACAATGTTTTAGTAGAATTCAATCGACGACTAATTATAAGAGAGAGGGTATTTAGCTATCGAACCCAAGTTTTAGACACCTACGCTGATAAAAAATTGATTAATAAGCTTATTTGAATACAAAATGTTTTATTCATATTTAAATCAAATCAAGATCCATAGTTAGCTTAATAATAATAGCCTAGTTTTAACAATCCTTTTCACAAGGCCCATAACTCTCGAATCCCTATCTTGCCAGAGTGACTTTCAATCATAGATGTAGTGTTGCCAGACTAAATAATAACTAGAGCTGTGAACAGCACTGAGCGTGGCCCGTGATACTTTGCCTGATATCTGTAAGACTTTTTGAACTTCAAACCCCTAAAGTCTGGTGTTCGTTCCCTTATTTTTAGAAAAAAGTTTTGTTAATGGGTAAATTCAATATTATATCAATATAACTTCTGGTATGGTAATTTTTATAGCTTCATGGTAGCTATAATATACAGGTATGTGTGAAATGTGAACATTATGTGACGGAATTCCTTTACTGATATAAATATGATCTATAAGTGTTTCACCTTCGTTAGTGTAAAGTTGTTGAAAACCAAATTTTTGAAAACAATTAAGTATAGACAAATGACCCTCCAAGATATTTTGATTGAAATCTCCCATAATAACATACACCAGATTCTTTTAATTCAACTAGTGATCTTTGTAACATTGGGAGAAATAATTCTAATCGATAAACAGGTGGTCTGTAGATAACAATTACGTTAATATTCTTATCCAGAATATTCAAAGTAATGTGTTTTATTTTTTAAACTCCCAAATTTAAGACATTTTTTTCTTCTTTATAATAAGGGAGTCGCGGTGGCTCGCTAACCTGAAGGTCCAGGGTTCAATCCCGACATGGGTCGAGATGACACCTTCGGATTTTTCAACCCGGTTTCCACCTGTCAGTGATGCAGGTCGGAGGGGCTGACATGGAAAAGCGTCTAGTCGTTTGGATGGGACAATAAACCAAGGCCCCGTGTGCGAATGGCTGTGCACGTTAAAAATATAAGAGCTGGCTAAAAACGACTACTTTGTGAATAGTGACTGCATAGACGATACATTACAAATACATTCAACAATTACGAACAAATAATAAGCTTAACAGACGATAAAAAGGTCAAAATGGTCCTTCCAAAAAGTCAAAATGATCTCAAAATAATATTTTTATTTATGATGTTACAAATTAACAAAACATAAAGCGCTACATAATATATTTTTTGTATAATCTTTTTGAGAACTGGAACTGGAACTTAAAATTAATATTGTAAGTCTTAGAATGTCTTTGCTTTGAGGAAAATATAAATAGGAACACAATTTATGTCTTCAAAATTTGTTGTTACAGAGTACAATTTTCAGTCAAATAAGTGACCTTTTTTAGGGTTAAAATAGTTTCCAATTATTCCTTTGATTATCATCATATAACCTACAATTTATAAAAAAATATCAGAGACCATTTTGACAAGCATAGGGGCCATGGTGACTAGCCATTTTGACTTGGGACCAATTAGGATAGGGGCTCAATTGACTATGGCAAGATTAAATATTTACTTTTTATTGCAACGGATTAGCGCAGACGCGTTGCCAGTTAAATAATTTATTGCTGTCTGCTAGATAGTCCATCACTACAGATAATTCTTTAGCTTCTGCCTTTTTGGGACTTTAAGCATATTGTTATAGTCAATTGGGCCCCTATCCAAAATGATCCTCAAAAAAGGTCATTTTGACCAAAGAATTGGTTGAAATCAAAGAATAAATGCAGAATCCATTTTGACCAAGATAGGGGCCATGGTGACCGGTCCTTTTTGAACAAAATAGGGGCCATAGTGAATGGCCATTTTTACCAAATTTAACTGTTAAGGCCATTTTGACTAGGGGCCATTTTGTATAGGGGATATACCCCCTTCCCCAACATTCGAACTGTGTAAACGTCAATATTTTCCTTTAATGCTGAGTTGAAATACTGTCATTTGTTTCAATGGATTGGAGCAGTCAGTAGCCAGTTGAATTTGTATGTTAGTCAATTAAGTGCCGTGGGTAAGAATCACCCTCAAAATAAGAAAAAATCTGATATTATATCAAACACTCGAAAAAACATGTTAATTTTTATAAAGTTAAAACAATGTGTAATGAAATTAATTTATTTGACCTATAATAATCTTAGCAGACGATAAAAAACAGTTTGAGCACTTACTTTTTATTGCAACGGATTAGCGCAGACGCGTAAACAGTTTTAATTGCTGTCTGCTAGAGTCCAGCCCTAGAATTAAAAGATTATGTAGTCTGACTAATTTGTTTATGACCTTTAATAACCTTAGCAGACGACGAAAAGAAAATTGGTGTGTATCTTGTAGAAAGAGTTCTGTCAATGGTACAGAAAAAATTCGAACAGGTTAATGTATCAAAAATTGACTGCTCTAAATGATTGTATGTAAAATTAATGTAAGTGAAAATTTTGCAAAAAAAATTAATAATTTTTTTATACTTTTTAGAGTGTTAAAAGATTACATAATCAGATTAATCTGTTTATGACCTAAAATACTTCACACCTCCATGTGAAAAGTTCATGTGGATAGTTTTATTACTATGTTATATAACCTGCTATAACCCTTGTCAATCATTTTAATCCTCTCTATTTCAATTCTTTCTCAGAAAAGGGGTAATCAATGCCTATTTTCACTTTAATTGATTTTGTATTAAACTGGTCATGTCATATGTCGTTGAAAAGAGAAAATTGTGTACATACTGAATATACACACCATATTGCTATTAGATAATTGCATTGTCAGTTAGAACCCTCAGAAGAAAAAAAACGCAAAATGTTAAGAACATATTTTAATGGGTTATTGTCATATATCATTTAAAAGATAATCAAATCAGCATTACAAAATTGAAAAATTTAATTTTCTGCGTTGATTACAGAATGTGATATAGATGTCCAAAGTTGACAAAAATGTCAATTTTTAAATGTCCATAAAACTAGAAGTTAATATTTTTCAATTAATATCAGCATACCTATGGATAGCTGAGGTCAAGGACTTCCTTCATAGGAATTTTCAAGGTCATCAAAGGTCAAGGTCACATAATATGGCCTTTTGAATTTTCAAAAAATTCAAACGAACATAAAAAAAATTCAAATTCAAAATTCAAAATTCTGTTCCAACAAACTGTAGACAAGGTTACAAGGTTTTGATAGACACCAAAATCATAAAAATCGGATAATAATTAGAGGACTTATTGATTTTTTGCTGAAATGTGTCAGTCTGTGACGGCAGCTTAAGCAACACTTCCGGTTTGGATTTTTTATGCTAAGTGCATTCTAATTATGACTGACAGACAATATATATAGTTTTTGTCAATATCCGAAATTTATACCGGAAGTGAGACTGCTAGGCGTGATTTTGAAAAACCGAAAGTTCTCACGTCAAAACCGGAAGTGACGAAAAAATTTTGATTGGGTAGTTTTATTTCTATGGACATTCTGTATACGTCCTGTAAATTTCCGGTCAATCGGATAATTAGCGGCTGAGTTAGAAATTTTGAGCTTTTTTGAAAATTTTGGTCTTAAATTTTTTGGACAAAATTATTTAAAAATTTAAATTTGTGTAGTCCCACCTGATACTTCTTTTTACAATGAAGATATTAAAGAAAATTTCAGCCAAATCGGTCCATAAATAAACCCTACAGACTAAGTGCAAAATAATTGCATATTATGCAATAGCCCACTCCTGGTTCATCAAAAATTGAGTTTCAGATATTCATTTTTGATTCCAGGTCATTTAATAATGTTTGATGGATAGAATTATGCTACACCATTTTCGATTTTCTCTAAAAAGTTTCCCAAAAAAAAAAAAAAAAAAAAAAAAAAAAAAAAAAAAAAAAAAAAATAAACATAACGAAAACAAAGCGTGACAAATCGAAAGATTTGCCACGCAATAAAGGATAAAACCACAGATTCTCCAGACTGGACTTTTTGTGGCAGGTAAACGAGGTGGAAGAATCCGTTGGTATAGCATTCGCGCTTTTCTTAAAGTAACTAGGCTAAGGTAAACAATATACATTTGACCTGCAGGTGGTTTATTTATAGAATACTGAATCTCGTCGTCTAATAATAGATAGCTTAGGCCTAGACGAGACGTAAATAATGTGTTTTAAATTTCGTTTTGGGTTATTTTATTAACTATGCTTATCATTTTAAAGTCAAAATAGGTAAAGCTAAGTTTTATAGATTGAACTAGAGTTAGAAGTTAGTAGAAGTCTTTATTTATAAGTTAAAAAAATTTAGTTTGATAAATTTTATTACGTATTATTTACATTTGCTTTTATTTTTTGATTACTGAACTAATGTTAATATGTTTTGCTTTTATTACTCAATAAAAATATAATTTTTTCAAAACTACGGCGCATTCATGCAATTTTACAGCCAACCTGTGACCTGAATACACGACCATACACGCCATAGGGTAAAGGTCTGTGTCCACATTCGCTTTACATCGCGTTATACGCGTCAAAAAACGCGTCGGAATACACCTCAAAATTACGCTGCGTAATACGCTTTGTTGTACTATGTCCACATAAACGGAATTGGATGCGTATTTTTTAAAGGGGAATGTATTATCATGACGGGCACATCTGACATTAACACTTCATATTTAAAATGAACGAGAAAATAAGTCAAGAAAACCTTGCCATAAAACACTGAAGATTTCTGAATATGACTGATTTTAGGCCAATGATGGCGCTGAATATGCCCACTTGACAGTTTTGATGCAATTACACTGGCTCACACCAATGAATGGGACGCGTATTACGCCAAGACGCTTGAAACCCCTTGAGAGGTAATGAGCGTATTACGCTTTGTCGGCAAAGCGGGGCCTGTTTTACAAAACGCCTATGTGGACAAGGTAGGCCTACCATTGAAATTCTCTATACGGTTTCTTGGCGTTTTCACGACGCGTATTACGCGAATGTAGGCCTTAACAGTTTATTGCTTAGTAAATAACTTTTCAACCATCAACCACGCGTCTTGTTTCGTTTTACTTGTTACCCGAGGGTTGAATTTTGGCTCTAATTGTTTTTGGTGTTCAGATAGGCCTACTGTTTAAACAAGTGCAGATATTTAGTCATTTTTTCAAGATTTTCTTGCAACAGTTACTACAGAACAAAAGTTTCGCGATATACGTCATCATTAATTGATTTGACGTCACGTATTTTTATACTTACGTCTAATTTTTTACCTAAGTATTTTTTTTTACTTACGCATGCTTTAGTGAAACGGTCGTAAGTAAATACTTACGTTAAGCGTAAGTATAAAACTTACGTAAATACTTACGTACCTTAGTGAAACGGGGGCCAGACCTTCAACAGATTAGCCTACTATTTCTCACTTTATATTTTAAGAATATATTACATTACGAGACACCTGATGATGTAGATGGATGAAACTTTGTATGCAATAAAACTCAGTAGTAATAATATGAAATAATATAGACTATAATATAAAATTGTATGCTGTTATTTAAAGTTTTTTAAAGGGGAATGTTCAGCATTTTCGAGGGTTGATTTGGGTCCTGAATATGTGTAAAGAGCCCCCAGAAGTATTAGAACTGCACAAAAATGACATCATCCCTTCGAGTATACCCCTACCTCAACATTTATCTTTCATTTTCTGTATTTGTCTATTCTATATAACGCATAGTCTTACTTAACGACGAGTCGTAATTTTGACTTTCAAACGCCGATATTTATGGATACACAGGTATTAAAGAGTTGTGAACATTATTACGGATTAGTTTAGCTAAAACAATCAAGATTCTGAGACTAAAATTTTATTAGTCAAATAGTTGGTGAACATATACTTTTAACAGCAAACATAGACAGAATGTCAACTGGTCTATAAATAACAGTCTTTCAACTTATATGTCTTATATAAATATTTTAATTAACTAGAATTTATTAATTTATATATTTACTAATGACATCAAATTATACAGGAAATTACAGGGAGTTTTTACTTCTTACTTAATCATAGCCCCTAATTAACTTATTACATCAGCTTAAAATATGTAAAGTCTTCCGCATCTTTTTTATGAAAAGTTTTACGCTCTGGGAGGAGGCGTCTTTTAGGGGGAGAAGCATCTTATGGATGAATTAGCTCAGCCCAGAAATAAAAAATCCCCAAAAATCTTCCGTGTTCGTGATATAAATACGTTTCTATGATATGCAATTGTAAAAAGATGATTACACTGACTTTGGACGGGTTCAGTTTTGGGTAAAATTAACTAGGGTCCCGGGAAAGGTCTTAGAAATGAAACTACAACTGTAATTTACGTGGTCGCTGTTCTCGTAACGAAGGTGGTCACTTGTCAGTAACGAAGGTGGTCAGTTGTTAATTATGTTTGAAAATCGAAGGAGGAGATTTATTGTGGTAGCTTATTGAAGGTGATTGCATAATAAAGATGGGCACATGGATAGGATATACTGTACTAGTATGCTTAAAGGAAATTGATAATAATTTTTTCAAAATAGATCTAAGTCTACTGATCATCATCCCACCCACAATCTTTATAATAAACAGTAGATACATAAACCTCTATCGTTCTTCTTCACTGATTGTAAACAGAAGTTGAAACATGACCCTTGTGTACCTTTTCACTGACCTTCTACCTAGCTACCAAGTGAGGTCAACAGCACCCACTAGACCAGCCACCTGGACGACATGAGCTTTAATAGTTTCCTTATACATCCTGGGTTTTCATCTGGTTTTCTCAAATGTCCCAAAAATGCGGAAGGAAATGACCATGTCCCCTGAAATGTCCGCAGAAGTCATCGAAACATGCAATTTCGAAGCATGACATAAACAATGAATTCACATCTAGATACTGTAGCAGTGATGTACAATTTGCATACACGAATTCCTCTGGCTTATGTTTAATCTGCAATGATTATTCTTCTAATTTGCAAATAGATGCCAAGTTGAAAAAGCCACTTGTAGAGTAGCATTAGGTTTCCAGAGCTGTGAGCATGCCGTTAGTGACATCCAACTTATTACTTAAGTCCTTTGTAGTAAATTTGAACTTAGTTTTGTTACACAAATGCCTTGAAATTTCAAACATTTATCGCGACCATTCATACCTATTATATTACAGGTATATTATGTAGTTGTGTTATAAACACCCCCCCCCCCCCCCCGATCCCCGACCCCCCTTCCACCCCTACCGTCTATTGACCGTGGGTCAGTGTAATCTCTATTCACGGATCATTGATATAATTTGTTAAGTCGCCTTCAGGCAGATCGCTTACAATATTACCTAATAATAATAACCCCTAATACAATAAATACCCGGAAATTGACACTTGACCTTGCCCAAATCTAAACTAAAACAAATCTCACGTAGTAATGTCCGTCCTCAATTAGCCCATATAGGTGCAGAAAAACAGGACGTAAAACTCCATTCATTTCCACGTAGTAATGTATACCTCAAATAGTCGTGATCATTCACCGGCAGATGCACGCGTAATCTAATGTAGGTCACGTTAAATGGTCAGTTCGATTGGAAGATGACAAGTTAACATGTGCCTCCAATAGTAGCTATAACGAACAAGTTAAAATTTTCATTTCACGAAATGTTTCTTCTCGACTAAATTATAACTATGGCCAAACGGTCTCCGTTAAAGTTACGCTGACGCTATGCAACATGGTTTACGAAAACTGCCGAGGATTGCCGATTGGTCCATGGCTTGAGCCTAAATCTAGGTCAAAGACACTTAAATGCATGTGCATAATCTAGAATATAGGTCAGATGCTAAACATTCTTATTGACAAAAATCATAAAGTTTTCCAGAGATCTGTATGCTATTATTGATTGCGAGATATTACCTCGACCATATGAAAGAATGTTACGATGGTCTGAGAAGGCCACCAGCTGGTTGTCTGTTTATATTACTAAATTAATTTACAGTGCAACTTGGCAACATCTTGACTGTAACACTGAACTCGGTCATAGTTCAACTATATATTCTGAAAGTGGTATTATTCTGACCACGGAACAATGTCTTTGCTTGGTTTCGGGACACCAATTATGTGAAATTATAAGGAACGGACTCTTCTCGTCAGTTCTTACCTGACAGAATATTATAGCTTGCCATCAACTCCAAAATTTAACTTACAACATTTACAAAGGTAGCCGGACATTTGATTCAACCCATTTCTTCAATGGTGAGTATTGGTGAGATTAAACAAATGCTAGACCACTTCTCGTTAATCGATAATACATGTAAAACATAAATGGCATAAATGTGGATGAAGGATTCAGAATTATCCAGGACAACTTCGTCATCGTCTTAAAGGGATTGCAATTCCACCATAGAATTAGAAACTAAAGAGTTTTATGACGTTACTGACAGTAATCTGCATCGACATCAATATTAGCTTCCGGTAGATCACTGTCAGTGACGTCATAAAACCGAAAGATATACATACAAAGTTTAGAAAACCACTTTACAAAAGGACAATATAAGTATTACAGATACTGCTGATGTATTAAAGGGATTGAAAAGTGGTTTTCTAAACTTTGAACCACATACGTCGGAATGGAGATTAAAATGGCGAAAGTTGATGCTAAGTGTCCCTGATACACATACAAAGTTTAGAAAACCTCTTAACAATCCCTTTAACTTCCTGAAAAGTCAGGGACAACATTCAATCCCAACCTAGTCAGTTGTTTCTTAATATAAATATCACAATCATCTGATATCTGCCACTAATTAATTCTTTTTCTGGTTCAAAAACTCCAGATGAGATCCATTCTCTAGAGAGAGCCTAAAAACATCGTGATTAAAACATAGTTTTTAACATTCCAACCTTAGAAAATAACAGAAACTGACAAAAAACTGAAATGTTTTCTGTAATTTTCTATCATTAACCTAAAATCAAGTTCGATCGATTTTGACATTTCTTAAGAAAGGATGTTGTTCTTTATTTGATGACAAAACAGCGATTGCAAATATCAGAAATCAGGGCATGTTTTTGCATCGGGGTGAATATATTGTTGATTAAAGGCGTAGTAAAGAAGTTTTCTAAAATAATTATGTGTATCGGGGACACTGATAGCATCAATTTGCGTCATTCCAATTTCCATTCCAACGTCTGTGGTTCTTGCAATTCCACAAAAGCAAACGTTTTATGACGTCACAATCGCAAAATCCCAAAGATATTGGTAGCAGCTGCTTTTGAGATAAATAGAACATGAAATCCCAATGATAAGTAATTTCTAAGAATTAGTGATTACCCAATATTTATTTTTATCATGATGATTGACACATAGATAAACTCTGATCGTTTTATCTGATAATATAACGTACCCAAAACACCTCCTATCGATATTTATATACTTATCTCTTATCATAATGCAAATACCTATCAATAGAGACTTATTGCTTTATCATTCGTAATATATATTGATAATGTAAACGAAGTGCCGATATACATGTACGTGTACATGTATATTTATTAGGCTGTAGGGTTGATAGGGGTTGTAAGCCAACACTGGGTCTACTCTAGATAGCACTGGTCGTGGCATTAGAGCATTTCCTTTATCAGTTATTCTTGTAGGCATTGGTGATATATAGATAACTGGTGTGAATTACCGATGTACATGTATATAATATACTTATTGAGGCAGTAGAGTTGTCGACTCTGTGGTAACCCTGGTTGTGGCATAAGAATACTTCCTATATCACTGCATTTCTAGTAAGCATTTATAAATGCACTTGTATAAAATACAGAAATTGTACTTATTGAGCAGCATAACATTTGTCTAGCTCCCTCCCACCAGAACACATCCCTTGTCCAAATGTGTTGTAGGCTATCATTACTCCTTCAAACCCCTACCTTAGACCTACCCCAATGATGTCATTCCATATCTCTACCGAGTCTTAAAATAATAGACACATATTTCATCTGTTTAAAGAAGGAAGACGACAAATTAATTATTAACATGTTATGTTTTGTGTCTGATGTGGGATTAGTCGCCATTATCCGTCGGAATGTCGCAATATCGTCCTATATTGTTAAATTAATCTGTTTAATATGTCACGTAACGTTACGTCACGTTGCATCACGCTTAGCATTGCGTCACGTTCAACATAACGTTACGTCATTTGAAATTACGAAACGACGTCACTGAATAGTACTTTCGGCTATTAAACTTTGTTTAAGCATTAAGATTAATCCGATTTACCCGACATATGAAGTAAAACTAAACCAGTATAGTTGTGTATTACATGTACAGTGTTACTGTATTGTACAATAGTTTGGAGAGATTTCTTTCGATATTGGCTATAGTTTGTAAGATCTTGCAAGGAATCAAGCTTGTAGCTTCCACCATTTGCAGATTGAGGATCCCTCCAGGAGAATCCCATTCGCTTATAAGACTTATTTGCATCTAAATGATATTTTTAATGCCTTCACCCATTATTGTACAGCTACCTGACAATTAACTACAAATATCTATAATTAAGATGACCGAAATGTACCAAGTTACCCCTACAATTTAACTACAATGATTCTAATAATAACTTCCATTAAATTGATGCTTAATATGATTAATTAAAGAGTGCATACCGAGAAGACTATAAATGTACTAAAACACAGTATGTTGATAGCGGATCATTGGTATTTAATGACCGTAAATTGCATACCGGTCAACATTTTCATTTCATATGATAAATTTCTTTATTTTACAAGTCAAGGCTGGATATGATGTGTTAGATATGATTGGACACCCCTCAAATCTGTATTGAATTCTCCCACACATGCATACTTACTATGGATATGAAACGTAATATGTGTCATTGGAAGGGCTTATTGTTTTAAATGAGGGGTTGCTCTCAAATTGTATTCAAGCTTGCTACAAGCCGACAAAGGCAACGTGGTAAAGATAAGTCTTTTATTTGAAAACGAGAGAAAAACATTAGAATTTTAGAATAAGTTTTTTAAAACTGTCAAAAGTTACAAACGATATGATCGTGTGGATTGGCTTAAAGAAAGACGAATGGTGCCCTCTTTAAAATAATAACGTAATTTGATGACCCAATTAAAATCCATTAAAATATTTCAAATTTACCAACATTACTGTTTTTATGAGATTTTCCGTTTTCAGAAATGTTTTACATGATATGTTTTGGATAATCTTAAGTTTAATGTTCTTTTGTAAGAACATTTCTTTATTATTGCTTCCTGAAGACTGTCCCTTTTTACAGTATTGCTTTTCAAAAAATAAAAACCAGCGAAATAGCTTTGATTGCAGAAGACGAATTATTGTTTGACTTGTGCCATGTCGAGTAAATCGTCGGAATAAGCTATGTAAATAATGGATCCTGAAATCCCAAAACTTGCTGTTTCAGAGTGACAGCGTGTGACATGTTTTAAGGAGTATATTGTGTTATAACTAAGTGGATTATATTTCGTGAAGATGGTGAAAAAGACAGACAGTCACCCGGATAAAAAGAGCCGGGGACCTTTATTACGTGGGCCGTCAATCGACCCCCCTCCCACCTCTCATAGGGTAAGACATATTATACTGCTTACAAAACACTACTAAACTACAGCAATTCTGTAAAAAACATTACTTAAGTTGATATACAAAACATTACTTAAATTGATATGCAAAACATTACTTAAATCGATATACTAAACATTACTTAAATTGTTAAATTGATATACAAAATATGACTTAAATTTATATACAAAACATTACTTTGTAATCGATATACAAAACATTACAAAAACATTACTTAAATCGATGCACTAATCATTCTTAAATTGTCATTTTTTACAAAACATCACTTAAATTGTTATTCTCTACAAAACATTACTTAAATTGTCGTTCTCTACAAAACATTACTTAAAATGGCATTCTATACAAAACATTACTTCAATTAGCATTCTATACAAAACATTACTTAAATTTTGTCTGCAAAAACATTACTTAAATTAACATTATGTACAGAACATTAAAGATACCTTTCTACACAAAACATTACTTAAATTAGCATTGTCTACAAAACATTACTTAAAACGATACACTAAACATTCTTAAATTGTCATTCTCTACAGAACATTACAGATACACTTGAAAAACAAAACATTATGTAAATTGATTTGTTGAACATCACAGATGTACTTCAAAAAAACATTACAAACATACCACTTAAACCAAAGAGTTTTACAACTGAAATATAAAGGTAAAATTTAACAGATGAGACTTTCAGATACAATTTCGGAAACACAGTATATTATGATAATATGTAACTTTATTTTACTTTACAAACGTTACAGCACACGAAACATAAAACACAACCTTGCCAAGAGTATAAAATAGCAAACATAAAAAAAATCATACACATAAATGTAGTACAATATTACAAATTAGCAAAATGCCACAAATATGAGAAGACAGCATTGCAAAAACCATTATAGCACATAACATCGTAAAATATGACGCAGACTTTGCAAACACATTCAGTTATTATACAGAATAGCAATTAGTTTTTATATTGCATTGTATATAAAAAAAAGTGTAAACATAACATAGTGCAAACTAGTTTATTATTATACATGTAGCAAACAGTACTGTTTCGGCCTTCTGGACCTCATCAGTGAAGTGCTGATACTAGAATTGAGGTATGGCTATATAGCCACCTCAGATGATCTCACATTATGTGATACCATCGTACCATGCCAGAGTGCTCAAACTAACGCTAATAACAATACATGTATGTGTCTAATATGTAATTAGTATAAGAAAGAAATATGAGTATATTTGTACAACTTGTAGAAAGTGGTAACATCTTGTTGACAATGTCACACAATTGTTAGTTTTTTCAAAGTCTGTAACATCTGCTGCACCAATAACACAATTTGTAACTACATGTACACGATCATATACAGTTTAATATTTTGATCACACATCGTATGGATCACTTCAAAAAATGTTGCTTATTATAGCAATCTTGCATTCTCTTGCATTGTTTTTGTTTCGGCACATTACCTAACATTTTGATTTGGACAACAACACATGTGTCTGATTCGAGCTTTCACCCGAGCCCCTCCACTTTACAGCGAAATAAAAAAAAGTTGGTATAGTAGATTTAGATGAGATGACTATATAGCTAGCTGAAATAGAGCTTTATCAGATTATAAAGTTTATATTTAGATGATTATACAGCTAGCTGAAATAGAGCTTTATCATATTATAAAGTTTATATTTAGATGATTATACAGCTAGCTGAAATAGAGCTCTATCATATTATAAAGTTTATATTTAGATGACTATACAGCTAGCTGAAATGGAGGTTATCATTTTGTAAAGTTTATATTTAGATGAATATACAGAGAGTTGAAATAAAGGTTTATCAAATTAGAAATTAATCATCGACAAGTGTTTGATAAGAAATATCTTGAATTGATTTAATATTAGGTAAAAACACAGTGCATATCAATATTACATGCTAAAACCTGCACACACTTGTATTGTTAATAAATCTTCCGCTTATCTACACACAGATTTAGTGTTTCAAAAGATATTTTTGGCCTGTGTATAAGTATTATTGATAGAACTGTATAATAAGTCAAATGGTTAAAGCGATAGTGACGTCATGATCTGGTAAAGATTTTTTGGAACCACTAACGTCCGACATAATCATAGCGTTGCCAACCAATTGAAAGCTTAAATCTTCAGTGAAGAAAAAAACGTTTTTGTTGAAAGCAATCTTGAGCATGAAATTTGAAAATGATATGAAATGGAGTTTTACGTCCTACATTTCTGCACATCTTTGGCAATTGAAATTGGGTAATAAAACTCCTTTTCATTTTGTTTGTCCAATAAGGTATAGAACAATGTAATGTAAAATTTCATTTCAGTTTCTTAAGAATGCTGTTCTTCAAAAGTATATAATATAAGTACATGTATATTACATTATAACATGTCATAACGTGTACACTGTATTCTTTCCATGATTTATTCATCAAACCTGACCTTCCCTCTATCAAACAAACTTTTACAGACCTATATCTAATAGGTTTATGTCTACATGTCGAGAGATTATTAGGGGAGATATAGAACAGGCTGTATGATAGTCCGAAACTCGCTGACTCTATTCCCAGCCTTTGATAGATATTTGGACAGATATGGCTGGGAGAGAGTCAGAAAAACTAAGCCACGAAAAACTTGGGTGATGGGGTTTTAAACGTATTTACCTCGAATCCACAAAACTTTGATATATTTGGAAAGATGGATGATTTTGTAGTTCAATCATACCGATACCATCATTATCCTCCTACACCATCAAAATTTTTTCCCGAGAAATAAAATCTGTCGGTCGCCATTTAATGCTGCACGTGTGGACAATCGCAATATCCGTCCAAATATCTATCAGAGGCTGGGGAAAGAGTCAGCAAGTTTCGGACTAACACTAACTGTATGATAGGCTACCACTTAAACGTTGTTATAGGTGAAAGTGTTCGCTGGTAATAATCTAAAACAATTTAAATATACTTTACATACAGTATTATTGATTATCAAATCTTCTGTCCCAGTTTTTAAAAGAGCTTAATTACAAAGATATGAGATATGTATTTATTTGTAAAATCTCGAATGTTCATTGTGTTCATCTTTTCTGCACATCTATACTGCTAATATGATTCACGATTTTATATTAAATTCACATATTCGAAAAGTACACCTTTTTTTTATAAGGAACGTGATTTATTTTTGGTGCCACCACATTGACTGACAGCAAATATGCCCAAACAAACATACTGCTTAGGATGACTCTTCCAGATCTAAAACGTCTTCCCCCATCAATACATGCTGAAGATGTTCTGCTAGCTATCATTCTAGTAAAAAAGTTGCTGAATCATGCCTTGTCTTTGATAGTTATTTCTGCAGTCAATGGCTCGTCTCACAGCTGGCAAAGTACATAATATACTCATCAGCACAGAAAAGCCATAGTAAGAAAGTTTCAAAATAACTTTAACTTTCACATAATTTATAATATTCACTATTGCTCTGTGATCTAAGCCAGTGTTTTCGTTGGGATCGTCTTAATACACCCTAATATTCCTACTATATCAATCCAATTTGTAATATTGATAATAAGTAATAATATAAGTATTAAGGTAGGCCATTGTGGGTGTTTTCCTTTATGACTAGTCAATGTCATTCCTAGGGCAGTCAGTAAGATTTTCTATCTTGTATGAGTTGTATGGTATGATTATTACAATCATGTGTCAAATCATATCAAGCTGGATTATCCATGTACAATCATGCACGCACGAGTTATTTACGTATATGAAATACTTATCAAACTTTCTAATTCAAGTATAATGCTAAAATAAAATATCCATTTTCTATTTTACTTTTGAATAATGAACTATGCGCAGGCAGAAGATTTGGAGAAAGTGGTTTCGAGCAAATTTCTTAGCAACCATATTGTCAACTTTACACAAATCACAAATATGGGCTGCTGCACGACCAAATGTACCACGAAAGCCGAGAACGTCAGTCCCCTAAAATACATTTCGCTTCTTCAAACTTGCCATAATATTATGGATAATCCAAGAGGATTGTGATTGAACGTTATTAAGGTAAAGAATAATAACATTGTCAAGGATTTGTAGAAGTATAAAAGGTAATAAGAAAGATATAGAGCGAGTACGATCTATTGTGTTGGTATATTGTTAAGATATAAACAGATTGATCTGTATAGTGTGTTACTATTAGATTCTTATAACATACTGTACTTGATTCCCCCGACATTGGTTTTCAATCAGGCATATACACATTGCTTACGAATGACTCGAGAACACAGAATCAGGATCAGTTCGCCCTTGTACCGTGAACGTTGATAAAGGTACAAACCAACTCGGGGCGAATGTTTAAGGCGAAAGGACCCGATGGTCAGAAGGCGTAAAACCTCTTTGGGCCTGGTTTTTTGGCTTATCAGGGCACATTGCTGATTTATGTAAATGATAATCCAGGAAAGATCATTGTGAAGAGGTTTGGCAAAGAACTGGCTGGTATAAAAGATCTTCTTAGGAACCTAATTGGTTATCCTTGTACGAAATTGGTGTTTCTTTCTTTCTTTCTTTCTTTCTTTCTTTCTGAAATTGTTGAAATTTTCTCTGATTTTGACAATTCAATGATTTTTTGGGGTAAACAATAACATCCGTTCCAGAGAGTCCACATAGCTGATAATATACATTTGACGATTGAAATTGCTGAGAAAATTAAGTGACATGAGATAAACCCCCAAACACCAACAAAAAGAAAGATTCAGCCTTAGTCTTTCCTGTAAAATATTGACTAATGTTGTATAAGAATCTATATTTTTCTGTTCTGTAAAACTCTGGTCTATAATTTTCTATTCTCACCGACTTGTAGTTGTACAATCATTGGGAAGGAACGTGGAATATCGAACGGAGATGTAGATATACTCTTCAATTCAAATTGTATTTGTCAGTTTAAAAAAAGTTGTAAATGAGTTTGAAACACAGATAGTTGCTGCTGATAGTAACAGTGGCGTTTTTAAGGTGGTGGATGGCATTCAGGTCCAAAACTTTACTATATTTTCACTTGAAAAGCGCCAAAATTTGAGCATTTTCATGCCATGATTCGTTTGACGAGATTCTCTGAATTTTCAGATATAAGATAAAAGAAACGAATCTTTCTGCATTGATTTCCTGTATACTAATAGTTCATAGCAGGAAATGTTTCTAAATCTATCTGTTTAAATATAAATTCATGACTTTATAAATAACGTCAAATGTTATAATCCAAGATGGCGTCGTGTAATACCTTTCCTAAATTTGAAAAACAAACAAAATGTCGTGTTATTTCGTCAAGAAGGAGGATTACTTAGTGCAATATTTTACAATTTACAACTCGACATTTAACATGTGATGTCAGGATAACTTTCTCAACAATTTCGTTGTTTGATTTTCAAGTTTCAACTTAAATGTTGTTACTTCGATACTTGAAAGAAAGAAACATCTATATTTTACAAGGATAACAACTTGGGTTGGTTGGTTGGTAGATGACAAGTTAACGTTCGCTTCCAGCAGCAGCTGATATCGCACACACTTGGGTTCCGTGAAGATCCTTTATCCCAAATTAGTTAGGATGCTCTGAGTTGTAAACCACCTATCTATAATATGCAAGAATTATGTTAAAGGGATTGTAAAGTGGTTTTCTCAATTTTGTATGTGTATCGCGGACTCTGATAGCATCAATTTTCGCCATTCCAATTTTCATTCCGACGTCTGTGGTTCTTGTAATTCCACTAAAACTAACGTATTTCTATCATTTGAATGTAGACAAGTGCCAGCAGCTATCTCGAAATTAAATTAGATAAGCTCAGAGTGCAGGAATTCATGCATCTGATTGGTCGATTAAATTTGAAATCAGTTTAATGGATTGTGCAATCACCAATTTGATTCTGTCAATTTTCATGTAACCAGAGACGCCAACTGTTGGCACAGTAATCTATACTTAACATTCGATTTGATTTCTATTCAAGCTAAAAGCTGAAAATCCGAGTTAATTTGGTTTGAATCCCTCAGACTCATCAAATCTCGGCAGTTAACACGAGTTTTAACGGTATTTAAAAATCTATTTCCATATTGACTGATTCGTGAAGAGAAAATCTGGACTGAGAACGGCCTCGTTATCGAAGGCAAGCACCTGATTACACCATACGACCATCGATCATTGACGAGTTAAAATATAATCACATTCTGCACAAAGACTTAATTGTTACCATTTACAATTCCTTTTCTTTATACCGTCTTGTAAAACAAGACTAGCAGACTCTATTATCCAGATGATTGATTGTTAATTGATTTTGTATAGTGTAGAGGTCGGTCTGGGCTAGTCGAGTATTTATGTTTGTAGTCGTGATTAATGTAAAGATTTTTAAGTCGTGATTGAGGCTGGATAGAGGTTATTATAGGAATCAAGAATTGGTCTTTCTATTCTTTGATAAGATTACTCACTTCCTGACTTTTCATACACAATAATATTTATTTTACAGATGAAAACTTCCATGGTCAGCTATGCACGTGCACAATGCACATGTTGCCAAAATGCCATGTTGTCGAAATGCCATGTTGCCGAAATACCATGTTGTCGAAATGCCATTATGCCGAAATATCATGTTGTCGAAATAACATGTTGTCGAAATGTCATGTTGTTGAAATGCCATGTTGTTGAAATGACATTATGTCGAAATGTCATGTTGCCGAAATGCCATGTTGTCGAAATGCCATGTTGTCGAAATGCCATGTTGTCGAAATGCCATGTTGTCGAAATGCCATTTTGACGAAATGCCTTGTTGTCGAAATGCCATGTTGACGAAATGCCATGTTGTCGAAAATGTTAGTGTATACAGGTTCTGAAACAATCAGCAACAAGCTGCCCAACATGTTGTCGTTATCCTGTGTGTACTGGACCAAATTTGTGTTGTTCGGGTGTTTCGGCGAACATGTTGGCCAATATGTGTTAAATAACGGAACACAATTTTATGGTATACTACTCCTTAGTTGCCAGTGTGTACAGTACTTTAGACATCTCTAAATTTTCGTCGTTTTATTTTAACTAAACTATTTACAGATGTATTCAGTATATTATTACTGAAATTTAAACTATACCTGATAATAATTATAATTAGCATGGAATAACTAGGAAGGGCAGGTCATCATACCCTCAATATGTTAATTACTGTTTGTAATTAGTTATATGTAATTAAACTCACTGACCCTGTTATTTACCTGTTAGTTAGAATGTAAATTACGTCGAGAGTTAAGACTATTTTCGAAATGAAATAGAAAAGTGAGAAATGACGACTTCTTGGTTTCTTCTTACATCCATGAACAAAATATATAACTCTAACAAGGTGTACAAAGTGATGATGTACTTAACGAAAAGAACTGAATTAGGCGATGTATTGTTCGGTGCATACTCAGTGGCGTTTCTACGGGGGGGGGGGGGGGGGGTGAATTTTGGCTGGCCCGGCCTTCCCCCCACCCCCCCCCCCCCCCCACTTTGAAATGTTCGTATAATGTTAAATACAGATGGTATGTGCTGGTAGCCCCCCCCCCCCCCCCCTGACAGTTATTTGGCCCCAAGGTCGCCCCTCCACCTAAAGATTCCTAGAAACGCCACTGTGCATACTGGCTGCATGGTGTGAGGTTATTGATACCGTAGAAACTTTATATGAAACATGGGTAAGAATTCGGACTCGACGTGCTTCGTCTCTTTAACGTACACTAAGCCCACAACCTAGATCCAATGAAACGTTCTCCAGATATACCGGCGTCTTAAACGGATCTCCAGATTTCCGAGTTTTTTCTTGTCATATGAAAGATTTAATCAGAATAAATTGAGGAGTAACAGTTTTAACTCTAGACCTAATCACACTCGTATCTTAATTTACAAACATTAATTATTAATGACGTGAGGAAATTATTTACTTCTCAAGACGTCTCCTGTCGTCTGCTGCCATTAATGGCGCTAAAACCTTGAAGCAAGAGTACATGACGTGACGTTACAGTCATTTGAAATGATGAATGAATTCAGTGCATTGGTAGGCTTTTCTTGCTCACAATTTTTGAACAAATTCCGTTGTTTGCTATCGTGACTTCTATACTTTGGCCAATCGTATCTGTCGAAGAGCGGAGCGTCCCTGTTTGGGCAGAAAATATAAGTCTCAAATATCGCCACCACGGCTACTTCAGAAAACTCGGATTTCGGCCATTCGTTTTTTCAGATTCAGGAAGGACCTATGAGAAAAATATTCTTTATATATTTCCCTCTGCGGACCATGCGACCCTTGTTAACTTTAGGCATTGTGTAGAGTTATTTTGACTGTAAAAGATGTTCTACATGATTTGGATGTCTTATCGAGTATTTTTCATATTGATGTGTCATATATTTCAATAATCAAACAACAAAAATCATTTAAATTGAAAAACAAAGATGAAAGTTAAAAACACTAGAAACAGGAATAAATGTTGACTGATTGACAATGAAAACCAGTCTTATTGATCAATATTCTAGTTGTTATGACAATCTAGTCTCATTCTTGTTACTTTATTTAATTATTTTTAAAATGTTGAAACTCGTCTGCCAGCAAATGTTTCTTATTGTGACAATTCTGACGGGTTGTGTTTAAAAATACTGGAGTAGGTTAAATAACTTGGAACTGAATGACTGAAAATAACAGCTTTTGAGTCATACGTATTTTGTTAGGGAGTGAAAAAATCAAAGCATCCAGAAATACATGTAAATTTCCGGATCTCTGTTCTTTTGACATGGACGATCATACCAGTGAAAACGGGATTTAAACACATTGAGGGTTCTGCTTAAATACCGGAAAAACTTCTTAAATGCCGGAAAAACTTCTTAAATACCGGAAAAACTTCTTAAATGCCGGAAGTGCTTCCAGATCGTCTGATAAAACTGCTTTTTTCAAGAATACCATTCTCGTCTCATTCTAACACAAATTATAATATGTTTAATCAAATCGACACTCACGTAGTTTTTTTTTTAAGAATCTAGATTCAATTGGCACTTATTTTCATGTAGTTTGGCCGGTTTTATGCTTTTGGATGGTTTATATTAGAATTAATAAAATCTGCTAAAAACAAAACTATGTAAAAGTCAATAAGATTCGGGCCAGTTGACTGAAGAAACTATAAATTTATCTTTTTTACAGTAAGATTTTGGACTGTGTAATTTAGTAGAAATCTACCAAAAACTAGGAAGAAGTCGGTAAGATTCGCGCCAGTGACTTAAGAAACTGACTAAAGGATCGGAAGTAGGAATATAATATTATCTGTAATTGTCCTAGATATAAAAATCAATGACGGTACCTTGCCATCAATCAACGTTAATACGAGTATCATGTACGGTGTCAGAGTTGTCTGTAGTCAGTTAGAATAGAACTAGACTTGCCACTTTCTACTATTAAATCAGAGTTAATAGTGTTATAATCAGATCACTAGCTCCCTCTACTGACCAATATCATTATCACTCCCAATATCATTCAGTTCGAGATGTGTATCATAAACTATGGTCTGAGATATCTTAGCTAACAATAATCATACAGAGAAATAATTTCCAGAAAGCCCTACAAAGATATGAAAATGAAGATTTTTGAAAAAGTCTAATAAATCTTTATATGTCTTATCAATCTAATACTGCATAAAGAATTCAGCACCAGTATCACAGACATCATTTCAGTCAAATTATACGTAATTTGAGAGGATCCTCATAGTCTAACAATAACATACACAAATGAATAGGTGATAACTAGACGCACGTGCATTCTCCTAATTGACCTATAGAAATACGTTCACGATCATTAATTTCACATACTATGATATCAATCACTATCAATAACTACATAGAACAGCTCGATAACATGAATGGATTTACACAATGCTTCTATTTACGACCAAATACACAGAGTTTTATTCTTTACAATAGTGTGCACGCACGTGTAAACGATAAGGCTGTTTAGTTTAAATGTTTGATGAGAAAATGAAACATGAACATTCAGAAGGAGACAATAGGAAACTGAAAAAACAGCAGATAGATAATCGAGATATACAATCAGTTATAAAAGACTCACGGGTAAATTATTTACATCATCATTAGAAACTAGGTCATGCATGTGTTATCTTATTTCTTGATGCTTTGTTTAGGTTGGTGTTGACAACCCAACCTTCAACAATACGGAAACGTTCGTCGATGCCTGAAATGTCCATGGTTTTCAACGTGGGGACTTTTCCCCTACAAGTACATGATACATTCGAACCACCTGTAAGTTTCTTACAGTGAGATAAACGGTTCTTCACAAACTTTTAGTTTCTTAAGAAAGATAGTACCACATGTAGGCCCAATAATGGGTCATGGACCGAGAGCTGCTGTCTATCACAGGAAAAACACTTCGTGACAAGTTTTTGGTGACCTGTTCATCTGTATGTCAAATAATTTTACATTTTGAGAAATAATTTCAACGTTTATTAGAATGAAAAGAATTCTCGAAATACTCCCAATTAATTCTTTAAACAACCAATACCTCAGGTGTGGAGATGTTTCTTCTCTTCTCAACAATTCCCTCAACTGACTGCCACAATAGACACATCTGTTTCTACAGCAGTAACCTAATTCACACATTTTATAACCCAACATTGGATTGAAAAGTCTTTTGTGTTTAACTTTCCAACTTCTGTAGTTCTTAATTAACACAGATAACAGCTTGGATTTTTGAATTATCTTGTTTCATTCGAATCGGAAAATATAGCGGTGAATTGAGATTATAATAGGAAAATAAAGAACAATGCTCTATCAATTCGCAAGAGAAAGTATCAGGGACACTTGTAGCACCAATTAGCAGTATTTGCACCATTCTAATTCTTAATCAGTGGTCTGTTGTTCCAGCAATTCCACTTAAACTAAGTGTTTGATGACTTCACTACCGCAAAAGTCTTCTGTAATGAAATCGAATTTTGTGACGTCAACAAACTCTTAGTTTAAGTCGAATTGTGGGATGGAACCACAAGCTTCTGATTTAAAATTGGAATTATGAAAATTTGCACCTTAGAAAGTCCTGTAAGGCCTACTTCCCAACCTGGCCTGTATGGCCATTTGTTATTGTAATATATTTCGAACGTTATTGTGTTATTAATCCCAATGATTGACAGGTATATATCTAATCTATTATTATATGCCCGAGGTGACAGTGAAATGGCTATTTAATACACCGCTAGAGGGCAACACTGTCTTTCTAGGTATAAGGGAACTATTTATCGTGGCCCTAGGATATGAATTATGAGGGAGTGAAATGATAGATGGAAGATAATTGTAGTTTGATGGCGGAATGTTACAATTTGACTGTCAGTTTCGATCTATTTTATTTCATTTGACATCCTCTGACTAGGTTACAAGACATCAAAGAAGTGAAAATATTTCGGAACTTTATTCTTTAAATCTTTAGGCAAGAATTCTAGATTATGAAATACAGTAATTTGATTGGTTAATATGACTAAATTCAAAATTATTTTAGTGATTGACCAATCAGATGACTGTATAACTAAATTAAGTTTTGGAGAATAACACCCTAAAACAGTGCATGGCTAGTAACATTGATGTTTCCAACTTATCATTTCTACTCCTGGTACACAGATATATCACTTTTATAAAATTTGTCTTAGTTTTTCTACTAGGGTCAATAGAGTGCCTTCTTTTAAACATTTTTCACCCAATGAGAGTCAATGGGAATGTTATTGACACCTTCAGTGACCTTCGTCTGCCTTCTTCATCATTAATACGTCATGACGTAGAAACCGGAAGTTACTTAGCACCACTATTCTTGAAAAGACATTGTACTTCCGGTACAGATCGATTACCATGGTGATGAAGAGAAGATTTCGTCTGATTTTCCACAACTTGCCTTTAAATTAACTTTTTTGTGACAGAAGGCAGGCGAGAAACCGGAAATGGAACCTAATGTAACTAAGATTCAATGCTGTCCCGCAGTAAATATAAAAAAATGGCGAAAGCGTGTCGTGATTTAATCTAGCAATGTGAGAAGAGAATTGAGTATTTTTAGCTGATAAAAAGGTTATTAAATTAATTGATAGTTGATGTTAAAAAGACAATATTTTTTATCGATTCCAGCTCGACGGTATTTGCTTGTTATTGATGAAATTTCTAGAATGAATGAGTCAAGATGTCTGACGGTTTACCGCCAACACGACTCACTGTGATTAGTTATTAAATTATAGTATTTATTACATTATCATTGAGAATACGGCTACAGCCCCCGCATGAAGTACTGTACACACTGGCAGCATTTTTGACATGTAGCCGAAACACTTGGGCAACAAAAATACGGTTCTGTACACACGACAGCTCGTTGGGAAAACTTGGACAACATACTCAACATGATGTGCAACTTTTTGCTGAATGTTTCCGAACTGTATACACTAACAACATTTACGACAACATTTCAGCAACATGTTGCCCAATATGTTGTTAGCGTATACAGGTGTTCCTAGGCTGGTAGCTAGTAGCAAAATTAAATTGGGTGTATAATGGCAGGTTAATTATGAAATGCACCATCACAATGCCTGCTCCTATATATATTTTGGTTAACACTTTTTAACGTTACCCCTCCTCCATACTCGTAGATACAAGCCACGTTGTTCCATTTGCGAATCCTGACAAAGTACTATCATGGAAACAAAACGTGAATATATAAATATTAGACAAAAGGCTTGAAAAGATGCTATGATGCATGTTCAAATATAGACAAATGCTAACATAATAATATATTTATTTTTGATATTCCCCGGGCGTTATTACCGTTAGACCTGAATAATATAAAACATCAGTAAATCAACAGAAATATTGATCATTATATTGATGGGTTATTTACTACAATGAGTTGATCAGACAATAAACCACTATCGATCTCGTCTTGAGTGATTCGATAACTCAACATCTAAATATTTATTTTACTTCACGAATCTTAGAAATAGTCGTAATGGACGTCAAATCATTTCTGAACAAAGTCCAACATTCAATTTAATATAGATAAACGCAATCAGAAGAAAGACAAATTTAAAACGAGATTTGAGTAACATAGTATACAGTCGCTGTTATCATCAACAATGAAAATAGAAACTGACAGCCTAAACTGAAATGAAATGGAGTTTTACGTCTTACTTTTTTACATCTATTTGGGTTAATGCATTTGACAATTTTCGGCAGTTTCCGTAAAATTTCATGGATACCGTTTGGGGTTAATGACGACGGGTAAACACCATGCTCTTTGTAGTGGGATACATTTTGCCAGGACAGTGGTATTAGGATAATTAGGTATTTATCGATTTCAAACTTTCAGTCCTTTGACTTGAACATTAAGGGTAAAGTTCGATATGAAGTGCATTGCAAGTGTAACTCGACCCATATAAACTACTATTCGAATATATCATCAAGGTCAATTGTATACCAGATATGTCACAGAAGATATATATATGTGTGTGTAGATATAAAACTCGTTTTTCATATCAAAACGACTGGAAAGGTCAACGCCATTTCATTTCTTTATTCCAGTAATTTACAATAGGCCTACATGTACAGTGGAAAGAACAAATGTACGTAAAGCAAAACAATGCACAGATTACAGAAAAGAACAACATAGTGTAAAACCCATTTCATTTCAACAGAGTGCAGATCAGCAAGGGGTTATAAAACAATTATACTGGATAATGTACAAAAACTCCAACCGAGAACCTGTGTGCTTCAAGATGTGCACGTTAAAGATCCCTCGACAATTAGAAATCGAAAGTAGGCTAATTCCGCTGTCCATGCAAAATTTCTATGATTGCACACCACATGGCGTTTGCCCTGCATCATTAGCCCAATAGGTGCAGAAAAGTGGGACGTAAAACACCATTTCATTTAATTTTTCGTTTTGATAAGTAGCTACTAAATGTGTTCCAGACGACCCTCGTCACACCAACAAATTGAAGTTTTATCTGTTAACGGTCGAGTTGAAATAAAAGTTTGTCTGAGAGCAAAGGGAGGTTATCCATGCAGAACAAAAATTACTGATAAAAAATGTCTTTAAACTCGCTGACTGGTGACATTGCCCCCAGCAAAGGTGAAAGTTACATTAAATTTTAACTATTTTAGGACGTGGTTTATTGTACGAAATGATAAAAGTGAAATTCAGTTTCTAAGATTAAAATATCCCAAGGCTTCGTAAGGCATCATTGGATACAAAATATTAAATGAAAGATTGTGGCATCGCTAGTGCAACAGTCGTACTTGCAACCAAAACACTCTATATATCATACATATGTTGGATATTATATTTTGGATATTTCAAACTATAGCTTGGGCTTTCATATAAGTAGATTGAAGAATAGTGATCGGAAACAGAAAATTAAGAAATGTCCTCTGATCTGATACTTGTCGTAAATTTCGCCGTCATTTCCTGTTACATGACCTCATTCTTGTAAAACTATATTTATTTTCATTTACACCTGTGCATTATGCATTGCATACCATACGGGTTTCTTTTGAGAGGGTAGGATATTTATGACATTTGGTGAATAGATATGAAAATTTCTTTCGTTTAAAATACAATCTGGACTATAAAAATGCAAATAAACCTCTTGAAATGTTCAATTCTCACTTTTAATATCTTTTAAAAGATTTAATGATGCGATGTGTAATAGGGCATGATATCTTTTATATCTGGTAATATTATACATTTTCTTAAACTGTTATTCATAATAGTGTACATTACATTTAGTTGAATTATTGCACGTAACAATTGTATCTATATAATGTTAGTGAGCTAAAATCTAGATATTGAAAAGGGCTTCCTTTTTAAAGAAATATTCCGATACAGCTAGAAATCTATTAAAGATTTTGTAAAAGTCAAACTCTCCGAATATGCAACACGGGGTTGCCATTTCCATTATTGAAACCAGAACTTAAACATACACATCTCGGAAAGCTGCATTTCATTTTATTAACAGTAATCTAATATTATATGTGCACTCATTTTAAATTACGTCGCATGACGTCACTAATCACGTTAAGCCTACGTCATTTAACAAATTACGTCACTTATTACGTTACGTCACTGATTACGTCAGTAAGTGATTCCAGGAAGTGCAGGCCAGGAGGGAAGTAGAAGGAGTCTAAAGAGATCATAATTGATTTAAAGTGGACTGTTAATGGCCAAATCGATATCAGTATGATTTCATTTATGAGTAACTTTAACTCCACTATTTTCTACAAAGCTATTACTGTAAACAATTAGTATAATGATTTACACGTGCGTGTCAAGTAGAATGTGCATTATCTAATAGGTCCTGCACGTAGGTTAGAATGTTGAATTTTAAAAGGCTAACAGTAAAATATTGCTTCGTCATACTCGTTACACCTGTGTTTCATGATCACCACAGTCACGTTTCATGTAACATTAAGAGGAAGGAGAGGGTAGGGGCCAAAGAATCTTTAAGAGGTGCCCAGGACACATCACAGCCCAGCCGAGATAGGTCCACTGCTCCAAACCATCTGTATTACCTTTGACTTAATCACTTTACTGCTCAAATACAAGAATTTACGGTAATGATATACAATTTCCACGCCAGTCATTACTCTTACTAGGTTGTAATTAAGCCACTGACTGTGTTATTAATTAATACAGTTTTTAATTAATAAACATATTGATATGCGGCATGAATGTATTCAAATCTATTATTTCAATCTCGTTAGCTCGGCTCCTCATTGGTACGAACAAATACAAAACAGTAGGACGTAAAACTCCATTTCATTTTATCTAAACTCTCATTTCATAAACAGAGTAGTGTAGGCCTATGTGGGAAACGACAAACACGGTACGGTATTCAAACTCATTGGAAACGGCAGATTTCGAATATTTTAACCAGGAATTTATTTACGGTACCTGACCTCGGTAATACTGTAGATTTTAATAATATATACCTGATTAATGTAAATATTTGATAATGCAGGATCTGGTAATACTGCAGACGATAGGTCTGATTGTTGTAAATATTTGATAATAAAGGGTCTGGTAATGATTAAGAGTAAAGTTTATAAGTCGAGGTGATGAAAAGCTATAATAAGCTACGTGTGAATTATAAGATAAAGTCTGTCAACATTCAGTAATGATATAGGTAAACATTGTCAGTTTTATAGATAACACCCAGTCCGATATCACTCACCTAATTTATAAATATTTCACTAGTTGTACCTCATTGCCCAAGACACATAGAGACATAAACCTTTCTCCAGTTGTGCATTATTGTACACGACATCTAGTCCGATATTACTCACTGGAGTTATAAATCTTTCACCAGTTCATTGCCCACAACACCTACTTTGACGAAATATAACTTCCACTATAATACCTGTTCCAAATAATATTTGTAATGTAATAATTGTTCCAATTGGAACTGTTACCCTCAACTGGAGAAAATATTCTATGATAAGAGTTCCTGAGATCATTTATTATAATAATGTTTGTTCTACGAGGAGTATGTATTATATGGAACAAATATATAGTTTGTTTATGATAGCAAATATGTGCAGAAAACTCTTTTTCATTTCACTTTCACTAGCTGCACTTTACTAGAGGTTATAAGCCTATATATGCCGAAACCCTCATGGGCTGCAATATTAATGAGTAGTCTATGTTGGTCTCCTGGTCAAAATCACCTCACCCTCCCGGACCTGATGTAATATCTTCATCAAGCAACTGTCGTTGACAACAACGATTTAAAGAAATCCAAGAATCTATCGGAGTTTCGGACTAACCATTGAGTTTGATATGAAGGTTAATATAAAAGATCTATTTTTTATTTATTTA
Source organism: Lottia scabra (assembly GCA_029955415.1). NCBI lineage: Eukaryota > Metazoa > Mollusca > Gastropoda > Lottiidae > Lottia > Lottia scabra. Next base: position 14,910,974 of record JARJEI010000009.1, read on the forward strand.
ATAATTTTATCTCGAGATTGTTGAGAATGGTCCTTGTACTTCTTAATTTGTTTACAATAAATATACTTCAACATGCCTGGAGAGAAAGCTGTCACGAAGATAAACAGAGGTAGTTCAGAGTCACAAGAATAATCACAGTTAGAAAAAACTTTATACAAGAATAACATATATACCATAACGTTCAGATGGGGATCCCCTTTTTTCAGCTTGTCCTTGGCCAAACCTCTTGGAATTGGTCTTCCCCTGATTAATCATGCCCATTTAAAGTCGACATTCGACATAATGAGGGAAGATGCATTATTCAAAATCATCACTTACTCGAATATGTGTTCGAGGTTTATAAAAGAATGGAGTTTATCTGTCGAAAAAATGTGCAAATCTAAGGTTGGATTAAAACTAAAGACTTGGTGAAATATTAAACATCCATTTTATTATTAAATTCTATATCTGGCAGTTCAAGCCATTTTTCTGTACCAATCGTCAATAATTCTTTGTAGATGTTCGTCGTAATATCAGTAATAATTGATTCAATATACAAACTTCACCAAAACACATTACAACAGACTCTATGATTTATCTGTCCTGTTGTAATGATTTATAAAAAGTATGGTTCATATCGAATTTGTATTGACTAAAGTAAATTGAAATACAGAAAAAACACGATGAAAGTTGTTTTATCGACAGAGTTATATAGTCGAACTGTCGTTATTAATAAGTCTTGCCATTATTCGATTTACACACAGCTTACTGGCAATTTATTCCCAGCTACAAACACTTGCGTTATAACTTTAACAAATAATGCTAATGCAAACAATTTTCAGCCAACGTTTGGTATTAGAATGCTCAATCGTTTTGAACAAATTGCATAAACCCTTCTTGCGGGTACTGTCTATTTACCACTGCGTGGTAACATGTTAAACTAGGCCAATGTCACCATGTTAGTCAATGGAGACAAAAACGTGGTACTTATTTTTACCACGCTTTTTTCTTATTGGTCGGATTTTATTCATTTTTTTGAAAGAATCCAAAAACTCACACTTTTCAAAATTCAAATATGTCAATATTGTGCACATTTCACCACGATAACATGCAAAAATAGGCAGATTGAAATTTCAGGCGTAAGAAAAATCTCCGCCATATTTGATGTCGGTGACTATGATTTTTGTGCATTTCGGTTGCTAAATTTCACAGTACAACTGCAATGATGCTAACGATATTATTGTGTTTTAAAAGTTTCTTTAAAATGTTTAGATTCTCGGAACCGCAAATTGTATCAAGTTTATGGTTGAAGATTATTTGTCTTTTCAAAACATGACTTTCATTTACGCCAATTCAATGTCTGTAGCCTTTTCTTTAATCTCAAAATACGCCAAGAAGTTTCTTTTCGGCATTTGTGTGTGAAGGATACATTGTTTTTCTATACAGTTCAACTTTTATATTCGCTACCTCTATGTCATCTAGTAATCTTGAAGTCCGCATTTCATTTCATTTCATGTCGGCGGTAGAGTAGCGATGAGGGTCGTGGTCACTATAAACCAACCTACTATCATTTATAGCCACTATCATCTATCTACAGTCACTCAACATCAACCTACTATCATCTACAGTCACTATCCTCAATCTACAGTCACTCTACATCAACCTGCTATCATCTACAGTCAGTATCCTCTATCTACAGTCACTCTACCCCAATCTATTATTATTTATAGTCACTATCCACTATCTATAGTCACTATACACCAACTAACTATCATCTACAGCCACTATCCTCTATCTACAGTCACTCTACCCCAATCTATTATTATTTATAGTCACTATCCTCTATCTACAGTCACTCTACATCAACCTGCTATCATCTACAGTCACTATCCTCTATCTACAGTCACTCTACACCAACCTATTATTATTTATAGTCACTATCCTCTATCTACAGTCACTCTACACCAACCTATTATTATTTATAGTCACTATCCTCTATCTACAGTCACTCTACACCAACTTACTATCATCTACCATCACTATCCTATATCTACAGTCACTATACACCAACCTACTATCATCTACAGTCACTATCCTCTATCTACAGTCACTCTACACTAACGTATTATCATTTACAGTCACTATCCTCTATCTACAGTCACTCTACATCAACCTACTATCATCTACAGTCACTATCCTCTATCTACAGTCACTCTACACCAACCTATTATTATTTATAGTCACTATCCTCTATCTACAGTCACTGTACATCAGCCTACTATCATCTACAGTCACTATCCTTTATCTACAGTCACTCAACACCAACTTACTATCATCTACCATCACTATCCTATATCTACAGTAACTCTACATCAACCCAGATTGATTGAAAGATTGTGGCATCGCTAGTGCAACAGTCGTACTTGCAACCAAAACACTCTATATATCATACATATGTTGGATATTATATTTTGGATATTTCAAACTATAGCTTGGGCTTTCATATAAGTAGATTGAAGAATAGTGATCGGAAACAGAAAATTAAGAAATGTCCTCTGATCTGATACTTGTCGTAAATTTCGCCGTCATTTCCTGTTACATGACCTCATTCTTGTAAAACTATATTTATTTTCATTTACACCTGTGCATTATGCATTGCATACCATACGGGTTTCTTTTGAGAGGGTAGGATATTTATGACATTTGGTGAATAGATATGAAAATTTCTTTCGTTTAAAATACAATCTGGACTATAAAAATGCAAATAAACCTCTTGAAATGTTCAATTCTCACTTTTAATATCTTTTAAAAGATTTAATGATGCGATGTGTAATAGGGCATGATATCTTTTATATCTGGTAATATTATACATTTTCTTAAACTGTTATTCATAATAGTGTACATTACATTTAGTTGAATTATTGCACGTAACAATTGTATCTATATAATGTTAGTGAGCTAAAATCTAGATATTGAAAAGGGCTTCCTTTTTAAAGAAATATTCCGATACAGCTAGAAATCTATTAAAGATTTTGTAAAAGTCAAACTCTCCGAATATGCAACACGGGGTTGCCATTTCCATTATTGAAACCAGAACTTAAACATACACATCTCGGAAAGCTGCATTTCATTTTATTAACAGTAATCTAATATTATATGTGCACTCATTTTAAATTACGTCGCATGACGTCACTAATCACGTTAAGCCTACGTCATTTAACAAATTACGTCACTTATTACGTTACGTCACTGATTACGTCAGTAAGTGATTCCAGGAAGTGCAGGCCAGGAGGGAAGTAGAAGGAGTCTAAAGAGATCATAATTGATTTAAAGTGGACTGTTAATGGCCAAATCGATATCAGTATGATTTCATTTATGAGTAACTTTAACTCCACTATTTTCTACAAAGCTATTACTGTAAACAATTAGTATAATGATTTACACGTGCGTGTCAAGTAGAATGTGCATTATCTAATAGGTCCTGCACGTAGGTTAGAATGTTGAATTTTAAAAGGCTAACAGTAAAATATTGCTTCGTCATACTCGTTACACCTGTGTTTCATGATCACCACAGTCACGTTTCATGTAACATTAAGAGGAAGGAGAGGGTAGGGGCCAAAGAATCTTTAAGAGGTGCCCAGGACACATCACAGCCCAGCCGAGATAGGTCCACTGCTCCAAACCATCTGTATTACCTTTGACTTAATCACTTTACTGCTCAAATACAAGAATTTACGGTAATGATATACAATTTCCACGCCAGTCATTACTCTTACTAGGTTGTAATTAAGCCACTGACTGTGTTATTAATTAATACAGTTTTTAATTAATAAACATATTGATATGCGGCATGAATGTATTCAAATCTATTATTTCAATCTCGTTAGCTCGGCTCCTCATTGGTACGAACAAATACAAAACAGTAGGACGTAAAACTCCATTTCATTTTATCTAAACTCTCATTTCATAAACAGAGTAGTGTAGGCCTATGTGGGAAACGACAAACACGGTACGGTATTCAAACTCATTGGAAACGGCAGATTTCGAATATTTTAACCAGGAATTTATTTACGGTACCTGACCTCGGTAATACTGTAGATTTTAATAATATATACCTGATTAATGTAAATATTTGATAATGCAGGATCTGGTAATACTGCAGACGATAGGTCTGATTGTTGTAAATATTTGATAATAAAGGGTCTGGTAATGATTAAGAGTAAAGTTTATAAGTCGAGGTGATGAAAAGCTATAATAAGCTACGTGTGAATTATAAGATAAAGTCTGTCAACATTCAGTAATGATATAGGTAAACATTGTCAGTTTTATAGATAACACCCAGTCCGATATCACTCACCTAATTTATAAATATTTCACTAGTTGTACCTCATTGCCCAAGACACATAGAGACATAAACCTTTCTCCAGTTGTGCATTATTGTACACGACATCTAGTCCGATATTACTCACTGGAGTTATAAATCTTTCACCAGTTCATTGCCCACAACACCTACTTTGACGAAATATAACTTCCACTATAATACCTGTTCCAAATAATATTTGTAATGTAATAATTGTTCCAATTGGAACTGAAACTTTTTTCAGCTTGTCCTTGGCCAAACCTCTTGGAATTGGTCTTCCCCTGATTAATCATGCCCATTTAAAGTCGACATTCGACATAATGAGGGAAGATGCATTATTCAAAATCATCACTTACTCGAATATGTGTTCGAGGTTTATAAAAGAATGGAGTTTATCTGTCGAAAAAATGTGCAAATCTAAGGTTGGATTAAAACTAAAGACTTGGTGAAATATTAAACATCCATTTTATTATTAAATTCTATATCTGGCAGTTCAAGCCATTTTTCTGTACCAATCGTCAATAATTCTTTGTAGATGTTCGTCGTAATATCAGTAATAATTGATTCAATATACAAACTTCACCAAAACACATTACAACAGACTCTATGATTTATCTGTCCTGTTGTAATGATTTATAAAAAGTATGGTTCATATCGAATTTGTATTGACTAAAGTAAATTGAAATACAGAAAAAACACGATGAAAGTTGTTTTATCGACAGAGTTATATAGTCGAACTGTCGTTATTAATAAGTCTTGCCATTATTCGATTTACACACAGCTTACTGGCAATTTATTCCCAGCTACAAACACTTGCGTTATAACTTTAACAAATAATGCTAATGCAAACAATTTTCAGCCAACGTTTGGTATTAGAATGCTCAATCGTTTTGAACAAATTGCATAAACCCTTCTTGCGGGTACTGTCTATTTACCACTGCGTGGTAACATGTTAAACTAGGCCAATGTCACCATGTTAGTCAATGGAGACAAAAACGTGGTACTTATTTTTACCACGCTTTTTTCTTATTGGTCGGATTTTATTCATTTTTTTGAAAGAATCCAAAAACTCACACTTTTCAAAATTCAAATATGTCAATATTGTGCACATTTCACCACGATAACATGCAAAAATAGGCAGATTGAAATTTCAGGCGTAAGAAAAATCTCCGCCATATTTGATGTCGGTGACTATGATTTTTGTGCATTTCGGTTGCTAAATTTCACAGTACAACTGCAATGATGCTAACGATATTATTGTGTTTTAAAAGTTTCTTTAAAATGTTTAGATTCTCGGAACCGCAAATTGTATCAAGTTTATGGTTGAAGATTATTTGTCTTTTCAAAACATGACTTTCATTTACGCCAATTCAATGTCTGTAGCCTTTTCTTTAATCTCAAAATACGCCAAGAAGTTTCTTTTCGGCATTTGTGTGTGAAGGATACATTGTTTTTCTATACAGTTCAACTTTTATATTCGCTACCTCTATGTCATCTAGTAATCTTGAAGTCCGCATTTCATTTCATTTCATGTCGGCGGTAGAGTAGCGATGAGGGTCGTGGTCACTATAAACCAACCTACTATCATTTATAGCCACTATCATCTATCTACAGTCACTCAACATCAACCTACTATCATCTACAGTCACTATCCTCAATCTACAGTCACTCTACATCAACCTGCTATCATCTACAGTCAGTATCCTCTATCTACAGTCACTCTACCCCAATCTATTATTATTTATAGTCACTATCCACTATCTATAGTCACTATACACCAACTAACTATCATCTACAGCCACTATCCTCTATCTACAGTCACTCTACCCCAATCTATTATTATTTATAGTCACTATCCTCTATCTACAGTCACTCTACATCAACCTGCTATCATCTACAGTCACTATCCTCTATCTACAGTCACTCTACACCAACCTATTATTATTTATAGTCACTATCCTCTATCTACAGTCACTCTACACCAACCTATTATTATTTATAGTCACTATCCTCTATCTACAGTCACTCTACACCAACTTACTATCATCTACCATCACTATCCTATATCTACAGTCACTATACACCAACCTACTATCATCTACAGTCACTATCCTCTATCTACAGTCACTCTACACTAACGTATTATCATTTACAGTCACTATCCTCTATCTACAGTCACTCTACATCAACCTACTATCATCTACAGTCACTATCCTCTATCTACAGTCACTCTACACCAACCTATTATTATTTATAGTCACTATCCTCTATCTACAGTCACTGTACATCAGCCTACTATCATCTACAGTCACTATCCTTTATCTACAGTCACTCAACACCAACTTACTATCATCTACCATCACTATCCTATATCTACAGTCACTCTACACCAACTTACTATCATTTTCCTCTATCTACAGTCACTCTACACCAACCTACTGATAGTGGGTTGATGTAGAGTTACTGTATATAGAGTATAGTGACTATAGATAGAGGATAGTGATTATTGATGATAGTAGGTTGGTGTAGAGTGACTGTAGATAGAGGATAATGACTATAAATAATAATAAGTTGGTGTAGAGTGACTGTAGATAGAGGAAAATGATAGTAAGTTGGTGTTGAGTGACTGTAGATAGAGGATAGTGACTGTAGATGATAGTAAGTTGGTGTTGAGTGACTGTAGATAGAGGATAGTGACTGTAGATGATAGTAGGTTGGTGTAGAGTGACTGTAGATAGAGGATATTGACTATAGATAATAATAGGTTGGTGTAGAGTGACTGTAGATAGAGGATATTGACTATAGATAATAATAGGTTGGTGTAGAGTGACTGTAGATAGAGGATAGTGACTATAAATAATAATAGGTTGGTGTAGAGTGACTGTAGATAGAGGATAGTGATTATTGATGATAGTAGGTTGGTGTAGAGTGACTGTAGATAGAGGATAATGACTATAAATGATAGTAGGTTGGTGTATAGTGACTATAAATAGAGGATAGTGACTGTAGATGATAGTAGGTTGATGTAGAGTGACTGTAGATAGAGGGTAGTGACTATAAATAATAATAGGTTGGTGTAGAGTGACTGTAGATAGAGGATAGTGATTATTGATGATAGTAGGTTGGTGTAGAGTGACTGTAGATAGAGGATAATGACTATAGATAATAATAGGTTGGTGTAGAGTGACTGTAGATAGAGGATAGTGACTATAAATAATAATAGGTTGGTGTAGAGTGACTGTAGATAGAGGATAGTGATTATTGATGATAGTAGGTTGGTGTAGAGTGACTGTAGATAGAGGATATTGACTATAGATAATAATAGGTTGGTGTAGAGTGACTGTAGATAGAGGATAGTGACTATAAATAATAATAGGTTGGTGTAGAGTGACTGTAGATAGAGGATAGTGATTATTGATGATAGTAGGTTGGTGTAGAGTGACTGTAGATAGAGGATAATGACTATAAATGATAGTAGGTTGGTGTATAGTGACTATAAATAGAGGATAGTGACTGTAGATGATAGTAGGTTGATGTAGAGTGACTGTAGATAGAGGGTAGTGACTATAAATAATAATAGGTTGGTGTAGAGTGACTGTAGATAGAGGATAGTGATTATTGATGATAGTAGGTTGGTGTAGAGTGACTGTAGATAGAGGATAATGACTATAAATGATAGTAGGTTGGTGTATAGTGACTATAGATAGAGGATAGTGACTGTAGATGATAGTAGGTTGATGTAGAGTGACTGTAGATAGAGGATAGTGACTATAAATAATAATAGGTTGGTGTAAAGTGGCTGTAGATAGAGGATACTGACTATAAATAATAATAGATTGGGGTAGAGTGACTGTAGATAGAGGATAGTGACTGTAAATGATAGTAGGTTGATGTAGAGTGACTGTAGATAGAGGACATTGGCTATAAATGATAGTAGGTTGGTGTAGAGTGACTGTAGATAGAGGATAGTGACTGTAGATGATAGCAGGTTGGTGTAGAGTGACTGTAGATAGAGGATAGTGACTGTAGATGATATCAGGTTGGTGGAGAGTGACTGTAGATAGAGGTAGTGATTATAGATGAGAATAGGTTTATGTTTAGTGATTGTAGATAGAGGATAGTGACTGTACTGTAGATGACAGTAGGTGTATAGTGACTATAGGAAGATAGTGACTGTAAATGATAGTGTATATCATTGCCGGTATCATTGAAGTCCCCATCCCCGAAAGAAAATGGAAAAATGGCACATATTCCAAGTATTCTGAATCTTATTTCGGGCAGATTCCGTGAGAGAGAGAGAGGGTTTCCCATTAACCTTACAACTTTGGATGGGATAATAAAACTGAAAAAAACACTGTCATATCATATGAATTTATTATCGAACAAAACCTTCTACCACGAATTATGAATAGGTATTTTCTTTGGTCTCATACTCTCATTTTCCTCATTTTTTCTATGCAATAAATACAAAATTGCAGATTTGTTGTGAATAAAATGATTCCCCAAAAGAGAAACAATGCTGTCCATTTCTAGGCTACTAGCTACTTATAATTATATGGCTGGGAAGGAAGAATTAGGCTAGGGAAAGAAACATATTCTTAACAATAAGGGCAATCAATAAGCAAATTGCAGTTTCGCAACAAAAGATTGCCATTTAGCAATCGGCATTCAGCATTTAGAATTGATGTCGCACCGGCATTCCATATGCATACTATACCTCAAGTTACAAGAACTTCTGAACATCAAAATTTTTACAACTGTTAAAATTTTTATAGTAAATAAAGTTCAAAACGACGAAACCATACTGTAACATCATAGTCTGCACTTATTTGTACCTGAGATAATGTTTAACCTGTAACCCAAATTTCATAAGATGGACTATTTTAGATAGGTTGGAAAACGGTAGTATCCAACCTTGAACCCTGAACTCTACATAGATGGCCTTGACATTTTTTTGTAAACAAACATTATTTTTATCCACAAATCCGGATTTTTTGGTGAAAACAGTGAAAATATGGATGTAAAATACTTATTTTTATGCATCTTGGTTTTACAAATCAGATTTACCTTAAAAATATCAAAATAATGACTAATTTTATTTACCACCCCGTGGTAAATAGCTGTAAGGCCACTTATGGCTATTTACCACGCAGTGGTAAATAGACGCTGCCCTTCTTGCGATGCAAACTGGAAATGTTTCAATTTGTTGCCTCTTGGTAACCAAAGACATACTTATATCTTTAGAGTTCAAGGAGTGTAATCTCGACGACAGAGTGGTTTCAGGTGCTCTGGAACTGTTAGCATAAAGCTCCGATATTTAAGTTTGAAGCTTGACAAAGCCAGACAAGATGCTTTAGAATTGCTTCTAACAATATTTAACAGTTATGTGGTAAATTGTTCCTATAGGAATCTTGACAAGAAACAGACACGATACATCGAACGTCAACAAGATGGCTAATCGAACAAAACCAGATACGAATGTTCCATTATATTGTATATTCATCGATTGATACATAGTGTCTGTTATGTAACAATCTTGTCAATAACTTCTGTTGAATCAAACCAGCTGCTCATCTCAAATAAACAGACATAATTCTATAATAAAACAGGCTTTCAAGGTAACGTTTCCATTACTGTCCGTCGGATGGCTATTTTGAACATTTTTGGGAAACTGAATATGATGCTCATTATTAGTGAACTCTGTATCACTGAACAGCATGATAAGGCATTAATCTTAAATTACATCAATAGTATTTTGTGGAACACATTACAAATTTGTATGCGGAATATCCACGCCTCAGAGTATCTCCACTTGCGATTTAAATATCATTTAATATATCAAGCATCTTTAGGACTACGCTCAACGGCAGGTTTTATCTGACTACTATAGGACACTTATCAAAGTATCATGGAACAAACCGATATGCACGACTCAGCAATCGAGATTAATTTGGCGCGAAATGGATGACAGACGTGAAGAATTATAATGACGTCTGTAATCAAACTTGACTTTTGTTGGTTTCAGTCATCCAGTGCATCGATCATTTAAAAGACATAAAGCTGCATAAATAACACTTTAACCAAATGAGCTCCTTGGTGAAAATATATGTCTTAGGCTAGGTTTTTTCAGTCAAGAAGGATAAGATTTCGTGTGTCACACAGAGGTGTCTTTTGAAATGAGTGCATCTTCTTAGTCAGTGAGTCTAGTAAGCCCAATGTCAAACTTTTATTTAACTCACTGAGACGCGAGAGGAAATTCGAATATAAACTTTTAAAAGGTCGAAGGTCGCTAGATTGTTTTCTATTTTCGACACTCTATACAAAGCTATGACAAGTTGATGGTAGACCTTTGATTTTGATCTCGTTTAATGTCCTAAATTACGTTTTAAATGATTGTTTTCTTTATCGAGTCCTAGTTTTCTATCAGTTTGTTTACATCTTGCGAAATATCACGATTGTTTGTTTGTAAATCGACACCGCCACACCTTCTACCGGAAGTCATTGTGAAACGGTGTCACTGATATTTTCTTCAATTGGAAAATTCCATTAGATTATTGACCGGTATCTGAATTTTATAGATTGTGTTTTATTTGCGTATTTCTGCTGTGTGAAATGTAACACGTGCATTTTGTTTTGTGAAAACAGTGACAGATTTCTGTGTGTTGAAAATATAATAACTCTTCACTAACAGGTGGTCTACACACAGGGTTAAAATGCTTACAAATTGTCCTACACATGGAAGAGTTCTTTATATAATAATTGATATGTGCAATAAAAACAGAATATTAATAATAACATCTATGTGCACAGTTGACATTTTAAGTCAGGTGCTTGTGGGTTAGTTTTGGGGAAATTGCAAGAACCACATAAACGTCTGACTGAGAATTGGAATGATGCAAATTGATTCCATCAGTGTCCATGATATTCAGCTAGGGTTTAACAAGCCTTTTAAGAATATAATTGCGTGCATCAAATTAGTCACGCTTATTGTATCGTTTTAATCTCTTTATATGCGTCAATGGATCAGAGATAACCTCATATACACCATTTTGCTTACTCATCTAAATTAAAGAAAGAAACATCTATATTTTACAAGGATAACAACTAAGGTTTCTTGATCGTTTCTCCCAGCTGGTCCTAAACCAAACCTCTTGGCATTGATCTTTCCCAGATTATCTGTACCCATTTACAGCTGGGTGGACTGGAATTATGAGTGAAGACTTATTCAAGGTCATCAGACTTTCACACCCTGATCTAGAACCGAACTCTCAAACACAACGACCACCATTTGCTTCTTCCTATTGGTGGACTGGAATTATGAGTGAAGATGATTTATTCAAGTTCATCGGACTTTCACACCACAATCGAGAACCGAACTCTCAAACACAACAACCTCCATTTGGTTTTAGTATTGCTTCTTCCTGTTGGTGGACTGGAATTATGAGTGAAGATGACTATTCAAGGGCATCAGACTTGCACACCCTGATCGGGAACGGAATTCCATTTAATATTGCTTTTTCCTGTTGGGTAGACTGATCTAGGTCTACCTCTGTAATTATATCATCAGTAAAATGACAAGATGTCTTATTGTCTGTAATTTACTAGTAAATGATAGTAACCTTGATCTGAATCTACCACAGATATCTCGACAATAATAAAAACATAGCCAAAATAAACAACAATATCAAGCATTAAGATGTTTAGGCTTGATAACTATGCTATGTTTTATGACTGGTATATACTCCAGATGTTAGTGAAATACAGTTTGATGAGATAATTATATTATAAGCATTGTGTTATGTAGACATGTTTTACCTCCCACTTGTCTGCACCTTTTTGATTGAGAACAGTCCAATACCATGCAGTGTGCAAAGAGGGAAATTCGAACACACAGCACCTTTTGGTCTATCAGATTATACAATCCAACTCACTATGGACTGAGTCAAGGACGTGGATTTAGGGTATTGGGGGGACGAAAGGGTCTCGGTCCCCATAATTTGATTAGTAAGAAAGATATTTTGAAGAATCAAAATCGATCAGAATTTTTTTTGGACAAATCCACGCTCTTGGACTGAGCTATTCAGATACGAGAGCATAATGAGATAATTGTATGCATAGTCATTATGTTGGTAACTTAATATCTAATTAGGCTAATTAGAATCAGTGGCATAACCCTGGCTAGGGATGAGGCTAGGGGTATCCTTTTCCAAATCCCCTCATCAGGGGCGGACTGGGCCGCATGGCCACATGGCTAAAGCCATGCGGGCCGGTGTGCACGGGGCCGGTTTGTGAAAAATGACAGAAAAAAATATTTATATTTTGAAAAAAAAAAAAATTGGACTTATAGGTATACTCAAAATTTCAAAATAAAGTGGAAAAAATCCGCTGGAGGCGCTCGGAAATCACCTCTATGGTAGTAATTTTTCAAAAAAAATTTGGGGAGGACCCCTTAAGCAGTGGCGGATCCAGAGGGGCGTAGAGGGCGTACGCCCCCCTTTACTTTGTCTTCTTTTTTTTTTAATAATGGGGAGAATACGAAATCAAAAATGTCAAACCACGTCAAAAACCGTTAAATTAGTACAATTTATACTTATTCTATGTTTTTAAGCCACAAAAACAGGTCAAAAAAAATTTCGACTCGCTTCGCTCGGCCAAAATATAGCTCTACGCGCCCCCCCCCCCCCACCCCCCCCCCCTTTGCAAAAACGTGGATCCGTCCTGTTAAGACCCCTACGCTCGGCACACTTAAGTGGGCCGGTCAATGGAAAAAAACCATGGCCGCGTCACGGCCCCAGTCCGCCCCTGCCCCTCATAGTTTTGAAACAGATGTGGGCTCTTAAGTTTTACAGGCAAATGCACAGATAATCTCTCATCTTGCCTGTTCTGAGACCACCAATCTATGATGGGTCGTGGGTTAGTTGACAGAAAGGAAGAGTGTTGCTTGGATGGGGGTGCAGTTTTTAGGGTTTCTCAGTTCTCGTAAACGTTGGGCAGTAGGAATATGTTTATAGTTTCCAAGTTTTTCATGCTTTTTAAAATAGTTATACAACAGTAAGCATGTGCAAGTATTGTCCAGGACATTTCCGAATAAAACATGTCTAATCATAAGTGTCTCAAAACATTATTTCCACCCTCTTGTTCTTTATTTTCCCATTTACAACAGTCGTTTCCCCTGATTTATTTGAGGTTAATATTAGAACACTTGAAGAATCAAAGAGCGTGAAAATTAGGTTGAGTCAACATAGTAATATATTGTCGTATATTGTACCATTGTATAGTCACTTGGATAACGTCAAGTTTTACTGATATTAGGCAACTCTTTGATCTTTTACTGCAGTCTTCAATTTCTTTTATACCTGTGCTCGGTGCGCTTTTTGGTTTGGAATAAAAACGAAAGTAGAGTGCAACAATGTTATAACTTGTGTAACTTCTAAAGAATGAAGTATATCAGTGTATTTCACAATAGAAAAGGATTTAGTATGTCACCCTGAGTGAAACCTATCGTCACTGGGTTGAGTCGGACCAGGATATGAGAATGTTAAACACTTATAGAAAGACATAACAGGATTACATCCGATAAATATGGAACTTTATGAAGTGAACGAGGTAAGGTGTTCAAAAGTTGATATTTTGATTTTTGACATGGGGTTTTCTATTAATAGAACTTAGAGAAATAAGACATTTCAAACATCACTTACTAAAGTTATTTACTTGACCCATATAGGCCTTCATAGCTTGTATTTCTTTATACATACTTTGTAAAGTATATTATAATGTCGAGATGTATACCTATGTTTATATATGTCTTGTCTATTAGTTTCTTGTGAAGACATAATCGTAAAATATAATGCTTTGATACAGTACGTACCACAAAATAGTGTTCAACTCTATTTAATGTAGTTTAAATCGATAATAAGATTAGGCTAATGCCGATGTCCTGGAAATAATTTCACTCATTGCACACTGAATGGCGTTTTCCGTCCTCAATTAGCCCATACAGGTGTAGAAAAGCAGGACGTAAAACTTCATTCATTTCATTTCATTTAATGTAGTTTCTTCACAACTTCTTATATAAAGTTTCCCTTCAAACTGGTTTGACAAAATCTTACCCAGATAAATCAAAGTTGTCATATACATCTGTAAACAATGATATGCCTACAGGCATGGACCATATTTCATGCATAGAATATTTCACTTAACTCAGCTGTTTCTTATATCTGGTTTCAGCTATCTTGTGATTGAAATAGGCTACTTATGATATAACATAATTCACCACCATTGATAAAAGATTGACAATGCAAATATGATGACATATCAAATTTTTGAATTATGAGAAAAATAGTTGATTTTGACATTTAGTAGAAATATATTTGAAATTATTTTGACAAATAGTAGTTTTTTTACTTAAAGGGATACAACCTCTTAGAATGAACAAACAAATTAAGTTCTTAAACTTGGTCAATAAGAGTATATATTCATATATATAACAGTGTCCAAAGTATATAAACAGAATCAAATAAACCATAAAACTGTGTAATTTTCCATACAATTACAGGTTATAATTGATAAATGCTTAAAATTTTAGTAAGCGTTTTTAATTATTGTATATAAACATAGTTTTCTGGATTTATCAGATTATTTAGGTAATCTGTTGTAGGCTATAGCTTTGCCACCTGGTAAGTCTCCTGATGAATATATAGGACACCTTTGAAAGAAATATTTATGAATTTACAAAGAAGTATTTGTTTTTGATATTTTATGTTTATGGGCTTATAGTCAATTTGACACCAAATCTAAATGGCCCCAAGTAAAAATTGTCCCAAAAGTCAAAATGGCCCCTTTTTGGTCATAATGGTCCCAAAAATTACTCTTTGACTTCAACTAAATCTTAGGTCAAAATTGACTATAACCCATACATTGAAGCCACTTTGAAAAAGATATATTTATAAAAGATGTAGTTTTTGATGACATTAGAAGTTTGACCTTGTTGAGGATTAATAACCACTCCCACCTGGTGCAAGTCCTGTATCCTGTCACCGATATATATCACTAGACAAATAATGATATACTACACATTATAAATAATATATACCACTAGCCCATCCCTCCCTAGACAGTTTAAATACATTATTAGATATCACCCTGAACATTTTAAATGTAATAATCCTTGAGCGACAGTTTTATAAGACAACAAATTGTCCTCATTGCACACTGCAACCGAATGAAATGTAATCTAATTTAATTTTAGATTGTACAATGATATACAGTACTCGAAATCACAAATAATATACACCACTTGCCCATCCCTAGACAGGTTAAATATATTATCCTTCAGTGACATTTACAGGTACATGAGTATGGGTCACAGACACAATTTTGAATATAAGTATAAGTTAGGTATTTTGTCAGATAATCCTAATTCTGTCGTTTGCATAGTGGGCCGGCTCTAGATCCCCTATTCTCTAAACGATCCTAGCTAGGATATGTCTGGGACACCTCACTTACCTGTCCTAGATTTCTGTCCTAAGTTAGGACGTCTTAGCTTTGGATCGTTTTTGAGAATAGGATAGGACAAGGTCCTAACCTTTAAGACTGTTTTTAGGACATCATAGTCTTAGGATTGTTTTGAGAATAGGGGGACAGGATATTTTATGGCCAAAATGAACCCCTTGATCAACTCAAAAAACTTTTAACTGATATTAAATGAACCACGGACTAGCCTTGGAAACTAATCCTGATGGAGAGAGAGAGAGGGAAAGATACTTTTTTGGGGTACATGAAGTTTTCCTCATTGCACACTACTTGGCCTTGTTCATCAGTATAAGTATGACACAAAAATTCAATTGTTTCCTTTCGTCTCCTAGTACTTCAATGAGATGTATATACTGGTACAAATACAATTGTATCTGACCTAAATCTAACACTACCGTATTTATAATATGGCCAGTGTTTTCATTGAGACTCCAGGGGCAGATCCAGGATTTAGAAAAAGAGGGTGGGGGGCTCTGAAATCAAATTCAACGGCACCGCGAGCGCCAAAGGCGAGACCGACATTTTTATTGGGTTCTGACATCAGTTGGTGCTTGAGCCGGGGGAACCACCCTTGGATCCACCCCTGGATTACTCTCGATATACCCTAATACTACAATTTCAACCTGTAGTAAAACGCGATTCTAATCTAGAAATAATACCTCTATCACCTCGGTTCCCAACCTTTTAGCTTCTTAGTACCCCTATTTTGTTAAAGCGATCTCCTAGTATCCCTTCGACCACCCTTTAGTAACATTAAGAGCCAACATGAAAGTAAAAGGATATTTGTCGGTTGATAGAGTTTGGTATTTAATCCATACCATACTTTTTAAAATTGTCTGGCTTTTAGGTTACCCCATGTGTTTGCTAGTACCCCGAAGGTGTAGGCCTACTAGTACCCCTGGTTGGAACGGAGACTCTATTACAATACAGTATACACTTGTAATTTCTCTTTTAGTCAATGGGTAATTAGTAAAACACTGTTAATTATTCAAATGATAATTAGGCGTTATTGTAAAACATTTATAAAACAGTTTGACATTATATGTTTTATTTAAAGGGATTGTAAAGAGGTTTTCTAAATCTTTTATGCATATCAGGGACACTGATAGCATCAATTAGCATCACTCAAGTTTTCATGCAGATGTCTGTGGTTACAGCAATTCCACTAAAACTAAGTATATTAAACAAAGGCTGATATATAAAGCTTTTGTGACAGTGGAGTAAATTTTAAGATCCACATCCATCTAAAAATTGGAATGGTACAAATAAAAGTTCTAAGTGTCCATGATACACATACAAAGTTTAGTAAATCTTTTTACATCTCTTTAATCATTATATAGTCACTTGTTATTATTTTGGGTGGGATATCGAAAAGGTCATAGGTCAAGTTAGACTCCTTGAGGATTTGAATTGATCTGAATATAGAAAACATGTGAGAAAATTAACATCAAATATTATCAGTTGTGTAGAATTTGAACTCAGTCCTAAAATAGTTGCGGGATGTTTTTGAATAGCAAACTATGCTGTGCAATGGGCTTGTAAATGAAATGAAAATGAGTTTTACATCCCACTTTTCTCCGCCTATTGGGCTAATTAGCCTACTTTTATTTTCAATTTCCAACTGTTGAGGGATCCTTAATGTGCTCAGTTTGAGAATGTAGATTTTTTGTTAATTCTAAGACTAGGTAATATTCAAAATTATATATTTAAAATATATATCTGCAGACACAGGAGTTCCATTCATAAATTCTAATCATAATTTAGTTCCTATTAGCATTCTCTTCAATCTAAATTGGTTGCTCATTATTTAAAAGTCTGGAAGTTTTAAAACAATGCACCAGAATCACAGCATGTTTTATGCAACAACAAATTACCTGTTGATAGAGTCTATAACTCAATTTAGTGCAGAACAATTAGTTTTTAAGATGTAAAATCTGCAACTAATGATAATGCTGATAGATTTAGCTCAGTTTCCTTCATTGCACATTACATGACCTTGCCACTTGCCATTAATCATTAGCCAAATTTGGTAAAACTCAATTTCATTTGATTTGAATAGATATTCATCATTTCTCCTGCAATTCTATATTCTTGATTGAAAATTTCCCTAATTTCACACTGCATGGCTTAACTTCTTTTCATCCAAGAGCAAAAAAAGTGGACTTAAAACTTAAATTTCCATTAGACAGTCAAAAATAGATCAAAGAAGTGAAACTCAAAAAAATCAATCACTTCCATTGTATTTCTCAAAACCTATCAATGGCTGCTGTCGATTTCGTTTCATTTTATTTCCGGGTCAGAATTTATAATAAACCGTCAATTATTCGTTTCATTAATTTCTGACGGGAGGGAATTTGTAACGTACCGAGATTTATTCGTGGTTTATTCGTATCGCTTAACGACAACGTGTCGTGGAATTTGTAACAGATCCATCATATTAACAACACCTGAATTCACTTTTTCTTCTTTTTTGAAACGGAAATTTTCTATTTTTTTCTATTATCGTGAGTCTAGGATATTGATCGCGTTGATTAATTTGTCCGTAATTTGAATAGATTAATATTTTTATGATTTATTTCATATTTCAACCTATTCATGGTGAGATTTTAATTAATTTTGAGTACAAAACTCGTTCAGAATGTTAGTTGGTGTAAAGTTTCTTTATTTATTGGGTTGCATGTTTTCAACTTGCAATGTTAAAGGGATTGTAAAGAGGTTTTCTAAACTTTGTATGTGTATCGGGGACACTGATAGCATCAATTTGCACCATTCCAATTTCTATTCCGACGTCTGTGGTTCTTGTAATTCCACTAAAACTAACGCGTTTTATGACTTCACCGACAGTGATCTACCAGAAGCTACTATTGATATCTATGCAGATCACTATCGGTGACGTCATAAAACGCGTTAGTTTTAGTGGAATTGCAAGAACCACAGACGTCGGAATGGAAATTGGAATGGCGCAAATTGATTCTATTAGTGTCCCCGATACACATACAAAGTTTAGAAAACCTCTCTACAATCCCTTTAATTTTAAATCAAAATTGGATGTGAACTGATTTCCATTTGCACAATGCTGTAGATGAATATCTTGATAATGGCTGCTATGTGGATGATTATAAGTTGTCTGTACATTTATAGTTATGTTTCATTCATGTTTTGTGATGGCCGTTTAAAAGTACATGAAAGGTTAGAGATAAATCAAACACAACTATCATTTAGTCAGGCAATAAATGTCCTTTTTCATGGACCATTAAGACGAGGGTTGACTCAACTTGACAGAACGTCTTTTATATCTACTCATTACACCAACGCTCAATTAAATCAACCTGGACAACTCGGGTAGTAATAAACCCTAATGATGTTTCTTATAGACACTATCATCATGACATATGTTAATTTAATTGTCAAGTCAAGTTTTAGTCCTGTTCATCAAGACATCCTGCCTGTTTCATGCAATTAATCGATTGATTGAAATCAATGATCTGACAGCAGACTAGAATGAAACAGAAATTAAAATCCTTAATGAAAGTTCGAATTTTAAATCAGACATAAATTCCAATACATTTAAAGTATCTCATGCTTGTAGCTCATGCTTGTAGGTCCTACTGATCTAATACATATATATTTAATCCTTGTAAGACATTTAGAAGTATCACAGCACATTAAGAAACAACATTTTTTATGGATATAGACGTCTATTTATTATAGAACACAACGTTTCATTACATATACAGGTAACGTTATCAAGTGATTTAATTAACCATACAGAAAGCAAACTATATATACCAGCTAAAACTTAACAACTCAAAAGATACATATATATTTCTAAGCAATTCATAATTTGGTTCAAAAGGATTTTAAGGAATTTGAGTATGGTGATGCAATGCAGTTCATGCCCATTCTTTTCCTTCTACAAATCTAAAATTGTTTATTTGGTATATTATTTGTTGTACAAATGTAATGGACATTTGTAGTTGTTTGTGTGTATTGTCTATTTTGTTATCTTAATAAAAATAATTATTACTTAAGTAGATTAGTTTGTATAAATTTTTTAAATTAAGACTTAATCACATTATAAAAGGGGGCATAACTCATCACTTAATCTAATTTCTGATAAATCTCATCCATATTGACCGTAATTTAAATCTTATTTATTTTCCACGCGCGACTGAGCCTTATTTCACGGTAGAGTAATATTTGATGCTTGATGAAATCATATCTAATTCAGACATTCAGATTCACTTATTTTATCATTAATATAGTTTTCACAACACGACTAGATCACCACGGGTCGTCAAACACGACCAATCAAAGGTTATTGTGCTTCAATTGCAGTGCAACAACCTGAATGAACTTTGATGAGAGGGGTTCAGAGTCAGTTTCCTAACTTGGTATTGATGCTACCAGATATTCAAAACTTGGAATTCCTGGGTATATGAAATTTTTAACTTGATATTTGTCTTCTTGCCCTCAGTTTTCCAAGTTTGGTATTGACTTGCATTCAGTTATTCAAAACATGTAATTAAATTGCTTCCTGGGTCTATGAAACTGTTATTCGTAACTATATTTGTCCTTTTGCCCTCAGCGTAAAAATTTTCAAAAAAATTAGTATTGACTTGCATTCATATAATTGAAACCTATGAAACTTCTTAACTTTATTTGCCCTCTTCCTCTATGCATATAAGTTTAATTATATCACAGAATTTTTTTGAGATGGCCAGAGGTGGAATGGGATTGAACAGATCTACCTAAACATTTTTTTTATTATAATTAAACTTAAAAGATACATTTTACTTTTACACTTACATTTTAAAGCTTTACTGACTCCACATCATAAGTCATATCACAAATTGTATCATATTCATTCGATTGATTTTCTTCTTTGGATATGAGTTTGATGTTCGTCTTAGCTGTAGATTATTTCTAACTTTGCCAATTTGACAACATACCAAATAATATGAAGAATAAATCAAAACATTATAACCTGTTTAAGGTCACGATCTGCTAATTAACCACATTCATCAAACGGCCATTTTGTAATAATGTCCACCATCTTGGAAACAGTTACTCAAGCGCTTAATCACCGCAATTCATCATATTTATAATCTTTCCTTTGTTTAGGGTCAAGTTAGAGGTGAAAGTTGAAAGGTTATGTGAATCGTTTATTAAAGATGATTGAAAATATCTGAATCCGAAGTCAAAGGTTAATATTTTAACAATATGGTTGCCATCTTGATTTCTGACTTGAGACATCTGTAATCAATTATTCTTCTGTTATGGTTAAAGATTTCTTGGAATTTATCAATTTCTCTGACCATAGCGTTTCTATAATAACAGTGTTCACATCCTATCTTCAAATCCATATGTTTTCATAATTACTGCTTGAAAGTTAGAACATCAACTCTTAATATTTAAGAAACCTGGGGCCTTATTCTCGAAAACTTAACTGAGATAAAATCAAAATTTTAAGAAATACAGTTATCTGATTGGATAATAAAGCTAACAGTGCCTCGACTAACACTGTGACTAGGCGGCAGCGGTGCCGCCCAGTGGCGATATTCTGCCGCCCAGTGAACACAAAACTCAGTCCCGGTCGGCAGTCATATATTGTTAAAATATCGCTAGCAATCGAAATTTTTTACTGTAAAATATAACTAACATACCATAACAGAAATAAGAATAATATGTTGTCAACAATGGCACACGACAACTTGTTCTAAGTTGTAACCTTCAAAGCACCTGGATGATTGAAGCTATTTTTCAAGGCGCTAGTGCGTTGCCAGATAACTGAACAGTGTTTAGTTTCGAATAAATATCAAATATCGTCGAATTTCATCAGTGGCGTATCTATAGGAGGGACCGGGGCCAATGATCCCCCCCTCCCCCCATTATTAAGATCCGTCGGTAGAAAAAGTGCCGTCGGTAAACTTGATCCGACCGACCGCCTGCATAGACATAAAAAAATCCAAAAATAGGCTATAGCTTCAAATAGCCTTCCCGCAGTGTGTCATATAGCTAAAACCCCAGAGCTTCCGGGAGCTTCGCCCCCTGGACCCCAACAAAGCTCAGGTGGGCCTCTGGACTCCACCCGTTATTCACTCCGCTCGCAATGTTCAGTTGCGCCCCCAGTTTCGAAAGAGTACCTACGCCACTCATTTCATAGAGACTATTCGATATTTGTTTCACTGATTGCATTTCCGGCGATCTAGTTTTCAACTTCGCCTGTTCAATTAACTGCCGCCCAGTCACAATTCCTTAGACGAGGCACTGAAAGCTAAATTTAAAATCGATTTTAGTGATTGTCCAATCAGATGACTGGAACACTAAAATCATTGTAAGTTAAGTTTTCAAGAATAAGGCCCTAGGCCATACACATAAATGGGACCCCAAATTTTTAGTTTTTCTTTTATTAGAACCAATAATTCATTAACATGAAATTAAGAACTGGAATCCTGTAGTCAATATCACCCTGATCTCCCTTCACCCTAACCCCCATTCACCCTGACCCCGCTTCATCCTGACCCACCCCCCGCCCCTCCTTCCTAGCCTTCTAGCTTTCAGGGGGGCAAGTAATATTATCTGAAATTGCAATGCAGTGATGTGATTATATCATTGAATTCGGTGGCCTTTAAAAGTTTTTATGGGGAGCAATCCATTATTTCAGAAGAGGACCCTTGTGCACCCCTGTAGCTACACCCCTGCCCTGACTAGAACAAAAGTTTTTTTTATCTTTTATTAGACGCTATAATTGATTAGACCGGAAATACGAAGCAATAACGAGTTATGTAATAAAATAATTATCGAGTACTTGAGTGATTACCGCGTTGATTGTATCCATACTGGGGAACTATTTTTATAGCGTAATGATAAACGATTGGTAATAATACCATAGCAACCGTGTAGTAATCTATTATCGAGACCATCGTTAACGTTATTAATTGGGGTTTTGTGCGATATAAACTGTAATTTGACATGCTATGCACCTGACTATTATGATTAATGCGACGTCCGAAATGGAATCCGAGGTTTTTTCTGCGTAATTGTCTCATTCATACAGTTTCAAGATGGCTTACCCAATATTCGGACTTGGAATTTAGCAAATGAACAATTTACGGAAATAGATTTAACGACACAAAGAAGCATACTTGCCAAATTAAATGAGTGCAGATAATACTTTTGAATTTTTCAACAAGTTTTCCCCTGTCAGTGATACAGGTTGCAGGGATGTTCAGACAAAAATCAAGGCCTGTGTGCTACAGGATGTGCATGTTAAAGATTGAAAATCGAAGACAAGAGTAGGCTAATGCCCCTGTCCTAGCAAAATTCCCCT
Source organism: Lottia scabra (assembly GCA_029955415.1). Lineage (NCBI taxonomy): Eukaryota > Metazoa > Mollusca > Gastropoda > Lottiidae > Lottia > Lottia scabra. Next base: position 14,934,178 of record JARJEI010000009.1, read on the forward strand.
CATTGCAAACTGCATGGCATTTGCACGTCGTCATTATCAAAACCGACGCAGAAAATCATAACAATCATTTTATTTAAAATTATGTTTTACTGTGTATTGTTGAACCAGCTATCATCTGTTGTCTCATTAGAGAAAATCCATCTTTAACAACATTGTGTGACACTGTATTATTTTGTATGATTAGAAAGGCGTTAAAGTATGAGGTATTTGCATGTTATATCAATGTTATCGATAAGCACGCTGCCACAGGGACCGTAATTCTACCCTAGTCAGTGATTGCTACCTTCTTAGTCATTTAACATAAAAATTGTCTCAAACTTGTCAAGTGTATAAAGTATGAAGGTGTTGAAAACATGTATTGGAATTTTGCAATTTCCAACCTGGGCCCATGGCCATATGCATAAAAAAAACTTGGGGTTAAAACCAGACTCTGATTTGAATTATCCATTGACTTATTCATTAACTGGTTACGTGGTTAACTCAGTGTTAAGTTTTATGCATGCTGGCCCATATCATTGCACAGGCCATTCCTGATTCTGGATTGGCATGAACTTTGTAAAAGAATGGTGCACAGGGTAATGGGTGCAAAAATCTATCATTTTAAAGGACAAAATTGATAATCAAATATCCTCACTTCTAAGTAAATATACAAAAATTGTATAAGAAAAATTCTCAAAGTTGTCAGTCTTTATTTCCTTCTCATGATTGATCAATGATACGTTAGAGTTGTGGTTTGATCATTTGATAAATATCAGTGATCTCCCTTAGATTATACCGGAGACTTCTTCTCGGCTTCTGACTAATTGTAGGCTATCTCTATCCTATCATAGATCTAGAGTAAATTAACTGCTGTACTGGTATCCCAGAAGACATTGTAACATGGTTGCTAGGCTGTGATAAATGGCGGGAAAAGGTTAAAGGTCAAACGATGTAATATGTCAGTATGGTAATCTCGTGAGATTTGGTTTATTGATGGTGGGATATTTACTGGCAATTTATTATCCATTTATATACTATCTTGAAGATCGTTAACTTGACAGCCGATATTTCCTCCTGATTAACCGTCTCGCTTCCGCTATTTAACGTCTTTGGTTATTTGTCTTCTGGACAAATAGCACTGCAGACATTGTGACAACTGCAGAAGCAATTTGCCTAGTTATCTTAAAAGTCAGTAAAGACAGGTCCATATGTCTTTGAATCAGTGGGCTTTTCTTTCCCGATGTAAATTGTAAAAATTTGTAACAGAACAGGGGACATAGCCAGTTTTGTTCAGTTTCCCTAGTGTCATAAGACATCTAGGGCCTGTTTCTCAAAAAATATTTACGATAAATTTGTCCTAAGTTCAGTATTTTACAATGAACTATTCCACACTTATGACAGTTTTTAATCTGACACCATTTTGAAAAGGCCTCAAATTAAAGTCAAAGCTATGCAAAACCATCATGAACAATCGTTAAATTTAAAACGGTCGTAGATAAGGCCAGAATCAACATGCCATATATAACGCTGAATTCTATCTCTTCCTAATAAAAGAACAGGTGATTTCTATTTGTAAAAGATTAACAGAATCAAGTAATAGATAATACAATAATAAACCTTGTAGTTATTTCTGTGTTATATTGGAAGATCAATTATTGAACAATAATTATACAATCCTGGCATTCTGGTAACCATAGTAACCAATAAAAGAACAATAAAACTGTACTAGATCATTGTGGTCCTTATTGACATTGTCTTTATCAGCCTGATAGTAGATTAGATAAATGATTTTAGTCAAACAATTTTTTTTTTTAACATCCGGGTTTAGTTGGGAATCGTAAATATAAGCAGTTCACTTTATTTAGCATAAGAAGTAAGGAAAACAATAAATTTCTAGGAACATTAAGGGGGTTTTAGGTTCAGCCCCGCCTCACTATCAATTAAGAGAGTAAGAGAGGCCTTTGAAACGCCTCAATATTTTAAGGTATTTTAAGGAGAATAGAACAGAATAGGTCTCTTGCGACTCTTGGTGACATTGCTTTAAACTAACCAATGGGCTGAACCAGATTAGCTATGTACAAATGCCTCTTTCACTAATGTCTAGTTTCAATTTCAAGACTTTATTGTGAGCTTTCTCCCCTCTTGCTGCCTTACCAGGGAGAGTTGAAGAAGTTCAAACGAAATAAGCACTGTTGAAGTTGACATTTCTGTTTGAATTGTAACTTTTAAAGTTGAGTCCATGTATCCCCCCTTAGAAATTCCTGGCTATCAGCCTGAAATTTTTTGAAATAAGAAATATGGTCACATGAAGTTTTGTAATATTGTTATCACATTATAAAAGTGCATATCAATAGTTTATGGGGTTATATTGGATATAATATTGTCCTTGAAATAATATCAATACAAACACCATTCCATAATTCTGTGCCCTCCAACCCCCCAACTGTTGTTTACTTGTTAGCAACAGATGGTTATAACTATAAGGTGCATATCACTTTATGTGGGTGTATTGGACATTATATTGTCCTTGAAGTAATATCAATAGAAACTTGTTGAAATTAGAAATATAATAATTATCATGACTATTAAAGGAACAATGAAAGTGATAAATGTTCCCATGTATTTCGTTATGATTATAGTTTATGATAAAGCTGACAACAGAACAGTTATTGCCGATATATTTCCACGTTTTAATAATAAGTTAATTGATATTGGTTAGATAAGATGATTATCAGAATTGTAGCCTTCATAACCCTTGTGTAGGTTGGTGACGTCTACATGTTCCCTCGATATTCAAGGTTTGATAAGCCTTCATGTTAACGTAAAATAGTGACTAGCTCCGTTTTGTTCCCGAAAGTTGTCATGGAACAAATTAAAGGAAAACTTGTGCTCTTCACTTGATGAATATGAGGTAGTCGTGGAAGCATGGTCTGACGGCCATCTTAGAGCAGGACGTAAAACTCCATTCATTTCATTCTTTTCACCTAAGACTTATGACAGACATGTCAAAAACAAAAATATGTTCAGCATTTTGTTTTTTCTGTTTTCAACTTTGTTATTATTAAAATGACAGTTGTCAGCAAACTATTCTGGTGTAATTTGGAATAATGCAAAACTCAGTTTTCATAATTGACCACTTTTCAACACATCAAAATTTGGTCTATATTGTCTGTCATATTGCAACATTTATGGTGCTTGTATACATTGGATCTCAGTGACATTAATAGATAAAGAATTTTATTATTATTCCAAAGAACATAACTGAATTTAACAAGTACCAAGTACTCCCTTATGACTGCTTTAACAGTTAACTCGATAACAGTTCCCGTATGGAAGCGACAAGCCGACTAGCGATGATAATCATGTGATAAAACCAACTTGATGTAATCACACGCCTGGTTAATCCGAGATCAACCTCTATTCAATTATCTATTCAGTATTCTGCCTGGATAATCAAGTATTAACATGGTCTGGAATCGAGTTAAGATGGCCGCCGATCTGGATAAAGTCTGAATTACCATTAAATTACTAGAAAGAGGTTGAACTCAGACATTTCCAGCAAACATGTTGATTTGATTTATTGACTTGATTCTATTTTCAATGTTATTTAAACTCAATAAATCTAATATTACTTTCAATAAATGTTTTACAGTTTAATGAATGGAGAAAGAAATAATCAAGATGGGTGTGGTTCAGAGGGAGGGGGTAGGGGTTGAATGTGGTCCAAATTATAAAGATCCATACAAGCAAAACAATTCTTTTAATCAAAACAATCGCACCCAAAAACCTGGCAAAATCGAGAGTAATAATATCAGAGAAATACCATCTGGTGTTTTGAAAAGTGTAAGCATGAATCAAGAAACAAATCAGACTAAATTTACCCAGAAATCCCTGAACTGACACAGACATTGATTTTCCCAAAACCATTTTCATCCCAACCTTGAATCAAGTATCAAGAGCATTCTAAATTAACCCCAGCATACCAAACAGTTCCGAGAGCCATTGATTTTTTACCCTCTTCATCATAATGATCTACAAATAGGACCGTCATCAAGCTTAGTTACTAATTCCCGCCAATATTCTAATCTGACAGACGACAGACAAAGAGAGGAGTTGATTGGTCCAATAACTGTCAATCATAGAATGTGAAGATCAATCGGTAAGGAGAAGATGTCAGAAGTTAGTTTAGTTTTGTTGATAGTTGATGTCATGTTTTATTGTCTGATAATTCTCTCTCTCTTTCGATTATTTTTACATTTGTTTAGGCTGAAATAGCAATGTATTTTGCATTTTTGGTTTCAGTGTTGAGACACCCAACCACACAAATGAGACTGAAAAATTAAACACAAGGAATCCTCGCTCTGTGTGGATAATTTGTCAATACATGTATAAGGTCTTTGCAAATGGTGGCCTCAAGCCAAATCCAATCTGCGATGCCCTTATGAGTGGCCCTTCAAAAGTGACCCCTTTTGCTAAAATGCTCAACTTTTTATGTTAGCTAAGCTCTATTTGGCCCTTATGTTTTTTGGCCCATTACAAAAAAAGGCCTAGCCTAAATATTCAAGCATTAAGGAATGCAAGTTGTTACTTCTCTTCAAGTTGCATGGAAAGAGACTTAAAGGTTTTCAGATGCTTAAATGTTACTTGTCATGAGGATTCGAAAATTAAGAATTATTTTTGATCTCCATTGATATTTCCATTATGACACTGGTTCTGGAAGTCAGCCAAAGACTCTCAGTCTGACGCCAATTATATTGTCACTTGAAATCAGCGCCATTAACCTTCCTTTTTTACGATTCCTGGATTTCACTGCCCTATAATTAGCATGGTTTTCAAGAAACTCTTGGCAGACAAGAGTCGGAAATACTGATTTTTTTCAAAATGAGGTTCTTAATCAACTAGCATTGTCAAGGACTTTGATAATTGGATCAACAGTCTTCAGGTTTTAAAATTCAAGAATGTTTTTCGAGATTCAAAGTCATGAGTCATTGAAAGGCAGTGTCACTTCATGCAGTTTGTCATATTCAGGCCATGTGCAATTATTTAAGTATATAAGGGCTTTGCACATCCTGGAATATACAAATTTTCAGAAATCACAATTGTTAATTGTTTAAATTTTCTGCTGGAATTTTGCTTTCTATAGTATTTTCTAGTATTAAACTTTCAAGTTTTTGTCCAGCATTTTGGTAATTTTCCAGTTTTAGTTTAAAAGACATAATACAAAATAAGAAAGCTTCTTCTAGCATTTTCCTGTATTAAGCTTTCCAATTTTTCTCAAGTTATTTGCTAATTCTCCAGAAATTGGTTTATTAGGAGATATAATCCAAAATCAGATTGTACAGAAGATTGATATCAACTGCATCATCTAAATTACGTTAATGTGTTTCTCAGAGATTTTAAATCAGATCTTCGTCCCTACAAAACAGATCTTAATTTCTTCAATGTATATCTTACAAATTAAATAGCTGATCTACATTGATACTAAACTAATCTTAATTACAGACATATTTTTATTTTATTTATCCCAATTAGTTTGTAGAAGATAACAATATTAAATGAAGCCAATTGAAAATTAAAGGAGTTTTGTCCTACTGTTCTGCAACATTTGGGATAATGAGTATGAGCAAAATCATGCAGTGTGCAATGAGGGAAATTTTGCGATGACAGTATATTTATAACATATATTTGGACAGAATCCAAGAATGAAAAATTGAAAATATGCTGAGTTACCAAACCTCGATACTGTATAGCTGGAGGAACCAATATCTAATGTAGAAAATAATCTCGGATTGTACAAATTTATCTCTGTAAATGTATATCGATTCAGAAATATCTTAATTTGTTGTTATCATTCACAAATCCAGAAAAAGATTTGAAATTATCTTTCTATCTTAAATATATGTTCACTATCTACAATAATCGGCAATTTTCTAAATTATTGTTTACATATAAAAAGGGTAATGTAGTCTTGAACATCAGTCTCATCATGAGCTCCATGTTGTGAATACAACAAAATGTCTGGTTGATGAAGTCTGAGATTATTAAGACTATTTTTAGACATAATCATTAAATACTATATATTGGAATTTTTCTAGGAAATTACATCATTATCTACTTTCAATTTGTGAAAATATTCTATTCAAGGGCGTCCACGTAATTTTTGTTAGGAGAAACTTTTGAAAATTTTACCTTATAATGAAAACTTTTGTAGTATATCTAAGCAGTTATTTTAATGTTTTACATTCTTCAAACGACCATCTTTGCATGTTCCGGCTTTTTTAATTGTTAGTGATCTATTTTTCCAGAGGGAATATGTAACCCCATGTGCCATTGTGTCCCTGTCCCATCCTCTCGGATGTTTGTCACCATTTAACTTTTAGCATTCTGCAAACGATCAGTTTTGCTTTTTTAATTGTTAGTGATCTTTTTCCAGACGGGTCTCCATGTGTGGACGCTCATGTTTGTGTACATTACTTATTAACTGTTTTCAACTTAATAAAGGGAAAAATTATATGTTGATTGACACCAGGGTCGATGTGTGATGAACAATTCGCGTCTGCACATTGTCACACTTTGTTGACGTTGATAACAAATCATTACGCCAATATTGAGTGATATGTGAAGTGCTTGCTTTGAAAGAAAATAGTCCTTTTATGATATCTATATTGATATTACTGACGGTTTGTTATTGTTATTCATGAACTTATTGAATATTATGACGTAAGTTTATCGCATGAGTCTCGCGATATTTATATGTCTTCGGAAGAAAAGGTTAGAAAATAAAAACGACAATGTTTCCAGACTCGATGGGTTAGTTCAAAGAAAAATATTGCCTTTGAAGATCAAGCGAATGTATACTCATAAAAATAAAGTTTTGTTTCTCAGATCTTTTGTTGTTTTAGGTAATTCATTGATGGTGTTTTGTTCTGAAACCAGCAGAGACATAAAGGGAGAGAACTCTATTTCTGGTTCACGCAGACCAAAGTAATTTGATTAAATTTATTACATAATAAAAAGACATATAATTCCTGAACAAGAAATAAAAGTATGTGCTCAGTAGGCCTAAGGAATTGAAATCTACAAATTGATGTTGGTTCTTCCAGGTCATTTCTCCAACTGTAAACAAACCAAATGTCTACAAGGATTGTTCAACTCATTAGAATCAAAATAGACATTTTTTAAGGGGACCTTCTCTGTTTGTGACCATCTTCCAGAAGGTATGTTCAATGAACAAACCAAACAGAAATTTTAAAGTAGACTCATCTCTGTGTGTAATATCTAAACATCTAAAAGAATTGTTCAATCAACAAAACCAAAACAAAAAGTTTTAAAGGGATTGTAAAGCGTATTTGGAATGGCGCAATTGATGCTATCTGTGTCCCCGATACACATACAAAGTTTAGAAAATCACTTTGCAATCACTTTAAGACACATTGACATGTGTAAAGTTACTAGCAAAAACCTAAAAGGGATGTACAATCAATAAATTTTGGGGTAGACCATCTTTGTGTCGAAAAGGATTGTTCAATGAACAAAACCATAACATAAACTTATAAGTAGACACATTTCAGTGCTTACAACCAAAATCTAAAAAGATTGTTCAATGAGCAAAACCATAACATAAAGTTATAAGCATTTTCATGTGTAAAGTGACTAACAAATGCAAAAATCTAAAAGGGGGATGTACATATAACAACCATGATTCCGTCTGTTTAAACCATTATCATGAATCGGTCTATTGATAACACGTTGTAAATACTCAGTACAAGTTCGTACATCGCGTGTCTGGATCCAAACACGAGGAAACGGTCATGAAAAACCTGTCTAATTCTGTAAAAAGCTTGCATGATGAAATAATTCGCTGGAAGATTAAAGGTTTATAAAACAAGACTGACTATTAGAGCCTGGTTTTAGACGATGATTACAGACTAACTATAGATATACAGGGGTTGTCATTGCCGTTCCAGCTTACTGCTCTAGGGATTGAGTTATTTTGAACATATAGTTTTATGCCATATTTAGCTCTATTATAGATGAATTGTTTTTTTCTGCATTTTTATTGCAGTCTAGACCGTATTTAAATTATGGTTAGTTCAAATTTGCACTTGCAGATATAGAACTATAATTACATTTTCCCATATAAGGAATGATTTAAACTCAAAAAGATATTTAGAACAGTATGATATAAAACACAATTTTTTTAGTCCAATACAACCCTTGAGGGTGTATATGAACTGCATGATTCCATTTCCAAGTACCAAAAATACAGAAATGAACTAATTCTGTTCATTAAATGCCAATAAAAGAACAGTTGAGCAATATGCTTGATCATTTCTCCATTCTTTGATGCAATAAAGTGGGGCGTAAGATATCGGTAATTGTCGACGACATGCCTCGGGCCGAGTCGATACGGAGATGGAATTTAATCCGTGGTATTAATTTACTCCTCAAATTTGTCAATAATCCGGATCAATTCCCGTGGTTTTGTCAAAGATCTGAGATCTTGAGTCAACATTGTCTTCTGGTCTCCGTCAACAATTAAATAACCAACCACTCACCAGCCTTGTTAGCTTATCTAAAGCTGCGTTCATTTCTAATCCAGAGGACGTATTCACAAAATACAAATAAAACCGTGATAATTGTAATCTATACCAATTTACAACGCGAAGAATAGAAATTGGAAATTTTAATTTGATGCTGAATCGAACCCCTTGAGATATTACGCCCTAATTTGGTCAATAAAAGGTCGTAGGTCATTCAGCTCTCGTGTGAATTTGAAATTCTGAAGTTGAAGTGTTTGTACTGTATTAGAATACTGATATGTCTGAATTCAAAATGACTGAAAATGTCCTTCAACTTCTTATCTCTTGTTTTTCATAGAATTCCTCTGACTAAGTGTCTTGTTAACCTAGCCTACTGTTGACTGTAGACTTTTCAATATTTACTGATGGACTGGTTGATAGGAGATAAAACCATCACTTACTTTCCCGCCAAATATTTGACTTATGTTTCTGAGTTTTTCTATTATATATCGAGGATAAACCGATTCTTCAAATCCCGTCGATTTTATTTTAATCTTTAAGTTTATAGATGAACTGCGGCCATCTTTGTATAAAGTTAATTTTCGTTGTTAGTGTACATTTGAAACGAGTTTTTAAAATGAATCGAGAAGTCTGGATGTTTGAGACTCATATGCTGTGTTGCTTTGTTTATCCAGACGTTTTAGGAAAGGTAAATAGCAATTTATTTTCTCGGATAGTCTTTAGAATTGCAGAAAACCTGATAATGAAAGAATTTGAGAATATTTCAAACAAAAGATAATGGAAATCTATTACTAGCTGAATAGTCTCAGCAAAACACTATTATTGTGACAGAATCTTGTACGAAAATTAATGGTAAGAGTGAAAATAAAAAATTGATTTTAAGATTTTATGAGAAACAGTCCAGATGTAGGTATATTAAAAAGGAAATTGCAATGTCAAGTCACTGTTTGCTTATTTAGTAATTAATTTTCAACTTTTCACTGGGTTTGAACACTGTCTTTTTGTGGCAGTGGAATAGCTGAATCAGTAGCGAGTTGGATTGCCGTTTGCTAGGCGATTATGTGCCGAAGGTTCGAATCTCCCTCAAGGTAAGAAAAATTCTGATGCCATGACCAGTGGTTTTGAGAGACATCCCGGTGTCGGCTTTAACCTCAACCTTGACAATAAGAAGCTCCAACAACAAAATACATAAGAAGTTCGGAGATATTTTGGCAGTTTAAACCAAAACTTTAGCAATTTTTATACATTCGGAACCCATTTTCAACTATGTACATTGCTTTTTATCGATGAGCATTAAAGTTTCTCAATATTGACCATGTTGAAATGGATTAGACTGTAAATGACCTTGAATAAAATGACAGAGGTCAAGTTAATTGATCCGTTCAGCAAATTGAGATCGCATGACGTCAATAATGTTCCGAAGTTTGAATTAGTCGAATGTGTTGTTGATTTTGTCGGTTGTCACTGCACATCATCGATTAGACGGGGAATTATTTTACCATTCCGTCTCCTTGACTCCTTGAGACACGGTTCTTAATAGATTCTAATATTGTCAAAACACTCGACACCCTTCGATAAATATCTGAATTGGAGTTTGGTATTCTTGTCGAGGTGAACTGGTACCTGATCGCAACGTGTTGAATTTAATTTGTATGTCTGATCACACCTTCGTTTGCTCTTCATATTGAATTTGTTTATAATTAATTGATTGAAGATCCTTATCAGAACAGCTAGATTTTAACATAGGGAGTGATTTTATGAAATGGTTTCAGGTTGCTCAGGTTAAACAACTTTGCTCTTGTTATTTAATTTGGTAATGATTAATTGATTGAAGTTCATTACTACTACTGTTTTGGAATACACAATCATTATTGGATCTGTTAGTTTTGGACATGGGGCATGACTTGCGAAAATTAACTTCATGTCTACCTTGCCACTGGCAGAACTTAATCATGGAGAGAGAATGTGATAAATCCCTGGGCCCATATGCATAAAAAATAACTTGAGGTTAAAATCAAACTCAGAGTTAAATTAAACTTTGATTTAAGCAGGTTTACATGGGTTAAATAAGGATTTATCTCAGTGATAAGTATTATATTCATACAGATCCTGGCTTAAGTCAATCTGTTGACAATGACAACAAAATAATTTCTGACTAATCTGTGTGGTCAAAATCTGTTTTATTAAAACCCAAATCTTTCAAATCTGACTGGTTCCCTAATCCCAATTTAAAGTCTGTAGTCCTGTATCAGTCCCTTGAACATTCTAAAATATTTCAAATCAAGGAAGCATAAGTCATAAAATTACAATCCTATCTTAAATGATTCATAACATGAATGGACATTGTTCTAGGATTCCAGCAGACCAATCAGTTCAATCAGTTCAATCAGTTCCTAGAAGTTTCTGGTATATTTCAACTGAAAGAAGCATCAAAACTGTAAATCAGACTCTTATTTATCTATCTTAAAGTACATGATTTATAAAATATAAGATTCCAAGACCAACCAATCAGTTGCCTGAATTTTCTGGAATATTTCATGTAAAGAATCTATCTGAAATCCAATATTTCTAATCGGCTAATAATAGCTAAAATTAGTCAAATTATGATTGAACGGTTTTCTTTTTAATTCGCCAGTCCTTATTTTTATCAATTATGTATGATATTTCGTCTTGGAATAGACGAACTCTGATTGTTAGTGAAGTTAATTTCAGGTTATGATTTGCGTGTATCTAAAAATTGGCGGGGATATAAATACGAGATTATTTGTCTTTGGAAATCAGAATCTTTCTTGGAACAATTGGTCTAATGAAAATGACTAAATAAATAGTTGGAAGTGGATCTAGGAGATTTCGAAGTCTTATGTCCAAGACGACTTATTGATAAATTTGGCCTGTTATTAGCCGAATCAACTAGGATCAATGTTAAATGTTGATTGGGGATAGTTTCTGAGACGAACGGAGGATAATGAGAATGTTTTGTGGAATTGATACAAACTCGTTTCTTAGATTGTCCAAGATAGTTGAAAGGGTATATTTTGAAAGTTTCTTCTGACATTCTTTATTGTTTTGGATTTTATGAAGATGTGATATAGAAATAACTTTACTGGGACATTTTTCCACTCTCTTAGATTGTCCGAGATAGTTGAAAAGAGTATACTTTATTCTTAAAATTTATTGTGACCAACAGTTTGTTTGACGTTTCTTGTGATATGAATTTTTGGAATATTATGGAATGTGAAGTAACTTTAATTTTTACTTGGGGATTTTTCCAAGGATGAATGTCTTGTGGAGTTGTTCTGTGTTTTGAAAATATTTTGTTACATTCGTTTTTAGTTTTTGATTTTATGGGGATGTGATTCAGAAAGTTTTAAAACCTTACTGAGGCATTTTTTCATGATGATAAGTTTTTGTGGAAGTAATAATTAATTGATGTTTGTCAGATTTTGTCATGGATACACGTTGTTGAAAAGGTATATTTATTTCTGAGTTTCAAAAATGAAATTTTAGATTTAGTTGGAATATAACCAGAGATATCTTTGAAATTTTTTTTCCACTGTTAAAATGTTTTGTGATACAAGCATTTACCTAGTGTCCTAGGTTGTTGAAATATATGTGGAAAATACTTTTGTGATTTGAATTTTGGATTTTAATATGATGTGATCAGAAGAAACTTCTAGACTTTTGTTTTTTTTAAATAGTTTTAGTCTTTCCTAATGTTTCTCAGATTTGCTTAAAGTTTTCTGATATATCAGTGGAAATATTTAAATACATTTTGAATTTAGTACATTGTATTCTGTTAGAGTACATTTTAAATATTTTTTGAAGTTTTAACGGGTTCATTGACCAATATCTGATTTTTCACTTAAAGTTTGCTTTTGTGATTTTTAAAACGCTTTTTGCATTTTAGTTCTTTACATTTTTTCTGTTGTTACTTGAAATAGACTTTTACATGAAATCTTCAGTGTGTCTTGTCATTTCCTAATTTAGATCTTTGAGATTTAAGTGAGATTTCAAATGTCTTCAAATTAAATTACGAAGCATTGAATAGAATTTCACGGGAACATTACATTCAAGTGTTTTTTCGTTAAGTAGGTTTCGAAGTAAGAACATTTGTTCCGTCTTAGATTGCGTAGACTCACATTACAATTAGATAGACTGTATTGAAAAGGGTTGGAGATGTTTGATTGATTCTGACTGCTCTATGCTAGTTACACTCTTATCATCTTCGGAAATAAACTAGCGGCGAGATAATTTTGTACACTATACATACAGTAGTCGCCATATTGAATAAATTATATGTCAGCCAATCACAATCATTCTTCAGAGAGAGTTGTCTTCTTTTGCAGTAAAAACAGCCAATCAAAATCGTTCTCTAAACAAGAGTTGTCTTCTCTTGTTCATTTACCAGGCAAGATGGCTGCCTATCATGGCCGAGTCATTACATAGTTTTGAACAAAATGACGAAGGTTGAGCCGAATGTGCTATTAGTAATGAATAAGACTGGGTCGTTTGATTCTGATTGCTCTATGCTAGTTAGTATTGTATAGGACTGGGCTTGTTCGATTCTGACATTTCAATGCTAGTTAGTATTGAATAAGGCTTGTTCGATTCTGACAATTCAATGCTAGTTGATGGCTGGAATGGACGAACACGATATTGAAATTAATTCCAATGTAACGAGGTCCGAGACATGGTGCTAATCAAGATTAAATGTCATATTGAAGATATAAATGCGAGAAGAAATCTCGAGGGAGCCGTCAGTTTCATGCCTCCATTCTTTTCTTCTTCATCATTTAATTCCCGACTCCCCCATCATAAAATCACCATAACAGATACGTGTTTAATTGTTAGAACCATTTTCAGGCAATTTGGAATCGGTCTCTTGCTTTTATCTTATAATATATCTAGATTCTTCGCTGGTTAATGGAGGGAAATTTGACAGGTCGTATCGAACTTAGTTTCTTCGCCATTTATCAATATGACATCCGAACAATATCTATCTACTGCCCAACCTCCTAGACTCGATTAATTTTTACTTAGTCTATTGTCAGCAACAGGTCGGAAAGTTTGCGTTATTGAATTCTTAAATATGGAATTAGTTGATCTGGAATCGCTTTCTGATATCAGTGGCCATGATTGTGACAATTTACCTAAATAATGATGTTAGCGCAACTAGTTTGACATTCAAAAAAACTTTATAATTTAGCGTTTTCTTACTGACTTTGTTTTCTTCATATGATTGGTGAATTATTAAATTTTATTTAAAATTAGTTTAGTTTTATAGACCAATAGATTACTGTTTTTCAAATTTGGGATTTTATATGATGGAGAATTTCACCAATTGATGTCTTGGTATAAATTGTTTTTTATATAGCCTGTGCCTTTGTGTCTGTGTGAGATATGGCTCCATTAATAATCTATTGGATCTGTTTTCTTATCCATTTAAGTTCGACCAGCTTGGATCTTTAAATTTGTGTTTTTTAGAGCTGAAGTCGAAATTGTTTGATTTCTACTGTGTGACAGGAGCTAAGCCAACAACTGTGTTTCAAAACTTGTGATGTTGGATCTTTGTAGCTTATTGTTTTAACAAAAAGTAATTGAACAATGTGCATTTTGAGTTCTTATCATTGGAATATCTATTTTTTACTCTGAAGTTTGTATACATTTTATTCTTTTAGTGTTGACTATTTTAATCAATGTTTTGAGGTTTTTTTCATTGTCAAATGGTTAATGTTTTAATTTTTGATGATTTTGACCACTGACTTTTGCCTCTGGTACTGGTAGCATTAAATATAAATTATTGTTCTGGTACACCTTTATCCAATTTAAAATAGTAGTGATATCCTTAGAATACTGATGGCCTTTGCAGTTCTGTAAAGATCGTTGCCAGTGTGAACCAGGCTTTATAGCAGTGTTAATTATTGTTTGAAAAATCAGATCGGGAACTTTTTAACCCCACTTTAAATGACAGGCCAATTTGTGGATCTTGTTTCCAGCAGAATCTCAGCTTCTAACATGCCTTCAGTTGCTTCATTTGTCAAAATGTTTTTATTTTCTGAATCATGGTTTTTCTAGTGAAATGTAATTTTCTAATGAATGAAGTGGTTAAAAGGTTCAGTGCTGCAAAAGTTGGTTCTTTGAACTTCTTTACTTCTTATAATTTGTTTTTGATGGAAATCCAATTTTCAATAGAATGAATAGGTTAGAGCTCAGGATTTTAGACTTTTGTGGAACAAATGGGTAATTTTAAATGTTATGAGGTTTGATCAAGGAACAACTGGTAGAAAGCATCTTAAAGATCTTTACTAATTTTCCTTGTCAAATATTGTATTTTTTTGTTTCACACTTCAAAAAGTACAATGTTAAACTAACTTCATTTTGAATTAATTGCTGTCTATGCTATGTATGTGAAGCAATCGTAAGTTTCTATTTTAAAGACTTTAAAATGTTCATTAAAACACACTTCTACTTCCGCTCTACTGCTGAGGGTTCACGTTGCTTCATGCAATTTAACTTGACTGTCTGCACTTCTTGGATAAAATGGACACGGCTGTTCTATGATTTTTTATGAGTATACGCCTTTTAGGAATTATAGGTTGTAACTTTGTGGCTATGCAATGATACGATAGTTCAGGCACAATGTATATATGCACAACCTTTATTAAAATGTCATTGTTTGTTATAGGGTGATTAATAAAATTTGCTTGACCTTCTACCTGGGTCAACTTAGCCCTGGGCCTAGTGCCATGGCTATAATTCTGTTTATTGTAAAGATGTAAGAAATCAATTATGTATAATATTTAGTCTAAGATTGATGGAGGTTTATCTTGTCTAAGTGGATTAATTACTGAAACTAGATCTATTTAAAACGTTTATCCTCCTACGTCAAGAACTGGGGTTTCTCAAATAAGACTGAATTGATATACCTATACTACTTGTCAGCACCCACATAGAGGACGGGTTTCACAACTGAAACTAGATCTATTTAAAACGTTTATCCTCCCACATAGTGGACTGAGGCTGAATTGCCATACCTATAATACTTGTCAGCACCCACGTAGAGGACTGGAGTTTCAGAATTGACACTGAGTTGGTATACTTCTAAGACTTTTCTATGCCTATATAGAGGACAGGAGTTTCACAACTGTGACTGAATTGCTATTCTTCTAATACTTTTCTACACCCACCTCTTTGTGTATCATTAATAGATCTTAATTGATACATATGTATTTAGGTGCGAAAAGACACAGCCCTAAAGTGGGACGTAAAATACCATTTCATTTCAAATTCCCTGTCAGTTTATTTTAGTTTGACTGTGTTAAGAAATTGAGGATTGAGGATGTTAATTTTAAGGATATCCTTCAGGTTGTGTGTGGTATCTATGATTAATTTTCAATGTTTTGAGCATCATTAATCAATAGTATCGTCTTATGCTCCTTGTATTTTTCTTTTGACTGTGTGCGGTAACTCTGGTTGATTTAGGTGTTTAGTTTAACCATGATGTCACTGTAGAATTAATTGTGTGCGCTAACTCTGGTTGATTTTGGTGTTTAGTGTAACCATGACATCACATTTAAATTGATTGTAATAATATTTTACTGTGTCAACAGGAGAAGCTGATGTTTTCTTTTACCATCGATCACTCCAATAACTTGTCACCTCCACACCAGAACATTTCTTATCTCACCAAATTAATACTGGGGTTGTTTTTCTTGAGTCAGAATCCAAACTTAATTTGTTTTCCTATCCTTTGTGATTGCAGTGGTCTTGTTACAGTTAAGCATTTTTTTTGGAAGGCTTTCAATTTTCTGTGCAACACTTGATCATTTAATTTGTTGGCAGATCATTTCAAATTGCTGTGTTTTTGTTTGGAATATTTTAGTAAATTTTTCAGCAATTCCAATCTGCTTGTGTGTCTTGCAGTTTAATTTTTCTTCCTCATGTAACAGATTTAGGTATATCCTTACTTTCATTTTTCATCTTTTGATATTGCTTTTCCCTCGTAAAGCTTAGGTTTTGCAAGTAATACAGACACACACAAGACTGTGTCCAGTAAAACTATTGATCCCCTATTTCATTTATGTTTGTTGTCCCCCGGTAAACTTTTCAACCTCTTTCTCAGTTAATATTGCTTTGCCATGGTAAACCTTCAGCTTTGCAAGCGATATAGACACTTTAATTTGAGTTTGTTGTCTCTTGGTCAACTTTTCAGCTCCCTTTTAAGCTATTGCTTAAAGTCATCATTGCCCCCTTTAGAACTACAGTTTAAAAATAAACTCATAATCGTCCAATTTGTAAGAAAATCCAAATCATTAAAAATGATGTCAGGCTCATGAATCAAATTGAGCCTCTAATTTGGTTGGAAAACCCCTAGAAAATAACTTTTGGATCTTGACGAATGAGTTTTGACGGAGACATTGAAATTAATGATGTTCGGGTCCAGAATCAACAACATTTAAACCTCTTCAGATCGTTCGTCAATGTCTGCGGACCGATATTTCCCGACCCTGCTTTTAATCCACGACTTCGTATCTGACATTTTAATTTAGACAAATTTAGTCTCAGTGTATCCTATTGGAATTAAAAGTCAATATTCGCTGATGGTCGTGTCTCCGAGTTTTATCCACTCGGCAAATAAACTCTTTTATTGTGTTTTTTCTACCAAATTGATATATATCTACACTGTAAAACTATTTCTGGAATGATATTTGAAATTGTCATCTTGTAACAACTTAAGAGAAATCTAGATTGTGAAATATTCTCTGGAATGATAATAAGTAATGTTAATAAGTAATGTTATCCACCACAACTGCTACAATTCTGTTCCAGTGCCTTCTCTTGAATAGGAATTTGTTACCTTTCAACCATACTATGTTAGTAACCAATTCATATTCCAGAATGAAATGAGCAATTGTATCTCATTCAAAACTTTTTACTGTGCCCACTGATAATCTATATTTTAAAGTATTTTCTGGAATAATGCTATACAGTTACAAAATGACTTATTATCACAGTGTACAGTAAAGTACAAAAATTGACAAAAACGAGATAATAGTTTGTTGCAGCAGATATTCTTAAAACTGGATGATAACAGGAATAACAGTAACTAACAGATGCTCTGTCCTTACTCTGTAAATTTAACAGAAGCTTCTTACAGTGTATAATAACAGTTTCTGTTAACATATAAATTTTTAACAGTGTATAATAATAGAAACAACAGTTTCTAGCAGATTCTATGTTCATTCTCTGTAAATTTAACAGAAGCTTCTAACAGTGTATAATAACAGTTTCTGTTAACAGAAATTTTTAACAGTGTATAATAATAGAAACAACAGT
The DNA here is from genome assembly GCA_029955415.1 of Lottia scabra. Taxonomy (NCBI): domain Eukaryota; kingdom Metazoa; phylum Mollusca; class Gastropoda; family Lottiidae; genus Lottia; species Lottia scabra. The sequence goes on from JARJEI010000009.1 coordinate 14,952,036, forward strand.
TTCTAGCAGATTCTATGTTCATTCTCTGTAAATTTAACAGAAGCTTCTAACAGTGTATATTAACAGTTTCTGTTAACAGAAATTTTTAACAGTGTATAATAAAACATGTAAATTGAGAAGACAGAAGACAAAGTACTTAGTAAAAAGAATTATTGACTTAAGATTTCAATAAAGAAAAGGAATTAAATTGTGCCGAGGTTGTCTTGAGAACGTAATCAAGTCATTGCAAGTTGTTTTAAAACCTCCACGTTCTTTCATTGCCAGTTTAAATGAAATAAACATGAAATAAACGTGGTATTTTCGTCTTCAATAAAGATGTTACCAGACAGTTGATTGAGTCACTGATCTATGGACTGCTATTATAGTTTGTTAAGTAACATGCTGGACTCTAGTTTATTACTTTCAGTATTTTAATCTGAGATGTTAGTGGGATCATTGCTGTTGTCCTTGTGAGGTTCACATTATTTTCAACACAGTTATTAGATATTAAGTAAAGTAAAGGTTTTTTTCTTGACCTTTGTAGGATTTTAATCTGAGATTTTCACTTGGATCACTACATTGTTCATGTTGTATAGTGCTATTTTCTTCCTGGATATTCTGTGTTTTTTCTAATTATCTCTGTAGTGGTGTTTTTGAAGTCAAAAGTTGTTTTTTTTTTGGTGAAATTTGATAAAAAATTGCAGAAACTAGAAGATTTTTTGGGATTTTCTGTATTATTTTGAGATTTTCAATTGAGAATTAACACAATCTTTTAAAAATTAGAAATGAAATCTAAACTTTCTATTTTCTGGATTTTATTTTTGTAAAAGAGACACTAAATGTTTTTTTATTTTGTTTATTTTGGCTTGAATTTCTTGTGAGATTTTCATTTCGATCAGCTTTTCAAAACAAAAACTGACTTATTTATTTAAAATTATCTTAATTTTCATATGGATTGCCCATGCAGTCTGTCAATTTTGGGTTGGCAAATGAACATGTCTGGCCTAATGACCAAATCAACAGTTCAGATAGGAAAACATCGAACATCACTTAACTCTGGCTTCTAATCAGAGACTTAACCTAAGGTAGAGAGGATACGAACATAGTATTAATAGAACGTCATTGAACCACTTGTAAATTGCTACAGAGATCTAAAATGATTGCCAGGAACTTTTACAAAAGTCTAAAATGATTCCGATCAGTGCCAGGAACTATCTGGAACCGTGTTGACAGAAGTTATTACTGTTAAATGGTGACATTTCCGTGGAATCATAGTGCAGATATTTATGTGTTTAAGTCTGTAATTGCTGCAAGGTTCCTGTTAATGCCGACACCTCAACTATTTAACGGAATTAGCTCTCATTCTGTCATAATGTCTTGTATAAACTTCTCGTATCTATGTATGATATTCACAATTCTCAGGAATATTTTTTACTTCAGTGATTTTTGGACGATTTGAGGTGTTAGGAGGTAATCTTATGTGCGTAATCTGGATATTTCATGAGTATTTCTCTTGTTCAGTAGTTTTGGAAGATTTGAGGATTTAGGAATTATTCTTGTGTGCTTGTTTTGGAGATTTCAGGAATATATTTTAGATACTTAGAAATTCTGAAATTGGCTAACAAATTATACATTGTGCTTGATATTTCTCAAACAAAGTAGAATTTTTCCCGAAGGAAAGTTTTAGAACCTAGGAATTAGTTCCCTTTGAATCTTTAGACTTGTTTTGGAAGTGATGTTTTTTTTTTTAAAATGGTGATATCTTATGTGAAATGTAGGAACCAGAAAACATACCTTGACAAAATTGTGGAAGTTATTTTGAGTGACAATTTGAATCCTACATTTTATTCTTAAAAAGGAGGATGTTTTCATTATCATTCCAGATTTGGGATTTATTTTGTTTGTGCCTTTAAATTGGTTGAAAGATTGATATTACTAATTTTATCTAGATTTTGCTGTATTTGTTTTGTGGATTTACTATATTTGATATTGATAAAGTTATAATGAAAAGTATATAGGTGTCTAGTCTATAAGATATCAATATGAAATCCTGACTAGGTATAAAATATATAATTATATTTGTCCTGAAGGCATATATTAGAATCAGTATTAAAATTGTCTATATTATACACGCTAGGCCTGACCTTCTGTCGCCATTAATTCGCTATCAATGCAGCTTAAATTTACTGGAAATTATCCTCTGGCCATTTTGGTCATTTTGGACAATTATTATTCTTTGTCATTGATATGAAAGTAATTTGTCCTTTTTGTGTCTTTTCTCAGATGAATAATTTATTGAGAAATGTTCCTTTTGGATTTCTAGATTTAGCTATAGTTCTGGTTTTACAGTTATTGTGATCTGTTTTATGAACTTAGGTAGAAACATTGTTCTAGTGGTTTTATACAATTTTATGATTTTAGCAATACTGTTGATGTTGTATGGAATGTTGAAAAAAAAATTTTATTGTCTGGTGGCTCTGGATTGTTATGTTCATTTTGGATTTTTCTGTTTAAAATATATTTCTGGCTTCAATCAATAGGAAATAATGGTCTCAGCATAACAGTATAATCTGCACTTATCTTATTAATTTCACTGTTATATTTGATTCAAAGATTTTTGCATCATATTTCTGGATAATTTGCCATAAATCTATAGAAAATGTTAGATGTTAATTGAAAATTTCCTACCAATGACCTGTAAGAAAACAGCATATGTATGTGTCTTGTAATCCATTTATGTCTTTGATTCGGTAATTTATCAAACCAACATATTTTTAAGACATAATGGGTACTGGTTTTAAAAATCCATTTTTATCTTATATTCCAGTGTATATCTTTATCATTATTATATGATTTGGGCTTTTATCTATAGTTAATATTTTTAGAAAATTTTTAAATTTCCTGCCAATATTCTGTAATTAAACAACATAATAGGCACTTTTTTTTAAAGTTTGCTTTTATCCTATATTCCAGTTTTTATTCTTTTCAATATTTGTTTATGATTTTGGCATTTATCTATAGGTAATATTTTGTGTTTTTCTAAATTTCCTGTTAATATTCTATAAGTAAACAACATAATAGGCACTTGTATTAAATGTAATTTCTAAATTTCCTTCCAATATTCCATAAGAAAACAACATAAGAGGCACTTGTTTTAAAATCTTTTTCAATATGTTGAATAATATCATAAAATAATTCTGGCTTATATCTGTACGGTAATATTTAGTGTAAATCGTAAAGGATCTTGGCTGTAATATATAAGAAAACAACATAATAGGCACTTGTTTTTAAAATCTGCTGCAATCTTTGATTGTACGAGTATATCCTAAATGATATAAACTAATTCTGACTTATATCTGTAGGAAATATTTATGGTAAATTGTAAGAAAACAACATAATAGGCACTTGTTTTAAAGTTTTCTTTTATCTTATATGCCAGAATTTACTCTTATCGACATTAATATTATATAATTCTTACTTATATCTGTAGAAATTGTTTAGTGTAAATCAGAAATGATCATGGCTATAGTCTATAAGAAAATAACATAATAGGCACTTGTTTTAAAATCCACTCCAAAACTTTGGTTCGATGAGTTTACCCTTATCGACATTAATATAATATATAATTCTGACTTATATCTGTAGGAAATATTTATGGTAAATTGTAAGAAAACAACATAATAGGCACTTGTTTTAAAAATCCACTCCAATCTTTGATTGACCAAGTTTATCCTGAATAATATCATTATATAATTCTAAAGGTTTTCTTACATACTTTAATAACAGTAATGAGATAATGATTGCAATTTCTTTCTCCAATTTCTGAATTTGATTCTAAAAATTGACAGTCGACGTCTGGACTCTGTTCCCGGGATTTATGTCAATAAAATAATTTGAAGAAAGGCTTGAGGCAATTTGTAAATTTGCCATAATTTTTGTACATAAATGTTGATAGTCAAAATATGAACCTACGTCTCCGATTATTTGCCTTAAATATCAGAGTATTGCATCACAAAAACAGCAATTTGATCAATTTCATTGTATATTTTTGCTGAAAGAAAAATTATTAGTCTGTAATGGATAATTCGGGAAAGATCAATGCCAAGAGGTTTGGCCAAGGACCAGCTGGGAGAAAGGATCCGCATGGGAACTTAAGTTGTTATCCTTGTAAAATCATTAACAAGAGGTTTGGTCAAGGACCAGCTGGGAGAAAGGATCCTCACAGAAACTTAAGTTGTTACCCTTGTAAAATCAATACCAAGAGGTTTGGTCAAGGACCAGCTGGGAGAAAGAATCTGCAAGGAACCTAAATTGTTTTCCTTGTAAAATATAGATGTTTCTTTCTTTCTCTCTTTTCTTTAAACATACCTTGCGCAAACTTTGGCTTTTCGAGACCTAGTCAGATCATCAGTTTTGAAAGTATTGAGAATGTATTGGTCTGTCCACTATATAATTCTAAAATTAGAATTGTTCAAGACATCAGTTGGTTTGTCCACTGATTAGGTCCAGTTCTAATTATATTAACAAGTTAACGTGTTGAGGAATTATAAATTACCAAGTCATTTTCAAAGGGATTCAGTCTTCTTAAATTTAGCCGTAACATCATTAAAGGGATTGTAAAGAAATCTTCTAAACATTGTATGTGTATCGGGACACTGATAGCATCAATTTGCAACATTCCAATTTCCATTCTGATGTCTGTGGTTCTTGTAATTCCACTAAAACTAATGCCTTTTATGACATAACTGTCAGTGATCTGCATAGATATTAATAGTAGCTTCCAGTAGATAGCTGTAATTGACGTCATAAAATGCGTTAGATTTTGTGGAATTGCAAGAACCACAGATGTCGGAATGGAAATTGGAATGGGCCAAATTGATGCTATCAGCGTCTCCAATACATATAAAAAGTTTAGAAAACCTATTTACAATCCCTTAAATGTTATTCAACGACTGCATCCCTTGAACGAAGGCCTTATATTAATTTCTATAATTAGAATATCAGAGGTCACTAGGGTCAGACAATTACGATGTTCTACAGTAAAACAGGGTGGCCATATTGCGCAATGGTTCTCGTCATATTTTCTTTCATTAATTCTCAGAAATTGAAAGTAGAGATATGAAATTAAACATGGTCTGTTTCAATACATTTTGAATTCATCTGTCAAGATTCTAGAATATAGAAAAAGGGTATTGCCACACAATTTTCTATAAAGTAATGTTTGCTTATCTTTCCAATATTTTTGTCTAAATTTTTATGTCTTTATTCTGTGATAAGGAACAAAGATTTGAAATCTGTTGTGTAACTCAAATTCAAATGCATGATGCTCCTCATTGTATTTTCCTTTCCTAATGTGATATTTAACCATAGAAAGTTCCATAAAGAGAGCATTGGTCGATTTCAAATAAGAATTCAATCTGTGGTTGCAAACTCTCTTGAATATAAGATCCATTGCCAACATGTTTCAGATGCTTAAATAGTGAAATTTCTGCTTAAACGGTTAAAAACTGCTCAAGAACCATGCAGTAGTGTTAGAGTCAATGGCAACCATTAATTAAATTTCACTTGGCCTTCAACAAATTAAGTAGCGATTAGTGTAGAATTTGTTGAGAATCCACTACATGTTAAAGGAATATTACCTCTTTTACTCTAAAACTTGGGAAATAAAGAGTGTAATAAAAATCCGTACAAGCAAAACAATTCCGTTAATCAAAATGGAATCCAAAAACATGGTAAAATAGAGAGCAATAGTTATATAGTAGTGGAGTACTCCAAAGAAAAGTACCATCAGGTGATTCTACAAGAGTAAGCATGTTTTGCTTCGCACGCGACATCTGCCACTACTATATAGGTAGGTCAACAATTCATCAAATGACTTGTTTTCTGCCAGTGGTTTTGAAGATGGGGGTAATTTTGGATTTTTTTGGACTATTATGCTCTAAGTTATTCAACTTAAAAAAGACTGAAAGGAAAAGCTTATTAATTCATCTTGTTTCAACAAAAGGCCTATGATGCTTTTGGATTTTGAGTTTGTTATAAGAGATTGGATCTTTGTTCATTTTAAGAGGTAGTATATCTTTAATGTCAATCACAGTAAGAAATTATTGACGGTAAAATGGTGAAGAAATAAAAGTCGGGGTAATTCGTTAATGAATTCTGCACCTCAACGATCAGAGATGATGATTAATGAAACACCATTGTCTCACACCTGCTTCATCGCGGTGTTCTTACTGGCCTCGGCACGAGATGGGAAATTCCAATGTACTTGAAAATTGAAGGTGTTATTCTGATTGTAGTGAATGAATTATCCAAGGCAAAAGTTGCTTGCAATGTAGGCCTACAGTTGGTTGTGTTTGGAATTACAGAATCATAGAAGGTGTTTAGGCAAGAGTTTATACTGAAGAATATATTTTGAATAAAATATTTATACCTACTGTATTATGGTGGTTTCTGGCCTTCGTGCTGGTTCAGAAACTCCTTGGAAGGTGTTATTGGGAGACTTGATTCCGATTTATCAATGAATTAATAAGAGATATGTTTTTAAATCCTAGGCACATGTGTAAAACTTGCCATATTTAAACCCCCCAAAAAAACCTGATTGAATTATTGGATGGTGAGGGTTGCTTGCAATGGTGGCTACAGTTGGATGTATTCGGAATTACAGAATGTGTGTGCTTCATAGAAGGTGTTATTCTGATGAAAGTGAATGAAAAGTTTGCACTGAAGAATATATTTCAAATAAAATATTTATACCTACTATTCTGAGGTGATTTCTGACTGGCATGTATGTACATAAGTTGGCACACAAACTTAAAATTTCTTGTAGAAAATTTTATGGTCGTTCCGGATTACTCCTTGTCAAATACGACAAATCTGTTACTTGCAGTCAGACATGAATTGATGTCGTTGAACCCCATGATTTTGACCTTTATAGTAGTGGCGCGAAGCAGACCATGCTTACTCTTATCCAAACATTTGATGGTACTTCTCGTATGGGAAGTTCACTACTATATAATTATTACACCCGATTTTGTCATGCCCTGGACGAGATTTTTGATTAACAGAATTGTTTTGCTTGTACGAATTTTTATTATCATTCATTATGGAAGGTGTTCTATGAGACATGATTCCCATGAAATAATATAGGTGTTTTTTCTTAAAACATGAAGGAGTAATTTCCTGAGACAGGTTTTGATTGTCATAGATCAAAGGAAAAGAATTCAAGAGATTTTATGTTAAAGATTGTTCGAAACTGATTATTCTTGATTTGAGGCAAAATCCTCATGTTAAAAGTTTGGTTTTAATTAAGTAAAGAAAAAGGCTGAGTAGTAAAAATTTTATCCTAGAATCAAACTTCAAAATCTTTTTTTAAACATCGAAGATTCTTTATCAGGAACTTCCTAAAATGAAGCCGCAATTTATTTATCAATCTATATTTTATCAAAACCATCAATACGGAAAGAAAACATGGACTAGCGCTACTTATCTTTGAATCTTTTTAAACGATAATATCAGGAGGATTGAGAATTGTGTTGTCATATCAAACAATCATTACCTTGTCTTATTTATTATCTTTTAAATAATTACTCTTTCATTTTCTACTTTCATTTTCCACTTACATCTCTCTACTTTCATTTTAGCTTTTTAACAATTTTTTTTACTTTCGCTTTCTATTGATTTCTCGCGTTTCTTGTTCTCGCAACTCTATAATCATTCATTTAACCAGATTTATTTTTTGTCTTTTAGCGCAATTTTCTCCTTTTTAATCTTTTAACTCGATTTTCAATGTGAGGATTTTTTTTAAGTCGATTCGTTTTTGTTGCATGATTTTAGCCGATTTTTTAAACTTAGAGAAAAGTCGAGTTATTGGATTATCGACTGTTGTTAAGCTAAGGAAAGTGAAGAGGCGCTCTTGATGGTCTCTTGTTGGTTGATGGCATTTTATAACAGTCTTTACATGCTCTATGTTTGGTTGATGGATTTTTACTTTCAACTTTTTTTTTGATTTCGTTCTATCTTTAAAGTGTATTGGATTATTGCTCTCTTTTGTGGTTGAAGGTATTTTACAACAGTCTTTACATGCTCAAGGTTGGGTGATGGATTTTTATCTGAAATATTTTTTGAAATCAAGTATTTGTCATGTTTAATTTAAGTGTATAGGATTATCAACTGTTATCAGTTTTAAAAAGAGTTAAAAGCTGGAATTGATGGCTGTAATATTACAGAGCACCTTTTATTGGATAATGTGGATTGATAAATTTGTGTGAGTTAGGAAAGTAGCCTACGTGTGTCTTGGGCTTTGATTTCCAGGTTAAAATTTGTGCGGATATGAAGCTTAGTTGGTTGGTTAGTACGGTAACTCTAAAAGTTGCACCTCTTTTCTGGTGGATTTTATAAACCAAGGCCCTGTGTGCTAATGGCTGTGCACGTTAAAGATCCCTCAACATTTGGAAATCGAAAATAAGAGCAAACTAATGCCACTGTCCTGGCAAAATTTCCCTCATTGCATGCTGCATGGCGTTTGCTGTCCTCATTAGCCCATACAGGTTAAGAAAAGCAGGACGTAAAACTCTATTTCTTTTCTTCTTGATTTTAATTGGGAAATATTCAGTTCCGTGTAAAAGGGGCTTTTACTCGCCAAGACAGTAAAGATCAGCTTTTCATCTTTACTCTAAATCTAATTAACAAGAAGATAATCGGGGACTCTCAAGTGCTTTTATAAGATTTAATGGATGAGAGCTGGTAATGGTGGTTAAATTTATAAAGTGTACTGACGATACTGGTAGCCAGGGGGGTAAATTGACAGAGCCAGGAGTATTAGTACTTCAGTAACGAGAATCAACACGATTAAGACAGGTCTATAGTGAGGTATTGACGAACGGTGAATGGATTAATTGATACAAGACTCTTTTACACTGTCTGTGTATTTTAAAGTAATGCCTCTGACACATCAGGACAGCCAGTTTTGAGACTGTCAATGATATGGGGGTTTCCTTTTTTTCTGTACTCTTATGTAATGTAATGGTGGTGACACAAGTTTAAGATACACGATCCTTATCAGGACTCTTGGTTTTGAGAATGGATTAATTGATACAAGACTATTTTAGATCTAGTGTCTATGATTTGGCCGTTTCCTTTACCTCGTATTTTAATAGTACGGTATGTAATGTAATGGCGACGCATGTTTCAGATAAACATAATCCTAATCAGGACAGCCAGTTTTGAATGGATGAATTGATATAACTCTTTTGGACTGTCGAAGTTTTCTTTATTACATACTTAAATGAATAGTTACTCACAAGGGCTCTAAGCTCCTCTCATTCTACTGACCCATTTTTCAGATACACTCATCCTCATCAGTGCATTTAGTGTTTTCAATTCAATGTAGGCCTAAATGGCATATGAAACAAATTTTTACACTGTGCACACAGCAAAAACTATCTATGAGATCCTAGTTATCAGTGAAAATATATCAAAGAGCCCAATATTGTCTTTTTTTTTTCTTTTGAAAATGTACAAGTGTACATAAATAGCTTTGGACTAAAATCAGAGTGAGATCATAGCTCATTATCTGGACATAGTCCTAGGCCTGAAACATCAGGTGTATTTTAGTCTGGACTGATTACTAGTAATATCTGTGGACAGTCTGTGGAATATTTTATATCTGATGAAGGATCAGGTCTTGTTAGTTGGACATTATTAAGATTATGAGGATAATGGTGTGTGGAATTGAGTGCTTCAGGACTCGTTTTCACTCGGCATGTGTCATTAGAGGGGGTAAAGTTGTTTTAAAGGGGAGTAAAGAGATTTTTTAACCTATCTATGTGTATTGGGGACTGATTTCAGTGATGCACAATTATTTCCAATTTTCTAACTTTGTAAGATGATCACAAACCTTTTTCATTAACTGAAAATATACAGAATGATTTTTTTTTCAAATTGGATTTCTATGAATGATGACTTAAATGAACAACAATTAACAAATTCTGTTGTAGATCTTCCATTGAATAGAAACCTGATTATCACATGAAGGATGAGTTAATTAGAGTGTATTCTAACATTTAGTTTGATCAATTGTTAAAATTGGATTTTTGTGACTGAAACTTATATAAGCAACTTAACAAACTATATTTATTATTGTCATGATTCCTAGGATGAAAGTTATTGAAGGTGTGGTATTTTAATTTGAGATTTACAACAAAAGTGCCTCGGATCATTATCATTTCAAAGTGATTTTGTGATCCTATGGTTAAAATTGTATTTCTGCAAATGAGGACTTACATAAGCAACTAAACAAACTTAAAATCATCCTAATGTTGTCAAATAACTAACGTGTTGATGGTTAAAGTGATTTTTAAAGAGTTTTGACGAGTAAAGTGATTTTTGACGTTATTTGTGATCTGTGGCTTTACGTTTCTGAAATTTGACAGTTCTATTTTCTGTTACGAAGAATTGTGAGTTTGTCTTTAATGATATTTTAGTCTGAAAATGACAACATTAATTTTATCGTACTGCGTTTGTCTGGCGCTGACAGTTATGTTACAGTTTTGTTATTGAATGATTTTACTTTGTGTAGGATTTGATTTATTTTGTGTTTTATTTCGCAAGATGTTAATGGAATTGTTTGTAAAGAAAATGGTACTTGTACAGTATTAGGACTTGTTATTGTACAGTATTAGGACTTGTTATTGTACAGTAGATTTGTTCTTGTACAGTATTAGGATTTGTTCTTGTACAGTATTAGGATTTGTTCTTGTACAGTATTAGGATTTGTTCTTGTACAGTATTAGGATTTGTTCTTGTACAGTATTAGGATTTGTTCTTGTACAGTATTAGGATTATTGTACAGTAGATTTGTTCTTGTACAGTATTAGGACTTGTTATTGTACAGTATTAGGACTTGTTATTGTACAGTAGATTTGTTCTTGTACAGTATTAGGATTTGTTCTTGTACAGTATTAGGATTTGTTCTTGTACAGTATTAGGATTTGTTCTTGTACAGTATTAGGATTTGTTCTTGTACAGTATTAGGATTTGTTCTTGTACAGTATTAGGATTTGTTCTTGTACAGTATATGGATTTGTTTTCAGGGATGCACTTTTCAAACCTAGCTTGTAGAGTGAGCACAAGCCAAAGAAGTAAAAAAAAGGAACGCAATATCAGATTTTAGCGATATCTCTGAAGAAAATCATCGGTTGATCAGTTTTGAATTGGATATTATAAACTTATTTAGGTTTCGGAAAAAGAAAAAATATAATTCTTTCAGAAATTTTTCATTCTTTATAGGCTACAATGTGATCTATTTGGTGTTTTATTTCATAAAGTTATCAAAGATTGTTTGAAAAGAATTGTTCTTCTTTGAAACAAAGCTTTATATAGATGTGTAGACAATGTGGAATTGTGTGATTTTTTGAAAAATAATGTTATCGGAATTGTTGTAAAAGAAATTTCCATTGGAAGTTAGGTTTTATTTCAATGTATAGGACTCATTGATTGCTGTCTGTAAAATAATTGAACATTACTTTCGCTTTGTATTTTAGATGAGGAATAGTGAACTTACTCTTAGAAAAATTTCTTTGAAAGAAAATTATTTTTTGTGTTGATTTTGAAAGGAAGTTATTTTTGTGTAGATTTTGAAAGGAAGCTATTTTTGTGCCATCTTAGAAATGAGTTCATTTTTTGATAGATTCTGAAGATTGATAAATAAATTGATAATTGAGATTAGAAACATTGGATATTGTTTGTTTTATGCTCTGATAGAATGGACTTCAGATCTATTTTACAAAAAATAAAACCCAAATGAAAGGTGGTGTACCATGATATTGTTCTCTGTTTTTTATTGATAGGGAGGTCTGTTAGTATCGTACTTAAAACAAAGAATCTCTGAGAATGATTCTCTAAACTTAAATATTCTTGAATTATTAGGATAACTGCTTGATTAACTTTATATAATGTGTATTTGTGTGTTTAGTATGCAGTATTTTACATTAAAAAGTGAAACAACATCAAAGTGATGCAATGAAAGTGACAACATTCTGCTGATTCTGAAACTTGAATAACAGTTTAGTTAAAGTGATTTATAATATGTTACATTGAAAAGGATGCTATATATTTGTGGGACAATGTATGTATTTTGAATTTTGAAACCTCGCATACTAAATGAGCTTTTCTGTTAACTCTGAAATTCGAATGACAGTTTAACTTAGTGATATATAAAATGTTAAACTGAAATATACTGAAAAGGATGCTGTATACTTGGGAAAATGTGTATATTTTGAATTTTGAAACCTCACTCACTAAATGAGCTGTTCTGTTAATTGTGAACCTCCTATGTCGTTCCAATGGTGACGATGGATGTGATATGTAAGGATATCGCCGCTTGTTGTCGGATTCTTACAAACGCCAAAGAGATTCCTCAAAAAGATCAAAAAGCTCAAAAAGTAAGGATTTTACTGATCTCCAACTTCCTTCAGTGTTTAGTTTTTATTTAGTACATATACATATAAAGAAGCACAAAATATATGGATATACTATTTCTGACATTTATTAACTCAACGTTTCACATGCTCATACAGGCAGCGTTATCAAGAGAAATGAAGAACATGAACATATACATATCTTAATTTAAGCCAGGGTTTGCTTGGGCATACTTTACATCCCTTTCCATTTGTTAAATAAAGTATATATTAATATTTAAATGAAAATATCACTACAGTGAATTAATCAAACTACAAAAAATTATCATAACACCTAAAAAAATATTCACTCTATCCAAACACTTCAATGGGAAATCTTGTCAAAATATCGTAAAACAAACTTTTATCACATATACAAATACATCTCAATGTTTTACTTTCTATACATCCCAATTTATAGTGCTGTAAACTTCATTTCATTTCATATTTTCCTAATTTACACTGTTAATTTATTGTCAAATGTCAAACTATAAACTGGGTTTCCACTGAGAAAAAAAACCCTAAAAGGTTCAGGCTAGCTTTTGTGTGTTTCCACTTGCAATTCTCAGTGGAAACTTGGTTATAATCTTGCTATACTTAAAATGATCTGTTTACTATGCTTTGTAATAAATAAGAAATAACAGGGTCTTGGCAAAATTATCAGTCCTCATTAGCCCAAACAGGTGCTGAAAAGTTGGATGATTCATTTTTCATCTCATTTATTTTAAGTCATAATTTTATTGTTCATATTAAATATATTTAATTTGTCCATCTTTGTATTTTTCAGCCATTGAGGAGGACATCACGCTCGTCACGTGACACTCATGATGATTACCGTACTCGAAGTAATAGACGAACAGAGGACGGCTGTACAACATGTTTAAGAGGAACTTTACATTGTTACAATGTCTGTATATTGGTAAGTTTTAAGGTTTTTCCCTCATTGCACACTCTTCTGTTGTTTTCACAAACTCAATAAAACAAAAAGGACAGTAGCAGAAGTTTTTTTCTGATAGTTTTCTGACCTGACTAATATTACACAATTATGATTTGTAAAACATTGTTTTATTCTGTTGTAAGAAATATAAATTTGTCCTTACAAAGCTTGAGAGGAAGAGGAAGACCTGTTATGACTGTGTCAAGGCTGATGTGTGCGCGCAACCTTGGTAACATTGATCCACATGACAGAACCATCTGTGTAAGTGTAAGATCTAGCTGCCTGCTGCCTACCCTGGATCTAGGGACAACTGCAGCAGTTAAAAAATAAACTTAAGATCAAGTCAAATATGTAAAGAAAAAACAGCAAAAGTTTCGCAAAAGTTTCGCAAAAGTTTCGCAAAAGTTTACTTATAAATTGAAAATGATTTAAATTCTGCTTAATATTTTCAGGTGATTGGTTGTGCAGCTCTAGGAGTAGGAATATTTTTACTGGTTACTGATTTCAGTGCTAGAAAAGTGACCCCTATAGTGGGTAATCAACTGTATGAAGTTACAACATATCTATTAATAGCTGGGGGTGGGGCCGTCGCCCTTCTAGCTTTCTGTGGGTGCTGTGGAACAATACGAGAAGATAAATGCGTCCTTTCATTTGTAAGTTGACTTATTTCTTTTTACCAAAGACCCTCCCTATTCCCCAAATCTCAAGAAAGCAACATCTATATTTTACAAGGATAACAACTTAGGTTCCATGAGGATCCTTTCTCCTAGCTGGTCCTTGACAAAACCTCTTGGCATTGATCTTTCCCAGATTATCCGTACCCATTTACAGCTGGGTTGACTTGAATTATGAGTGAAGATGACTTATTCAAGGTCATCGGACTTTCACATCCTGATCGAGAACCAAACTCTCAAACACAACCAACATCATTTAGCAAATGACGTCATGTAACAAACTTCTTTAGAAAATTATTAGGTTCAAAGCATTATGTTGCACATTCAATACAAGTGTCGCTAACTCACTGTACCTCAGTGAAAAGTGAAAAAACAACACAACACTTCATTTCTTAGTAAAGAATGTTAAGATGAATTTTTGCCATTTTCCAATTTTTTCTGTTAAATGTCTGTCATGAAAATAAGAATCTGCACAAGCAGAACAATTCCGTTAATCAAAATCACATCCAAAAACATGACAAAATCGAGAGCAAAAGTTGTATAGTAGTGAACTTCTCTATAGAGGTGTTTCAAAGAGAGTAAAACATGACCTGCTTCAATTTAATTATGGGTTGATGATATTTATTACAATAAAGAAATATATTTTATGTAAGTATGTTATTTCTATATTTTAGTATGGAACAACTTTAGCAATAGTTTTTATTTTACTGGGTGTTGCCTGTGGCCTGGCCTTTTTCTTCAGAGCAGTGGTAGGTATTCTTTACTTTACCCCTCCCTTTATAACAAACTGATCCCCAGTTTTAAAAATCTGGCCCCTATTCATAATAAAAGTGACCCTAAATGAGAAGGTTTTCAGGTCTTAAATCTCTCATATGAAAATCTGTTCAAGCAAAACCTTCAATTAAAAATCTTGTCGAAAGAACTGCAAAATCAGGGGCAATGAATTATTAAACGGAGGCCCCATGTTTTGCAGATTGTGCACTATAATCATCCCCTAATTCAGCTGTCTTGGTAAATTTCCCTCATTGTACACTTCATGGCATTGTATTTACAGTTAACAAGTAATATAAAAGGGAGAATGAGACTTAGTTTAATAGAAAATTACGGTATAAATGTCCGAAGTGAATCCAACAATAGAAGAGTAACTGAGGCATGGGATGCTATGCAGAGAAAAGTAAGAACTGACCATTTTTTTACCTATCAGTCTGTTGTCAGGAACATTGAATGATAATACTTCTGTTAACAGAAAGTTTTCTCCAGTTGGGTAAAAAAAAATCTGTACAAGCAAAATCCCATCCAAAAACTTGGCAAAATCGACAGTAGTAGTTGTATAGTAGTGGAATACCCAAAAGAGAAGTACCATCAGGGTACTGCCTGCTTTATCAAAAAATGTTTTGATGCATCCACCAGTGCAGTATTTAGAGACGATTTACATTGATTTACAGCAGAAATATTTTTACTCTACTGCATAGATCTCTCAGCAATCTCTTTGAAAGAAAAGTATATGCATATATCTAGTGATTTTGATGATACTCTCTGTAAATGTTATAAAATGTTAATAAATGTTAGAAATAGTATATCACAGTTCTATGGTATATCCATATATCTGATGATTTTTTATATTTGATAACACAGTCTGTATGAGCATGTGGAACACTGAGATAATAAAGCTAGGAAGAGTTTATCAATATATCTAGTGATTCTTTATAACATTTGATAACATAGTCTGTATGAGCATGTGGAACTCTGAGATAATAAAGCTACTGGTAGATAGAATATATCTATATATTATGATTCTTTATAATCCTGAGAGGAAGTTTTAATATGCACATGCATGTGTTCAATGTATCTGTTCTATTTTTAGTTACAATGTTGTGGAGTATCAGGGAATGTATCATCAAAAGATTCCTGGGCTTTTTACAGATTAAATACAGTTTGGTTTATACAGGAAATGAACAGTAAGTCACAGAATTATTTCTAAAACATCTAGTCCTAAGTCACAGCATCTTCAAAACCTTCTAGTCCAGGCCTTATCAAATGACGGCCCGTGGAATGTGACCTCTTCCGCTAAAACTCTCTGCTCGATAGACTAGTTAAGCTCTATTTGGCCCTTTACAAAGATTAATTGAGAAGGTCTGATCTAGTCATTAGATGGGGCGATGAACCAAGATTTCATGTGCTACTGGATTTGTACATTTAAGATCCCTGAATAGTTGAAATTGAAAAAGTATTGGCTTATACCACAAACTTTGCTGGATATGGCATATCATTGTCTGTCTTCATTTCCAATGGTCTCGAAGGTAGAGGGGGGAATTTTCAAAGAGACTATAAAGACCCCAACACTGCAAAATTTCCATCATTGCACATTGCAAGGTGTTTGTCCTTCCTCATAAGCCCATTCAGGTGCAGAAAAGCAGGACATCAGACTCTTTCATTTAATTTATACTCAACATTTGTCCCAGTTTTTTATGTGCAACTCTCTAATGAAGAAAATGGTTTTTTTCCAGAACCCTCAGATGGTAAATTAGTACCTGAAAGTTGCTGTAAAGACAGGAACATTGCCGTCTGTACAGGACAAGAGTTTTTCAAGGGACCCCCTAACTTTGTTGATAGCGAATTTCAAAAATATCAAAATGAAAACCCACATCTATATACAAAGGTAAATATTCTGTTCTGGTTTTTTTTAATTTTTTTAAGGATGTCAGGGAAACTGAAAGAAAAAGGGCCAATAAACACTAAGGTTAAACAGGCTTTTGGCAATAACATTTCATCCAAAAAGCTAGCATTGAATTATATCTTTTCTTCATTATAAATTTTTTTTTTAAATTTTTTGTAGTAATGTCTGTAGGCCTCTTTTTAGTGGAGTCACGGGCTGGATTTGGCACGTAGGCTATCATTTGAGATGCTACCTGTTCTAGTTGTGAATATCAATCGAGGCCCTTTGTGATACAATCCTTTGTATGTTTAAGATCTCTTAAAAACTTGATATCAATAAGGGTAGGCTCATGCTGCTGTCATTGTGAAATTTTCTTCATTGCACTATGCATGGCGTTTCAACCCCACCCTCATTATAACTATCAAGTGCAGACAATTAGGATGTAAAACTCATTTCCATTTCTCTTCATATTGTTGATAGTCCAGTGTCACTTTATTTTCCACCCTCATTAGCCCTATCAAATGGCATAAAACTTCATCTTTCTGTCAATCCAAGGTGTAATCCTGATCCTCTATATATTTCTATTCCAGGGTTGTTATGACCAACTAGTAAATTATTTAGATGACTATTCTATAGTTATTGGTATAGTTTCAGCAGTTGTTCCATTATTTTTAGTAAGTATTCCAGTTTTTACTTCTGAAAGATTGCTTGAGATTTCTTGTATATGCATTAACCATAGGATCAATTAAAGAGATTGCAAAGAGGTTTTCTAAACTTTGTATGTGTATCGGGGACACTGATAACATCAATTTGCACCATTGCAATTTCCATCCTGACGTCTGTGGTTCATGCAATTTACTTAAACTAAAGTGTTTTATGACATCACTACCAGTGATCTGCATAGATTTCAATTGTAGCTTCCGGTAGATCACTGGTAGTAACGTCATAAAACTCATTATTTTTAGTGTACGGTAATTGCAAGAACCACAAACGTTGGAATGGAAATTGGAATGGCGCAAATTGATGCTATCAGTGTCCCCAATAAACATACAAAGTTTAGAAAACCTCTTCACAATACCTTCCAATAATATCTCTGAGTATCCATGATTTTAAATCTAAAAGGACTGTTTAAAGTGTTATTTTGACACATTTGTATTCAATATTTGCCCTGATGTGGATGATTTGTCCTTTCAAACAATGGTTCCAGCATCATTCCTAAATTCAATTCATCTTTATAAACTTCTATCTTTTGGTGGTTTCTTCATTTGTGAATGTATCGGGTGTCCCAATAAAAACGTCCCCAAGTTTGACCGTAAGTATCTCAGCTGTTGGTGAATCGATCTCTTTCAAAATTCTCGCAGATTTACTTCAACATGTCTGTGTCAGACCCTGAAAATATGAAAGTCATCGAATAAAAATTGTATAAGTACTGCCTCGAACAAAATAGCATATCAAAAAATTCAATATCAGAGCAAACTACACATTTCAACCTGTGTCTATTGTGCTTTCACCACATCGACCACCAATATCATTCATTTTCCATCCTGAAATGCTCTCACCGATCTCATCTTAAGATATTTTCTCCCAAAAAGCAACCTTCCTGCCGTTCAGTTACTGTTCATCCAGTTTGTTCCACTGGGGATGGTAATGACTCTGGGCTGTATGGGATTCTCTTAAGAAACAGGTGTACTGCACTTGGGTTAGAGGGACACACTGATTAAACAAGAACTGAAATGCTGGATGGTCGCTATTCGAGTGGTACCTTTAGATGTGACCCGAGAGAGTTTATCAGGATGGAAAATGTTGGATATTGGTGGTTGTGGTGACGGCAAAATGGACAAAAATTCAAATAAATGTATGTTATTTGCTCTGATATTGAATTTTTTGACATGCTATTTTGTTTGAGGCAGTATTCGTACAATTTTTGTTCGATGACTTTCATATTTTTAAGGCTTAGCAAGGACATGTTGAAGTAAATTAGTAAGAATTTTGAAAGAGATCGGCTCATCAGCAGCTGAGATACTTTTCGTCAAAGTTGGGGACGTTTTTTTTTGCGACACCCGATATATTCCCAACTTTTGGAGAGTGAGTTTTATTTTTACACCATGCACACACACTTATCATAGTCAAATAAACTCCAAAAAATTGGTTTGGTTCCTATAGGTCACACAATTTTAGCATCCTTGTGGGCAAATTTTTTTTCATTGTGTGGTGTAAGAGTTATTGTGCCCTTTCACTTATGCTTATGCCTTAAATATATAAATATATATTTTATTTTTTTTAGATACTTGGTATAGTGATATCTTTCTGTTTATGTGCACGTGTATCAGGTCACCCCAATGACGATGAAGTGGATGTCTAAAAATAGCTTCCGTCCTGACCAATCAGAATCAACGTTACATATTGTGCCTCCACCTGATGCAAATCATCCATCCAATCTGGAATTGGTTTTAATTGAACTGATTTCAGTTTTGAATTTCGTGACGCTCATTGGTTAAATTGCGATCAGTTTATACTGGAACCGGTTTTGGTTTTAAAATATGTTATTCTTATTGGTCTATCTGAGAAGGTGTGAGATATTGGAATATCACATGACACATATAGAGTGCTGTAAAAATGGCGGAATGGGAAGAAACAGATACTTTCAAAAAGAATGTTTTCCCGTTTCAAACTCGTGTATGACTCGCACCTTGGGAATATCGCGGAAGACAAATACAGTGCTGGGTTCAATACTTAAGTTTCAGAGCACAACAAAGGTATCTATGGTAACTGAAGGATTTCAACAGATCTGATTGGTTAATCATTTTTTAAAAACCTTCATTGACCAATCAGACCTTTTGAATTGAATTTATTTGTGATTGTGAGACGTTGACAAAAATTAATAAGTGATGATT
The DNA here is from genome assembly GCA_029955415.1 of Lottia scabra. Taxonomy (NCBI): domain Eukaryota; kingdom Metazoa; phylum Mollusca; class Gastropoda; family Lottiidae; genus Lottia; species Lottia scabra. The sequence goes on from JARJEI010000009.1 coordinate 14,971,631, forward strand.
TGCGAAAGATTACCAAATTTGGTAAGAGTACCAAGAAGCTATTTCATTGTTTGGTGAAATAACATAGGCTGTGAAATGTGTGACGCTTTCAGAAGGAAACAAAGTTATGTATATTTACTTACACAAAATGGCAAGGGTCTGGAGAACCTGAAATAACCCTGAGTCACGCTTCTGAAAACGGTCTGGATGTAAAGGATGAAAATTCAGCAACAGAATATAGATTTGTTTTACCAGACACTTAGTTGTCACTGACAATCAGTGTCAATCATGGATACAGATGATTTTATCAAGTCTAAATATAGATTTGGGAATCCCCGACCTTGACTACTAGTATTGGGGATTCCTGAATGTATGTTCAGACAAGCTATAATGTACATTATTATTAAAATTGGAGGGAAATATAAATTTAGTTTCATTTTGTATATAAATCATGGAAAGCTATTCAAAAACATTTCATTATATTCATCACCAAGCTTATTAGGACATTTTTTAAAATATCATAATTCGACTGATATGATTGGCTAATTTTTCATTTGCCCTGAATTTGGACCAATCATTTTTGAATTTTTATGATTGGATTTATGCTCCATCAGTATATTAAATCTTACAAAAAATGGTGTCTGCCAAACTTTCTGAAGATTTTGTATGACAAACTGGATGGTAGTTTTCCATAGGCTACAGGCTGCCGTTCTGTGTCACTTTTCACAAAAAGTAAAGTAATAAAGATTTTATCCTTTTAAATCTTTGAATCTACCGGTAATGCTTAGTGTTTTTGAGAATAAAGCTCTTTGTCTTGAGTTCTTTATAATAATATAAGAAGGCCCTTTTGAGAAAGAGCCACACAATGTACTTAAATCAGTGCTTATTTTATCATCATGATCATTTTAAACTTTGATTTAAACTACTTATTGCCTGAACGAAACATCCTTGAATTGGATGAACCATTCCTCAATTCAATGAACCTTCCCATGATTCTATAAACTTCACTTCCATTCGATGAACAATATTTTTATTGAACAAAAAGTTCATGGATTTGAAGAAATTGCCCTCCATTTTTTTTTTGTTTAAAATTAGAAAATAATTTACTGAAATTAAATCTGCCTTGATTTGAAAAACATGATTCCTTTAATTTACTGAAATATTTCTTCAATCTGAGTGATTTAATAATTTTATTTCCCATTATCTATTAGATACTACTAAATACCCAAGCATGACCAATCCCAACCGTAAAACACATTGGTAATACATTGGTATCAGCTAATGAACTTTTCATTTGAAGAAGTATATCAATAAATGAGTAAATATTTCATAATGAAAAGTGGTAATCTTAATAATCATGATTCATCCAATTGCAAGTGATGTTTTGTTCGATGGCGGTAGTTGGTTTGAATTAATAGTGTACTGTATGTAAATTAGGACACCATTTCAAATGCACATGTTTTTTTATAAGTATGAAAGTAAGTCAAATTAATGGAAATTTTCTTTTTCTTAGAAAATAAATTTCCAAATGAATGTATGATTTGCAAGATTTTTTGTATCGTTTCATTTTTTGTGGTTTTGGGGCTTTTATTTCTATTCATATTCGTTATTTCATGTTTTCTTGATTTTTGATAAATTTTTATATAAGTTAGCTTATAATCTATATTTCAGTTAAAAATAAAAGCTGCCACAAATAAGGCATTTATTTACAGTACATTAGAATTGCAGATTTTTTAAAAAAAATCTATATTTTAGAAAATTAAGGAATTGATCATTTTTTGTCATTTTCTCAAGTGAAAATTAAAGGCAGAATTTGGAAAAGAAATATCAATGTTCCCTCATTCAGCTTTTAAACCAAGTCATGCAATAAGAATATAATTAAATATTTTTAGAGGTGAATTGTCAAGGTACAATTATTCCCCCTGAAAATTACAACTTTTCCATAATGTCAATTTTTTATAAACATTCCAATTTTCTATGCATATCTTTAACATCTTAAGCTAACTTAAAGCTATTCTTAAAGCTGTCATGAACAACTTAGAAAAGGAACAATTCCATCAATCACATTAAATAAATCATTGAATTCAGATTTGATTACATAATGTATTTGTGATTGTTGTCAAATAATTTTGTAACCCAAAATCTCAGGGGTGGGGTGGTGAAAACTATCAAGGGGGCACAACATTTGACTAGATTAGTTAATCAAGACATCCATCATCATTTAAACCCCTCCCCCTTCAGTTATGGGCTTGTTTCTTATAAGTTTAATTTACCTAACATATTTTAAAGGTATCAGTATGTTGAACTGTATATGTAATTCATATTCTGATATTACCAATCGAAGAAAGAAATACACAAGATTGATAGTTCAAAAGATTTTTTTCATTCTCTAACTAAAGATGGAAATGATTTGACAGGCAACAAAAACACCCCTTACTTTACAAATGAACTCTTCCAATTAAACACATACAGTTCGTATTCATAAGCAGTATGCATGTGTAGAACAGTCCAATACAAAATAAAGGGGTGTAAACAGATGACTTGCATAGTGTAAATATATTGAATAATTTGTGATAAAAGCGCCGCACGTTTGTTTCATATAATGTGACAAATGAATGATTCTGATTGGATAATTCAAATTCAAATACACCAATCAAGAGTAAATAATTTAAGAATAGAATTATTTAGAATTTAAAATAATAGTAGAAGGCTACAGAGTGATTTCTTTTTTGTTTTTCATTTTTTGTTACAAATCATTTTTGAAATTTCAAGAAAATTTTTAAAGGTTTTTCATTTCATTTCTGAAGAAAATATGTGTGATGTTCAACAAATTTCGTTTCAGTTGATACTTTTTTGTTTCTAGATTAGCAAAAAGTTTAATAATAATTAAAATAGATTTAGAGTTATTGCCCTTGTTGGACACTAATTACGTTTCATTTATTTATGTTATAACCTAGTATTTAGAATTTTTGAGTTTTCTGATTTACAAAATGTCCATCGAATTAATTAAGTTTCTTTTCTATCTTTTTGTTTTTGAGTTGTATTGTATCTAAAGAAATAAATAAAAGTTTTTTCCTAATTTATGCATCATTGTAAATTGATAAAATCATTATTAAAATATATTTTCAGTAATTTTTGTGTTGTGATTTCCCTTTGTTGAAAGAATACAAAATAAAAAGGCCTTTGTACAGTTGAGGATAGGTATATACTGTGTAGGATTATTGTTATAAAGCAACACAAAATAAAAACTGATCATTCATACGAAACTTCGCATCTTTCCTAGCTCCGTATGTGTCGATAGGTAGAATTTCTCTGTTGATCAGATGTTGATCAGAATGCTGATCATTGTGTCTCCACCCTATCCTAAACCTCTAGACCAGTGGTTCTCAACCTCGCTTTCACACCAACCTCCTCTCCTACCCCTACCCCGTCACATTTTCTACATTTCTTACGGGAATGAAATCCCCCTAACCCCAAACTTGTAATCAGAACTACGATCATACGAACCAAGCGAATAATATTTTATTAAAATCTGCACGGTAATAAATAAATGAGATTGATTTAAACAAAACCAAAGCTGTTTTACGAGCGTAATCCCCCTTAAAGGGACAGTCTGAATTTTTTTTAGTCAAAATTTTTTTTGGATCAAATTTGTGAAAACTTTACTCCAAAATCTGTAACTATGTGCCCTTTAATGTAACTGAAAGTTTTAACTAAAAAAATCCAGCCGTTAATTTTTAAACGCTAAAAACATGCTAACATTTTTAAAAACCTTACGTAAGGTTTTTAAGTGTGTTATGTTTTTGGACGCTGATAGAAAACTACAGAACGGATTTGAGTAAAATAAACGCCTAATTGTAGAGAAATGTTCCTCTTGTGTTGTTTAAAGTGTTTCAGCTAGAAATATTGAGTCATTTAAAGGGCCAACACCAAAACTAGGTCAAATTGCTTGATTAACAATAAGTACTCCCTGTTTGTAATTAACCCTTTAAAACCAAATTCAGTTTGATCAGGCCCGTAGCCTGCCAAGTACTTTTAGGGGGGCAAACGTCCAATCAAGGGGGGCAGTTTAGATATCCACCCAAAAACACCCCCACACCACACTTTTATGGAAAACTTGTGTTATTGCAATGCATTGTTACGCCATTACAGTGCCATCTGTAGAGTCTGGAAATGAGAATTTCTGAAGTTTGGGGACCCCTAGAAAATTTAGATAATTTGACTCCTTGAAACGCGATATCCTGACACTTCCTGATATTTTCCAGCGAATTTAAGGTTCAAGATTAATTCTCTGGGTTCAAAGGGTTCTTGTCATTTTGAGATTTAATTAAAAATATTTCCCGGCGAATTTAGGGTCTAAGGTTAATTGAATAGGGTTTGAGGTATGTCACTGAGAAAATTTTGAGAATTACACACGTTTTTTGCTGCCGAGAACGCCAATTGGAAATCTGTAAACACGATTTCCTGAAGTCTCTACTAGAAAATTGTCAGAATTTGACTCTCTGAAACGCGATTTCCTGACATTTCTTGATGAATTTAAGGTTTACTTGTTGAGGAATAATATTGTGACTAAAACATAGCAAAATCCAGAAAAAGATGTAAAATTCCTGAATTTAAGGTTCAAGACTATTTCTATTTCTTTATAAAAAAGATTTAGACACGAATTTCAGACAGGGTTAGGGTTATTTAAATAGGGTCTGAACTGCCGAGATCGCCGATTGGAAGCCTCGTAACACGATTTCCTGAAGTCGGGATCTCTTCTAGAAAATTTAGAGAATTTGACTCCAGGACTGCGACTGCTGGACGAACCCTGGAACAATTGGAGAATCACCTGAAAACGCAAAATTCTTAACATTTCCTGCTATACAGACACCCCTTGGCTCAGTAAAGTGAAGTAAAGGGGACCAGTCTTCATTTTTATTGGTTGATTTGGGTCTTGAATATATTTAAGTATCCTTCAGAAGCACTAGAAATGCACGAAAATTGCGCATTTCCTTCAAATATACCTTAAATTAGACATTTCTCCTTCTTTTTCTATAGATGACTTTTCTATATATTGCATAGTATCGCTAATGTGTAGTAGGGCATTATAACTTTCAAATGCTAATAATTATGGATGCACATGGATTTGAAGGCTCAAATTTCAATGGTGAGTTGTGATAACCAGTACTAAATTGCTGAGCTAAAAAATCCCCGTTTCTGAGACTTATCCAAATCGACCCGCGAAATTGAAGCCTGTGCCTCTTTAATGTATCTTTTAAAAATAACACTTGAGATTTTTTTAGGGGGGGCAAGATTTAAATTAGGGGGGGGGGGGGGGGGCTACGGGCCTGAGTTTGATCAAGAAGATATAGAGATACAATAAGCATACTTTAAAAATACTCTCAGGTAGCATTTGCGATTTTTTTGATAATGGAAACTTTTTTCAAAAAAGCAGAATGGCCCTTTAAAGTTACCCCCCTTTGGAAGGAAATTCCCTCCTGTTTGAGAAGCATATTTCTTCTAGACCGATCAATAAGATACGCTGAAACAGGGATAACGTGTTTAAGTGAAATTGAAAATCATGATTATTGTATCTTTAAGGTCTATAATCCTTCAAAAAGTAGCATCCAAGGTAGATAACAATAGATTTCTTTGAGATATTAAGACTACAACTAAACAATGTTCATATTATGTTTAAAAAAAAACCCTTAATTATATATAGTCTTACGCTTAATGCTTTTTCCAAACCATTCACTCACACATGCAGTTATAGAAGTTCAAAATAACACAGAAATCCGTAAGGTATTATGTAGAATGTATTCATAGATTTACGGAAGCGTTCTGGGGCCATATTAACAAAAGAAAAAATTTTTAACATACTATGTTGACATTAAACCGATTGCTTAGTTAATTTCGACATACTTTTATCGAAATAAATTGATTCATTAGATTTCGACATACTTTTCTCGGAATTAAATCAAAATCATTTGTTTTCGATTTGATTTGAATTTTTTTTGTCATGACCATCATTGTTCTTGACTTTCATTCCTATACAAAATAACTAAGATTCGTCCAATTCTCTAAAGGAGGTCACCACCCTTCAAAAAATCGTGTTTACAGATTTCCGATGGGTATTCTAGGGTATTCTAGACCGCAAAATAGTAGTGTCTAATTCTCTAATGTTCTATAAGCACATACCTCAGACCATATTCAAATCTATAAAGCAAATTAAAGGGAAATAAAACAAGCAATATGGTCTAATATTCAATTTAATGAACTTTTTTTTTGCGAGTTCAAACATTGCAGTCCATATTAACCTTGTGGAAAACATGATTTTCCCAAGTGCCGAAGAATTCTGTTTGTTTAGAGTCATACAGAACGCACGTACCGCCACTAAACGAACCAGTTACACATTTTTTATTCTGAGAACAAAGTTGTTGGCACGTTTCTAGGGTCATACCAGAGCGGTTGTCGACATCAAGAATCGGTGCACCATACAAACGACAAAAACCATATACAACAGAATATATCATCCAATGTGTACATTCCGAATTCTTGTCACATCTTAACTTACACTGCGCTTCATTTTCTACGCCATTATAAATCCTGTTAAAATTCACCGAAATTCCATTTTGTTTTTCATTCTCATACTTGCAGGGCACTGAAAAATATAATGTTGTTTTTCTCAAAAACCGAAACTGTTCTCTATTTTCTATATAGAGCAAATTGGATGTTTTGTCACACGTAAAAGAAGGGTGAGATTCAGAGCTCAATGTGTTCAGAGAGTAGACTTTTCCAGTCAATTGTTGTCGGGACCCCCTGTACTTTTATATGGCAGTCCACGTTATGGACCCTCGTACAAAATTATTTTCACCCTACAGTTTAATTTTTCCCCATTCTTTGTATGAGATCTCAACTGTCAAACTTGGGGACATGTTTTTCTTGGACGACCGATATATGCCCAATAAACTAAGGAAATTACTTATTGAACCGAGCTAATGCTTAATAATAAAATCCAATCACGAACGATCCCAACTGTAAAACCAATCTGAAAATCCAAACTCGACATCCATATGGTGATAAGATCCTTCCCTTTTTTTTATCTACCCTGATAGATTCTTACATAACGTTAAACTTAAAGACTGGTTTATGTTCTTTACAAAAAATATTACAGATTACCTGATATGACCCTAGACAAAGAACCAACATACATTAAAACCACTACCAACATCACTCTAGAATTGACTACCATTTTGACTGAATGATACAGTATAACTGTATAGAGATAATTATGTGAATTATTATATAGAAGCTGAGTTAATTATGGTATGATTTTACTGCATTGTAAAAGAGATCTACTCTGCGTTATTTCATCGAGTCATCATTTTGTTTAACAACAACAGACACTGCATAAATCATCAGCAAACAAAGACCAAACAACATGTTACTATACTTCTCGCCCCTGTGTGTATTATTTTTTACATTTTGAAATCCTTTAAATTGGAGTTCACAGAGTTTTACAAAGAACACATCAAGTTGCCAGAATCCTCTAGCAATATCAAGGTCAGTGAAACAATGTATAATATTGATTGGTGTTATTTTTATTAATCAAACTATAATGTGTATTCATAAATTAAAAAGAAAAATTAATCGATACACTATAATCAATATATAAACTTAATTATTTATTGATCAAGACTAAACTATGCGTTATAGGCCTGCTACAGGCACAATCTAATTAATTTTTTTAAACACTACATTAGGGTCTGAGAACCAGGCACGATATGAAGCGTCTAAATTAACTTTGACCTATGCTTTATGACCTCTGTTTTAACCAACCAGATGTCTGCCCTCTGCAGCGCTGGGATTTTGTGACGCGAACAATTGGTGCATTCCGAAGTGCCATGGTCTCGATTTCCTGTACTGTTCCGAATTCGGTTGAAACACGTTTTTTATTGGCTGTTCCATATGACGTCATTGAGATCTGATTGGTTAAAACAGAGGTCATATAGGTTAGGTCAAAGTTAACTTAGACGCTTCTTATCGCGCCTGGTTCTCAGACCCTAATGTAGTGTTTAAAAAACCGGATTTAAAAAAACGAACGAACGAAATTGGGGTCTGATTTTAATTAGACTGGCTACAGCCGATTTCAAATACCTCGGTATTTTATATAATACTGGGTATAGTCACGGTATTTTTGGAAGATTTGGATTTTCAGGGTTATATGGCAATATAGCTCTCTGACCTTTCTACATGTGCATGACAGAATATTCTATTTTCAAAAGAAGGGGTAAGGGGTGATTTTGTGTGAAAAAAGTCATATTTGCACTGAAATATCAACTATCTAAATCTTTTTTATAGTCTGGTATGTTAAAGACTATCCAAGCAGGCACTAAATCAACAGGATTTTCACACCACAATGAACTTGTGTGGCAGACAGGCATGATAAAAATAAGACCAGCTGATAACAATATCTTGACAGTGACTGTCAGATAATCAGTATCGTGGTATTTTTTTGAGAATGCATGGTATTCACGGTATACCGGTTTTTCAGATGAGCCACGGTATTACTACCGGTATTTGTTTAAAACCGGTATTTTCGGTAATACCGGAATACCGCCCACCCCTCGGTAACTGAACGAGAAAGGGTACAGACGTTCCCCCGCCTTTCGACTGCATCGTTGCCTTTAATAAGAGATGGTCGAGAGAACGAGAGAGGGTACGACAAGTAGCCACAAGCAGCGACGTAACGCAGGAACCAGACAAGTCGGGGAGAAACAAATCAAAGCCCGGAAACGAATCAGAGCCGAAGTGTCACCACGTCTACTAACTAGAGCCCGCAGCAGAAACCGGCGGCTGAACAACGGTCCATCCGTAGTGGTAACTGGCCTAGACACCCCAGAAAGCAAGAAATAGCACACTCAAGCAAGGATCTACCGAACAAGGTAGGCCTCTCCCAAATAATGTCAACCTTCCCACTACCGCCACACGAGCACTCGCCGAAACACCTTTCTCTCACCGACCAACTACACCGACCGACCGACCGACCGAGCGAGGGAGGGACCAACGACCATCCGAGCGACCAACCAAGAGACCTAGAGGGGAACTGAAGACGACCGAGGGATACGTAGAAGGTAATTCACTGCACTCGCAGAAATCCGACTCGCACCCACCATCGAAACGACAAGACACCTCTATTGACCGAGGACCAGCCAACTGCCTCTTCCATAGTGAGGGAAAAATTATAAATTCACGGTATACCTCAACGTCGTTTTACACATTTCTCCCAACTTGCTCACCTACAGCGAGGGAAAAATTATAAATTCATGGTATACCCTAATGTCGCTTTACACATTTTGTACCGAGTACAACATGATGAACACAACGTTTTAACACAATTTACATTACATTGTATATTTTGTAAATTTGTAACATTGTGTGGTAGCTGTGAATTATTAGGTAATCCGATTTTACTTAAAGCTATGAATTGGAGTTCCCAGAGTTTTACAAAGAACACATCAAGTTGCCAGAATCTTCTAACAATATCAAGGTCAGTGAAACAATGTATAATATTGATTGGTGTTATTTTTATTAATCAAACTTTAATGTGTATTGATAAATTAAAAAGAAAAATTAATCGATACACTATAATCAATATATAAACTTAATTATTTATTGATCAAGACTAAACTATGCGTTATAGGCCTGCTACAGGCACTACCTGCATATTATGGAAGCCCGAACAGCCCAATATTACGTAAATATGACGTAAATATTGATTTTGTGAAACAAAATATGTTGAAAATGACGTACAAATGACGGTATAGGAATTAAGAACTAAGGATTAGGGATTAAGAAGTCTTAATTTTGGGCTGTTCGGTCTTCCATACATATTAAATGAAAATTCACAATTTCAAATATGTCTTTATAATGTAGCCTACAATGTACAAAAGAATATATATTATCATAATTTTCAATCTAATCACAACAGATAACAATGATTTATATGAAAAATAATATAAAGATTCTAAAATTTCTCAATATGTTACCATTTTCTTGATTAAGATATGTGAAACATTCCACAATTTCAATAGTTATATTTCAAAAAGGAAAATAAACAATGGTTTTTTTCTTAAGGACACAAATATCTTATTTCTTAATTGTCATACCTGTTTAAATCTAGAATCTAGATTATCATTTTTAAAAATATGCCTCGATTATCAGAGTCAGTTATTAAACACAACATTTATTTTTAGTTTTTAGATTTTCAACCACTATTCAGATCCTCTGTAAGATTCCCAAAGCTTTTCTACGTTCATGCACCAGCTTTATACCCGTGCGTACTTGGATTATACATTAGAAATGAATCATAAACAAGATTTGACCGACAATAACAAGAAACCCTATCTTTAAGTCGAGTTTGTGAAATTTTGGAATACCGCAATCACTTAGTATTTGTGTCTTCTCGTTGCCCTTACTCCAAGCTGATTTCGAGTTCCCATATTATATCTTTTATAACAATACAATATACCCTTTATCAATGGTGAGGTATGTCCCTTCAGATGGGCGAGTTATGTCCCGTATTAGTTGTGAGTTATATCCCGTATTAGTTTTGAGTTAGGTCCCATATTAGTTGCGAATTATGTCCCGTATTAGTTTTGAGTTAGGTCCCATATTAGTTGTGAATTATGTCTCGTATTAGTTTTGAGTTAGGTCCCATATTAGTTGTGCATTATGTCCCGTATTAGTTTTGAGTTAGGTCCCATATTAGTTGTGAATTATGTCCCGTATTAGTTTTGAGTTAGGTCCCATATTAGTTGTGAATTATGTCCCGTATTAGTTTTGAGTTAGGTCCCATATTAGTTGTGAATTATGTCCCGTATTAGTTTTGAGTTAGGTCCCATATTAGTTGTGAATTATGTCTCGTATTAGTTTTAAGTTAGGTCCCATATTAGTTGTGCATTATGTCCCGTATTAGTTTTGAGTTAGGTCCCATATTAGTTGTGAATTATGTCCCGTATTAGTTTTGACTTAGGTATCATATTAGTTGTGAATTTTTCCCGTATTAGTTTTGAGTTAGGTCCCGTATTAGTTGTGAATTATGTCCCGTATTAGTTTTGAGTTAGGTCCCGTACTAGATGATGAATATGTCGCTTATTGATGAGTCATATCCTCTTGAGTAACATCCCTTTCCAATGATGAGTTTTATCCTCTATCAGCCTCTTTTTCTTACCAAGTAGTAACGACATGTCTCTACTAGTTCCAAGATATTACCAATATTCTTTAGTATCACATCATTGTCATGGACACTAAGAAGGACAAATAAATATTGAACTTCCGTTTAAATTTATGGTTGACCGAATTTCTACTTGGGGGCTTTTTTTTTAGCGTGTTCGTTTACTCACTCGAGCTTACTCGCGCCTGGCCCGAGGGCGTCATACTGAGCATGCGTATTGTCGCGTAATGTCACATATTAACGAACGATATCAGTGTAACATTAGGGTAAAGTGTCATGGGGCAAAATTAGTCAATACAAAAATGCAATATGGAGATTGATCGTAGACAAAAAAAATTTGGATTTGAGCAATTTTAAGAAGGATAGTCGATGGTATTATTTTGATGGGACGGAACATGCTCCACTAAAGGGATACAGTTTCGAAAATGGAAAACATCGCAGAACACAATCGTCCGGCCCCGGCGGACGTCCCCTCCCATTAAAAAAAATCGAATTCCAAAATAACATTTACAACAATATTGATTGCATCATGGGATGCTTCCCCAACTAACCCACTCGGCAAGCCGGTTAGTTAGGTCTGGCGCGAGTAAGCGCGAGATGTCACGTGACCAAGTAATAAAACGCTCTCGGGCCTGGCGCGAGTAAGCACGAGTGAGTAAACGAACACGCTATTTAACTTCTGGTGCAGCGTAAAAATAGTTATGGTAAACAATAACAAAAGAAGTTAATTTGAAAATTATCACAGAAAATCTAATTTAACAAGATTTTTACAACTGTAATTTTATGATTTGATATGTAATGATAAGTATATATATTTCTAAATGTTATAGGCCTATGTTACTGTAGAAATAATGTAATTTTTAAATTTAAGCATGAAAACCTGTTATGCCATGGCTTAAATTTAGACCTACCATGCAGTGAGTTTTACCGGGCTGAAGGTAGCAGACACTTGGCCAGCAAACAATAGGCCAGCAAACAATAGGCCAGCAAACAATACGCAATATGGTCGAAAAATGTTTAAGAAATTGTTTCAAATTTAAAACATGTCAAATCTCAAACTAGTCCATCTTCCAAATACAACACTATCTTAGCCTTTCTCTCACATTCGTACTGTGTAAACATCAATACATTTAACGCCAAGTTTAGGTGCGGTCGGTAGCCAGTTGAATTGATGTCTGTTAGGCAATTAGGGGCCATTTTGCAGAAACCGGAAAGTATGAGATAACCCTCAAATTCAGCGCATGCGTGCCAAGCATAAACTATTTATTTGTCCTTCTTGGCTTTCCCTACCTTTTAGTTCTATGGTAGAATGTATTCATAGATTTACGGAAGCGTTCTGGGGCCATATTAACAAAAGAAAAAAATTTAACATACTATGTTGAAATTAAACCGATTGCTTAGTTAATTTCGACATACTTTTATCGAAATAAATTGATTCATTAGATTTCGACATACTTTTCTCGGAATCAAATCAAAATCATTTGTTTTCGATTTGATTTGAATTTTTTTGTCATGACTATCATTTTTCTTGACTCCTATACAAAATAAATAAGATTCGTCCAATTCTCTACATTCTCTGAAGGAGGTCCCCAGACTTCAGAAAATCGTGTTTTCAGGCTTCTGATGGGTATTCTAGACCGCAATAATAGTAGCGTCTAATTCTCTAATGTTCTATAAGCACATACCTCAGACCTTATTCAAATATTCAAATCTATAAAGCAAATTAAAGGAAAAAAACACACAATATGGTCTAATATTCAATTTAATGAACTCTTTTTTTGCGAGTTCAAACATTACAGTTCATATCAACCTTGTGAAAAACCTGATATTTATTTTCTGAACCTTCGTAGAATTCTGTTTGTTTAGAGTCATACAGAACGCACGTACCGCCACTAAACGTACCAGTTACACATTTTTTATTCTGAGAACAAAGTTCTTGGCACGTTTCCAGGTTCATACCAGAGCGGTTGTCGACATCAAGAATTGGTGCAGCATACATACGACAAAGACCCAATACAAGAGAATCTATCATCCAAGCTGTACATTCCGAATTCTTGTCACAACTTTTCTTACACTGCGCTTCGTTGTCAGTGCCATTATAAATGCTTTTAAAATTCACCGAAAATCCATTTTGTTTTTCATTCTCATACTTGCAGGGCACTAAAAAATATAATGTTGTTTTTCTCAAAAACAGAAACTGTTCTCTATTTTCTATATAGAGCAAATTGGATGTTTTGTCACACGTAAAAGAAGGGTGAGATTCAGAGCTAGAAAAATTTTCCAAATTGTTGTCGGGACCCCCTGTACTTTTATATGACACTCCATATACGTTATGGAACCTCGTACAAAATTATTTTCACCCTACAGTTTAATTTTTCCCCAGAAAAAGCCCTACAGACGGTGGAGGGTGGGGGGGGGGGGGGTGGTGGTGGGGTACGTGCTACCATTCTTTGTATGAGATCTCAACTGTCAAAATTGAGAACTCGTTTTTCTTGGACAACCGATATATGCGCAATAAACGTTGCCAAATTTAGGATTTCAACCCGTATCTGCCCTAAAAAAATCTAGGAAAATTACTTTGGTTTTATTATTGAGTAGGCCTAATACTTAATAATAAAATCCAATGACGAAAGATCCCAACTGTAAGACCAATCTGAAAATCCAAACTCGACATCCATATGGTGATAAGTTCCTTCCTTTTTTATCTACCCTGATAGATTCTTACATAACGTTAAACTTAAAGACTGGTTTATGTTCTTTATAAAAAATATTACAGATTACCTGATATGACCATAGACAAAGAACCAACATACATTAAAACCACTACCAACATCACTCTAGAATTGACCACCATTTTGACTGAATGATACAGTATAACTGTATAGAGATAATTATGTGAATTATTATATAGAAGCTGAGTTAATTATGGTATGATTTTACTGCATTGTAAAAGAGATCTACTCTGCGTTATTTCATCGAGTCATCATTTTGTCTAAAGCTTCGTCTACACGATCAAACATTTGTTCAAAACATCATCATAATTTGTATGACGGCGTTCAAGCTTGTTGTGGATTTCTGTCTACACTGTCCAACATCGTCAAACATGATCCAACATTTGTATGATGATGTATGATGATGTATGACCAAAATGAAGGGTAATTATCATTTTTGGTGGGAAAATAATTCAACATGGATGCTCAAAACAGTCTGTTGAGTGGTGCTGCTGCATCTGTTATTGTTTTAACAATTCTTCGTAGTCAAAAGCGAAAGAGGGGAGCGCGAAAGGTTCGGCAATGGGTAGGGACTGGATCCAAAGAAGAGGTCAGCATGGGGCTTATCAGGCCTTGTTGAGTGAGTTACAACTAACAGACCAGGCCAAAATTTCTTGCGAATGGATGTAACTTCATTTCAACAACTATTAGCAAAATTATTATTAAAATTACACTTATCGTACAGCTTTCATTTTACTATATTGCTATCAAATTTCTCATTTACTGATTCATTTTGACTCAAGGTTGATTTGAAGGTCTCTTTACGGACAACACTTATTAGTTAGCTAGGGTCAACTTTTTGACCAACCCTTAAAATAATACCCACCACTCTCCTGTATTTAAAATGCTGTTGGCCTTTAAAGGGATTGTAAAGAGGTTTTCTAAACTGTTTATTATAATATGTGTGTGTACACTGATAGCATCGATTTGCACCATTCTAATTTTCATTTGGACATAATCTTCTTGCAATTTCATTAAAACTGATGGTTTATCCTTATAGTCTTTAATTAAAGTGTTATAAAGACACGGGTTTTCTTCATAAAGGCTAATTAACCTATTACATCGGACACAGTCCAAATTTTGTCTGTGTTGGCTGCCATTTTGAAAGATGGGAAGGAAGTCACATGACGCCTATACGGCAGCTGATTTGTTAAATTTTGGTAACTAATTTAAATATTGCCAACAATTGTTGTAAAGATGAATCATGCAGCTAAAAATTTGAACATCGTCATACATGTTTGACCATGTTCAACCTTGTTGGGAAAACGGTCTACACGATCAAACATTTGTCCACGAACGCCGGCATACAAATGTATGATGATGTTTTGAACAAAATGTTTGATCGTGTAGACGAAGCTTTACAACAACAGACACTGCATAAATCATCAGCAAAGAAAGCCCAAACAACATGTTACTATACTTCTCGCCCCTGTGTGTATTATTTTTTACATTTTGAAATCCTTTAAATTGGAGTTCACAGAGTTTTACAAAGAACACATCAAGTTGCCAGAATCCTCTAGCAATATCAAGGTCAGTGAAACAATGTATAATATTGATTGGTGTTATTTTTATTAATCAAACTATAATGTGTATTCATAAATTAAAAAGAAAAATTAATCGATACACTATAATCAATATATAAACTTCATTATTTATTGATCAAGACTAAACTATGCGTTATAGGCCTGCTACAGGCACAATCTAATTAATTTTTTTAAACACTACATTAGGGTCTGAGAACCAGGCACGATATGAAGCGTCTAAATTAACTTTGACCTATGCTTTATGACCTCTGTTTTAACCAACCAGATGTCTGCCCTCTGCAGCGCTGGGATTTTGTGACGCGAACAATTGGTGCATTCCGAAGTGCCATGGTCTCGATTTCCTGTACTGTGCCGAATTCGGTTGAAACACGTTTTTTATTGGCTGTTCCATATGACGTCATTGAGATCTGATTGGTTAAAACAGAGGTCATATAGGTTAGGTCAAAGTTAACTTAGACGCTTCTTATCGCGCCTGGTTCTCAGACCCTAATGTAGTGTTTAAAAAACCGGATTTAAAAAAACGAACGAACGAAATTGGGGTCTGATTTTAATTAGACTGGCTACAGCCGATTTCAAATACCTGGGTATTTTATATAATACTGGGTATAGTCACGGTATTTTTGGAAGATTTGGATTATATGGCAATATAGCTCTCTGGCCTTTCTATTTGTGCATGACAGAATATTCTATTTTCAAAAGAAGGGGTAAGGGTTGATTTTGTGTGAAAAAAGTCATATTTGCACTGAAATAACAACTCTCTAAATCTTTTTTATAGTCTTGTATGTTAAAGACTATCCAAGCAGGCACTAAATCAACAGGATTTTCACACCACAATGAACTTGTGTGGCAGACAGGCATGATAAAAATAAGACCAGCTGATAACAATATCTTGACAGTGACTGTCAGATAATCAGTATCGTGGTATTTTTTTGAGAATGCATGGTATTCACGGTATACCGGTTTTTCAGATGAGCCACGGTATTACTACCGGTATTTTATTTGTTTAAAACCGGTATTTTCGGTAATACCGGAATACCGCCCACCCCTCGGTAACTGAACGAGAAAGGGTACAGACGTTCCCCCGCCTTTCGACTGCATCGTTGCCTTTAATAAGAGATGGTCGAGAGAACGAGAGAGGGTACAACAAGCAGCCACAAGCAGCGACGTAACGCAGGAACCAGACAAGTCGGGGAGAAACAAATCAAAGCCCGGAGACGAATCAGAGCCGAAATGTCACCACGTCTACTAACTAGAGCCCGCAGCAGAAACCGGCGGCTGAACAACGGTCCATCCGCAGTGGTAACTGGCCTAGACCCCCCAGAAAGCAAGAAATAGCACACCCAAGCAAGGATCTACCGAACAAGGTAGGCCTCTCCCAAATAATGTCAACCTTCCCACTACCGCCACACGAGCACTCGCAGAAACATCTTTCTCTCACCGACCAACTACACCGACCGAGCGAGGGACCAACGACCATCCGAGCGACCAACCAAGAGACCTAGAGGGGAACTGAAGACGACCGAGGGATACGTAGAAGGTAGTTCACTGCACTCGCAGAAATCCGACTTGCACCCACCATCGAAACGACAAGACACCTCTATTGACCGAGGACCAGCCAACTGCCTCTTCCATAGTGAGGGAAAAATTATAAATTCACGGTATACCTCAACGTCGTTTTACACATTTCTCTCAACTTGCTCTCCTACAGCGAGGGAAAAATTATAAACTCATGGTATACCCTAATGTCGCTTTACACATTTTGTACCGAGTAGGGCTATTTCCACGAAAAAAAGAAATGATCACCAACATGATGAACACAACGTTTTAACACAATTTACATTACATTGTATATTTTGTAAATTTGTAACATTGTGTGGTAGCTGTGAATTATTAGGTAATCCGATTTTACTTAAAGCTATGAATTGGAGTTCACAGAGTTTTACAAGGAACACATCAAGTTGCCAGAATCCTCTAACAATATCAAGGTCAGTGAAACAATGTATAATATTGATTGGTGTTATTTTTATTAATCAAACTATAATGTGTATTGATAAATTAAAAAGAAAAATTAATCGATACACTATAATCAATATATAAACTTCATTATTTATTGATCAAGACTAAACTATGCGTTATAGGCCTGCTACAAGCACTACCTGCATATTATGGAAGACGGAACAGCCCAATATTAAGACGTAAATATTGATTTTGTGAAACAAAATATGTTGAAAATGACGTACAAATGACGGTATAGGGATTAGGGATTAAGAAGTCTTAATTTTGGGCTGTTCGGTCTTCCATACATATTAAATGAAAATTCACAATTTCAAATATGTCTTTATAATGTAGCCTACAATGTACAAAAGAATATATATTTTCATAATTTTCAATCTGATCACAACAGATAACAATGATTTATATGAAAAATAATATAAAGATTCTAAAATTCCTCATTATTTTACCATTTGCTTGATTAAGATATGTGGATCATTCCACAATTCTTAACTTTCAATAGTTATATTTCAATGATGAGTTTTATCCTCTATCAGTCTCTTTTTCTTACCAAGTAGTAACGAGTAACGACATGTCTATGGTGACTAAAACCGCTATGGCGCTCATGGGCCACCATACATGTCTCTACTAGTTCCAAGATATTACCAATATTCGTAAGTATCACATCATTGTCATGGACACTATAACGCCGTGTTTTGGAATCCCCACAAGGTCGGAAATTTTTTATTTTAGGGACAGTACGTTTTATAAGAGACGTCCCAGTGTTGTTTTTTTTATTCCTTATCACCATTGAATTAAAAACAAAAAACTTTTGTTTATTAATTTAACTGTTCTATTAAACCTTAAATTGTTGTCCAGTATACATATTCCGTTCCTGGTAATAAGCGTGCGGATATCGGGGTTTCCACTGTATATTAGTGCAACAGGTCACCTAGCTATTGATGGATTCATTAAAAATCATCACTCGATATACCAGAAATCAATTATATGTATACTATTCGTCTGTTTCATATTAACTAATAAACGTACATGATAATCATTTACCAAAATATTTGCTTTTCTGGAAATGCACACACGTCTCAACAACAGTTTCTGCAGTTTTAAATTTGACTGGCATATTAAGTCTAGAAATTAAAGATGACACAGAGGCAAACGACGACGGTTTGGTAGGAACATACGTCACATTAGGTCTATAAGAAGTACTCAGCTGCGGAGCCCAAATCTCAAACAGTTTTGGTATGAAATATTTTGGCGTTTTCTTGTATGAATTTTGATCGTACGTCACATATCTTTCTGACGATGCACAAAGTTGGTCTGACGTAACACGAGATGCTATAGATCGTGACGTCATCTCATTTTGATGACGTTTTCTAACAGCACCAATCATGGAACCAGATGAGGATGACGTCATATCACTTCTGCTAGTTGAAACTATACTCTTGACTTCTGTCGATGATTCGGCATCTTGATTTTTCGCAGATTTCATTTTTCTTGGCGCGAGTTTTAACCGAGACAACTTCTTGACTGCTGCGTTAGGTTGTGTGGATGTGCTTGCGTATGTCTTTGTTTCTGTCATGCTGTATTTAGGTCTCTGGGTGATTTTCATAGATTTTTAAGAACCATATCTAGTTCAAAACTAAACAGATTGCGGTCTGATTATAAATCTGAAATAAAAAAGCATTGAGTTATTTTTAAAGCTATGCCAATGGTAACACAATGGAGTACACGCATAGCCGTAGGAGACAGGGGGCAGGCCCAAATATTGTTTTTTCGGGCAAAAAATCCCCCAAATCGGGCAAAATATAATTAAATTTCGGGCAATAGGTCGGTCTGCCCCCCTGTTTAGTCATGGGCCCCTACGGCTATGAGTACGCGTGGATAAGAGAGATGTTTCATTTGTAGACACTGAAGATTTTGTAAAAGGGCGAACCTATGGCAACGGAATACAACGTTATGGATGTGCAACGGATTTATGCAATAACGTCGAATTTCGTTTCTTTAGGAATATAACAATTATTTAATTTTTAATTCTCCAAAGAGAAGTACCACCAAGTGTTTCAAAAAGAGTAAGATGTTCTACAGTTTTTCTAGTTAACAAAATTTCTCCACTTGCCCCAGCACTAATTCAATCCTGACGATGAGGCTTGAGTCCGGCACGTTATTGACCTAAAACAGTGCTTCCCAACCAGAGCCATGGTCCCCTGTTCAATTCCAAACTAGGGAAAATAGGGAATATAGCGCAAGGGTTGTTGTCATCTACCCTTTTGTAATAAAGATATTATTATTATCATTTATCAGCATGAGGTCAGATGCATTTGACCACAAGCAACTACAGACCATACACAGCAAAATATAGTTCAATAAAGGATGGACTACAGGATGCCCTAAAACAACTAAAACTTTTGAACTTACCTGGACGTGTTGACCTATAGTTTATGTCTCCGATATGTTAAACTTTCCCTGATCTAAACAACAATGTCAACTACATCGATCATACTTGTTTGTTGTTGTTTGAACGCGTCAGACCAGCTGATTGGAAATGTTTGGTCGGATTAGACATACTCAATATAATCCGATTACTCTCGACTCTAAAGATCCAACGCTCTGAAAGGTGTGAAAAGCCTCTAGAATTAATCGGGATTAGATTTGAAATGGAGTTTTACTTCCTACTTAAATAGAATTAGATAAAATCAGTTACGTCAATTCATGTATTGGTATTTACTGAAATGTGGCATGGCATTGCTGAAGATTTAATGAAAAAACCGGTTGAAACATTGATTGAAACTAGACCTGGACTTGAATCTTTAGATTGCCCAGGAAACGTCCTACCCTACAACCCTCACCTCACACTGACAAGTTTGTGGAATTTGTAAAAATAAATTGGGGTTGGGGGAGGAGGGGAAACCAGTATGGTTTGTAGTATTCAAGTACGTTGCGAAGGAAAAAATAGAAAAATGGCATGGATTTGGTGCATTCTGAAAGATAATGTGGAATAGAGTTTGCAGTACGTCTTCCCACTCTCAAACCAAAAATATCCCCCACCCCACCTTTATATCTCAACAGATCGCTATTGATGGATTCATTAAAGATTATCACTCGATATTCCAGAAATCAATTACACGTATACTATTCGTCTGTTTCATATTAACTAATAAACGTACATGATAATCATTTACCAAAATGTTTGCAGTCCGTCTTCCCACTCTCATACCAAAAATACACCCTCACAGCCCGTCTTAAATCCACGCCCTGGCACTTACAAAATAAAAAAAAAAATCCACGCCCTGGCACACTAAGACCGGATATACGAGCAGTTCGGACTAAAAGCTGTATGAACCAAGGTGAATAACGAGAGTAATCAATTAGTATTGAATATTGGTTAATAATACCTGAATGATTATAGTTTAGAGATTATAGTGTTATAACACATTATAGATCATTACAAACCTAGGTCGAACACCTTATAAGATTTGAACGACATATAGAAGCGAGGAGCACATATAACAAAACACAAGACACTATTATGGAATATAACACACTTCTTTAATACAGTTAGGCACATAACGTTTCAACACAGATACACGTGTTGTCATCAGATGACGATCACCCGATCTCCTCAGTGACCCGTTCCCCCTAAATGTGCAATTATTAATATACCCTACCCCACCGCCTGCGTTCTCAATGCCCCGTCCCCCTAAATCCCCAAAACCCTTCGCACCACACCTTTCAATTATTACTATACCCTACCCCACCGCCCGCGTTCACAATGCCCCGTCCCCCTAAACTACCTACAATACCGATGTATTTTCTAACGCTGTCTAATTTTGTGTCTGATAGATTTATTTGTCACACAATATTGACAACCACATACAATATGACATCAAATTATAAATTAATTAGTAACACGCAATTTATAACTTTATAAAGAAATAGAATTTAGTCTTTAATATCAAACAAAACTTCGTGCCAAAACTTTGCGAGGTTCTATAGCACAATCGGTTAGCGCGTCGTTCTGACAAGCATTACGTCATTTGCTTGGATACGAGCAAATGAAGGTCTTATGTTAGAGAGTTCGGTTCTCGATCAGGGTGTGATAAGTCACTCACAATTCCAGTCCACCCAGCTGTAAATGGGTACGAATAATCCGGGAAACATCAATGCCAAGAGGTTTGGCCAAGCAAGGCCCAGCTGGGAGAAAGGATCCGCAAGGAACCTAAGTTGCTATCCTTGTATAATATAGATGTTTCTTTTCTTTTCTTTTCCTTAAAGTATATGAAAAGGACTCCAACGAAGATCAGGGTACGGTTCCTAGAAAGTTCGATATTCGACTTGAGATTTTCCTACTAATTCTTGCATAGACTCAAGTCGACTTAGGGTTTTAAGTACGAAATTGAAAACTGGGTTAATGAATTGGTGATCAATAAAGTTATTATTATTTTCATTATTATTTTTATTTTCTTTCAACAATAAACCTCAGAATTCAAACAAATTTTTAATCTATAGTTTCCTGTAAATTTCTTTATATTGAAGATTGAGAAAAAGGGCATACAATAAAATAATAGATTCGACTAACAAAGAAGCTTACCATAAAATTTACTAAACGATAGAAGAAAGGAAATGATTTTAAAGGAACACTACCACTTAAACTGAAGATACAAATTTAAATTCTCAAACTGGGCCAATAAGAGTAAATATTCAATATTCAGCAATAGACATACACTGTACCTGGTATCGTATCTATGTAACAGATTACCTGTACAATCTGATAAATCTGATTATGACACCAACGTAAGTCTACAGATGAATATATTAGTATTGTCTAAAAAATTTGAGTTTCATGTCATTTTAAGAGGTAGTATTCCTTTAATATTGTCAACTGTCATTTTTCGTTTGATTTTCATCTATAAGTGTATTCCTCTATCGGCGTTTTCACATTAGACAGGTAAAAAGACAGAAGAAAACAGTTATCAGCCTGTGTTAACAGACCTCGGAACACAATAAAAACATGTACAAAGTAACACAGTGCGTTGTGTTAGGAATTCTGTTTGAAGTCGCATACCTTTTGAATGATCCCTGTACGGATTCAGTGTACATGCAAATACCTTATACAGCCAAATTGTTAATTCCATATATGAATGTATATAATCAAGTGAAGTCAGCTTACAAATGCCTGGAATTCTGTCGAAATAGTGCTACCTGTAAATCTGTAGGAATTGCCACGAAAACAATGAAATGTTATTTGTATTCTGGACGGACTTTTGCTGGAATTGTGGGAACGACCAAGTCGGATATGATATACTATTGGTTGTTAGAACGTAAGTTCCGTAGATTTTTATATTATAATCTTAGCAACTATGACTGTAACTAAAAAGCATTATAAGTTCTTAGGTATAAGAACGAAAGTTCCATAAGTTCGAATATAATATTATTAGCTATTAGAACGTAGTAAGTTCCATAAGTTCGAATATTATATTATAATGTATTAGCTATTAGAACGTAATAAGTTTTTGATATTGTAATCTTATCTACAATTACTATAACTAAAGCATTATAAGTTCTTAAGTATTAGAACGAAAATTCCATAAGTTCGAATATTATATTATTAGCTATTAGAATGTAGTAAGTTCCATAGATTTTGATATTATAATCTTAGCTACAATTACTATAACTAAACTAAAGCATTATAAGTTCTTAGCTATTGGAACGAAAGTTCCATAAGTTCGAATATAATATTATTAGCTATTAGAACGTAAGTTCCATAAATTCGAATATTATATTATTAGCTATTAGAACGTAAGTTCCATAAGTTCGAATATTATGTTACTATCTATTAGAACGAAAGTTCCATAAGTTCGAATATTATATTATTAGCTATTAGAACGTAAGTTCGAATATTATATTATTAGTTATTAGAATGTAGGTTCCATAAGTTCGAATATTACATTTTGTAGTTTGTTAGGCTACTAGAATGATGTTTACTTAAATCCTCCTTCCCCCATGAAAAGTTTGTATTTTAAAGTCTCTTAGATCACTTCTGAGGTATACCATGGTTATATTTTTAAAAAAAGGACACATATTCCCCCCACCCCCTTGCACCTGTCCCCTTCCCCCGTGCTTCTGTCGCCACTGAATCCATTTCATTCTCTTTTGTAGGTAAGTGTCCATTTGATTTGGGATACAACGAAGATCCTAGCACTAAACTTTGTACTAAGTATGTTTCCCTGACAGCGACTTGGATTGAAGCCGGAAATCATTGTGCGACTGAAAGAGGCATGTTGTTCATGTTGGAAAATCACAATAGTGCCAAAGTGATGGCAGAGTATGCTAATACAGGAGGTGAGGCTATTGTTGATTTTGAATATATCAAAAAGATTGTAAAGAGATTTTCTAATTTTCATCGGGTTTTCTCAAGTGTCCCCGAATTGTCTGCAGTTGTGTAGTGACACGTACAAACCAAAGTTTTAAATACCGTACGATTTTTTGGGTCTTAGTTTGACTTTTGTACAGGTTTTATGCGTAGCGGAGGGGCAATGATAGCATCAATTTCAAAATCGTCAGATATCTGACTGAAATTTGGACTGTGCAACATGTGATCTTTGGAGGTTGAAGGGGAAGCCCTTGATTAAAAATTTTACAAAATCCAACACTCACCTTCACCGCGGCACCTGTGTTAATGAAAACTTATGCATGTTTACCAGTTTCAATCTTTTTTTATTTTGTTCTTTTTAAGTTCTCCAGCAGTTAACATATCTTGGAGCTACAGACATCTACCAGGAAGGAGTTTGGGAATGGTTTAATGGCGTGCCAGTCAATAGGTCTTTGTTTATAGCCGGTCATCCTAACGACGATCAGCCGACGAATAACCAAGATTGTCTGGTATACAATTCGACTGGAGATGGTCTGGTCGATAATGACTGTAACATGCCTCTTGCTTACATCTGCCAAGTTCCAACACAACAAGCATATTCACTTTCACAAAGATAAACCGGACGTGACCAGTGACGTAGCCAAAAAATTTTGAATTGGGGGAGATGTGTTGTATTGGCATGAAAATGCTAAAATTATCCTCTTTTCAAATGAAAAAAAAAATTGCAAATTTTTCGGCCCCTAAATACACTACTGGATGTGACCAGAGGCATAACTGGGATGAGGGCGGGAGGGTGGCATGAAGATGCTTATTTAAGTGAAAATATACCGAAATTACGCCACTGGATGTGACATGTCTGTCTACTCCCGAAAATAACACTAACAGTTCATAAAACGGAGAAATACATCAAAGCGTCAATATATTTTTATCTTTTTTTATTTTTTGCTGTTTTATTAAATTTATTAATAAATAATGTCATACACAATTCAAGTCTATTTCGAAAATTAACAAAAATGGACAAAATCAAGAAAAGCACAAACTATCCACAAATAGGTAGAGACAGAGAAATAGGATGGAATTATCATTGTGTAACAAAAAATGACTTAAAATGATTTGGCACGTCTTTCATTCTTGTAGTTTTTCATAAACTAAGCCTTTTTGGTCAACGCTTGTGTAATAGAACCTTAGATATTACTGATAGGTTTTAGATAGTGACATCACATTGCAAGACTTACAAACGTAAAAATTGGAGCATTATACCATCTGTGTACCGATACACGTAACCCACTTCTTAGCAATACCTTTAAAGGTACACTACCTCAAATAATTTTCAAACGTGGTCAATAAGAGTATTTATTCATCTGTGCACATATAAGGTGTCATAACTTTTTTGAACGTTTATCAATAATAATTATTTGTTTTATGGATTTAATGGACCCCAGTTGTGTACTACGACACCATGAATACACTGTTATTGACCAAGTTTGGGAATTTTTTTACTCATTATAATATGTATTCCTTTAAATGTAATTATAAGTTGTAAAGTCAGAATCACTGAAATCTGTAGTGCCCCGAGGTTCTCGGAGTGGCTTTGAATCGGATCCCGGTTTCAGCTCTCATAACTAAACATTCTATCTTCTTCACCTCATGATCGGGATCAACTTCTAGATAATATCGAGACAATATCTTCACTAGCGCCACCTTGATCTCATGCATTGCAAAATTCTGACCAATACAATTCCTGGGACCGGCACTAAATGGAATGAACTGGAACGGATCCATTTTTTCGATATTTTCTGGAGTGAAGCGTTCTGGTTTGAACGCAAGCGATTCCGACCAATACTGCGGATTGTGATGAACGCAATAAATGTAAATACCTGTCATAGTATTCGCCGGAAGTAGCTTTCCCAAAATATTGTGGGACTCTTCCGTCTGTCGTTGTATGTAGCTGACCGTACTGTGCAGACGCAGTGATTCTTTGATACACATCGATACATATGGCAGATTCTGAAGGTCATTGGCGTCAAGGTCATCGGACACTCGTCCAATCAGAAGGTTGTCGATTTCTTGTTGTACTCGATCCTGAATTTCTCCATCCTCAGCAATTGAAAGTAAAGCCCATGAGATGGCGCTAGCGGTAGTATCATGGCCTTCAAACAAAAACGTGTTGACCTCGTCTCGAATTTCAAGGTCAGTCAATCCCACGCCGTTTTCGTCAGACGCCATTAACAAAATATCCAAAAAATCTGTGTATTTCCCGCGCTTTTTAACGTTGTCATCTGATTGGTTATTTTCAAATAAAACTTTTTTCCGCTTGGCAATGATGTCTTCTGCTATTTTATGTATTTTCTCACAGTTCTTCATAAACGATTTTCCTCGAGCTGTTCTGAAGAATATAAAATCCGGATGGAGCCAAGGTTTTAGAAATCTGTCCGTGAGGATAGTTCCGAGCTCGTTAATGGCCTTGACATAGGGATGATCGTCGCCAGTATCCTGGCAGTTGATTTCGTACGAAAAAGCACATTTTAAAATAACGTCAAGGGTAAACATTGTTATCATGTTACAGCCCTCGAAATATTCTCCCGTTTCTGCGAATTTCTGAAATTTGGAGCAAAGTTTGTCAGCTGCCTTGTTCTTGATCTGAAGATACGGTTTCAGAATTTCAAAATGGAAGGCGGGAGTCAGTAAACGTCTGTTCCTAGCCCACTTCTCTCCCTTACTTAGCAACAAGCCATCACCAAGCCAGGGGGTCAGGAATCGATACATGTATCCTTTCGGTTCGAACGATTTTAGTATCGGTTTCACAGATTTCGCAGACGTCAAATTAACTTCCGGGAGCAGAAACCCAAACC
This sequence comes from Lottia scabra, assembly GCA_029955415.1. Lineage (NCBI taxonomy): Eukaryota > Metazoa > Mollusca > Gastropoda > Lottiidae > Lottia > Lottia scabra. The sequence continues at coordinate 14,998,375 of JARJEI010000009.1, forward strand.
AGTTTGTTGTCGCATCGGGATACCGGGCAATTCGATCTCGCTTCCATTTTAAGCCTTCGTCATCAGGACGTTTAGGAAAGTCAGCAAGATTTCCCCAGAACCAATGAGCAGGATCGTGATCAAAGTTATTCAAAATGGCATTTCGTTTACGATATTTTCTAATATAAATGGCTGCTTTTACGGCAACGTACACTAAAACACAGAAAACTCCTACACTAAGGACTGCAGATGTAGACAAAAATTCCATTTTTAAATTCACAACACAGAATCAATATTTCTTTGAATTATCGCACTATAATATTAAAATCAGCAATCAGAATTTATATTTATGCTCAAATCAATAGCCACATACAACGTGCAGTTTTAAAACTGAAAATAATCCCCTTCCAAGCCTAGATATATGCAATTATAACTCACTGTGTCTATTAATTTTCTGCATAGCAGGTCATTCAACACTCGTAACAACTTTAGAACAAGACTAACTTGCTAGATAACCTCGTATACTATACAGTGATCACCATATTGAATAAATTATAGTTCAGCCAATCACAATCATTCTCCAGGAAGAGTTATCTGCTCCGTCCTTAAAATCAGCCAATCAAATCAATTTTTGAACAAGAGTTGTCTGTTGTTACCTATTTTCTGGACAAGATGGTAACCTATCATAACAAAGTCATAGTATTAGTCTCGAACATTGACGAAAGTTGAGCTGAATGGTCGGTTATTCTAGAGCGTATTATGACTGGTAATCAACACGTAATAAAAATTATTATCTATGTCCTATACTGATATATTGATACTATATATTGATCCAGACACCAATTATACTTTGTACTTGAACTTATCACACTTAAGTTAAAGGGACGTAGCCTTTTAGTGTTATACTTACACTTTTACCAGAAGTATGTTCTAACTAGGGTTTGCAGCATTCCCGGATATCTCATTCCCGGGAATGGGAATGAAATTAATGCTATTCCCGGGATTCCCGGGAATCCCGGGAATCAATTTTAACATATAAGAGCTTCTCAAACTAGCAACCATTACCGAAATATAGGTCATAATAACTAAAGCCATCTATGTAGTTTCATATCAAATTTTATTTTCATATAATTCGCAATATTTCAGAACAACTTTTGAACCCAAAATTTCTGTTTGCAAATAAGTTTTAGTATTGATTAGTGGCAGTGGGAGTGGATTATGTTACCGACGAATCTATCATCTGAAACCAATGCTTCAGAAACAGCAACGAGCAAAAAGGTTCCACTTCAAAGCGAGATCTTATCTTAGTCTAAAAATTGCCTGCATCAGAAAAGCTTGTTCCTATGCGACGGCTTGATTAACCTCAGAGCATTATATATGAATTCCAGATTTAGTGTCCCAGTACTAAATTCTCAAATGAAAGTGGTAATATTCTCTTTCTGACATTGCTTGAGTTCCTCGTCGATTCGTCGATAGTTCTTATTACACAGACATATCACCACCATCACTGCCGTCAAGGGCGGATTAGGGTCGGGGGCTTGGATGGGGGAAATCTCGGTGATTTTTGTACCTCCAGGTAACAGGATTTTCCTCTGTCAATTGTGAAATAAACGTGAAAAAAATATATGTTCCCATTCCCGGGAACGAGGAGCTATTCCCGGGAATGAGTACTCGCCAGAAACTCCGAGAATCCCGGGAACGGGAATCCCGGGTACAAACCCTAGTTCTAACTTAGATCTCGGTTCCCAACCTTTTGGACTCTTAATGTGCCTCAGTAAACGGAGGAAATACGTCGAAACGTTGAATAAAATCTTAACCAGTGATTATTGATCTAGAAGCTGTGTCTATATAAGGTATTATTCCCTTTAAGAACATATAACAGATCTGTACAAGGCTATATTATAATCATTAAACTTGTCTATCTGATGATCAGGTCACCATGACATTCCTTCAAGGCCGTTTTTAAAGAGATTGTAAAGAGGTTTTCTAAACTTTGTATTGTATCGGGGACATTGATAGCATCATCAAAGTGGTCTGTGGTTCTTGCAATTCCTCTAAAAATACCGCATTTTTTGATGTCACTACCAATGATCTGCATCAATAGTAGCTTCCGGTAGATAACTGTCAGTGACGTCATAAAATGCGTTAGTTTTAGTGGAATTGCAAGAACCACAGACGTCGGAATGGAAATTGAAATGGCGCAAATTGAAGATATCAGTGTTCCCGATACACTTACAGAGTTTAGAAAACATGTTTACAATCCCTTCAGATTTATCATACAGTATAGACTTCAGACTATGTACCATATCTCAATATTTTTTTAATCGATTTATCGCAAATTTTTTTATAACACAGTTCTTATTCTGGCATAAAACTTTCTCTATTTTACATAGATTTTGAGATCCGTTATTGTATGTTTACAATAGTCTATAGGATTTTCAACCCGGTTTCCCCAGTGATGCAGTTTGGAGGGGCTGACATGGAAAAGCGTCTAGTCCTTGGGATGGGAGAATAAACCGAGGTCTCGTGGGCTATTGACTGTACAAGATTTTTTAAAGATCCCTCGACAGTTGGAAATCGAAAATAAGAGCAGGCTAAAATTTCCTTCATTGCACACTGCATGGCGTTTGGCCGTCCTCAATTAGCCCATATTGGTCCAGAAAAGTAGGACGTAAAACTCCATTCATTTCATTTCATTTCGTATATAGGATTGACTGTTAGGCTGCGTGCACATAGAAGTATATGGTATACGGTATTCGGTATTCAGACGAAGAAGATTTGGCTCTTATCCTACTAACCCCGGCTGATGAGGCAGGTATACTTCGCTTTCGGTAAGTGCCCTCTTATGTGACCAGGTATTATGAAATTACCTTGTTTGATTTTAGGTATACGCGTGTCGCTCAAAACGTATACCGTATACCCTAAAAGTATACTTCTATGTGCACACTGACAAAGGAAACAATTGTCAACAAGTAAATCAAGTACAGCTAAAATAATTACAGCATATAAAAATATTGTGTAAATATATGTCTTTATGCTGTTTTATACTGTATATGTTACAAATAAGAGTTACTTCCCTCAAATACCAATCAGACTATACAGTTGGGTGTATATAAAACGAAGACCTAAGACCCAAGACCTGTATAAAACTAAGACCCCACAAGGTATTTTAAATAAACAATAATGGTAAGGAAGTTACAAAAAAGAAGGAACAAAAAACAAAACAATTTTATTTGGAAGTAAAAATAAGACACATTAAAAACACTAAGATTTATGAATATACTACTTCTATATGTCTTATAAACAATATAAAAAATAAGACAACAGTTAAATTTCGAAGTAAAAATAAGACAACAGTTAAATTTCGAAGTGAATAAACAATAATATTTTTTAATGGAAAAGAAGTTTACAAAACAACAAGTTATTTAGAAGTAAAAATAAGACAACAGTTAAATTTTGAAGTTAAAAAAAGACAACAGTTAAATTTCGAAGTAAAAATAAGACAACAGTTAAATTTCGAAGTTAAAAAAAGACAACAGTTAAATTTCGAAGTAAAAATAAGACAACAGTTAAATTTAGAAGTAAAAATAAGACAACAGTTAAATTTTGAAGTAAAAATAAGACAACAGTTAAATTTAGAAGTAAAAATAAGACAACAGTTAAATTTAGAAGTAAAAATAAGACAACAGTTAAATTTTGAAGTAAAAATAAGACAACAGTTAAATTTAGAAGTAAATAAACAATAATATTTGTTAATTTAAAAGAAGTTAACAAAAAAAAAAAAACAACAAGAAGTTATTTAGAAGTAAGCAAATAAACTATTTCATTGAAATATTCCACCTTCCATTGTTCTAAATGTTTCTCACTAAAAACATTATTCACTGTCAGTTTCTCTATTGAACATTTCTCACCTGAAAATAAAAATAACCTCGAGTTTTACACCCTACTAATTCTCATCTTAATTTTCATATTTTATTCCTACTAGGAACAACTCTTTAATACCATTAAAGGGGAATGTTCAGCATTTTCAAAGGTCGATTTAGGACTTGAATACATGTATACATTTATGTAAAAAGCCTCAATCAACCTTCAGAAATGAAAATGAAATGAATGGAGTTTTACGTTCTGCTTTTCTGCACCTATATGGGCTAATTGAGGACGGACAAATGCCATGCAGTGTGCAATGAGGGAAATTTTGCCAGGACAGCGGCATTAGCCTGCTCATATTATCGATTACCAACTGTCGAGGGATCTTTAACGTGCACAGCCAATAGCACACGGGACCTTGGTTTATTGTCCCATCCGAACGACTAGACGCTTTTTCCATGTCAGCGTCAGCCCCTCCGACCTGCATCACGGAACCGGGTTGAAAATCATTCTTCAGAAAGAATTGTCATCTCGTGAGTAAAAATCATCCAATCAAAATCAATCTTCGATTAAGAGTTGTCTTCCCTTGCCCATTTACCGGGCAAAATGGTTGATTGATGATATTAGTCTCGAACAATAAGTCGAATGATGACTACCCTAATAAAAAACGAAACTCACCGAAATACTTGTTGATCTCGTCTTCCTCTGTATTAAATGGAGGTCCCTGGAAGTTCTGGTGAGGAAGTTGAAAAGTATCCAGTAGATATCGTCCAGTAGGTTTTAAAGACTGTAATATCAACTCGGAATATCTGAAATAATTTATAGAGTAAATCACGAGGTTTCTTGATAGCAGTGGGGCAGCAGCTATAATAATAATAATAATAAACTCTTTATTTTACATGTGTCAGAATTAGGCCCTATACCACGAGTGGTAACGGTCCTGTCTCACACCCAACCCATGGGTACAAACATAGATACAATATACAACATATGGACACCCAAAAAAAAAAAAAAAAAAAAAAATTAATGTACAGAGTTTGATGATTTAGAGGTCAAGTACATGACCAGACACGATGGCCGCCTATCAGGACCGAATCATTATATAGTCCCGAACAATGACTATGGGTGGGCCGAACGCCAACCACAGCAAGTTTCATTCTTAATAAGGATGATACACTAACCTGCCTCGTACTGTGACTGAGGAGGTGGGGTTAAGGTAAATTGGTAGGAGGAAGGACGATAGGGACGGGGTGTAGGTTGGGTGCGTGGTGTTGGGGGGCTGCCGGGGTTGGGGGTTGGTTATGCCTGACATACTAACCTGCCTCGTTCTGTGACTGGGATAGCTACAAATGATCCTCGGTCCCAGATACAATCGAATTGTCCCACAATCTCTGGTAAAAGTTTAAAAAAATCACATCGATATAATTTGATATTCTTGTCTTTATTCTGAAAATATATAGTAATCATAGTTCTAATAGTTTTAGTGATTATTGAGTCCCCAAACTATATTCAATTCCCAAAGATTAATTTATTAACTACAACAGTTGACCACGCCCGACATCCATATGCCCCACCCATACCCAGTAGATAAACGCCCAGGTTTTGATTCGGGGCCCAGAGAGATAGGGCATACTCAACATTCCGGAACACCCGATTTCTTCCGTTGTTCTTACTAACGCGTATACGTCTGATAAATCAATATATGTCAGGTACAAACTCTCCTAGATGACAAGGGAATCGCGGTGGCTCACTGTGATAGACGCTCGTTAACTTGAAGGGCCGCTTCCCTGGCAAAATTCCCCTCATTGCACACTGCATGGCATTTGTTCGTCTCCATTAGTCCATACAGGTGCGGAAAGCAGGACGTAAATTTCCATTTCATTTCATTTCCTAAATCACAAAAACTGCCGACGTTATAAAACCCACCTGATATAACACTCCACCGCCAGTGCTTTCTGGTAAAGCTTCACTGGTGTAAGGGAGAGAATTCTCTTTAAAGAAATCCTGACAGCCAATATCTGAACCATCACATCCAACTACTTCATGTCCCTGATCTGATAGCCTGGAAAAATAAAATTGGGGCCATTAAGCTAAGATTCCATATACGCGTCATGCAGATACGTCAAGCGTCTATCGTCAAGCGTTAAAATTCGATATGATTGGTTTAAGAGGGTATGATTCCATATATGCGTTAGCGGTATCCGTCAAATGGTCTCCGTCTTGCGTCAAAAACCAACCATTTCGACTTTTAACGCATGACGGATGACGCATGACGCGTAGGCCTACATTGAATCTTAGCTTAACTCACACTAAATTTCAATCGTGTTTAATTATTTACAATTTTAATTCGCATTCCAATGAAATTCAGTAGCATGTTTCAAGGGCAGTGGAGCGTCTTTAGAAGTGGAGGGTCCTTTTGTTGAAAATTTTCAACGTCTAATTCTCAACCTCACCCTCACAACCAAAACTCCGCAACCCCTGAGGTTTCATTTCGAAACACCTGATGGTAACTTTCATTGGCGGAGTCCACTACTATACAATTAATCTCCCATTTTGTCATGCAATTCTAATTAAAAATTTAGAGGAATTATATCAATCATTAAATAACGAAACACAATTTCATGGTATACTAAAAAAATGTGTTCCGTTATTTAATGTGATCTCTACCCCGAATTGTCGCTTAAGGATTACTAGTATATCAATCATACATGAGTAAGTATTTCATAATGAAAGAAAGAGTATACAACTTCTATTCTCTTGGTTTTGTCATGCTCTGGACTATATTTTTTAATGCCGTAATATTCTGATTGTAAAGGTTTTTATTACACACCATTTTAAATCAACCGATTTTCCACAGAGCGGCAAATAGAATCTCAACTTCGGTTTATCTTCAGTGAGCTTCGAATAATATTTACATAACATACTGAAAATAGAAAACACAGGGGTGACGGTAGTGTAACAATATAAGGAGGGTGGATGGGGGTGGGGGGGGGGAGGGTCTGGGAATTAAGGGCCACTATACAAATTATGTACATTTAAATTTTGCTAGTACGTGTACGATAGCGGTAAGGAAATTTGTACACCGCCTTTGGCGAGATTGAAGATTTCATTTTTAGTTTTTTATGAACCATTTCGGACTTTCGGTTTTGACCTTCTCCCTTCTCTCAATTTTAGTCATTCCAATTTCCATTCCGATATCTGTTCTTGGACTTCCGTTTAAAGTAACGCGTTATGTGATGTCACCCCCAATCAATCTACCGGAAGCTACTATTGATATCTTTGCAGATCTCTGGTAGTGATGTCATAAATCACGTTAGTTTTAGTGGAATTTCAAGAACCACAGACGTCTGAATGAAAATTGGAATGGTGCAAATTGATACTATCAGTGTTCCCAATGCACATACAAAGTTTAGATAAACTCTATACAATCTCTTTAAGGGATCACAGTCTGTAGTATGGTTTATTGTACTATCTAAAAGACTAGACAATTTCTAGGTCAAAATATCAACCAAAATAAAATATAACTTACGGATGAACTTGATCCATATGAAATCCAGTTTGTTCAAGTTTCCAGCGTTTTTCCCAATCGTCTACGGACATCTTAGTAACATCTTCCGTGTCTCCGAACTGATTTACCCGACTTTCAGCCATTCTCACAATTTAGATTTCAACACCTCTGTCCTTAGTTGCTATAGTTCAGTATTGCCTTTAACGTTGTTGGGATGCTCTCTTCTAAAAAATATAGCGTCACCTCTGTAAGCAGATGGTAAAAAGTTACGTCACCTCTGTAAGCTGATGGAAAATTGTTACGTCACCTCTGTAAGCTGATGGTAAAAAGTTACGTCACCTCTGTAAGCTGATGGTAAAAAGTAACGTCACCTCTGTAAGCTGATGGTAAAATATTACGTCACCTCTGTAAGCAGATGATTAAATGTTACGTCACCTCTGTAAACTGATGGTAAAAAGTTACGTCACCTCTGTAAGCTGATGGAAAATTGTTACGTCACCTCTGTAAGCTGATGGTAAAATGTTACGTCACCTCTGTAAGCTGATGGAAAATTGTTACGTCACCTCTGTAAGCTGATGGAAAATTGTTACGTCACCTCTGTAAGCTGATGGTAAAATGTTACGTCACCTCTGTAAGCTGATGGTAAAATATACTATATCGCTTCACAATGCCTGAAAATGAAAAATTCAAATCTGAACAGATATTTTTGTTGTAGGCCTACACGTTTTTGGGACGTTCCATCAAGTCTCGGATAACTGCACCATAGTTGTGTTTCCACTAAATTCTGAATTATTTACAATAGCAATTTTATATTCTACAAAGAAAATAAACTAATAAACTTCTCGATAACACAATAAAGTATATTCGCTAGTTTATATTTTCAAGTTTTACACGGAAAATGCACTGTTTAACAACATAATAAAATTCGCTAGTGTTTACTACTTCAGTAGTTTACTATACATACTATATCTCGACCGGACTTTGATATCATATATATAGGCTAAGTCTACAGTACGTTCAGTTAGAGACGAAAATTTATCTGCGTTCATCCGGAGTTTCAAGTCCTTTTAAATCCTTGTGTTTACTGTAAACGTGATAAAAGTGCGCTGTTGATTTCTTCAATTCGTTAAGGAGTGCTAATGCTAATAGAGAGTTCGGATTTGATTACAGTTGAAAAACTAAAATAACCTTCGTTTTAATTTTATCAACGTATAAATGAGGCACGTTTTCAAATTGTATGGGACATGAACGATATGGTACTGAGTGTCTCACTTTTACAATCCAGTGAATTTCTAAACTAAACCTTATCAACAGGGGTACCTTAGCTATCGTCAAATAGTGTTCGAGTGGTAGGCCTATGTTTTTCGAGGGCGAAATGACTTGTAGCCTATGCTACTACAACAACAATGCAAATCGTAATCTTTATAATAAATAAACTTTCAAAATTTATAATTACCGTTCAAATCAGCTTGGATTATAGATAGGTATTGTTAATACAGTATACCTTGTATTAAGGTCAGTAAAACTAGGTCAGCAAAACAGTGAACTCGGCCAATGCCTCTGCGACCTAATACTTAGTCCTAGGTCAGTGCTTCGTATCCCAAATACCGAGTTTTACATAGTGGCGATTGGGGTGGGTTAGACATTATGAAAACTCAACCATTAAGAACTGTTAAATAGGTCAATATAGCGCTTGTCACCATAACAAAAAGGTTCAAATCAGGTCAAAGTTGAATGAGCGTCTAACTTTTATTTCTATTTATCGAACACACCTTTCATATTAATAATTATATAAAACCCAAGTGAGAACGATCCTAACCGTTAAACGAATCTCAAAAAACATTTAAGCAATACATTAATAGTAGTTAATGACAATGGCGTAGCTAGCCCATTATTGATATCCGTCGGTTGAAAAAGTGCCGTCGGTAATGTTTAGTCAGCCGGCTGCAGACATATACATGTACACACAAAAATCCAATAATATAGCTTCAAATAGCCTTCCTGTAATGTTTCAAGTAGATTAACTCCCGGAGCTTCCGGGGGATTCGCCCCCTGGACCCCCAAAGCTTAGGTGGGACCCCACCCGTTTTTCGCTCCGCTTGCATTGTTAAAGGGAAATGTTCATTATTAACTCTTGTTTTATCGCCATGACTCAGCAAATTTGGTAACTAAGTTACACTTATACGACCTGGGCCCTTATTCTTGAAAACTTAACTTACAATGATTTTAGTGTTCCAGCTTTATTATCCAATCAAATAACTGTATTTCTTAAAGTCTTTAAAACTTTTTTGCACCAATCATTAGACTTGTTTATGCAACAGATTACCTGAGCTTGCCTTCTATACTATGCAAACCAATGGGAATTTGGCAGTGGACATACCTCAGACCTTATTCAAACACCCAACTCAAATTATAAAGCAAATTAAAGGGAAAAAACACACAATATGGTTTTTTGTTCAATTAAATGATTGAACTTTTATTGCAAGTTTAACTACTAGTACAGTCCATATCAACCTTGTGGAAGCTCTGAACTCCAGCTTCTAAATCGATCCCGAATTCTGTTTGTTTAGAGTCATACAGAACGCACCAAACGCCATATAACGAACCAGTTACACATTTTTTATTCTGAGAACAAAGTTCTTTGCACGTTTCCAGGGTCATATCATTACGGATGTCAACATCAAGAATTGGCTCACCATACATACGACAACCAGAAAATATCACCCAATGTGTACATTTCGAATTATTGTCACATCTTGATTTACACTGTGCATCATTTTCACCGCCATTATAAATACTGTTAAATTTCACCGAAGTTCCATTTTCTTTTTCATTCTCATACTTGCAGGGCACTGAAAAATATAATGTTGTTTTTCTCAAAAAAAAAACTATACAATCAATTCACCTTTTTTGTGATACTTAATAAAATATATCCAGTACTAGCACTGCTCAAAAGCCGCACAATTCCTTCAATAATACCCGTACCTTAACAGTTATCTTTCATTTTCTGTTTATGTGTTTTCTATATAAGTCATAATCTTACTAAACGACGAGTCGTACTTTTGAATTTCCAACGCAGATTGTTATGAATACACAGGGATTTCTAGGCTTAAATTTCGAGGAAGAGTTTCGAGAAATCCCGGTTCTGGGGGGGGTGGGGGAGGGGGCAAGATTGTAATTAGGGGGGGCTTTCTTGGCTACAGGCCTGAATGACGTCAATAAGGGAAATCACATACAAGAACGACGCGATAGTTTCGGATCGATAGATCAATCAAAATCAGAGATCTGAAATCCTATTGGCTAATTTAGTTAGTTATTAATTTGATTTATTTTACCTCCTTCGCATGGTGTTATAGTATTCCATTCTCCATTTTCTCCACAAGTTAAAGTTCCAGTCAAACCATTATTGGTGAAACCAGTCGAACAAGTAAACACAAAATTTTGTCCGAATATATCTAATGGTGTGACATCATTAGAATTTTCAATGTTTTCACCAGATGAACACTGTACAGCTAGATTAATAAAACATACAATATGAAGAATATAACATCAGAAAATCATAATCATAGATTATCATAACACAGACAATTTTTAAAGAATACAACGTAAATTCGAATTAAAAAAGGACCTGAATGATTGAGGCGTCCTCTGCGCATTCAGACGCACAAAACAAAACTGTCATTATATCCAAGCACAGATCGTCTCTAGTGCTTTCAGTAAGATTTTATTATCAAAATGAGTCTATTGTTCTATTTGCAATCTTGCTTGAATTCGAGCTTCTCTTTGATGGACAATGCTTGTACTCAGTGAAATGGTTTCATTCAGCAACAGAAGTTTTAACTCACCACATGATGGTTTCAGATGCCATGGACCATTGTTTTTACAAGTTGTTTCCAATAGTAACTGATATCCAGGCTTACAAACGAAGGTCTTCTGGTCTTCACATTTATCTTGTTTTAACCAGACTGCATTATCTGGTAAATCATACTTATTACAAACTACAAATAACAACATAGTACATTCTTCAAACAATATAATCTTCTCAATATTTTCCTTGGGTGCTTTGAAGCTTGCCTTTCGATGCATTTTAAATTCGTCACATGAAAATTTTGTCAAAGTTTAGTCTCTGACGTCCAGACTATTCCTGTCATGGTTATAGTCTCTACTCACTAGACATGCTAGATAACTAGTCCAGCTTGGACTCTGTTTTGATTACATACGATTTTTATTCCATCAATATACAGAGTCCAGCTTGGGATCGCCCAAACAACTTAATTTCAACCAATCACAGCAAAGGGAATCAATATGACCTATATTCAAAAGGTTATATTCACTCGTATCAACTTCGGAACTAGACTGGCTAGATAAACCCGTATACTGTATGGTAGTTGCCATGTTGAATAAATTGTAGTTCAACCAATCACAATCATTCTTCAGAATGTATCATCATCTTTCGCGGAAAAAAACAGCCAAATAAACCTTAAAACAAGAGTTGTCTTTTCCTGCCCAAATACCGGGCAAGAAGGCCGCCTATCATGACCGAGTCATTATATAGTCTCGAACAATGACAAGGTTGGGCCGAATGGGCTATAGTGTGAGTCTTTCAGGTCAGTGTTCGAGACTAAGATTATTAATAATTTTTTCGATTGGTTGACCTATAATTTATTCAACATGGCAATCTCCTTATAGAATACGAGGTTGATGGATATAATATTAGCTGGTTGTAACGGTGTTTATAATCTATTAGACGACATTCTTATTGTTGCAGACAATGAACAAGAACATGATAAGTGAATTCGAACAGTTTTAAAACGTTTGCAGGAAAATGAATTAACATTAAGTCCTGATAAGTACGTGCTTCTTTAAAGTTCCGAAAGTCGAATAGCTTGGATTTTCGATTTCTAGGGAAGGCGTACATATGTTATCTGACAATTAAAGACATCTTCCCCCTAAAAATGTGAAGTGTTTTAGGTTTCTATAATCACTATTCACATTTTATTCCAAACTATGGTGACATCATTGAACCTTTAAGAAAGTTGATTCGTTCAACAAGTAACTGGAAATGGACAGATACTCAACAGAATTTTTTTGATAAACTGAAAACAGTATTTGTATCTCCACCAGTGCTTGCATCCTAAAAACGTATGTTACCCGTGATGCATCTAATTATGCTTTAGGGGCTGAATTATCACAGCAACAAGATAATGGAGAAATTAGGCCTGTGGCATTTGCTTCCAAGATTTTGTCTACATCAGAAAGAAACTACAGTATTGGTGAAAAAGAAGCCCTGGCTTGTACTTGGGCTGTCAAAAAATGGAATATGTATTTTCAAGGTAGACCTTTCGACCTAGTTACAGATCATAGATCCCTCGTTACTCTTCTCCGGTCATCACAAGACACTGGGCATAAGCCAGCCCGAATAGCCAGATGGGCTGCATCTTTGCTTGATTATAACTTTACTATGTCGTATAAGAAAGGATCCTCTAACATAATCGCAGACGGCCTATCAAGACTACGAAAAGCTAATGAAAATAGTGACAGCGAAAAGTGTGATGTATCTATTGATGAAATAAGTTTGTGTAATTCTCTTACTACTGATTCGATTCAGATATCACCTGCTATTGTGGCTAAGGAAAATGCAAATGACTCAGTTTTAAAAGTAGTGCTTCAATATTTAAATACTAAGGCCCGTATTCTCGAACGCTGACTAAATTAACGGTTGATTAAGCTTAATCAGTGATTAGCTAGTCACTGATTAGTCAAAATATTTAAACCGTATTCTCAAAAGGAAAAATAGCTAATCAATATTTAAGAAAGTTCTTAGTCAGTGATTTTATTTAATCAATGATTAGCACTGTTTTTTTCTTTGTTGTGAGGGGCCCCCAGCAGAATATTGTAAGAAATTAGGCCTGTTCGACAACAGATCTGTCGGCTTCTGGGCAGTTGTCGTTTGAGTGAACTATTTAGGGTAAAAAAAATTAACTTGGCAAAGCATTTAAACATGCTACTATTTCAATATATTCAACTTATCAAGCCAGTTTGACCTATAATTTTGATGATAAGCTTTAAAATGGCTCAGTATTTCTCGTTGAAACCTATAACATACCTGGAGAGATCTCTACAAGTGTTAATTTTACTCAAATTCGTACAGAAGTTTTATAGCAGCTTCCAAAACGCGTAACAAACTTAAAATTCTTGCGTTTGTAAGTATTTTGAGCGATTAAAAATAACAGGTGAATTTTTATAAGTTTAGTTAAGACAGCCCCCTTCCTTGAAATTGAATTGTTACCCATCATACCGGTTTTCTTTATAGAGGACGTGCATGGCCATTGGAAGCCTGGAAACAAAATTGATAAACTTGAGGGTAAACTGAATGGGGACTATGAGACCTTCTCAATAAAATTTAGAGAATTTGACTACATGAAATGTGATTTCTCGATATTTCCTGAAAGATAGCTTGCCAGGCAAGGTAACATACGCCTAATCCAGCTAATTTAAATATTCCAAGTTGATTGCACCATCATCGCACTTATCTGAGCTGAGATTTTTAGATGAATTAAATCGAATGAAAACTCTAGCCTATATCGTGTACACAAGTCAATCGTAACGTTTTTTTCACTAAGTCAAGGGCAATAACCCAAAAACCGACTACTGAAATCGCGTCAATTTCAAACTTATCCGAGATATTTTCATGATGAATACACATACCAAGTTTCATTCAAATCCGATGAAAACTTTAACTTCTATCGCGTACACAAGTTAATTTTTACGTCAAGGGCAATAACTCATAAACCGACGTATAAAAATCGCCCTAATTTCGAACTGATCCGAGATATTTCCAAGATGAATACACTTACCAAGTTTCATTTGAATCAGATAAAAACTCTGGTCTCTAACGCGTACACAAGTTAATTTTAAAGTTTTTTCACGAACTCAAGGGCAATAAATTTAAAACCGACGACTGGAATCGCGCCATTTTCGAACTCCTCCGAGATATTATCAAGATAAATACACATACCAAGTTTCATTCAAAGCGGATAAAAACTCTGGTCTCTATCGCATACACAAGTAATTGTTGACGGACGGACGGACAGGGATGACGGCAATATACGTCCACATTTTCATGTGGGCATATAAAAATGTGAGAGTAATTTGAATATATTATTTGACTGATGGAACACCACAAGAAAATTTGAGAATAAGATTCCTGGAAACATGATTTCCTGACTATTTCAAGCGAATTTAATTTTCAAACTTATTTATATAAAATCAGGTCTGAGGTATGTCACTCCAAGACACGGATTTCTCAACATTTCAGAGCCAATTTAACAGAATTCTGTGATTTTACACAGGTCTTGTGGGATTTCTTCAAGTATGGATCAAATACAGAAGAAGATGCCAGGGTGTTATTGTCCAACCTAGGCCAACAACCTGACCCCCTGGCTATGGGTCTGCACTCAACTTGGCATGATTCTTGACGGATTTTGACTAAGCATGTTGTGAGTGTTCGTATTCACCTAAGGATGAACCCTATTGAATATCTGCAAAATAATCAAAGAGTGGTTGCCCTTGTTCTTTGGAATATGTTCTATTTTTAGCCCAAAATGTTCAAAAGAGGTGTATGACTGAAGGTTGAATATCTTTTTGTTCTATATTTTTCTAAAGCTGCAGTGAGCGTTTATTACCTTCCCCGGCAATCTATCTTTGTCATTTTCGGGGGTTTAATAGAAAAAAATACAACCCGTGTAAGTTTATTTTGTATGAATCTTTGCACATTTACCATAGTTCAATTTCCTTCTTTTTTTTTTTTTTAGTTTAGTAAAATTAATTTTCTATAAGCACAGTGGTTCTCAACCGACAGGATTTCCTCCATGAGGCAGATTACAGAAGTAGTCTTTGAAAATTACCTGAGGTAGAAATAAGGAGAAAAATTTGAATACATTATTTGAACCAAATTTATTCATTACTGTGAAGAATTAATAAAATCTTCATCACTCTGTTGGTGTGTTCGTTTGGTTTGGGATGAGGAGGAATGTAATCCCATAAGAAATATGAAGAGAGCACTGTCAAAAAGGTTGAGAACCACTGCTTCAATGTGAGAGTATAACATTTCTAGTGATAAACAGGGAGGTCATATATTTTCATTACCTATCCAGTGATTTTAAATAACTAGATAAAAATTAATTGAAAAAATCTAAAAAATTTCAAACAAATTCTCAATTGAAGCTAAAAATGGGAACTTTCTGCTGAAAAACTATATATTAAATAAAACAATAAGCTTACATGAAGAATAGAT
Source organism: Lottia scabra (assembly GCA_029955415.1). Lineage (NCBI taxonomy): Eukaryota > Metazoa > Mollusca > Gastropoda > Lottiidae > Lottia > Lottia scabra. The sequence goes on from JARJEI010000009.1 coordinate 15,014,025, forward strand.
TTTTTCTTCATAATTGTATTCTTAATCAGCCCTTAAACTACCCCCCTGAGATGATTAAAATTTTGGTCATTTTAAACTAAGATTAAAATTAGTCAGTCTTCGAGAATACGGTTTATTTTTTAACCTCTGTTTAGGCTGATTTTAATCACAGATTAGCTAATCAGTCCTCTAATCACTCTTCGAGAATACGGCCCTTAAGTGGCCAAATAAAAGTGCTATTGATAAGAATGTGATGCCCTTCTATAATATTAAAGATGAGTTGTTTATTTTTGGAGATTCATGTATTGGAAGAAATGAGAGAACAGTTATACCAAATAGCTTACAGAAACAAATACTAGAATTAGGTCATATTGGACACTCTGGCATAGTGAAAACAAAACAAACTTTGCGTCGTGTTGCTTATTGGCATGGAATGGATAAAGATGTCGACAATTTTGTTAATGCTTTCTTTATGTGTGCTGAAAGTGACAAATCTGTAAAAACTCATACAGCACCTTTCAACCCTAAAATACATTCGGACAATCCTTGGCGTGATTTAGCTATTGATATACAGGGACATTTTGGAAGTGCACCTCAGGGTTCGAGACTTTTTATTAATATAGACTATTATTTCAAGTGGCCTGAAAGCCTATTGACACAAACACTTCGAACACTGTAATTAATTTTTTAGATAGATTATTTACTGTTTGGGGTATACCTGAAACTTTAACCTCAGATAATGGTACTCAAATCGATGAGTGTAAAATTCCGAATTCCCGAACTGTGCGAATTGTCCGAATTGGGTCAGAAAAGACTAAAAAATAGAAACTAAATTTGCGCCAAAGGTCGTGCACAAATTCAAGATTTAAACATTTCAAGGAGCAAATGAAAATAATATAGGTCCAGGGGATAATTTAGATGAAAATCATAATGTTGATAATAGAAGGTACCCTAGAAGGAGAAGAAATCCTCCTGCATATTTATGATATTACATATATTGAGAATCTGATAAACATATTCTACTTTTATCAAATATTAAATACTTTTTATTTATGTCCTTCCACATTTCTAATAAATTTAAACTCAAGTTTCACTTTACATTTCTTCAGAAACAAATGTTCATATACAAATCTTGCCCAACAAATCTTGCGAAACATTTCATCAAATACATTTCTTGAATATAAAAAAGCGCCACCAGTTAAAAAATGTGGAAAGTATAAGTTGACAAATTATCGATTTGATGAACAAATGATGATTTTGGTGAATAAATATAGATTTTGTGAAACAAATGTTGAAAATGGCCTACAAATGAAGGAATAGGAATTAAGCACTAAGAACTAAGGTTAAGGATTAAGAAGTCTTAATTATGGACTGTTTGGCCTTCCATACTTCAGAAGTACTAGAATTGCACCAAATCATATAAGTCCTTTAATTATGTCCCTTCCTTAACATTTATCCTTCATTTTCTGTATATTATGTGTTTTCTATATAACGCATAGTCTTGTTAAACGACGAGTCATATTTTTTATTTTCAAACGCTGTTAATTATGGGTACACATGTGTTTTAAGGCTTAAATTTCGTAGGAGAGTTGTGAACAACATTACAGATTAGATTAACTAAAATATTCCAGATTCTCAGACTAAAACTTTTTTTCTCTGTGTATTTGTTTATAGCGTCAGAGTGATTTTTGACGAAATAGGTGTAATTATATAAAATTTACAACAATATATTTATATCTTCTGTTACCGGTTTTAGTTAAGAAGGCCTGATATATAAAATTTACAACATACTTTCCAGTCTAATTAAGATCAGACCCTAATTTCGTTTCGTTTGGTTTTTTAAATCCTGTTTTTAAACACTTCATTGAATTCAGACCCTAATTTCGTTTCGTTTGGTTTTTTAAAGCCTGTTTTAAAACACTACATTAGGGTCTGAGAACCACGTGCGATAGAGTTTACAACTCTCCTACGAAATTTAAGCCTCCAAAAACACATGTACTCATACATATCGGCGTTTAAAGTCAAAATTACGACTCGCCGTTTAGTAAGACTATGCGTTATATAGAAAACAAATATACAGAAAATGAAAGATAACTGTTAAGGTAAGGATATAATTGAAGGAATTATGTGATTTTCTTGTATTAGTAGTACTTCTAAAGGCAATTTGCATATATTCAAGGCCCAGATCGACCCAAAAAAATGCTGAACATTCCCCTTTAAATACTTTAATTACGGTATTTTCACCTCTTTAATAAAAATTAATACAATTTTATCAACCTTTCTAAAACATATTCTGATGTAAACTTAGAAGTATATTTTAAAAAGATTTCCAACGTTTGATTTATAATTTTTTATTAATAAAATTTTGCAACCTGTTCATTTGAATCTTTCTTAAGTATTTAATGAACGAACAAATTTTTTTAATCAAAATTAAAAAATATACCATTTAATTTGCATGTATATGAAAATAATATTCACTGATGGAATAAAAATTCGTACAAGCAAAACAATTACGTTAATATAACTCGCAACCAAAAGTATTGCAAAATCGAGAGTAATACTTATATATTAGTGGCAATTTATGACTAACTAAACAAATCAGTCAAGATGCAAGTAACAGATTTGTTATATTTGTCTACAATTTAAGTTCGTTATAACGACCATCAAATTTCCAAAATGAAGTCTGAAGTCTATGTGTCAAGTAACCCCACTGAAGTATTTTAAAAGTCGAAATTATAGAAATAGTATACAGAATTAAAAATTGATTGGATTTATGCAAAGTGTCCTGTTATTCATTTAGACAGCTTAAATACCTCAATCTCCATTCCGAATTCTCGTATCGATAAAAATTTACTTTTCAAATAATAAAATCAAATTACCTGTTTTATTGTCAAGCGATAAACATCCAGTCCATAACATAATAACTACTACTAACATCATATTAGCGTGAAACATCATATTGACTCAGATATTTTGTTGCTTCAATTTGAATAAGTATGATTTGTATGAGTATATATAGAAGATAGAGATAGACAGTAGTCATCTACCAACCAATCAACAGAGAGAAAGATGACGGTGATTACTCATCAACAGAAAGAAGAATTCGGCTCAACCTTCGTCATTTTGTTCAAGACTATCTAATGCTGATAGGCGGCCATCTTGTCCGGTAAATGGGCAAGGGAAGATACTCTTGTTCGGAGATTAATTTTCATTGGCTCTTTTTGCCACCAAAGAAGACGGCACTCTCTAATGGAAGATTGTGATTGGCTGAAGTATAATTTATTCAATATGTCAACTAACTTATAGTATACGAGGTTATCTAGTACGTTAGCCTAGTGCCGAAGTTGATGCGAGTGAGAGAGAAGGTGATGCCATCTACCAACCAATCAGCCGAGAGAGTGATACCGATGGGGCGTGGTTTGATTATCGATTAATTTGAATACACTGTAGCCTATAGGCGGCACGCACTCACAATGTCATGGCGCAAAAAATGAAATAATGAAAAATAAGAATCAATTTTGAAAAATGTTCGGTCTATCATATAGAAAAATATTCTCCGATCAGTTTAAAGAAGTTAGTTTTCTTCATTATCAATAGAAATGCAAAGCGTCACGAATATGAGGCATAATTTTCATCCTTTTCATTTAAGATTTTAATACTTTTACTACCTCCATTTTTGTATGCCTATGTATTAGATATATTGAAATGACTTCATTGACTGCATCTAAAACAGTTGAGAGCCTTAATGCGCCTTACAATAAGAAATATACTCAGATTAATCATTTTAAGTCAGTGCTTGCCACTGAAGGACGATTTCAAAAACACTATCAGGTCAAAATATTCAATATCAGAGCCAATTATATATTTAAACCTGTGTTTATTGTGCCTTCACCACATCGCCTATCAATAACAACCATTTAGCATCCTGGGATGCTCTCATCTTCAGTTCACCTAATCCATTTATCAATGTCGGATATAGTCATCATAAAACACTTCATTCAATACATTTCTGTTGACCATTGTTCTTACGCCTTTATATTTTGGCAAGATAAACAGGCACAAGTCAAATTTGTAAAGATCATGAGCAAAGTAGTTCAATGTATTTGGGAGCACTTATTTAAATGAAACTTGCCCAAATTAGATCTGCTTGATATAACCCAAGAGAAACTTAGTCATCTGAGCTCTTGATCTAATTTGTGGAACCGGTCTCTGAAGATAGCATTTACTTTTTCTATGGTGGCGATTACAGATCGTCGATGGGGGGGAGATACTACCTTTTCCCTCCGTTTTCTGGAGGGGGATATACTATGTTACACTCCCCCCCCCCACTTCTTCATATACACCTGTCATTTCATCTTGTCTGGAAACTGGAATGAAGTTTATTGTGTAGTTAGTGACATTTCAGGATCATGGTTATCAGATTTGTTCCGTGAATATAACATATAGAATCCCAGGTATCATAAAACATGGATATTGTCACTTCAACATTGCTCAAAAATTGAGTTACACAGGGGTGGGTCCAAGAGAGGGGGAACGAAAATGGTGTAGCATAATTGTATCCACCAAACCTGGAATCAAAAATGAATATCTAAAACTCAATTTTTGCTAAACCGGAAGTGGGCTATTGAATAATGTGCAATAATTTTGCATCAAGTCTGTAGGGCTTATTTATGAACCAATTCAGTTAATATATTTATTGTTAAAATACTTATCTGGTGGGGCTACAAATTATTGTATGTCAAAGAAATTTGAAACCAAACTTTGAAAAAAAGCTCAAAATTTCTAACTCAGCCGCTAATTATCCGATTGACCTGAAATTTACAGGATATAAACAAAATGTCCATAGAAATAAAACTACTTAATCAAAATTTTTCTATCACTTTCGGTTTTGACGTGAGGACTTCCGATTTTCCAAATCACGCCTAGCAGCCCCACGTCCACTGTAAATTTCAGATGTTGACAAAAACTATATATATTGTCTGTCAGTCATAATTAAAATGCAATTAGCATAAAAAATCCAAACCGGAAGTGATGCATAAGCCGCCGTCTCAGACTGACACATTTAAGCAAAAAATCAATAAGTCCTCCATTTTTTATCCGATTTTTATGATTTTGGTATCTATCAAAACCTTGTAACCTTGTCTACAGTTTGTTGGAACAGAATTTTGAAGTTCGAATTTGAATTTTTTTTATGCCCGTTTGAATTTTTGGAAAAATTCAAAAGGCCATACCATATGACCTTGACCTTTTATGACCTTGAAAATTTCAATTAAGGATGTCCTTGACCTCAGCTTGACCTCCATAGGTGTGCTGATATTAGTTAAAAATAATATGTTTTATGGACATTCGAAAATTGACGTTTTTGTCAACTTTGGACGTCTCTATCACATTCTCTAATCAACACAGAGAATTAAATTTTTCAATTTTGTAATGCCGATTCGATATATGACAATAATCCATTAAAATATGTTTTCAAAATATTGCGTTTTTTTTTACTGAGGGTTCTTACTTACAATGTAATTATCTAATAGCAATAGGGTATGTATATTCAGTATGTACTAAATTTTCACTCTTCAACGACATGTGACATGGGTAGTTTAATACAAAATCCATTTTGTGAAAATACCCTTTTCTGAGAAAGTAAATAAATTTTTGGGATTAAAATGACAGATGTTATAACAGGTTATATAATATGGTACAAACCAGTTTTATTACCATATTATATAACCTGCTATAACGGTTTGTTCCCACTTTCCCGGCAGATTATCCAGATTAAATTTTTCTAATCCGGATTAGATGGGTTATATGGAATAGTCGGATTAAGGCAGATAAAATTCTACTAATGAGCTGATTCACCTCTAACTTAAAGTTAATATTAGTGATACAAGTTCACGTGTCGAAATGAAGCATAATATTTTAACATTGAATAAAGTGAGTGAACACTTTAAGTGCAGCTTGTTATCAGTCGGATACCATCATGAATATTTCTTTGATTCATGGCCAATGTACAAGTGAGTTTCAAATAGAAATGGTGGTCAAAAGAAATAAAAAATATCAGCGTATTAGTAGAATTGTATCGGCTTTAATCCGACTAATACGTATAACCCAACTAATCCGGATTAGAAAAATTTAATCCAGATAATCTGCCGGGAAAGTGGGAACACCCCATAAAACTATCCACATGAACTTTTGACGGTGTCTTCCCGGGAAGTCACCAGTACGAATTTCAAAATTCCCGGGAAGTCACCGTTTTGTTTTCTTTGATGATTTGAGGTAAATGCCGCCAAGAGATTAAAGGTGTTAAGACCTCATTAACGGGGACAAAAATTCATGAAAATCGTTCACTTACATTAATTAAAATTTAACGATGTCGCTCATCGTTTTGGCATCTGTGATTGAAATATTGAACTTTATTCACCATATTTTGATATATATAAAGACGTTTATGTCAAGGAAATGCATATTCATTCAAAATGGCAAACGCACAGCTCGCTTACGCCTTTATACCGACATCACGAAACGGCCGATACTTGGTAGTAGGTGGTTACAAGTATCGTATAAATAAAAGAAAGACTGATACTGATGTTTGGTAATGTACTTCCAAAACATGCAATACAACTGCCATCACATCTAACGATATCTTGATAAGAGTAAATGGCGACCACACCCATGATGATGCTCGCATGGACATTAGGGTAAGAAATAGTTTATGACTAATACTGTTTTGATACATGCATTTGCAATCCAAAAGAAATTTTTTCTCAAAAACTTGGATCCTCGATATTTTTATCAATGTTATGTTTTATTATATTAATAATTGCATCTTCTTTTGTAGATACATGAAGCAATCAGCATTTCAGCAAACTGAGAGATTCAGTAAAATCATCCCTTAAGCCTATTCAGAAGAAATGTCGAGATTGCAAGAGTGGAATGATGACAATATAGAAATAATATCATCAATGCCTATATTCTGGTCTAAGAAGAACACCCTTTAAATAAATTATTTAAAGAAATGTTTGTTTAATTGGCTATAACCCGATTAAGTAGGCTTAAGTCTGCTAAGATAACACAAAATAATCCTATTGTTTCCAAAATCCAAATTTTTTAAAAATTCCCGGGAAGTCACCGTTTTACATTTTTTTTTGGTTAATTATGACCCAAGCGGTGACTTCGTGGGAATGAACCCTTTTGACACGCAGGTGTGAAGTAGTTTAGGTCATAAACAGATTAATCTGATTATGTAATCCTTTAACACTCTAAAAAATTATATTATATTACTTTGTTCAATATTTTGCAAAATTTTCACTTACAATAATTTAACATACAATCATTTAGAGCAGTGAATTTTCGATACATTAACCTGTTCGAATTTTTTCTTTACAATTAATAGAACTTTATGTGCAAAATACACACACCAGCAAACAACGGACTATCTCTATTTTATCGTCTGCTAAGCTTATCAGGGGTCCATTCGATTACGCAGTCTGGATTCTCCGGATCAGCCCGGATTCTCCATCTCGAGGTGGTGCGATTGCGGAGAGATGACGTCACAAAATGACATTGTTGCGATAATAAAATTGTTGTATCTACTTTGCACAATGTTTCCAACTTTTACTTGTTTTTTTGTTTTTTTTTGTCTAAGAAGAACAGAGCTTATATTCAAAAGGGCCTATGGTTGTTTTTGAAACGTAGAAAAATTAAGTTTTAAGTTCATTTGAATGCACAATATGCAGTGTGAGTAACATCGATCGTCTGCTAGCCTAGGCCTAAACCTCTACCAATGTTTGACTACAATGAACTTTGAATTGAATTTTTTCTCTCATTTAGAAACAACAAATAATTTCGTCCTCATCCGATTGTGTTGTTGCTGAAATACGGTCTTGATCGATTATTTCCATCAAAAATCTCCAATAAATCTCCTTGTCTCTTCGATTTTGCATGAGACCGGAGAAACAGGATATTCAATCCGGAGAATCAGGACTGCATAATCGAATCGACCCCATAGGTCATAAATAAATTAATCTCATTACACATTCTTTTTACGTTTTTTTGAGTTTTTTGCTACATTTGAACTTACAATTTTGAGGTAAACGCTCATTTAAAGCAGTACATTTAGCTGTTCAAATTTTCTCGACTGTTGCAAACTACTATTCACCTATATTAGTTCACATGTCAAAATGATGAATGAAATTTACGAATTGAATAAATGGAGTGGACACTATTAGCAAAGCATGTATATAACGACGAACATACAATACCACCATATTATGTCCTTTGCATCATGGCTAATGTACAAGTGGACGTGCAATTTGTTTCATATAGACGTGGTGGTCAGAGCCTCTGCTACCAGGGTCATACATTCAGCATAAAAAGTAGAAGAGGACAGAAAGTGCAATGGAGATGTGGATCAATTTTCACCGGAACCACGCATCATGTTAAGGGGCGGCACGCAATAACGAATGAAATGATCACCACCCATCCTCACATCTTCCGATTCATCACCCTGATAAAATCTGAGCAAACAATGGCAGAAGTGACCACCAGTCTGCTCAAATCTGGTGGTAAGAAACGCTAAAAAAGAAACAGTATCGTCAATCGTCATCTTATATTTAACAATAAATACATACGTCAATCACCAACAACTGTAATAGTGGCTACAAATATCTTTTCATGTTTTATGTTGGCTATTATTGTTACTTAGCTGGCCGACGGGGTATCAGGAGATTGTGTTAAAAAAAGGGTTACGAAGGGTTCAAAGGGCTTGAATACAAATGCAAATTTGTGTGGATTCTACCTGTGAACTCTACAATAATATAGGCCTAAGTAAGTCATTCATGTATATTTTGTAAAATCAAATCAAAATATTGATAAATATTATTAACACATAGTTACTAATAAGTATATGTTTAGTGAATCGATTTACACTTGGTGATGCCAGTTTTTGAATCACATATTTGAAACCTTTTGATTATTGATGTTCAGATATTTCTCAACTTAAAGGGAATGTTTGACTATTTTGAGGTTAGAAAACGTCCGTCTTAAACTATTGAAAGTTATTGACCAAAATTTCAAAAATTGTATACATTATTTGTGAGTTGTCACTGATTTTTGAACGCCTGAAAAGATTTATGTAAACGTATTATAGAATTGATAGACTTTTATATTTGATGTACGGATTAAAGCTAAATTCACCCAAAAATGTCTCCTATTATACTTATTCTGATCTGGTTTTTAGTATTTATCAATAAGCATACTCCGTTTTAGTAGTGAACCTTAAAAAATCAGGTTGTTCAGGTAGATGGTGGACGGACAAAAGCCCCACCGGACAAAAGCCCCACTTTGATTCTTTACCCTAGTGGACAAAAGCCCCACAATATAAATTTACCTAGGACAAAAGCCCCACTATGAAAAAATAAAATATTTAGGAAACGTACATTTGAAGAATCATTTATTATTTAAATAAGAAAAAATTTAGAATTTGAATACTTTTAGAGATTGGATTCACTTGTAGAATTAATGTTGAGGGTGTTAAGTTAATTAGATAGTAAAACAGTTTGTTTCGTTAATTAGATAGTAAAACAGAGTGCTTTGTAATAAATTAATAATGAATATGATGATGTCTTCTTTTGATAGGCAATTAATCAACAGATTATAGGATTAAAATGTCTTCTTTTAAATCCATTTCAATTTCTTAGATGTCTATGGCTTCTATGTCTTAGCCTCAACTATATATAACCAAATATATGATCGAATAATGAAACATTTGAAATGGAGAGCATAGAAAATTCCAGAGGTGGCATGAAGCTGTGCAATGCAGGTTATATGTATACCAAGAAATCAGAAAGTAAAACCACCATCCGATGGGAATGTTCCCAAAGGAAGGCATTTATTTGTAAAAGTACCCTTTAAAACTGACCTGAGCATACAGTCAGTTGTAAATTCATCACCACACAACCATCTTCCAAATCCTGCTAAAATTCTAGCCACCTACGTAATGATATTAAGGAAAAGTCACATCAACGTGGCAAGACCAGACAGATTTTCGTGAATGTCATCAAAATGTGCTTAAAGGTTGTTATTGTTATGCATGAATATTGTAATAAAGAATGTCAAAAGAATCTGTAATTAATTTATAGTTGAGGCTAAGGAATCACCTAGGCTAAGACATAGAAGCCATATACATATAAGAAATTGAAATGGATTTAAAAGAAGATATTTCAATCCTATAATCTGTTGATTAAAGAAGTCATCATCATATTCATTATTAATTTATTATAAAATAATCTGTTTTATTATCTACTTAAACAAAGTACTCTGTTTTACTATCTAATTAACAAAACAAACTGTTTTACTATCTAATTAGGCCTAACTTAACACCCTCAACAATAATTCTACAAGTGACAGTGAATCCAATCTCTAAATGTATTTAAATTCTAATTTTTTTTCTTTTTTAAATAATAAATGATTCTTCAAATGTACTTTTCCTAAAAATTTTATTTTTTCATAGTGGGGCTTTCGTCCTAGGTAAATTTATATTGTGGGGCTTTTGTCCACTAGGGTAAAAAATCAAAGTCCCATTCCAGGTAGATAGGCTACATAGATGAATCTCATAAATCTTTTTTGTTCATGAAAATAGTCAGACATTCCCTTTAAGGAACATTAAGACCAAGATTTCAATTTTGCTGCAAATTGTGATAGTGGAAATCTATTCAATCTATCCAATTTGCGATTGGCAACCCGATTCAAATCGTGGTCTGGTGATCCTATCAGATCTTATGGCATCGTGAGATCAGTCGTGTTAATAGTAGAAACGTTTAGAACCGTTCACCTAGATCCATTATTGTTACTTGCGATCATCGTATCATCTTATCATACTCTAACAAAGCGCCATTCTGTAACCGTTCGGCTATTTCTGTAAAAATTTCCGTACTCCAATTAAGCCCCAGGATTGAATGGACGTAGGGATTTGTTCCAAAGTTTGCTGATTGGTTTAATACCTTATTACTGTCTATTATCCGTTCGCGCTAAAGAGTCCGTTTGGTCTGAAGAAAATGGGGAAGATAACTCATTTGTCTAACATTACTTCTTATGAAACGCTTTTGGACAATCGAGACTATCAAAGATGGCAGACAAAGTTGATATTTTTTCCACTAGGTTAGAAAATGCGAAGAAAATGCTTGGTGTCAGCTTTGAATTAAAAGAAAAACAGCTGGAAATTTTGGAAAATTTATATTCTGGGCGGGACTGTATCCCTGTGCTGCAGAAAATACATTTATTTGCGGTTTCTTCGCTAAAGCGAAAGCCTGTTTTTTTCGGCGTTTCGGCCATTTTGTATTTTTTGGTTAATTATGACCCAAGCGGTGACTTCGTGGGAATGAACCCTTTTGACATGCAGGTGTGAAGTAGTTTAGGTCATAAACAGATTAATCTGATTATGTAATCCTTTAACACTCTAAAAAATTATATTATATTACTTTGTTCAATATTTTGCAAAATTTTCACTTACAATAATTTAACATACAATCATTTAGAGCAGTGAATTTTCGATACATTAACCTGTTCGAATTTTTTCTTTACAATTAATAGAACTTTATGTGCAAAATACACACACCAGCAAACAACGGACTATCTCTATTTTATCGTCTGCTTTGCTTATCAGGGGCCCATTCGATTATGCAGTCTGGATTCTCCGGATCAGCCCGGATTCTCCATTTTCATTTTATCATTCATCACGTGATCCTTTTGGCAGAGTATAGAGAGTCCAAGTTCTCCTTTCTATCGAGGTGGTGTGATTGCGGAGAGATGACGTCACAAAATGACATTGTTGCGATAATAAAATTGTTGTATCTACTTTGCACAATGTTTCCAACTTTTACTTGTTTTTTTGTTTTTTTTTGTCTAAGAAGAACAGAGCTTATATTCAAAAGGGCCTATGGTTGTTTTTGAAACGTAGAAAAATTAAGTTGAAGTTCATTTGAATGCACAATATGCAGTGTGAGTAAGATCGATCGTCTGCTAGCCTAGGCCTAAACCTCTACACAATGTTTGACTACATTGAAGTTTGAATTGAATTTTTTCTCTCATTTAGAAACAACAAATAATTTCGTCCTCATCCGATTGTGTTGTTGCTGAAATACGGTCTTGATCGATTATTTCCATCAAAAATCTCCAATAAATCTCCTTGTCTCTTCGATTTTGCATGAGACCGGAGAAACAGGATATTCAATCCGGAGAATCAGGACTGCATAATCGAATCGACCCCATAGGTCATAAATAAATTAATCTCATTACACATTCTTTTTACGTTTTTTGAGTTTTTTGCTACATTTGAACTTACAATTTTGAGGTAAACGCTCATTTAAAGCAGTACATTTAGCTGTTCAAATTTTCTCGACTGTTGCAAACTACTATTCACCTATATTAGTTCACATGTAAAAATGATGAATGAAATTTACGAATTGAATAAATGGAGTGGACACTATTAGCAAAGCATGTATATAACGACGAACATACAATACCACCATATTATGTCCTTTGCATCATGGTTAATGTACAAGTGGACGTGCAATTTGTTTCATATAGACGTGGTGGTCAGAGCCTCTGCTACCAGGGTCATACATTCAGTAAAAAAAGTAGAAGAGGACAGAAAGTGCAATGGAGATGTGGATCAATTTTCACCGGAACCACGCATCATGTTAAGGGGCGGCACGCAATAACGAATGAAATGATCACCACCCATCCTCACATCTTCCGATTCATCACCCTGATAAAATCTGAGCAAACAATGGCAGAAGTGACCACCAGTCTGCTCAAATCTGGTGGTAAGAAACGCTAAAAAAGAAACAGTATCGTCAATCGTCATCTTATATTTAACAATAAATACATACGTCAATCACCAACAACTGTAATAGTGGCTACAAATATCTTTTCATGTTTTATGTTGGCTATTATTGTTACTTAGCTGGCCGACGGGGTATCAGGAGATTGTGTTAAAAAAAGGGTTACGAAGGGTTCAAAGGGCTTGAATACAAATGCAAATTTGTGTGGATTCTACCTGTGAACTCTACAATAATATAGGCCTAAGTAAGTCATTCATGTATATTTTGTAAAATCAAATCAAAATATTGATAAATATTATTAACACATAGTTACTAATAAGTATATGTTTAGTGAATCGATTTACACTTGGTGATGCCAGTTTTTGAATCACATATTTGAAACCTTTTGATTATTGATGTTCAGATATTTCTCAACTTAAAGGGAATGTTTGACTATTTTGAGGTTAGAAAACGTCCGTCTTAAACTATTGAAAGTTATTGACCAAAATTTCAAAAATTGTATACATTATTTGTGAGTTGTCACTGATTTTTGAACGCCTGAAAAGATTTATGTAAACGTATTATAGAATTGATAGACTTTTATATTTGATGTACGGATTAAAGCTAAATTCACCCAAAAATGTCTCCTATTATACTTATTCTGATCTGGTTTTTAGTATTTATCAATAAGCATACTCCGTTTTAGTAGTGAACCTTAAAAAATCAGGTTGTTCAGGTAGATAGGCTACATAGATAAATTTTATAAATCTTTGTTCATGAAAATAGTCAGACATTCCCTTTAAGACACATAACACCTAGATTTCAATTTTGCTGCAAATCGTGATAATGGAAATCTATCCAATCTATTCAATTTGCGATTGGCAACCCGATTCAAATCGTGGTCTGGTGATCCTATCAGATCTTATGGCATCGTGAGATCAGTCGTGTTAAAAGTAGAAACGTTGAGAACCGTTCACCTAGATCCATTATTGTTACTTGCGATCATCGTATCATCTTATCATACTCTAACAAAGCGCCATTCTGTAACCGTTCGGCTATTTCCGTAAAAATTTCCGTACTCCAATTTAGCCTCAGGATTGAATGGACGTAGGGATTTGTTCCAAAGTTTGCTGATTGGTTGAATACTTTATTACTGTCTATTATCCGTTCGCGCTAAAGAGTCCGTTTGGTGTGAAGAAAATGGGGAAGATAACTCATTTGTCTAACATTACTTCTTATGAAACGCTTTTGGACAATCGAGACTATCAAAGATGGCAGACAAAGTTGATATTTTTTCCACTAGGTTAGAAAATGCGAAGAAAATGCTTGGTGTCAGCTTTGAATTAAAAGAAAAACAGCTGGACTTTTTGGAAAATTTATATTCTGGGCGGGACTGTATCTCTGTGCTGCAGAAAATACATTTATTTGCGGTTTCTTCCCTAAAGCGAAAGCCTGTTTTTTTCGGCGTTTCGGCCATTTTGTACTATCACGTGAGCAATATATCACGTGAATTATGACGTAGTAAAAGTAGTCTAGAGAATTAACTTCGATTATCCAGACGGCAAGCTCCCATTCAAGGCCGTGATCTAAAAACAATACAATACGATCACGGTGGGCCGTATGACAAAGCGCTACGGATCGCATCTTATCGTGCTTTCAGTCGTGGTCATTGAAGTCAATCTTGGCCCATTGTTGCGCGGACGTCCTGATTGGACATCCGAAGCTGATTTGAATTGTGAATTTTAGACTTTTAAATACATTAATTCATTTAACTGAGTATCTTTTTATTAGAAAAATAATCCTGAGGCTTAAAGTCTGAAAGGAATGTCAGGAATTTGCATTTCCAGGCATATACAATTCTAAAATAAGTTCCTGTGTTATAGTCCCACATCTCTAGATCATTACTTGGATGATTTAATATTTATTGGCAAACAAAAGATGACTGACTGCTTTGATCTAATGCAATGTTTCAGGAAAAATTCGAACATTTTTTACTGACAGCGCTGGATCACATAATCTTGGATGCGGTGTTTATTTTCAAAAGCAATGGGTTTATTTTCAGTGGCCGTCAGTTTGGGGGAGCCATCCAATATCAAAGGACTTACCCTTCATAGAATTGGTTCTGGTAGTGTTAGCATTATCAATATGGGGAGATATGTTGCCCATAAAAGAGTGCGTTTCAACGTTAACAATGAAGGACTAGTTGCAATATTGAATAAACAATCAACAAAGTCCAAAAGAGTCATGCACCTTATTAGATCCTCCGTTCTCTACACTTTACACAATAATATAATATTTAAAGCCTTTGTTAAAAATTATATAGCCGATTCCATCTCACGACAGGATTGGTGCCGATTCAGAAAGGTAGCCCCACAGACAGACAAAGAGCCTCAGAAAATTCCAGACCAATTTCAGTAAATAATTTCCAGTATGAAGCTGACAGACTGTTAAAGGCATCTCTTTCTCTAAATTCATTACAGGTGTATAAAACTGGCTTAGATGCATTCAAGCAGTACTGCTAAACTTACAATATTTTGCAACCTTGGATATTTGTCGTTAGAGGGATTAGCCCCTTCAACTGTGAAATCTTTTATCTCCTCCATAGGGTTTTACTGTAAAATAGATAACTATTCAGATGTGACTAAAAAATTCATTATTTCTAAGCTTCTGATGAGAATGAAAAAATCTGACCACAGAAGGGATACCAGACTTCCGATAACATTAAACCTTCTTACAAAAACAATAACTATTTTGCCTGTAATCTGTATAAACGAACATGAAGCTAAAATCTTTAGTACTGCTTACACATTGGCCTTTTTGTGGTACTTTAAAGTAAGGGAACTTACTCTGTCCAAGGGAAATAAATTAGATGATATCATTAGCGTTAGAGATGTGATGCTTACCACTGTTAATGGGTGCAATAAACTGATGATAAACCTAAGGCATTCTAAAACTGATCAGTTGGGGTTAGGCACACAAATATTGCTCAGTGAAACACTTGAAAAAATTTGCCCAATTGTCAACCAGAAGAGGTACTTGGAAGTTAGACCTATTCTGCCGGACCCTTGTTTTGCCATTTCCATGGTATGTGTCTTACAAGGTTTCAATTTTAATAATAATAATAATAATAATAAACTCTTTATTTTACATGGGTCAGAATTAGGCCCAATACCACGAGTGATAACGGTCCTGTCTCACACCCAGCCCATGGGGACAAACATAGATACAATATACTAACAAAGGCATTGGCATTTTTGAATATAGAAACAAAAAAACACACTCTTTTCAAATTGGAGCTGCAACATCGGCAGCAATGTATGGTCAATCTTTCCAAAGTATTCAGAATGCTGGTAGGTGGAAATCCAGCACATAGCCTACCAATAAATGTTTTTCCAATTTCAGAAAATATAAGGGTTTGGTGTGTGGGTTCATCTATTATTAAGTGGGCTGCTTGCCATACTAGTACTAGGCCAGGTGGTTTAAATTTGGGTTTGGAACGCTTAGGCATGTTTATATGGGTGGGTTTTAAAAGCCTACCGCCTACCGCTGCCTACCGGCATACCGCTAAGAAAAAAAGGCGCTAAAATGAGTATTGTTAAATTTAAGGATTGTAGATTTTCATACTAAAAAACGAAACTATTCAATTTGGCGGAAATCTTGTTGACGTCAATATAACGGAATCAAAGTTATTTTAAAAATGAAACGAAACAAATAATTCTTCTTGTCTTGCACACAATACAACGTACAAAAACCCTTCAAATTCTTTAAATTTTAATGATCACGACATCAAGGTCGTTTGTTTCATAAAGTAACTTTCCTAACGTTTTACTGTCGTCAGCGTCATGAAGCATCAAGGCAAAGAAATCTTTTTCCACAACAATTCTGCGAATGGTCCTCCCGTTAATCAAACAGAATCAGTGGTATATGCTAAAATAAAAGATAGTTAACTTGGTGCTTGGCTAAAGTATATCTAAAAATAATGTCAATATATCAAATTTTATAGACGAGATCGTCTTTTTGTCTCGCGTGGTAAAAAGACAAAAGTCATTCAAACGGCGTGCTAAAAATTAAAATAACTTGAAATGAAGCTTTGGAAATTCATTAATTTTCAGAAATGTATTATTAAATTTTTTTTTTTGTTAAAACTAATCATAAATATTTAGGAAAATCTCGTCTTCATTGATTATGCGACCTTGAGAGGTATAAATATACCACGACGCGTGGTAAATATCTCCTGCCTTTATAAACTTCACATAAAATAGTCATTGCCTACATTGGCACAGATTTTATTAGAAACTGTTAAAAGAATAAAGGAAGAAAAGTGAAGAAAAATATCTCAATAACAACAAAGAAATATTTATTTATAATATTTCGTTTCATTGTTAAGATAATTTTGATTCTAAAATATGAACTTCATCAAAAATCCAGCCGAATTGAATAGTTTCGTTTTGTAGTATGAAAATCTACGATCCTTAAATTTAACAATACTCATTTTGGGTATTTTTTCTTAGCGGTATGCCGGTAGGCAGCGGTAGGCGGTAGGCTTTTAAAACCCACCCTGTTTATATGGTGGCCCTAGATGATTAAGTTTTTACAGGAATTGGAAGACCATCCTAACTTAATTATAATACATTGTGGTGGAAATGGTATTGGGCATTCAAAATTACAACAATTCCGGGATTTAATTAGAACAACCTTACAATTCCTTCAAAATGAGCTCCCTGATGCTAAATTGGTTCGTTCACAAATTTTACCCCGACGTCACCCAATTAATCCAAAAGCACTTGAGAAACAACGTTCAAAACTAAATAGTTGTGCCGCTAAAATGGCTCTGGCATTAGGGGTTGGTTATATAAGGCATCCAGATATCAAGTTCAATTGTAAGGCAGTTCATATATCAAAATTGGGTTATGACATTTTTCTCAAAAATATTCAAGGTGGCATAGAATATATCAGCAGAGGTTATGGAATGGTATTCCCTTCAATATATTAATATATGGGTGCTGTAGTATTTGATTAAGAGATATGTGCGCGGTTATCCTTGGTAAGCTTCCGTTTATGTCGGTGATACACAATTATGATAATGGTATCATTTGGCGATAGCGCTTACCAAAACATTTTGGAAATGGCAGTGGACTTGGATCTCGGGCTACTAGGTCAAGTCTCAAGTTAAAGCACTTGGATCTCGGGTTTCCAGGTCAAGTCTCAAGTTAAAGCACTTGGATCTCGGGTTTCCAGGTCAAGTCTCAAGTTAAAGCACTTGGATCTCGGGTTTCCAGGTCAAGTCTCAAGTTAAAGCACTTGGATCTCGGGTTTCCAGGTCAAGTCTCAAGTTAAAGCACTTGGATCTCGGGTTTCCAGGTCAAGTCTCAAGTTAAAGCACTTGGATCTCGGGTTTCCAGGTCAAGTCTCAAGTTAAAGCACTTGGATCTCGGGTTTCCAGGTCAAGTCTCAAGTAAAAGTACTTGGATCTCGGGTTTCCAGGTCAAGTCTCAAGTTAAAGCACTTGGATCTCGGGTTTCCAGGTCAAGTGCAATAACTTAACATTGGTTTACAGGGGCGGATCCAGGATTTTCGAAAGGGGGGGGCGTAGATGTATAGTTTAGCGGAGCGAAAATTTTTTTGACCTTTTTTTTGGCTAAAAAACATAGAATAAGTATAAATTGTACTAATTTAACGGTTTCTGACGTGGACCATGTATGAAAATTTAACGAAATGTATAGGCATATTCATTGTACAGTCTAACTTAAAAAAATCCGGATCCGCCACTGGTTTATAAATATGGATTTAACATTAAAACGTGAGCGACCATAATAACTTGTGGCGGTCGTCACATAATGGATACGGACATAATTTGTATGGACATAATTTGTGCGGACATAATTTGGTGGTAAACCATTTCTTGGAAATAACCGTGCCATATCTCGCCAAACATTTTAATAAAAAATTTTACATACACGATAACTCATTTCCTTGGTCGCACACGTAACCGTTAACGCTGAAATATTTAAAAATAAATATGTTAATATAAATCATAAATATGGTTGGAATATAGTTAATTTATAAAAACCAAATTTCGAAATAAGCAGTAGGCCTACTAGGTTTTCCAATCTGCTAAACCGTGTTGACACACCTAATCACCAAATTCTACTTTATTAGCTATATGGACTCTCTTAAAGCATTACAAGTTGATAAATCTTTATAGACTCTCAAAAAAGAAAACCACAAAATATATGAATCCTTGTAGGTTTATTTTCAAAACCCTGGGGTTTTAATGATATCTAAAGTCCCTCAAAATGATATCCCCTAAGATGTGGGTTTTGACATCATAAAAACGTAAAAACCAACCTCCAGTTTGAGTGTGACATTTATCTTCGTTACACGTCTGTTGTTCTGCTGGCATATAGCCTCGATTACAGCCTCCTGACGACTGTTGTGACGTCAGATTTACACATTTAACCAATCGTTCTTGTGCTCCGCCATCACATGACTATGATATAATTCATCATGTGAAAAGTTCATAAGCTGTTACTTGTAATGTTTCGTCAAAATGTCATGGATTTCGAGTTTCGTTTTGCGGTGTGGATCGTTAGTACTTGGTTTCTTTATTCTGATCTTGTGCACTTTTCTTCTCCTATACGCCTATCAACCTCCGGAGAAGCAATGGCAACAACCGGCCTCCATATAATTAAGACAAGTTTCATTGGCAACATTTCATTAGAAATATATTTGGTACATCTATAGGACGTTAAGATTATCTATTTTGATTATAAGGACAACAAAACCCAAATAAACCTACTCAAGACGGTAAAAACGGTAATACTCTGGTAATCGTATATACTGCGGCCATTGTCTAACAATAACCTCGTATGCAGATAGAAGAAAACCTTCCAAGATTATTTGGCCGCAGTAGAATAGGCGATAAAAAATAGTTCCTCAGCTCATACTAGTTACCTCCCTTGTACATTATCTCTCGTAGGCAGATAATGTCTGGTTGTCAGAGACTAGTCAGAAGTCAACTTGAAAGTTGTGCGCTTTATCCGCCAGCTGCATACGAGGTTATTGTCAGGCGTAGCGTAGCGAGAATGGACGACATATTTACTATTGATACTCTGATTGTAGCTAATGGACATACCAGTGTTAATTTCAATAGTGATATATTGGATTGAAAAAGCTCAGTTAGATCATAAATATATGTCTATATACATGTGTATTTAAAAAACAAATGGATAAAATCGACCAACTTCAAATACCAAACTTTAGTCTCCATTGACTAATATGGTGACATTGGTTTTTTGATAATTGCATTTAGAAATGGTGCCCTATAGACTGTGGTAGATGTGTAAACTCCTACAGGGGCCATCTCGGGGTTTGGGGGGGGGGGGGGGGGGAGAGAGACATCTCGGAGCAAGTTTCACCATGATCAAAGTGAGTCTCGTGTTACTTTTACCAATATGGTCCGTAGGTCGTGAGTTTTGTTAATTTGTTTTCTTGCTTGTTTGGATTTTATACCGGATTCTACAGGGTAAAGGACTATGTCAGGAATTTGCGTTTCCAGTCATCTAATTCTCAACTTTTCTTGAGTTGGTCCTGCAGTCATTATACAAAATAACCTTAAATTCGTCAGGAAATCGTATTTCAGGAATAATATTTTTTAGAGGCAGTCGACTTCAGAAAATTGAGTTTCAAGGCCTCCGATGGACATTTTCGGTCGCAATAACAGGAGCGTCTAATTCTCAAAATTTTCTAAGCGCATATCTCAGACTGTATTCATAATATATTCAAATATTAAAATATATAAAGCATATAAAAGGGAAAAAAACACACAATATGGTATTTTGTTCAATTAAATGATTGAACTTTTATTGCAAGTTTAACTACTAGTACAGTCCATATCAACCTTGTGGAAAACCGGATTTTTATCTTCTGAATAGCTCTCGAATTCTGTTTGTTTAGAGTCATACAGAACGCACCAAGTGCCAGATACCGAACCAGTTACACATTTTTTATTCTGAGAACAAAGTTCTTTGCACGTTTCCAGGGTCATATCATCACGGATGTCAACATCAAGAATTGGCGCACCATACAAACGACAACCAGCAAATACCACCCAATGTGTACATTTCGAATTATTGTTACATCTTGACTTACACTGCGCTTCATTTTCACCGCCAATATAAATCCTGTTAAATTTCACCGAAATTCCATTTTGTATTTCATTCTCATACTTGCAGGGTACTGAAAAATATAATGTTGTTTTTCTCAATAAATCGGTTAAAAAAACTATACAATCAACTCACTTTTTATATGAATACTTTAAGGGGAATGTTCAGCATATTTGTGGGTTATTTGAGAGATAATTATGTGAATTATTATATAGAAGATAAGTTAATTATGGTATGATTTTACAGCGTTGTTAAGGAGATTTATTCTGCGTTATTTCATCGAGTCATCATTTTGTTTAACAACAACAGACACTGCATAAATCATCAGCAAACAAAACCCAAACAACATGTTACTATACGATTTGGGTATTATAGTCCCACTAAGATATCGAAAGTGACTGATTATCATGCGTTGATCGAATCCAGCGCAAACAAAGCCCAAACAACATGTTACTTTACGATTTGGGTATTATAGTCCCAATAAGATATCGAAATAGACTGATTATCATGCTTTGATCGAATCCAGCGCAAACAAAGCCCAAACAACATGTTACTATGTTAAAAAATGTTTTAAAATTGAATGTCTACAAACGTTGACCATTTGATTAAAACGTTTTTGTTTATAAACACTAATATATATTTTTGTGTTTGCAGCTTATTTTGATATGATATTTTACGAGTTGTATAGCGAACCTATCAGTATGGAGGGATTGCAAACCGTTTTCTGTTGTCATTTCTATGTTGAGAATTGTCTCTTTCATGTGTAAAATTTTGCAGATGTAAGGAATTAATAAATATTCTTTGTCATTCTTTGAGTTTTCTCTTTCCAACGATGTTTAACAAAATGTACATAAATAACAACATCGACTTTTTTTTTATCAGATGACTTTTCACTACCGAACGTGAGCTGGGTAATCCACTTTTCACTACCGAACGTGAACTCGTTATTCTCCTTTTCACTCTCAAATATAAACAATACATATACCGGTTTTTATGTTCTGTAAATTTCGCAGTATGGATTGAAAATGCCACTTTTCACCCTTAGAAGAAACCGGATGTGCACTGCTTCGGTACCGTCGCACGGTTCTAGTTATTTTATAGATGAATCATAACTTGTGTTGATTCAGAATAATATTAATAATATCAATGCTGAATTGCATAAACTACGGCAATGTCTATATACCACGACGTTGTAAATAAAATTAGTCTTAAATTCATATCTTGTTTTTAAGGTATCTCTTTACAACTAAAATACTTATTGAAGAAGTATCTTATATTCCATAATAACATCTAAATCATAGTCACAAAATAGCGGTCACTTTGATTATTTTAATGATGAATCATAACTTGTGTTGATTCAGAATAATATCAATGCTGAATTGCATAAACTACGACAATGTCTATATACCACGACGTTGTAAATAAAATATGTCTCAATTTCATGTTATGTTTTTTAGGGTACCTCTTTACAGCTTTACCACTGGTCTATTTAGAGTGATAAATGTTGTTAAATTGTTATGTTATAACCTTTGTTCATTCAGAATAATATTAATAATATTAATGCTAAATTGCATAAACTTATGGTCTATTTAGAATGATAGATGATGTTAAATTGTTATGTTATAACCTTTGTTGATTCAGAATAATATTAATAAAATTAATGCTAAATTGCATAAACTTATGGTCTATTTTGAATGATAAATGTTGTTAAATTGTTATATTATAACCTTTGTTCATTCAGAATAATATTAATAATATTAATGCTAAATATCATAAACTTATGGTCTATTTTGAATGAGAAATGTTGTTAAATTGTTATATTATAACCTTTGTTGATTCAGAATAATATTAATAATATTAATGCTAAATATCATAAACTGATGGTCTATTTAGAGTGATAAATGTTGTTAAATTGTTACATTATAACCTTTGTTCATTCAGAATAATATTAATAATATTAATGCTAAATTGCATAAACTGGTGGTCTATTTAGAATGATAAATGTAGTTAAATTGTTATATTGTAACCTTTGTTCATTCAGAATAATATTAATAATATTAATGCTAAATATCATAAACTTATGGTCAATTTTGAATGATAAATGTTGTTAAATTGTTATATTATAACCTTTGTTCATTCAGAATAATATTAATAACATTAATGCTAAATATCATAAACTTGTGGTCTATTTAGAGTGATAAATGTTATTAAATTGTTATATTGTAACCTTTGTTCATTCAGAATAATATTAATAATATTAATGCTAAATTCCATAAACTTATGGTCTTTTTTGAGTGATAAATGTTGTTAAATTGTTATATTATAACCTTTGTTGATTCAGAATAATATTAATAAAATTAATGCTAAATTGCATAAACTTATGGTCTATTTTGAATGATAAATGTTGTTAAATTGTTATATTATAACCTTTGTTGATTCAGAATAATATTAATAATATTAATGCTAAATATCATAAACTGATGGTCTATTTAGAGTGATAAATGTTGTTAAATTGTTACATTATAACCTTTGTTCATTCAGAATAATATTAATAATATTAATGCTAAATTGCATAAACTGGTGGTCTATTTAGAATGATAAATGTAGTTAAATTGTTATATTGTAACCTTTGTTCATTCAGAATAATATTAATAATATTAATGCTAAATATCATAAACTTATGGTCAATTTTGAATGATAAATGTTGTTAAATTGTTATATTATAACCTTTGTTCATTCAGAATAATATTAATAACATTAATGCTAAATATCATAAACTTGTGGTCTATTTAGAGTGATAAATGTCATTAAATTGTTATATTGTAACCTTTGTTCATTCAGAATAATATTAATAATATTAATGCTAAATTCCATAAACTTATGGTCTTTTTTGAGTGATAAATGTTGTTAAATTGTTATATTATAACCTTTGTTCATTCAGAATAATATTAATAATATTAATGCTAAATATCATAAACTTATGGTCTATTAAGAGTGATAAATGTTGTTAAATTGTTATATTATAACCTTTGTTGATTCAGAATAATATTAATAATATTAATGCTAAATATCATAAACTTATGGTCTATTTTGAATGAGAAATGTTGTTAAATTGTTATATTATAAACTTTGTTGATACAGAATAATATTAATAATATTAATGCTAAATATCATAAACTTATGGTCTATTTTGAATGATAGATGTAGTTAAATTGTTATATTGTAACCTTTGTTGATTCAGAATGGTGTTAATGCCGTGGTATATAGACAGAGCCAAATACCAGCTGCATTGCATAATCCCTAGTATAGTTCTTAATTTCTATTCCTTCATTTGTAGGCCATTTTCAACATTTCTTCATCAAAATCATCATTTGTATAATTCTAACTTTTAAAAGTTAAAATTATATTTATACATAAAGTAGAATAGAATATGCTTTTGCAAATCATAACTTGACAAATTAATGATGATTTTGATTAACAAATGTTGATTTTGATGAACAAATGATGATTTTGATGAACAGATGATGATTTTGATTAACAAATGATGATTTTGATTAACAAATGTTGATTTTGATTAACAAATGATGATTTTGATGAACAAATGATGATTTTGATTAACAAATGTTGATTTTGATTAACAAATGATGATTTTGATGAACAGATGATGATTTTGATTAACAAATGATGATTTTGATTAACATATGTTGATTTTGATTAACAAATGATGATTTTGATGAACAAATGATGATTTTGATGAACAAATGATGATTTTGATTAACATATGTTGATTTTGATTAACAAATGATGATTTTGATTAACAAATGATGATTTTGATTAACAAATGTTGATTTTGATTAACAGATGATGATTTTGATTAACAGATGATGATTTTGATTAACAAATGATGATTTTGATTAACATATGTTGATTTTGATTAACAAATGATGATTTTGATTAACAAATGTTGATTTTGATGAACAAATGGTGATTTTGATTAACAGATGATGATTTTGATTAACAGATGATGATTTTGATTAACAAATGATGATTTTGATTAACAAATGTTGATTTTGATTAACAAATGATGATTTTGATTAACAGATGATGATTTTGATTAACAAATGATGATTTTGATTAACAAATGTTGATTTTGATGAACAAATGATGATTTTGATTAACAGATGATGATTTTGAGTAACAGATGTTGAAAATGACCTACAAATAAAGAAATAGGAATTAAGCATTTAGAACTAAGGTTTCAGGATTAAATTTGAACTGTTTGGTCTTCCATATAGTTTATGCATTAATATTATTCAGAGTTAACACAGTGCATAAGCCTCATATGAAAAGTTAGCTGCTATTATGTATTGATAAGTATGTTTGTATAAGTATTAGTTTGTATGGATTTCTAGATCTGTTGCACAGTTGGGATCGTTCGTGCTTGAGTTTTAGTATATGTAACACATTAAAGCGATACTACGTCTTAGAATGAATAAAAAAATTTCAAACTTTGTTAATAGGAGTATATATTCATCAGGGGACAAACCTAGTGGCATAACTATTAAACAGATAACTTAAATAATCTGATAAATACAGAAAACTATGTTTAAATACAATCATTGATAAATGCTTTAATCCAATTTAAGACATTTATCAATAATAATCTGTAATTGTATGGAAAATTTCATAGTTTTATGGGTTTATTTGATTCTGTTTGTATACTTTGGACACTGTAATACTCTTATTGACCAAGTTTGAGAACTTATTTTTTTTTCATTTTAAGACGTAGTTTCGCTACGATTTGTGTGATTTGTCATCAAAGTAATTAAAGCGAGTGTCTATATTTTGATTAGATGTCCGAAATAAAAAAATAATTCTTCTGTAACAAACGTGTTCCTTTAGCAACGGTGTACGATCTTAATAATCTAACCGTTGCTTGCATGATATATCTTTCTCCGCTCTGGGCTATCGATTTGAAACTTGACAGAAAGGTACCAATATATATCTTAGGTATCTACTTACAATTCCAGTATATTCTAAAACCCCCTTCCATGTAAAATCAAGTTTCAAAATTGTCAGGTAAGACATTTTTCCCGATAATGGCGAAATGGAAGTTTCCTGCAATAATATGTTTGGACTGGTCAAGAGGAAACTTCCTACCAATGAAAGGTATTGTGACGAGAAAATCAAATTATTCTCAATTTTGGCTCTCGTTCTGGCATAATCTATCAAATAAACTCTAATAAAGGATTTTTAGACAAACTGTTCATTCTTAAATGGACCTGTCAAAATACTTTCCACAAAAAAATTCAATATGATTACATATCGTGCTGTCTGGTTAAAATTGTCGTCTATTTGAACATTTTCATGCCCATGAAGACAATTTACATTACTTACTAAGTTGGTAAGATCATACACCGTTGCTTAAAGGGGACCAGTCTTCATTTTCATTGGTTGATTTGGGTCTTGAATATATTTAAGTATCCTTCAGAAGCACTAGAAATGCACGAAAATTGCGTATTTCCTTCAAATATACCTTAAATAAGACATT
This sequence comes from Lottia scabra, assembly GCA_029955415.1. Classification (NCBI taxonomy): domain Eukaryota; kingdom Metazoa; phylum Mollusca; class Gastropoda; family Lottiidae; genus Lottia; species Lottia scabra. Next base: position 15,040,538 of record JARJEI010000009.1, read on the forward strand.
TCTCCTTCTTTTTCTATAGATGACTTTTCTATATATTGCATAGTATCGCTAATGTGTAGTAGGGCATTATAACTTTCAAATGCTAATAATTATGGATGAACATGGATTTGAAGGCTCAAATTTCAATGGTGAGTTGTGATAACCAGTACTAAATTGCTGAGCTAAAAAATCCCCGTTTTTGAGACTTATTCAAATGGACCCGCGAAAATGAAGCCTGTGCCTCTTTAAGGAACATGGACATGCTTGATCACTTTCGATATTTCAAGTATTTCGGTGAGTTTGTTTAACATCAGGGTAGTCATCATTCGACTTATTGTTCGAGACTAATATTAACAATCAACCATTTTGCCCGGTAAATGGACAAGGGAAGACAACTCTTAATTGAAGATTGATTTTAATTGGATGATTTCTACTCATGAGAATACAAATCTTCCTGAAGAATGATTGTGCTTGGCTGAACTATAATTTATTCAATATGGCGATCACCGTAGGCCTACAGTGTATGAGGTTATCTAGCAATATTCATTGAAAACGATAGTCACGAAGTTTATGCAATTCAGCTGTTGTTTGGCACTGTCTATTTACCACGGCATAAATTAATACTATTCTGAATGAACAAAGGTTACAATATAACAATTTAACAACATCTATCATTCTAAATAGACCATCAGTTTATGAAATTTAGCATTAATATTATTAATATTATTCTGAATGAACAAAGGTTACAATATAACAATTTAACAACATCTATCATTCTAAATAGACCATAAGTTTATGCAATTTAGTATTAATATTATTAATATTATTCTGAATGAACAAAGGTTACAATATAACAATTTAACAACATCTATCATTCTAAATAGACCATCAGTTTATGATATTTAGCATTAATATTATTAATATTATTCTGAATCAACAAAGGTTACAATATAACAATTTAACAACATTTATCACTCTAAATAGACCATCAGTTTATGGAATTTAGCATTAATATTATTAATATTATTCTGAATGAACAAAGGTTATAATATAACAATTTAACAACATTTATCACTCTAAATAGACCATCAGTTTATGGAATTTAGCATTAATATTATTAATATTATTCTGAATCAACAAAGGTTACAATATAACAATTTAACAACATTTATCACTCTAAATAGACCATCAGTTTATGATATTTAGCATTAATATTATTAATATTATTCTGAATGAACAAAGGTTATAATATAACAATTTAACAACATTAATCACTCAAAATAGACCAGTATTTTAGTTGTAAAGAGGTACCTAAAAAACATAGGCCTAACATGAAATTAAGACTAAATTTATTTACAACGTCGTGGTATATAGACATTGCCGTAGTTTATGCAATTCAGCATTGATATTATTCTGAATCAACACAAGTTATGATTCATCATTAAAGGGATATGTTCTTATGCTCACTAACTATTCGACCAAAAAACGTTTAGTCTCAGAACCTGGAATTGTTTAGGTAATCTAATCGATAATAATGTCCCAAACTCTCCCTTGAAATTTAAGCCTTTTAAGCCTAATGTATCCATAATTATAAGAGTCAAAAATACGACTCGTTGTTTAGTAAGACTATGCCTTATATAGACAATACATTTATAAAAAATGAAAGATAACTCTTAAGGTACTGATATAGTTAAAAGGGATTGTGCGATTTTTGGGGCAATTCCAGTAATCGAGCAGATCGATCCTCGAAAATGCTGAACATTTCCCTTTAAAACAATAAAAGCGACCGCCATTTTGTGACTATGATTTAGATGTTATTATGGAATATAAGATACTTCTGTAATAAGTAAAGTAATGTAAATTGTGTTCATGGGCATGAAAATGTTCAAATAGAGCAACATTTTAACCAGACTTGGTTTGAGATTGTAACATACCCACATTGACATTTTACACCCGAATTTCTGCTTCCAGTTTCAATGCGGTTGTCCAGCCTCGACCAACGCATGATAATCAGTCACTTTCGATATCTTAGTGGGACTATAATACCCAAATCGTATAGTAACATGTTGTTTTGGTTTTTGTTTGCTGATGATTTATGCAGTGTCTGTTGTTGTTAAACAAAATGCTAACGTGATGAAATAACCGATAGAGAAGATCTTTTAAAACAGTGGTTCCCATCCTAGGGAGCCATGGGGTGTTTGTCAGGGGGCCATGGCGCTTTGGGATGTATATCATTTTTTTCTCTAGACCAACTATATTTTGCTGTGTAAGGTCTGTAGTTACTTGTGGTTTAATGCATCTGACCTGATGATGAGGAGGTACAATACAACAACCCTTGCGCTATATTCTTTAGTTTGCCCTTGTTTGGAAACGAAATAGGGGCCACGGCTCTGAGAGCTTTATGAATTTGGGCCAAGGCCTGAAAAAAGTTGGGAACCACTGTCTTAAAACAAAGCAGTTCTGTCAGTTCAGCTTCTAAATAATAATTCACATAATTATCTCTATACAGTTATACTGTATCATTCAGTCAAAATGGTGGTCAATTCTAGAGTGATGTTGGTAGTGGTTTTAATGTATGTTGGTTCTTTGTCTATGGTCATATCAGGTTATCTGTAATATTTTTTATAAAGAACATAAACCAGTCTTTAAGTTTAACGTTATGTAAGAATCTATCAGTGTAGATAAAAAAGGGAAGGATCTTATCACCATATGGATGTCGCGTATGGATTTTCAGATTTGTTTTACAGTTGGGATCGTTCGTTTTATTATTAAGTATTAGGCCTACTCATTAACAAAACCAAAGTATTCTATAATTTCCCTAGATTTTTTAGGACAATACGAGTTGAAATCCTAAATTTGGCAATGTTTATTGCGCATATCGGTTGTCCAAGAAAAACAAGTCCCCAATTTTGACAGTAAGTATCTCTGCTGTTGAGATCTCATACAAAGAATGGTATATGGAAATATGATTTTACACAAGGAAAATTTCAGTCCGAAATATGGGACATTTTCACATGAAATTTCTGGGAGGGAAGTGTATTTATTTCATATTGAAATTTTTTATATTTTCATGGATCCGAAGGCGTTTTAAGACACATGGCATGCAGTTAACAAGAATGATTTAAACTTTTATTCAATTCAGACCTCAATGTGGCCAGAGAGTAGCTTCATTCAAAAGGTTTTAGGTTTTCTATCCGGAAATACATGTATGATTATACACAAGGAAAATTTCAGTCAAAAACATGAAATTTTATGAGAGGGAAGTGTATTTATTTCATATTGAAAATTTTTAAAACTTATATTTTCATGGATCCGAAGGCGTTCTATGATACATGGCATGCAGTTGAAAAAAATATTTTGAATATTTATTCAATTCAGACTCTCCATGTGTCCAGAGTCTAGCTTCATTCAATGCACCGATTAGCCTAATCGAACTGGCACACAAATGCGCAAAATAGCTAATCGACCAAATCGAATCGTCCCACAACAACAATACAATACGGGAGATAACTACTGTCGAAATATTACAAATGTAAACAGTATGTCTGAATTAAACAAAACAGTTAATAAGTCTTTAAGTTTTCCCTAAATTTCTCCTAAATAGTGTTCTCAAGCAATCGTGATGAAAAACTTGAAATGAAGAAAGAATGGTTCATAGAGTCCTGAAGTCAGATAGCATCACACTCGAACAAACACATTTCGAGAAACATTTAACATATTATATTAACATTTATTGAAATTACTATCACCTTAGCAACACAGTGAGTTAATTCTAAAAATCAATTTTAATGACAAATTATACATGTTGTTAAACTGTAGAATAACTTCAATACTGAATGGTATAATCTAACTGGTAGCCTATAATGTTGCTGACTAATTGTATTAAATTAGTATTTTCTGTGTGCTTGAATTTTATTGTTAATGCTAGGTTTACACTATGTTCCCGGCAGTCACGGTAATCACGTTTCATGGCCAACGTGGAGAACGCGAGACAACGCGATAGAAAAACGTGACTGTCGTGGATGCGGGCCAGAATTTTGACTGTCAAAAATATGCCACGGCAGCCATGACGGGTTTGAGAACTGTAATATCACTTAGTAGATCCGGGTATCAGAAATCAATGAACCGTGATGCTCTGATCATCAAAAACACATCGGGATGCACCTTTATTAAAAAGTAATGAAACGTATTAAAAAGTAATGAAACGGTTTTGTTCACCCTAGCTTGCCCTGATAACCGTTCACAAAACGGGACACGTCATGTTGACAAAACTGGAAAGGAACGTCAGACGCCGTGGAATAAGCATCATTCCCGTTCCAATACGGACCACTTCCAAGTTCTGTAAAGACGTGATATACGATCTGTCACGTTTTTTAGCCATTACCAAGTTTTGTCACGACCTAATATACGCCCTGTTACGTTTTGTAGCGATTACCAAGTTCTGTAACGACCTTATATATACAATCTGTCACGTTTTGTAGCGTTTACCCCGTTTCATACGGTCTGTTACGTTTCTCCACACCGTGGCTGCCGTGGCAAATTTTTGACAGTTTAAAAAACTGGCCTGGCAGCCACGGTAATCACAATATGTCACGTTTTCCTATCCCGTCCCCCAGCGACGTCCCACGTTCACGCAGTTTACACCACGTTGGCCTGAGGCTTGATTAGCGTGGCCGTCGGGAATATAGTGTAAACGTTAATATTAGCTATCATTTCTCTAAATTACAATCCTATATGATTCTCCAGCTATTCCAACAAAAACATATTTAAATTCAATCAAATTTTAGTCATTTCAGTCAAGAGATCTTAATGGAACTTGATCAGCATGTATATATTAACGCGTGAAATTTGACTTGTATCCACGAGAGAGTCTACAATTATTGTTTGATCGTAATGAAACTTGGTAAGCATTTAAGTAATGATTTGATCCAAGTCAAGTTGAATTTGGCAATACTCAGATAAACCATTGTTGAGTTATTGCCCCTGATTTTTAGCAGACGTTTTAAAATGTTTTCTTGAGCACAATAGAAGCTACAGTTTGTAACCAATTTTGATGAAACTTGGTAAAATAAAATTGTTATTATCATTAATTAAAATATTATCATTTCTGACAGCTGCCAGTGGGCGTATGTTACCTTGCCTGGCAACCCCTGGTCTATTAATACGAACACAAACCTTCGTTATTCACAGAACAAGTCAAAATGACTGTCTATTCTAATCTGATGTGGGTTATTGTTTTGCTGTGTGTTGGAACTTTAGAACCTGTCAGCACTAAACAACCTTCTGTTTTCGAGTATTGTAAAGCAAAGAAACCAGGTAATTTTTAAAGCATCAGACCTAGACACAGCACGATAGGCACACACTTTTTGGTCATTTTTTCAGTCAGGGATGTGGCACAGGTCATTTTTATTATACGCCCACATTGAAATGTAGTCGTATATTGCCGTCGCCCCTGTCCGTCCGTCCGTCATGCCGTCGGTCCGTCTGTCCACAATTGGCTTGTGAACGCAATAGAGACCACAGTTTTGGTTGGATTTGAATAAAATTTTGTATGTAGGATTATATTCATAAGATCTCGGACAAGTTCGAATCTGGGTTTGATGTGACTAAAATTGACGTAGTTTTACACCCAAAATATGTTAAAAATGGCTTGTGAACGCGATAGAGACCACAGTTTTGATTGGATTTGAATAAAATTTTGTATGTAGGATAATATTCATACGATCTCGGACAAGTTCGAATTTGGGTTCGATTCGACAAAAATTCACGGAATTTTACACCTAAAATATGTTAAAAATGGCCTGTGAACGCAATAGAGACCACAGTTTTGCTTGAATTTGAATACAATTTTATGTGTAGGATTATATTCAAAAGATCTCGGACAAGTTCGAATTTGGGTTCGATTAGTCAAAAATTCATGGAGTTTTACACCCAAAATACGTTAAAAATGGCTTGTGAACGCGATAGAGTCCACAGTTTTGGTTTGATTTGAATAAAATTTTGTATGTAGGATTATATTCATAAGATCTTGGACCATTTCGAATTTAGGTTCGATTCGACAAAAAATCACGGAGTTTTACACCCAAAATGTGTTAAAAATGGCTTGTGAACGCAATAGAGACCACAGTTTTGCTTGAATTTGAATGCAATTTTATGTGTAGGATTATATTCAAAAGATCTCGGACAAGTTCGAATTTGGGTTCGCTTCGTGAAAAATTCATGGAGTTTTACACCCAAAATACGTTAAAAATGGCTTGTGAACGCTATCGAGTCCACAGTTTTGGTTTGATTTGAATAAAATTTTGTATGTAGGATTATATTCATAAGATCTCGGACAAGTTCGAATTTGGGTTTGATTTGACTAAAATTCAAGGAGTTTTACACCCAAAATATGTTAAAAATGGCTTGTGAACGCGATAGAGACCACAGTTTTGGTTGGATTTGAATAAAATTTTGTATGTAGGATAATATTCATAAGATCTCGGACCATTTCGAATTTGGGTTCGATTCGACAAAACTTCACGGAATTTAACAATCCTACACACAAAATCTATTCAGATCAAACCAAAACGGTGGTCTCTATTGCGTTCACAAGCCATTTTTACCAAAATGTGGTAAAAATGGATTGTGAACGCAATAGAGACCACCGTTTTGGTTTGATTCGACAAATATTTACGGAGTTTTATTAGTTATGAAATTAGATGCTTTATATTAACAAGATATTGGATGAATTCAAATCTGAACACCATCCAACAAAAATTAAGATAGTAACATTCCTTGATATATTGACAATTTATGTAGTGTAAGTGGGCGTATATTGTTAGGCAACCACTTGTTTAAATATTTGTGCCTTAATGACAGAAATCTCTTTGTTCATGAGTCATTTTGGTTTGCGTAACGAATGTTATCTAGTAAAAACACTCCAAATTTCCGATCTTGTAAAAAATAATAGTTTGCGAAAATTGGGTACATGAGAAACTTTAGACCATAAAAATGGGTTTCTTTATTTTAAATGTTAATTTATGCATTTTGACAATTTGTGTTTTCTATTAATTCCCCATTTATTCTTAAAAGATAAGAGAAACTGTTTTTCATAAATCATTGAATTGCATAAAAAATACCCTTTTGAATGAATTGTGTTTGTTGGGCAGTGTTAGTACTCTGAAGGATATTAACATAAAAGCTTAAATCAACCCACAAATATGCTGAACATTCCCCTTAAAGTATTCATATAAAGAGTGAGTTGATTGTATAGTTTTTTTAACCGATTTATTGAGAAAAACAACATTATATTTTCAGTGCCCTGCACGTATGAGATTAAAATACAAAATGGACTTTCGGTGAATTTTAACAGGATTTATTATGGCAATGAAAATGAAGCGCAGTGTAAGTTAAGATGTAACAAGAATTCGAAATGTACAGATTGGGTGATATTTGCTGGTTGTCGTGTGTTTGGTGCACCAATTCTTTATATCGATGTCAGTTTTGATATGACCCTGGAAACGTGCCAAGAACTTTGTTCTCAGAATAAAAAATGTGTAACTGGTTCTATGTCTAGCACTTGGTGTGTTCTGTATGACTCTAAACAAACAGAATTCAAGAACGGTCCAGAAAATGATGAACATCCGGTTTTCCACAAGGTTGATATGGACTGTACTAGTAGTTAAACTTGCAATAAAAGTTCAATCATTTAATTGAACAATAAACCATATTGTGTGTTTTTTTCCTTTTATATGCTTTATAGATTTGAATATTTGAATATATTATGAATAGGCCTACGGTCTGAGATATAGGCTTAGAAAATCTTGAGAATTAGACGCTCCCGTTATTGCGGCCGAAAATGTCCATTGGAGGCCTGGAACCTCAATTTTTTTAAGTCGACTGCCTCTAAAAAATGTTCTCCCTGAAAGGCGATTTCCTGACGAATTTAAGGTTATTTTGTATAATGACTGCAGGACCAACTCAAGAAAAGTTGAGAATTAGATGACTGGAAACGCAAATTCCTGACATAGTCCCTTACCCTGTAGATTTCGGTATGAAATCCAAACAAGCAAGAAAGCAAATAAAGAAAAAACACGACCTACGGACCATATTGGTAAAAGTAACACGAGACTCACTTTGATCATGGTCTAACTTGCTCCGAGATGTCTCTCCCCCCCCCCCCCCACCCCCCCCCCCCCCACTCCAAACCCCGAGATGGCCCCTGGTTCACCAGTGGGAGTTTACACATCTACCACAGTCTATAGAGCACCATTTCTAAATGCAATTATCAAAAAACCAATGTCACCATATTAGTCAATGGAGACTAAAGTTTGGTATTTGAAGTTAATTACCACGTTTCTTTTATATTATTTGATAGATTTTTTTTAAAACACCCCTTTATATAGACATTTATGATTTAACTGAGCTTTTTTAACCCAATATATCACTATAGAAACTCACACTGGTATACTCCTCTTCTCATATGAAAAATTCATTAGCTGCTATCAGAGTATTACCGTTTTGTTTTCATCTTGGTGTTAGTTCAATTTCCACTTCTAAGGAAGGAAAGGTGTGTCAAAATCCATCATTACTATTACTCAACCACTTAAATGCTCTGCTGGCTTCGCTTTCTAAACTTCAATTGGCCCTTATATTTCATTCCTAAAATTTAGATTAATTGAGAAGGCCTGATTTCGATTTCATACAATTTTTAAGATTAACATTATCCTTTACAACATATTATGTTTTCGGTCAAAAAATCCCCCAAATCGGGCAAAATATCATCAAAATTTGGGCAATATGTTGATTTGCCCACCTGGTGAGTCGTGGGCCCCTACGGACGTCAACAGAGACTAAAAGGGACAGAAATACATGAACCAGTTATTCATAACATAGTTACACAATGTTCTGTCTCTATTTAGTATTTATGCCAGGGGCCGCGGATATATTTCACATCAAACTACGTCGCCATTGTCATAGAAATATTTCCTGAATCTGTACATCCGAAATCTGGGAGGGTGGGAGGTGGATTTTTAACCCATTTCCTGGGACGCTCTGCAGTTTCCACTCGGCACTAGACTAGCGTAGATAACCCCGTAAACTATACGTTAGTCGCCATATTGAATAAATTAAAGTTCAACCAATCACAATCATTTTTCAGAGAGTATCTTCTTCTTTCGCGGTAAAAACAGCCAATCCAATTCATTCTCCAAACACGATGACCATCTATCATGGCCAAGTCATTACATAGACTCGAACAAAATGATAAAGGTTGAGCCGAATGTCTGCGGTCCCTGTATGCATACTGCGTTGTAAGTTTATTGAATACAATTTTATCACTGCAAAAACTTACTCTTTCTTTTCAGTTCAAATTTATGATCGAAAATTTTATGTTCAAATGGTGAAGCATAATTTTAACCGTCATACCAGGTGCAGTATCGCTCCTCTATAAATATCGTGACAGGAAAATATCAAATCACTTGAATTGAAAATCTAAGAAAATGGGTTCTTTCACTTTTGTTTTGATGATGAGCGTGTTGATGGCTATACTTCAGTGCTCCAGCAGTCACCGATACCGCAACCTACACCGATTCAACCGTAGCTGGATGCGTTATTCAAGATCCAATAATCAGCCTTCGATTGAAACCTGTTTCTCTGATGTTTTTTTGCCTATCTTACGAAAGATATGTTCAGAAGGTATATACAATGTATCTCTATCTAGATAGACATAGGCTATCAGTGATGTAGCTAAAGGGGGGTGGGGGAATGTGCTATTGCCTTGATATTGTGATAAAACGCTTTAGTTTTAGTTGAATTGCAAGGACCACAGACGGCAGAATGGAAATTATAATGGCACAAATTGATGCTATCAGTTTCTCCGATACACATACATGTACAAAGTTTAGAAAATCACTTTACAATCCCTTAATAATATTTCACATATTTTTTCATGTGGCGATAATACTGTAACTGATCCATCATACAACCATTTCCTTTAGAAACGTCACTGAAGGAACATGTCATACAGATGATACATCCGCGATATGCTATTCGTTTTGTTGAGGTTAAGTTAAAATATTTAAACTGCTTGGCAAATTTGCAAATTAATGACAAATCTGTGAACTGATTTTTTTTTACATAAATGGTGTATTTGAATGCAAGTATAATTTCAGTAACTTGTAATTTTCATGTATTTTAAGTAATGAAATCTTGTGAAAATGGTGGAACATTACTGGATAATGGAGACTGTGAATGTCCATTTGGATTTACTGGTGCTTTATGTGAGAGTAAGTACACACTCGTATCAACTTCAGAACTAGACATACACAGATGACCTCATATACTATACGGTAGTTGCCATGTTGAATAAATTATAGTTCAACCAATCACAATAATTCTTCAGAATGTATCGTCATCTTTCGTGGCCAATCAAAATCAACCTTCAAACAAGAGTTGTCTTTTCCTGCCCAAATACCGGGCAAGATGGCCGCCTATCATGGCCGAGTCATTATATAGTCTTGAACAATGACGAAAAATGAGCCGAATGAGTAAGTACAGTCGATAAAAGGAATACAGCCTCTAAGAATGAACAAAAATATTCAGTTCTCAATCTTGGTCAATATGAGTATATATTCATCGACGGTGTCTCAAGTAATACAAACAGAATCAAATAAATTCATAAAACTATGTAATTTTTCATACAATTACAGGTTAAAATTGAAAAACGCTTAAAATTTGAGTAAGCGTTTTTCAATTATTGTATATAAACATAGAATTATTTGTTTTAACCAGCTCGACAGTCCGGTCTATGTGAATCAGATGAAGCGCCACAAAATGAATGTTCTCCTGAATGTGAGCGCTTCGATCCTCCAGTTCCTGATTTGCTGTGTGAAGGCTCTGATGTCTGTTGTGATACAAGGTAAGATTGATTTGTTGAATAAAGGAGCACGGTCATCATCCAATCGACTAATCTAATTAAAGGGATTGTAAAGAGATTTTCTAAACTTTGTATGTGTATCGGGGACACTGATAGTATCAATTTTCGCCATTCCAATTTCCATTTCGACATCTTGGTTCTTGCTACCAGTGGCAACCCATGTTTAATTTAAAGAGGCACAGGCTTCATTTTTGTGGGTCGATTTTTTCAAGTCTCAGAAACGGGGACTTTTTTAGCTCAGCAATTAGTACTGGTTATCACAACTCACCATTGAAATTTGAGTCTTCAAATCCATGTGCATCCATAATTATTAGCATTTGAAAGTTATACTACACAATAGCGATACTATGCAATGTATAGAAAAGTCATCTATAGAAATAGGAGGAGAAAAGATATATTTGAAGGAAATATGCAATTTTTGTACATTTCTAGTGCTTCTGAAGGATATTTAAGTATATTCAAGACCCAAATCAACCAATAAAAATGAAGACTGGTCCCCTTTAAAAAAGGCGTCTATAAAAATCGATAATTTGCAATATTTCTCGACCTATCTCAGAAATATTTGTTCAACTCGGTTTTGGTTGCTATTTGTATATTCTGGGGGGCTGAATGATCGACTGGTTCAATTTACAAGAGGTAACAACTGCCGCCATATTGAATTTCAATAGATCCGAAAATATCAACAATTGTGTATGTCTGAGGGTGGCTCATTGTAAATTCAAAATGGCGGCTTGCACAAGTGAATTTCGAGTGGCTCCATATCCAAAAATGTTCACAATATATCAAAGTTAAAAGGTGTGCCAAATTTGGTGCTTATATCAAAAAATGCACAAACAAGTTTCTATGCCGCTCCACTAAAAGGACAAAACAGTTAATAAGTGATTAAGTTTTCCTTAAATTTCTCCTAAATAGTGTTCTCAAGCAAACGTGATGAAAAAATTGAAATGAAGAAAGAATGGTTCATAGAGTTCCCGGCAGTCACTGTAATCACGTTTCATGGCCAACGTAGAGAACGCGAGACAACGCGGTAGAAAAACGTGACTGTCGTGGATGCGGGCCAGAATTTTGACTGTCAAAAATATGCCACGGCAGCCATGACGGGTTTGAGAACTGTAATGTCACTTAGTAAATCCGGGTATCAGAAATCAATGAACCGTGATGCTCTGATCTGCAAAAACGCCATACATCGGGATGCACCTTTATTAAAAAGTAATGAAACTCCAAAATCCACGGCGCAATACGTTTCGGGCGCAGTGGCCACCGGGAACATAGTGTAAACCTAGCATAAATGATCATTCCAAATGTCTTAAAATCAGATGAACATTGAAGTACTGGAACAAACAGGGATATTACAAAAATCCTGGAGCTGCAACAACCCTCCATATGCCAACATTGGATTGGAGAGTGAGATATAACCACTTATTTGGTTGATCTATTTGTTTATGGTCACGTGTTAGATGATATTTTCATGATATAGACGTTTTCAATAGAACAATTTGGGAACATTTCTTGAATTTCATAACAACAACCCGTCTATAAAACGATCAGGAATATATTATTATGTACAAGTTTACAGACGTTACTACTATATTTGTATGGGTAAGTTATGTACAAGTTTATAGACGTTACTATTATATTGTAAAGGTTGGTTATGTACAAGTTTACAGACGTTACTACTATATTTGTATGGGTAAGTTATGTACAAGTTTGTAGACGTTACTATTATATTTGCATAGGTGAGTTATGTACAATTTTATAGACGTTACTACTATATTTGTATGGGTAAGTTATGTACAAGTTTATAGACGTTACTACTATATTTGTATAGGTAAGTTATGTGCAAGTTTACAGACGTTACTACTATATTTGTATAGGTAAGTTATGTACAAGTTTATAGACGTTACTGCTCTATTGGTATAGGTAAGTTATGTACAAGTTTATAGACGTTACTAACTACTCTATTTGTATAGGTAAGTTATGTACAAGTTTACAGACGTTACTACTCTATTTGTATAGGTTAGTTATGTACAAGTTTACAGACGTTACTATTCTATTTGTATAGGTAAGTTGTGTCCCAGATTACAGACGTTACTACTCTATTTGTATAGGTAAGCTATATACAAGTTTACAAACGTTACTACTCTATTTGTATAGGTTAGTTATGTGCAAGTTTACAAGATATAACGTAGCCACATTAAAGACGTTACTAACTGAACCATACGAAACTTCCTGTCTGACCTAGTTACCAGAATCAAACACGAAAATATTAGGTATCCATGTTAAAGACGTTACTAACTGAACTAAACAAAACCTCCTGTCTGACCTAGTTACCAGAATAAAACACGGAGATATTAGGTAGCCATGTTAAAGACGTTACTAACTGAACCATACAAAACTTCTTGTCTGACCTAGTTACCAGAATAAAACACGAAAATATTAGGTATCCATGTTAAAGACGTTACTAACTGAACTAAACAAAACCTCCTGTCTGACCTAGTTACCAGAATAAAACACGGAGATATTAGGTAGCCATTTTAAAGACGTTACTAACTGAACCATGCGAAACTTCTTGTCTGACCTAGTTACCAGAATAAAACATGGAGATACTAGGTAGCCACGTTAAAGACGTTGCTAACTGAACTATACGAAACTTCCTTTCTGACCTAGTTACCAGAATAAAACACGGAGATACTAGGTAGCCATGTTAAAGACGTAACTAACGGCATGGTTTGATTTTTAGTACGATATATTCGGTTAACTTTTCTCATTCCATTAGTGTAAATCCATCACATTAACAGTATATCTCCTAAAGACAATATCATGACGTCATATCGTTTATTGTATTGATATTATGCCTTGAAAATATGGAATTGAAACATGTTGACAGTTTATAGTAATCATCTTTATCAGCGTTATTGATCTACTACTGTATATATAATATTTACATATTACTGAATAGAATTGTTAACCTAGCAATGAATCATATGTTTAGAAGTTATTTGCTATATCAGCATTTAAAGATGGCATACATTAAATTCAACATTTTCTGATACTAACGACATGGTTTATTTTTCAACATTGTCAGGCTATGAACCTTTCAGCCCCCCCCCCCCCCCTTCGTATATACTTAATTTATATTTATACTTATATGAATAGAAAGTAAAACTGGGAAAATACTAGTTTGACAATTCTCAACTAACTTATATCGAATATCATCATCTTACTGAGAATTTTACCTGTTGATAGAGATTAATATTAGCTATCATTTCTCTAAATTACAATCCTATATGATTCTCCAGCTATTCCAACAAAAACATATTTAAATTCAATCAAATTTTAGTCATTTCAGTCAAAGAGATCTTAATGAAACTTGCTCAGCATGTATATATCACCAAGCAAAATCATATATATATTATTATTTGCTTGGCTCATGCTTAAACCGTCTGGCTAGATTGTATATTTAAATGTTATGTCTATATATCTAAATGTCATTAATATAAATAGTTTTAATCTCTCTATAGTCACAAAATATTAGTTGACAAAGAGATAGAGGATTAAGATACAGTAGTCATAGTTTTAATTATAATCAGTGGCACTTTAATAACCTGTCATCATTAATTGTTTAATCCATTGTTTAGATAGCAACCTGGATATTCCTATATATATATATAAGGCCCTGATCATATTAACTAGTAAGCAGTAGCTCATATTCCAGTACTGATTATATTAGTACTGAGGAAATTGTTATTACAGAATAAATATATTTAAAGTTCATTATAACTTGTGTGGAATAATCTAAAGAAGAACAAATAGAAGCAAAAGAACATCACCATCTAAGACTAAGATAGTGCAACAATCTTATTGGTGATATATGGTGCAGAACGCGGGTAGATCCTGTGCTACCTCTTGCAGCTTAGTGAGTAATCCTGCTTTAAAAGCTACACCCCCGTTTCAACAAAAGTAGGAAGAAAATTTAGCTTGGAAGTTTTAGAAGAAGACAAAATATGGAACAGATCATAATTCCTGAAAAGCTGAAGGATGTATTGTGCATGATTGGAATAAAAACAAAAGCTCAACAATGGAGAATTGAAAACAGAAATGGTGAATTGTCCATCCACTTATCCTGGAGCTCCAACAAAGAATCCCTAAAGCGAAAAAGAAAATCACCCAGTCGACAGAAAAGGGACAATCAACGCAGTCAGCTATATAAAGAAAAGCACGATTCAAACAAGGTAATCAGTCACTTCGAAGAATGGTGCAAAGAAAGGCGTGTTAATTCAACAACAACAAATTCCTTATCTGTGAATTCAAGTTCAGTTGTGGAAGTTCCGGAAGGAGAAAAGTCCTCGACATCAGAGTCTGCTTCCAAAATTATCCCAGAAAAGACGACTGATCAACATATATCTGAATTTCCAAGATCACAGGAAACAGAAGAATTATTAGAAAACATTAATTATAGACTGAACTGTTTGGAAGGAAATGATAGGCTTGATAATTATATCGAACATAATGAAATAGTTACAAATAATAATATGTGTCGACTAAATGATTTGGAAGAAACTACACAAAGACTTAAAATGATGGCACTTGATGAATTAAAAATGTTCGGGTACTTAATTAAACGAACAATATTAATGAGTGCAGAACCAGAAATTAAGTCATTTCTTCCAGGGCTTGAAGATAAATTAAAGATGATAAGTGGTCAAACTTGGAAATAGGAATTGTATTTTTTTCTTATTACTAAAACCAAATCATTTTTACATTTATCTGTTTAAAGAGACAACTGTTAATCAGCCTGAATGTTTGTTAATGTTATTATTATTTAGCTGTATATTTTATTATGTTAAAATTTGTTTAATGTGAGGACACATCAACCTCTTAGTTGCGGAGGGCATATATCACCAAGCAAAATCATATATATATTATTATTTGCTTGGCTCATGCTTAAACCGTCTGGCTAGATTGTATATTTAAATGTTATGTCTATATATCTAAATGTCATTAATATAAATAGTTTTAATCTCTCTATAGTCACAAAATATTAGTTGACAAAGAGATAGAGGATTAAGATACAGTAGTCATAGTTTTAATTATAATCAGTGGCACTTTAATAACCTGTCATCATTAATTGTTTAATCCATTGTTTAGATAGCAACCTGGATATTCCTATATATATGTATAAGGCCCTGATCATATTAACTAGTAAGCAGTAGCCCATATTCCAGTACTGATTATATTAGTACTGAGGAAATTGTTATTACAGAATAAATATATTTAAAGTTCATTATAACTTGTGTGGAATAATCTAAAGAAGAACAAATAGAAGCAAAAGAACATCACCATCTAAGACTAAGATAGTGCAACAATTTTATTGGTGATATATATATTAAAGAGATCTTGGTCAAGTTTGATTTTTACAATAATCGGATGAACGGTTTTTGAGAAATTGCCCTTGACTTAGTCCAAACGCGTCAAATTTGACTTGTATCCACGAAAGATGCTACAATTATTGTTTGATGAATTCGACTTAATTTTACTGTGGATTTTAAACTTTATTGGAGCTGAGTTTCTGAGTGTCGAAAATGTGTTTGTTTTGTAGCGTGAAAAACGAGCTGATAAACCTGCGTATGGCTTTCCGAGATTATAAAATAAGTTCATGTAGACTCTCAGTATAAAAAAAAACGTGCGTTTCATCAGGATTATGCCTGCAAATGTCCATGCCAGAATAAATGAAGTTTTTCCTGCAACTTTTACAAAGAAATAAGACAAATGAAAATTAAATGACCCAGCCATGCCGCGTGTAAAATAACTTGTACCGTCATGTTTTTTTTTTTTTGTTTCATTCAAGAACAAACTGACTTGAAAATCAAGACTACTAAAGGAATTATACCAGTAAAGGAACTGGACAATCAAGATACAAATAAAGCTGGAAATCTATAACTGACGGTACAGGTGTAAACAAAAGACTAAGTAAGCCTTTCGACTACCACTCAACGGCAGGTTTTCTGACTAGTCTTTCGTAGTTTCAACATGATTTGAAGAGGAATCCAAAACAAACAAATTCCCGATTTCATACATGCTTCTTAGGATTAAATTCATCAAAGTAATAACTAACTTTCTGTGCAGCCTGCCATAAATCAAAGTGAGTTTACCTTCACCATACGGCTGTATTTTTGACGCCCTCATTGCCAATCGTCGTGTTGACATTATATTACGACGTGACGTTCTATCTACGATCTGACGTCATGTCACGTGACGCGACAAGCAAATATGGCGGCCTCCATGATTTGTAATTTATTGACTTTAAATTGTGATATTAGACAAAGTAAAGTACGAACATCAATAAAAACTTTTGGAACATGTTTATTTTATTCTAGTCTATCACAAATTTACAAAGCTTACTATCCCTTTAAAGACGATACTAACTGAACCATACGAAACTTCCTGTCTGACCTAGTTACCAAAATCAAACACGGAGATACTAAGCAGCCATGTGAAAGACGTTACTAACTGAACCATACGAAACGTCCTGTCTGACCCAGTTACCAGAATCAAACACGGAGATACTAGGTAGCCATGTTAAAGACGTTACTAACTGAACAATAAGAAAATTCCTGTCTGACCTAGTTACCAGAATAAAACACGAGATACTAAGTAGCCATGTTAAAGACATTACCAACGGAACCATACGAAACTTCCTGTCTGACCTAGTTACCAGAATCAAACACGGAGATACTAGGTAGCCATGTTAAAGTCGCTACTAACTGAAACTTGCTAAGCATGCATATATTAAAGAGATCTTGGTCAAGTTTGATTTTTACAATAATCGGATGAACGGTTTTGGAGAAATTACCCTTGACTTGGTCCAAACGCGTCAAATTTGACTTGTATTCACACAAGATGCTACAATTATTGTTGGATCGTAATGAAACTTGGTAAGCATGTTAGTAATGATTTGATCCAAGTCAAGTTGAATTTGGCAATACTCAGATAAACCCTTGTTGAGTTATTGCCCCTGATGTTTAGCAGACGTTTCAAAATTTGTTCTTGAGCACAATAGAAGCTACAGTTTGTAACCAATTTTGATGAAACTTGGTAAAATAAAATTGTTATTATCATTAATTAAAATATTATAATTTCTGACAGCTGCCAGTGGGCGTATGTTATCTTGCCTGGCAACCCCTGGTCTATTAATACGAACACAAACCTTCGTTATTCACAGAACGAGTCAAAATGACTATCTATTCTAATCTGATGTGGGTTATTGTTTTGCTGTGTGTTGGAACTTTAGAAGCAGTCAGCACTGAACATCCCTCTGTTATCGAAAAGTATTGTAAGGCAAAGAAACCAGGTAATTTTTTAAGTTTTCACTGACAAACTGGAAATTATAAGCTTTAGGCACAAAATATTTTAAGCAACAGACCTAGACACAGCACGATATAGGCACACACTTTTTGGTCACTTTTTCAGTCAGGGATGTGGCACAGGTCATTTTTTATTATACGCCCTGGCCCACATTGAAATGTGGTCATATATTGCCGTCGCCCCTGTCCGTCCGTCCGTCATGCCGTCCGTCCGTCGGTCCGTCCGTCCGTCTGTCCACAATTGGTTTGTGAACGCAATAGAGACCACAGTTTTGGTTGGATTTGAATAAAATTTTGTGTGTAGGATTATATTCATAAGATCTTGGACAAGTTCGAATTTGGGTTCGATTCGACAAAAATTCACGGAGTTTTACACCCAAAATGTGTTAAAAATGGCTTGTGAACGCAATAGAGACCACAGTTTTGCTTGAATTTGAATACAATTTTATGTGTAGGATTATATTCAAAAGATCTCGGACAAGTTCGAATTTGGGTTCGCTTCGTCAAAAATTTATGGAGTTTTACACCCAAAAACGTTAAAAATGGCTTGTGAACGCGATAAAGACCACAGATTTGATTGGATTTGAATAAAATTTGGTATGTAGGATTATATTCATAAGATCTCAGACAAGTTCGAATTTGGGTTCGATTCGACAAAAATTCACGGAGTTTTACACCCAAAATGTGTTAAAAATGGCTTGTGAACGCAATAGAGACCACAGTTTTGCTTGAATTTGAATACAATTTTATGTGTAGGATTATATTCAAAAGATCTCGGACAAGTTCGAATTTGGGTTCGCTTCGTCAAAAATTTATGGAGTTTTACACCCAAAAACGTTAAAAATGGCTTGTGAACGCGATAGAGACCACAGTTTTGCTTGAATTTGAATACAATTTTATGTGTAGGATTATATTCAAAAGATCTCGGAGAAGTTCGAATTTGGGTTCGCTTCGTCAAAAATTCATGGAGTTTTACACACAAAATACGTTAAAAATGGCTTGTGAACGCGATAGAGTCCACAGTTTTGGTTTGATTTGAATACAATTTTGTATGTAGGATTATATTCATAAGATCTCGGACAAGTTCGAATTTGGGTTTGATTTGACTAAAATTCAAGGAGTTTTACACCCAAAATATGTTAAAAATGGCTTGTGAACGCGATAGAGACCACAGTTTTGGTTGGATTTGAATAAAATTTTGTATGTAGGATAATATTCTTAAGATCTCGGACCATTTCGAATTTGGGTTCGATTCGACAAAAATTCACGGAGTTTAACACCCAAAATGTGTTAAAAATGGCTTGTGAACGCAATAGAGACCACCGTTTTGGTTTGATTTGAATAAATTTTGTGTGTAGGATTATATCCATAAGATTTTGGACAAGTTCGAATTCCGGATTGATTCAACAAATATTTACGGAGTTTTACACCTTAAATATGTTAAAAATTACTTGTGAACATGATAGAGACCACAGTTGTGGTAGGAATTTAATAAACTTTTGTGTGTAGGAAAATATCCATAAAATCTTGGACAAGTTTGAATTCCAGATCGATTCGACAAATATTTAAGGAGTTTTATATTAACAAGATATTGGATGAATTCAAATCTGAACACCATCCAACAAAAATTAAGATAGTAACATTCCTTGATATATTGACAATTTATGTAGTGTAAGTGGGCGTATATTGCTAGGCAACCACTTGTTTAAATATTTGTGCCTTAATGACAGAAAGCTCTTTGTTCATGAGTCATTTTGGTTTGCGTAACGAATGTTATCTAGTAAAAACACTCCAAATTTCCGATCTAGTAAAAAATAGTAGTTTGCGAAAATTGGGTACATGAGAAACTTTACAGACCATAAAAATGGGTTTCTTTATTTTAAATGTCAATTTTATGCATTTTGACAATTTGTGTTTTCTAGTAATTCCCCATTTATTCTTAAAGGATAAGAGAAGCGGTTTTTCATAAATCATTGAATTGCATAAAAAATATCCTTTTGAATGAATTGTGTTTGTTGGGCAGTGTTAGTACCCTGAAGGATATTAACATAAAAGCTTAAATCAACCCACAAATATGCTGAACATTCCCCTTAAAGTATTCATATAAAAAGTGAGTTGATTGTATAGTTTTTTTAACCGATTTATTGAGAAAAACAACATTTTATTTTTCAGTGCCCTGCAAGTATGACAATGAAATAAAATCTGGATTTTCGGTGAATTTTAACTTGATTGATCAAGGCAATGAAAATGAAGGGCAGTGTAAGAAAAAATGTGACAAGAATTCGGAATGTACAGCTTGGATGATATATCCTGTTGCATATGGTTATTGTCGTTTGTTTGGTGAGCCAATTCTTGATATCGACGCCAATAATGATATGACACTGGAAACGTGCCAAGAACTTTGTTCTCAGAATAAAAAGTGTGTAACTGGTTCGATGTCTGGCGATATGTGCATTCTGTATGACTCTAAACAAACAGAATTCGAGAGATATTCAGAAGATGAAAATCATTTTTTCCACAAGGTTGACATGAACTGTACTAGTAGTTAAACTTGCAATAAAAGTTCATTCATTTAATTGAACAAATAGAGCATAATGTGTGTTTTTTCCCATTTATTTGCTTTATAGATTTCAATAAGGTCTGAGGTATGTGCTTAGAATTAGACGCTATCTTTATTGCTGCCGAGGACGCACAAAAAAGAAACACCCCTTGTATTAAACAGGGAGCCACGGTGCTGGGAGTTTCGTGAATTTTGGGCCACGTTATGAAAAAGGTTGGGATCCACTGGTTTAGGGTCTGAGGGATCTGGCCTAGACAATTTTGAGAATTAGACGTCCGGAAACAGATTTCCAGACGTTTCCCAGAGAATTTAAGGTTAAAGATTATTTGAATATAAGGTCTGAGGTGTATCGCTTAGAAAATTTTGAGAATAAGACGATACATTTATTCCTGGCGTGAACGCCCATCCTAACCCTGGAAACACGGAAGTCTGGAGATCTCCCTAAGCAAGACATCGGATTGCCCTGATGATTTCGGTATTAATGATACAAACATCCATACAAGCAAGAAACTAAGCAAAACTCACACTCTAATATTCCAGAAGTTTAATCCCAAATATCACAAGATTTTTGGCATTACATCGGCCACGATCAACCATTCCTCTGACGAAAAAGCATTTTTTAAGATTGCGGATAATGACTGTATTTTGTCATGATAATGTATCAAAGTCGGTACATAATGTCTTTAAATACAAAAAAAAACTAATTTTCAAACTTAGTCAATAGGAGTTTATATTCATCAGAGGACAAACGTTGTCACCTAGGTTACACGAAACAAATTTTAATGGTCCATAATAATAATATGAATATAATATACTCTGATTGACCAAGTTTGAGAACTTTTTATTTTTGTTCATTCTAAGAGGTGGTATCGTTTTAAGTTGCCTCAAGTGTAGATTTTTTTCAGATTCCCATTATTAAATTTTCGCATTTGTCAATTCCCTCTATTTGCCACGTGTTATTTTAAAACTTGTGTGCTAGGTAATACACACAAAAGGATGAAAACGGCAATTTATGTCGTTTAAAATCGGATAAATAAATGCGATCCCAATTTCTAAATAAAGTATTTGTTCCATCCTAGGCCTGTTCATTTGAGAGATTCAAACCCTCCCTTCCCAGAAATCAAATCTTCAGTTGACTTCCCCTGACCACACCCACTACCATTCTGATCAACAGAGAAATTCTACCTATCGGAGATATTACTCTGACCTATTGACCAACCATGTTTTAAATAGTTCACGCGTAGAAATTTTTCTCTCGGAGATCATAAGTGAGACGAAACGACTTCATGTAAACAAACCGAAAGTTTCAAGATGTTTCAAGATGTTTCAAGACACCATGCAAACCAATTTTATACAAACACATATGAAGAGAATGCATTTTATTTGATCCATACTAAGTGAATAAGAATACAAATTTAAGTAGACTAATGTTAATGAGGTCGAAACAACTCATAATGGTGCGAAATGTCTTTAATCGTCTTTCCGGTTTCTTGTCTCGTAACTCAAAAACGCCTCCGCTATTACAAAGAGTTCTGTACTGCAACTTCTTCAGTAAATAAACACTGTTAAATTAGGGAATATTTTTAGCATTTAAGAACTTATTGATATCCTATAGACGTTTTGATATTAAATTTGATGCATACTTTATCGTTCAACGAATATCGTTGGCGTCATGGCTGGTGATTAGGTTCGTGTCTTTATCTGCGACATATACGGAGCTAGGAAAGATGCGAAGTTTCGTATGACCCACTACATGACCGACAGACGTCCATTTTCTTTACAGTGAATGTCTCTGAAGAATGGCGATACATTCTAATGTCAATATAATACGGGAGATAACTCCTGTCGAAATATTGCAAATGTAAACAGTATGTCTGAATTAAACGTAAAGGACAAAACAGTTAATAAGTCTTTAAGTTTTCCCTAAATTTCTCCTATATAATTTTCTCAAGCAAACGTGATGAAAAACTTGAAATGAAGAAAGAATGGTTCATAGAGTCCTGGACATTCTGATCAACAGAGAAATTTTACCTATCGGAGATATTACTCTGACCTATTGACCAACCATGTTTAAATGGTTCACGCGTAGACATTTTTCTCAGAAGTGATACAAAACGACTTCATGTAAACAAACCGAAAGTTTCAAGATGGATTCCACACCACTCAAACCAATTTATACAAACACATATGAAGAGAATGTATTTTATTTGATCCATACTAAGTGAATAAAAATAAAAATTTAAGCAGACTAATGTTAGTGAGGTCGAATCAACTCATAATTTCTAGTCTTGTAACTCAAATACGCCTCCGCCTTTAAAAATAGTCTGTACTGAAACCTCTTCAGTTAAT
This sequence comes from Lottia scabra, assembly GCA_029955415.1. NCBI lineage: Eukaryota > Metazoa > Mollusca > Gastropoda > Lottiidae > Lottia > Lottia scabra. Next base: position 15,063,708 of record JARJEI010000009.1, read on the forward strand.
ACACACTGTAGAAATTAGGGAATATTGTTAACATTTAAAAACTTAATGATATCCTTTAGATGTTGTAATATTAAATTTGATGTATACTTTATCGTTCAACGAATATCGTTGGTGTCATGGCTGGTGATTAGGTTCGTGTTTTTATCTGCGACACATACAGAGCCTTGGAAAGATGGAGTCAAATAGCATCACACTTGAACAAACACATTTCGAGAAACATTTAACATATTATATTAACTGCTACATATTTATTGAAATTACTGTCACCTTAGCAACACATTGAGTTAATTGTAAAGGTCAATTTTCATGACAAATTATACATTCTGTTAAACTGTAGAATAACTTCAATACTGAATGGTATAATCTAACTGGTAACCTATAATGTTGCTGACTAATTGTATTAAATTAGTATTTTCTGTGTGCTTGAATTTTATTGTATGCTAGGTTTACACTATGTTCCCGGCAGTCACGGTAATCACGTTTCATGGCCAACGTAGAGAACGCGAGACAACGCGGTAGAAAAACGTGACTGTCGTGGATGCGGGCCAGAATTTTGACTGTCAAAAATATACCACGGCAGCCATGACGGGTTTGAGAACTGTAATGTCACTTAGTAAATCCGGGTATCAGAAATCAATGAACCGTGATGCTCTGATCTGCAAAAACGCCATACATCGGGATGCACCTTTATTAAAAAGTAATGAAACTCCAAAATCCACGGCGCAATACGTTTCGGGCGCAGTGGCCACCGGGAACATAGTGTAAACCTAGCATAAATGATCATTCCAAATGTCTTAAAATCAGATGAACATTGAAGTACTGGAACAAACAGGGATATTACAACAATCCTGGAGCTGCAACAACCCTCCATATGCCAACATTGGATTGGAGAGTGAGATATAACCACTTATTTAGTTGATCTATTTGTTTATGGTCACGTGTTAGATAATATTTTCATGATATAGACGTTTTCAATAGAACAATTTGGGAACATTTCTTGAATTTCATAACAACAACCCGTCTATAAAACGATCAGGAATATATTATTATGTACAAGTTTACAGACGTTACTACTATATTTGTATGGGTAAGTTATGTACAAGTTTATAGACGTTACTATTATATTGTAAAGGTTGGTTATGTACAAGTTTACAGACGTTACTACTATATTTGTATGGGTAAGTTATGTACAAGTTTGTAGACGTTACTATTATATTTGCATAGGTGAGTTATGTACAATTTTATAGACGTTACTACTATATTTGTATGGGTAAGTTATGTACAATAACGTTACTACTATATTTGTATAGGTAAGTTATGTGCAAGTTTACAGACGTTACTACTATATTTGTATAGGTAAGTTATGTACAAGTTTATAGACGTTACTGCTCTATTGGTATAGGTAAGTTATGTACAAGTTTATAGACGTTACTAACTACTCTACTTGTATAGGTTAGTTATGTACAAGTTTACAGACGTTACTATTCTATTTGTATAGGTAAGTTGTGTCCCAGATTACAGACGTTATTACTCTATTTGTATAGATAAGTTATGTACAAGTTTACAGACGTTACTACTCTATTTGTATAGGTAAGCTATATACAAGTTTACAAACGTTACTACTCTATTTGTATAGGTTAGTTATGTGCAAGTTTACAAGATATAACGTAGCCACATTAAAGACGTTACTAACTGAACCATACGAAACTTCCTGTCTGACCTAGTTACCAGAATCAAACACGAAAATATTAGGTATCCATGTTAAAGACGTTACTAACTGAACTAAACAAAACCTCCTGTCTGACCTAGTTACCAGAATAAAACACGGAGATATTAGGTAGCCATGTTAAAGACGTTACTAACTGAACCATACAAAACTTCCTGTCTGACCTAGTTACCAGAATAAAACATGGAGATACTAGGTAGCCATGTTAAAGACGTTACTAACTGAACCATACAAAACTTCCTGTCTGACCTAGTTACCAGAATAAAACACGGAGATATTAGGTAGTCATGTTAAAGACGTTACTAACTGAACCATACAAAACTTCCTGTCTGACCTAGTTACCAGAATAAAACACGAAAATATTAGGTATCCATGTTAAAGACGTTACTAACTGAACTAAACAAAACCTCCTGTCTGACCTAGTTACCAGAATAAAACACGGAGATATTAGGTAGCCATTTTAAAGACGTTACTAACTGAACCATGCGAAACTTCTTGTCTGACCTAGTTACCAGAATAAAACATGGAGATACTAGGTAGCCACGTTAAAGACGTTGCTAACTGAACTATACGAAACTTCCTTTCTGACCTAGTTACCAGAATAAAACACGGAGATACTAGGTAGCCATGTTAAAGACGTAACTAACGGCATGGTTTGATTTTTAGTACGATATATTCTGTTTACTTTTCTCATTCCATTAGTGTAAATCCATCACATTAGCAGTATATCTCCTAAAGACAATATCATGACGTCATATCGTTTATTGTATTGGTATTATGCCTTGGAAATATGGAATTGAAACATTTTGGCAGTTTGTAGTAACCATCTTTATCAGCGATATTGATCTACTACTGTATATATAATATATACATATGACTCAATAGAATTGTTGATCTGGTAATGAATCATATGTTCAGAAGTTATTTGCTGTTTCAGAATTTAAAGATGGCATACATTAAATTCAACATTTTCTGATACTAACGACATGGTTTATTTTTCAACATTGTCAGGCTATGAACTTTTCAGCCCCTTTTTCAGATTTTTACAATAATCGGATGAACGGTTTTTGAGTTATTGCCCTTGACTTGGTCCAAACGCGTCAAATTTGACTTGTATCCACGAGAGAGGCTACAATTATTGTTTGATCGTAATGAAACTTGGTAAGCATGTAAGTAATGATTTGATCGAAGTCAAGATGAATTTGGCAATACTCAGATAAACCCTTGTTGAGTTATTGCCCCTGATTTTTAGCAGACGTTTTAAAATGTTTTCTTGAGCACAATAGAAGTTACAGTTTGTAACCAATTTTGATGAAACTTGGTAAAATAAAATTGTTATTATCATTAATTAAAATATTATAATTTCTGACAGCTGCCAGTGGGCGTATGTTACCTTGTCTGGCAACCCCTGATCTATTAATACGAACACAAACCTTCGTTATTCACAGAACGAGTCAAAATGAATGTCTATTCTAATCTGATGTGGGTTATTGTTTTGCTGTGTGTTGGAACTTTAGAAGCGGTCAGCACTAAACATCCTTCTGTTATCGAAAAGTATTGTAAAGAGAAGAAACCAGGTAATTTTTAAAGTTTTCACTGACAACCTGGAAATTATAAGCTTTAGGCACAAAATGTTTTAAGCATCAGACCTAGACACAGCACAATAGGCACACACTTTTTAGTCACTCTTTCAGTTAGGCATGTGGCATTTGTGCCTAAATGACAGGAATTCGGATAGGGAGGAGGAGTGGTTCAAATCTCTTTGTTCATGAGTCATTTTGGTTTGCGTAACGAATGTTATCTAGTAAAAACACTGTAAACATGCTACTTTCTTGCTGTAGACATGTTGTTGACATGCTCTTGTACGATGAGCATACTGGTTGGCGAGTCTTATTTGTTGTGTGAATCTACTTGTAAAATTCAAGATAGATCGTTCTTACAAACTGTATAGTCGTTTGTAAGAACTGGATACGGACACTTTCCTTCAATTGATACTAAGGCTTACAATATTAAAAAACACTTTATTTACAGCTACAATACTAAAGTCTAACTAATACAGAACTAACTAACACTAAGTCTTAAACGGTAAATGTATGAACTATCCCACAACTCCTACAACGGCTAAAAAACGAGTCTAAACTAAGAAAGGGAAATTCCAACAAGGAATTCCCATACCTAGTACTACATGTTTCTTCGCTAACCCATGAGTGACTAACAATCCATTTCCCCAACTCTTATACCTTACCCTATGAATTACCTATACAATTCATTGTCTGCTAAACCCCTTTGTTCGTAGTCCAAGCTAAAGGTTGCCTAAAGCTTGTACACATATTACTTAACTTAATTGTTTCTTAATGTAACCTGTCTATTGTTCCATAATAACCCCTGACATCTGAATAGTCTCTTTGTATGCTTTACCCCTCTCTAAATCATAATCTTATCCCTTGAGAAAACTACTTAGACAATCCTTTGTTACATAACTTCCCTCATTAACGTGGAAAATACATAATTATGATTTTCCTGGATAAAAATAAAATAATCATTCAAAGTAAAAAATAAAAGAATAAAAGATATCAAACAATTAAATGAAGATGACAACCAAATATAACGAAAAAAAAGGATGCACATGATAGAAATAAAAATGTTCAGAAAAAATGTCACTATATTGTCCTATGCTGAAAATGTTTTTAACACACATGATGATTTCGCGATCAACACCTAGTTTAAAGAATATGCACATATAATGAGAAACACGTCACTTTTTTCCGAAAATAATGTTCACAAACGATGATTTCCGATTTCCGAATGAAAAATATACACAATTTCGGCGTCTTTTTGGTCATCTGCTACTGAGTCTTAATTTTGGTTCGTGAACGGGAAATCTGTTAGTTATTTTTCTGCTGTTCCGATCTGAAATAGAAAAATATCATATCGCCCAATGGGCGAAGAGTATAGTACCTGTTATGTACGGATTATTTTCAGTTTGCTATGAACAAGATTAGCATTAAAAAAACTTATTTTGAGTATATAACTGTCATTATCGGCTTAGAGACCTGGAAAAATTTCTTATGAAGACTCTTATAGTGGATAACATATAAACATCGAACTATTTACACAAAAGGATACGAATACGGTACCCTAATTCTTCAATGGAAACACGTAGCATAGAAGCTATGTCGATATCAATAGTCCTACAACACAAGGAAGTAAACTTAATTGAGCTAAAACGTGAACCACTGATTGCCAATTGTAGCAAACCTTGCCCACTAAATTCTACCATAAAATTTAACCAAAATTTGGACTGTAACATCACTTTCCATTTTCAAAAATATTTTGCTCATAATCATGGTTTCCTTAACTAGAATAAGACAAACCTATAAAACCCTAAAATTTGTAACCATATAATAAGAACACCGTGTGAAAACTCTCACAAAATCTTGCCTTCTTTCTACAGCTCTCAAAACAAAGGATAGACCTATCAAACCTAAGATCATGCATGATTATAGTCGCTTTGGCGTTGACAAATCGTAAAAACAAATAATACAATTTAAAAACAACACTCACCAAATAACGAAAGCCTCTCATGCTTGAAACTGGTTTCTTGATTGTCGTATTTCTCTCAATTTATAATCTATTCTGGCATACCATTTTCTTGTCTTTCTTATTCTGTTTCTTTGATGGATTTCGGACTTCAACGTTGTGTTTTTGTGACGACCTTGTAATTTCAGGAATTCGAAACTGTCAATCGGTACCATTGTAAACATGCTACTTTCTTGCTGTAGACATGTTGTTGACATGCTCTTGTACGATGAGCATACTGGTTGGCGAGTCTTATTTGTTGTGTGAATCTACTTGTAAAATTCAAGATAGATCGTTCTTACAAACTGTATAGTCGTTTGTAAGAACTGGATACGGACACTTTCCTTCAATTGATACTAAAGCTTACAATATTAAAAAACTAACTAACTAACACTAAGTCTTAAACGGGGTTAATGTATGAACTATCCCATAACTCCTACAACGGCTAAAAAACTAAGAAAGGGAAATTCCAACAAGGAATTCCCATACCTAGTACTACATGTTTCTTCGCTAACCCATGAGTGACTAACAATCCATTTCCCCAACTCTTATACCTTACCCTATGAATTACCTATACAATTCATTGTCTGCTATAATAATAATAATAAACTCTGTATTTTACATGGGTCAGAATTAGGCCCTATACCACGAGTGGTAACGGTCCTGTCTCACACCCAGCCCATGGGGACAAACATAGATACAATATACAACATATAGACACCAAAAAAAAAAAAAAAAAAAAAAAAAAAAATTTCTGTACAAAGTTTGATGATTTAGAGATCAAGTACATGACCACAGGCTACTGGATATTTTTTTTTTTTAAGATATACAATATAGCAATATACACAAGTACATGTGTATTAAATGGACATATTATACTCAAGCGATTAGTGTACAGAATTTGATGATTTAGAGATCAAATACATGACCACAGGCTACTGGATATTTTTTTAAGATATACAATATAGCAATATACACAAGTACATGTGTATTAAATGGACATATTATCCTCAAGCGATTAAGTACATTACGACAAATTGTAAAAAAAAAAAAAAAAAAAAATTCATTAAAATTTGTGAAGCCAAAGGTAGGTCAGTGCAAGTGCTGCGAGCGGGCTACCCAACCCTAAACCCCTTTGTTCGTAGTCCAAGCTAAAGGTTGCCTAAAGCTTGTACACATATTACTTAAAGGGCCATTCTGAGTTTTTGAAAAAAGCTTCCATTGTCAAAAAAATCGCAAATGCTACCTGAGAGTATTTTTAAAGTGTGCTTATTGTATCTCTATATATTCTTCATCAAACTGAATTTGGTTTAAAGGGGTTAATTACAAACAGGGAGTACTTATTGTTAATTAAGCAATTTGACCTAGTTTTGGTGTTTGCCCTTTAAATGGCTCAATATTTCTAGCTGAAACCTTTTAAATACACAAGAGGGACATTTCTCAACAATTATGCGTTTATTTTACCCAAATCCGTTCAGTAGTTTCCTATCAGCGTCCAAAAAACAAAACACACTTAAAAACCTTACGTAAGGTTTTTAAAAATTTTAGCATGTTTTTAGCGTTTACAAATTAACGGCTGGATTTTTTTAGTTTAAATCATAATCTTATCCCTTGAGAAAACTACTTAGACAATCCTTTGTTACAACACTCCAAATTTCCGATCTTGTAAAAAATAGTAGTTACAGTAGGGTACATGAGAAACTTTACAGACCATAAAAATGGATTTCTTTATTTTAAATGTTAATTTATGCATTTTGACAATTTGTGTTTTCTATTAATTCCCCATTTATTCTTAAAGGATAAGAGAAACGGTTTTTCATAAATCATTGAATTGCATAAAAAATACCTTTTTGAATGAATTGTGTTTGTTGGGCAGTGCTAGTACTCTGAAGGATATTAACATAAAAGCTTAAATCAACCCACAAATATGCTGAACATTCCCCTTTAAGTATTCATATAAAAGATTTTTTAACCGATTTATTGAGAAAAACAACATTATATTTTCAGTGCCCTGCAAGTATGAGAATGCGAATAAAATACCTGATTTTAACGAGATTTATTATGGCAATGAAAACGAAGCGCAGTGTAAGTTAAGATGTAACAAGAATTCGGAATGTACAGCTTGGGTGGTATATTATGGTTGTCGTTTGTATGGTGCACCAATGCTTGATGTTGACATCCGTAGTGATATGACCCTGGAAACATGCAAAGAACTTTGTTCTCAGAATAAAAAATGTGTAACTGGTTCGGTTTATGGCGTTTGGTGCATTCTGTATGACTCTAAACAAACAGAATTCTACGAAGGTTCAGAAGATCAGGGCTTCCACAAGGTTGATATGGACTGTACTAGTAGTTAAACTTGCAATAAAAGTTCAATCATTTAATTGAACAAAATACCATATTGTGTGTTTTTCCCTTTTATATGCTTTATAGATTTGAATATTTGAATATATTATGAATACGGTCTGAGATTTAGAAAATCTCGAGAATTAGACGCTCCTGTTATTGCGGCCGAAAATGTCCATCGGAGGCCTGGAAACTCAATTTTTTGAAGTCGACTGCCTCTAAAAAATGTTCTCCCTGAAATGCGATTTCCTGACGAATTTAAGGTTATTTTGTATAATGACTGCAGGACCAACTCAAGAAAAGTTGAGAATTAGATGACTGGAAACGCAAATTCCTGACATAGTCCTTTACCCTGTAGATTTCGGTATAAAATCCAAACAAGCAAGAAAACAGATTAACAAAACTCACGACCTACGGACCATATTGGTAAAATTAACACGAGACTCACTTTGATCATGGTGTAACTTGCTCCGAGATGGCCGTACCCCCCCCCCCCCCCCCCAAAAAAAAAACCGAGATGTCCCCCCCCCCCCCCAACCCAGAGATAGCCCCTGGTTCACCAGTGGGAGTTTACACATCTACCACAGTCTATAGGGCACCATTTCTAAACGCAATTATCAAAAAACCAATGTCACCATATTAGTCAATGGAGACTAAAGTTTGGTATTTGAAGTTAATTACCACATTTTTTATATTATTTGGCAGATTTTGTTTAAATACACATGTATATAGACATTTATTTATGATCTAACTGAGCTTTTTTAACCCAATATATAACTATTGAAATTCACAATCAGAGTATCAATAGTAAATATGTCGTCCATTCTGGCTACGCTACGCCTGACAATAACCTCGTATGCAGCTGGCGGATAAAGCACACTACTTTCAAGTTGACTTCTGACTAGTCTCTGACAACCAGACATCTTCTGTCAAGATAATGTACAAGGGAGGTAACTAGTATGAGCTGAGGAACTATTTTTTATCGCGTATTCTACTGCGGCCAAATAATCTTGGAAAGTTTTCTTCTATCTGCATACAAGGTTATTGTTAGACAATGGCCGCCGTATATACGATTACCAGAGTATTATAGTTTTTACCGTCTGTTACAAAATAGGACAATGACTGTCAAACTTATCAATTAACATTCCAGCCACTTTAAATTAAATGTCCATTGTCATTGTTTAGACAACTTAATATTTCATAGCCTTGAGCACCTTTCAATCAAAGTATAGTTATTGTCTTAGAGCTTATAAAAGGCAATTCAATCCAAGTTCAGGAGAGAGTTCTTAGCGACGGAGAAACCAAGCATAGAGAGTTCCAGATCAAGTTTCCAGCCGGGCCTTGCCCCCTTGGGCCATGTGCGATACCAGAGGATCCAAGATATAAGTTAAGATGTTGAAACCATATTTAATTATACAAATGCTTTACCAACCAATAAATGTTCTATACCAACAAAAGTCTTATGTGTTACATATGACTTAATTTGGTGCCGTGACCAGGATACTTCAAGAAGTCCTAACCACGAAGATGATCACCGGCCAAAGAAGAAACAGAAACATATGAAGTTAAAGATGTAATTTGAAGGTGAGCGAATTGTCTATTAAAGAAAAATGTATTTTGATTATGAATCTGAACACATAGTTTTGGCTCTGCCACGTTGGCGATTTTATAAGATTTTAAAGTTCGAAACTGTCTCTAAGTACGTTACATTTTGTATATATGTATTATAGTATATTTGCGGTAAAAAAAAATTCCTTAAGTAAGGTGAATAATTGAAGTCTCGAGTTATGAGCATTAATGGGCATTAGAGAAATTGTCCTGTAGTTGTTTTAAGTCCGGATGTTGGACGATTGGACATTAAGTTAGAGTGTCCTGTATTAACGTACTTAGATAACATTTTGATATAGAAAAATTAAGAAAACTGTCTTATTTAAGACATATTGAATGTGTTCAGAGGATTGATTAAACATACATTTGACTCATAGCAATTCGTCTCCACCCAATGAATTAGATCAAACGGTATATGAACAAGGAAAGTGACCAATCCAAGTACAATGTCATATACAAGAAGGTTGAATCTAAAGATGGAGGCAGTGGTATGTCGGAAGGGGAGAAACCAATCCCCAAACCTTCAAAACATGACATTTCAAAGCTATATCCATCATTGCAACTCGCGAGAGAGAATGGTTAAAAGATCATCAACCATTCCGCGAAAAGGAAATAATAGATATAGGAATAAATGATGGAAATGAAGGAATAAATGGTAGATGAATAAATGGTAGATGTTACACCGATGAATAAATGGTGGATGTTACACCGATGAATAAATGGTGGATGTTACACCGATGAATAAATGGTGGATGTTACGCCGATGAATTGGAAATTTGGAAATTTATGTGTAAAAAAAGTGAAAGTGAAAATATACGTCTATATATATTCTATTCTGCTACAGTGTATTTGTATAACTGGAACTCTTTTATATACTTTTTGGTGAACTTTTATTTTACATGTTTTTTTTTAATATTTGTGTATTTTATATTTCTGTATGTATTTTATATTTTATTTAAGCTTTCAGCTTTTTAAAAGGAAGGGAGGAATGTGACATAATAGGTTATTATGTCTAGATATTAATGTACATTTAATCATATAGATAAGTTGATACGCCTCAAGGTTATTATACAATCTTAACTATAACCAATTAGCCATACTTTATCTATATAATTATTATTTCACTAGCCACATCATCACCCTTCCTGAATAACTATATAAATCCCTTTAATACTTATCATTAGTAAGTTGTAAGTTGTACAAGTTGTACCAGGCTACAGTTGACATCACAACTGTCAACTGGTACCTGGAGTTTACCTATATTAAACTATATACCAACTCAATAGTCTTATGTCTTACAAAATAAACCTACTCAAGACGGTAAAAACGGTAATACTCTGGTAATCGTATGCAGATAGAAGAAAACCTTCCAAGATTTTTTGGCCGCAGTAGAATACGCGATAAAAAATAGTTTCTCAGCTCATACTAGTTACCTCCCTCGTAGGCAGATAATGTCTGGTTGTCAGAGACTAGTCAGAAGTCAACTTGAAAGTTGTGCGCTTTATCCGCCAGCTGCATACGAGGTTATTGTCAGGCGTAGCGTAGCGAGAACGGACGACACATTTACGATTGATACTCTGATAGTAGCTAATGGACATACCAGTGTTAATTTCCATAGTGATATATTGGATTAAAAAAGCTCAGTTAAATCATAAAATTTAAAAAAAATGGATAAAATCCACCACTTCAAATACCAAACTTTAGTCTCCATTGACTAATATGGTGACATTGGTTTTTTGATAATTGCATTTAGAAATGGTGCCCTATAGACTGTGGTAGATGTGTAAACTCCCACTGGTCAACCAGGGGCCATCTCGGGTTTTTTTTGGGGGGGGGGGGGGAGAGACATCTCGGAGCAAGTTTCACCATGATCAAAGTGAGTCTCGTGTTAATTTTACCAATATGGTCCGTAGGTCGTGAGTTTTGTTAATTTGCTTTCTTGCTTGTTTGGATTTTATACCGAAATCTACAGGGTAAAGGACTATGTCAGGAATTTGCGTTTCCAGTCATCTAATTCTCAACTTTTCTTGAGTTGGTCCTGTAGTAATTATACAAAATAACCTTAAATTCGTCAGGAAATCGCATTTCAGGGAGAATATTTTTTAGAGGCAGTCGACTTCAGAAAATTGAGTTTCAAGGCCTCCGATGGACATTTTCGGCCGCAATAACGGGAGCGTCTAATTCTCAAGATTTTCTAAGCCTATATCTCAGACCGTAGGCCTATTCATAATATATTCAAATATTCAAATCTATAAAGCATATAAAAGGGAAAAACACACAATATGGTATTTTGTTCAATTAAATGATTGAACTTTTATTGCAAGTTTAACTACTAGTACAGTCCATATCAACCTTGTGGAAAACCGGATTTTTATCTTCTGAATCGCTCTCGAATTCTGTTTGTTTAGAGTCATACAGAACGCACCATTCGCCAGATACCGAACCAGTTACACATTTTTTATTCTGAGAACAAAGTTCTTTGCACGTTTCCAGGGTCATATCACTACGGATGTCAACATGAAGAATTGGCGCACCATACAAACGACAACCAGCAAATACCACCCAATGTGTACATTTCGAATTATTGTCACATCTTGACTTACACTGTGCATCATTTTCACCGCCATTATAAATCCTGTTAAAATTTACAGAAATTCCATTTTGTTTTTCATTCTCATACTTGCAGGGCACTGAAAAATATAATGTTGTTTTTCTCAATAAATCGATTAAAAAAAAAATATACAATCAACTCACTTTTTATATGAATACTTTAAGGGGAATGTTCAGCATATTTGTGGGTTATTTGAGCTTTTATGTAAATATCATTCAGAGTACTAGTACTGCCCAACAAACACGCACAAACCCTTCAAATATAACCATACCTTAACAGTTATCATTCATTTTCTGCTTGTGTGTTTTCTAAACAAGTCATAATCTTGCTAAACGACGAGTCGTACTTTTGACTTTCAAACGCAGATTGTTATGGATACACGGGGATTTCTAGGCTTAAATTTCGAGGAAGAGTTTCGAGAAATCCCGGTTCTGAGACTAAAATAGTATTGGTCGAACGAATGGTGAACATATTCCTTTAATGAGAATAGGGAACAGAATCCAACATCATAAATATAATACACGATTTAGAAACTGTTCTCTATTTTCTCTATATAGCAAATCGGATGTTTTGTCGCACGTAAAAGAATTAAACAAAACAACCAAGTAACAACTATCTAAACTACAAACCCAAAATATAAACCCATAAAAACTATTCATATGACGAAGGTCTATATCAATTGTAATTGAGTCAGTGACGGAGAGAAAACCTAAACCCTCTTGAATGAAGCTACTTGGGGACTTGTTTTTCTTGGACAACCGATATATGCGCAATAAACATTGTCAAATTTAGGATTCCAACCCGAATCTGCCCTAAAAAATCTAAGGAAATTATAGAGTACTTTGGTTTTGTTAATGAGTAGGCCTAATACTTAATAATAAAATCCAAGAACGAACGATCCCAACTGTAAAACAAATCTAAAAATCCAAACGCGACATCCATATGGTGATAAGATCCTTCCCTTTTTTTATCTACCCTGATGGATTCTAATATAACGTTAAATTTAAAGGCTGAAAGTATGCTACGAATTTTCGAAATTTGAAATTGTTTAACTCATATCGCATCGGAATTTAGTCACAGATTCCAAAAATGAAAACCCGAGCAAAATCGGCCCAAAAATGTGGTTTCCAGGTTCAAAAAACTGGTTTTTGCTGAGGTTGCAATGAGCAATTTGCACTTTTGCAAAAATGTTCCAATTTATATTTATGCAATACCTCGAACAAAATGGACCTCAGAAGTTGCAAAAAGGTTGCTGCAGCTGTTTCAGTTTAGGCTGTGTGCCCTGTGTAAAAAACGAAAAAATAAAATGGAAACATTTCGAAAACTAACTAATACAATTACCTGATATGACCATAGACAAAGAACCAACATACATTAAAACCACTACCAACATCACTCTAGAATTGACCACCATTTTGACTGAATGATACAGTATAACTGTATGGAGATAATTATGTGAATTATTATATAGAAGATAAGTTAATTATGGTATGATTTTACTGCGTTGTTAAGGAGATTTATTCTGCGTTATTTCATCGAGTCATCATTTTCTTTAACAACAACAGACACTGCATAAATCATCAGCAAACAAAGACCAAACAACATGTTACTTTACGATTTGGGTATTATAGTCCCACTAAGATATCGAAATAGACTGACTATCATGCGTTGATCGAATCCAGCGCAAACAAAGCCCAAACAACACGTTACTACTATACGATTTGGGTATTATGTGTAGGATAATGCATGGCTTCGAGGGATTAGTTGACATAATGCCCGCGGGTTCGGGAAAGCACGAGGGCCCCCGATAGAAACCATGCATTATCCGACATAAAAACCGATTCCTAATTCAATAATTGGTAAATATGTTGAAAAATCAATCAATACATTTAACATCACATGGGAGATAATCCATGTCGTGTGAAAAAATGTTCCAGAATTTTCAGAAATATTTAGTTTTTAATATTAAATATCTAATTTTACATTAAAAAATTCTAAAATGTAGTATTGAAAGATATAAATCCTTCGAAAATTAATTACGCTCTAAAAATCTAGTTTTTAAGTTTTTAAAACCATTTTTAAAAAATAAGATGACCAGTAAAAAACATTACAAGAAATGTGAGGGGTATATATTGTTGTATCAACCTACATTGTATCATAGGAAGCAAGAAACCTTACATTGATCACTGGGTTGTGACTGATACTGTCTGATAAGATTGCATACTTTGTCACTGGGTAGTGACTTAGTTACGATTAATCAGCTTGATTTTGAAACTTCAATATTCAGTTTGAAAGAAAAAAATCTTTAAGACGTAGAGTTAATTGCTCAAATGTATTGGTGTAAGAAGATTAAAGTATATTCCCTCGAATGTACTTTGGTAGAGGGATATTATCTCTAATGTACCTTTCCACGGGGATATTCTCCCGAATATCCCTGGGTTGAGGGATATTCTCTCGAATGTCCCTGAGTAGAGGGATATTAGTAAAAAGAAAGACCTGCCATATCAATGGGATGAGGTCACAAGAGGTTTTTATAGTCCCAATAAGATATCGAAATAGTCACTGATTATCATGCTTTGATCGAATCCAGCGCAAACAAAGCCCAAACAACCTGTTACTTTACGATTTGGGTATTATAGTCCCAATAAGATATCGAAATAGTCACTGATTATCATGCTTTGATCGAATCCAGCGCAAACAAGGACCAAACAACATGTTACTTTACGATTTGGGTATTATAGTCCCAATAAGATATCGAAATAGTCACTGATTATCATGCTTTGATCGAATCCAGCGCAAACAAAGCCCAAACAACCTGTTACTTTACGATTTGGGTATTATAGTCCCAATAAGATATCGAAATAGACTGATTATCATGCTTTGATCGAATCCAGCGCAAACAAAGCCCAAACAACATGTTACTTTACGATTTGGGTATTATAGTCCCAATAAGTTATTGAAATAGACTGATTATCATGCTTTGATCGAATCCAGCGCAAACAAAGACCAAACAACATGTTACTTTACGATTTGGGTATTATAGTCCCAATAAGATATCGAAATAGACTGATTATCATGCTTTGATCGAATCCAGCGCAAACAAAGCCCAAACAACATGTTACTTTACGATTTGGGTATTATAGTCCCAATAAGATATCGAAATAGACTGATTATCATGCTTTGATCGAATCCAGCGCAAACAAAGCCCAAACAACATGTTACTATACGATGTAAAAATGTTTAAAAATTGAATGTCTACAAACGTTGACCATTAAATATATATTTTTGTGTTTGCAGCTTATTTTGATATGATATTTTACGAGCTGTATAGCGAACCTATCAGTATGGAGGGATTGCAAACGGTTTTCTGTTGCCATTTCTATGTTGAGAATTGTCTCTTTCATGTGTAAAATTTTGCAGATGTAAGGAATTAATAAATATTCTTTGTCATTCTTTGAGTTTTCTCTTTCCAACGATGTTAAACAAAATGTACATAAATAACAACATCGACTTTTTTTTTATCAGATGACTTTTCACTACCGAACGTGAGCTGGGTAACCCACTTTTCACTACCGAACGTGAACTCGTTATTCTCCTTTTCACTCTCAAATATAAACAATACATATGCCGGTTTTTATGTTCTGTAAATTTCGCAGTATGGATTGAAAATGCCACTTTTCACCCTTAGAAGAAACCGGATGTGCACTGCTTCGGTACCGTCGCACGGTTCTAGTTATTTTATAGATGAATCATAACTTGTGTTGATTCAGAATAATATTAATAATATCAATGCTGAATTGCATAAACTACGGCAATGTCTATATACCACGACGTTGTAAATAAAATTAGTCTTAAATTCATATCTTGTTTTTAAGGTATCTCTTTACAACTAAAATACTTATTGAAGAAGTATCTTATATTCCATAATAACATCTAAATCATAGTCACAAAATAGCGGTCACTTTGATTATTTTAATGATGAATCTTAACTTGTGTTGATTCAGAATAATATCAATGCTGAATTGCATAAACTACGACAATGTCTATATACCACGACGTTGTAAATAAAATTAGTCCTACTTCAAAATTGTTTTAGGTACAGCTTTACCACTGATCTATTTAGAGTGATAAATGTTGTTAAATTGTTATGTTATAACCTTTGTTCATTCAGAATAATATTAATAATATTAATGCTAAATTGCATAAACTTATGGTCTATTTAGAGTGATAAATGTTGTTAAATTGTTATATTATAACCTTTGTTCATTCAGAATAATATTAATAATATTAATGCTAAATATCATAAACTTATGGTCTATTTTGAATGAGAAATGTTGTTAAACTGTTATATTATAACCTTTGTTGATTCAGAATAATATTAATAAAATTAATGCTAAATTGCATAAACTTATGGTCTATTTTGAATGAGAAATGTTGTTAAATTGTTATATTATAACCTTTGTTCATTCAGAATAATATTAATAACATTAATGCTAAATATCATAAACTTATGGTCTATTTAGAGTGATAAATGTAGTTAAATTGTTATATTATAACTTTTGTTCATTCAGAATAGTGTTAATGCCGTGGTAAATAGACAGTGCCCAATACCAGCTGAATTGCATAATCCCTAGTATAGTTCTTAATTTCTATTCCTTTATTTGTAGGCCATTTTCAACATTTCTTCATCAAAATCATCATTTGTATAATTCTAACTTTTATCAAATATTAATTAGATAAAAGTTAAAATTATATTTATACATAAAGTAGAATAGAATATGCTTTTGCAAATCATAACTTGACAAATTAATGATTTTGATTAACAAATGTTGATTTTGATTAACAAACGATGATTTTGATGAACAGATGATGATTTTGATTAACAAAAGATGATTTTGATTAACAAATGTTGATTTTGATTAACAAATGATGATTTTGATGAACAAATGATGATTTTGATTAACAAATGGTGATTTTGATTAACACATGTTGATTTTGATTAACAAATGATGATTTTGATTAACAAATGTTGATTTTGATTAACAGATGTTGATTTTGATTAACAAATGATGATTTTGATTAACATATGTTGATTTTGATTAACAAATGATGATTTTGATTAACAAATGATGATTTTGATTAACAAATGATGATTTTGATTAACAAATGTTGATTTTGATTAACAAATGTTGATTTTGATTAAAAAAATGATGATTTTGATTAACAGATGATGATTTTGATTAACAGATGTTGATTTTGATTAACAAAATGATGATTTTGATTAACAGATGATGATTTTGATTAACAGATGTTGATTTTGATTAACAAATGATGATTTTGATTAACAAAGGATGATTTTGATTAACAAATGTTGATTTTGATAAACAAATGATGATTTTGATTAACAAATGTTGATTTTGATTAACAAATGATGATTTTGATGAAAAAATGATGATTTTGATTAACAAATGATGATTTTGATTAACATATGTTGATTTTGATTAACAAATGATGATTTTGATTAACAGCTGATGATTTTGATTAACAAATGATGATTTTGATTAACATATGTTGATTTTGATTAACAAATGATGATTTTGATTAACAAATGTTGATTTTGATAAACAAATGGTGATTTTGATTAACAAATGTTGATTTTGATAAACAAATGGTGATTTTGATTAACAGATGATAATTTTGATTAACAGCTGATGATTTTGATTAACAAATGATGATTTTGATTAACATATGTTGATTTTGATTAACAAATGATGATTTTGATTAACAAATGTTGATTTTGATGAACAAATGGTGATTTTGATTAACAAATGATGATTCTGATTAACAGATGATGATTTTGATTAACAAATGATGATTTTGATTAACAGATGATGATTTTGATTAACAAATGATGATTTTGATTAACAAATGTTGATTTTGATGAACAAATGATGATTTTGATTAACAGATGATGATTTTGATTAACAGATGTTGAAAATGGCCTACAAATAAAGAAATAGGAATTAAGCATTTAGAACTAAGGTTTCAGGATTAAATTTGAACTGTTTGGTCTTCCATATAGTTTATGCATTAATATTATTCAGAGTTAACACAGTGCATAAGCCTCATATGAAAAGTTTATTAGCTGCTATTATGTATTGATAATGAGTTTATATGTATTTCGAGATTTGTTGCACAGTTGGGATCGTTCGTGCTTGAGTTTTAGTATATGTAATACATTAAAGCGATACTACGTCTTAGAATGAATAAAAAAATTTCAAACTTGGTTAATAGGAGTATATATTCATCAGGGGACAAACCTAGTGGCATAACTATTAAACAGATAACTTAAATAATCTGATAAATACAGAAAACTATGTTTAAATACAATAATTGATAAATGCTTTAATCCAATTTAAGACATTTATCAATAATAATCTGTAATTATCTTAGGTATCTACTTACAATTCCAGCTTCTAAAACCCCCTTCCATGTAAAATCAAGTTTCAAAATTGTCAGGTAAGACATTTTTCCCGATAATGGCGAAATGGAAGTTTCCTGCAATAACATGTTTGGACTTGTCAAGAGGAAACTTCCTACCAATGAAAAGTATTGTGACGAGAAAATCAAATTATTCTCAATTTCGGCTCTCGTTCTGGCATAATCTACCACATAAACTCTAATAAAGGATTTTTAGACAAACTGTTCATTCTTAAATGGACCTGTCAAAATACTTTCCACAAAAATATTCAATATGATTACATATCGTGCTGTCTGGTTAAAATTGTCGTCTATTTGAACATTTGCATGCCCATGAAGACAATTAACATTACTTACGAAGTTAGTAAGATCTTATACCGTTGCTTAAGGAACATGGACATGCTTGATCACTTTCGATATTTCAAATATTTCGGTGAGTTTGTTTAACATCAGGTTAGTCATCATTCGACTTATTGTTCGAGACTAATATTATCAATTAACCATTTTGCCCGTAAATGGACAAGGGAAGATAACTCATAATCGAAGATTGATTTTGATTGGACGATTTCTACTCCTGAGAATACAAATATTCCTGAAGAATGATTGTGCTTTGCTGAACTATAATTTATTCAATATGGCGATCACCGTATAGTGTATGGGGTTATCTAGCAATATTCATTGAAAACGATAGTCACGAAGTTTATGCAATTCAGCTGGTATTTGGCACTGTCTATTTACCACGGCATTAACACTATTCTGAACGAACAAAAGTTATAATATAACAATTTAACTACATTTATCACTCTAAATAGACCATAAGTTTATGGAATTTAGCATTAATATTATTAATATTATTCTGAATGAACAAAGGTTATAATATAACAATTTAACTACATTTATCATTCTAAATAGACCATAAGTTTATGATATTTAGCATTAATATTATTAATATTATTCTGAATGAACAAAGGTTATAATATAACAATTTAACAACATTTATCACTCTAAATAGACCATAAGTTTATGATATTTAGCATTAATATTATTAATATTATTCTGAATGAACAAAGGTTATAATGCATATATAACAATTCAACAACATTTATCACTCTAAATAGACCATAAGTTTATGATATTTAGCATTAATATTATTAATATTATTCTGAATCAAAAAAATGTTATAATATAACAATTAGGGTAGTCCTTATTTTTTATTTTTTGAAATGTATGCTTCTCACCGCTGGAAAGTGTTCTTTCTTTGCAAAAACACCACTGCCAAAAAAAAAATAAAATCCATCAACATTTAGGGGTAGCTCAAGTTAGCTGAAGTTTTGCCATTCTTTACAGTGCGCCAGTATAGGATTTTTCCTAAGATATCATCTATTTTTGCCCATTGTGTCAGAAGTGAATATAAATATAAAAGTAAATCATTGTCACAGTTACTGGAAGACAGTAGAGTTAAAAACTGTACTTTTTACTATCGTGGTGCACTAGACGTTTTGAGGCACTTTTGTCACTAGTGTGTATCTATTGTCCCCAAGTAATTCGTCTTCCAGTATTAGTGTCTGTCATAGGGATTTCCCAGCTACTGACAGTTGCCAAACTGAGACAAAACAGAGCTGGTGCAATTATTGCAGCATTGATAAATTGGGGAATTGATGCCCAAATGTAAGCTCTGAGTATTGACACCACCTTGTAGCTTGAACACCTGTCGTTTGAGGACAGCCTTTTTGAACAAGCTCTCAACACGCAGTTACATCATCTTGCATGCCGCCACTATATCCTTAGGCTGGTTATAAGTGCTTCTTTCATAGCATGCATGAGCTTCTTATGCTCAAGATTTTTCTTGGTCCGGTACCTTTAAGGAGTATCAGATTCATTGCACCACGGCCAAAACTGGACTACGCCACTACTCTCACCGTCCCCCTCCCCCACCTCCCAGTGTATAGAAACTGAGATCTGCACCTCTGAGCATGTTCCTTCTTAAATAAACGGGAATTTTACAGTCTCAGGAGATGGAAGGTGAAGACAACCCGGCAGTGAATTGAAAGATTTCACTTGTCGAAGGCTATGTTCAAGAAAATGAAACTGCCAGATGAATTCACAGACCTCAACACTTGAGAAATGAGAATGATAACTTTAAACACGCCTTGTCGTAGTTGAAATAATAGTTTTGTCAGCAATCATGTTGTTACTTATTCAAGAATAAGCTACTTTGGAATACTGGCCAAAGATGAAGAGTAACTACAATATCTTTTTCAAGTAGTTCAAGAGCACTGGAAATTGTTCCCAGACAGTGAAATGGATACTATTCACGACTCTTTGAACAATTTGGAATCATTTGATATTTCATGTTTGTTTGTGGTTTATAAATGAGCAATAGTTTAGTGTTAACTAGTTTGGGGAAATTTATAAGGGTGAAGAAAAAGCAATAAAACTACACACAATGAAATCCATGTAACAGTTGTATAAGGATTTGGTAGCATAATGAAGGCAAAACTTCTACAAGATTGAGCTACCTCTAAATATTTGAATAACTGACTGAAAACTTCCAGGAAATGTTTTTGTACCAAAAGGAACATATTCAGAGGGTGAGAGTTGAAAAAAGTAAAAGTCCTAAATAAGGACCACCCTAATAACAATTTAACAACATCAATCACTCAAAAAAGCCAGTATTTTAGTTGTAAAGTGGTACCTAAAAAACATAACATGAAATTAAGACTAATTTTATTTACAACGCCGTGGTATATAGACATTGCCGTAGTTTATCCAATTCAGCATTGATATTATTCTGAATCAACACAAGTTATGATTCATCATTAAAGGGATATGTTCACTAACTATTCGACCAAAAAACTTTTAGTCTCAGAACCTGGAATTGTTTAGGTAATCTAATCCATAATAATGTCCCAAACTCTCCCTTGAAATTTAAGCCTTTTAAGCCTAATGTATCCATAATTATAAGAGTCAAAAATACGACTCGTTGTTTAGTAAGACTATGCCTTATATAGACAATACATTTATAAAAAATGAAAGATAACTCTTTAGGTACGGATATAGTTGAAGGGATTGTGCGATTTTTGGGGCAATTCCAGTAAATTTGAAGGCCCAGATCGATCCTCGAAAATGCTGAACATTTCCCTTTAAAACAATAAAAGCGACCGCCATTTTGTGACTATGATTTAGATGTTATTATGGAATACTTAGTATAAGATATAAGATACTTCTGTAATAAGTAAAGTAATGTAAATTGTGTTCATGGGCATGAAAATGTTCAAATAGAGCAACATTTTAACCAGACATGGTTTGAGATTGTAACATACCCACATTTGACATTTTACACATTTTAAGTCCGGTTGTCCAGCCTCGACCAACACATGATACTCAGTCACTTTCGATATCTTAGTGGGACTATAATACCCAAATCGTATAGTAACATGTTGTTTTGGTTTTTGTTTGCTGATGATTTATTCTCTGTTGATGTTAAACAAAATGCTGACGTGATGAAATGACCGATAGAGAAGATCTTTTAAAACAGTGGTTCCCAACCTAGGGAGCCATGGGGTGTTTGTCAGGGGGCCATGGCGCTTTGGGATGTATATCATTTTTTCTCTAGCCCAACTATATTTTGCTGTGTAAGGTCTGTAGTTGCTTGTGGTTTAATGCATCTGACCTGATGATGAGGAGGTACAATACAACAACCCTTGCGCTATATTCTTTAGTTTGCCCTTGTTTGGAAACGAAATAGGGGCCACGGCTCTGAGAGCTTTATGAATTTGGGCCAAGGCCTGAAAAAGGTTGGGAACCACTGTCTTAAAACAAAGCAGTTCTGTCAGTTCAGCTTCTAAATAATAATTCACATAATTATCTCTATACCGTTATACTGTATCATTCAGTCAAAATGGTGGTCAATTCTAGAGTGATGTTGGTAGTGGTTTTAATGTATGTTGGTTCTTTGTCTATGGTCATATCAGGTTATCTGTAATATTTTTTATAAAGAACATAAACCAGTCTTTAAGTTTAACGTTATGTAAGAATCTATCAGTGTAGATAAAAAAGGGAAGGATCTTATCACCATATGGATGTCGCGTTTGGATTTTCAGATTTGTTTTACAGTTGGGATCGTTCGTTCTTGGATTTTATTATTAAGTATTAGGCCTACTCATTAACAAAACCAAAGTATTCTATAATTTCCCTAGATTTTTTAGGACAATACGAGTTGAAATCCTAAATTTGGCAATGTTTATTGCGCATATCGGTTGTCCAAGAAAAACAAGTCCCCAATTTTGACAGTAAGTATCTCTGCTGTTGAGATCTCATACAAAGAATGGTATATGGAAATATGATTTTACACAAGGAAAATTTCAGTCCGAAATATGGGACATTTTCACATGAAATTTCTGGGAGGGAAGTGTATTTATTTCATATTGAAAATTTTAATATTTTCATGGATCCGAAGGCGTTTTAAGACACATGGCATGCAGTTAACAAGAATGATTTAAACTTTTATTCAATTCAGACCTCAATGTGGCCAGAGAGTAGCTCCATTCAAAAGGTTTTAGGTTTTCTTTCCGGAAATACATGACCATGTATGATTATACACAAGGAAAATTTCAGTCAAAAACATGAAATTTTATGAGAGGGAAGTGTATTTATTTCATATTGAAAATTTTTAAAACTTATATTTTCATGGATCCGAAGGCGTTTTATGATACATGGCATGCAGTTGGAAAAAATATTTTGAATATTTATTCAATTCAGACTCTCCATGTGTCCAGAGTCTAGCTTCATTCAATGCACCGATTAGCCTAATCGAACTGGCACACAAATGCGCAAAATAGCTAATCGACCAAATCGAATCGTCCCACAACAACAATACAATACGGGAGATAACTACTGTCGAAATATTACAAATGTAAACACTATGTATGAATTAAACAAAACAGTTAATAAGTCTTTAAGTTTTCCCTAAATTTCTCCTAAATAGTGTTCTCAAGCAAACGTGATGAAAAACTTGAAATGAAGAAAGAATGGTTCATAGAGTCCTGAAGTCAGATAGCATCACACTTGAACAAACACATTTCGAGAAACATTCAACATATTATATTAACTGCTTATATTTATTGAAATGACTGTCACCTTAGCAACACAGTGAGTTAATTCTAAAAATCAATTTTGATGACAAATTATACATTTTGTAAAACTGTAGAATAACTTCAATACTGAATGGTATAATCTAACTGGTAGCCTATAATGTTGCTGACTAATTGTATTAAATTAGTATTTTCTGTGTGCTTGAATTTTATTGTTAATGCTAGGTTTACACTATGTTCCCGGCAGTCACGGTAATCACGTTTCATGGCCAACGTGGAGAACGCGAGACAACGCGGTAGAAAAACTTGACTGTCGTGGATGCGGGCCAGAATTTTGACCGTCAAAAATATGCCACGGCAGCCATGACGGGTTTGAGAACTGTAATATCACTTAGTAAATCCGGGTATCAGAAATCAATGAACCGTGATGCTCTGATCATCAAAAACGCCACACATCGGGATGCACCTTTATCAAAAAGTAATGAAACGGTTTTGTTCACCCTAGCTTGCCCTGATAACCGTTCACAAAACGGAACACATGTTGACAAAACTCGAAAGGAACGTCAGACGCAGTGGAATAAGCACGATTCCCGTTCCAATAGGTAAGTTATGTACAAGTTTACAGACGTTATTACTCTATAAGTATAGATAAGTTATGTACAAGATTACAGGCGTTACTATTCTATTAGTATAGGTAAGTTATGTACAAGATTACAGACGTTACTGCTCTATTTGTAATTTTGTATAGGTAAGTTATGTACAAGCTTACAGGCGTTATTACTCTATAAGTATAGATAAGTTATGTACAAGATTACAGACGTTACTACTCTATTAGTATAGGTAAGTTATGTGCAAGTTTATAGACGTTACTACTCTATTTGTATAGGTAAGTTATGTACAAGTTTACAGACGTTACTATTCTATTAGTATATGTAAGTTATGTACAAGTTTATAGATGTTACTATTCTAATTGTATAGGTAAGTTATGTACAAGTTTATAGACGTTATTACTCTATTTGTATAGGTAAGTTATGTACAAGTTTATAGACGTTATTACTCTATTTGTATAGGTAAGTTATGTACAAGTTTACAGACGTTACTGTTCTATTTGTATAGGTAAGTTATGTACATGTTTATAGACGTTACTATTCTAATTGTATAGGTAAGTTATGTACAAGTTTACAGACGTTACTACTCTATTTATATAGGTATGTTATGTACAAGTTTATAGATGTTACTATTCTAATTGTATATGTAAGTTATGTACAAGTTTATAGACGTTATTACTCTATTTGTATAGGTAAGTTATGTACAAGTTTATAGACGGTATTACTCTATTTGTATAGGTAAGTTATGTACAAGTTTACAGACGTTACTGTTCTATTTGTATAGGTAAGTTATGTACAAGTTTATAGACGTTACTATTCTAATTGTATAGGTAAGTTATGTACAAGTTTATAGACGTTATTACTCTATTTGTATAGGTAAGTTATGTACAAGATTACAGACGTTATTACTCTATTTATATAGGTAAGTTATGTACAAGTTTATAGACGTTACTAACTACTCTATTTTTATAGGTTAGTTATGTACAAGATTACAGACATTATTACTCTATAAGTATAGGTAAGTTATGTACAAGATTACAGACGTTACTACTCTATTAGTATAGGTAAGTTATGTACAAGATTACAGACGTTACTACTCTATTTGTATAGTAAGTTATGTACAAGTTTACTGACGTTACTACTCTATTAGTATAGGTAAGTTATGTACAAGATTATAGACGTTACTAGTCTATTTGTATAGTAAGTTATGTACAAGTTTACTGACGTTACTACTCTATTTGTATAGTAAGTTATGTACAAGTTTACTGACGTTACTACTCTATTAGTATAGGTAAGTTATGTACAAGATTATAGACGTTACTAGTCTATTTGTATAGTAAGTTATGTACAAGTTTACAGACGTTACTACTCTATTTGTAATTTTGTATAGGTAAGTTATGTACAAGCTTACAGACGTTATTACTCTATAAGTATAGATAAGTTATGTACAAGATTACAGACGTTACTACTCTATTAGTATAGGTAAGTTATGTACAAGATTACAGACGTTACTACTCTATTTGTAATTTTGTATAGGTAAGTTATGTACAAGTTTATAGACGTTATTACTCTATTTGTATAGGTAAGTTATGTACAAGATTACAGACGTTACTATTCTATTTGTAATTTTGTATAGGTTAGTTATGTACAAGCTTACAGACGTTATTACTCTAAAAGTATAGATAAGTTATGTACAAGTTTACAGACGTTACTACTCTATGTGTATAGGTTAGTTATGTACAAGATTATAGACGTTACTACTCTATTTGTATAGATAAGTTATGTACAAGATTACAGACGTTACTACTCTATTAGTCTATATTTACATTTTTAAGATGTTTTCCCATTGACCTAAAGTTAATTCGTATGGCGGTTATCACACAATAGATGCCACTGCTAGAGACGTGACCTAACTTGACGTCATTTTACTTAGGCGTAATCTTTGATAAAGAAAGAGTTCTCGGAAAATCTGTGATCTTGAGTTGAATCCAATAAATATCCCATGTTTTCAAAACGTAAATATTAGTAATAAACCATTACCCTATGGCGTGTATGGTCGTATATCAGGACACAGGTTGGTTGCAAAATTTAGCGCATTCATTCAATTTTGCAGCCGACCTGTATCCTGATATACGACCATACACACCATAGGGTAACAGTTAATTGCTTAAATAACACGGAGATATTAACTAGTCATGTTAAAGACTTTACTAACTGACTCATACGAAACTTCCTGTCTGACCTAGTTACCAGAATCAAACACGGAGATATTAGGTAGTCATGTTAAAGACGTTACTAACTGAACCAAACGAAACTTCCTGTCTGACCTAGTTACCAGAATAAAACACGGAGATACTAGGTAGTCATGTTAAAGACGTTACTAACTGAACCATACGAAACCTCCTGTCTGACCAGAATCAAACACGGAGATATTAGGTTGTCATGTTAAAGACGTTACTAACTGAACCATACGAAACTTCCTGTCTGACCTAGTTACCAGAATCATACACGGAGATATTAGGTAGTCACGTTAAAGACGTTACTAACTGAACCATACGAAACTTCCTGTCTGACCTAGTTACTAGAATCAAACAGGGAGATATTAGGTAGCCATGTTAAAGACGTTACTAACTGAACCATACGAAACTTCCTGTCTGACCTAGTTACCAGAATGAAACATGGAGATATTAGGAAGCCATGTTAAAGACGTTACTAACTGAACTATACGAAACTTCCTGTCTGACCTAGTTACCAGAATGAAACATGGAGATATTAGGTAGCCATGTTAAAGACGTTACTAACTGAACCATACGAAACTTCCTGTCTGACCTAGTTACCAGAATCAAACACGGAGATATTAGGTAGTCATGTTAAAGACGTTACTAACTGAACCATACGAAACCTCCTGTCTCTCTATATTATATTTAAAAAAAAATTATCACACGTATTTAGTGGGGGGAGGGGGTCAGTACTACTCTATTTGTATAGGTAAGTTATGTACAAGTTTATAGACGTTACTACTATATTTGTATGGGTAAGTTATGTACAAGTTTATAGACGTTACTGCTCTATTTGTATAAGTAAGTTATGTACAATTTTATAGACGTTACTAACTACTCTATTTGTATGGGTAAGTTATGTACAAGTTTACAGACGTTACTATTCTATTTGTATAGGTAAGTTATGTACAAGTTTACAGACGTTACTACTATATTTGTATAGGTTAGTTATGTACAAGTTTACAGACGTTACTACTATATTTGTATAGGTAAGTTATGTACAAGTTTATAGACGTTACTGCTCTATTTGTATAGGTAAGTTATGTACAAGTTTATAGACGTTACTAACTACTCTATTTGTATAGGTTAGTTATGTACAAGTTTACAGACGTTACTACTATATTTGTATAGGTAAGTTATGTACAAGTTTATAGACGTTACTGCTCTATTTGTATAGGTAAGTTATGTACAAGTTTATAGACGTTACTAACTACTCTATTTGTATGGGTAAGTTATGTACAAGTTTATAGACGTTACTGCTCTATTTGTATAGGTAAGTTATGTACAAGTTTATAGACGTTACTAACTACTCTATTTGTATGGGTAAGTTATGTACAAGTTTACAGACGTTACTATTCTATTTGTATAGGTAAGTTGTGTCCCAGATTACAGACGTTACTACTCTATTTGTATAGGTAAGCTATATACAAGTTTACAAACGTTACTACTCTATTTGTATAGGTAAGTTATGTGCAAGTTTACAAGATATAACGTAGCCACATTAAAGACGTTACTAACTGAACCATACGAAACTTCCTGTCTGACCTAGTTACCAGAATAAAACACGGAGATTTTAGGTAGCCATGTTAAAGACGTTACTAACTGAACCATACGAAACTTCCTGTCTGACCTAGTTACCAGAATCAAACACGGAGATATTAGGTAGCCATTTTAAAGACGTTACTAACCGAGCCATACAAAACTTCCTGTCTGACCTAGTTACCAGAATAAAACAAGGAGATAGTAGGAAGACATGTAAAAGAAGTAAAATGTACTAAAAACTTAAAATCATATGTCAAAATAACTTAGCTAGTTGCCTGACTGAGTTACCAGTTAACACAGAGATATTAGGTAGCCATGTTTAACCCATGTTCCTTCAGCAACGTTAGACATTGGCATTATCTACCGTTGCTGGATTGACCGAGTTTTCTCGTAATTAACAAGTAATGACCTCGTTTGACAGTTTATAGTAACCATCTTTATCAGCGTTATTGATCTACTACTGTATATATAATATATACATATAACTCAATAGAATTGTTGATCTGGTAATGAATCATATGTTCAGAAGTTATTTGCTGTTTCAGAATTTAAAGATGGCATATATTAAATTCAACATTTTCTGATACTAACGACATGGTTTATTTTTCAACATTGTCATTTGTCAGGCTATGAACTTTTCAGCCCTCGTATATACTTAATTTATATTTAAACTTATATGAATAGAAAGTAAAACTGGGAAAATACTAGTTTGACAATTCTCAACTAACTTATATCGAATATCATCATCTTACTGAGAATTTTACCAGCTGATAGAGATTAATATTAGCTATCATTTCTCTAAATTACAATCCTATATGATTCTCCAGCTATTCCAACAAAAACTTATTTAAATTCAAACAAATTTTAGTCATTTCAGTCAAAGAGATCTTAATGAAACTTGCTCAGCATGCATATATTAAAGAGATCTTGTCAAGTTTGATTTTGGCAATAATCGGACGAACGGTTTTTTAGTTATTGCCCTTGACTTGGTCCAAACGCGTCAAATTTGACTTGTATCCACGAGAGAGGCTACAATTATTGTTTGATCGTAATAAAACTTGGTAAGCATGTAAGTAATGATTTTATCCAAGTCAAGTTGAATTTGGCAATACTCAGATAAACCCTTGTTGAGTTATTGCCCCTGATTTTTAGCAGACGTTTTAAAATGTGTTCTTGAGCACAATAGAAGCTACAGTTTGTAACCAATTTTGATGAAACTGGGTAAAATAAAATTGTTATTATCATTAATTAAGATATTATAATTTCTGTCAGCTGCCAGTGGGCGTATGTTATCTTGCCTGGCAACCCCTGGTCTATTAATACGAACACAAACCTTCGTTATTCACAGAACGAGTCAAAATGACTGTCTATTCTAATCTGATGTGGGTAATTGTTTTGCTGTGTGTTGGAACTTTAGAAGCAGTCAGCACTAATTATCCTTCTGTTATCGACAAGTATTGTAAAGTAAAGAAACCAGGTAATTTTTAAAGTTTTCAATGACAACCTGGAAATTATAAGCTTTGGGCACAAATTATTTTAAGCATCAGACCGTTAGACACAGCACAATAGGCACTTGTGGCATGTGGCACAGGTCATTGTTATTAAAAAAAAATTGTGCCTAAATGACAGAAATTCGGGTAGGGAGGTTGGGGGCTTCAAATCTATTTGTTCATGAGTCATTTTGGTTTGCGTAACGAATGTTATCTAGTAAAAACACTCCAAATTTCAGATCTTGTAAAAAATAGTAGTTTGCGAAAATTGGGTACATGAGAAACTTTACAGACCATAAAAATGGGTTTCTTTATTTTAAATGTTAATTTATGCATTTTGACAATTTGTGTTTTCTATTAATTCTCCATTTATTTTTAAAGAATAAGAGAAACGATTTGTCATAAATCATTGAATTGCATAAAAACCTTTTTGAATGAATTGTGTTTGTTGGGCAGTGCTAGTACTCTGAAGGATATTTACATAAAAGCTTAAATCAACCCACAAATATGCTGAACATTCCCCTTTAAGTATTCTTATAAAAGGTTTTTTAACCGATTTATTGAGAAAAACAACATTATATTTTCAGTGCCCTGCACGTATGAGAATAAAATACAAAATGGAGCTTCGGTGAATTTTAACAGGATTTATTATGGCAATGAAAATGAAGCTGATTGTAAGTTAAGATGTAACAAGAATTCGAAATGTACAGATTGGGTGGTATTTGTTAGTTGTCGTTTGTATGGTGCACCAATTCTTGATGTTGACATCCATAGTGATATGACCCTGGAAACGTGCCAAGAACTTTGTTCTCAGAAAAGTAAATGTGTAACTGGTTCGGTATCTGGCGAATGGTGCGTTTTGTATGACTCTAAACAAACAGAATTCAAGAAATTTGAAGATGAAAATGTTTTCCACAAGGTTGATATGAACTGTACCAGTAGTTAAACTTGCAATAAAAGTTCAATCATTTAATTGAACAATAAACCATATCGTGTATGTATATGCTTTATAGATATGAGGTATGCGCTTAGAAAATCTTGAGAATTAGATGCTCCCGTTATTGCGGCCGAAAATGTCCATTGGAGGCCTTGAAACTCAATTTTCTGAAGTCGAGTGCCTCTGAAAAATAATCTCCCTGAAATGCGATTTCCTGACGAATTTAAGGTTATTTTGTTTAATGACTGCAGGACCAACTCAAGAAAAGTTGAGAATTAGATGACTGGAAACGCAAATTCCTGACATAGTTCTTTGCCCTGTAGATTTCGGTATAAAATCCAAACAAGCAAGAAAGGCGATGAACAAGGCATATTGGTAAAATTTACACGAGATTCAATTTGATCATGGTGTAACTTGCTCCAAGAAGGAAAATGTTAGTGAAGGAAAATTATATGTTAGGGACTTTCAACACCCTCTTGCTTCATTTCACGATATTCGTCAGCTCTCTTATAGAGTTAGGCTTTACGGGTTTCTTCTATTTTTAACGACAGACAATTTAATGATGAACTGTCATATTCTTTTACATGTCTTAATTCGAAATCAAAACCGTTGAAACCGTAAAAACTGAAATGACAATATGATTGATTCGGTTAGTTTGATGATGAAACTATAAATATAATATACTAATAGGCCTAATATAATATACTAATAGGCCTAATATAATATACTAATAGGCCTAATATAATATACTAATAGGCCTAATATAATATACTAATAGGCCTAATATAATATACTAATAGGCCTAAAATAATATACTAATAGGCCTAATATAATATACTAATAGACCTAATATAATATACTAATAGGCCTAATATAATATACTAATAGGCCTAATATAATATACTAATAGGCCTAATATAATATACTAATAGGCCTAATATAATATACTAATAGGCCTAATATAATATACTAATAGGCCTAATATAATATACTAATAGGCCTAATATAATATACTAATAGGCCTAATATAATATACTAATAGGCCTAATATAATATACTAATAGGCCTAATATAATATACTAATAGGCCTAATATAATATACTAATAGGCCTAGTATAATATACTAATAGACCTAATATAATATACTAATAGGCCTAATATAATATACTAATAGGCCTAATATAATATACTAATAGGCCTAATATAATATACTAAAAGACCTAATATAATATACTAATAGGCCTAATATAATATACTAATAGGCCTAATATAATATACTAATAGGCCTAATATAATATACTAATAGGCCTAATATAATATACCAATAGGCCTAATATAATATACTAATAGGCCTAAAATAATATACTAATAGGCCTAATATAATATACTAA
The DNA here is from genome assembly GCA_029955415.1 of Lottia scabra. Lineage (NCBI taxonomy): Eukaryota > Metazoa > Mollusca > Gastropoda > Lottiidae > Lottia > Lottia scabra. The sequence continues at coordinate 15,095,398 of JARJEI010000009.1, forward strand.
TAGGCCTAATATAATATACTAATAGGCCTAATATAATATACTAATAGGCCTAATATAATATACTAATAGGCCTAATATAATATACTAATAGGCCTAATATAATATACTAATAGGCCTAATATAATATACTAATAGGCCTAATATAATATACTAATAGGCCTAATATAATATACTAATAGGCCTAATATAATATACTAATAGGCCTAATATAATATACACAAAAAAAGATACTAATGGAAAATGGTATTCATGGAAATGGAAAATGGTATTCATGGAAAATGTTAGCCATGGTACATGGAAAATGACAGTCATGGAAAATTATAATCATGGTAAAAGATAGTCATGGAAAATGATATTCATGGGAAAAGATAGTCATGGAAAATGATAGTCAAGGAAAATGATAGTCATGGAAAATGATAGTCATGGGAAAAGATAGTCATGGAAAAAGATAGTCATGGGAAATGATAGTCATGGAAAATGATAGTCATGGAAAAAGATAGTCATGGGAAAAGATAGTCATGGAAAAAGATAGTCATGGAAAATGATAAAGATGGAAAATGATAGTCAAGTAAAATGATAGTCATGGCAAAGAAAATTCAATTCAAACTATCCCCCTGACCCCAATCAACATTATTTAGAAATTTCTTCGTATTTAGTACAACATTATTATATGAAGATGACACAAATATTTTGATAATAAAAAGCTACCCCCTCCCTCGGTTAGATTGGTGAGATTGTACACCGTTGCTTACGGAACATGGACATGCTTGACCGTTTTCGATATTCATAGAAATGATAGTCATAATGCCGTTGTATATATAGACATAAAAGTTTATGCAATTCAGCTGGTATTTGGGACTGTCTATTTACCACGACATAAATTAATACTATTCTGTATGAACAAAGGTTACAATATAACAGTTTAACAACATTTATCACTCTATATAGACCATCAGTTTATGGAATTTAGCATTAATATTATTAATATTATTCTGAATCAAAAAAAATGTTATAATATAACAATTTAACAACATTTATCACTCTAAATAGACCATCAGTTTATGGAATTTAGCATTAATATTATTAATATTATTCTGAATGAACAAAGGTTATAATATAACAATTTAACAATATTAATCATTCAAAAAAGACAGTATTTTAGTTGTAAAGTACTATCTAAAAAACATAACATGAAATTGAGACATATTTTATTTACAATGTCGTGGTATATAGACATTGCCGTAGTTTATCCAATTCAGCATTAATATTATTCTGAATCAACACAAGTTATTGTACGGGTATAGTTGAAGGGATTGTGCGATTTTTGGGCAATTCCAGTAAATTTGAAGGTCATTAAAATACGGCCCAAATCGATCCTCGAAAATGCTGAACATTTCCCTTTAAAACAATAAAAGCGACCGCCATTTTGTGACTATGATTTAGATGTTATTATGGAATACTTAGTATAAGATATAAGATACTTCTGTAATAAGAAAAGTAATGTAAATTGTGTTCATGGGCATGAAAATATTCAAATAGAGCAAAATTTTAACCAGACATGGTTTGAGATTGTAACATATCCACATTGACATTTTTCACCCGAATTTCTGCTTCCAGTTTTAAGTCCAGCCTCTAATCAGTCACTTTCGATATCTTAGTGGGACTATAGTACCCAAATCGTATAGTAACATGTTGTTTGGTCTTTGTTTGCTGATGATTTATGCAGTGTCTGTTGTTGTTAAACAAAATGATGACTCGATGAAATAACGCAGAGTAGATCTCTTTTACAACGCAGTAAAATCATACCATAATTAACTTATCTTCTATATAATAATGCACATAATTATCTCTATACAGTTATACTGTATCATTCAGTCAAAATGGTGGTCAATTCTAGAGTGATGTTGGTAGTGGTTTTAATGTATGTTGGTTCTTTGTCTATGGTCATATCAGGTAATCTGTAATATTTTTTGTAAAGAACATAAACCAGTCTTTAAGTTTAACGTTATGTAAGAATCTATCAGGGTAGATAAAAAAAGGGAAGGAACTTATCACCATATGGATGTCGCGTTTGGATTTTCAGATTGGTTTTACAGTTGGGATCGTTCGTTCTTGGATTTTATTATTAAGTATTAGGCCTACTCAATAACAAAACCAAAGTATTCTATAATTTCCCTAGATTTTTTAGGGCAGATTCGGGTTGGAATCCTAAATTTGGCAATTTTTATTGCGCATATATCGGTTGTCCAAGAAAAACAAGTCCCCAAGTTTGACAGTAAGTATCTCAGCTGTTGAGATCTCATACAAAGAATGGTAGCAAGGACTCCCCATCCCTCTTCCACCGTCAGTAGGGCTTTTTCTGGGGAAAAATCAATCTGTAGGGTGAAAATAATTTTGTACGAGGGTCCATAACGTGGAGTGTCATATAAAAGTACAGGGGGTCCCGACAACAATTGACTGGAAAAGTCTACTCTCTGAACACATTGAGTTCTGAATCGCCTTTTCCTATTATTTTTATATAAATTGAAATATTAACCTACAAATAGTTCTGAGAGTCTTAGATTGTCTTTGATGAAAGTAACAACTGTTGAAAAAATATTTATTTGGAAATATGATTTTACACAAAGAAAAATTGCAGTCCGAAATATGGGACATGTGGGAAGTGTATTTCATATTGAAAATTTTATTTTCATGGATCCGAAGGCGTTTTAAGACACATGGCATGCAGTTAACAAGAATGATTTAAACTTTTATTCAATTCAGACCTCAATGTGGCCAGAGAGTAACTTCATTCAAAAGGTTTTAGGTTTTCTATCCGTCACTGACTCAATCAGGGGCGCCGGAAGGAACTGTTAGCGGCGGGGGCGGAGCTGTGATATAAAGGGCACTGGTATGGGGGTTCGGGAAAATTTTGTATTTTAGAGCTTCTTAAATCACTTCTTAGGTATACCAGAACGTGCGTCATGCCTATATTTTGGGGCATAGGGACACAACAAATTTTGCTGGAACAAATTGTACGTGTCTCCGTGACAAAAAGGGCACATGTTAACCCCCCCCCCCCCCCTGCCCCCGTGGTTCCGGCGCCCCTGGACTCAATTGCAATTGATATAGACCTATATGTACTTCGTCATATGAATAGTTTTTATGGGTTTATATTTTGGGTTTGTGGTTTACAATTTAAGCCTAGAAATCCCCGTGTATTCATAACAATCAGCGTTTGAAAGTCAAAAGTACGACTCGTCGTTTAGCAGTGCTAGTACTCTGAAGAATATTTACATATATTCAAAGCCCAAATCAACCCTCGAAAAAGCTGAACATTCCCCTTTAAGTATTCATATAAAAAGTGAGTTGATTGTATAGTTTTTTTTAACCGATTTATTGAGAAAAACAACATTATATTTTCAGTGCCCTGCAAGTATGAGAATGAAAAACAAAATGGAATTTCGCGTAATTTTAACATGAAGCATTATGGCGAAGACAATGAAGCACAGTGTAAGGAAAGATGTGACAATAATTCAGAATGTACACATTGGATGATATTTGCTGGTTGTCGTGTGTTTGGTGCACCAATTCTTTATATCGATGTCAGTTTTGATATGAACCGGGAAACGTGCCAAGAACTTTGTTCTCAGAATAAAAAATGTGTAACTGGTTCGATGTCTAGCATTTGGTGTGTTCTGTATGACTCTAAACAAACAGAATTCAAGAACGGTCCAGTTCATCATGAACATCCGGTTTTCCACAAGGTTGATATGGACTGTACTAGTAGATAAACTTGCAATAAAAGTTCAATCATTTAATTTAACAAGACCATATTGTGTGTTTTTTCCCTTTTATATGCTTTATAGATTTGAATATTTGAATATATTATGAATAGGCCTACGGTCTGAGATATAGGCTTAGAAAATCTTGAGAATTAGACGCTCCCGTTATTGCGGCCGAAAATGTCCATCGGAGGTCTGGAACCTCAATTTTTTTAAGTCGACTGCCTCTGAAAAATAATCTCCCTGAAACGCGATTTCCTGACGAATTTAAGGTTACTTTGTATAATGACTGCAGGACCAACTCAAGAAAAGTTGAGAATTAGATGACTGGAAACACAAATTCCGAACATAGTCCTTTACCCTGTAGATTTCGGTATAAAATCCAAACAAGCAAGAAAACAAATTAACAAAACTCACGACCTACGGACCATATTGGTAAAATTAACACGAGGAGACTCACTTTGATCATGGTGTAACTTGCTCCGAGATGGCCGTACCCCCCCCCCCCCCAAAAAAAAACCCCGAGATGTCCCCCCCCCCCCCCCAACCCAGAGATAGCCCCTGGTTCACCAGTGGGAGTTTACACATCTACCACAGTCTATAGAGCACCATTTCTAAATGCAATTATCAAAAAACCAATGTCACCATATTAGTCAATGGAGACTAAAGTTTGGTATTTGAAGTTAATTACCACGTTTTTTTATATTATTTGGCAGATTTTGTTTAAATACACATGTATATAGACATTTATTTATGATCTAACTGAGCTTTTTTAACCCAATATATAACTATTGAAATTCACACTGGTATGTCCATTAGCTACTATCAGAGTATCAATCGTAAATATGTCGTCCGTTCTCGCTACGCTACGCCTGACAATAACCTCGTATGCAGCTGGCGGATAAAGCGCACTACTTTCAAGTTGACTTCTGACTAGTCTCTGACAACCAGACATCTTCTGTCAAGATAATGTACAAGGGAGGTAACTAGTATGAGCTGAGGAACTATTTTTTATCGCGTATTCTACTGCGGCCAAATAATCTTGGAAAGTTTTCTTCTATCTGCATACAAGGTTATTGTTAGACAATGGCCGCCGTATATACGATTACCAGAGTATTATAGTTTTTACCGTCTGTTACAAAATAGGACAATGACTGTCAAACTTATCAATTAACATTCCAGCCACTTTAAATTAAATCTTATTAAGTAATATTTCATAGCCTTGAGCACCTTTCAATCAAAGTATAGTTATTGTCTTAGAGCTTATAAAAGGCAATTCAATCCAAGTTCAGGAGAGAGTTCTTAGCGACGGAGAAACCAAGCATAGAGAGTTCCAGATCAAGTTTCCAGCCGGGCCTTGCCCCCTTGGGCCATGTGCGATACCAGAGGATCCAAGATATAAGTTAAGATGTTGAAACCATATTTAATTATACAAATGCTTTACCAACCAATAAATGTTCTATACCAACAAAAGTCTTATGTGTTACATATGACTTAATTTGGTGCCGTGACCAGGATACTTCAAGAAGTCCTAACCACGAAGATGATCACCGGCCAAAGAAGAAACAGAAACATATGAAGTTAAAGATGTAATTTGAAGGTGAGCGAATTGTCTATTAAAGAAAAATGTATTTTGATTATGAATCTGAACACATAGTTTTGGCTCTGCCACGTTGGCGATTTTATAAGATTTTAAAGTTCGAAACTGTCTCTAAGTACGTTACATTTTGTATATATGTATTATAGTATATTTGCGGTAAAAAAAAATTCCTTAAGTAAGGTGAATAATTAAAGTCTCGAGTTATGAGCATTAATGGGCATTAGAGAAATTGTCCTGTAGTTGTTTTAAGTCCGGATGTTGGACGATTGGACATTAAGTTAGAGTGTCCTGTATTAACGTACTTAGATAACATTTTGATATAGAAAAATTAAGAAAACTGTCTTATTTAAGACATATTGAATGTGTTCAGAGGATTGATTAAACATACATTTGACTCATAGCAATTCGTCTCCACCCAATGAATTAGATCAAACGGTATATGAACAAGGAATGTGACCAATCCAAGTACAATGTCATATACAAGAAGGTTGAATCTAAAGATGGAGGCAGTGGTATGTCGGAAGGGGAGAAACCAATCCCCAAACCTTCAAAACATGACATTTCAAAGCTATATCCATCATTGCAACTCGCGAGAGAGAATGGTTAAAAGATCATCAACCATTCCGCGAAAAGGAAATAATAGATATAGGAATAAATGATGGAAATGAAGGAATAAATGGTAGATGAATAAATGGTAGATGTTACACCGATGAATAAATGGTAGATGTTACACCTATGAATAAATGGTAGATGTTACACCGATGAATAAATGGTGGATGTTACACCTATGAATAAATGGTGGATGTTACACCGATGAATTGGAAATTTGGAAATTTATGTGTAAAAAAAGTGAAAGTGAAAATATACGTCTATATATATTCTATTCTGCTACAGTGTATTTGTATAACTGGAACTCTTTTATAATTTATACTTTTTGGTGAACTTTTATTGCAGTGCGTTCGATTCTCGAACGCACTGCATTGTTTTGCAATTGACTATTTTTTTTTTTTTTTTTTTTTTTTTTTTCGTTTTCTGGTCTCGCTATTTCGGTATGAAGGGAGCTTGTCACGCTCAAACTGACACGATTTCCCACGATAATTAGCTGATCAATGTGGCTTAAATGTTAAATGACGCAGTTTTGTCCAACCGGAAATGAGGTATGACAAAACGTGTATTTTCGGTTTTTTATCATTTTTACTTACAATTTTCTACCGATTTTGATGGATATTTTTTTGTTTATTTCCGTTGTGTCTTCTATATACGATAACCACTTAAAAACTTATAATTTTTTACTTTTGACCCTGAATTTTGAAACTTTTTTTTCACGTTTTTTTCAACTTCCACAGTTTTATTTCGATCGCTATGAAAACTTCTAGGCATATAGACATTGTTATTGCGAACAAATCCATGTTTTCAAAATTCTGATATCACTTCCGGTTTTGACGTCATTTGCTTGTAAACTTCAAATTTCAACTTCCGGAGTTTTGAAGATATTTGAAAATTTCTTTTTGCATTATGTTAGAAATTGTCATTATGAAAGATATTTGTGATAAAATTTGACCCGGAAGTAATATGTCAGATGCCATGTTGTTGTGAGTAATTTTTATAAAACTCAAAATGGGGCCTCAGGGGATAATCGGATTTGCACAATTTTGGTGTCTATTGAATCCTTAGTCGATTGCCACCAACCTTATGACAGCGGATTTTTTAATTTCGATTTAGACTTTATTCTATTTCCGGACAAAGAATTTCAGTAATGACCAAAATTTTCAAGGCTCATATCTAGTGACCTTGACATTTGATGACCTTTTGACCTGTTCAAAAGTTATTGCCCTTAACGAGATCTATCAAATGATATATTCATTTCCGATTTCTGATGTTAACTTCCGGTTTTATCGCCATTTGAAAATTGCAATTTTTAACTTTAAAGAGCTTTGTCACGTGACCTATTTAACATACGTCACAAATTTTTAGACATGTTTACTATGCTAAATCTGCTCTTTCAAATGATATATAACACAAAATATTTGAATCAAAACTGCGCTTTTTAAAACTTGCAAATTTTGTGCCAAATGTCATTGAAACTGTGCGTGTTTTTTGGAAATTTGATTTTGATCGATCTGAAAACTAACAAGTAGATAAACAATTTGATAATGAACAAAAAAATATTTCTTAAATTTTGATATCACTTCCGGTTTTGACGTCATTTGTTTGTAAACTTGAAATTCTAACTTCTGGAGTTCCCGAATTATTTGAAAGTTTCTTCTTGCATCATGTTAGAAATGGTCATCAGAAAAGATGTAAATGATAAAATCCGACCCGGAAGTACTGTGTTAGGTGCCATGTTGTTGTGACTTATTTTTATACAACTCAAAATGGGACCTCAGGGTATAATCTAATTTGCATAATATCGGTGTCTATGAAATCCTTCGTCGATGGCCAACTACCTTGTGGCAACTGATTTTTTAATTTCGATTTCTTTATATTTCTGGAACAAGAATTTTAGTATAGGCTCACATTTCTAAAACTATTTAGTTCAGATGACCAGGATATATTAATAACCTGTAATCTTTAAACAGGTGAAACACTCCTCGAGAGGATCATTCTTTGTGTCTATTTCAGACAATATGTGAGAGTATACGTCGTTGTATTACAACGTATCATAACCTCAGCACGTATGATCAGAATACCGACATCTAGATAGGTACAAGATACCATATTGTTTCTTTTAACGCTTCTCACTGGTCAATGTTTTGAGTAGTAATGTTTAAATGCAGTTTTCTCCCTTTAACTGACAATTGCACTACCATGCTTAATATGACTTTCTTACATTGTAACTTGCATTTTTAACGTTTTAAATTATGTACTAAAAAATATAAACAAAAAGTCTAAAAGAAGTAGATAACGATCCAATGCCAAAAGAAGAAAAGCCGTTCTAAAAATCTGGTTCTGTCATTTAAAAAAAAAACAAGTTTTAAAATTGCATACCATTAAAATGTTTTCTAAAAAAATAATAATGTAGAATTTTTACTAAGTTTATATTAAAATGATATTTTGCGAGCTGTACTGCTAACTTACGTGTATGGATGTTAGCACTCAGTGTTCTGATGTCATTTAAATATCATGTCAAGAATTGGCTAATTCATAAGGAGATAGGCGCGGTGGCACAGTGAGTTAATCGCTAATAGGTCCACGGTTCAATCCCGGCATGGGTCGAGATGATGCCTTCGGATTTTTAACCCGTTTTCACCCTCTCAATGATGCAGGTCGGCGGGACTGACATGGAAAAAGCGCTAATTCGTTCGGATGGACAATAAACCAGGCTTCCGTGTGCTATTGGCTGTGCGCGTCAAAAAAACCCTCGACAAATCCAAAATAAGAGGAGGCTCATGCCGCTGTATTGGCAAAATTTCCCTCATTGCACACTGCATGGCGTTTGCCCGTCCTCAGTCAGCCCATATAGGTGCAGAAATTCATTTAATTTCATTCCATTTCTTTCATATGTAAGATAATGCATATGAAAAATATTAATAAATATTCTTTAACTATTCTACTTCCAATGATGTATAAAAATGAATATTAATAAAAAAAACAACGACTTTTTAAAGGGGACCAGTCTTCATTTTTATTGGTTGATTTGGGTCTTGAATATAATTAAGCATCCTTCAGAAGCACTAGAAATGCACACAAATTGCATATTACCTACAAAATTATCTTTTCTATATTATTGCATAGTATCGCTAATGTGTAGTAGGGCATTATAACTTTCAAATGCTAATAATTATGGATGCACATGGATTTGAAGACTCAAATTTCAATGGTGAGTTGTGATAACCAGTACTAAATTGCTGAGCTAAAAAAGTCCCCGTTTCTGAGACTTGGAAAAATCGACCCACGGAAATGAAGCCTGTGCCCCTTTAATCAGATGACTTTTCACTCCCAAATATAAACAATTTATATGCCGATTTTTATGTTCTTATGTTCTGTAAATTTCGCAGTATGGATTGAAAACGCTATTTTTCACCCATGGACGAAACCGGATGCGCACTGCCCAGTATCGTCTCACGATTCTAGTTTTACATGTTTTTTTTTAATATTTGTGTATTTTATATTTCTGTATGTATTTTATATTTTATTTAAGCTTTCAGCTTTTTAAAAGGAAGGGAGGAATGTGACATAATAGGTTATTATGTCTAGATATTAATGTACCATTTAATCATATAGATAAGTTGATACGCCTCAAGGTTATTATACAATCTTATACTATAACCAATTAGCCATACTTTATCTATATAATTATTATGTCACTAGCCACATCATCACCCTTCCTGAATAACTATATAAATCCCTTTAATACTTATCATTAGTAAGTTGTAAGTTGTACAAGTTGTACCAGGCTACAGTTGACATCACAACTGTCAACTGGTACCTGGAGTTTACCTATATTAAACTATATACCAACTCAATAGTCTAATGTCTTACAAAATAAACCTACTCAAGACGGTAAAAACGGTAATACTCTGGTAATCGTATGCAGATAGAAGAAAACCTTCCAAGATTATTTGGCCGCAGTAGAATACGCGATAAAAAATAGTTCCTCAGCTCATAATAGTTACCTCCCTTGTACATTATCTTGACAGAAGATGTCTGGTTGTCAGAGACTAGTCAGAAGTCAACTTGAAAGTAGTGCGCTTTATCCGCCAGCTGCATACGAGGTTATTGTCAGGCGCAGCGTAGCGAGAATGGACGACACATTTACTATTGATACTCTGATAGTAGCTAATGGACATACCAGTGTGAATTTCAATAGTTATATATTGGATTAAAAAAGCTCAGTTAGATCATAAATATGTGTCTATGTACACGTGTATTTAAACAAAAATGGATAAAAATAGCTCAGTTAGATCATGAATAAATGTCTATATAGGCTACATGTGTATTTAAACTCCACCAACTTCAAATACCAAACTTTAGTCTCCATTGACTAATATGGTGACATTGGTTTTTGATTGCATTTAGAAATGGTGCTCTATAGACTGTGGTAGATGTGTAAACTCCCACTGGTGAACCAGGGGCCATCTCGGGGTTGGGGGGTGGGGGGGGGGGGGGGATTTAGAGAGACATCTCGGAGCAAGTTTCACCATGATCAAAGTGAGTCTCGTGTTTATTTTACCAATATGGTCCGTAGGTCGTAGTTTAGTTAATTTTCTTTCATGCTTGTTTGGATTTTATACCGAAATCTAAAGGGTAAAGGACTATGTCAGGAATTTGCGTTTCCAGTCATCTAATTCTCAACTTTTCTTGAGTTGGTCCTGCAGTCATTATACAAAATAACCTTAAATTCGTCAGGAAATCGCATTTCAGGGAGAACATTTTTTAGAGGCAGTCTACTTCAGAAAATTGAGTCTCAAGGCCTCCGATGGACATTTTCGGCCGCAATAACAGGAGCGTCTAATTCTCAAAATTTTCTAAGCGCATATCTCAGACCGTATTCAAAATATATTCAAATATTCAAATCTATAAAGCATATAAAAGGGAAAAACACACAATATGGTATTTTGTTCAATTAAATGATTGAACTTTTATTGCAAGTTTAACTACTAGTACAGTCCATATCAACCTTGTGGAAAACCGGATTTTTATCTTCTGAATCGCTCTCGAATTCTGTTTGTTTAGAGTCATACAGAACGCACCATTCGCCAGATACCGAACCAGTTACACATTTTTTATTCTGAGAACAAAGTTCTTTGCACGTTTCCAGGGTCATATCATTACGGATGTCAACATCAAGAATTGGTGCACCATACAAACGACAACCAGCAAATACCACCCAATGTGTACATTTCGAATTATTGTCACATCTTGACTTACACTGTGCATCATTTTCACCGCCAATATAAATCCTGTTAAATTTCACCGAAATTCCATTTTGTTTTTCATTCTCATACTTGCACGGCACTGAAAAATATAATGTTGTTTTTCTCAATAAATCGATTAAAATACTATACAATCAACTCACTTTTTATATGAATACTTAAAGGGGAATGTTCAGCATATTTGTGGGTTATTTGAGCTTTTATGTAAATATCATTCAGAGTACTAGTACTGCCCAAAAACACGCACAAACCCTTCAAATATAACCATACCTTAACAGTTATCTTTTATATTCTGTTTATGTGTTTTCTTAACAAGTCATAATCTTGCTAAACGACGAGTCGTACTTTTGACTTTCAAACGCAGATTGTTATGGATACACGGGGATTTCTAGGCTTAAATTTCGAGGAAGAGTTTCGAGAAATCCCGGTTCTGAGACTAAAATTGTATTGGTCTAACGAATGGTGAACATATTCCTTTAATGAGAATAGGGAACAGAATCCAACATCATACATATAATACATGATTCAGAAACTGTTCTCTATTTTCTCTATATAGCAAATCGGATGTTTTGTTACACGTAAAAGAAACAAGTAACAACTATCTAAACCACAAACCCAAAATATAAACCCATAAAAACTATTCATATGACGAAGTACATATAGGTCTATATCAATTGTAATTGAGTCAGTGACGGAGAGAAAACCTAAAACCTCTTGAATGAAGCTACTTGGGGACTTGTTTTTCTTGGACAACCGATATATGCGCAATAAACATTGCCAAAATTAGGATTTCAACCCGAATCTGCCCTAAAAAATCTAAGGAAATTATAGAGTACTTTGGTTTTATTAATGAGTAGGCCTAATACTTAATAATAAAATCCAATCACGAACGATCCCAACTGTAAAACAAATCTAAAAATCCAAATGCGACATCCTTATATGGTGATAAGTTCCTTCCCTTTTTTTTATTACCCTGATGGATTCTAATATAACGTTAAACTTAAAGGCTGAAAGTATGCTACGAATTTTCGAAATTTGAAATTTTTTAACTCATATCGCATCGGAATTTAGTCACAGATTCCAAAAATGAACACCCGAGCAAAATCGGCCCAAAAATGTGGTTTCCCGGTTCAAAAAACCGGATTTTGCTGAGGTTGCAATGAGCAATTTGCACTTTTGCAAAAATGTTCCAATTTATATTTATGCAATACCTCGAACAAAATGGACCTCAGAAGTTGCAAAAAGGTTGCTGCAGCTGTTTCAGTTTAGGCTGTGTGCCCTGTGTAAAAAAAGAAAAATAAAAAAAAAATTTTTAGAAAACTAACTAATACAATTACCTGATATGACCATAGACAAAGAACCAACATATATTAAAACCACTACCAACATCACTCTAGAATTGACCACCATTTTGACTGAATGATACAGTATAACTGTATAGAGATAATTATGTGAATTATTATATAGAAGATAAGTTAATAATGGTATGATTTTACTGCGTTGTTAAGGAGATTTATTCTGCGTTATTTCATCGAGTCATCATTTTGTTTAACAACAACAGACACTGCATAAATCATCAGCAAACAAAGACCAAACAACATGTTACTATACGATTTGGGTATTATAGTCCCAATAAGATATCGAAATAGACTGATTATCATGCGTTGATCGAATCCAGCGCAAACAAAGCCCAAACAACATGTTACTTTACGATTTGGGTATTATAGTCCCAATAAGATATCGAAATAGACTGATTATCATGCTTTGATCGAATCCAGCGCAAACAAAGCCCAAACAACATGTTACTATGTTAAAAATGTTTTAAAATTGAATGTCTACAAACGTTGACCATTTGATTAAAACGTTTTTGTTTATAAACACTAATATATATTTTTGTGTTTGCAGCTTATTTTGATATGATATTTTACGAGTTGTATAGCGAACCTATCAGTATGGAGGGATTGCAAACCGTTTTCTGTTGTCATTTCTATGTTGAGAATTGTCTCTTTCAAGTGTAAAAATTTGCAGATCTAAGGAATTAATAAATATTCTTTGTCATTCTTTGAGTTTTTTCTTTCCAACGATGTTTAACAAAATGTACATAAATAACAATATCGACTTTTTTTTATCAGATGACTTTTCACTACCGAACGTGAGCTGGGTAATCCACTTTTCACTACCGAACGTGAACTCGTTATTCTCCTTTTCACTCTCAAATATAAACAATACATATGCCGGTTTTTATGTTCTGTAAATTTCGCAGTATGGATTGAAAATGCCACTTTTCACCCATAGAAGAAACCGGATGTGCACTGCTTCGGTACCGTCGCACGGTTCTAGTTATTTTATAGATGAATCATAACTTGTGTTGATTCAGAATAATATTAATAATATCAATGCTGAATTGTATAAACTACGGCAATGTCTATATACCACGACGTTGTAAATAAAATTAGTCCTACTTCAAAATGTTGTTTTAGGTACAGCTTTACCACTAGAGGGATAAATGTTGTTAAATTGTTACATTATAACCTTTGTTGATTCAGAATAATATTAATAATATTAATGCTAAATTGCATAAACTTATGGTCTATTTTGAATGATAAATGTTGTTAAATTGTTATATTATAACCTTTGTTCATTCAGAATAATATTAATAATATTAATGCTAAATATCATAAACTTATGGTCTATTTTGAATGATAAATGTTGTTAAATTGTTATATTATAACCTTTGTTGATTCAGAATAATATTAATAATATTAATGCTAAATATCATAAACTTATGGTCTATTTTGAATGATAAATGTTGTTAAATTGTTATATTATAACCTTTGTTGATTCAGAATAATATTAATAATATTAATGCTAAATATCATAAACTTATGGTCTATTTTGAATGATAAATGTTGTTAAATTGTTATATTATAACCTTTGTTGATTCAGAATAATATTAATAATATTAATGCTAAATTGCATAAACTTATGGTCTATTTTGAATGATAAATGTTGTTAAATTGTTATATTATAACCTTTGTTGATTCAGAATAATATTAATAATATTAATGCTAAATTGCATAAACTTATGGTCTATTTTGAATGATAAATGTTGTTAAATTGTTATATTATAACCTTTGTTGATTCAGAATAATATTAATAATATTAATGCTAAATTGCATAAACTTATGGTCTATTTTGAATGATAAATGTTGTTAAATTGTTATATTATAACCTTTGTTGATTCAGAATAATATTAATAAAATTAATGCTACATATCATAAACTTATGGTCTATTTTGAATGAGAAATGTTGTTAAATTGTTATATTATAACCTTTGTTCATTCAGAATAATATTAATAATATTAATGCTAAATTGCATAAACTGATGGTCTATTTAGAGTGATAAATGTTGTTAAATTGTTATGTTATAACCTTTGTTGATTCAGAATAATATTAATAATATTAATGCTAAATATCATAAACGTATGGTCTATTAAGAGTGATAAATGTTGTTAAATTGTTATATTGTAACCTTTGTTGATTCAGAATAATATTAATAATATTAATGCTAAATATCATAAACGTATCGTCTATTAAGATTGATAAATGTTGTTAAATTGTTATATTGTAACCTTTGTTCATTCAGAATAATATTAATAATATTAATGCTAAATATCATAAACGTATGGTCTATTTAGAGTGATAAATGTTGTTAAATTGTTATATTGTAACCTTTGTTCATTCAGAATGGTGTTAATGCCGTGGTATATAGACATATAGATATATAGATATAGATTTTGATTACATATCGTGCTGTCTGGTTGCAATTGTCGTCTATTTGAACATTTTCATGCCCATGAAGACAATTTACATTACGAAGTTGGTAAGATCTTATACCGTTGCTTAAAGGGGACCAGTCTTCATTTTTATTGGTTGATTTGGGCCTTTGTTATATGTAAATAGTCTTCAGAAGTATTCAAGCTATAAGAAAATCGCAAAATACCTTCAAATATATCTCAAACTAAAAAATTCACGTTTATTTATTTTTTTTCATTGCTGTACGCGGCTAGTCTCCAGCCTGTGTGAAAATTGTGTGTCTTGTTGACCAAGTCTACAATTCAAAATACGGTATGCTTGTGTGGGCCTGTGCAGTAGTCTGGATGACCTGACCCGCGCTGTTGCACCACGGGAATAACTTATTTGTTATCAAGATGGCGGGACGCTCAATGTGTAGTAGGACATTGAAACAAATACCGCACGTAGCTCTTTAAGGAACATGGACATACTTGATCACTTTCGATATTTCAAATATTTCGGTGAGTTTGTTTAACATCAGGGTAGTCATCATTCGACTTATTGTTCGAGACTAATATTATCAATTAACCATTTTGTCCGGTAAATGGACAGGGGAAGATAACTCATAATCGAAGATTGATTTTGATTGGACGATTTCTACTCATGAGAATACAAATCTTCCTGAAGAATGATTGTGCTTGGCTGAACTATAATTTATTCAATATGGCGATCACCGTAGGCCTACAGTGTATGAGGTTATCTAGCAATATTCATTGAAAACGATAGTCACGAAGTTTATGCAATTCAGCTGGTATTTGGCACTGTCTATTTACCACGGTATTAATACTATTCTGAATGAACAAAGGTTACAATATAACAATTTAACAACATTTATCACTCTAAATAGACCATCAGTTTATGGAATTTAGCATTAATATTATTAATATTATTCTGAATCAACAAAGGTTACAATATAACAATTTAACAACATTTATCACTCTAAATAGACCATCAGTTTATGGAATTTAGCATTAATATTATTAATATTATTCTGAATGAACAAAGGTTATAATATAACAATTTAACAACATTTATCACTCTAAATAGACCATCAGTTTATGGAATTTAGCATTAATATTATTAATATTATTCTGAATCAACAAAGGTTATAATATAACAATTTAACAACATTAATCACTCAAAATAGACCAGTATTTTAGCTGTAAAGAGGTACCCTAAAAAACATAACATGAAATTAAGACTAAATTTATTTACAACGTCGTGGTATATAGACATTGCCGTAGTTTATGCAATTCAGCATTGATATTATTCTGAATCAACACAAGTTATGATTCATCATTAAAGGGATATGTTCTTATGTTCACTAACTATTCGACCAAAAAACGTTTAGTCTCAGAACCTGGAATTGTTTAGATAATCTAATCCATAATAATGTCCCAAACTCTCCCTTGAAATTTAAGCCTTTTAAGCCTAATGTATCCATAATTATAAGAGTCAAAAATACGACTCGTTGTTTAGTAAGACTATGCCTTATATAGACAATACATTTATAAAAAATGAAAGATAACTCTTAAGGTACTGATATAGTTGAAGGGATTGTGCGATTTTTGGGCAATTCCAGTAAATTTGAAGGCCCAGATCGATCCTCGAAAATGCTGAACATTTCCCTTTAAAACAATAAAAGCGACCGCCATTTTGTGACTATGATTTAGATGTTATTATGGAATACTTAGTATAAGATATAAGATACTTCTGTAATAAGTAAAGTAATGTAAATTGTGTTCATGGGCATGAAAATGTTCAAATAGAGCAACATTTTAACCAGACATGGTTTGAGATTGTAACATACCCACATTTGACATTTTACACATTTTAAGTCCGGTTGTCCAGCCTCGACCAACACATGATACTCAGTCACTTTCGATATCTTAGTGGGACTATAATACCCAAATCGTATAGTAACATGTTGTTTTGGTTTTTGTTTGCTGATGATTTATTCTCTGTTGATGTTAAACAAAATGCTGACGTGATGAAATGACCGATAGAGAAGATCTTTTAAAACAGTGGTTCCCAACCTAGGGAGCCATGGGGTGTTTGTCAGGGGGCCATGGCGCTTTGGGATGTATATCATTTTTTCTCTAGCCCAACTATATTTTGCTGTGTAAGGTCTGTAGTTGCTTGTGGTTTAATGCATCTGACCTGATGATGAGGAGGTACAATACAACAACCCTTGCGCTATATTCTTTAGTTTGCCCTTGTTTGGAAACGAAATAGGGGCCACGGCTCTGAGAGCTTTATGAATTTGGGCCAAGGCCTGAAAAAAGTTGGGAACCACTGTCTTAAAACAAAGCAGTTCTGTCAGTTCAGCTTCTAAATAATAATTCACATAATTATCTCTATACAGTTATACTGTATCATTCAGTCAAAATGGTGGTCAATTCTAGAGTGATGTTGGTAGTGGTTTTAATGTATGTTGGTTCTTTGTCTATGGTCATATCAGGTTATCTGTAATATTTTTTATAAAGAACATAAACCAGTCTTTAAGTTTAACGTTATGTAAGAATCTATCAGTGTAGATAAAAAAGGGAAGGATCTTATCACCATATGGATGTCGCGTTTGGATTTTCAGATTTGTTTTACAGTTGGGATCGTTCGTTCTTGGATTTTATTATTAAGTATTAGGCCTACTCATTAACAAAACCAAAGTATTCTATAATTTCCCTAGATTTTTTAGGACAATACGAGTTGAAATCCTAAATTTGGCAATGTTTATTGCGCATATCGGTTGTCCAAGAAAAACAAGTCCCCAATTTTGACAGTAAGTATCTCTGCTGTTGAGATCTCATACAAAGAATGGTATATGGAAATTTGATTTTACACAAGGAAAATTTCAGTCCGAAATATGGGACATTTTCACATGAAATTTCTGGGAGGGAAGTGTATTTATTTCATATTGAACATTTTTATATTTTCATGGATCCGAAGGCGTTTTAAGACACATGGCATGCAGTTAACAAGAATGATTTAAACTTTTATTCAATTCAGACCTCAGAGAGTAACTTCATTCAAAAGGTTTTAGGTTTTCTATCCGGAAATACATGTCTGATTATACACAAGGAAAATTTCAGTCAAAAACATGAAATTTTATGAGAGGGAAGTGTATTTATTTCATATTGAAAATTTTTAAAACTTATATTTTCATGGATCCGAAGGCGTTCTATGATACATGGCATGCAGTTGAAAAAAATATTTTGAATATTTATTCAATTCAGACTCTCCATGTGTCCAGAGTCTAGCTTCATTCAATGCACCGATTAGCCTAATCGAACTGGCACACAAATGCACAAAATATCTAATCGACCAAATCGAATCGTCCCACAACAACAATACAATACGGGAGATAACTACTGTCGAAATATTACAAATGTAAACAGTATGTCTGAATTAAACAAAACAGTTAATAAGTCTTTAAGTTTTCCCTAAATTTCTCCTAAATAGTGTTCTCAAGCAAACGTGATGAAAAACTTGAAATGAAGAAAGAATGGTTCATAGAGTCCTGAAGTCAGATAGCATCACACTCGAACAAACACATTTCGAGAAACATTTAACATATTATATTAACATTTATTGAAATTACTATCACCTTAGCAACACAGTGAGTTAATTCTAAAAATCAATTTTAATGACAAATTATACATGTTGTTAAACTGTAGAATAACTTCAATACTGAATGGTATAATCTAACTGGTAGCCTATAATGTTGCTGACTAATTGTATTAAATTAGTATTTTCTGTGTGCTTGAATTTTATTGTTAATGCTAGGTTTACACTATGTTCCCGGCAGTCACGGTAATCACGTTTCATGGCCAACGTGGAGAACGCGAGACAACGCGATAGAAAAGCGTGACTGTCGTGGATGCGGGCCAGAATTTTGACTGTCAAAAATATGCCACGGCAGCCATGACGGGTTTGAGAACTGTAATATCACTTAGTAGATCCGGGTATCAGAAATCAATGAACCGTGATGCTCTGATCATCAAAAACACATCGGGATGCACCTTTATTAAAAAGTAATGAAACGTATTAAAAAGTAATGAAACGGTTTTGTTCACCCTAGCTTGCCCTGATAACCGTTCACAAAACGGGACACGTCATGTTGACAAAACTGGAAAGGAACGTCAGACGCCGTGGAATAAGCATCATTCCCGTTCCAATACGGACCACTTCCAAGTTCTGTAACGACCTAATATACGTCCTGTTACGTTTTGTAGCGATTACCAAGTTCTGTAAAGACGTGATATACGATCTGTCACGTTTTTTAGCCATTACCAAGTTTTGTCACGACCTAATATACGCCCTGTTACGTTTTGTAGCGATTACCAAGTTCTGTAACGACCTTATATATACAATCTGTCACGTTTTGTAGCGTTTACCCCGTTTCATACGGTCTGTTACGTTTCTCTACACCGTGGCTGCCGTGGCAAATTTTTGACAGTTTAAAAAACTGGCCTGGCAGCCACGGTAATCACAATATGTCACGTTTTCCTATCCCGTCCCCCAGCGACGTCCCACGTTCACGCCGTTTACACCACGTTGGCCTGAGGCTTGATTAGCGTGGCCGTCGGGAATATAGTGTAAACGTTTAGTATGATTGAAATTGTTTGGGGAGTTTTCGTTGTACCGTGGCTCTAAACGTGTAACAAGCACCACAACTTAATATTAGCTATCATTTCTCTAAATTACAATCCTATATGATTCTCCAGCTATTCCAACAAAAACATATTTAAATTCAATCAAATTTTAGTCATTTCAGTCAAGAGATCTTAATGGAACTTGATCAGCATGTATATATTAACGCGTGAAATTTGACTTGTATCCACGAGAGAGTCTACAATTATTGTTTGATCGTAATGAAACTTGGTAAGCATTTAAGTAATGATTTGATCCAAGTCAAGTTGAATTTGGCAATACTCAGATAAACCCTTGTTGAGTTATTGCCCCTGATTTTTAGCAGACGTTTTAAAATGTTTTCTTGAGCACAATAGAAGCTACAGTTTGTAACCAATTTTGATGAAACTTGGTAAAATAAAATTGTTATTATCATTAATTAAAATATTATCATTTCTGACAGCTGCCAGTGGGCGTATGTTACCTTGCCTGGCAACCCCTGGTCTATTAATACGAACACAAACCTTCGTTATTCACAGAACAAGTCAAAATGACTGTCTATTCTAATCTGATGTGGGTTATTGTTTTGCTGTGTGTTGGAACTTTAGAACCTGTCAGCACTAAACAACCTTCTGTTTTCGAGTATTGTAAAGCAAAGAAACCAGGTAATTTTTAAAGCATCAGACCTAGACACAGCACGATAGGCACACACTTTTTGGTTATTTTTTCAGTCAGGGATGTGGCACAGGTCATTTTTATTATACGCCCACATTGAAATGTGGTCGTATATTGCCGTCGCCCCTGTCCGTCCGTCCGTCATGCCGTCGGTCCGTCTGTCCACAATTGGCTTGTGAACGCAATAGAGACCACAGTTTTGGTTGGATTTGAATAAAATTTTGTATGTAGGATTATATTCATAAGATCTCGGACAAGTTCGAATCTGGGTTTGATGTGACTAAAATTGACGTAGTTTTACACCCAAAATATGTTAAAAATGGCTTGTGAACGCGATAGAGACCACAGTTTTGATTGGATTTGAATAAAATTTTGTATGTAGGATAATATTCATAAGATCTCGGACAAGTTCGAATTTGGGTTCGATTCGACAAAAATTCACGGAATTTTACACCTAAAATATGTTAAAAATGGCTTGTGAACGCAATAGAGACCACAGTTTTGCTTGAATTTGAATACAATTTTATGTGTAGGATTATATTCAAAAGATCTCGGACAAGTTCGAATTTGGGTTCGATTAGTCAAAAATTCATGGAGTTTTACACCCAAAATACGTTAAAAATGGCTTGTGAACGCGATAGAGTCCACAGTTTTGGTTTGATTTGAATAAAATTTTGTATGTAGGATTATATTCATAAGATCTTGGACCATTTCGAATTTAGGTTCGATTCGACAAAAAATCACGGAGTTTTACACCCAAAATGTGTTAAAAATGGCTTGTGAACGCAATAGAGACCACAGTTTTGCTTGAATTTGAATGCAATTTTATGTGTAGGATTATATTCAAAAGATCTCGGACAAGTTCGAATTTGGGTTCGCTTCGTGAAAAATTCATGGAGTTTTACACCCAAAATACGTTAAAAATGGCTTGTGAACGCGATAGAGTCCACAGTTTTGGTTTCTAGAGTGATGTTGGTAGTGGTTTTAATGTATGTTGGTTCTTTGTCTATGGTCATATCAGGTTATCTGTAATATTTTTTATAAAGAACATAAACCAGTCTTTAAGTTTAACGTTATATAAGAATCTATCAGTGTAGATAAAAAAGGGAAGGATCTTATCACCATATGGATGTCGCGTTTGGATTTTCAGATTTGTTTTACAGTTGGGATCGTTCGTTCTTGGATTTTATTATTAAGTATTAGGCCTACTCATTAACAAAACCAAAGTATTCTATAATTTCCCTAGATTTTTTAGGACAATACGAGTTGAAATCCTAAATTTGGCAATGTTTATTGCGCATATCGGTTGTCCAAGAAAAACAAGTCCCCAATTTTGACAGTAAGTATCTCTGCTGTTGAGATCTCATACAAAGAATGGTATATGGAAATTTGATTTTACACAAGGAAAATTTCAGTCCGAAATATGGGACATTTTCACATGAAATTTCTGGGAGGGAAGTGTATTTATTTCATATTGAACATTTTTATATTTTCATGGATCCGAAGGCGTTTTAAGACACATGGCATGCAGTTAACAAGAATGATTTAAACTTTTATTCAATTCAGACCTCAATGTGGCCAGAGAGTAACTTCATTCAAAAGGTTTTAGGTTTTCTATCCGGAAATACATGTCTGATTATACACAAGGAAAATTTCAGTCAAAAACATGAAATTTTATGAGAGGGAAGTGTATTTATTTCATATTGAAAATTTTTAAAACTTATATTTTCATGGATCCGAAGGCGTTCTATGATACATGGCATGCAGTTGAAAAAAATATTTTGAATATTTATTCAATTCAGACTCTCCATGTGTCCAGAGTCTAGCTTCATTCAATGCACCGATTAGCCTAATCGAACTGGCACACAAATGCGCAAAATATCTAATCGACCAAATCGAATCGTCCCACAACAACAATACAATACGGGAGATAACTACTGTCGAAATATTACAAATGTAAACAGTATGTCTGAATTAAACAAAACAGTAAAAAAGGTGATTAGTATTTGAACTGACAAGACGTGTTTTGGTGACCGCTCCGCGCTTCAGCGATTATTATACTACAAGTTTAAAATATTTTATGTACTTGGATTTTAACGCCTGCTTTTAAAACTATTTTATTTACTCGGATTTTAACGCCTGTGGTTATTTACTAACACTCCAGTTTACAATGGCAACAAGTGATAATGAAGTGATGGAACCTATGCGATATGAAGCGGCGGATGACTTTGTTCAAAATGTTATGACTGTTGGAAATTCGAACAAGAAACGGAATCTGTCTGATGAAGGTGAGGTAGTGGACAATTTATTTCAATCAAGTCGGGAAAGGAAAAAAAGCAAAGGTTCGGTTGGTGATGAGACAGAGAACTTTAATGAAAAATTTGAAAGCTTTGCCAGCAAAATGTTCAGTGCATTTGCGGCACTTAACACGAGAATAGGTGATCTGGAGATGAATAGCGAGAATAAAATCGTTGCACGTATAACCAACTCTGTGACTGAAACAGTTAAAAGCACCATGGATAATAAAATTAAAGAAGAAATAGGGAATGTGCAGGTTAATTTTATGACTGAAATAAATAAATTGAAATCAGATTTGAATGTTTTGGAAAATTCAAAACAGGAGCAATCGGAGCATGACGGGGTTAAACAACGACGACTGAATATAGTGATTAAAAATCTATTGCCTTACACAAGTGAAGTCACAAACAAAGAAGACGTAGTGAAAACTGTTAACCATTTAGTCTCAGAAGGACTTAAACTCAATAATGTTCATGTAACCAAGGCCACTCGCTTACCGGGCAGAGAAGGTGATCACCGAATAACACCAATCATTGCTACTGTCCAATCACAAGACGAGAAAAACACGATCATGAAGGCAAAGTCAAGTTTAAAAACCTCAGATAATTTTTATCGTGTTTTTATTGAAAATGATATTCCTAGTGACATCCGAGCTCAAAACTCTAACCTTAAGAACATTATTAAAATGGTAGGTAAAGAACAAGACTATACTGTAAAACGGGGCCTGATAGTGAAAAATAACTTCAGAAGAAGGTGAAATGATGTTAAAAATGTGCGACTCGGACTATGGAATGTAAATGGTTGGTCACGTGATCAAGACTCTTTTAATTATCTTTTACGTGAAAATGTTTTAAATTTTTTAGACTTGGATGTTTTATGTGTGTGCGAAACATTTTTGAGAGGCAACGAATGTATTGATCTTGATAGTTACGTATGGTTTGGCAACAACAGACAAACTCTGCATCAGAATGCTAGAAGAGGTTCAGGTGGAGTTGGGTTTCTTATCAAAAATACCTTTCTGAATTCATTTTCGGTCAATGTCTTGGATGATTCTATTGAAGATATACTTTGGATTAAATTGACTAACAAATTCAACCAAAATGAGGTTATTTGCTTGTGTGTATGTTATCTCCCACCAGTTGACTCCAGCAGAAGTGTTGACGTGGACAAATTTTTCGAAGACTTGTTGCAACAAGTATATTGCTTCCAAAACGAAGGTCACATGTTTATTTGCGGGGATTTCAACGCAAGATGTGGAGAGGAGTTCGACTTTATTGCAGGGGTAGACGATGTACCCCAAAGAAATACTTTAGACACAACGAACAATTCTTATGGTGATAAGTTTATTGATTTTGTGACCAGTACCAGTTTATGTATGCTGAATGGTAGACTAGGGATAAATAACTTTACGTGTGTTTCGAAAAAAGGTAAATCGGTCGTTGATTATGTTATAACGAAACATGAAAATTTAAATTTATGTGACTCTTTCGATGTGCATTTACTCTCGGACATTATTAACAGTCAAGGTATCCATGTTGAGAACTCTGTACCAGACCACAATCCAATAAGCTGGTCTGTTAAAATTTCGACGGAAAATAAGCCCATAAGCGATCTCAAAACTGTATACAGATACGACAGAACTAAAATTCCTGTGGATTTTTTAGACAACCACGACCTTAGAACAACAATAGTCAAATTGGAACACGAATTAGAAGTGAACAATAACATTAACGAAGCTTACTCCACTTTATTGAATATTATAGACCAAGAACTTAAACTAAAAGTGCCTCTTATTAGGGTTGCATCTGGTTCATCTTCTCAGAAAAGGAAGAAATTTCTACGAAAAGCTTATTGGAATGATGATCTAACGAAGTTGTGGAATGAGGTCTGTGACAAAGAGAAGCTGTGGTTAAAATGTAGATCCGGAGAAAAAAGAAGAAAACTACGCGCGGAATTCTGTTCAGTTCGGAATAATTTCGATAAAGTCAACAGAAAGTACAAAAGGAGGTTTCAGATAGACGAACAAGACAAGCTACTAAAATTATCCGAAAACACGAACAAAAAAGACTTTTGGAAACATATAGGCAATCTCGGAATAGCAAATTCAAGAAAAGCAGGCATCCCTATGAAAGTTGATACTGACGAGGGGATCTCTTACGATGAAAATGTGATTATAGATCGCTGGCAATCGGCTTACAGTAATCTACTCAATAACCCGGTGAGTAAAACTTTTGACGATAGACACTTAGATTGGATAAAAAATGGGCACCACTCTTTTCCCGATGCCAATTGTGAACTTCTTAATGAGGATATATCTGTCACTGAAGTCCGATCGGCAGTGTTACGAACTAAATGTGGTAAAACGTCAGGCGCTGACAATGTGCTTAGTGAATGTCTAAAAAATGAAACGTGTGTGAAACTTTTATACTCGATTATCAAACACTGTTTTGAAAACGGTCAAGTTCCAGATTTTTGGCTGAAAGGGGTAATCAAACCGATACCTAAGAACGATGGTGGCTGCAAGTGGGATCCTCTCGCGTACAGAGGCATTACGGTTCTCTCAATTCCTTGCAAAATATATGCGGACATATTGAATAAGAGGCTATCCAATTGGCTAGAGGAGAATGATATATTAGCTAATGAGCAAAATGGATTTAGAAAAGGGCGAAGCTGTGTGGACCATATCTATGTGTTAGACAATTTGATCAAAAATAGAAAAAGTGCTAAGCAACAAACTTTCGCATGTTTTGTAGATGCAAAGAAATGTTTTGATACAATTAATAGAGACTGTTTATTGCACAAACTGAAATCAATTGGAATTGGTGGGAATTTTTTCAAAAGTATCTCCTCGCTTTACAACAACGTGAGCTGTTCCGTTCAAATTAATGCACTTCAGACCAGTTGGTTCCCCGTTAGTCAAGGTGTGAAACAGGGGTGTGTCTTATCCCCAACTTTATTTTCCATTTACGCCAATGATCTGGTCAGTGTCATAAATGAATTGAATTGTGGAATTGAAGTCGACGATGGAATGATTTCAATTTTACTGTATGCAGACGATATTGTGCTACTGGCACCCAACGAACTAAAGCTTCAAAAACTGATAGATAAGCTAAGTGAATGGTGTGACAAATGGAGACTGTTAGTAAATCAAGACAAATCTAAGATTATTCATTTCCGAAATAAAAGTGTAGTTAGGAGTAATGTTCCCTTTAAATGTGGTGATATCGATTTATTATATACTGAAGCATATAAATATTTAGGGATTTGGATGAATGAATTTTCAGACTATTCTTTTAGTGCGAAACAGATAGCATTGGCAGCGAACAGAGCATTAGCAGTAATCAAAGTTAAACATTTTAGGTGTGGTGGTTTTTCTTATGATGTTTTTACAAAATTATATGATTGTATGATCCGCCCAGTATTTACGTATGCATCTGGAATATGGGGTCTGGTCAATCACAACTGTATCAATGTATTACATGTTAACGCCTGTAAATTTTTCTTAGGTTTAAGCAAAAGAAGTAGCAATGTGGCTGCAAGGGGGGACATGGGTTGGCTTCAAGGGGACGATTTATTGAAATCGGAGGTTTTCCGGTTATGGAACAGAATTCAAACAAGTGACCAAAGCAGTCTGACTAGGATAGTACACAATTGGGGTTTTCGACGTAAATCATCCTGGGATAATCGAGTCTATCAGCTTGGAGTGAAGTTAGGTTTAATCCGCAATAAAGATGACTTAATTAATTTAGATAGTCTATGGAATATTTTTTGGCAAAGGGAAAATGATACTTGGCTTAATAATGTATGGAACGACAGCAACAGGCCAAATGGAAACAAACTTAGGTTTTATAGGCTCTTTAAGCATGGAATTGGCACGGACCCTTACGTTAAAAATGTCAAGAATTTATCGCATAGGCGGATCTTAGCACGACTAAGAGCTGGTTCACTATCATTAAGAATAGAGACTGGAAGGTATACCCGCCCCCCAGAGGAAATACAAGAACGCATTTGTTGTCACTGCAACTCTGGGTCAGTTGAAGATGAGAAACATTTTTTATTTCATTGTTTTAAATTTCACTCTTTACGTTTACAACTATTTGCCAAGGCCTCTGAAATCTGTGATAATTTTTATGTGCTAAATGATGATGAAAAGTTAGAGTTTTTAATGAATTGTGCTAATATTTTACCTTTTTTTGCTTCATTGATTTTTAAGATGTTTATGTTGAGAAGGGAAAATTGTATGTGATATTTGATTATTTATTTTTGCTCTATTGAATGTAGTTTTATGATAATATTTTAAGGTGTCTCATAAGCCGAAGTCGGCTGGCGTTCATTTTATGTTGTTGTTTTTATTATTATTGTACTTATACTATGTATATATGGACGGTGACACGTAAATAAATAAATTACTATTCTGAATTAAACAAAACAGTTAATAAGTCTTTAAGTTTTCCCTAAATTTCTCCTAAATAGTGTTCTCAAGCAAACGTGATGAAAAACTTGAAATGAAGAAAGAATGGTTCATAGAGTCCTGAAGTCAGATAGCATCACACTTGAACAAACACATTTCGAGAAACATTCAACATATTATATTAACATTTATTGAAATTACTATCACCTTAGCAACACAGTGAGTTAATTCTAAAAATCAATTTTGATGACAAATTATACATTTTGTAAAACTGTAGAATAACTTCAATACTGAATGGTATAATCTAACTGGTAGCCTATAATGTTGCTGACTAATTGTATTAAATTAGTATTTTCTGTGTGCTTGAATTTTATTGTTAATGCTAGGTTTACACTATGTTCCCGGCAGTCACGGTAATCACGTTTCATGGCCAACGTGGAGAACGCGAGACAACGCGATAGAAAAGCGTGACTGTCGTGGATGCGGGCCAGAATTTTGACTGTCAAAAATATGCCACGGCAGCCATGACGGGTTTGAGAACTGTAATATCACTTAGTAAATCCGGGTATCAGAAATCAATGAACCGTGATGCTCTGATCATCAAAAACACATCGGGATGCACCTTTATTAAAAAGTAATGAAACGTATTAAAAAGTAATGAAACGGTTTTGTTCACCCTAGCTTGCCCTGATAACCGTTCACAAAACGGGACACGTCATGTTGACAAAACTGGAAAGGAACGTCAGACGCCGTGGAATAAGCATCATTCCCGTTCCAATACGGACCACTTCCAAGTTCTGTAACGACCTAATATACGTCCTGTTACGTTTTGTAGCGATTACCAAGTTCTGTAAAGACGTGATATACGATCTGTGACGTTTTTTAGCCATTACCAAGTTCTGTAACGACCTAATATACGCCCTGTTACGTTTTGTAGCGATTACCAAGTTCTGTAACGACCTTATATATACAATCTGTCACGTTTTGTAGCGTTTACCCCGTTTCATACGGTCTGTTACGTTTCTCTACACCGTGGCTGCCGTGGCAAATTTTTGACAGTTTAAAAAACTGGCCTGGCAGCCAAGGTAATCACAATATGTCACGTTTTCCTATCCCGTCCCCCAGCGACGTCCCACGTTCACGCAGTTTACACCACGTTGGCCTGAGGCTTGATTAGCGTGGCCGTCGGGAATATAGTGTAAACGTTTAGTATGATTGAAATTGTTTGGGGAGTTTTCGTTGTACCGTGGCTCTAAACGTGTAACAAGCACCACAACTTAATATTAGCTATCATTTCTCTAAATTACAATCCTATATGATTCTCCAGCTATTCCAACAAAAACATATTTAAATTCAATCAAATTTTAGTCATTTCAGTCAAGAGATCTTAATGGAACTTGATCAGCATGTATATATTAACGCGTGAAATTTGACTTGTATCCACGAGAGAGTCTACAATTATTGTTTGATCGTAATGAAACTTGGTAAGCATTTAAGTAATGATTTGATCCAAGTCAAGTTGAATTTGGCAATACTCAGATAAACCCTTGTTGAGTTATTGCCCCTGATTTTTAGCAGACGTTTTAAAATGTTTTCTTGAGCACAATAGAAGCTACAGTTTGTAACCAATTTTGATGAAACTTGGTAAAATAAAATTGTTATTATCATTAATTAAAATATTATCATTTCTGACAGCTGCCAGTGGGCGTATGTTACCTTGCCTGGCAACCCCTGGTCTATTAATACGAACACAAACCTTCGTTATTCACAGAACAAGTCAAAATGACTGTCTATTCTAATCTGATGTGGGTTATTGTTTTGCTGTGTGTTGGAACTTTAGAACCTGTCAGCACTAAACAACCTTCTGTTTTCGAGTATTGTAAAGCAAAGAAACCAGGTAATTTTTAAAGCATCAGACCTAGACACAGCACGATAGGCACACACTTTTTGGTCATTTTTTCAGTCAGGGATGTGGCACAGGTCATTTTTATTATACGCCCACATTGAAATGTGGTCGTATATTGCCGTCGCCCCTGTCCGTCCGTCCGTCATGCCGTCGGTCCGTCTGTCCACAATTGGCTTGTGAACGCAATAGAGACCACAGTTTTGGTTGGATTTGAATAAAATTTTGTATGTAGGATTATATTCATAAGATCTCGGACAAGTTCGAATCTGGGTTTGATGTGACTAAAATTGACGTAGTTTTACACCCAAAATATGTTAAAAATGGCTTGTGAACGCGATAGAGACCACAGTTTTGATTGGATTTGAATAAAATTTTGTATGTAGGATAATATTCATAAGATCTCGGACAAGTTCGAATTTGGGTTCGATTCGACAAAAATTCACGGAATTTTACACCTAAAATATGTTAAAAATGGCTTGTGAACGCAATAGAGACCACAGTTTTGCTTGAATTTGAATACAATTTTATGTGTAGGATTATATTCAAAAGATCTCGGACAAGTTCGAATTTGGGTTCGATTAGTCAAAAATTCATGGAGTTTTACACCCAAAATACGTTAAAAATGGCTTTTGAACGCGATAGAGTCCACAGTTTTGGTTTGATTTGAATAAAATTTTGTATGTAGGATTATATTCATAAGATCTTGGACCATTTCGAATTTAGGTTCGATTCGACAAAAAATCACGGAGTTTTACACCCAAAATGTGTTAAAAATGGCTTGTGAACGCAATAGAGACCACAGTTTTGCTTGAATTTGAATGCAATTTTATGTGTAGGATTATATTCAAAAGATCTCGGACAAGTTCGAATTTGGGTTCGCTTCGTGAAAAATTCATGGAGTTTTACACCCAAAATACGTTAAAAATGGCTTGTGAACGCTATCGAGTCCACAGTTTTGGTTTGATTTGAATAAAATTTTGTATGTAGGATTATATTCATAAGATCTCGGACAAGTTCGAATTTGGGTTTGATTTGACTAAAATTCAAGGAGTTTTACACCCAAAATATGTTAAAAATGGCTTGTGAACGCGATAGAGACCACAGTTTTGGTTGGATTTGAATAAAATTTTGTATGTAGGATAATATTCATAAGATCTCGGACCATTTCGAATTTGGGTTCGATTCGACAAAACTTCACGGAATTTAACAATCCTACACACAAAATCTATTCAGATCAAACCAAAACGGTGGTCTCTATTGCGTTCACAAGCCATTTTTACCAAAATGTGGTAAAAATGGCTTGTGAACGCAATAGAGACCACCGTTTTGGTTTGATTTGAATAGATTTTGTGTGTAGGATTATATCCATAAGATCTTGGACAAGTTTGAATTCCAGATCGATTCGACAAATATTTACGGAGTTTTATTAGTTATGAAATTAGATGCTTTATATTAACAAGATATTGGATGAATTCAAATCTGAACACCATCCAACAAAAATTAAGATAGTAACATTCCTTGATATATTGACAATTTATGTAGTGTAAGTGGGCGTATATTGTTAGGCAACCACTTGTTTAAATATTTGTGCCTTAATGACAGAAATCTCTTTGTTCATGAGTCATTTTGGTTTGCGTAACGAATGTTATCTAGTAAAAACACTCCAAATTTCCGATCTTGTAAAAAATAATAGTTTGCGAAAATTGGGTACATGAGAAACTTTAGACCATAAAAATGGGTTTCTTTATTTTAAATGTCAATTTATGCATTTTGACAATTTGTGTTTTCTATTAATTCCCCATTTATTCTTAATAGATAAGAGAAACGGTTTTTCATAAATCATTGAATTGCATAAAAAATACCCTTTTGAATGAATTGTGTTTGTTGGGCAGTGTTAGTACTCTGAAGGATATTAACATAAAAGCTTAAATCAACCCACAAATATGCTGAACATTCCCCTTAAAGTATTCATATAAAAAGTGAGTTGATTGTATAGTTTTTTTAACCGATTTATTGAGAAAAACAACATTATATTTTCAGTGCCCTGCAAGTATGAGAATGAAATACAAAATGGACTTTCGGTGAATTTTAACAGGATTTATTATGGCAAAGACAACGAAGCGCAGTGTAAGTCAAGATGTGACAATAATTCGAAATGTAAAACTTGGACAATAGATGCTGATTGTCGTTTGTATGGTGCACCAATTCTTGATGTTGACGTCCGTAATGATATGACCCTGGAAACGTGCAAAGAACTTTGTTCTCAGAATAAAAAATGTGTAACTGGTTCGGTATCTGGCGATTGGTGCGTTCTGTATGACTCTAAACAAACAGAATTCGAGAACGATCCAGAAAATGATGAAAATCCGGTTTTCCACAAGGTTGATATTGACTGTACTAGTAGTTAAACTTGCAATAAAAGTTCAATCATTTAATTGAACAAAAAACCATATTGTGTGTTTTTCCCTTTTATATGCTTTATAGATTTGAATATTTAAATATATTATTAATAGGCCTACGGTCTGAGATATAGGCTTAGAAAATCTTGAGAATTAGACGCTCCCGTTATTGCGGCCGAAAATGTCCATCGGAGGCCTGGAACCTCAATTTTTTTAAGTCGACTGCCTCTAAAAAATGTTCTCCTTGAAATGCGATTTCCTGACGAATTTAAGGTTATTTTGTATAATGACTGCAGGACCAACTCAAGAAAAGTTGAGAATTAGATGACTGGAAACGCAAATTCCTGACATAGTCCTTTACCCTGTAGATTTCGGTATGAAATCCAAACAAGCAAGAAAGCAAATTAACAAAACTCACGACCTACGGACCATATTGGTATAATTTACACGAGACTCACTTTGAGCATGGTGTAACTTGAACACTATTCCGAATGAACAAAAGTTATAATGTAACAATTTAACTACATTTATCACTCTAAATAGACCATCATTTTATGTAATTTAGCATTAATATTATTAATATTATTCTGAATACACAAAGGTTTTAATAAAACAATTTAACAACATTTATCACTCTAAATAGACCATAAGTTTATGCAATTTAGCATTAATATTATTAACATTATTCTGAATGAACAAAGGTTACAATATAACAGTTTAACTACATTTATCACTCTAAATAGACCATAAGTTTATGAAATTTAGCATTAATATTATTAATATTATTCTGAATGAACAAAGGTTATAATATAACAGTTTAACTACATTTATCACTCTAAATAGACCATCATTTTATGATATTTAGCATTAATATTATTAATATTATTCTGAGAAACCTGGTTGTTCGCGTCTACCAAGATGGCTGCGTTTTGTATGTAGCTGCAATTTCGAGTCCAGAAAAATCCAATTTTATCAGTCTAAACTGCATAGCCAGTCCTTTTAAGTTAATTATCGGCTTACTACTACAGAATGCTTGATGAATTAAGTAAATGGAGGGCTGCAATTGGTCTGTATTTTGGTAAATATGTTAAAACCTGTCGTAACCAAGGTGGGCGAAATGACTCGACAACAACAACAAAAGACGCCATGCTTGATTTTATTAAATGGTCTACAAACTCAATATGGAATGCCCAAATAAGCTGTAAATATGGTAAGAAAAACCAAACGAAACCAACTGGTAAACAGATGTCACTGAAAACGTTATCAGTAATTATTTTCCTAACATTACTCCTTATTTTAGTTGGTGGAATTGAGCCCAACCCAGGCCCTGTTGACACAAGATCAGGGACAGCCACACCCTCACTAGACCCAAACCAAACAAGACTTAACTTCTCACCCAGTGGTTCACATAAAGAGAAAGATGGTGCCCAATCATCCTTGGTATTAACCTTACAAAGAATAGAAACCAGTATGAACGAGCAATTCAGAAGCATAAAATCAGAGATAACAGAAATCAAAGAACAGATGGCTACTGTTTCTAATATTGCATCAGAAGTGGAAAAGTTGAAAATAACAAGTAAAGCAGTTGTAGACAGGGTGGATAGAATAGAAACTGTGTGTAAGATGAACAATCTAATTTTTATGAACATACGTGAAAAGGAATCGGGTCATGAAACATGGACTGATTTAGAATCAGAAGTTCGTGAATATATGTGTAATACTCTCAATCTAGATGCTCTAGATGATACATCTTTCCCTATAGAACAATGTGTGAGGCTTGGAGTGAAGAAAATTGGAAGTCACAGACCAATTTGTGTTAAATTTGGAAGGCTGAAACATAGATCTGAAGTTATTGCCACATTCAAAAAGTACAGGAAGGAAAATTCTGAAATCTTCTATGGAGAAAATTCAACAAGCAGAGTCCAGGTTAAAGAAGATTTTACAGAGGAGGTTAGACGAACTAGAGCAAAATTATATCCTTATCTTAAACATGCTTGGTCTGTTGCAAGTGAAGGTGAAAAAGCGTTTATGAAGGGTAATTATATAACTGTTGGGAAACGTAAATTTACTTTTGATTGTGAAAAAAACAAAATAATTGCATGTGACAAAGGTAACTTGCCTGATTGGATGAAAGATGTATAGGGGTGGGGTCAAGGCCAAATAACATATGACAATTTTGTAAATAGTATAAATAATAGAACTTTGAAAGTAGTATCCTGGAACATTAATGGAATGAAACGCCATGTTACCTCAGAATTTAAAGCATTTCTATCAGATTTTGATGTTGTGGCATTGTATGAAACCTGGTGTAAAGATAAAAGTGATTATTGTAACTTACTCAAAGGATATTCACACTTTTCAGTTGTACAACAGTATAGGGGGAGGGGTAGAGTATCAGGAGGTATATTAGTGTATATAAAAGATAATATATGTAAACACTTTAAAAGGGTATATGAAAACTTTGATAATGGTATTTACTTTATGTCTGAATACCCAAATAATATATGTATGTCAAATGTTATTTTCTGTTTTCTTTATATTCATCCTAGTACAGCTACATATTATGAGAATAGTTCTGAGCCAGATGGTATAGTTCAATTAGAAAATAATTTAAACAAGATAGTTATAGACTATGGTACTTCCCTTCAATTTTTCATTGCTGGAGATCTAAATGCTAGAATTGGTGAAGAAGAAGACTTCATTGGTGAAGATGAAACAGTTTTTATTGATGTAGAATATGACAACGACTATTTTGATGTGCCAAGAAACTCTAAAGACAAAGTGGTAAATAAATCAGGTCTTTCTTTATTGACACTGTGTAAGACTTTTGGTATCCATGTACTAAATGGTCGCGCTGAGGGAGATCAACTGGGGGAATTTACTTTCTCCTCGCATCTCGGGAAAAGTGTGAATGATTACATAATAGCATCAACTGACTTTTATTTTGAAATGGTCACGAAATTCCAAGTTCTGAACAATGATGAATCGGATCATTTCCCATTAACTTGTAGTATACAAATTAAGGAACAACAGGCTATAGCTGAACCAAATACCCTGAGATGGAATCGGTTGAAATGGAAACCTCTCCAATGTAACAATTACACACTTGAGTTAAACAACTGCTTATCTCCCTTGTATGAACAATTTGTGAACTTTTTAGAAAATAACAATGTGAATGAAGCTGAAAGGTTGCTAACTACTTGTATTTCATTTGCTGCACAGCAGAACGGCATGGCACAGAAGTTCTTTGAAAATGGTAAAGTTATCAGCCAACCCCCATGGTGGGATAAGGAATGCCAAGAACTAAAAACTCAAAAGTACCATTTGTTAACAATATGGAGAACGTCAAACGACGAAGAAGATTTAAAAGCCTACAAGAAAGTAAAGAACAATTTTAAGAATTTGTGTAAATTGAAAAAAGTTACCATAGCAGTAAGTGAAAATATGTCCAATCTATTACCACTACAATCGACTACAAATCTGTGGAAATGTCTAAAATCCTACTCTAGAAAAGGTGTAACAAGCTCAGTGATCTCACCTAATGAATGGTTCGACTACTTCAATAACCTTTTTAATAGTAACAACTTTGAAATTGATGAAATTTTCCACAGACATGTTGAAAAATACTTAGAAGAAAAGTTTGATATTGGTGAGGAGTTAACTAATAGTGACACCATTCTTGATGCAACCATAACAACTGAAGAAATTGCTAATGTAATTAAAAATCTACCAAATGGTAAAGCCCCAGGACCTGATGGGATACTGAATGAACATTTAAAATCAACCATGTTAACCATTCTTCCTTTTCTTGAGGTTCTATTTAACCAGATATTACATAGTGGTAAATATCCAGAATCCTGGTGTGAAGCTGTTATTTTTCCAATACACAAACAGGGTAAAACAACAGATCCAGGGAACTACAGGGGAATTTCTTTATTATCAGTGATAGGAAAAATATTTACGAAAATAATGAATAATCGACTAAGTTCATGGTGTGAAACAGAATCTCTACTATTGGAGGAGCAAGCTGGTTACAGAAAAGGGTACAGTACCATAGATAATATTTTTACCCTACATACTCTGGCTCAGAAATATCTCAGTAGAAATAAAGGGCGTTTCTATTGCTTATTTATTGATTTTTCAAAAGCGTATGATAGTATACAACATCATTTACTTAAATATGTTCTATTGAAAAATAATGTAAATGGGTGTTTTTTCAGAGTTATCTCATCCATGTACAGTCAATTAAAATCTTGTGTCCAGGTTGGAAAACTAACCTTATCTGAATTTTTTAATTGTAATATTGGTACTCGTCAAGGTTGTATGCTCAGCCCACTCTTGTTTACATTGTTTCTAAACGAGCTTTCGCAAATTATTAAGACAGAGGAATGTTCTGGTATTTTTGTAAACACTGATATAGATAATATAGTAAATCTACTTTATGCTGATGACATAGCTGCTTTTGACGCCTGACGCGTAAATTTTTGAATGGTTCGTGTTATAAATCAACCTATTAAGTGTTCATTCTGTATCACCATGTGTTCAAATCTGACGTTAGGTGTTCATATTTGACTTTAGGTGTTCAAAGTCATGAAAGTGGACGCGTTCATTTCATAAACTGTTCATTTCTGAACGCCAAAAACGTCCAAAGGGACACATTTTCTGTTTTTTGAACATTAGGTGTCAAAATACGTTCTATTTAGACTACTTTATTACCATCATGTTCTGAAACATGGTGTTCGATTTCGAACACCTTGGATAGGCCCTATAGGCTTCAAGCTGAATGCAAAAGGCCTCTTATTAATAATTAGCCTATAGCATAGGCCAATACGTGGTCTATTTTTTTTTTTCATCTTATGCTAGTCAAGTTCTAATAAAATGTTGGTCGGTTGCATGAGTCAACACCTCTGTGGGCCTACGCTAGATGGATTTGTGCATAACATAATTAATTCTCAACTGTTAAAATTGTTGTAGTATCTTTATAAACGAGGAAACGCTACAGTTTTCATTGTATTGTAGCCTACTGCCTACGACCTCACAAATGAAATGTGTTTGCGATTAATGCGACCCCAGACAGGTTCCCGAGTGACCTTTTGAAGTTGTGCCAATTTTGGGTCGAGACCCATTATTTGAAGGCCTTATAATCAATGATATCAATTTCATTCTTATTGACATTTGCGACTACAATAACAGAAAAATTGAACACAAAACGTGAAAAACTGCATGGACACTATATTACTATTAGAATGTTCACAACTGAACATCATGGTGTTCAGGCGTTGTGACGTAAGATACGTCATATTGCGTATGACGTCACATAGCCTACCTGTTAACGCCATTTTAAAACGGAGACTGTTCGAAACGCTTTTCAAAGATATCCTGTTAGAGATACAATACAGCTCGTGTTTAAAAATGCCACAGTTTTCCTGAATGGCGAGTTTGTAAGTATACACATTTTGTATTATATTTCTTATCAAATCAGTCATAACCCTGACGGCCTGACACATATTTTTATAGACCATCAACTCATCAAGATCAAGAAAGATCAAGTCAAATGAAGCAGAGTAGGCTAAGCCTAGCCTAAGATCAATCCGAATTTCTATCATGAATCGTGGTTTATAAAAGGTCAAAACTCAATAGCAGAATTTTGTGAAAGAATTCAGTTCTTTTGAAAACATCCATTGGCATTGACATTAATAGGCAGTGCCCCAAATTGACTGCTCAAAACTTATCATTCAAAATTGCTATGAAATTGTTCCTGAGATTTACAGGTAAAAATATACTTATGGCGACAGCGAAAGCCTACAAAGAACATTCGATCATACCGAATAATAGAGAGAGCAAAAATATGTATTTAATAGAATAACTAATCACTGCAATCTAAATGCACTTCTCATAATCATATATCTTGTATCTTTTCAGGAACGGAATTCAAAATCATTCCAATACAGCATAAGCTTACATGAAAATTCCAACAGTCAATATTCAACAAGAAGTTAAAAGGACATGATCCAGGCTCTATAGGGTGCTGACCCTGCCGTCCATGTTAGTGTTTGAAGTTAAGGTGTGATTGGAATCAGAATCAGATATTCGAAGGACACTCTACCACATCTATAAATTAAAATTTGTGTAAAAAAATGGAATAAATACAGTAAAAGATACGAAGATTTTGTCGTTTATCTATGTCTGTGTTAATTGGTCCTTCGCCTGAGATTGTTCAAACATGTGGCAAAAGTGAAAGCTCTTATGTAAAGTGATAGCTTCTTCCAATCATCAAAGAAAATCTACAAGACTCAAGACTGTGAAACTTTCATTATGTTGACGCGTTCTATTTTGCAATTTGATTAAAATTCTGCTTTTGAAGTTTGTATCATTTTCTTTCTGTGGATTAATCCAATCTCTATTGTAAGAAAGGATTAATCTGCAGAAAGAAAATGATATACAAATTTCAAGATCTGTATTTTAATTAGATTGCAAAATAGAACGCGTCAACATAATGACGCGTTCTCAAACTGTTACAAAAGACGCGTTCATTAAAGACGCGTAAATCATAAGTAGATGTTCAGGTCTGAACACAAGGTGTCCAAATTCCCCAAATAATTCTAGTGTTCAGAACTGAACGCACAATACAACTGAACGCGTAGGACGCGTTCCCAAACTGTTACAAAAGACGCGTTCAAATTTGGCGTCGAAAGGCGTTCACAGGGTTTAGAGTGGTAGGCTTCAAAAGCAAATTGATTGTGTCAGTCTTTTTTGTAAACGCTATGGAATGAAGATAAATTTAGCTAAAACTAAAATAGTGGTATTTAGAAGGGGTGGAGTTATTAAGAGTAATGAGAAGTGGTTTTATGAAGGGGAGATAATAGTAGCTTGTAGTACATTAGTTATACAGGGGGAAAAGGCCATGAATATTTTATTTAGATTCTGTTACAAAAACTGTATTAATATACAAAATTCTTTGTTTTTATTTGATAGAATGATAACTCCAATTTTGACATATGGTTCTGAGGTATGGGGATATGTAGATTATAAATGTCTGGACTCAGTTCATTTGAAATTTTGTAGACGTCTACTTTCACTGAATTCGAATACACAAAAAGAGGTAGTATACGGCGAACTAGGTAGATACCCAATAGATATTTTAGCAAAGTTTAATCTTATTAAATATTGGACTAAGTTATGTAAAATGCCTGACTACAGGTACCCTAGGGCTTGTTATAAGATGTCTCTTAATTTACATGAAGCTGGTAGAACGACATGGGCAACATCTATATGTAATCTATTGTTAAAATTAAACTTATATGATGCTTGGATTAACCAGGGAGTTGAAAATGTGCCAAATTTTTTACATGTTGTCAAATGTCACCTAAATGAATTATATGAATATGAATGGTCAGAAAGTATCAACCTATCAGACAAATTAACTTATTATAGTCAATATAAGCTAATGTTAAAATGTGAGGACTATTTAAGTGCTATATTTAAAGAGGCACAGGCTTCATTTTCGTGGGTCGATTTTTCCAAGTCTCAGAAACGGGGACTTTTTAGCTCAGCAATTTAGTACTGGTTATCACAACTCACCATTGAAATTTGAGCCTTCAAATCCATGTGCATCCATAATTATTAGCATTTGAAAGTCATAATGCCCTACTACACATTAGCGATACTATGCAATATATAGAAAAGTCATTTATAGAAACAGAAAGAGAAATGTCTAATTTAAGATATATTTGAAGGAAATATGCAATTTTCGTACATTTCTAGTGCTCCTGGAGGATATTTAAGTATATTCAAGACCCAAATCAACCAATAAAAATGAAGACTGGTCCCCTTTAACAGAAATCACATAGTGGTCATTGCACGCTTTAGATCTGGTTGTCATAAACTTGCCATAGAAACTGGTAGATGGGCTAACCTAGAAAGAAATGAACGCATATGTGTATTTTGCAATAACAAATATGACAGTACTATTATTGAAGATGAATTACATTTAATTATGGGATGTCCATTATACAAAGACTTAAGATCAAAATACTTACACTGTAATGAAATTGAAAATCAGTCACAATATTTTCTATGGCTTATGAAATATCCTAGTTCAAATTTGGCAGAATTTATTATCAGAGGGGAAAGGTATAGGAGAAAATATCTGTTGGAACAAACTTAATTAGTATTGTGATAAAAAGTAAAATGAAATGTTACTAAATTGTTTAGCTATATAAATTGTTATACTAGTATATAATATATCATATTATTCATGTTATATAGATGTAAATATATTATGTTGTCATATGTAATATGGGCTGGTGGCCTGATACTGATATTTGTAAATAAAAAAAAAAATTATTCTGAATGAACAAAGGTTATAATATAACAATTTAACAACATTTATCACTCACAAAAGCCAGTATTTTAGTTGTCAAGAGGTACCTAAAAAACATAACATGAATTTAAGACATAATTTATTTACAACGTCGTGGTATATAGACATTGCCGTAGTTTATACAATTCAGCATTGATATTATTCTGAATCAACACAAGTTATGATTCATCATTAAAGGGATATGTTCACTAACTATTCGACCAAAAAACTTTTAGTCTCAGAACCTGGAATTGTTTAGGTAATCTAATCCATAATAATGTCCCAAACTCTCCCTTGAAATTTAAGCCTTTTAAGCCTAATGTATCCATAATTATAAGAGTCAAAAATACGACTCGTTGTTTAGTAAGACTATGCCTTATATAGACAATACATTTATAAAAAATGAAAGATAACTCTTTAGGTACTGATATAGTTGAAGGGATTGTGCGATTTTTGGGCAATTCCAGTAAATTTGAAGGCCCAGATCGATCCTCGAAAATGCTGAACATTTCCCTTTAAAACAATAAAAGCGACCGCCATTTTGTGACTATGATTTAGATGTTATTATGGAATACTTAGTATAAGATATAAGATACTTCTGTAATAAGTAAAGTAATGTAAATTGTGTTCATGGGCATGAAAATGTTCAAATAGAGCAACATTTTAACCAGACATGGTTTGAGATTGTAACATACCCACATTTGACATTTTACACATTTTAAGTCCGGTTGTCCAGCCTCGACCAACACATGATACTCAGTCACTTTCGATATCTTAGTGGGACTATAATACCCAAATCGTATAGTAACATGTTGTTTTGGTTTTTGTTTGCTGATGATTTATTCTCTGTTGATGTTAAACAAAATGCTGACGTGATGAAATGACCGATAGAGAAGATCTTTTAAAACAGTGGTTCCCAACCTAGGGAGCCATGGGGTGTTTGTCAGGGGGCCATGGCGCTTTGGGATGTATATCATTTTTTCTCTAGCCCAACTATATTTTGCTGTGTAAGGTCTGTAGTTGCTTGTGGTTTAATGCATCTGACCTGATGATGAGGAGGTACAATACAACAACCCTTGCGCTATATTCTTTAGTTTGCCCTTGTTTGGAAACGAAATAGGGGCCACGGCTCTGAGAGCTTTATGAATTTGGGCCAAGGCCTGAAAAAGGTTGGGAACCACTGTCTTAAAACAAAGCAGTTCTGTCAGTTCAGCTTCTAAATAATAATTCACATAATTATCTCTATACAGTTATACTGTATCATTCAGACAAAATGGTGGTCAATTCTAGAGTGATGTTGGTAGTGGTTTTAATGTATGTTGGTTCTTTGTCTATGGTCATATCAGGTAATCTGTAATATTTTTTATAAAGAACATAAACCAGTCTTTAAGTTTAACGTTATGTAAGAATCTATCAGTGTAGATAAAAAAGGGAAGGATCTTATCACCATATGGATGTCGCGTTTGGATTTTCAGATTTGTTTTACAGTTGGGATCGTTCGTTCTTGGATTTTATTATTAAGTATTAGGCCTACTCATTAACAAAACCAAAGTATTCTATAATTTCCCTAGATTTTTTAGGACAATACGAGTTGAAATCCTAAATTTGGCAATGTTTATTGCGCATATCGGTTGTCCAAGAAAAACAAGTCCCCAATTTTGACAGTAAGTATCTCTGCTGTTGAGATCTCATACAAAGAATGGTATATGGAAATATGATTTTACACAAGGAAAATTTCAGTCCGAAATATGGGACATTTTCACATGAAATTTCTGGGAGGGAAGTGTATTTATTTCATATTGAAAATTTTTATATTTTCATGGATCCGAAGGCGTTTTAAGACACATGGCATGCAGTTAACAAGAATGATTTAAACTTTTATTCAATTCAGACCTCAATGTGGCCAGAGAGTAGCTTCATTCAAAAGGTTTTAGGTTTTCTATCCGGAAATACATGTATGATTATACACAAGGAAAATTTCAGTCAAAAACATGAAATTTTATGAGAGGGAAGTGTATTTATTTCATATTGAAAATTTTTAAAACTTATATTTTCATGGATCCGAAGGCGTTCTATGATACATGGCATGCAGTTGAAAAAAATATTTTGAATATTTATTCAATTCAGACTCTCCATGTGTCCAGAGTCTAGCTTCATTCAATGCACCGATTAGCCTAATCGAACTGGCACACAAATGCGCAAAATAGCTAATCGACCAAATCGAATCGTCCCACAACAACAATACAATACGGGAGATAACTACTGTCGAAATATTACAAATGTAAACACTATGTATGAATTAAACAAAACAGTTAATAAGTCTTTAAGTTTTCCCTAAATTTCTCCTAAATAGTGTTCTCAAGCAAACGTGATGAAAAACTTGAAATGAAGAAAGAATGGTTCATAGAGTCCTGGAGTCAGATAGCATCACACTTGAACAAACACATTTCGAGAAACATTCAACATATTATATTAACTACTACATATTTATTGAAATTACTGTCACCTTAGCAACACAGTGAGTTAATTCTAAAAATCAATTTTGATGACAAATTATACATTTTGTAAAACTGTAGAATAACTTCAATACTGAATGGTATAATCTAACTGGTAGCCTATAATGTTGCTGACTAATTGTATTAAATTAATATTTTCTGTGTGCTTGAATTTTATTGTTAATGCTAGGTTTACACTATGTTCCCGGCAGTCACGGTAATCACGTTTCATGGCCAACGTGGAGAACGCGAGACAACGCGATAGAAAAACGTGACTGTCGTGGATGCGGGCCAGAATTTTGACCGTCAAAAATATGCCACGGCAGCCATGACGGGTTTGAGAACTGTAATGTCACTTAGTAAATCCGGGTATCAGAAATCAATGAACCGTGATGCTCTGATCATCAAAAACGCCACACATCGGGATGCACCTTTATTAAAAAGTAATGAAACGTATTAAAAAGTAATGAAACGGTTTTGTTCACCCTAGCTTGCCCTGATAACCGTTCACAAAACGGAACACATGTTGACAAAACTCGAAAGGAACGTCAGACGCAGTGGAATAAGCATGATTCCCGTTCCAATAGGTAAGTTATGTACAAGTTTACAGGCGTTACTATTCTATTAGTATAGGTAAGTTATGTACAAGTTTACAGACGTTACTACTCTATTTGTATAGGTAAGTTATGTACAAGTTTACAGACGTTACTACTCTATTTGTATAGGTAAGTTATGTACAAGTTTATAGACGTTACTAGCTACTCTATTTGTATAGGTAAGTTATGTACAAGTTTATAGACGTTACTACTCTATTTGTATAGGTAAGTTATGTACAAGTTTATAGACGTTACTAGCTACTCTATTTGTATAGGTAAGTTATGTACAAGTTTATAGACGTTACTACTCTATTTGTATAGGTAAGTTATGTACAAGTTTATAGATGTTACTGCTCTATTAGTATAGGTAAGCTATGTACAAGTTTATAGATGTTACTATTCTAATTGTATAGGTAAGTTATGTACAAGTTTATAGACGTTATTACTCTATTTGTATAGGTAAGTTATGTACAAGTTTATCGACGTTATTACTCTATT
This sequence comes from Lottia scabra, assembly GCA_029955415.1. NCBI lineage: Eukaryota > Metazoa > Mollusca > Gastropoda > Lottiidae > Lottia > Lottia scabra. The sequence continues at coordinate 15,138,762 of JARJEI010000009.1, forward strand.
TGTATAGGTAAGTAATGTACAAGTTTACAGACGTTACTGTTCTATTTGTATAGGTAAGTTATGTACAAGTTTATAGACGGTACTGCTCTATTTGTATAGTTAAGTTATGTACAAGTTTACAGACGTTAATACTCTATTTGTATAGGTAAGTTATGTACAAGTTTATAGACGATACTACTCTATTTGTATAGGTAAGTTATGTACAAGTTTATAGACGTTACTATTCTAATTGTATAGGTAAGTTATGTACAAGTTTATAGACGTTATTACTCTATTTGTATAGGTAGGTTATGTACAAGATTACAGACGTTATTACTCTATTTATATAGGTAAGTTATGTACAAGTTTATAGACGTTACTAGTCTATTTGTTTAGTAAGTTATGTACAAGTTTACTGACGTTACTACTCTATTTGTATAGTAAGTTATGTACAAGATTACAGACGTTACTACTCTATTTGTAATTTTGTATAGGTAAGTTATGTACAAGCTTACAGACGTTATTACTCTATAAGTATAGATAAGTTATGTACAAGATTACAGACGTTACTACTCTATTAGTATAGGTAAGTTATGTACAAGATTACAGACGTTACTACTCTATTTGTAATTTTGTATAGGTAAGTTATGTACAAGTTATAGACGTTATTACTCTATAAGTATAGATAAGTTATGTACAAGATTACAGACGTTACTATTCTATTTGTAATTTTGTATAGGTAAGTTATGTACAAGCTTACAGACGTTACTACTCTATTTGTAATTTTGTATAGGTAAGTTATGTACAAGTTTATAGACGTTATTACTCTATTTGTATAGGTAAGTTATGTACAAGATTACAGACGTTACTATTCTATTTGTAATTTTGTATAGGTTAATTATGTACAAGCTTACAGACGTTACTACTCTATAAGTATAGATAAGTTATGTACAAGTTTATAGACATTACTACTATATTTGTATAGGTTAGTTATGTACAAGATTATAGACGTTACTACTCTATTTGTATATATAAGTTATGTACAAGATTACAGACGTTACTACTCTATTAGTCTATATTTACATTTTTAAGATGTTTTCCCATTGACCTAAAGTTAATTCGTATGGCGGTTATCACACAATAGATGCCACTGCTAGAGACGTGACCTAACTTGACGTCATTTTACTTAGGCGTAATCTTTGATAAAGAAAGAGTTCTCGGAAAAACTGTGATCTTGAGTTGAATCCAATAAATATCCCATGTTTTCAAAACGTAAATATTAGTAATAAACCATTACCCTATGGCGTGTATGGTCGTATATCAGGACACAGGTTGGTTGCAAAATTTAGCGCATTCATTCAATTTTGCAGCCGACCTGTATCCTGATATACGACCATACACACAATAGGGTAACAGTTAATTGCTTAAATAACACGGAGATATTAACTAGTCATGTTAAAGACGTTACTAACTGAACCATACGAAACCTCCTGTCTGACCTAGTTACCAGAATCAAACACGGAGATATTAGGTAGTCATGTTAAAGACGTTACTAACTGAACCATACGAAACTTCCTGTCTAACCTAGTTACCAGAATCAAACATGGAGATTTTAGGTAGTCACGTTAAAGACGTTACTAACTGACTCATACGAAACTTCCTGTCTGACCTAGTTACCAGAATCAAACACGAAGATATTAGGTAGTCATGTTAAAGACGTTACTAACTGAACCATACGAAACTTCCTGTCTGACCTAGTTACCAGAATAAAACACGGAGATACTAGGTAGTCATGTTAAAGACGTTACTAACTGAACCATGCGAAACTTCCTGTCTGACCTAGTTACCAGAATCAAACACGGAGATTTTAGGTAGTCATGTTAAAGACGTTACTAACTGAACCACGCGAAACTTCCTGTCTGACCTAGTTACCAGAATCAAACACGAAGATATTAGGTAGTCATGTTAAAGACGTTACTAAATGAACCATACGAAACTTCCTGTCTGACCTAGTTACCAGAATCAAACATGGAGATATTAGGTAGTCGTGTTAAAGACGTTACTAACTGAACCATACGAAACCTCCTGTCTGACCTAGTTACCAGAATCAAACACGGAGATATTAGGTAGTCATGTTAAAGACGTTACAAACTGAACCATACGAATCTTCCTGCCTGACCTAGTTACCAGAATCAAACACGGAGATTTTAGGTAGTCATGTTAAAGACGTTACTAACTGAACCATACGAAACTTCCTGTCTGACCTAGTTACCAGAATCAAACATGGAGATATTAGGTAGTCATGTTAAAGACGTTACTAACTGAACCATACGAAACTTCCTGTCTGACCTAGTTACCAGAATCAAACACGGAGATTTTAGGTAGTCATGTTAAAGACGTTACTAACTGAACCATACGAAACTTCCTGTCTGACTTAGTAACCAGAATAAAACACGGAGATATTAGGTAGTCATGTTAAAGACGTTACTAACTGAACCATACGAAACCTCCTGTCTGACCTAGTTACCAGAATCAAACATGGAGATATTAGGTAGTCATGTTAAAGACGTTACTAACTGAACCATACGAAACTTCCTGTCTGAACTAGTAACCAGAATCAAACACGGAGATATTATGTATTTATGTTAAAGACGTTACTAACTGAACCATACAAAACCTCCTGTCTGACCTAGTTACCAGAATTAAACATGGAGATATTAGGTAGTCATGTTAGAGACGTTACTAACTGAACCATACGAAACTTCCTGTCTGACCTAGTTACCAGAATAAAACATGGAGATAGTAGGAAGACATGTTAAAGACGTTACTAATTGAACCATACGAAACTTATTGTCTGAGTTAGTTACCAGAATAAAACATGGAGATGGTAGGAAGACATGTTAAAGACGTTACTAACTGAACCATACGAAACTTCCTGTCTGACCTAGTTACCAGAATAAAACACGGAGATAGTAGGAAGACATGTTAAAGACGTTACTAACTGAACCATACGAAACTTCCTGTCTGACCTAGTTACCAGAATAAAACATGGAGATAGTAGGAAGACATGTAAAACTAGTGACATGTACTAAAAACTTAAAATCATATGTCACAATAACTTAGCTAGTTGCCTGACTGAGTTACCAGTTAACACAGAGATATTAGGTAGACATGTTTAACCATACGAACCGTCTAAAAGACTAAAACAATGTCCAGCCAAGACCGCATACTACTGGGAATTAAGAAGAAATATTTTATTGCGAAAAACCCAATTTTTACAGCACGGTTTGATTTTTAGTTTACTTTTCTCATTCCATTAGTGTAAATCCATCACATTAACAGTATATCTCCTAAAGACAATATCATGACGTTTATTGTATTGATATTATGCATTGGAAATATGGAATTGAAACATTTTGACAGTTTATAGTAATCATCTTTATCAGCGATATTGATCTACTACTGTATATATAATATATACATATGACTCAATAGAATTGTTGATCTGGTAATGAATCATATGTTCAGAAGTTATTTGCTGTTTCAGAATTTAAAGATGGCATACATTAAATTCAACATTTTCTGATACTAACGACATGGTTTATTTTTCAACATTGTCAGGCTATGAACTTTTCAGCCCCTTTTTCAGATTTTTACAATAATCGGATGAACGGTTTTTGAGTTATTGCCCTTGACTTGGTCCAAACGCGTCAAATTTGACTTGTATCCACGAGAGAGGCTACAATTATTGTTTGATCGTAATGAAACTTGGTAAGCATGTAAGTAATGATTTGATCGAAGTCAAGATGAATTTAGCAATACTCAGATAAACCCTTGTTGAGTTATTGCCTCTGATTTTTAGCAGACGTTTTAAAATGTTTTCTTGAGCACAATAGAAGCTACAGTTTGTAACCAATTTTGATGAAACTTGGTAAAATAAAATTGTTATTATCATTAATTAAAATATTATAATTTCTGACAGCTGCCAGTGGGCGTATGTTACCTTGCCTGGCAACCCCTGATCTATTAATACGAACACAAACCTTCGTTATTCACAGAACGAGTCAAAATGAATGTCTATTCTAATCTGATGTGGGTTATTGTTTTGCTGTGTGTTGGAACTTTAGAAGCGGTCAGCACTAAACATCCTTCTGTTATCGAAAAGTATTGTAAAGCGAAGAAACCAGGTAATTTTTAAAGTTTTCACTGACAACCTGGAAATTATAAGCTTTAGGCACAAAATGTTTTAAGCATCAGACCTAGACACAGCACAATAGGCACACACTTTTTAGTCACTCTTTCAGTTAGGCATGTGGCATAGGTTATTTTTATCTAAATATTTGTGCCTAAATGACAGGAATTCGGATAGGGAGGAGGAGTGGTTCAAATCTCTTTGTTCATGAGTCATTTTGGTTTGCGTAACGAATGTTATCTAGTCAAAACACTGTAAACATGCTACTTTCTTGCTGTAGACATGTTGTTGACATGCTCTTGTACGATGAGCATACTGGTTGGCGAGTCTTATTTGTTGTGTGAATCTACTTGTAAAATTCAAGATAGATCGTTCTTACAAACTGTATAGTCGTTTGTAAGAACTGGATACGGACACTTTCCTTCAATTGATACTAAGGCTTACAATATTAAAAAACACTTTATTTACAGCTACAATACTAAAGTCTAACTAATACAGAACTAACTAACACTAAGTCTTAAACGGTGTAAATGTATGAACTATCCCATAACTCCTACAACGGCTAAAAAACTAAGAAAGGGAAATTCCAACAAGGAATTCCCATACCTAGTACTACATGTTTCTTCGCTAACCCATGAGTGACTAACAATCCATTTCCCCAACTCTTATGCCTTACCCTATGAATTACCTATACAATTCATTGTCTGCTAAACCCCTTTGTTCGTAGTCCAAGCTAAAGGTTGCCTAAAGCTTGTACACATATTACTTAACTTAATTGTTTCTTAATGTAACCTGTCTATTGTTCCATAATAACCCCTGACATCTGAATAGTCTCTTTGTATGCTTTACCCCTCTCTAAATCATAATCTTATCCCTTGAGAAAACTACTTAGACAATCCTTTGTTACAACACTCCAAATTTCCGATCTTGTAAAAAATATTAGTTACAGTAGGGTACCTGAGAAACTTTACAGACCATAAAAATGGATTTCTTTATTTTAAATGTTAATTTATGCATTTTGACAATTTGTGTTTTCTATTAATTCCCCATTTATTCTTAAAGGATAAGAGAAACGGTTTTTCATAAATCATTGAATTGCATAAAAAATACCTTTTTGAATGAATTGTGTTTGTTGGGCAGTGCTAGTACTCTGAAGGATATTAACATAAAAGCTTAAATCAACCCACAAATATGCTGAACATTCCCCTTTAAGTATTCATATAAAAGATTTTTTAACCGATTTATTGAGAAAAACAACATTATATTTTCAGTGCCCTGCAAGTATGAGAATGCGAATAAAATACCTGATTTTAACGAGATTTATTATGGCAATGAAAATGAAGCGCAGTGTAAGTTAAGATGTAACAAGAATTCGGAATGTACAGCTTGGGTGGTATATTATGGTTGTCGTTTGTATGGTGCACCAATGCTTGATGTTGACATCCGTAGTGATATGAGCCTGGAAACATGCAAAGAACTTTGTTCTCAGAATAAAAAATGTGTAACTGGTTCGGTTCTTGGCGTTTGGTGCATTCTGTTTGACTCTAAACAAACAGAATTCTACGAAGGTTCAGAAGATCAGGGCTTCCACAAGGTTGATATGGACTGTACTAGTAGTTAAACTTGCAATAAAAGTTCAATCATTTAATTGAACAAAAGATCATATTGTGTATGTATATGCTTTATAGATTTGAATATTTGAATATATTATGAATACGGTCTGAGATTTAGAAAATCTCGAGAATTAGACGCTCCCGTTATTGCGGCCGAAAATGCTCATCGTAGGCCTGGAAACTCAATTTTCTGAAGTCGACTGCCTCTAAAAAATGTTCTCCCTGAAATGCGATTTCCTGACGAATTTAAGGTTATTTTGTATAATGACTGCAGGACCAACTCAAGAAAAGTTGAGAATTAGATGACTGGAAACGCAAATTCCTGACATAGTCCTTTACCCTGTAGATTTCGGTATGAAATCCAAACAAGCAAGAAAGCAAATAAAGAAAAAACACGACCTACGGACCATATTGGTAAAAGTAACACGAGACTCACTTTGATCATGGTCTAACTTGCTCCGAGATGTCTCTCCCCCCCCCCCACCCCCCCCCCCCCCACTCCAAACCCCAAGATGGCCCCTGGTTCACCAGTGGGAGTTTACACATCTACCACAGTCTACAGGGCACCATTTCTAAATGCAATTATCAAAAAACCAATGTCACCATATTAGTCAATGGAGACTTAAGTTTGGTATTTGAAGTTAATTACCACGTTTCTTTTATATTATTTGATAGATTTTTTTTAAAACACCCCTTTATATAGACATTTATGATTTAACTGAGCTTTTTTAACCCAATATATCACTATAGAAACTCACACTGGTATACTCCTCTTCTCATATGAAAAATTCATTAGCTGCTATCAGAGTATTACCGTTTTGTTTTCATCTTGGTGTTAGTTCAATTTCCACTTCTAAGGAAGGAAAGGTGTGTCAAAATCCATCATTACTATTACTCAACCACTTAAATGCTCTGCTGGCTTCGCTTTCTAAACTTCATTTGGCCCTTATATTTCATTCCTAAAATTTAGATTAATTGAGAAGGCCTGATTTCGATTTCATACAATTTTTAAGATTAACATTATCCTTTACAACATATTATGTTTTCGGTCAAAAAATCCCCCAAATCGGGCAAAATATCATCAAAATTTGGGCAATATGTTGATTTGCCCACCTGGTGAGTCGTGGGCCCCTACGGACGTCAACAGAGACTAAAAGGGACAGAAATACATGAACCAGTTCTTCAGAACAAAGTTACACAATGTTCTGTCTCTATTTAGTATTTATGCCAGGGGCCGCGGATATATTTCACATCAAACTACGTCGCCATTGTCATAGAAATATTTCCTGAATCTGTACATCCGAAATCTGGGAGGGTGGGAGGTGGATTTTTAACCCATTTCCTGGGACGCTCTGCAGTTTCCACTCGGCACTAGACTAGCGTAGATAACCCCGTAAACTATACGTTAGTCGCCATATTGAATAAATTAAAGTTCAACCAATCACAATCATTTTTCAGAGAGTATCTTCTTCTTTCGCGGTAAAAACAGCCAATCCAATTCATTCTCCAAACACGATGACCATCTATCATGGCCAAGTCATTACATAGACTCGAACAAAATGATAAAGGTTGAGCCGAATGTCTGCGGTCCCTGTATGCATACTGCGTTGTAAGTTTATTGAATACAATTTTATCACTGCAAAAACTTACTCTTTCTTTTCAGTTCAAATTAATGATCGAAAATTTTATGTTCAAATGGTGAAGCATAATTTTAACCGTCATACCAGGTGCAGTATCGCTCCTCTATAAATATCGTGACAGGAAAATATCAAATCACTTGAATTGAAAATCTAAGAAAATGGGTTCTTTTACTTTTGTTTTGATGATGAGCGTGTTGATGGCTATACTTCAGTGCTCCAGCAGTCACCGATACCGCAACCTACACCGATTCAACCGTAGCTGGATGCGTTATTCAAGATCCAATAATCAGCCTTCGATTGAAACCTGTTTCTCTGATGTTTTTTTGCCTATCTTACGAAAGATATGTTCAGAAGGTATATACAATGTATCTCTATCTAGATAGACATAGGCTATCAGTGATGTAGCTAAAGGGGGGTGGGGGAATGTGCTATTGCCTTGATATTGTGATAAAACGCTTTAGTTTTAGTTGAATTGCAAGAACCACAGACGGCAGAATGGAAATTATAATGGCACAAATTGATGCTATCAGTGTCACCGATACACATACAAGTACAAAGTTTAGAAAATCACTTTACAATCCCTTAATAATATTTCACATATTTTTTCATGTGGCGATAATACTGTAACTGATCCATCATACAACCATTTCCTTTAGAAACGTTACTGAAGGAACATGTCATACAGATGATACATCCGCGATATGCTATTCGTTTTGTTGAGGTTAAGTTAAAATATTTAAACTGCTTGGCAAATTTGCAAATTAATGACAAATCTGTGAACTGATTTTTTTTTACATAAATGGTGTATTTGAATGCAAGTATAATTTCAGTAACTTGTAATTTTCATGTATTTTAAGTAATGAAATCTTGTGAAAATGGTGGAACATTACTGGATAATGGAGACTGTGAATGTCCATTTGGATTTACTGGTGCTTTATGTGAGAGTAAGTACACACTCGTATCAACTTCAGAACTAGACATACACAGATGACCTCATATACTATACGGTAGTTGCCATGTTGAATAAATTATAGTTCAACCAATCACAATAATTCTTCAGAATGTATCGTCATCTTTCGTGGCCAATCAAAATCAACCTTCAAACAAGAGTTGTCTTTTCCTGCCCAAATACCGGGCAAGATGGCCGCCTATCATGGCCGAGTCATTATATAGTCTTGAACAATGACGAAAAATGAGCCGAATGAGTAAGTACAGTCGATAAAAGGAATACAGCCTCTAAGAATGAACAAAAATATTCAGTTCTCAATCTTGGTCAATATGAGTATATATTCATCGACGGTGTCTCAAGTAATACAAACAGAATCAAATAAATTCATAAAACTATGTAATTTTTCATACAATTACAGGTTAAAATTGAAAAACGCTTAAAATTTGAGTAAGCGTTTTTCAATTATTGTATATAAACATAGAATTATTTGTTTTAACCAGCTCGACAGTCCGGTCTATGTGAATCAGATGAAGCGCCACAAAATGAATGTTCTCCTGAATGTGAGCGCTTCGATCCTCCAGTTCCTGATTTGCTGTGTGAAGGCTCTGATGTCTGTTGTGATACAAGGTAAGATTGATTTGTTGAATAAAGGAGCACGGTCATCATCCAATCGACTAATCTAATTAAAGGGATTGTAAAGAGATTTTCTAAACTTTGTATGTGTATCGGGGACACTGATAGTATCAATTTTCGCCATTCCAATTTCCATTTCGACATCTTGGTTCTTGCTACCAGTGGCAACCCATGTTTAATTTAAAGAGGCACAGGCTTCATTTTTGTGGGTCGATTTTTTCAAGTCTCAGAAACGGGGACTTTTTTAGCTCAGCAATTAGTACTGGTTATCACAACTCACCATTGAAATTTGAGTCTTCAAATCCATGTGCATCCATAATTATTAGCATTTGAAAGTTATACTACACAATAGCGATACTATGCAATGTATAGAAAAGTCATCTATAGAAATAGGAGGAGAAAAGATATATTTGAAGGAAATATGCAATTTTTGTACATTTCTAGTGCTTCTGAAGGATATTTAAGTATATTCAAGACCCAAATCAACCAATAAAAATGAAGACTGGTCCCCTTTAAAAAAGGCGTCTATAAAAATCGATAATTTGCAATATTTCTCGACCTATCTCAGAAATATTTGTTCAACTCGGTTTTGGTTGCTATTTGTATATTCTGGGGGGCTGAATGATCGACTGGTTCAATTTACAAGAGGTAACAACTGCCGCCATATTGAATTTCAATAGATCCGAAAATATCAACAATTGTGTATGTCTGAGGGTGGCTCATTGTAAATTCAAAATGGCGGCTTGCACAAGTGAATTTCGAGTGGCTCCATATCCAAAAATGTTCACAATATATCAAAGTTAAAAGGTGTGCCAAATTTGGTGCTTATATCAAAAAATGCACAAACAAGTTTCTATGCCGCTCCACTAAAAGGACAAAACAGTTAATAAGTGATTAAGTTTTCCTTAAATTTCTCCTAAATAGTGTTCTCAAGCAAACGTGATGAAAAAATTGAAATGAAGAAAGAATGGTTCATAGAGTTCCCGGCAGTCACTGTAATCACGTTTCATGGCCAACGTAGAGAACGCGAGACAACGCGGTAGAAAAACGTGACTGTCGTGGATGCGGGCAAGAATTTTGACCGTCAAAAATATGCCACAGCAGCCATGACGGGTTTGAGAACTGTAATGTCACTTAGTAAATCCGGGTATCAGAAATCAATGAACCGTGATGCTCTGATCTGCAAAAACGCCATACATCGGGATGCACCTTTATTAAAAAGTAATGAAACTCCAAAATCCACGGCGCAATACGTTTCGGGCGCAGTGGCCACCGGGAACATAGTGTAAACCTAGCATAAATGATCATTCCAAATGTCTTAAAATCAGATGAACATTGAAGTACTGGAACAAACAGGGATATTACAAAAATCCTGGAGCTGCAACAACCCTCCATATGCCAACATTGGATTGGAGAGTGAGATATAACCACTTATTTGGTTGATCTATTTGTTTATGGTCACGTGTTAGATGATATTTTCATGATATAGACGTTTTCAATAGAACAATTTGGGAACATTTCTTGAATTTCATAACAACAACCCGTCTATAAAACGATCAGGAATATATTATTATGTACAAGTTTACAGACGTTACTACTATATTTGTATGGGTAAGTTATGTACAAGTTTATAGACGTTACTATTATATTGTAAAGGTTGGTTATGTACAAGTTTACAGACGTTACTACTATATTTGTATGGGTAAGTTATGTACAAGTTTGTAGACGTTACTATTATATTTGCATAGGTGAGTTATGTACAATTTTATAGACGTTACTACTATATTTGTATGGGTAAGTTATGTACAAGTTTATAGACGTTACTACTATATTTGTATAGGTAAGTTATGTGCAAGTTTACAGACGTTACTACTATATTTGTATAGGTAAGTTATGTACAAGTTTATAGACGTTACTGCTCTATTGGTATAGGTAAGTTATGTACAAGTTTATAGACGTTACTAACTACTCTACTTGTATAGGTTAGTTATGTACAAGTTTACAGACGTTACTATTCTATTTGTATAGGTAAGTTGTGTCCCAGATTACAGACGTTACTACTCTATTTGTATAGGTAAGCTATATACAAGTTTACAAACGTTACTACTCTATTTGTATAGGTTAGTTATGTGCAAGTTTACAAGATATAACGTAGCCACATTAAAGACGTTACTAACTGAACCATACGAAACTTCCTGTCTGACCTAGTTACCAGAATCAAACACGGAGATATTAGGTATCCATGTTAAAGACGTTACTAACTGAACTAAACAAAACCTCCTGTCTGACCTAGTTACCAGAATAAAACACGGAGATATTAGGTAGCCATTTTAAAGACGTTACTAACTGAACCATGCGAAACTTCTTGTCTGACCTAGTTACCAGAATAAAACACGGAGATATTAGGTAGCCATGTTAAAGACGTTACTAACTGAACCATACAAAACTTCCTGTCTGACCTAGTTACCAGAATAAAACACGAAAATATTAGGTATCCATGTTAAAGACGTTACTAACTGAACCATACAAAACTTCCTGTCTGACCTAGTTACCAGAATAAAACACGAAAATATTAGGTATCCATGTTAAAGACGTTACTAACTGAACTAAACAAAACCTCCTGTCTGACCTAGTTACCAGAATAAAACACGGAGATATTAGGTAGCCATTTTAAAGACGTTACTAACTGAACCATGCGAAACTTCTTGTCTGACCTAGTTACCAGAATAAAACATGGAGATACTAGGTAGCCACGTTAAAGACGTTGCTAACTGAACTATACGAAACTTCCTTTCTGACCTAGTTACCAGAATGAAACACGGAGATACTAGGTAGCCATTTTAAAGACGTTACTAACTGAACCATGCGAAACTTCTTGTCTGACCTAGTTACCAGAATAAAACATGGAGATACTAGGTAGCCACGTTAAAGACGTTGCTAACTGAACTATACGAAACTTCCTTTCTGACCTAGTTACCAGAATAAAACACGGAGATACTAGGTAGCCATGTTAAAGACGTAACTAACGGCATGGTTTGATTTTTAGTACGATATATTCGGTTAACTTTTCTCATTCCATTAGTGTAAATCCATCACATTAACAGTATATCTCCTAAAGACAATATCATGACGTCATATCGTTTATTGTATTGATATTATGCCTTGAAAATATGGAATTGAAACATGTTGACAGTTTATAGTAATCATCTTTATCAGCGTTATTGATCTACTACTGTATATATAATATTTACATATTACTGAATAGAATTGTTAACCTAGCAATGAATCATATGTTTAGAAGTTATTTGCTATATCAGCATTTAAAGATGGCATACATTAAATTCAACATTTTCTGATACTAACGACATGGTTTATTTTTCAACATTGTCAGGCTATGAACCTTTCAGCCCCCCCCCCCCCCCTTCGTATATACTTAATTTATATTTATACTTATATGAATAGAAAGTAAAACTGGGAAAATACTAGTTTGACAATTCTCAACTAACTTATATCGAATATCATCATCTTACTGAGAATTTTACCTGTTGATAGAGATTAATATTAGCTATCATTTCTCTAAATTACAATCCTATATGATTCTCCAGCTATTCCAACAAAAACATATTTAAATTCAATCAAATTTTAGTCATTTCAGTCAAAGAGATCTTAATGAAACTTGCTCAGCATGTATATATCACCAAGCAAAATCATATATATATTATTATTTGCTTGGCTCATGCTTAAACCGTCTGGCTAGATTGTATATTTAAATGTTATGTCTATATATCTAAATGTCATTAATATAAATAGTTTTAATCTCTCTATAGTCACAAAATATTAGTTGACAAAGAGATAGAGGATTAAGATACAGTAGTCATAGTTTTAATTATAATCAGTGGCACTTTAATAACCTGTCATCATTAATTGTTTAATCCATTGTTTAGATAGCAACCTGGATATTCCTATATATATATATAAGGCCCTGATCATATTAACTAGTAAGCAGTAGCTCATATTCCAGTACTGATTATATTAGTACTGAGGAAATTGTTATTACAGAATAAATATATTTAAAGTTCATTATAACTTGTGTGGAATAATCTAAAGAAGAACAAATAGAAGCAAAAGAACATCACCATCTAAGACTAAGATAGTGCAACAATCTTATTGTGTATATGGTGCAGAACGCGGGTAGATCCTGTGCTACCTCTTGCAGCTTAGTGAGTAATCCTGCTTTAAAAGCTACACCCCCGTTTCAACAAAAGTAGGAAGAAAATTTAGCTTGGAAGTTTTAGAAGAAGACAAAATATGGAACAGATCATAATTCCTGAAAAGCTGAAGGATGTATTGTGCATGATTGGAATAAAAACAAAAGCTCAACAATGGAGAATTGAAAACAGAAATGGTGAATTGTCCATCCACTTATCCTGGAGCTCCAACAAAGAATCCCTAAAGCGAAAAAGAAAATCACCCAGTCGACAGAAAAGGGACAATCAACGCAGTCAGCTATATAAAGAAAAGCACGATTCAAACAAGTTAAAACATAGTTATGACGTCATCCTTTGTTGTTTTTATCCATTATATAGGAGAATAGACACTGTTAGTAGATGTTCTGTCCATTATTTAGAAATATGTCCATTATTTGCGATTAATAATATACAGTTTTCTAGATAATGGACAGTTTTCTAAATAATGGACAGATTTCTTAATAATAGACAGTTTTCTAAAAAAATAAGAGGGCAATAGCAAAATGGGCACCAATATGAAAAAAATTTATTAACACTGTACACAAAATCAATGTAAAACTTTTTAAAATGTATATTTCACGTTATAACCTTGAGGGTTTTCTTATTTTGATTTCTGGATTATCTTGTTGGATGACTGCAGGCTTTTTTTTCCATAAAGGGTACGGTTTTCAGGGGTTCTGAATGTAGAAGAACTTGTATTGCAGGAAAATCACATAATCCGTTCAAATATACCTTAAACTAAAAATTTCTCCTTCTATATCCATATTGTGTATTCGCTTAGTCTCACTAAATATGATATTCGCTACATGACTATTATCAATCTTAAACCTTTTTCACCAATATATTTGATGTATCCTTCATAATATAAATATTACATCATATAATAGAATATCCAATTAAAGAATGATTATTGTAACTGGTATGTAATTTTTTGCAATATATATTATTCAAATCACGTAGAATATTATCATTACCTAAATCCTTGATTGTGTGATAACTACAGTGTCCACTGGAAGACATCTTGCTTATTGATATGTAGTTACCACCTCTATGAGTGAATACATATCATACTGAGTTGTTGTAAGAATCTGTCCATTATTTTAGTAATGACATGATGTTTTTGAGATATTTTGGATCTCTATGTTGCTATGTTTTAAGTTTGATAATAGCCTCAGACTGTTCATTATGTAAATAGTCAGAACAACTTCGGGGCTGACGCCCCTCAGTTGTTCTTTCTATTTACATAATGGACAGTCTTCGGCCATTATCCATCACGTAATCAGTCACTTCGAAGAATGGTGCAAAGAAAGGCGTGTTAATTCAACAACAACAAATTCCTTATCTGTGAATTCAAGTTCAGTTGTGGAAGTTCCGGAAGGAGAAAAGTCCTCGACATCAGAGTCTGCTTCCAAAATTATCCCAGAAAAGACGACTGATCAACATATATCTGAATTTCCAAGATCACAGGAAACAGAAGAATTATTAGAAAACATTAATTATAGACTGAACTGTTTGGAAGGAAATGATAGGCTTGATAATTATATCGAACATAATGAAATAGTTACAAATAATAATATGTGTCGACTAAATGATTTGGAAGAAACTACACAAAGACTTAAAATGATGGCACTTGATGAATTAAAAATGTTCGGGTACTTAATTAAACGAACAATATTAATGAGTGCAGAACCAGAAATTAAGTCATTTCTTCCAGGGCTTGAAGATAAATTAAAGATGATAAGTGGTCAAACTTGGAAATAGGAATTGTATTTTTTTCTTATTACTAAAACCAAATCATTTTTACATTTATCTGTTTAAAGAGACAACTGTTAATCAGCCTGAATGTTTGTTAATGTTATTATTATTTAGCTGTATATTTTATTATGTTAAAATTTGTTTAATGTGAGGACACATCAACCTCTTAGTTGCGGAGGGCATATATCACCAAGCAAAATCATATATATATTATTATTTGCTTGGCTCATGCTTAAACCGTCTGGCTAGATTGTATATTTAAATGTTATGTCTATATATCTAAATGTCATTAATATAAATAGTTTTAATCTCTCTATAGTCACAAAATATTAGTTGACAAAGAGATAGAGGATTAAGATACAGTAGTCATAGTTTTAATTATAATCAGTGGCACTTTAATAACCTGTCATCATTAATTGTTTAATCCATTGTTTAGATAGCAACCTGGATATTCCTATATATATGTATAAGGCCCTGATCATATTAACTAGTAAGCAGTAGCTCATATTCCAGTACTGATTATATTAGTACTGAGGAAATTGTTAATACAGAATAAATATATTTAAAGTTCATTATAACTTGTGTGGAATAATCTAAAGAAGAACAAATAGAAGCAAAAGAACATCATTATCTAAGACTAAGATAGTGCAACAATTTTATTGGTGATATATATATTAAAGAGATCTTGGTCAAGTTTGATTTTTACAATAATCGGATGAACGGTTTTTGAGAAATTGCCCTTGACTTAGTCCAAACGCGTCAAATTTGACTTGTATCCACGAAAGATGCTACAATTATTGTTTGATGAATTCGACTTAATTTTACTGTGGATTTTAAACTTTATTGGAGCTGAGTTTCTGAGTGTCGAAAATGTGTTTGTTTTGTAGCGTGAAAAACGAGCTGATAAACCTGCGTATGGCTCAGTATAAAAAAAAACGTGCGTTTCATCAGGATTATGCCTGCAAATGTCCATGCCAGAATAAATGAAGTTTTTCCTGCAACTTTTACAAAGAAATAAGACAAATGAAAATTAATTGACCCAGCCATGCCGCGTGTAAAATAACTTGTACCGTCTTGTTTTGTTTTTTTTTGTTTCATTCAAGAACAAACTGACTTGAAAATCAAGACTACTAAAGGAATTATACCAGTAAAGGAACTGAACAATCAAGATACAAATAAAGCTGGAAATCTATAACTGACAGTACAGGTGTAAACAAAAGACTAAGTAAGCCTTTCGACAACAACTCAACGGCAGGTTTTCTGACTAGTCTTTCGTAGTTTCAACATGATTTGAAGAGGAATCCAAAACAAACAAATTCCCGATTTCATACATGCTTCTTAGGATTAAATTCATCAAAGTAATAACTAACTTTCTAGGCAGCCTGCCATAACTCAAAGTGAGTTTACCTTCACCATACGGTTGTATTTTTGACGCCCTCATTGCCAATCGTCGTGTTGACATTTTATTACGACGTGACGATCTATCTACGACGTGACGTCATGTCACGTGACGCGTCAAGCAAATATGGCGGCCTCCATGATTTGTAATTTATTGACTTTAAATTGTGATATTTGACAAAGTAAAGTACGAACATCAATAAAAACTTTTGGAACATGTTTATTTTATTCTAGTCTATCACAAATTTACAAAGCTTACTATCCCTTTAAAGACGATACTAACTGAACCATACGAAACTTCCTGTCTGACCTAGTTACCAAAATCAAACACGGAGATACTAAGCAGCCATGTGAAAGACGTTACTAACTGAACAATAAGAAAATTCCTGTCTGACCTAGTTACCAGAATAAAACACGAGATACTAAGTAGCCATGTTAAAGACATTACCAACGGAACCATACGAAACTTCCTGTCTGACCTAGTTACCAGAATCAAACACGGAGATACTAGGTAGCCATGTTAAAGACATTATCAACGGAACCATACGAAACTTCCTGTCTGACCTAGTTACCAGAATCAAACACGGAGATACTAGGTAGCCATGTTAAAGACATTATCAACGGAACCATACGAAACTTCCTGTCTGACCTAGTTACCAGAATCAAACACGAAAATATTAGGTATCCATGTTAAAGACGTTACTAACTGAACTAAACAAAACCTCCTGTCTGACGTAGTTACCAGAATAAAACACGGAGATATTAGGTAGCCATGTGAAAGACGTTACTAACTGAACAATAAGAAAATTCCTGTCTGACCTAGTTACCAGAATAAAACACGAGATACTAAGTAGCCATGTTAAAGACATTACCAACGGAACCATACGAAACTTCCTGTCTGACCTAGTTACCAGAATCAAACACGGAGATACTAGGTAGCCATGTTAAAGTCGCTACTAACTGAAACTTGCTAAGCATGCATATATTAAAGAGATCTTGGTCAAGTTTGATTTTTACAATAATCGGATGAACGGTTTTTGAGTTATTACCCTTGACTTGGTCCAAACGCGTCAAATTTGACTTGTATCCACGAAAGATGCTACAATTATTGTTTGATCGTAAGGAAACTTGGTAAGCATGTTAGTAATGATTTGATCCAAGTCAAGTTGAATTTGGCAATACTCAGATAAACCCTTGTTGAGTTATTGCCCCTGATTTTTAGCAGACGTTTCAAAATTTGTTCTTGAGCACAATAGAAGCTACAGTTTTTAGCAAATTTTGATGAAACTTGGTAAAATAAAATTGTTATTATCATTAATTAAAATATTATAATTTCTGACAGCTGCCAGTGGGCGTATGTTATCTTGCCTGGCAACCCCTGGTCTGTTAATACGAACACAAACCTTCGTTATTCACAGAACGAGTCAAAATGACTGTCTATTCTAATCTGATGTGGGTTATTGTTTTGCTGTGTGTTGGAACTTTAGAAGCAGTCAGCACTAAACAACCTTCTGTTTTCGAGTATTGTAAGGCAAAGAAACCAGGTAATTTTTTAAGTTTTCACTGACAAACTGGAAATTATAAGCTTTAGGCACAAAATATTTTAAGCAACAGACCTAGACACAGCACGATAGGCACACACTTATTGGTCACTTTTTCAGTCAGGGATGTGGCACAGGTCATTTTTTATTATACGCCCACATTGAAATGTGGTCATATATTGCCGTCGCCCCTGTCCGTCCGTCCGTCATGCCGTCCGTCCGTCGGTCGGTCGGTCCGTCTGTCCACAATTGGTTTGTGAACGCAATAGAGACCACAGTTTTGGTTGGATTTGAATAAAATTTTGTGTGTAGGATTATATTCATAAGATCTTGGACAAGTTCGAATTTGGGTTCGATTCGACAAAAATTCACGGAGTTTTACACCCAAAATGTGTTAAAAATGGCTTGTGAACGCAATAGAGACCACAGTTTTGCTTGAATTTGAATACAATTTTATGTGTAGGATTATATTCAAAAGATCTCGGACAAGTTCGAATTTGGGTTCGCTTCGTCAAAAATTTATGGAGTTTTACACCCAAAAACGTTAAAAATGGCTTGTGAACGCGATAAAGACCACAGATTTGATTGGATTTGAATAAAATTTGGTATGTAGGATTATATTGATAATAATCTTGGACCATTTCGAATTCGGGTTCGATTCGACAAAAATTCATGGAGTTTTACACCCAAAATGTGTTAAAAATGGCTTGTGAACGCAATAGAGACCACAGTTTTGCTTGAAGTTGAATACAATTTTATGTGTAGGATTATATTCAAAAGATCTCGGAGAAGTTCGAATTTGGGTTCGCTTCGTCAAAAATTCATGGAGTTTTGCACACAAAATACGTTAAAAATGGCTTGTGAACGCGATAGAGTCCACAGTTTTGGTTTGATTTGAATACAATTTTGTATGTAGGATTATATTCATCTCGGACAAGTTCGAATTTGGGTTTGATTTGACTAAAATTCAAGGAGTTTTACACCCAAAATATGTTAAAAATGGCTTGTGAACGCAATAGAGACCACAGTTTTGGTTGGATTTGAATAAAATTTTGTATGTAGGATAATATTCTTAAGATCTCGGACCATTTCGAATTTGGGTTCGATTCGACAAAAATTCACGGAGTTTAACACCCAAAATGTGTTAAAAATGGCTTGTGGTTTGATTTGAATAAATTTTGTGTGTAGGATTATATCCATAAGATTTTGGACAAGTTCGAATTCCGGATTGATTCAACAAATATTTACGGAGTTTTACACCTTAAATATGTTAAAAATTACTTGTGAACATGATAGAGACCACAGTTGTGGTAGGAATTTAATAAACTTTTGTGTGTAGGAAAATATCCATAAAATCTTGGACAAGTTTGAATTCCAGATCGATTCGACAAATATTTAAGGAGTTTTATATTAACAAGATATTGGATGAATTCAAATCTGAACACCATCCAACAAAAATTAAGATAGTAACATTCCTTGATATATTGACAATTTATGTAGTGTAAGTGGGCGTATATTGCTAGGCAACCACTTGTTTAAATATTTGTGCCTTAATGACAGAAAGCTCTTTGTTCATGAGTCATTTTGGTTTGCGTAACGAATGTTATCTAGTAAAAACACTCCAAATTTCCGATCTTGTAAAAAATAGTAGTTTGCGAAAATTGGGTACATGAGAAACTTTACAGACCATAAAAATGGGTTTCTTTATTTTAAATGTCAATTTATGCATTTTGACAATTTGTGTTTTCTACTAATTCCCCATTTATTCTTAATAGATAAGAGAAACGGTTTTTCATAAATCATTGAATTGCATAAAAAATATCCTTTTGAATGAATTGTGTTTGTTGGGCAGTGTTAGTACCCTGAAGGATATTAACATAAAAGCTTAAATCAACCCACAAATATGCTGAACATTCCCCTTAAAGTATTCATATAAAAAGTGAGTTGATTGTATAGTTTTTTTAACCGATTTATTGAGAAAAACAACATTTTATTTTTCAGTGCCCTGCAAGTATGACAATGAAATAAAATCTGGATTTTCGGTGAATTTTAACTTGATTGATCAAGGCAATGAAAATGAAGGGCAGTGTAAGAAAAAATGTGACAAGAATTCGGAATGTACAGCTTGGATGATATATCCTGTTGCATATGGTTATTGTCGTTTGTTTGGTGCACCAATTCTTGATATCGACGCCAATAATGATATGACACTGGAAACGTGCCAAGAACTTTGTTCTCAGAATAAAAAATGTGTAACTGGTTCGATGTCTGGCGATATGTGCATTCTGTATGACTCTAAACAAACAGAATTCGAGAGATATTCAGAAGATGAAAATCATTTTTTCCAGAAGGTTGATATGGACTGTACTAGTAGTTAAACATGCAATAAAAGTTCAATGATTTAATTGAACAAAAGGTCATATTGTGTGTTTTTCCTTTTTATATGCTTTATAGATTTGAATATATTTTGAATAAGGTCTGAGACATGCGCCTAGAAAATGTCCATCGTAGGCCTTGAAACTCAATTTTCTGAAGTCGAGTGCCTCTGAAAAATAATCTCCCTGAAATGCGATTTCCTGACGAATTTAAGGTTATTTTGTTTAATGACTGCAGGACCAACTCAAGAAAAGTTGAGAATTAGATGACTGGAAACGCAAATTCCTGACATAGTTCTTTGCCCTGTAGATTTCGGTATAAAATCCAAACAAGCAAGAAAGACGATGAACAAGGCATATTGGTAAAATTTACACGAGATTCAATTTGATCATGGTGTAACTTGCTCCAAGAAGGAAAATGTTAGTGAAGGAAAATTATATGTTAGGGACTTTCAACACCCTCTTGCTTCATTTCACGTTATTCGTCAGCTCTCTTATAGAGTTAGGCTTTACGGGTTTCTTCTATTTTTAACGACAGACAATTTAATGATGAACTGTCATATTCTTTTACATGTCTTAATTCGAAATCAAAACCGTTGAAACCGTAAAAACTGAAATGACAATATGATTGATTCGGTTAGTTTGATGATGAAACTATAAATATAATATACTAATAGGCCTAATATAATATACTAATAGGCCTAATATAATATACTAATAGGCCTAATATAATATACTAATAGGCCTAATATAATATACTAATAGGCCTAATATAATATACTAATAGGCCTAATATAATATACTAATAGGCCTAATATAATATACTAATAGGCCTAATATAATATACTAATAGGCCTAATATAATATACTAATAGGCCTAATATAATATACTAATGGGCCTAATATAATATACTAATAGGCCTAATATAATATACTAATGGGCCTAATATAATATACTAATAGGCCTAAAATAATATACTAATAGGCCTAATATAATATACTAATGGGCCTAATATAATATACTAATAGGCCTAATATAATATACTAATAGGCCTAATATAATATACTAATAGGCCTAATATAATATACTAATAGGCCTAATATAATATACTAATAGGCCTAATATAATATACTAATAGGCCTAATATAATATACTAATACATGTAATAATAATAATCAGTAATAATGATTACAAACCTCGTTCCCCTTTGCGTTTGATTGAAATGAAAATGAAATGAATGGAGTTTTACGGGACTCTATGGGCTATTTGAGGACGGGCAAACGCCATGCAGTGTGCAATGAGGTAAGTTTTGCCAGGACAGTGGCATTAGCCTGCTCGTATTGTCGATTTCCAACTGTCAATGGATGGGACAGCCAATAGCACAAGGGACATCAGTTTATTGTCCCACTCGAACGACAAGACACTTTTTCCATGTCAGCCCCTCCGACCTGCATCACTGAATGGGGGAAATTGGGTTGAAAAATCCGAAGGTATCAACTCGACCCATGCCGGGATTGAACGCTGGACCTTCAGATTAGTGAGCAAGCGTCTAACTCACTGAGTCACCGCGGCTCCTGCGTTTTATTGAGAGAACAAAAAAAGATATAAAACTTAGACATTCATTCATTCCGGCATTAGCGCAGTGACTTCAGAACACATCGTAACGTCATTGTAACGCGCTAACGTCTTATCTGGCGTTCAAAATTGAAATCTGGATAGTGCAATCCAATACATGATAGTCATTAAAAATGTTAGTCATGGAAAATGAGAATCACAAAAAAAAGATACTAATGGAAAATGGTATTCATGGAAATGGAAAATGGTACTCATGGAAAATGTTAGCCACGGTACATGGAAAATGACAGTCATGGAAAATTATAATCATGGTAAAAGATAGTCATGGAAAAAGATAGTCATGGGAAAAGATAGTCATGGAAAATGATAGTCATGGAAAAAGATAGTCATGGAAAATGATATTCATGGAAAAAGATAGTCATGGAAAATGATAGTCATGGAAAAAGATAGTCATGGAAAATGATAGTCATGGAAAAATATAGTCATGGGAAAAGATAGTCATGGAAAATGATAGTCATGGAAAATGATAGTCATGGAAAATGATAGTCATGGAAAAAGATAGTCATGGAAAATGATAGTCATGGAAAAAGATAGTCATGGGAAAAGATAGTCATGGAAAATGATAGTCATGGAAAAAGATAGTCATGGAAAATGATAGTCAAGGAAAATGATAGTCATGGAAAATGATAGTCATGGAAAATGATAGTCATGGAAAATGATAGTCATGGGAAAAGATAGTCATGGAAAATGATAAAGATAGTCATGGAAAATGATAGTCAAGTAAAATGATAGTCATGGCAAAGAAAATTCAAATCAAACTATCCCCCTGACACCAATCAACATTATTTAGAAATTTCTTCGTATTTAGTACAACATTATTATATGAAGATGACACAAATATTTTGATAATAAAAAGCTACCCCCTCCCTCGGTTAGATTGGTGTGATTGTACACCGTTGCTTACGGAACATGGACATGCTTGACCGATTTCGATATTAATAGAAATTATAGTCATGATGCCGTTGTATATATAGACATAACAGTTTATACAATTCATAATTCTGGTATTTGGGACTGTCTATTTACCACGACATAAATTAATACTATTCTGTATGAACAAAGGGTACAATATACATTTATCACTCTAAATAGACCATAAGTTTATGGAATTTAGCATTATTATTATTAATATTATTCTGAATGAACAAAGGTTATAATATAACAATTTAACAACATTTATCACTCTAAATAGACCATCAGTTTATGATATTTAGCATTAATATTATTAATATTATTCTGAATGAACAAAGGTTATAATATAACAGTTTAACAACATTTATCACTCTATATAGACCATCAGTTTATGGAATTTAGCATTAATATTATTAATATTATTCTGAATGAACAAAGGTTACAATATAACAGTTTAACAATATTAATCATTCAAAAAAGACAGTATTTTAGTTGTAAAGTACTATCTAAAAAATATAATATGAAATTGAGACATATTTTATTTACAACGTCGTGGTATATAGACATTGCCGTAGTTTATCCAATTCAGCATTAATATTATTCTGAATCAACACAAGTTATTGTACGGGTATAGTTGAAGGGATTGTGCGATTTTTGGGCAATTCCAGTAAATTTGAAGGTCATTTACATACGGCCCAAATCGATCCTCGAAAATGCTGAACATTTCCCTTTAAAACAATAAAAGCGACCGCCATTTTGTGACTATGATTTAGATGTTATTATGGAATACTTAGTATAAGATATAAGATACTTCTGTAATAAGTAAAGTAATGTAAATTGTGTTCATGGGCATGAAAATGTTCAAATAGAGCAAAATAGTAACCAGACATGGCTTGAGATTGTAACATACCCACATTGACATTTTACACCCGAATTTCTGCTTCCAGTTTTAATCCGGTTGTCCAGCCTCGACCAACGCATGATAATCAGTCACTTTCGATATCTTATTGGGACTATAATACCCAAATCGTAACGTAACATGTTGTTTGGGCTTTGTTTGCGCTGGATTCGATCAAAGCATGATAATCAGTCTATTTCGATATCTTATTGGGACTATAATACCCAAATCGTAAAGTAACATGTTGTTTGGTCTTTGTTTGCTGATGATTTATGCAGTGTCTGTTGTTGTTAAATGATGACTCGATGAAATAACGCAGAATAAATCTCCTTAACAACGCAGTAAAATCATACCATAATTAACTCAGCTTCTATATAATAATTCACATAATTATCTCTATACAGTTATACTGTATCATTCAGTCAAAATGGTGGTCAATTCTAGAGTGATGTTGGTAGTGGTTTTAATGTATGTTGGTTCTTTGTCTATGGTCATATCAGGTAATCTGTAATATTTTTTTATAAAGAACATAAACCAGTCTTTAAGTTTAACGTTATGTAAGAATCTATCAGGGTAGATAAAAAAAAAGGGAAGGAACTTATCACCATATGGATGTCGAGTTTGGATTTTCAGATTGGTTTTAGAGTTCGGATCGTTCGTTCTTGGATTTTATTATTAAGTATTAGGCCTACTCATTAACAAAACCAAAGTACTCTATAATTTCCTTAGATTTTTTAGGGCAGATACGGGTTGAAATCCTAAATTTGGCAATGTTTATTGCGCATATATCGGTTGTCCAAGAAAAACAAGTCCTCAAGTTTGACAGTAAGTATCTCAGCTGTTGAGATCTCATACATAGAATGGTAGCAAGGACTCCCCATCCCTCTTCCACCGTCAGTAGGGCTTTTTCTGGGGAAAAATCAATCTGTAGGGTGAAAATAATTTTGTACGAGGGTCCATAACGTGGAGTGTCATATAAAAGTACAGGGGGTCCCGACAACAATTTGGAAAAGTCTACTCTCTGAACACATTGAGTTCTGAATCGCATTTTTCCTATTATTTTTTTATAAATTGAAATATTAACCTACAAATAGTTCTGAGAGTCTTAGATTGTCTTTGATGAAAGTAACAACTGTTGAAAAAATATTTATTTGGAAATATGATTTTACACAAAGAAAAATTGCAGTCCGAAATATGGGACATGTGGGAAGTGTATTTCATATTGAAAATTTTATTTTCATGGATCCGAAGGCGTTTTAAGACACATGGCATGCAGTTAACAAGAATGATTTAAACTTTTATTCAATTCAGACCTCAATGTGGCCAGAGAGTAACTTCATTCAAAAAGTTTTAGGTTTTCTATCCGTCACTGACTCAATCAGGGGCGCCGGAAGGAAATGTTAGCGGCGGGGGCGGAGCTGTGATATAAAGGGCACTATTTGACCGAGCGAAGCGAGGGAACCCTCTGGTATGGGGGTTCGGGAAACTTTTGTATTTTAGAGCTTCTTAGATCACTTCTTAGGCATACCAGAACGTGCGTCATGCCTATATTTTGGGGCATAGGGACACAACAAATTTTGCTGGAACAAATTGTACGTGTCTCCGTGACAAAAAGGGCACATGTTAACCCCCCCCCCCCCCTGCCCCCGTGGTTCCGGCGCCCCTGCACTCAATTGCAATTGATATAGACCTATATGTACTTCGTCATATGAGTTTTTATGGGTTTATATTTTGGGTTTGTGGTTTACAATTTAAGCCTAGAAATCCCCGTGTATTCATAACAATCAGCGTTTGAAAGTCAAAAGTACGACTCGTCGTTTAGCAGTGCTAGTACTCTGAAGAATATTTACATATATTCAAAGCCCAAATCAACCCTCGAAAAAGCTGAACATTCCCCTTTAAGTATTCATATAAAAAGTGAGTTGATTGTATAGTTTTTTTTAACCGATTTATTGAGAAAAACAACATTTTATTTTTCAGTGCCCTGCAAGTATGACAATGAAATAAAATCTGGATTTTCGGTGAATTTTAACTTGATTGATCAAGGCAATGAAAATGAAGGGCAGTGTAAGAAAAAATGTGACAAGAATTCGGAATGTACAGCTTGGATGATATATCCTGTTGCATATGGTTATTGTCGTTTGTTTGGTGCACCAATTCTTGATATCGACGCCAATAATGATATGACACTGGAAACGTGCCAAGAACTTTGTTCTCAGAATAAAAAATGTGTAACTGGTTCGATGTCTGGCGATATGTGCATTCTGTATGACTCTAAACAAACAGAATTCGAGAGATATTCAGAAGATGAAAATCATTTTTTCCAGAAGGTTGATATGGACTGTACTAGTAGTTAAACATGCAATAAAAGTTCAATGATTTAATTGAACAAAAGGTCATATTGTGTGTTTTTCCTTTTTATATGCTTTATAGATTTGAATATATTTTGAATAAGGTCTGAGACATGCGCCTAGAAAATGTCCATCGTAGGCCTTAAAACTCAATTTTCTGAAGTCGAGTGCCTCTGAAAAATAATCTCCCTGAAATGCGATTTCCTGACGAATTTAAGGTTATTTTGTTTAATGACTGCAGGACCAACTCAAGAAAAGTTGAGAATTAGATGACTGGAAACGCAAATTCCTGACATAGTTCTTTGCCCTGTAGATTTCGGTATAAAATCCAAACAAGCAAGAAAGACGATGAACAAGGCATATTGGTAAAATTTACACGAGATTCAATTTGATCATGGTGTAACTTGCTCCAAGAAGGAAAATGTTAGTGAAGGAAAATTATATGTTAGGGACTTTCAACACCCTCTTGCTTCATTTCACGTTATTCGTCAGCTCTCTTATAGAGTTAGGCTTTACGGGTTTCTTCTATTTTTAACGACAGACAATTTAATGATGAACTGTCATATTCTTTTACATGTCTTAATTCGAAATCAAAACCGTTGAAACCGTAAAAACTGAAATGACAATATGATTGATTCGGTTAGTTTGATGATGAAACTATAAATATAATATACTAATAGGCCTAATATAATATACTAATAGGCCTAATATAATATACTAATAGGCCTAATATAATATACTAATAGGCCTAATATAATATACTAATAGGCCTAATATAATATACTAATAGGCCTAATATAATATACTAATAGGCCTAATATAATATACTAATAGGCCTAATATAATATACTAATAGGCCTAATATAATATACTAATAGGCCTAATATAATATACTAATAGGTCTAATATAATATACTAATAGGCCTAATATAATATACTAATAGGCCTAATATAATATACTAATAGGCCTAATATAATATACTAATAGGCCTAATATAATATACTAATAGGCCTAATATAATATACTAATAGGCCTAATATAATATACTAATAGGCCTAATATAATATACTAATAGGCCTAATATAATATACTAATAGGCCTAATATAATATACTAATAGGCCTAATATAATATACTAATAGGCCTAATATAATATACTAATAGGCCTAATATGATATACTAATAGGCCTAATATAATATACTAATAGGCCTAATATAATATACTAATAGGCCTAATATAATATACTAATAGGCCTAATATAATATACTAATAGGCCTAATATAATATACTAATAGGCCTAATATAATATACTAATAGGCCTAATATAATATACTAATAGGCCTAATATAATATACTAATAGGCCTAATATAATATACTAATAGGCCTAATATAATATACTAATGGGCCTAATATAATATACTAATAGGCCTAATATAATATACTAATGGGCCTAATATAATATACTAATGGGCCTAAAATAATATACTAATAGGCCTAATATAATATACTAATAGGCCTAATATAATATACTAATAGGCCTAATATAATATACTAATAGGCCTAATATAATATACTAATAGGCCTAATATAATATACTAATAGGCCTAATATAATATACTAATAGGCCTAATATAATATACTAATAGGCCTAATATAATATACTAATAGGCCTAATATAATATACTAATAGGCCTAATATAATATACTAATAGGCCTAATATAATATACTAATAGGCCTAATATAATATACTAATAGGCCTAATATAATATACTAATAGGCCTAAAATAATATACTAAGGCCAAATAAAATTAATCATTAGTTTCTCAGGCCAATTTTTGAAAAAATCAATGAGGCAGGTAGGCCTTTTTTTTTTTTTTTTATTGTCTTGATGTGCTAATGAGGGTGTTTTTTTTTTTCAAGCAATTTCATGATGAGGCATTTCGACAATTTTTTTTTTTTTGTCATTTGGTGATGAGGCTGTTTTTTTTATTTTCATAGAAGAAAGAATTAATACCATTAGACTATTTATTAATTAGCAACATTCAACTTAATACCATTAGACTTATAAACATTTATTAATTAGCAACATTCAACTTAATACCATTAAACTAATAAACATTTATTAATTAGCAACATTCAACTTTACATACAAGTTATTTCATACGTGGTATGAAAACGGTAACAAGATTTTACCGTTAAAACGGTAACAGTTCTGTAAAAACGGTAACACATAATACAATAGATGTAATGTATAATGTTTTTATCATTATGTTGTTATATTATATATTTATGTGTATCAAATGATAAAACAAATATCCTATCACACAACATGTGGTTTCGTAATTGAATTGTCGGTAAAATATCAATTGATACCAAACGGCCCATCATGGACGACATCAAAGTAGGCATTGTCTAGATATCGTTTGCTGAATCACATTTTGCCCATTATATTTGAATGAATTGTAATATTATCCTCAAAATGTTTTTGAGAGTCCTATATTGTCTTTATAAATTAGTAAAATTTAATTTTTTCATATGGATGTTATTTATATTTTATCTTCCCGTGATGACCTTGACTCAAGGTCGCACGCGTATGAATCTCAAAAAATCTGAAAAAAGGCAAATCTAGTCGATAAATTTAGTGGACCGATAAAGTTTCAGTTTTTCAAAAGCAGAGATATTGTCATGCAATCAAAATATATCTATTTGAACCTCATTTTGATCATTGCATTATGAATTCAGATATTAAATCTGCATTATGTCGTCTGCTTCTCTGCTAATATTCTATGTCAGCACTTTGATTCTATTTATAGTAACAATCAACCTTGATTGCCGCCTTTGTTTCTATATTGAATAAATTCTTTATTTTGTTACTTTTTTTTACAAAAATATTCTGTTACCGTTTTTACAGATATGTTACCGTTATAACCTTATATGTGTTACCGTTTTAACAGGTTTATTACCGTTTCAACTTTATTTTTTTGTTACCGTTTTCCCTTGTTACCGTTCTAACTGGCTACCGTATGGAATGCGCCTAAAACCAAAATATTTCAGAAGCAGAGAAATCGAATCGAATTTGCAAAAACACAGATTTTATAATCATTTTAGTAATTAATAACATTTATACATGTTTATACATGAAGATTAATAATAATGTTAATATATTCCAAAACGGTGCCTAAGCTTTTATAATAATGTATATCCGTTTTTTGTTTAGAGATCATTTTTGTACACACCTTTTTAAAGGCGTTTTTGTCATTGATGAGTCTATAAAGACCTAATCGAATCGCCTAATCACCTCATACATAGGACGATTAGGTCGATTAGCCTAATCAGTTTAGGTAAACTATCTCACAAATGACCGCTAGGCCTAATCGTCCTAGCTCACAAATGCGCAAAATAGCTTATTTACCTAACTGAAATCAAATCGAATCGGCCGACAAATACGCCTTTTGTCAATGATTCATTTCGTTTTTTGTTGTATCGCGTAAATTTGTACGTTGCCACGTTGTATTGTCGAACGAATATTTTGTTTTAACTTTTATTCTGAAGATTTCTAGATCTAATAAGTCGTTGTCATTGATAAAAAAAGGTCTTAAAATAGATGTACGCGGGACATATAATCGCTTTGCGGCGGGGACTAGGTATTTTTTTTTTACAGTAACACTAAACCATGCGGCGGAATGACTTTTTTTTTTTTTATTTGTGTGGATAAAATGAGGAATGCGGGGCCAAAACACGTAATGCGGCGGTGCCTGAGAAACTAATGATTTATTTTATTTGGCCTAATAGGCCTAATATAATATACTAATAGGCCTAATATAATATACTAATAGGCCTAATATAATATACTAATAGGCCTAATATAATATACTAATAGGCCTAATATAATATACTAATACATGTAATAATAATAATCAGTAATAATGATTACAAACCTCGTTCCCCTTTGCGTTTGATTGAAATGAAAATGAAATGAATGGAGTTTTACGGGACTCTATGGGCTATTTGAGGACGGGCAAACGCCATGCAGTGTGCAATGAGGTAAGTTTTGCCAGGACAGTGGCATTAGCCTGCTCGTATTGTCGATTTCCAACTGTCAATGGATGGGACAGCCAATAGCACAAGGGACATCAGTTTATTGTCCCACTCGAACGACAAGACACTTTTTCCATGTCAGCCCCTCCGACCTGCATCACTGAATGGGGGAAATTGGGTTGAAAAATCCGAAGGTATCAACTCGACCCATGCCGGGATTGAACGCTGGACCTTCAGATTAGTGAGCAAGCGTCTAACTCACTGAGTCACCGCGGCTCCTGCGTTTTATTGAGAGAACAAAAAAAGATATAAAACTTAGACATTCATTCATTCCGGCATTAGCGCAGTGACTTCAGAACACATCGTAACGTCATTGTAACGCGCTAACGTCTTATCTGGCGTTCAAAATTGAAATCTGGATAGTGCAATCCAATACATGATAGTCATTAAAAATGTTAGTCATGGAAAATGAGAATCACAAAAAAAAGATACTAATGGAAAATGGTATTCATGGAAATGGAAAATGGTACTCATGGAAAATGTTAGCCACGGTACATGGAAAATGACAGTCATGGAAAATTATAATCATGGTAAAAGATAGTCATGGAAAAAGATAGTCATGGGAAAAGATAGTCATGGAAAATGATAGTCATGGAAAAAGATAGTCATGGAAAATGATATTCATGGAAAAAGATAGTCATGGAAAATGAT
The DNA here is from genome assembly GCA_029955415.1 of Lottia scabra. Taxonomy (NCBI): domain Eukaryota; kingdom Metazoa; phylum Mollusca; class Gastropoda; family Lottiidae; genus Lottia; species Lottia scabra. The sequence continues at coordinate 15,169,633 of JARJEI010000009.1, forward strand.
AGTCATGGAAAAAGATAGTCATGGAAAATGATAGTCATGGAAAAATATAGTCATGGGAAAAGATAGTCATGGAAAATGATAGTCATGGAAAATGATAGTCATGGAAAATGATAGTCATGGAAAAAGATAGTCATGGAAAATGATAGTCATGGAAAAAGATAGTCATGGGAAAAGATAGTCATGGAAAATGATAGTCATGGAAAAAGATAGTCATGGAAAATGATAGTCAAGGAAAATGATAGTCATGGAAAATGATAGTCATGGAAAATGATAGTCATGGAAAATGATAGTCATGGGAAAAGATAGTCATGGAAAATGATAAAGATAGTCATGGAAAATGATAGTCAAGTAAAATGATAGTCATGGCAAAGAAAATTCAAATCAAACTATCCCCCTGACACCAATCAACATTATTTAGAAATTTCTTCGTATTTAGTACAACATTATTATATGAAGATGACACAAATATTTTGATAATAAAAAGCTACCCCCTCCCTCGGTTAGATTGGTGTGATTGTACACCGTTGCTTACGGAACATGGACATGCTTGACCGATTTCGATATTAATAGAAATTATAGTCATGATGCCGTTGTATATATAGACATAACAGTTTATACAATTCATAATTCTGGTATTTGGGACTGTCTATTTACCACGAAATAAATTAATACTATTCTGTATGAACAAAGGGTACAATATACATTTATCACTCTAAATAGACCATAAGTTTATGGAATTTAGCATTATTATTATTAATATTATTCTGAATGAACAAAGGTTATAACATAACAATTTAACAACATTTATCACTCTAAATAGACCATCAGTTTATGATATTTAGCATTAATATTATTAATATTATTCTGAATGAACAAAGGTTATAATATAACAATTTAACAACATTTATCACTCTAAATAGAACATAAGTTTATGATATTTAGCATTATTTCACTCGATTTTGTCATGCTCTGGACGAGATTTTTGATTAACGGAATTGTTTTGCTTGTACGGATTTTTATTATGTAACAATTTAACAACATTTATCACTCTAAATAGACCATAAGTTTATGATATTTAGCATTAATATTATTAATATTATTCTGAATGAACAAAGGTTATAATATAACAGTTTAACAACATTTATCACTCTATATAGACCATCAGTTTATGGAATTTAGCATTAATATTATTAATATTATTCTGAATGAACAAAGGTTACAATATAACAGTTTAACAATATTAATCATTCAAAAAAGACAGTATTTTAGTTGTAAAGTACTATCTAAAAAATATAATATGAAATTGAGACATATTTTATTTACAACGTCGTGGTATATAGACATTGCCGTAGTTTATCCAATTCAGCATTAATATTATTCTGAATCAACACAAGTTATTGTACGGGTATAGTTGAAGGGATTGTGCGATTTTTGGGCAATTCCAGTAAATTTGAAGGTCATTTACATACGGCCCAAATCGATCCTCGAAAATGCTGAACATTTCCCTTTAAAACAATAAAAGCGACCGCCATTTTGTGACTATGATTTAGATGTTATTATGGAATACTTAGTATAAGATATAAGATACTTCTGTAATAAGTAAAGTAATGTAAATTGTGTTCATGGGCATGAAAATGTTCAAATAGAGCAAAATAGTAACCAGACATGGCTTGAGATTGTAACATACCCACATTGACATTTTACACCCGAATTTCTGCTTCCAGTTTTAATCCGGTTGTCCAGCCTCGACCAACGCATGATAATCAGTCACTTTCGATATCTTATTGGGACTATAATACCCAAATCGTAACGTAACATGTTGTTTGGGCTTTGTTTGCGCTGGATTCGATCAAAGCATGATAATCAGTCTATTTCGATATCTTATTGGGACTATAATACCCAAATCGTAAAGTAACATGTTGTTTGGTCTTTGTTTGCTGATGATTTATGCAGTGTCGGTTGTTGTTAAATGATGACTCGATGAAATAACGCAGAATAAATCTCCTTAACAACGCAGTAAAATCATACCATAATTAACTCAGCTTCTATATAATAATTCACATAATTATCTCTATACAGTTATACTGTATCATTCAGTCAAAATGGTGGTCAATTCTAGAGTGATGTTGGTAGTGGTTTTAATGTATGTTGGTTCTTTGTCTATGGTCATATCAGGTAATCTGTAAGATTTTTTATAAAGAACATAAACCAGTCTTTAAGTTTAACGTTATATAAGAATCTATCAGGGTAGATAAAAAAAAAGGGAAGGAACTTATCACCATATGGATGTCGAGTTTGGATTTTCAGATTGGTTTTAGAGTTCGGATCGTTCGTTCTTGGATTTTATTATTAAGTATTAGGCCTACTCATTAACAAAACCAAAGTACTCTATAATTTCCTTAGATTTTTTAGGGCAGATACGGGTTGAAATCCTAAATTTGGCAATGTTTATTGCGCATATATCGGTTGTCCAAGAAAAACAAGTCCTCAAGTTTGACAGTAAGTATCTCAGCTGTTGAGATCTCATACATAGAATGGTAGCAAGGACTCCCCATCCCTCTTCCACCGTCAGTAGGGCTTTTTCTGGGGAAAAATCAATCTGTAGGGTGAAAATAATTTTGTACGAGGGTCCATAACGTGGAGTGTCATATAAAAGTACAGAGGGTCCCGACAACAATTTGGAAAAGTCTACTCTCTGAACACATTGAGTTCTGAATCGCATTTTTCCTATTATTTTTTTATAAATTGAAATATTAACCTACAAATAGTTCTGAGAGTCTTAGATTGTCTTTGATGAAAGTAACAACTGTTGAAAAAATATTTATTTGGAAATATGATTTTACACAAAGAAAAATTGCAGTCCGAAATATGGGACATGTGGGAAGTGTATTTCATATTGAAAATTTTATTTTCATGGATCCGAAGGCGTTTTAAGACACATGGCATGCAGTTAACAAGAATGATTTAAACTTTTATTCAATTCAGACCTCAATGTGGCCAGAGAGTAACTTCATTCAAAAAGTTTTAGGTTTTCTATCCGTCACTGACTCAATCAGGGGCGCCGGAAGGAAATGTTAGCGGCGGGGGCGGAGCTGTGATATAAAGGGCACTATTTGACCGAGCGAAGCGAGGGAACCCTCTGGTATGGGGGTTCGGGAAACTTTTGTATTTTAGAGCTTCTTAGATCACTTCTTAGGCATACCAGAACGTGCGTCATGCCTATATTTTGGGGCATAGGGACACAACAAATTTTGCTGGAACAAATTGTACGTGTCTCCGTGACAAAAAGGGCACATGTTAACCCCCCCCCCCCCTGCCCCCGTGGTTCCGGCGCCCCTGCACTCAATTGCAATTGATATAGACCTATATGTACTTCGTCATATGAATAGTTTTTATGGGTTTATATTTTGGGTTTGTGGTTTACAATTTAAGCCTAGAAATCCCCGTGTATTCATAACAATCAGCGTTTGAAAGTCAAAAGTACGACTCGTCGTTTAGCAGTGCTAGTACTCTGAAGAATATTTACATATATTCAAAGCCCAAATCAACCCTCGAAAAAGCTGAACATTCCCCTTTAAGTATTCATATAAAAAGTGAGTTGATTGTATAGTTTTTTTTAACCGATTTATTGAGAAAAACAACATTATATTTTCAGTGCCCTGCAGGTATGAGAATGAAAAACAAAATGGAATTTCGCGTAATTTTAACATGAAGCATTATGGCGAAGACAATGAAGCACAGTGTAAGGAAAGATGTGACAATAATTCAGAATGTACACATTGGATGATATTTGCTGGTTGTCGTGTGTTTGGTGCACCAATTCTTTATATCGATGTCAGTTTTGATATGAACCTGGAAACGTGCCAAGAACTTTGTTCTCAGAATAAAAAATGTGTAACTGGTTCGATGTCTAGCATTTGGTGTGTTCTGTATGACTCTAAACAAACAGAATTCAAGAACGGTCCAGTTCATCATGAACATCCGGTTTTCCACAAGGTTGATATGGACTGTACTAGTAGATAAACTTACAATAAAAGTTCAATCATTTAATTTAACAAGACCATATTGTGTGTTTTTTCCCTTTTATATGCTTTATAGATTTGAATATTTGAATATATTATGAATAGGCCTACGGTCTGAGATATAGGCTTAGAAAATCTTGAGAATTAGACGCTCCCGTTATTGCGGCCGAAAATGTCCATCGGAGGTCTGGAACCTCAATTTTTTGAAGTCGACTGCCTCTGAAAAATAATCTCCATGAAACGCGATTTCCTGACGAATTTAAGGTTACTTTGTATAATGACTGCAGGACCAACTCAAGAAAAGTTGAGAATTAGATGACTGGAAACACAAATTCCGAACATAGTCCTTTACCCTGTAGATTTCGGTATAAAATCCAAACAAGCAAGAAAACAAATTAACAAAACTCACGACCTACGGACCATATTGGTAAAATTAACACGAGGAGACTCACTTTGATCATGGTGTAGCTTGCTCCGAGATGACCCCCCCCCCCCCCAAACCCCGAGATGGCCCCTGGTTGACCAGTGGCAGTTTACACATCTACCACAGTCTACAGGGCACCATTTCTAAATGCAATTATCAAAAAACCAATGTCACCATATTAGTCAATGGAGACTAAAGTTTGGTATTTGAAGTTTACCACATTTTTTTTTATATTATTTAGCGGATTTTATCCATTTTTGTTTAAGACACATGTACATAGACACATATTTATGATCTAACTGAGCTTTTTTAATCCAATATATAACTATAGAAATTCACACTGGTATGTCCATTAGCTACTATCAGAGTATCAATCGTAAATATGTCGTCCATTCTGGCTACGCTACGCCTGACAATAACCTCGTATGCAGCTGGCGGATAAAGCGCACAACTTTCATGTTGACTTCTGACTAGTCTCTGACAACCAGACATCTTCTGTCAAGATAATGTACAGGGAGGTAACTAGTATGAGCTTAGGAACTAGACAGGACTCACACCACTAATTCTTTTGCCATCCGCTTCAATGTTAAATCACCAAATTCAATCTTCTGTAACTTTTTCCAGAAATCTCGTTAAAAACTTTCCAATATGTCCAATGAAAGCCTGACCAATACTTGATTTCTCGACAAAAATTCAATACATGATGACCATGAAAATTTTGAACTAGTCAAAATGAAAGTAGACCTCTACCGGATATCAACAACAAGTTGACTTGGACTGCTCACATATCGACTATTTTTAGAAATAGCCTTCCGCCTATAGATGTCTCATTATCTCACTAAATATGAAAGAAAATGCAATTTAAGACATCAAATTCCAAATCTAGACCAAAAATTAATCAAAAATGGGCATGCAAAAACCCAAAAAGGAAAGGAGAAAGAGGATTTCTAAAAATAGCATGGACTACATTCGTATACAATCATTTGCATAAAATTAATTAGTGGGGTGGGTCCTATATATAGGGACAATTTTTTTTTTATTGCCTTAACTTGTTTTATGTCCTCTTAGGAACAACCTGTCCAAAAATTATGCAAAAAAACCTTAAAGTATGCATGTGAGAGGATTTTTACTTTTGCAACCCATTCCAATGATATTTCCTACAGTTGAATAGTAAATATGTATACGTACAATTCTAAATTGTTAATAACTTTATTATTTATGAAGATAATTCAATTCTGTAAAAAGATTTAAGGTCATTGATCTCAACCATGTCTGAAAAATATCAATTACATAAAATAAGAGTTACATTTAGCCTATTATGTAACATTTACTTCGCACATCATTCCATCTGTTTCCACTTCAGAAACCACAGTTCTTCTTGAATTAATGACAAGTGCAGAAATAAAAATAACATATACCAAAATCTTTGGCAGAATAAATCTAAAAAGGCCATATTTCTATTAGGGAGTGAGTTTAAGTAAGAACTATTATGTAACTCCTTGATAGGTATATGATCTCTACACCCCAGAAACCCAGCCAGCTCACCCAATAAATAGAAATAAATGAATTTACAGTCTATTCTGTTGTCATACAAATAATATATCATTTTGCTGATATTTTCACCTCCCCAAGTCTCATACTAGTATGGCTGTCTATAATATAAGAAATTCACTCATTTCAAATCAAACTTTTGAATATGAAGGGTGACAGAAAAAGAAGACGTTCACAATTTTTACCTGGTCATGTTAAGAAAGTTAGTCAGGTAACACAGACTGACTATGATGTTCCATCTACTTCTGCGGTGCCTGAAGATCAAGAAACAAACTGTTTTAACATGGAATTAGACTCTCCAGGTAGCTACAGGGTTTTACGGCCAAGACCTGAAAAAAAAAAGAATTATGGTGAAAATGAAGTATCAGGCAACAGAATAATCAATGTGGAAAAAATGGTTGAACTGTGGAATTTAACCATTCTTACAAGGCTAATTTCAGTGAAGCCATGTATAGTGGGAAAACAAAAGTTGATAAGACAAGTCAAAAGAAGATTTTGAGCCAAGACATATAAGCTGCGTTTACACTTGGCCCCGATAAAGCGTGCCGTGCCTGGAACCGTTCCTGGTCGCGATAAAATTCACGATTTGGCCCGTTTACACTGACGAGTAAGAACCGTTCTCGGAACCGTTCCAGGCACGCTAAAAGTGGAACTCTTTAGTAGAAAAGATACTTTAATTAGTTATCCAGATAGAAAACAAAATGGCGGATGATTTGTTTACATTTGGCCCTCACGTTTTTTCACTTGTAATAATAATAATAATATCTTTATCATAAAAGGGTGGATGACAAAATTATATGTACAGTTTATATCTTATTTAAGAGAAGTAATAAAAACGAGAAAAAAATTAAAAAAAAGCAAAAAGAAAAAAAAAATTCCCACACAATATTTCAATTAATGTACAAATTTTATCAAAAATACAAACAAGTTTATAAGATTGAAATTCATATCTAAATTTGAAAGCCAAAATGGTCAGTTAATGTGCTGCAAGCTCAAGGTTAGTATTGACGCGTGCGCAAAGAACCGTTCTCAGAACGGATACCGTTTACACTACGAAATTTTAAGCGTGCCGTGCCTGGAACTGTTCTGAGACCACCTCTCTGTGGTGGTCTAGGTTGGAACCGTTCCTGGAACCGTTCTACCCGTTTACACTACTAAAACTTTAGGCGTGCCGTGCCTGGAACCGTTCCTGGCACGCTTAAAAGTACCAGTGTAAACGGGGTTTAAGTCCAGGTGTAGTCTTGCATTAAGGAGCTGTTTTCTACTTACTGTGGAATATATAGGACCCACCCCACTAATTAATTTTATGCAATGATTGTAGTCCGAGCTATTTTTAGAAATCCTCTTTCTCCTTTCCTTTTTGGGTTTTTGCATGCCCATTTTTGATTAATTTTTAGTCTAGATGAAAGGCTTTAAATATTATATTATTGTGTAAAGTGTAGAGAACAAAGGATGTAATAAGGTGCATGACTCTTTTGGACTTTGTTGATTGTTTATTCAATATTGCAACTAGTCCTTCATTGTTAATGTTGAAACGTACTCTTGTATGGGCCAACATATCTCCCCATTTTGATAATGCTAACACTACTGGAACCAATTCTAGGAAGGGTAAGTCCTTTGATATTGGATGGCTCCCCCAAACTGACTGCCACTGAAAATAAACCTATTGCTTTTGAAAATAAACACCGCATCCAAGATTATGTGATCCAGCGCTGTCAGTAAAAAATGTTCGAATTCTTGACAAGTTTCCTGAAAACATTGCATTAGATCAAAGCAGTCAGACGTCTTTTGTTTGCCAATAAATATTAAATCATCCAAGTAATGATCTAGAGATGTAGGACTATAACACAGGAACTTATTTTAGAATTATATATGCCTGGAAACGCAAATTCCTGACATTCCTTTCAGACTTTAAGCCTCAGGATTATTTCTCTAATAGCAAAGGTCCTCAGTAAAATGAATTAATGTATTTAAAAGTCTAAAATTCACAATTCTTTAGGGAGAGGGGGCAAGATCAAAGCCCGAAATCAGCTTTGGATGTCCAATCAGGACGTCCGCGCAACAATGGGCCAAGATTGACTTCAATGACCACGACTGAAAGCACGATAAGATGCAATCCGTAGCGCTTTGTAGATGATACGATGATCGCAAGTAACAATAATGGATCTTGTTGAACGGTTCTCAACGTTTCTACTATTAACATGACTGATCTCACGATGCCATAAGATCTGATAGTATTACCAGACCACGATTTGAATCGGGTTGCCAATCGCAAATTGGATAGATTGGATAGATTTCCATTATCACGATTTGCAGCAAAATTGAAATCTAGGTCTAATGTGTCTTAAAGGGAATGTCTGACTATTTTCATGAACAAAAAAGATTTATGAAATTCATCTATGTAGCCTATCTACCTGACCAACCTGATTTTTTAAGGTTCACTACTAAAACGGAGTATGCTTATTGATAAATACTAAAAACCAGATCAGAATAAGTATAATAGGAGACATTTTGGGGTGAATTTAGCTTTAATCCGTATATTAAATATAAAAGTCTATCAATTCTATAATACGTTTACATAAATCTTTTCAGGTGTTCAAAAATCAGTGACAACTCACAAATAATGTATACATTTTTTTAGATTTTGGTCAATGTAGGCAAACATTCCCTTTAAGTTTAGAAATATCTGAACATTAATAATCAAAAGGTTTCAAATATGTGATTCATAGACTGGCGTCACCAAGTATAAAGCGATTCACCAGGCATAGACTTATTAGTAACTATGTGTTAATAATATTTATCAATATTGTGATTTGATTTTACAAAATATACATGAATGACTTACTTAGGCCTATATTATTATGGAGTTCATCTCTAGAATTCACACAAATTTGCATTTGTACAATCCAAAATGACCAAATCTTATAAGAAACCGGTAATTAAAATCAAATATAAATGATTTGATATGCATTTTATTTAAATATCTATGCATTAAAACCTTTTGAACCCTTCGTAACCGTTTTTTTAACACAATCTCCTGATACCCCGTCGGCCACCGTAAGTAACAATAAGAGCCAACATGAAAGTAATATGATATTTGTAGCCACTATTACAGTTGTTGATGATTGACGTATGTATTTATTGTTAAACATAAGATGTTATAATTATGTCAATCATAAGGTGAAATAAACTGAAATACGGTAAATTGATTAATATTAAAGGCCTATAACACTACTTTTTAAAATTGTCTATGAGGCTTCTCAGATAACCCTATAGTGGTGTTTGTACCCCTGGTTTGTACCGGGGCCTTAGAATGGTGGCCTTAGCGTGGCAGTGATCATAATGCCTTGGCTTCTGCATTTTTGGCTGCATTTTTGGGACTTATAGTTTTAACAAAATACCCCCTTCCCCCACATTCGAACTGTGTAAACATCAATACTTCAACGCTGAGTTGAAACGCTGTCGGTAGCCAGTTGATGTCTGTTAGGCAATTATGTGCCGTGGGTAAGAATTTACCTCAAAGTAAGAACAAATCTGATGCCATGTAAAGTGTTTTCGAGAGAAGGCCTGGTTGTAGCTTTAACCCCATAACTCTTATAACCAAAACTATTGTTTGTAGTTTGCAAAGTCGAGAAAATTTGAACAGCTAAATATTGAAAGTTCAAATTTAGCAAAAAACTCGAAAAAACATGTGAGTTAAAAGAATGTGTAATGAGATTAATTTATTTATGACCTATGGGGTCGATTCGATTATGCAGTCCTGATTCTCCTGAATCTATTGGAGATTTTTGATGGAAATAATCGATCAAGACCGTATTTCAGCAACAACACAATCGGATGAGGACGAAATTATTTCTGTTGTTTCTAAATGAGAGAAAATGAGAGAAAAAATTCAATTCAAAGTTCATTGCAGTCAAACATTGTGTAGAGGTTTAGGCCTAGGCTAGCAGACGATCGATGTTACTCACACTGTATATTGTGCATACAATTGGACTTAAACTTAATTTTCTACGTTTCAAAAACAACCATAGGCCCTATTGATAGAATATAAGCCCTGTTTTTCTTAGACAAAATAAAAAAACAAGTAAAAGTTGGAAACATTGTGCAAAGTAGATACAACAATTTTATTATCGCAACAATCCATCATTTTGTGACGTCATCTCTCCGCAATCACACCACCTCGACAGAAAGGAGAACTTGGACTCTCTATACTCTGCCAAAAGGATCACGTGATGAATGATAAAATGAAAATGGAGAATCCGGGCTGATCCGGAGAATCCAGACTGCATAATCGAATGGGCCCCTGATAAGCAAAGCAGACGATAAAATAGAGATAGTCCGTTGTTTGCTGGTGTGTGTATTGTGCATTTAAAGTTCTATTAATGGTAAAGAAAAAATTCGAACAGGTTAATGTATCGAAAATTCACTGCTCTAAATGATTGTAAGTGAAAATGATTAATCTGAGTATATTTCTTATTGTAAGGCGCATTAAGGCTCTCAACTGTTTTAGATGCAGTCAATGAAGTCATTTCGATATGATTTTTAATACATAGGCATACAAAAATGGAGGTAATAATAGTATTAAAATCTTAAATGAAAAGGATGAAAATTATGCCTCATATTCGTGACGCTTGGCATTTCTATTGATAATGAAGAAAACTAACTTCTTTAAGCTGATCGGAGAATATTATTCTATATGATAGACCGAACATTTTTCAATATTGATTCTTATTTTTCATTATTTCATTTTTTGCGTCATGACATTGTGAGTGCGTGCCGCCTATAGGCTACAGTGTATTCAAATTAATCGATAATCAAACCACGCCCCATCGGTATCCTCCTCCCGGCTAATTGGTTGTAGATGACATCACCTTCTCTCTCACTCACATCAACTTCGGCACTAGACTAACGTACTAGATAACCTCGTATACTATAAGTTAGTTGACATATTGAATAAATTATACTTCAGCCAATCACAATCTTCCATTAAAGAGTGCCGTCTTCTTTCGCCGTAAAAACAGCCAATGAAAATTAATCTCAGAACAAGAGTATCTTCCCTTCCTCATATACCGGACAAGATGGCCGCCTATCATGGCAGAGTCATCAGATAGTCTGGAACAAACTGACGAAGGTTGAGCCGAATTCTTCTTTCTGTTGATGAGTCATCACCGTCACCTTTCTCTCTGTTGATTGGTTGGTAGATGACAACTGGCTATCTCTATCTTCTATATATACTCATACAAATCATGCTTATTCAAATTGAAGCAACAAAATATCTGAGTCAATATGATGTTTCACGCTAATATGATGTTAGTAGTAGTTTTTATGTTATGGACTGGATGTTTATCGCTTGACAATAAAGCAGGTAATTTGATTTTATTAATTGAAAAGTAAAATTCTTATCGATACGAGAATTCGGAATGGAGATTGAGGTATTTAAGCTGTCTAAATGAATAACAGGACACTTTGCATAAATCCAATCAATTTTTAATTCTGTATAATATTCGATGAATGTAATATTTCTATAATTTCGACTTTTAAAATACTTCAGTGGGGTTACTTGACACATAGACTTCAGACTTCATTTTGGAAATTTTATGGTCGTTATAACGAACTTGTAGACAAATATAACAAATCTGCATCTTGACTGATTTGTTTAGTTAGGCATAAATTGATCTGATTATAATATATCCAATGATGTTGACCTCATGCTAATTCTTTTCGAAACACCCGATAGTACTTCTCTTTTGGATAGTCCACTACTATATAAGTATTACTCTCGATTTGGCAATACTTTTGGTATTAACTGAATTGTTTTGCTCGTACAAATTTTTATTCCATCAGTGAATGTTATTTTCATATACATATACATGCAAATAAAGTGATATATATATATATTTTTTTTTTTTGATTAAAAACATTTTTTCGTTCATTAAATACTTAAGAAAGATTTAAATGAACAGTTTGCAAAATTTTATTAATAAAACATTATAAATTAAACGTGGAAATCTATTTAAAATATACTTCTAAGTTTACATCAGAATATGTTTTAGAAAAGTTGATAAAATTGTATTAATTTTTATTAAAGAGGTGAAAATACCGTAATTAAAGTATTTAAAGGGGAATGTTCAGTATTTTTTGGGGTCGATTTGGGCCTTGAATATATGCAAATTGCCTTTAGAATTACTACTAATGCACGAAAATCACATAATTCCTTCAATTATATCCCTACCTTAACAGTTATCTTTCTTTTTCTGTATACATGTTTTCTATATATAACGCATAGTCTTACTAAATGACGAGTCGTAATTTAGACTTTAAACGCCGATATTTATGGGTACACGTGTGTTTGAAGGCTTAAATTTCGTAGGAGAGTTGTAAACAATACTACGGATTAGATTAGCTAAAAAATTCCAGATTCTGAGACCAATTTTTTGAAATAGTTAGTGAACATATCCCTTTAAAAAGGCTGCTATTTAAATATGTTCAACCTATTCAACCAATTTTGTCATGAACGTATGCAGTCTAATTAAAATCAGACCCTAATTTCGTTTCGTTCGGTTATTTAAATCCGGTTTTTTAAACACTACATTACAGGATTTAAAAAACCAAACGAAACGAAATTAGGGTCTGATTTTAATTAGACTGGAAAGCATGTTGTAAATTTTATATATCAGGCCTTCTTAACTAAAACCGGTAACAGAAGATATAAATATATTGTTGTAAATTTTATATAATTCCACCTATTTCGTCAAAAATCACTCTGACGCTATAAACAAATATAAGCTTACACAGAGAAAAAAAAGTTTTAGTCTGAGAATCTGGAATATTTTAGCTAATCTAATCTGTAATGTTTCTCCTACGAAAGTTAAGCCTTAAAACACACTTGTATCCATAATTATCAGCGTTTGAAAATACAAAATATGACTCGTCATTTAGCAAGACTATGCGCTATATAGAAAACACATAATATACAGAAAATGAAGGGTAAATGTTAAGGTAGGGATATAATTGAAGGAATTATATGATTTTGGTGAAATTCTAGTACTTCTGAAGGCTATTTAGAAATATTCAAGTCTTAAATCGACCATCAGAAATGCTGAATATTCCCTTAATAAAGAAACCAAGTACTAACGATCCGAACCGCAAAACGAAACATAGGTTATGAACTTTTCACATGAGGAATTATATCAATCATACACGAGTATGTTATAATGAAAAGGGGTATCAGGTGTCTAGAAGAGTAAGCATACCCTGTATTGTATCTTGCGCGGGTATCTATATCTTCAAAATCAAACAAGTGGGTCTCATTTTCATTTTCATCCCTGTCAACTTTATGATCTTCAAGAAGTCTACTCTTCACAATATCATTTCTATGTCATCTCCCCCCCCCCCCCCTCATTAACAGTAATAATTTCACCCTCAATATCAATAATTTTAGTAGGGTTATAATATTTGGGACTAAATTTATGTTTACCTCTAAAATTCTTAATCTTAATTCTAAATATTTCACCCAGATTTAATTGAACTTTTTTCACATTATGGTTTTCATCATGCCATTATTTCATATTTGACTGTTTCTTAGCAACATAATTAACATATTATTTTGTACTACGTCTTAGAATGAACAAAAAATTTAATTTTAAAACTTGGTCAATAAGAGTATATATTCATCAGGGGACAAACCTAGTGGCATAACTATAAAACAGATTACCTAAATAATCTGATAAATCCAGAAAACTATGTTTAAATACAAGAATTACTTATGATTACTTATGGTGGTCTTCCAACGCAGGTCCTATCTGGTCCTCTTCGTCAGACTCCATACTGTCTAAGTCTAGTGACTTACGTCTCGTGTGACTTCCGGTGTTAAGTCTAAATTCTGCTTTATAATCGTAAAACACATCTTGTGTGCTCCAGTATTTATCCAGCTTATTTTTGAATGAGTTCAATGATTTAGCACACGCCACTTCTTAATTTGAGACATTTATCAATAATAATCTGTAATTGTATAGAAAATTACATACTCTTATTGAACAAGTTTGAGAACTTAATTTTTTTGTTCATTCTAAGACGTTTAACATTTTGAGTGTAAGGTTCAGGGGGTTGAATGACAGATAATTAAGTTCTCATTTCTCTACCTGTCATTAAATAATAAGGTGAACAATTAGTAGTAGAATGTTTACTAGAACGAATAGTTTGTAAAACAGTGCGTAAAGCATTTGCAAAAGTCATCTCGTCTCTCATGTTTGCTTGAATCAATAATTTAATTGTCCCATTCAAACGTTCAATAGCCCTATTAGGAGCTGGATAGTAATTTGGGGTACGGATATTTCAATTTCATAAGAAAATCAGTGAATTCACGACTTATAAATTGAGTACCATTATCTGAGGTTAACATTTCAGGAATACCCCAAACAGAAAATAATCTATATAAAAAATGAATCACAGTGTTTGAAGTGATTGTGTCAATAGGCTTTCAGGCCACTTGAAATAATAGTCTATAATATTATTCAAAAATCTCGAACCCTGAGGTGCACTTCCAAAAGGTCCCTGTATATCAATAGCTAAATCACGCCAAGGATTGTCCGAATGTATTTTAGGGTTTAAAGATGCTGTATAAGTTTCTACAGATTTGTCACTTTCAGCACACATATAGCAAGCATTAACAAAATTGTCGACATCTTTATCCATTCCATACCGATAAGCGACACGACGCAAAGTTTGTTTTGTTTTCGTCCAATATTCAATAGCACTTTTATTTGGCCACTTAGTATTTAAATATTGAAGCACTACTTTTAAAACTGAGTCATTTTCCTTAGCCATAATAGCAGGTGATATCTGAATCGAATCAGTAGTAAGAGAATTACACAAAATTATTTCATCAATAGATACATCACACTTTTCGCTGTCACTATTTTCATTAGTGCAATAGAGCTGGTTGCTATCCTCTTGATGCGTTGTTGTTGTCGTATTCCTTTAGGGCGGTAGACTAGGTATGCCCAGAGACCGACTGACTGCTATATGATTATCAGTATACCAAAGACACAATGATTGAAGACAGATTCAAATATATAACAAGCTTTACTTTATTTTCATCAATGACCCTATAGCATGTACTGAACTCTAAGATCTACCCTAGAAACTAGAATATCACAGTCTTAACTATCTCTTCCAAAAGCCAAAGAATGAATTAATCCGACCGTCTACACTGAATTAAGAATCTACCTCGGGCATCTTACAGCTTAACGTGTTCCCTTCCAAAGCCAACGAATGAATGACTCTTGATACCATGTTCTAAAGCTATACTTATACTTATGCATCCAGGTGGTTTCCTAATTAAGGAAATCTGTGTATAACAGATCTTAAACCATCCCCTGTGTTCAGTTAAGACTTTTAACTGTTCCACATATGCTATTACTTTTCATGTACCCAACAATAAAAAGATGTTGTATAAGATTGAACAATGGGAGACTTATAATATAGATAAGCGGACATCTTGTCAGTTGTGTCGTAATAACTTAAAGATGGTATCATTCTTAATTCAGTTAAGACGTGTCGATCATAACTCTGTTGCATTAGCTTTTCGTAATCTTGATAGGCCGTCATTTATTATGTTAGAGAATCATTTATCTCATCTGGCTATTCGGGCTGGTTTATGCCCAGTGTCTTGTGATGACCGGAGAAGAGTAACGAGGGGTCTATGATCTGTAACTAGGTCGAAAGATCTACCTTGAAAATACCTATTCCATTTTTTGACAGCCCAAGTACAAGCCAGGGCTTCTTTTTCACCAATACTGTAGGAAAAGACAACTCTTGTTTCACGGTTGATTTGGCTGGGTTTTTTTTCGCGTAAGGTGATGATACATTCTGAAAAATGATTGTGATTGGCTAAGTATAATTTATTCAACATGGCATCCACCACACAGTATATGGGGTTATCTAGCCAGTCTAGTTCCAAAGTTGATACGAGTGAATATAACCTTTTGAATATAGGTCACATTAATTTCCTTGGCTGTGATTGGTTGAACTTAAGAGGTCAAAGGTCGACCTATTACAATCCTACCGACAGTCGTTCGGGCGATTCCAAGCTGAACTCTGTTTATTAGAAATAAAAATCGTATGTTATCAAAACAGAGTCCAAGCTGGACTAGTTATCTAGCATGTCTAGTGTGTAGAGACTATAGCCATGTCCTAGACAGGAATAGTCTGGAAGTCAGAGACTAAACTTTGACAAAATTTTCATGTGACGAATTTAAAATGCATCGAAAGGCAAGCTTCAAAGCACCCAAGGAAAATATTAAGAAGATTATATTGTTTGAAGAATGTACTATGTTGTTATTTGTAGTTTGTAATAAATATGATTTACCAGATAATGCAGTCTGGTTAAAACAAGATAAATGTGAAGACCAGAAGACCTTCGTTTGTAAGCCTGGATATCAGTTACTATTGGAAACAACTTGTAAAAACAATGGTCCATGGCAATTGAAACCATCATGTGGTGAGTTGAAACTTCTGTTGCTGGATGAAACCATTTCACTGAGTACAAGCATTGTCCATCAAAGAGGAGCTCGAATTCAAGCAAGATTGCGAATAGAACAATAGACTCATTTTGATAATAAAATCTTACTGAAAGCACATAGAGGCGATCTGTGCTTGGATATAATGACAGTTTTGTTTTGTGCGACTGAATGCGCAGAGGACGCCTCAATGATTCAAATCTTTTTTTAAATTAGAATTTACGTTGTATTCTTTAAAAATTGTCTGTGTTATGATTTTCTGATGTTATATTCTTCATATTGTATGTTTTATTAATCTAGCTGTACAGTGTTCACCTGGTGAAAACATTGAAAATTCTAATGATGTCACACCATTAAATATATTTGGACAAAATTTTGTGTTTACTTGTTCGACTGGTTTCACCAATAATGGTTTGACTGGAACTTTAACTTGTGGAGAAAATGGAGAATGGAATACTATAACACCATGCGAAGGAGGTAAAAAAAATATCAAATTAATAACTAACTAAATTAACCAATAGGATTTCAGATCTCTGATTTTGATTGATCTGTCAATCAGAAACTATCGCGTCGTTCTTACGTCATAGAAATAATTGATACTGGTTAACTAATTTAAGTGCGTTCTCATATATGTGATTTCCCTTATTGACGTCATTTCGTAATTTATTCACCCGTGAAAATTCGGCGTTCATCGAAAAATGAACGCAGACAAATCTACATTCAATCCTTAAAAACAACATTATATTTTTCAGTGCCCTGCAAGTATGATGATGAAATAAAAAACGGTGTTCCGGCGAATTATAACGAGATTTATCGAGGCAATGAAAATGAAGCGCAGTGTAAGAAAAGATGTGACAATAATTCGGAATGTACAGATTGGGTTATATATGATGATAAGATTGTGGGTACTTGTCGTTTGTATGGTGCACCAATTCTTAAAAATTACTTCCATAATGATGAGACCCTGGAAACGTGCAAAGAACTTTGTTCTCAGAATAAAAAGTGTGTAACTGGTACGATTCGTAATAATTGGTGCGTTCTGTATGACTCTAAACAAACACAATTCCTGGGCCCTTTGGAATATCAGGTTTTCCACAAGGTTGACATGAACTGTACTAGTAGTTAAACTTACAATAAAAGTTCATTCATTTAATTGAACAAATAGAGCATAATGTGTGTTTTTTCCCATTTATTTGCTTTATAGATTTCAATAAGGTCTGAGGTATGTGCTTAGAATTAGTCGCTACCTTTATTGCTGCCGAGGACGCACACAAAACCACCCCTTGTATTAAACAGGGAGCCACGGCTCTGGGAGTTTCGTGAATTTTGGGCCATGTTATGAAAAAGGTTGGGATCCACTGGTTTAGGGTCTGAAGGATCTGGCCTAGAGAATTTTGAGAATTAGACGTCCGGAAAAAGATTAAAGATACAAACATCCGTACAAGCAAGAAACTGTTACTAAGCAAAACTCACACTCTAATATTCCAGAAGTTTAATCCCAAATATCACAAGAATTTTGGCATTATATCGGCCACGATCAACCATTCCTCTGACGAAAAAGCATTTTTTAAGATTGCGGATAATGACTGTATTTTGTCATGAAAATGTATCAAAAGTCGGTACATAATGTCTTTAAATACAAAAAAAACTAATTTTCAAACTTAGTCAATAGGAGTTTATATTCATCAGAGGACAAACGTTGTCACCTAGGTTACACGAAACAAATTTTAATGGTCCATAATAATAATATGAATATAATATACTCTGATTGACCAAGTTTGAGGACTTTTTATTTTTGTTCATTCTAAGAGGTAGTATCGTTTTAAGTTGCCTCAAGTGAAGATTGCTTTTCAGATTACCTTTATTAAATTTTCGCATTTGTCAATTCCCACTCTTTGCCACGTGTTATTTTAAAACTTGCGTGCTAGGTAATACACACAAAAGGATGAAAACGGCAATTTATGTCGTTTAAAATCGGATAAATAAATGCGATCCCATATTCTCAATAAAGTATTTGTTCCATCCTAGGCCTGTTCATTTGGGAGATTCAAACCCTCCCATCCCAGAATTCAAATCTTCAGTTGACTTCCCCTGACCACACCCACTACCATTCTGATCAACAGAGAAATTCTACCTATCGGAGATATTACTCTAACCTATTGACCAACCATGTTTTAAATGGTTCACGCGTAGAAATTTTTCTCTCGGAGATCATAAGTGAGACGAAACGACTTCATGTAAACAAACCGAAAGTTTCAAGATGTTTCAAGACACCATGCAAAACAATTTTATACAAACACATATGAAGAGAATGTATTTTATTTGATCCATACTAAGTGAATAATAATACAAATTTAAGTAGACTAATGTTAATGAGGTCGAAACAACTCATAATGGTGCGAAATGTCTTTAATCGTCTTTCCGGTTTCTAGTCTCGTAACTCAAAAACGCCTCCGCTATTAAAAAGAGTTCTGTACTGCAACTTCTTCAGTAAATACACACTGTTAAATTAGGGAATATTTTTAACATTTAAGAACTTATTGATATCCTATAGACGTTTTGATATTAAATTTGATGCATACTTTATCGTTCAACGAATATCGTTGGCGTCATGACTGGTGATTAGGTTCGTGTCTTTATCTGCGACATATACGGAGCTAGGAAAGATGCGAAGTTTCGTATGACCCACTACATGACCGACAGACGTCCATTTTCTTTACAGTGAATGTCTCTGAAGAATGGCGATACATTCTTATGTCAATATAATACGGGAGATAACTCCTGTCGAAATATTGCAAATTGTAAACAGTATGTCTGATTTAAACGTAAAGGACAAAACAGTTAATAAGTCTTTAAGTTTTCCCTAAATTTCTCCTATATAATTTTCTCAAGCAAACGTGATGAAAAACTTGAAATGAAGAAAGAATGGTTCATAGAGTCCTGGACATTCTGATCAACAGAGAAATTCTACCTATCGGAGATATTACTCTGACCTATTGACCAACCATGTTTAAAATGGTTCACGCGTAGACATTTTTCTCAGAAGTGATACAAAACGACTTCATGTAAACAAACCGAAAGTTTCAAGATGTTTCAAGATATTTCAAGACACCATGCAAACCAATTTTATACAAACACATATGAAGAGAATGTATTTTATTTGATCCATACTAAGTGAATAAGAATACAAATTTAAGTAGACTAATGTTAATGAGGTCGAAACAACTCATAATGGTGCGAAATGTCTTTAATCGTCTTTCCGGTTTCTAGTCTCCGCTATTAAAAAGAGTTCTGTACTGCAACTTCTTCAGTAAATAAACACTGTTAAATTAGGGAATATTTTTTAGCATTTAAGAACTTATTGATATCCTATAGACGTTTTGATATTAAATTTGATGCATACTTTATCGTTCAACGAATATCGTTGGCGTCATGGCTGGTGATTAGGTTCGTGTCTTTATCTGCGACATAAACGGAGCTAGGAAAGATGCGAAGTTTCGTATGACCCACTACATGACCGACAGACGTCCATTTTCTTTATAGTGAATGTCTCTGAAGAATGGCGATACATTCTTATGTCAATATAATACGGGAGATAACTCCTGTCGAAATATTGCAAATGTAAACAGTATGTCTGAATTAAACGTAAAGGACAAAACAGTTAATAAGTCTTTAAGTTTTCCCTAAATTTCTCCTATATAATTTTCTCAAGCAAACGTGATGAAAAACTTGAAATGAAGAAAGAATGGTTCATAGAGTCCTTGACATTCTGATCAACAGAGAAATTTTACCTATCGGAGATATTACTCTGACCTATTGACCAACCATGTTTTAAATGGTTCACGTGTAGACAATTTTTCTCAGAAGTGATACGAAACGATTGCATGTAAACAAACCGAAAGTTTCAAGATGGATTCCACACCACTCAAACCAATTTATACAAACACATATGAAGAGAATGTATTTAATTTGATCCATACTAAGTGAATAAAAATAAAAATTTAAGCAGACTAATGTTAGTGAGGTCGAATCAACTCATAATTTCTAGTCTCGTAACTCAAATACGCCCCCGCCTTTAAAAATAGTCTGTACTGCAACCTCTTCAGTAAATACACACTGTAGAAATTGGGAATATTGTAAACATTTAAAAACTTAATGATATCTTTTCAGGGGCGGATACAGGATTTGACGTTAGGGGGGGGGGGCGCAGAATAAAAGTTCGGCGAGCGTAGCGATCCGAACAATTATTTGAGGTTAAAATAATCAAAGTTATTGAAATATTCTTCTAGAGTGGGTGCAATGTAGATAGATATCTTGCCAAGCGAAGTGTGGCGAGAAACATTTGTGGTAAAATGGTGCGGACAAACCATGCTTTGCAAATTTTAGGGGGGGGGGGGGGGCGCACGCCCGCCACGCCACCCCCTAAATCCGCCCCTGCTTTTAGATGTTGTAATATTAAATTTGATGTATACTTTATCGTTCAACGAATATCGTTGGTGTCATGGCTGGTGATTAGGTTCGTGTTTTTATCTGCGACACAGATAGGAAAGATGGAGTCAAATAGCATCACACTTGAACAAACACATTTCGAGAAACATTTAACATATTATATTAACTGCTACATATTTATTGAAATTACTGTCACCTTAGCAACACAGTGAGTTAATTCTAAAAGTCAATTTTCATGACAAATTATACATTCTGTTAAACCGTTGAATAACTTCAATACTGAATGGTATAATCTAACTGGTAGCCTATAATGTTGCTGACTAATTGTATTAAATTAGTATTTTCTGTGTGCTTGAGTTTTATTGTTAATGCTAGGTTTACACTATGTTCCCGGCAGTCACCGTAATCACGTTTCATGGCTAACGCGGAGAACGCGAGACAACGCGGTAGAAAAACGTGACTGTCGTGGATGCGGGCCAGAATTTTGACCGTCAAAATATTTGCCACGGCAGCTATGGCGGGTTTGAGAACTGTCATATCACTTAGTAAATCCGGGTATCAGAAATCAATGAACCGTGATGCTCTGAACATCGAAAACGCCACACATCGGGATGCACCTTTATTGAAAGGTAATGAAACGTATTAAAAAGTAATGAAACTCCAAAGATCCAAGGCGCAATACGTTTCGGGCGCCGTGGCCACCGGGAACATAGTGTAAACCTAGCATAATTGATCACTCCAAATGACTTAAAATCAGATGAACATTGAATTAGTGGAACAAACAGGGATATTACAAAAATCCTGGAGCTGCAACAATCCTCCATATGCCAACATTGGATTGGAGAGTGAGATATAACCACTTACTTAGTTGATCTATTATTTTGTTTATGGTCGCATGTTAGATGATATTTTCATGGTATAGACGTTTTTAATAGAACAATTTGGGAAAATTTCTCGAATTTCATAACAACCACCATCCGTCTATAAAACATACAGGAATAAATTATAATTAAAAAAAATTATCACACGTAATATATATTAGTGCGGCGAGGGGTCAGTACTACTCTATTTGTATAGGTAAGTTATGTACAAGTTTACAGACGTTACTAATCTATTTGTATAGGTAAGTTATGTACAAGTTTACAGACGTTACTACTCTATTTGTATAAGTAAGTATACACAAGTTTACAGACGTTACTACTCTATTTGAATAGGTAAGTTATGTATAAGATTACAGACGTTACTACTCTATTTGTATAGGTAAGTTATGAACAAGTTTACAGGCGTTACTACTCTATTTGTATAGGTAAGTTATGTACAAGTTTACAGACGTTACTACTCTTTTTGTATAGGTAAGTTATGTACAAGTTTACAGACGTTATTACTCTATTTGTTTAGGTAAGTTTTGTACAAGTTTACAGTCGTTACTACTCTATTTGTATAGGTTAGTTATGTACAAGTTTATAGACGTTACTACTCTATTTGTATAGGTTAGGTAAGTTATGTACAAGATTACAGACGTTACTACTCTATTTGTATAATAATATATCTTATTCGTACTCAAAAAACATGGTACACTTTAAACAGTATATACAATACAATAGATTAATTTACATCAATACAATTACGATGTACAAAGATTATGAATGATTTCTTTAATATTAGAAAAATCTACTTTTAGTTCTTTTGACTCAAGCAATGAAGTCATATCTCTAATTGTTGCTGCAATCTGCATATTTTCTACAGTTTCGCGATTTATGTAAAAAATATTGCATGCTATAAAGTTTATGTTATAACGGGAAAAATTATATTTATGACAAATATATGATAGGTTATTACAAGTGGCAGACTGGCTTCCATTAAAAGCCAGGTTACTGCATATCTTAATAAAATTAATTCTTATTTAAAAGACATTTTTTAAAGAACTTAAAAAATCCCAAATGCAATTGGTTTTCTACAGGAACGTCGTGACATATGATTGGTAACAATGAATTATGAGTTCTATATGGTAGATTAAGCAATTTACGTATGCATTTTCGCCAGGTACAGTAAAAACTTTCAATAGATTTATGTGATAAATCCCATAATGTGCAACCATATAAGGGCATGCAATAGGTTTTAAACAGTTTATACTTAGTATCTGACCATGCATGTTTAAAAAGGTTAAAAAATACATTAAATTTACATATGAAATTATTGATACCCTTCTGTATAATATACTCGTTACTGTCACATAATAAGGAATTACCCAGATGTTGATCTGAATTTACTACATTAATACATTTGCCATTGAAATAAACATCCTTTATATTAGATACATCTTTATGGTCATGACTTAAAATTAACAACTTGCTTTTGTCAGGATTAAAATTCACATCGTATCCATTTGAGAATTTGTCACATATCTTAAGTTGTGATACAAGTGCCTGGCGGGACGGGGTAACGAGGGTGATATCGTCTGCGTAAGCAACAGCCCCAACATAAATGTGCCCAATATGACCCAAGCTTACTCTGTTGCAACCTGTTTAATAGCCTATCTAAATATACTGTGAAAGGTATTGGAGATAGTACTCCCTCTTGTTTGACACCATCGAAGACATTGAATGACTCCGATATACAGTTAGCCCATTTTACTCTAACCTTTTGCGAAATATAATTATCAAGGAGAAATCTAGCCAATAGAGGGCATATACCACAATCAAGAAGTATCTTAAAAAGCTTTATGAAATGGATTCTGTCGAATGCTCGGCTTGCGTCCAGAAGGCAGATATAAATGTCAGATTTATTCTGATGATAATAATGAATAGTTTCGTTAATAACAAGTGAACAGTGAGTGGTTGAATGTTCACCTTTGAAACCAAATTGTAAATCTGATGATTTTAGAATATGTTTATGTTTATTAAGAATTATCCAATCTAACAATTTGCCAGTGATGCTACTCAAGGCGATTCCCCTATAATTATCCGAGTCACTAAGTGATTTCTTCCTGTTTTTAGGAATAGAAATAATGGTTGATAAACAGAAATTAGGTGGATTAATTCCGTGATATAGCATTCCAGTAAACGCTAGGGATAATAAACAAATATGAATGAGGGGCAAATATAATATGCTCTAAAGTATGGCCAAGATTACCATCATTCTTACTGTGTTTAAGATGTTTTACAGCATCAGTAACATCCTTTACAGTTATTTCATGATCACAATAACAATTTCCACGTTGACATTTACTCTTAATATCTGATTCTAATTGATTTTTAAGACACTTTAAATCATTTGGATCAAAAGAAACAGAACTGAATAATTGTTTATACTTATTAGAGAACACTTGACTTATATCCGTAGCACATATTTTACCATCAACGTTATTCGATATTGACTTAACTGAACCCTTTATCTTCTGAACTTCTTTCCAGAAGTTTCGACTTTTATTTAAAACCAGATTTTCAGCCAATTTATTCGCCGATATGCCATCTTTGTCAGACTTAACAGATCGAAGAGCATAGTGGTATCGGGCTCTAGTGCGACATCGAATCTCTGCGAGATGTCCTGTGCGAGGGGAGTTGTTTTCTTTCCAGATGTCATGCCAGAAAATAGATACCTTTCGAAAGTCTTCAACAAAATCAGTCCAACCAGGTATTACACGTCTCGTTTTATCAGGGTTACATTTTGGTATGCTCTTAAGACCAGCCTTGACACTAGCCCCAACCAGTTTATTATAGAAGTTCTCTAATTCAACATTGTGAGTTTTGCAGAACATATTTTTACAACGAATTGCATCATATGGTATCACAATATCAGATAATAAGTTCTCTAAAGTACTCTTGTACTTAAGTATATGATTGTCTGATGCTTTCTGCCATTTGAGACCATTATGGTTACCACCAAATGATTTAGACGTATTATGACTAGGTATATTCACATCCACAAAGAGACTAATCGGTGCATGATCGGAAAGGTTATCCCCGTCATGAATAGTTAAGTATTGAGTCATTTTACTAAATAGATTTTCTGAAACGATAAAGTGATCAAGTGTACTCCTGTCGCCATTCGCCTTGCTTTCGAAAGTATAGTCCACATTGCTAACTGGGTGATTTATAGAACATAAAAGGGTATTGGATACACAGAAATCAGATAAACGGAGCGAATGGTATGAATTAACTCTACCAAAGTCAGTATTCAGATCACCACCAATCACAACATGGTCAATTCCTGTTTCGGATACAGTAGCTCTGATATCGTTTAAAGGGGACCAGTCTTCATTTTTATTGGTTGATTTGGGTCTTTGTTATATGTAAATAGTCTTCAGAAGTACTCAAGCTATAAGAAAATCGCAAAATACCTTCAAATATATCTCAAACTAAAAAATTCACGTTTATTTATTTTTTTTCATTGCTGTACGCGGCTGGTCTCCAGCCTGTGTGAAAATTGTGTGTCTTGTTGACCAAGTCTACAATTCAAAATACGGTATGCTTGTGTGGGCCTGTGCAGTAGTCTGGATGACCTGACCTTTGTTGTTGCACCACGGGAATAACTTATTTGTTATCAAGATGGCGGGACGCTCAATGTGTAGTAGGGCATTGGGACTTTCAAACACGGATAATTAAGGATACACATGGATTTGAAGGCTCAAATTTCAACGGTAAGCTCTGTAGACTATTTCTAATTAGCTAAGCTAAAGATTTCACATCTTTGCGACCGTCGGATGATTGTCCGAAGCAAATACCGCACGTAGCTCTTTAATGTGTCATCGAAACTAGCATCATTCTGGTTGTTACATGGCATATACACATTGCACACTAATATCTTAATATGTTCATGAGAGATTACAACTGCACACATTCTTTTAGAATTCGTTATAACAGGTTGGATATCACAGAGCGAGTTACTTTTCCACAATATAGCACAGCCGCCAAACGGACGACCTTGAAGAAGATGCGAGCTGTCCATGCCAGAAACACCATTGGCACGAATGCCATCAATCTTCTGCTCGAAAACGCACAGTTTCTCCAGTAAAAGCCAGTGTTCCTGTATTAGTAT
Source organism: Lottia scabra (assembly GCA_029955415.1). Lineage (NCBI taxonomy): Eukaryota > Metazoa > Mollusca > Gastropoda > Lottiidae > Lottia > Lottia scabra. The sequence continues at coordinate 15,195,636 of JARJEI010000009.1, forward strand.
AATGTCATGATTGTTACATAGTTTCTGGATATATTCGTATCTACCGGTACCATGTCCATGAGAGTTGTAAGATGCAAATGACAAACAGTTCATTGGCTTACCTCTTCATTGTTGAAATCGTCACGAGGACGGATATATTTACGTATGCGAACACCTTCTGGCCACATCGACTCATTAAACAAATCCTTGAATTCAGTTGACGGAACAGAAAGTTTAAAGGATTTAAACCGAGCCTTCGTATTTGATATACAAGAAAGGCTTCTAACGGTAATGCTATTTGACAAGACAAGACAAGACAAATAACAAAATTATAGATTTCTTCTATATTAATATAGGCCTATAGTAGTGATCGACCTGAATATAGCCAAGATAATGTACAAGTTATGTACAAGATTACAGACGTTACTATTCTATTTGTATAGGTAAGCTATGTACAAGATTACAGACCTTACTACTCTATTTGTATAGGTAAGTTATGTACAAGTTTACAGACATTATTACTCTATTTGTATAGGTAAGTTATGTACAAGTTTACAGACGTTACTATTCTATTTGTATAGGTGAGTTGTGTCCCAGATTACAGACGTTACTACTCTATTTGTATAGGTAAATCAAATACAAGTTTACAAACGTTACTACTCTATTTGTAAAGGTAAGTTATGTACAAGTTTACAAGATATAACGTAGCCATGTTAAAGACGTTACTAACTGAAACATACGAAACTTCCTGTCTGACCTAGTTACCAGAATCATACACGGAGATATAAGGTAGCCACATTAAAGACGTTACTAACTGAACCATACGAAACTTCCTGTCTGACCTAGTTACCAGAATCATACACGGAGATATTAGGTATCCATGTTAAAGACGTTACTAACTGAACCATACGAAACTTCCTGTCTGACCTAGTTACCAGAATCAAACACGGAGATATTAGGTTGTCATGTTAAAGACGTTACTAACTGAACCATACGAAACTTCCTGTCTGACCTAGTTACCAGAATCAAACACGGAGATATTAGGTAGTCATGTTAAAGACGTTACTAACTGAACCATACGAAACCTCCTGTCTCACCAGAATCAAACACGGAGATATTAGGTATCCATGTTAAAGACGTTACTAACTGAACCATACGAAACTTCCTGTCTGACCTAGTTACCAGAATCAAACAAGGAGATACTAGGTAGTCATGTTAAAGACGTTACTAACTGAACTATACGAAACTTCCTGTCTGACCTAGTAACCAGAATCAAACACGAAGATATTAGGTAGTCATGTTAAAGACGTTACTAACTGAACCATACGAAACTTCCTGTCAGACCTAGTTACCAGAATCAAACACGGAGATATTAGGTTGTCATGTTAAAGACGTTACTAACTGAACCATACGAAACTTCCTTACTGACCTAGTTACCAGAAACATACACGGACATATTAGGTATCCATGTTAAAGACGTTACTAACTGAACCATACGAAACTTCTTGTCTGACCTAGTTACCAGAATCAAACACGGAGATATTAGGTAGTCATGTTAAAGACGTTAATAACTGAACCATACGAAACCTCCTGTCTCACCAGAATCAAACACGGAGATATTAGGTATCCATGTTAAAGACGTTACTAACTGAACCATACGAAACTTCCTGTCTGACCTAGTTACCAGAATCAAACATGGAGATACTAAGTAGTCATGTTAAAGACGTTACTAACTGAACTATACGAAACTTCCTGTCTGACATAGTAACCAGAATAAAACACGGAGATATTAGGTAGTCATGTTAAAGACGTTAATAACTGAACCATACGAAACCTCCTGTCTCACCAGAATCAAACACGGAGATATTAGGTATCCATGTTAAAGACGTTACTAACTGAACCATACGAAACTTCCTGTCTGACCTAGTTACCAGAATAAAACATGGAGATACTAAGTAGTCATGTTAAAGACGTTACTAACTGAACTATACGAAACTTCCTGTCTGACATAGTAACCAGAATAAAACACGGAGATATTAGGTAGTCATGTTAAAGACGTTAATAACTGAACCATACGAAACCTCCTGTCTCACCAGAATCAAACACGGAGATATTAGGTATCCATGTTAAAGACGTTACTAACTGAACCATGCGAAACTTCCTGTCTGACCTAGTTACCAGAATCAAACATGGAGATACTAAGTAGTCATGTTAAAGACGTTACTAACTGAACTATACGAAACTTCCTGTCTGACATAGTAACCAGAATAAAACACGGAGATATTAGGTAGTCATGTTAAAGACGTCACTAATTGAACCATACGAAACTTATTGTCTGAGATAGTTACCAGAATAAAACATGGAGATGGTAGGAAGACATGTTAAAGACGTTACTAACTGAACCATACGAAACTTCCTGTCTGACCTAGTTACCAGAATAAAACACGGAGATAGTAGGAAGACATGTTAAGGACGTTACTAACTGAACCATACGAAACTTCCTGTCTGACCTAGTTACCAGAATAAAACACGGAGATATTAAACACGGAGATAGTAGGAAGACATGTAAAACTAGTGACATGTACTAAAAACTTAAAATCATATGTCACAATAACTTAGCTAGTTGCCTGACTGAGTTACCAGTTAACACAGAGATATTAGGTAGACATATTTAACCATACGAACCGTCTAAAAGACTAAAACAATGTCCAGCCAAGACCGCATACTACTGGGAATTAAGAAGAAATATTTTATTGCGAAAAACCCAATTTTTACGGCATGGTTTGATTTTTAGTTTACTTTTCTCATTCCATTAGTGTAAATCCATCACATTAACAGTATATCTCCTAAAGACAATATCATGACGTTTATTGTATTGGTATTATGCCTGGAAAATATGGAATTGAAACATTTTGGCAGTTTATAGTAACCATCTTTATCAGCGTTATTGATCTACTACTGTATATATAATATATACATATGACTCAATAGAATTGTTGATCTGGTAATGAATCATATGTTCAGAAGTTATTTGCTGTTTCAGAATTTAAAGATGGCATACATTAAATTCAACATTTTCTGATACTAACGACATGGTTTATTTTTCAACATTGTCAGGCTATGAACTTTTCAGCCCCTTTTTCAGATTTTTACAATAATCGGATGAACGGTTTTTGAGTTATTGCCCTTGACTTGGTCCAAACGCGTCAAATTTGACTTGTATCCACGAGAGAGGCTACAATTATTGTTTGATCGTAATGAAACTTGGTAAGCATGTAAGTAATGATTTGATCGAAGTCAAGATGAATTTGGCAATACTCAGATAAACCATTGTTGAGTTATTGCCCCTGATTTTTAGCAGACGTTTTAAAATGTTTTCTTGAGCACAATAGAAGCTACAGTTTGTAACCAATTTTGATGAAACTTGGTAAAATAAAATTTTTATTATCATTAACTAAAATTTTATAATTTGTGACAGCTGCAGTGGGCGTATGTTACCTTGCCTGGCAACCCCTGATCTATTAATACGAACACAAACCTTCGTTATTCACAGAACGAGTCAAAATGAATGTCTATTCTAATCTGATGTGGGTTATTGTTTTGCTGTGTGTTGGAACTTTAGAAGCGGTCAGCACTAAACATCCTTCTGTTATCGAAAAGTATTGTAAAGCGAAGAAACCAGGTAATTTTTAAAGTTTTCACTGACAACCTGGAAATTATAAGCTTTGGGCACAAAATGTTTTAAGCATCAGACCTAGACACAGCACAATAGGCACACACTTTTTAGTCACTCTTTCAGTTAGGCATGTGGCATTGGTTATTTTTATTTAAATATTTGTGCCTAAATGACAGGAATTCGGATAGGGAGGAGGAGTGGTTCAAATCTCTTTGTTCATGAGTCATTTTGGTTTGCGTAACGAATGTTATCTAGTAAAAACACTGTAAACATGCTACTTTCTTGCTGTAGACATGTTGTTGACATGCTCTTGTACGATGAGCATACTGGTTGGCGAGTCTTATTTGTTGTGTGAATCTACTTGTAAAATTCAAGATAGATCGTTCTTACAAACTGTATAGTCGTTTATAAGAACTGGATACGGACACTTTCCTTCAATTGATACTAAGGCTAACAATATTAAAAAACACTTTATTTACAGCTACAATACTAAAGTCTAACTAATACAGAACTAACTAACACTAAGTCTTAAACGGTGTAAATGTATGAACTATCCCACAACTCCTACAACGGCTAAAAACGAGTCTAAACTAAGAAAGGGAAATTCCAACAAGGAATTCCCATACCTAGTACTACATGTTTCTTCGCTAACCCATGAGTGACTAACAATCCATTTCCCCAACTCTTATACCTTACTCTATGAATTACCTATACAATTCATTGTCTGCTAAACCCCTTTGTTCGTAGTCCAAGCTAAAGGTTGCCTGAAGCTTGTACACATATTACTTGACTTAATTGTTTCTTAATGTAACCTTTCTATTGTTCCATAATAACCCCTGACATCTGAATAGTCTCTTTGTATGCTTTACCCCTCTCTAAATCATAATCTTATCCATTGAGAAAACTACTTAGACAATCCTTTGTTACATAACTTCCCTCATTAACGTGGAAAATACATAATTATGATTTTCCTGGATAAAAATAAAATAATCATTCAAAGTAAAAAATAAAAGACTAAAGGATATCAAACAATTAAATGAAGATGACAACCAAATATAACGAAAAAAAAGGATGCACATGATAGAAATAAAAATGTTCAGAAAAAATGTCACTATATTGTCCTATGCTAAAAAAGGTTTATAACACACATGATGATTTCGCGATCAACACCTAGTTTAAAGAATATGCACATATAATGAGAAACACGCCACTTTTTTCCGAAAATAATGTTCACAAACGATGATTTCCGATTTCCGAATGAAAAATATACACAATTTCGGCGTCTTTTTGGTCATCTGCTTCTGAGTCTTAATTTTGGTTCGTGAACGGGAAATCTGTTAGTTATTTTTCTGCTGTTCCGATCTGAAATAGAAAAATATCATATCGCCCAATGGGCGAAGAGTATAGTACCTGTTATGTGCGGATTATTTTCAGTTTGCTATGAACAAGATTAGCATTAAAAAAACTTATTTTGAGTATATGTATAACTGTCATTATCGGCTTAGAGACCTGGAAAAATTTCTTATGAAGACTCTTATAGTGGATAACATATAAACATCGAACTATTTACACAAAAGGATACGAATACGGTACCCTAATTCTTCAATGGAAACACGTAGCATAGAAGCTATGTCGATATCAATAGTCCTACAACACAAGGAAGTAAACTTAATTGAGCTAAAACGTGAACCACTGATTGCCAATTGTAGCAAACCTTGCCCACTAAATTCTACCATAAAATTTAACCAAAATTTGGACTGTAACATCACTTTCCATTTTCAAAAATATTTTGCTCCTAATCATGGTTTCCTTAACTAGAATAAGACAAACCTATAAAACCCTAAAATTTGTAACTATATAATAAGAACACCGTGTGAAAACTCTCACAAAATCTTGCCTTCTTTCTACAGCTCTCAAAACAAAGGATAGACCTATCAAACCTAAGATCATGCATGATTATAGTCGCTTTGGCGTTGACAAATCGTAAAAACAAATAATACAATTTAAAAAGAACACTCACCAAATAACGAAAGCCTCTCATGCTTGAAACTGGTTTCTTGATTGTCGTATTTCTCTCAATTTATAATCTATTCTGGCATACCATTTTCTTGTCTTTCTTATTCTGTTTCTTTGATGGATTTCGGACTTCAACGTTGTGTTTTTGTGACGACCTTGTAATTTCAGGAATTCGAAACGGTACCATTGTAAACATGCTACTTTCTTGCTGTAGACATGTTGTTGACATGCTCTTGTACGATGAGCATACTGGTTGGCGAGTCTTATTTGTTGTGTGAATCTACTTGTAAAATTCAAGATAGATCGTTCTTACAAACTGGATAGTCGTTTCCTTCAATTGATACTAAGGCTAACAATATTAAAAAACACTTTATTTACAGCTACAATACTAAAGTCTAACTAATACAGAACTAACTAACACTAAGTCTTAAACGGTGTAAATGTATGAACTATCCCACAACTCCTACAACGGCTAAAAAACGAGTCTAAACTAAGAAAGGGAAATTCCAACAAGGAATTCCCATACCTAGTACTACATGTTTCTTCGCTAACCCATGAGTGACTAACAATCCATTTCCCCAACTCTTATACCTTACCCTATGAATTACCTATACAATTCATTGTCTGCTAAACCCCTTTGTTCGTAGTCCAAGCTAAAGGTTGCCTAAAGCTTGTACACATATTACTTAACTTAATTGTTTCTTAATGTAACCTGTCTATTGTTCCATAATAACCCCTGACATCTGAATAGTCTCTTTGTATGCTTTACCCCTCTCTAAATCATAATCTTATCCCTTGAGAAAACTACTTAGACAATCCTTTGTTACAACACTCCAAATTTCCGATCTTGTAAAAAATAGTAGTTACAGTAGGGTACATGAGAAACTTTACAGACCATAAAAATGGGTTTCTTTATTTTAAATGTTAATTTATGCATTTTGACAATTTGTGTTTTCTATTAATTCCCCATTTATTCTTAAAGGATAAGAGAAACGGTTTTTCATAAATCATTGAATTGCATAAAAAATACCTTTTTGAATGAATTGTGTTTGTTGGGCACTGCTAGTACTCTGAAGGATATTAACATAAAAGCTTAAATCAACCCACAAATATGCTGAACATTCCCCTTTAAGTATTCATATAAAAGATTTTTTAACCGATTTATTGAGAAAAACAACATTATATTTTCAGTGCCCTGCAAGTATGAGAATGCGAATAAAATACCGGTACATGATTTTAACAGGATTTATTATGGCAATGAAAATGAAGCGGAGTGTAAGAAAAGATGTGACAAGAATTCGAAATGTACAGATTGGGTGGTATATTATGGTTGTCGTTTGTATGGTGCACCAATGCTTCATGTTGACATCCGTAGTGATATGACCCTGGAAACATGCAAAGAACTTTGTTCTCAGAATAAAAAATGTGTAACTGGTTCGGTTCTTGGCGTTTGGTGCATTCTGTATGACTCTAAACAAACAGAATTCTACGAAGGTTCAGAAGATCAGGGCTTCCACAAGGTTGATATGGACTGTACTAGTATTTAAACTTGCAATTAAAGTTCAATCATTTAATTGAACAAAAAACCATATTGTGTGTTTTTCCCTTTTATCATTGGAGTTGTTTTGATGTCAATATTCATTTCCTTGCAAAGTGACAGAGTGTCAGTTGGTGGAGTTGACCTCTTACGGAAAAGTACGACTATTGAATGAGAAATTGACGGAAATGATTGTTCTAAAGCCCTAGCTATTCCGTTAAGACGAATTCTCATTTCTTGTCGTATCTCCATAATAGGCCCTATATCATGTTTCAGAAATATTGTTACTTGCCCTTGTTTAGGAGTAATCATTTTTATATTTGAAAATTGTCTTCGGGAATTTCCGTCAATTTCTCATTTAATAGTCGTACTTTTCCGTAAGAGGTCAACTCCACCCACTAATTTGCATACTTGCCCGAACTCTCGGTCCAAAATGACAAATGTAACAACTACATTTGTACAATCGACATTTCACACATCGTCATTTCATCATCGAGCTTATACATTTCTACATTTGTAAAGTTGACAAATCGACAAATGAACATTTACAAATCAATCTCAAAATTACCAATTTACATTTGAATTTTTACAATTTGACAAATGTATTTTCACACTTTTACACTTCTACACTTCTAACTTCTGCACTTCTACACTTCTACAAATCTACAAATGCACTTCAGCAAATCGAAATATACACTCTGTCACTTTGCAAGGAAATGAATATTGACATCAAAACAACTCCATATATTATATGCTTTATAGATTTGAATATTTGAATATATTTTGAATACGGTCTGAGATATAGGCTTAGAAAATCTTGAGAATTAGACGCTCCCGTTATTGCGGCCGAACATGTCCATCGTAGGCCTGGAAACTCAATTTTCTGAAGTCGACTGCCTCTAAAAAATGTTCTCCCTGAAAGGCGATTTCCTGACGAATTTGAGGTTAATTTGTATAATGACTGCAGGACCAACTCAAGAAAAGTTGAGAATTAGATGACTGGAAACGCAAATTCCTGACATAGTTCTTTACCCGGTAGATTTCGGTATGAAATCCAAACAAGCAAGAAAACAGATTAACAAAACTCACGACCTACGGACCATATTGGTAAAATTTACACGAGACTCACTTTGATCATAGTGTAACATGGTAAATACATGTTGTTACAACGATATGACGTTATTAGATAAATGTTGTTACAGCGATATCATATAAGTCATAGCGTTGTGATAACATGTATTTATAATGCCCTGTACCTGATCATCCAGTCCGATTTTTTCCAAGATTGTGACGTCACTTCCTGTTTTTCTTTCTGGAATAACAGGAACCACGGGCACCCAATGAATATTTTGTATGTACGAAATAGATGTTGGAAGTGTCCTTCGTCCACATAAAAAGGCTAGAAAACCTCTTTACAATCCCTGTAACATTATCCTATACAACATAAAAATACTCTTTATGATATCATAGAAATGTAAAAGACTGGAAGTCTTAGTCTACTCATCGTCTACTGAACTTCTGTTTCAATTTATGGTTGACCTAGTTTCTCCTCTAGGACTAGTTGACTCGAAGTGATACTGTGGCAGAGAGACTGGATGTTCCGTTCGAATTAAATCGCGTTTATCATGGCTTTTAAAATAATATAACTTCTTGCAGAAACCGGAAGTTATGGGCATATCTTCAATTCAACGACGGCGTGCCAAGCATAAATCTTGTGTTATTATTCCCTTTCTACATTTCTATGATGGTATGAATACTTTTGATTACGGTGGTCCGTATCATTTATTTTTTTTAATTTTGACTTATAAAAGTGAAATATAATGATCAAACTCCATATTTTAATTAAAATTTCCATTACTCTAGTGAATGGATAAAATACGAGCATGGTGGACCGTGTGAGCTTTGGGTAGATCACTGTCAGTGGCGTCATAAAACGCGTATATACATTTGCGCTCTTAAAAGGATTGTAAAGAAGATTTCTCTTTTTTCCTTTTTCGGGGACACTGATAGCACAATTTAATTAAAATAGAATTACATTTCATTTCGGTTATTTTTTTTTCGACTCATTGTAATCTAAGAAGATTTATAAGGCGAGCGTGTTATGCTAAAGTCGATTTCAGCCAATCAGAAACTACCTTCCAGATCGCATGTCTATACACTTGGTTGCATTGTGGAAGAATGAATCAGAAGGTAAAACCCAAACGGTCTCCGTGAAAGTTACGCTGGCGCTCTGCAACATATCACGGTAATGAACGGCGGCCATTTGACCGGACTACATCAATGTTATCACGTAATCTCGTGATTCTGGTAGTTCAAACATCAGAGACGGCTACAAGTATTTGTAAACAAATAAAACGAAAACAAACAGATATGTTTTTAAAATGATGATAAAATGCGTAAATGGTGAACAGATAGTCACTACGTAGCATTAAATGCACGAGCAGGTGTCAGAAAATTCATCCACGGATTCTATTGCTATGAACTATATCTATGTCGCGACGTTACAAGCAAGTGGTAAAGCGTCAAAGTAAAGAGTCTCGCGCATGAAAACACAACGAAAAACACCATTCATTACCGAGACAGATTATGGTTTACGGAAACTGCCGAGGATTGCCGATTGGGTAAAACCAAACGGCAGTTCAAATTATGACGTAATACGAACCGCGCTTGTAAACGTTGTTCTGATTGGCGGAAGGATGGTGCGTGCTATAAATAGCTTTTTTCGTCACCAGAACACGCTCGCGTTATGCTTAAATCCTACTGGGTTTTGCGATGCTTTGCGAACCATTTGCGAAGGAAAAAGTGTAAATCGCAATGCTTTGCAGTGACATAAATATACAGAATGTTCGCCGTGCTTATACACTGATTGCAAATCACCACAAGCCTTCTCCCTGGATCTCGACCGCTTTGCAAGAACTGGAAATGTTTTTCGTGCGCAATTCATGACGTTTTGTTGCCTAAAGAACATCGGTGAACATACACATCGGCAAATATTTTCTGGTATCTCGGGTTTGCGACACAATTTAGGTCACGAGGCTAGCAAATGCCTATTGTGAGATACACGCCAAACACAAAGCATGTTCAAAGGGAAACATCATAGCAAATGTAAATATTAAAACAAAATTCTACAAAAATAAGAATTTTTCATTGGAGACATACATCGGTGACAGAGTCAAAACCTACCAATATGGCGGCTTTGTGGATATATTTCTTCTCTCACACGTATTCTGAAACGTTTATAGACATTCATCTAACCGCAATAATTCAAAAATCATTAAACAACAGTTTTTAGTTTGAAAGAAACATCTTTTTTTAGCCGGGTGGATTTAAATAAAGTTGCGGTCGGCAAATTACGTTACACCTTTTGGTTTTAGAGGGAAAATGTTCTCTAGCGGACAAAAATAAAGTCGTTTTTCTGGCCAAATTCTCGACGACTTTTTAAGGATATTATGATATAAATATAAGATTTAAGAGTTGAATTCAGTGTTGAGACAGTGAGATTGTCGCCATGTTGTTTAAGTTTTGTTTATCTGTAATACTGGTAGCTGTCTACTTCCGGTCCACTACCCTGGGGCTGCTGAGAGATCTAGACGGACTGGGCATCGGCGATATTGACCATATCCTGGATTTAGACCGAGGGTGAGTTTTTTTTTTTCTTTAAAGGAGAATGTTCAGCATGTTCGAGGGTCGATTTCGGCCTTGAATTTATGTAAATAGCCTCCAGAAGTACTAGAACTTGCACAAAAATTGCACATTTCTTTCAAATACATCCCTAGCTATACATTTATCTTTCTTTTTTCTGTATATGTCTTTTCTATATAAGGCCTGGGTTTTCAACTTGGGGGACATGTCCCGAATTGGGAACATATTCCTGGGGACACAAACTGAGCTAAAAAATGTAATATATTTCATTTTCTGGGTAAATGTTTATCCAGTGACCACTAACTGCAAAGACTCTTTATATCTGGGCCACAATTTTCATGCACACAGGACAGGTAATTGTCAAGAAGAGGAAGGGGGTGTGTGTCAACCAACGTGTCACAATTTCGGTTCCTCATGCGTATTCGGGGACACTGGGGAAATCGGTTGAAAACCCAGGCATATAGTCTTACTAAACGACAAGTGGTATTTTTGACTTTAATCGCTAATAATAATGGCTACACAGTGAATTGAAGTTTTAAATTTCGAGAGTGAACAATATTATGAAAAAGATAAGCTAAAACATTCCAGGTTCTGAGACTGAAGTTTTATTGACCAAATAGTTAGTGAACATATCCCTCAATGCACACTGCATGTCATTCTTGGTTCGTTTTATAAAGTGCAGAAAAATAGGATATCTATGGAGGTTGCGGTATTATGTCGGTTGTTTTATGCAATTTAACATTTGCATTATGCATTAGACGTATTATGACATAAGTAAAAGAGGTATTTTGTCTTTGAACATTGCACAGATGTATCATGTTGTTGTATTAGACATAAGTACATAGCATCTAATTCTGAATACGATTGACCTCCATAGACGTCAACCTGGGTTTTCAACTGATTTTCTCAAGTGTCCCAAATTACGCACATGGAAATAAGTGACCTGAATTGTTTGCGAAAGTCATCGAAAACATGCAATTTCGAAGCATGATAAGGTCACAGCATTTTGCTTTTAAATACGAACTTAAACCGTGGCACTGGTGTATAAAGTCTTCGTAGGCGGTGGACACTGGATGCATTTCCATCCAGATAATACTAAATATTATATTTCTTTTAGACCTATAGCTCAGGTTGTGTCCACTGAAATATTTCCATATGTCCCCAGTCTGAGACATGTCGCCCAAGTTGAAAACCCAGGTCTGAATTGCATTTCAGTTTCGAAAGCATGATGATTTTGATTGGCTGTTTTTGACACACGAGAAAGCTCCCCTTTGTAAAGCATAGTTTTGATTGGCTGAACTACAATGTATTCAATATGGCGACTACTGTATAGTATACGAGGTAGCACGCTAGTCTAGTTCCGAAGTTGATACGAGAGATAAAACATGAATGTCTCTATTTCATTTCAGCTGCCAATGTCAAGCGATAGATAATAATGGAAGAAGTACGGTGTTACAAGATTTTGGACAAATTCAAGCTTGTGGGCTGGGGCTGTGTGGTTGTGATCGAGGAATTATTGGTTCCTGTCGTCAAGTGTGTGAAAGAATTGTAGAAGCCTGGGCTGCCAACACCTGCCCAGCAGCTGTTCGAGGGCTGGAAGTTAAAGCCTTGTTCCGGGCTGAAGATTGTGCTCTAGGACTCGGTGATAATACACACGACTGTCATGGTAGAGGTCGACTCGACGAGGGCATCAGGATAGGAGTGGGGCTGGGAGTGGGCCAGTTGGGAGGTGCAGGATTACTGGCACCAATAGGCAACCGTATAGATCTGAGAAACTAATCGGCCATTACTGATTAAAAGTTCTTCCTGAAGAAGCATGATAAAACAAAAAGAACTTGTTGTTTTAGAAATGTATGTTATTTTTCCATTCAAGGACTAATTTAAATGCTAGCTAATTAACTATAGAGATCATCTGCTGCACATTTCTAAATGAAGGTTTTCATTCCAATTATATTTTAATACCCAAACGAACCAATGGATGTTTTTGTAGCCTCCGGCCATGACATATTGAAGATGGGGAACTGCCACAACCTTTTGCTTGACGTTTTCAACCTATAAGCGTGTATGATCATTTTAACATAAATACCCTGGTATGAGTGTGGTGATATCATCATCTGCACCACCACCACTTAGAATGAGTTTTGCGCAATTTGCCTCACCCCCCTATCCCACCACCGCACCACCTCACTCTCCTCAATATGAAATTGCTTTCTATGGGCAAAGTAATGTCGCCACTAAAATATCAACAATACTGGGACCAGTTTCACAAAACTTAGGATAATTTAAGTGTTCCAGTCTGCAGATTACATGCTTTGATTTAAAATTAACTTGCTTTATGGAATTGATGTAGACAAGGATATGGACACACGTACGTATGAAAGCAAAAAGAAAGAAACATCTATATTTTACAAGGACAACAACTTAGATTCCTTGCGGATCCTTTCTCTCAGCTGGTCCTTGGTCGAAACCTCTTGGCATTGATCTTTCCCGGATTATCCGTACCCACTTACAGCTGGGTTGACTGGAATTATGAGTGAAGATGACTTATTCAAGGTCATTAGATCACACTCTGATCGAGAACCGAACTCTCAAACATAACGACCTTCATTTGCTCGTATCTAAGCAAATGACGTCATGCTTGTCAAGAACGACGCGCTAACCACTGTGATATAGAACGTAACGTATAACGTAATCATTGGTCCAAACTAATGCAGGAATCACAGATCAAAGAAAGAGAAATCTTCTTTACAATCCTTTTAAGAGCGCAGAGGTATATATTAAATATTTCAAAAGCCATATCCATATATCTTAGTGTTTTTAATGTAATCTTCCTACTTCTATATGTCTTCAACACAAGATTGTTTACAGTGTAACTGGATTTGAAGCAACCTCAAGCATCAAAGAAACATAAGAATAATATAAATATCATGGAATAAATCCGCTACACTATCTATGTCTTCCTACCCTCGCAAAATAAGAACATTGACATTTTCAGACAAGCTATATCTCGACCGGATGACAATTCCACACTGTATGACACTCGCCCTCCTTCATTAGTACAATAAGTGCAGAAAATTAGGTTTCATGTTTCCCCTAATCCTGCTTTAGGCAAAAAAAAATCGAGAGGGACCAGAAACCATACGACACTACAGTGAATGCAATTGTGATTAACATGTAGCTTTTCTAAACATTAATAAAGCCTTTGATTACGTGTAGCATGATGGCGTTTTGCTGAAACTCCCACAAACAAATACAGATCCTGTGATATGGAAATACTGTAATGTCGAGTTATGTAAGTCTGCAGCGGAGATTATCAAGACAATTTATACTATAGCGGGGTGTAAGACAGGGTGTTGTCCTATCAGCCAAACTATATCTTCTTTTTATTGATGGATTACTGGATCTACTATATACCAGATAAAGGTGTCAATGTACTTGGTCTACAGTCCTTCTGTCCCACACAGGCAGGTGATGTTGCTGCGGTACTATATTTGCAGTCTCCATAATTTCCTAGGAATATGCGAACAGAACAGTCATATTCATAGCCTTGGGAGACAGGGGGCAGGGGGAGGGGGGGGGGGGCAACTGCCCCCCAAATATTTTGTTTTCGGGCAAAAAATCCACAAAATCGGGCAATAAGTCGATCTGCCCCCCTGTTGAGTTGTGGGCCCCTACAGCAATGGTCATATTTAGCGCTTTACGTTTGCGTCACCCAAGAGTGTAGTTCAACATTTAAAGAGGAATGTTCAGCATTTTCGAGGATCGATTTCGGCTTTGATTTTATGTAAATAGCCTTCAGATTTACATACCCGTACCTTAACAGTTATTTTTCATTTTCTATATATATGTGTTTTCTATAAGTTATAGTCGTACTAAACGACGAGTCGTATTTTTGACTTTCAAACGCTGATATTCATGGATACGGACAGTTTGGTACATTATTACGGATTAGATTAGCTAAAAAATTAAAGTTCTAAATATTTTTTGATCGAACGGTTAGTGAAGTCCAAACTTAAAACATATTATTTGACCCTGTGGTGATTTAAAATTTGCATCTTCTTGTAAATATGTCAATAAAACAAGTTAATGTTTTACAAAAGTATTATTTTGATACCAGTGATAGCACTAAGTCCCGCACCTGTATGGTGCTAATAAAGAAGGGTGGGACTGTTACAGTTACAGCAATCAACGTGTTTAAAGTTACATATCAGAATCCGCTTACTAGTAGAAAATTGATTATGATATGTTGCTATTCAAAAGCTCTTCATGAATATAAACGTCGGTACGTATTATCGCGAAAGGAACTGCTCATGCCTGTACGAGCACATTGTTATTCGTACCCGCTCAGATGGCGATTGGCTTACTTGGCTAGTCATCTATAAAAGCCAAAAACTGGTATTCTCTTGTCTCTTTTGCTTTTTTGTAAATGTGATTTCATTCCCAGAAGAATGCTTATGAACAGCTTTTGAAATGTAAGTATCAGTGCTGTTCCTCCAGGCGTGAATTTCCATCACACATATAAAAAAGAACACATATATGCTTTAAATAATTATTTGGTCAATTTTCCAGAAATGAAATTGATTTGAAACAATAATTTGGTAACGGGTAATATTTAATAGTTCGTACCGTGATTTCTCTACAGGATACAACATTCCTCATCTATGATCTTCCTAGATTGTCCTGTAAATCATGTTCAGTGGAAAATGAATCAAATAGTCTCAAACAATATGATTTATGCTGACTTATCAAAAACTCTATACGTGGATGGCAATCGTCAGAGTTTAAATCATTCAGATAATCGAAAAATTCTTTACATTAATTTGCTTATCAGATTAAAAAATTCCATTCCTTCATTTTCGGAATTAAATGCATTGGATTATTGGATAATAATTTTCTTGCAAATTGATACAAATTGATACAAATTGATACAAATAGCCGAAATTGATTTCCATTAGAAAGGAAATATTTAGTGAACTTTATCCCCAGAAGTGACTGTTTGGAAGAAGAGAAAGTGACTATATCTCTTGAAGGTTATTATTAAGAGAAGACCCGTTACTTATTGACATGTGTACAGCTTATTACTCGCACCTTCATTACAGTTACTAGCCTTGTAAAATCCCCTTATTTTGAAGCCTATATTTCTCGCCCCACAATAATTAACACGGGTTCCGGCATAGGCATCACATTTTGAAGGGCAGTCGTGCATCTTATTTGCATCACAACCACATGCCCACCAAGTATGTCTTTCACCACATTCATATAAAGGTATCTCGTGTTGTGTCGGAAATGTTACAAAATTACCATCTGCGTGTTGAAGTTGTACTGAACAAAAACAACTGAAATGTAATATCGCATCTTTAATGATACGTGAACAACTACGTCATGCTAGGCCCTCGGTTTCCAACCAGAGGTACACAACAGGGGATACCTGAGAAGCCTCTGGGTCAATTTTAAAAAGTGTGGAATGAATAAAATATCAAACTCCAACATCCATTTACTTTTATGTTGGCTCTTAATGTTACTTAGGGTGGCCGAAGGGGTACCAGGAAATTGCTTTAAATAAATAGCGGTACAAAGAGTCCAACAGGTTGGGAACCAAGGTGCTAGGCAATATTATACACCTATCAATAAGTCCATGTATGTCCGTAGGTCAACTTCTGTGTCACTAAAGTAATTGGTTTGAAGAAAGTGTCATCTTTCCTAATCAAAATATATAAATATACAAATTAATTCATAGTTACGTTCGAATGTTGGCTTCCGATTGTTGAACTGCGATCACAAGCAAAAGAAGAAAAACAAAATTCTTCATCATCATCATCGTAGATCTTTCAATAGACAGTTGATCTGAAATGATATGAAGTTTTATATGTTTTACAATCAGTGGCGTTTCGTATAACGTTACATACGGATACCAGGAAATGCTAATGAATACAATATCTCCTTAGAAACTACGTATGGTTCCGCACGAACGTAATGGACAACCATTTTAAACAATATTCAAATTTTTTAATATTTTATCTTAGCCTTTCAATCACATTTAAAGACTCAGAAATATCTTTAAATGCAATTTGTTAGCTTAGTTAAAATATTATTTTTAACATCCCCCAGACACCTACTTCCTCTCCGCCACTGGTTCAATACTGATCTATCTCGAGATGATACCTTTGTTTTTTCTAATTTGGAAGGTTGAGCTGGTAAGATTGTACACAATAAAAAAATTCAACAATATACGTACTTGAAAGTTGTAGATATTGTACAGACAATCAAATTTCTGTTGAAATAACATCATTTTACTCCTCAATTTATAGTGAATTCTTGTTAAAACCAATTGGAGGTGTTTCTATATTCTAACAGTTACTCTTTATCTAAGATAGCGCTGAATCAACAACATAAAGATTTTGAATAATGAAATCTAACGTAAGAGATCCTGTACAGACTACAAAGAACGAGGAAATGGTAAAGGAACATCGAGAATAGTCGGTGTCAGAAGTGGCGGCTCTAGGTTAGTTGGGCGCCCGAGGGCAATGTAAATTTCAGCGCCCCTATTATGCCTATTATGCCTATGCCATTGATTCTGAAACTGATAGTGAGAGATCCTACTTTATCATTCAGCCTTTATTTCAGAAGGCGCCGAATCAACAAAAGCTTATATTTCATTTTGAAAACGGTGAGAGATTGTGTAAGAGAGGAAGTATTGGTGACATCCGGCTTTTACATCAATTAAATGAAAAGATTAACCATAGACACTGTTTCCTTTTCAGCACTTTTCAACATTGACATTGGAAACTGTATTGAAAGATTTCAAGGGCTTCATTTCTACATTAACCAGACAACGGAGTTACAGGCCCGTAGGAAGCAATTTCATATTGGAGGGGGGGGGGGGGACAAATTGTGCAAAAACTCATTCTCAAGGGTGGTTGTGCAGAATCAAAGCTGCTCCTGCCTATATAAAGCAAGTTTGATTTTACTGGCCCTAACAACATACCAATATTTTCTTGTTAAATCTTAAAATTTATTGCTTCAGTCATTAATGCCCAAAATTATTAGATGCCCCCCCCCCCTCAACCCCTGTTCCTACGGGCCTGAGTTATGTAACACCCCCTCCCCCTCCTTATAAGCGGATTATTTCTTGTGTGAAAATATGTACACCCCTGTAACAAAACCTCTCGGTATGAGTACAAGCGACACACTACTTTCATTTCGAGAAAACAATATGCACCCTAATAGGACGCTTCCGTTTGTTGAAAAAATATGTATAGTTCTCCCGTAGGTTGCCCGTCTTTGGCCAGGAAGTCACCCGGGATAGAAATGACTCGCCGCGCCAAAACCGGCCTTTTATATGCCCGGAGCTCGTTGGACGCTCTCCCGCTCGGCTGTTCCGTGACACATCCGGGTGACTTCATGGCCACGTCAGGGCGAGGTTCGCGCGAGATCGTCCGGTTTCTTATAAACGGGCGAGATCCGAGCGAGATCCAAGCGAGATCCGAGCAAAGACCGGAAGACATCAGGAGCGGTCCAAGGTTTTGATGCGGACTTGGCGCCACGCTCATGGGGACCTCTCGCGCAGCCTTCGACCGCCCCAGTTTTTTGAACATGTTCAAAACTCGCGCGGAAATGAAAATTAGGCTAATGACCGCTTGTGGACCTCTTGCGGATCTCCAGCGGACCCCTCACGGACCCCCCAAAAATGACCGGGCGAACTTTTTTTGGGCAGAAACGGATACGTGTGCGACTCCTATTAGACAATAGAAAATAACATGTTTGAGTTATTGAACAAAATATAGACAGCTTGAACATCATTGACTAATTACATAATATCTTTAAAGTCCAAATTGACCCTCACAATTGCTCAAAATCGGGATCTTTTTCGAAACATATTTAGGTAACAACGAAGATTAAGACATTACAGAAGAACCAAATTTCGAATTCTTATTTCAAAGACAGTTTTAAAGATATGTGTTTACCAGTCGTTCGACCTACAAATTCTAGTCTCAGAACCTTAATAATTTGTTTTCATTAGTTAGTATTTCATTGAGACAATGCCTTATAGAAAACACATATACAGAAAATGAAAGATAAATGTTTAAGTAGGTATTTAATTGAAGGGATTTTTTTCGTGCATTTGTAGTTATTCTGGGGGCTAATTACATATATTTAATACCCAAACTGACCCTCAAAAATGCTGAACATTCCCTTAACCAGTGCCTCGACTAACACTGTGACTAGGCGGCAGCGTCTTAGACTGTTGTTTTTTTTTCGCCGTGTTTAGTTTCAAATAAATATCAAATATCGCCGCATTTCATAGAGACTATTTGATGTCTGTTTCACTGATTGTATTTCCTGTGATCTAGTTTTCAACTTCGCCTGTTCAATAACTGCCGCCCAGTAACAATTCCTTAGACGAAGCAGTGCCCTTTAAGTTATTGAAAATCGGTTCTTCAATTCCAGAAATTTACCATACCTACAGTATCATGAGACAGTGTTATAATAAAAGTATTCATTCATAACCGCCTAGTTAGTTATTATTGCCTCCCTGGAAAACTGTGAACAACTCTTGTCAATATCCATTCTTGTGTTTCATAAAACATTTCATTGCAAAACAATCAAAACAAAAAGACTTTTGTTGATTCCGCGCTATTCTTTCAAATGAAATGGTGTTTTACGTCCCACTTTTCTGCACCTTATAGTGTTCTAATGAGGAATCTCATAAGAATATTGTGTGAGAGAGAAACATATAGGATATGACACCGACTATTTCTCGATGTTTCCTTTTACCATTTCCTCGTTCCTTGTAGTCTGTACAGGATCTCTCACGTTAGATTTCATTATTCAAAATCTTTCTGTTGTTGATTCAGCGCTATCTTAGATAAAGAGTAACTGTTAAAATATAGAAACACCTCCAATTGGTTTTAACAAGAATTCACTATAAATTGAGGAGTAAAATGATGTTATTTCAACAGAAATTTGATTGTCTGTACAATATCTACAACTCTCAAGTAAGTATATTGTTGAATGTTTTCATGGTGGACATCTCCAAGAACTACTACATAAGTACACACTATCAGCTATCCTACCTGCACCAGAGGCTAGGTATGGAAAACAGAAAGTATCATCTCGACCTGTATTGAACCAGTGACGGTTAGGAAGGAGGAAAGGGGGGGGGGGGGTGTTTGAAGGGTTAGTCAACAACTGTAGGGCTTGAGGTATATTGTTCATCTGAAGGAGCTTAAGGTTAGCGAACATGCACCCATGGCATGAGTTAATTTATTTCCTGTTGATCTTTTTTTTATATCGCTAACTTTGCTGATCCTGGTATACAGTTACTATCTTGTCACATTAAGTTCTAAATCGTATTTTACCTATTATTTTATCAATAATTAAAATATTATCCTCAAAATAGTTCTGAGAGTCTAAGATTGTCTTTCGGTTGTTTAAAATGTCAACTATTTATTTGGAAATATGATTTTACAGAGGGGTATATTCAGTCCGAATTGTGGGTCATTTCCACATGAAATTTCTGGGAGGGATGTGTATTAATTTCATATTGAAAATTTTCAAAACTTCTATTTTCATGGACCCAAAGGCATTATAAGATGCATGCAATATCGACAGCCATATATACTTCTGAATACTTCTGACGTGGGAGAAAAAGCCATTCAAACAAACAATTCAGACCTGGAAATGGTCACGTGTATATTGGCAAGTTAACCCCATTTTCTTCCTGTGTGTTTCGCAATATGTATGCGAAACCCATGTGAACAGTTTGAGAGGATCTCAAAGCAAATAAATTGTCTTCAGTTTCAAAACTAGAAGCTGTGAACAGCATCGAGCGTGTCAGGGGCCATAATGCTTTGAAATGAAATAAGATAAAACTTCGTTTTATATCATTTCAGATCAACTGTCTATTGAAAGATCTACGATGATGATGATGAAGAATTTTGTTTTTCTTCTTTTGCTTGCGATCGCAGTTCAACAATCTGAAGCCAACATTCGAACGTAACTATTTTTACTGTTTTATTAACGAACATACCTTGCCCAACGGTTTGCTTAAAGGGACACGTTCACTATTCGTTCGAACACCCCTACCTTAGTCTCTGAAACGAGGAATCTTATAAATAATAATGTTCCAAACTCTCCCTCAAAATTTAATTACAGGCCCGTAGGAAGCAATTTCATATTGGGGGGGGGGGGGCAAATTTTGCAAAAACTCATTCTGAAGGGTGGAGGTACTGAATTCAATGTTGCTCCTGCATATATAAAGCAATTTTGATTTTACGGCCCCCCCCCCCCCCCTGTTCCTACGGGCCTATTAAATCTTCAAATCCATGTGCATCCATAATTATCAGCGTTTGAATGTCAAAAGTATAGTTTATTTGAAGGGATTATGAGATTTTCGTACAGTTCTAGTACTTTTGAAGATTATATACATACATAGTATATATTCAACCTAAATCGACCCTCGAAAATCCGGAAGGTTACCCTTTAATACCGTGATCTTGTATATTATGTATATATAAGCAAGTAGGCCTCTTCTTTTATAAATATATGAAAAAATAAAGAACAAGAAGAGTTTTTAGATTACTGTTTTATCTAGTTCTTTCATCCATCTTGGAACTTTTCAAGAGAATGCATAACTGATGCCATACATGAAGTTACACTCCTGTCTGAATGATGAATGTATTCATCCACTGCATTATTATATATTTAATTTGACCTATTTAAATATTGTGTATTACATTTCAGATGTTTCTGCACAGTCCAACAACAACTTTCAAATGGCGTATACGGGGCAATAACTGGAGAGGAGAAACTGTCCGAGTGTGGTAACGATTCTTGGTGGCAACCATGGGCGTGTGGTTGTGAATCAAACACAATGTACAACTGCCCATCAAAATGTGAAGTCCACGTCGCAAAGTATGCTGAAAAGTGTGAGGGAAAACATAACGGTACCAAAATAAGGGCATATTGGAAGGCCAGTTCATGCAATGAAGATTATGGCTCAAAGCTGTACACATGTCCTCTTCTCTTCTCTTCTTAATAACCTTCAATAGTCATTTTCTCTTCTTTAAAACAGTCACTTCTGGGGATAAAGTCCACTAAATATTTCCTTTCTGATGGAGATCAATTTCGGCTATTTGTATCAATTTGCAAGAAATTCCGTAAATATAAGAGTGGTGTTCTTCATTCTAATAAGCAAATATTAAGGCTAATACCTGTTCTTTCTGTTTGATTTAAACTCTACCTTTTTGATTAAAATTCAAATTTAGATACTTTGTTTCAAGAGTAGTTTCCTGCTGATGATACAACAACTTACCATCCACGAACTGCGTTTTTGAACAGTCAACATAAATCATACTGTTTGAGACTATTCAATCAAATTAAAATTAGATTACATTTTTCGTTTCGGTTATTTTTTGAGTGTCGACTCCATGTAGATTAATTGGATTGGAGACTATTTGATTCTTTTTCCACTGAACATGATTTACAGGACAATCTAGGCAGATCATAGATAAGAAATGTTGTATCCTGTAGAGAAATCATGGTACGAATTATCTAGATCTGTATTTTAATCAAATTGAAAATCTTAATTTATTGTATTATATAGTTTTCTTTGTCTGTTTAATATCACAGTCTATTAAATATAACCCGTTACCAAATCATTGTTTCAAATTAATTTCATTTCTGGGCATTCCCACATTCCTTGGGACGAACATGCATTTTTCCCATATTATGTTGGTACAAATGTGTTTTTCCCTGACATCTTCCCAGGAAATCGTGTCTTTACATAGTTTTCCTCAAATCTTCCCAGAAATAGACCCTTGCGCCGATTTATTTTGTAAAAAGTGACTGGCCGAACAGCCAATCAAAATCATTATGAAACAAGAGTTGTCTTTTCCTGCCCAAATACCGGGCAAGATGGCCGCATATCACGGCAGAGTCATTATATAGTCTTGAACAATGACGAAGGTGGAGCCGAATGCTGATCAACAAGACTATTTACTCTACTAGCTATGAAATAGAGCACACTCCCTATTGCCAAACAATAAAAAGCAGGCTTTTGTGTCCCCCTAAGTAAATGGAGCTTGCTCTGCCACCCCCTTAACGAATTGTTATTAATAGATAGGTGGGAATAAGAGAGGGGTTATAAAGGCGAAACCTGCCCTATTTATATTCAAATTGAATTCAATATTCTTTGTGTCATTATTCAATGAAAGAAAAATCAATGTAAATAGGGTTACATGTACAGTAGTCGTTAACATATTATACTTCCTTGAGCGTTATGAAGGATTCGAAAGGGTTTGTGGAATCGAATGGATGATTTTAGGGCTTGCATGGTGCAATTTCTGGCAGAAAAAAAACGAATTAAAGTCTTTAACTTAAAGACAACTCTATCAAGATCTTTTAACCGAAATATTGGATGATTTCAATATTCTACGATAGACTCTCAGATTGGTTCAAAAACATTATCCCCTTCTAAATCCTTTCCCTATTGAATAATCGTAAATATTTTGTAATGGTGTTTAACAAGAAAAGTTTTTGATTTCTAAGTTCTAAGGACATAAATTCGACTAGAATTAGCCAACTGCAGATTATTTTTTATTTCCAGTTCAGGTTAGTACCTATATTGTTTTAACAGGATTCAAATCACATCGCAATTATGGCAAAATCGAGATCGAAAGCGCCAGGCAGGATATGCTTACTCACTCTTCTAGACACCTGATACCACTTTTCATTATGATATACTTACTCATGTATGATTGATATAATTCCTCGTGTGAAAAGTTCATAAGCTGATGCAAATTGATGCTATCAGTGTCCCCTGATACACATACAAACTTTAGAAAACCTCTTAACAATTCCTATAAAAAGAAATTCGACGCCCAATGAAGATGCTGGTGTATATCAACGAGATTTTGTGTGATCTTCGTGATTTTGAGAAGAATATTTATTTTTAGTTCTTGCTTTTGATTTACCTCGGACCTTGAACGTTGTATATATTATGATAGAGGCTACAATGTTAATCTAATAAATATAATCACGATTGTGATTTGGAAGAAATTTGGTTGTGTTCATTTGAATTTCTGAGATATAGTATTGAATTTCGAGGGATAGCTCTCACCAAATAGGTCTGTATAAACTCCTAGCTACAATTCTGACGATTCAACAGAAAGTAGCATGCTTTTCCAAAAGGTTAAAGATGCCATGAAATTTTGTCTTTTTTCGATAAATAGCCATCAGAGTGTTCTCTGCTTTTGTTTTATTTGAATGATGTAAATTTTAAGACTTGATAATCTATTTTATATCTTCAGGTTCAAAATGAAAACTTCCAGTCTTATAGCCAAAATGGCTTTCATATTGTTGTTACTTGGTATTGCTGGAAGTTCGAATGATTTCGATTATGGCGAATTTAATTGTGGATATTATAAGAAGAACGATTATGGAAAAACGCAGCTGAAATTGGGTTGCGCACGTAGAGGTTGCAGTGAGTTAGACTTCGATTGTTCCTACGAAGGACAACCGGGTGATTGTGCCGCTGACGAAACGGAGTTGTACAAACGCATGGCAAAAAGAGCTGTTCGTACTTACTGTACGTCTAAAGGACTTGTTTTCGACGGTTCATGTAAAACGACATTGTTTAATCGTATATCCTATCACCCTCCTTTAGCTGGTGTTGATCTTAGAAAGAATACTACCAGTCCATGTATGACAAATGATGAGGGTAGAAATGGTGGACGTAGCATGCAGAAAGATCATCAAGTTTATAGGTTTTTAATTGTTGTTTCTTCCTACCTGATACTTTTTCAGCATAGTTAATCTACTGACTCGTAGTTCAACATCGACCAAAATTTGTTTGAGTGTTAAAGAAGCAAGATAGGCTACATGTATGTGAATAATGCATTATATAGTCCATATTACACGGTCAGGTAAAAAAACCCTCGAAATTGACACATGAATATTGACAACAGGTTTTGAAAACTATATCTGAACTCCTGTCCATGT
This sequence comes from Lottia scabra, assembly GCA_029955415.1. Classification (NCBI taxonomy): domain Eukaryota; kingdom Metazoa; phylum Mollusca; class Gastropoda; family Lottiidae; genus Lottia; species Lottia scabra. The sequence continues at coordinate 15,220,487 of JARJEI010000009.1, forward strand.
TAAATCAGGAAATTCAACCTTATAACTTTATCCAGAAAGCGAAAGTAGACCTCAGTCAGATGTAAACACTGTAATGTACAGGAAAACGACTGTTCGATTTATTCTTATACATCACAATTCCATTCTTTTTACCAAAATTTTACATTAAAATCCATATCTTATATTATATCTTAGCATAGTCACTTCCCTTGAAATGTAAACTTTGTATCTGTCCGACGTAAGCTAATCAGTAATAGTTTTCGAAATTATAAGTTAAAAGTAAAAAATTTAGATTCTGGTTTACTTTTTCATCCAATCAGCATTAGGTAAATATTCTATAGAATGACTTTCTGTATCATTAGAAATTTTAGCAAACAGATACTATTGTGAAAGGTAGATAGTTTTAGGTTTTAAGTCAGTTAGCTCCCTTAGCCCATTACTTTGATACTAACAATTACTTGATAAAAATAAATTATTACTAGACTTATAACAATTTTACATTTTGTCAAGATAAAATGGGACCTGGACCATGACTGCAATACTTACTCTACCTTAAAGCAATACTACGTCTTAGAATGAACAAAAAATTTAAATTTTCAAACTTGGTAAATAGGAGTTTATATTCATCAAGGGACTTGCCTGGTTGCATAACTATACAACAGATTACCCAAATAATCTGATAAATCCAGAAAACAATGTTTATATACAATAATTGAAAAAATTAAACAAATTTAAGGCGTTTATCAATAATAATCTGTTATTATATGGAAATTTACATGGGTTTTTTTTTTTTGCTTTCTGTTTGTATACTTTGGACATTGTTGATGAATATATACTCTGATTGACCAAGTTTGAGAACTTTTTTTTGTCCATTCTAAGAGGTTGTATCGCCTTAACATGAGGTGTGCGTTGATTTGTGTCTTTAGAATTGTTATCAGGGGGTAGGGATAGGGGGTAGTCCAGCCCTGGACTCTGATGTAGACTAGGATAAGGGGTCACAAGAAGAAAATTGAATTGATGAAGTAGATTATATTAATGTGAATAAATATGTAACCGTTATTTCAGAAATAAATCCGAATTAATAACTTTAAACATTTGATCATTCAGAAAAAGTTCAGTTTTCTTTTAGTAAGCGGTTCCGTAGGAACACAAGGGCAAGGCCTTGAAAACTGCACCATCACCCTTGAGAAAAAGTTTTGCACAATTTCCCTCCTCCTAACCCCCACCCCCTTTCAACACACCCCGCCCAATATGCCTCCTATGGGCCTGTGTTAATGCTTTAAAATTGAGTATCTGTTTTTCAGCGGGTGGGAGAAGATTGGTAGGGGTTAAGTGCGGACGCCCACGGATTGTGTGTGTTTTTGAGTCTGACGAAGGCGTTCAAAATATCTTAGCTCTACTATATTATTCTGTACCACGTACTGTATTATCAACTGCTATTGTTGGGTTGTTTTGCATCGTGACTGCATCTCATATTGCATTTTCTCATCTTATTGTTCTTTAGAATTTAGCAGATAATAAAATCAGTCAGGCAGCTCGAGAGATAGTTAACACATATCAATTACTAAAATACGATACTTACAAAACATTACTCCTTATCTTTTATGCAATTTTTCAGTTGGGTCAAATTTCAAGCCTCACATTTTCAATAAATGACAAGTTGAAGTCAAGTTTTTTTTATGGGGGGTTGGTCCGACTGCAATCTCAATGCATCCCTTCCCCACCCTAAGTTGTCATTGAGTACTTATATGCATGGTGATTTTTGGCACCTTCTCGTCCTATCCCCACATCATTCATAGAAACGCCACTGAGAAGTTGATTATGACGCTGCATATCGTTCATAGCATGGTGAAAGACTTTATATCTCGAAAGGAATCTGATTCAGTATCTTGAAAATCTGACTTGGTATCTTGACAATCTGACTCGGTATCTTGACAATCTGACTTGGTATCTTGACAATCTGACTTGGTATCTTGACAATCTGACTTGGTATCTTGAAAATCTGACTTGGTATCTTGATAATCTTACTTGGTATCTTGACAATCTGACTTTGTATCATGACAATCTGACTTGGTATCTTGACAATCTGACTTGGTATCTTGAATATCTGACTTGGTATCTTGACAATCTGACTTGGTATTTTGACAATCTGACTTGGTATCTTGACAATCTGACTTGGTATCTTGACAATCTGACTTGGTATCTTGACAATCTGACTTGGTATCTTGACAATCTGACTTGGTATCTTGACAATCTGACTTTGTATCTTGACAATCTGACTTGGTATTTTGACAATCTGACTTGGTATCTTGACAATCTGACTTGGTATCTTGACAATCTGACTTTGTATCTTGACAATCTGACTTGGTATCTTGACAATCTGACTTGGTATTTTGACAATCTGACTTGGTATCTTGAAAATCTAACTTGGTATCTGGAGAATCTGACTTGGTATCTTGAATATCTGACTTGGTATCTTGACAATCTGTCTTGGTATCTTGAAAATCTGACTTGGTATCTTGACAATCTGACTTGGTATCTTGACAATCTGACTTTGTATCTTGACAATCTGACTTGGTATCATGACAATCTGACTTGGTATCTTGACAATCTGACTTGGTATCTTGACAATCTGACTTGATATCTTGACAATCTGACTCGGTATCTTGACAATCTGACTCGGTATCTTGACAATCTGACTTGGTATCTTGACAATCTGACTTGGTATCTTGACACTCTGACTCGGTATCTTGACAATCTGACTTGGTATCTTGACAATCTGACTTGGTATCTTGACAATCTGACTTGGTATCTTGACAATCTGACTTGGTATCTTGACAATCTGACTTGGTATCTTGAAAATCTGACTCGGTATCTTGACAATCTGACTTGGTATCTTGACACTCTGACTTGGTATCTTGACACTCTGACTCGGTATCTTGACAATCTGACTTGGTATCTTGACAATCTGACTTGGTATTTTGACAATCTGACTCGTTATCTTGACAATCTGACTTGGTATCTTGACAATCTGACTCGGTATCTTGACAATCTGACTCGGTATCTTGACAATCTGACTCGGTATCTTGACAATCTGACTTGGTATCTTGACAATCTGACTCGGTATCTTGACAATCTGACTCGGTATCTTGACAATCTGACTCGGTATCATGACAATCTGACTTGATATCTTGACAATCTGACTCGGTATCTTGACAATCTGACTTGGTATCTTGACAATCTGGCTTGATATCTCGACAATCTGACTTGTTATCTTGACAATCTGACTCGGTATCTTGACAATCTGACTTGGTATCTTGACAATCTTACTTGGTATCTTGACAATCTTACTCGGTATCTTGACAATCTGACTCGGTATCTTGACAATCTGACTCGGTATCTTGACAATCTGACTTCATATCTTGAATATCCGACTTAGTATCTTGACAATCTGACATGGTATCTTGAAAATCTGACTCGGTTTCTTGAAAATCTGACTTGGTATCTTGACAATCTGACTTGGTATTTTGACAATCTGACTTGGTATCTTGAAAATCTGACTCGGTTTCTTGAAAATCTGACTTGGTATCTTGAATATCTGACTTGGTATCTTGACAATCTGACTTGGTATCTTGAATATTTGACTTGATATCTTGACAATCTGACTTGGTATCTTGACAATCTGACTCGGTATCTTGACAATCTGACTTGATATCTTGAATATCTGACTTGGTATCTTGAATATCTGACTTGGTATCTTGACAATCTATCTTGATATCTTGACAATCTGACATGGTATCTTGAATATCTGACTTGATATCTTGACAATCTGACTTGGTATCTTGACAATCTGACTCGGTATCTTGACAATCTGACTTGATATCTTGAATATCTGACTTGGTATCTTGAATATCTGACTTGGTATCTTAAAAATCTGACTCGTTATCTTGACAATCTGACTTGGTATCTTGACAATCTGACTTGGTATCTTGACAATCTGACTTGGTATCTTGAATATCTGACTTGGTATCTTGAAAATCTGTCTTGGTATCTTCAAAATCTGTCTTGGTATCTTGAATATCTGACTTGATATCTTGACAATCTGACTGGGTATCTTGAAAATCTGACTTGGTATCTTGACAATCTGACTTGGTATTTTGACAATCCGACTTGGTATCTTGACAATCTGACTTGGTATCTTGACAATCTGACTCGGTATCTTGACAATCTGACTCGGTATCTTGACAATCTGATTGGGTATCTTGACAATCTGACTTGGTATCTTGACAATCTGACTTGATATCTTGAAAATCTGACTTGGTATCTTGAAAATCTGATTTGGTATCTTGAATATCTGACTTGGTATCTTGAAAATCTGTCTTGGTATCTTCAAAATCTGTCTTGGTATCTTGAATATCTGACTTGGTATCTTGACAATCTGACTTGGTATTTTGACAATCCGACTTGGTATCTTGACAATCTGACTTGGTATCTTGACAATCTGACTTGGTATCTTGACAATCTGACTTGGTATCTTGACAATCTGACTGGGTATCTTGACAATCTGACTCGGTATCTTGACAATCTGATTGGGTATCTTGACAATCTGACTTGGTATCTTGACAATCTGACTTGATATCTTGAAAATCTGACTTGGTATCTTGAAAATCTGATTTGGTATCTTGAATATCTGACTTAGTATCTTGACAGTAGAAAATGCCCGGTTGGTGCACCTGATGTTCGGCATGTTTTGGTAGTTGAAGGAATGTTACGATATTGAGTTTGAGATAATGAAACGAAGAAACAAGGATGTGAAAGGGATGTACAGAATCCTGTACGGAAACTATATTTCTATATTTCGTACTACGGATCTGATTGAACTAGGATCCATAGAGAAAGAGACAAAAATAATAAAGTTATCAGGGCTTGTTGAATTTATGAACACTTGCCAGAGGTCGAGTTTTGACATTGAAATTAAGCAGGGTTGCTTGACACATAGACTTCAAAATTCATTTAGGAAATCGTTATAACGAACTTCTGGACAAATATAACAAATCTGTTTCTTGCATCTTAACTGATTTGTTTAGTCAGGCCATGTCAGGCATAAATTGATCTGATTGTATCCCATGATGTTGACCTATATTGTAGTGGCGAGCGAAGCAGACCATGCTTACACTTTTCAAGGCACCTGATGGTACTTCTCTTTGGGGTAGTCCACTGCATGGCAACAAGACCTAGACATAAAATTTTGTTTATTTAACGATTAGAACGCTCCATTTTTATCCAAATTCGTAATGGACAAGGTATATACAGTATATCCTGCTCATACACCCACCTTCAATAAGCGACCACAATAAATCACCCCCCCCCCCCCCAACCTACACCCTCAACCCACACCTTGTCAATATAATTAACGACTGATAAGCGACCACCTGAACATGTATATAGAAGAAAAGATGTATTATTGCAATGTTTTCATGTATAATTTTCAATGTTATTAATTATTTAAACTTTGTGTTCTGCCATACAACAACAGATAATGACTATGCAAAATTTTCTGCATACATTAATGATATAAGCCTCGGACAATAAACATGATTTCACACTTTTCGTGAGACACATTGAGACATTTTTAAACAATAAAAAGTTGAAAGACTTCTAAAATTTCAAGTAACGAAAAAATATCCAGGATTAATTTCAAAAACGTAAAATATGTTGGTGTTATCACGGGATTAAAGGAATATAACCGACTAAATATTTGTTAAAAGAAAGGAAAGAAACACGTATAGTTTACAATGTTTGGTTTCAAAGAAGATCTTTTCTCCCAGCTGGTCCTTGGCCAAAAACCCTTTGAAATGATCTTTCCCAGATTATCCAGCATGTTAGCTGATGGTACTCTTAGTAGTCCATTCGGCTCAACCTTCATCAATGTTCGGGACTATATAATGACTCGGCCATGATAGGCAGCCATCTTGCCTGGTATTTGGGCAGGTGAAGATAACTCTTGTTTCAAGGTTGATTTTGATTGGCCGTTTTTTCCGCCAAAGATGATGATACATTCTGAAGAATTTCTGTGATTGGCTGAACTATAATTTATGCAACATGGCAACTGCCATACTGTATACGAGGTTATCTGGCATGTTTAGTTCCGAAGTTGATACGAGTGTTAGTAGTCCACTACTATATAACTATTGCTCTCGATTTTGTCATGTTTTTGGTTGAGATTTTGATTAACAGAATTGTTTTGCTTGTACGGATTTTTATTATCATCAAATACCAATTTGATTTAAATCTTGTAGATCTGAAAGTATTTTTCTGTAGAATACTAAACTTGCCATTTATGATCTGACGGGATTCTGCTTAAAGGGATATGTTCAGCATTTCTTCGAACAATAAAATTTTAGTCTCAGAACCTGGATTTCTTTTAGCTAATCTAATCCATTATAATGTTCAAAACTCTCCCTCGAAATTAAGGCCTTTGAATCCCTGTGTATATGTATATCAGCATTAATAAGTAAAAATACGACTCGTATTTCATTGAGACTATACGTTGAATAAAGAGAATAAAAGATATAAAGGTTTAGGTACGGGTATAAGGTCCGATCTTTGTGTAGTTCTAGTACATGTACTTCCATGTTCCTTCAGCAACGTTAGACATTGGCATTATCTACCGTTGCTGGATTGACAGAGTTTTCTCGTCATTAACAACTAATAACCTCGTTTTAAAAACACTACGTCACATTCAATTTATGACCGTCGAGACTCGATTATCACAAGGTAAATTTGCTACAAGAAATTTGACGTCTGGTCATTCGAAAGTTTTCCCGTTATAATTTGGTACAAGGAATATAACTGGTCGAACAATAATCGTTCGACCAATCAAAATTAATGACGAGAATATCTTATCATGATAGCAACGGATTAATGTAATGAAATGAAATGATAGCCGTTGCCAAAGGAACATGATGTACTTCTGGAGGTTATTTAAATATATTCAAGGCTCAAATCGATCGTCGGAAATGCTGAACATTCCCCTTTAAAACTGTGTAGTGTTGAAATTCAACATGGTAGCACAAGATAATTAAATGATGATAATGAACCCAGATCAAATAACAGCCCAATATAAAGACAGGTTTAAAACAGAATATAAAGGGATCGTAAATATGCGTAATGCCTTGCTGATTACCTACAGTAGATGCCATTTGATATGAATTATATTGTGCAACATAATGGGGTTGGATCAAGTTTTATATTGTGCAACATAATGGAGATGGTTAAAGTTACCAATTTATTATTGAAGTCACTGATGTTCATGGTCCTAGTTTTAAATATCAGTAACACAAATATAAATTTGGTAAAGGTCACTGTCTTAAAGGGGAATGTTCAGCATTTTCGAGGGTGGATTTGGGCATTGCCTTTAATAGCCTCCAAAAGTATTGAATTGGGATTTGACGGCTTAAATTTGAGGGAGAGTTGTGAACACTATCACTGATTAGCTTAGCTCAAACAAATCCTGGCTCTGAGACTAAAATATCCCATAAGAGATTGTAGCCTATAAAGGTTTTTTAAAATGTTGTAACTGTATCATAATCACAGTGATCACCTTGTTAGCAGCAACATTTCTCAAACATTTTTACTTAAAAACACCCAGATATCACATCACAGAAGAAGAACAAATGAAGCCCCCATCTGAAACTATCGCGTCGTTCCAACATCAGAACGAAATAACAGATCCGCACCTAATTGGAATCCATTAAGGAAGGTGCAGGATTTGAGTCAAGTAGCTATTTTGCCAAATTTTATTCTTTGGCTCCATTGCTATTTTCCGACTTCATCAATCGAATTTACATCGCAACGTCATGTGCGGCGTTCATAAAAGACGGATTCGCGGATTCCGTCTTTATTAATGCAGTGACACATAATCCGTCTTTTACGAACACCGCGTCACGTGTTTCCAGTTTTAAAAAGTAGTTCGGCTTTAAAATCTCCTAATTATCCTCGTGTCCTGATTCTGGTTAGCTGGTCCTTGGCCAAATCTCTTGGCATTGATTATACCCGGATTATCCGTACCCATTTACAGCTGGGTGGACTGGAATTATGAGTGAAGTTAACTTATTCAAGGTCATCAGACTTTCACATCCTAAAAGAGAACCAAACTCTTAAACACAACCAGTCCACCATTGGTGGAAGAAGGAGAAGAGGGTAGGAGTACAATCTGAATAAAGTGAATTTTAGTTTTTTAAAATGTTGCAGGTCGTAAATATTATGAACATTTTGAAAAAAATGACACAAGTTCAGCGTTCGTGTTCAGCTGTTGGCTATAAGAACCTATGAAGCCTTGCGTAGAACGCTTTGACATGGCGCACCTGGAAGGTAGGGTGGGTGTACTCGAGTGTGATAAACAACTTTTTGTTTTGCATTTGACAGTCCCCTTTTTGAAAAGCTTCGCTTCGTTCGTTATTGACTACAAAGGCTTTGTGTTGTGTAATTTAATATCACAATCTTAATACGTAGGGGATTTCCCATAAAAACCCAAGAGAAATATTTGGGTTGATTTGTTATACGCGTAATAAATTCGTTGTCAAATTGATAAAATAATAAGTCATTTTATTAAATAAGTATCACAAATTATTCAATTATAAATGTAATATACAGAAAAACTGTTTTCCACGGGACGATTTCCTTCGCGCGAAGCGATTTTTTCGCACTCACGCATGCGTATTGATAGCAGGTACTAAAATTTGCTACGAAAAAAATAGTCGCGCCGATCGCAAAAAGAGTAGGAACAGTTACAACTTTTTCGCGACGAGATTTCCAGCCAGAAGGGGCTTATGAGACACACCACTATCATGTTGTCGAAAATATTGTCAGTGTGTATACAGCAAGGGCGGATCCAGGATTTGCAGAAAGGGGGAGGGGGGGTCGGGCTCTGAAATATAACATGCTTCAAAATCAATGGCACATTTTTAGAGGGTTGGGTCAAATTTGGTACAAGGATATGCACTGTCGGCCAAGGAGGGGAGGGGTCGAGTCAGGGGAGCCATCTACCCCTTAGATCCGCCCCTGTGAGGTTCAGAAACATTCGGCAACATGTGGTCCAAAGTTTGCCCAACATGTTGCTGAAAAAATACAAGTTTATTTGTTGTCGAGATGCATATTATGATGCTGCCGAGTTTCAGAAAATCAGAAATTGACCTAAAATCCCATGATCTGTTTGAAGTCATGTAATGTAAAAAAAACGGAGTCACCACCAATGAATGATAACAAATTGTGCAACATGTTGTCGAATTGTTATCGTGTGTATACAGGAACCATTATTTTGTCGCCATGATTTGGTTTCGAGATGTTGCCCAACATATGGTCGAAAATGTCGTCACTTAAACCAATGATAAAGGAGCGTTAAATTTTCTGTGAGGACAAGGATATCATCGAGTTGTACCATTCCAATTCTATGTCAACAGATGCCTTTGGTTATTTTGTAATTTCACTAAATCTGGACTTTTATTACGTGACAATCGAAAATGTCCTTATACCTACTAATACGTATACATTTTATGAATTATTTACCTAATGTTTACACAGTTATCGTGTGGTTTATTTTCCCTTTATACAGATATTATAAGCAGCTTGTACGAAAATAAGAGTAGGCTAATGCCGCTGTCCTGACAAAAATGTCCTTCATTGCACACTGCTTGACGTTTGCCGATCCTTATTAGTTCTTATAGGTGCAGAAAACCAGAGCGTAAAACTCCATTTCATTTCTACGACAGTGACGTAATGCATTTCTTTATTTACAGAAACTATAAAACGTCTCAGATATACGTAAAAACCAAACCGCCCCCGATTATCTTGGCAGCCACATACTGCCCAATGCCTTGAATTCCACAAAACCACCCTTGAGAAGGAGTTTTGCACAATTCCCCCCCCCCCCCCTTCAATATGAAATTGCTTCCTACGGGCTATACTTGTAACATAATTATCGCCCAACATGCACCTACTACGACATATTATTAGTTTAAATACTAATGTTTCCAAACGCGTTTATTTTTATGAATGACAAAGACTCTACAAAAATTGGACATAAAACTTGTTCAATCATGTCCATGAAAAGAGAAGAAAACCTCAAATTAAATCGTAAAAAAACAAACAAACATGGTTTATATTTCGCAATAATAGGCAACTCTATCTTTTGGTGACCTGGATTGACCTCTCAACTTTAACCCCTAAACCCAATTCTTAGAATGTAGGTATATAAATACATACAGTTCGTATTCGGAATACTCACGTTGTAAAAACCTTGTATTTGATTGGTTTATGTAAAGCGACAGCCAATAGCTATGAGTGTAATACTCGTATAGAGATAACTTGTAGAGTTTGACCCTATTTCATTTTAACCGGATTCATTATACTAGCAATGTTTATAAAGTTAGTCGTATCGGAAGAAAGAGTGATATATAAATGGGTCTGAGTGATGGATCGTGTTTTGTATTGATCTATAGGGATTAACATAATTAGTCGCCGATAATTAATGAGTTAATTAAGGAATTCTGTAATTATGTGGGGCCTGAAGACAATTCGAGGAGTGGTTCTGATACTATGTGGGATAGAAAGCTTAGTTCATTCTGCCAGTAACTGTACATTAAAGATCATACAAAATGATTCCGAGGTACGTATTATTCATATTTTTCACCACTGACACTATATAGGTGGTGGGTGTCGTGGGGGAGCAGATCATGCTTACTCTTTTCGAAACACCTGATGGTAATTCTACGTATTATTAATATTTTTCACCACTGACACTATATAGGTGGTGGAGAGCAGATCATGCTTACGCTTTTCGAAACACCTGATGGTAATTCTACGTATTATTAATATTTTTCACCACTGACACAATATAGGTGGTTGTTGTCGTGGGGGAGCAGAACATGCTTACTCTTTTCGAAACACCTGATGGTACTTGTCTTTGATAATTAATTTTGTTCACCACTGATACAATTACTACGGTACTTATTTAGAAATGGTGGGTGTCGTGGAAGAGCAGACCATGCTTACTCTTTTCGAAACACCTGATAGTACTTCTCTTTGATAATTAATATTTTTCACCACTGACACTATATAGATGGTGGGTGTCGTGGGGGAGCAGAACATGCTTACTCTTTTCGAAACACCTGATAGTACTTCTCTTTGGAGTAGTCCAACTATTACTCTCGATTTTGCCATGTTAAAGAATGCGATTTTAGATTTTAATTTACGGAATTGTTTTGCTTGTACAGATTTTTATTTTTTAATTTGAGAGGGGGTAGGGTAGCCTAGGACTTGAATGAAATTTGGGGTGAGTGACGTCATCGTCATTCAAGTCAGTTTACCTCATTCACATGTACTTCATGACATGTTTTATTTACATTTTGTCATCGAATTTCTTTTGATAAATCTTCACACTATACGCTTTTATGTGTCTGTTTGTTTAGAATGTATTAAGTAATGATACTGTGTCTTGTAATGTAATATTTGTCCCCCATGTGGTAAATAGTCGACAGAACCACTGTCTGTGGTGAAATACTGTAAAAAGAAAGAGTGGGGGGGGGGTGTTCGTTCCTGTATGCTGAATGCTACACAGAAGCACCGCACTGAGATCAAATACTGAAGATCAAATTCTTAACCATGTAAACAATTAGGCATGTGTACGGCATGTTTTTCCCTGGGAACTGAATGTTAGACATAATTGTCCCGTTTTGTGGTGAAATATTGTAGATCAATTCTGACTCGTGTCTCGTTTAAAGAAAGGGGAGAGAGGAGACAAAGACATTGTATTGTTAAACGAAATTTATCCTGACCCACGAATAGGGTTTTTTATGGGTTAAATTAGATAAACCCGTTTAGATTGTTGAAAGCACTGGTAATGACATAAGTCATTTATGATCTCGACTCTAGACATTCTGAAATATGACATGGCTATCCCCTACCCCCTTTCCACTGATTATCAGTTTATTGAGATAACAGATAAACGAAGACCTATTTTATTTAATGTACAATCTTGAGCATGTGAAAAAACAAACAGACAATGTCAGTGAGGGGATATTACAGGGTTCAAATTACGTGTATCCCATCGTAGTTTGAGAGTCAAAATGCCTCCTCGGCGATTTTATATTTTCTGATTAATCAAATGTTTGATTAAACCCCCATCACACCGGACCGCTTATTGCGACGTTACCACGCTCTTGGACCATTTTCCGTCGCCGTAGGACGCAGTAAGGACGCCTCTCCGGTGTGATGGGGGTATTATCACAATGATCTACGAATCAAATTGTTTCATTATAGTAAACAATTTTTTTTTATAAAACTGAAATTTGGTGTGATAAATAACTAATCACATTTTCAATCAAATTGAACCCTGGAAATAGTTTGCATGTGATATATTATCAAAAAGTTATTTTAGGTTGATAAAAAATTAGTCAACAGCTATCATGTATCAAGTCAATAAGATATGATACAAGCATCTGTGGATAATAATTATTTCGTTTTTTTGTTAATTAGATAACAATATATATATTTTGATTCTTTAATATACATAAAGAAACCAAGTACTAACGATCCAAACCGCAAAACGAAACCCGAAGTCCAAAAAGACATTTTTACGAAACATAGGTAACAGCTTATGAACTTTTCAAATAAGGAATTATATCAATCATACATGAGTAAGTATATCATAATGAAGAGTGGTATCAGGTGTCTAGAAGAGTAAGTAGATGTATATTATACCCTGCCTGGCGCCACACCCGTCCTAGCTGTTAAACATACACGAAACAAACTACAAAACAAGAACATGACTTGACAACAAATTTCAAAAGTTCAAGGGACAAAAAATTATACATGACGAAGTTAGTTGGAACATTAGAGTCTGAATACAGGGGCAAATGGGGTCAATTTATACTCAACCCCCTAAATAAATAGATGTATTCAAAAAGACGAAACTTGTAACTTGTCACTATTTTTAAATTCTTAGATGACAAGATGACCACACTATTTCCGAAATAACTATTATATATTAGTTCCGACATGCTGACATCATATAATAATTAAAGAGATATGTTCACCATGCCTTCGTTAAATAATATTTTAGTCTCAGAACCTGGAATTATTTTGCTGATCTAATCCGTAATAATATTTATAATTCTCTCCGAAATTGAAGCTTTTAAATATCCGTATATCCATAATTATTATCAGCGTTTGAAAGTCAAAAATACGACTCGTATTTCATTGAAACTATGACTTTATATAGAAAACACAAATACAGAAAATTAAAGATAAATGATTAGGTAGAGATATAATTGAAGGGATTATGCCATTTTTTCGCAGTTTAGTACTTATGGAGGATATTGTATATTCAAGTCCCAAATCGAACTTCAAAAATACTGAACAATGAACATTCCCCTTTACTTTTTTAAGAAAATAGCTGTGACCCCTTAAAAAGAATTCCGGCGGACGACCTTGAAGACATATGGCCTGATCTTGTTTCTAACCACAACACATTAAAACAAGCAGGATTTAAAAAGAAACATTAAGAATTGTAAATAAATACAAAATATTTCTTCTAGATCGAAATCAGAATATCAGCTTAACAACATCAACTCAAAACAACTTCAAACATTCCGTCTTCTCGACTATCAATGACAAATTTTGAAGGAATAAAAACAAATTTAAATTTTCAAACTTGGTCAATAGGAGTTTATATTCATCAAGGGACAAACCTAGTGGCATAACTATACAACAGATTACCCAAATAATCTTATAAATCCAGAAAACAATGTTTATATACAATAATTGAAAAAAAGGCGTTTATTAATTATAACCTGTTATTATATGGAAAATTACATAGTTTTATGGGTTTATTGATTCTGTTTGTATACTTTGGACACTTGATGAATATATACTCTGATTGACCAATTTTGAGAACTTAATTTGTTTGTTCATTCTAAGAGGTTGTATCGCTTTAAATGAATATGTTCACTAACTGTTCGACCAACACATTTTTAGTCTCAGAACTTGAATAGTTTTTAGCTTATCTCATCTGTAATAATGTTCCAAACTCTCCCTCGAAATGTAAGCCTTCAAATTCGCATGTATCCATAAATATCAGCGTCTGAAAGTAAAAAATACGACTCGTTGTTTAGTAGGACCATGACTCATATAGAAAACATATATTCAGAAAATGAAAAGTAAATGTTTAGGGAGGGGTAAAATTAAAGGGATTATTCGATTTCTGACATTTCTATTAAATCTGGAGGCTTTTTACATATAATCAAGGCCTAAATCGACCCTCGAAAATGCTGAACATTCCCCTTTAAGATCTTGATTATAGATATTTAAAAGTATTCATTATTATATAAGACTTTTTAAATGTTTTCAAACCGAAATCAACTGCCGGAAATGTCGATCGTTCCCTTTAAGAAAAACCACAAAAGCAACAATATCACTCAATATTTCATGCATGCGAAGCATTTCCTTTGGCGAATTCAATAACATTTTGGTAATTTGTGCCAAAATTTCGGTCACACCCTCTATTCGTATTAAAGCAGAAAAGCAAGACGTAAAACTCCATTCATTTCATTTATTCGTATGAAAACATAATTTATCTTGATATCATGAGTGATTTAATACGAATAAATGAAATGAATGGAGTTTTAGAATCTTTATAATATGAGTGTTGATATCATTGTTTAATATTTAATAATTTTATCGGCCCACTAGCCCTGAATAGTTTGCACATGCATGAGGGAGTGTTGGTTGTATTTGATAAAAATGTCACACGTGAGGAACACGCTGATTATATCAATTGTTTGCAGGTGCGAGTTTTCTCCTATATCAATTTTTTTCAAGTATTAATTTCGTGTCATAAACAATTCATGTCTTTATACCTCGTTTGATAAACCCCAATATCACCATTATTAACCCTCTCATTTGGTTTATCTTAGCCATAAATAACATTCAAGCACGAAAGATCCCAACCGTAAAACAAATCTCGAAATTCAAATGAACACATTGACAATACATTGGTATCTGCTATCCCCCCAAAATGTTTGACAAATCTGTACCCATTTACAGCTGGGTTGACTGAAATATTCCCACTTTAAAATCAATGGATAAACTAAACTGGATTTCTCAGTATTTACCCATCAATATTGATAAAATTTCATACACATATTCCTGACTTGTCATAAACCTTGTTCTTTTGAAGTAAGTGAATATGGATACCGTTGGGACCCATATATGGCATCCTCTCAGAAATGAGCAACAGTGTGGCTTCAGGCAAGACATGCTTACTCTTCTAGACACCTGATACCACTATTCATTATGAAATATTTACTCATTTATTGATATAATTTCACTAATGAAAAGTATCTTCGCTGCTATCAATGTATTACCAATATGTTTACCTGGATTTCGAGATTAGTTTTAGGGTTGGGATCATTTGTTCATTTGTACTTGGGTGATTATTCTTATACCACTGCCAGCGTTATCGGGATATCCCATCATAACATACTAGAGTCCACATATCATCAGTTTTAACATGATTCTGTTTTTGTTTTTCAGAGAACTGACTTGTCCTGTATAGAGTACCACCTACCACCTTCAGGTGAGACAACTTTCTCATTATTTTTTCTTTGAGCCTGTTTCGCAAAAAATTTAGAGTTGGTAGAGCAACGGTTAGATCGTATACTGCTGCTTATGGAACGAGCTTGGTCCATGTTATATTTCAGTAATCGAATTCCAGAATATTTTTGGAACTCACTTTAAAAATGAAATCTTTATTTTACATGGGTCAGAATTAGGCCCAATACCACGAGTTATATGGTCCTGTCTCACACCCAGCCCATGGTGACAAACATAGATACAATATACAATATATAGACAAAAATAAAAATGATGGACAGAATATGATTTAGTGATCAAGTACATGACCACAAGATGATGCCCAGTCAACTGGTTTATTAACTGGTATATTTAAGATATACAATATAGTAATATACAGCTTCATTTCATAAAAAGACCTGCATGTGTTTTGTTCCTTCGTTTTCGATGAACTGAATAAAGTAATTGACAATTGTTTTAGCTATTAACGTTAATTACTCATTTAGTAATGTTTATATCTGTTAATAACGATTATTACTTATTATTTCATTGTAGAATGTCGTCTGTCTAATAACCCCAACCTTCCTATAGTCGATCAAGACAACGCGGCCATTGAAAAGGCTAAAAATTTTCAGTCTGATGCTGATAGACTGGTGGAGGATATCGGCGGAGTGACTTGGAATTTACCCAGGTTACACCTGTCCTGGAACCTACCAGAATCCTGTAAGTTTTATTCTTTGAATGGTATTTATTAAAGGTGGTTAAATATAGATATCACAATTCTTATGGAGTAATATATTTAAAGGGATTGTCAAGAGGTTTTCTAAACTTTGTGTGTGTAACGGGGACACAGAAAGCATCACTTTACCCCATTCCAATTTCCATTCCGACGTCTGTGGTTCGTGCAATTTCACTTTATCTAACGCGTTTTATGACGTCACCCCCACTGGTCTACAAAGATATCAATAGTAGCTTCCGGTAGATCAGTGGGAGTGACGTCATAAAACGTGTTAGTATAGTTTAAAACCTCTTTACAGTCCTTTTAAACGACGTTTCGACTGGATGAATTATCGTATCGTATTATAGCTGATCTAATCTGTAATAATGTTCACAACTCAAAATTTTAGTCTTCAAATCCCCATGTATCCATAATAATCAGCGTTTTAAAGTCAAAAATACGACTCGTCGTTTAGTAAGACTATGCCTTAAATAGAAAACACATAAACAGAAAATGAAAGATAAATGTTTAGGTACATGTAGATAGTGATTTTGTGATTTTTGTGCAGTTCTGGTACTTCTAGAGGCTATTTACATAAATTTAAGGCCAAAATCTACTCTGAAATACTGAACATTTTCAGACGACAATCCAACTCTCTAACGACTGAGCTATTCCACTGCCATTCGGTGTTTGTTTTTATTTCCTACTATTTTCCCTTTTCAGCTTACTCCGTGACGAATCTAAAAGGATTTATAGTAGATGGGGTATGTGTTGATGGTGCCTGTCCCAACTCTGATTTCTGTATCATGTTCCAAGTGTCCGGGTTCACTTCTCTTGATTATAATGTAAGTATTATACTCCATCTAGTTTAGCTGTTATTGTGTAGGGAGCCGTGGTGGATCAGTGAGTTAGACGCTTGCTCGCTAACCTGAAGGTCCAGGGTTCATCCCGACATGGGTCAAGATGATACCTTCGGATTTTTCAACCCGGTATCCCCCTGTCAGTGATGCAGGTTGGAGGGGCTGACATGGAAAATGCGTCTAGTCGTTCGGATGGGACAATAAACCTAGGTCCCGTGTGCTATTGGTTGTGCACGTTGAAGATCCCTCGATAGTTGCAAATCGAAAATAAGAGCAGGCTAATGCCGCTGTCCTGGCAAAATTTTCCTCATTTCCCCGTCCTCAATTAGCCCATATATAGGTGCAGAAAAGTAGGACGTAAAACTCCATTCATTTCATTTCATTTCTTATTGTGTAACGGGTACTGTGTAACCCTAGCCTTCTCAATTAATTTTTGTAAAGGGTCAATTGCAGGCAGAAGGGGTCATTCTCAAGGGCGTCGCGGGCCTGATTTGACCAGCGGGCCGTCATTTCAGAAGGCCTGGTTTAACCCTTTAGTTCTTTTTAGGATTGAATACTTGGAAAAGTTTTTTTTTCACGTCAAACGAAAAGTTATAGAGTGCTTATAGAAGCCTGAATTGTTATCTACATAATAACAAGACTAAATGTCACTATGTGTCCCTTTAAGGATTGTCCTTGGATATAATACACTATTCATTGACTGGGTATGCACATTAACTATTAAATATTTTTATTGTACACTTTAATCAATTCAATCCCGTTCTTATTAGCAGTGGCGTAGCGAAAACATTTTCAGATGTGGGGTTGGGGGGGGGGGGTGGAGCTTTGGGTCCAAATATGCCAGGGAATAAGGTTGGAATGGTCATGAAAATGCTAAAAATTTGCAATTCATGAATCATGAATATAAAATACTTCACTGCTTTTAAGATTTAATAAAATGTAAATCAAAAGTAATATTTCTTAGAGCGATACCACCTCTTAAAATGAACAAAAAATATAAGTTCTCAAACTTGGTCAATAAGAGTATATATTCATCAACAGTGTCCAAAGTATACAAACAGAATCCAATAAACCATAAAACTATGTAATTTTCCATACAATTACAGGTCATTATTGAAAAACGCTTAACAAAATTCCTAATATTTTGTACTAATTTGTAGTAATTATAATTATATAAGATATATTCTGGATTTATCATTCTAAGAGGTAGTATTTCTTATGAGGAAACTATAATTTTCGGAGATTGTGTTGGTAGATATTATATCGCTAGTTGAATAAGAACGTTGAATACAAACAATGAAATGTCAAGTATGGGAAACGAAGGAAATGTTGTTATCTCTTGATTGTTAGCTTAGCTCTTGTTATCTACCATAGCAAGATCATTCGACTCAACCTTCCTTATTTTATTTATGACTATGTAATAACTCCGTGGCCATCTTGCCCGGTAAATGGGCAGGAAAAGATAACTCTTGTTTTGAGAATGAATTTGATTGGCTGTTTTTACCACGAAAGAAGACGACACTCTCTGAAGAATGATTGTGATTGTCTGAATTATAATTTATTCAATATGGCGACTACCGTACAGTGTATGAGGTTATCTAGCCACTAGTCTAGTTCCGAAGTTGATACGAGTGTAACAAGATAAGTCAATAGGCTAAATGCATAATCTGAATGACTTGGACCGATAAGAGGAAAAATCTGTTATATTACTTTGTTAGATAACTTATTGCATAATTTATTATTTCGTTTTAAAACTTCTAAATATTCCATGTTTTGAATCACGGTTCCTTCAAACATTGAATGTAATAATCAAGAAACGAAATAAAAGTGGGTTAAATAAGTACTGAATTCGTTTTGTTCAATTGTTTAAGACTATAATTTTAGATACATACAGCTAAATTAAATTTGTAGTTACATGTAGTTAGCTTCAGCCATTTTCAGTTCAACAGCCCGACACTGGTAGGCTATAAATCATTAATACCAACAACAAGGAGAAAATTTGGTTTCAGAGATTGTAAGGGGTTTGATTGTAGGGACACTAATAGCACCAATTGGCAACATTTCAAGTTTAAATCAGATATCCGTGGTTTTTTAAATGTTTGATGACGTCATTAATAGGAAAATAATATGTTTGGAGATTAGTGGCGTTATCAAACACTTATAGTTTAATTGGAATTTCAAGTACCTCAGACATCTGATTGAAAACTCGAAGGATACAAATTGATGCTATCAGTGTCCCATATACACATAACAAAATAGAAAACCTCTTCAAAATACCTTTAAAGGAATACAACCTCTTAGAATGAACAAACAATCTAAATTTTCAAATTTGGTCAATAAAAGTTTATATTCATCAGAGGCTTACATGGTGGCATAACTATACAACAGACTACCTAAATAATCTGATAAATCCAGAAAACAATGTTTATATACAATAATTGAAAAACCCTTCATCAAATTTAAGGCGTTTATCAATTGTAACCTGTTATTATATGGAAATTTACATAGTTTCATGGGTTTTTTGCATTCTGTTTGTATCCTTTGGACATCGTTGATGAATATATACTCCGATTTACCAAGATGAGAACTTTTGTTGGTCATTCTAAGAGGTAGTATTGCTTTAACATAATATATAGTGTCAATTTATATGTGTACACTGGAATTACAGACATCTGATTGAAATTGGAATGATACAATTTGATGCTATCAGTTTCCCGATACACATGAAATAATTAGCACCCCCTACCCAATCTACCCCCCACCCCCCTCTGCCCCTTTACAACCCCTTTAACATAACAACATAACATAATATAAAATGTACATATGTCAATTGTTATAACACGTTGATAGAAGATAGTGTCTGTAGATAACAAACATGTATTTAAAATGTTCAACCATGCCTTATCTTACAGTCTATACAATTAAACTTTAGTCAATTTGCCAATAGAATGATATTAATCTTTGTCATAAAAGACATGTGATTTAATTGCCAAATTTATGTTGTCCCCTGACCAACTTTCATACTACAAATCGATATTCCATATAGCAACCGAATAATCTCAATCAATCATATTGGATCGAAGACTGATTTATAAATTATTTTACATGTATAGACTAGTTAAAAACCTTGAACTACAGACCTATATTTTTAAGATGACATATAGCCTAATTCTACTTTCTATATACATTGTATTTGACTCTAGTAACTAAATAATCTAAAAAAATCAATCAGATTAGATCGAAGATATTTTATAGATCACCCTATATTACATTCTCGGTATTCAACCATTTTTCTCGGCGACTCTCCCAAGCTTTTTTGCTGAACTATGCCAGATTCTGTATCAAGAACACTATCAGGTGTTCAACATTTTTTAGTATGTTACATTAATATTATTTCTTCTGAAAGGGATTGTAAAGAGGTTTTCTAAACTTTGTATGTGTATCGTGGACACCGATAGCATCAATTTGCGTCATTCCAATTGCAATTCGTCTGTGGTTCTTACAATTCCACTAAAACTAACGCGTTACAAAATTTAGAAAACCACTTACAATCCCTTTAACTGTTAAAATTATCGTGAAATTCGTTACAAACGAGGACATAACAATTACTAGTATGTCCTTCTCAGTGGCGTTTCTACGTGGGAGCCAGGTGGGGCACTGGTCCTTCTGCATGGTACAGTATTACGCGACCCTATACAACCCCTGTTACTCTCTGAGGTTGTGCCAGCGACCCATGGTTTGAATAACGGGGCCCTACATGTATATGCAGTATAACTTGTATTCAGCAGCCAGATAAAAGTGGCTGCTTACCAAGGGGTGGTGTTTAATAGAGGTACATATATATACTTGTTTAAAACCTTGAACTGGGGGCCTGTATCTTTAAGATGACATAATTTTACTTTCTATATATTTGACAATAGTTACTATATTTCAAGTGTCGCTCGTAAATACTGTATTGACAGACATGTCTACACTCGACCTACCGATATTGTTTGTTTACCTCATTGAAAGGGGAACACGCTCTTGGCAAATAATACTTTCTTTTATTATAAAATATTTATCTATTTGCTCATAAAAGACTACAAAAAAATGTCCAAGGTTGAAGTTGGCAACACTTAAAAAAGACTAATTTTTTTAAAAGAAACAAAATACTATAAATCTTAAGAAAAAAACTGGGTATTGTGATTTTGAACTGACAGAGTTTGGGGGCATACGTCGGAAAATTGTTAAGCAAAAGCTGTTCTAGTTTTGTAATTTAAAAAAAATTGGGAAGGGGAGAGGTTCAGCTCGTGAACCAGTTCTTATGGCTAGCAATGAAACGTAAAACATTTTCATATTTGTCAAAAGGCCACCAAACAATCAAAACCATCAAAATATATACCAATTATTTGAATATTTCAAATGTATTGAGGGGTTTTGATCAATTGATATTGAAATTCAATACATTATAAAAAGTAGTAGACTATGACAATATGACTAACAGTTTAAAAACGTACCCAATGACCTGATTAAAAAGGTGCGTAGTGTACAATAAAACATGTTAAATGGTTATGTTAATTCAACACAACAAGGCGAAAAAAAACATTATGATATTTATGTATTATTTAAAGTTATATATTATATTTATGTATTATTTAAAGTTATATATTATATTTATGTATTATTTAAAGTTATATATTATATTTATGTATTATTTAAAGTTATATATTAAAGGGATATGTTCACTATTCGTTCGATCCATAAAAGTTTAGTCCCAGAACCTGAAAGTTGTTAGCTTATCTAATCTGTAATAATGTTCCCAACCCTTCCTCAAATCTCTATATCAGCGTTTGAAAGTCAAAAATACGACTCGTCGTTTAAATAGAAAACACATAAACAGACGAAAGATAACTGTTAAGGTACGGATATAATTAAAGGGATTGTGCGATTTTTTCGTGGATCATGGACACTGATCAGCGCCATTCCAATTTCCATTCCGACGTCTGTAGTTCTTGCAATTCCACTAAAACTAACGTGTTTTATGACGTCACTGACAGTGATCTGCATCGATATCAATAGTAGCTTCCAGTAGCTTCCGTTAGATCACTGTCAGTGACGTCATAAAATGCGTTATGCAAAATGCAAAATTTAAAAATACGCTTTGCAATCCCTTTAAGTTTGCTTGGAATTGGTTGTAAATATTCCAGATTATATATAATCTGATTTTTTTTTTCAGGTACAATTTCAATACGTGACGGTGTTGAATATTTCCACTACATACTATGAATTGAAGTTATATACCCTACCCAGGACGCTGACTGATCGCAGATTGCTCCTTAGTCATTACAGAGATATCAGAGGCGCCTCGAATAATGGTAAGTTTTTTATACAATAATCAAGGGCGTGGATTTAGGGAGGACGGGGAAGGAGGGAGGATGTGGGACGTGTACCTCCTTAAACTCAGAAGAGAGGGGAGACGAAAGGGTCTTGGTCCCCCCCCCCCCCAATAATTTGATTAGTAGAATAGATTTTTTGAAGAATCAAAATCGATCACATGAAAATCACTGTTAGAAGTCCCTATTATCAACTCAAAACCCTGAAATAGCTACCAGAATGCACGAAATTTACGCCATTTTCCATTTTTTTCTCTAGGGCGAGGACCTTATGTTTGAGCTTTTGGTTGAGGCGTTTCGCGACGTATTTAGACTATACAACCCATGCATTGCTGGTTGGTCCCCCCAGCCCCCAAAATGTTTGACAAATCCACGCCCTTTAACCTAACTCTAACCATAGAACTATACTGACAAAAAAAACAAGCACGAACGGCCCCAACCTCAAAACAAATCTCGAAATTCAAATAAACACATTGACAATACATTAGTAGCAGCTAATGAACTTTTCATTTGAGGAAGAATGCTATATCAATAAATGAGTAAATATTCATAATGAAAAGTGACATCAGGTGTCTAGAAGAGTTAGCATATCCTGCTGCTCAATGATATAACACCAACTGGTTATTGATTTCTGATTTCCGTCACTAACTGACTAAAACTTTTATGATAAATGGTTTTTATGCATATCGGGGACACTGATAACATCAGTTTTTCACAATTTCAATTTTGAATCAGACGCTTGTGGTTCCGGAAACCACTTTAACTAAGTGTTTGAAGAAGTAACAAATCGCTTAAGTTTTCTGTGAAACAAGAATAGTTTGCGGATGTGACGTCATCAAACAGTTAGTTTAAGTTTAAAGGGATTGTAATGTTTGGTTTTCTAAACTTTGTATGTGTATCGGGGACACTAAGCATCAATTTTTACCATTCCAATTTCCATTCCGACGTCTGTGGTTCTTGCAATTCCACTAAAACTAACGCGTTTTATGACGTCACTATCAGTGATCTGCATAGATATCAATAGTAGCTTCTGCTAGATCACTGTCAGTGACATTATAAAACGCGATATAGCTATCTATGCAGATCACTGTCAGTGACGTCATAAAACGCGGAGATGAGAATAATATTAATATTATCAAAAAGAGCGCGCTGGCCTTCTTCATGTCGTTCATGAAGTCAAACAAAATGGTTTCTAAGCGATTTGAACTCGACTTGACTCAACAACAATAATGAGTTCTGTATATCTATGGCTAGTTGACATAATGTAATAAAAATCTGTACAAGCAAAACAATTCCGTTAATCAAAATCGTATCCAAAACATGGCAAAATTGAGAGTAATAGTTGTATAGTAGTGGACTACCCAAAGAGAAGTATAGTAAAAGAAAGAAAAAGAAAGAAACATCTATATTTTACAAGGATAACTTAGGTTCCGTGCGGATCTTTTCTCCCAGCTGGTCCTTGGCCAAACCTCTTGGCATTGGTCTTTCCCGGATTATCCGTAGGCTCTAGAATGTAATAGCTAGGGGCGGATTTAGGGGGTGGCGTGTGGGGCGTGCGCCCCCCCCCCCCCCCCTTTCTAAAATTTGCAAAGTATGGGTTGTCGGCACCATTTTACCACAAATGTTTCTCGCCACACTTCACTTGGCAAGATATCTATCTACATTGCACCCACTCTAGAATAATATTTCAATAACTTTATTTTTAACCTCAAATAATTTTATTCTAAGCCCCCCCCCCCCCCCCCCCACCTCCCCGCTAACGTCAAATCCTGTATTCGCCCCTGATAGCTGTAATAAGCGTATCCTGAATTGTCATTAATATCAAGAATGTTGTTGACAAACGGATAACACGTATTGTTAGTCCAACGGATTAACTGGTAGAATCTTGACTTTGTTTTAACTCTATCCTGAAGTTCGTCAGATTGTTGATGACACACCTAAAAACATCAGGAAATAGGTGCTTGAAGGTCACTCAAGATCAAACGAAAGGGAAAGAAACGCCCATGATCAAGTTTTACAAAGGATACCCGATTTATAGGTTCCTTTTAACAAACTGATCTTGGGTCAAGGCCCTCGACAATAATCCATCAATAGAATATGAAAAGTCTTTGTTTAAATCAAGTTTTTCAACCTTTTCATGTCTGTTACCCTTAGATTTGCTGCCCTGTGCGATTCATGAGCAATGTCCCCCTAGGGAGACATGGGGTGTTTGTCAGGGAGGAATGACGCATGAGGATGTATATAATTTTTTCACTTGCCAAACACTTGCACAGGACAACAACCCTTACGCTATATTACCTATTTTTCCCTAGTTTCGAATTGAACAGGGGGACATGGCTCTGGAAGTTTGGGGCACAGCTTGAAAAAGGTTGGGAACCACTGCTTTAGTCCATAAATCTGCCAGGATTCCATCCAATGTAGGAGAATAAAACCTCACAATAATCCCAAAATTCAAACAAATCACCTCCTTGTTAAAAAACTTCTAGATTATATAAATACAATTCCAACATAATCTTGCTGAGTGTTGATGATTTATGTTAAAAGTAAATAGATTTAACTGCGAACTTAAACAGAAAAATTCTTCTCGGGATATTAGACAGTGACGTTTCCTGAAATTATCGGGCAGAGAGGCCGGGCAGAGTTACAGGATTGTAAAAGCACCGGGCTTTAACTGAGAACTTAAAGGGATATGTTCGCTAACTGTTCGATCAAAAAACCTTTAGTCTCAGAACCTGGATTTTTTAGCTAATCTAATTCGTAATAATGTTTCTAAGCCTCTCTCAAAATTTAACCCTTCAAATCCCTGTGTATCCAAAATATGACTCGTCGTTTAGTAAGACTATGCATAGGCCTATACAGAAAATGAAAGAGAACTGTTAAGGTACGGTACAATTAAAGGTTATGGTCCGATTTTTCGGCCTTTCCAGCAAATATGAAAGCTATTTACATAAATTCAAGTCCCAAATCGACCTCGAAAATGCTGAACATTCCCCTTTAATAATACAAAATTGAAACTGGGGTCCCAAGCCACTTATTGGTTTCTAGACGGAAAGGGTAATCCTGTAGTATCTAAAATTACGTATTCTTGTTGACCTGAATTTTAACAACTGGACATCCTTCCTACTTCCTGCTATTGTTCTGATTGGTTAGAATTTGTAACAATGAACCCTGACCTACAAATACAATTTATATAGTAGGTGCACATTGCACATGAAGCATTCTAACCTCATAATATGTCATTGTCCAATTCGCATTCTCTGTTGCTTGTTGCTTGTATTTAAGATTCATTGCGATGACGATGTAGGAAAACAACCTGAAGTTCATTTTCACAATGTGGAGGCGTCCTTCTGCTGAGGATTCGGATAAACCGTATTCGCTTGCGTAGATCCAATCAAAACGCTCCATTTACAAACTTCCGTAAACAAGAACATGTAGGCTGCCTAATGATGTCAAGGTATCCGACACCATTGTTGATAGGTCATAAAGGCTATAACGATTGTTACCTTAAAGTTAAGAATGTAAATCCTGTAGTTTCTAAAATTGTGAAATCTAGCACTTCAGAAGCTTGTTGACCTTTTTGTAAAACGGACAGTCGAGAACGGGACATCCTTCCCGCCACTGTTCTGATTGGTTACAGGACAACGATATACGTTGTTTATTTACTATTTCTATATGAAATACGCACTACTACTAGTATCTATTAATTTCACTGTACTTGTCATTCCATCTGTGTCCTTGATAGGTAAATAAAGATCCTTTACCAGGAGAAGAAGTTATATCCTTGAAAGTATTTTTCTTGTTTCCGTCGAGTCCTTATAGCTAACCTTCAGACTGGCATCCCTGACGGGGGAAAGTGGGATTGATGTGTTATCACCCCTGGAACTGCAGGATAGCACCTGCATTTAGTGAGGAGCGGATTTAGGACTTGTTGGTCCGTAAGCAAATGAATGGCAGAGGGTATAATTTCTCATATTAAGAAGTGGGTACAAGCGTTGGTTTTCTCCCTCCACACTACACTTATGAAAAAATTTTGAAAATTTAGTTAGAAGAAATTTGATGGGTCATTTGCTTGAATATAAATCGACCCCTGAATTTATTTAATAAGCCCATGGCATTAACTCTTCAAAAACTTTTATGTCTGATTACATTAATGAAAGGTTCAAAACGAGATTAAAAATTGTTCTCAACAAGCTAGTTTTGAAAATAGTTTTTATGTAGGAGAGTTTTGAAGTCTTCTTGGACTGTGGAAATTTAGTAACTGTTTGATACATTTTAGCATTTATGGCAGTAGGAGACAGGGAGGCTAATATTATGTTTTCGGGAAAAAAATCCCCCAAATCTGGCAAAATATCATTAAAATTCGGGCAATAAGTCGGGCTGCCCCCTTGTTTAGTTGTGGGCCCATACGGCTATGTTAACATTGGCTAAATTGTTCATGAGCCTATTATTTATATGTGCCGTATGTAACGTGTATATTTAATGTAAATCGGCATCTTGAATTTATTAAATATGGCATCGAACTCTTCTAAAATGTTTTGTCTATGATAACATCAATGAAAGGTGTAAACTAGATTAAACATTTACGAGTTGAACTAGCTAGCAAATTGGCACAATGGCAGTTTGTCTTTTATCGGAATAAATTCTAGCTTGTCATTATTACACCTGTATTATTGTATTTGTCTATCAGTGTTTGTTATCGACGAGTGTTATCGAGTAATATTTAATAACTATTTGACGATTCTTGTAATGATGTGATTATGACAGATCCATATTCACTCGTATCAACTTCGGAACTACACTAGCGTGCTAGATAACCTCATATACTATACTTTAGTCGCCATATTGAATACATTATAGTTCAACCAATCACAATCATTCTTCAAAGAGTGTCGTTTACTTTCGAGGTAAAAAAAGCCATTCAAAACCAATCTCCTAACAAGAGTTCGAACAAAATGACGATGGTTTAGCCGAATGATCCATATTCTTACATTCAGCTCAACCTTCTTCATTATGTTCTAGACTACATAATGATTCTGAAATGATAGGCGGCCATCTTGTCCGGTAATTGGGCAAGGAGAAACAACTCTTATTTAGAGATTTTGACTTCTTTTTACCGCGAACAGAGAGAAAACAACACTCTCTGGTAGTCTCTGAAGATTGTGATTGGTTGATCTATAATTTATTCAATATGGCGACTATCGTATAGTATACGAGGTTATCTATAGGACGCTATTGTAGTTCCAGGTTGATACGAGTGATACCATCAGTCAGGCTTTAAACAATGATATCATAGAGTAATATAACACCAAAGGGAGACAACCTATTAGTTTTTCAATTATAAAGCCGTTATTTGATTGTCTAACAGAAAAATCACCTTTTAATTGAAATCGATATCAATATATTGTTTGAACACGTGAAACTTTCACAGATATTAGATTATAGAACAAAAATAGGCCAGATATATCAATTCCGTAGAAACAAAAACAAACTGACAGAATCTCATTTGGGCTGAATAGTTGGTCGATGGTGGTGTGTGTAAAACGTAACACACTAAAAGGGCGTTCGATGTCAAAATTGATGGCAGGGTGATTGGAAGCACGGGACCACTGAATAATAATAATATTAATGGAATTAAAAAAGACGGTATTACCTTTGTTACAGAAACCATCTCGTTTGAGCTGAATAGTTGGACGATGGTGGTGTCTGTAAAACGTAGCACACTACAAGGGCGTTCGATGTCAAAATTGATGGCAAGGTGATTGGAAGCACGGGACTACTGAATAATAATAATTCATTACAAATATTACGCCATATATGCACAGGGGCTCGTAGTTATATTTTTTTTAAATATTGTTATACGGTTATAAGAGAAATGAGAAGGGAGGACACTAATTTTGGGGTCAAAATTGAAATAGAAATTCGGCGCCTTTCTTCGCCTCGAAAACGGCCAAGTCTTTGGTCTAACCGATATATTTAGGTAAATAAAGCAGATTTTGAATGATAGACTGGTTTACGACGGAGTAATTACCGTTTTTGTGTTCCAAGCGGAGCAAACATGGTTCGGACAACTTCTTTGTAGGTCATTTTCCGCTAGCTTCAAGACGAATTACCAGGTGAGTTTTCATTGGTCCAAATTTGAGTTAATAATTGACGTCATTGTATGACGTCCAGAAAAATACAATTCTATTTTTATTTGGACCAATGAAAACTCACCTAGTATTTCGTCTCGAAGCAACCGGAAAATGACCTACAAAGAAGTTGTCCGAACCATGTTTGCTCCGTTTGGAACACAAAAACGGTAATTACTCCGTCGTAAACCAGTCTGTCATTCAAAATGTGCTTTTTTTACTAAAATATATCGGTTAGACCAAAGACTTGGCCGTTTTCGATGCGAAGAAAGGCGCAGAATTTCTATTTCAATTTTGACCCCAAAATTAGTGTCCTCCCTTCTCATTTCTCTTATAACCGTATAACAATATTTATAAAAATATAACTACGAGCCCCTGTGCATATATGGCCAAAACAATATGTACAAAAGACAATTTAGTCAGGCATGAATTGATCTCTTTGCACCTCTTTACAGTAGTGACGGGTGTCGTGCGCGAAGCAGATCATACTTACTCTTTTCGAAATACCTGATGGTACTTCTCTTTAGAGTAGTTCACTACTATATTGCTCTCGATTTTGCCATGATTTTGATTAACAGAATTGTTTTGCTTGTACGGATCTTTATTATTTAACTGAATCACAATGCCTCGATGGTTACAAGGGTTTGTTTGTTTGAGGCCACCAGATGTTTTTATGATATTTATTTATGACGACAGCAGATGTATTGTGGTGTCACTTCCTCGTCGTTTTCAAAGAACCCGCTTCCCCCAGACTGTAAAGTATCCATTACATTGCATGACTTCAATTATTACATTACACTGAGGACCAAACCCGCCATATTCTATTATGTTCAGCTACTTCCTTCTACAGTAAATTGATATTTTGGCGTGAATTATTGATACGAGCAAAGTGAAAAAAATGATTATGACGCTAACTGATTGGAAAGGGTTTCAAATTTCTGTCAAACAATTAAAGGCATTGTAAAGAGGTTTTCTAAACTTTGTATGTGTATCGGGGACACTAATAGAATCAATTTGCACCATTCCAATTTTCATTCCCACATCTGTTGTTCTTGCAATTCCACTAAAACTAACGCATTTTATGACGTCACCCCCACTGATCTGCATAGATCAGTGGGAGCGACGTCATAAAACGCTTTTGTTTTAGTGGGAGCGACGTCATAAAACGCTTTAGTTTTAGTGGAATGGTAAGAACCACAGATGTCGGAATGGAAATTTGAATGGCGTAAATTGATGCTATTAGTTTTCCCGATACACATACAAAGTTTTTGTTTTGACATTACCAATATTCCGTGTCCGAAACCAAAAAAAAAGCAGAAGATGATGTTCTATTTCAATTCAGTTTATTTCTTAATTATTAAACACATCCGTTTTGACATGGTCATACAAATAGAGTCGGTTTTGTTTCTTGGTTTCTGATGAGAGATATGATGACACACGTTATAATGGATAGTGTTTTTAAATTATGATCCTGTTTGTTTTATTGACGAGATTTCTATCAGCAATTTCCTTTTCCATATACGGTGGTCGCTTATTGAAGGTGATTGCTTATTGAAGGTGGGCGCATGAGCAGGATATACTGTAGATGTATATCCTTCAATTGTTCTGCTTTTAAATTAAACATATTTCCTCCTTTCATGATAGTTAAATCTTAGGCCACAATTTACAGCGTGCGATTTTCGGTTCGTCGTTATTAGCAAGGTTATGTGGATTGAATGGTTGTCGTGACTCGTTGGGTTCTTATGCAAGTTTGTGTGTGAATGTCAATGAATATGTAATCTTCACTCATAATTACAGACAACCCAATGACATCTCATTCATGACTGAAATACTTCCTCCATATGAAAAGATAACAGATTATAAAAAATCCGTACAAGCAAAACAATTCTGTTAATCAAAATCGCATCCAAAAGCCTTGGCAAAATCAAGAATTATAGTTGTATAGTAGTGGACAACCCTAAAGAGAAGTACCATCAGGTGTTTCGAAAAGAGTAATCTGGTCTGATCATTTGTTGAAAGTATGATATTTTGGGTCGGGTGTCGGGTTTCCATGTGCGGTCCAGATTGTTAGTAGACTTGAGTATATTGATTGTTAAAAAGTTATGTCGACACTCGAAAATAATCTTCATATCCATTAACAATTCTGTTAAAGGAATACAACCTCTTAGAATGAACAAAAAAATTAAATTTTCAAACTTGGTCAATAAGAGTATATATTCATCAGGGGACAAACCTAGTGGCATAACTATGAAACAGATTACCTAAATAATCTGATGAATCCAGAAAACTATGTTTAAATACAATAATTGATAAATGCCTTAATTCAATTTAAGGCATTTATCAATAATAATCTCTTATTGTATGGAAAATTACATAGTTTTATGGGTTTATTTGATTCTGTTTGTATACTTTGGGCACTGTTGATGAATATGTAGGCCTACTCTTATTGACCAAGTTTGAGAACTTAATTTTTTTTGTTCATTCTAAGAGGTAGTATCGCTTTAACATTCACATCAAAAATCTTATGTTGATAATAACCTTCGTGATATTTGCTGTCATTTTTTCTAAGCCTAATTCGATTCTTCTTTGACTTTCAGCACCAACGAAGGAATCAGCAAAATGGACAACATCACCAAAGTTAGAATTCACAGAAAATAATCTCACTCTCAGCTTCAAATACCCAGAATTTGATTTAACACATTTCAATATTTCTCTAAAAGGTTCTGACAGAATGGCCATTAAATCCAAGATGAACGTGCGTGTAAGTATATATATGTATTGTTACTATCGTATAATAATATTACCCAAAACGATCCCAACTGTAAAACAAATCTCGAAATCCATGTAAACACATTGACAATATATTGGTAGCTGCTAATGAACTTTTCATATGAGGTAGTACATCAGTAAATGTGTAGCCTAAATATTTCATATTGAAAAATGGTACATAGAAGAGTAAGCATACCCTGCCTAGTGCCACTATTGCTCAAAATTATAACGAGATTTCCGTCCTTTCCGTCCTTCTGAAAGAGGCATGGTGACGCCATTAAAACCTTTAACTTCAATTGTACTTTATTTTGTCGTTGATTGAGCTCAATTTTCATCTCGGCTTGTGCTTTCGTAATTTCAATTATATATTGTCGTTTCAACCACTTTCACCACTATTGTACCACCAATAATAAAAATTAGTACAAGCAAAACAATTCCGTTACCCAAAAATCTCGTCAACAAAATCGAGTGCAATAATTGTATAGTAGTGGACTACCCATACGAGAAGAGCAAACAAGGCCTCAATATTATTTTTGCGTTTTTAGGTAGAGGGGTCAACGCATGCTGAGGTCAGCTTTACTAACATCCCATCTGGTAAATACTTTATCGATGTAAGTATATGTACAGTTTGTTTATCATATTCCGGTAATAGGGTACCGTAAGATAAGATTAAGAGTAGCAAAAAGTGAAACATTCTTCCATTAGCCAAAAAAGCTACAGAGCAGTTTGAAGTAAAACATATTCCATTGCCCCAAAAAGCTACAGAGCAGTTTGAAGTAAAACCGTATATCATTGGCCAAATAAGCTACAGACAATTTGAAGTAAAACATATTCCATTGCCCCAAAAACTGCAGATCCGTAGAGTGCTGGATTTAGGCTGGTCCGGTCCTGTCCTGCCCCCTCACCCACCCCCCCCCCCCCCCCTCTTTGAAATTTCGTATAATGTTACATACGGATACCAGGTGCTTGTAGACATCCCTCCACCCCTTGAAAATTGTTTGGCCCCAACTCCCCTCAACTCACCACCCCCCTACTACCAACAGATTTCTTAGAAACGCCAATGGTTGTGTTACCCTTTTTTAACATTATGTTTCAGATTGAACCCAGGGATCAACGTGCTAATGATATGAACAATTGTCAGTGTTATACTTTATTTGATGGTGTTTATAAAGAATGTAATCCATGTGGTTCTGTTAGAACCAGCTGGTTTAATATTACGGCACCAGGTACGAATTTTAAGGAATTGCCATAAATCAGAGCTGATGACCAATCAGAGTTTATATCCGACATAGAGGATCAAAAGTGAGAGAGGGTGGTGTTGTGCAATGAGGTGCACTGATTTGAAAAAAGGGCATACGTTTTAAAGACGTAATTCATCAAGAAAAATTTCTGACAGTGAAACGTTGAAACGTTTCACTAAATTTTGTCAACGTTGTTTGATAAAGCTGTATTTTTACGCGGAATCGATTATTGCAGTCTTACCCATCATGCTGGGCACAAATCCTCATTTTTTATGGAATCGATTATTTCAGCTCTACCACCAACATCGACCTCGCCGACCACGACCACAACAACTGCTGTTGACCCAGTTAAAACATCATCCGAATTGGAAACTACCCCAGTTTTAGATGCAGGAGAAACTCCCACAGACCAACCCCATCATACCGACCCTAACATTGGTGAGGTTGTGAAACCAGAAGAAGACGACACAATGAAAATTGGTCTAGCTATTGGTTTAACGCTTTTAATGTTTTCTCTGGGAACAGTTGCGTTGGTATATTACGTGATGAAATGCAGAAAAAGAGGTACGACTTGTTTGTTTGTGGTGAAAAGAGGTTTAATATATTTCATTTCATTGGTTATTTTTTTAACGATTTTGGTTTCATTTCATTTCATTTCATTTTTTAACTTTTATTTCATTTCACTATGTTATATTTTTTATTTTGGAATAAGAGTTTTTAGCAAAAAAGTCTTTACGATAAAAGAGTTGTTACGGGGTTTTGTCTATTTGTACTCCAGTAGAGTACAATCGACCTGGGGCCTTATTCTCGAAAACTTAACTTAAGAGGATTTTAGAGATCCAGTAATCTGATTGGTCAGTTACTAAAATCAGTTTTAAATTAAGTATTATTATCCAATCAGATTGCTGTATTTCTTAAAATCTGGATTTTATCCAAGTTAAGTTTTCGAGAATAAGGCCCCAGCTTTCATAAAGTGGTGAAATATAATTAACTACCGTTGTATTTCAGGCGATGAAGATCCTGCTAGCTTACAAGAAAAAAGTTCTTTTGAACATTTTAAAGGTAAGGGTTCTGTATGCAATTCTTTTATTATAAGGCCTTATAAGACAACACATGCAGGTTGATTAAGGAGATACATAGAAAAAAAATGACATATTTAAGACATCTCTCACGTACATGTATCTTTATCTACTGGGTATTTTATAATGAAATGGATGCATACTGCTCCTTAAAGTTCGTTTGAACATTCGTAGCTTGGGCGAGCTTCAAAGGGGTCGTTTTATAAGTATTTTTTGAGTCATGTCTTTATACTCTCTATGCAAGGGTGTTGTAACCTATTTGCAGTATTTGAAGGTGTAGTCTAATTAAAATTAAACCCTAATTTCGTGTCGTTCGGTTTTTTGAAAAATTGGATTTAAAAAACCGAACAAAACGAAATTAGGGATAAAGATGGCGTAGCTAGCCAACTTACCACATTTATCTTTTGAAAACTGAAGGGTCGTAGTATCTCTGGAAGGTTTGAGAGGTTCAAATCATGTTCATCGTTCAACTTCAATTATTAAATGGTTTTACAATCTTTTCCAGAAGTGGCCATCGAGGAGAAGACGGTGTTTGTGTTGAGCGCCGACGATCATGCTAATCATTTGGATGTCGTGAAACAATTAGTGATGTTCTTAAAAGATAAATGTCAATGCCGAGTTATCTACCCTCCCTGGGAAATCAAGCAGATGAGTTCGAGTACATGGAGAGAATGGTTTCGTACAAGTCTAGATCAAGCTGATTACGTTCTTGTCGTCAATTCCGAAGCCAGTTATAGACTTTTTAAAGCGGCCAGCGGTAACAAAAGTTACAAATATAAGTTTTCGACCGATTCTGCACATTTATTTATTGAAATGCTGACGGAGATATTAAAGGAATATAAGAAACTGGAGAACGTACATCATGGTGTTCAGACCACCTCTCCTGATATGGACAATGTTAACCGTTTGGATATCGACAAATTTATTACCGTATCCTTTTCTTACACACCCAAAGAGTATTACTTCACTGACTTCAGAATGAACTTCGAGCTGCTTCAACAATTACCAAATTTAATTCGATACATCCACAAGTTACAGGCTAATTCTCATATTCCTCTCGATCTTAAAGATGTATTTACAGACGTACCTGACAATGACTGTAAGGCGGATCTGGAGAATGCCGAATTAAAAGCTCGAAAATATCAGAAAAGTAACGTTTTGTGGTTTTCCGATCACTTCGGAGATGCATGCAGACGTGAAACCAACCGACATGATTCCGGATATGACGAACAAGAGGATATATCCAGAAGTAGAAGCTCATCCGAGAAATCCGGAGAATCTGTGGACGAAATGAGTTTTTTTCCACCAAGTATTATAAGTGATGATAAGTCACGAGTTACTGCCCCTGATGCTACTGAAACTATGAGTAATTTCTCATTTATACCACCTGATGCTGTGTCACGTGGTTTGTCTGAGTTTTGCGCCCCTACGGACTTACAAGATGATGAGAAGGTGTGTACAATTAGCCGACAGTTCCGTGATATGAACACACGTTATGAAGACAATATCGGTACTAAAGTTTAGTATAGACCTTATTCACGTCTCGTTTTGAAACCGAGGTTAATAACACAAATTACGTCATTCATCCTAAAATACGACGTCATTAGAATGAAAAGGATTATGACGTCATTAATCACCCTAAAAACAGCGGGAAAATGGACTAAAAACTGCCTTTTCGGACCTTTTCTTAGCTATGTGACGAGACACTTCATTGGAAAATTTCGTCTCCTGTTTTTATTTTGTTTTAATGCAAACAAATCCAAGTTGAAAAATGGAAGTAATATGGTTTGTTTGTTGGAATCGTTCACGTTCTTTAACATTTACAAGTGTAATTCATTGAAACGTTGTTCGAGAAAAAGCTTTATCAGTATTTCAACTTAAATGTCTCATTTGGGAATATCAATCTGACACGTATATCAAACATGTGTGTATGAGGATGTGAGGAACATGCATAGCCGACTCAACAGTGGGGCAGACTGACTAATTGCCCGAATTTTAATGATATTTTGCCCGATTTCTTGAATTTTTAACCAGAAAACAAAATATTTAGGAGGCAACTGCCCCCCTGCCCCCCTGCCCCCCTGTCTCCTACGGCTATGGGAACGTGTTCATCACGGTCTCGGTTAAGACAATGGGAATCACATCGGGTGTCCGAGCATTCGCTTGTTTTATTTTTTAAAGTTTAACCAAAGTAATCGATAACATTGTTACATTTTTGTCCCATTTTTTTTGTTAACATTTTTCATTAATATTTGACAAGTTATATTAAGCCCTGGGTTTTCAACTGGTTTTCTCAAATGTCCCCGATTAAGCACAATGAAATGACCATGTCCCCTGAATTGTCCGCAGAAGTCATCAAAAACATGCAATTTCGAAGCATTTTGCTTTTTAATACAAAATAATACTTTTTTTTAGTATAAGATCTATAACTCAGTTTGTGTCCCCTGGAAAATGTCCAAATGTCCCCAGTCTGGGACATGTCTCCTAAGTTGAAAACCCAGGTATTAAGCTGTATATTTCGTTTAACCACTGTAACCACGCATCTTCACAATGTTAAGGTACCAACTAGGTCTAATACCTTGACAAATTTAGGCACTTTAATTGTATCACGCAAGTTTTTACAACCAGGGACCTTTTTCTCGTAACTTAAGTGTTCCAGTCATCTGAGTGACCAATCACTATAATCGATTTTCTATTTAAATTATATTTATCATCCAATCAGATTACTCTATGTATTAAAATATTGAATTACTAGGTTTTGGAAATAAGGCATCAGATCTTGATTGGATTGGCGGGATCGCACAATCTAGAGCGGTGATTGGCTGTATTCATTGGAGTGAAATCCAATCAAATCGTTGTATTTACAAACTTTCATGATAAAAGATAGGAACCTAATAATGTCAAGGTATCGGACCACGCTCGTAGCTTGACATGTTAAAGATGATCATTTTCATGTTTGTTTGTATATGAGTTTTCATAGTTCATATTTCATTTTTACGTACAATTACAGTGCCGTGCAATATATATATTCGTACATAAAAATAAGTTGCCTTTCTCGTCTCAGGTGTGTACTTTGTACCCCTTCGTTTTACACGCCTCTTAAAACATGCTAATTGTACTCCTGGACAAGTCCAACTTTTCTGATACATAGGAGATGGTTTTCCCCCTTTGTAATAATTTCCAAGTGATGTCCAAGTATGTAAGGTCGTAGAGCGAATGTAACCACACCGCCATTTTGTACGAATATTTATTGCACGGTACTGTATGTACATATTGAGCATTTCGCATGTTCATTTGATGCCTAACTCGTTCAGAAAAAGGGATTGTTAAGATGGTTGTATGTGAATCGGGGACACTGAAAGCGCCGATTTCCACCAGTCATGTTTTCATTCAGACATCTTTGAAAATATTTGCATTTCTACTAAAACCTATCGTAAATGCCGTAAGATAGTATGTGCAGCTCTTGTGATAGATCTGTCATAAAATGCTAAGGTAAGAACCACAGACGTCTGACTGAAAATTTGAATGGTGTCCATCAATTGTTATACGTAAAAAGTTTAGAAACCTCTTTACAATCCCTTTAAGTTATCGTTTCCAAACATTCAAATATGTAAACATAGCTATGTATAGTTTCATTTGAACATTACATTTTTAATTATGAACATTACCTGATGATATATTAAGGGCATTTCAGTAGCTTATTACCAAATGAACATTGGAATTATTCGTTTAGTGAACATGGTCACATTTAATGGGAACATTTCGTAATCATAGAGTTTTTCATGGACATTGATGAATATTTTGTAGAATAGGAGTATATGGAACACATTTAAAAGAATTGTAAATAGGTATATGTCTGATTTGCTATGTGTATCAGGGACACTGATAGTAGTGAAGTTTAGAATTATGCAAATTGTTTCTATCAGTGTCCCTAATACACACACAAATTAAGAAAACCTCTATACAATCCCTTTAAGAAGTGGTAATTTCTTAGACAAATGGCGACGCCAGCGTTCTTGAACGTTTCTTGGTGTACAAAAAGGGAACAGACTAAGTTATGGGGATAACATTCTATGGCATTGTTGAAATGTGGGGTTTAAACTATGTTTCTGTGAGATGGAAGAAAGTTTATCCCTTTTAGTGTCGCCATTGTTTATTGACAAAACCTGTTATAAAATTTGCTCAAATTGAGTTTGAACATGTTGCAATATCATTTTGTAAATAATATTTTCATTTCCTTGTCACTATTTTGTTGACAAACCATTGTAAATAAGTATTAATCAAAAAACAAGGGCCATAATTTCACGGAGATCTCAAGAATCGGTTTAAAAAATGTTTCACAGAATGTAAGTTATATTTGTGAAAGCGAATTGACTGTTATTAAGGTTTGTGATACAAGACAGTTGGATGAAGTAAACGAGGCCATAACCAGAGGTTCCAAAACATGAAATCCTTGAATATCATCCTAGAATGAACAGAAAAAAATTAAGTTTTCAAATTTGGTCAATAAGAGTATATATATTCATCAACAGTGTCCAAAGCATACAAACAGAATCAAATAAACCTATAAAACTATGCAATTTTCCATACAATTACAGATTTTTATTGAAAAACGCTTAAAATGTGAGTAAGAGTTTTTCAATTACATGTATTTAATATACATAACTTTCTGGATTTATTTAGGTAATCGGTTTTATAATCATGCCACTAGGTTTGTCTCCTGATGAATATAATACTCCTATTGACCAAGTTTGAAAATTTAGATTTTTTTTTTATCTTTCTAAGAGGTAGTATTCCTTAAAACTAAAAATAGATCTTGGTAGTACTGGTAGTTTTTGAAAAGGTATATAAGGACATATTTTTGATTAGTACGGTTAGGTCGACATGGTAGAGTAGAAACAGAGGCAGTAGAAATGGCAATTAAGACAATTTGTAGATCACAACATCCGCATCATTATTTCCCCACCCCACTTATACTTTCTCTTAAGAAGGCGAGGTTGTTATCAGAAGAACAATTATGTGCTAACCTTAAGTTTCTAAGTTCCTAAGTTTCTATAAGTTTCTACAAGTTTCTAAGTTTCTAAAAGATTCTAAGTTTCTATAAGTTTCTTAGTTTCTATAAGTTTTTATAAGTTTCTATATGTTTCTTTATATAAGTTTCTATAAGTTTAAGTTTCTATAAGTTTCTATAAGTTTCTATAAGTTTAAGTTTCTATAAGTTTCTAAGTTTCTATAAGTTTCTAACTTTCTATAAGTTTCTAAGTTTCTATAAGTTTCAGCTCATTGTCCGGTATATAAATATATATATTTATGTTTTTTGTCACAGAAATTGATGAAACTGCAACTGAATTTCTTCCTGAGCTTGTGCTTTCGTAATGTTTCAAATTTTTCTGTAAAGTAGGTTTGAATTGTAAAGTTATTGTTAAATGGGGACCGAAATAGACTATAGACTCTGCAGTATCAAATGGATCATTGAATTTAGGACAGTCTATCTAAAATATCATTTCGATAATATGGGTCCAGGTTTTCAAACTATATAATATAAATATGAACATAATATATTATGTATTATTTGTAATGCCCTTTAAGTGACTTACAGTCTTTTTTACGATTCTTTTTTTTTAGAATTTAGTTTCTAATGCTTGGAGCGCCTCTGATCCCCTTTAAAGGGATTGTAATTAGGTTTTCTAAACTTTATATGTGTATTGGGGACACTGATAGCATCAATTTGCACCATTCCGACGTCTGTGGTTCTTGCAATTCCACTAAAACTAATGCTATTTATGACGTCACTGGCGGTGATCTGCATAGATATCAATAGTAGCTTCATTGCAAATACCTCAGACATCGGAATGGAAATTGGAATGGCGCAAATTGATGCTATCAGTGTCCCCGATACACATACAAAGTTTAGAAATACGTTTTATAATCTATTTAAGTTACCTTACATGAGATGTATGATTTTCTGCTAATTATCGTGATGTTGATATTGAAAATAAAATCAAAATCTTAGAATATTTATCAAAGTAAAAATATTATTGTATATTTGTATAATTAACTCTATTATTAAATAAATGATTTATTTTTTTTAAATAACTTGTTTTATTTTATCTTTTGGAATATCCCATTCCAATATCTGACATCAAAATACGTTCCCAGTTGTGTGTTGATGAGCAAAATGTCGTATTTTCTACCTAGGCACATAGGTCTCACTAAACGAGTATTTTTTAATTTAAAACGTTGATAAAAATGAGAGAAAGAGAGAGAGCGCTATTCACAATATTAACTTACAATAATAAGTAAAATAGCAAATAAAGAAACCAAGTACTAACGATCTGAACCGCAAAACGAAATCCAAAAAGACATTTTGACGAAACATGAATTTTTCACACGAGGAAGCATACACTGCCTGGCGTCACACCCGTCCTTGCTGTAAAACATACTCGAAACAAACTACAAAACAAGAACATGAAGAAAGCGCCAACTAAACTGAAACAATAGTGACTTGACGACAAATTCAAAAGTTCAAGGGACGTAACACCATTTTCGATAATTCAAGGGACGTAACTTATCATAATTATTGTTTAGATTCTGGGTTCTGCGACTAAGATGTTGAACGGTCGAATAGTAAACATGTCCCCAAACGTGCACCACACGACACATGTCCTATATCGATCCCCCCATGCGCAGGATAAGATTTCGCCGAGAGGAGCGGGTCGATGAATTATTTGAGGTTAAAATAATCAAAGTAATTGAAATATTCTTCTAGAGCGGGTGCAATGTAAATAGATATCTTGCCAAGCGAAGAGTGGCTAGGTACATTTGAGGTAAAATGGTGCGGACAACCCATGCTTTGCAATTTGGGGGGGGGGGGGCACGCCCGCCACGCCCCCGCCTAAATCCGCCCCTGAGCTGACTTTTCACTACATACATGAATGGATATGAAAGATAATAGAAATATAGGCCGGGAATTATAAATCAAGTACTGGCGTTCTTTCTGTTTTTATGAGACACATAAAAAAAATTCTATATAAAGCTTTAAATATAAATCTTTGGGTTTAAATCGCTTAAATCTTCATTCAACGCGAACGATTATCAATTTTAAACAATAGAAATTTTTTAATCATTTTGTTAACACAATTGAAGCTAAGAAGAGCTGATAAAACAAAACGTCTAGTCATTAGATACCAAGGCATCGAGTGTATGTTACAGAAAATCAAAATGCTTATTGATCCTATATTCATTGCACACTGCATGGCTTTTGATATCTTCAATAGATAAATTATGAAGGACAAAAACACTTTCAGTTAAATTAGTAAGTTCTCATTAAACGAAGTTTCCAAGGTATGGCATTATAAAATACTTGCATTATGTTAATCAATAAAGAAGAATGATTAGGGAGGTATTAAAGGGGACCAGTCTTAATTTTTATTGGTTGCTTTGGGTCTTGAATATACTTAAGTACCCTTCAGAAGCACTAGAAATGTACGAAAAATGCATATTTCCTTCAAATATATTTTAAATTAAACATTTCTCCTTCAATTTCTATAGATGACTTTTCTATATATTGAATAGTATTGCTAATGTGTAGAAGGGCATTATAACTTTCAAATGCTAATAATTATGGATGCACATGGATTTGAAGAATCAAATTTCAATGGTGAATTGTGATAACCAGTACTAAATTGCTGAGCTAAAAAAGTCCCCGTTTCTGAGACTTGGAAAAATCGACCCACGAAAATGAAGCCTGTGCCTCTTTAAAGTACCTGGAGTGGTACGATAGAGTAAAGATGGTTTAATGTACAAAATCGTTGAGAATATTGAATTACAACACAATAAACAACACATAGCCGATAGATAATCTATCAAGACTTTATGTTGATAACACTTTTCATTATGAAATATCTACTCATTTATTGATATACTTCGTCAAATGAAATGTTCATTAGCTGCTACACACTGAGCGATCATTGGATTTTTTTTTTTTTTTCAAACTGAGCGAAAAACATCAGTCTCCTGATTGTACAAATTTAACGGCTAACCGAAAACATTGTCAGTTGAAAAAGATTGGAGAACATAAAAGTTAAAAAAAAAACAGGGGACGGCCCAAAGTTTTCGAATTTATTTTGGATAAACAACAGTAAAGAAAATAGCAAACAGACATATGGTTGGTTATAATTTCGTCTTTAGACAACGCAATGAAGATTAAGTATAATATTTTCATTTTCCGAGAAATCGATTTCAAGTGCTCGTATCAAACAACTAAAGAATACAAACTAAAACCAAGTTGTTAAACAGTCAGATACGCATATGATATAGATGGTTTACTACTAGGGATGTCTGATGTGGAATGCAATGTTAAAGGGATTGTAAAGAGGTTTTCTAAACTTTGTATGTGTATCGGGGACACTGATAGCATCAATTTGCACCATTCCAATTTCCATTCCAACGTCTGTGGTTCTTTCAATTCCACTAAAACTAACGCGTTTTGAATTGCAAGAACCACAGACGTCGGAATGGAAATTGGAATGGTGCAATTGATGCTATCAGTGTCCCCGAAACACATACAAACGTTTAGAAAACCTCTTTACAATCTCTTTAAGGTCTTGATGTACTTATCATACCCACCTAACTAGAGCTCGACTTGTTTAGGATATTCATGTACATCCATTAAAAGGCATCTG
Organism: Lottia scabra; assembly: GCA_029955415.1. Lineage (NCBI taxonomy): Eukaryota > Metazoa > Mollusca > Gastropoda > Lottiidae > Lottia > Lottia scabra. The sequence goes on from JARJEI010000009.1 coordinate 15,262,947, forward strand.
CAATCGATTCCAATTAGAAAGGAAGAGGTTTACATCGAAGCACGCAGATTGAACAATTTCAGGAAAGGAAATGGAACTCAAATTTCAAAACTGCTATAAGAAACACGGTATATGGTATAGACACGCTGCCTTGGACTCTCTGAAAGACAATCGAAGCGAACGTTAACTTGTCATCTACCAACAACTATCTAATTTGGGATATCAGCATCCACTGGAAGTGAACATTAACTTGTCATCTACCAACAACTACCAAGTCTGTGATATCAGCATCCGCTGGGAGCGAACGTAAACTTGTCATCTACCAACAACTACCTAGTTTGTGATATCAGCATCTGCTGGAAGCGAACGTTAACTTGTCATCTACCAACAACTACCTAGTCTGTGATATCAGTATCCGCTGGAAGTGAACGTTAACTTGTTATCTACCAACAACTACCTAGTTTACAATATCAGCATCTGCTGAAAGCGAACGTTAATTTGTCATCTACCAACAACTACCTAGTCTGTAATATCAGCTTCCGCTGGAAGTGAACGTTTACTTGTTAGTTATCCTGCCAACAAGTACCTAGTTTGCGATATCAGCATCTGCTGGAAGCAAACGCTAACTTGTCAACTACCAACAACTACCTAGTTTGCTATATCAGCATCCGCTGGGAGCGAACGTTTACTCGAAATTTACCAACCAAGGACTCTTTGAAAGTGATGCCGATTTCATAAACCAAGTCGCAATTGTCATTGGGTGTACCTTAATGGCGGTCAAAGAAATCTTGTTGCAGAATTTGATTTTTGGAATTTGAAATATTTGTTCTGAAAATGAAAGCTTGGTGGAAATATGTGATTTTCCTGACAATTCTGAAATATATTGTGGCTTTTTCCTCCACGTTTTACGAAATCCCGAGACATTGTGGCGATGCTCAAGTGGAAGATTCGTACCTATTCTCGAGTTTGGAGTCTCACTCCGTCCTCCATTGTTCTGTGTTGTGTCAGCAGGATCCGAAATGTTACTCCGTCGTCTACCAAGACAACCAATGTCAGCTGTTCGCCATGATTTTGTTGAATGATTGTTCCACGGCTGTCAACAAAACCAAGCAGTTTTATTTTGAAAAGGTAAGAATATTATTTTTATTGCTTGCTGTGTTGTACAAAAAAGAGGGGAGATGTTGTCTGGCTAACATATCTATTTGATTTAATATAAATTGGTGACAATTTTGGGGTTTGTGGGCTTCTATAGCACAGTCGGTTGGAGTGCCGTTATTTACAAACATGACGTTATTTGCATAAATATCAAGAGGTTTGTTCAAGGACCCGCTGATGAAGGAAGGACCTTATTAGAACCTAAGTTGTTTTCCAAGACGTTTCTTGCTTCTTCACTTTATCCTTTATTTACTCCACATGGTTTCTCTTGTTCAAAATCCAAATCCCTCACTAGATATGCGTGTGTCTTACAGTTGTGTGAGAAACCCTTGACCCACCCTTCAAACATTTGGTAATTGTTTCTAATGTAGCATGAACGAAACGGGGAGATCTGACATGTAGTTATAGCTGAATCAATTATCTTACAAGAGAATATATACAAACAGAGTGAGACTTGTCTAGAAAAACTCCTCGGAGTGATCCTTTCAAAAGTCCAAAGGTTCATGGGGACAGGATAGCCTTTTGGTGCATGAGTCTGAGTCCAGTAAATATACAACTTGAATAAATGTTTTTCAAGAAAAAAAAAATGATTCTGCATGGGGATTATTCACTTACTCACTCAGATGCATGAAGAACCAAAAGGCTAACCTGTCCAACCCTCTACAATCGGAGTAATCTATCAGTATATTTTTATTTGTTACAGGCTGGATGTTTAAATGGCGGTCAAGAAATCTCCCAAGATAATTGTCAATGTGTAGATGGTTATATTGCTGAGAAATGTTACAGACTTATGTATGGTAAGTAATTGACTTAATCTGTGCCTAATTCTCGGAAACTTGTGTTAGTTTGAATTCAAATTTGAATTTTAGTTCTATGAACTAATAGGGTTACTGTAAATCTTTCAATTTTTGTTCGTAGTATAGATTTCCAGAGATATAAAGCCCTCAATTAACAAAAAAGATCAAGATAACTTCTACAATCTACGCCGCAGTCCCACTGGTGATTAAGGCGACCTGCAGCAAAAAAAGTCGTGGAACAAAACCTTAAGCTTTGTCTTATAATCAGATCGTCAAGCGAAAACATGATATGATTCAATCCACGCGTTTCAACTTGGAACTAGACTAGTGACTAGAAAACCTCGCATACTTTACAATAATCGCCATATTGAATAAATCATAGTTCACAATAACTCTTCAGAAAGTGTCGTCATCTTTTCGCGGTAAAAACAGCCAATCAAAATCAGTCGACAAACAAGAGTTATCTTGCCTTGCCCATTTAGCGAATTTTATGGTCTCAATAATGACGAAGGTTTAGCCGAATGGAATCAATCTTTATCTTTATCAGTTTGCTTCTGCATGATAACCTTTGCAAACTTAAAAAGTACATTAACTCACAAACTTGAAAGTTGCAGAAAATCGTTAGACACATGAAAAACTTGGAAATCTTAAAGCATCTTATTCTTTCAATCTTATGCATAATTTATTTGAATAAAATATGTTTAAACAAAATCAAAAGAGAAAATTCGATAAGATTTAGTTTTAAAAATTGTTAATGAACAAAAATCGATTTATGCATAAAGAAAAAGATTTTGTGATCCCACTATATTGAATTATAAAATACATTTTTACAAATTATTTAAAGGGCAGATCTGTATGGAAGCTCAAATACGACATGTTTTGTAACTTTTTAGTTTCTAATTTGAAATTTTAGTTTTGAATTTGAGATCTTAATTTCTGTTAAACTAACTGTTTTATCTTCATGACAATCTAATTAATTAGATTACATTTCGTTTTGGTTAATTTTTTGAAAATTAGATTACATTTCGTTTTGGTTATTTTTGAAAATTAGATTACATTTCGTTTCGGTTATTTTTTGAAAATTAGATTACATTTCGTTTTGGTTATCTTTTGAAAATTAGATTACATTTCGTTTTGGTTATTTTTTGAGTGTCGACAATCAAAAAATAACCAAAACGAAATGTAATCTAATTTTCAAAAAATAACCGAAACGAAATGTAATCTAATTTTAATTAGATTGCCTTCGTGGTATCTTTACGTTAGTGACGCATTAAAGGGATATGTTCACTAACTATTCGACCAATAAAAGTTAAGTCTCAGAACCTGGAAATTGTTCATCATCAATGTTTATCACTGCTAGCAGTGTCCCTGATTCGTTTCCCTTTAAGAACAATGGCGTATAGTCGAAACAAAAACTCTCTTTAGTCTATAGAGACGGAAATATTTCTAAGCTAGCTTTAGGGTAAACTGTCGAAACTACTTTGTTCTTGCGATAATTATTTATATAAGAGTCTAAAAGCTTAGCTCATACTCGTTTCTTTTGAGATAAAAATTGAAAATAGGTTTATGTGTTCTAAAGATTTTAAGTTTAAAGTAAATTAAATTTATAAAACAAGGATTACGCCATTGTCATTAATGAGAAAAAAAAATATTTTTAAATAAGATCAGAAAATGATAAAAAAAAATAATTCTATTTAAACATTGTGCTTTGTGTCAAAGTAAATAATCTCAGGAAGATAACGGCGACCTTTACAAAGCGTTGGACAAAAAAATGAAATGAAATGAATGTTTTACATTCTACTTTTCTGCACCTATATGGGCTAATTGAGGACGGGTAAACTCCATGCAGTGTGCAATGAGGGAAATTTTGCCAGGACAGCGACATTATCCTGCTCTTATTTTCGATTTCCAACTGTCGAGGGATCTTTAACGTGCACAGCCAATAAAACAAGGGGCCTCGGTTTATTGTCCCATTCGAACGACTAAACGCTTTTTCCATGTCAGCCCCTCCGTATGTATATATGTATGTTGGACAAGATTTTATTTAAAGGGATATATTCACTTACTGTTCGACCTGGATTTTTTTAGATAATCTAATCCATCATAATGTCCTAAACTCTCTCTGGAAATTTAAGATTACAAATCACGATGTATCCATAATTATAAGCGTTTGAAAGTCTAAAATACGACTCGCCGATTAGTATTACTATAATGCCTTATAATTATAGAAAACACATATACAGAAAATGAAAGATAACTGTTTAGGTAGAGATATAATTGAAGGGTTTGTGTGATTGTTGGACTGTTCCAGTAAATCGGAAGATTATTTACATAAATTCAAGGCCCAAATCGATCCTCGAAATTGCTGAACATTCCCCTTTAAGCTTCATACTCTCAGTACAATACAGTGCAAATTGCAAAATTTGAGATTTTGAGAATCAACCCCTTCCCCTAAATATTTGAAAAGTGATTTCAGCCTTGTAAAGTATGCATACACTAAATACTGTTAATAAAGATTATTATCATTGCCTATTATTAAGGATTGTGGTTTCATTCCAACAGAAGGCACTGGCATAGGATACTTTTATACTTTGAAGCCGTGCATTCTTATCAATACATACATTCATTACGTGTTCTTATATTTTATAGTTCATTTCAAGTATCGGGGAATTCGTTAAACCGCACGAGTATATCTGGACGGGGTATGTGCGGATAAACGGGGTTCCATAAAATTGTACCAACCATGTTTAAATGGGAACTGAACTGTATGTTCGTTGAATATAATAAGTAATTTAATCCTTAAGCGACATTTAGGGGTAGATGACAATGTAAATTGTTGAAACGTTGTGTGTAATAAAACTAAGGAGTAGTATACCATAAAAATTGTGTTCCGTTATTTAATAAGTAATTAGTTTTAAAACACTTGTGTCAATTAAAAGATAATTAAAGGTTATTTCGTAAGTGTTTTCGTTAAACCGCACGATTGTATCTGGACTGGAAATGTGCGGATAAACGGGGTTCCATAAAATTGAACTTTTATTTTAAGATCTATATTTGGAGAAAGAATTAATAATATGGGATGTTATAAGTATCTTTCAACTATCCGGAAATTCGTGAAACCGCACGATTGTATCTGGACTGGGAATGTGCGGATAAACGGGGTTCCATAAAATGGTACCTCTATTTTAAGATCTATATTTGGAGCAAGAATTAATAAAATATGATGTTTTAATCATCAATAATGCCCGGGTATTGTCTCGTGATAACACTTGATATAGAGTGTAATAGTTTATATAAAGATAATTCAATATCTAATATCGATGTTTTACTGTTTGTTTAAATTGATCAATGTAGTAATTGTTATACTCAATGAAAATTATTGAAAGAAAACAAATTAGAAAGAATTTAAAAAAAAGAAATTCGCATAGCCGTAGGGGCCCACGACTCAACAGGGGGGCAGATCGACATATTGCCCGAAATTTGATTTTTTGCCCGATTTGGGGGATTTTTTGCCCGAAAACATAATATTGGGGGGGGGGGGGGTGGAACTTATGACTGCTCCTGCCTTTATAAAGCAATTTTGATTTTACTGACCCTAATAACATACCAGTAACTTCTTGTAAAATCTTAATAAAAAGTATCATTGCTTCAGTTATAAATGCCACCCTGTGTCCCCCCCCCCCCCCCCCCCCCCCCACTCCCACCTTTTCCTACAGACCTGATTTCTGTATTTGTATATCTACAGATTGTAAAGAAGGGTTTGGTGCCTATCCTGAAGAAGATTTTCGACTTCAAATTAAACCAAGTCTATCAGTTGAACCATTCAGAGTCCAATGTCAGATGAAATACAATGGAAGATCATATATATTATATCACGTGTCAGCCAATACCAACCTAAACCATTCTTGGTACGACTATCAACATGGGTTTGGGAGTCTGTATGGCGATCACTGGCTGGGCTTGGATCATCTCTATAGTATAGTCAATGGACGAGCAGCGCGTGGTTTAACAGCAACACTAAAGTTCGAAACAAAAGCAGCAGGAATACAGATGACAGGACGTTATTCAGATTTTTTGATAGGAAATGAAACTGAAGGTTACATGATTAAATCCGTCGGATCGCATTCCGGACAGCTCGGCGACTGTATGACAGATCTTGTCGGATCAACGTTCGCCACTTACGATCACGGTAGCGTCAACGAAAGAAGTTGTGCGGTACAATACGGAGGTGGATGGTGGTTTGGAATTGCATGTGCGAGTTGTAACCCAGTAGGTGCAATCTCCCCCAGTGACATGCGTCTAAATGTGACCTACGAGAAGTACTGGCAGGATGTGGAAGACAGTCTTAGTAGAATTAAGGTCTGGATTGAGTGAGGTCATTGTATGTAAAGCACCAACCGCGGTATGATGTGTTGCTTGAAGCAATCCTTCACGTATTCCTGAATCACTGACATCCAGATGGAAGCTAAAAGCTTCGTTCACTCATATTGTCTTGCTTTGATAAACCTTGGACGCTTAGATCCCTTGCTTAAACCGGCAGCGATTGGAAAGTGGTTTGACGTGTTTTGTATTAGTTTTTTTCGAGTCTCATGATAATATTAATTGAACGTTGATAATGTAATGTAAACACATTAAAACTCCACTCATCTTCTTAAAAAACAGTAATGTTTTAATGGGAACTGAACGGTATGTTCGTTAAATATAATAAGTAATTTATTCTAAATTTGCTCAGTTAAAAGATAATTCAAGGTTATTTCGTAAGTGTTTTTATTCGTGGGAAAAAACGTTTCTCATCACATCCATTACCATCTTTAATGATCATTGTCCTTAACAGTGGTGTAGCCAGGTTTTCAAAACTGGCGATGCAATGAAAAGATGAACCGACAGAATATATTGACATTTGCGAGTGGAACGAATTATAACGGGAGGAGTGGGCCCGCCTGAGTCTGTCTGGGGTCTAGAAGGCGAAGCCTCCAGAAGCTCTCTACCCTGCTCAAAGTGCTTACATTATACAAACTGCTAACCTTGTCCAAAGAGCTTACCCTGCTCAAACTGCTTACCCTACACAAATTGCTTACTCTACTCAAACTGCTTACCCTTCACAAAATGCTTGGGTTTAAGCTATTTGACACACTGCAGGAAGACTAATTGAAGCTATATCAATTGATTTTTTTATGTTTAAGTCTGCGGCCGGTCGGCCGACGGTAATTTTTCAACCAACGGATATCAATAATAAAGAGGGGCATGACACCTACGCCCCCCGCACCTCCTCTAGCTACGCCACTGGTCCTCTTACTACGTCCAAACATAACACATATTTCTTTGAAAATGGAATGAAATGTTCTACATTCCGCACCTGTTTGGGCCAAGGACGGACAATATTTTGCCAATTCTACTTATTTTACTTAATTCTACTTACTCCCAACTGTCGAAGGATCTTAAACAGGCTATAGTACACTGGATTGGGCTTTGAGCTTTAGATATTAAATTACCCAGAATAGGGGATACGACAAGGAGTCAGTATGATTAAAGTTAAACCAAATTTTCGTTTCGTTCGGCGTTTTAAAGGCCGGTTTGTACGTGCCACTATAGTTGGGTCTAATAATGCCTTTCTTTGGCAAGTTGTGTCATCCACAGAACAAAAATCACTCCAAACATATCTTTTTTCTTTACAAATGATTGTTTTTTATCATATTTTATTTTTATAAATAATTATCATGACCAATAAACCCCCCCCCCCCCCCACAGACCCCGTAAATAATTGACCCTCCCCACCCCCTTTAAAACCTTCCTTGTCTATTCTCAAGCTACCCTAATTGGACAGAAGTTTTTCAGCAAGACATCTGAAGGCATTGGTAGAGTTGTGATGATGAAAAATTTAAAATTGTCCACCAAGTAGGCATGGGGTCCGCGATATTCTTCTCCATCGTTAGCTTTTATCAGGGACATGTACCTATAATACATTTAGATTTTAGATTAGTAAAACTATAGTAGTAACGATCTGATATGAACCGCGAACCACAAAGCGAAACCCATAATCCATAATGATAGTTTGGCAAACTGAACACATTTGTAGCAGAAAATGATCTTTTCATATGCAGAAGTATATCGATAAATAGAGGAATATTTCTTGGCTTCGGGTGTCTAAAATAGTAAGCATACCCCGCCTTCAGCCACACGTTTTAGACTGCTTTAGATGAGTGGCAATAACGCGTACATCGGTGGCAACTGATTAGTCCCCCACCTTGCATCTGTTTTGTGTTCAGTTCTAAGCGAGATAAGCCACTGACAGACTGTCTGTTGTTTACCGTTTATCCGACAGGCGGCACTTAAAGTCATGTGACTTATTCAATGGCCTTTGCTCATTCCGGGTCCCAGCGAGTGGCAACAGCGTGCACATCGGGTATCTGGGACTAATCAGTCGCCAAATAGTAGAACATGTTCAACTCGCTGGAACCAGCGATTATCTGTTTACTTTCAGTGGTAACACTGTGTACATCGACTTCAACTGGCGACTGGTTTGTATCAGCCAGATTCTTTCAGTCGCCAATAACTTCCTTACCACCACTAGTTGTATTCAGTGGTAAGGTCGATGTATTTGAGCATTGAAATTCTTAAAAAACGTAATCCTTACTTGTCCTCGTTGAGTATACTCCTATCTAGAATAGAGTCCATTAAACCTTTCTGTATCTCATTCAATCTTTCTGTGATCAGCTGATACATGTCAGCATCCATCATATCGATTACGAATGGTTTACCAAATCTGTATCAGAAAAGAAAAATGTTTTGTCAAAGAGAAACTTTCACTGTCCGTTCGATAAAAATCAGTATAATCAAGACGATTCCGTAATCAAAAACCTCGACCAAAAAAGGCAAAATAGATAGAGGTTATCCTATGGCTACGAGTGGATATGGTTTTTATGCCATGAGTGAAAATATCACAAACACGAGTGGCATAAAAACCATATCCACGAGTTTGCCATTGGATAACCTATTTATCCGATCCTTGTTTTTCGTTATATGTAAAATGGTTTTTACTCATACTGTACCAATACATGTTATTAAACATCACTGAAAGTTAATAGTAAACAATCTTGACAAAACGCTAATTTCGACCCAAGTTTTTTGTTAAGTTCACTTTTAATTATTCCTTCGAAGTTAACAGAGTAAAAAAAAAAACGCCATTTTGACTGTTAGTAAGGAGTGAAGCACATGCATTAAAGCTTGGCCACGCCCATTGAATACCACCCATTGAATACCATATTTATTCAATGGGATATCATTTTTATTCGACATAAAAAATTTTTTTTTTTTTTTTTTGTCTAGAATGCATCACAGACACATACACAATATGAAAAAAAAATTCATTGGAAACAAATTTTAAATTTTTATTTCTCATGTCGGTTATAGGATAAATAGTAATACAATATTGTAGTTGCATAGTAGTGAACACCTCCAAAGATGGGATGGGACACTTTTTGGTACAATAAAACAAAAAAAAAAATCATCAAAATATGTGTGTCATTTTCATAGAATAATGTTCTGAATCTGAAAATCGAGTGGCCAAAATCCGGAAATCCGATGGTGAGTGTTCGATTTGGAATTTCAACAACGCCCTAGATCCCTGGTATTCCTATAACAATCAACCTTCAGTAAATGGCCCACCAGAAGAATTCCTCTGACTGCTTGCTAAAACAAATTTTAACTTTACCTGAGAGCTCCAATTAAAGCCTTTCTCAATGTTTCTGGTTCCATGTCGATCTTTTCTAGAGCATTCAGACTGTTACAATCTCGATATTTTAAAAATGTGGCAGCTTGGCCAGTTTCATCAATAACTAAAGGCCATCTGAAAATATTACAATGATATATATAAACGTCATTTATGTGAATATCGAATTAAGTTGACTAACATTAGCAGCACTTACATGTATTCGGCTCAACCATTCTCTAATATTATGACTCGGATTTGATAGCAGCCATATTGTCCGTGACAATTGACAAGGTCAGACAATTCTTGCTTGGAGTTTGATTTTGATTGGCATTTTTAACGCACGAGATGATAACTCTTTCTGAATGCTTTTAGTTGGCTGGACTATAATTTATACAATATGGCACTTGAGAAAAAATGTGACTACTTCCGGTATAACTACTTACTTTCCAGTCGGTTTGACATGTCCGCCAACATCATCAAATAAGACACCAGCCATCTGTTTCAGACTTATCTTTACTCCTGGTAGTTCTATCAAAATACAATACAATACAATACAATATACTTATTTATTGATATACTTACTCAAATGAAAAGTTCATTATCTGCTACCAATGTATTATTGACATGATTTGGGTATATTTTTTACAAGAATGATCGATAAACCCGTGGGGAGTGCTCCTAAAATAATGTAAATGCAAAGTGATAGATTTCATTTGGGGGGAAATCTATGGCTGGGATGGGTTGGTAAAGGTTATGCCATTGTAAACCTATTAATTGGCTTTTATTCGCAATTTGGAAGTACATCAATATTAAGCATATGCTATACATTTATCACATCCAGTAGATCCATGGTTCCCAACCAGGGGTACCAGCGAACATCACAAGGGGTACCCGAGAAACCTCTCAGACAATTTTAAAAGTAGTGTGATACATGTATACTATTAATCAATCTACCTTATTTCAGTTTATTTCACCTTATAATTGACATAAAATATCTAATATTTAACATAAATACATACGCTGTAATAGTGGCTAGGAATGGATTAAATATCAAACTACATTAACTGACAAATATCCTTTTACTTTCATGTTGGCCTTTATTGTTACCTTCGGTGGGCGAAGTGGTACCAGGAGATTGTGTTAGAAAATAGGGGTACGAAGAGTCCAAAAGGTTGGGAACCAGGGCATTAAAGGGATTGTAAAGTTGTTTTCTAAACTTGGTATGTGTATCTGGGACACTGAGCCTGACACTGAGTCATCTGCATAGATATCGATAGTAGCTTCCGGTAGATCACTGTCAGTGACGTCAAAACATGCGTTAGTTTTAGTGGAATTGCAAGAACCACAGACGTCGGAATGGAAATTGGAATGGTGCAAATTGATGCTATCAGTGTCCCCGATACACATATAAAGTTTAGAAAACCTCTTTACAATCCCTTTAAAAAGAAACCATGACAGTAGATGAATGCAATGTTTAAATTCAGTAAATATATAAAAGACCTACCTGCAGCCATATTTGGTATTTTTTTTCGTTGATCAGCAAATCTGAAGAAACCGGCACAATAAGTTATACTGTAGGGTATATGAAGGTGTATATGAATTGAACGAGGTATATATACACCAGTCCAATATCCATTACTGTATGACAATAGGTTGTTGTTATTAGTTACCATTAACCTGTTACATGTCATTAATCTATACATGATTATTAGATTACAGGATTATCCCAAACAGTCGACCAAGGTCGCCCGCAGATTTATTGAAAAGTGTAATCTTATCTTAATTAGATTAGTAACCTAACAGTTAGTTGGAAAAGATAATTTGGTTCCAGTAACCCGTTAGCTAGTTGGACACGATGCTTTGGTACCAGTAACCCGTTAGCTAGTTGGACAAGATGCTTTGGTACCAGTAACCCGTTAGCTAGTTGGACAAGATGTTTTGGTACCAGTAACCCGTTAGCTAGTTGGACAAGATGCTTTGGTACCAGTAACCCGGTAGATAGTTGGACAAGATGCTTTGATACCAGTAACCCGTTAGCTAGTTGGACAAGATGCTTTGATACCAGTAACCCGATAGCTAGTTGGACAAGATGCTTTGGTACCAGTAACCTGATAGCTAGTTGGACAAGATGCTTTGGTACCAGTAACCTGATAGCTAGTTGGACAAGATGCTTTGGTACCAGTAACCCGTTAGCTAGTTGGACAAGATGCTTTGATACCAGTAACCCGTTAGCTAGTTGGACAAGATAATTTGGTACCAGTAACCCGTTAGCTAGTTGGATACGATAATTTGGTACCAGTAACCCGTTAGCTAGTTGGATACGATAATTTGGTACCAGTAACCCGTTAGCTAGTTGGACAAGATGCTTTGATACCAGTAACCCGATAGCTAGTTGGACAAGATGCTTTGGTACCAGTAACCTGATAGCTAGTTGGACAAGATGCTTTGGTACCAGTAACCCGTTAGCTAGTTGGACAAGATGCTTTGGTACCAGTAACCCGTTAGCTAGTTGGACAAGATGCTTTGATACCAGTAACCCGTTAGCTAGTTGGACAAGATAATTTGGTACCAGTAACCCGTTAGCTAGTTGGATACGATAATTTGGTACCAGTAACCCGTTAGCTAGTTGGATACGATAATTTGGTACCAGTAACCCGTTAGCTAGATGGATACAATAATTATGGTACCAGTAACCCGTTAGCTAGTTGGACAAGATGCTTTGGTACCAGTAACCCGTTAGCTAGTTGGATACGATAATTTGGTACCAGTAACCCGTTAGCTAGTTGGACAAGATGCTTTGGTACCAGTAACTCGTTAACTAGTTCGACAAGATGCTTTGGTACCAGTAACCCGTTAGCTAGTTGGACAAGATACTTTGGTACCAGTAACCCGTTAGCTAGTTGGACAAGATGCTTTGTTACCAGTAACCCGTTAGCTAGTTGGACAAGATGTTTTGGTACCAGTAACCCGTTAGCTAGTTGGATACGATAATTTGGTACCAGTAACCCGTTAGCTAGTTGGACAAGATGCTTTGGTACCAGTAACCCCTTAGCTAGTTGGACAAGATGTTTTGGTACCAGTAACCCGTTAGCTAGTTGGACAAGATGCTTTGGTACCAGTAACCCGTTAGCTAGTTGGACAAGATAATTTGGTACCAGTAACCCGTAAGCTAGTTGGACAAGATAATTTGGTACCAGTAACCCGTTAGCTAGTTGGACAAGATGCTTTGGTACCAGTAACCCGTTAGCTAGTTGGACAAGATAATTTGGTACCAGTAACCCGTTAGCTAGTTGGACAAGATAATTTGGTACCAGTAACCCGTTAGCTAGTTGGACAAGATAATTTGGTACCAGTAACCCGTTAACTAGTTGGACAAGATAATTTGGTACCAGTAACCCGTTAGCTAGTTGGATACGATAATTTGGTAGCAGTAACACGTTAGCTAGTTGGACAAGATACTTTGGTACCAGTTACCCGTTAGCTAGTTGGACAAGATGCTTTGGTACCAGTTACCCGTTAGCTAGTTGGACAAGATGCTTTGGTACCAGTAACCCGTTAACTAGTTGGACAAGATAATTTGGTACCAGTAACCCGTCATCTAGTTGGACAAGATAATTTGGTACCAGTAACCCGTTAACTAGTTGGACAAGATGATTTGGTACCAGTAACCCGTTAGCTAGTTTAACAAGATGCTTTGGTACCAGTAACCCGTTAGCTAGTTGGACAAGATAATTTGGTACCAGTAACCCGTTAGCTAGTTGGACAAGATAATTTGGTACCAGTAACCCGTTAACTAGTTGGACAAGATAATTTGGTACCAGTTACCCGTTAGCTAGTTGGACAAGATGCTTTGGTACCAGTAACCCGTTAACTAGTTGGACAAGATAATTTGGTACCAGTAACCCGTCATCTAGTTGGACAAGATAATTTGGTACCAGTAACCCGTTAACTAGTTGGACAAGATGCTTTGGTACCAGTAACCCGTTAGCTAGTTTAACAAGATGCTTTGGTACCAGTAACCCGTTAGCTAGTTGGACGAGATAATTTGGTACCAGTAACCCGTTAGCTAGTTGGACAAGATGCTTTGGTACCAGTAACCCGTTAGCTAGTTGGACAACATGCTTTGGTACTAGTAGCCCGTTAGCTAGTTGGACAAGATTCTTTGGTACCAGTAACCCGTTAGCTAGTTGGACAAGATGCTTTGGTACCAGTAACCCGTTAGCTAGTTGGACAAGACGCTTTGGTACCAGTAACCCGTTAGCTAGTTGGATACGATAATTTGGTACCAGTAACCCGTTAGCTAGTTGGACAAGATGATTTGGTACCAGTAACCCGTTAGCTAGTTGGACAAGATGCTTTGGTACCAGTAACCCGTTAGCTAGTTGGATACGATAATTTGGTACCAGTAACCCGTTAGCTAGTTGGATACGAAAATTTGGTACCAGTAACCCGTTAGCTAGTTGGACAAGATACTTTGGTACCAGTAACCCGTTAGCTAGTTGGACAAGTTGCTTTGGTACCAGTAACCCGTTAACTAGTTGGACAAGATGCTTTGGTACCAGTAACCCGTTAGCTAGTTGGACAAGATGCTTTGGTACCAGTAACCCGTTAACTAGTTGGACAAGTTGCTTTGGTACCAGTAACCCGTTAGCTAGTTGGACAAGATGCTTTGGTACCAGTAACCCGTTAGCTAGTTGGACAAGATGCTTTGGTACCAGTAACCCGTTAACTAGTTGGACAAGATGCTTTGGTACCAGTAACCCGTTAGCTAGTTGGACAAGATGCTTTGGTACCAGTAACCCGTTAGCTAGTTGGACACGATGCTTTGGTACCAGTAACCCGTTAACTAGTTGGACAAGATGCTTTGGTACCAGTAACCCGTTAACTAGTTGGACAAGATGCTTTGGTACCAGTAACCCGTTAGCTAGTTGGACAAGATGCTTTGGTACCAGTAACCTGTTAGCTAGTTGGACAAGATGCTTTGGTACCAGTTACCCGTTAGCTAGTTGGACAAGATGCTTTGGTACCAGTAACCCGTTAGCTAGTTGGACAAGATAAATTGGTACCAGTAACCCGTTAGCTAGTTGGATACGATAATTTGGTACCAGTAACCCGTTAGCTAGTTGGACAAGATGCTTTGGTACCAGTAACCCGTTAGCTAGTTGGACAAGATAAATTGGTAGCAGTAACCTGTTAGCTAGTTGGACAAGATGCTTTGGTAGCAGTAACCCGTTTGCTAGTTGGACAAGATAATTTGATATCAGTAACCCGTTAACTAGTTGGACAAGATGCTTTGGTACCAGTAACCCGTTAGCTAGTTGGATAAGATGCTTTGGTACCAGTAACCCGTTAACTAGTTGGATATGATAATTTGGTACCAGTAACCCGTTAGCTAGTTGGACAAGATGCTTTGGTACCAGTAACCCGTTAGCTAGTTGGATATGATAATTTGGTACCAGTAACCCGTTAGCTAGTTGGACAGGATGCTTTGGTACCAGTAACCCGTTAGCTAATTGGACAAGATGCTTTGGTACCAGTAACCCGTTAGCTAATTGGACAAGATGCTTTGGTATCAGTAACCCGTTAGCTAGTTGGATACGATAATTTGGTACCAGTAACCCGTTAGGTAGTTGGATTCGATAATTTGGTACCAGTAACCCGTTAGCTAGTTGGACAAGATGCTTTGGTACCAGTAACCCGTTAGCTAGTTGGATATGATAATTTGGTACCAGTAACCCGTTAGCTAGTTGGATACGATAATTTGGTACCAGAAACCCGTTAGCTAGTTGGATAAGATGCTTTGGTACCAGTAACCCGTTAGCTAGTTGGACAGGATGCTTTGGTACCAGTAACCCGTTAGCTAATTGGACAAGATGCTTTGGTACCAGTAACCCGTTAGCTAATTGGACAAGATGCTTTGGTATCAGTAACCCGTTAGCTAGTTGGATACGATAATTTGGTACCAGTAACCCGTTAGGTAGTTGGATTCGATAATTTGGTACCAGTAACCCGTTAGCTAGTTGGATACGATAATTTGGTACCAGTAACCCGTTAACTAGTTGGACAAGATGCTTTGGTACCAGTAACCCGTTAGCTAGTTGGACAAGATGCTTTGGTACCAGTAACCCGATAGCTAGTTGGATACGATAATTTGGTACCAGTAACCCGTTAGCTAGTTGGATACGATAATTTGGTACCAGTAACCCGTTAGCTAGTTGGACACGATGCTTTGATACCAGTAACCCGTTAGCTAGTTGGATACGATAATTTGGTACCAGTAACCCGTTAGCTAGTTGGAAAAGATAATTTGGTACCAGTAACCAGTTAGCTAGTTAGACAAGATGCTTTGGTACCAGTAACCCGATAGCTAGTTGGATACGATAATTTGGTACCAGTAACCCGTTAGCTAGTTGGACATGATAATTTGTTATCAGTAACCCGTTAGCTAGTTGGACAAGATGCTTTGGTACCAGTAACCCGTTAGCTAGTTGGACAAGATAATTTGGTACCAGTAACCCGTTAGCTAGTTGGACACGATGCTTTGATACCAGTAACCCGTTAGCTAGTTGGATACGATAATTTGGTACCAGTAACCCGTTAGCTAGTTGGATACGATAATTTGGTACCAGTAACCCGTTAGCTAGTTGGACAAGATGCTTTGATACCAGTAACCCGTTAGCTAGTTGGATACGATAATGTGGTACCAGTAACCCGTTTGCTAGTTGGACAAGATGCTTTGGTACCAGTAACCCGTTAGCTAGTTGGACAAGATGCTTTGGTACCAGTAACCCGTTAGCTAGTTGGACAAGACGCTTTGGTACCAGTAACCTGATAGCTAGTTGAACAAGACGCTTTGGTACCAGTAACCCGTTAGCTAGTAGGACAAGATGTTTTGGTACCAGTAACCCGTTAGCTAGTTGGACAAGATGCTTTGGTACCAGTAACCCGTTAGCTAGTTTGAGAAGATGCTTTGGTACCAGTAACCCGTAAGCTAGTTGGACAAGATGCTTTAGTACCAGTAACCCGTTAGCTAGTTTGACAAGATAATTTGGTACCAGTAACCCGTTAGCTAGTTGGACAAGATAATTTGGTACCAGTGACCTGTTAGCTAGTTGGACAAGATGCTTTGTTACCAGTAACCCGTTAGCTAGTTGGACAAGATGCTTTGTTACCAGTAACCCGTTAGCTAGTTGGACAAGATGCTTTGGTACCAGTAACCCGTTAACTAGTTGGACAAGATGCTTTGGTACCAGTAATCCGTTAGCTAGTAGGACAAGATGCTTTGGTACCAGTAACCCGTTAGCTAGTTGGACAAGATGCTTTGGTATCAGTAATCCGTTAGTTAGTTGGACAAGATGCTTTGATACCAGTAACTCGTTAGCTAGTTGGACACGATGCTTTGGTACCAGTAACCCGTTAGCTAGTTGGATAAGATGCTTTGGTACCAGTAACCCGTTAGCTAGTTGGACAAGATGCTTTGATACCAGTAACCCGTTAGCTAGTTGGACAAGATGCTTTGGTACCAGTAACCCGTTAGCTAGTTGGATACGATAATGTGGTACCAGTAACCCGTTAGCTAGTTGGACAAGATGCTTTGGTACCAGTAACCCGTTAGCTAGTTGGATACGATAATGTGGTACCAGTAACCCGTTAGCTAGTTGGACAAGATGCTTTGGTACCAGTAACCCGTTAGCTGAGTAACCCGTTAGCTAGTTGGACAAGATGCTTTGGTACCAGTAACCCGTTAGCTAGTTTGACAAGATGCTTTGTTACCAGTAATCCGTTAGCTAGTAGGACAAGATAATTTGGTACCAGTAACCCGTTAGCTAGTTGGACAAGATGCGTTGGTACCAGTAACCCGTTAGCTAGTTGGATACGATAGTTTGGTACCAGTAACCCGTTAGCTAGTTGGATACGATAGTTTGGTACCAGTAACCCGTTAGCTAGTTGGACAAGATGCTTTGGTACCAGTAACCCGTTAACTAGTTGGACAAGATAATTTGATACCAGTAACCCGTTAGCTAGTTGGATACGATAATTTGGTACCAGTAACCCGTTAGCTAATTGGATGCGATAATGTGGTACCAGTAACCCGTTAGCTAGTTGGATACGATAATTTGGTACCAGTAACCCATTAGCTAGTTGGACAAGATGCTGTGGTAACAGTAACCCGTTAGCTAGTTGGATACGATAATTTGGTACCAGTAACCCATTAGCTAGTTGGACAAGATGCTTTGGTACCAGTAACCCGTTAGCTAGTTGGACAAGATGCTTTGGTACCAGTAACCCGTTAGCTAGTTGGACAAGATGCTTTGGTACCAGTAACCCGTTAGCTAGTTGGACAAGATGCTTTGGTATCAGTAATCCGTTAGTTAGTTGGACAAGATGCTTTGATACCAGTAACTCGTTAGCTAGTTGGACACGATGCTTTGGTACCAGTAACCCGTTAGCTAGTTGGATAAGATGCTTTGGTACCAGTAACCCGTTAGCTAGTTGGACAAGATGCTTTGATACCAGTAACCCGTTAGCTAGTTGGACAAGATGCTTTGGTACCAGTAACCCGTTAGCTAGTTGGATACGATAATGTGGTACCAGTAACCCGTTAGCTAGTTGGACAAGATGCTTTGGTACCAGTAACCCGTTAGCTAGTTGGATACGATAATGTGGTACCAGTAACCCGTTAGCTAGTTGGACAAGATGCTTTGGTACCAGTAACCCGTTAGCTAAGTAACCCGTTAGCTAGTTGGACAAGATGCTTTGGTACCAGTAACCCGTTAGCTAGTTTGACAAGATGCTTTGTTACCAGTAATCCGTTAGCTAGTAGGACAAGATAATTTGGTACCAGTAACCCGTTAGCTAGTTGGACAAGATGCGTTGGTACCAGTAACCCGTTAGCTAGTTGGATACGATAGTTTGGTACCAGTAACCCGTTAGCTAGTTGGATACGATAGTTTGGTACCAGTAACCCGTTAGCTAGTTGGACAAGATGCTTTGGTACCAGTAACCCGTTAACTAGTTGGACAAGATAATTTGATACCAGTAACCCGTTAGCTAGTTGGATACGATAATTTGGTACCAGTAACCCGTTAGCTAATTGGATGCGATAATGTGGTACCAGTAACCCGTTAGCTAGTTGGATACGATAATTTGGTACCAGTAACCCATTAGCTAGTTGGACAAGATGCTGTGGTAACAGTAACCCGTTAGCTAGTTGGATACGATAATTTGGTACCAGTAACCCATTAGCTAGTTGGACAAGATGCTTTGGTACCAGTAACCCGTTAGCTAGTTGGACAAGATGCTTTGGTACCAGTAACCCGTTAGCTAGTTGGACAAGATGCTTTGGTACCAGTAACCCGTTAGCTAGTTGGACAAGATGTTTTGGTACCAGTAACCCGTTTGTTTATAGACAAGCTAGTTGGACAAGTTAAGAAGTGCCCTTGAGGCAATACATTTAATTGGTCTCAGCAAAAGAAAAGACGTATATAAGTTATATTATAATAATATATAAAGTCGTAACAAGGATTTTTTAAATACACAATTACGTAGTTACTATAAATACGAACACCTCATTTATTTTTTTGGGGGAAAGGGGTAGAAACGCATTTGGTGAATACCTAGTTTCGCGATGTTGGTAAGTATTTTTAAGGCCTATACCTCATAGGCGGAGTTTCACGAGTTTTTCGTTCTCCTTTTCTTTATCTGAATTGGCAAAGTTCCACTAAATATTAGTGACATGTTCATAAGGATCATATCCATCGTTTTGATATTCCTCTTCAGATTCACGTTTCTCCTTCTCGAATCCTGGTAGCTCTAATGGCGGTCGATTTTCAACACCGGAAGTGGAATATCGTCTGCTTGTCTGCGCAGATTCATAGCCATTATCCACACTGAGACTAATGGCGGAGATCTTCCTCGTTTTGTCAGAGCTTACGTTAAATCGACTCCCATAATCTAGGCTATAAGAAGACATTCGTCTCGGGACATCCTTCTTCTTAGCATCGCTTCTAAAACTGTCTGGAACATCTCGACTGGCTAAATAACCAGCCGCATCTGTAACCGGATCTGGATCTGTGACTTGTATGTATCTAGCGCTGACGGATTCGAAAGTTGGAATGTAAGTAGGATCATCTTCCGGAATTGGCGGAGGCCGAACTGGTTTTGGTGTCATTCGGATTGGTTTCTGCTCGTTTCGCATCTTCCTGAAAGAGATATTACACCAAAGCATTAGGAAGATAGGATCGTAGCGTTATGGGGCGAGCCACATAAGATCAAACTTTGAAAAAAAACGATCCGAACAGCAAAAGAAAAATCCAAATCCTAAAAAATTTGTTTGGCAATACATTAGACCATTGGCATTGATAGCAACAATGTTATTATTTTTAGTATGACTAGTTGTATCAGGTGTATAGAAGAGTAAGCATATCCTGCCTGACGCCACACCTTTCATTGCTGCACTGCAGGTATATAAAGCCTTATGAACTTAGCAGAAAGACCAAAGTTACCAGTTCAAGGGAAGTAACTGGTAATAAAAACTTTAACTTCACTGTAAATATAGGTCATTATGAAATCAGTAAATGGCAAAGTTACTAGTTCAAGGGAAGTAACTGGTGATTATAGTGTTCACTAAATGTAGGTCAGTATGATATCGGTAAACGGTACTAATTCTGTGAACTAGTGCAAGGGAAGTAACTGGTAATAAAAAAGTTTTTAACTTCACCGAAAATGTGGGTCATCATGAAGTCAGTAAAAAGTAAAGTTACAAGTTCAAGGGAAGTAACTGGTAACCCAATATTTTTCCACTAAATTCAGAATTTTATAATTTGAATTGAACATCAAAATAGACCCTTTTAGTCCATATTTGAGTTGCGTTATATTCGTGTAAACAACATTTCGATATTCTACCTTTTCCTGTAGAGACGATACCCAAACAGAGCGAGGCAGGCGATGAGTATACCAATGATGACACCAATAAAGGCAACACCAGTTTTCTCTATTCCCGTATCTTCCTCCGGATGGGAGTGGATTTGCTCTGGTTCACGATCCTTTTCTGAAATACAGTATAGCATAGTAAAGACATAGCTTAAAGCAATCGCAAATCCTCGGTAGCTTCCGTAAACCATAAGAGCTTCCACAGAGATTGTTTTAGTTTGAAGCTAATGGGATGTAGATTGACCCTGAGGAATAATTAAAATCCGTACAAGGTATCTTTCATCAGGAGAGGGTAAGGGAGACATCGAAACATTCTGGAAACAGCTTTTTCTTGAAATATATGAGTCGGTTTGGTTAAGGGTAGTGGAGAGTAACAACAAGCAAGCTAAAACTAAAAAGAGCCTCGATTTTTAATTGGAATGGGGGGGGGGGGTGTATTTTGTTTACTTTTGGTACTCATCAAACTCTAAGCTGAAACTTGATGACTCTTTAAACAGCAATAAGTTCTTCGGACCAAGACGGGACCGAATACGGTTCAGTTCAAGTGAGCCTGTTTAACGGTGGTCTAAATGTCTCCTGCAGAAATTCGGACAGCTCGTCTCTGATGAATATTTGCTTAGTCGACAAGCATTAACTGCTCTTTATCATTTCAACGTAACTTATGTCAAAGAGGAAGAGAGGATTTCAAGTTTATAAAAACCTTACCCAGAGCACAAGAACCATCTAGCTGAAGACATTCTCCACCAATACACTTGTCATTACAGGTGTGCCCACAATTCCTGCCGTAATATCCATGTTTACACATGTGACAGGTGCCCGTTTCACTGTCACAGTTCCCAACACATTGAGTGTCATTACAGGCATAACGACAGGCTCGACCAAACCTTCCAGGGATACACTCGTCACATTTGACACCCCTAAAACCATTAATACATCCTTCCATACAGACACCGGTTTCAGCATCACAGGAGGATTCCACACACGTGTTACAGGGTTGGCAGGTTGTTTTATTATAGCTGTAATAACCAGAATTACATTTCGTGCCTGAAAATCACAAGAGGCGACATGAAACTCATCCTGACACAGCTAACAACGAAATGAAAATAAAAAGCTGGAGAAGAGCGAGGAAGGCAAAATCCAATGTAACAGGAAGTTTCAGGAGCAAGATTAGATGCATGGATAATAACAGTGACGACGTTAGGAAAAAATCAACAGCAAACGCTAAAAGACAACTGGAAATGAACGAGATGAGTAGTAGCATAAGGAAGGGGTGCAACAAAACGAAGACCAGCAATAAAAGAAACAACAATGGGA
This sequence comes from Lottia scabra, assembly GCA_029955415.1. Classification (NCBI taxonomy): domain Eukaryota; kingdom Metazoa; phylum Mollusca; class Gastropoda; family Lottiidae; genus Lottia; species Lottia scabra. The sequence continues at coordinate 15,284,835 of JARJEI010000009.1, forward strand.
GCAAAAAACTAATGTGAGAAATGTTACGGGATGTAGTTGCAACAGAAAAAGAAGAGTCATCACAAGGAAATAGCAAGATCAAGAGAACCAACATAAATACCAGCAAGAAAAGAATGATGCTAGTTCATCAACGGAATCAGCCAGCTGTGATAAATACACCAAATACAATAACAGCTATATTATGCAGTCTTCGAAAGGGATGGCGATCTAAGCATCAGTCAGTCAGTCAGAACATGATCAGAGGACACAAAAGCATTAAAAGCAATACCATCTAGCAGAAGTCTTCAATAAACAGTATTCATCCAACATCGACCACCACTATAAGTAATATATACATGAAAATATAGGGCCACCCTCTTATTTATTAGACCACTGGTATATTGTAATAACCTTACTAACCTGTATGTATTCCAACTTCACAAAGAGAGAGTGGAATGGCCCTGGTCGAGACTAGTGACTTGGTGGTACTGATGAATACAAACCGACCAACAAGATGTATTGGCGACTCATTATTACACTGGTTTATCGAGTACACAGACTCGGACTTCCAGTTCAGATCTGTATAGCAGATTGTCGACTTCCGGTATCCCTCGTCATCACAGGCACCATCCAGTCCGAAACTTACTTTAAATCCTATTAGATTTTTCTGATCTGAAAGAAAACAGTTGATGTGAATTTATACGGAGCTAAATGTAAGGGCTATTGAGAAACACTTTTATGCAGGGGTCCAAGAGACATAAAAGTTAGAAGTTACGTTGAAATATGACAGGACTTTTTGCAGTTGCCCACAAAACTTCCAGAATGAAATTGCTCTGTGAGTTTTTTCGTCATTGACATTCTAATCATTAGAACGGGAAATGGATGGTATCAAAAGAATGAATTCTTACAATAAAACCGGAAGAGGAACGAATAAATATATAGAAATGGCTAGAAAAACCGAATATATAAGTGAATTATTATTAATAAATGAATGAATGAAACAAAATATTGAATGAAGAAATAAACGAATAATGAATGAATGAATGAATGGATGAATGAAAAGAAGAAATAAATGAATGAATGAATGAAAAGAAGAAATGAATGAATGCTTACTCTGATTGTCGTGTATATTGTATATTTTAATGGTATCTATATTATAAACAGTCTGAAGGTCAACACACCACCATTGCGCACTGCGACCAGTCTCGTTAGTTGTAGTACAGGTATTACTAGTTCTGTCGTTATTAATATTACCATCTACAGCTCGGCCTGATACACCACCATTCTTAGTTGAGATCTGGGCCGTAGGTTTCCCCAACGCTCTGTTCATATCTACAACAGCAAATGATTACATCTCTGGTTGCAGTGCAGCTCAACGGAAACTGTCGATGATTGCCGAATATGATACGGAGCCGTAGTCAATTAGCACATTGTTTTGGTTATAAAGATTTTTCTGTGGTCAGAATTTGGGATAATAACTAATGAGATGCATTTGCCCAATCTGGTTCGATTTCCCATGGCGACGGATTCAGTTTTCGTTCTGTTCAAAACACTAATTCTGTCCCAAAATATGCATGCCTTATACAAGCAGGATAGCCTTTGACTCTGAGGCTCCAGAAAATGAAAAATGAAAACATCTTGACCTGGCAAGGGTTGTTTTTGAAACAAGAATGTATAGATTAAGCACAAAAGCACAGAACCATCATGAAAGAATCCTAGAACAACACATTCTCTTTGTTTAAAGTTATAAAATATTTGAGGGTGGGAAGCGGGGGAGGGAACCAGTGGCGTTTCTAGGAATTTTTAGGTGAAGGGGCCGAGTTGGGGCCAAATAATTGTCAAGGGGGGCTACCAGCACCAAGTATCCGTATGGAACATTATACGAAGTGGGGGAAGGGGGGAAAGACCGGGCAAGCCTAAATTCGGGGGGGGGGGGGGGGCATGGTCCCCCCGTAGAAACGTCACTGGAGGGAGAAAAGCTGGAGAATCACCACTGTAGTGTAAATAGTGAATACAACTTACTGGTACACACACCACATGTTTTCATACAATGATACCTATACAGTGGTTGTAAAGGGTAGGTACCACAGTGATCTTGGGGACAGTTGATATAGTGATCTTCACATACTTCTAATCCTGTAATATGAAAGAAATGAAACATCTATAAATATAACAACTCACAGGGGTATGAAGGGGAATCCATGGGGATCCTTTCTCCCAGCTGGTCCTTGGCCAAACCTCTTGACATTGACACCCTTGTCGAGAACCGAACTCTCAAACCCAACAAACACAATCAACATATACTAGATTTATACCATTATACTTTTGAAACTGGCGATAGGTACCAAAATTGTTGTGGACTAAGCCACGACCTCCATGAAAGCTTTACAGAAGATACAGAGGATTGGCGAATGTGGGTAAAAGCGATACTACCTCTTAGAATGAACATAAATAAATAAATTTTCAAACTTGGTCAATAGGAGTGTATATTCATCAGGGGACAAACCTAGTGGCATAACTATAACACAGATTACCTAAATAATTTCATAAATCCAGGAAACTATGTTTAATTACAATACATGTAATTAATAAATGTCTTAATCCAATTTAAGGCATTTACCAATAATAATCTGTAATTGAATGGAAAATTACATAGTTTTATGGGTTTATTTGATTCTGTTTGTATACTTTGGACATTGTTGATTAGTATACTCTTATTGACCAAGTTTGAGAACTTAATTTTTTTGTTAATTCTAAGAGGTAGTATCGCTTTAAGATACGGCAACCCATGAGATAAACAGGGCAGAATCTCGTCCAGAGGATTGTGGTCTCAATAAATTTTCTTTAGACAGCTTTGATTTTTTGAATCCAGTTGTCTGAAAAGTGTGCAGGAAAATATTTTTAATTTTCCCAATTGATTTTTTAACCTTTTGAATGAAGAGTTAGAACGAAATTCCTTCAGTTCGAAAAAAAAACTAGCTTATATTGCTTCCTGGTTTCTGGCTTTTTCATGTTTCCATGTAATTCCTTGTTATGGCAAAAGAACGATTCAGGAATGTGCCAGAGTTGAAAAAAAAATGAGAAAAACTTACCTGTACTGATGTCGGTAAAGATGAAAGAAAGATAAATAATAACAAGGTGTTGTTTATAACTCATAATGCCCAGTTAACTTCACTTATTGTCCTCATGATAACCGACACATCGTAGATAATATTACTGATGAGAAATAATACCAGGATAGTTTTTCACGTATTTGGTGGTGACGAGATGAGATAGGAAAATTGTTATCTTGTATATTATATTTCGTTGAATACTTATGTCTAGAGAAATAATCAGAACACCAAGAAGTAACTTCGTGGTCAATTTCCAATAACAATGAAATAACTGTTGATGGTAAGCCACACTGAGCAGTTCAGAACTTGGAATAGTTTTCAATGCAAATTACGTAGTAGACCGATTACCAAGCAATTTATACGCAAACCAGTATGTTCTCACAGAAATAACTTTATTGTTTTAAGTTCTAATTACAAGTACTAATTCAAGAGCATTTCCGAAGGGTCTACAACTAAAACATTTTCAAAACAAATTAAAGCAAAACCACAATGATAAGTTTAATTCCAGGAGCAGTTTTCAAACAAAGATTTCAAAGCCGTTACAAAAGCGACATATCCTATATAATATAAACAATTATTTCATGTCTCCTATATCCAAAATCAGATTTAGACACAAAATGTTTTTTTTTAACCGAAACACAAATTGACACGAATCTTGCAATAAATAAATCACTCTGAAGAGAATCAGCTTCCATACAATCTAGAAAAACTGGCTCCCAAAAGACAACAGTCCAAAGGCAGACAGATCACAAAATATACCCGTTACACCAACTGTTATGACTAATATATTAATTATAAAGGTAAAAGTATATCAATAATAGGTCTAGTTATTATTTATCTTATGATACAGATTATAATTTGATACCATCCAGATAACAACGTGATGTCAAAAACCTCCGTTAATATCATTACTCAAAAATTAAGACCGCAGTTCACTTTCGTGAATGATAGGGTTACAAACGAAAAGGAGTTACATCGAACCTGCATCACTGACAGGGTGATACCGGGTTGAAATATCCGAAGGTATCATCTCGACCCAAGCCGAGATTGAATCCTGAATCTGATTCATTGGAGAAACTGTACAGTTCGCATGAAATCTCCAGTTCTTAATGCGTTTATTGAAAAAGAGCTTAATTTAACCTTCTGTGCTTCCCTGTGGATGTTTTATCTAAAGTCTGCTGTTTTACCGACTTTATACCACTAGAGTTAGTTAGTCAGACCGTTACTCGGCCATTATCAGAGATCACTTTCGACATTGAAGACGAGATGCAACAGGACACCCCCTTCCAGCCCCCCCCCCCCCCCCCACCTCTCTAGCTACATCACTGGTGAACACTTATTATGTTCTTAATGATGTAGAACAGATCATTCGTGTTGATGGGATTTGGAGAGCAGTTTGGAAAAATGGAAGGCCTGAGTAACTGCTGTCTCTGACGATCCTCTCTTACTTGTGTGTGGACAGCCACATTCGAACTAGAGCAAGGAACAACTGTGACGATATATAAGTTCCACTATAATAATTGTTCCAAAGAACATTTGTAATGCAATGTTATGTTACTAGCCCTAACCCTAACAACCCTGATAAGAGTTCCTAGGATCATTTATTATAATACTGTTTGTTCCATGAGGAATATTTATAATGAGGAACAAATATACAGTCACAATTTCGAACTCGAGCAGGGAACAACAAGTGGGTTATTTTGGACAAACAAATTCGAGAGATCAGACAATGGCACCCCATCTTTTATTTGGTATATTTTGGGGGCTAGGTAAGAATGAAATTGTGGTAAAAATCTCAATAATTTATTTACATAACAAATATAGAGAATATCAGGGAGGAATATAATAATATTAATGATAGAACACAACATATCAATTAGTACTGGCACGATATATATCGTTGTATCGCGATACGACATTCCACAATACGCGAATCGTGGTATCTTATCGCAAGGTCGTGTATCAATACTTGACGATACCTCTCATTTCATAAAGTGAGGATTTATTCACAAGTCAGCGTATGAAATCACAATTTTTTTCTAACTGACTTGATTGAAATTGTTAAGAATATTTAAAGATGTGGATATGGACCACTACTATAAACTTTAATGTCAAATTAAAAAGTTATAAAGCTTTAAATAAATAATTATTGAAACTTTGAAAATGAAGTGTTAATTTTTGTCCCTTTATCCCATATCGCGATACGTAATGTATCGTGACCTTTGTATCGCAATACCTATCGTATCGTGACATGGCAGACCCGTAGGAACAGGGGGGGCATCCGCCCCCCCCCAATAATTTTGACATTAATGACTGAAGCAATACAAATTTTTTTTTTAAAGATAAAACAAGAAGTTACTGGTATGTTGTTAGGGCCAGTGAAAGCAAAATTGCTTTATATAAGCAGGAGCATCCTTGAATTCTGCACAACCCCCTTGAGAATGAGTTTTTGCACATTTTGCCCCCCCCCCCAATATGAAATTGCTTCCTACGGGCCTGCATGGTTGGCAATACCCAGCACTTATATCAATAATAACCGTACCCCATTCTTACAAATATAATACTTTTGATTTTCTTTATCATTATGAAACAAATACCCAAATCCATGTAATCACATTAGCAATACATTGGTAGCAGCTAATGATTTTTTTATTTGAAGAAGTATATCAATAAATGAGTAAATATGTCATAATGAAAAGTGGTATCAGGTGTCTAGAAGAGTTAAGGGAGGGAACTCAGTAATTTTTTTTTTTAGTGGTCGCTTGAAATTTACTGCAATTCTTTTATCCATATAAACATTACCAACATTTCAAACTATATAAAATAGTTTCAAATTTCTCACACAACTGTAGTACTGTACAATTCTTAACCAAATCCAAATTTCCAGCCGTTTCTTTTGCTAAGAACTACTAAATTTTGCCTTTATTTTCCCCCCGACATGACTTGCAAACAGCAAGCCATTTCTTATACCATTGCACAATTTCCCCCCATTGATACATATGTTACCAACCAATAAAGCATTATTTTTTTTCCCTTTAGATCCAAATGATCTCATTTCAATCCAAGGTGGTGGTTTCTTACACCATTTCACAGTCTAATTAAACACAAAACACTGATAGCACCAGGATAATTTACCGTTCTTCATAGCGTGTGATTATTGAAAGCGATTTACATGTTTAACATAAATATTAGTATCAGTAGTATAAGAGTTCTCAGAAATGAAGCATATATTTGTTTAGTCAGGCATGAATTGATCTCGTTGCACCTCATAATTTTCACCTTTATAGTAGTGGCGGGTGTTGTGCGCGAAGCAGACAATGCTTACTCTTTTCAAAACACCTAATGTTACTTCTCTTTGGAGTAGTCCACTACTATATAATTATTGCACCCGATTTTGTCATGCTCTGGACGAGATTTTTGATTAACGGAATTGTTTTGCTTGTACAGATTTATATTATTTCAGACTTAAGAACGTTTCATTTCATTCCATGTTTATACTGAAATATGCTTCATTTCCTAGAACTGTTATACTACTAGTACAAAGTCTTCTATAAATTATTTTTTAATAATATTATGATATCTCAATCAATAATCATAAAATATCTCATAGTTATTTATGATATTTATCATTATATAGTTTCCATTTTTAATTTTTTTTAATACAGGCCCTACATAGTAGAGAAATGTTTACAGGCAGTGACACCACAAACACACAGTTTAATCAGATCACATTTCAAATAAATGCTAATATTTTCAAAGACAGGGCACAATTTTCATCCACTATTCCATAGGGGACCACACAAAGTAAGAGAGCAATGGCAGATTCAGGGGGGGTGGGGGGGGGGGTCGGTGTGTGTGAATTGTGCTGACAAGATTTTATTATTACCAATTTATATATCACTTGATACATTTAGAGATGTACAGTACCGTGCAATAAATATTCGTACAAAATGACGGTGTGGTGCCATTCGCTCTACAACCTTACATACTTGAACTTCGTTTGGAAATTATTACAAAGGGGGGAAACCATCACCTATGTATCAGAAACGTTGGACTTGTCCAGGAGAACAATTAACAAGTTCTAAGAAGCGTGTAGAACGAAGGGGGTATACACCCGAGACAAGGAAGGCAACCTATTTATATGTACGAATATATATTGTACTGTATAATTGAAACATTAACTATGTGAACCTCCAAAAACTTCCCACTTGTGTCGTTTGGGACACATTTTTCTCATTATCCACCCCCTTAATGAATTTCCTAAATCTGCCACTCAAGAGATCACAACTAAATGCCATTAAGAAGGAATATTTACGTAAGCAGAGCACATCTTAAAATAAGGTGGGTCAGTGATTAAGATGCTTCTCGTTAACCAAAAAATCGGAGGTTCTATCTTCAGATTTTAGAACCTGGACAGTGATGCACGGGAATTGAGTGACGGGCAATACTGACATGGAAACAGCATCCAGTTGTTCAGATAGTTACACACTAAATCCAGGCCCTGTGGGCTACAGACTGTATACATGAAAGATCCCTCATTGCACACTGCATGGTCATGCACATCTTCATTAGCTCAAACAGGAGTAAAAAGTAGAACATACTACTTCCTTTGTTATGAATATTCAAAGTGTAAATGAAAGATTCCTTGACAAATGGAAATTGATAGGTTACACCAGTGCCACTGTCATGCCAGAATTTCCCTCATTGCACACTGCATTGCATTCTACATCGTCAAACAGGAGCATAGAAGAAAAGTAAAACATCAATTCTATTTCATTTAACACCAATATTCCACAAAGTGTAAATGAAAGAATCCTGGATTCAGTCAATCATAAGAGTAGGCTAATTCCGCTGTCCTGCCAAAATTTCCCTCATTGCACACTGCACAACCTCTTAGCTCAAACGGGAGCAGAAAAGTAGAAGTAAATCTCCATTTCATTTATCACCAAGCAAGTACATATTCCACGAAGTTCCACACAAAGTTTAAGATCATTTCACCACGGAATACCACATCTAAATAATCTGTTTTCCAGTCCCAAACATTACAAACACCACCCATCCCACCATACACACTCCAGCTGTCTGATTAAACACAGCACTCCAACTTTTAGTGGCTTCTAAAATATGTCCAGCAATATACACTCCTACAAAACCTACAAATACAAGAAATAAATTGTTTAAAGAAGCACAAGATATATGGATATACTATTTCTGACATTTATTAACTCAACGTTTCACATGCTCATACAGGCAGCGTTATCAAGAGAATGAATAACATAATAAGACTAACAGAGTATATATAGCAAATAAATCGTTAACAACAAAGGGTAAGGGAAACCATATATAACAACAACAGTATAATAATAGGTATAGGGGGACATGTGAAACGTTGAGTTAATAAATGTCAGAAATAGTATATCCATATATCTTGTGCTTCTTTATCTATGCCTATTTCTATGTCTTATAAACAAAATAAATTGTTTGTTTTTTATGGTTTTAGGAATTATGGTACAATTTTTTATTATAAATGGTCTGTATTTAGCATCAATTTAATGAAAGTTTCAATTAACTTTGCTAATATTATGTTCAAAATGAATTTGATCTGGAGTCTAAATCACAAAAACTTATAACTAGAGATTAAATCAAAGATTTTGATTTTGAGATCTGATCGCAAAATATAACTACCGTGTATTTTTGTGTTAAGTGCACTCTTTTTTACCATGAAAAGCACCTGTCAAACAAGGGGTGTCTTATACATGTGCGCAAATTATATTCGGAAATATACGGTAAATTTAAAATAACAAGAACACATAATTGTGTAGAATTTAAAAAAAACAAAAAAACACTAATATGTAATGAACAAACTTTTATCAGTATAAATATGAAATAGAGAGAAAAGAAAAGCAGGAAAAAAATATCAATATTTACCTGGGATTGCACCTGCCATATTCATTATACCTGAAACACATACATCAATATCAATAACATAGTTTTTTTTATATTGAACAGGTTTAAATAATATTTAGAGCAAAGTTTTGTTCACTTTGTTTTTTTATTTTCAACCCAGGTTTAAATAAGGCAAATATATTTTACTACATATGGATACAATTCAATTTAAAAGTGTTTCACTTCAAGCTTAATTCATTAAGTTAGCAGATTATACACAATTTGTTGAAGAAAAATTCTTTCTTATTGGAGGTTGTTTTTTTTTTTTCAAAAAAGTTTCCATTATCAAAAAAGATCGCAAATGCTACCTGAGAGTATTTCTAAAGTATGTTTATTATATCTATGCATCTTCTTGATCAAACTGAATTTGGTTTTAAAGCGTTAATTACAAACAGGGAGTACTTATTGTTAATTAAGCAATTTGACCTAGTTTTTTGGTTTGGCTTAATAAAGGCTTGATATTTCTAATGTTGTGTCAGATTGTGCTCATATTTCAAGTACAATGCGAGTATGTAATAAAATACCAGTAATACTTACCGAACACGGAGCCAGCGTGTTTAGGGGCTATATCTTGAGGGTTGACTAATATACCGCTATTATGAAAACCACAACATGATATTGCTAAAGCCATACAAGTTAAAGCTCCAGTGTAAGTTGTTGTATAAGATATCAATACTAGAAAAAATGACGTCCCTAATAATGCCACACTCTGCAATGACAAAATTTGAATTTAAAAATGAAATTAAAGGTATTTTTACATCCTGCTTCTCTGCATGTATTGAAGAATTTTGATAATGAGAAAGAATAAAAAATCAGTAAATTTTCCATTTGCTCCAATCAAATTTTGAGTCGTTATCCTCACGGAAACAATGGTTTCTGATCTAAATTCCAACATCTTGGGTTCTGATAATTCTAGAAAACGTGCTCACAAAATACACATACTTAGTCTTGATAGAATATTTTGTAATACTTTCATTTCATGTTATAGTAACAAAACGATAAAAAACGATATGAAAATATATTTCAAACTCAAATTTACAAACTCAAAAAGACATACCTCCATTAACTTTCGGACAAACGTAACCGAATAACCTACAATAGAAAATATATCATTATTATAGAAATGTTTCTATGGAAACAGATGTAGAATTAAGACAACAGGGGCCTTATTCTCGAAAACTTAACTTAGATAAAATCCAGATTTTAAGAAACACAGTTATCTGATTGGATAATAAAGCTGTATTTAAAATCAATCTTAGTGATTGTCCAATCAGATAACTCGAGCACTAAAATCATTGTAAGTTAAGTTTTTGGGAATAAGGCCCCAGCAATTTTGCATGTTTTATCTGCCCAATACACAGGCAATGCCATGCAATGTCATGCTGTGTGTAATGAGGGAAAATTTCGCTGGACAGTAGCACTGGTTTACTCATTTTCACCTTCCAACTGTTCATAGATCTATATGCACCATCCAAAGTATCACATCAAATACCTTGACCACCTCCTCTACCCTACTCTACAGTCCCACCCTGCCCCAAACCCCTTAAATCCTTACCCCTAGTGATCATATTGTCAGCTATCCATCCACTACATAATGAACTAGGTATGGTAACGACCCACGGGACCACATTAAAAACCCAGCCCTGAAATAAAGTCAAAATCAACTATTAGATAAAAGAGGAACCAATAAATATATCATCTACAAACAGCAATAGAACAAATTTACAACAAGACTATTGCTGGGTTCTATGACATAATAAGAAAGATGTTTTTTTAAGATGTTCTCAGCACAAGTCTCTAATGTGGATCTCAAAATAAAAATCACCCTTAATGCTAGGGGCAGACGAGCGTATTTTTTTGCCTGATTGCAGCTAATTTTTTAATCACCTCAATCAATACGCTCTTGTACAGACGTAAAAACACGAGCGTATTTTTTGGGGTGATTATAAAATTCGCTGCAATCAGGCGAAAAAATAAGCTCATCTGCCCCTAGCATTTAAGCACTTATCTATTCAAAATTCTAAGATTTTGGTTACAGCAAACTATGAAATGAGTGGTTGACATTTTATGCTCGGAAGATCCTTCATTGAAAAGGAAACATCAATTCACAAATTAAGTAAGCATCTTCAGTAAAGAAACTTTGAGCTAGATGGAATAAAAATTCAAATTGATCATAAAAATGACCTACCTTGGCATGAGGAAAATTTTCATGAAAGTATGTTGGTAACCATGACAATAAAATATAAAAGGCGTTATTTTCACAAAAATGACCAACAATTAATGACCTGAAATAAAAAAACAAGATAAACATTCAATTTATCAGACATCTCCTCTATATCCTTTTCTTAAGTACAGCATCAATCAACTATATTTAAAAAAAAAAACATTTTGATCTCCAATCAAGCCACATTGACTGTTTATGACCTATAAAAACAAGGGTAACTTACCAGAAAGCTGGTTTGGTGAAGAGTGTGACCCAGGGGACAGCAGGTTGACCCCGTATTTTATTAGGGGATGGCCCCTCGTCTAATCTCACGTTAATATTATTTAAACGATGTTTTTTAATTAAGAAATATCTCATTCCCAACATCCATAAAATACTACAGCCTCCTGAAAAAGTCAAGGTCAAAAATAAAATGAAAATGTTTTTGTTTACAAATATTCCTTAAAAAAGAATTTGAATCAGGCCCATATTTATCAAAAATATTACGATATATACTCTGGGGCCTTATTCTCGAAAACTTAACTTAAGATGATTTTAATGATCCATCCAACTGATTGGTCAATGGCAGTAATCGATTTTAAATATAGTATTATTATCCAATCAGATTAGTGTATTTCTTAAAATCTTGATTTTATCTAAGTAAAGTTTTCGAGAATAAGGCCCCTGGTTACCACTGCTCTATTTCTCACAGTAAAATATATTTTGATAAAAAACTGATCACAAGGATTTAAATACTGTTCAACATCTTAAATTGTACCAATACAAAGCTAAATTTTTCATATAATACATTGTACACATAAGATATTACATAAAAACACAAAGATATATGGGTATACTACTTCTGTATTTATTACATACTACGTTTCAACACACATATACAGGTAACATTATCAAGTATCATTTTTACTTTTACATTTTATCATTTTTTTATGTGTTTCGAAACATAGTATGTAATAAATACAGAAGTAGTATATCCATATATCTTAGTGTTTTTAATGTAATCTTCCTACTTCTATATGTCTTATAAACAATATACACATAAGAAGTGTACAAAAAACCTCTCGACTCACCTATAATATAAAAGGGCATGTTCCAGCCGTATCTATCTAATAAAAATGACCCCAGACTTCCTGTCAGTAAGGTTCTAAAATAATAAGAAACATATTTTTGAAAATAATACATTTCTTGAAGGAAAATTAATTTTCAGAAAAAATTGTTGAAATAATTGCTTTGCCAAAAGATGAAACTGTAAAAAATCTAAGTTTTTAAAAGTTCTAATTTTGTGTCCACATTTTATCACGCTTTTAATTGTCAGAATCTTTTTTAAAATATTCTATAACAATGTCATGATAAGATAAATGAGACATTCCACGTCAATTGTACACACCATATTGACAACACCATCTCCGTTTTCCTTCATTTTTGGTGTTTCATGGGGGTCAAAACTCACACCAAAAATGAAGCAAATAGGAGATGACATGTCAAATTATGGACAAAAAGTGTGTACACTTGATGTGGAATGTCCCAAATACCATATTAAATACTTCTTCAAAAATGAAAAAAAAAAAATGAAGAATTACATGCAGGCAGGATTGTAGACAAAAAGCAAGAAGCAGGGACCTTATTCTCGAAAACTTAACTTAATATGATTTTAATGATCCAGTAATCTGATTGGTCATTTACTAAAATCAGTTTTAAATCAAGTATTATTATCCAATCAGATTGCTGTATTCCTTAAAATCTGGATTTTATATAAGTTAAGTTTTCGAGAATAAGGCCCCAGGCTTAAAGAATAATAACAACTCTTATAATCACATTTAATTGGTTTATAAAATATATTCATCTGGTAAATAAATACAATAGACCTTATTCACGCCTCGCTTTAAACGCTCAGAAACCGAGGTTCAAAACGCAAATGACGTCAACCCATTCATAAAATACGATGTCAATGAATGAAAATGAATATAACGTCACTAATCACCATATCAACAGCGAGAAAATGGTCTAAACACTGCCTTTTCGGCCCCTTTTTTAGAAATATGTGAAGAGAAACATTTCATCTGAAAGTAATTTTAAATAGCGTAATTAATTCCGATTTTAAATATGTAAAACTTGAGTAGGTTTGAATTAGTGGGACTTGATAAGGTGGCGTTTGAGACCTCAAGGTGGTGATTTTTCTGCAGTGGCAAGATGCTGCTTTTGTTTGCTTGCGTTATGAGCCTCGGTATGGATCCAAGATGGCCGACGCGTGAATAATGTCTATTGAAGTCACTAGTGATTGGAAGGTGAGCCACAACCAAAGGAAAAGTTTCACAACCCATCATACACACAAACATACAAGTAATAAATAACCGCTTCTTTTGCCAGGGGCGGATTTAGACGGGGGCATGGCGGGCGTGCGCTCCCTTTAAAATTTGCAAAGCATGGGTTGTCCGCACGTAATAAGTATTTATTTTATCCTCAAATAATTTTTTCCACTCGCTCCGCTCGGAGAAATTTTATTCTGACCATCCCCCATCCTCCCCTAACGTCAAATCCTATATCCGCCCCTGTATGAAGTGTCAGAAATGTCAAAATAATTATCATTCAGATTCAGAAAGTTTGATTGGTCCATTGGACTTTTCTGGTATTTAATATGAAATACGGAAATTGGGAACAGAAGATATCAAGCTCTGGACAAATGGGAATGAAATAGTATTTACAGAAAGATCACGGTCAGGACCAAAATCAAATGAAAAACACAAAAACAAACGAAAATCTGGGTTTCACATCCCTTTTCAAAAAATTAGGGTAATGGAAAACAATATGATATTGGTTAAAATTTTCACTGTAAACTTGGTTAGGGAATTGAAGCGGAAAAATTTTGTGAATGACTAGCAACCTGACTCATGCGACAATGAAAAGCGTAATTTCAGCCAATGAAATGAAAGGAAATGAAGCGAAACTGGCTTACCCTACATGAGATCCGGTAGCCACGCCACTGTACGTCAACGAACGTTCGTGTTCCATAACTTTACGGGAAATCAGACTAGTCATACTGGGATAGTGAAACCCTGGAGATTAAACCACATTGTTAGTTGTCAATAGCAACCAGTGCTGGTTCGTTATATCGGAGAATCCAGCACCAATAGTAACCAATCGACAAACAGTTTCACTTGATACATGAAGGTGATGGGAGTCAGTCATCATTCAGCCTTTGATACCGCAACACAATATTTCTGTCGTTCAAATGGGTTGGGGCTTTCAAAATTCAAAATTTTCTTATTTTTATGTTTCTGTCATCTGATAAGTCAATCACTCAAAAAGATTGTGGTTCGATTATCCAATCAAATTACTATATTTCTTGTTTATAAGACATATACAAGTAGGAAGATTACATTAAAAACACTAAGATATATGGATATACTACTCCTGCATTTATTACATACTACGTTTTTTTTTTTTTTTACTTGCTAACGTAACCTGTATGTGTTTCGAAACGTAGTATGTAATAAATACAGAAGTAGTATATCACTATATTTTTGTGTTTTTACTATATTTCTTATCTGGATTTTTTCTCCCAGTTTATTTTTGAAATTGAGACCCAAGGGGCCATGGTTTTATTTTTACGCAGTATGTGACCCCTTCAACAAGAATATCATATTTCTGTATCAAGGGCTAAAAGTAGACTGACTCCCATCACCTTGATGAATCAAGTGAAACTATAAACCTGTTAGTAAAACAAGGACGAAGAAAACAGAAAGAAAGGTGAAGTAAAGATACTCATACAGGTCTGTTTCTACAGTTCACAGATAAGTTTAAGATCTATTTAAGAATTAAACGTTGGTCTCATTAGCATTATTGGTGTGTAAACACAATAGATTATGTATGTTTGTGGCGTGATCTATTGCGTTTACACACCAATAATGCTAATGAGACCAACGTTTAATTCTTATATTTATATTCAGATACTTTTATTAAACAAATTTTGCCCTTTTTAAATGATAATTTGCTTGAATTTGCCACAAATGAGCGTTCATCGAAAAATGAACGCCAGTTTTCTTAACTGGTTCAATGAAGGAAGTGATAATAGAAATGTAAATATTTACATGTAATTGAGAAAAATTCTCTAAAAAGTAAAATTCATTTATTCTAGAAACTGAACTATGAAATGTGAATAGAACTGTATGAGTATCAGATAAAACATCTACACCAATTTAATAAACATCCAAACTATAACTAATTTACATCTGAGACAATGACCATGTTTACCTAGGTGAAACACCAAACTGGTGAATTATGCTTTAGATATTTTAAAATAATGTTTAGAAATAACCATGCCTATTACTATTAGCTACAACAGTAGCTTAAAGGGATTGTAAAGTGGTTTTCTAAACTTTGTATGTGTATCAGGGACACTGACAGCATCAATTTGCGCCATTCCAATTTCTATTCCGACGTCTGTGGTTCTTGCAAATTTTTTTTAGGTAAAAATGATCAATCTCACAGATCTAAATCTACTAAAGGAGTGAAGTTAGTAAAAACATAAATTGGAACTGGTTAATATAAAAACAAAAATTTACCCAAAAGTAGACCCAGTAGCTATGGCAACAAAAGTTGACGATCTTTCTGTTTGGGTAGTTTTTTTAGAGACTAAGCTAGTCATACTCGGAAAATGGAAACCTAAATATATATATATCACATGGAAATAAAAAACTAGCAACAAATGACATCACCGAAAATTCGATCAGTCATAAAGGATTTGATAAAAAGGTTATATAATATTTGATTTGAACGAAGTCCAAAAGTTCTATACAGAAGTCAGGAAGACTATTGAAGTCACAGAATATTCATAGACAATTCTATTGAAGTCACAAAATATTCTACAGCAGTCAGAAAAGATTTTCAAAAGGCATAAAGGGAAAATTTAGATTTTAAATAATAAAGAATTCTTCTGTACCCAACTACAATACTACTGTCGTAAAAGAATTAATTGTGGTCTAATGTATTTGTATAAAATGTCAGATTACAAATAAGACTTGAAATTGACAGAGGACTAAATTAAGGAAAATAACTAGATCTTTCAGAACTGAAAGCAATATTAAGTCAAATGTGATCAACAGGGTTACTTGTCTTTAAGGGTAAAATTAGATTTAAAACCAACCATTAGAAAATTCAACAAACTAACTCAGTGTGTAGCAAATTAAGGGAGAGAAAAAAGAGCTGAGGGCTATTTGATGCAATTTACATTATTTTGGTATATGTTAATGATAGTTGATTACTGGAATAATCTGTACAAGGAAAACATTTCAAAAATCTCGTCAAAACCGTGACAAAATTGGGGAAAATAATTTAATAATAGTAGTGGACTTCCCATACGAGAAGTACCATAACAGGGTTTTGAAAAGAATAAGCATGATCTGATTTGCGCCACTTCTTTTTTCTTTTTAATCACCCTCTGTGTGTATAAATGTCAAACTGTTATATAAAATTTGATTGAAATACAGCTCTAGATATTTTGTTTCTTCACTCGTTCTAGATCTGATAACTTTCTTTTTGTAAATTGAATTCGATTACATGTTGGCATTAAAATAAATGTCAACATTACATTTAAGCTTACTAATAAAAATCCGTACAAGCAAGCCTTGGGTAGCCTATACTTGATGTCCGATTGACCCTTGACCCAGGCAGACATTTGAATGGGTCAGACGGACATGTCCGGAATATAGAGCCAAATCAACAGCCCTGCAAGCAAAACAATTCTGTTAATCAAATTCTCATCCAAAGAAGAACAATAGTCGTGGACTCTTCCATAGAGAGGTAATATTGTGTACAGCACATGAAAATGTGGCCAATGCAATAAAAGTGAATTTCAGTGTCGATTTGAAGAAAAATTACAAGTGTTCCTCTTCACTAAACAATTTTTATTGGTTGGATTTAAAGAACACACATTTCTTACAAATGTTGTCGGACCTAAAAGGGTTAAAGTAACTTGTAGAAAAAAGAAACAAAATAATAGAGCTGAATTTCCATCATCCAAATTATATCATATATTATAACCCACCATTTTCTCTCTACCAAGAGTAGTCTCCCTTCACTTACCCTACGAAGTTGCCCGTGACAACTGTTGACGTGTAGATGGCACGTGATCCGTCAACATGTCTGCTGATCATGCTCGTTGTGGCTGGCATTTGAACCCCTAAAGACAGTCAGAATTTAGATCTGGGTAGGGGTCATCCTTTTTTAAATGTGTTGGCAAGGCTATTTGTTTGTTTTCAATTTGTGAAGTTGTGTGAATAATGCGCACCCCTTCCTACCCCATCAAAATCATGAAAAATTTATTTTCCTATGTACATGTATAATGCGTACCCCTTGTTGACAAAAATATCAAGTTGGCATAACGCAGACACCAAAATATTGAGTGTTAAAAAAGCAAATTTCTTATTGACCAAGTTTGAGAACTTAATTTTTTTATTTATTTTAAGAGGTGGCATTGTATTAAGTTCAAAAGACCCTGTACTGTCTCTTTAAGATGATTGTGTTTGCTAATAATAAACAACTGACCTTGAAATATCCCCTGTAGAGCTCTGGTCAATACGACAATATACAGAGCATTATGTTTGTCTGAGGCTGCATAGGCTAACTGGGGGGTCCAGAATGTGATTAACCCCCAGATACAAGCTGCTATAGGTATCACCACATCCCCTCCAACTCTATCACTCAGATACCCTCCTAGAAACTGGGTCATGGTGTAACCCCAGAAAAATGCTGATAGTACTGTGCCCTGGAATAAAAATTATAACCTACATTAATGATCTGTTGGATTTTCTTGAAAAGTCACATCTTATGATTCCCCTTTTCAGTTTAGGGGATTATTCAAATGTTTACAATCCCCTAAACTTCTAACATGATATCTTTATTATCAGATATTGATTTCTTTATCATCAACCAATCAGTGTTCTTCATACAGTATGTTAATGATTAAACTATGCCATGCAGTGTGCAATGAAGGAAATTTTTCTCAGATATTGGGGTTATTAGTGTCTCTAAATGTTGATGGATCACATTTTGTAGGGCCTCAGATAAGTCAAAAGAGAAAATTATGTCTTTGTCGTCACTGTGGGGGAAAATGGATTGAAAAATCCCAGGGTTGGAAATAAGACCCTACGTTAGTGAATGGCGGACAAAAGCCCCACCGGACAAAAGCCCCATTTTTAATTTTTTACCGTAGTGGACAAAAGCCCCACAATATAAATTTACCTAGGACAAAAGCCCCACTATGAAAAAATAAAATATTTAGGAAAAGTACATTTGAAGAATCATTTATTATTTAAATAAGAAAAAAATTTAGAATTTAAATACATTTATAGATTGGATTCACTTGTAGAATTATTGTTGAGGGTGTTAAGTTAATTAGATAGTATAACAGTTTGTTTTGTTAATTAGATAGTAAAACAGAGTGCTTTGTTTAAGTAGATAGTAAAACAGATTATTTTATAATAAATTAATAATGAATATGATGATGACTTCTTTAATCAACAGATTATAGGATTGAAATATCTTCTTTTAAATCCATTTAAATGTATATGGCTTCTATGTCTTAGCCTAGGTGATCTAGGTGATTCCTTAGCCTCAACTATAAATTAAATACAGACATTCTTTATTACAATATTCATGCATAACAATAACAACCTTTAAGCACATTTTGATGACATTCACAATAATCCTACATTTTTTAGCACATTTTGATGACATTACAAAAATCATACATTCTTTTAAATTTATCATCTAATATTGTTTCATTTTACTTCATAGAATTGACTACATAGATTGTGAAGTCTAAGTTGCAAATTTTCAGTAGCACGCTTCATGCCACCTCTTGAATTTTCTATGATCTCCATTTCAAATGTTTCATTATTCGATCATATATTTGGTTATATATAGTTGAGGCTAAGACATAGAAACCATAGACATCTAAGAAATTGAAATGGATTTAAAAGAAGACATTTTAATCCTATAATCTGTTGATTAATTGTTTTACTATCTAATTAACAAAACAAACTGTTTTAGTATCTAATTAACTTAACACCCTCAACATTAATTCTACAAGTGAATCCAATCTCTAAATGTATTTAAATTCTAAAAAAATTTCTTATTTAAATAATTCTTCAAATGTACTTTTCATAAATATTTTTTTTTCAATGAGGGGCTTTTGTCCTAGGTTAATTTATATTGTGGGGCTTTTGTCCGCTAAGGGAAAAAATCAAAGTGGGGCTTTTGTCCGGTGGGGCTTTTGTCCGTCCACCACGTTAGTAGCCTATATAAAACTCCAATTTATTCACCAAGTGTATTTTTTAGTACGGTACTTACAGCTTCAGTTTTATCCCACCCCATCTCTTCTGAGACTGTTACTATTGACAACGGCATAATGGTCCTGGAGGAATACAACATGGCAGTTCCCAGAAACAATCCTATTGCCCATTTTCTTTTCTCTTCTCTGTAACAGAAACAAAAAAGGAAATTATCACATCAAAGTAACACTCATATAATCACTAGGTTGGAAAGGAGTCGAGGAGTTTTGGGCACGAACAAGCTGGCAGGATCTTCATGAACCTAATTAGTTGCTATCTGTGTATAATCATTGCCAAGAGTAAGAGGTAGAAACGATCCTTATGAACGTAAAGTGTTAGGCCTATTCTTGTAAAATTGTTGCTAAGAGGTTTGGCCAATGACCAGCTAGTAGTTAGGACACTCATGAACCTGAGTTGTTATCCTTGTAAAATAATTGCCAAGGATTTGTAGATTAAAAAAGGTTAACTTTCTTTTGACATTTTTTGTATAATTATGTAAGATTCACCAATGATTGATTGAAATATATTATATATTGCTGTTGATTTTGAATGTGGGCTTTTCAAATTTTATATTTTACAATATCATAAGATAAGGTGACATCCCCATCAATGTCATAAACAAGCTGCAAGATACTGAAATATGGTTGACATTAATGACAAGCATGAAACATTTGACAATTTACAGACACCATTTTTTTTTTTAATTTCCGATTTTAATTTTGTCAGTATGCGTCGATTGTGACGTTCAGCAAATTCATAAGAGGTGAAGAAAAGCTGAATATTTTTACCTCGTCCAGTATTTTCCTTCTGGATATTTTATGTTCTCTTTCATTGAAACTTTTTCTTTGTAAACGTCATCAGGATTTATAATAGTCGACGACATTTTGTAAGTTTTGAACTTCCAGACGTTTGCATTTCATAGTTTTGCATCTTTGACAATCGAGACTACAAAAAATAGATCAATATCGTACAAATTCTGAAATCGTTCAAATTTCCCAAATGTCATCAATTTTATTTTTAGATTGCTAGAGACATTACTGAAAATTAACGAATGAAATCGGTAAATCTAAGAGTTAATCATTTTGATCCTAGCTATTCTAAAACGTATTTACTTGAAGAACTGATAATAATACTTCATTTCGTTTTTCTTTTTTAAAAGATTCATAATTTTATTAAAGTTGTAAACATTGGGCACTTCCGCTGCACGTGTGTTTATTTCTGATTTCTTGAAAAATTATAAAATTCTACCAAAATGGTAAGTGTAAGAGTCATGTGCCTTTATGGTATGGAAATTAGAATGGGCAATCACTAACATTACTCTACTGGTTAACCTAAATTTTCGTCATGGTACATGTTGACAATGTTGTCACTTATTCAAGCAAGTGCATGCTTACTCTACTTAAAAATATGTCTATACACTTTGTTCTGGGTTTCTCAACTTTAAAGTCTTCATGGGAAGTCAACATATTTTAAAATGGTGGTTTACCTTTCAGTATTTTGGATTTTCTTCAAGGAATCCAGGCTATAGCGGCTATCTAATGAATCTATAGAAAATGGCAGAAACAGGAAAACTCAATTCCAAGAGCCACAATTGAATGCTTGATAGAAATAAGGGGTTATAGTCAATTGGACCCTAATCCTAAATGGTCCCAAATTTTGGTCAAAATGGTCTTAAAAAAATTGTCAAAATGGCCCTTGGAAAAAGTCAAAATGGTCTTTTGAAAAAGTCAAAATGGTCTCAATGAAAAAAAATTCTCATTTAGTCATTATACATATTTTATTATAGTCATAGTTAATAGTCAGTTTTCATTCAACTTTTAAACACTATTTACACTTGGCACTACAAGGGAGGCACAAATATTCAGTATTGAAATCACATTCATTATTACTGTACCAAAAAACACTAGGTAGAGACTAAGTAATCTATTAGTAAGCATTTTAAAAACAGGTATGTGAACACATAGCATGACGTTATTCTTAAACTCATAAAAGTAATCAAATACAAATTGCATAATGAAGTACAATTAAATGTAAAGAAACATTATTGACGTCTTTACTTTATAATTTAAGAATATCTTACATGGATTATATTGCTTTGTTCTCATGTCAAGAAGGACAACAGATGACTATGAGAAGTATATATTCCTAATCTTTTAATTAATTTCAATTAAAAACCTTTTTTTATTAGCTCAATTAACGGAGCACTTTGTATTTCAATTTTATCAATTTAAACACTTAATTAAAACCCTGATTGATCTCTTTTGTTTTAGGTGTTACAGAAAATTTAAGACATTGCAAATATTGATGTCCTACCATTCCTATGTATATTTTTCATTTTGGCATATTTATGTTCTTATTCTTATTTCCTCTTTTATTTCATAAGTTGGTATCACAATGTAAGCAGCTTAGCTACAATTATCAATGGACTAATTACTAATAAAAAAAAAATTAACAGGACCATTTTGACTTTTTCAGGGGTCATTTTGGACGATGGTTTAGTTGAAGTCAAAGAGCAATTTTTGAGACCATTTTGACCAAACACAGGGTCATTTTGACTTTGGTTTTTAGGACCATTTTGACTTTTAGGGCCATTTTGGATTGGGACCATTAACAAATAGGGTCCAATTGACTATAACCCGAAATAAGTAGCCTAAATAACATAATGCATAATGATATAATTGAAATAAGATATTTTTTTTTCAAATTTCCAGCCTAAGAAGAAGAAGAGGTTTATAGATAAGAAGAATTCGGTGACGTTTTCGTTGGTACATAGAAGCCAACGTGATCCACTGATAGCTGATGATGATGTCGGAACCAGAGTTCTGCTGCCAATTAATGAAAGGGTGAGATATGCGTTTAGTAAGGCATGAATTGATTAGGTGGCACCTCATAATTTTGGTGGGAATGCTAACTTTTTTTCAAAACTCCTGATGGTACTTTTCGTATGAGAAGTTCACTACTATATAATGATATATAGGCCTAATGTCTTAGTTAATCTAATCTGTAATAATGTCCCAAACTCTCCCTTGAAATTCAAGCCTTAAAATCCCTATGTATCTATAATAATTAGCGTCAGAAAGTCAAAAATACGACTCGCCGTTTAGTAAGACTATGCCTTATATAGAAAACACAAATATAGGCCTATACAGAAAATGAAAGATAAATGTTTAGGTAGGGATATAATTGAAGGGAATATGCGATTGTAGTGCAGTTCTAGTATTTCTGGAGACACTAATACAGAATTTGGACTGGTCAAATGTAAATATTACCTTATTTGATTGATATTGAAACACTTAATTATGTAAAAGATATACTGGTTTCATTGTGTTCACTCCCAAAAAGTACTACATTAACATGAAAATGAGTTCAAATGTGTTAAATTCATGTTAACATTAACACGGGATGCTAACACGAGATTTGACCTAACCCTATGTCTTTGAATTATTTCCCTTTGTTTATTTACAGGAGGCCAGGAAAGAACAAGAAAGAAAATTTGGTGTATTTTACGAGGATAATTACAACTATCTTCAGCATCTTCGAGACGCCAATGAAATTTCTGAGTTAGAACCTATAGAAAGGATTCGTATCTCAAAATCTGACAAACCTAAACCTTCTACAACCAAGGTAAAATTCTGAGGCCTTATTCTCGAAAACTTAACTTAGATAAAATCTAGATTTTAAGAAATACAGTAATCTGATTGGATAATAATACTTAATTTAAAACTGATTTTAGTAATTGTCCAATCAGATGACTGGAACACTAAAATCGTTCCAAGTTAAGTTTTTGAAAATAAGGCGCCTGATCTAATGCAATCAAATATTGAAAGGTTCTCTTGTCATATATTGTACCCTTGGTCTTCCATTGACATTGATCTTTCCCAGATTATCTGTACCCATTTACAACTGGGTTGACTGTAATTATTCAAGGTCTTTGGGCTATCATACACTGAAAACATAGATGAAATATGTTAAAATATTTTTCAGAAATCAGAAAAGAAAGATGGCTCTGAAGAAGAAGAAGATGGTGAAGATGATGAAGAAGGGGAAGAAGAAACCGAAGATACAAAGAAACCATCTAACATAACTTTACCTTCATCTGTCTTCGCATCAGAATTAGAGGCCAAAACTGGAATGTTGAATAAAGCAGCTCCTAGAAAAGGTAAGAGTTCTAACTGTGATAGTGGCATTCCTCAGTGAAAAGTCATATCTAGTTGATGATATTTATTTATGATGATACATAAAACCCAGGGGGACATCACATAAACATACAGATGAAGGAAATGATGATGACAAGATGGCCGTCAGACCATGCTTTCACGACTACTCCATATTAATCGAGTGAAGAGCACGAGCACGAGCGGAAGTTTTCCATTTGTTCTTTGACAACTTCTGGTAACAAAACAGAGCTAGTAACTATTTTACGTTTTTCTCCCACATGAAAATTTTCATAGTAGAATTGATGTTTGGTGCATTCTGTCACATATTTAGAGAGACAAGCATATTAAAATCATACTTTGAAAGGTGAGAAAGTAGGAGTGGTACAAAATATTTATATTGCAGCTGAATTTTACATGGTATTTTTATCTCCCAGGTCCACTAATCGAATGGGACCCCGACATAGTAGCTGGTTTGGATGATGATTTTGATTTTGATGCTGAAGACAATCTATTAGAAGATGATTTTATGATGAAAGCCAATGCTCCTGTTGAAGGTGAAGAGGAAATGGATGGGTGAGTAACTCTAGGTTTTCGAATTTCAAACCTGAGGGTTTCTCTGTTAGTGATTTCGAATAAGTTCAGTCTCATTCAATTCTAGCTTCGAATCCCAGTTTCCTTCGCATGGTCAGAAATTTTCAAAGATCATACCTCTATTTCTTTCCCTGTCATTTTGAATTCTGCAGCTTATAGTAACATTCAGATTTATGTTTTAAATCAGATTAATAAAAACCCAAGAACAAACGATCTCAACCATAAAACAAATCTCGCAATCCTTGAAAACATATTGGTAATATATCGGTAGCAGCTAATGAACTTATCATATGATGTGGAAATATATCAATAATGAAAAGCAATTTTAATAAATTTCACAAATTTTGTCTAATTTTAGAGAAGAAGGGTCTGAAGAAGAATCAGGATCAGATTTTGACTCAGATGAAGCTGATATGTTTAGTGAAAACAACAATTTTGATGGAGAGGAAAATTTTGATAAAGAAGAAACGAAATCGCGATTTACTAATTATTCTATGACATCATCAGTTATAAGGAGAAATGAGGGGCTAACTCTTTTAGATGATAGATTTGAGAAGGTAAGTTCACTTGTTTTCAAGCTTGACAAGGTTAAATACTGAATTTCTGAGCCCTTTTTCAAACCTTCCTCATTAGCCCAGGTTCAGAAAAGTATAACATAAAACTTGAATTTCATTTCTTTTATACAAAGTTTAGCTAAATTTCAGGGAAATAGTTGTAAATTGATTGATATATTCTAGGGAAATCTACTATTCGACTAACATAAGTATATTTCAAAATGTTCCAAGAACTATGTACCACTTTAAAAATTCTGTGAATTTATTATACTTATGGGTAACAACCCAAATACATATTTTCCCTGGATTTGTTTGCATAGGTCCTTAGTTATCCTATGTCAAGATCCGAGGGAAACATACACCAGTGTGAACCAGGGAGGTAATTCATTGTATGTTAAAATCTGTTGTAGTTTTATGAACAGTATTATGAGGAAGAGATAGGAGCGTTGGATACAGAAGATATTGATGGCACCATTTCTACTAAAAGTGCTCTGATGAAGGAATTACTCAAAGACTTTCAGAAGGAACGGAAGGAGAAGAATAGGTAAGCTGGAACTACTGGAAAAGTGGTAATATTTGTCAAACTGCATTACAATATATTATAGACCTTTTCCTTGTTAAATCAGATCAGATTTTCACAGATCATTATTTGAGTAACAAAAAATAAATCAACATTTCTGTTAAAACTGGCTATTGTTGAACACTAGAAATTAATAGGAAGGGAAGGGAAGTCTTTAAGTTTGGATTATTAAAGGCAGTTTATGTTGTTTGTGTTGAACAAAAGTTTGCTAGGTAAAGAACAGTAATTAGTTCTTGAAGCCATCATTATAATTAAAGTGATTGTAAAGAGGTTTTCTAAACTCTGTATGTATATCAGGGACACTGACAGCATCAATTTGATGCATCAGTGTCCCCTATACACATACTAAGTTTTGAAAACCTCTTTGCAATCACTTTCAAGTAGTAACTCTGAACATATTTAATACACGTATCTATATGAATAAGAGTGTAGTGATGTGTTCTTTTGGCGTTAAAACTAATTATTGATATTAATTCTAGGAGAATGAAAGAAGTCGTAGATGAAAAAGAAATCAGAATTAATGAAGAAGATGTGGAATCGGAGAAAGAAGATGATTTAATGGATCTTACTATTGAAGAACCAAAAGAAAAATGGGATTGTGAATCTATTTTGAGTAAGTGATATTTAAGTTGTCACCCTGCGTCTTAGACAATAACTGCTTCAAACCCTAACAGAGACCCTAAAGGCAACTTCACTCATTTCAACAAAATGCACAATAATATGACTATCCCCTTCTTACCTAAAACAAGTTACTAAATGTCTTGATAGACTTACAAAAATATAAAGGAGGACTTTATGGACATGCTTTAATCTCCTGTGGTAGCTTTAGTACTGAACTTAGAATTCATTGCTGCTGTACGAATATAAATGTTTTTTTTAAGATAAATTGACAATTGATTATTGTATGTTGTCTTATTTCAGGTACCTATTCTAATTTATATAATCATCCTAAATTGATATCAGAACCCAGGAAGGTCAGTAATATTTTAGTTTATAGTTTAATTGAATATTATAGTGATGATGTCAAACCTACAACGTTCCTCTGTGATACATCAAACATTTAGATCGCTAGTGACTAGATAACCTTGTATATTATACGGATATTGCCATATTAAATAAGTTATAGATCAGCCAATCACAATCATTCTTCAGAAAGTGTAGTCTTCTTTTGCGGTAAAAACGGCCAATCAAAATCAATCTCCGAACAAGAGTTATCTTCCCTTGCCCATTTACCGGGCAAGTTGGTCGCTTTTTGTACATTAATTTTTTTTTGGTGTCTATATGTTGTATATTGTATCTATGGTTGTCCCCATGGGCTGGGTGTGAGACAGGACCGTTATCACATGAGGTATTGGGCCTATTCTGACCCATGTTAAATAAAGAGTTTATTATTATTATTATATTATTACCATGGCGGAGTCATTACATTATCTCAAACAAAATGATGGAGGTTGAATGACTGAAACCACAGTATCCCCAATTCACAAAATAAATCATTTATAATGCCTTTTAAGATTAGTTATATTCTTATTTCTATTACAGGAAGGGAAGATAAAATTAACATCCAGACTGGGAATTCCACAAGGTAGTCTTGGTTTACCAGGATTAACACGGAAACAGATAGAGAAAGAGATACGTGAATCACGAAGAGCGGACACTGCCAGTACGTACAGACCTAAAGGGGAGACAACTGAAGAAAGAAAAGGAAGAAAACAAGCTGTTAAAGAAGAGAGAAAGGTTTGAATATTCTGTAGATAGATTTGGCAGTTTCAGATCAAAATACCAGTCAGTCATGTGTACACTCGTATCAACTTGGGATTTAGACTAGGGTGCTAGATAACCTTATATCAACTTGGGATTTAGACTAGGGTGCTAGATAACCTTATATCAACTTGGGATTTAGACTAGGGTGCTAGATAACCTTATATCAACTTGGGATTTAGACTAGGGTGCTAGATAACCGTATATCAACTTGGGATTTAGACTAGGGTGCTATATAACCTTGTATCAACTTGGGATTTAGACTAGCGTGCTAGATAACCTCGTATCAACTTGAGATTTAGACAAGCTTGCTAGATAACCTCGTATCAACTTGAGATTTAGACAAGCTTGCTAGATAACCTCGTAAACTATACAGTAATTGCCATATTGAATAAATTATAGTTCAGCCAATCACAATCATTCTTCAGGTCGTCTTGTGTGTGTGTTAATATCAGCCAATCAAAATTAATCTTCATACAAGAGTTGTCTTATTTTGCCCATTTACTGGGTAAGATGGTTGCTTATCATGTTCAAATCATAATGTTACTCTCGAACATGGAGGAAATTTGAGCCGAATGTCACTTAAAGTGTCCAAAGCTAAGCGTACTAACATAATTATTCCCCTCAATTGTCTCAATTTAAAAATTCTGAGATTTTGAGCCTACATCTTATTTGCAGCAGTTTGCTACTAACTTCTAGTTTATTTCGTATGCTAACATTTTCTCTTATTTATTTCCAGGTACGAAGATCAGAGAAGAAAATAAATAAACAAGCTTTCAACTCGGAAAAATTACGTCAAGAAAAAGAAATTGTTAATTTACAGAAAAATATTCAGGGAATCAAAATGCCGTGAAATTTGACTTTATTGTTAATATTTGTGTATAATTTGTTATCTTTGGTTGTATTTTCTGATGACTAAATCCTACTCTCCCACGTTCACCCTTTTAACCCGACAAGCCGGTAAACTGGCCCATCCTTATGTTATATATACCCGACAAGCCGGTAAACTGACCGTTGTCAAGTGACGTCATACAACGTTAAAGTAATACGTTTTAAGATATTTGCTGGGAGTTCAAGGTATATGACGTTGTAGCCAAAATAACGTCAGGGTTCAAAGGGTTACGAATGTGGATTTAAATTGGAATTTTTAAAATTGAAAGTAACATAGTAAGGTCCTGTCTAACATTCAGCCCATGGGGACATACATCTAAAGACCATTTTTTTCATCTGTTAGAATTAAGTTCATAGTAGCACCTGTCTCCCATTCAGCCCATATACATAGACATCAGAATAAGGCCCATTACACCAAAGTGACATGGTCCTATCAGAATACTGTGTCATCTTTAGAGCCATATTAGTGTTATTCCCATACATATTTGAAAAAATTTATGTTTGTTATTTCTGTTTTGTTGCTTTATGTATGAATTTTTTAAACAACAAAATATGTATGTGTATAAAGCTTGGAATGTACAAGCCTGTTTTTTCTTCAAATCATCAGCTGAATTTTACCCCCAACCACAAAGGGCATACATAGTAGATATTTCAGAGCATAGGCCATTGGTGGAATTTTTTAATCATATGATTTGCTTGTATTCCCTTAGTATTTGGACTTAAGAGTTTCTAGTTGCATCATTGCTATTTTTGTAAGGTGTTCAACCCTGGTGATTCTAATAATTCAAGAAAATCGAGATAGGCTTGTACAATTTAACAAAAGCAAAACTAACTTTACTTTTTTCAAATTATGGATGGAACTATTGATATTTGTATATATTTCAAAAGTTATAAATGGAATAAAACTGAATCAATTCTTTATTAGTTTGTATTTTAGATATCTTATTTGATATGTTAATGACAGTAGAATCTGGGTACCGGTATATGAGATCTAAATCTTTCCAGATTTTTTCATTTTGCTCTTTATGAGGGCTGGAACGATCCATAGAAGTAGAAGTAGTTCTATGGTGTAATTGATGTCTATGATGACAACTAAATAATTTCCAGTTTCTGACTTGGTGAAAAGTGGAAAAAATATAGAGCAGCATCCAATTCGCACTATGAAAACTTTTTTTTGTCTGAGGATTTGTATACCTATTCAGATCACATAGTTTGTTAGATGTGGTCTGAGCCGGGCACTTGTTAACGCATTAACTCCCTTGTTTATAATGACGTTATCAGTAATTTGGTTCATTGAGCTTAACAAAAATAGTCCCTTAAAGAATTTTATTTATCAGCAAGAGAAATTTAATAAGAATTATTTATGGACATTTCCCAATTGAATTTGCGATTCCGAATTCATTTGATTAAAGAAAATTCGTGACATAGTCTTGTGCCGAAATTGTTTGTATCCCTCCACCAACCGGAAGTTTATATGTAGTTATCTGCCCTTGTCTCAAATTTATCACAAGAAAAGAAAAATTATCATCGAAATCATGAGTAGATTTGAAAAAGAAAAGGCAAAAGCCCAACAGGAGAAATATCAGGCCATCCTCTCTGCTTTACTCAAAGATGAAGACAACAAATACTGCGTCGATTGTGACGCCAAAGGTGAGTCTATTGTCAAAAATGGATGCTGTGTCGACCTGTCAAGAACGCTTTGCTTTGAACTCCCGACTCCAGGTTTCGACATCAAAATAGTCGATGTGTCATTTTGAATGATATTTTTTCATAAGGAGTGTTGACGTTGTAGCCTTTAGGTCTTTAAAATGAACACTCCTCTCATGTTGAAAATTTAAATTCAATGAATTATGTAATAGATTTTTATAGTAAATTGTCCAGTTTTCCTTGTGCCTTTTTAGCCTGGAATTCTTGGGGGAGGGGCCTTTTTAGGATCTTTATACAGATGGAACATAAGATGATTCCAAAGAGCATTATTACCAAAGAATTCCCTTAATTGGAAGGCCATCATGATTGCTCTGGACAAGTTAATTGAAAATCTTGTTAATTAGTATCCATAGATAATTAGGTTAATTGGCTTAATGTTAATTAAACAATTAACCTGACCAATATGGTTGTCAAGTCAAGGAACTGTAATATACTGTGTATAAGAACTGTCATCTACAGTAGTCATTAAATGGCAGAAAAAAATTGCCTCAGAGAAGGTTCACTCAAAATTCAAGCCATCCATGCTTTATTTAGCATTGACATCAAGTCATAAAAATAAAAGAAAGATTTTCACTGTTTCAATAGAAATCAATGCATTGTTTATAGTAATATAAAAGCACAACTTAAAAATGTTAGTTACAGCGAGATTCATGTAGTGTGATCTTTAGATAACTGGTTGCACAGTGTGAAACTCTGAATAAAAAAAGATTGTTTAGTTTTAATGTTTTTTGAATGAAGTTTTGTTTCATTGTGTCATACAAATATTATGGTAGAGAAAAAATGATTTCAATTTTTGACCAGTTGATTCTTACTTTGTTCCATCGTAACAATGTCATGCTATTACAGACTTGAGAACTATCCCAAAACAGATTTTTTTAAAGTTGGATATAAAAATGTCAAAATAATACCAACTGTGTTTTTGAAAAACTGCTTGCAAAATATTTTTTTATTTAGTATCTATGATCAAATGTTTGATGGTTCAGATAATATGACATAATATTAGATGAATTTTATTTATTGAATTTATGTTACAGGTCCAAGATGGGCATCATGGAATCTGGGAATATTTTTATGTATAAGATGTGCCGGTATTCACAGAAATTTAGGAGTACACATCAGCCGCGTAAAATCAGTGAATTTAGACTCTTGGTTACCAGAACAAGTTGCTGTAAGTTGGAATTTTTAATTAAATATCTGAATTATAAAAACCATTAATGTTTATACATTGGGTCTGTAAATAAATTAGATTTTGTTTGATAGTGTACAATTTTATTTTCAGTTGTTAAATATAGTACAATATAGTTACTCAATATTTTGTTTGAATGTCGATTGTCGAAATGAATTTAGGTATCCTCATTGCTCTCACAGAAAACAGGTTTTATATTGATTATTTTTGTGTTTTAGATGATGCAGGAGATTGGTAACAGTCGAGCCCGGGCAGCCTACGAAGCTGAATTACCTGATAATTATAGACGACCACAAACAGACTCGTATCCTTTCACAAAATATTCCCAGGTCCAGAAACTAAAAAATCTAGAAATCAGAAACCACATGATGCTGTTATCTAAAATTTCTTTAGCAAATTACAAAATGTAACATGAATTTTTTTAATAATATATTATGATTCTAATTTTTAAGTTTCACAAAAAAAGTTTTTCATGCGGTTTATAAGACATATAGAAATAGGCATAGTAGTGCTCACACGAATGGTGATTTTTACCATTCGACTATTCGACAGTATCATTCGATTTGCATTCGAATATTCGACGATATTTTGCATTAAAAAATCGCATTGAAAAAACGGCTATTTACAACCGAAATTTGTCGTATTCTCAGCTGCTATATGGACTTATAACTGTAACAACTCGATAGGGATAATAAATGTCGTTTTTAAAGAGATTATTTACATTTTTGTAGCATCTGAGCCATAATTGTCAATGAATAATCCATTAAATTTTTCAATTAAAATCCTATCGTAATGAAACAAAATAAACACAGAAAAAAGATCATCGAACGTTCCTTAATCTGATTGGACAATAAAGATAGCTATTTATAACAGCAAATCAATTAACAGTATTTTTCTACTTTTGTTTTGACATGCTGGAGGAGATGGTCAAAGGTCAAAAATGTGTTCAGAATCCGTGTGCAAATCATAACATCCGGCGGTGCCATTTAACATGATTCTATACAATATACCCGGCGGATCTATGTTTCAAATTCTTTCGATGATATATCAAAGCATGTTTACATTTTATAATCATCTTTTATAACATTAAAAAACTGATTATCTACTTTTTTAAAAATGGTATTACGAAATGATAATTAGGCCTATGAAATTCGGGGACAAACAACCTGGTCCGATTTGTCTTGTGGTCAACACCGTTCAATTTGAGCTATCGGCTTTCTGTCATTTTTCGCTAACCTATCAGGAATTTTTATTGATAATTGTTCAAATCAGCAACTTTTAAGTTGAATTTTTAAACGGAATATTGTAGTTTGCAGTCATCTTGCAAGTTGTCTTGGTGTTTGGTTCATGTTTAGAACAGTATTCCAAACTTCTCTGTTCTTGTTTTTGCATTATCCGCCATTTTAGTTTGACACGGGAGCATTTGATAGCGCAATGTTATAACTTTAAACAAATTCATCAAGTTATTTATTAGATATGCGAATAATCGAATGGTAAAATCTGATTCGAATATTCGCCAAAATGGATTCGAATTTTGATATTCGACTATTCGTGTGAGCACTAAGGCATAGGTAAGAAAGCACAAAATGTATGGATATACTATTTCATGATTTTTTCATAATTATACAAATGTATGTATGTAGCCCTGTGTCTGTATAATGCCTAATGTTCCTCAACAAATTTGGATTAATATGATTTTGTCCACAAACAAGCACCTGCATTTTAATTTCTTTCCTTAACCTAACTTCTAGAGCTTTAGAAGCTTTCATTCGAGCTAAATATGAACACAAGAAATATTTAGCTAAAGAATGGGTTCCACCAAAACCTTCAGTTCCTAAAGAGGTGAGAGAATTATTTCATTATAGAATTTTAGACATTGTGGAAAAAGCTTAGCGTTCACATTTTTAGACAATTTTGCGTAACAGCTTGTTCAGTGGGCGTTATATTTATATATGCTTTGCTTACATTTCATATGCATCATTAAAGGAGTACAACCTCTTAGAAAAAATTTAAATTTCAAACTTGGTCAATAGGAGTATATATTCATCAGGGAACTTACCTGGTGACATAACTATAACCTTACAACAGATTACCTAAATAATTTGATAAATCCAGAAAACTATGTTTATATACAATAATTTAAAAACGCTTACTCAAAGTTTAAATGTTGTATACTCTGGACACCATTTTAGAATATATACTCTTATTGACCAATTTTGAGAAATTATTTTTTTTCGTTCATTCTAAGAGATGGTATCGCTTTAACAAAAGCTTTATTTTATTATGCAATTTGTAAGCTAACGAAAGTGGCTTTTGGAAGAAAATTATTATTACTTACACTTTAATGAAGATTAATTTTAGAATTTTCGTACTTTATTGAAAATTTTCATTGATTTCAAACTAAACCATAAAAATATGAAATTTATTATGTTTAGCTGAAAACTGAGGTAAATTGTAATTTATGTAAATTTTGGTTGTGGTGATAAAGATTAAAATATAATTTAATTCTGTGGGTGGTCTCTTATTTCCTTGTTTTATTGCCGTCTTTTCTTTCCTTTAAAGGTCGAC
This sequence comes from Lottia scabra, assembly GCA_029955415.1. Lineage (NCBI taxonomy): Eukaryota > Metazoa > Mollusca > Gastropoda > Lottiidae > Lottia > Lottia scabra. Next base: position 15,318,422 of record JARJEI010000009.1, read on the forward strand.
CATGGTTTAATACCTTGACCCTTCACCTCTAGGTCAAAGGTTATAACTTTTAAATTCTAATTTTCTTCATAATGTCAAACTGAAATTGATTTTTGACATAATATAAAAGATTTGAGTATATATGTATATCTCGATACTTAAATGTAGCCTAAATCCTCTTTTGTGATGGAATTAAAGGCGAGGTTTTGAAGTCTGTTATACATGTAAAAATTCTTTTAATTTCTTGATCATAATTTTGTGTCAGAACACACTATCTTGGTTGGTGATGGGGTCCGTATCTACTTCTGTTATACTGTTATTTGAAACAAAATATTTATGGAAATTTTAGATATTGAATATTAGATATGTATGACTTCATAAATCATTAAATATTTTTCAACACATGAAGTAACGTGACAAACAGATTTTTGTTCTCACCTTGGTTCTGTATTCAAGAAACGATGTTAGTTCTAGAATGTCTTAGAACAGGTCTTCACAAATGGTGGCACGCAGGCCAAATCAAGACTGCGACGCCCTTGGGAATGGCCCGTCAACAATGACGCTAAAATGCTCTGCTAGCTATACTAGCTAAACTTTATTTGGCCTTTATGTTTTTTTTATAAATGAATTTGGCCCTTCACAAAAATAATTGAGAATGCCAAGGCCTGTCCTAGAACAATGTTCAGAATTAACCCCCAGCAGACATCCTAGTGCTAAATACTGGACCGGGTCCAATCCAAGACCAGGTCCAATACAAGACCAGGTCCAATCCAAGACCGAGTCCAATCCAAGACAAAATACAAACAGTCTGCTTGATTTTTGGGTAGAATAATGGAAATTGAAGCTATAAAAGCCAGATTGAATAAAAAATGTATTTAAATTGTGTGATTTTAACATGGTATGATTTGAATTGTGATTTCAGTGGATAGAAGATGATAAAGAAAAGAAGAAAGCTAAAAATAAAACATCTTCTATACAACTTAATGCTGTAAGTAAATATAAAGGTTACCAAACAGCCTCCAATAACCTGGTTTCTTGCTGTCAGCTAGTGGACTGACATAGTAAAAGTTTAATCGTTCAGATGGGACAATAGACAAGTTACTGTTCAACTTCAAATGATATTTTTCAGTCCGGTTCCGGTAGGTAAGCGGGGCTGATGTGGTAAAACCTTCCAGTGGCTCGGATTACACAGCAGACTGAGATCTTTGTGTATGACTTTCAAGATACATCATCAGTTGGAGATTCAGAAAATGTAGTCTTGTCATTGTGCCTTGTGCCTGCCATTGCATTCTGCATAGCTTCTTTGTCATATCCTTACAGGCGCAAAAAAGTAGGATGTAAAACTCTATTTTGATTTCTGATAACATTTTTGATGCGGTAATTAAATATTAGTTTATGTTTTTTTTCAATTATTTGACAGGCTCCCAAGTCAAGTTCTAGTAGTAAACCTGAGAAGAAAGTATCTAGTGTTAAACAGCCTAAACCAATAGAAGTTGTTCCTCCAACTCAACCTAAAGTTTCTAGTGCTGCAGCAGATTTGATGGGTTTAGGTAGGCATCTTTCAAAATTACATATTACATAATAATCAAAAGAAGAATCTAACCTTAAAGGGATTGTAAAGAGGTTTTCTAAACTTGGTATGTGCATCAGGGACACTGATAGCATCAATTTTTAAGTTCATAGTCTGACTCGGAAGGAGTTATGCCACAGTGATGAAACCTGGCATCCATTAAATTCAACATTTTCTGATACTAACGACATGGTTTATTTTTAAACATAGTCTCCCCTGCGGTCCACACACTTCTTCCAGCTGTGTTGGGGTGCTTGGATCCCAGTGGTATAGAAGCTCTCATCCTGATCACCAAAAAGTCCTCAACAGCAGATATGACCTCATCATCAGTCCGGTAGCGCTTCCCAACCAAGTTTTTTTTCATGTTCGGGAACAGAAAATAGTTAGATGGTGCCAAATCAGCTGTTGAGGACTTTGTTGGTGATCAGGATGAGAGCTTCTATACCAACAGGATCCAAGCACCCCAAGGCCCAACACCGCTGGAAGAAGTGTGGTGACCGCAGGGGAGACAATGTTGAAAAATTAACCATGTCGTTAGTATCAGAAAATGTTGAATTTAATGCATGCCAAGTTTCATCACTGTGGCATAACTCCTTCTGAGTCATGAACTTTTCAGCCCCCCCTCGTATAATGTTTATAAGAATACACTAAGATATAAGGATATAGGATATGATTTTATTACATATTAAGATTTATTTGAAAACATTACCGGTATGAGTTTCGCTACGTTTGTATTAAATTCAGAAGAAGTATATCCTTATATCTTAGTCTTTTAAAAAAAAAACTTATATAGAAGTTCAAGAATTAAGAACAACTTGGTACATTATATTTTTGAGTTGTGATTATATAATGAAAATGATTTCTCCACTTTATGCCGACCAGGGGTCTTATTCTCGAAAACTTAACTTAAAATGATTTTAGTGTTCTAGTCATCTGATTGGACAATCATTCAAATTGATTTTAAATATAGCTTTATCATCCAATCAGATAACTGTATTTCTTAAAATCTGGATTTTATCTAAGTTAAGTTTTTGAGAATAAGGCTCGTGCGTTTTTTGATATTGAGGATTTATTGTAATTCTTTAGATATGTCGTACTTAAGTTTGCCATTGTTAACACCTTCAACCAATCAGGACCTTTCTAATGGATCAGCTAACATATCGTCCGCGCTAATCTCGCCGAATAATAACAATACTAACAGTGGTAAGATAATGGTGTCGGCAATCTTACGAATTTCGGGTTTTAGGCCGGGCTTATGAACAGGATAATATTTTCAGCTTTTTACTGCCGAAATTTTAGTTTAGTTTTTATTTATCCCTTTTTATTTTTATGTAAACTCTTTTTAGTTTAAGATATTCAGGGACGGTATAGTTTATTTGATCTTTGTTATGTTTTGGTTTTCTTTCCTAATTTTATATTTTGCATCCACGAGAGATCCTTAGTATTCCTAAGTTTAAAAAAATTTCATGAGACTTGTGATTTAGATTTTTTTTGGTGAAATACATTAATTTTTTTAAGTATTTTGTTTATTAGTTGGTAAAAGGAATAGAAGTTAATGTTGATTTTGAATTAATTTTTTCTGTCTATTTAAGAAAGGGATGAAATTTATGAAATGAATTAAGTTTAAATATTAAAAATTTATGCCCATCATTAATCAATTAATAATTTTGTTGCAGACGAGTTTAAGAATCTTTTTCATAAAATTAAATAAAACAGACTCCATGGATTGCCTTTGAAATTTATCATTCTATTTTCAGAAGCGTCATCTGGAAATTCATCAAGTGATTTGTTGGATATTTTTGGATCTCAGCCAGTGAACAACCAAACTCAGCCCCAATCACAACCCAATACAGCCCCTACCTCCAGCGGTCAGAATTTATTAGGGAATCAGCCCACACAGGTAGGTCTTGTAGTTTTTAGTTAGAACTATCGGTTGAAGGAGCCTGAGGGATTATAATTTGCTTAACCTCAGCAGTTTGGGTATACAGGTTGTGACATTGCAAAAAATCAATGTTACGAAAGCACAGGCACAGGACATAAAAGTTTACAGTTCTTGCGGATAACAATTTGTGTGTTAATAAAAAAAGAAATAACATTCTAACATCTTCTTTAATAAAGTTAGGCACACAACGTTTCAACACAGATACATGGTCGTCATCAGATGTAATATATATCTGTGTTGAACCGTTATGTGCCTAACTGTATTAAAGAAGTATGTTATATTCCATAATATTGTCTTGTGTTTTGTTATATGTGCTCCTCACTTCTACATGTTCAAATCTTGGTATGTTAATTAATTGTTAATTTTTTTCTCAGAATGGGAATGTAGGAAATGCAGAAGAGGCATTATTCGATGATGGCCCGAGTAAGATTGCCGAGAAGTCCACAAAAGAATCAATCTTAGCTTTATATGGTAACCAGCAACCACAGCAACAACAACAAATGTTCGGTGTGCCAGGTGAGTGGCTTCCCTTTATAGTCTTGATTTACCAGTCTGTGATATTAGTTATTGTTTAGTTTGATTTGTGCTTGACATTGTTCTGTTGTTTGAATTCAAAATTAATTTACTTAAAGGGATTGTAAAGAGGTTTTCTAAACTTTGTATCGGGGACACTGATAGCATCAATTTGCGCCTTTCCAATTTCCATTCCAAGGTCTGTGGTTCTTGCAATTCCGCTAAAACTAACACGTTTTATGACAGTGATCTACCTTCCAGTACTACTGATATCTATACAGATCACTGTCATTGACATCAAAACATGCGCTAGTTTTAGTGGAATTGTAAGAACAACAGACGTCGGAATGGAAATTGGAATGGTGCAAATTGATGCTATCAGTGTCACTGATACACATACAAAGTTTAGAAAACCTCTTTACAATCCCTTTAAAAATGATTATGATTGGTTTCCTTTGTGATTTTTGTCATTAATCAATATTTAATATTAAAATGATATTTTAAATGTTTGATATTCCTGATTTGTTTAGGTTATGTGATAGCTCCAGGTAAGGTCCCACTGGATCACGTATTGGGCAATTCTTGTTGCAACTGTCTTTACTAATATTTATCTTGCTCTTGCAAAGGTAGTGGAGTCTAAGAAAAGTGCCTAAAGCTGCCGACAAACTGAGCAAATTTTCACAGCAGATGGTATGGGCGGTTCCGTAATTGAGTAACTTCATCTCACAAAATTTCGGCAAAAGCTAATGGATAGTTATTATTGTATGCATTTGCCATATGTGCCCTCTTCATTGGCAGAATGAATTCAGTGGTGAATAGTTTAGCTTACTACTGGCGAATATTTGCTCAGTCTGTGCTCACCTTTATGATGCCAAGATATTAGACACAGTTCCTATTAACTTGACATTGTAATGATGGTATCTATGACTTAAACTATCTTTGCAGCTGCTAATACTAATATTTAAGTATCTATATATATATTACTTGGGCCTTGGGTTGCAGCTTATTCAATTTCTAGCTTGTTTAGGCTTGTATGGACTTAATGCTGACTTTGTGATGGTTGTAAGCTAGTTGAAACCAGGAAATTACTAGAAATTTCTGTAAGACTCCAGTTTTTAAAAAGGATTTTTACTTAAATATCCTCAAATAAAGATTGTTTTCTGATATGTATAAGCAGATTGGGATTGGAACTTTGGGTACAAATATGAATTGTAAAGTTTTCTTTGTCCCATGGCATCAGCATGACAACAACCACCCACTGGCCAATGTCAAGAAGAAAATTCTTCAATTTGCAGGACTCGAATTCTGTCTTTAAGTTAAACATGTTCTCCTTTTTTGCAAGCTACATCTCCTAAAAGCCCAACTCTACCAAAAGGATTTGAACTGAATCCCTTCGCGATGCCGTCATCGTACACACAATATTCTGCTGCACCGACTTCGTATTTCTCGTACGATACTAATTTAGGTAGTATTCCCATCAAATTACTGCATGGGGACGTTTTTGGTAGATTCGATATCAGATTTGGATTTATTTTCCTTGATTTTTGTCTCTTCAAGATTTTGTTTGCTCTTTTTTTGATTTTCTTAAGTTTTTAATTTTTTAGATTTAGGATAAGGTGTCAGTTTCCGTTTTTCAAATTTTTGTTTTTGATTTATCAGGAATGCTAGTATTGGAATGATTTTTTTTAATTTGAAAGAAAATATTGTCTTGCTTGATTCATCTGTCCATTCTGTTCAACTGAAATATGATGGGACCTCAACTCTTTTCTTTTCTTTTTCTTTTTCTTTTCACTATTATTTGCAAGTTTTTTTTTGGCATTGGTTCATACCTTTTTCTTTTGAAATTCCCTTTTGAAACTATTTTTATAATTTTTCATTTCTCGTTCATGCTCTTTAAGTTTTTAGCTCCAGTTGGGCTTATAAAATTAACTAGGACAGTTCCTTTAGCCTAATCTTTTGTATTCTCCCATTTGTCAAGGGGTCGTTTAGTGCAAGAGAATCACTTTTTTTTTGGCTCACTATGATCTCATCAGCTTTTATATAGGCCTATATTAGAAAATAATATATCTGTTGCTATATCATATTGTCTATGTAGATAGAAGCATGCTTGTATTTAGGCCATATTATTATTATTATTATTATTATAATTCTATATTTCCATACACCTGTTTATTAGGTTTAAAGGGATTGTAAAGTGGTTTTATAAAATTTGTATGTGTATCAGGGACACTGATAGCATCAATTTGCGCCATTCTTAATTCCATTCCGACGTCTGTGGTTCTTGCAATTCCACGCTTTATGACGTCCCTGACAACGATCTACCAGAAGTTGCTATTGATATCTATGAAGATCACTGTCAGTGACGTCATAAAACACGTTAGTTTTAATAGAATTGCAAGAACCACAGACGTCATCATGGAAATTGGAATGACGCAAATTGATGCTATCAGTTTTCCCGATACACATACAGAGTTTAGAAATACACTTTACAATCCCTTTAAGGTATACATGTATTTATTGAATATTTTTATTTAACATAAGTCACCCTATTTTAGATTCACAAACTTTCAAACTTGTTTAAAATATCACAGTTATTCTCACAAGACACAAAACTAAAATCATTATCTGTACTTCACAAAAGTTAAGTTCTCTGATTGCTTGAGGATGGTTTGATTTTGAAAATAATTTGATTTATTCTGATTGGTTGAATTGTGATTTAGTGACCTATCAAAAGCTAGGGTTTGTTTTGCTTTTGTTGCTTGGTTGAAAACATGTCATGTTTTTTACCTTTTCATGAGAAGTTTTTATATATTTCATGAAATTAACCATCTTTCAGGAGGAGTTTATATGCCCCAACAGAATATGGGTATGTATGGTGGAGGAGGAGGTGGTAACATGATGGCACAGCAACAGGCTGTTCCAGGAATGGGACAACAGATGCAATATGGAAACATGGGAATGCAGGTATGTTGAAATGATTATACATTCTAAGTCAAGTAACAACATGTTTCAGGTTCTGATTTAAAATGATATGCCGGTATTCCAAAGAAGGTGATGATCAAATTTGTATGCAATTGTTCTATTTCCATCAAGGTCATGAGTTATTGAGGTTAAGGTCATATGAGTAACCATGGATACCTGAAGGTCATGTAATTTTTTAATTTGTTTACAGCCCAATATGTATGGCATGAACCAAATGGGTGGAATGGGTCAACAACAAATGGGTGGAGGAATGATGACAGGTAACCAAGGAAACATGATGGCTGGTAACCAAGGAAACATGATGGGCAGTAACCAAGGTAACATGATGGGTGGTAACCAAGGAAACATGATGGGCGGTAACCAAGGCAACATGATGCAAGCCAACATGTATGCTCAGCAGCAACAATTACAACAACAGTTACAAATGCAACAGGTATGTCGTGGGACCCGTATCATCTTGGGAACTAGACTAGTATGCTAGATAACCCTGTATACTTTACGGTGATCGCCATATTGAATAAATTATAGTTCAACCAATCACAATCATTCTTCAGAGAGTGTTTTCATCTTGTATATTAATATCAGCCTATCAAAATCGATCTCCAAACAAAAGTTTATCAAGTCATAATATTGGTCTCAAACATTGACATTGGAAATTTGGTTAAACAATAATCAATTTAACTCCTGAGTTTGATTTAAACAGAGTTTTTTTTTATCCCCTGTTGCATACTTTTCATTTATGTTTTCAGATGCAGCAACAGATGGGTGCTATGAAAGTGGGTGGTCAGATGCCTGGCATGACTCCCCAGCCAGTAGCAGGGGGGTGGGGTGGTGCCGCCGGCTCAGGGCAGACATTATCCAATAATCTATGGCAATGATATCTTAGTATTATAACTAGTCTGCCATCTTGTTTTAAACCAACATTTCTTTCTTTATTCTGGCATTCCATTGTCTTGATTACCCAGACATACATTCTATTATATTGCTTATTACACTTCAGTCTGGATAGATTGAGATGAATCATTATTTATGTGTTCATGCATTAGTCAACATTTATTATTAACATAAGCCATGTGCCAAAATTAGATCAAGGTCATGGATCATTGAGGTCAGGGTCATTCTAGTAACCATGGATACCTCAAGATCAAGTATTTTGTCAAAATGCATGAAAGTAACCATGGGAACATTGCACCATTATATAAACAATATATATGTCAATATTAACAATTTGGGATATCCTCTGCTGTCCAGTATAAAGGGGTTTTAGTATGTCCAGTATAGAGAGGGTTAACTGTATAATATTTTAATGAAATTTTAACTGTATATAAGATAGATTATTATTAGATTTCAATGTAAATTTTGTTGTAAAGAACTTGTTAGCAATCACATAAAATCACTCCTGATTCAACCATCTCTGCCAAAATGTCAGACACATTATATTAAGCCTGCAGGTGGGTGATATTTGGCAGTGATAAGTTGACCATCTGGAGTGATTTTGAAATCTTATCTTCACTTAATGCATATCTTTAATTCTCACTATTATTTTAATGTTTTATTAAAAAAAAATACATGGCATACAACTGATTAGGATTATGCCTATATGAATAACAATTATCTGGACATTTTCTTTTGGTTTTAAATGTGTAGTATGAAAAAATGCAAGAAAGGCAAGAGTTTGTCAAAATTCTCTGCCTAAAACTAATAGGAATTTATTTTGATAAATGTTTAGGTTTCTTAAGGTGTTTTTATTAAATATATAAAGACAAGAAAATCGCTTGCTTGCTCGACTCTTTAATTTGCATCATCTTATTCAATAATTAAAAGAAATAATTTTGTTTTATTTATTTTGTATTTTAATGTGTATTGTTGTTTTTTCTGTTAAATTTTGATTATTTTTCTGTTAAATATGAACACTGTAAATTTTTATTGTAAATTTTAAATGTGATGGAGTAACAAGTTATAAATAAATTAAATATCTCAAAATCTGTTTAAATTTATTATATCTAGCAATTTATCTCAGATTTTGCCTTAGTCCAGCCCTGGACTCTGATTTACTAAGATACAGAGTCAAGCCTCACTCAGTATATCACAGCCAATCACAGCACATACGTTATAAATAGCAGCCAATCAAATTTCACAATACCATTATCGCGTTACTGAAGAAAAAATGTCAAATCGACACTAACTGCAGATCGATCTAAAATTTGTAATTAATAAACAGAACTACGTGCTGACTTTAATGGACTTTACTGTGGATATGTTGGTCTATTCAAAAAGTGCAAAATTTGCCGATTTCAACTTTTAATTTGTTCACAATTTGATCATAGACCTTGTCGATATCGACTATCATTGCATAGTGGATGTAGTATACGGACAAGGTACACTGATGGCCGTATGCATAGTAGACTACTTTTGCCTGTTTTCAATTTGTGTCAGTGTTGAAGGCAGAAGGGCTGTTATCTTGAAACAACAATCAACAACAATTCTTTGGAATTTAAAGGGCCATTCTGCTTTTTTGAAAAAAGTTTCCATTATAAAAACAATCGCAGATGCTACCTGAGAGTAATTTCAAAGTATGCTTATTTTATCTCTATATCTTCTTGATCAAACTGAATTTGTTTTTAAAGGGTTAATTACAAACAGGGGGTACTTATTGTTAATTAAGCAATTTGACCTAGTTTTGGTCTTTGCCCTTTAAATGGCTAACTATTTCTAGCTGAAACCTTTAAAATACACAAGAGGGACATTTATCTACAATTAGGCGTTTATTTTACTCAAATCCGTTCAGTAGATTCCTATCAGCGTCCAAAAAACATAACACGCTTAAACACCTTACGTAAGGTTTTTAAAAATTTTAGCATGTTTTTACCGTTTAAAAATTAATGGTCGGATTATTTTAGTTAAAACTTCCAGATACATTAAAGGGCACATATTTACAGATTTTGGTGTAAAGTTTTCACAAATTTGAGCAAAAAAAAATTTTGACCTAAAATAAATTCAGACTGTCCCTTTAAGATGATTTGCTGATTTTAAATGGAGACTGATTTTCATGATTTAATTTTAGCTTTTATTGATAAAACAGATAAACTCAAACTGTTTTCAAACACTTTCAATATCAAAGATACAGCAATTCAATAAAGATACAGATATCTTATTCTGTTGATGATTCCACTTGCTACTGGTATTTATAATCAGACAATATTCATACACTTGACAAGTTCTACGCTGAAATAATCAACAAATCAAATACTCTGTTCAATAATAGCTATGTCTACATGGGATAAATTTACTCGTATTCATTATGCTTTTGATTGAATAGCACATGATTTGATCAATTTCACTCAACACAATTTAAATCAGGCCTTATTCTCGAAAACATAACTTACAATGATTTTAGTGTTCCAGTCATATGATTGGTCAATCACCAAAATCGATTCTAAATATAGCTTTATTATCCAATCACATTGCGGTATTTTTTAAAATCGGAATTTAATCTAAGGTAAGTTTTTGAGAATAAAGCCTCTGTTCGATAATAGCTATGTCTATGAAAGTAACTCTCCCATATTCATTATGCCTTTGATTTAATAGTACATGGCATGATAAATTTCACTCACGCAACTTAAAGATTAATTTCCTTTACTTTGTCAACTTGGCATCCTTCAAGCTCAACACACAAGTTTTATCTTTCAAATTATTTCCTGCGTTTGATTGGAGGTGTGTCATTAGGTGTTGCCGGACTAGCAGTGGCAGAGTTTGTTTGTCTTGTTCGTTTCCGTTTGGGAGAGGGATCCACTAAACTAGAGTTTAAATGGTCCCTGTGTTTGTCCTTAGATTGTGGAGTAGAGTGAGATTTAGAGTCTGATTTACTTTGGGGTGTGTTCCCCGACTTCACATCCTTTTTCCCAGAATGCACTGCCGGTGATCCTTTCACATCTGTTGATTTATTCGACGAATTTGATTTGTTTCCTTTACTCTGATTGGCTGAAATATAAAACAAACATAAATAAATATCAGATTTTTTTTTGATTTTTTTTTTTTTTTTGGTGAACTTTTTTGAGTAATATTATTATTATTTATTATTATTATTATTACAAAGTTTTTAATAGAGGAAAAATCCTAATTTGGTCAAAGGGATTATAAAATTGTTAGTTATCTCTAATTAGTAAACTAATCATATTAAATGCTTAAAGGGATTGTAAAATGTTTTTTTAAACTTTGTATGTGTATCAGTTTGTATAATAGCATCAATTTGCGCCATTCCAATTTTCATTTTGACGTCTGTGGTTCTTTCACTAAAACTAACGCGTTTTATGACGTCACTACCAGTGATTTACTGGAAGCTACTTTTGATATCTATGCAGATCACTGTCAGTGACATCATAAAACATCTTAAAAACCTTTCCCTTTAACTGTAGCTGTATGAGCATATGATTTTGAAATAGATTCATACCTTCTGATTTGTCTGTTTTTTCTACTTTGATATCTTTAGCTTCCTTTAATTCTTTGGTGTCTTTGCTGTCAGTGGGTTCAGATTTGATCGTTCGTGGAAATTCTCGTTTCTGTTTTAGTTCTCTATAGTCCTCGTCAGGCAGAATAAAATCTACTTCCTTATTTGGAAAAGGGAGGATTTCAGACTCATTCTGTAAGGAAAAGAATGACTTTAACAAAGTTTCTTAGCAGTTGAAGGATCTCCAGGTTTTATGATATTACTGATAAAGGGTAAAAGCCAACTCTTAAAAGATGTGACCATGCATCTGAATTGTTGCACCTCGAGATGGATTCAAACTTGCAACACCTAATTGCCTAGCAGACGGCAATCCAACTCACTACCGGTGCTGACTATTTCATATCATTACTGTTTAGGTCTAAATGTATGACATATTATTTCTACTGTGTTTCCCTTTTAGTGAGTCAAACTTATTGGGGCATGGTTTTAAAGACATAGGTGATGGTATTGGTAGGCCTACAATAGCCTACAAGATTAAAAGAGAAAATTATTAAAAAAATCAAAAGACATACCAATGCTTGAAGTTGATATAATGTTGATAACTGTTTCCAAATTTCATTGGATGTGATTTTTCTCGACAAACCCAAAGAATCGTTGATTTTGTTGTGAATGTAGATCATCTGAAAATGACGATTTACTCCTGAAAAATAAGAAGACACTAATGAATCATGGAAAAGTTAATGTTAAATGAATTTTATCACTGTGTTGCAATGGGCCTACATCATTTTTGGAGATCAGTTTAAATCCGTTCATATATCCAGAAATATTCTCTGGCAAAATTGAGTTACATGTAAATGTGTTGACTTGCAGTAGAATTCACAGGATCAAGATCTGTAATTGAGAATCTCATTCTAAAATCTACTGTCAAGTGAAACCAGTAAAACTACTGGAATAAGGTCTAGTCTTGAAGTAATATAAATTATAAATAGTAAATAACTGTGGTCTGAATTTCATGACTGTCAAAATTATTTGTAGTCTGTTGCCATTTAGACCTGATAATCGAGGACAAAGACAAATCTTTGTCGACTTTGTTTACAAAAATAACAATCCGGATTTCTCTTTGTTTAGACCATGTTCGCAACTAAATAAACAAGATTCTTGTAAATAAGCATTTTATAATTTAAACTCGACTAACCAACTGGCTTGTGACCCCGCATCGCATGAAATAAACCCACTTCCATATCCACATTCCAAACGAGCTCACCGGAGTCCGCCATATTTGTTTTGTGTTTAGCTAAATAGAGTTGTCTCCCATTCTACTGAAACCTACATGCGTTTCTCAATGGAAAATCAGTGAATTTTTCTACTCGCGGGAAAATGGAATTTAGAAGAGGTGGAAGAGGGTTTTCAAACAGGGGACGGGGAGGATTTGGGGGCAGAGGGAGAGATGGATTTTCCAACCGAAATGAAGATAATGACAACACAGAAAATGGAAATTCTGAAGAATTTGGAAGCCGAGAACGAGGTTTTGGTCGTGGCTTTAGCAGAAATGACAGACAAAATGATAATGGAAATTCCAGCGAGGGTTCGTTTGGAGGAGGTCGCAATTTTCGTGAAAACAGGGGTCAGCAGAATGGTTATGGCGGAGAGAGTAGGGGGATCACAGAAGATATGTATGTCCCCTCAGATAAAGTGGGAAAAATAATAGGTATTAACGCCTAACAACATTCTCAATGTAGTCAATTAGTAATTACAGGCATCATTTTTTAGTTTCACTTTCTTCAATGACTATGCTATAATAATACTAGTCTTATGCCACTATGGTTCATTTGCTAAGAGAGGCAATACTTTTCCACTTTTACACAGCCTTCTAAAGAAAAGGTGGTCAAAATGTGCATTGGTACGAGTTTGTTTTGGTCTTAGTCTGAATTATCCTGATTAAAACCTGATTAGCATAGATTAGCCACTGAATAATTTAATAAATGCACCAAGGCAGACCAGCCAATTTTTTTTCTGCAGGGTTCCATTATCATAATGCTAATCTTAGTATTTTCATAATTGTGATTTGTAGGTAAAGGAGGGTCCAAGATTAGAGAATTAGAAGAAAACAGTGGTGCTCGTATAAAGGTAGGAACATTTTTCCAAACGCTTTTCAGTCTACATGCACCTGGCAATATTTTATAAACACCTATCAATATTTGATAAACTCCTGTCATAGACAAGCATAGCCTACATTCTATCAATATGAAACTGTTTGTACGGTAACTGATTGCCAGTGATTAGAAGAGCTAAATTGTAGAGCTCCGCGAAAACAGGCAGAGTGTGCCCAAATAAATGTTGTCAAAGATCTAAAGCCTTGTTATATGAATAATTTAAGTCGTTTTTTTTCCCTGAACTGTAAACTATTGATCTTCCTGTGGTTCTATAGTTCTATAGTGGTTCCCAAACTCTTCGTACCCCTATTTTGTTCAAGCAATTTCCTGGTACCCCTTTGCCCACCCCAAGTAACATAAAAAGCCAACATGAAAGTAAAAGGATATTTGTCGGTTGATAGAGTTTTATTTTTTATCCTTACCCCTGGTTGGGAACTGAGGTTCTATAGCATAGTAGGTTAGAGCGTCGGTCTTTACGAGTAATGGAGGTTGTTGTGGTCTGATGACCTTGAATAGCCGTAAATGGGTAAGGATAATCCGGGATTCGGGAAAGATCAATACCAAGAGGTTTGATCAAGGACCAGCTGGGAGAAAAGATACTAATGGGAACCTTAGTTGTTATCCTTGTAGATTATAGATGTTCCTTTCTTATTTTACTCAGATTTTGTTTTTATCAATGTAGATTGACAATAGAGGGGAAAGTGATGCTGACCACGAAGATGAAACGAAAGTTTTAATCACTGGAGATGATGAGAGTAGAAACAAGGCTAAAGAATTTATAGAAGAATTGATGACATCTAGAGGTAGGTCAGGGTCAATATGCATAGGAAGGCCATGCCCATTCTGCATCCATTGCTTTGTATGAGTATGCTAAAGTCTGGGTATCATTTCAGACCAATAAGTATTAAAGGAAAACTAGCTCTTAGAATGATAAAAAAAAATCAAAATTCTCAAAATCTGATTAATCTTCAAAACTACCGTGTATATTGGAATTATTGAAAAACATATACAAAATATTTAAGCATTTATCAATCATAGCCTGTAATTTTGCACAAAATTAATCAGTTTTATGGGATTATTGGATTCTGTTTGTATACTCTATAATGATAATTAATGAAATAAGTTCAAATTTTATCTGATGTCCTTCTTTCCAACAGGTCGAAATGATTTCTACCAGAGAAAAGATACGAAAGGAGCGTTTCAGTGGGGAAAACAATCTGCTACCAGTGCTGCTCCAGGTAAAACGACATTTTGTTGAAATTTATTGAATTTGAAGGAATGAGGCTGAACGAAAGTAATAACTCTGAGAAAAAAAAAGCTTTTCTACTGTTTAAAGGATTATTTAACTGTTGGACTGATTTAATGGTGCAATAAATTCCTTTATCAGTAGATGATACTCAAAATGAAGTAGTCAATAAGAACAAATATGTTTTTACAGCTTTTGATTTTACTGGTACTGGAACTTGATAAAAAAAAATCCATTCTCATTTTTGTCAGATCCCGTTAAATGTATGTATATGGAATATGTTATTTTATAAATTTGATATTTTAGAACCTACCCCAGCCCCAGCTGCTGTGACCAGTACCCCACCTAAAATAAACTGGGGTATAATCAGACAGGAAGCTGATAAATTTGAAAGTGAAAAATTTAAAGGTAATGTTATCATTTACTGTCCATTAGACCAAATGTGCCTCACTTGCAGATCGAGAAGTTTTTAGCTAAGCTAATCAGTAAGATTCATGTAATAGGTTTCGTAAACATTTGGGTCCAAAAAGAACTCTCAGTTACATGTTTTAATTTGAAGGAATAAAAAACTGAACATGATTTTATTTGTAGATCTACCAGAACTGAAGAAGAATTTTTATTTTGAGGATGTAGAAGTAGCCAATATGTATCCTGAAGATATCAAACGTATCAGGTGGGCATTTTGTTTTGTCTAATTTTGTCTCACACTACTTCAACATAACAACCACCATTTGTTTTAATCCAAGCAATTGACGTCATGAATCAAGATGAAAACAAAATATTAATTCACATGCCATAATTAGTATATATTCATCACTGGATTTACCTGGGTCCGGTTCCTAGCATTTAAGTATGTCCAAGTCCGATATTCGACTTGATATTTTCCTACTAATTCTTGCATAGACTCAAGTCGACTTATGGTTTTAAGCACGAAATTGATCTTAAGCACAAGGCTAGGAACTGGGCCCTGGTATGGTATCAAATAAAAATCTGTACAAGCAAGACAATCCATTAATCTAAAAAGAAGAGAAGTACCATCAGTATCAGGTGTTTTGAAAAGAGTAAGCATGGACTTTTTTGTGCTGACACCCACCACTACTAAATGAGTCATAACTATTCAACATAAATTGTGCATAATCTGACTCATCCCTCCCTCCCAGAAAACAACTGAAAATATTAAAACATTTCCGACAACTGACCTAATTTAGCATCTGTTTTGATATTTCTAAATGTGATAATGTAATATCTATTTAATGTATGTTTGTAGACGGGAGAATAACAATATTATAGTTGATGGACCTGATCGTGTACCAAACCCAGTAGAAACATTTCAACAAGCTTTTCAACATTATCGTAAGATGTCTTCTTATTGTATTCAAGTGGGAATAGAGTAGGAACGAATTATGTAGTCATATTTTCAATACAGTAGAGAAATTAATAAGCTTGCAAATAGTTTAGCTTTGGTTTGTATGTTGTCAATAAATTAGTATAAAAAAAAAAAGCATACGCACTCCTTATGGGTCCGACACAATTAATTCTTCTATTTTGAAATGGTCGAGGGCTGTACTTTAGGATACACAGAACATATATTCGAAAAAGGTTAACTACCGGTATATACCAAAGTTGCAATTAAGGAATGATTTTTGCTATAATAGATTTATCTTCAAATAATCTTTGTGTTGACATTGTGTAGAATCCTGTGCTCACCCAGCTTGTTGTCAGTTATATAACAGTGTTGGATTATGTTTTTCAGCTGATATTTTAGCTCAGATAGAAAGACTTGGATTTGTCAAACCTTCTCCCATACAGGTAAAATATTTCAAATTTATTTATATTATCCCGTTTATCGTATAAACCATAGAAGTAGAATCTAACTGGAAGTTCAAGACTTCTTGTCATCTGCTGAACTTCTGTTTCAATTTACTTCATCAAGGTATTGTAACTTTTAGACCACTGAATCCCAACCCTATCATATTGCAAACTATAAGGTTCTCTTTTTATAAAAAAAAAATCATTTGAAAGTAAAGAAAGACTTTATATCTTGTGTACTAACTACCTCTTTTAAAGGAGGCTTTTCTGAAGTACCAATTTGGTGATTTTTCTAAAGATGGCAAATGAAATTACCCAGAATATTGGTCTATTTCATTAACTATTAATGTTTATTTTAGAGTCAAGCGTGGCCGATATTATTACAAGGTTTAGATTTAATTGGTATAGCTCAGACTGGTACTGGTAAAACCCTAGCTTTCTTACTACCAGCCATGTTACATATAGACGGACAGCCATTGTAAGTTGTTTTTATTACTGTATTGTTTGGATTTCTCCTTGGTTAGGTTCATCTTGGGGATGACGTGAGAGAATTGAGAAATGGAATGCTGAAGCCAAACAATTTAAATACAAAATTCAGTAGTAAAGTTTGCAATTGAAGAATAAGTTTCAATATAATACCCTAGTTTAATTAAGAAATACAACCCTTAAATTCTACTTAACTCATCAGTTCAAGAATTAAAAACACAGAAAAAAAACATATTACTATTTCATTGATAAGCTGAAAAACTGATGTAGAGCATAATAGAAACCTCTTTAATTTACAGACCAAGAGATGAAAGGGGTGGACCTAATGTATTAATTATGGCCCCTACCAGAGAATTAGCTCTACAGATTGAAACTGAAGTCAAAAAAATAAACTACAGAGATATCAAAAGGTACTGTATTTTTGGGTTATAGGGCACATCTTAAAGAAGCAGACTTGTGACCTATATTTAAACTTGTGACCTATAATGCTATATGTTTCAACCTGTGACCTAAATTTAATTTTTCACCCTATTTAAACTTTTGACCTATATAGACTTTTTCACCTATGGATTTGTGACCTATATTTAAACTTGTGACCTATATATTGTAACCTTTGACCTGTATTGAATTTGTGACCTATATATTTTAACCTGTGACCTATATATTTTTACCTGTGACCTATATATTTTTAACTTGTGATCTACATTGTATCTTGTGACTAATATTAACTTGTGATCTATATCTTACTTGTGACCTATATTGTAATTTAAGATCTATCTTGTAACTTTGTGACTTATATGGTAACTTTTGACATATTTTGTAACTTGTGACTTATATATTGTAACATGTGACCTATATATTGTAACATGTGACCTATATATTGCAACTTGTGACCTATATATTGCAACTTGTGACCTATATATTGCAACTTGTGACCTATATATTGCAACTTGTGACCTATATATTGTAACTTGTGACCTATATGGTAACTTTTGACATACATTGTAACCTGTGACCTATATATTGTAACCTGTGACCTATATTTAATATTTGACCTATATTGCAACTTGTGACCTATATATTGCAACTTGTGACCTAAATATTTTAAATTGTGATCTGCATTGTGACTTATATTAAATGTGTGACCTATATATCTAATTTG
Organism: Lottia scabra; assembly: GCA_029955415.1. NCBI lineage: Eukaryota > Metazoa > Mollusca > Gastropoda > Lottiidae > Lottia > Lottia scabra. Next base: position 15,336,711 of record JARJEI010000009.1, read on the forward strand.
TGACCTATATCTTACTTGTGACCTATATTGTAATTTGTGATCTATATTGTAACTTGTGACCTATATGGTAACTTTTGACATACATTGTGACCTATATATTGTAACATGTGACCTATATTTAATATATGACCTTTATTTTAACTTGTGACCTATATATTGCAACTTGTGACCTATATTGTAACTTGCAGCCTATTTTATGACCTATGACCTATATTCCAGTGTATGTGCGTAATGTATTCTATATTGTAACCTATGACCTATATTGTAACCTATGACCTATATTCTAGTGTATGTGTATTATGACCTATGACCTATATTACAGTGTGTGTGTATATTGTAACCTTTGACCTATATTGTAACCTATGACCTATATTATAACCTATGACCTATATTCTAGTGTATGTGTGTATGGTGGAGGTAATAGAAGAGAACAGATTGGGTGTGTAACTAAAGGAGTAGAGATTATCGTCGCGACTCCAGGTCGACTCAATGATTTAATCATGAACCAGGTCATTGATGTTAGAAGTGTTACTTATGTTGTAAGTTATTGTTGCTATTTATTTTTGATTAACCTGACAGTTGTGGCCTTAGAGGTCAAAGGTCGCTTTAGAGCTCAAGGTTGGATTTGATTTGGGGGTCACCAGACATGATCTGAGATGGATCAAGCAACCTATAAGTCTGACAAAATTTTTTTTAGATTTGATTGAAAAAATGTAACGGCCTTATGAGAAAAATGAATGTAGGTAGGGCAAGAATAATAAAAGATATGGTATCGTATGTCTGAGAAAAAGGCCTCATGATCAGTTGGACATTGAAGTGGGAGCCTTAGTCAAAACTTGTTCAGTCTGTCCCTCAATATTTTAGACCCATGGTTCTCACCGATTTTTTCCCGCGACCCCATTTCCACCATCGAGCGTCTTGTTGCGACCCCATGCCAAACCCTTTTAGTCAAAAAGCAACCATTTACCTATAATTTAATCTAAAAATGTACTGATATATTAGTACCATTAATAAAGTATTATGACAGCATCATTATCTGTGTTTTGAAAGTCTGGAAACTTCGGAATTTATTATGAAATTCCTTGCTTATTATGAAATTCCTTGCACTATGGGCTCATAGCGAGGTTCGTACGTGGTAAGAGAACATATCAAACAGTCACACAAATGATTGTCCGTATTTCTTGCACGAACTTGTAATTCGAAACTTTCGTAAACAATATCATAGACAATAGTTTTCATAGAAAACAAAATAGAAAATCTTGGTAGATAGTATATTGCCACTGATTCAAGGCAGTGCTAGGGAATAGTTGATTGAAAAAAAAAAACAATCAGGAAATTGACCCCGCGACCCCAGCGACCCCAAGTCGGTCCCGCGACCCCACCATTTCGTCTCTGCGACCCCATCTATAGTATGCATATAATATATACCCTGCATCTCTTTTTACCAAGAAATTTATTTATTTAAGGTATTAGATGAAGCTGATAGAATGTTAGATATGGGATTTGAACCTGAAATAAGAAAGATATTAATAGATATCAGACGAGATAGACAGACTGTTATGACCAGGTTTGTTCTCTTTGTAATACAACTGTTTCCATAACATTACAATGAAAGTTATGTGGACTAGGGCTGTGTATCAATTACCAAATTGAGATCGATTATCGAAGGCAGGTTACCCATCAATAATTGATTAATAATCGAAATATTTTAATAGAGAAATCTTTTAATCTTCATATGTTCGTGTACGTTTTTGTACCTGAATGTTTGTAATTTTATCAATATCAGGTATCGAAGACAAATGAAACTGTCTTCTCTACCTTTGTCTTATTTTTACATTCCAGTGCTACGTGGCCTACCAATGTACAAAGATTAGCTGAAATGTATATGAAAGATCCATATCAAGTTTTTGTTGGCACGTTAGATTTAGCTGTAAGTAGTCTGCCTTTTACCTTTTCAAATGAGAACCATAAAAATCCATTTGATTAAGTACAGAAAAGAAGGAACTCCAGTTTATTTCACTGGACAAATAAGGTGCAACATTTCTTTTGTAAATTCACAAAACATTGTACATGTAGATCTTCATATAAAACTTTTTGCTTTGCTTCACCCTATCATGCGGGTTCCCCTGAATTCTGTCTGTAGAGTTCTTCTCCAGATTGTACCTTTTTCGCTATCGCTGAAGGTACAGAACAGTCAAACCTAAAACTCATTTGCCATATGTTAGCTCAACATGGTACTAAAGCCTTATTCTCGAAAACTTAACTTAGATACTTAAAACTTAAGAAATACAGCAATCTGATTAGATAATAAAACTTAATTTAAAATTGATATTAGAAACTGACCAATCAAATAACTGTAACACTAAAATCATCTGAAGTTAAGCCTTCAAGAATAAAGGCCCCTGATCAATATGACAAACTAAGATCATGAAATAAGTTCAATAAGATGAAGAAATGTAAAACTGTATTTGATATATTTACAGGCTTGTCACAGTGTAACACAGTGTGTAGAATTAGTGGAACCAGAAGAGAAAAAAGACATGGTGAGATAAAGACTTTCATTTCTTTAACATAACTTTCATTCTTTTTTCAGTCGATTTGTTGGGGGGCACACTTGTATGAAAAATTTGGGCAATATTCAAGTGTATTAGAGTAAAAAATTGGCTCGAGTGGGGTTTCTCCTAAATGCCCTAAATGGAGGTCAGCATCTTAACTTTGTGTTAATATTTTGATTTACAGAGATTGTAGGGCCTACTTTAAACAAATTTCTTCATAAATATTGTTTTCTTGTTTTCAGCTAGTAGATTTTATAAATTCATTAGGACCAAAAGATAAAGCCATAGTTTTTGTTGGTAAGAAAGTCATGTGAGTAGAAAAGCTATCTTATTTACTCTTTTCGAAACAACTGATTGTACTTACTCTTTTGAGTAAAGTGCTTATCCGTATTAAAGAAGTGTGTTATATTCCATAATGTCTTGTGTTTTGTTATATGTGCTCCTCGCTTCTATATGTCGTTCAAATCTTATACTCTTTTGAGTAGTCCACTACTATAGGCCCTACATCTATTTCGCTTTCCTTTGCCATGTTTTGGATGCGATTTTAATTGCCAGAATTGTGTTGCTTGTCGAGATTTTTATTGTCTATGTTCAGGGAGGAGGTAGTGAAAGAACAGATATAGTTTATATCTATAGAACTTAATTATCTCATTTCTAAAGCTAGATCCATACAAACAATCAGCCCAGGCAGAATACATTCATGCATGCTCGTTGCTTTAAGGTAAATTGATGAATGACTTTGGGTGATTCATGGCAAGAAGATAAATATGTTAAATTTTATGTAGAATGAATTGTAATAATTCTGTTTATTTTCCAGGGCCGATGATCTATCTAGTGATATGGCTATGAATGGTTTAGAGGTTGAATGTATCCATGGAGATCGGTAAGACAACTGGAATTTTTTAAACATTTAGACTGTAAACACTTTACCCTTTAGACCCCCTTCCTGGATCACATGCCTATAGTATGAAATTCTTGTTAGGCCATACAAAGTAAATTGTCTGTTTTACAGACCTTTTTTAAAAAAATATATAATATTTATTATTTATAAGCTCTTTTTTTAATTTTCCACTTGAAAAAATCAGAGCGAGCGAAGGTATTTATTATTTATTTCCATAAATTTAACGTACATTTTCATCACCATTCAGGGGCAATAATACTAAAATTGTAGTTTTAATCTTCCTAATATTTTTCCTTTCAGGGAGCAATGTGACAGGGAAAATGCATTAAAAGATTTTAAAAGTTCTGTAGTTCGTATTTTGATAGCAACAGATGTAGCTTCTAGAGGACTGGATGTTCCAGACATAACGTAAGTCAAATCACACAGTTTCATAATGTTTTTTGTTACATTTTTCAAGATAACGTGTCCATAGTAAAAGTCAAATCAAACAGTTATTGCAATTGAATAATATTTAAATTGTGAAAAGTTGAGTTTTTAAGGAGTCTAGACAATATATTTTTATCTAATTCTGATTATTTTATTTTAGTTATGTGTTTAATTATGATTTCCCGAGAAATATTGAGGAATATGTACATCGTATAGGTCGTACTGGACGAGCAGGGTAGGTAGAAACATTCATTGGCAGGAAGTAAAATTTAAATTTGCTTGAAATCTGTTTGCGTACAATAGCCTTCATGATAAGAAATTTCATGGGTTTCACTAATAGCTTAGTATAAAAACCAAATGAACAGGGTATTCCCAGCTTTCCAGGATATTTTCATAGATCTTGCATAGCTTATAATGGCACTCGTATCAACTTCGGATCTAGACTAGTTTGCTAGATAACCTTGTATACTATATGGAGATTGTCATATTGAATAAATTATAGTTCGGCCAATCACAAACATTCTTCAGAGAGTGTCCGTAATCTTCTGAACAAGAGTTATCTTCCCTTGCTTATTTACCAGGTAAGATGGCCTTCTATCATGGCTGAGTCGTTATAGTCTCGAACAATGGCTGATATTTGGACTTGTTAACTGTTGTAACACTCAAGCTTGTAATCACCGTTTAAATTTTATTCAATTTATATTGTAGGAATACAGGAACTGCCATTACCTTGGTAACTAGATCAGATTGGAGACAAGCTCATAAACTAATAGATATTATGGCTGAAGCTAATCAGGTACTTATATCTTATACTCTTACATTTACAGCTATCTTAATCTGAGTCGAGGTTGGAGTTGTGGATTTTTTTAACTTTTAGTGGGAATTATGGGAATTTAGTATCGCTTCAGTATTCTACAAATACTTTATTAACAAAGGGAAATGTAGAATATTGTTCTGTCAATCACAACATGTTATCTGAAAGTCTATCAGGGGCGGATCCAAGCTCAAGCCCCACTATTTTTGTTCGGCAATACATATACTGGTACCCAATTTAACCAAACCATCTAAAAATTTGCCGTTGAATTTGAAGCATGTTATATTTCAGAGCCTCCCCTTTATATAAATATCTTTGCAACAATTTGTCTATTTCAGGAAGTGCCTCAGTTTCTACAAGACATGGCCGACAGATATCGCGTACACTGTGATAGACAAGCAGAGGAGAGGGGGTCATTTGGTGGGGGTAGAGGGGGAGGGTTCCGTGGGCGTGGTCGAGGAGGAGGAAGGGGTGGTGGACGTGGAGGGTATGGGGGGTTCAGTGATGGTGGAGGAGGTCTAGTTGATGATTTTGGGGGTGGTTTTGGTGGGGGAGGAGATAGGCGAAGAAGAAAGAAAGATGATATACATGCTGGATGGTGAAGAGAGAGAGTCGAAAAAAAAAGACAATATTTTCAGTGAATCTGAAACAAAAAAATGAAAACTGTGGAATACTACTATGGGAAAGATAATCAGTGATATCGATATTTTTTTCATCGGATTCACAAGCTTTTACTGTTATGTGAATATATCGCAACATTTGTTATACTTCAAGCCACAAGTATCAAAAACTCGAAACTCTTGTATAAATATATCACAATGCTTGCCTACTAAGGGTGTAGTTATGGAAAAAAAAAGACTGCAATAAAGTCATCAGTATTGGTATGTGTATCACTATTAAAACAATGTTCGTTGTATCATCTGGTATACCTAAGCCACGTTTTGAAACGAACTAAGTCATCAATATTTGTTTGTGTATCATAACCTGTATATTGTTAAGTTTTATGAATGTTGATCACCTACGTATATAACAAATTCAGACTTTGAATCTCAAAAATCATTGATGTCTGATCTGATGCTGTTTTTTGTCTTCTGGTTTATGATAATCTTTACTTATCCTCTATAAAAGTCAAAAAATTAAAATATTTTAAATCAGTGCTATCAATGGCCCCAATAGACGTTTTTTTTTTAAATCCTAAATATTTATTATATCTGTCTATGTATATTTTATTTTAAGTTCATTTAGGTAATGAACAGAAATTTTGAGTTTATTTTATGTCAAATTACAATGAAATTTCACATTTCAAAAATTTCTGTTAAAATGAATGGGATGATTGTATTGAATTAACTGTGAAATATATTTAAAAATTGACTTGCTAATTTTTAGAGTAAAATCTGAGTTTTAGCCATTTTAAAATCAAAGGAATTCAGGCCCCAGGCCTAGATTTTGAAGAATTGGTCATACTAGTACATTTAAATCGCCTCTTAGCTATGGTTTTTTCAGGTTTCTGTTTTGCTATGCAGAAATCCCTCGCTTGACTTTACAGATAGAATATTAATGTAAAATAGTGCTGTATATATTATGTATGTTAAAATTGTATTTTTGTTTTAATTTGTGGTATAAATAATATCACACTAAAAAATTGTGTTATTATTATAAAAGGTTTTTTAGTATTTGTAGAAATATAATGTAACAGGGGAAAGACTTGAGAACAGTCTGTGATTCAGAAAACACACAAATTATAGGACAAATGAAATGAATGGAGTTTTACGTCCTACTTTTCTGCACCTATATGAGCTAATTGAGGACGGGCAAATGCCATGCAGTGTGCAATGAGGGAAATTTTGTCAGGACAGCGGCATTAGCCTGCTCTTATTATCGATTTCCAACTGTCAAGAGATCATTAACGTGCACAGCCAATAGCATCAGGACCTCGGTTTATTGTCCCATCCGAACGACTAGACGCCTTTTCCATGTCAGCCCCTACAACCTGCATCACTGACAGGGGAAACCGGGTTAAAAATTCGAAGGTATCATCTCGACCCATGCCGGGATTGAACTCGGGACCTTCTAACTCACTGAGCCACCACGGCTCCCAAAATTATAGAACAGCATCAACTCATAAATGGTACAAAGTCATTCATTATTGGCTCGTTATCATGACACAATCATTATGAGGGATTCTTGGTTAGTTTGTCACAGCAGTCATTTTGTGAAGAAAAACTAAACAAGTTATTATTATATAAGCAACTTTCAATTGCTTATCAATTAATTTTACACAGAATTAATATAGTTACATGTATATACATAGCACTATTTCTTATAGAAGAAAGACAACACGGAGATAAACTTGTTCATAAGTCTTGAGATTTACGTAGAGAGTAACTCTTCACAAAGTCAGAGGAAAGTCTCACTTTATAAGAGTTATCTCATCTCACATTTTGAACATCACTCACTGCATGATATTGCATTGTTTATCCTCATAGCTCTATCAGTAAGACATAAAACAAATGTTTGGAAAACTGTCACAAACTTTGAAGAAATGCCTTTGACATAGCCAAACATTCTTCACAACGCTATGATCAAGGTTTGTAGATGACTTGCCTGTATAGAGTCAATTCTCAATATGTTGCCCTTCCTCATTAGTTAGTTATGTTAAATGAACTCTTATTTCATTTAGTCCTCGCACGATATATCGTTGTATTGCGATACGACATGTCGCGAGGTCACGTATCGATACTTGATACCTCTCATTTCATAAAAAGTGACATTTTTTTTTTTTTACAAATCAGCGAATGAAATCACTATATTTCTAACATACTTGACTGACATACCATTCTTCAAAGCTAAATTACCAAATTTCACATTAATAAAGCTATACAAAAATAGATATTGGAACTATGAAGTTGAAGTTTTAATTTTTGTCCCTTTATTCTATATCGCAATACGTATTGTATCGTGACCTTTGTATCGAGATGCGTATCGTATCGTGGCATGATTGGGAATACCCAGCACTAATATCAATGTCACATTTTAGAAACGCTTACGTTAAACGAGGAACAACTAGTACTTGGCAAAAACACCTCACCACTGAAATCCAATACCAAAATCCAAACTTTGATTTCAGAGATTTGGCTTATAACAGTGTCTTTAGATACAAAGATACAAAGTTGATTCAATATTATAAAAATATCATTAGTCTTGCCACTAGATCATAAAACTCTATTTTATCGTGTATATTTATACACCAAGAAAGACGGGGATCCTGTATATTGGGTAGCGAATTTCTTCCCGTCAGGTGTAGGGTCGGAGAATGCTAACTCATTTCTTTCTACAACACCACCATAATGAAAACATGTTCTGAAATAAAGAAATACAAATTAACAAGGGACATTTTACAACTACAACATTCAACAATTAGTTAATTTCTAAAGATATCCATAGGAGGTTTTCTAAGTTATGTATATTCTGGGTTCAACACTAACGTTTGCCTGGCTGGAAATGGCAAGTTAATATCACTGTCGGGCAGGTGAAATGTACTCAGCACTTGCCTGATGTGGCAAGTAAAAATATCTGCAATTACATAGATATTTTCATTAGACGTCATTAATTCCTTCGTGCTCCCAATTTTCTGTTGTCAATTTCTTCTTTGCAGTTCATCCTTATTAGGGAAAACTTTATTATAACACTTGTTAGTAAGCAAGCGTAGGGCTGGGCGATATTGGTTAAAGTGGATATCACGATATTCATCATTAATATATCACGATATGGGTATTTATCGCAATATTTTTAAGAAAGGTTCATACTGATTTTTGAAACAAAATGTTCATGTTTTGTTCGATCAAAAAATCTTAAATGTAAGAAAAGCAGTAAATATCTGTCAAAAACAACCAAAACACATCTTTTTCAAATATCTAAAAGTATAAAGTTATGTGTTAAAACTGTAAAAATGACTTTATCTTGACCAAAAGTTGACGATATATCATGATAATTACATATATCACGATATGGCGATATTTCGGTATTTTTATTTGAGACAATATTACTAACGATATAAATTCCTATTCCGATATTTATCGCGATACCGGTATATCGCCCAGCCCTAAGCAAGCGTCTAACTTACTGAGCATAAGATTTGAAAAGTAAGATACCGTATTCACCTGATAGTGTCGAGTAATCGAGAGGCGATTCCTTTCTGTCTAGATTGTTTATAAACCCAGATCTTACTGACACCAATACTAGCTCTCTCAGGTTCCGTATCACAGTACCACGGTCTCTGTTGGGTTTCACTGTTTTTACAAGGAGATTTACTTGTAGGGTCAGCTAATACTCGGTATCCCTGATATCAGAAATCAATTAGTTATAGAACATACATCTCAGAATATAGTGGTTGGTATTGTTAAAGGGATTGTAAAGTGATTTTTTAAACTTTGTATGTGTATCTATCGGGGAAACTGATAGCAGAAAACCATATTACAATCCTTTTAATGATACACACTCTTTAATCATATTTTTGGGGTTTATCTCTGTCAATATTTGTTAAAGTGTCTGGTAATTCAACCTGTACCTGATACCTTTAAGACTGACATTACTATGAGGGCAAAACCTGTCCTCATTATAACATTTGCAATTTAAAGACAAGAGATAAGAAAGCAAAGTTGAGTCACTGTCCAGGAGAAATCAATCAGTCGGTATGAAATATTACATTATAAAAACTGAATGTTAACAAACCTCTTGTATAGTCTCAGCAATACAACAACCTTCTATATTCTTATCTTCGGATATATACAGAAAACCCTGTAATAAAATAAATTATTACTTTTTTCCTTTCTTTTCTGCTTCTGACTGAGCAGCAGACATTAGTCTACTTTATTCAACAACCAACTTATAAGATTTGACTGACATTTAGAAGCAGACAGCAGATATAACAAAAAGCACAAAGGATTGGATTATGATATAATCACTTCTTTACTAACAAAGCACATAACGTTTCAACACAATTTACACGTGTCATCATCTGTCAAATCAGCATCAGTGACATGAAAAATGAATTACATACCTTATAATTGGAGGTAAATGACAAATTTTGATCAGGAAAACCCAGTTCCTGTCCCATAATCTTATTAATCTCACTAATCTGAAATAAATCAAAGATATTACTGAAAGATTGAACAACATAGCGAAACCTAAAAATATTTTTGTCTCAGAACCTGGAATTTTTTAGCTAATATAATTTGTATCAATAAATATCAGCGTTTGAAAGTCAAAAATATGATTCATCCTTTAGTAAGACCATGACTAATATAGAAAACACAATACAGAAACTGAAAGATACCTGTTAAGGTATGGGTATAATTGAAGGAACTGCGCCATTTTTTGGCAGTTCTAGTAAACCTAAAGGCTATTCCCTTAAATCAAAACTAAATCGATCCTCAAAAATGCTGAACATTTCCCATTAATGTCATTGTCAGTGATTGATTCCTAAAGGCTTGCAGGGCTTTCCTAATATATTGACATGATTGCCATTTCCTATTAATCCAACCTTTCTTGTAGCATATTTAGGATCGTCATTTAAAACCATCACAATTTTACTTCCATCTTCTATAAACTCTTCTACTATACGTTCTTTCTTCCAACCCTGTAGTATAATAAATAGTACAATCAAAATAAACTTCTTACTATCAACTATGGAACTAGACTAGCGTACTAGACAACCTTCCAACCCTGTAGTATAATAAATAGAACTATGTTCAGGGTATCAAAAATCCCTGGGCCTGTTTCTCATAAAATCTTACAATAAAAGTTTGGAATATGCAATGAATAATTCCATACCTGTATTTTTTTTTCGTAAGACTTTTTGAGAAACAGGCCCCTTCTTACCCTACACAACACTGGAAACCTCACCATATATATTTACATCTGGCTTATCTTTTTTTTTCATAATCAGAACATTTGAAAGCAAGACATTTTAGTGGTTTAAAATAAAAGTAGTATGTGTTCCTGATATACAAACAGAGTAAAAAAAATCTTTCTAGTTCATTTTTTGTATAAACAATATATTATTCAATAATTGAGAGGGATTGAGGAAACAGGCTTATAGTACCTTATGTCATCCCTCTATCGTTTTATCCCGTTTAATTATTGTGATAAAAAATTCTTTGTTCTATAAATGAAATAAATTCAGTTTTTCTCTCAGAAACTGTGTTGATTTAAAATAGAGTTACTTACAGGGAATTTGAGGGTATTAACTAAATTGGTATGAAATTTAGCATGTGTTGTTTCGTCTATAGGGTCAGCATGGGTATAAACCATTCCACAAACATCACAAACAGTAGCTCCAAACTTCTTTTGTCCAGCATCCTGCAATATCAAAACCATATTCCTAGAGAATAGCACCTAAATTTATTTCAAATCTAGTTATTTCATTTGGGAAACTTTGTGGATCACAGGCTGTCCAGCACTGTTTCATGAAAAATAAGGGCTAAAATTATTGGGAAAATTTAGGGCTAAATTCTGAATTTTAAAACTGAAGTAGAGAGTTTTAAACATTAAAATTTAATTTTTTTTTTAGGAATTTTAGGTGTGCAGGACAGCCTGGAATCAGTGAAATGCTTCATAGTTACCTTGAAGTTTATGGGAATAGTTTTATTTCAACCACAGATATTTGGAAATAAAAAGATAAAAGTATTTTCTCTCTATCCCGGGAAATAAACAAAGACATTAAGACCTACCAGTATCATCTGTTCTACACCTATATTTTTATCTTTTAGAAATTTCTTCATGTTTGGCGAAACTTTAGGACTGGACCTCGGTGAAACACTGGCAATAGATGGGCTAAAAAATGAAAAGAATGGAGTTTTACATCCAGGATTTTCTGCACCTGTATGGGTTAATTGAGGACGGGCAAACGTCATGCAGTGTGCAGTGAGGGAGATTTGCCAGGACAGGGGCATTAACCTGCTCTTATATTCGATTTCCAATTGTCGAGAAATTTAACAATTCAATGTATGTATAATGTTTTAAAGAGACTCACCTTTTTTGTGCCAGGTTCCTCAAAGACTTTCTGTGATTTGGTGTGGAATTAAAAATAGAAAACAAAGGTTTATCAGTCTTCTTTACTGGGTTTGATTTCACTGGGCTTTTTGACAAACTTGCTGGCTTCTTAGGGCTTGGTCCTATCTTGGTTGGGCTTGAATACTGTAATTCTAAAACCCTTCTGGAAGCTGGTCTAGGACTGTTAGTTATTTCTGCAACGTTTTTAGAAGGACTCGACATTTTCTCAATGCGTAAACTTCTTCGCGATGGACTTTCGACATTGTTAACGGTGTCATTCACACATTCAGGATCTCGTGGATGTCTTGGGCTTCTGTGAGTTGGACTACTGAGGTATTCTGCTGTCTTATTTTGTTTCATAGGAGTTCTTTGACTTGGACCACTGGAATAGTCTATATTTTCAATTCGAGAACTGCTTCGTGCTGGACTACTAGGTACTACTTTCTTACGCGGACTGGTTCTTGTACTTCTTTGTGATGGGCCAGATGCGTAGGAATTGGCTTCCGAGGCCTCGGATATTGCATCGGAATATAAATCTTGTGAGCCTGATAAAGAGGTACCGTCTTTTGTAAGATTAGAGACCCGAGTTTTCAGTTCATTTGTCGAAGGTAGAGAGACCTCAACAGATTCATTGGTTACAATAGCTGAATCTTGTGACTCCGGAAGATGCAAATTCAAATCTTGAGAAATTTCAGAGTTTTTACTGAATGTCTTTTTAGCACTTTTAGGGGAGTTGTCAGATTTTTTAGATTTTAGTCTGGCTTCTAGTCTTTGTTTCATAAATTCTAATTTATCAGAATTTGGAGTTTTCTTTTTCTTGTCAGCGAACTCATCACTGATTCGCCTCGGAACAAATTTCAAATCAAATCCTTTATGGACAATCACACGGCCGAGGTTTTTAGGGGCTGAAGACGGACATTTTGCTTTCAAAAGTTTCTTTCCAAGGTTTTTCTTCAATGGAGGGGTAAATGTTTTATTTTTTGAATTTCTGTTTCCTGGAGAATTTGTTTTAGAAACATTTTTTGACAATCCAGCCCCAGTAAATTTAAGTTCAACTTTCTTTTGCACTGGTTTAACACTTGGGAAGTCGTATTCTTCTGATTTTTTTAAATTTTCTGTTTGACTGTTTCGTACCCGTAAAACTTTCTCGATATTTGTTTCAGAATCACTGTCCGCGCTCGTCATACTTTTCAACTGTCCCTTACGAACGACAGACATTGGGTACGGCAATTCGCACACACTGCTAGAACTTTCGGTTTCGCTTTCCGACATTCCTACAGCCTTTAATCTATTACTGGCTCTACGTCGCGGTGTCAACTTCTTCCTTGGTGACATGGAGAAATTCTCCTTAGCAACACCAGTCATCGAAGCAAATTTAGTCTGACCTTTTGACCTGTAGAATGATTTTGTTCTAAATGTTGGCGCTTCGTCAGAATCGGTAACAAATGGACTCTTGGAAGGGGAAGAATTTGGAGATTCTACAGTTTTCACTCTTCTTCTTTTTCTTGGTGAATTTTCGTCACCAACACGACTAAAAATTAAAAGACTTAACAGTTAAGCATGAACATAGTCTAAGTAAGAAAACCTAAGTACAGTCAAGAAAAAAAAAAGGTTACCTTTACAAGCACCTTTTGTGATAGCAGGGTATTCAATAAGAATAAAGTGAGGAGGTGAATTGAAAATTTGAGGCGGATGACTTTGAGCGCCTCAGGCGCGATTTTTTAGGGGGGTCCGGAAAATTTTTAAAAGAATTATTGCAAATGGTGCATTCTGGAGCTATCTGGAAGACAATTTTGATTATACTTAATTGGTCCTCTTGTGTACAAATAAACAATAAATGTTTAGTTTTCTTTTTCATTAGTTTTTTTTATTCAATAATCACAATCAGAATCAGTGTCGAAAGTTTCATCAGCTGAAACAGATGGCAGTCTGAGGACTTTAAGTACTTTATTGACTTCATCTTGTACTTGTGCACTAACACTAACTGACTCCTGGGCCTTTTTCTGACCATCTCTCAATTTATGTCTACGTTTCATAGAGTACCAGAGTTTGACACTTTTATCAATAAGATAATTGGCTTCAGACAAATCTGGTCCATTGATATGACGACATGTTACAGAAAAGTTGCAAATTAAAAGTAAAGACATCGAATTTCAGTGAATCTTGACAGCCACCATTGAATGAGAAAAAGTGGGACATGAAAATAGGTCATGTTACTGAAAATAGCTTAATCCCAAGAACTGGTTCATTTCGAGTTGAGATTTGATAGGCTTAATTAAGAAGGCTTAATTGAGATTAGTTAATTGAACTGTTTCAAAATCTACCAATTAATTATCTTTTGACATGAGTCATGAGATAATATGATATAGATCTATTGTTATTTATGTGTTTTTCATTGAAATTACATGTGGTAGGTAGTTTAGGCATATTTCGGTAGTAAAAAGTAATTATTGTAGTCACGATTATCAGACAACATAAAACACAGCTGAAACTAAAGACTTGATGAACATGAATTCTTTTTTAGAAGGATAAACAAATCAATACAGCTCATCCACGCAGTACTTTCAGTTTTTAAAACTTTAATAGTTTAATCTATCGTTTTGGTTTATTGCATGCTACAAGTGAGATTTTGTTTTACTTGTAACACTTGAAAATCACTTGTAGGCCTATCAAGTTTTGTTTGTGAGGAAATTCGAGCCGGCGATTTGCGTCCATCAAACCGGCGAAATTTCGCCGGGTGCCGGTTCCTATTGAATACCCTGTGATAGTAAAAAAAATGAGGGTAATAATAATAATAATAATAATAAACTCTTTATTTTACATGGGTCAGAATTAGGCCCTATACCACGAGTGGTAACGGTCCTGTCTCACACCCAGCCCATGGGGACAAACATAGATACAATATACAACATATAGACACCAAAAAAAAAAAAAAAAAAAAAAAAATTTGTGTACAAAGTTTGATGATATAGAGATCAAGTACATGACCACAGGCTACTGGATATTTTTTTTTTTTTTAAGATATACAATATAGCAATATACACAAGTACATGTGTATTAAATGGACATATTATACTCAAGCGATTAGTGTACAGAATTTGATGATTTAGAGATCAAATACATGACCACAGGCTACTGGATATTTTTTAAGATATACAATATAGCAATATACACAAGTACATGTGTATTAAATGGACATATTATCCTCAAGCGATTAAGTACATTGCGACAAATTGTAAAAAAAAAAAAAAAAAAAAAAAAAAAAAAAATTTGTGAAGCCAAAGGTAGGTCAGTGCAAGTGCTGCGAGCGGGCTACCCAACCCTACTCCATTAATGTTCTTATTCTAAATTGGAGGGGGAGGTAGGATTTATCCATGCTCAAGACCAGCTTGAAGGATGTTTACTCATCCCCTGACAGTGTGTTTTGAATTTAGATTTGCCAAAAGTGTGAATTGTTTGCCAAAAATGATAATGCCAAATAGAAAACCTGGAAGGGAAATAATTAAAATATGTTATGTCAAAATGTAATAAATCTGTAAGAGATGGAACAGCCAAAATATAATTGCAAGAGACAGGACTATAAGTAAGTACTTCGTCCAGACATCTATTCCACCTACACTATAACTGAAAGAAGAAAGTTAACCGTTAGTTAGTATTTTAGTTCCGATATCCTCTGCAACTCTGAGTAGAACTACTTCAACTGTAAAAGGCAAGATAACTCTTATTAAATATTGACGATGAGAAGTCTTCAGCAGTCTAAAAAGTAAAGACACCACAACTGCAAGAGACAGGTAAACCATTAGTAAGTATTTATGAGCAGATTCCATGCAACGCTATGACTATAACTACTTGAATTGAATGTAAGAGGCAAGATAACTATTATTAAATATTGTTGATGAAATTCTACTGCAATCTAAAAGTAAAGAAGAAGAACTGCACTGCTTCAACTAGACATGCTCTGAGAGTAAAGAAAACATATTAATAAATATTTTCGTTCAGATCTCTACTGGAATTCAAAAGTAGAGTCACTACAACTGTAAGAAGAAAATTTACAAATACAACTGTAAACAAGATTAATATAACTACGGCTGCAAAATCTAATTTTAAATTGCATAGAACCAGGTCTGAAAGAAACGGCTCAAAGGCACAGCATCTACAAACCCATTACTGAAATCAGAGAAACGATCAAGTTAGCCACGACAGTAAATTCTAATTTAAAGAGTTTATTATAGAAAGTAAAGGATACAGTGTAGCGAAGAAAGCCCTCACCTCCTGATCATAAACATTCATTTTAACAACGGCAATAAATTCTAATGTAATGAGTTTAGTATAGAAAGTAAAGGATACAGTGTAGCGAAGAAAGCCCTCACCTCCTGATCTTAAACAATCAATTTAACCACTGCAGTAAATTCAATGAGTTTAGTAAAGAAAGTACAGGATATAGCGTAGCGGAGAAAGCCCTCATCTCCTGAACAGAAACAATCAAATTAACCACGGCAGCAAGTTCCACGGGGCACAGAATCAGGGTATAAAGAAATATTATATCAATATTAATATTTCAAATTTTTACCTTCTTTTTCCTCCTTCTGTCGACTGCCATCTTCTTTTCTTAGATGTTATATCAGTTGCCATGGTAATATTCTTTAAATAACTTTACAAAACAAAACAATCCTAGAAATAAAAGAATTCAGTTTTGATCCTTGTGTAAATGTTCAAATAGG
This sequence comes from Lottia scabra, assembly GCA_029955415.1. Taxonomy (NCBI): domain Eukaryota; kingdom Metazoa; phylum Mollusca; class Gastropoda; family Lottiidae; genus Lottia; species Lottia scabra. Next base: position 15,353,181 of record JARJEI010000009.1, read on the forward strand.
CCAACCAGTTCCTGTTTTTTATGGTTTAGCTTCAAGTAATAAAGGACCTATCCAGTGGCGGATCCAAGGATGGGCTCCCCTGGCTCAGGCCCCATATATTTTAAGCTGATTGATGTCAGAACCCTCTAAAAATTTGCTGATCACGCCTTCGGCGCTAGTGGTGCTGTTGAATTTGAAGCATGTCATATTTCAGAGCCCCCCCCCCCCCCCTTTCTCTCTTAGTTTAGTCTAGATCTAAATCCTGGATCTGCCCCTGCTATCTGTGGATACTGTACAATTATAACTAATAACTTAGGTTTTAGGCATTTGAGTCCCAAGTTCTTGAAGTTGCTGATGTAACATTGAAAAATCTTCTCTAAGAATCATTAGTAGCCTACCATAATCATTTTCTTCAATCAAAACTGATCAAGAATAACTCATTTACTGCATGCTAAGATTAAGAAATTCAACAACAATCAACATTTCATAGACATAGAATTTCGATTGCTTACTCGATTCATTGACGATTGCATCTGTGTTCGAAGCTTAGGTTGTAGGGCAGGACGAAAACCGTTAATGCAAAAACTTACCAATCACATAATCTGTAACAAAACAATCGATTATCATTTATCTGTAGACATCAAAGAAATGTAGCAAAATACCGCTTCTTGATCACATCTTATTTGGCGCCATACTTGTAACCTTTGACCTCTGTGAAGTAAGACAGTTTTTGATTGGTTAAACATTGAGACTCTTAACAAATCAAAACAGTTGTTGTTGAATTGTCGGTCAGTCTGTTAATTGGAGTTTTCTCCCCTTGACCATAAAAATCTCAATAAAGCTAATGATCATAATTTTGATTTCAGAGGTTGTCGGGACTGTGCAGACTGTGTAACTTTGATTCCGCTAGTGGGTTGGGAAATTATGGTCATAGATTAGAAGTATAGTTCTATGGTTTGGTGATACATAAATGGATGTATTATACAACAGAACATGTTTGTAAGTCATGATCTTTGATAAGAAAATTTAAATCGTATGCACACCTAATTATATGAATTTTGGATGATTGATCAAAAAAATTGGTAGAAGCCATGTGAACAACATCCTTGGTCCAATTCTGATTATATGAAGAAAATTTTTCTTCTTTTTACTTAGTCCAAATCAATAATTGGAAATCATTTAAGAAGCTAAAGATTGGCAGTTAAGCCGCTTCTACGCCCTCCAAGAAATATAAGCACTGTATGCCCCATGCACATTTGTATAAAGAGACAAAATACGAATAGAGTGCAAATTCCCTCTATTAATTAAGAAATCAAATCACTTTCTCTTGTCCCTTTAAAGAAATCTTTGAATGCGATCAAAATCAGTTATAGGCCTCAACATAAAACCTCGTGTATATCAACGGATTAGTGAATAATAGAATAATTTCTTTTATAATGCCCTGTCTAATATCGCCCTGGTTGATAATGCCCGCTAATAACTCACTCTAATGTTATATCGAAGTTGACATGAGCCATATTAACAGGCTTGTATAGAGCTTAACGTAAACGACCGCCCTCCTTAATCGATATTACAGGTAAAATATATCTTATATTGTAGTTTGTTTACTTGTATCGCGGTGGGTCTCCCAGTTCTTTCTTAGCTGTGTTTTTTTTTAATTCGTGTGACAGCGAACGTAACAAAGAGTTCTTAAAATTCAGTACACTTTCAAAAACCCAACTGAGTTAAGAACATTTTTATTTTGTGGAATTCATCGGGTTTTTCATATCAGTGCTGGACATTTTCTTTAGGATGTAAAACATTTTGTTTTCACTAAGGGTACGTGGAAATTTGGACTTTTGTGCCGTTTTGGACGAACTGGTATGCTGAAAGTCCATTGGACCCAGGCTGTCGATCTGTATAGTAAAGGTATCCGTATAGTGTTTCAAGAAGAGTAAGCTCATGGACTCATTGTGTTCTACTGAACTGCTTTGTTAACTTGGAAGTTGATGGGTTGGATTTATAAGTACACGAAAGTTTATACCATATACCCGAGTGAAATTTAGATTTCATTTTGACAATAACAAAGAACGTTCTTAGTAAAGTAATATAATGTTAGAGATTGGTGCAGGACAAAATGACATAAATCTGCACGTAGGAACTATATAGGTGTGCTGAGTTTTATTGTTATATTGAATAATCATACATGTTTATAGAAAGTTGCAACAAGATTTACATACTGTCAAGACTACAAATGTACTTTTTATAGTTTCCGGACTGAAACTTTCCAGAGTTACCTCTAAGACCACCCGTTCCTGATTTTTGGAATTCTAACAAGTTTGGTTATTCACAGAGAAAATTGTTATTTATTTCTGAACACTGTTGCCACTTCAGAACCTACTTTCAGGTAATTATTCATTCGTTCGTTCGTTAGTTCGTCATTCATTCATTCATTCGTTCGTTCGTTCGTTCGTTCGTTCGTTCGTTCGTTCGTTCGTTCGTTCATTCATTCATTCATTCATTCATTTTATATAAGATTTCGTGTTTTAGGATTAGATTTGGTATAACCAGATAATCCCATAAGATAATAATCCGCTAATCTCAAATCTGGTTTAAAGTCACGAGATTTTATTTTATTATATTAATTTCCATTTACAAATGTCATGTAGGCCTACTTATACCGAATTTATTAAATATCTACTTTACCAGCTGATAGAACTCAATTTCAGCTATCTGTGTAGTCATCTAAATATCTACTTTACCAGCAGATAGAGCTCAATTTCAGCTATCTGTATAGTCATCTAAATATTTACTTTACCAGCTGATAGAGCTCAATTTTAGCTATCTGTGTAGTCATCTAAATATCTACTTTACCAGCAGATAGAGCTCAATTTCAGCTATCTGTGTAGTCATCTAAATATTTACTTTACCAGCTGATAGAACTCAATTTCAGCTATCTGTGTAGTCATCTAAATATCTACTTTACCAGCAGATAGAGCTCAATTTCAGCTATCTGTACAGTCATCTAAATATTTACTTTACCAGCTGATAGAACTCAATTTCAGCTATCTGTGTAGTCATCTAAATATTTACTTTACCAGCTGATAGAACTCAATTTCAGCTATCTGTATAGTCATCTAAATATTTACTTTACCAGCTGATAGAACTCAATTTCAGCTATCTGTATAGTCATCTAAATATTTACTTTACCAGCTGATAGAGCTCAATTTCAGCTCTCTGTATAGTCATCTAAATATTTACTTTACCAGCTGATAGAGCTCAATTTCAGCTCTCTGTATAGTCATCTAAATATTTACTTTACCGGCTGATAGAGCTCAATTTCAGCTATCTGTATAGTCATTTTAATATTTACTTTATCAGCTGATAGAGCTCAATTCCAGTTTTCTGTATAGTCATCTAAATATTTACTTTACCAGCTGATAGAGCTCAATTTCAGTTATATATATAGTCATCTAAATATTTACTTTACCATCTGATAGAGCTCATTTTCAGCTATCTGTTAAGTCATCTAAATATTTACTTTACCAGCTGATAGAGCTCAATTTCAGCTATCTGTATAGTCATCTAAAATTTCTCCTCAGAAAAAGTAGTTAGTCACTAGTCTTTATATTCATTGACCATGGAATTAAACATTTTTTGGGCTGTACACTTTTGGAAATCGAAAAAAATGGTTTTATGTCACTATTCTTGTAAAAATATTCAATGCAGGCAATATAGGAAGCAAAACTACATTTTATTTGAATCTTATGTTTAAAAAACAGCGTAGAAATGTAAATATGGGCGGGATCTATGAAGTATATAATTGTAAGTAAATCAGGACCGAGGTTAAGCCAAGCCATGTCGTTGTTAAGATACCCTCGATTCATTTCACCAAATAACTCTTAACTTTTAGAAATTTGATACGTGATCACAATATAAGAAAATGTTATTAAAACTTTAACGAGATTGTAAAAAGATTTTCTAATTTTGTCTACCACTTAGAATGATCAAAAAAGCAAAATTCTCAAACTTCGATTTGCACCATTCCCAATTTCATTCAATCATTCATTCTGCCTTTGAGAAGGTTAAGTTATAAAAAGGGATAAAAAAGAATAAAGGAATATTCAAGATACTATCACATGTACCGTATAATTCCGTATATAGTACGCAGGGTAAACAGCCTTATTATGTCACTGTACAAAGAAACACTCTTCAAAAATTTTAAACGTAGTTTTTAAAATACTGGAACCACAGCATTCCCAATACGCATAAATGTTTTAAAAAACTCTTTACAACCCCTTTAATAAAAACAAGAACATGAATGTCAATTAAGGTTTTAATAATTTATAGGTGTAAGGCCACATAAAAAAAAAAAATTGGTGATCGTCCTTTCAATTTCCGAAATCAGGGGAGGGGGGGAGGTTTTTTTTTTATTTTATATTTTTTTATAGGACCCTAAAACACTTAAGCCCACATGATACGATGGCAGCGCATGCGCGGATGGGTGTTGTAGTTCCTACTATGGTCGCTAGATGGACCTACTGGTGGTATTTCCTATTATATTACAGTTATTCTGCGTTAAATGTCCGCGAAAAATTGAATTTTGGCTATACCTACGCTATTGAGCGGATTGTTTACGGTTTTTTTTTAAAATAAAAAATAAAAAAAAAATCAGGGACGGGGCCGTTTTCAGGCACGGGCGGGGACGATCACCAATTGTTTTTTTTATGTGGCCTAACTGATATTCTTGCTTATCTTCTGAGGGAATCTATGTTTTATAAAGTTCACCAAGTTTTATAGATTATCAGGGGCCTTATTCTCGAAAACTTAACTTAGATAAAATCCAGATTTTAAGAAATACAGCAATCTGATTGGATAAAAAACTTAATCAGATTAATCAGACCAATCAGATTACCGGATCACTAAAATCATCTTAAGTTAAGTTTTCGAGAATAAGGCCCCAGATCTGTTTGTAATGAAATGAATGGAGTTTTACGTCCTACTTTCTGCACCTATATGGGCTAATTGAGGACGGGCAAACTCCGTGCAGTGTGCAATGAGGGAAATTTTGCCAGGACAGCGGCATTAGCCTGCTCTTATTTTCGATTTCCAACCGTCGAGGGATCTTTAACGCACACGGGGCCTCGGTTTATTGTCCCATCCGAACGACTAGACACTTTTCCATGCCAGCCCCTCCGACCTGCATCACTGACGGGGAAACCGTGTTGAAAAATCCGAAGGTATCTATAGAATATCAGATCTGTTTGTAACTAGTTTGTAAGAAAATATCACTATAGAGGAAGATGATATCAGTAAACATCAGTAAAGGACGATATAAATAATTCACTTTGATCAGTAGAGTGATATCTTTATTGGTAGGAAATATTGGTTAAACCAATAGTCTTCAACCTTATTGGGCATTGGCGTTCACACAGGGCACCCCCTTTCCCACCCTCTCAATAAAATTCAGTCCTTGCGTGTCAAAACTCGTATTCGTGATACGATGATTGTAAGAGGGCTTTCAAAAATATCCAAAGCCAAAACTCTGATATAAATAGGTTATTGTGCATTGTTAAGCTCGAAACTCGAAACACTGACTTGATCATGCTTCGAAATTGCATATTTTCATTGGCTTCCGCAGATAATTCAGGGGACATGGCCATTTCCTTGTGGGTAATCGAGTACATTTGAGAAAACAACCCTTTAAATTGTTTAAAGGTATGATTTTTTCTTCAGTCTATATAAGGCAGTCAATGAGTCAAGCATACACAAAAGTAACGTCATTCATTTCTTAAGCGTTTCAGTGACAATCAAAAATTGATATCAGAATCTAAGAAACAAACACAGCTAGCGTTAAGTACCTATAGAATTAGGTTTACCTATAGAATTAGGTTTGATATTGTTTTGAAATTATAGTCATTAAATATTCACACGTATTTCATCATTGTCTTTATAAGTTTATTACTCCTTAAGGAATTATTATTGTTTTATAAATGAAAAAACACTTCGGTTTCTTGTTTATAATTTACTTGAAGTATTATAAACTCCATAACTTCGTTTTGCACGACTATGTTTTCTATTTCTAACCCAGGCTAGTGTTTAAATCAATACACCATACTTGTATCCTAGGCAAGGGCGTGGATTTACGGGGGGTTGGGAGGGGGGGGGGGGGCGAAAGGGTCTTGGTCCCCAACATAACTTGATTAGTAAAATAGAATTTTTGAAGAATCAAAATCGATCACATCAAAATCATAGTAGGTCGTTAACCTATTATCAACTCAAAACCCGGAAATATCTATCAGAATGAACGAAATTGACGCTATTATTTATTTTTTTTTCTCTAGGGCGAGGATCTTATGTTTGGACTTGCGGTTGCGGTGCTTCGCGACGTTCTTGGACTCGACAACCCATGCTGGTTTTTTTTTGACAAATCCACGCCCTTGGTCCCAGGTCGCTGCTTCTTTGTAATACAGAGTACTATTTCATCATCCGACATCTGAGTACTCCAACATTCTGCACAATTCGACATCTATTTCTGGTCCAGATTGATTTCCTCGTTATGTCAGTTTAAAAATTCTGAGTAGGCCTACTACGACATTACGTATATTCAGAATAACGCATTAGTGAAATTTCTTTAATACCTAAGTCTTGTATCCTAAGCCAATGATTAGCCAAGGCGGATACTAGGTCTTAAAACATTCAGTCTAATTAAAATCAGACCCTAATTTCGTTCGTTCGTTCGTTTTTTATAAAGTTAACGTGAACGGCTGTTGCCGCGCCTGGTTCTCAGACCCTAATGTAGTGGTTAAAAAACCGGATTTAAAAAAAGGAACGAACGAAATTAGGGTCTGATTTTAATTAGACTGTAAAACATTTCAATTCCCATTTCTCTTAACAATGTAGCTTATAATAAAGAATAATTGTAATACTCGACAATGGCTGTTCATGTATGTACAGTACCGTGCAATATATATTCGTACTAAGAAAGGGGTAGCCTTTTTCATCTCGGTTATATCATATGTACCCCCTTCGTTCTACACGCTTCTTAAAATTTGCTAATTATACTCCTGTACAAGCCCAACATTTCTGATACATAGGTGATGGTTTTCCCCCTTTGAAATAATTTCCAAGCGATGTCAAAGTATGTAAGGTCGTAGAGCGATTTCAATGAAAACGCCATTTTGTACGAATATATATTGCACGGTACTGTACATGTATAATATAAACTAACCTATATTGTATTGTAGAAATTAAAATTTAAAGTAAGTTTAAAACTGATCAAATCGATAATCAGTGATTGATTAGTTTCAATACACAATAGACTTGAGATATTATAGTATTGACAGGTATTGATTATAGGATTACCTCCCTTTAATCTTTCTCTCGATTTACTTCAGACAAGATTGGAACACAAACATGTTCTTGGAGATATAGGTATGTCAGTTAAGACTAACACTAACGAACCCAATCTCTCATACAGAGTTGTCTGTCCTTACAGTCCCGTTCAGTGCACTATCTATGCGTTCAGTGTGACGCCAAGGGACGACAACTCTGTATGAGAGATAGGAACGAACCCAGTTGGATGCCCTTTAGACTCAGGGATTGATTAAAAACATGGAAGGAAACATGCGTCATGAAATCAAAAGGAAGGTGCCAAGGTGGAGTCAGGACTTTATCTTAGTCATTGAAGGGATTGGTATATCGTTAAAGCAGTGTTTATGTAGAATTTTTAATGTGTATTAGGTACACATATAGCATTGTTCGACTTAGTTGGCTGTGCTTCTTGTATCATATTAATCATTAGTCTAATGCACAAGCTGATAATAATGGACAGACTTTTGCGAGTGTGATTGCAATTTATGCCGTAGTTTTCGCAAAGTCTATTTTATATTATTGGCAGCTTGTGCGTGATGGAACTGAATTTGGGGGTTTTAACGCGATATACGGATATTTTCCTGCACTTTTCATAATAAAAATGAAATTAATTTGATTTTTTGTATATTTTCAGATCATGGAAATGATGATTAAATTGCTAAAACCTTTCACAACATCATGTTCGAAATGGAGGGGATGACAGCTGCAGCAAATACTCAAAACGGAAGTAGTATTATATCCAAATCCAACATGTCTGCCCCCAGTAAAGGCTTCAATATCAACCTGTCTCGAATATCACCACGTGACGGCCAGAACTCAATGCTCGCGTATTCTGAAAAGTTGAAGCACTTCCGGGAAGCTCGCGAACGACGTCAGTATGCTAATTTAGGAGACGCTTTACAAGTCAAGGCCAAACATATTCCAAAAATATCTCATGCTCTTCCGAAATATTCTCAGAAGAAACCTGCAGTGACCTTGAAACAGATCAGCGGACGGAAGACAAGGTCATTAGATGGTGATGACGTCAATCGTTCTATGTCGCCTGGTTTATCACTTCCGGGTAATATCGTAAGGACACCACGTGACAATCTTGTACCGGAAATCAACGTGGCGAGCGCTAGTGATGATCATGATATTGTGGGGTATAAAATCAGAAAACCGAATAAATTCGTTGATCAAGCTACCATGACCGAGACTATTTCTAAAACGAAAGTAGCTGAATATTTAAGAACAAACGTTTTGCCGCCAATAAAAACAGACGACTTCAAGAAACAAGTGTATAAATATTCGCCACGTCGCGGGCACATAACTCGTATTAGACGACCAAATCGCGCGAGAAGAATGGAACTCCATGGATCTTTTTTAGACAGCATTCCAGAATGTGACAGCAGTAACAGCCCGACTTTAATGTCCGACAGTGGCTCGAACACCCAGACACTCTCCAGTGTCCGACTCCAGTCCCGGAACTCCATGTTAAACCATGACACATCTCGACTGATGGGGAGTATAGATCTTCACATACCGACTGGAACACTCCGAGACAAACTTGGTGTTGAGTTAGTTAATCCAGGGGAGATTACTCTTAATTTCAAACAGTCGCCACGTGTAACACACAATCATTATGATAATCACGCTAGACATTTAGAACAACCTAAATCTCGAGCGCCAGGTGTCAAGAAAGCCAAGCGACTGATATTTTTAAATGATCGAGCAGATAATGTTGAATTTGACGAATAAAGTATTTTTGTATTTTTTCCCTGTTTTCGTCAATAAATTAATTGTTGGTAAAGGAATATGAAACCTATTTGGTCATGGAGGTGGATCAGGTTAAAGAATCTCGACAAAAGTTAACTTTTTTTTGTACCCTTGACAGTCAAGACATTGACCAACCGGATGCTCAAATATTCCTATCGCCAAGGTCTGAGCTCAAACTTTTTCAGTCGCTTATGAGGTCAGACACTTTCAGATACTACCATAGTCGATCACTTCAATTTTTACCCAGGCTGGCGTTTATATCACTGAGAAGGGTATTCTGGCAACTGAAAAAAACCTCATCGGCCGAAAATGTTGATCTATTTCTAAAGATATGAACATTTTCACGTTAGGTCAAACAATGCAGAATAAATACTATCAGATGTAACCAGTTTAATGGAGAATGTAGGCTACTATGGCATAATTTTACAATTCATAAAGGTTTGGGGAAAATAAAACGCAATATCTTCAAAAGTAGAAAAAAATTCAGCTTTTAGCTCGATTCATAAATTTTTGAATTGAAAGACTTTAATTCTTTTACATTAATATCCGAGACTGATTGGACGCCTCGTTCTAATATCAAAATCTGACAGATCAGATAGCATTTCTTTTAAAACCCTTGAGAGTTAAGCCACATATTATAGTCGAAATCCATATTCAGACTCTTTCAGTAATCACGTACTATAATTACAGTATTGGGCGATTGTTCACATTTCACATCAGTATACGCCTCGAACTCACTCTTGTCTATTTCCGGAAGTTGAAACTGAACAGACTTGCGCACTAGATACGTGATGTCACTAGTTTTGCGATGACGTAACACAGATTTGAGCACTATCTCATTTCCGTTGCAATCCACCAATGATTTATGCTTTACGTTTGGCCTGTGTGAAGTCGGCATTGACAAACTTCTTCGTCTGTGAGGGTTGAAACCTCTGGGTGATAAGTCATGCCACTCATTATTGTGGTCTTTTGTTTTCTTGCTCAAGGACACTTTTCTGGACGGAGAGGCCTTCTCTTTGTCGATTTCGTCGACTGGTTGCTTATCAGTTTTGTGTTTCGACAGAGACGGAATTTGGCAAGATTCGACATCTTTTGGTTTTTCATCAGTTTCTGATATTCTTGGTGTTTTCTTTTTAGTTATCTTCTTAGCTTTTTTCTTTTTTGTTGTCTTTTTCGATCCTTTGGCATCTGTGTTTTCGTCTTCTGTTGGTCTTTCAAAATCTGGATAAGGGGCGATAACTACACAACTCTCATCTCTTGGAGATTCAGAAAGACCCATCCGCTGAAAGCTGTTAGTTTCATTGTCAACATCATCGGGGGGAGATAACTTGTCCTTAAAGGGAGATAATTTGTCGTCAAGGGCAGGTAATTTGTCTGTAATGGGAGGTAATCTGTCGGTGTCGGTCACAATTATTTCAGGTGCGTCAATAGTTCCAGTTCGACGAGATCGTTTGTCTTTCACTTCTGTTGGTCCTGTCGATTCGTCAGATAAATGAGGTTTTGTTTGTTCCTGAGAGCTGATTTTCCTGGAATTTACTTTCGGAACTTTCGGTTGAGAAAGCGAAACACTCCTTCCTCGATCGATTGGCAACGTATATTTCACTTCCGGTGTTGCATTTTTAATGGCTTCTTCGTATAGTTTCGACATACATGTCCACTTTTTAGAATTTTCTAGATCATTCTGAATTTTTATCCGATCAAAATATTTATCCGAAGAGATTCGCCTCATCTTTTGACTGTAGGCGACCATAGAATCTTCAACATTTCTTCTAGAAAAATCTATGGACTTAATTTCTTTTTTATGAATGGATTCCATTGCGGATACAGTGCTCCTCAAGGACTGATCGGCTGTACTGTTCCTCGCGGCGGCTACACGACTATTTTCACTATGAATCCCGAGGGCTCCTGGGTAATTTGTCGACTGTGACCAGACGGTAATTCTTTCATTTTTTCCCGCCAATTTACTATTTTCTTTCAAAAACTTCAGCATGATTTTGTCCACGTATTCGTTTTCCTGAAATAGACGAAAAAAAAGTTTTACCCTACTCAATACAAAATTATATGTATTTGATATAAGGATAATCTGTGTTGATTTATTGATAATTCAACTATTGATTGGCTATACGGATTGGGGTTGTCCATTTTGCTAAATATTTAACCCCTTTATTCATTTTTATTTATCACTTTGTATGTAGATCTCCACAATATCTGAACATTTTATGCATTATTTAAAACAGGTACTAACGTTTCAGTCATTAATTGGAAAAAATATTGGTAATGGATAGTAACATCACTATCTAAAAGACGAAATACTGTAGATTCTTTAATTTTGTTCAAGGTAGCCCTTGATGTAAAGGATGGATGGAATTTGTCACAGTCATAATTTTACCCGTTTCCTAGTGTATTATGTGCATCTGAAACAACATCACTAAATCACACTGGCTGGCCATCGTGTACAATACATTCAAGCCTGAATAACGTTTTAATGACTTTGAGAAAGCCAATGAGCTATTGAAAAAATATACAAAAAATTAGATGATGAGTTGACAAACATACTCTTCGATTTGTACTGCACCAAGTGTTACTGAAGAGCAATAACCCCCACTCATTTAACCTGAGCTCAGATTTAAGATTTTTCAAACTGTAAATGTAAGTATCTTACCACATTGAGTTCCATTACGACATCCACAATGATAGAATTTAAATACCTGTTAGAACTACTGAATTAAAAACACAACTGGATTAAAAACCAAACCCTTATTTTACGACTGAATTATGTTGGTAGGTTAGTTATTTCATAAATCTATTCTACAATCGAGATACAGAGTCGCTTTATATCGAATATTATCTCAAAGATTTCCATTATAACAGTACCCAGATGGTCTATCGTGAATGTTTAACTGGTGTTCTGTGCAACCAAACAATGCTTATAGTTACAATTTCTAATTTTATTTGAGCGACGTTTCAACCAGCGTTCTCTGGTCTTTATCCAGATTCAGCCCTCGTACATTAAAACAAATATCTTAAATATTCATATTAACAATATGACAACACCAACAACTACCAAACTACCAACGACCTTCAACTGCCAAAACAACGTTACCGAATCATCCAATTGATCCTGATCGTATTATCAACTACATGTACCATGACTACGGGTTGAGACAAACTTATTTGGCCAGTTTCGGACATACTGCTCAGAATTAGCTTACATTGTGACTTGCATATGTTTATCAAGCAGTATATAATAAGAAGCTATATTTTCAACGGAGTGATCGAGGGTTTTGACGACACGTACTTCGTGACTCTCTGTTTTTAAAACAGTATATAAGCTGTGTTATCTAAATGATGTCATAAAAATTTGAAATTGAACCATAAATAAAAGATTTATCTTGTAAACTAAACGTGTATATTGTACACCATGATATCTCATCCTGTTTATTTACTAGGTAATCCTTTAATCTCTCAGCCAGATAGAAACACGTGCCCCACCCCCTCTCCCCCTCCCCTCTCTCCTTCCAGTCTGTCAGTGGTAACTGTACTCAGCCAGATAGAAACACGTGCCCCACCCCCTCTTCCAAAACCCCTCACTTCCCCTTCTTCTCTCACCCTCCAGTCAGTCAGTGGTAACTGTACTCAGCCAGATAGAAACACGTGGCCCACCCCCTCCCCTTCTGTCTCTCCTTCTAGTCTCCTTCTGTCAGTGATGTAACTGTTTGGTAAGATGGGCTCATGTCAACTTAACGACTAGTAGTATCTGCTATAACAAGCTGACATTCCAGTAGGCTGAACAAATAGGGACTTCCACGGAAAAGAGTACCTTGATGGTACCTCCCATAGAAATCCACTTCTATATAATTATTGCACCCAATTTTGTCATTTTGTCAAATTTTTAGATGGTTCTGACACAAAGTCGGTCAAAAATACTCAGGGGGGGGGGGGAACAGAAACAGAAGAAGAGAAGAGAACTCCTTGCAGTATGAGATGAGAGAATCATTTGTCAGAACAGCGACATTAATAATTGTCTAATCGCCTCATAGGAATAGTTCGTTTGTTGCGACTAATATATTGCCAAACTGTCTTTTTGCATTTCGAGCTCCGGTTTTGCAGTTCAGATTTTTCTTACTGGAGCTTTAACTGTTGCAATTTTCAATATTTAGTACTTTAATGGGATTCTGCCGAGATAAACCATTTTTTTTATAGAAATGACACATGCAACTGAGGTCTATGAGTCAACTGCTATACTGGATCATTGAAGATGTTCGAGAATGGCACATGCTAGACCACTCGTATCAACTTCGGAATTAGACTATTGTACTAAATAACCTCGTATATTATACAGTGATCCCCATATTGAATAAATTATAGTTCAGCCAATCACAATCATTCTTCAGAAAGAGATATTTTCTTATGAGTAGAATTCAGCCAATCAAAATCAATCTCCGAACAAAAGTTGTCTTCTCTTGTCCATTTACTGCGCATGATGGCTGATTATCATGACCGAGTCATAATGTTAGTCTGATCATTGACGATGTTCGAGATTGACATGAGCTGTTTATTGTAATAATATTGTATTGCATATAATTTATTGTTTTATAGAAGGCTTGTACATATAATTATCTACTAATGACACTTTTATTGACTGGTGAGTGATATTTCGATCCAAAGTCTAATTTTTAATTACTTCAAGCAGAAAGATTTATAGATAAAGAATGAAATGAAATGGAGTTTTACGTCCTATGTACAAGGTTCGGTTTGTTATAGCTTGATAAATTGAAATTGCGCAGTGGTTACACCGATATTGAAGATACATGTAGAACCAACTTTGAAACCCTCGAGTGCAGTGATCGTCGAATCAGAGTATATGTGTTACCTATGTAGTTACCTATAATCAAACGTTACTCAGGTTTGAAGCCTTTCCAATCTAACTACCAACAACTACCTTGTCTGTGATATCAGCATCCACTGGAAGCGAATGTTAACTTGTCATCAACCAACCAACAACTACATAGTCTGTGAACGTTAACTTGTCATCTACCAACAACTACCTAGTCTGTCATATCAGCATCTACTGGAAGTGAACGTTAACTTGTCATCTACCAACAACTACCTAGTTTGTAATATCAGCATTTACTGGCAGAAAACGTTAACTTGTCATCTACCAACAACTACCTAGTTTGTGATATCCAGGGTTTCCAAAATACCCGGGTCTTAGAGATTACCGAGTCCGAGTCCGGGTCCGAGTCTGGGCCTTGGACCCGGGTCTGACTCGAATCGAGTCCTTCGATATTTGCCCCTCACAGAATAAATAGATATTCAGAGCTGAAAGCACCCGTCACACCGGAACGCGACCATCTACGATCTTACGGCGACCAGAAAATGGACAAGTTGTCGGTAAACGTGACGAAAACGCGAGAAAAAGACTCCGAAAAAACTTTAAAGGGATTGTAAAGAGGATTTTTAAACTGTGTATATGTATCGGATACACTGATAGCATCAATTTGCGCCATTCCAATTTCCATTCCAACGTCTGTGGTTCTTGCAATTCCACTAAAAGTACCGTAACGCGTTTTATGACGTGACTGACAGTGATCTGCACATAGATATCAATATTAGCTAAAATGACATCATAACCTCGACTCCATCAGTTGACCCAAACACAAATTTATGTTTATAAGCGTCCCTAAACTTGTTACTGACAATTTGGATGGTTTTATCGGCATTGATGCCACCGCTGGCTCTTGCTAGGCCGAGGTTCCACCCAGTGTGTTATATTGATGTAGCGTCTGGCTTACTGTGGGTGTTTCTGGACAAGGAAAGCCAAACGAATAGTAAAACGAATAGCGTGAACACAACTTGCACGTCTCAGTGATTTGAGTTAACCATTTTCAGCATTTGCTAGTAAGTTAGACATTAACAACAGACGAATAACTATGACAAAATGCCATATAATTATTCGATTTTGGACCCGGGTCCAGACCCGATTCCATGACCGGGTCCGAGTCTGACCAAAATAACCGAGTACCCGGGTCTTCGAGTCCGGGTCCGGACTCGATTGGAAACCCTGGTGATATCAGCATTTACTGGCAGAAAACGTTAACTTGTCATCTACCAACAACTACCTAGTTTGTGATATCAGCATTTACTGGAAGAAAACATTAACTTGTCATCTACCAACAACTACCTAGTTTGTGATATCATCATTTACTGGAAGAAAACGTTAACTTGTCATCTACCAACAACTACCTAGTTTGTGATATCAGCATTTACTGGAAGAAAACGTTAACTTGTCATCTACCAACAACTACCTAGTTTGTGATATCAGCATTTACTGGCAGAAAACGTTAACTTGTCATCTACCAACAACTACCTAGTTTGTGATATCAGCATTTACTGGCAGAAAACGTTAACTTGTTATCTACCAACAACTACCTAGTTTGTGATATCATCATTTACTGGAAGAAAACATTAACTTGTCATCTACCAACAACTACCAAGTTTGTGATATCAGCATTTACTGGTAGAAAACGTTAACTTGTCATCTACTAACAACTACGTAGGCTGTGATATTAGTTGTTGCTGGAAGCGAACGTTAACTTGTCATCTATCAACAACTACCTAGTTTGTGATATCAGCATTTACTGGAAGAAAACGTTAACTTGTCATCTACCAACAACTACCTAGTTTGTGATATCATCATTTACTGGAAGAAAACATTAACTTGTCATCTACCAACAACTACCAAGTTTGTGATATCAGCATTTACTGGTAGAAAACGTTAATTTGTCATCTACCAACAACTACCTAGTCTGTGATATCAGTTTACTGGAAGAGAATATTAACTTGTCATCTACCAACAACTACCTATTGCGATATCAGCTGCTGCAGGAAGCGAACGTTAACTTGTCATCTACCAACAACTGCCTAGTCTGTGATATCAGTTTACTGGAAGGGAATTTTAAATTGTCATCCACCAACAACTACCTAGTCTGTGATATCAGTATCCACTGGAAGAGAATGTTAACTTGTCATCTACCAACAACTAGCTAGTTTGTGATATCCGTTTACTGGAAGAGAACGTTAACTTGTCATCAACTAAAAACTACCTAGTTTGCGATATTAGAATCTGCTAGTAAGGAACGTTAACTTGTCATCTACCAACAACTACCTAGTCTGTGATATCAGCATCTGCTGGAAGCAAACGTTAACTTGTCATCTACCAACAACTACCTAGTCTGTGATATCAGCATCCACTGGAAGCAAACGTTAACTTGTCATCTACCAACAACTACCTAGTCTGTGATATCAGCATCTGCTGGAAGCAAACGTTAACTTGTCATCTACCAACAACTACCTAGTTTGTGATATCAGCATCTGCTGGAAGCAGACGTAAACTTGTCATCTACCAACAACTACCTAGTTTGCGATATCAGCATCTGCTAGAAGCGAACGTTAACTTGTCATCAACCAACCAACAACTACCTAGTTTGTGATATCAGAATCCACTGGAAGTGAACGTTAACTTGTCATCTATCAACAACTACCTAGTCAGTGATATCAGCCAGTGGCAGATTTAGGAATTTCATAAAGGTGGTGGATAATAAAAAAATGTGTTCCAAACCAGCGAGCTCAACACAGGTAACACAGGTAAGGGGAGTGACTAGCCATCCAGTTCACTCCCTGAATTTACAGTTTCCTGTGCATGGTGAGAATGGCCAGTTCTTTTGATAAAGTTGTTGTGTCTTAAAATGTGCCTTTGTCTGAAACAAAATGACCGCTAGTCGAAAAAGTTGTTTAAATTGATCAGAAGACCCCTTTTGTAGATTAAACAATTTCTAACATTTTACCAAACAAATATTAGACTCTTAAGGAATAACAGTTTTTATGGATACAGACTTCTATTTATTATTGAACACAACGTTTCATTACACATACATGTAACGTTATCAAGTGTTCAATAATAAATATCCATAAAAACTGTTATTCCTTAATGTGCTGTGATACTTCTAAATGTCTTTAAATTTTAATCAAACATTACGAATATAAAAAATGACAAGAAACTTACAGTTAGATATTAATTTCAAACTATGACATGTCGTACTGTTTCACTATCCGCTGGCCATTTTGAAAGACCCGTGTCATATTTGTGCCTATTTCATGTTAAGCTAACAAAAGAGACAATAGGGGTTGTATTGTGAAGGGATAGTTTACGGTCAGTTTTAGGCCCAATAATAAACATACAAATAGTCTGATTTGTTATGGTGTGGCTATTGTATTTAGGAGTGTATTCTTAAAGTAAGAGTTCGGGTTGGTCAAATTGTAAAGAAATGGGAAATTATTTTTTCATTCTGATCAGCTAATGTAGTTCTTTAAAAACTATATTTGTGGACACAAAAAGGTACACCTAGTTAAAAGAATACTACCTCTTAGAATGAACAAAAAATTTGGTCAATAGGAGTTTATATTCATCAAGGGACTTGCCTGGTTGCATAACTATACAACAGATTACCTAAATAATCTGATAAATCCAGAAAACAATGTTTATATGCAATAATTGAAAAACAAATTTTCTGTTTTTACAAGTAAGGAAGCCGAAAGTATAGATCAGTGGTTCCCCACCCTTTTTCAAGCCGTGGCTCAAATTCACGAAACTCTCAAAGACATGAACCCCTGTTCAATTCCAATTCAAGGGTTGTTGTTCTGTGCCTCTTCATCATCAGGAGGTTAGATGCATTTGACCACAAGCCACTACAGACCTTACACCGCAAAATATAGTTATAAAAGTCATCTTCAAATCCCATGGCCCCCTGACAAATACCCCATGGCCCCAGGATGTGGAACCGCTGGTATAGACGAACTCCGCTGCACTGGTGCATCAAGTTTCCTGTAAAAGTGGGTAAACCTGGCCTACACTATATCGGCATATTCGAAAATCACTGTTCAATTAATTCTATGTAGCAACTTGTAGTTAAAATACGACAATTTTTATAAACCCAAACGAGGTATTGAAGGAAGAGTTGAAATAGTAGATATGCCTCGAGTCCATAATTCTAATCTTGACTTGTAAACATTATCATTATTATAAATAGTCTCACTCTGTCTGTATTAAACTGACCACAGGCCTCGTGGTGTTCCCTTGGGGCCTGTCAAGATTTTATAAAAACAGATGTAAAAGGAAAAACACATGATTGTTCCATATTCAGGTCCTGTGGGAACTTAGAACTTGACTAAGCATCACTGTCAACTGACTAGCATCAATTACATTTCACTCTGTCTTCAGGATTAGAACCTAACACCTTTTATCCAATCTGCATTATTCTAAATATTCTGTGAAGTGGCTCATTTGTTCATTAAGAGCATGGGATTATTTCAAGAAACTAACATACTTGTTGATCCAATCAGCAGCGTCTAACATTTGACTGACATGTATATTAGGTCATAAGTTTGTTATATCATACAAAAAATAAAACAATGTCATTAATTAGCGGAGTCTATCTCTTCCAATGTTTTACTTAAAGGGATATGTTCACCATCCTTCTAATCAATAAAATTTTAGTCTCAGGATCTGATCTTTTTTTAGCTAATCTAGTCCGTAATATTGTCCACTTCTCTAACTTATATAGAAAATGAAAGATAAATGTTTTTGGGATTGTCCGATTTTCGTGAAGTCCCAGTAGAACTTGGGGCTATTTAGATATACTCAAACCCCAAATCGACCCTTGAAAATGCTGAACATTCCCCTTTAATCCACATTTGGCCTGAGTCGACTCGACGTCGTAAGTAAAGAGCTAAAAGTGAGCTGGTATAGTGAGACTATAACAAGACAACAGAATTGAGAACTTGTTATTTACATAAAGTATATAATTATTATAGATTTGTACAAAATAAACCCATAAATTATGATAGAGTATAGAGACAAGACCGAATTCAAGTTAATATCTGGATTAATCTTTTATAAATCACATTTAATATCCTTGTTTGTGAACACTGACTGAGCCGCGCCCCTCATTGTCTCTAAACATTACACTAGGTCAATTTGGAATGAAAAAAGAAAGAAAGAATCATCTACATTTTACAAGGGGTCTGCACGAATCAGTTGTTCTTGGCCAGATCCAGGTATTCTGTTCCGAACAAGCTTTCGAGTAATTCTGGACTTGTTTTGGATAGGAAGTGGAAAGTTCTGTACGGAACTAATATCTGAGTAGTTCTAGACAGGTTCTGGACAGGAAATGACTGTTATCACTGCACTGAAAAACCTCTTGGCATTGATCTTTCCTGTATTATCCGTACCCATTTACAGCTGGGATGACTGGAATTATGAGTGAAGATGTTCAATTCAAGGTCATAGGACTTTCACACCTAGATCGAGAATCGAACATTGAAACACAATAACCAATCGAAGTAAATGAAGTAATCTAACCCACTGTGCTATGGAACCAGATTCGCTAGGTTCAAGGGAGGTAATTTCATTCGTTTATCATCAGCACAAAACACTTTGTCTGTATCCCACACCCTCGGGAAACTATAACATGATGACGTCATGGTAATACAAAATTGGCGCCGCCAGTGAATGCTTTTTACCAAACATGTCCAAAAAGAGAAACATAAACAAAACAAAATTCGACATATTCCAACGTGTTAGAAGTAGTATTATACGCCGAGTTGATGCGATGACTACCTGCAGTTTTGTAAGAGTGACTTTATGCTTTATATCGTTTTACTGAATGTGTAGAGACACAAGTATTGCACATTTTCGGGTTTGAATTAAAACCAGTACGGCAACACAAACCTATATTGAAAACAGGTTTTCCTTGGAGTCCTTCTGAAGAAAGCCCTGCCATAGATGATGTTCAGGTGAAAATATCTGATGGCTGTGAATCATACCCAAACAGTTTAAAATCAATTTCAAACAATTCAGCAATTTGTTCCAATGTTTTTCGGGAAACGTTTCGATACATTTCCGCTAACATATTACGTCTCTGCTGCTGCATTGTTTTATGATTTGATTTCCCTTTATTAAAAGCGTCTATTACCGCCTTTTTAAACACACTCGCTGTTAGTTTAGACGTTTCCATGGTTTCAATGGCCGATTCACTTCCTAAAGGGAGATAACCATTAATTTGAAAAGTTTTCCAGATTCTTAATAAAAATTCTTTCTTTCCCAAACATTCCTTCACTAATTTTGAATTCGCCCATCCTAGATAATCCGCCAGTAAAATTTTCAATTCGTCTTTGACGTGTGATTTATGATCGTAGGATTTTACAATGTCCAAGAGTCCGAACTTTCCTAGGATATATTCAGAGTCCTTCTTAAAACTTTCCTGTTTCGCCACAAAATGGGGTTTAAATATACACGGACTGCAGTAGTATTGCGTCGGACGGAAATGACCATCAAGTTTTGTCGGATCGTCTTTTTCCGTCAACAAGTAATCCAAAAATTCCTGAAAACTTAAATCGTGTCCGCATTTCAAACTTAAATCCGAAGATTTTTTTCGGACCTTTTTGATCATTTTCTTCCCTTGAAATGTCCAATACATGGGCAGATATAACTTATCCATGTACCCAGATAGGAGTTTAGAATAGGGATCGCGACTGACAAGGAACCTAGTTGAATTAAAAATCAAGGCCCTGTGTTGTTTGTTTTGAAGTCTATACAGTGTTTGGTTGTACCGCCAACCATGGGCTTCAAATCTAGATATATCAAAGGGACTCGAGACTTTTTTAGTTTCAGTATCATTGTTCAGGAACCTCATGACCCGGATCCAGAAAGTGCAGCCATTTTTAGGGATGACGCAATAACTCATATTTTTGGGTTTGTACATTAAAACGTTCTCTGTATTACCACGTGACACTTCTTGACAAACTGAGTCGATCCTCGCTAGTCGGCGCTGCTGTTCCACGTCTGCATCCTGCAAATAGAAGACGGATTATAAAATTGTTTGATATCAATTAGGCGAAGCAGTAGCGGAATTTGACACCTCAGAAAATAATGATTGATAAATAACTTGAAAAGTAAATCCGGATTGAAAAATCCGTTAGGTCGGATGACATAATGTAAACAAACGTGTAGTAAGCCTAGTCTTTCGGACAATAAAACGAGACCCCTTGCGCTGTAGTCTGTGCACGTTAAAGGTTCCTCGACTGTTTGAAATCGAATAGAACTATGCTTATATTGCTGTCTTGGCAAAAATTCACTCATTGCACACTGTCTGGTGTTCATTAGTCCAAACATGGTGCAGAAAAGAGTACGTAGAACTGCATTTAATCTCATTAACAAGATTTATCGGTATATGCAACAGTTGGTGTCTGTATTGCGAAGTGCAATGGGAAATAACTCTTGTTTATCTGGGATATGATTGTCTCACCTGTACAAGAACTTTCAGTAAAAATCTCACCTCAAACTCTCTGTCTTTGATCACATGGAATGACGGTGCTCGTACTGAGGTTGGTGCTGGTTTTGGTTCGGGCATGTTCACGTGTTTCATTTGATCTAAAATAAACCCCAATGATTAGCATGAATTAAAATATTAAATAGGCCTAACATTTTTAGCTAAGTGAACTCCTCGAAGCTTACAAAATCTGGTATTGCCACTTTTAGCTTGGTTAACTCTTTGAAATAGAAGCTAACCTAAGTATATAATGTAATACTGTGACTGTATATTATGTTCCGCATAATAACTATTCCTCATAGAACAAACATTTTTATAATAAATGATCTCTGGAACTCTTATCATATAATATCAGGGTTAGGGTTAGGTCTTGTGTTATATAATAAAAGTTCCAAATGGAACAAATATTACAAATGTTCTTTGGAACAGTTATTATAGTGGAACTTATATATCGTCACAATGCACCCTGTATAAATTGTGTATGCGTCTAAATTATGCATTCAGGTACCTGTATCTATCAATATGATCTACGATAAACCAGATTTTAATAAGTAGAGTAATCCTATTGGATATTAACACAAAATTTAAACAATCATCTACAAAATTACAATTGTAATTATAAAATGCCTTAACGTTTTACATTTAAAATGTCAACTGTATTTATCAGATTACACAGAAAACCTGTTCAGGGGTGTATCCAAGGGGGGCTCGGAAAACACCCCCCCCCCCCCTCCTTTCTTTAAATCATCAAACCGCCCTTGCTGTTATAGAATACCAGTCAACTCGTCGACAGAATTTTAATGATCAGACACATTCGTTCTAATGTCTAATGAGTTACTATAAAAGGAATGCGACAAAATTTGTTATGTCCAAATTTGGGTCAATTTCTTCAAATTTAGCTTCAAGGCTCAAGTCATTCAACCCAGTTTCATTGATGCGAAGAAAGTATTTTTATGGGCTTATTTTTCACAGCAAGGGTTTTATAACGAAGACCATCCAAGCAGACTAAAATAATCCAAGGGACATAACTCACCGAATTTGTTTATAATCATAACCATGGTTGTCAATGATACTACTATCATTATACATGTACACAGTTTAAAATGTCTTTGCCTCATTGTCCACTTTTCTGATATCTATTTTTACTCACTTAAAATATCTACAAATAGAAAATATTGTAAATATTCAACTTATGATCAAGTAAAATGTAGAAACAATAATGTGCATATTCTGCCAAAAAATGAATGTAGAAACAATACATGTTCGTGAAGCAACGGAGTACAGTCTTAATAATCTAACCGTTGCTTGCATGATATATCTTTTTCGTCATAAATGACAAATAAACCCTTCGCGTCGAGTTATCAATGTAAATTGTTAAACATTGTGAACAATAATTCACGTATACAGCAGTAGGCTACACCATCTTAACTGTCCCAAACTGTCACAGTGTAGCATAACACCTCAAGAATAAAACTCCTTCTTACCTTTACAGATTTATCTACAGTTCTGTTGAAAATACAGGAATCAGGAACTTCCAATCTTAACTTATAACCTCAGAATTTAACAAGCAGGTGTCTTTTTACAACTCTCAACTTGCAGTGTAGACCTTCGAATGTGACATACACTAAATATAAATATAAATATATGATATGCAACATAAATTATAATACAAAATACATAACGTTACTGTGTATTCAACTCCTATATTTGCACCTAGCCCCTTTGAATATAAATATAACAGGATATGAATTGTAAAACAGGTGCCCGCTGTTACAGCCCTCTATATAATAACTATATACCTTACAATAATCTATATACTAACTATCTAATGAAGTACCTGTATTTACCTGTAATTATTGAAGCCTCACCTGTACAATCTACTAGGTAATAATCTAATATTGAACTAATCGAAAACAATCAAATTTCTCTTTATTTTACACCCGATTTCATCAAGTTTTATATTGTCATACCATCGAAACTGTTCGTCATTAGTCATTACGAAAATTAACTCGAATATATGTTTTTTTTCCCTCAACGTTTTGGGTAAATCCTCCTCAAAAACGAACTCCTCTTTGAACTTTTTGTAAAGTTACTGAACTTTTGATATCAAAACGATTTAGAAAATCAACTGAAGAAGTGGAAACATGCTTGATTCAAATTTGTGGTCGTGTTATTCAACTTTTTAATGTTGAATATGATATTTGTTCTATTTTGAGCGATACAAAATTGTCCACAGAAGCAGAACGAAATATATCAAATGTTATAATAAAGAAACCAAGTACTAACGATCCGAACCGCAAAACGAAATTCGAAATCCAAAAAGACATTTTGACGAAACAGCTTATGAACTTTTCACATGAGGAATTATATCAATCATACATGAGTAAGAAAGTTAGGAAATCTGTTAAGTTCGGTTTGGTTAGGTTAGGCATGCAAGTTTGCTGCTAAATGTTAGCCATGGTTATGCAATCTTTAAACTTTCTCGGAATCTTTGTAGGAAACTTCGTAGGAATCGCGGAAATTCAGAAATCAAGTCCTCGCCTTGTAAAGGTTACGACTGTTTTCTTTTTCAATAAATTTTCGAGACCATTTTTGTGTGTAAATTATACTTGAAATCCGATTGATCTGATTTAAAAATGGCCGCCGGTGGAAAATTTAAATCAGGCGAATTAACGATAAGATATAAGCCGGTAACTTATCGTTATTAGATGTCGTTAAGTTATGTTATCCAGAGAAAATAAGCCCCGGGGTCGACACGAAATTAGGGAATTTTTTGTTTATTTTTAATCTTTTGAATGTTAGTTAACTAAAAGATTGTTGAACAGGGAGTTAATTTAGTGTAAAAAGACACATAAACATAATAAAAAATTATTGTCATCAATTGCCAAGTTCGTTTTAATGTGTGATTCTTCACAAAATCAGAATTTTACCAATCAAATTATATGTTTGGAGGGAGGCGAAACCAAGTTTCCCATGTTCCTCACTAAATCCACTCCTTTGGACATATCAATATCAACAATACTTGCGTATGAAAATAGCATTCAAAGGTACAGAAACGCACGAAAAAAACATAATTGAGCTAATATTTATAGATACACAGAGATTTGAAGGCTTAATAAGCTGGGCTAAAACATTCCAGATTCTAATGGTTCTAATGGTCGAACGAAAACGAATGACGAGAGTATCCTTTGAATGATTTCACTGTGTAGATATATGGATTCGATTTATACTGTTAATTGAATAGCGTGAACGTATGTCATCATTTCTTCAACGTTTATATAGTTTGAAACAGTGCCACGACTAACACTGTGACTAGGCGGCATCGCTGCCGCCCATTGGCGGTATTTTGCCGCCCAGTGAACACAAAAGTCAGCCGCGGTCGGCAGTCCTATATTGTTAAAATATCGCTAGCAATCTAAATTCTAAATATAAGTAACATAACATAACAGAAATAAGGATAATATGTTATTTCGGAATAATTCTTCTGTTGTTTTTTTCGCCATGTTTAGTTTCAAATAAATATCAATAATAAATATCGCGGCAATTCATAGAGACTATTTGATGTCTGTTTCACTGATTGCATTTCCGGCGATCTAGTTTTCAACTTCGCCTGTTCAATTAACTGCCACCCAGTAACAATTCCTTCGACGAGGCACTGGTTTGAAATGTTGGCAGAAAGAGATAGAGCTGTTGCTTGGTAAAATGTTGGAGGAACAGTGCTGGGGTGTAGACTCAGCTTACAAATTTAGGCAAAAAGTTGGGGAAACGTTGATAACAATCCTGCTAATCCAGGTCACTTATATTCTTCAGAATTTCATTGGTCTAACTATCGGTGGCAGCAGTCTTGGTTGACGATATCTCGACTTGGCGGAGTGATACACCCTCTCTCTAGATTGACTGTGATGCTCAGAATCGGTTTTCAACGCCCTATTTTTAATGTCGGAGTAATCTGCTATCAGAAGAGGTAAATCAGACGCTCTACGCCTGCGTCGTTCGGTTTTAGTTTCCGGTTTATTTTCAATCTCGTTAGTTGGCGCCGAACGCTCATTGGCTCTCCTAGTCTGATGTAATTTCCGCCAAAAATTGTTGTCTGCCTCTGAAAATAGACTGTTGTATGGTAAATCCAGCGTCTTTTCTTTAGATGACTTGTTAATCGGAGGTGGTTTGGGTGGTTCAACTTCCGGTTCCGGTTCATCTGGTACGTCATATCCGTAATTTATCGGATAAAATATTGAAGTCTTTCGTGCTGGCTCAATGACATTTTCATCTTTCCCGTTTTTTAGTTGATTCCTCGAATTATTTGCATTTTCTGCGGGTCCGTGCACCTTAGAAAGTTTGTCCACAAGGGAAAATAGTTTCTTTTTATTCGTCGAATGTCGAAGTTTTATCAAATCTGAATAATTAACGTTCCGCGCTTGTCGCT
Organism: Lottia scabra; assembly: GCA_029955415.1. NCBI lineage: Eukaryota > Metazoa > Mollusca > Gastropoda > Lottiidae > Lottia > Lottia scabra. The sequence continues at coordinate 15,379,080 of JARJEI010000009.1, forward strand.
TCCGCTTTTTCTTTGAGTACATTTCAATATTAAAATCGTTTGGATCCGTCGAGACTTCGGGTACCTTTGGTGGATCATTGCCGCCTCCTTGAAGATTTTTAGTCAGTAAATCCATGGGATTAGTTTTTTCTTTTTCTTGTTCGACAGGCTGCTCAATGTCCTGTTCATCTTTGTCGATGGTGTCGTCATCAACTTTACTTTCCTCGTTTGATTCACCTTCGACCTTTATAGTGGGAATAATGGCTTCTGTCGTCTGCTCGACATCCTCTTTGTCGTCTGCGGTGTCAACATTTTCTTCGCCATTTGAATCAGACTCAGAGCCACCCTCAGATTGTGAATCGTCTGCGTTCTGTTCTGCTTCTTCGACAATTGACGGTAATTTCAAAGTTTTCATTTCCGCTTCCATTTTCTCCTTCTTTTTTCGTTCTTCGCGCTCTTTTCTGTTATGACGTAATTTCCGGGAGTAGTGCGCCATGGTACGTCGTAACTGACATTGTTGTCGTTTGATATTATTCAGAGTTAACGTCAGATCCCCTCGGTACGTCTGCACACGTTTCTGACATTCAACATGGCTACCCACAATTCTTGTCACTGTTAAATGGTTCACTTCGCTGTGTCGAACTTTACCGAACAGAATCTCACTTTGTATCTTGGTTCGAGTTCTTTGAGCCCTGAAAAATAAAACAATCAAATTAAAGTATTTATAAGCTACCGTCATATATTTCAAGATAGTAATGTAGCTTGAATGTTGTAGGCTACAAGAATCATTTTTTCATTCATTCATGGGCAAAAATACCAAATTAAGATTAAAACGTCGCTAGAGGTACGTCAGGTCAATCATGAATAAATAGAACCCATTAATTCGGGGTGATGCATGATGCCTCTCTGAGATTTAGTTGTTCAAGGCCGTAGTTTCTGAGAGTTCTCATTGATATGTGTGCCTTTTTGAGAATCCACAAGAAGCTGAAATGGTATAATGGTTTGTCAACTCTGCATCTTTCAGAGCATCACATAGTTAACAGTTGGATTTTCTTTAGCAATGGGAAAAGGTTATCGGGTTTATTAATTTGGTATTTCTTCCGTTTTTCGTTTTTTAGGGTACATATTGTTTGAGGGTACACATTGCTGGTTACGGTTACATTGAAATCCTGCGCAATAAAAACCTAGAAGTCAGTATACTGATACCTTTTTCTCAATCCATCGATTTCCATGACGTTCATTTTGATTTATCTTCAGATCTATCACAGTAGGCTATTATATAAAATTCCGAAATCAGAAATAAAAAATCACATTCTTCCGGATATAGATGGTTCCGTAGATTCAGTGAAACAGCGGTAAGATATTCCTGAATATTCAAGTCAATGACTTCGATCAAAAATCACTACGAAAATCGAAAATAAAAACAAATATCAGGTTCAAAAAAGAAATCCTGATTAAATAAAATCTAATTGATTGTCACATCTTCAGGGATTTTTTCAGAAAATTAAAATCATTTTAAAAATTCCACAATAAAACGTTGAGAAATGCCGAAAAAGAAATAGGAATGGTAGAAAGAACGTCAACACGAACTGTGAAACTCGACTTGTCAATCAAATATTGGTATCCAATGAACCAATAAAAAACTAATAAATTTAATAATATAGATCGCTGTCTCACTCATCTCTATTTTAATCCTATAGTTTAATAAAGTCAAGGCCAACTTACACAATTTTGATCGGAAACTAGCTAGCTCTACTGCAAATTTTCGTAAAGGGATTGTAACAACTCTAGATATTACATTAACATACTGATTAAATTCGGCATGCGAGTCAATATGAAATCTATATTTTTGGTATGATTATTCCCACAAAATATCAGAAATATATGGGGTATGAACAGGTCCGTTATAAGCTTAGTACTTCTAGGGGGCAACCGTTCAAAAAAAGGGCAGTTAAAGAGACACTGGATAGTTTAAAGGGGCACAGGCTTCATTTCGTGGGTCGATTTTTCCAAGTCTCAGAAACGGGGACTTTTTTAGCTCAGCAATTTAGTACTGGTTATCACAACTTACCATTGAAATTTGAGTCTTCAAATCCATGTGCATCCATAATTATTAGCATTTGAAAGTTATAATGCCCTACTACACATTAGCGATACTATGCAATATATAGGAAAGTCATCTATAGAAATAGAAGAAGAAATGTCTAATTTAAGATATATTTGAAGGAAATATGCAATTTTCGTACATTTCTAGTGCTTCTGAAGGATACTTAAGTATATTCAAGACCAAAATCAACCAATAAAAATGAAGACTGGTCCCCTTTAAGCTTCAATTTTGAATGATCAAAATTTGGTATCCAGCCAAAACCCCCATCCCCTCTCTGAAGCCTAGGTATGGGTATGGTCAATGAATTTGGGTATACAGAGAAAAACAGACAACACAGATACGATGAACTATCAGGCCCGTAGGAACAGGGGGGGGGGGGGGGGGGGGGGTCTTTATATAGGCAGGAGCAGCTTTGAATTCTGCACAACCCCCTTGAGAATGAGTTTTTGCACATTTTGCCCCCCCCCCCCCCCCCCCCCCCCACAATATGAAATTGCTTCCTACGGGCCTGACTATGATTGTGTATGAGAGGGCCTTGATTAAAAGAATATATTGAATATACTAGTAAGACAAGAATGAAGTATATCAATATATACACCAGAAAATAAGAGGATTAGCCAACTTGATACGATCTATATTTATTATTTAAATCACTTCAATATCTCCAAAACATCTTCATTATTAACACAGTGAATGAATGAATGAATGAATGAATGAATGAATGAAGGAACGAACGACTGAATGAATGAATGAATGAAGGAAGGAACGACTGAAGGAAGGAAGGAAGGTACGTACGAACGAATGAATGGATGAACGAACGACTGTAGGAAGTAAGGAAGGTACGAACGAACGAACGAATGAATGAATGGATGTATAGAGGACGCTAATAGTATGAATTTACACCATTCCAATTTTTAAAGAGACGTCTGTGGTTGTAGCTAAGCCTTAGTGTTTGGTGAAGTAACTAATCCCGAAAGCCTAATGTGATACAAGCACATTTTTCGCTGCAAATTGATGCTATCAGGGTCCTCAAAAAAAATAAATTAAATCACTATTATAGTCAATCAGCAATGTAAACTCGTCCTATGAGAACTGGCATGTAAACATTACCTATCAGGTGAATGAATGGGTCGTTTGTTTCTTATTGAGAAGGTAACAGATTGCTGTTCCCACTAAATTTCATGTGAATATTATCGTTGATAAATCAGATAACGGTTTGATGACTGTCATGTCGTTCAGTAGATCTCTGAAATTCTAAATACGGAGTATTACCATCCTGTTAATTTAGATTTCGGGGTCATTTAAGCAGTTCATATCTTTGGTCCTTGTCGTTTGACATGGGAGTAACATGTAAATGTATCACTCTGTGTCTAGTGTTTGGAATAGTGTCAGTGTTCACTCAGGATGTCGACCATAAAGTGTATAATCTTACAATACGCATGCCTGATGTGATTTCGCCTCGGGTATGTAATTTTAGAACTACCCGAAATTCGTTGATCAATTATGTGATATAGAAGACAAGTCGGACCACTTTTATAACACTCTTGGACCACTGTTAAAACGTGGTCCGACTCTCGAAAAGTTGTCCGGCTTTGTGAAGACAAATGTTCCAAGAAAGTTTAACCCCAATCATCTCAATTTCAGCCAGATGCATTAGTCTGTCATGGGGTAAAATTGGATCCAGAAGAAACATATGTAGGTAATTTCACTCTTTATTATACACAATCATTGTGTTATAAAAGATAAAAATCGTGACATATAATAACACATTTCTGGCAGTAGTCAACAAACTTACTGGCAAAACGCAAAAAGTTGTTCTCTCTCCTCGACCCATCCTAAATGTTTCATTCATTTTAGTCCCGAAACGTATGGAGGTATAACGTTGCCAATATTGTCGATTGTGTCGCAACGATAAAATACCAATGTCGTAATTACAAAATGCATTTGTCAATGCTGCAAAGTACAATTGTCTATGTGTAAAAATGCAAAATGTATAGATATACTAAAAAATCCAATGAAATACAGCTAACAATTTACTCTTTGCATTATGCATTTTGTATTAGGCACTATTGAATTATACATTCTGCATTAGTCACTTTGCATTACGCACTTTGTATTATCAAACCTTGCAGAATAGACTTTTACACAATAGAACATATACCTTATATGGAACGATGACGTATATTCATTTGCATGCGTAAAAAACGGCGGAGATGTACGGAAATTAATAAATTTGCATGCACATTGATGTTCTTGTTGACACTTAAAGATGGGTTCTCCCTTAAATATAAATTTATCTGTATTAATTCAAATTTGGAGTCTTGGGAATTATTTCAAATTGATAGTTAATTAAAGGCCCAAGTGCCTCTAAAAAAAAAGGGGGGGGGGGGGTGCAAACGTCCAATCAGGAGAGAAATTTAGGTAACCGTTCTCTAATTGAAAACTTTTTGAATTTTTATGCTTTGCAGTGGTGCAAACTCTATTGAGTTATTGTTACCTGTATTGCTTCAAGGGTGCCCATTGGAAGTCTAGAATATGATTTTCTGGAGTCTTGGAGCCCCCTTTAGAAAATCAAAAAAGAAACTCTCTGAAACGTTATTCCCTGAGGAATTTAAGGTTTATTTGTATAGGGAATGCAGGATCACAAGAAGAAAATGTCAGGAATAAGACGCCTGGAAATGCAAATTTCTGAGAGATCTAGACTAGACAATGTTGAGAATTAGACGCCATCAAACGCAATCGAACTGATATTATAATTATATTTGTATAGGGACGCATGGAAACGCTAATTTCTGACATTTTCCACCGAATTTAAGGTTCAACATTATTTGTATAGGGTCTGAAGAATTTAGCCTAGAAAAAGTTGAGAAATAAACGTCCACAAAATATGAAATTTCCTGAAGAACGTGTAGGTTGTGGGATCACCGAAGGAGAATTTTGAGAATTAGGCGCCTGCAGGATACTCAAATTCCTGACATCTCCCACCGAATTTAAGTTTCAAAATTATTTGTATATAAGGGTCTCAGGTATGTTGCTTAAAAAATTTGAAAATAAGATGCCCATACACATTTCCTGACATGTCCCGTTGAATTTAAGTATCAGAATGGAGGTGGGAGAAAATATGCGCTTACGGGCGTCTAGTACTCAAAATTGTCAAGGTTATATAATATAGGTCCCTCAGACGTCTAAATCCTGACATTTTTTTCTTTTACCCTATAAAAATTCGTCAGGAAATGACGTTTCACGGAGTCAATTCTTTAAATTTTCTAGAGGGGCTCCCTAGAAACCTGACTACCAATGGGCACCCTTGAAACAATACAGGTAGCAATAACTCAATTTGAAATAATACAGAGATATTTATCTTTAAAGGAGAACCCATCTTGTCAATGTCAAAAAGAACTTGTATCAATGCGCATGCATATTAATTAATTTCCGTACATTTCCGCCGTTTTTTACGTATGCAAATGAATATACGTCATCATTCCATATAAGGTATATGTTCTATTATGTAGAAGTCTATTCTGCAAGGTTTGAAAGTACAAAGTGCGTAATGCAAAGTGACTAATGCGGAATGTATAATGCAAAAGTGCCTAATGCAAAATGCATAATGCAAAGAGTAAATTGTTAGCTGCATTTCATTGGATTGTTGAGTATACTTATACATTTTGCATTTTTACACATCGACAATTGTACTTTGCAGCATTGACAAATGTATTTTGTAATTACGACATTGGTATTTTAACATTGCAACACAATCGACAATATTGGCAACGTTATACCTCCATAGAAACGTAGATTTCTTTAGCTGCAGTAGGTTCTTATTTATGTTGTGAGATTTGAAGCCTTTTTTTTTTTATTTCAGTAAGTTATATCCCCCATGCCTCGGCTGATGTTGCTCATCATATGATGGTGTATGGGTGTATTTCACCTGCTAGTGATCAACCTTCGTGGTGAGTTATCCATTACATAAAAAAACGATCGTTTTCGTATTGGTCGAGGCGTCATTTTTATTTAGGTATTAGTACAACCAATTGTTTTCATTGGAAAATAAAATTGAGTTTTACTGCCTACTTATCTGCAACTGTATTTACTAATGAGGACGCCATGTAGAATGCGATGATGAAAATTTTGCCAGGATAGCAGCATAAGCCTACTCTTATTTTCGATTTCCAACTGCCGATCAAGGTCTCAGAGAATGTGTAGACGTTCAAAAGATCGAAAAATAACGACACTTGTAAAGTTATTATATTAACCTTATATATCTTTTGCATACGTATCAGGGGCGGATCCAGGATTCAAAAAAAAGGTGGGGGGGGGGGGGGTCTCTGAAATATAACATGCTTATAATTCAACGGCATCACGAGCGACGTAGGCGCGAGCTGCAAATTTTTAGACGGTTCTGACACCAGTCGACCAACAATAGACCCCCCCCCCCCCTTTTGGACCCGACCCTGTGTATGACTGCATGGGAGTAAGTAACAGTTACACATTGCTTTGCATTATGATGTTCCATTGTATAACTTGATATTTGATTTGTGTTCACATATTTTATAAATGTTTGTAGGTTATGCAGTGAGAATCATGAAGATATGGAGACTGAAGTTTGCGGTCAGGGTGAAAAACAAGTAGTATTCGCCTGGGCACTAGACGCACCCTCATTTCAATTCCCTGATGGTATCTTTTTTTCTATTTTAATTTCACCACATCTAACGTTAATTTTAGGGTCGTGGAAAACTCCTCGCAAAATATAAATATGCTTCTAGCATTTTGGCAGATTTGTTTAGTCAGACATAAATTAATCTGGTTGTATCTCATGTTGTGACGGGTGTTCACTCTTTCGAAAACACCTGATGGTACTTTCCGTTTGACTCTAATATACTAATTGCTCTTGATTCTTGGATACGAGGAAATGGTGGTCGTTATGTTTGAGTGTTCGGTTCTCGATCGGGGTGTGAAAGTCGGATGCATAGTCTAATCGTCAAAGAAGTCTTCTCCTGACGGTTTAGGTTGATTTGAATGAGATCGTCAGAAGAATTTGGTAATAATATTGTTTTGTACATGTTCTAGGAGTTGGGTTAAGATTAAGTGGTACTACCGGAGTAAACTATGTAGTTATTCAACTTCATTATAAACATATGTTTCCACGTAAGTTTCTATTTTATTATCTTGACCACAAAAGAAAGAAAGAAGAAACTACATTTAACAAGAATAACATAACAACTTAGGTTCCGTGGGGATCTTATCTCCGAGATGGTCCTTGGCCAAACCTCTTGGAATTAATCTTTCCTGGATTATCCGTACATTAAAACTATCCCTTCTTATTGTATGGGGGCTCTTTGATACTACATGTAGTTTAAAACAACACTCCACTGGATGCTATTATAATGAGAAGCTTTCTGCATTTATTTTTACAATACAGTGTATATTAAAATAAATTGGGAAAGGACGATATGGGAATAAACCATTTTTGACAAAGATACACTGTAAAAAATAGACGGTTATTCAACAGACATTTTATGTGTTAAGTTTAGCAAATGGTAGCTACCAGTTTTTTTCTGTCTTTTACAGATAATAATTTTTACAGTGTATCCAATCAATGCCGATAGCCTATCATTCTGGTCGCACCCAGAGGATTGTGGTTTTAAACTGTCAGGGTGCCCATATATAATAAGAAGAGATAGTTTTAATGTCTGTGTCTAAATTTGTATTGCTGCACTAATCATAAATATCAATTTTCTGGAGTTGCACCGGCATGTTGATTTCATAGAAAATCCACTTGCTTAACCCTTGATACTGCTCCTAAATAGGCTATACTCTGAAAATGAAAGAGAGTGTTTTCGACAAAAGGCATCAGATGCAGATATCGATCTTTTTTTTTAACAGCTGGAAGGACAGATAATTCTGGGGTAACATTACAGATGACACGTGAAAGGTTTGTTATCTATCTATTATATGAAAAAGGAAATCTCGAAAGCATAATAATAAACATGTATAGATAATAGATTAACGTGCACAGAACTGGAGCTAGCATAGTGGAATGGAGTTTTACGATAGACAGGCCTGTAGGGACAGGTGGAGGGGGGGGGGGGCTCACCGGAAATTACTGGTGTGTTATTAGGGCCAGTAAAATCCAAATTGCTTTATATAGGCAGGAGCAGTCAACCCTAAGGCCTTGAAATCTGCTCCATCACTCTTGAGAATGAGTTTCGACCCCCGAATACCATCTATCTCTTTCAGACAACCGAAACAAGCTGGATTTTATGTTGTTGGAACACACGGTTATATTCCTCCAAAACAACGAGGTGGGTGTCATGCTCTTGATGAGATTTTGATGTATGGGTGGATTGGCTTCTTCTACTACCTTACTTTCCGTAAAATGACTTATTTTTATGGTCAAAATGCTAGTCGGATAACACAGAATAGATTAATTCTTATTACACGAAATCAAACTTTAAAAGGTTAGTAAAGTTTTTTCTAAACTTTGTATGTGTATCGGGACACTGATAGCATCATTCCAATTTCCATCGTCTGTGGTTTTGCATCAGTATCCCCGATAGCCTTCACATACAAAGTTTTAAAACAACTTTACAATTCCTTTTAATTCTTACACATTAATCAGTTGACCTGAATTTCCATAGGCACCAATAGGTCTACCCAGCTATAATCATTGGAATTTTTTTTATGATATTACTCGCGGACACATTTTTGTTTTGCAGCGTTCACAATGGAATCAGCGTGTGTATATGAAAATGAATATTCTATTTATCCTATTGGTTATAGAACACATTCACACAACCTAGGTAGGTAGAATTATAACTGTTTTATCGTATTGTATATTCCATAGTATAGTGCGCAGTTTTATATCACATGTAGCATGCCTATTGTCCTTGTGGTCGTGCCATTACAGGAAGTAAAAACGATTTTTGAGGGAATTGTTCCCCAAAGGTTCGCCCTTTAAGCAGTAAAACGGTCCCCGTTTTTCTATATAAGCCATCCAGATGTTGTAAAATAAAATATGTTCTAATATAGGCCTACCATTATCGTTATTTCAGGAGTAGTGACGTCAGGATACAGAATTCGAGATGAAACCTGGACAGAATTAGGTCGAATGTCTCCACAGTTACCAGAAACTTTTTATAACGTAACAAACCAGGTGGAGGTTAAACACGGCGATATTCTGGTTTGTTATTCTTATTTCACGTTTATATGAGATCACTTTGTCCAGGCCTTCTCAAATGGGGATCCACGACGACCTCAAAAACTATCCGAAAACACACAATGATAAAATTAGTGTTAAAACTGTGTGAAACCTTAAAGCTTCTGGGTCCCTGTGGAGACAACCCAATGTAATGTTCTGTTCGCTTTGCTAGCTCTATTAGGTCCTTCTATTTTATTCCTAAAATTAATTAAGCCTTCCTATTTCTCGTGACTCTTCCAGATCATTTCTTTTCTAGTAATGCAGAAGGGTCGAGTTGTAACCTCAATGTCCTGGCCAAGAGTTCCAATAACTTATGTTGTTTATTTGGTATTTGAGTTTGTCAACTCAGAATCAATTTCAGTGAAGCAATAAATTTTTTTTTGCCATTATTGTTTTCCCCAGGATTTGGTGAGAATATTGTTGTTCATTGTATAATTGTAACTAATATTACAGGCAGCCCGATGTACCATGAACAGTATGAAAAGAACTCATGATACACAAATAGGGTATGACATGTCTTTAACATTCTTATATCCGTAGCACATACTCTACAGAATACTTCTAAACTTAATCATCATTTCAAAAGGGACGCATTTGCCTCATTCTCCCCCACGTATCCCCCGCCATCATAACATTACGGTCTTGACATCAACTACATACAGAACAAAATGCCCTAGGCACCTGCATTAGGTGGGGCATTAGTATGAGACAGATCTATATGGTTGCCCCGAAGCTGCCTACAGCAGAGCGACGTTGACGCATCTTATCAATTCCGTAGCGCATAAGAAAAAGGTTACTTCTAAACTTTAATCATTCCAAAAGGGACGCATCTTTCTCCCCCGATTACAGGCGTCTGCGGGTTGATGAGCTAGGCAATAACTAGTTGTTAGAAGGAAACAACTCTCGTGAGGCGCCAGACAGGGAATGCTTACTCTTCTAGACACCTGATACCACTTTTCATTATGATATACTTACTCATGTATGAGTGATATAATTCCTCATGTGAAAAGTTCATAAGCTGCTACCTATGTTTCGTCAAAATGTCTTTTTTGATTTCGGGTTTCGTTTTACGGTACTTTCTTCTATGACTTGCCTCCAGGCTGACGCATCTTATCAATTCATGAAAACGTAAGGATATGGGCAGTAAAAGAATATGCTTGCTATTCTGAAAAAAATTCACTCAATTAACAAGAGTTTCAAATCTTCCTTAGCCTTGGAAATTGGACGATTAACTCCAATTAATTTGTTATCCTTTATCTTTCCAGTTCCCGTTCACCTTATCCCATACAGGTGCAGACTAGCAGGACGTAAAACTCCATTTCATTTCATTTCATTTATATTTCCAGTTCAACCAACGCAGATGAAATGTGTAACTTCTATGTTTTATATTACACCTACTGGAAACCAAATCTTCAAGCACAATTCTGTTTCCGTGAGGCCCAGGATTTTCATTGGAATGACCACTTCGGAAATGTTCCTGAAACTGCCAGTTCCTTGATTGGAATCAAAGGAGCAGAAAAAGTCCGAAAAATGTTTGATCTACGCCCACCGTTAGCTCCTAGTGCCAGAGCTTGGTATGATACAATGTAATTTTGAAATTAAAAGGGTCTCTGTGTGTTATTGTTTACATCACATTGGGGAACCAAACTCGGATTATCTGCCCAGGCCCGTAGCCTGCCAAGTACTTTTAGGGGGGCAAACGTCCAATCAGGGGGGCAGTTTAGGTATCCACCCCAAAACACCTCACCCCAACTTTGTGTTTTTGCAATGCAATATTACGCCATTACAGTGCACCTTGTAGAGTTATTTCTACATTTATTGGTGCAATCATAATTCCGTTTAAACAGTATAAGGGTTTGATCAGACTAACAGACAGAGCAGGGAGGCGCGGAGCAGAGCGGTTAGTAGCAGCATTAATGTACAGTTGGTTTTAAATGTACAGAGAGCAGAGCAAAGCAATATGCTGTTCTGCACTTCACCGCTCCGCCATTCTCTGTATGTAGGCCCTAGTGTAATTAAACCATCAAACTGTGTAAACAATATTCAAAAAAGTCCCGCCCACAAAAGTCTGATTTCAAATTTTGTAATATTTTTTATACAATAACAAATATAAAGTAGAAAAAATGGTTATAAATAATGTAACTATATACAGTAAGATGATCCATTTTGTAAAGCTGTAAACTTTGTTGCGTATCACAACAACCAGGGGCGCCAGAGGCAAATGTGAGGGGTGGGGGCGAAGCTATATTCTAGTCCTTACCCCCCCACCAACATCCCTACCCTAGCTATAATCACTAGAAGTCTGTATAATATTACGTATTCTCTCAGCATCTTGCTGTAACTGTTCATTATTTTTATCAATCCTAGCCCTCACAAACACTCCCCTCCTAGCCCCACTCCTAGTCCCTACCCCCCACCAACATCCCTACCCTAGCTATAATCACTAGAAGTCTGTATAATATTACGTATTCTCTCGGCATCTTGCTGTAACTGTTCATTATTTTTATCAATCCTAGCCCTCACAAACACTCCCCTCCTAGCCCCCCTCTTAGTCCCTACCCCCCACCAACATCCCTACCCTAGCTATAATCACTAGAAGTCTGTATAATATTACGTATTCTCTCAGCATCTTGTTGTAACTGTTCATTATTTTTATCAATCCTAGCTCTCACAAACACTCCCCTCCTAGCCCCAGTCCTAGTCCCTACCCCCCACCAACATCCCTACCCTAGCTATAATCACTAGAAGTCTGTATAATATTACGTATTCTCTCAGCATCTTGCTGTAACTGTTCATTATTTTTATCAATCCTAGCCCTCACAAACACTCCCCTCCTAGTCCCTACCCCCCACCAACATCCCTACCCTAGCTATAATCACTAGAAGTTTGTATAATATTACGTATTCTCTCAGCATCTTGTTGTAACTGTTCATTATTTTTATCAATCTTAGCCCTCACAAACACTCCCCTCCTAGTCCCAGTCCTAGTCCCCACTCCCCACCTAGCCCCAGTCCTAGTCCCTACCCCCCACCAACACCCCTACCCTAGCTATAATCACTAGAAGTCTGTATAATATTACGTATTCTCTCAGCATCTTGTTGTAACTGTTCATTATTTTTATCAATCCTAGCCCTCACAATTCACAAACACTCCCCTCCTAGCCCCAGTCCTAGTCCCCACTCCCCTCCTAGTCCCACTCCTAGTCCCTACCCCCCACCAACATCCCTACCCTAACTATAATCACTAGAAGTCTGTATAATATTACGTATTCTTTCGGCATCTTGTTGTAACTGTTCATTATTTTTATCAATCCTAGCCCTCACAAACACTCCCCTCCTAGCCCCAGTCCTAGTCCCCACTCCCCTCCTAGTCCCACTCCTAGTCCATACCCCCCACCAACATCCCTACCCTAGCTTTAATCACTAGAAGTCTGTATAATATTACGTATTCTTTCGGTATCTTGTTGTAACTGTTCATTATTTTTATCAATCCTAGCCCTCACAAACACTCCCCTCCTAGGCGCAGTCCTAGTCCCACTCCTAGTCCCTACCCCCCACCAACATCCCTACCCTAGCTATAATCACTAGAAGTCTGTATAATATTACGTATTCTTTCGGCATCTTGTTGTAACTGTTCATTATTTTTATCAATCCTAGCCCTCACAAACACTCCCCTCCTAGCCCCAGTCCTAGTCCCACTCCTAGTCCCTACCCCCCACCAACATCCCTACCCTAGCTATAATCACTAGAAGTCTGTATAATATTACGTATTCTTTCGGCATCTTGTTGTAATTGTTCATTATTTTTATCAATCCTAGCCCTCACAAACACTCCCCTCCTAGCCCCAGTCCTAGTCCCTACCCCCCTCCTAGTCCCTACCCCCCACCAACATCCCTACCCTAGCTATAATCACTAGAAGTCTGTATAATATTACGTATTCTTTCGGCATCTTCTTGTAATTGTTCATTATTTTTATCAATCCTAGCCCTCACAAACACTCCCCTCCTAGCCCCAGTCCTAGTCCCTACCCCCCTCCTAGTCCCTACCCCCCACCAACATCCCTACCCTAGCTATAATCACTAGAAGTTTGTATAATATTACGTATTCTCTCGGCATCTTGTTGTAACTGTTCATTATTTTTATCAATCCTAGCCCTCACAAACACCCCCCTCCTAGTCCCAGTCCTAGTCCCTACCCCCCACCAACACCCCTACCCTAGCTATAATCACTAGAAGTCTGTATAATATTACGTATCCTCTCGGCATCTTGTTGTAATTGTTCATTATTTTTATCAATCCTAGCCCTCACAAACACTCCCCTCCTAGCCCCACTCCTAGTCCCTACCCCCCACCAACATCCCTACCCTAGCTATAATCACTAGAAGTCTGAATAATATTACGTATTCTCTCAGCATCTTGTTGTAATTGTTCATTATTTTTATCAATCCTAGCCCTCACAAACACTCCCCTCCTAGCCCCACTCCTAGTCCCTACCCCCCTACCAACATCCCTACCCTAGCTATAATCACTGGAAGTCTGTATAATATTACGTATTCGCTCGGCATCTTGCTGTAATTGTTCATTATTTTTATCAATCTTAGCTCTCACAAACACTCCCCTCCTAGCCCCACTCCTAGTCCTTACCCCCCACCAACATCCCTACCCTAGCTATAATCACTGGAAGTCTGTATAATATTACGTATTCGCTCGGCATCTTGCTGTAATTGTTCATTATTTTTATCAATCTTAGCCCTCACAAACACTCCCCTCCTAGCCCCACTCCTAGTCCTTACCCCCCACCAACATCCCTACCCTAGCTATAATCACTGGAAGTCTGTATAATATTACGTATTCGCTCGGCATCTTGCTGTAATTGTTCATTATTTTTATCAATCTTCAACGCAGCCTCATAATCCATTAAACCTTAATTTAGAAAATAACATTAATTTGGGATTATTTTACATCAAAATTTTTTCAGTAGTCACACAGGCTCTCTGTTATACAAAATTATTGTGAAGGGCCAAATGCATTTTGGAATGGATCACTCTTGAGGATGTCCCAGGCCAGATTTAAGTGCCATTTGAGAAGAACTCATAGGTAAAATTAATTGAAATGAAATTAAGATGTGAAGTACAAAGGGAGCTAACAATAAAAATTTTTCAAGAGTTACCTACCTTCAACATACATCTCTAACTGACAGAATGATGTTCCACGTCGGATATGAGCTTTAACTCGACTCGCTGCATTCTGGGATACAGCAGGTGTCAATAGTTCTAGAGCCTAGAAAAAAACAAAAATAATAACACTCTAAATTGAACCCAGTTTATCTATTTATCTCCTATCAGTTATTCTGTACAGGGTTGACATGGGAAAAGCATCTATTTATTCGGATGGGACAATACACCGAGAACCTGGCCTACTGGTTTTCTAGCACATTGCACGGTGTTTGTCCGTCCTTATTTTCTCATATAGGTGCAGAAAAACAGGACGTAAAACTCCATTTCATTTCAAAATTGAATACATCCAAAGTTAATCTAGCAGCTTTATTCTTGAAGACTTAAACAATCATTAAGACAATTTTAAGAGCTTTGAAGACATAACCCATTGATGCAAACCCATGTAAGGTCTTGATAATAAATAGCACAATGTTAAACAACAAACCTTGGAACTGTCTTCCACAGCTTTAAAGAAGTTTCTAATTTTAAGATGGCAGGCTGCTCTATTTGAATATAAACCTGGTATATTTGGACTGAGTCGAATAGCGTGACTATAAACATTGATAGCTGATTGGTAATCACCAGACGCGAAGAATGCACTGAAAAAATGGAGAGTGGTTGCATGCATTATGTAGGTATACAAAGCAAAAGGAGCCCAGGAGAAAAGCTAAGAGTCAAGACCCAAAAGACTGACCGGCGGAAACTGGGCTAAAAAATCCAAAGGTAGGATCTCAACCCACGTCTGGATCAAACTGAGCCGTCACTGTCCCCCAAGCTTAATTTTTTAAAGGAATCAAATTAAAATTGTAATATTAGTTTTGACAGACTTACTTCCCCTTGTCTCGTAACCAGAGTGGATTTTTCTCTTCTTCTGATAAATCTTTATCTTCCAGTTCGACAACACGTCGCGATTCTGCCTGTTTCTTTAACCATTCATCTTCTAATGGGGTAGTTGATTCTCTAACAGGGGTAGGGAAAACACGGGGAGTATGTTTTATTGTTATATGACCATTTTGTCTGACTCCAGAATTAAATACATTCTCGTTCTTCTCAGCTGTTTAAATAAAAGACAATAATAATAATACAATATTTTTATAGTGCTCAATATAGTCAAACAGAGATATTTCGGCTCATCCGGGTACAGTCAAAACATATACACAACCAGTCCATTATATTTTCAAGGGAGTTGCTGTAACTTGTCAAATAAACAACCCTCTAAATAAGATACTTTTATACCCTTGAAAATATAATGGACTGGTTTTGAATATGTTTTGACAGTACCCGGATGAGCCGAAATATCTCTGTTTGACTATACATCAAATGTAGAGCGATATAAACATCATAAAATAACCAAGGAAAATTCAATTGAACTTGGACAATAAGAATACATATTATTACATATACTTAGAGTATTAACTATTGTAGAAGTTTATGTCCATATTAAGAACAACAGCTAGTATTACTTTATATAGAGAGATTGTCTACATACTTCCTGTGATAACTAATAGAACTCAACTTTTCAATTTTAGCTATATGTATAATTTCTAAGAATCAAAATTTGAAATACTTAAGACAAATATGCTGACATTTGATAATTCAGGGCTTGGTTCCTAGTCTTGTGCTTAAGATCAATTTTGTGCTTAAAACCATAAGTCGATTTAAGACTATATAAGAATTAGTAGGAAAATATCAAGTCGAATATCGGACTTGGATTTACTTAAATGCTAGAAACTTGGCCCTGCACTCACCTTTTTCCTTTTCCTCTGCTTTCATTTTCTCTTTTTTAATTTTATTATTTATTTTCTCTTCCTGAAGTTTTTCTTTTAAAAGTTTGTCCTTTTCCTGTAAAAACAAAAAATTATCTTTTTCAAAGACCCATATTACAAGGATAACCACTTAGGTTCCCATGGGGATCCTTTCTCCCAAACGGTCCTACGCCAAACATCTTGATCTTTCCCGGATTATCCGTACCCATTTAAACCTGGGTGGAGAGTGAAGATGACTTATTCAAGGTCATCAGACTTTCACACCCTGATCGAGAACCTAACTCTCAAACATAACGACCAACATTTCCTGGTATTCAAGCAAATGACGTCATGTTTATAAAGAACAATGCAGTAACCAACTGTGCTATAGAACCCCTCTTTTTTACCTGTTGAGCGATTTCCATTTGTTCATCTTTCCATTTCTCTAAATCTTCTGTAGCTTTATTTCTCTCAGATTGTTTTAAATCTGCTATTCTCTGTCGATCATTTTCTTCAATCTACAAAATATCAACAAACATATTGGAATGACATGAATAACATGCTGCCTTGGCTAACTTTCTTTATTGTATACTGCGTACAATTTACATTTATCATTTGCCCTAACAGGTTCAGATATAAAACTTCATTTCATTTCATTTTTGAGATGGAATAAAAAATAATGATGTCACATAATATTAAAGGGATTGTAAAGAGGTTTTTTAAACTTAGTATGTGTATCAAGGACACTGATAGCATCAATTTGCGCCATTCCAATTTCCATTCCGACATCTGTGGTTCGTGCAATTTCACTAAAACTAACGCGATTTATGACGTCTCTAATAGTGATCTGCATATATATCAATAGTAGCTTCCGGTAGATTACTATTAGTGACGTCATAAAACGTGTTTGATTTAGTGGAATTACAAGAACCACATACGTCGGACTGAAAATTAGAATGG
The DNA here is from genome assembly GCA_029955415.1 of Lottia scabra. NCBI lineage: Eukaryota > Metazoa > Mollusca > Gastropoda > Lottiidae > Lottia > Lottia scabra. The sequence continues at coordinate 15,396,283 of JARJEI010000009.1, forward strand.
CAAAAATTGATGCTATCAGTGTCCCCGATACACATACAAAGTTTTGAAATACACTTTACAAATTCAAATTTTTTCATTTCAAAAACAACTACAGACCTCCATCATCTGATTGATAGAAAATTTCTCATTTTTTCTTTTCACTTCAGATTTTTCTTTTGCTTTTTCTTGAGCTCTTTTCTGAACTTTTTCTAATGCTTCTTCTCTTTTCTGTTTCATGATCTCTTTATTAACTGTAAAAAATAAATACTAAGTAAATAGCTATATCTCATAATTCAAGTCAACTCAGGTCTTAAAGCAATACTACCTCTTAAAATGAACAGCAAATCAAGTTCTGAAACTAAAACAATAAGAGTATATATTCATCAAAGGTGCCTACAGTATACAAACAGAATCAAATAAACTCATAAAAAGTTATTTTCCAAACAAATACAGGTTATTATTGAATTATTGGTAGTATTCCTTTAAAGAGTAGATTGATGCATATCACTGAAACACATGAAAATAGAAGTAAAACTGAAAAATAGAAGCAGACTTACCTGAATCTTGTGATTGAAGTTCAGACCACTCGATTGATTCTGTTTTCTTGAGTTTAAAAATAACGGCTCCATTACCAAGTTGAGCTGAACTAGCCTCATCATCTACTGGGTGGGACAATAAACACTCAAATATATACGGTGGGTAGCTCACCTGGAATATAGACAAACAAAACTTATATCTCTAGATAACAACTTCCGGATCCTTTTTACGTAGATCTGTATACATTAAACTTTACACTGAGTTAAATCTGTACTTAACTCTCAAAAACCTGGGCCCATATCCATAAAACTTAACCCTGAGTTAAATCCATATTTAACCCTTGAAAACTGGCTTAATTCAATGGTTAATTTAACTCAGAGTTTGATTTTAACCCAGAGTTATCTTTTATGCATACAGACCCTGATCATTTGACTTTAGTTGCCAAGTTGATTTCAGTGTCTGTAGATAGATGAGTTTTCCTTCAAAATTGTGTTGATGAGTTGACTTGTATTTCTTGAGGTCAGTTGGGGATATTATTTTTGTAAAGTATTTGAAATAAAAAAAAAATTTAATTTCATCGACTGTGTTCAAGTTATTTGGCTGTAAAAAGACATGATAAATTACCTTCAAATATTCCTCTGAGGAAAAAATATCAACTTTATTCGTTTTGACGCCTTTTAGTGGCACAGTCAAATACACCATTTTATCATTTTGGTCCCAAGAAAAGTCTTTTACAGCAATCGGCATTTTGGACAACTTATTTTCTACTCAAAACGCACAAGAATTGAACGAATTTAACTTGAAATGTGAACATACACGAGTCACTAAACATGGCCGACGTAAACAATTCTTACAGCCAATCAGATTTAAGAATATACTATTTTCATCCAATGGAATAGAAGTGTTAAGTTAGGTGCGTGACAGTGCGTTGCGGATGTAAACAAACTGACTTCCGGCTGAAATGGTTTGACTAAACAGTAAAAGGGAGCCCCAATACTGCAATTTTAAATGAAACCACATTTTCACTGAAATAACGCAAAATTTGAGCATTTTCCTGCCATGCCCCCACCCCCTTTCCCTCCCTCAAAAAAATTTCTCACTACGTCACTGCTCCGAAACACCGTGGATCACAAACATTTTTTTGAACGATTTTCTTAATCAAAATCTGAAAAATAGCCTTAATTTGATGAATTAATTTAGTAGAGATCGGATGAGAACAATAAAAGGGGAACAGTTTGCATATTCTGGGCCCGCGTAGATTGTTCGGAGAGGAGGGGAGGGGAAAGGGAAGTAATATATCCAGAACGGAAAATGTTATTGGTTTAACATTCTGCTTTTCTGCAGGTTAGCCTTTTGGTGCTTCATGGGTTTAAGTGAGGACCCGGAATAATCCCCATGCAGTATATTTTTTTTGAAAGACGCTTATTAACATTATATATTTAGAGAAATATTGCATTTGAAATTTTTGCCGGTCGACTGATATTACTATGTTTTTATACTTTCAAGGAAATAAACAAAATCATATTACATGTATACTGCATGGGGATTATTCAGGGTATTCAAACTCAGACTCAGGCTATCATGTCTCCATGTACCTGCGCTTTTCTGCACCTCTTTGAACCAGATTCTATAAAGGGCTCTGCTTTGAACTAGAGAGACGCGCCATCTATTGTGCAATGAGAAATTTTTTTCAGTACAGCACCAGTCTTGTAACCTATCCATACGGGACCACCTGCCGACGAGTCTAAAGTGTGCTGATCCATAGCACACATGGCCTCGGTTCATTTCTCCATCTGAACGACCAGACGCTTTTACATGAGTTGAAAAAAAACCAAGGTTTTGTTTCGATGTATTTGAACGTAAAGAAGAATCGTCCAGTGCACTGAACAACCGCACCATGGCACCATGCTGTACATTATTCTGTCGCTGCCCACGTCACGTGCCTATTTATCTTGATGTTACAAAATACATCATTGAAATAAGAGATATCGGATATCAAACATCTCAAATTTCATATTTCGAGCTGAAAATTTCCATCTGTGAAAACTAATTTTTTAAAAATAATTCTTTAACTGTTTATACAATGAAATTGAAAGACAATCTTAGACTCCCGGTAGTTTTTAAAGGGATATTTTCACTAACTATTCGACCAATAAATTTATGTCTCAGAACCAGGGGCCTTATTCTCAAAAACTTAACTTAGATAAAATCCAGATTTTAAGAAATGCCGAAATCTGATTGGATAATAAAGCTGTATTTAAAATCAATTTTAGTGACCAATCAGATGACCCGAACACTAAAATCATTGTAAGTTAAGTTTTCGAGAATAAGGCCCCTGGAATTTTGTCGTTATTCTAATCCTTAATAGTGTTCACAACTCACCCTACAAAATTTAAGCCTTCAGATCCCTATGTAGCCATACTTATAATGAGCGTTTGAAAGTCCAAAATACGACTCGCCGTTTAAGAAGACTATGCTTTATATAGAAAAGACAAATACAGAAAATGTAAGATAAATGTTTAGGGAGGGATATAATTGAAGGGATTATGCAATTTTTGTACAATTCTAATCCTTCTGGAAGCTATTTACATACGTTAAAGGCTAAAAACGACCCTGAAATTGCTGAACATTCCACTTTAAATGTTAATATTTCAATTCATATAAAAAATTCCAGACTAATAGCGATTCGACAAACATTGTGGTGGTAGCGTTGTCTTGAAGTTTGTTAAGAATTGTAAAAATCGATGTTACACTGTTTATCCAATTGCTTTTAAAGCTCACAATTCGTCCAATGTTTGCAGGTGCTATAGTAACGATGTTTTTATAGAATGGAACTTCAGGATTGGTGCTTTTAAACATGTTTTCCTATAATCAATGTACATGTAGACTATACCTGTAAATTATTGAATCTGATTTCACACAGAGATATTTGTCTTCCAAAGGTTATAAACGTTCAAAATACTTGTTTTTTTTTAAATAGAAACAAACAAATAAACTGTTTTTACAAATTTCACAAGAATCCTGTCCTCCAATCAACCTTTGGCATTGATTTTGCTCTTTTATAATTTCCTGACAACGAAACAAAGCATCATACAGCAATATCTGTCTTCCAAACGATATAAAACTTAAAAATTCTTGTTTTATTTTATAGAAACAAACAAACTAACACCAGATATTGTGACCAGAAGTTGTATGGAATAATACAGGAAGTAAAACTGAAGTTTGATTCTTGTAATAAACTTCTACTGCACTAAGTTCTTCAAACTTGGAACATAAGAAGACAGAATTTCTTACAAAATCTTCCCTCAAAAGTAAACCTTTCCTTCAAAAGTTAAACCTGTACTTCAAATGTAAGACTTGTATCTTGTTCGGCAGGTCTCTTGCTCAGAGGTTATTACGGGATTTGAAACAATCTGAAACATCAAAGATGCCGCCATAGGTTTATGAAATTGGTTGAAGCAAGGTAATAGCGTTGGACATCGTCCAAATAATGTCAAAATATGAAGAAATAAAGAGTATTATGGGTCTAATAATTGTAGAGAAGTGGATACTCCATTAATTTTTGTGGTCATTCAGCAGAAAATCCAAGTTTTTATAGTTCCTTTTGATCATTTTTTTTTTTACGGAAATGTTCCTAAAATCCTTCGCCGCGGATTATTCGCATTTAATTTTCATTTTTTTAAAAATGATTTGAATATCTGTATATTATGATATTAGGACTTTAATTATTTCGCTATAACGAAATAGTATTTCGTTTAAACGAAATGATTACTTCGTTTAAACGAAATAATATATATTTCGTTTTAACGAATTGATTTACAAAATAATCATTTCGTTAAAACGAAATAATAATTCGTTTAAAGGTAATATAATATGTAATTTCGTTTTAACGAAATAATTAATTCGTTTAAACGAAATAACATATTGTATTTCGTTTAAACGAAATAACTAACACTTTTCAACGAAATAACATAGCATATTTCGTTTAAACCAAATAATCATTTTGTTTTAAAGAAATAACTACTACGTTTAAAAGAAATAATTGATTCGTTTAAACGAAATACTAATTCGTTTAATTCGTTTCGATTAAACGAATTAATTATTTCGTTAAAACGAAATATATGATATTATTTCGTTAAAACGAAATATTATTTCTTTAAAACGAAATAATTAATTCGGTTAATCGAAATAATTAATTCGTTAAAACGAAATATTCTTTCGTTAAAACGAAATATATGATATATTATTTCGTTAAAACGAAATATTATTTCATTATAACGAAATAGTAATAAAAAGTGTTGGAAATTGCGCCTAAGGGGCTCCGTAAAAGGAACCTTTCACATGTTCAGAGGTTATTACGGGATTTGAAGCAACCCGAAACATCAAAGAAATATGCCGCCATAGGTTTATAAGTTCGATTCTTGTAATAAACTTCTACTGCACTAAGTTCTTCAAACTTGGAACATAAGAAGACAGAATTTCTTACAAAATCTTCCCTCAAAAGTAAACCTTTCCTTCAAAAGTTAAACCTGTACTTCAAATGTAAGACTTGTATCTTGTTCGGCAGGTCTCTTGCTCAGAGGTTATTACGGGATTTGAAACAATCTGAAACATCAAAGATGCCGCCATAGGTTTATGAAATTGGTTGAAGCAAGGTAATAGCGTTGGACATCGTCCAAATAATGTCAAAATATGAAGAAATAAAGAGTATTATGGGTCTAATAATTGTAGAGAAGTGGATACTCCATTAATTTTTGTGGTCATTCAGCAGAAAATCCAAGTTTTTATAGTTCCTTTTGATCATTTTTTTGTTTTACGGAAATGTTCCTAAAATCCTTCGCCGCGGATTATTCGCATTTAATTTTCATTTTTTTAAAAATGATTTGAATATCTGTATATTATGATATTAGGACTTTAATTATTTCGCTATAACGAAATAGTATTTCGTTTAAACGAAATGATTACTTCGTTTAAACGAAATAATATATATTTCGTTTTAACGAATTGATTTACAAAATAATCATTTCGTTAAAACGAAATAATAATTCGTTTAAAGGTAATATAATATGTAATTTCGTTTTAACGAAATAATTAATTCGTTTAAACGAAATAACATATTGTATTTCGTTTAAACGAAATAACTAACACTTTTCAACGAAATAACATAGCATATTTCGTTTAAACCAAATAATCCTTATTTTTTTAAAGAAATAACTAATACGTTTAAAAGAAATAATTATTTCGTTCAAACGAAATACTAATTCGTTTAATCGAAATTCGTTTCGATTAAACGAATTAGTTATTTCGTTAAAACGAAATATATGATATTATTTCGTTACGAAATAGTAATAAAAATTGTTCGAAATTGCCCCTAAGGGGCTCCGTATAAAGAACCTTTCACGTGTTCAGAGGTTATTACGGGATTTGAAGCAACCCGAAACATCAACGAAATATGCCGCCATAGGTTTATAATGTTGAATAGTTACTTTTTACCTTTCAACCAACTTATGATAATAATAAACTCTTTATTTTACATGGGTCAGAATTAGGCCCAATACCACGAGTGATAACGGTCCTGTCTCACACCCAGCCCATGGGGACAAACATAGATACAATATACAACATATAGACACTTCAATAACTAGTAAGAAATTAACCGATTATTGCGCCTAATGCATCAATTATTGAACTCTCTTCCAGTTGATAAGATAATTCTATTCATCTCGAAAAGGTTTAAATATACCGTTACCATAGAAACATCCCCTGGTCGTTTGAGTATTGATTGTTTTGAGTATATCAAGCAGATCGAAGTTGGAGTCGCAAGTAAAGAGTATCCCAAGGTCAGTGTGTATTATCTTAATCTTTTAATACCTGTAATTCAAATTAATTTTCCTAAATTCTACAAAAATATTGTGTTTCTGGAATTTTTACCTGAATTTAACACAAATGTTGATTTTTTTTTGATTTTTTATTTCATCATTTTATCAGATGACAATCAGAATTGTTCCAAAAGTCACGCGATAGTAATGGTCAGTTATCACGGATTAATTATTTATTATATACAACACTTTAGATCTTGTATCTAAGTCTATTTCTATGATATAAAATTACGTAATATTTCATGATCTTTAGGTTTTATTTCTTATCACACTACTTTAAGTGAGTTTTCATATAGCTAAAAATAGTTTATTAATTTTTTTAGTGTCAAATTTAACAAACTATTTGAAAATTTATCCATGTTTTATTTATCATATTATTCTTTTATTTTTTGTAATAAAATTATGAATATTAAGAGTTTTAACCAATCAAAAATTTCTGAATTTCTTTAGATAACGAAATATCTTCAGTTCCACAAGTCAAAATTTCGGATTCCACAAAAAGAATTTTCAAGTTTGAATCTGGAATTAATATAAAATTCGGAATATCAAAATATGAAATATTTTTAATTTAACAAGGATTTCTTTTAGAGAGTTTACATAATTAATATAATATATTATATTTTATATAATAGAATATAACCAATACATTGTATTATATTATATTTGAGTTATATTTTTATCGATGCATTCTGTTAGAACGAATAATTGTATTACAATGTGTTTCTAGTATTTTTTCACAATTCCTTACACATATTTTCTGCATTTTTTTTTTTGGTAAAAACATGTCCAGTAATTAAGGGATTAGAAGTTTTTTCAAAAAACATGGCGACATTGAGCATTTTGGATTACCTTCATTTGCCGAAGGAAATACAGTTATCTGATTGGATAATAAAGCTGTATTTAAAATCAATTTTAGTGATTGTCCAATCAGATGACAGGAATACTAAAATCATTGCAAGTTACGTTAGAGAATAAAACAATTAATAAGTGTTACGGGGATATGTTATCTAATTGATAAGCGTCGTAAATGAACAATGACATAAAAGGGGTAGCCTATAGTTTGAGGGTTTTTAGATTAGAATGAAAGGTAGGCCTTTTCTCGAAAACTTAACTTACAATGATTTTAGTGTTCCAGTTATCTGATTGGAAATCACTAAAATTGATTTTAAATATAGCTTAATTATCCAATCAGATAACTGTATTTCTTAAAATCTGGATTTTATCTTAGTTAAGTATTCGAGAATATTGGTATTATTAATGGCGTCTTCGGAATATTTCGTTACGAAAGGTAAGAGGGAATTTTTTTTAAATTTGACCTAAAAATGATGCGTTCTCGAAAAAAGATCTTATTTGTTATTTCAAAATTTTAGCATTTAGAGACCTATCCAGTCTCTTTGGTTGTTATCTGGTTTTCCAAAGGGGTTTTAAAGGGGACCAGTCTTCATTTTTATTGGTTGATTTGGGTCTTGAATATACTTAAGTATCCTTCAGAAGCACTAGAAATGTACGAAAATTGCTTATTTCCTTAAAATATATCTTAAATTAGACATATCTCCTTCTATTTCTATCGATGACTTTTCTATATATTGCACAGTATCGCTAATGTGTAGTAGGGCATTATAACTTTCAAATGCTAATAATTATGGATGCACATGGATTTGAAGACTCAATTTCAATGGTGAGTTGTGATAACCAGTACTAAATTGCTGAGCTAAAAAATCCCCGTTTCTGAGACTTGGAAAAATCGACCCTCGAAAATGAAGCCTGTACCTCTTTAACATTTGTATCAACGTCGGAACTAGACTAGTGGCTATTAGATAACCTCGTATACGGTAGTGGCCATATTGAATAAATTTTAATTAAGCCAATCACAATCATTCATCAGAATTATAAATGGAAATGTTTTCTTCTTTCGCGAAAAAAAACCCCCAGCCAATCAAAATTAATCTTCGAACAAGAGTTATCTTTACTGGGCAAGATGGCCGCTCTTTCATGGTCGAGTCATTAAAATTTGGGAAAATGTTTTAGCCATAATAATAATTCGCTGTAAAAATTTATATAAATACTGGCATCATATCTTATACATTATCGTACTCATATCCGTATATTTTTTGTGTAATTTTGACGGACGTAAACCTACACTAAATGGTCTTAATTCAAAAAAAAGTTTAAAGCGATAAGAAGAGAAAAAACACCCAAATTTGTGAAAAAATTAAACCAGAATTATCCCCCCGTCATTCCTCTAACAAGAGTTCGGGTACTTTATCTTATACTTTGTGCATGACCATTTCCTTAGGGCAGGGTCGTGTTAATATTGTTTTTTTACTGCTGGAAAATTCGGGAAGGTGGTCGCGTTTAACAAATAGAAAAAAAATTGTGATTTTAGTGATTAGCCCCGTGGTTCTCACCGATTTTTTCCCGCGACCCCATTTCCACCATCGAGCGTCTTGTTGCGACCCCATGCCAAACCCTTTTAGTCACAAAGCAAACATTTACCTATAATTTAATCTCAAAATGTACATATATATTAGTACCACTAATAAAGTATTATGCCAGCGTCATTATCTGTGTTTTGAAAGTCTGGAAACTTCGGAATTCATTACCAATGTGACCCCGTGCGATAATCATGCTGCAAAGAATATTTCTTGCACGAAGTTATAATCATAGACAATAGTTTTCATAGAAAACAAAATAGAAAATCTTGGTAGATAGTAGCCTATATAGCCACTGATTCAAGGCAGTGCTAGGGAATAATAGATTGAAAAAAAAAACAACCAGGAAATTGACCCCGCGACCCCAGCGACCCCAAGTCGGTCCTGCGACCCCACCATTTCGTCTCTGCGACCCCACTTGGGGTCGCGACCCCGCATTTGAGAACCACGGGATTAGCCAATCAAATAACTGGAACACTAAACTCATCTTCGGTTAAGTTTTGGAGAATAAGGCCCCGGGACAATAAAGTTTTGGAGAATAAGGACCCGGATAATAATATAATTCTAAAAATGCTGTGGACAACTGGTCAATGTCACTGATGTTAAAGGAATACAACCTCTTAGAATGAACAAAATATATAAATTTTCAAATTTGGTCAATAGTTGTAGTTTATATTCATCAAGGGACTAGCCTGGTTACATAACTATACAATAGATTACCTAAATAATCTAATACATCCAGAAAACTATGTTTATATACAATAATTGAAAAACTCTTAATGAAATTTAAGGCGTTTATCAATTAATTATAACCTGTTATATGGAAATTTACATAGTTTCATGGGTTTTTTGCATTCTGTTTGTATACTTTGGACATCGTTGATGAATATATACCCTTATTGACCAAGTTTGAGAACTTAATTTTTTTGTTCATTCTAAGACGGAGTATTGCTTTAAAGTCCAGTGTAGTGTATAGAAATATGGAGACTGGTTTAAGAATAACAATGGAAAGTACCGTGGACATCAACCAACCAACCAACCGATACAATTAATACATATTAAAACCCTACTTAATCGATATACAACAATGGACTGCACTGGTCACTGGTCAATAGTTTCTCCACAACAACTTAAAGGGATTGTAAAGTCTATTTCTAGACTTTGTATGTGTATCGGGGACACTGATAGCATCAATTTGCGCCATTCAAATTTCCATTCCGATGTTTGTGGTTCTTGCAATTCCGCTTAAACTAACGCGTTTTATGACGTCACCACCACTGATCTACCGGAAGCTACTATTGATATCTATGCAGATCAGTGGGGTGACGTCATAAAACACGTTAGTTTAAGTGGAATTGCAAGAACCACAGACGTAGGAATGAAAATTGGAAAGGCGCAAATTGATGCTATCAGTGTCCCCGATACACATACAAAGTTTAGAAAACCTCTTTACAATCCCTTTAAAGGTTGAGACCTCCAACTGGCTTCAATAACAAGACCTTTCATATCCAATACAAGATATCTAGTATGTCATTTACCGCTAGATGTTGAAACAATAGTTCTGACTGGTCAATAGTATCACGACAAGTGCTAACCTGAAGGCTAAGAGCCAATCTATAGATTAAAAAACAAATTTTCGGCTAAAGAAGGGGGAGGGGTGCGTGTCCCAACCCTTTCCCCTAAATACGTTATTGTTGGACTGTTAAAGTGATACCACCTCTTAGAACGAACAAAAACCTGGTCAATCAGAGTACATATTCATCAACGATGTCCAAAGTATACACACAGAATGAAAAAAAACACGAAACTATGTAAATTTCCATATAATAACAGGTTATAATTGATAAAAGCCTTAAATTTGATTAAGGGTTTTTCAATATTATTGTATATTAACATTGTTTTCTGGATTTATCAGATTATTTAGGTAATCTGTTGTGTAGTTATGCAACCAGAAAAGTCCCTTGATGAATAAAAACTCCTATTGACTAAATTTGAAAATTTAGATTTTGTGTTCATTCTAAGAGGTTGTATTCCTTTAAAAATGAAACCGCTCCTAGACATTTTTGTTGACGTCTTTCATCTGACATTTTTTCCTTAACGCGTGAATTAATTATGACATTTGATTATTCTGCTTGAATCTCAGAGTAACTATGCTTTGGTGCATAACTAATCCCTGATCTTATTCTTAACACTTAAAGAGCAATTTTAAGCCTTTTTGAGCGTCGATTTGGACCTTGAATATATATAAACAGCCTACAGAAGTACTAGAACTGCACGAAAATCATATAATTACTTCAAATACTTCTGGAGGCTATTTATGCATATTTAAGGCAAAAAATCGAATTCACGAAGATACTGAACATTCATTTTTAAAACTTATATAATACCGGTTTGTCTCACATTTCAACTCAATAGAGAGAAGAGAGTTACCGACCGAGTGACCGTTCAAAAAAAAGGGTTGAAAATATATGTTTAACAGCTAGGACGGGTGTGGTGCCACTGCGTTTCATTTTCATGCGAATCTGTGTGTTTATTTTCAAATGAAAACATTCCAAACACTATTTGTTCATGGACTCTAAGACATTCTAACTTCTAAGACAAATCAGGGGCTGCGAAGGATTGACCTGTTCCCCCACTTTTTGGCCCCTGATTATTATCTTTTCTTTTACATTAAAATTTTATTGTCACCTTTATAGAATAATGTCCCTTATCTTAACATTAAGTGGCCGGAAATCTTAGGAGTTTTCGTATGGGGGTAAGAGTGGAGGTATGGTATGTTCGATTTGTTGACCCCCCCCCCCCCCCCCCCCTGTCATTCATTCGGAACTCAGTGTGGACAGAGAGTTGTAGGGTCTAGTGATTATATTATAGATGGGTACAGAACATTGTTTGAAGTTAGTCAGTTGATACAGCTTAGCACAGATCTTCTCGATTATTAAATGCCAAATGCATTTTATGAATGAAATATAAGGGCCAACAGGGTTAAGCTAATGAAGCGAGTGGAGCGTTGAAGCCGGTTGAGCTTAGCTAGTGAGGTGAGCGCAGTGTTTTATCGTGTGGAGTCCAGGTTATCGGAATCTCCAAGGTCCTTAGTTTTGGCACTAATTTGCATCAAAAAAGGTTTGAATTATAATTATTTTTATGATGACCATTTTTGTTTTGATTATTTTTCTGTATAGCAATGTCTTCGAGACACTCGGATTTGGCCCGCGGTCTGCCGTTCGAGATGGCCTGGTCTAGCGTGATTGATGGCTGGTCACTCGACTTGTGATGGATTACAAGCTGTCAACTGATGTTAGTTGTTCGTTAACCTTTCCTCGGTTAATTTCTTGTTTGTTTTCCTTGAGGAAATATATACACAATTTAATTCTTGGTCTATTTTTGTGTGATAGAGGTCATCAAAGTTTTCTTTTGGTTCAAATACCCGGACTGGAGATATTATTAATAGTTATAAGGGAGTCATTATCATATCAGACCCAATGTGTAATGGATTTTACCTGTGAATTTGAATATTTCTCGGATTCTATAAATGCAATCTTGAACAGAAAAGTAAGTAAAAAGATTGTAAAAAAGGATCTAAACTCTTTATTTGTATCTGGGACACTACCAGCATTCATTTTCACCATTTCAATTGACGTCTGTGGTTCTTGCAATTCCACTTAAACTTACACGTTTTATGACGTCACTGACAGTGATCTACCGGAAGCTACTATTGATATCTATGCAGATCACTGTCAGTGACGTCATAAAACGCATACTATCTGGGACACTAATATTATCCATTTGCACCACGTCTGTGGTTCCAGAAATTTCACTAAAATTAAGTGTTTCATGACGGCACACCATCAAGTGTCATCTGTGATTATTTCGCCTGTTTGTAGTTATTGAACACTAAGTTTAAATGGAATTGCTCGACAATTTATTGGAAATTGGAATAGTGCAATTGATGCTATCAGTAAAAACTTCTTTACAATCTCTTTCAAATAAATTGAAAATAAAAATAAAGATATATATTTATTTGCGCAGCAATTCATGAAGGTCAAAGACGAGTGATCTCAAAAGGTAAGTGAAAAGTATATCTAAACAAATTATTTCTACGCTGAATTCAAATATAGACACACATAGAAGCAAAAAATGCTTACACTGTCGATATTGATAATAGATATAATCGATTCATTAAACACACAATAACCCAAGAATGGCAAAAATCAGGGCCCAGTTTTACAAACTTTTAACCAAGATAAAATTCTGATTTTAACAAAAACTGCTATCTGATTGGATAATAAAATTAAACTTTCAATCAATTTTAAGGATTGACCAATCAGATTACTGAAACACTAAGATCATCTTTAGTTAAGATTTTGTGAAACTGGCCTATTAGCATCAATAACGCTTACTGTTTTAAAGGTGCACACTTGTATCAACTTCAGCACTAGACTAGCGTACTAGATAACCTCGAATACTATACAGAGATTGTCATATTGATAAATTATAGTTGAACCAATCAAAACATTCTTCAGAGAGTATTGTCTTCTTTCGCGGAAAAAACAGCCAATCAAATTCAATCTCCAAACACGAGTTATCTTCCCTTGCCCATTTACCGGGCAAGATGGCCGCCTATCATGTCCGACTCTTTACATAGTCTCGAACAAAATGACGAAAGTTGAGCCGAATGGAAGGTGCAGTGTTCAATCTTGATGTGCGTGGGTCGAGATACCAAAACATTCTGTGTGAAAATAACGCCTGCAACAAGGTGATACGGCAGATAATGAAACGCGACCATTGTTCAACCGACCTTTGTCAATATCATCAAGTGTCCCCCCCCCCCCCCCACTCTTAAACTCAAAAGGGGGGACGAATGGAGAATGCAAGAAATTGACGCTATTTTCCAATTTTTTCTCTAGGGCGAGAACTTTATGTTTTGGCTTGCGGTTGTGGTTGTGGCGCTTCGCGACGTACTTGGACTCTACAAACCATGCTGGTTTCACCCCCCCCCCCTCCCCTTAGACAACTAGTAGAATTGAGTTTTATTTCCTACTTTTCTGCACTTTGGACGAATGAGGACGGAAGAACACATCATACTCTTTTTTTCGATTTTCAACTGTCGATGGATGCTTTACGTGCACAGGGCTGCAGTGTATTGTTCCACCCGAACAACTTTTGCGATTTGACCTCATCCCCAACCTGAATCATTGAATGATAGGTATCCTATCGACCCTTTCAGGATTGGACTCTGGACTTTCAGGTTAGACTCATTGAACCAATTTCTGAAAACTTCTTTTTGAAAAATAAATAATAAAAATAAGTCCTATATTGTCAAGTTTGAAAATTAGATTTAGCATTTATTTGACAGATTACTAGTATACATTAAAGTAAGCACTATTATAGAATATTTATGTTTATGAATAAATAAATGAATATTATCTCCATAATCAATACTCATTATGATAATTACCTGTTGTTATTCTAATATTCATAACATAACACATCTATATAGATACAACATGTTTAAAGTTTCATTAAAGGGATTGTAAAGAGGTTTTCTAAACTTTGTATGTGTATCGGTGACACTGATAGCATCATTTTGCGTAATTTCAATTTCCATTCCGACGTCTGTGGTTCTTGCAATTCCACTAAAACTAACACGTTTTATGACGTCACTGACAGTGATCTGCCTAGATAATATATCGGGTGTCCCAATAAAAACGTCCCCAAGTTTGACGGCAAGTATCTAAGCTGTTGGTGAACCGATCTCTTTCAAACTTCTTACAGATTTACTTCAATATGTCCTTGTCAGACCCTGAAAATATGAGAATCATCGAATAAAAATTGTACAAGTACTGCTTCGAACAAAGTAGCATGTAAAAAAATTCAATATCAGAGCAAATTACATATTTCAACCCGTGTCTATTGCGCTTTCACCACATCGACCACCAATATCATTCATTTTCCATCCTGAAATGCTCTCACCGATCTCATCTTAAGATATTTTCTACGAAAAAGCAACCTTTCTGCCTTTCAGTTCGTGTTCATCCAGTTTGTTCCACTGGTGATGGTAATGACTATGGGCAATATGGGATTCTCTTAAGAAACCGGGTGTACTGCACTTGGGTTAGAGGGACACACTGATTAAATAGGAACTGAAATGCAGGATGGTCGCTTCTCGAGTGGTACCTTTAGATGAGATCCGTGAGAGTCTATCAGGATGGAAAATGTTTGATATTGGTGGTTGATATGGTAAAGGCACAATGAACACAAATTCGAATATGTAATTTGCTCTGATATTGAATTTTTTGACATGCTAATTTGTTCAAGGCAGTACTTGTACAATTTTTTTTCGATGACTTTCATATTTTCAGGGTCTGACAAGGACATGTTGAAGTAAATCTGTGAGAATTTTGAAAGAAATCGGCTCATCAGCAGCTGAGATATTTTGCGTCAAAGTTGGGGACGTTTTTTTTGGGACACCCGATATAGTAGCTTCCTGTAGATCACTGTCAGTGAAGTCAAAAAACTCGTTAGTTTTAGTGGAATTGCAAGAACCACAGAATTGGAATGGCATAAATTGATGCTAGATGCACATACAAAGTTTAGAAAACCTTTTTACAATCTCTTTAAAAATTTAATTGTTTGTCCTACAGATTTTTAGGCAGTTCTAGTAAATCTTAAGGCTATTAAAATAAATTCAAGGCCCAAATCGATCCTCGAAAATGCTGAACATTCCCCTTTAAAGACCAACCTATTTTTATTAAGTCGGGTATAAAAAAAACTTTAAATCTAAATTACGTGAGATACAACATCATATTATGATTAAATATAGGATGGGATTAGGTAAAATAATTAATTATTTCCTTTGATACATTGACAACTTCTATGAGGAAGTTTTAAATATGTTATAAAATTTAAACAATAACTTTAGATTGACTCCTTCCTGAGTTGGGAGAGATTTTATAAAGTTTTCATGTGTATCGGGGACAAAGATATCATCAATTTTCATCATTCAGAGTTGTGAACATTATTACGGATTAAGCCAAAAAAATCCAAATTCTGAGACTAAACGTTTTTTGGTCGAACAGTTAGTGAACATATCCCTTTAATATACGTTTAGGTTTCCAACTAAGCATTCAAAAAATTTTCTTGATCTTGATGTTTTGTAATGATAATGTGAATGGAAATATATCCAAAGTATCTAAACACCACGAGACTGCATTGTATAGGAAATAAAATTCAGGGATGAATAAATCACAAAATATGAATACACGTGTCCTTAATTAGATTATATCTATATTGCGCCAGTTGGTTTTGTAACATCTGTCTCACAATGTCCTCAACCATAAATCTAATTTTCTTTCTAGCAACCTATCAATCAAGGGCAATCAGCATAAATCAACGATCTTATCATGCTTAATGACAATAATGATATGAATGAAATTGAGTTTTACATTACTTGTCTGTGCAAGTTGAATAGTTTTTTGAATTTTCGCCTTTTTTTTTTTTTTTTTAGAACTGGAATAGAAGCTTCAAATTAGTATTGTTAGTCTTAGAATGTCTTTGCTTTGATGAAAATATAAATAGGAACACAATTTATGTCTTCAAAAAAATTTTTTACAGAGGACATTTTTTAGTCAAAATTAGTGACCTTTTTGGGTTGAAATTTCTAAGAGAGAAATGTATTTCCATTCAATGTAAACTTACAAAAATTATATCTTTTATCAAAGAAAGATTATTCCAATTCTCAAAACAATAACCCCAAAACTTCAAAAAACTTTTCAACTTGCACAGACAGTAGTTACTATGTTGGTGTATGTTATGTTGGCAGTTTCATTTTGTTGTCTAAGAGCATTTCAGGATGGAAAATGAATGATATTGGTGGTCGATGTGGTGAAAGGTTGAAATGTATAATTTGACATGCTATTTTGTTCGTGGCAGTACTTGTACAATTTTTATTCGATGACTCTCATATTTTCAGGGTCTGACAAGGACAAGTTGAAGTAAATCTGAGAGGATTTTGAAACCGATCGGTTCACCAACAGTTGAGAAACTTACTGTCAAACTTGAGGGCGTTTTTATTGGGACACCCTATATATCTATAGCGTACCGAGGTATTTGATATTTTCTGTTGTAATTTATAAATAAGCTATTTTATATACTTGTATTGCTGTCCCTAGTTTTCCCCCTTACACAATATAGTCGTATAAAAAAACCAAACTCAGATGGTGCTGGTTAAACTCTGTGTTAATACAAAACCTTTTTCAGATGGCTCTTGGTAAAAAGCGTTATAATACAAATCAACTCAAATTCATGTTAAATTTGTTCGGTATTCATCAGGGAACACAAAAACACTTTCAAACCATTGTTCCCAGACTTCGGTCACGGACACCTACAGGCTGATATCCTACTAAGTTGGATTTTCAACCAAGTCCAATATACCTCCACGAATGTTCCTCCGCCTCTTATGTTTGTGATATGATCCCCTCATGTCGATATGTTGTTAAAATCTAATATTTAACTTTAAATATATTAATTGAATTCATATACAATATTCACATTATGATTGATATCGATGACAGATGAAATGATGTTACCAAAAGAGCTGCGAGGTATATAAAAAACTACTGTTAACAGCAAAGATTATGTAAACACACGCAATTGTTTTAAAAGATACAAAATAGTTATAGCTTTGGTAATAAAGGGTGAAAGCCGACACCGGAATCCGGACCGTCTCTCTCTTATCTTGAGGGCAGATTTCTTGTTTTTAATAATGGATTAATCAATAATGACGTCACTATCGTAAATATAATTTTGATTTATAAATGTATAGAATCCGAACGTATGGTTACTTTATTTCCAGAAACCTTCTACGTCTGTCAAACGCAGTTGCGGCACTGGGAAAAGAAAACGTGGACGTCAGCAAAGCCAAAACTACACGCCATACTGAAATAGTCCCCGAATACTATGATAGTGTGATGTTATAGAGACTAAACCGTCATAGACGTCTCAATATTAATTAGCTCATTAATGTCATTAATACAATTATACCTTATTCAACTGTTACCTGATTATCTCATTTTAATCTGTTATAATCTTTTTATGTTTTAATTGTACATTGTTGTGTTATATCTCCTTATAATCTGTTTTATGTCAATTGTTAATTAATTAATGTCAATGGACAAGCATTTATATAAATACGGACTGATATGTTATCAGGGGCATCTTGGACTGACCAGAGCACCTATACAGACGGACAACGCCGATGTATTTGTAAATATTGTATCCAGTTTTTAATAAACAGTTTCAAGTTTCTTTATCATAGTTTTAGTGTAAATTCGCAAAGCTACAATACTTAAACTTCAAATGCAAATTTGGTAAGCCTTATACATTCTTATCAACAGAGAAATTCTACCTATCGTTGGTGTCATGGCTGGTGATTAGGTTCTTTATCTGCGACATACGGAGCTAGGAAAGATGCGCAGTTTCGTATGAGCCTTAAATTCTTATTTTATATTTTCAGAATAAAGATATAGAAGAAATACAGAAAGTTTATAGAAGTTTTATCAAAGACAGTAAGAAATACCACAATACATTGGTAGAATAACTATAGTGGCAGAGAGTATCCCTGGCTAATACCACAGTACTGGAAAATTTTCCTCATTGCACACTGACAATTTATATTGCCAACGTGGACATTGTGGTACTTAATCATCATTGACCTGGTTAATAAAAATCCGTACAAGCAAAACAATTCTGTTAATCAAAATCGCATCCAAAAACTTGGCAAAATAGACAGTAATAGTTGTATATTAGTGGACAACCCAAAAGAGAAGTATCATTAGGTGTTTCGAAAAGAGTAAGCATGGTCTGCTTAGTGATATTGTAATCTCAGTCGATGTTTTCAATCAATTATACACATTGGTCAACACTATACTGTAACTAAAACAACAGTGACATTGAAACCAGATTTTAAGTCTGTTACGTCGTCGTGATTTCAGAGACAATGTTATAAGACCTTAAATCAATAGTACAGTTCATGCTGGAAGCGAAATTGTCATCAACCAATTAACCACGGTTACATAATCAACGGTGAAGCTTTTTAATCTTTATCACGTGTCCTTAATTGATTACCTTTTGCGATATCAGCTGCTTCTGGAAGCGAACGTTAACTTGTCATCTACCAACAACTACCTAGTCTGTGATATTAGCATACACTGGAAGCGAACGTTAACTTGTCATCTACCAACAACTACCCAGTCAGAGATATTATCATCCACTAGAAGCGAACGTTAACTTGTCATCTACGAACAACTACCTAGTCTGTGATATCAGCATCCACTGGAAGCGAACTTTAACTTGTCATCAACCAACAACTACCTAGTCTGTGATATCAGCATCCACTGGAAGCGAATATTAACTTGACATCAACCAACAACTTCCTAGTCTGTGATATCAGCATACACTGGAAGCAAATGTTAACTTGACATCTACCAACAACTTCCTAGTCTGTGATATCGCTTCTAGCAACATAAACTTGTTATCTATCAATCTAAACTGATAACCTTCGCCTTCTCAGGAGTGCCTTGGTCTTTGGATATTGCCTGACTAGTGATAGCACACAAATAGTTTTTAATCCCCTAAACAAGGGTTAAACATTTGATTTGAACGAGTTATAAAAGTGAGGGGCACTAACAACGCTATGTGCCTAATCTTAAAGTAGTGTTATAGTCCATAATATTGTCTTGTGTTTTGTTAAAGGATTTCAACAGTGTTGTCCGCAACAGTTTATTGTGACCATAATACATAGATCACAAGAGGTGTAAATTTGTCTGTCGTGTCCTGGTTCGTTTTGTCAAGATGACATGTTGATTGACGTTTATTATTAATTACATGTACTCATTAGGAAGGCCACGCCAGTTTAGTAATAATATAGATACTAATGAAATAGTCTGAGTAGTGATTTACTGTTTCGATATCAGCATCCGATAGGGATCCGGCAATAACTTGCATCTACCAACAACTACCTAGTTTGTGATATCAGCATCCACTGGAAGCGGACGTTGACTTGTCATCTACCAACAACTACGTAGTTTGTGATATACGCATTCAGTAAGCTAATGTTAACTTGTCTATCCTCTAACAACTGCCTAGTTTGTCGTCTATCCTCTACTACATGTACCTAGTTTGTGATATCAGTATCCCCCGGAAGCGAACGTTTTCTTGCCATTAGCCATACAACCAACCAAGTAATTTATTCATGTGTGATGTTTCGGCTATCTCTCAAATGGATGAAGAACGATGAGGTAAATTATGTGGAATATAACCCAGAGTTATGTGAGGTCTAGTGCAATGATATAACATCCCGTCCACAGAACAATAACTCGCTGTTTAACTCCAGTCCATCATGACGTTGTCAAGGAAGATTATTGGTGTAATTCTGCTGACATGTCTAGTATTGTTTTGTTTGGTGCCTATCTTCAAAATGAATATCAGACCTGGACTGCAGTTTCAGTAAGTATTGTTTCAATATTCTCATTTTTACTCAGTGTCGTAATTAGAGGGGGATGAGCATAGTGCCATGGACCCATGGGCGTGGATTTAAGGGCGTGGGGTGGACGTGCCACCCCCTTTGAAATCAGAAAGGAGGGGAGGGTGGGGGGACGAAAGGGTCCCTTTCCCCCCCCCCTCCCATAATTTGATTAGTAAGAGACTTTTGAAGAATTAAAATCGATCATGTGCCAACTCAAATCCCGAAATATCTTTCAGAATGCACCAAATTGATGCCATTTTCCATCGAGGACCTTCTGTTTGGGCTTGTGGTTGCGGCGCTTCGTGACATACTTTGACTCTACAAACCATCCTGGTTCTTCTTTGCATGTACCCTGTAAATTCATTTTATTTATGTTGACCATCTAAAACGTTATTAGATAACTTAAATCGATGAATTTATTTTTTGTAGTATCCCAGGTTCCATTGGTGGTATAAAAACTGATGTTGTTCACTGGATAGTAGTGACTACGGTGTCCTCGTCTCCTCAAGCCTTCATTAACCAGTTGTCTACCAATCTTCCACTATGGAATATTGTAATCGTGACCAACTATAAAACACCATCTGATATATCGTAAGTTATTTGTCATTTTCTGCAAACTAATCTTTCCCGAAATTGAAAGTGCTAATGTTTCTTTTTGAAAGTCCAAAATACGAATCGAACTTTAGTGAGACTATGGAAATTTAAGAGGGTCACGACATCATTCAGCCAAAAATAGAAGGGAGGGGGGGGGGGGGCGTAAAACACAAAAATAGAAATTGAAAAATTAGTTTGACGTTGCACTATAATTGAATGGGTTATGTCCATGCAGTTTTAGTTTTTCTGGTGGCTGTTTACTTATATTGAAGACGATTGGACCCTTAAAAATACTGGGGCCTTATTCTCGAAAACTTAACTTACAATGGTTTTAGTGTTCCATGTTAGTGATTTTAAATATAGCTTTTTTATCAGATAAGATACCTGTATTTCTTAGAATCTTGATTTTATCTTAAGTTAAAAAAAGAAAATGAACAACAGTGGGTGTAAAAATCCAGTTAATTTCTAGATCAGCATTTTATTTCTCTTTTTACAGGTGTCAAAATTGTTTTGTACTGAGTGTCAAGGCCCAAGACGATTCACCATTTAAAATCGGCAGAAATAATTCTCCAAAAAACATTGGGTATCTGTACGCCATTTCTCGAGGAGCACAATTTATTTACGATACGGAAGAGAGTTATCTCCCTGTCAATGGCTTATCGAACTTCCGGTTGGCGAGTAACACGACTGGCCTAATTTATAATGGTACACAAAACGTTTTTGATGTGTTCAGACATTTCGGACAACCAGAAATAAAACAACGAGGTTTTCCCCTCCGTAGAAAACGACTACCCAGGGACGATATTTTCAAACTTTCAAGCAATTTCAAAACACCGTTAATACAACACGCTGTCAACAACGGTGACCCGGATGTTGATGAAATTATCAAAATGGCGCTAGGATCTAAAACTATAAAAGGCAACACGATGTTCGACGAGAGGGCGCCACCAGTTGTTATTCCTAAAGGTGTTTTGGCGCCCTATAATTCTAAAAATACATTATTTCATATCGATGCATTCTGGACACTGTTACTTCCGGTGACGTCATTTGACTCTAACCGTGATATCGCGAGATCTTATTGGGGTCAGAGGTTACTGTGGGAAATCGGAGGAACTGTGGGATTCTTTCCACCTAATATGTTGCATCAAAGTGCCGTGAATAGCGAGGAAAAGAGTGGTTATTTTAAATCCTCAAATTTAGTTAAATATTTGCTCAAATGGAAGTGTCAAAAATCGCTTCAATTTGAAGGGTGTGTGGAGAAGCTTAGTAAAGATTTGATGAACGATGGCTTGTGGAGTGAAGTGGACTTTATTTTAGTTAAGAATTGGTTGATAGATTTAAAAATGATCGGATATAAATTCCCCAAACGGTCACAATTTACTACCATAAAGAAAACTGATAAAAATGTTGTGTTTACTCCAAATGTAATAGCTGAAGAGAATGCTTACTCTTCTAAATGGAAACAAGTAATTGCTATAACTGATCACTGTAAAGAAAAAGCTTACCAAGTCACTAGCTCTAGTATGAGAGCTGAACCTTTCTCAGATATTTTACTAGTAGTCTTATTTAACACTCCATATTACTCCAATATCCCACATATAAACCTAATGTACAGCGTAACGTTTGATCACATAGTTTATTGTGGTGACGACTTTAACAAATTCCTAAAAGCTTCGAAATCATTCCCTAATCAAGTGACTTTCGTAGAACAAGATGTAAATGGTGGTTTTCACGCTCATGAATGTATCTCAGCTGCCTTGAAACTTAATCATAAAATGAATGGGTATTTAATCATTGGAGACGACACTCTTTTGAATTCCTGGAACATTCGTGAATTTCCCAAAGACAAACTGTGGTATCATGGTTTTGTGCCGATGTTTCGTGATAAGAATCATCCTTGGCATTGGTGGCAAACAGATCAAGGGCGTAAACCGTTTAATAAGGCATGGGATAAGTTAACACATATCGCAATAAATGGCTCCAGTTCGGAGTCAACCATAGTGAAAAATTATATGAAAATGTTAAAAACAAACACTGGAAGTGATCTTGGTGTTTTTCATTGTCCGTCCGATATACTTTACATTCCTCACCAGTATAAAGACACCTATATATTTATAAATGATATCTACTCGGAATTTGGCGTGTTTCTAGAAATTGTAATACCGACTGTAATAGCGGGGTTATCTCCCTTGAACCAAATAGTCAAGTTAAATGGCCAATATTTATGGTACGACGGAAAACGAGATAATATTCCAAAATATTTTAAAAAGGATGAGGTTTTTATTCATCCAGTGAAATTATCGCAGATTCAGACTAGCTTGAAGCCATTTTTCTGTCAGACGTTATTCCCTCTGTTGATATCAGGCCAACCAACCGTCCTACCGAACTCGACGAACAAAGTGCCGTATATAACTGGAAGTGAAAAACAAATCGGACCATTATAGTGTTTTCTTGAATTTAAAGAAGTTGATTTGGACCAATCGGCAATCCTCGCCAGTTTTCGTAAACCATAATCTAATATGTTGCAGAGCGCCAACGTTACTTTCACGTAGACCGTTTCGTGAAAGTCATCATTAAAGGGATTGTAAAGTTTTCTTAACTGTATATGTGTATCGGAGACACTGATAGCATCAATTTGCACTATTCCAATTTCCATTCCCCCGTCTGTGATTCTTGGAATGGCGCAATTTGATGCTAATATCAGTGTCCCTGATACAAATACATGTACAAAGTTTAAAAAACCTCTTTACAATTGCTTACTAAAACTATACAACAATTGAAAATTCCAGGAATATAATTTGTTTGGGTTATGCTCTGCCTGAAAATAAGGTTATCTGAATGTGGAACGTCGTGGGGGCCCAGGGTCAATCCCGGCATGGGTCGAGATGATACCTTCGGATTTATCATCCAGTATTTGACTATTGTTAATGGAAATGTAGTCCTACTGAGATTTAGATTTGGCTTCAGCATTGCAATATCACAGGATCATTTGTGGTGATGATTTTTTTCTATATTTTTGCTTTTGTTGTTATTCTGTTGTTTGTTAAAAATTTATTTTAAAATGAAAAAATTGTTTTTTTTTATTGTCTTATTTCTCAGTCACAAGCAAAATGATTGTAATACATGTACATGCATATCTAACGCACAGTTTGATTGTATGTGGGGTATGTTAAACAAGGGCATACCTACACTCTACAAGACAACTCCAAATCCCTTTTCTACAGTTCAGGTAGCGCTCGATTGGTTAGGCTCGAACAGATTCCATACGTCCCAATTCTTCCTTCTATCGAAAGCAAATGAACCGGATCTGTCCCATTTGTTTTTTGTGCGCCTACTATTTTTTCTGAACAGTTGGAACGCATTTTGAACATGTTTCATTGAACTTCCGGTTGATTTCATCCCGAACGTGCAAAACTTGCCAATAAAGCATGACCATAGAAACCTCAAACACTAGATTATATTCTACACTATTCTACACTATTCATCCACTGATGTAGGCTACTATTGTCTGATAAAAGAAACACCAGACACCATCTAACTCTGGGTTAGTCGTTGTGTATAATGCGCACCCCTTGTTTGACGGGTACTTTTCAGGGTAAAAAAAGTGCGCATTATACACGGAAATGTACGGTAAATGAAAAATAAAAAGTAGCATAACATAATTACTTAATTTAATATACACGTAATGGCGAAATCATAACAAGGTTAAATATAATCAAAAAATATTTAAAAATACAATTTAATAATTTACGAAAAAAGAAGATATACAATAAGTACATGATAAACAAACCGGAAGCCAAACATTGTTCTAGTGTGAGCCTGAATTTTTATAAAGTTTGTGCAGGCCCGTAGTTATATGGGTAGACGGACAATGCCCCTTTTAACAAATGATCATTCCCTTGAAAACTTCTGACGGTTTCCTATTTTAATGATAACATCGCTGTAATTCCTCTTAAAGGGCCATTCCGTATTTTTTGTAAATAATGTTTATAAACAAAAACGTTGCAAATGTTACATGAAAGTGATTCAAAGTATCTTTATTGTATCTCTGTATCTTCTTGATCAAACTGAATTTGGTTTTAAAGGGTTAATTACAAACAGGGAGTACTTATTGTTAATTAAGCAATTTGACCCATTTTTGGTGTTTGCCCCTTAAATGGCTCAAAATTTCTAGCTGAAACTTTTATGATACACAACAGGGACATTTCTCTACAATTAGGCGTTTATTTTACTCAAATCCGTTCAGTAGTTTCCTACTTAAAAACATTACGTAAGGTTTTTAAAGATTTTCGCATGTTTTTAGCGTTTAAAAATTAACGGATGGATTTTTTAAGTTAAAACTTTCAGATATATTAAAGGGCACATAGTTACAGATTTTGGTGTAAAGTTTTCAGAAATTTGAGTAAAAAAAAATTTTGACTTAAAAAAAATTCAGACTGTCCCTTTAAAGTGTATTGTCCCTCGAAACAATCCAATCCGACCACTGGCCTGTCTTAAAGGAATACTACCTCTTAAAATGATCAAAAAAGCAAAATTCGCAAACTTGGTGAATACGAGTTTATATTCATTTGGCAACTTGTCTGGTGTCATAACTACATGTATACTACAGATTACCTAAATAATCTGATAAACCTAGAAAACTACCTTATATAATCACTACACGATAAACAAAATATTAAGCGTTTTTCAATAATAACTAACCTGTAATTATTTAGTTTTATAGGTTGATATGATTCTGTTTGTAAGGAATATATACTTTTATTGACCAAGTTTGAGAACTTAATTTTTTGTTCATTCTAAGAGATGGTATCGCTTTAATATATGTCTATTTACAATGCGTTGTATAATTTTTTGTATACATGTTTAGCTGTTTATACGTACCGTATATAAATAAATAAATATTACATGACGGCATAGTTATAGTATAGGCACTAAATGGTTCAAGGCCAAGTGTTGCATAGTTGCCGCCCTTTTTAATGACATCATCACTGCATCATTCCACACAGTATACAACTAGAAGTGATTTGAAGTACTCCCATGTTCCTTCCATTGAAAATAATAATGACTATAGAAAGGTCTCTCATGCAAGGAACATCTAGATCGGTAATCTCGTATACATGGTTGGTAAGGCCGTGGTCACAAACGTACGTAGGTGTACGTAAATGTCCGGGTTTTTTTTTCTCCGTCAGTTGAATACGTACTTAATCAAATAAAACCGGCATAGTTTCGCATTCGTTTAACGTACACAATTCTGACGAATATATGTGTGACCACGGCCTAAGGCTGCGTGCACATAGAAATATACGGAATACACTACCTGTAAATCGAACACGCACGATTCCTACTATACTACACTTTACTTTAATATACGTAGGAATACTTCGATTTCGATTAGTGTCCTCTTATGTGACCAGGTATTATGAAATCGCCTTGTTTGATTTTAGGTATACGTGTGTCGCTCAAAACGTACAACGTATACCCAAAAAGTATACTTGTTCACGCAGCCTAAAGTATCCAACACCCACAAGTAGGCTATATAAACAGTTTAGAAATATTTACAATAAACAATAAAGGAATGTTTTGAAAGACAGGAGTATTATCACGGTCGAGGCGAGAGTTTTAACACAAGTTCAGATCTGGTCCCAATACACAGCAGTACATAATACCATTCTGAACAATCACAACCACCCAGTCACACCAGGAACCTCGCTCACCAATAGTCACATTATAACCTAGATTCTAGGTCAGTTATTACTTCCAGAAATAGTTCTCTTTCAGCACCGGAATATCCTTTGTTGTTAAATCTAAAAAGAAAACATATCAATTGTTAAATGCAATATGAATGGTCATTGCCATCTGTATCTCATAATGGAGTTACACGGGTCGTTAAACAGAAGACCAATGTTCCCGCCATATCAGACTAATAACAGTCTACGTCATTATTCAATTTGACCAATTGGTGCTCATGTTACATAATTATCATGTTCCTTTAGCAACGTTACTAGTTGTGATTGACAATCAAATGACTTGAAAATGCTTCTAATTTTTAAGTGAAACATGTGTACCATGTGTATCATAATCTATATCAAAGCCCTATATATGTAAAGTTGCGACAACTCATTTACAGGCGCCATTTTGGGTCCCAACGTCATAGCAACGTATGACGTTATATAGCGCTAACTTCATTGTAAATGCTGCTTTTGAAGCACGGTCGTCGAATATCCATTACATTATAGTGAGTGCAAGAAATAAAAAAGGAAACTACGCTATTTTTCAAAATTTTCAAACCCTACTCTGGGGGACTAAAATAAAAGTCTCATCGTGGCAGCCCCGCGGTCAATAAAATTTATCATATATAGGGCTTTGATCTATATAGGCCTATGACGTTGCTGAAGGTAGATGTGACGTAATGTGACGTATAGAGTGTCCATATATGGTGTTCTAATCTCAGTTAAATTAAAATTAGACCAAAATTTCGTTTTGTTCGTTTTTTTTAAATTCCGGTTTTTATGCACTACATGTAAGCTACATAAGGGTCTTACCACGCCGTTAAAGACGAAATGTCAGCTTGAACTCTGACATAACCTTACTGACCTCTGTTTTAACCAATCAGATCCTTACCCTCTCCTGCAACGCTGTGTTTTTGTGACGTGAACAAAAGGTACATTCTCAGATTCCCAAGTGCTGTAGACTACTTTATCATGTCATTTTTATTAAGTTTAGGTTAGAATTCAAGCCGACAGTTTGTCTTTGACGACGTCGTTAGACCTAATGTAGTGTTTAAAAAACTAAATTTTGGTCTAATTCTAATTAGACTGTTCTAATCAAGGAATACAGCATAATATTATAGAAGGTCTACGTTCTATCATCTACCCTTAGCAACACAATACAACGTCATCACATTTCTCCATTGCTCCAATAACACGAGAATTTGATTCTTGACCAATCATATTACTTTAAACATATTATTGCGGGAAATTGTCCACCTATATTTCGCCAACTTGAAAATATCCAACTTTGAAACTTGATATTACATAGAAGAGGGCACCAGCATTTGAAATTTGACATTCAACTGGATATTTGGACACATAGAATCCTTCTGTAAAGTTTCAAATTGTAAGTTAAAGCGAAGGAGTTACTAGTCATTATTCAGTCTCTTACACAGAGTTGTCTTCCCTTGCCTTGACTGAAGGGGAAGACAACTCTGTTTGAGAGATTGGTCATTATTGACGTGATGATGCGATTAACGTTGTATCTTGTTGCTAAATGGGATGTATTTCTAAGGCTACTTATTTAGACTACGGGTTATACTACATAAGTCAGATTCAAGTTACACCAACGATTCGCTCCGTTTATTTCGTTCAATTTAGGGAATCGCTGGAATGGTTGAGTCAAATAAAGCTACTAAAATATACGGAACGAAAGTTTGATCTAATTTGAATTGATCTTGGTTATATATTATATGGTGCTAAACTTTGTGAATTTTGATATGGAATACTTATCATGCAAAGAAATGAAATAGAGGGGCATAATCCTGTGATATTTGACTTGGCTGTTGAGACTAATTAACCGGAAGTGTTCACCAGATTGAAAATATAAAGTAACAAAAGCGAGTTGACTTGGCCTACGTCACTTCCATCGGCTATCATTAGTTCATGCTATAGCCTATTAAACGAAAATCAGGCTGATAAAGATAAAGAAACCAAGTACTGACGATCCGAACCGCAAAACGAAACTCGAAATCCAAAAGGACATTTTGACGAAACATAGGTAACAGCTTAAGAACTTTTCACATGAGGAATTATATCAATCATACATGAGTAAGTATATCATAATGAAAAGTGGTATCAGGTGTCTAGAAGAAACGATATCAGGATTATGCCCCCTGTTGACTAACAGTGCAAGCAAGAAAAGACCATCACCTACATGAAGCTGTATCTAACTCTATAGTGTTCACACAACCCCATGTTTTACCAATAATCCTAGCAACAGTAGAAAATATGTAGATATGTTTATATTAGTAACCATGGCAACACCAGAATGTACGGAACCAATTCTAACGGCAACGTTACTGTCGTTAGAATAATCTAACACTAAATTGTCACCAGGCACATGACCCGGTGTGGTGGGATGACCTGGTGTGGTGGGGGTCAAGGTCGTTGTCGTTGTCGTTGGAAACTCACCATTACAAATTCGATTTAAACAATCTTCTTTTTTCGTTTTGGTTGTTAAATCTGCGAAAGATTCAAATTTAATCACGTGATCTGGTGACGTTGCAATGTCTAACACCTGGCTTTGGTTGTACTCGTTTCCAATGGCCATGACGAAAATTTCAATGTTGTCAAATTTAGCTCGGCTTACTTCCGACATTACTCTTTTAGGAACATCTAAAACATCGTCCATAAACAAAATGGCGATCTTTTTCACGTTGTTTCGTCCGCCATTATCTCTATCGTAACCATGTTGACGTAATCGTCTAACAACGGTACTTAAAGTAGGTACATCTAGTTTTTCCAGTTGTTGTATGAAGGAGTTTTTGTCTGTATGGTCGGCAAGGCTTATATCACCACGGTAACAATTAGTTGCTGTAATACCAGTTCGAATATTGCCCGTCACCATGTTGAAATTCTGAACAATGTCCACCACAAATTTGTTAATTTTGGCAACGTTTCTTGATCCCAGACTCCCAGCGTCATACACAAACATGATGTCGGCCTTGACATTTTTACCACACGCTGTAATGTAATTGAAAACATAACTTTAATATATTAACCTACAGTCCTATATACATATACATAATTAATCTAAACCGATACTCTTAAAGGGATTGTAAAGAGGTTTTCTAAACTTTGTATGTGTATGGGTACAATGATAGCATCAATTTGCGCCATTCCAATTTTCATTCCCACGTCTGTGGTTCTTGCAATTCCATTAAACCTAACTCGTTTTATGACGTCATTAATAGTGATCTGCATATATATCAATAGTAGCTTCCGGTAGATCACTATTAGTGACGTCATGAAACGAGTTAGTTTTAGAGGAATTGCAAAAACCACAGACGTCGGAATGGAAAATAGAATGGATCAAATTGATGCTATCAGTGTCCCAGGTACACATACAAAGTTTAGAAAACCTCTTTATAATCCCTTTAAGTCTCAAGAAAATTAGGCCATTGATAGAAGATAAAATACTTGTAGGCCTAGGTCAATGGCTAGGGTTATAACAGCTGATCCAAACATGCATTAAATTACAAGTACATGTATACTTTATAGAAGGCCTTCTCAATTAATTTTTGAGGGCTAATTAAAGCTTAGCTAGCATAGAGAGCAGAGCGTAAAGCGGAAGGGGTCACGTTTGAGGGGCCACTATCGAGGGCGTTGCGGGCCGGATTTCATTTACTTCAAAAAGTATTATTGATAGATTAAACTGAACTTATAAAAGGATTGTAAAGAGGTTTTTTAAACGTTGTATGTGTATCAGGGATACTGATACATGTAGCATCAATTTACACCATTCCAATTTCCATTCAAACATCTGTGATTCCACTAAAACTAAAGCGTTTTACGTCACTGACAGTAATCTACAGGAAGCTATTATTGATATCTATGCAGATAACTGTCAGTGACGTCAAAAACGCGTTAGTTTTAGTGGAATTGCAAGAACCACAGACGTCGGAATGGAAATTTGAATGGTGCAAATTGATGCTATCAGTGTCCCCGATACACATACAAAATTTAGAAAACCACTTTACAATTCCTTTAAATGTCTTTCTACTCCATCAAAAGTAATGAAAGTCAGTTAATATGTTGAAAGGACTGCCCTGTTTAACAGTGATAGGGCTATACGGTGTTCCGAAAGAGAAATCGGTGTCTGCCTCTCTCTCTCTCCAGAAAAAAATAAACGACTAAAGGCCGACAATACATATTGTTGTCACAGAAAATATAAAGAAAAATTAGTTCACTGACCTGGTTGATCGCCTTGAGGAAATTCAACTGAAAAATTAACAAAATATAGAATTAGAAACAATCCTAACATCTCCATGATGTTTTAAAATTTCCTTTTCAAAGTGTTTCCGTCGAATAGTTCCACAAAAAGTCTTTTTGACAATCAATTCTACTATTCGTAGCTTGTTGTATAGTTAGTAAGCTTTTTACACAGTTGTGTTAACGTCATACACAATCATAGCCTACAGTTGTGTTAAAGTCATACACAATCATACATGTACAGTTGACACTCTTGGTCGAATAATTCCACAAAAAGTTTTCTAGTCAATCACTTAATAAACTATTCTTAAAATATTCGAAGCTTGTATACATGTATATAGTTTTAAGCTTTTTACACAGTTGTGTTAAAGTCATACACAATCATACATTGTATGCTAGTTTAGTCCACCCAGAGCCAACTCTGGTTCAGTTTAGTTCTAAATTTGTTATATAAGTCTTTACTCAGTAGTGTTCATTGAACAAACCCTCGTTTAGACTAAACTCTGAATAGCCTTTAATCAGTTCAATTTGATTCCTCTATGATATCATTTCATCGTATGAGTAACCGGATTAGTTGTCCCTCCGATAATATATAATGAGGAATATCCGTTTTAAAACAAGGAGGCGTCATAAGATGGATAAAATTTCTTCCTAAATCTTCGTAAATCACAATTTGGAGAGAATATCGATATGTTAAAGCCGTGACTTTTAAACAACTTCCTTGTATATACAGTTTCCGAAAAGGAAATTTATAATTCAATGTATTTTAACACATAATAAGGACATTCGTTGAACGAAATTGTCCAAAACGTTTCGTCAGTTTTCATATCATTAAACAATTTTAGATATAGAAGTCCTCTTTTTCCCTTCAGAAAAGTCGAAGTATTTAAATATGATTCAAATCACTGCACGTCGTGTAACTTAGAATAAAACTTCAATACACCCTACCACTGCCAATGCTTTCGAGAAGCAACAAAATGTCCGCTTTCACTAATCAACACTTCTATAATATTCAACAATTTATCAACTCTGTGCTTGAACTGTGTGAAATGATTTTAATAAACTAATAGGCTACAAAGTGTATATAATAAAACATTCCACTTGTATATACGACGTCAATTTCAATCGTTAACGCCTACTGAGTGATTAAATCGTATGCATCTAATTTGTAATTGAGTATCAAAAAATCTCCTTGAAATTTAAATCATAGGCTACATCTCTATTACATGAAGGCGGTTTCAAAGATAACTTGAGATACGCTTTCTCGTCTTCAGATATTTAATGATATGAAACATGTATCAACAATACTGACGAAGGTTAAACACCCGAAACGCTCCAAATGTGTACATTGTATATTTATTAAACCGGTATCAAAAAACACTGACGAAGGTTAATAACCCGAAACTCTGCGGAATATCACTACATACAGTCCACGTGTGTTTTAGAGATGAATATTCTCAACTAAATGACAAAATTATATCCAATACTTTTTCTTCACTAGGCCTACACAGAAACAAAATCCTTTGTTGAAAATCCTATTTCTAAAATCTATTTATCAAACGAAATTTTCACCCAGATGCACTGCACTTTGATTAAAAATTATAACCATCCCTCGCGTAATTAGGAGATAAACTAATTAAGCATGTTTAATTGGATTAGATAGGCTAGTCAATGTCCGGTACTCTCCGTTAGATTCCGACATTCTCCGTAATCATAAATAGAAAAGAATGATTTGAAATTAATCCAGTTATTACATTCCAATGAGAGAATTTGTCCTTAAAATGAACACATTTCAAAAACATCATTTGTCACAAACAGCATGTATAACTAACTCGTAGTCTTAGCAAACCATTTATAAAGACATTACCGTGCATACTGATAATCTTATACATTGGCCTTACATCCATTGATACAATATAATTATATTCATGTATATCAAAGAGAGAAACGATACCCAGATTATGACGTCATCGCAAATGCCACTTGATTTGAACTATACTCTGGTTAATATTTTTCTGATAACAAAGAATCACAGAAGTCGAACAGGAACTCGGAATAGTGCCAGGTAGTCTTGAAACATTCATAAATGTATATGAAACTTCCTTGGAATCAAACCTCTGTCTAATATCTTGAATGCTAGTCTGTTTAATAAATTTCATTTGATAATAACTTATAAAATGTCGAGATTTCAAATTGTTATAATCATGCAGTTTTAATCATTAACTGTAGTCTAGAATTACTATAGATCAGTGAGAGCATCTCAGAATAGAAAATGGTTGATATAGACCTATTGACTGATGACGTCACATTTCAATAAACAATCTTCGCGATATGAACTATGGGATTGAATTGGGGTCAAGGTGTTACAAAATGGCCTAACAGATATTGATTTATAGAGAGGATAGAAACCCCACTTCATTCCCAGAATGCACAGCTGGCTAAATTTGTGACGTAATCAGGCTACACGGTTATTGGTGGTCGATGTTGGTGAGTTCACAATGGACACAGGTTGAAATATGCAATTTGTTCTGACATTGAGTTTTTAACATGCTATTTTATTTGGGGCAGTACTTGTACAATTTTTTATTCGATAACTATCATATTTTCAGGGTCTAAAAAAGACATGTTGGATTTGCGAAAGAGATCGGTTCACAAACAGCTGATATATTTCAAAATATAGATGATATAATATACATATCTAATTTCTGATATCATTACGTATTTCAAAATATAGATGATATAATATACTAATCTAATTTCTGATATCATTACGTATTTCAAAATATAGATGATATAATATACTAATCTAATTTCTGATATCATTACGTATTTCAAAATATAGATGATATAATATACATATCTAATTTCTGATATCATTACGTATTTCAAAATATAGATGATATAATATACTAATCTAATTTCTGATATCATTACGTATTTCACAATAGAGGTTAACTAATGTATGTATTTAAAATATATCAAATAAAAACCGACGTCATTCCTATAATAATGTTCAAAAACAAATGCTTACCGGACAATATTGCCAAAGAAATGAGAAAAAAGGGACAATTGGTCAGCGAAAGAGAGGAATTTGACGAAACTTGAGAGAGTTCATGCTGAATATGGGTGGTCTTTCCTACAAGTTTGACTGTACATGTATATAATAAAAATCCGTACAAGTAAAACAATTCCGTTAAACAAAATTGCATCCAAGAACATGGCAAAATCGAGAGTAATAGTTGAATAGTAGTGCCACTACTATAAAAGTTAACACCATGTTACAAGTTTTTCTTCCTTGTCTTATCATTATTATAAAACATTTTTTAATTCTGACAAAATCATGATTAAAATTATATGACAATATTGTTTGTCATGTATCTTAAAGCGATACTACGTCTTAGAGTGAATAAAAAAATTAAGTTCTCAAACTTGGTCAATCAGAGTATATTCATCAACAGTGTCCAAAGTATACAAACAGAATGTAAAAAACCCATGAAACTATATAAATTTCCATATAATAACAGTTTATAATTGATAAACGCCTTAAATTTGATTAAGGCTTTTTCAATTAATGTATATGAAAATAGTTTTCTGGATTTAGGTACTCTGTTGTATAGTTATGCAACCAGGCAAGTCCCTTGATGAATATAAACTCTTATTGACCAAATTTGAAAGTTTAGATTTTTTGTTCATTCTAAGAGGTTGTATTCCTTTAAATATTACTTTTAATTTCATTTTCTTGTTTTTCAAAATTCCCTTATTTCTCTGAACGTAACGTCCTCCTTTCTTCAATGGCATGAAACTATATTCTTTGTAAATTACTATTTCAGTGATTTTTGTCGGAAATTTCCAATTGAATTAAAAAGTTTTAATGACTTGTTTTTCTTAATATAAAAGTGTGGGCAAAAATTTCCATATAACAATTTCAAAACTGTACCGATTTCCGCAAAATCTTTTGAAACGTTTCAATCCCCGAAATCCTAGAAAACTAAGATAAAAACCAAAACTTAATAAATTTGGTGGTAGGGAAATATTTGAGAATATGGTCCCCAAGTTTCGGAGAAATCATATTTCGTAATACGTAAATTCGTTAATGTCATGCATAGACTAATAACCGACGTTTTTGTAAAAAAGTTTGTCTAAAACTCCCTATTATATCCTGGGTTTTCAACTTGGGGGACATGTCCCAGACTGGGTTCATCTGGACAATTTTCTGGGGTCACAAACTTATCTATAGATTTAAAAAATGTGTGATATTGTGTATTATCTGGGTGGATATGCATGTAATGTATAAAAAAGAAAAATACTGTGACTTTATCATGCTTCAGAATGGCATGTTTTCGATGACTTCCGCGGACAATTCAGAAGACATGATTATTTCCACGTGCATGAAATTGTGGACACTTAAGAAAACTTGAAAACTCAGGCTATATATTGCCATCAAGGAAGAAATATAACACTATAATTAAATAGCACCAATTTGAAGTAGGAAGTTAAACATGGCCGACTGTATTAAATATCAAATTAAAACTGTTTATATTACCGTAATTTGAATAACAAATTGTTTAAATAATTCAACATATTCCCCTTATTACTCAACAACGTGCACCTGTTATTGCGCCGCCGAGAGAGGAGGGAGGGGGCAGGTGGGTTTGACGGTTATCTTTACGACTTAAAGTTTAGGGATAAATAACTTAATGGGGAATGTTCAGCAATTCCAATGGTCGATTTAGGACTTGAATTTTTCTAAATAGCATTCAGAAGTACTAGAACCGCACGAAAATCATATCATTTCTTTCAATTATATCCCTCATTGGTCGAACAGTTAGTGAACATATCCCTTTAAAGGAATACAACCTCTTAGAATGAACGAAAAATCTAAATTTTCAAACTTGGTCAATAAGAGTATATATTTATTAGGGGATTTACCTGGTGGCATAACTATAAAACAGATTACCTAAATAATCTGATCAATCAAGAAAACAATTAAATACAATAATTGAAAAATCCTTCAAATTTAAGGCGTTTATCAATTATAACCTGTTATTATATGGAAATTTACATATTTTCATGGGTTGTTTGATTCTGTTTGTAATACACGTACTTTGAACACCGTTGATGAATATATACTCTTATTGACCAAGTTTTGGAACTTAATTTGTTTGCTTTACCATTGTCGAGTCATTACATAGTCTAGAACAAAATGACGAAGGTTGAGCCGAATTAGTGCCTTTCATGGCGATTTCATTCTCCATCAATTTGTATAAACAAGTAGGTTGAATCACTGCCGATCCCTACAAATCTTTATGTTGAGAACTGCATGAACCCCGTCTACATTGTACATACCAGAACAGAAGGAATAGACAGAAAACTATACGTTCAGTGTTCGTTCTGTCATTAAAGGGGCATGTTCGCGATCTATTCTCTCAATTGCAGTAACTCTCAGAACTGGAAGTTTATTTTTAACTAAGATTAACAGTATTATCTTGATCCACGTGTATTCCATGTTCCTTTAGCAACGGCTATCATTTCATTTCATTACATTAATCCGTTGCTATCACGATAAGACATTCGAACGATTATTGTTCTACCAGTTATATTCCTTGTAACAAATTATTGCTGTAAAACTTTCGAATGACCAGACGTCAGATTTCTTGTAGCAAATTTACCTTGTGATAATCGAGTCTCAACGGTCATAAATTGAATGTGACGTATAGTGTTTTTAAAACTAGGTTAATAGTTGTTAATAACGAGAAAACTCCGTCACTCCAGCAACGGTAGTTAATGCCAATGTTTAACGTTGCTGAAGGAACATGCGTGTATTCTTACATTATCTGCGTTCTAAAAGGTAAAATTTCGAGTCGTTTTTTAATGATAAAACACCATAATATACAAAACACATATATAGAAATATCAAGTTAATGTTTTGTATTTCTTTCGTACAGTTCTGGTTTTTTTTGAAGATCATCTTCCTATTTTCATGACTCAAATTAACCCACGAAAATGCCCGGAATGCCGACTGTTCCTTTTTAAGCCTGACTGGAATGCCGCTTTATAACTACCAGGCTCTAACCGCCAGAACCGACCACCAGACCTATCCTAGAGCTGATTAAATACATGACTTATATGTACATATACTTGTACTTATATTGGCTATAATTATACAGGTATTTTAATCATATTGCACCCGGAATATTACATAGATTATATTACTAAATCAAAGGTTAACACTAATCAATAAAAAACTTAAAAACAAATCTGATTACCGACTGACGTAAGAGTTTTTACTGGTTTTTTTTTTTTTTTGGGACATTGTCAGCGACATTTCGGTCGCATAAAGATTACATTTCCCAATTATCTGAAAATCATTTAGGTTACTGTAACTAATCTGTAAAAACTTAAAAAAGATTTTGACTACTGACTGACGTAAGAGTTCAATGGTTGTTCCTGTTGTGTTTTTCTGGGGGACATTGTCGGTGACATTTCGGGAGTATAAAGATTAAATTTCTCAATTATCTAAAAACCATTTAGGTTACTTATCAGTAAAAACTTAAAAACAAATCTGATTACCGACTGACGTAAAAGTTATTACTGGTTTTTTCTCCGGGACATTGTCTGCGACATTTCGGTCGTATAAAGATTACATTTCCCAATTATATGAAAATCATTTAGGTTAACTAACCAGTAATAACTTTAAAAAAAAACTTTAAAATTATTTTGCCTACTGAAGGGCGTAATAGTTCAATGATTGTACCAGTTGTTTTTTTTTCCGGGACATTGTCAGCGACATTTCGGTCGTATAAAGATTACATTTCCCAATCATCTAAAAACCATTTAGGTTAACTTTAATCTGTAAAAAACTTAAAAAAGAGTCTGACTACCGACATCATCCCAATGTCAAAATTTAGATGTACGGTAGTTAAAGAGAATAACTTGACCACGGGAAGATGGACTACCGACTGACGTAAGAATTCAATGGTTGTTCCAGTTGGTTTTTTTTCTCGGGGACATTGTCGACGACATTTCAAGCGTATAAAGATTACATTTCCCAATTATCTGAAAACCATTTAGGTTAACTAATCTGTAAAATCTTTAAAAAATCTTCGAGCGTCGATATAGATAGACATGTATCTGAGATCAAACGTTATTTGATCAATCAACGTTTGAAAAAAATATTCTTTTGGGCACACATTTGATGTTTCGGAGAATTCAGATGACATTCTCAACCCCCTAAGCAATGCTCTCGATGAAAAGTAAAATGTAGTTCCTGAGAAAGTTGAGCGAAACCCAAAGTAGAGTAAAGGGGCCGCCTTTTTTCGGTTTCGCTTTCCTACAATTTGTCATTGCTGGCAACAAAAAGGTCTGACATCACAATTTTGAATTTGAAAATTTGTCAGATAACAATGAAGGGGAAAATATTAGAATTTTTTTTAATTTTTCTATTGGATGGAGTTATTTTTAGAACTATGGTACGAATATCATTCATTGCACTTTGTACTTTCCACATTAACTTAGTTTCAATCTTACTTCCGGTTTATCTATAACGGAAGTTTATATTTTAAAGATAGGCCCACTAGTTCAACATAACTTCTACAGATACGGAAAATGTTTTATTTTTAGCTTTGAGGCTTTTGAGAAACTTTTAGTTTCGCGTATGATGCCGCTGCTCAGGGGCCTTATTCTCAAAAACTTAACTTAAAATAATTATATGATGCAGTAATCTGATTGTTCAGAGACTAAAATCAGTTTTAGATTAAGTATTATTGTCCAATCAGATGGCTGTATTTCTTAAAATATAGATTTTTATCTAAGTTAAGTTTTCAAGAATAAGGCCCCCGGCTAGAGTTCCCTCATTGCACACTACATGACGTTTACCCGTCCTTATAATCTCAGAAACGAAGGATGTAAAACTCCATTTCATTTTATCTTTTGTGTATTTAATGAGATTATGATGCGAATTAGTTTGTTAACACAAGCACAAATTAGCAAAAGAATATGGAATCAATTTTATTCAGCTTATCATCGCAAAGTTATTCGAAATTCGTATCCATACGATATGACACGACAGTACCCCCACTACTATCGATACCAGTGGTTCCTAGGGGCCATGCCCCTCTAGGGGTCTATGGGGGTATGTGTCAGGAGGCCATGGGACATGAAGATTACTTTGTAAGGTCTGAAGTTGCTTGTGGTCAAATGCATGATGATGAAGAGGCACAAAACCTTCCCTTGGACGATATTTCGATATATCGAATTAAACAGGGGGCCACGGCTCTGAAAGTTGTGCCACGGTATGAAAAAGGTGGGGAACCACTGATCTATAGTATCGTGTTATACTTATAAAAAAATATCTTATCTGTAAGAGAAACCTGCATTATATATATATACACATAATTGCGTGACGAAAACGTTTAAAATTTAACCACGAAACACTGTGGCCTAGTAAATTTAGACTAAATATTATTTTCATAACAGACACATTAGTTTAATCTGATTAGAGTTAGATATTTAAAATATTTAAAATGTAAACTGTAAAATTGAAATGTGATAAAGTCATCAATGTGTTACAACTTAATGGTGTTCGTGGGTTTTGATCTCAGGCGGTTTGAAAGTCTACATAGCGACAATGCATCTTTCCCCTATTATTCCAGTCAGAAAGATCAATGCCACAGTTGAAAATACTTATAACATAATGCACTCGTATCAACTTAGGAACTAGACTAGCGTGATAGATGACCTCGAATACTGTACAGAGATTGCCATATTGAATAAAGTATATGTCAGCCAATCATAGTCATCCATCAGAGAGTGTCGTCTTCTTTCGCGGTTAAAAATGACAATCAAAATCAATCTCCGAACAAGAGTTATCTTCCTTTGTCCATTTACCGGGAAAGATGGCAGCTCATCATTATTATATAGTATCAAACACAATGACGGAGGTTGAGCTGAATGAAGCTGATAGTGCAACAACTTTGAAAATCGGACTGAAAACTCAGAATGGAGGAACTTTGTGTTTGAATGTTTTATTGATAGACATGTAAATCCGTGACAGGTTTTATTAGGTTTTAAATCCCTTTAACTTGATATCTCTTTACAAATCTTTTTAACCAAAAACGAAAGAAAACGTCATTAGTCATTTGACTTTTCCGTATCGAAAGGTGAAAGGAAACCTAACTAACTAAATTCCCTGTAAAGAAATTTGACGTCTAAAAAATGAACACAAAAAATTCAAAATAAATAGTACCATAAAAACTCACCTTCACAAGCTTTCCATGCCAGCTTTTGTCTGATTTGTGCCAATACATCGAAACTACCAACTTGGAATACAAAATTCTCTTTCGGATCACTTCCAATCGCAACCAGTTCTTTAAAATCAGTTTTATTACCAATTCCAACGGCGAAAAGAAATATTCCATCTTTTTTCGTAAGTTCTGCCTCTTGGATAGTTTTATCCGAAAACCTGGATTTGCCGTCGGTGAGTAGGATTCCTATTTTGATAACCCCCTCTCGAACGTTATTCGGGTGGAAAGCTTGAGTTCTCATTTTATTCAGTGCCCTGTCGGTGTAAGTATCCCCCGTCATATATGGTATGTTCTTTATAGCAGCTTTGATATCTTCTTTATCGTAATATTGATCAAGGGCGATAAGCTGTCGATAACCAGTTGAAAACACCGCTAATCCAACGCGGGTTTTATTTGGAGAAATTGTAAATTTATCGACCACGTTTGCCACGAATTCACTCTGTTTTTTATAATCTCGATACCAAATAGATGACGAAGAATCCACCAGGAAAAATATTTCTGCTGCTTTCCCGCCACAAACTGATTCGTCGGTAGGTGGCGTCGTTGTAGGTACTGAAATGAATAAAGAATATGAATAACGTAGGATGCATTATGCATTATATCGATATATAGAAAACAAACATACAGAAAATGAAAATGTTTAGGTGAAGTATAACTGGAGGCTATTTACATATATTCAAGACCCAAATCTACCCTCAAATTGATGCTATCAGTGTTCCCGATACACATACACAGTTTAGAAAACCCCTTTACAATCCCTTTAAGAAAATCGATCAAAAACGTGACAATAAAACACGACAGCGTCAGTTCGAAGGTCGCCAGATTAATCGATATAAAATTTTTGGGGAAGGGATTTCGATATCCTGGTAGAGAGATAGTTATTTAAAGGGAGTAGCATGGATGTGGTCACCAGTTAAAATAGGAAGAGTGCGTTTCTTGTTATTTTATATTACACTATAATGAATGAAGCGTTCCCTAAAATTCGATCATGGTAACGGTATAGTATCACGTCGATAAGCTTTATGAAACGGATCCGACACCAATGATTGCGGAAAAGTAAATTAGTGTCAAGTCCTTATCTTGCTCTGTATTTTACTGGTCAAATGAAATAAAGGCGATTAGACGTCCAGTTATATTTCTTTATTCTGTTACACTAATTGCTTGGTTTTTAACTGGTTTTCTCAATATCCAAGATTACGCACGTGGAAATGACCATGTCCCCTGAATTGTCAGCGGAAGTCTTCGAAAACATGCAATTTGGAAGCATGATAAAGTCACAGCATTTTTCTTTTTAATACGTTGCTGACAGTGGACATTACATGCATATCCACCCAGATAATACACAATATAACTATGGTTTTTTTATACTTAAAGCTCAGTTTGAGTCCCTGAAAAAAATTCCAAATGTCCCCATTCTGGAACATGTCCCCCAAGTTGAAAACCCAGTGGCTAAAATTGAATGATACGGATCTTATAT
This sequence comes from Lottia scabra, assembly GCA_029955415.1. Taxonomy (NCBI): domain Eukaryota; kingdom Metazoa; phylum Mollusca; class Gastropoda; family Lottiidae; genus Lottia; species Lottia scabra. Next base: position 15,437,987 of record JARJEI010000009.1, read on the forward strand.
GCATAGGCGTACTGGCTGGGGGTGCAGAAATTTTCACGAAGGAAATTTAAAAAAATAAAATCGTTCGGAAATGATGTGATCAGGCAGATGGCGAGAACATTTTGGAATTACGGGTTGGGGTGTGGGTCGACTTGTCGGGCATATATATTTCGTTGTCGGGCAAGTTAGCATCAACTAACGCCTCGTACGCCTATGCTTATATGTCCTTCTGTTTGGTTTTTTATATTGGATTTTTCGGAGGGACATTTTTCATCTTGTCATCCCTGTGGTCCTGTAACTATATATATATACGGGCCTGGTCGAAACTGTTTGTCACTGTGACCTGGCCATATCAAGTCTTTTTAATATTAACTATTAATTTGAGAGAAAAAGATCACGAGTAGAATTGACTCGGAAAGAGAAAACTCTTGTCTCTAAGTTTTAACTTCCGGTGAATATGCCTCATGCAAATATCAAAACGAAACACTTCAAGGCGTCGGCAAACGTCTATATAAGGAGATCAAGAGGGACAATTAATTTTTGGTAGGTCAAATTGCTTAATTGACAATAAGTACTCCCTGTTTGTAATTAACCCTTTAAAACCAAATTCAGTTTGATCAAGAAGGTATAGAGATACAATATACTTTAAAAATACTTTCAGGTAGAATTTGCGATTTTTTTGACAATGGAAACTTTTTTCAAAAAGCAGAATGGCCCTTTAAAGGATCGATTTGGGCCTTGAATATATGCAAATAGCCTTCAGAAGCACTGCTAATTATATCCCTATCTTAACATTTATCCTTCATTTTCTGTATATGCGTTTTCTATATAAGTCATAGTCTTACTAAACGGCGAGTCGTATTTTTGACTTTCAAACGCTGATATTTATTTATACACAGGGATTTGAAGGCTTACATTTTGAGGGAAAGTTTAGTTTAGAACATTATTATGGATTAGATTAACTAAAAAATTCCAGGATATGAGACTAAAAGATTTTTGGTCAAACGAATGATTAGTGAACATATCCCTTTAAGTTTTAAAGATGAATTATATAAAGAACCATTGTATGCTATTTATTTTGACAATAGTCTTTCATCATCTATATGACACGCGTCGTGACGGAAACGTAGTCGGCGCTTTTAAGATTATAGTCTACGATCTGCACCGGAAGCTTGAGGTTGGAGAAAATGGCGGGGAACGTGAGGACTTGACGCCATGACACATTATGACTGCTATACAACAATTGTATCATTCCGAATGAATTGAGTTTTTCTTCCTACTATTTGATGTACTGACTTGATTGGGCCAAAGCCAGCAGTGCACAATGAGGGACTTCTTTTAACGGGCACATCAAGTAGCACATGGATTTTATTGTCTGATTATTTTATAGGAGAGCGTGAACTTGTATGATAGTGAAGCATAGTTCAAGTGAAACTGAAAGGCAAACACAAAACAAAATGAAATGAATGGAGTTTTACGTCCTACTTTTCTGCACCTATATGGGCTAAATGAGGACGAGCAAACAAACGCCATGCAGTGAGGAAAATTTGCCAGGACAGCGGCATTAGCCTGCTCTTATTTTCGATTTCCAACTGTTGATGGATCTTTAACGTGCACAGCCTGTAGCACACAGGGCCTTGGTTTATTGTCTCATCCGAACGACTAGACACTTTTTCATGTCGGCCCAAAAAAGACAAACGCAACATCTGCAAATTGGCATGATGAAAATCTATGCTGTCAGCTTCTTGAAAACGTTTTGAAAACCTTCTTACAATCCCTTTAAACAGAAAAACAAAGAAGAAATATTTGAATATGACGTATTTCGCATGCATTCATTGTTGAATATGACGTATTTGGCATGCATTCATTGTTTGTGTAATCAACACTAACGACCTACAAGATGACAATTACACGTCTGTTCAAAAGTCAATATACTTTGTTTATAAACAAAACATCACATATTATTCAACAGGAGGATAATTAGCTTGTCTCGTACACTGATGATACATACATAGAGTCCGAAATAAACTTACTGGTACTCAAAAATATGATAAAGGCTCTAAGTTGTAGTTGTGTATTGGAGACACATAAAGAATCAATTTGCACCTTTCCAATTTTCAATCAGATGTCTGTGGTTCCAGCAATTCCACTAAAACTACGTTGTTTGATAAGGACACACTCGCGAATTTTGCTTGGATCACGGCATGTTCCTTTAGCAACGGCTATCATTTCATTTCATTACATTAGTGCCAATGTCTAACGTTGCTGGAGGAACATGGGATCACGGAAGACCTTCATAGGCGTGAATTGTTTACTAGTATTTGAATTTAAGCTTTTTGGAACCTCAGACATGTATTTAAAAAAAATTTAAATGGTTCAAATTGATGCTATCAGTGTCAGTGTCCCCGATACTCATAAAATATTTAGGAAACCTCCTTACAATCCCTTTAAACGGACATGCTCACTAACTGTTTAACTAATTAAAATTTAGTCTCAGAATCTGGAATTGTTTAGCTATTGAAGGGGTTGTGTGATTTTTGTGCAGTTCTTGTACTTCTGATGACTATCTAAATCGACTAAATTTTTAATGATTCTATCGATGCTATCACTATCAGTGTCCCCGATACTCATAAAATATTTAGAAAACTTCTTTACAATCCTTAATTATTAGTCAGCACAAGGCAGAGACAACATTCGGCAATCCTCGGCCGATGTTAAGACGACTGGCAGAGACAAATGAGACCAATGTCGGTAAAATGTCAACTCGGAAACCAGAGTGACCTAGATGTTCGGATGCCAATGAGTCAGCCAGCTTCAGACTAGACACTAGATGGAAGATCAGTAAAACTCAGACTTTTAAAACACCAAACGTGTACTAATTTGTACAATGCCGTATTTAGTGTAACAAATGTCATCAGAGTCAGGCGTAATATCAACTCGGAAATAGAAAACAAACAATGTGTATTTTTTAACAACACTATGGTATTCTAGATAGAAGTGATGACATGCTACATGTATTTTTTAACAACACTATGGTATTCTAGATAGTGATGACAGGCATGTAATACCCGACCTACAACACACGAGCTATAGTTTAAAGCAGTGGTTCCCAACCTTTTTCAAACAGTGGCCCAAATTTATGAAACTCTCATAGCCGTGGCCCCCTGTTCATTAACAAACTAGGACAGGCCTTCTCAAGTAATTTTTGTGCAGGGCCTAAAAGAGCATAACTAGCATTTAGCGGAAGAGGTCACTGTTGAGGGACCATTCCCAGGGGGGTCGTGGGCCGGATTTGGCCCGCGGGCCGCAATTTGAGAAGGCCTGAACAAAGATATAGATATGATTTTTAAATTAAGTTTACAGAGCCCCATGTCCCCCTGACAAATGCTCCACGACCCCCAGGTTGGGAACCACTGGACATGCACTAGCAACCTTATTACTTTGATAGTGAGAAGAGTTATATCATCGAAACGGCGTAAGACGTAAAATGGAATCAAACGGATAGGTGAACGCATTTTATAAGAGAATTTTGCTTGGAATCCGAATTACGTAATGTTTTAAAATGTTCATCTTCATAGGGTTTTAAATAAGTGATGTTTCTTATCACCAAACGACAATCCAATGCTTGCAGATTGTGTATAGTCTGTAGCATAGCCAAGGGAGGTAATCATAATTCACCGTTCGGACAACAGTTGTTTTATTAGCACGGTGTCAGGAGAGGCATGCTGACGATGTTCACTTGAGCATTTGAATGTTTTGAAGATGTCAAATTTGAGATCTGAAAGTGCTTATTCACAAATTTATATCAACATAAAATTCGTCTGGTGAAAGACCATATTTCTGAAACATTAGGCATAAGACAACAGTTATCTTTGATGTTCACGACGGCATGTTTTTTTTTTAATTTTCACTAGCCAGTGGCCACCATTCTCAATTGAACATGTTATATTTCTGCAAATGTTTATCCATTTCCCATTTTTCTCACAAGTAGAGCAATGATATTAAAACTGAAATTAATAAATTAATAAAAAATGAGAAAGTTAACGAACCTGTTTTGCCAGCAGCAACAGCGACCTGAAATTATCAGAAAATAAAAACATTTTAACTCAGTCTTTGATCGTCTCGAGTTGACTTTGATATAAATTAGAGCCGACATTAGTCACATATTTCTCTGACATGTTTCCAAAAGTTGTGGGGGTAGGGTAAAAATAATTTGGTGAAATTAGTGAAAACTGGTAACCTAGAGAAATTGAGTGGACAATTAGCATTGAAGGCTTACGGTTGCAACCAAAAGGAAAGTGCCTTGGCATTGCAATGTTTCGTGCTTTGAAGCAGATTTGAACCCTCGTTATCACTTCGCATAGCAGACGACAACCCATCACCGCTACCTACTGAAATGTTGTTGCGCATCTTTTAATACCTTAAATCGACTTTCGAAATGTCAGGAAATATGTCAGTAACAAAATCTATGGTCATTAGAAAGCTGACAGAAAGGGTTTTTGAGAGTTGACATTGTTATCATGGTAAAATATGATAATTCCTTTGATATAAAATATGCTTTCTAAATTTAAATATTCTTACCGTCGTAATAAAACGTATAAGAGATACGATGTTCATATTGTGCGATAATCCACAAACAATCGGGTAAATCCAGGTAATTCTAATTCACAGGTGAAAATACAAGTGATCCTAAACACAGGTGCTAATTCGAAAAATACGTCAGGTGTCTAACTTCAGTGACATAAAAATGATAAATGACAAGACACGATAGAAGATATATAGAAAAATATCCCTTGTTACTAAATATAGAATACACGCCTACGTATGATGCGTCAGGATTCCCCTTAGAAACCATTCATAAATATAGATTGTATCATCCAGTATCATCTACACTTTTGTCATTAACAGTTGTGTCTGGTGGGTAGAGGCTATTGATGTGCAATTTATGAATGAATGTGTGTCATGATCTTTACTACGTTTATACTATCAGTAAACAGATAAGCAACCTTTCGTCAATATCCTTTCTTTAAAGTGGTTTTAAGAGGTCATGAAGAACATTTAGCTATCCTTAAATTTATTTATAATTTAAATTCCGTAAATAAATAAAACCTAGAGACCCACATATTAAATTGAATGAATTCAATATATTGTAGGTCTATTGTTATTCTACTATCTATTTTACGCCTTTAAAGGGATCGTTAAGATATTTTATAAATTTTGTATGTGTTTTAAGGGCGATTTGTGGTTTCAATCCAAACATCTGTCAGATGTGTGTTTTTTCTAAAAAGTATACAAAACCGACTATGACGTCACTGGCATAAAGCCGTTTCGATAGTGGTGTCATGTACCAGACACATATCTTATGGAAGGGGCTCGTTGCCAAAAGTATTCACAAAGTCAACCTTGAAAACAAGGCCTCGACTTAACAACCTCATATTTCAACATGACACAATTATAAAATATACCTTTTTTAAATCAACAAGTCAATCTACTTATTACAAAGTAGAGGATATTCTTAGTTTACTTTTCAAACTTTATTTCACAACAATCAACATTCTAACTTTATTATTCGAAAATAAATTCTTAACTTTGTAGGCTACTATTGACATTATTAACTAGGTCTTCTTGACTTTGCATTCTTGAAAGATATAAGTTCGACCACTGTATTCGTAAGAGTTGTAAAGTCAACTGCTGTATAATCAGAGGAGAATGCTGTCCACCTCGAAAACGCCTAGAATATTGAACGATTAGAAAGTAGAGAACGTTGACGATATGGTGTGACGGGGCCATTGATCGGCGTTGTTTCTGCGTTACTTCAATATCGTGGGAGGACGTCACCCCCACTGATCTCCATAGATACAGAGAAGATATCAAAAATAGCTTCCGGTAGATTAGTGGGAGTGACGTCATGAAACGCGTTAGTTTAAGTGGAATTGCAAGAACCACAGATTGGAATGGTGCAAATTGATGCTATCAGTGTCCCCGATACACATACAAAGTTTAGAAAATCTCTTTACAATCCCTTTAAAGAGGCGTCGGAATGGAATTTGGAATGGCGCAAATTGATGCTATCAGTGTTCCCGATACACATACTAAGTTTAAAAAACCTCTTTACAATCTCTCAAAGGGATTGTTAAGAGGTTTTCTAAACTTTGTATCGAGGACACTGATAGCATCAATTTGCGCCATTCCAATTTCCATTCCGACGTCTATGGTTCTTGCAATTCCACTAAAACTAACGCGTTTTATGACGTCACTGCTTCCGGTAGATCACTATTAGTGACGTCATAAAACGCGTTAGTTTTAGTGGAATTACAAGAACCCTTGCACAATCCCTATTTAAAGCTTGTATGTTACACACAACCTATTTTACAATGTCTAAAAATTCCAAATATTATTATGCAAATTAAAGGGGAATGTTCAGCAATTTCGAGGGTAGATTTAAGTGAACATAGCCCATTAAAATCGCCTTTCCTTACACATTGTAATCTTAAAACATAATTTATTACTCAGTTGAAGTTGACCCTTGAAATAGTTAGACAAGATTTCAACTGACCCCAGATCAAGCCTGGACTCACCCCCACATTCCCGTCACATGATGTCATTATTGCCTAATATGGCGAGATAAGATTCGGGGTATCGATGAGGAACGTTTTAAAATGATGGGGTTGCAATCCTTGACCTTAGAGGCAATAAATTATGATTAAATTTCCTTATATCAGGCCTGCATTGTTTTACATCTTACATCACTTGTCCCTCGACAGTTGGAAATCGAAAATAAGAGCAGGCTAATGCCGCTGTCCTGGCAAAATTTCCCTTATTGCACACTGCATGGTGTTAGCCCATATAGGTGCAGAAAAGCAGGACGTAAAACTCTATTTATTTATTTATTCATTTATTTCTTTTAGTCTGAATACTGTATAAAATCAGAACAAAGTAAAGTGTAGGATTTTACATAGAGAAAAAAATATTTTGAAAAACGGGGCCCAGACACTTACGCACACACTCATATCATTCTACACAACACAGGTACCAGATTCTGGTAAAGAAATCGTATATATATAAAGTTATGAGAGTATAAGACTTTCAAGAATGTGTATATTCATAGAGCGATATGAGAATAAAATTTCCCTAAAAAGTCATGAATCTAGAACTATATATTAGTTTAAAGTTTATTTCAATTAGTATATCTAAATAAATAGGAAGTTAACAGATACTGTTTAGGCCTATAATAAAAAAAAATGTTCGGTATATATATATACTAAATGCCGCAAATGTTAAAGGGATTGTAGAGTGGTTTTCTAAACTTTATATGTGTATCGGGGACACTGATAGCATCAATTTGGGCCATTCCAATTTCCATTCCGACGTCTGTGGTTCTTGCAATTCCACTAAGACTTAACGCGTTTCATGACGTCACTGCCAGTGATCTGCATAGATATCAATAGTAGCTTCCGGTAGATCACTATTAGTGACGTTAAAAACGCGTTAGTTTTAGTGGAATTGCAAAAATCACTCACTAGTGAAAATCACTTTACAATCCATTTAAACTGATGTGTCTTCCGCTGTCTCTTATTATTCAATTTTGATACATATAATGCCGGCCTAGAGGTTTTGTTTCATGTTTTTTCATGGGTACCCTGCCCTGACTGATTCAGATTATGAATTACAACAAATCGCCAAATGAACCATGAGGATATTTTTCCGCTTTTCAGAAAATTCGCTTATACGGTCACAAAATATGAAGAGTTGGAAGAGTATCCCACTTCCGGTCTCAATCAGATTCAACAACCAGTGGGACCGGATGTGACGTTAATCCTCTTAACGAACCCACCGTCCTTTTAAAGGCGTTCGTGATGTACTTTATTCAATATAAATCTCATTCACCTTACGATCTATTTAAGGAAATATAAAAAATTGAAAACATCAATGACATGCTTGTGTGAAAGTGATGCGTAGGTCTATTATTTTGAGAGGGTGTTTACCTGCATGTTTTGGGATGAATAATACTAAATATGGGCATACATATTCCGAAAAAATAAGCTTTATCATTCAAAATCTGAATAGAATAGGTTTATTGAAGATATGCATGACTTCACTAGTTGTATTTTAATGGGATGTGCAATATTGAAAGTAACAAAGTTAGATGTGCATTGAAGCAAAAAACTACGCAAAAAGGGGCCTTGTTGTTGATTTTAATAAAATACAGTAATCTGATTGGATAATGAAAAATAATTCCCAAATTGATTTGAGTAATTAACCATTAAGATAACGGACACATTCAAAATAGGATGTAAAACTCCTTTTGTTTCATTTTCTGTATTTAGAATGATTTTGGTAATAAAACGCACCCCAAACGGGACTGCATGATATGATAAAATATTTTCAAGTACAAGAGGTTTGTCCCTTACTTAAAGGGGAACGCTCGGTACTTTTAAGGGTCGATTTGGGATTTGGTTCTTGAATATATGTAATAAGCCTTCAAAAGTGCATCAACTACACGAAAATCTCACAAGCTTTCAAGCATATTTTGTCTTTCAATTTCTTTCGATATAAGATTAACATTCTAGTCTATTTTTGACTTGCAAACGCTAATAAATATGGATTTGAATGCTTATTTTGCAACAGTGAGTTGTGTACACTATAAGTGATTAGCTTAGATACCAATTCCATTTCCGAGACTTATAGGGTATAATAATTAAGTCGAATGGATAGTAAACGTTCCCCATTAAATTTATTTTAAACCACAAACACGAAGTTATGTAGCCTACAAATTACAATGTCATTGTTGTAAATGATTCATTTCATGAAGGTGATATATTTTATTACCTTGTACATGTGTAACAGTTTTTTAAATTGATTCATTCTGTATAAGGTCATGATTTTAAAGTTTTAGTTTCCCCAGGGTGTGCCTTATTACCTGTAACATTCCGACCACAGAAAACCTGTAGTGTATCTTATTACCTGTAAAATGCCGAGTGCGTGCGTCAAGCCACAGGTACTTGACGTTCTGTCAATAATAATAAAATAGGGTCAATGTTGAAAAATAGTGAGTATTGATATATAAAAAATTGAAATGAAATGAATGGAGTTTTACGTTCTACTTTATTAAGATATAAAGAAAGAGAAGGTGTCCAATGGCATACAGGGTACAAATGTAAACAAAGTGGTTAATTACTGCTATACTTTTGTAGTATTTTTGAACGGAGCACTGCTTACGTATGACTTCTGTGTACTTTTTACTGCATTTTAATCAACTATGTATGATCCAATATTTTGTTGAATTTGACATTTAGAAATAAGGAAACTCATCTTTAAATTCAAAAAACCACCAAAGATGTAAATAAAATGTACACTGTGTAATCGGACAAGCATTGGGACCATAAGAAAATGTCGGATTACGGAGAGTGACAGAATACTCAAAGGTCAAGATTTTTCACATCTGTGTATCCATGTTAATACAGTTTGATAAACAAAACAAAAAAACTTTTTGACCTGTCTTGATTGGTAACTAGACCCGTAATTCTTATCATTTTTTTTTTAAATAATTATGAACCTATTATAACAACCTGGTTGGTATAAGTACAAGTCATTATAATACCAGTACTGTACTTTCTAATCATATAAGTACGCAGGTCCGTAGGAAGCAATTTCATATTAAGGGAGGGGGGGGGGGGGCAAATGGTGCAAAACTCATTCTCAGGGGGGTGGTGTAGAATTCAAGGCCTTGGTGTTGTCTGCTCCTGTCTTTATAAAGCAATATTGATTTTACCGTCCCTAACAACATACCAGTCATTTCTTGTTTTATCTTAAAAATTATAAATATCATTGCTTCAGTCATAAATGTCGAAATTATTGACACGGGCCTGAGTAGGCCTATTTTAACCATTCTATGCTGCTATCTGTGACGCTTCCATACCAGAGCCGTCTATACAGAGTCGTCTATGGAGAGTATTTGTGGTCTGAGTCTATCAAGGAAAGATAACTTCACCGGAAACTGAAAGCGACCTCTGTAAACAAATCAAGTTGTTATTTTTACACGTGAAGTTGACAAAAAAAGTGAAAATGTCTCAATCTAAAATACTTTTAGCAAGTAAATTATTACATGAAATGTATGGAGAGGTCGTCGCCGATATTGCCACACATTTGATGAAATTTGGCACTCGACATTTGAAGCTTATCAGTGAAAAAACTAAAATTAAATTGGAACAGGTTCGTTGATTATCAAATCATCAGTCGTTGTTTACTTGCGCTTTAGCCCTCACTTGGGGTTTGACAGGCAGAGTGACAGTCTGTAGAAGGGGATTGAATCAGTTACATTTTAAATTTTGCCATTTGATCAGATTGAGATTGTGTTTGGTAGTTAATAAATTTTATTTGAGCTGATTAAAGTTAAAGTTTTAGTTGATGAAATTATGATGCAATTCCTCAGCAGTTACTACATAGATTTTTTTGATTATTTTGTTAACTGATTCAATAAATGTTTGTCTGTCTTGGAATATGTTTGGTTTATTTCCATTGATGCAATTAGCTTAAATGATCTGTGGGCGCAAATAAAGCCTCAGTTATGTGATATTACAATTTTAATGGCTAGAAAACATTTTAAAAATCCCTGTAAGTTTATTGAAGCATGGAGAAAGTCAGTATTTTTTAGGGACTCAAAGTTGCGTCGAAAGAGATCTTGATCATCTTTTTAATTTGTCAAATCATAATGTACTTTGAAATTTCGTATAATAATGCATACAGATACTTAGCGCAGGTAGCACCATACCCACCCCCCTGACAATTATTTGGCCCCAAATCGACCCCTCCACCTAAAAATTCCTAGAAATGCCACTGGACTTCATAACATTTTAAATCCTAAATCTTGTCCTTTGTTGTAATTTCAGGTGAAGAAAGGAATTGGTATTTTAATTCAACATAATCTGATCAAGTTTGAGAAATGTAAAAAGAAACCAATGATGGAGTATACAGTTGACTGTGACAGAGTGATATTGTTACTACGTTATCCTAAATATATCTATTGTTCTAAAACATTGTACGGGGACGCTGCCGAGCTATTGGTTGAAGAGTTGTTACAAACTGGCCAATCATTGATGAGTGAATCTACTGAGCGAGTCACGGAACGTCTCAACGAAGCTTTAGAATCAACAGGTAACTCACCTTATCTTTTACTCTTCAGTCCAAGTTAACATACTTTGTATTTTTGAGCCGATCGGCAAGTTAACTGGGTGTATTTTATTTACTATGGCACTAGTGTCTTTATACATTACTAATTTTTTTTAAGTACCTTAATTAAGGCATGGCATACTTGCTCAACCAAAACACCTGATGTTAATTTTCTTTTGGGTGTGTCAACTCTTAATATTCACTATAAAACTTAACATACCTAATATCTTGTGGTATTCTTGTATTTTGCCGAACATGTAGTTAGTACTTTATTTAAGTTATCTTTTATACAAAGCCTGAGAAGCATATGCATTTCTTATGAAACTTAAATAGGAGTAGTATTTTATTTAATTCTTATATTTATATTCAGATACTTTTATTAATCAAATTTTGACTTTTTTATATGATAATTTGCTTGAATTTGATACAAATCTTAGATTACATCATTGTTGTACTTTGACGACGTCATGGTGTCATGTGACAAACTAGCGTTCATCGAAAAATAAACGCCAGTTTTCTTAACTGGTTCATTGAAGGAAGTGATAATAGAAATGTAAATATTCAGCAATATTTCTCATTGAGACATTATTCTCTACCTATTATTGTATTTCTTACAGGCAATCCTAAAATTACCTCCAGTTTAGTTTGTGATAAGTTTAGCTTACTGGTCAACACCCACTTCCTGCGGCGCTGTAATAACAGTATTTACGATGCCAATGAAAGAGTAATTGGTTATCAGGAACCTTTAGAAAGAGACAAACTTTATATCATACCAAATATTGAAGGTAATAGTTCTATTAGTAATAGCTATTTGATCATTTTTATTCTTAAAGAAGTTACTTCAGAACTAGACTAGTGGCTAGATAACCTCGTATACTATACAGAGATCAATCACTCGTATTTACTTGGGAACTAGACTAGTGGCTAGATAACCTTGTATACTATACAGAGATCAATCACTCGTATCAACTTCGGAACTAGACTAGTGGCTAGATAACCTCGTATACTATACAGAGATCAATCACTCGTATCAACTTCGGAACTAGACTAGTGGCTAGATAACCTCGTATACTATATAGAGATCAATCACTCGTATCAACTTATGAACTAGACTAGTGACTAGATAACCTCGTATACTATACAGTAGTCACCATTTTGAATAAATTATAGTTCAACCAAACACAATCATTCTTCAGAGATTATCGTCTTCTTTCGCAGAAAAAATAACCAATCCGATCTTTGAACAAGAGTTGTCTTTTCCTGCCCATTTCCAGGGCAAGATGGCTGCCTATCATGACCGAGTCATTACATAGTCTCGAACAAAATGGCGAAGGTTAAGCTGAATGTTAAAGAAGTGTGTCTTATTTCATAAGTATCAGAAAGAAATGTAAAAAAATTTTTATAATTTTTAGGAGGAATAAAAAGAAAGAGATTAAGTGAAGATTTGACACAATCTAATAAAAGATTAAAAACTGGTCGAGATGTAAGTTGTTTTTTATTTTTACTTTCCATTAGAAATTTGGAAAATCAAAATCTAACTGTTAATTTTCCTACTATTAAACAAAATATTATGGTAATATAAACTGTGGTCAATTCAAGCATGTTTCAAATTCAATAGAAATGAAATGGAGTTTTACGTCCTGCTTTTCTGCACCTGTATGGGCTAATTGAGGCCAAGACAGCAGAATTACTTTTGATTTCCAACTGTCGAGGGATCTTTAACGTGCACAGCCAATAGCACACAGGATCTCGGTTTATTGTCCCATCCGAATGACAAGACACTATTCCATGTCAGCCCCTCTGCATCACTGACAGGGGCAAACCAGGTTGAAAAATCCGAAGGCACCATCTCGACCCATGCAGGGATTGAACCCTGGACCCCCAAAAACTGTTAATAGTGAATTAGCCGTTATCGATCGTTGCTTACTAAGTGTTTGGGTTTTTGTGTCTATTTTCAGTATACTGTACCCGATGATGGTATATATTGGATGATTAATGTCGAGAGATTTCACCAATATTTCAGAGATCAGTTAATAATAGACAGTGTCAACAATAAAATAGATCAGGTACAGTTATTGCCCTTGTTTCTTTATTTACTTCAATCGTACAGCCAGTCAATTTTGTCATATGATATTTCTAATCTATATTTCACATCTCACATACACAAAATAGGTAGTGTAGGACCCTTTCCTCAAAATCTCAACATTAGATGATTGAATCAGTCATCTGTTTGTCCTGTCACTGACATTATTACAGTTTTATCTTTTTATCTACCACTAAGATTACTGTACAGTAGAAACTGTATTTAACGACCACTCAAGAGGGAAAAACTAGATGATCTCTTACTGAAAGTGGTCTCTTACTGAAGATGGTCTCTTACTGAAGGTGGTCTCTTACTGAAGGTGGTCGCTTACTGAAGGTGGTCTCTTACTGACTGTGGTCTCTTACTGACTGTGGTCTCTTACTGAAGGTGGTCTCTTTCTGAAAGTGGTCTCTTACTGAAGGTGGTCTCTTACTGACTGTGGTCTCTTACTGACTGTGGTCCCTAACTGAAGGTGGTCTCTTACTGAAGGTGGTCTCTTACTGAAAGTGGTCTCTAACTGAAGGTGGTCTCTTACTGAAAATGGTCTCTTACTGAAAGTGGTCTCTTACTGACTGCGGTCGCTTACTGAAGGTGGTCGCTTACTGAAGGTGGTCTCTTACTGACTGTGGTCTCTTACTGAAGGTGGTCTCTTACTGACTGTGGTCTCTTACTGACTGTGGTCTCTTACTGAAGGTGGTCGCCTAGCAGAGTATATGACCTCAGTACGGTCACACTAAACATTAGAGCCATTTTTGGTTGGCGGTGGTTTAATGGATTTTGACATTTTCGCTTTTTTTCGTAATATCTAGATTTACTTTTGTTCAAAATTATAAATCAAGCTTTATTATCCAATCAGATTACTGTATTTCTCTAAAACATTTTATGAAACTGGCTGTAAGTAGAGTAAATATTAAAACATCCCTCAATTTAATGATTTGATATATTTTTAGAAATCCAGTGAAATTGTAAGAAGTATGTTAAGATTGAGTGAAGTTAAAACTGAGCCAATGTCTACTGTTACAGCTCCAATGACTCTAGCAGAGGTAGGTGAAATTTCCCTCATTGCACACTGCATGGTCCATACAGGTGCAGAAAAGTAGGATGTAAAACTCCATTTCATTTAATATTCCTGAAGGAACAGGTTAAAACTATTTTCTCCTTGTCATTGGTTGGATATTTTACAAAACCCAAATCCCATGATGCACAAATCACATCAAATCATGTTTACAACTGTTTTTGTGGGACGATTCGATTTGGTCAATTAGCTATTTTGTGCATTTGTGAGCCAGTTCGATTAGGCTAATCGGTGCATTTGTGAGACTGTTAACCTAAACTGATTAGGCTAATCGACCTAACCGTCCCAAGAGGTGGTTAGGCGATTCGATTAGGTGTTATAACAATGTGCCAGTTCGTAATACTATTGGCTGATATCTATATGACTATATATATCAATGACGTCATATATAACATACACGTGACCTTCTTTTGTTGACAGTCAAGGCTGCCTAATCGCCGGTACATTTGTGGACCACAGCAAATTACACCAAATCGTACTAGAAAATCGAAACCATATCGAATCGTCCCACAAAAACGCCTTATATTTTGTCATCGCATCTGACGCTCTCAGTTTCTCAATTTCCAACAAAGACCCTCTTACGGTTCATGCTACTGTTGATACCTAATGTTCTTTGTTGCCACATTAGTACAGAATTTATGATGTTAAAATCAATTTGGTTTGAATATTTTCAGATCTTGCAGTCGTTACCTAAAGATGAGGGAATGACGAAACATATTCTAGAACAATATCTCTCTATATTAGCCGAGGATTCCGTAAGTCACCTTTTTCTGTCTGTTACCTTGTCTTTATTCTGAAGTACAAATAAAACATTTGTGGGAATTATAAACCTCTGTCTCAGACCTTCTCAAATGGGGGCAAGCGGGCCAAATCTGGGTGAGACACTTTTGAGAATGGCCCCTCATAAGTGACCCCTTCCACTGGATTGCTCAACTCGCTATGCTACCAATCTCCATTTGGCCCTTAAATTTTTTTCATAAAATGCATTTGTCCCTTTACAAAAATTAATTGAGAAGGTTATTGCCCTTTCCCCAAAATCTTAAATATGCAATTACTATCTTAGTTTTCAACCAATTTTGATGAAACTTAAAATGGATGTTATTGGACCTAAATCAAAAGGTTTGAAAAAAGGCTTTTTCTTGGGCGTATATGGCTGTGGTCCACTATCTTTGTATTTAAATGCATTAAGTTTTTGTTTTTATTTTGTAGTTGAATGTACTAAGTAAAGTTGGTGGAAGTAGTGGTGGATTATATGTTCTCAGTATCCTTTTTGTAACGACAGATGGACGGACATGGGTGATGACAATATATGCCCCCCATTTCATGTGTGTTCAATAAAGTAAATGACACACAAACCATTTTACAAAATTTGTTACTGGTCCATTTTTAGTTGATCCAAATAATGTGGATACTTTATAGCACAACACATGGGTAAACAATCATAAAAACTAAGTAGTCCGAAAATCAAACGTGTTTCAAAGGCACAAAAGCCCCTTAGGGACTGACACATGAAAAGTCATTTCATGTGGTTGTATAAACATCAGTTTACAATAAGAACCAATGTCTTGTCTGTATCAATTTTTTTTAAATCTTAACCTAATCTACTAGATATCTATAAGATGTTACAGTTTCTTTGTCAGTCACATGTAGAATCCGTGGTTCAAGAAAGATTTGGTTCCAAATGTTTACGAATATTTCGTGTCTTACTTTTAAAACGACATTTAGAACAAAAACAGGTAAGATGAAATTTTTAGTTATTTTTGGTTGGGATTTTTGCAAAAATGACATTTTAAGTGTCATTTCTTATTTATTTACAAGGAAGATAACTCTTACTCTTGTATTATGTATTAAAATTGATATTATGCAGGTTATGGTGGCTCAGTGAGTTAGAAACTTGCTGACCTGAAGGATTGGGATTCTATCTAGGCATGATGGGTCAAGATAATATGTTCATTGCACACTGCATGGTGTTTGCCCATCGTCCAAAAAGATATAGAAAACTAGACACCCTTTCATTTCATTTCTATAATACACTTCTATATCCAACGATAATACCTTCATTGCACACTGCATGGTGTTTGCTCATCATTCAAAAAGATGTAGAAAACTAGATACCCTTTCATTTCATTTCAATAATACACTTCAATATTCAACGATAATACCTTCATTGCACACCGCATGGTGTTCGTCTGTTATCGGCTAGGCCAAGCAGGGGCAGAGGTAGAATAAAAGATTTAATTTCAATAATATGATTTCATATCTAACTATTTGTTTATAGATAGAAGAATATGCTATGGTACCAACTAAAGAAACTAAAGAAATGTTGTATAATATGTTAGCTGAAAACTTTATCACTATTTCTGTAAGTTCATAGCATATATATATAGATTATAGGTCATTCAAACTTTATTTGCTAACTCAATTTCAGCATTTTGTATCACTTTCAGAGTTAAAATCCAATGTTGTGTTTGTCTACAATACGATAAAAATCTGTACACGCAAAACAATTAATAAAAAGTTGCATCCAAAAACATGACAAAATCGAGAGTAATAGTTGTATAGTAGTGGACTACTCCAAAGAGAAGTACCATTAGGTGTTTTGAAAAGAGTAACCATGACGCAAGGAGGTTAAAGATAGGGACCTTTTATTAGACAAATGTGTCATTGGTCCCGATCTTTAGGAATCTGTCATTTACCATTGGTTATAAACATTCTTTGTGTTGATATGACCTGAATATTTTTAATTTAAACATCTCGTACCTCTAAAGGTTTGATCACACTATAGGCAGAGCAGGGCGGAGCAGTGCAGCTCAGAGCAGCGTATTGCTTTGCTCTCTACCGTGCTGAGTCTTTCCGCTTGTGATGTAAACAGCTGTACACATTAATACTGCTACTAACCACTCTGCTCTGTGCTGTAGTCTGATCAAACCCTTAATCTTTCCATGTATTGTACTTACTGAGTGCTGAGTCGTTCTGCTTGTGATGTAAATAGATGTAAACAGCTGACCATCTGTACATTGAAAACTATAATAATGCCCCTACTAACCACTCTGCTCTGCGTCGTCCTGCACTGTCTGTTAGTGTGATCAAACCATTATATTTCTATCTCAGAGTTAATAACCCAAATAAGATAATAATCTTTAATGTAAAAAATACATTTTCTTTCAGGAGGTATCTAAAACAGTAGATCATGCCCCGTCGAGAACATTTTATATTTTCCGTGTTCAATTAGAACATGTTTCTAGAATGGTTTTAGATCATTGTTATAAGGTAAGATTATTTCTTAATATAGCTCTGGATATTTTGCTTCTTTTTTATCCTATGGATTACTTAGGAATTGGATTAGAATACATTTATACATTTACATTGTAGACTACTTTACAGTCAACAGTATGCTTATAAAATATAATTGATAGGCAATGATTAGCCTTTGTATGCTTAACATAGACAGTTTGACATTTCCCATCTCTCCTGTCAAAAAACTTTTTTATATTTTAGGCAGCAGCTAATGCCATCAGCAGAAGACAAATGGAGGTCAACAAACACAAGTAAGTCCTTTTTTTGAGCAGGATTTCGGGGGGCTGGAGGATCAAATATCAGTACAAGAATTTTTATCACAGACAACCCTACCCTCACACACACTCTATTTCTCTCACCCCTTTAACCCCTAGACCCTACCATTTAACCATCCCCCCCCACACCCTTAAGTTCCTACCCAATCTAAACCTTCAATAATTATTTCAGGAGGGTGTTAGACAAACAAGAAAGAGTGGATGCCATCATTGCCTCATTAGAACAGTCAGGAGCAGACGAAGCCCAGAAGCAAGAAATAAGGGAGACAATTACACCACCAGAAGCTGAACAACTAGAAAAATGTAGGAACACTGTTAACATGTAAGTTTTTCATCCCTTTTAAAGTTAACAGTAAACAGCTGGGTTCACAATTTCACGATTTCAGAAAGCAGTATGCTCACTTACCTTAAAGTACTAAGTTTAGAGTAGGTTCCTTGTCCTGGCAACATTTCCCTCATTGCACACTGCATGGTGTTAGCTGTCCCCAATTCTCCCATACAGGTCCAGGAAAGCAGGACGTATAACTCCATTCATTTCCATTCCTATAGTGATATTCTGACAAACCTTACATCTGAAAAGAAAGGTTTTGATGGAGTTTTTATTAATGAAATGAAATGAATGGAGTTTTACGTCCTAATTTTCTGCACCTATATGGGCTAATTGAGGACGGACAAACGCCATGCAGTGTGCAATTAATGGTATTATAATTGAACTGTGTTGATATTTCAGGTTAGAGTCGAGTGAACTACAGATAGATGAAACTATATTTATTATAGAACTCTATTTAAAATATCATCTCATACATAAAGCTATAAAATAATTCATTGTATTTTATTTATTCTGGGGGACCTGTTCACAAACACTGAAGTCAAATACTTGGGATGGTTTACTAAGATCAATCTGATAAAACTCTTGTTAACTACTTGACTGCAGGCTACATCCTATCGCCCCTGCCTACAGTGGCGTTTCTAGGTGGAATGAATGAATGGAGTTTTACGTTCTACTTTTCTGCACGTTTATGGGCTAATTCAGGACGGGCAAACGCCATGCAGTGTGCAATGAGGGAAATTTTGCTAGGACGGCGGCGTTATCCTGCTCTTATTATCGATGTCCAAATGTCCAGGGATTTTTAACGGTTTATTGTCCCATCCGAACGACTAGACGCTTTTTCCATGTCATCCCCTCCGATCTGCATCACTAACAGGGGGAAACCGGGTTGAAAAATCCAAAGGTATCATCTCGACCCATGCCAGGATTGAACCCCCGATCTTCAGATAAACTGAGGCCCCGTGTGCTATTGGCTGTGCACGTTAAAGATCCCTGGACAGTTGGAAATCGAAAATAAGAGCAGGCTAATGCCGCTGTCCTGGCACTGCTTGGTGTTTGCCCGTCCTCAATTAGCCCATATAGGTGCAGAAAAGTAGGACGTAAAACTCCATTCATTTCATTTTTTTGTTTTATGAAGTTGGTGTAAATACAGCTTGGAGACTATGATAAAGATATTTTAAATGCAGTAGGCCTATGCCTAATAAATCATGCGTAGGTTTATTGTTGTGGTCTGTTTAGATTTATGTAGAAGATTGTAATTTTGAAGTGTGAGTAATTCAATAAGGGAGGGGCTAACAATTATTCAATGTGTTCAATATCGGTCCCAATTAATATTCTATTTTTAATAACGTAAGACGTGCTATATTAAATATGGGTGATCGATTTCACTAATGATTGGTTTTTAATAATTTAAATAATATCACTGGAAATCGATCCTATTATTCTAAATATTTAGGTAACGCCTAACGTTTCAGATTGACTTGCTTAGACTACAAAACCCTTAAATAGTAATAAATGAACGACTAGTCATCAGCAGATACGATCTACCTGAAACTACCTGCAGACTATCGCCATTGTAAGCAATGCAGGAATCAAACTCTTCAAAAAGTGGAGACGAACGATCCCAACCGTAAAACAAATCTCGAAAACCATTGGAACACATTGGCAATATATCGGTAGCAATTAAGAACTTTTCATTTGAGTAGTAAATATTTCATAATGAAAAGTGGTATCAGGTGTCTAGAAGAGTTAGCATACCCTGCTTGGCGCCACACTCGCCACTGCTGCTCAATGATATTACATCATTAGGTTATTGATTTCTGATTTCTGTCACAAAATCAATTTTAAAGCTATTTGTAGAAATGTGTCATAGGCAACTTTCCAGGAATTTCTTAAGAGAAAGTTGAATGAATGGTCTAAATGAAAGCATTTGTTTATTTTATGGTAGGCCTACTTGCATTTTGTTTTCGTTTTATCTGCTTGGTTTTTTTTCTTTTTAGTCGGTTATTTGTATTTTATGATTTATGTGAAGCGCTTAGAGTAATTGTTTTTATATAATGCACTCTATAAATATTGTATTTATTATTTATTATTAAGTGGTCCCGATAGACCTACATGTACAAAGATTAGAATAGAAGCTATACAAGTGCCCCTGATACACACACAAAGACTAGAAATCAGAATCATTTAAACAGAAGCTAGATAAGTGATTCCAATACACGCACAACGACCAGAAACCTCTTTTGTTCCTTCTCCCTCACCCCCATAAACAACCCAGCATGGATTGATAAAGGCCATTTATTTAAATGACAAATTAAACATAAAACAGCAATAACATTGTTTCTCTTTAAACTGTTGAGTGAACAGTAAACTATAAGTTAATATATTATACTGTTAGTCAACACCTAGTTTCATAACAATCGATCAGCAATACATATTGATTTTTTATTTGAAAACGATTGGGCGTGCCCGGTTTGAGCGTGGATTGTTCAAATTATTGTGGGGGATGAACCAGAATGGAATGTAGATTTTAAGTTAGTCACGAAGAGCCACTGGCGTGAGCCCAGCAGAAGGTTCTCCCCCAAGAAAAAAAATTAAAAAGTGGCATTGATTTGATGAGTTTCCAATCATATTTCGGGGTACCCTCTCAACGGCAGGTTTTATCTGACTAATTTCGGGGTTGGAGTTTAAAATCAGGACTTCCGACTCTCATTTTCATCTGATCTAGTTTTATGTTGCAAAACATCTGCCATACCAATCAAATTATGAGTGAGGGGGGGGGGGGGGATACATTTTCGTCCCCCTCCCCCCCCCCCTCACTTAGATCTACGTCCTTGAATGTAAGTGCATAAAGGTACAATTCGGCAGGCGCATGAACATATTCTGAGATAAGATAAGCAGATTATATCTATGTTGATTGAAATTGATATCTCATGATAAACACCTATATGCATTTGGCCCGGTGTTAGCTTTCAACTCTTATCTAAAAAAAAACACATTTACTACATGTTATACGCAATTTCATCATAACACGCTTAACAGGCAGGCACCATTTTAGATGGGAAATTCTGACAAATTCAGTTTATCACGAATGAGCGCTTTTCGAATTTCACACTGAAAGAACATTAAAAGAAAAGGTAAGCATCCACTGCCCCCAAATGAAATAAGTTACACACAGTGACCTCGGGTTTAAACTAGTTCACTTATCTGGTTCACATTAGTAATTTTTTTCCAAGAAATTTAGTCATTATTACCTGAGCTGAAGGGATACAACTGTCTAGATTTTTGTGTTTTGTTCTCTATAAATAGTGAACAATTTCAGCGCCGGTATCTGTGTAAGCAGGCCCGTAGGTAGGGGGGGGGGGGGGGGGGGGGGTGCGTCGGGTGCGAACGCACCCCCCCCCCCCCCCCCCGAAAAATTTCAGAGTTCCGCTTTTTTCGAACTGAATTTATTTATGAACTACGTACGCCCACTTTACTTTGTCTTTTTTTTTAAGAATGTGGAGAATAACGTTTACTATAAAACATACATGGTCCACGTCAAAAACCGTTAAATTAGTAAAATTTATACTAAATCTATGTTTTTAAGCCAAAAAATTTTTCGCCTCGCTTCGATCGGCTAAAATTTCAAGCAACGCCCCCCCTTTCGAAAAACATGCATTCGCCCCTGCTATTTCCGCTTTCAGGCTGTAAGCACCCCCCCCCCCCCCCCCATTTAAAGACCTGGCTACGGGCCTGCACTGGGCTACTTTTATATGTATGAGGGACACTAACAATTTGGATCATTTAAATTTGCAGGCTAGCTTCTGTGATTTTCAATTCCATTCCACTAAAACTAAACTAAATCGCAATAGCCCTGAGATTATCAGCACATGTTTCACTCCCCATCTTGATTTTGATGACGATGGTGACGACGAATGATGTCAGATTGCGTGTTGAAAAATCATACAGATATGTGAAGTTGATATCTATACTGGAAAAGCATTTAGATTCCCTTTCAGACTTAAGATTTTGTCATCTACTATAAATGGGCCTATTTAGGGGTCAATATACCTTTACACTGAGTTGTATTTTGAATGTAACCAAGTAGCGAAGTTTTATAGCTACAAACCGTTTGAAACTATTCTATAGATTCTATTGTTGATCTATTATATACTCAACCACCATGTCAATAGATAGCCTAGAACATTAATATTATTATATAAAACAAACACCCTACCTTTAATATCGGACAGGGCTACAATCGTGGGGGTGGTGGGGTAGTGTCATACTGGTGGGGGTTGTGGTGGGGTGTGGTCACACTGGTTGGGTGGGGTGTGTGAACATGAACAGCCTGTAGCACAAGGGGCCTCATCTGAGTCTCCAACATCCCACACCTGAGCAGTGCGTCCTGGCAAAATTTCCCCCATTGCACACTGCATTCGTTTGCCCATCCTCTTTAGCCCAAAGCAGAAAAGCAGGACGTAAAACTCCATTTCATTTCATTTCAGCTTAAACAGTGGCACAATGTTTGGGCTAATGATGCATTGCCATGAGAGATATTTTATATAAAACCTTATATACCATTGTCGTTAGCGTTAAGCGTAGCTCACTAGCTTGCTAGTTTGAGCACTCTGGCATCACATATGGTATCACATATGTGGAATCATCTGAGGTGGCTATAAAGCCAAACCTCAACTCCAGTATCAGCACTGCACTGATGAAGCCCAGAAGGCCGAAACAGTACTGTTTGCAGTTAAAACCTTATGTATGTATAAATTCAACAGTAGGATTTAGACATTTACATTTCAATGCAGTGTGCAATGAGGAACATTTTATCAAGACACCGGCGTTATCCTAATACTATTTGGTATAAAAAAATATTGGAGCCGCCCATACTCAATAAAACACAATTAGTATGAAGGTATATACATGTATTGAGCTATTATTACCAGTAAGAATTGAACGGTGTTTTCTAGGTAATATATTATTGCATGACAACGTAGACTTGTTGACACCTTTCTCACCATTCAACTTCCTTCTCGTCTGATTTTTAAACCTTGCCGAGGTCTTTTACAGGTTTAGTTGACGCTGCGGATTATCATTTGTTCGTTAAGAATTTTCTAAGGTAGGTAAAATCTTGTATAGTATATTCTGTAGTATATTAGTAAAATAGCTAAATTCTTTATTGAAATCGCGTTGATGCTTAAAAGGTCTTTTGTTGGAAGAACCCTAGTTATTGCTCATGGGACTCCGAAAATCTGCACGATATGAGTAACAGATTTTATAATCGCGATGATGCCAAGGAGGTCTTTTGATGCAGGACCCCAAAACTTGCCCATTAGGCTCAAAAAATTATAATTTTATGGTCACAGGACCCGAAAGTTTTTTTCCTGATATTTTCATAACGTAAGCCTATTCAATACAACTGGAAAATTATGTATCGGTACATAGACAGAAGTATCTATCAAACGGTAAATTGTAGAAACGTTGAACACATTATCAGTCAAGAGAAAAATACAATTAACGTGTGAAATATTGAATTTGAGTGTCAAAAATAAACCTGAAGAGTATATCATACTAAAACACTGTGTAAGGAAATTGTTGAAACGTTGTGTACAATAAAACTAAGGAGTAGTAAACCATATAAACTGATGATGACAATGTAAATTGTTGAAACTTTGTGTACAATAAAACCAAGGAGCAGTAAACAATATAAACTGAAGATGACAATGTAAATTGTTGAAACGTTGTGTGTAATAAAACCCAGGAGTAATATACCATATAAACTGAAGATGACAATGTAAATTGTTGAAACTTTGTGTACAATAAAACCAAGGAGCAGTAAACAATATAAACTGAAGATGACAATGTAAATTGTTGAAACGTTGTGTGTAATAAAACCCAGGAGTAATATACCATAAAAACTGATGATGACAATGTAAATTGTTGAAACATTGTGTACAATAAAACTAAGGAGTAGTATACTATATAAACTGATGATGACAATGTAAATTGTTGAAACGTTGTGTGTAATAAAACCCAGGAGTAATATACCATATAAACTGAAGATGACAATGTAAATTGTTGAAACGTTGTATAGAATAAAACCAAGGAGTAGTTTACCATATAAACTGATGATGACAATGTAAATTGTTGAAACATTGTGTACAATAAAACCCAGGAGTAGTATACTATATAAACTGATGATGACAGTGTAAATTGTTGAAACGTTGTATAGAATAAAACCAAGGAGTAGTTTACCATATAAACTGATGATGATAATGTTGATTGTTGAAACATTGTGTACAATAAAACCCTGGAGTAGTATACTATATAAACTGATGATGACAATGTAAATTGTTGAAACGTTGTGTACAATAAAACCCTGGAGTTGTATATCATATAAACTGATGATGGCAATGTAAATTGTTGAAACATTGTGTACAATAAAACTCAGGAGTAGTATACTATATAAACTGATAATAACAATGTAAATTGTTGAAACGTTGTGTACAATAAAACCCAGGAGTAGTATACCATATAAACTAATGATGACAATGTAAATTGTTGAAACATTGTGTACAATAAAACTCAGGAGTAGTATACTATATAAACTGATGATGACAATGTAAATTGTAGAATCGTTATATGCAATAAAACCCTGGAGTAGTATACCATATAAACTGATGATGACAATGTAACTTGTAGAAACGTTATAAGCAATAAAACTCAGGAGTAGTATACCATATAAACTGATGATGACAATGTAAATTGTTGAAACGTTGTGTACAATAAAACCCAGGAGTAGTATACCACATAAACTGATGATGACAATGTAACTTGTAGAAACGTTGTATGTAATAAAACTAAGGAGTAGTATACCATAAAAACTGATGATGACAATGTAAATTGTTGAAACGTTGTGTACAATAAAACTCGGGAGTAGTATATCATATAAACTGATGATGACAATGTAAATTGTTGAAACATTGTGTACAATAAAACCCACGAGTTGTATATCATATAAACTGATGACAATGTAAATTGTTGAAACGTTGTGTACAATAAAACCCAGGAGTAGTATACCATATAAACTGATGATGACAATGTAAATTGTTGAAACATTGTGTACAATAAAACCCAGAAGTAGTATATCATATAAACTGATGATGACAATGTAAATTGTTGAAACGTTGTATACAATAAAACTAAGGAGTAGTATACCATATAAACTGATGATGATAATGTAAATTGTTGAAACGTTGTGTACAATAAAACCCAGGAGTAGTATACCATATAAACTGATGATGACAATGTAAATTGTTGAAACGTTGTGTACAATAAAACCCTGGAGTAGTATAACATATAAACTGATGATGACAATGTAAATTGTTGAAACGTTGTGTACAATAAAACCCTGGAGTAGTATACCATATAAACTGATGATGACAATGTAAATTGTTGAAACATTGTGTACAATAAAACCCAGGAGTAGTATACCATATAAACTGATGATGAGAATGTAAATTGTTGAAACGTTGTGTATAATAAAACCAAGGAGTAGTATACCATATAAACTGATAATGACAATGTAAATTGTTGAAACGTTGTGTACAATAAAACCCAGGAGTAGTATACCATATAAACTGAAGATGACAATGTAAATTGTTGAAACGTTGTGTACAATAAAACCCAGGAGTAGTATACCATATAAACTGAGGATGACAATGTAAATTGTTGAAACGTTGTGTACAATAAAACCCAGGAGTAGTATAACATATAAACTGATGATGACAATGTAAATTGTTGAAACGTTGTGTACAATAAAACCCAGGAATAATATACTTTATAAACTGATGATGACAATGTAAATTGTTGAAACGTTGTGTACAATAAAACTAAGGAGTAGTATACCATATAAACTGATGATGACAATGTAAATTGTTGAAACGTTTTGTACAATAAAACTCAGGAGTAGTGTACCATATAAACTGATGACAATGTAATGTAATGTAAATTGTTGAAACGTTGTGTACAATAAAACCCAGGAGTAGTGTACTATACATGACAATGTAAATTGTTGAAACGTTGTATATAATAAAACACGCAAGTAGTATACCATATAAACTGATGATGACAATGTAAATTGTTGAAACGTTGTGTACAATAAAACCCAGGAGTAGTATACTATATAAACTGATGATGACAATATAAATTGTTGAAACGTTGTGTGTAATAAAACTCAGGAGTAGTATACCATATAAAGTGAAGATGACAGTGTAAATTGTTGAAACATTGTGTACAATAAAACTCAGGAGTAGTATACTATATAAACTGATGATGACAATGTAAATTGTAGAATCGTTATATGCAATAAAACCCTGGAGTAGTATACCATATAAACTGATGATGACAATGTAACTTGTAGAAACGTTATAAGCAATAAAACTCAGGAGTAGTATACCATATAAACTGATGATGACAATGTAAATTGTTGAAACGTTGTGTACAATAAAACCCAGGAGTAGTATACCACATAAACTGATGATGACAATGTAACTTGTAGAAACGTTGTATGTAATAAAACTAAGGAGTAGTATACCATAAAAACTGATGATGACAATGTAAATTGTTGAAACGTTGTGTACAATAAAACTCGGGAGTAGTATATCATATAAACTGATGATGACAATGTAAATTGTTGAAACATTGTGTACAATAAAACCCACGAGTTGTATATCATATAAACTGATGACAATGCAAATTGTTGAAACGTTGTGTACAATAAAACCCAGGAGTAGTATACCATATAAACTGATGATGACAATGTAAATTGTTGAAACATTGTGTACAATAAAACCCAGAAGTAGTATATCATATAAACTGATGATGACAATGTAAATTGTTGAAACGTTGTATACAATAAAACTAAGGAGTAGTATACCATATAAACTGATGATGATAATGTAAATTGTTGAAACGTTGTGTACAATAAAACCCAGGAGTAGTATACCATATAAACTGATGATGACAATGTAAATTGTTGAAACGTTGTGTACAATAAAACCCTGGAGTAGTATAACATATAAACTGATGATGACAATGTAAATTGTTGAAACGTTGTGTACAATAAAACCCTGGAGTAGTATACCATATAAACTGATGATGACAATGTAAATTGTTGAAACATTGTGTACAATAAAACCCAGGAGTAGTATACCATATAAACTGATGATGAGAATGTAAATTGTTGAAACGTTGTGTATAATAAAACCAAGGAGTAGTATACCATATAAACTGATAATGACAATGTAAATTGTTGAAACGTTGTGTACAATAAAACCCAGGAGTAGTATACCATATAAACTGAAGATGACAATGTAAATTGTTGAAACGTTGTGTACAATAAAACCCAGGAGTAGTATACCATATAAACTGAAGATGACAATGTAAATTGTTGAAACGTTGTGTACAATAAAACCCAGGAGTAGTATAACATATAAACTGATGATGACAATGTAAATTGTTGAAACGTTGTGTACAATAAAACCCAGGAATAATATACTATATAAACTGATGATGACAATGTAAATTGTTGAAACGTTGTGTACAATAAAACTGAGGAGTAGTATACCATATAAACTGATGATGACAATGTAAATTGTTGAAACGTTTTGTACAATAAAACTCAGGAGTAGTGTACCATATAAACTGATGACAATGTAATGTAATGTAAATTGTTGAAACGTTGTGTACAATAAAACCCAGGAGGAGTGTACTATACATGACAATGTAAATTGTTGAAACGTTGTATATAATAAAACACGCAAGTAGTATACCATATAAACTGATGATGACAATGTAAATTGTTGAAACGTTGTGTACAATAAAACCCAGGAGTAGTATACTATATAAACTGATGATGACAATATAAATTGTTGAAACGTTGTGTGTAATAAAACTCAGGAGTAGTATACCATATAAAGTGAAGATGACAGTGTAAATTGTTGAAACGTTGTATACAATAAAACTAAGGAGTAGTATACCATACAAACTGATGATGACAATGTAAATTGTTGAAACGTTGTGTATAATAAAACCCAGGAGTAGTATACTAATTGAACTGATAATGCCAATGTAAATGATGACAATGTAAATTTTGTTGAAACGTTGTGAACAATCAGTAGGATTTACTTGAACAATTGTTTTTTCATTTACCATTGTTACATAGATCAATAAACAATTTATTTTACATATCGAAGAACTAGATGCTTCTGAAATTCTACCTATCGAAGCATATGATACCAGTATCAAATCTGTGGTCTGCATTGAATTCACAAGCTAATACGAACACAATATTATTATGTGGGCTAAATAAGATGAATTATAGATGAATGTAAAAATGTTTTGATGGCGTGATCGACGTTTTGAAATAAGATTTTAATATTCTAGAAGATGTAATGAAGATTGGAGAGTGAAGGAGAATCAGATAAGATAAAGATGGGATGTGGTTCATCCAAGTCAACTGGCACAGATCTACCAGAACTAGCCGAGGTTAGTAACATGTTTAATATAGAGCAGTGGTGGGGGATTTGTCAGTCATGGTGCATGAGAATGTGTATAATTTTTCTCTAGCCCAACTGTTATTTTTGTTTGTGGTCAACTGCATCTGGCCTTCAGATGATGATGTGTTGGGACCAAGGAATCATACAGGTGAAATAGTGCTATATTAAAGGACACAATTCCAACAGAAATCTGTCAGCATAAATACAATATTTTAGAGAGGTTTTTGATTAATTATTCATAAAACGCTGGCATTTGTCCTGTCAAAACTTCCATTATTGCACACTACCTGGCGTTTGCCCGCACTCATTAGCCTAGCCCAAACTGGTGCAGAAAAGCAGGAAAGTAAATCCTTGTGCACTGATGTGGAATTTGAGCGATTTTTCTAACTGTTGCTTTTGTTCAAGTGCAGATACCTTTGTAAATAGCACGTAGGCTATCATATTTCAAATCACTTGCATAATACATATGCTTGGAGTCAATCAATTTGTCTATCTTACACTTCCGAGACAATTAGGCGTACATATTGATAATGCTATGGTTGAAATACAAACAAATCAATGGTTACTGGCAATGTACCACGATCTGATATTCATGATAGTTTCGGATGGGTGAATATTTGGGTAAAATGAAACAAAACAGGGCGAAACTTGATATTAAGGAAGATACATCATCATTTGGTAACGTTACCTGTATGTGTAATGATCACTTGATAACGTTACCTGTATGTGTAGTAATCATTTGGTAACGTTACCTGTATGTGTAATGATCACTTGATAACGTTACCTGTATGTGTAATGATCACTTGATAACGTTACCTGTATGTGTAATGATCACTTGATGACGTTACCTGTATGTGTAATGATCACTTGATGACGTTACCTGTATGTGTAATGATCACTTGATAACGTTACCTGTATGTGTAATGGTCACTTGATAACGTTAGCTGTATGTGTAATGATCACTTGATAACGTTACACGATGTGTAATGATCACTTGATAACGTTACCTGTATGTATAATGATCACTGTCTTGATAACGTCACCTGTATGTGTAATGATCACTTGATAACGTTACCTGTATGTGTAATGATCACTTGATAACGTTACCTGTACGTGTAATGATCACTTGACAACGTTACCCGTATGTGTAATGATCACTTGATAACGTTACCTGTATATGTAATGATCACTTGACAACGTTACCTGTATGTAATGATTACTTGATAACGTTACCTGTATGTGTAATGATTACTTGATAACGTTACCTGTATGTGTATGATCACTTGATAACGTTACCTGTATGTGTAATGATCACTTGATAACGTTACCTGTATGTGTAATGATCACTTGATAACGTTACCTGTATGTGTAATGATCACTTTATAACGTTACCTGTATGTGTAATGATCACTTGATAACGTTACCTGTATGTGTAATGATCACTTGATAACGTTACCTGTATGTGTAATCATCACTTGATAACGTTACCTGTATGTGTAATCATCACTTGATAACGTTACCTGTATGTGTAATCATCACTTGATAACGTTACCTGTATGTGTAATCATCACTTGATAACGTTACCTGTATGTGTAATCATCACTTGATAACGTTACCTGTATGTGTAATCATCACTTGATAACGTTACCTGTATGTGTAATCATCACTTGATAACGTTAGCTGTATATGTAATGATCAGTTGATAACGTTACCTGTATGTGTAATCATCACTTGATAACGTTACCTGTATGTGTAATCATCACTTGATAACGTTACCTGTATGTGTAATGATCACTTGATAACGTTACCCGTATGTGTAATGATCACTTGATAACGTTACCTGTATATGTAATGATCACTTGACAACGTTACCTGTATGTAATGATTACTTGATAACGTTACCTGTATGTGTAATGATCACTTAATAACGTTACCTGTTTGTGTAATCATCACTTGATAACGTCACCTGTATGTGTAATCATCACTTGATAACGTTACCTGTATGTGTAATGATCACTTGATAACGTTACCTGTATGTGTAATGGTCACTTGTGATACCTCTAAATGGCTGACAAGAATTAAGGCAGATACATGTATATAGATATAGACAACTTGGTATATTTAATGATTGTTTATTGGTATCGTATCATAATCTACTTTCTATGATAGTTCCAGATGAGGGAACATTTGTTTGCTAAAGAAAAAAAATACATGAAACTTGATTTAAGGCAGATACAATGATAAAGTCAACTCGATATCTCCCTGGGGCCTTATTCTAGATAGCTTAACTTAACTAAAATCCAGATTATAAGAAATACAGTAATCTGATTAGATAATAAAGTTAAATTCAAAATCAATTTTAGTGATTGACAAATTAGATGACTAGAATACTAAAATCATCTGAAGTTAAATTTTCGAGAATAAGGCCCCAGGATGATGAAGATCCATTTCAATTGGATGTAATCTTCTTTTTTTTCATAGCATCGTGTTGGTCTGTAGTTTAAGAAAACGTACGAAATTTCTTTAAAATTTATTTTTCAGTTCCCTGTACCAGAGAGTGAACCGGGTTACCCCCAACCAAAACCCCCCAGAAGTACAAAGAATGAAATATTTAACCCAAGAGATTTTAGTACTATAGATAATAATGCTAGAAAGGTAAGGTATACACATGATGTATTCTGCGTTTGGATTTCTCAGGTCTGAATATTACTTGAAATTGTTATGTTGTCAAAGTTTATTTTTTTATCGTCGGTCATTGCCTAAAGTTTTACATTTGAATTATATTGATGGATTTATGGTTGGAAGAAAAATTGATTAAAACACAAATATAATTTAGCATCTTAACTGCTGTTATATGTACATGTAAAATTACATGAAATTTTTTACAGTGCTACAACATGAAAGTTCTTTAAGTTTTTTTGTTTTTTTGTTTTTTTTGCTGTTTTTCAATGATTTTGTATTTTCCAGCTGAAGAATTCTAAAGCAACAACGTACGAGGCTCTGGTAGGGGAGATAACAAATGGTTTGACTACAGACCTACAGAAACTACGAGCTCTATATACATGGTTGGGAAACCAGCCCGTAGAAAGTCAAGCCTACCCTAATGAAACAGATAACTCGACACCCAGGGGTTATATGAAAAATATTAAACATGGTAGAGGCAGTTTTACAGCTTTCTTTACTTTATTATGCCGGTATGTCAATTCAATATGGTCCTAACTCCATGCTCTCTCATTTTCTCCCATAAAGAACCAACCTTTTGGTCTCTTCGTATCAACAGACGACTTCCTTGTCTACTAAGGACATCCAGGGGCGGACTGGAGCCGTGACGCGGCCATGGTTTTTTTCCATTGACCGGCCCAGTTAAATGACTGCCATAAAGATGATTTCCGAGCACCTCCAGCGGATTTCGGCCACTTTCTTTTGAAATTTTGAGTAGATCTATAAGTCCAATTTTTTTTTTTTTCAAAATATAAATATTTTTTTTTGTCATTTTTCACAAACCGGCCCCAAGCACACCGGCTCGCATGGCTTTAGCCATGTAGCCATGCGGCCCAGTCCGCCCCTGAGGAATCTCGAAACCGTGCCTCTTATAACAAGTATTTAGTGCTCCTCCCTAAAATATAGGCTCCCTTCACGCTTAGAGTACATATTCTAATCTTGGTTCGAACTCGATCTGGCTGGATACACCCTTACACAACACGAGAGTAGAGCGAGCAGTTCACAGGACCATGAAAAGAAGATAACGAGATAGAATTTCATATAATGGATCATCTTGCAGGCACTCCCACGGTTCCATATTTTATCCATAATCACAAAATCTCTCTTTTTTACAATCTCAATCAATTTTGTTAGTATGAAATAACGGTGATTGTAGCATTTGTCTCTGATATCGAGGTCTATGGAGCAAAGACCTGCAATGATTATAGATCATCTTACTAACTTTGTGCCTTTGTTTTCCAGAGCAGCGAAATTACCAACTGTTATCGTTCACGGGAAAGGAAAGTCCATGAATTACGAAGTCGGTGATAAAGACTTCCGAAATCTGAACAGTCAATGGTGTGTCGTGTACGTAGACGGAGATTGGAGAATCGTACACGTTCTGTGGTCGTTCAGGGCCGTTTCTGGATTCAATCAAGGAAACTGGACTCAGATTGAGAAAGATGGCAAAGCCATGAACACAAAGGATGCGAAATCTTCTGGAAGAGATGTGTCTCAGTTAAATGAATTTTATTTTCTCACCGATCCCGAGGAATTTATTTATATATGTCGTTCGGAGAAAGATCCGTGGCAGTTACTGAAAACTCCGTGGTCCATGGACAAGTTTACTAGTGTTCCATATTGTAAACAACATTTCTTCACATCCGGTCTCAGAATCACTAGTGAACATAACTGCATCCTGAAATCCGTTAAAGGAAAATGTTGGATTGAATTCGGACACGATCCGGCAGAAAATCCGGATCTAAATTATAAATTTTTCTATAATGAGGAGGCCTCCGGACGACCCCTGCCATCCGACCGACGTCTCAACCGCTTTGTCGCCTACAACAACGAAGTTAAAAAGAAAAGTTTCGTTATCCGATTTCCTTGCGTCGGCGTTTATAAAATTGTTATTTCCGACATGGTCGAATTCCGACTGGATTGTAAGGACGTAGGTGAAAACGTAGAAGAGTTTCCGGAAAACCCGCTGATTGGATACGGTTACGGTCAAACTGCGCAATCGGCTGGTATCACGTCAACAAATCAATATTATGGCTTCATCTTTCTTTCACACAATGAAACAAAAATCTTTACTTTCGTAGTTGAAGATCCATCAACTTTCCAAACGCAGTTCAGAGATGCAGCAACCAACACGGATCTGTCGTCGTACGTCCACCAGACCGTATCCGATAATAACGTTACCGTACAAGTAAGGATGCCAGAAAATCAAAAAGGTGACTGCATTTTGTCTGTTAGCAGTAAAAACCGAGTTGCGATCAACTTTCTGGTATCAACTGATAATATAGCAGAGTCTGGTTCAACATCCCCGGTAAGTTCTCTTAATCTCCAACCCAAATTTTTTTTTTTTTTTTTGAAAGAATGCACATAAAATATATAGTGTTCTTCCTCACTGTACGATGATTGTATGTCGTGCGTGTTAGTGCCTTTGAACATGGTGTGATAGTGATCTCTGAACAAGAATATTGTTCCTCGAGCGGACTGATTCAAAAGATTCCGTGGCAGCTTGAAATCAAAAAGAGTCAGTTGCGATTTCTACGGGGGTGCCAAGGGGGCCATGACCACCCCCCCCCCCCCCCCCCCCCCCAGAAGTTAGGCTGCCCCCCCCCCCCCAATTTGAAATTTTTGTATAATGTTAAATACAGATGGTATGTGCTGGTAGCCCCCCTGACAATTATTTGGCCCCTACGCAGCCTCTCAACCTAAAAATTCCTAGAAACGCCACTGAAAAGAGTAGGAAACATGTCCTTCTTCACACGCTACACACCTTCGATAAGCCCAGTTAGATATAGAAAAGAAAATTTGGACGATTCATTCTATTCCATGTCATATGTTGTAGAGAAAAGACCCAGTACGAGAGTCTCTGATACGAGCTACTAACGGTACTGATATCGGTATCCTAAAGTTAGCTATAGAGAAGTTTGAACAGGAGAGATTAGAAGACAAGGGAGATCTGACTCGAGCTAAGAAACGACTTCAGATTCTTTATGATGGTAACACACTTCACTATTTCTAAAATCTGGGCCACTATTCTCTTAAATGCAGATCTTGATATTTCATTTCTCGGTTTTTCTGCTGACAGACAAATGCCAAGGAGACTAGTTGAATTTGATCTAAGACCACAGGCCTGAACTTTCAGATGTTGCATTGTAAATCCAAGTTCCAGATATAAATACACTCTAAGAGAGACCCCAAGAGAGTAGGAAATCATTGGGATAACAAGTCAACTTAATTGTCTCCATTTAAACTTAGTACATGTACTTAATTTCAGCTGAAGCTGGTGATCAAGATAGAGAGGTAGAATATTCTTATTTTTATGTTACATGTATTTGACTTCTGATTTTATCATCTAAACCTTGAAAGTGCCCTTTTATTTATGAACTTGACTCAACGGGGGGCAGACCAACATATTGCCTTTGGGGATTCTTTGCCCGAAAACATAATATTTGGGGGTGGGGGGGAGGGGTACCTGTCTCCTACGACTATGCCGGATGATACATGCCGTCACCAATCCTTCGTAACTCTACAGCTTTTTATATGCCTATATAAAATGAGTTAATTGATCATAGAATTAACCCCGTAAAATTCCTTTCCAGAAAGAAGAAGCTCGGATACGAGAGAGATTGAGAGTAGCGACTAGAGAAGATGATATAGATGAGCTAGAAGCTGCTATAGAAGAGTTTATGGGAAACCGACTGGAAGATGGAGGTGACTTGACCGATGCTAAACAAAAACTCTTGGAACTATACACCAATGGTAAGGTTTTATTTAACAATAAAAATCCGTACAAGCAAAACAATTCCGTTAATCAAAAATCTGGTCCAGAGCATGACAAAATCGAGTGCAATAATGATATAGTAGTGGACTTCCCATAAGAGAAGTACCATCAGGTGTTTCGAAAAGAGTAAGCATGGTCTGTTTCGCGCGCGACACCCGCCACTACTATAAAGATCAAAATCATAAGGTGCAACCTTGGTTAGTAACTTTGTGATGCATTTTCGTATTGCATTTCTAGGGCACAAGCTTAGGGTTCGAGGAGTAACGTTTCCAAAAATGTTTGCTGTATTTTTAGGAATTTCAAAATGCATTTCGATATAATGCTTCTGCAAATCAGAACTGGTGGCACGAAATCCCATAATGTCCAGTCTAGACTAGCCATGTTTTGCTTCCCTAAATTCTCAAATTTCTAATCATGCGGCATTCCTTTTGCACCTCTGAAAATGATTCAACATGTTGACAAATTTTCTGTTATTTCTGAATAAATGTGGCAGGTAAATTTTCTATTCCAGCCCTACAAAAAGCCACCCAGAAAAGAGACATAGATCGTCTAGAGCATGTAATAGAGCGAGCTAAAAGCTGTCGGGTCTGTGGAACTTTGAAGTATTCAGACGCTATGAAAGATGCTGAAGAGACCTTGGAACAACTGAAGAGATTGAGGACGTATATGATGCGAATACTGGCCTTGAAACAAGCTACTGTGTCTGAAATCACGAGCTATAAACGTCCCAAACCCTGTATACACGATGTCATGAAGGCCACTTATCTATTGTTGGGTGAACGAGAGAAGCAATTGAAGGTAAGTACATTGTTTCCATCCCCAACAGAAAATGTCGCCAACCCCACAGCCATTAGCCCTGTTTTGATCACAGCAATACTTAAGTTAGATTCTCGTCTGTAGACCCAGAAAAGCTGTCATGAAGGCGACTTATTTATCTCTCGGGTTAGGGTTGATTTTAAGGTACGAACTCCTTTCCCACCCTAAAGACACTGTTACCATTCCAATAATTTGGGGCGAAAGCCCCATATTCAGACTCACAGAAGCTGTCATGAAGACCACTTATTTGCTCTTGGGTAAAATTTAGGTATAATTTCCCATTTCTGGAATCTGAAAATCGATTGGCCGAAATCCGAGGAGTTTTGGTGGTGGGGACGACGGTGAGAGAATTTTCAATCAAGGGTTAAGTTTAAGATGTTATTTGTTATGAAATATGAATTTATTATTATAGAGATGGGAACATATTCAGGCGTTGACTCGTAAATTAGGTAAAGATAGTTTAATTAGAAGAATTAAGGAATTCGACCTGGTGAATTTAAAGATACCAGTAGCTAATAGATCAGATAGATTATTAGATATGTATGATAAACGTACTGTTTGTTTGACTAGTGCTGGCGCTGGCACCTTCTTTAAATGGGTAAGTATTCAATTCATCACAAGTTAATGGGTAAGGTTCAAAATACGGTTTTTGTATTTTTCGTCTGAATATCAGAATTAATGCCTACAGCAACAGGATTAGATTAAAGGGGTTGTAAAGAGGTTTTCTAAACTTTGTATGTGTATCGGGAACACAGATAGCATCGATTTGCGCCATTCCAATTTCCTTTCTGATGTCTGTGGTTCTGTGGTAGTTTAAGTGGAATTGCCAGAACCACAGACGTCGGTGTGGAAATTTGAATGGCGCAAATTGATGCTATCAGTGTCCCCTGATGCACATACAAAGTTTAGAAAACTGCTTTACAATCACTTTAATTATTATAAAACAGGTTGTTAGTTAACCGTTTTGTGATATTTATATTATACTCATTGGATGAAATGTCGATTTCTGATTTCCATGCCATTTTTTTTTATATGTAAGGCCGTGGTCACACATTGGCCTACGTACGCAAGTATACGTAAATGTCCGTTTTTTTCTCTCCGTCTGTTGAATACGTACTTAATCAAACGAAACCTGCATAGTTTCGCATTCGTTTGACGTACACTATACGTACGTATGTGTGACCACGGCCTTAGGCGTATGTCACCTTGTCTGACAAGCTATGTTATTATATTTTAGAGTCGGAATATTATTGATGAAGTTCAAGAAGATCCTAGAAGAAGATCAGTTTAACAGAAGACCTTTAAGTTCACAGACCCCAGCAGATTCTGGTGGAAAAAATCTACCCTAAAATTGCTCAAAATCTATTGTTATGTGTCCATCCATAAGATACCAGTGTTTATTTTCGAAACAATTCCTACTCGGAATTCTGAATTTATCAATTCATTGGCAGAATGATTAACGTATGTTGACAAGGTCAAATCTTGCAAAACCAGTATATCTTTTACATAATTAACTGTTTCAATATCAATCAAATAAGGTCATATTTGCATTTGACCAAGTCCAAATTCTGTACTAACACCAGTGTTAACACTAACATGGAATTTGACCTCACCCAGTGTACCCCCAGTTCCAGAAGGGTCGTCACTGTTTCTCAGATAATCCAACAAAACATTGATCAATGAAACTTTGTATTTTGTTGTGTCATTTAAAACCAACACACTTCAACTCCCAATCACAATTCGTTAAATTTCCAATCAAGTGGCTCACTTATTCATGAAGACGTTTTGTTTACTCCCCTGACTGCTTACAATAATTGTCTCGTTCTAACCCAATTACTGCAGAATTCTGACTGATGCCTTGCTTAATGTTTAGCTTTATTCCAAGTCGGTAAAGTCACTGGTCTTGAAAAGATTGTTTATTTTTGTCTCTGCCAAGAAATGGTGCCATATTAATGTTTTGTTTATATATTATCTCTATTCTATATATCTATTATATGTTATGTTATTTACTTTTAAATAAATCATAAAAATGGCTTTCACTGTAATAGTTCTACATTTTATGGGTAGATATTACTTTGGGTATGGAACACAATTTTGTATAATACAAGTAGTAGCGGTGGCTGGTCTAAAGCTATTGTAAAATCTCTGTCGAGAGCAATTTGGATTGAGTCGTCTGCTTTTATATTGTGTGTTATTTACTCGATTACTATTACCCACACCTGATGGTACTTCTCAATGGAGGAGTCCACTACTAAAGAACTATTACTCTCGATTTTTGAGTAACAGAATTGTCTTGTTTATACGGATTTTCTTCACTGTTTTCAAGAAACGGCTAAGTTTTTGTTCTGATGCCCTATCCGGATACAAACGATTGGTGATAGACTGCCTACCGTAGGCTTATATTGAAATCTCGAGAAAGAAACTTGGTCTATCCATGTCAAGCAGTTTGTTACAGGTGAAGTAATTGTGTAGGCCCTATGTTCCTATCCATGCCAAAGTAATCTACCCCTGTTCATCGTCACAAGCTTAGACGAAGTTCACAATTTATTCCATTGTGGTCTGAAACATAAATCTGAATTATTTGATTATGTCCCTTATGCTAAAGAATAAAGAAGTAAATTCAATTCATTGCGGGTGGTTCTTCAAAAAAGGTTAAATCTTTGTCTGGTCTTGAGGAGTTATTTTCGGTACCGAGAGTTAGAATCCTTACCAGTAGAGACCAACCATATTCCTAGTCTATTTTGTTATTATTATAATCTTAGGAACCGCACCTGTTCGTATAGGCTTCATGGTCTGTGTGTTCTGCTTCCAGTGTGGAGGACAGGACCGCATCTGCAGCTCTATATCACCGAACTATTATGAAAAGTCAAAAGTCAAATCAGCTGTAAATGGGTACGGATAATCCGGGAAAGATCAATGCCATGAGGTTTGGCAAAGGATCAACTGGAAGAAAG
Source organism: Lottia scabra (assembly GCA_029955415.1). Classification (NCBI taxonomy): domain Eukaryota; kingdom Metazoa; phylum Mollusca; class Gastropoda; family Lottiidae; genus Lottia; species Lottia scabra. Next base: position 15,477,006 of record JARJEI010000009.1, read on the forward strand.
GATCCTCATATTTCACTCAGGGTCCGACCATGGTCTTGTAGAATAATGTCCTTTATGGAAGGACAAGACAATCAGGTTCCTCTGTTAGAAGGTGTTGCTGATGTTTTATTTTTCGCTTGATAAATGGATAAGTCCCGATATGTTGCTACATTTACTCTAATTGCATCTTCTTTTTACCTAATCTTATGGCATAATTGTGATATATTTACTTTTCCTCTTCCTACAAACGCTATTGATGATGGTTCCATAACGGTTTGCTGGAGATGCTGATTCCTATAGGTAGGCTACTTTGCTTCAGTGGTTACGGTCAACTTTTCCCAGTGTATGTATGTGGTGTTCGATGGTAATATAACGTTGAGGTAGGCCTACTGACACTTGTCTGGGTTGAACAGTTTTATCCAGTTCTGGTGTCAGTGATTGTGTTATAAAAGATGAAGTCGTCTAGAAAATTCTAGCCTTTGATTTGACTCTGTTGAGTTGGTCATGATGTATGCTAGAGATAGCAGAGCATAGCCGTAGGAGGAGGCAGCAGCCCCCCCCCCCCCCCACCCCCCACCCCCCAAATATGTTTTCGGGCAAAAAATCACAAAAATCGGGCAAAATATCATAAAAATTCGGGCAAAAAGTCGGTCTGGCCCCCTGTTAAGTAGTGGGTCCCTACGGCTATGTAGCAGAGTTCACTCCATATACTATGGGTGTTATTGACCAAGGAATGACCCTCGACCCTATATCGGCCTACTCTGACAGAATTCTCCGAATCCAAAATCCACTATCTTAACAACCTACGGTAGCTTAATAACGAGCATTAACCTGTAATATAGTCACCTATTGGCTCAGATGATCAAAGCCTATAGATAATTTAACACACTGGAAAACTTGACGGATTTAATCCTCTTCTTGCCGATTTCAAAATGGATCGTCTGCTACAACAAAGCGCGGGAAATTATCGACCTTGATCAAGGTTAAAGATGGCGCTACGATAGGTCCGTTTATGGGTATGAATTGTATTGAAAATTTACATATTATATTGAGCTATGCTATTATTACAGCGATACAGTCGAGCTGACAAACGGGTCATAGAATTCAAACGAGAATAACAAAGCGGCTGTAGGGCCATTAAATAACAGTGGTATTACAATATGTAGGTGTGTAGGTAAAGTGGAGCAGATTGGGATGGTATATCAATGAATATATATGCGTATTCATAATTATTTGTCTTGGCTTACACCTTATAACGGTAGTGAATTGAATAATATAACCGTAATGTAACTGAAGGATTAACTAACATTGCTGGCTCGGATTTAATACTATACAGTTAAAAGGATTACCAGTGCTAGTTAGGTCTACCTGAACAGGTGCCCGCCGTCATGTCTCAGGTGTATCAACAAGCTCTTCAAAGAGCCATGAATGGATTAACAGCCACTCAGGAATCAGCCCCCGATACAGGTAAGGCTTGAAATAAACTCGGGTTATATTTGACATGTTGTTAAACTTGTCAAACTGGAAATTTTAAATATTTGTCATATCAGTAGTCTATGTAGCCCACTACATTGTTAGAATGAATAGGTATAGCCATAAAGATATTATAGCCTATATAAGATAGTGACAAGTTTTGATTATAAGGTGTTACACTAGCCCCACAAATTTGGTCCTATAACCCCCATCTAGTTGTTTCAGATGTGATATATGGGTTGGGATGTTGGAATTGTGGTTAGTTCAGACAGGTCCAGCATAGCATGAAATTTTTTGGGGGTTGCTGAGCATAAAAAGCAAGAAAGAATAGAGCGAAGGGGGTGGGGAACTGACCTTCTGTAGCTACAGGCTCAGACTTTCCATCCCAAAGATTATAATCTTAGTTGAACCAGATTTGTCATTTGTCAGGGTAGTGTTACAAAAGACACTTTTGAAACATCTGTCTTTAATCCATGAGCCTCTGGTAGCTGTTTGAACAGAAGTTGGATTGCTAGAGACAGAAAGAATAAACCTCTCTTAATTAAAGGGATTGTAAAGAGGTTTTTTAAACTTTGTATGTGTATCGATCAGGGACACTGATATCATTAATTTACACCATTCAAATTTCCATTCAGACGTCTGTGATTCTTGCAATTTCACTAAAACTAGCGCATTTTATGACGTCACTATCAGTGATATACCGGAAGCTACTATTGATATCTATGCAAATCACTAAAATGGGAAATGGTGCAAAATGATAATATCAGTGTTCCCGATACACATACAAAGTTTAGAAAACCTCTTTACAATCCCTTTAATGATCAGAGGCTGGAATATAACAGATGTTTTGGTCTATTTATTATGGTGACAGTGTTATTTTGAAAGATTAAAATCCTAGATATATTGACGAAGTGGTAAACCTAGATATATTGACGAAGTGGTAAACCTAGATATATTGACGAAGTGGTAAACCTAGATATATAGAAAGATAGATATGTGATAGATAGATAGATCTCTGATGTTGATAACCTAACATATTATATACCTGTACATGAAAAGTGACAATCCCCTTACATGTCACCAAAACACCTCTAAACCTCCGTACTATTTATATACTAAGTTTTTGGAACAACAGTAATATGGTCATAAAGAATTAAAATAAAAGTTACAAAAATATCTAAAATAGATTGAAAGGTTCCGTCCTTTTATGTCAAATTAAATGACAATTAAAAATAAATTAAAAATGAAATGGAGTTTTTACGTACTGTGTTTTGCACCTGTATGGGCTAATTGAGGACGGGCAAACGCCATGCAGTGTGCAATAAGGGAGATTTTGCCAGGAAGGCAGCATTAAAATGACATTTCAAAGTAGGAAAAAGAGAACATTAAATGATAAGATACGCAACAGGACACAGAGCAACATTCCAATTGAGGTTTTTTGGCCCTTATCTCTATTTTGTCCACTGCACATTGCATGATGATACCAATCTGGCTTCAGCTGTGAAAAGACAAGGTGCAGGGCCCAGTCTGGTGTTCACAGGATTTGGCCCTTGGACACTTGATAATTCAAACAGAATAAAAGCATTTGTGGACAATTTTCATTAAAAAAGTATGTGATGGGGTCAGCTAGTTTGAAAAAAGTGGGATGTAAAACTCCATTGTAATTATCAATGACTGATATTATAATCCCTATGAGTGTATTAAACTGTTAATACAGAATGTAAACAAAACTGGTTTTAAACATAGTGTTAACAAGATTAACCCCTTGACCTGTATTTTAATATTTAAAGGGACATGTTTAACCATCCATTCAACCAATATATACCTAAGTATCAGAAAAAAAAATTCTGCAGCTATAAGTTAATCATGAACATTCTTGCCTCCAATTCCATGCCTTTTCATTTTCTTATTTAATTTGGACTTAGGCGTTACACACTAATATAAAAAAGATATATATGGTAATAGACAGAAAAATATATCTGTTATTAGGTATATTTGAAGGGATTACATGATTTTTGTGCAGTTCTGGTACTTGAGACTTATATTAAAGACCTATATTGATCTCTATGAATGCTGCCTGTTCCCCTTTAAAAACTCAAGTACATACTTGATAGATAAATGGAGGAAAAGTAAATTATAGGGTCAACTTCGGCCCCTCTTTATAGACGTATTAAAATTATTGAGTATTTGATGTGACTCTAATTCTAGAAAGTTATGTCCGACCTTAAGGTTAGTGATTTTATACCTTTAGAAACTACTAGTCACTGATAACCAGGGGCCAGTTTCACAAAATCCTAACTTAAGATGAATTTAGTGTTCCAATAATTGGATTGGTCAATCACTAAAATCGATTTTAAATGTTGGTTTATTAACCAATCAGATTACTGTATTTCATAAAATCTTAATATGATTTTGGTTAAAATTTTGTGGAACTGATCCCAGGGATATTAACTTGTCGCACAGCCAATCTTTATCTCATATATATAATTCTAGAGTTTTGGGGATTAATGGATTATTTTTTTTGATTAAAAGTGAAATTTGGATATCTTAGTTGAAACTATTGCAGTTGGACGTTTATATTGTGATTCCTATAGTTCTAAAGGTACAGGTTTGTAATTGGTTTGTAGCCACTTTTAAACATGGACTAAGATACTTTAATTTAGATACATAGCCTTTGTAGTAAGTTGAATGCACTGTCAAATGCAATCAAGTAATTCATATGCCTCTAAATTGAAAATTGCGATTCTGAACATTTGGTAGTCACAGTGTAATTTAAATACATAGCCTTTTTGTCAGTTTTCTTTTATTGATGTAAAATTTGACTTAGGAATTTCATTTTTTTCAAGTTTTTTTGTAACAGAAAGGTTTAAACTTTGATATTAATGTCATAAATTATGATTGAATCAAATCGAAGAGTTGTATTTGAAATTCAAATCTGAACCCTAACATAAGGTTAAAAAGATTTTTGAAAAGATCAAAGAAATATTTTAATGAACCAACCAACACATTTTCAAATAAGAACATGAAAATTTCAACAAAAGCATGTAAGTTTTATGTTATGTGCATCAGTTACAATTCTAATTCATGTTTAAATGACATAATTTCAAAATCAACATGTTCAGGATACAGCTCTCTATACCAAACATTTAAAATTCAACAGCATCATTGGTTAATTAAAATAAGTTGATATTAGACTTGAAATTCATGTTCAGTAACGACATTATTTCAAAAACAAATTTCCATACAAAGTTTTTAACTTTGCTATTATTATTGGCTAATTATGAATTACTTTGAATTAAAAATTTGAAAGTAATGTTAATTATTGGTGGTTAGAATTAAAAACCGTCTGTAGACCAGGGACTTTATTCTCAAAATTTAACTTAAGATAATTTTAGTGTGTCAGTTATTTGATTGGACAGTTAATTAAATTGATTTTAAATTCAGCTTTATCATCCAATAAGATTAATGTATTTCTTAAAATCTAGACTTTATCTAAATTAAGTTTTTGAGAATAAGGTCCCAGGTATAAAACTCAGTATCTTACCTATAGCCAGGTATAAATTTACCTGTATGAAGCTAGTTAACCTGTTTCATGCTAATTTTAATGGTGATTCATGTAAAACGAGAAAATCTTCGTTAAATATGTTAATATCAGATTGTATTTCACCGGTTGTTAAACAGGACGGATTTACTCACTTACACGGTACGTTTAAATTTTTTCTGATTTACAACTTTTTTATAGCAAAAATCGAAATTTTTTGGTGGGTTGTTTTCATGAGTTAATTCAGCATCTGTTTTCAAGAATGTACTTAGAATCTGTTGCTGATCAGTTTGTTTTATTTTATGCTGTAAGTTCTCATTTGAGACTAATGCTGTCTTGAATTTATCTGAGTAAAATATTTATATTACCACCTGCACCTGCTCATCGCTCAGTGAGTTTTGTACTTGTCACATTTGCCTCATGTTCTAATATGTGGAGGTTATCATTTCCAGACCAAATTCTATGTGAAGCATTCAGCAACATTGAATAATTTCATATAGGTCTTAGTAGTAAACAGCATAGCCGTAGGGGCCCACGACTCATTGGGGGGGGGCAAACCGACTTATTGCCCAAATTTTAATGATATATTGCCCGATTTGGGGGATTTTTTGCCCGAAAACAAAATATTTGGGGGCCCCCCCCTGTCTCCTACGGCTATGGTAAACAGACTGTGAATTTGAATCTGAGCTCTTAATGATACTAGATTTTCTGTCATCAGAGCTTTTAGCACAATCAATTCAACTTACATATTTGTGTTTTGGAAACAAATTTTTTTTTTTAATTGATAGTTAAGCTGCTTAGTTGCAAGCTTTCAGAGAGTCCACATAGTTAATATTGTGTGTAATTGTCAATTCTTTCATATTTGGTGTTTAGGTTTGTCAACTCAGCGACCTTTTAGAGTCCAAATAACCAATGTTGTTTGTTTGATATACTTATCAATGGAAATATTTTTCTCACCATGAGAAGATAAATTGATTTATGGTGTTCGATAGATTATCTTCCCCTATAGATTATCAGTTTAAATATACAGCACTTGACACATATAACATTTCTCTATCTACATAGGCTAGGGCATGGATTTAGTAGGGTACTGGAACTCAGAATCCAGAACGGTCTTGATTTGATCTCTCCCTTAATTTGATGGGTAGGAAAGATTTTGTGAAGAATTAAAATAGAGCAGATAAAAATCAAGAGTCGGAACCCAAAATATGGTAAAGAATGTATCAAATCATCTTTTGGGGGGAGAACTCTCCTAGATTTTTCTCTAGGGGTTCATGTCTTTGATATGACTTTACAACCCTCCGTACCGTACTTTCTCATACGTACCGATGATATCCACCTGGGGAATTCTGTGGCCCCTACTCACTTTACTAAGCCCTCCATCTTATAATTCCTAAAAACACCAATGTTCACAATTTTGTAACTAATATTGTTTTGGTATATATGATTGATCCCATTACTAATCCAATATCTGGAGTGGATTATCTCAGATTATCATACAAGATTAAGGATTGGTTAATCTACCTTTAATCTTATTATTTTTCATAAGCGTAATGTGATGAATCAAATCTTGTTTTGGTCTTACTCTGTGTGTTTTTGTCTGACTTGTTTTGGTCTTACTCTGTGTGTTTTTGTCTCAAATCTTGTTTTAGTCTTACACTGTGTGTTTTTGATTCAAATCTTGTTTTGGTCTTACTCTGTGTGTTTTTGATTCAAATCTTGTTTTGGTCTTACTCTGTGTGTTTTTGACTCAAATCTTGTTTTGGTCTTACTCTGTGTGTTTTTGACTCAAATCTTGTTTTGGTCTTACTCTGTGTGTTTTTGACTCAAATCTTGTTTTGGTCTTACTCTGTGCGTTTTTGACTCAAATCTTGTTTTGGTCTTACTTTGTGTGTTTTTGACTCAAATCTTGTTTTGGTCTTACTCTGTGTGTTTTTGTCTGACTTGGTATGTTTAACTTTTAACAACAACATTGCCACAGAACCACAGAACCACAGAACCACGCACATCTACCTGTGTATAAAAGTGGTACAATTAGCATACAAGTGTCCCAAATAAGTTAAAGGGGATCGATTTGGGCCTTGAATTTTTGTAAATATCCTACAGTTTTATTTCAACTGCCCAAAAATCACACATACCGTTCTATGATACCCGTACCTTAACAGTAATCTTTTATTTTCTGTTTATGTGTTTTTATAGTAAAGTTTTACTAAACAAAGAGTCATTTTTTTGAATTTCAAACATTGATATTTATGAATACACTGGGATTTGAATGCTTACATTTTGAGAGAGAGTTTGGATCACTCATATCCCAGACTTGGGACATTTGGACATTTTCCAGGGGACACAAACTGAGTTATAGGTCTGAAAAAAGGTGTCCACTGCCTGCAATGACTCTTTAATCTGGGCCACAATTTAAGTTTGTATTATAAAGCAAAATTTAGTGACTTTATCATACTTTGAAATTTCATGTTTTCACAGACAATTCAGGGGACATGGTCATTTCCTATGTGCGTAATCGAGGACATTTGAGAAAACGAGTTGAAAACCTAGGGTTTATAGTATAAATGGGAACTCAATGTCATATGTTACTAATATACCCAGTATTTAATATTTGTTTTATAAAGTAATAAATCTGAGGAAGAAAGTTACATAACTACTGGAGGTTATAAAACTATCATTTATTAGACAGTTCGTAGCGTTTTACATCAAAATGGATGCTGTACGAACTCACAGAGTATAATTAGATTTATTACTCTTTGTGTTTTATATAAACTTCTTCTGAACATTAATTCTGACCCTTGTGTCCCATCTTAAGATTTAACTTTTTACTATTAAAGGGATTGTAAAGAGGTTTTCTAAACTACGTATGTGTATTGGGGACACTGATAGCATCAATTTGCCCCATTCCAATTTCCATTCTGCAGTCTGTGATTTTTTCAATTCCACTAAAACTAACGCGTTTTATGATGTTACTGACAGTAATCTAATTAGTTAGTTTTAGTGAAATAGCAAGAACAACTTTGAATGATGTTTGCATCACTGGGTCGATTTTGCCCAATTTTTGGAACTCGCTGTCTAAAAACATACTATTTTGGGAGGCAGCTCCCCTCTATCTCCTACGGCTATGTCTTGCTGTGTCCAATCTTGAGATTGATATACTATTTAACTATACTATTAAACCATGACAAGGTTTTTTTTTTAACTTCTGACCATTATTAAATTTTGACCCTTGCATCCCATCTTGAGGGTTATAAATGTCTTCTACCATTAACAGATTCTGACCTGGTGTCCCATCTTGAGGGTTATAAATGTCTTCTACCATTAACAGATTCTGACCTGGTGTCCCATCTTGAGGGTTATATAAACTCTTGTTGGTAAACGAGGACAGAGTTCATTACTTTATTTATTTTATATAAACCTCTGATTCTGATATGACTCTGTTTATATTTAATTTGTCAGTTATTGTCTTGAACACGTCTATAGTAGGAAGTCTAGTGATATTAATATTCAGACATTTATAACAGTTTTATAAAACATGGAGAAAAAAGGTACATCTTTTATTGTATTCTTCTTTATTATATTCTGTTGTGCACCAGAAAATGTGTTTTCTTTCTGTAGGCATCTGGCTATATCATTTTTGTAGATTTTGATAATTCATCAGGCCTTTTGAAGAAAGAGTCTTCAAGTTATATTTTATAAAGTTCATAATAAGGTTTGTCAACTCAGCAACTTTTCCTGAGAGTCCACAAAGATAATATTGTTGAAAGTACAAAATATGTTTGCTAGTTTTCAGTGTTTGTCTATTTAGCACATAGTTAAAAATCATTAGTTAGCATTAGGTTTATCATTTTGCCATCTTTTTTAGAGTGTCCACATAATGTTTATTGATAGGTTAGGTCAGATTGTCATTCAGAGAGTCCACATAGCTAACATTGAAATTTAGACTCAGTGAAATGAAATGGAGTTTTACATCCTGCAATTCTGCACATTTATATGCAAATGGGGACAGACAAATGCCATGCAGTATCCAATATGGGAAATTTTGCAAGGACAGCGGCATATTAACTTTCTCTTATATTCGATTTCCAACTGATCAGGGAGCTGTAGCACACAAGACATCAGTTTATTTTCCCATCCAAACTACTAGACTAGAGTCGACATGCCTAATAATTGTATAATAAACATGTAAATTGTGTAAGATACTATAGTAAATGTAAATTATGTTAAAACAGAGTGTATGAGAGATGTATAATAAGTTGTAAAACCAGGCACGCCCCGAACCTCAGATTACTTTGTTGACTTTATAAATAACGTAGTTTCGTACGTAGGTAGGACTGAAACAAGACTAGATAATCTGGGTTTTATTTAGTTAGAAACTCCTCTCGTATTCTGCATAATAAATACTTTAAACAAATACTGTTATATACAGTTAGATAATCGTTACAAAGTTAAGGTAGTACAAACTGCATGCCTTGACATCATTAGCCAGGGCTGTTGATTTGGCTCTATATTCCGGACATGTCTGTCTGACCCATTCAAATTTCCGCCTGAGTCAAGGGTCAATCAGACATCAAGTATAGGTTACACACTACGTGTTTTTCCATGCTGGTCAAAATGATGAGAACTCACTGATCAAGCCATCAATGACATTAGCTACTGGCTTAAACTGAAGCAATTAGTTTTAGTGAAATTACAAGAACCACAGACATCGGGATGGAAATTGGTCTAAATTGATACTCATACCCGTAGTCAGGGGGGTTCGGACAAATCCCCCCTTCGCTTGAAAACAAATAAGCACTGTTAAAGTAGACATTCTGTTTGAATGGTAACTGTTAAAGTTGAGTTTGATTGCTTTGCGAGTTCATATAACCCCCCCTTGAAAATTCCTGGCTACGAGCCTGACTATCAGTGTTCCTGATACAAATATGAAAATTATTTATGATGTTTTTATCACATTTGTTAGTTTATATTTTTTTATGATTCACAATTTCTCATGGTTCATGAAAAATATATAAAAATAATAAAAATCAAATTTACATATTTTTACATTTTATGACTTGTGATTTATACAGTCATGTTTTTAAATGTCAAATTTGACAGTTTTTATAAATCAGGTTTTGATGAAGCTATAAATTCAAATCGAAAAGAGAAATAGTTATATGAATATTTCAGCTATACTTAACATTTTTAAGAATACAATTTTGGCACGTAGTTTGAATACAATTAAAAAGACTCCATTAATTTAGATTGATGCAAAACATTATTTGAATTGAAATTTTTGGGAATATTATTCTAAAAACTTTGGCTTTAATCTTGAAAACTGAGGTAAAATTCAGACTTTAAAATACAAAAGTTATCTGATAATTAAAACATTTAAAACTTATTCAAATATTGATTTGATGACAGGAATACTAACAATAGTTCAAGGGATTGTAAAGAGGTTTTCTAAACTTTGTATGTATATCGGGACACTGATAGCATCAATTTACACCATTCCAATTTCCATTCCAATTTCCATTATGACGTAACACATGTTAGTTTTTGTAGAATCGCAAGAACCACAGACTTCGGAATGGAAATTGGAATGGCGCAAATGATGCTATCAGTGTCCTTGATGCACATACAAAGTTTAGAAATACGCTTTACAATCCCTTAAAATTAAAGGGAGAAAACACCTTATAAAAGCCAAACATTAGAAGAATATAATAAATCTCTTTAAATAATATACATGTAGATATAAATTATGACCTGCCATTTTACTGTTCTTCATGTCACTGAATATTTTAACTGTATTTTAAACTAATTGTAGTTATACCCGGTATATGTCAAATTGACAAATGTCTGCATTTAGCCTTGTTTTATCAACCTCCTTTCTAATATCTTTTCCAGAACAGTCCAATTTCCATTCTGATGTCTGTGGTTCTTGCAATTCCACTAAAATTAACGCGTTTTATGACGTCACTGACAGTGATCTGAATAGATATCAATAGTAGCTTTCGGTAGATCACTGTCAGTGACGTCATAAAATGCATTAGTTTTAGTGGAATTGCAAGAACCACAGACGTCAGAATGGAAATTGGAATGGCACAAATTGACACTATCAGTGTCCCCGATACACATACAAAGTTTAGAAAATCACTTTACAATCCCTTTTAAAGCATTTCTATGATTACCGGTACATTAATTTCAGATATCTGATGGGAAATTGAATATGTTTATTGAAATCGATGAATGGTTTTTATATTTTCTTAAATGTTTGAAAACCTTTTTACAACCGCTTTAACATATTATGTCACGTAAAAAAAACATAAGTTATTTTTGAAAGAAGGAAATATTTAATGTTGTATTTTAATTGAGAGAAAAGGAAAGGGCTTGGACTGTTACCTATATAAATAGTTAGTCTATTGTGGTTGAGAGTGACTGTACAAGGTCCTTGATATCATTATAGTAGGCAGACAGTCCCCTTTCATTGATAATAATACTTTTATAGCCTGTGTTAACAAATAACATACTTTCTCTGTGAATTCAAAAGTTTACATGTATTGCCTTCTAGAAAATATATTTATATATAGATGCTCTGCATTAACAAATATTCTTTCTTCAGAAAAGTTTTACTAAACACACAAAGTTGGCTTTGAAATTATATTTGTAATTAGCTTGTGTTGACAAATTTAAAACTTTTGCTAAGAAAAACACTCTTAAGTTTGTTTCAAAGGTTATTTTGTATTTGAAGACTGTAATTTTGCATCCTCTACATCTATTCATCATTGTTTGATTGATGTTGAGCCCAGCTGGAATTTAAATCCCCAAGTTAGGAGAGATCCTTGTGAATTTCATTTGGTTGTAACTTTCTCTAAAGGAGTTTGATGTTAAATAATAAAAATCCGTACAAGCAAAACAATACTGTTAGTCAAAAATCTCGTCCAGCGCATGACAAGATCTGGAGCAATAGTTGTATAGTAGTAAACTTCTAATCAAGAAGTACCATCAGGTGATTTGAGTAATTTTCGAATCATCCCTTTAATATGATATGTGTATTTCAAATTTTTCCCTGAATATTGGCGTTTTTAAATCATGTTTTATATTCTAGTAAGTAACCTAGATTGTAAATAGAGGCAATCATTGATAAACTGTGAAACGATAATCTCCTTTACCAGTTAAACCCCGTCAATAAAATCTTCACTTTATTCGAACTAGATCAAGTGGAAATATTTGTTGATGCATGACAAATTGTTTTTGATTTTTAATTTGATATTTATTTTTTAACCAATGATACTTGTGTGTGACTGAAAAGATTACAACTAGGTTATGCGTTTGTTCGTTCGTTCATTCATTCATTTGTTCATTCATTCATTTCATTCATTCATTCATTCATTCATTCATTCATTCATTCATTCATTCATTCATTCATTCATCGCTTACTCAATCTTTCATTCATTTAGTCCATCGCTCACTCAATCTTTCACTCGTCCATTCAGGCTGTCATGCTATCAAAATTTGTAAAATAATATTCAAGAACGTATCAAAATTTTTTAAACAAACCCTTCTTGAACTAATCTAAGTTTCATAGAGCAACATTTTAACGATAAAACGCCCAACAAAAGAAAATTAGACGAGTGTAGATGATGGATTAGACCCCGACTGAGAGAGCCTATATAAACTTGTCTTCTAAAGAAACTATATCGGTGTTAAAAAATGATAGAGTTTGTAGAGGATTATTTACGTATAGGGCTATTTAACGTCAGCCTAGCCTGCTGTGTTTCTTACAAGATTTATAAATAGTCCTCAAGTTTGAAAACTATAAAATGTTTCAGAAAATGTCAAACCTGTAAAAGAATTCATTAGTGATACTTTTATTTCATTTGTTAGTTAAGAGATGTTACATAGTAAATAGTAATATTCAAATGAATAAACAAACAAATGAATAAATGAATAAGTGAATGGATGAATGAATGAATAAATGAATGGATGAATGGATGAATGGATGAATGAATGGATGAATGAATAATTGATGAATGGATGAATGAATGATTGAATGAATGAATGAATGAATGAGTGCATAATTGAATGAATGAATGAATGTTTAAATGAATGAATGAATCGTTATAGGGGTGAAGGGAAGGTTTTGGGAAGATTTTGGGTGGTGGGCATTCTGAACAGGTAGTTACGTTCAAATAGATTCAAAAATGAATAAAATATCTTGTGTGATTTATTATTAACGATTTATGATTCAGGAAAAGTATAAATAAAATTTGAGATTTATAACCTTGACAACTATATTACATTACAAGTTTCTTTTGATGCAAAAATCAGGTTACTTTTTTTTCATTGTAAAACTATAAGTTACAGATATAAACATAATCCAGATTCAAAACATTTTTAAGATGACATAAGTTTTTTCTTTTTCATCTGATATTAATTGAATTTATACCAAAATCGAAAGCTTCCGTATGTCTATGGGGAAGAGAAGGGCTGAAGGGTTGAGTAACAGATTGCAGATGCCAACCCTGAGCTTTCTTCTTATAGAATTGTTATTGGTTATTTTCAATGGCTTTTATATCAATTCATCATTTTTTCCCTTTTAAAATAAACATAGCCGTAGGAGACAGGGGGGCAAGGGGGGCAGCTACCCCCCTAAATATCATGTTTTTGGGCAAAAAATTTGCGAAATCGGACAAAATATCATTAAAATTTGGACAAATAGTCAGTTTGCCCTCCTGTTGAGTCGAGGGCCCCTACGGCTATGAAATTAAATCATACCTGAAAACAAACTCAATTCTAATTATTTGTTCAATTTATATTTTCAGGTTTCTGCACCTCCACTCCAGACAACAATCGAATTAAAACATCCCGAGCTATTGGTTATGGTCCTGTGAGTCCGACCAGCGATGACCTCAAACCCAAAAACGATACCTATTCCCAGAATCAGTACAATAAACATTTAACGGACAATAACTCTTCGAATAATTCTAGTTACCAAGGACGATATGCTGCAAAACGTGAGCATAATAGTTCTGTAGCAAATATAAATTCAGATTCCACCAATGACAGAGCTTCCAATGTGAATAGTGGTCATAATTCGCGATATTCAAATTCATCGAACTCTTATTTACATCCAGATCGCTACGGTAACTCGTCAAAAAGAAGCGTATCACCTGCACGGACACCAGAGCGTTCTCTGTCGCCTTCTCCTGGTTATCGTATTTCGTCACGATATCGGACCTCGTCTCCTAGACCACAAGACAGGTCATCAGAGACGAAAGAGAACACTGCCCCAGCCTCACCTTCATTATTAGGCTCCGTGGAATATCTGGGACGATATAAACCAAGATATTCGTCCAGTAGTGATCAAGGTACAAACAGTCGCCCGGCAACACCTACCAGCCAATCAGCTTCCAGATCTATAAATGACGCTACAACAAGGGAGACCACTAGTCAGAGTAGCGAAGGTAGTCCAGGTTATTCTGGTAGATATCAATATAAATACCCTTCTAGGTAAGTTTCTTTATTCAATCATTTTGAATTTTTTTGGGATGTCACTTGAGGGGAACTGCATAGTAGTATCAATAGTAGCTCCCATCTGGTGACGTCATAAAATCTGTGTTATAATAATAACATTGCCATTGGATTTGAAAAATGCTCCAGTTACCATGCTTTGAGAATTACAACAAATTACTTGCCTACTCATGTACACTTAAGAAAATCCTCTATATTCTATTTAACTTTGAAATCTTAGATTATATTACGTTTCATTCAAGATTGTTGTTTTTTAATTCCAGATCGTATAACTATAGTTCAAATGTAACATCAAACCAGGAGAACATTAACAGAGAGACCAGTTCACCTGCTAACAGATACTCCTCCTCTTCCCAAAGCAGTCCAAAGACTGAGACAAACCAGGAGAGTCCAAAATCAGAGGTGACTTCGCCTTCCCAGCCCGTGACCATCTCCACTACGTACAAATACAGTTATCCTTCCAGATACAGTCAACAGACAACTGAATCAACAAACTCAACTAAATCAGAGACTGCTGAGAAGAAAAACACTGAAACTGAAAGAGAGGATACGTCTGTATTTAAGTATCCATACAGATATTCAAGTATATCTAGTAACAATCAAAACCAAAATCAACAAAAACAGGAGGAACAAAAATCTGAGGACCAAGAGGAGTGGACAACTACAACTGAGACTTATAAAGTTCCTCGCTCTAGCACTAGTTCCCAGAAATCTCAAAATCAAACTCGAGAAGAAACATCAAAATCTGAAAACCATAAAGAAGAACCGAGAAAGTCCACAGAGTCCTACAGATATCCATATAGTTCATCTTCATTCAGATCAACACAGAATCAAAACCAACCATCAGAATCTTCCAAACAGTCTGAAAATAACCAGGAAGAAGAAGAAGGGGGTTGGACAACTACCACCGAAACTTATAAATATCCTAAATCTAGATATTCCAATCAGGCCTCTCCACTAGCACAGACCACCAGCTCAGAGCAATCAAGGTCTTCAGTGACCTCAACACAGTCTTCGGATGCTTCTTCACGATATAGATACCCATACACATCTGGGAATAGTACATCCAGTAATGAGGCAAAAGTAGAGGCTGAAAATACTCAAAGTGGATCTCAAGATCCAGAAGCAAAGGCAGGTGTATCTTCCACGAATTCATACAGATACCCCAACTCTTCCAGATATGGTTCATCTTCAACAGAAGCAAAAGTAGCTGAACCTGAGGAATCCAAAGTTAAAAGTCCAGAACCAGAGACGACATCTTATTCCTATCGATCACCCTACAGTAGATCTGGCTCAAGCCAACCAGTGACTTCAACACCAAACAAGGCAGAGGAACAGCAATCTGAGCAAGATCAGTCCAGAAGCAGATACACATATAAATATCCATCTCGATATTCAAGCCACGGCAGTTCCTCAACAAACACAGAGGATAAAAAGACTGATGCTTATGATAAGGAGACCAATAAAGAATCAGAAGTGAAATCATCATCATATTCCTACAGATATCCTAGAAGGAACAGCTCAAGAAGTGAAGAAACTCCAAAATCTCCCAAAACAGAGCCAGTATCTCAAGATGATGATAATGTGGTAACTCAAACATATACTTATAAATACCCATCGGGAGCTTATAACTTCAACATACGCTCAGAACCTGCTAAAAAATCTTCAGAATCCGAGAAATTATATTCAGTCCAATCAAAAACAGATACAGAGGAGTTAGATGAAGAAGTCTTCACAGAAACAGTTTCATACAAGCTTCCAAAATCTTATGGACAATCTGTAGAAAGGTCGTCTCATGGAAGGATGCCAGAGCCTGAGTCTAAGACAAAAAGCTCAAACAACTATCAAAAATCTTCAAAAAGTCCTTCCACTGACAGCAAACCAGAAGACAGAAAGATTTCAGATTCAGAATCTAATTCCAGATATCAATACAAATATAGCTCTCCAGCTCGCTCATACAATTTCAAAACCGTGTCCCAGACTGAAGCTGAAGAGAAACAAGACAACCAAAGAATAAGCAGTACAAACCAAGAATCAGCACCACCTCAAACAGACACTGCATCCACCAACAGATCTTCCACTAGCAGTATGAGTAACACAACTTCAATCAGTCGGCAGACGTCCCTAAACAAGGAAGTCCTGTCCCCAGCATTGGCTCCACGATCCCCTGGTTCCAAACACATAGATAAGACTCCGAAGTATATCTTCAGTATGGGATCCAGAACAGTGGCAGGACCCCAAGTTACAGAGTCTGTAGAACGATCAACTTCCAAAGATGAAAATGAAAATGAAGAACCAATTGTAAAAGAAGAAGTAGTGGTAAGTTTTAATTTGTCATCTCAGGGATTGTAAAAACTTTTTTCTATTTTTTAGTGTTATAATAAGATTCTAGAACAGGCGTTCTCAATTAATTTTTGTAAAGGGTCAAATGCATTTCATGAAAAAATATAAGGGCCAACCAGAGCTTAGCTAGCATAGCAAGCAAAAGGTTTCAGTGGAAGGGGTCACTCTTGAGGGGCCATTATCTATGGAGTCGCGGGCCATTTGAGAAGGCCTGCCCTAGAGGCCACATTTAGAATATTATTTAACATCAAACCATCGATTTCAAAAGTTCTTGTGATTCAAGAATCACTTTTACTATGACTTATACTGTTCTAGCTATTCACACTTAGATCCTTTGACAGTTGAAACTTGAAAAAAGGGTGTGTCAATGTAGTTTTCCTGGAAAAATGTCCCTTATTGCACTCTATATGGCCCTGGACGTCTGTGTTCTTTAGTCCAATAAGGTCTAGCCTTCATTCTTTGCTTCTACTTGTATCCTAACATTTCTCTTTTATCTTTTCAGGAAACTGCTGAGCTACCAGAAGAAGAGGAAGAAGAAGATCCAGAGGATTCAATGACAGCTCAGGAATTCCTGGATCTGGCAAAACAGAAACTAGAGGAACTCCACCTAGCAGAGGCTGAAAGACTTTTCATGCGATGCCATCAGAAAGTGAACGATGTACCAGAGAATAATTACCAGAAGCTCATTGAGATTTTTTTCGGATTATCTGAGGTGTGCACTCGTAGAAGTAAACAGAGACGAAAGAGTCCCTTGGAATGGCAATGGCTCTGTGTACATGCTGCTGCTCTTTTAGCTGAAGCAGCAGAACTGTGTGCTCTTGAAGCCAAATCTGAAGATGCTGAGATTGCCCAATTTTATCAAGACAAAAGAGAATTTGCGGAAAATCGTAACAAGTCTTTGGAGGATCTTCTGTGCAGGACTTTATATAATTGGTTATCAGATGGTTGGAGAGCTATAGATCCCACAAGAGTATCAATGCTGGAAGCCTTGAGGAAGACACATTTATCTTCTTCTCTGTTCCCAATGTCAAACATGCTTGGTCTGAAGCCATACCAATCTGGATTTGTAGCTCAAGCTTTCAGTATTGAGAGTCTTCATGAGATGCCTTCCAACTTACAAGGTGCATCATTGGATACTAAATCAAACTGGTTCCGAAGGATTCATCTGTACTGCTTGAAGAGAATGATGAATAAGAATCGACAAGAAGTTTTGGATGAAGTGCTGCAGTTCTCCAAAGATACTAAAAAGACTGATTCTCAAGATTTGGGCTCTGATGATGAAGATGAAAATAAAGATGGTGCTACTGAGGAAAAATCCCAGGAACATCAGAAGGATTCTAAAGAAGACGCTGTTGACTCTGAGCAGAATGAGGAGGTCCATGACGAAGATGCTAATGCAGACACTGAAGATCATCCAGAAGTGGTCAATTCTCCTCTGTCACAGAAACCAGTGAAGTTAACCATTGCTAAAGTCTACCATAGAGTAGTAGCTAAATTGATTGAAGAACATGATTACACCAAAGCTGAGCTACTTTGTGAAGAAATCTTACAAATTATTGAACATATTCAAGATGGAACTATTCGAATGCTGAAATTTAGTGGGGAGCTTCAGCAGAATTTGGGTGTGCTGTGCCTCAAACAAGGTGATATTGCTAAAGGAATTGCCTGTTTAGAAGTTGCCTTGAACATCTTCAGAGATCTGCAAGATGGTCATGCTCATAGAGAAGTGTCTTTGGTTCTTTTGGACATGGGAAATGCTTATGTTGCTTCTTCCCTCAGTGAAGATCAGCTCTATCAGTCCATAATTGCAGCCATCAGGGTGTTCTTCGAGAAGGAAGCTTGTGATGATAATGATCAAGGGGAGACAACTCCAGAAATGATTAGAAGTAAAGAACAAGATCCAACAAATGAAGACGAAGAAAAGCAGAAGAACAACATCAACGAAGCTATTCGCTGCTACCAGGAGGCGCTAGAAGTGTTAGAAGTCAATGCTCAGTCGGATTTAGAAACCATCGCTAAAGCGTTGATGAAGCTCGGTGACTGTTACTTCATACAAACTGAATATTCCAAAGCTTTGGACTCTTATGAAAGGGCTGCACCAATGTTAAGAAATGCCAATGTGTTTGGAAAAGAGCATTTCTTACAACAGGGGCATGTAATGCTTATGCTGGGAGTTGCTACATTCATGCTGCATGTGTATCCTCGAGCTGCCACGATTTTCGAAATTGCGTACTCTATGGTGAAACATGCTCACAGACTGGAGACTAACACATTTCTTCATGCACTTCTCTTATCATTAAGAGGTATTGCCAACTATAAAATGAAAACGTACCATAAATGTGTGTCACTGTGCTATCAGGCGTTTGAGATCTTCTGGAACATGCATGGTGAGGGAGTGGTGAATGTTTCTCATGAAAGATTCTGGTTGATTTGTCAAAATCTTTACATCTTGGGAAACTCCTATAACGTCCTCAATCTGCAACATAAAGCCATTAAATATTTGGATATTGGACGTGCTTTTATGAGAGCAACAAAAAATGGTGAGAAGCGACAATTTATCAGAATTTTGAATATCTTGGGAGATTGTTATTTTGCTCAATATGACTACAAAACTGCTTTGGTTTATTACAACGAAGCTCTAGAAATTGGAGAACCTGCGAAGGAAGAGGATAAAACAGATGGGGAAGCCAAACCTGAGGATGAGATGAACCAATCTACAGAAGACATGGCGCTCCACAATCAACTTCTCAGTAAATCAGCGGAAGCTAACATCAGCATGAACCAGTATGAAAACGCTATCGAGTATCTGGAGCAGGCTCGTGACATGCAAGACGTGATGGGTGAGGACATTAAAGGAGATTTGGTCAGTACATTGTATCAATTAGGACAGATGCACTCCATGGCAGGGGATGTAGATAAGGCAATCGACTCTTACAAAGAAAGTATAGAAGTGTTTAAGGAACTCCATACCAACCTAGGTCCAGAGATGTGCGTCACTCTTGGTAACCTAGCAACCATGTGTTACGTGAAGGCGTGTATTTGTGAAGATATTGCTAGCGAGTTACAAATGATCTTAGCAGCGGAAGGATATTTCCAAGATGCTCTAAAATTGGAAATGAATCAAAGCGTGTGTGTGAAATATGCAAATTTTTTATACAGTCAAGGTAACTACGAAGACGCTATCATGTACCTGGAGGACGCGTTAAAATCAAAAACTTCTTTACCAGAAATCGTGTACGGAGGACTTGAAAAAGTGACGCTGCCTGAAGCCCTTCAGGATGAAGTTGATGCTCAGGAAGAGGTGGAAATGCCGTCCGTGTGTCTCGGACATTTTCTGGAAGTTCTTTCGTACAAAATGTTAGGAAAAACAAGACATTCGGACAAGTGCTTGTTGAAGTTATTAAAAAGTGTATATGACACCGATAGCCCATTTTTACGTTCTGTCCTCGGATACGCGTTAATGGAAATGGGACTGTTTGATGAAGCGGCAGTGAGTTTCAGAGCCGCGTGTGAAATGGATCCAGAGTACCATCTTGCTCTGGATAATTACTGTTTATGTTTGTGTCTGATGGTTTTAGAATCTCTGAACAGTGCTCTGAAGAATATTTTTATTCATTATCGAATCTGGTACGATGAAATGGAAGTTTCCACGCCAACCATCCGTGAACTGGATACGTAGGGAAAGAAATTAGGAATACAATATCTGACGTTATATTAGAGTTCTCTGTGGTAGTCAGTGAACTGGATATGTAGGTTAGGAAAAACAGTATCTGAAGTTGCATCAAAGGAAACTAGATGTGTAGGGTTGGAATTTAAGAATACAGTTTCTGAATTTTTATTAGAGTTCTTTGTGGCTGTATGGACTACTAGATGTGAAGGAAAGGAGTAGTGTTCCATTTTCTGGCCCTGTGTTATAACTCCAGTATCAGCACTGCACTGATGAGGCCCAGAAGGCCGAAACAGTACTGTTTGCAGTTAGTTCTCTTATTAATTTAGTTATATAGTGTAGTAACATAAGTAGAAGTTATAGGATATTCCAGTTAACATCTTTACATATTCACTCTTATTACATACATCAGTGGACAGATTGTGAACAACATGTGCTTTGCCAAGTAGCTCTCTAGGCTGTTCTCTGGATGTTTTCAAAGCGGATTTTCTTAAACAGAGTTAATTCCCTTTATGGATTATGATCAATATTGGTCAGTATAGCTTCAGTAAATGTCGATGGAGTATAATATGTGTCCATACTTTGTTTACTTGAACTGTTAAATTGTTATTTCCTATGTTATTGTTTCAGTCTTTCATGTATTGGATTATAGTAGGCTATATTGTTAGTGAGCTGTAGTAGAATTTATACATAGAAGTATTCTTTAGTATGTGTTACCAGTTAGGGTGACAATATGCCAGGCAATTAATGCTTGTAATGGTCAAAAATATATTGTTAAAAGTTTACTAAAAATTTGTCTGTTTAGAAATGAGCTTAAGATGATATTCTAGAATTATGCGTGAATACTAGTGCTGAGTATTGCCAACCATGTCACGATACGATATGAATCGCGATACAATATGTATTACGATATGGGATAAAAGAACAAAAATTAACACTTCATTTTCAAAATTTCAATATTTTTTTATTTAAAGCTTTAAAAATTTCTAATTTGGTAATTTAGTTAAGTGGTCCATATCCACTTCTTAAAAATATTTCCCAACAATTTACGATTTCATAAGCTGTCTAGTAAAAAAAATCCCCACTTTTTATGAAATAACAGTTATCATCAAGTATGGATACACAACTTCGCAAAAGATACAAGTGTTGCAGCATGTTGTATCGCAGTACAACTATATATCGTGCCAGCACTAGTGAATACAGTAGCAAACCGGTTATATTCAGCATTAAATAAGCCATACGTACGTCTTCTCTGCCAAGCTTCATGCCTTCCTATGTCTTCATGCTTCAAGTCTTAATTGACTTGATTTTATGCAATTTTAGTTTAGCTAATCAAAGTAATACTATCCCTCCGGAAATGTTTTTAAAATATTTTTTAAGCACTCTGCCTTTGCTTGATACTACCTCACATATTTATTTCAACTATTTAATCTCAATATATTAACTTTAAATAGGATTTTTTTTACAAAACAAGAATATTGTTAGTTTAACTTTAAATAGGTTCCAGCCATCTTTTTCAAAACTATTACATCATGGGCGCAGATCATGGGGGGGACAGGGGGACACGTCCCCCTCGTCAGAAAACCTGGGGGGGACATAATACCCTGTGTCCCCCCCACAAATGGTCAAGTATGGTTGAGTAGAGTGTCTGTAATGGACTTAAAAATAGACACAATTTGGCATCCGAGAACATCAAAGTCCCAAAAATTTCGCCTGCGGCGCCCTATTCCAACAGTTTATTGTCATATGATATGAAAACTCAAATTTAATCGATCGCATATTTTTGTCGATCATATGTAATCGGTATATAAGACACTGCAGGGACCGCGGAGCAGGAGGAACGGGGGCACCCCACTTTTTGGCACTTAAATTTGTCATTTTTATAATAATTTTTTTATAATTTCCGAAATCTTAAAATCGAGTTGCCGAAATTCGAGGAGTTTTTATGCTGGGGGTGAGGATGAGAGGTGGATTATAGATTTTGGTCCCCCCCCGCAATGAAAAAGCGATCTGCGCCCCTGTATTACATATTTCTTCTTTAATAAGGAGATATGTTTTAACAATGTTGAATTCAAGCATAATATTCAGGGACTAATTTCACTCAAACTTCATATTACCATTTTACCACAGAACCTTTTGTGTTACAAATTGTAGAATAATAAATATTCAGCACAATGGAGCCAGGGAGGAATCAATTTATATGGTATGCATATACCTAAATTTTTAGCCTAAAAGGAGAGGATTTTACAAGCTTGTATCCAATCCTTTTGAGTATTTCAATAAAATATGTTTAAACTTATCTGAAATGATTTTGAAGTTGTAGTGAAATAAGGCCCTGACTTAATTTATTCATTCTTGTACATTTTATTATTTCTAGGATTTAAAATATTAAAACAGAATCTGAAACATGTTGTTACCCAGAGTTTTACATTGTGCGATCTTCAGACAACTGATCTATTTCAGACTGTGCATCTGAAAAAGTTTAACCAGAAATAATTGTTGTAATGCAGGCCTTCTCAAATGGCCCCTTCAGCTAAAATGCTCTGCTCGCTATGCTAGCTATTTGGCCCTAATATTTTCTTCATAACATATGCATTTGGACCTTTACAAAAATTATTTGAAAAGGCCTGTTCTGAAGTATGTACTGGGAGACAAGTTTGGAACATTTGTTTAAAGAAGAGTGTTTCTGGACATTTATGAAAAAGTTCAGTTGTATGAAGAATGCAGAGCTTGAAACTCCAAGTAACAACATATTTAATATTCTGTTTTTATGTTTCTATATCGCTCTAATTAACTATGAAATTTATTTTAACCGAAATCTCATGTTCTATCTGTAATGTATTTTATTCTTACGTTTATTGTTATGTTAAAAATTATAATTTTATATTTAGTAAGAATTAGGAATTTTAGATTTGTTAACAACACATTCCTGTTTTATTTTATATATTATATTATTTTGTTTATTTAGCATTATATCAAACCAAAAAGATCAAATTTTTTAATGAAGTTTTACCACCTTGGATTTTAAACACAAAGTTATTGACTGATATCACATTCCCGATTTGTTAAAGTTCCACCGATAAAAGTTAAATCATTTGTATTAATAATAAGGACAACTATATAACGGGTCCCCAAAAGGACATGTTGAAGAGAATCTGTGAAAATTTTGAAAGAGATTGGTTTATAAAGGTTTCTTTTTTTTGGGGACATTTGATACATTTCAAAGTTGTATCTTGTTATCTCTTTGACATTTGTCTCAGTTTAGAAGATAAATGTTAAAGGAACTCGAAAGAGGTTTATTCGGTTTTGAATGAATCAAGAGGATAATTAAGCTTCTAATTTCATCTTACAAAAACCTTATCTATAACAATATTTAGAATTCTTTTCGCTCAAATACGGCATCATTCCAGAGTAATTTATTGTGATTTTGTTCGACAATTACTTTACTTTTATTTCCAATCAATTACTTTTATTTCCAATCAATTACTTTTATTTCCAATCAATCCAAAGAATTATCATTTTTAATTCAACACGAGAGACCAAGTTTTTGGACAAAATAAAATGTATGTTTTATAAGAATCTGCCCAACTGACTGGCATAGGCATACAAGACAACCAACAGCACATTATGCAACGTACTAACTTATAGCTTTATCTATCAAAGTGCTGAATATTATTATTAATTTTTGTAAGAAATATACCCAATATATAAAATCTTGAATAAATTTATAAAAAGCTTGATTTGTATTTATAACTAGATATATTTTTTGAAACTGAACTTTATTCATAATAAGTGTGGTTACATAAGAGAAGTTCTGGATTCTTAAACCCAACAGAATGACATGATTCATGCTTTCTTTTGTAACTAGTTAAAGCGATACAACCTCTTAGAATGAACAAAAAAAATAAGTCAGAGTATATATTCATCAACGATGTCCAAAGTATACAAACAGAATGCAAAAAACCCATGAAACTATGTAAATTTCCATATAATAACAGGTTATAATTGATAAACGCCTTAAATTTGATTAAAGCATTTATCAATTATTGTATATAAACATTGTTTTCTGGATTTATCAGATTATTTAGGTAATCTGTTGTATAGTTATGTAACCAGGCAAGTCCCTTGATGAATATACACTCCTATTGACCAAGTTTGAAAATTCAGATTTTTTGTTCATTCTAAGAGGTTATATTCCATTAAAGCCTGTCTCAGGGTTATAACTCAAATTGAATTATTTATCCATAAGATGACAATATCAAATGAATGAATAGGCTATGTGGCGTCTCAAGGCAAGGAGAAGAAATTGTGAAATAGCTTAATCAGTTCCTATTTTATTGACAAGTGTAAGCTAGTGGGATTGGAGAAGGAGATGTTAAAAATGTCAAGGTGGTGATTTCACTGCAGTCATAAGACAACACCTATTTTTGTTTGTATCAGTAAGTCATCTTCACTCATAATGTGTATGGGATAATCTGGGAAAGATCAATGCCAAGAGGTTTGATCAAGAACCAGCTGGTAGAAAGAATCTTCATAATTCCAGTCAACCCAGCTGTAAATGGTGACGGATAAATCGGGAAAGATCAATACCAAGAGGTTTGGCCAAGGACCAGCTTGGAGAAATGATCCTTAGGGAACCTAAGTTGTAATCTTTGTAAATTGATGGTTTTAATGTACATCATGCATCACAGGGTGTAGAAATTCAAATATAATGTTCAATTTTTTAATTTATTGAAAAACAATTTAACAAATAACAATTATTTACATTTTCAAAACAATTTACATTCTTAACAAATTATGATTTACAAAATTAAAACAATTTACAATCTTCACTTCTGATTTACAATTTTAAAAACAATTTACAATTATTTTTTTAAAACATAACATTTATGTTATTGTGAAGAAATTTTACAATTTTTATGCCTTATATTTTTCGAACAGTACTATGTTTCGAAATCGAACGAGAGAAAACTGAAAAGAACTATTTGTTTCTAAAACACTGTCAAAATAAGTTAAAACATCATGGGAAACTAAAGCACATAAATTAGGCTTTCATATAAAATTCATTTGAGTCAATATATTATTTTTGAGAGGAACATTAGCTCAAAAGCCGTCACGAATTTTTCACAAATACTTCACAACCATTCTGACCAGGTAGGAAATCAACCAGTTTTCCCTTCACCTTGGGTAGGTCAACAATATGTGGTATATTACTGTATTCTACAAGAATAATATAAATCAAAAAACGTAAGAAAGACACCAGAAATAAGGTTTGTTACATCTAAAATGATCTGTAAAGTTTTATGATTTTCATTTTAACAAAATTAGTGAATACTACTTTAACCCAGTGTCAGTGATATCTGTTGTAGCAACTGTTCAATCACATCACCTCTAAATTACAATATATTCTCAGGCATGGTAATATCAAAATTTGATATCTATGCAGATCACTGTCAGTGACGTCATAAAACACGTTAGTTTTAGTGGAATTGCAAGAACCACAGATATCGGAATGGAAATTGGAATGGCGCAAATTGGTGCTATCAGTGTCCTCATTACACATACAAAGTTTAGAAAACCTCTTTACAATCCCTTTAAGATCTACTAATAGAAACCTATAAAATATAATGTATGTAGTAAATAATAACTACCTGTTTGTCTATGTAAAGAAGGTACAGTTGATCTAGTTTTGGTTACAACAGGTCTTTGTGTTTTATTTGTAGTCTGATTTTGCTTAGTAGGTGAAGAGTTACTTCCACTTGGTTTCTCTGTATTTTTCTTTGCCATATTTGACTATTTCATTCAAAGGAAAAATGGGTAGTTAGTGTCAGTAAAGAATGAGGATCTTTTCAAAGAATTCGATGCAATTTGGAATTATAAGGTTGGTATTTGGCTTAGCTAATCCATAATGTACACTGAATCACATTTTACCAAGATACAACTGGGTGAGGAATGACATATGCTTTAACTGGCCTGTTTCCAATACTTTTCAATTACTGAACAAAATATTGAACGTGTACAAAAAAAAGAAATGGCTAAGATTGTCTCCTTAGAATGAACATGTCAACCAACGGTAAAAAAAAAAAACTATTTAGAAAGATATAATGATAAAGAGAGAAATAATATAAACATACCTGATTTTTTTGTTTACTATTAGAGTTATCTTTCCAATCAAATTTCATCTGTTTGTTTATCACTGTAAATATATTACAAAAATCCTATAACAGGTAGGACGCAGGGCTGTTGGTTTGTGCAAAACCAATCAATGTCCAAGGTACTGGAAATAGTACTGTCGGGCGACTTTAACCTTTTTTGACAGGCGACCTTCTATTCCTTATTTCCAGGCTTGATGGTACATATAAAAAGTTTAAGAAACCAAGTACTAATGATTGAAACTGCAAAACAAAACTCGAAATCCAAAAAGACATTTTGATGAAACATAGGTAACAGTAACAGCTTATGAACTTTTCACATGAAGAATTATATCAATCATACATGAGTAAGTATATCATAATGAAAAGTGGTATCAGGTATCTATAACCTATACATTCTATGTGGAACATTCACCATCTGTTCAACAAATAATATCATAGTATTGAAAAAAGGTAAATTTGAAGGAATTATGTGATTTTCATGCATTTCTAGTACCTCTGAGGGCTATATACATATATGCAAGACCCAAATTGACCATGAAAATGCCAAACCATACAAGAACCCACTAGCCTAGTTGACCTAAATCAGGACACGCAGATAATTATAGTCAAACAGAGATATTTCGGCTCATCCGGGTACCGTCAAAACATGTACAAAACCCGTCAATTATATTTTCAAGGGTATAAAAGTATCTTATTTAGAGGGTTGATTGTTTGGCAAGTTACAGCAACACCCTTGAAGATAGTGGACCACGGCCATATACGCCTAACAAAAAAGTCGAAAAAGGAAAAAATTTAATCAGGATAAAACTTAACTTTCTAAAACCTTTCGATTTAGGTCCAATAACATCCATTTTAAGTTTCATCAAAATCGGTTGAAAACTAAGAGAGTAATAGCATATTTAAGATTTGGGGCAAGGGCAATAACTCTGCTTGTCACGATCGAAAATAGCTCAAATTCGAACTTGATCTTCGTTTTCTGAATATATATACACATATCAAATTTCATTTGATTCCGTCAAAAACTCTAGTTTTTAGAGCGTTTACAAGGAAATGTTGATGGACGGACCGACGGATTTGGGGCAAGGGCAATAACTCTGCTTGTAACGATCGAAAATAGCTCAAATTCGAACTTGATCTTCGTTTTATGAATATGTATACACATATCAAATTTCATTTGATTCCGTCAAACACTCTAGTTTTTAGAGCGTTTACAAGCAAATGTTGATGGACGAACCGACAGATTTGGGGCAAGGGCAATAACTCTGCTTCTAACGATCGAAAATAGCTCAAATTCGAACTTGATCTTCGTTTTATGAATATGTATACACATATCAAATTTCATTTGATTCCGTCAAAAACTCTAGTTTTTAGAGCGTTTACGAGCAAATGTTGACGGACGGACGGACGGACGGACGGACCGACGGACGGACGGACGGACAGGGGTGACTACAATATACGTCCTCATAGAGAGATGAGGGCGTATAAAAATATAATGGACTGGTTGTGTATATGTTTTGACTGTACCCGGATGAGCCGAAATATCTTTTAAAGCCGAACTACTTTTCTAAACAGTAAACACATGACGTTGCCATACAAGTTCTACGTTGGGATGTAAATTCAACAGATCAAATCGGGCGTAGTAATTTAATGGAATCTAACTAGGTTCAGGTCTGTTATTTCTATGATGTAAGAACGGATGAATGCCAAACCAATCTAATTAAAATTAGATTACATTTCGTTTCAGTTATTTTTTGATTGTCGACTCCATGTAATCTAAAGACTTGTATAAATATAATCCATTTATAGCACATGCCGGCCCTCCGCCAATTAGAACAACGTTTATATTTGAATATTTTGTATTACGTCATAATTTGGACTACTGTGTTGCTTTACTTTCTATTTCGTCTTCCCACAATGCATATCAATGCATAGACCCGCGATCTTGAAGGTAGTTTTTGATTGGCTGAAATTTTCGTCACCAGAAGATGATCAACTTATACAAGTCTTTAGATTACATGGAGTCGACAATCAAAAATAAATCCGAAACGAAATGTAATCGAATTTTAATTAGATTGATGCCAAACATACCGTTTTGAAAAATAAACAGAGTTACTTACCTTGCTGTACTGGTAAAGGAGGAAGAAAATATCTGCCTAGTACAGTATTTCTCGTATCTCCGTTCTGTAGACAGTCAATTATATACTGACTGTGAAATACGGCTAGATGTTCGTTTAAATACGCATTACTTTTATACAGTCTGAAATATATATATATCAACTTAATACATAGTGTTATAATCAAATATTTCATTGTTAAAATAGAGATGATAAAATTACTTAAAGCGATACGGTACTACGTCTTAGAATGAACAAAAAAATTTAATTTTCAAACTTGGTCAATAGGAGTATATATTCATCAGCGGACAAACCTAGTGGCATAACTATAAAACAGATTACCTAAAATCTATGTTTGTCCCCATGGGCTGGGTGTGAGACAGGACCGTTACCACTCGTGGTATAGGGCCTAATTCTGACCCATGTAAAATAAAGAGTTTATTATTATTATTATTATTATTATTATTATTACTTTGGACACTGTTGATGAATATAATATACTTATTAGCCAAGTTTGAGAACTTAATTTTTTTGTTCATTCTAAGACGTAGTATCGCTTTAAACATTTTGTTACTCAGAATTTCATGTTGTTCTATAAGATCCAGAACGGGAGAGTCATACCCAAAACATATTTCAGGTTCGGATTTGTTAAATGTTAAAGTTTCTCCCCTGAAATTTAAATTTAAAATTCAAACATTGACTTCAAAGTAAAGAAAACTTACGATTTCGTATCACGAGCTTCACTGTCGTTACTAAAAATAAACTGAGCTTCATCAATATCACTTACTTCACCCCTTTCAGACTCTATAATAGAGAGAGAAGTAAAAACTGTTAAATCTTCAAATGGGTATTAAGTAAGCAGTTAGGGCAATGCTCTGTGACTGTATATATGTTCCTCATAATAAATATTCCTCGTGGAACAAACATTATTATAATGAATGATCCCAGGAACTCTTATAATATAATATCAAGGTTAGGGTTAGGGCTAGTTTTATATAATAAAAGTTCCAAATGGAACAATTATTACATAACAAATGTTCTTTGGAACTGTTATTATAGTGGAACTTATATATCGTCACAGCTCAAAATTGGTTGCTTACTGGAGTTTGGTGATTAACATTGAGCATGATGCATAACTAAATTATTAATGAGATTAACAAGATTATCAATCGCTGATTGGAGGGTGACATGTGTTCATAGTTGAATAGAGGTAAATAAAGTTTGAAATTTGATTAATCTTTGGTGACCATTGGTACAAGTTTAAAGAAGAATAAACTGACAATCAGACTTAGAATTGGGATTAATGCAATTGTTTCAGGGAGTTGATGAAAAGGGGTCTAATCTGCTTTGGACCATTTCTCAAATTTATATTTTCATGTTATGGTAGGAGTGGTGTGTTCTACTTATATTTTCATGTTTGGTAAGACTGGTGTGTCTACTTATATTTGTATTTAAGTGTACTGGTGTGTCCGGCGTTAATAAAAGACGGATTCCGCGGAATCCGTCTTTTATTAATGCCGCGACACATAATCCGCGGAATCCGCGGATTTAAGAAAAGCAGTCTTTTACGAGTTACTAAAAGACGGATTCTGCCGAAATCCGTCTTTTAGTGACACCTTTACTATAATCTGTGGATTCCGCGGATTTTTTTTTTTAAAATAAAGCGGTCCTCTAGTATACATGTTGTCGAGAACTAGATACTGTTGGTTGCCAGTGGAACCCGCAGACATAATACAGGGACGGATCCGGGATTTAGAGAAGGGGTGTGGGGGTGGTCTGAAATAACACATGCTTCAAATTCAACGGTTCCGCGAGCGCGAAATTTGTCAGTCGGCCAAAAATAGGGGGATCTGGAGCCGGCGGATAAATTTCCCGACTACCGTGGGCGCTGCTTAGTCGGGGGGAGGTGGGGGAGGCTTGAAAGTTAAAAGCTTGTAATACTCCCATCATCTTCCCGTGGTCAAGTTATTCTCTTTAACTACCGTAGTAAAGGAGAAAGGTATGACATTGGGATGATGTACTCCCATAGGTGCAGTGAGGGAATCACTTCTCTTTACATCTTGAGATTTAATGAGTTATTATTCATCCATTCCCATCCATCTTGTAAAAGAAATACTGGTGCAGGGGACTTTACAAACATTGACCATTCTTACTCTTCTCAAAACACCTGATGGTACTTCTCGTATGGGAAGTCCACTACTATATAATTATTGCACCTGATTTTGTCATGCTCTGGACGAGATTTTTGATTAACGGAATTGTTTTGCTTGTACGGATTTTTATTATTGACATGTTTATATTGTATTTTAGCCCCTGTTTTGTGAATTATTTCTGAATCTGAAGACTAAGGTTGACTGGTATAGACTTCAGGTCTTCAGGATTAAAGCAATCACTGAACTATTAGGGGTAAAATATAAAGTTTAGTACATTGCACCCACTATGGACAGTGGAGAAAACTACTTTACTATGTATATTAATTATCGAGCTCCATTAAAACAAAAATATACTTGAAGACTTAATCAATAATGTTTAAAAATTTCATTTACACTTTTTTAATGTTTTAGGTACAAAACTAAACTCATACGTAAAATGAACACGGAAAGTTACTAAAAGACGGATTTCGGCGGAATCCGTCTTTTAGTAACCTGTAGAAGACTGCTTTTCTTAAATCCGCGGATTCCGCGGATTATGTGTCACGACATTAATAAAAGACGGATTCCGCGGAATCCGTCTTTTACAAACGCCGTGGTGTGTCTACTTATATTTTCAAGTAAGTGTACTGGTATTGGTAGTTCTACTTACTCCAATCTGTTATAATACTGTCCTCAACACTGGAAGAAAACCATGCTTTTACACCATCAAACATTTTAATCTTATCATTACTTGCATCATTCAAATATTTTTCTTTCTTTATGTATTTCCAGTTGGTGGTTGTTGGTATCTGCTTAAAATGTAAGATAATCAAAATCAGTTACCATGACTTACTTAGAGAACAAGTTTATAGTCAACTTGGCCACTAACCAAAATTCTAAATGGTCTAAGTAAATAGTGATTAATAACATTTAAAAAAAAAAAATTGCTGACAGTGACAGTAGTGACAAAGAATTTTACATATAGTAAGACAGTAAAAGACTTGAATTATAGCTTTGAGGCGGAGAGACTATGTTTAAAAACAAAGCACAAAACTCTTAAATGTAGAAATGGAAAATTTGAAAGTACCCCCTCCCCTTTTTTTTTCAATCTTTACTTTTGCCCCAGCAGTTCCTACGAAAATAAAGCAAACTTTATCATTAAAGAAATTCTTTTGGGGACAGGATATTTATGGCTGGAAAATTTGTAACATGAATATATATTTGTATTCATAAATGTTGAAATGATGAGAAAAATTGTTCATTGTTGATAAAATATATTGAAAACTCCGCCATTACAGTTCCAGACGGCGCTGTAAACGTGGACGGGAACAGTATCTATGATGAAACGAACACATCCATATTTCTCTGAATATTCAATTTTCAGCAATTTTTGTTGAATACAAGAACTCTTTTAGTAAAAATAACTTTTTTACTTTTTTTTCATGCCCTTTTTCATACTCTAAAAATCATTTAAAAAAAAAAGATTTCCGTCATTAATGTAGATATGTCGAACATTGCCATTTACATAAGCGCCATCTTCGTAAACAAAAAGACTTCCGGTTTTCCTGAGAAGAAAAGCCAAGAAGTGTAAAATGGAGCAAAAACGTCGAGATAATGGACTCCCCGACGGTTGGCGGCGTGAAGAGGTTGTCAGGAAGTCGGGTCTCTCAGCAGGAAAAACAGACGTTTATTATTACAGGTAAAACTAACTTTTGGTGGTGTTTTTGTTTGATTTCTGAAAACTATTGAGTTACCTCCCCTTCCTTCCTATGTCTCTGGTGCGTTATGCCATATAAGTCCTCCTGCTCCAGGGGCGGATCCAGGGGGGGGGCTTCCCCGGCTCGATTTTTGTTCGACTGATGTCAGAATTTGCAGCTCGTGCCTATATGGCGACCGCGGTCTTTTAAATTCGAAACATTTCAGAAACCCCTCTTCTCTAAATCCTGGATCCGCCACTGTGCTCCCCCACCCTGCGGGGCATGGTGACGTCTTATTCACTTTTGGACAACTGGCTCTACATGAAAAGGCTTAGACCTTAGTTGGGGATCCGTCCTATACTTTTCTTTGACGGTTTTCCGGGGACCAGGGTCCCCGGCGTTTGAACGACTCTCAGGTCTTAACGAATTGGCCTACCTTTATAAATTTACGTTTTTCGGAAATTTCGAAGAATTTTCTTATCGATGGAATACAAAAACTTCACAAGAAACTCTCAAAAGTGCCGTCTTACGACGAAACAAAATTTGAAGCAGTCCCAGGTCGCCATTTTTTGTTTTTTAACTGTTGGCGGATGTGGGCGGAGTTTACATGTTTAACCAGAGATAACTCGCTCACGACCTGTAAGCCCCGCCTTTATGGCAGCCATCACTGATAGAATTCTCGCTTGGAAACTTTCGATCAAAATAAAAGGTATTATTTGAGCTAGGAGATCATTTAATTTACATTTTTATTTAATAGTTTATGAAAATGTATCGAGATGTGCCGATTTTCAAGGACACGGGGGCTTAATAAAGAATTTGAATTTCCGCAATGAAATGATACAGCATGGCAGCCTGACGTTGACCCGCTCAACGGCAGGTTTTATCTGACTACTTAGACCTCTCAATTTTTAGAATGATTCATAAATTAATGCTTTTTTGTTACAGCCCTGATGGAAAAAAGATTCGCAGTAAGCCACAACTAGCCAGAGCTCTGGGAGACGCCATGGAACTCAGTGCTTTTGATTTCAGAACAGGGCGGGTCAATTTTAATGCCTGTCGTAAAAGTAAGGGACACAAAGGATCATCTTTTGACTTTGCCAGAGGTTGGTTGAGAAGGAAAAGTTTTATTTTGTTGCGTTGGTTAATTGGGTAGTTTTTTTTTTATAAACACTGAAAACTGAAATATGGGGTCAAGAAATGTTATTTTTAAAATTGAAAGTTTTGTCTTTGATGATTCAAAATTCAAGCTCGGACTCATATATATTTAATTTTAACTTTTGAAATAATGCTCATATTTTGTAACATCCATTTGAACATAAGGCATTCAGATAATTAGAATTTGAAAAAAGTAAATATCTGTAAGGCATATATTTGATTTATAGTCTGTGAACTTCATTATCACACTTAATTGAATGTAAATAGTTAATTTCAATAGAAAACCTCATACAGTGTTCGTTTTCAGTGTTTATGCCGCAAGTATTTTTATTTTGAAACGTTAGCAAGAAGTCACACAATCCCATTCCTCTGGCAAAATGAAAGACTTTTTATCTGTTTTCATTAGAGCTAGCTAGACATTTATCATATTTTACTGTCATTCTTTATTAGATTTTAGTCTTTAGTTTCTTGTAGCTCATTCATTATTAGATTCTGTTTGGTTTTAAATCTTTCGTGTGTGGTATTCTGTGACTTTTCATTTTATTTCTATAATTCACATTACTAACTTTCTTACCAGGGCTGTTGATTTGCTACTCATTTCTGACTGGAACCCTAGACCAGGGGCCTTATTCTCGAAAACTTAACTTACAATGATTTTAGTGTTCCAGTCATCTGATTGGTCAATCACTAAAATTGATTTTAAATACAACTTTGTCATCCAATCAAATTACCGTATTTCTTAAAATCTGGATTTTATCTAAGTTAAGTTTTCGAGAATAAGGCCCCAGGCCTTTTCAAATGGCGGCCTGCAGGCCAAATCCAGCCTGCAAGGCCCTCGAGCGTGGCCCCTCATGAGTTACCACTTTCTCTTAAACGCTCTGTTTGCTATACTAGCTAAGCTCTATTTGGCCCTAATATTTTTTTCATAACCTGTATTTGGCCCTTTACAAAAATTAATTGAGAAGGCCTACTCTAGACTGTATTTACCTGACATGTCTGACTAGAGCTCTAGACTGTTGATTTAATTGTATTTACCAGTCATGTCTGACTAGAGCTCTAGACTGTTGATTTAATTGTATTTACCAGTCATGTCTGACTAGAGCTCTAGACTGTTGATTTGATTGTATTTACCAGTCATGTCTGACTAGAGCTCTAGACTGTTGATTTGAATGTATTTTACCAGTTATGTCTGACTAGAGCTCTTGACAGAAAAGTTTAAGCAACAGCCCTGTTTCTAACAACTCTACTAACAAACCTATAAATTCTTTTTGAAAATACATGCATTTGTCAACTTTATTATAAACATTGACTCCAATCCAAAAAATGTGAAGCCTTAAAGAACAAAATTAAATTTGATAATTTTGGCTAACAATAAATTAATACAGTACTTGATTCACTCTTGAAAGGTGTCATTTTACTTATTTTATTATACAATAAACTAGAGGGATACAACATTACTTTCAATAAATTAAAGGAATACAATCTCTTAATGAACAAAAAATATTTCAAACTTGGTCAATAGGAGTATATATTCATCAGGGACTTACCTGGTGGCATAACTATAAAACAGATTACCTAAATAATCTGATAAATCCAGAAAACAATGTTTAAATACAATAATTGAAAAACGCTTAATCAAATTTTAAGTGTTTTTTTTAATAATAACCTGTAATTGTATGGAAAATAACATAGTTTTCTGGGTTTATTTGATTCTGTTTGGACACCGTTGATGAATATTAACTTTTATTGACCAAGTTTGAGAACTTTGTGTTCATTCTAAGAGGTTGTATCGCTTTAATAATTTAGTACATTCTAATATTTGACTCGTTGGCTAGCCACCTATTGTGGTAAAATCTATTTTTAGCAGGTAAGAAAAGACGTAATGGCAAACAGGAAACTGACATCCAATATCAATTAACAATTTAAACATATTTTAAGCAACCAAACTGTGAGATGGTTTTTGATAGTTTGACTAACTGTTGTTCTTAATACTGTATAATAATAATAGAATTCTCTCATAGAAGTCTTGCAATTTAAAATCAAACACTGGAAGGTCTTGTTTGATACAAGCACGTTTCCAGTTGATGTCATGTTATCAAGCTCTTAGTTTAAGTAGAATGGCAAGAATCACAGATGTCGGAATGAAAATTGGAATGGCGCTAATTGATGCTATCAGTGATTCAGTGTCCTTGATACACAATTTTTAGAAAACCTTTTCACAATCACTTTAAATTGAGAAAGATGAATTGTGCTGTTGAGAATAGACAGATAGTGTATTCTATGCTACTAACCCTAACTCAAGCACTATTTACAAGTACGACAAGCTATGGCATGTGCTTTTGAAACTAACGCACAAATTTTGTTAGTGTAAAGAAAATTTAAAACTTATACATCCTGTGCCTGTGCTTTGGTGACTTTGTCACAAGTATAATGTTACAACCTATAATATAATCCCTAGTTCTGTAGAGCTAATTTTTAGCTATATGTAGCCCCTAATTGCTTTTTAAATCAATGAATTATGTTTTTTCGCTAACCCTGGTGAAACTGTATTTATTTTATCTGTAGGGCTCATTTTTAGCTATATATAGCTTTTTATTGCTTTTAAAGGGACAGTCTGAATTTTTTTTAGGTCAAAATTTTTTTTTGCTCAAATTTGTGAAAACTTTACATCAAAATCTGTAACTATGTCCCCTTTAATGTATCTGAAAGTTTTACCTAAAAAAATCCAGCCTTTAATTTTTAAACGCTAAAAACATGCTAAAATTTTTAAAAACCTTACGTAAGGTTTTTAAGTAGGTTATGTTTTTTGGACGCAGATAGGAAACTACTAAACGGATTTGAGTAAAATAAACGCCTAATTGTAGAGAAATGTCCCTCTTGTGTATGTAAACATTTTCAGCTAAAAATATTGAGCCATTTAAAGGGCAAACACCAAAAATAGGTCAAATTGCTTAATTAACAATAAGTACTCCCTGTTTGTAATTAACCCTTTAAAACCAAATTCAGATTGATCAAGAAGATATAGAGATACAATAAGCATACTTTAGAAATACTCTTAGGTAGCATTTGCGATTTCTTTTACAACGGAAACTTTTTTCAAAAAAGCAGAATGGCCCTTTAATTATGTCACTAACCCTGGTGTAACTGTATTTATTTTAGGACTACGACACGATACGAGCCTGGTATTACCGATACGACAAACAGCGTCTATATTTAAACAACCAGTGACATTGATACGGAATAGACCCGAGAGTAAAACTAGATCAGATATAAAACAGGGTGGTGAACAACCTGCACAACCCAGACAGGTACATTATATTTGTCAATGGCTGAACTTTGGACTGTTGGTTCATGACTGGCACCATATTTTTTTTTTATGAGAATGAAGTGAGCACCATAGTACATAGCCATTCATTGGTGGTAAAGGGGCATG
The DNA here is from genome assembly GCA_029955415.1 of Lottia scabra. NCBI lineage: Eukaryota > Metazoa > Mollusca > Gastropoda > Lottiidae > Lottia > Lottia scabra. The sequence continues at coordinate 15,514,214 of JARJEI010000009.1, forward strand.
ATCCCAAATACATGCAACATAAAAGGGTACCCCCCCCAAATACCCAACTGATAGTGTATATATAACAAAACACAAGACAATATTATGGAATATAACACACTTCTTTAATACAGTTAGGCACATAACGTTTCAACACAATATACACGTGTCGTCATCAGATGTCTTCAAAGTGTTCACCAGGTTGAGTGTCGAATCACCATAATGATTTGGAGACATCTTCAAGAAGACATCTGATGACGACATGTGTATATTGTGTTGAAACGTTACGTGCCTAACCTTATTAAAGAAGTGTGTTATATTCCATGATATTGTCTTGTGTTTTGTTTTGTTATATGTGCTCCTCACTTCTACATGTCGTTCAAATCTTATATCTGATAGTGTATAATGTGATACATGTAGTATTTTACTGTAAACAAAAGCAGGTTCTCTCAGCATTCTATCTATTTTCAATTTTCTCTTCATATTTCTGTGAATTCTTAAAGGGATTGTAAAGAGGTTTTCTAGCCTTTTTGTGTTTATGAAAGACACTTCCAACATCTACTTCGTACATACAAAATATTCATTGGGTGCCCGTGGTTCCTGTTAATCCAGAAAGAAAAACAGGAAGTGACGTCACAATCTTGGAAAAAATCGGACTGGATGATCAGGTACAGGGCATTATAAATACATGTTGTTACAACGATGTGACGTTATTAGATAAATGTTGTTACAGCGATATCATATAAGTCATTGCGTTGTGACATCATGTATTTATAATGCCCTGTACCTCATCCAGTCCGATTTTTTCCAAGATTGTGACGTCACTTCCTGTTTTTCTTTCTGGATTAACAGGAACCACGGGCACCCAATGAATATTTTGTATGTACGAAATAGATGTTGGAAGTGTCCTTCGTCCACATAAAAAGGCTAGAAAACCTCTTTACAATCCCTTTAAGGACAAAACAAATCTTTGAAGAATGAAAGTTTTAGTATATTGTTGTGTTTCTGTATTTTGTAGTTATTTTGGGAGAAGAGACTACAAGGTTTAAAGCCCTGTGATAATGCAGATGAAGTCATACAGTCTATGGATCTACCTAGAAACATGCAAGGTTGGTATTTTTTCTTTTCTTTTTCTTTATTTCCTCCATTAACTCTCTATTTTCACATGACCTGACCTCATTAGCCCAATAGGAGCAGAAAAGTGGGACGTAAAACTCAAATTTAATTTACCGGTAATTTCATTTCTATATTGACAAGGATTATTTATTTGATAATTTAGGGATTGTATAAAGATATTATTATCTTTGTTTGAGTATAAGAGTACATTTAAAACTTTTTTTGCCCCATTTAGAATTCCCTTTTGACATTTGTGACTCTGAAAAAAAAAACCAACCAAATTCCGCTTGAGCCAAATAGAGTTTTTTAGATAATGGCAATATATTCAGGAGCGAAGTACAGGAGCCACAGTCATCAAATGAGATATAGGAATGGTGCAATTGAATCTTATAACCATAACTTATAACTTATAACTTATAAGTGTACCCTATTCTCAATAGAGAAAACATTACAAACCATTTATAATTTCTAATTTTGCCATAACTGTTTCAATCAAAATATGTTTCTATTTTTACTAGGTGTGAAATAATGAGCAACTGAATGAATGAATGAAAAATCAATCAATTTTGTTAATTAATTCATTTATTTATATTTCCAATTTTAACTAACATTGTTATCTATTTTTTACTAGGAGTGGGACCCAATTTGAGTACAGAGAATATTTTACAGAGTATATCTGCAGCTCTACATATTGGTACTCTACCGGTGACAGGACAACTGGCTAGTAAGGGGTCAATATTAAAGAATCCGGGAGTGAATATTGATTCGAACCAGCCCCTGATACAACAGATGTTAGTTAGTGACGAAGATATCAGACGTCAAGAGATGAATGTTAAAGTTGCTCGTAGAAATTTACAAGACGCCATGATCAAAGCTTGAACTAAGTCTTTTATTTTTTTTATGAAATTTTGAAATTGCATTATGAAATGCCAAGTTATGGCTTTTAAAACTGCCATTTGCAAAATACAAATTTTGAGTCTTTTAAAAGATATATGAAATCTACAAGATGCTATGATCAAAGCTTGAATTTAGCCTACAATTTTTTTGAAATCTTGAAGTTTCATAATGAAATGCCAAGAAATGCTGCTGTAAGAAACAAAGCTTTCATTTTAAAACTTATCTAAAGCCATGAACATAAAGGATGTTTTGTCAAAGCTTGAATACATTTTCTTAAGACATTTCAAAATGATAAAAGACATGGTTGTCAACTGGCACAAGCTTGATTTGCTTGTATTGCTATTTATACTATGTTTAAAAAAGGCAGTTATTAATTTGTACCAGAATATGTATAAAAATCTGTACAGTTTCAGCTTTACCATACCACTACTCAGTTATTTTGTATGAATGTTTTGTGTATAGTTACCAGTATAGTTAAAGTAGTCATTATTATCTGTAAACTTTTCACCAACTTTTCATTGTAAATACAATCATGCCGTGCTTCCATTATATTATTGTATGTTTAAGAATAAATGTCTATAATATCTAATGGAATCTTCTTTCTTCTAAATACAGTTTGACAAGCTGGATCAGCTTTTTTTCATGATGAATGCAGAATACAATTTATATAATTCCAGTCCACCCAGCTGTAAATGGGTACGGATAATCCGGGAAAAATCAATTCCAAGAGGTTTGGCCAAGGACCAGCTGGGAGAAAGGATCCTCACGGAACCTATGTTGTTATCCTTTTTAAATATAGATGTTTATTTCTTTTTATATCAGAGGGCTCTCAAAAGTTCTGTTTAGATCCAGTTTTCCCTGGGCTTAATTTTTACACTAACAAAATTAATCATCTTTGAATTGAGAGGTATAACATAGTGGATTATCTTAGGCTGGTGTCACTAAACATCTTATGCTAAGAATTATCTTAATAAGTGTTGAATATTTCATCAATAATAAAACCCAAGCAGGAACGATCCCAACCGTAAAGCAAATCTCAAAAACAATGTAAACACATTGGCAGTGGCTAATGAACTTTTCATTTGAGGAGGTATATCAATCAATGAGTAAATATTTCATAGTGAAAAGTGATATCAGATGTTTCGCATCAAGAAATAGACTTCTTGCCACAAACTTGCTCAATGCCGTGATTCCAATCTGAGATCATGGAACTATTTAAACTGAATTTAAAAATGGTATTACATGTATGCAGAAATTTATCTAAAAAATCAAGGTGATTAGGCTATTGATTTCCTTGTTTGGAAATGTACGGGGGGCTATGGCTCTGGGAAATGAAATGAAATGAATGGAGTTTTACGTCCTACTTTTCTGCACCTATATGGGCTAATGCCATGCAGTGTGCAATGAGGAAATTTTGCCAGGACAGCAGCAAAGCGGCATTAGTCTGCTCTTATTTTTTATTCCCAACTGTCAAAGGATCTTAATGTGCACAGCCAATATTGTTTATTGTCCCATCCGAACGACTACACGGCTCTGGGAGTTTCATTAAATAGGGCCACAGTTTGAAAAAGGAGGGATCCCACTGATCTATTGGTAGCAAGGGCAAGAGCGCAAGATAATAACAATGGTTAATTAATAAACTTAATAATTTATTGACAGTAGATATTATTTACAGTGGATATATTACACTAAATATTACTATACACTCACATATACTTTATATATTCAACCAAATAGTTAACACTTATACTGAGTTTATTACATCAGTCAAATTATCTTACCCGACCCTTATACTATATTCTCAACCATAGTTAACACTTATACTGATCTAACAATCAGTCAAATTATCTTATCCAACCCAACCCAACCCATATACTTTATATATTCAACAATCAGTCAAATTATCTTACCCGACCCTTATAGTTTATATTCAACCATAGTTAACACTTACAATCAGTCAAATTATCTTACCCGACCCTTATACTTTATATTCAACCATAGTTAACACTTACAATCAGTCAAATTATCTTACCCGACCCTTATACTTTATATTCAACCATAGTTAACACTTTTACTGATCTAACAATCAGTCAAATTATCTTACCCGACCCTTATACTTTATATTCAACCATAGTTAACACTTGCAATCAGTCAAATTATCTTACCCGACCCTTATACTTTATATTCAACCATAGTTAACACTTACAATCAGTCAAATTATCTTACCCGACCCTTATACTTTATATTCAACCATAGTTAACACTTACAATCAGTCAAATTATCTTACCCGACCCTTATACTTTATATTCAACCAACACTTATACTGAGTTTATTACATCAGTCAAATTATCTTACCCGACCCTTATACTTTATATTCAACCATATAGTTAACACTTATTCTGAGTTTATTACATCAGTCAAATTATCTTACCCGACCCATATACTTTATATTCAACATAGTTAACACTTATACTGATCTAACAATCAGTCAAATTATCTTACCCAACTCAACCCATATACTTTATATTCAACCATAGTTAACAGTCAAATTATCTTACCCGAACCTTATATACTGGGGCCTTATTTTCGAAAACTTATGCTCAAAGACTTTTTCATGTATGGTTCAAATTATAATCTGCAATTTCTAGATATTATGATCAATTGCTGGCACACATAAAGACTTGCATTGAAATCCAATCTGATCATGAACTGGATTTTGGTGTAGCAACAAGCACCTAGTTTGTAAGAGTGGATCACATGGCCAGTGTGGCAATCTGAAAATTTATATGTAAGCAAGGAATTGATATACTTGTCCAAAAACACAATCAAAACACAAAATGCATATCATTATTTTGCAAGAAGAGCCTAAAAATTAATTGTAATACAAAGTGTTACATTGTTGAGAAAGAAAAAACATGATTTAAATCCAACACAAATTAAAAAAATAACAAAATATAGGAACTAAGAATCAAAAATAAAGAATTTTTCCTGATTTTTTAACTTTTTTTTGTTTATTTTATTTTGAGTTATTACGTGTTTTTTTTCTCCTTTAAATAAATACATATACATTACTATAAAAACTTATTAATAACATAAACACAACCGCTTGTCTTTACTTTAATAACTCTACTTGTTTCAGCAGGGGTCTGTTTCTCAAAACTTCTTATGATAAATTTTGTCGTAACTTGGGCATTTTACAAAGAATAATTCCACACTTACGACAATTTTTAATCGTAAGATTTTTTGAGAAACAGGACTGACATACTCCTAACCCCTCTTCAAGCTCATATAACAGAGTGGTGTTTATTGTTAAGTTTAAACCTCCTAGCTACCAACATCAGACACAGTAATCGAGAACCATTTACGATGTCTTAACTCATTGAAAATACCAAGTTGACAATCAAATCTAAAGAATGGAATCCATTGTTTGAAAAATAAAAAGCTACTTCCCGCAAAAAATAAGCTTTAAACCCAGTGGCATTGTTTTGTTCTAGGACAGTTCTCTCAAGACAGAAATGATGGCAAGTAAAGTTTAGATAAAATTTAATTTAGTCTAGGCCATTCTGTAATCTCAAATCTTGGCCTCAAATATTTTGAATTTTTATAAATTTAAATGCAAGATTACTTAGTTGATAAAACAAATTCTATAAATGATTAAAATTAAATTTTTTTCGTTAATTTATGTGAATATTTTTTTTAATTTATGTGAAATCATTCACAAGTTATTTTTTTTTTTGGACAAAGATTTCATTCAAATATCTCGTAACCATAATCCAATACAACATAACACACATTTCTTCATACAACATCTTTGCACACACATTTCACACGAACGCACATGCATTACGTGACAATTTCACAGCTCCTCACACACACAATCACACATACCACACATACAATCACACAATGATATATATATTATATATTAGTAATGGAAATCCGTTATTTACAAACATATTTCAAAAAAGGTTCGGCTTGGCTTATATAACAGAATTTACCCCAAACCAAAATTCATATAATTCATGTTAAGACTTTCGAAATAAAGTTAAATTAAGTTTGCATATTTTGTTAGAATGCGGCATTAGAAAAAGCTTCGGGAATCGCCAAACAATGCAAAATTGAGTGTGCATACTCATTGTTATATGGCATTAGTAAAAGCTTACAGATTCTCCAAAATAAAATGATTTAGTTTATTCAATTGCAGTAAAGCATTTTTCAATTGATTTCACTGTATGTACCAGATTTGCCAGAAAAAAAATTCAAAATAAATGAAATTTCATTCTTAAAATTTAGGCTTTTTTTAAGCTTCTGAGCTCAATTAAAATAAATTTTTCATAATTCAGAATCTCAATTGTAAAAATGCTTACACTTCAATTCAATAAAAACATCCTTAAAATATAATGAAAATGCCAAGCAAAACTCAAATTGTGAAGAATGCCAAAATACAAACATGATTGAATTCTTTTCCTGAATAGCTTTAAGGCTTAGTTTGGCTGCTTTCTAACCTACCACAAACAAACAATAAAATAAAATTTTAACTGATCATTTCTACTTTACACAGCAGTTTAAATCTTTTAAAAGCAGCAAAATTTAATTCTGACTTTCCCAAATATTCAAGTATCACTTCAGTTCGTTTCTCAAAAAATAAAATGATTTGAGATAAAGTGCAGCATAGCATTGCTGAAAATAATTTGATAATTCAGCAATTGTCTGTCAAATTTTACCAAAATGTAATTTAAAATGATTATTTCTACCGTATAAAGCAGTTTAGATCTATAAAAGCAGCAAAATTTAATTCTTACTTTTCCGAAATTTAAAAATATCATTTAATCTCAATCAGATGTGTCCATAGTTTGTATAGAAGTCCATGCATCTAGAACATGGACCTACGCACAAGACCATCAGACGGTTTAAAGCCATGACATTTTTTTGGTGAAACATGATATGTATAATGAAAATAAAACAACCCAAACCAGTTCATTGCAAATTACAGCCATAATTGTGAAAACCAAACTTTTACGTAATACAAATTAACAGGGCTGTTTATTTTAGAATTTCTAAAAAATTTAAGATCTTGCACTAATTTTTATTGAAAATTCATGAAGATCTTGTAATTTCATGAAGTTTTCATTAAAACTTCAGAAAATTTGGAAAATGTGCATAGAAGATGTCCTAAAGATCAAAATTGCAGTCAGTCATTTTGGAGTTCTAGTCAGATATGACTGGTAAATAGAAATAAACAGCCCTGAAGGTCACAATTAATCATGCAGGAAAAAAGCATTCAAAATGCCCCAAAAACGATCACAAAAACATCTGGAAAACGGCAAAAAAATGTTCAAGACATTTACAAAAATTCCTGAATTGAACAAGCTATATCACTTAGCAAGATCTTTCAAATTTCTTCTTTAATTCATCTGCGAGCATAATTCATCTCTGACATCACTTCCTGTTGAGGACATCATCACGATTCTTCATTCCCAGAATCCTCATCATCATCTTCGTACATGTCTTCCTCGTCGTCAAGATCATCGACGTAATCATCGTCATAGAAATCAGCGTCGACCTGATTATCTTGACTCGAAGGTTTAGAACTGACACAATACTCCTGTAGTGTGGTAGGAACAATAACTCCATCACGCTCGGAATCTTCTTTAGTAGCTATCACTTGCTTCCTGAAAACAGAGTTAGTGGACTTGAAAACATAGGGGGATAGAGTTAGTGGACTTGAAAACATTGGGGGACAGAGTTAGTGGACTTGAAAACATTGGGGGACAGAGTTACAGGACCTGAAAACATAGGGGGACAGAGTTAGTGGACTTGAAAACATTGGGGGACAGAGTGAAAGGACTTGAAAACATTGGGGGACAGAGTTAGTGGACTTGAAAACATTGGGGGGTAGAGTTAGTGGACTTGAAAACATTGGGGGACAGAGTTAGTGGACTTGAAAACATTGGGGGACAGAGTTAGTGGACTTGAAAACAAGGGTGGGTAAAGCTAGAAAACATTGGGGGACAGAGTTAGAGGACTTAAAAACATTGGGGGACAGAGTTAGTGGACTTGAAAACATTGGGGGACAGAGTTAGTGGACTTGAAAACAAGGGTGGGTAAAGCTAGAAAACATTGGGGGACAGAGTTAGAGGACTTGAAAACATTGGGGGACAGAGTTAGTGGACTTGAAAACATTGGGGGACAGAGTTAGTGGACTTGAAAACATTGGGGGACAGAGTTAGTGGACTTGAAAACATTGGGGGACAGAGTTAGTGGACTTGAAAACATTGGGGGACAGAGTTAGTGGACTTGAAAACATTGGGGGACAGAGTTAGAGGACTTAAAAACATTGGGGGACAGAGTTAGAGGACTTAAAAACATTGGGGGACAGAGTTAGTGGACTTGAAAACAAGGGTGGGTAAAGCTAGAAAACATTGGGGGACACAGTTAGTGGACTTAAAAACATTGGGGGACAGAGTTAGTGGACTTGAAAACAAGGGTGGGTAAAGCTAGAAAACATTGGGGGACACAGTTAGTGGACTTAAAAACATTGGGGGACAGAGTTAGTGGACTTGAAAACATTGGGGGACAGAGTTAGTGGACTTGAAAACATTGGGGGACAGAGTTACAGGACTTGAAAACATGGGGGGACAGAGACTTAAAAACATTGGGTGGACAGAGTGCGTGGGACAGAGTTAGTGGACTTGAAAACATTGGGGGGACAGAGTGCGTGGACATAAAAACACAGGGTGGACAGAGTTACAGGACTTGAAAACATTGGGGGAGACAGAGTTACAGGCCTTGAAAACATTGGGGGACAGAGTTAGAATAGTGGACTTAAAAAACACGGGTGGCTCGAGTAAAAGCCAGTACAGTTTGTTGACTTCACAACATGAGTTGATCAGTGGTGATAGAGCAAGCATATTTAGTGGTCGTAAAAATAGAGTGGATATAGAGCAAGTACAGTTTATTAACATGCCAACTTCAGATGGGAAGAGTTTGTCGACTGAAAAATGGGTGGAACAGATTAGCGTGGATGGGGATAAAAGAAAGGGCAGTGAAGCAGAAAAGAGATGGGACATGCATGGGGTGGACATAGATAAGAAAAGCTTCGGTTGGGCAGGCAGGGCAGGCAGGGCAGGCAGGGCAGGCAGGGCAGGCAGGGCAGGCAGGGCAGGCAGGGCAGGCAGGGCAGGCATGAAATTGCCTGAGATAGTGGACTTACAATCATTTTGATATGCTACATTTATACTAGTCACAGATATGAGGCCAGATATTGGGTGAAAGACTCAGACTGATACCCCACCCCCTTCTTCCACCTAGATATTGAACGAGAAATACTCATCCCCTATCCTTGAAGTCTCACCTGATAATATTTTCATATTCTTTATCCTTGCCTTTAGATTCTTTAAACTTTCTAAACATAACACTAGCGTCTACGTTTGCTGGGGAGTACGTATTGGGTTCATTTAGTAACGATATAATACTAAGTAACACAGTTCTGAAATAAAAATATAACAAAATCATAGTTTGATAAAAATTTACCAAATAAAGCGAGGTATACCATGCTTACTCTTTTTGAAACACCTGATGGTACTTCTCTTTAGAGTAATCCACTACAGTACAAATATTACTCTCGCATTTCAAACACCTGATGGTACTTTTCTTTGCGGGAGTCCAATACCATACAACAATTACTCTTGATTTTCAAACACCTGATGACACTTCTCTTTTGAGTAGCCAAATACAGTACAACTATTACTCTCGATTTTGAAACACCTGATGGTACTTCTCTTTGGAGTAGACCACTACTATACAACTATTACTCTTGATTTTGAAACACCTGATGGTACTTCTCTTTTGAGTAATCCACTACTATACAACTATTACTCTCGATTTTGGCATGATGAGATGAGATTTAGATTACCGTAATTGTTTTGATTATACAGATTCAAGTTAATAATAAGTTAATCATTATCGCTTCAACATCTCCAAAATTAAAATGTACATATTTGTACAATGTTTCCCTTTAGAAGTTAAAACTTCAAGTTAAAGATAAAGAACAGGAAAACCCTACCTGACTGTTTGGGTGGGATTCCACCTCTCGGACGGAAGTTCCCCACTCTGGGGGTCATCTACAGGGGGGTGTAGAATAGAGATACAAACATCACCATTCTGAAATAAAAATGAATTGCTATTAAAGATGTTTTTCGAATAAATAGGCTTCATATTGAAAATCAACAAGTTTCAGTCAACTTGAAACTTGCACAAAATAAACCACAAAATAATCAAAACCCCCTTTCAAAAAGTCCACAAGAGCGCATCACAAGTTCTGGAAGTTGCAAGGATAGTGTGATGCTATTTGACATCCCTAAACCATTTAGTGTAATCTTCCATGAATGGATACTTTCTATAAATTGTATACAGTATGTGTATGATTGGAAGAGCTCATTAGTAAAAAAAGGGGTGTTTTCTTTTATATGTCCACCCTATCCAATTATTATAAGTTGACTTACATCATAGACGTTAGGGTGCCACATTTTGGAGACAAATCTGACACTAGGAGGACAGTATGGGTAATCTGGGGGAAACTTCATGTGAGCCTGAAAATATACAAACACAAATTTCACTTATTGAAATAAATAAATAAATAATCAACAATTTAAAGCCCTAAGGTATTAAGTATAGTCAAACAGAGATATTTCGGCTCATCTGGGTACAGTCAAAACATATACACAACCAGTCCATTATATTTTCAAGGGTGTTGCTGTAACTTACCAAACAAACAACCCTCTAAATAAGATACTTTTATACCCGTGAAAATATAATGGATAATGTATCTGTTTTGACGGTACCTGGATGAGCCGAAATATCTCTGTTTGACTATTCAAGTCCAAACACTAACCACCTAAACAATTATGAGCTCATTTTCCAGTAAGAGTTAGTTATTATTAACACAATGTAATAAGTTTGGCTTTTAAAGTCACTGTTTACCTATGGTACAGTGGAATGTGCATGTTATTCGTTTGAATCGTACCAAAGGCCCAAGGCTAAATAACCACAAATATCTTTGGACAATACATTAAGAGCACAGCTATTGATCTCTATTCCTTATGACAAATCTTTTGTTTCCATTGATTCAATTTCTGTGGTATTTTAGTGCTAAATCGGGCAATTATATTCCCCTACGTTTGAAAACGCTTCTCAAATGATCAACTGAGTTGAAAAGTAGGCCTAATTTGGTAAATTTTGACAAGTAGGCCTATTCAAGAACATCTTGCCAAAACTAAATTCTTTTTTGACTTAAATCTTGTCTGAGAAATGTCCCAATGACTTTTAATGTATTAGCTGACACCAGATCTAATCTTGGATTATCCTTATAAGGTAAAACGACATCAGCTGGCTTTCTCTAAACAAATGTAAACAAAGATCTATTTGGTAACCAGCCAAGCGTGTCGCTATAAACATAGCCAGCTGATTATTGGCCATTTTGTTGTTTCATCAGCCATTTTAGATTCCTGTAAAAACAACAAACATAGATTAATACATAAACAAATTTAACCTTAAAATATCCGCCTTCATACAGAGTTCCTGGGGGTCCAAAAATTGCCACTTCCCAAACAAATAAATCGTCATCATTAATCAATTTTACTCGAAATCCTTCGACTGGTTCATCATGAATTTTCTTCAATTCCAACTGTAAAGCTTTTACTGCACTACTGGATGGGCTTGAAGCCATTCCAAATTCTTCAAACTTTGAATCAATCCACCAATATCTACTCAATTTATACAAAGAACAGACAAAATTCAGTCTTTTCTGCCTCGATCCTTTGTTGTGTTTTCGTTTTGCGCAGCTAAATATGGCGTTTCTCGACAAATCTGACGTCACTTTCGTTTACGACATAAATGTTTAGAAAATTTTCGACTGCAAATTTTTAATCATTTTGAAATATAAAAGCATCAAATTTTATATTTTCTGAATAAATCTTTTTAAAAGGACAGTTATTTGCAAATTATTCTATTTTTCAAAAATTAAAAAAAATTTCTCGTCGTTTACGACATTGATTATCAAGTCAAGTGAGCCGGTTTCCGGTAAACGAAATGGCCGCTGTCTCCGACGAAGAGCAGGAAAGAGTAAGAAAAATTAAACATTTCTCTCAAAAAAAATGAATATTTTTCTAGAAAAAAATCAGAAAATTTCTGATTAAATATGGCGTCCTAATTTCAAGAAAGATCACTTTTGAAATTTCATTTTCGGGTCTGCATTTATCGAAATCAAAATCGATATTTTGTTGAAGAAAGAAAATCATGAATCAAATCACAGATGTCATAAAAAAGGGATGAACCGGATTCTTGGAATAGGTGAAAAACTAATCTTGATTCATAGAATTTGTCACCTTATTGCAATATATTGATTTTACCAGAGTTTGCCCTGCCCTGCTTTCTGCAGGTCTAAACTTACATGCAAATTAAATAGCAGGTGACTCAATCCAATCTGAGACTGAGATCACGCCCATCCCTGGGGCCTGATGGAATTAAAATAATGTCAAAGGGCCCAGCCACAGGCTCTTGAGGATCTGTCAAAATTCATGAAATTAGGCAACGAGTAAAAAATAGTCAACATGTTTTGTATAATATAATTCTTTCTATTTGCCCCTATTTTATTGATATTGTCAGAGTCTGTAGGCTATAGCCCAATGCAATGAAATCATAGCCAACCATTATTGAGTGAAAATGCAAAGCAGTGCATGAGTGCAACATTATTAGTAATTGATGACTAATGTTCATCAATATGCTTCAATGAACATTTGCTCTCTATTTCTGTACATGTGGAAGCCTTGAATACCAGTAACTTGATGTAAAACACACATTTATTTAAAGGGCCATTCTGCTTTTTTGAAAAAAGTTTCCATTATAAAAAAAATCGCTAATGCTACCTGATAGTATTTCTAAAGTATGATTATTGTATCTCTATTCCTTCTTGATCAAACTGAATTTGGTTTTAAAGGGTTAATTACAAACTGGGAGTACTTATTGTTAATTAAGCAATTTGACCTAGTTTTGGTGTTTGCCCTTTAAATGGGTCAATATTTCTAGCCGAAACCTTTTAAATACACAAGAGGGACATTTCTCTACAATTAGGCGTTTATTTTACTCAAATCCGTTCAGTAGTTTTCTATCAGCGTCCAAAAAACATAACACACTTAAAAACCTTACGTAAGGTTTTTAAAAATTTTAGCATGTTTTTAGCGTTTTTTAACGGCTGGATTTTTTTTAGTTAAAACTTTCAGATACTTTAAAGGGCACATAGTTACAGATTTTGGTGTAAAGTTTTCACAAATTTGAGCAAAAAAATATTTTGACCTAAAAAAATTCAGACTGTCCCTTTAATATATCTCTTAACAGGACTATTTTGACCTTTTTTCAGTTGTCATTTTGGTCTATGATTTAGTTGAAGTCAAAGACTAATTTTTGAGACCATTTTGACCAAAAACAGGAGCATTTTGACTTTAAGGGCCTTTTTGGCTTGGGACCATTAACAAATGGTGTCCAATTGACTATAACCAAGCCATAGTGTCCAATTTGAATATTCTAACGTGTAGGCGGTGCATTACAGATACCGCTAGTTAATATCCATCATGCTTCAATGAACTTTGTCTCTTCAAATCTCTATGCATTTTTTAGCCTTAAATAATTTGCTGTATAAGCTTAAATTTTTTATTCTAAACCCATGCAGTGTTTATTTTTTATAAGTGTTGTCTTTCAAATAATTGTAAAGTAAGCTTTTATACAAATAATTAAAAACCCCATTTATAATCCACAGCCTATTTTTTTTTTGAATAATGTCCATAAAAGATTCATAAAGTATAGGAAGTACATGTAAAGAAATAATTCGAAACCTTCTATTATTATTGCCTTTCTTAGAAAGATTATGTCAGATCATATAACTCTTGTCGCCAAGTTCTCTACTCACATGACATTTTGTCTCTGAGATAACTTCTGGGCTGACATGGAAAGCGTCTAGTCGTTCAGATGGGACAATAAACCGAGGCCCTGTGTGCTATTGGCTGTGCATGTTAAAGATCCCTCAACAGTTGGAAATCGATAATAAGAGCAGGCTAATGCTACTGTCCTGGCAAAATTTCCCTCATTGCACACTGCATGGCGTTTGCCCGTCCTCAATTAGCCCATATAGGTGCAGAAAAGTAGGACGTAAAACTCCATTCATTTCATTTCTGAGATGACATCTGTTGACTAACAAGTTCTCTGATAAAAAGAAATGACTGGTACCTGTTTTCTCCCCTTGTACTAGGATTTAAAAAAAATAAATCGATGTTCCCTGATAAATTGATTTAACTGGTTTTCTCCCTTTGTACCAGGATATCATGCTTAAAAAATAAATTATAATCCTATTAGGCCTAGAGTCGTAAACTGATCTAATATCAATAGTAATAATTATTCAGGATTTTGACCTTCCTAAATATCGTGGGATTGGTCCTTTAAAGTGAATTCTATTACCTTAGTGATGTAACCACCTGTCAATCATTGAAAATTAACCAATGAAATGACATAAACCAGGAACTGAAAGTGAAACTAGATTAAGAATACAGGTTTCTAAGAATTATGATTCAAGGAAGGTATGAATGTTCAAGTGATTAGTATATTTTATGACAACACATTATTTTTCTAATCTGTCATAAGATTATCTTTTGAAATCCATTTTAATTCCCAGTTTGTGAAGTAATGTATGACAAGGTACAGTTTTTTTTTTTTCATTTTTTCGGTTTATTTTTGTCAGGTAGGCTAAGGGATATTTTTGTGTCCATTTTTTTTTTAATGAGGTCAAAATTGATAATTTTTTGTAGGAAAGAGTTGGACTTCTGAGTTGAATTTTTTTTATTCATGACATATAAACAACTTCCAAACTAATTCTAATGTCATGTTGAAACACTATGTTTTAAAGGTGACAGTAAAATGTTTCAAGGATTGGATTGTCGTCTGCTAGGTAATAAGGTGCAATGGGTTGGTATACTGTTATACTGTTTTTCTGTCTTTGATAAGCTAAATTGCTTCTTATAGACAACCTCGATTATCTTAATCATCTCACTCTAACAAGAATTGAAAGTGTTTATGGCTTTTACCTCTCACTCTTAGATTTCTTATCATTTTCAAGGCAATGTGTGATGCCCTGAGATCCCTCTTATGAGTTTTAAACGACAGTGTGTAGGTGATGTCTGAAGACACAAACCCAGTAAGCTTTCAGAATTTCAGTAAAATAAATTAGTTTCAGTGAATTTTCTGTTTATTTCTATTTGTTGTATTAAGTTATATATATTTTAATTTCAAGACAAGATTGAATAGTATTTTTCTTGGTATTTGTCTAATTTTAAATGGGAGGTAACTCTTCCTATGTCTTCTGTCAAATTTTCCTTTCACATTTAGTAAGAGAACTACTGTACTGAAAAAAAAAACCCAATTCTTGGTATAGTTATGTTTTTTCTCTTATTAAAAATGGATTCCTCCTCACATTGACAGGGTTTTAATTTTCAAATTAAACAACAGATTGTTTTACAAAATTAACAGATTGGACTAGGTGAAATGAGTCCTTTTACTACCATTCAGGTCCAGGGCTAGGCTTTTAAACCAATCAAAACTAGTTTTCATGCGATGATTTCAATAGGCAATAGTTTTAATGAATAAAATCCTGCTGCATTTATTTTGTACGAGGTTTGGTGGGTTTGAGGTATACGTCAAATATGTTTAGAAACCCGGCACCCACTACTGTGTGCATAATCCCCATTTTTTGTTGCTAACTTACCTCAGCTGTATCTGTGCAAATAGTTATCAAAGGCTGGGATTAGAGTCAGCAACTTTCGGACTACTAAATTTATTGTTTCCAAGAACTTCGCATTTTGTGCACTTGCAAACATTGTTCTATGACAAAAGTAAGTTGTGTGCATATGCAAACATACAATACGGTATCAGAAGACATTTCTTTCAGTCTGTAGTTTGTGTTAGATAAAAACAATTTCAAGAGACATTTTCCTTCCTTAACATACAAAATATCACAAGTTAAGATTTGGATTTTGACCCTGGCCTGTAACCATGTGAAACAAACTTCATGTGACAAATGAGTCAAAATGAGCGTCATGTCTCAAGTCATGTTTCTTGTTTCAATTCAGTGTCTATCAAGTGCTGCTTATCAAAATTATATCACATACCGGTAACAACCATATATTTGTTTTAAGTGGACAAAAAACCTGTCTGGCTTAAGGAATGATTGCTGATCAGAATTATGGAATGAATCATTTTAACTTTTAACTATATTGTATATAACTATTTTAATATGACAATGAATTTATTTCGACCAATATGTTTTTGGATTTTAGACTTTTATATGTTTTACAAAATGTGATAATAGCGCCACGGAGCAGTATTTTTTGTTGGATTATAGGTGCTCTATATATGAATCATATCCAGGCTTAACGTGAATGTTGTTGAGTCATATCAGGAAACTTATAATGGGGAACTTCCGTGTTTCTGTTTTGTGTTCGTGATTTTGTCACTGTTGCAAATTGTCTCTGATAAGCTCCTTTCCTTATTACTTTAGTTTTTAAACTGATTTTTTTTAGGAAAGAACTAGATAGAAGAGTTGTAAGTTTCATTTTTTAAGGGGTTATTTGTGCTGGCACAATATATTGTTATATCGATGTATCGCGATACAACATGCCATGATACGCGTATCGTATCGTGAGGTCGTGTATCGATATTTGACGATATCTTTCATTTCATAAAAAGTAATGATTTTTACTAGTAGGCGTATGAAATCACAAATTTGTTTAATTGACTTGATTGAAATTGTTGGGAAATATTTTTAGACCGCTCCTATCAACTAAATTACCAAATAAAAAGTTTTAAAGTTTTAAAAAATAAATATTGAAACTTTGAAAATGAAGTGTTAATTTTTATCCCATATCGTGATACATATTGTATCATGACCTTAGTATCGCAATACGTATCATATCGTGACATGGTTGGCAAAAACAGCACTAGAGGTGATCCATTTGCTAGTCAAAGGTCAAATATCTTGACAATGTGTAGGATGATTACTAGGATCTGTTCTACCGACTGAAAATGACATAACAATACCCCGGTAACTGAAAATACTGTCCTGGTACACATCCTAGCAATGACATTACAAAGAACAGGGCTTAACAGATTACATTAATTTGGGTACACCCTGTTTTCACAGAAAGAAAGTGTAGCCTTATTTATATAAGCCGCAAGAAGTCTTGGAAAGGCTACAGTAGCATTTTTACTAATTTAGAACTCGGCAGATGTTATAATTTCATTTATGGAGGTAGGACCACAAGATGTTGGCATCTCATGCTCAAGCATGATGTAACATCATATTTTCTCTAATTTGGGCACACTGTTAATTTGGGCACAACGTTTGCCATTGTATTAATTTTACACCAATAATAACTTAGGTTCACAAGGATCCTGTATTCCAGATGGTCCTTAGCCAAACTTCCTTGGCAGTTTACTGAAACAATACTAAGAACCTTGAGGATCTTGTCTACCAGTTGGCCAACCCTTTGTATTCATTTTACAACGATAATAACTTAGGTTCACAATGATTCTATATTCCAGATGGGTCTAGGTCAAACCTCTTTGCACATTTTTGCCAGAAAAAAAATTGGATCTTGTCTACCAGTTGGTCATTTGCCGAACCCCTTTGTATTAATTTTATAAGGATAACAACTTAGGTTCTTGGAAGATCCTGGCCAAACGCCTTATTTATTTTACAAGGATATTAACTTAGGTTCTCAAGGATTCTGTCTACCAGTTGGTCCTTGACTTTCCCAGATTGTAAAATTCCTACATTATAAGTCCATTTCCAAAACTTACTGCCTTGATTAGGATTTTTTTTTTATTCAAAACATGTGTATCACATGCATTCTTGATTCTTGAGTCTTTTCACTGTATCCCAAAATATATTTTAACCGAACCTAATTATATATAATGCAGTTGGTTAATTGATTACATAAAAATCTATCAGCGCAATTGTGCAAATATAGATTTAATTTTAATTTGATAACCTGTATTGTTATCAAAGTAGGCCTACTCAATAACGGTAATCTGATGAATATTGTTTATGACATGAGACACTAGTGACATTGACGTAGCCAGAGGCAGGGGTCATCGTGCATGGCATGAAAATGCTCAAATTTTTCTCTTTTTAACTCGAATATAGCAACACTTTGGGACAGAGGAGAGGGCCATGGCACCATGCCGCCTGAACTCCGTTAGATAACTCACTGAACTGTAATCATGATGTATGTATAAAGACCTCATCTGATGTAATGTTGCATATGCCGTATTTCCAGGGATTTTGTTATTCTTTAAACTTGCATCATTTTGATTCCCTGTGAAATTTTAGTTTCAAAAACTTTTTATTGATTTTTTCTGTTGGGAGGAGGTTTTTGTTTGAAAAGATTGGTTAAGAATTATATTGCTAATACTGGTTCCTGTAAGGTTACATTTGATGAGTCTAAGACAAAACTAAATTGGTCAGTTATAGAAGATTCTTTCCTATAGAAGCACAAGTTACTTGTTTGCTGGCACTGAATCAGTTTTAGAGCTGTAAAAATGCTTTAGATTAAAAATTGACAGCAAGTAACGAGTTATTCATGGTGAATTAATCAAGGTAATGTTTTCAAATGTGTTTAATATAGATTTCACATAATTTACAGTTTTGATGTGCGTAATCTACCGAAAGCTACTATTGATATCTATGCAAATCACTGTCAGTGACGTCATAAAACACGTTAGTTTTAGTGGAATTGCAAGAACCACAGACGTCAGAATGGAAATTGGAAAGGTGCAAATTGATTGTATCAGTGTCCCCAATACACAAACAAAGTTTAGAAGTTTACAATCCCTTTAAGAACTATTACAAGTTTTGGTCTTAAACTTTTTTTTACCTAGACAGACATGACACAACCGTGATAACCTTTTCAAGAAATCTGTTTAAGGACTGATTGGTAGATCTGAGAGAACCTGAGTTGTTATCCTTGTAGATTTATTGTTCAAAAATTTGACCAAGGAATAACTGGTAAATTTTATGCTTAGAGATTTGACCAGGATATAATTTGTAGATAAGTTTTTATCCTTGTGAATTTTTTTGCTTAGAGATTTGACAAAGTTATAACTTGTAGTCTACAAGTTATAAAGATAGGTTCTCATGTTCTTATCCTTCTAAAATCAAAGCCAAGAGGATTGATCAAGGACCAACTTATGTATGGACCATCTTCAACAAACTGAGCTGTAATCCTTAATTCTACTGCACATTACTTTGTAACTTTTATTCTTTAGAACAGTGATAAAATGGATCGTGTGTCTGTTATTTGTGGCCATCTTGGTTCTCGACGCGATGCTAGCTATGAAAACAAGGTAATTCTTACATCTTCAGGGATATTAATTTAGCTTATTAATTGCTGATCTGATTTGGTTGTATTTACCAGTCATGTCTGACTAGAGCTTTAGACTGTTGATTTAACTGTAATTTCCACCCTCCTTTTTGATTGTATTTGCTAATAATAAACGATGTAAAATCGAAGTTTTATGACGTCACCAGGCCTGGGGTAATCGTAATCTGTAATTGTAATCAGCTGTAATCGATTACAAATTATCAAGTAATTTGATGTAATCTGTAATCGAGTATTTTTTCGATTACAAGTAATGTAATTGTAATCGATTACATCCACAAAAGGGCTGTAATCACGATTACTTTCAGATTACTTTTAGATTACTTTGCATTATCTTTGTTCTATATTTAGTGAATCTACAATTAACAATTTATAACCTAAACTAAGGCAGTATGATTTTGTTCATACTTAGTAAATAAAACCTACATTGATGCATTCAAACTAAACATTTGCATAGTTTGAATAATATTTTAAACTACCTCTTCCAAATATTGAAAAAAAAAAGTTCTTGCTTGTAATATTTTGGTATTTCTTAACTTTAGTAGAAAGATTCATTGAAAAAAAAAACATAAGAACATTGGTTATCACAAAAACTATCAAATCAAATTCAAAAAACAAATCTCACTATATTGAAGTTCAATCAATAAATAAAGTAATATCAAGACTAAATGAAAATGTATTTCATAAGTTTGTTTTGAACAATTTAGGAACAAAGCAACAAATTTGATAATAGGTGGTAATTTAAGATGGAACCAAGTTTGAATGCAGGTCAAATAAAGTGTTGTTATATATAGAAAGGTCATAGAGATGTATGTAATATAATACTGGTCAAACATTACTGTAGTAAAAACTTAAATTTAATTAGGAAGATTTATTGCTATGTTAAAACCTGATGACATAAGACAAACCAACTATTGTCTGAGCAAAGGATAAAGTTTCTTGAATTGTTACCATCATTTTATGAGAATTGGAATATAAGCCTAAAATAATTAAACTAAATTGAATTTTACTTGGATCTAAATGATCATTATCAAACTTGGTATGCATGTAAACATTGATGAATGCTCAGTTAAGTTCAAATTAACAATAATCATATGAAAGGTTTATGAGTTATTGTTCCTGACTTTGAAAGAAAGTTTCAAAATTTGATCTTGAGCACAATAGATGTGTGATCATTGGAATTTGATGAACGTTTTTTGAATTTTTGCCCTTGACTTTTTATTCTTTAAATACAATAAATTTGTATTATCGAAATTAAAATATTATAATACCATTTCTGACAGATGCCAGCGGGCATAGAGTTTCTTACAAGGCTCACTGGTAATGCATATTATAAAGAAATATGGTACCGGTATATAAAAATATAAATATTATATATGGCTTTATATTTCACTAAAAGTAATCTGTAATGTAATTGATTACATTTCAAAAGTAATGTAATGTAATTGATTACATTTCTAAAAATGTAGCAAAAGTAATGTAATTTAATCATGAAAAAGTAATTGTAATTGTAATGTAATCGATTACATTTCAAAGTAATTGACCCCAGGCCTGGACGTCACTGACAGTAATCTGCATAGATATAGCGTTAGTTTTATTGGAATGCAAGAATCACAGACGACGGAATGGACATTGGAATGGTGCAAATTGATGCTATCAGTGTCCCCGATACACATACAAAGTTTAGAAAACCTCTTTACAATCTCATTAATAAGAAACAAAGTGGTAGTGTAGGTTTAAAGACAGGGTCCAGCGCTCAACGATATTTTAAACTGTAACGCATTGGACAATTTATAAGACAATAAAAAAAATTTCATGAAAATCCATCCAGCAGTTTTTGAGAAATCGTTCCTCAAAGTGTCCATTTTCACCTGCCTGAGAAAAACTAATCAGTGAAAAGCCTAACATCCGGTTTTAGTTAAAATCCACGTGTGACGTCACTTGTGGAACACATCGTCAATGACGTCTATATTGAAGCGGTAAGAAGGCTGTTTTCATATTGACATAAATTCATTCTCAATAGGCCATGTTTTATTTTTTAACATATATTGTGATGTGGAATAGAATAGATAGAGGAATTTAACCATACCAACATCATACTTATTAAATTTAGACCCCGATTCAGGAGAAAAACACATGGAAAGTCGTAGTGTTGATTGACCTACATAGTCATAGACTGATAGAGTATGACGATAGGCCGGCCTCTCAACCTTCATGTCTTTAACAGCTCATACCAGAATCCATAAAATTCACATCAAACCAGGTCATACATCGTTAAAAGCGGAATTAAATCAGCTTTTTACCGATATCTATGAATAATTTTTATAGGCATGTGTTTCCGAGAAACGGCAATTTGAAGTCGAATTTTTGGCAGTCGGTCATTTCATCACCGATGACAGAGTGCGTAGACAGAAACATCCAGACATCTATCATCATTGTGGGCTTATTGACTTACGTCTTGTTGATCAAGAAACACATTACATAAACATTGAGGCAAAATGTCGTCTCGAGTTTGTTCACTTTTTTACGGGAAAAGTTTTTTACATATCAATTTTTTCTCGCGATTTGGCTCAACGAATGTTTTAAAAATTAAAGGTCAATTCTGCAAGTATACCAGGATTATAATTTCAGTGCAACAATATCTACCCGCTCAACGGCAGGTTTTATCTGACTAAACAATATCTTATAGTGCCTTGAAATAATATGGAAATATTTAGCGAACTATAGACTGGGCCAAAAAGCTTTCATTCAATGTAGGCCGCCTCAATTACCGAAGCGGGAGGATCGTAGATATTCCACGCTATTTTCACAAATTTCACATGAAAGATCCGTAGTCTTAGTGGAATATGTATCCAGAAAAATTCTTTAGAAATTTCGAAGACGAGGGAGAAAAATGGAATGACATACGGCAAGCGAAATGTCAACTTCAAACTGAAAAATCTCGGCAATGCGTTCAGATAAAAAATATTTGAAAATATCTCTAAATAGCTGATTCATTTCCTCTTTTATGATCAGTAACATGCTTTAATGAGAATGTTTAGATTAAATGTAGGAGTTTTAAAATACGTGATGGTGATCCGTAGCGATCTCGCCATTTTACTTTGACTTTAGTTTTAGACCATCTAGACCCCAATCAAATAAAATCGGAATTATATTGCTAGTAAATAAGTTTATATTTAGTAAAATGCATACCCACTGCACTAAAATTTAATTTATGGCAACAATCACGCCTTTGATACCGATTTATGATCATGTTTTCATTGTCTTATCATAGAATTAGAAACTATACTTCTATGGTCTTATCGACAGTGAAATCGTCAGCTACATGTAGTTACTGCAGTAGAACTCATAGGCTCAGTGTTACGTCTCACACAACTGACGTCATCGGTCAAAGGTCAAATTTCTGACTTTTTGATGAATTGATAAAGGTGAGTTTTGGAGTTATTTGCTAATAACAGGAGAATGGTTCAACCGATTCACCTAATTTTTTTTTTGTTAAGTTATTGATAGGTAAACACATCATTGTGGTACCATATCGTTCAGCGCTGGACCCTGTCTTTAAGAATTGATCTGTAGATTAGATATCACCTGTATATATTATTGTGTTGCTAGGATCATATCAACTAGGTTTCTAGACATATATACGTCATACTGTATTCCTTGGAAATAGTTGAGTTCTGAGAATAAACTGGTTCTCTGAATGATGTAATAGTTTGTTGTTACATTGTAATATTTCAACTCCCAACTTCTCAAGTAATGTCTGGAAAATGAAATTATGTCATTGTGTTCTTATTTGTGTTTGTACAGCTTTAGGTAGGTAGTTGACACATCAGTGTTTGCTACCAGGGTTGCAAACTAGATAGTTGTTGTCATAGCCGTAGGGGCCCATAACTCAACAGGGGAACAGATCGACTAATTGCTCGAATTTTAATGATATTTTGCCCGATTTTGTGGATTTTTTAAACCGAAATCATAATATTTGGGGGGTGGGGGGGGGGGGGGGGGCAGCTTCCCCCCCTGTCTCCTACCGCTATGGTTGTTAATATTGAGGTTTTTCAATTTGATGGTACTGTGCTGTTTATTTGGTAATTTGAGAATTCGTAATAAAAATCTGTACAGGCAAAACAATTCCGAACTGTTAATCAAAATCGCATGTAAAAACTTGGCAAAATTTAGAGTAATAGTTGTATAGTAGTGAACTACTCCAAAAAGAAGTACCATCAGGTGTTTTGAAAAAAGTATCAATTGATGCCTGACTAAACAAATCAGTCAATATGCAAGATCTGTTCAGAATCGAATGACATAGCGACGAATCTCGGCCCTGAGTAGTGTGGTGTTGTTTACTCAGTCTTCATTCTCCGGAACTCGTTAGAATCAAAGATATTCTTGTCCACTGTTGTCGAAGCAACTGTTTTATGGCGCTAATGTCTGCACTTGGTGACATGTTATTCCAATATTGTCATATCAAGAAATTCTTTACAAATTAAAGGCTAATGATTTTATTTAAAAAAAAAAAATCATTTTAGTCAAAGAAGGTAGATAAGTGAATTTGATTTTTTATCACTCACTATTTTGGTGTCTGTGTTATGCCAACTTCAATCTTTTTGTCAACAAAGGGTGCGCACTATACATGGGTAAATAAAATTTTCCCGATTTTGTGTAAGGAAGGGGTGCACATTATACAGGGGTGCGCATAATATTCGGAAATATACGGTAATTATATGATTAATGATTTTTTTAGTATTTATCGTGAGTAATATATTTTAAGTTAAAACCTGCTACTGTATGATTTATAAACTATTTGTTTTATTGGTCATGAAGGTATCCAACTTGACTTAATTTACTATCACAACACAAGATAAAGTAGATTTTCGGAGAATTGAGAGTTTGACACAATTTCTTGGTGTAATCATGATTGTTATTTCTAGATAATTAGCTCAAAGAAATGAACTATTGTTTTACATCCTGGGACCTTATTCTCGAAAACTTAACTTAGATAAAATGCAGATTTTAAGAAATACAGTAATCTGATTGGATAATAAAGCTGTATTTAAAATCAATTTTAGTGATTGACCAATCAGATGACCCAAGCACTAAAATAATTGTAAGTTAAGTTTTCGAGAATAAGGCCCCTGATTTTCTGCAGAGTTTTGGCCTATTTTTTTATAACATATTCCCTGGGAATAGAGGGAATTGACCTGTCATATAATGATTCCCAGAGAACCAATATCTAGGTGAACTAATATGTCAATCATGTTTTAATGAACTGATATATAGCATTAGACATTAAAGGAAAACAACCTCTTAGAATGATGAAAAAATCTTTATTTTCAAAGAGAATTTATTCATCAGGGGACAAACCTAGTGGCATAACTATACAACAGATTACCTAAATAATCTGATAAATCCAGAAGACTGTGTTTATAAACAATAAATGAAAAATGTTTACTCAAATTTTAAGCGTTTTTCAATTATTACCTGTAATTGTATGGAAATTTGCATAGTTTTATGGGTTTATTGGATTCTGTTTGTATACTTTGGACACTGTTTATGAATATATACTCTTATGGACCAAGTTTGAGAACTTTATTTTTTTGTTCATTCTAAGAGGTGGTATCGCTTTAAAGTACTACTACCTCTTAGGTCCTGGGTTTTCAACTAGTTTTCTCAAGTGTCCCCGATTACGCATGAGAAAATTACCATGTCCATTAAAAAATAATCCTTGGAAATCATCAAAAATATGTGGCTCAGTTCACTGGATGTATATTGACTCGTATGATACAACATAGCAGTTTTATGATGTCATTGACAGTACACTACAAAGATATCAATAGTAGCTTGCAGTAAATAACTGTCAGTGATGTCATAAAACGCGTTAGTTTTAGTGGAATTGCAAGAACCACAGACGTCGGAATGGGAATGGTGCAAATTGATGTTATTAGTGTCCCTGATACACATACAAAGTTAAGAAAATTACTTTACAATCTCTTTAATATATGAACACACCTATTATTATTATAAGCAAAGTTTATGAAAATACAGTGTTAAAGATATTTTTGTCATTATAAGAGGTAGTTTTCCTTTAATGCCCTGTAGGTCTGATTATTTTATAAAACGTTATATAACACCCTCAATCTAAATCAGTGTACGTCGAGTCCAGTAAAGACAGGTTCATGTTTTATTTTAAAGAAGTTTATTAACACAATGTAAGTTTAAACTGTAGAGTTTCTAGTACTTTATATTTTCTCTTAGAATATTAATTAGTGCGATTTTACACAACTGCCTTGTTCGACTTAAAGAGATTGTAAAGAGGTTTTCTAAACTTTGTATGTTTATCAGGGACACTGATAGCATCAATTCTATTCCGGTGTCTGTGGTTCTTGCAATTCCACCAAAACTAACGTGTTTTATGACATCGCTGACAGTGATCTGCATAGATATCAACAGTAGCTTTCTGTAAATCAGTCCAGGGCTGTTGATTTATTTTTTTACCAATCGGACATTTTTCAACGTCAAGTGAAATCTCAATTTGACAACAGTTTCCAATAAATATTTTTCAAGTAGAATATCATTTATATATTGACATGGGAGTTGACAATAGGCCAAATATGTCCATTAAAAGTGCCAGTTTGCCACCATTTCGAGTCATTTATAATATTGACAATATCAGAGTAGCAAAATTAATTTTGCATAAAAATATTTCATCACCTCAAGTTCCGTGCTCGCCATTTTTGCTTGGTCAACATTTTTTCACCCCTGCCTTTATAAAACCCTTTATTGCTTTTCCTGGTGATTACCATCACTGACTATGAATTATCATATCTCCTACATATTTTCCATAAGTTTCCTATCACATTGACACATATTGAAACCTCTTTAACAGATCCCAAATTCCATAAATACATCGTTTTTTGATGTAAACAAGCAAAGTTTTAAGACTGCCATTGATTGACAGATAGAGAGATAATTTATGAATGTAACTTCAAGGGAGGTAACTGGTGAACACAAAATATAACTTTCTAAATAGGTCAAAGTTTCAATGTCCGATTCTAATGTAAACAAATGTACCGGTAGTAGATTAATGAATTGATTATTAATTGATCACTTGTAACAGGTAATTAAGGGAGTAACAGGTAATTAAGGGATTATCAGATAATTAGATTAGTATTTATGTCCTTCTATTACCCTACACTGATTGATGGCATGGTATCTTATCAGTGAGTTGTCATCAAATCTGGCATTTTGACTAGCATGGAAAAACACGTAGTGTGTAGCCTATACTTGATGTCCGATTGACCCTAGACCCAGGCGGACATTTGAATGGGTCAGACGGACATGTCCGGAATATAGAGCCAAATCAACAGCCCTGAATCAGTCAGTGACGTCATAAAACATGGAATTGAAAGAACCATAGAATGGAAATTGGAATGACCCAAATTGATGCTATCAGTGTCCCTGATACATATACCCATACCCGTAACCCGTATCTTAACATTTTTTTTAAATTTTCTGTATTTGTGTTTACTATATATAAGTCATAGTCTTACTAAACAGAGAGTCCTATTTTCGACTTTCAAACACTGATATTTATGGATGCACAGGGATTTGAAGGCTTAAATTTCGAGGGAAAGTTGTGAACATTATTATGGATTAGATAAGCTAAAGATTTCAGGTTCTAATATTAAAACAGATCCCTTTAAATGTGGATTTAACTCAGTGTTAAGTTTAATGCATATGTGCATATGTGGACCAAACCAACTTGAAAATGAAAATAGCTGACTAAACATGAACTGATATGAAATGTGTTTCACACTGTTGATGTTATCAGAAAGAGGTTAGATGTTATCAGTTTTCCTGAATACCCCAACTACCACATTGTTGCACTGTTGTCACTCAAGTTTTACAACAAGCTTCTGTTTTTAAAGATTGTCACAAGAATTTTAAGGTGAATCAGCCATTTTTGGAGTTTTACGTCCTATTAACTTTTCTGGGCTAATTGAGGACGGGCAAATGCCATGCAGTGTGCAATGAGGGAAATTTAGCCTGCTCTTATTTTCGATTTCCAACTGTCGAGGGATCTTTAACGTGCACAGCCAATAGCACATGGGATCTCGGTTTATTGTTCCATCCGAACGACTAGACGCTTTTCCATGTCAGCCCCTCCGACCTGCATCACTGACAGGGGGAAACTGGGTTGAAAAATCCAAAGGTATCATCTCGACCAAGCGTCTAACTCACTGAGCCAATTAAAGGTGAGGACAGACTGAGCTAGTTTTATTCGACGGTAGTTAGCCAAACTATTCCCCATTGAATTCATTCTGCCGATTCAGTGGACACACATGCCAATTGTATGCATTAATAACTGAAAATTATCTGCGGCTGAAGCTTGGTAGAATGTTACACCCGAACCATCTCTGTGAAAATTCGCTCTGTCTGTCTGCAGCTTAAATGTCTGTTGCCTGCAATCACAAAATTGCAGAACCTTATATGATATACCTATTGCAAAAATTGCAAGAGATTTATGGACCTTTGCACAGACTGTTATATAATGCTTTTCTACCAGCATGATTTTGTGTGGTTCTGTACTTAAAAATGTAGGCCCTTATTTTAATTTTCCCAATCCAATACAGTTCAGCAAAGACTATGTGACTTTAAGAATAAAAAAAAAACAGAAACAATTTTCAAAAATTTTCTTTTTTAGGGGCTTTGATTATGACTGTTTGCTTAGCGGTCAGTAGAATACGTATTAAGGACCCTCCCTGAAATTTTTCATGCACACGAAACTCAATTTGCATGATTATAGCTGTATTTGTTTGTACTCTAAAGAAGCTAATTTAGGTTATTGTTATATATATTGCGGTATTTAATTACTATATTTGTCAATTTATTGCCTGTTTTCTTAGAAATGTTGAATAATAGATAATAATTTTCTGTCTTTCCTAGAAATTTGACAAAGTGAAATGACACTCGTATCAACTTAGGAGCTGGACTAGTGTGATAGATAACCTTGTATACTATACGGAGATCGCTGGATCAGCGTGCTGCATAACCCCTGTGAAAGCTTACTAAATAGAGATCTCCATATTAAATAAATTATAGTTCAGCCAATCATAATTATGCTGAAGAAAGAGTTATCTTGTGCGATTAAAACAGCCAATCAAAACCCATCTTTGACCAAGATTTGTGTGTCTTGACCCATTTTCTAGGCAACATGGCTGCCTGTCATGACTGAGTCATAATGTAAGTCTTAAATATTGATTAACATTGAGCTGAATGTATAAAATGATTATACGCGTAGGTTAAGATCCTGCCAGACCAAACACGGATGTTTTTGTGAAGCTCTGTTTCTAGTCAGAATTTGGTAAAGATGTCTTGGATGTTAACCCTTTTTCAGAAAAGTAATATCAGGTAAATAAATGCTGCACTGTGAGTATGTAATAATGTGAATAATAAGTGTTTATGGAAGGTTATCAGCTTGAAATGATTAGAGAATTGTTCACATTTACAGCTTTCTTATAATTTTTATATCAATTGTTGAAATTTGTAATAATCTCAATTTGTTGTCTTATCTTATTCTGATTGCGTTTTTGTGGAGTTTTTGCGTATTAGATGAAGGTGCCGCAAAGAGGTCACAAAATCGTTAAGGGGTTAACAATACTAGACATGCATGAACTCACTCTTTCAACTTCGGAACTGTCTAGATAACCTTGTATACTGTACGGTAGTTGTCATATTGAATAAATTATATGTCAGCCAATCACAATCATTCTTCAGAGAATGTCATCATCTTTCGTGGAAAAAACAGCCAATGAAAATCTATCGCGAAACAAGAGTTGTCTTTTCCTGCCCAAATACCGGGCAAGATGGCCGTCTATCATGACCGAGTCATAATATAGTCTCGAACAATGACGAAGGTTGAGACGAATAGCATGAACTCAATGTGGAGTAAATAGTTAAACTGGAGGGTCTGGTCCAGGGAGTGCAGGGATCGGGGATTTCACAGCCATCTTGTAAAACTGTTCACATGGTATTTAAAGTAACATGTCTTATGTCATAATTAAACAACAACAAAATCCCTGTATAATATGATCCAAAATAACTATACAAAACTACAAGGAAATATTGAAAAAACTTTTACACATTTTAAAAGCTTTGATATGTTTTACTATTACATAATGTGTATATTTATAACTAGGTAAATCTACTGATGAAAATGTACTCTTATTGGCCAACTTAATATTTATTTATTCATTCTAAATGGGAGTAGTATTACTTAAAGTACATAGGGAAGGATAGAATGAGTCATGCCCTGTCATTAGCCAAGCATAGTTAACTGTATTCTATTATTGACCTTTTTGCACTCATTTGGTACCATATGTTAGCTGTATCTTCTATATATAACTTGATATTGTATTGATATATAGAGTACATCTATACTATTAAACTGACTGACTGACTGCAGTGACTCACTATATAACAGTACATCTGATTCTAAAACACATATTTTATTTTGGAGGTTAGGCTGTTTTTCTTTATCAAAATTTTGGAATAGGAGCTAGGCTACTTTACAGTATTTTGTGTGCTTCCAATATAGAAGTAAAAAACTTGATAATGTATTTTATTGTAGTTTAATGACAGGCTGGCTGTATAGTAGTACAAAGATCAATGCACTCTGAATCTATTACGTTATAAGTTGTAACGTTATACTGGTTTTTTTTTATCAAAAGTTTGGAATTGGAGCTACTTTACAGAATTTGTGTGCCTCCATTATAGAGGTAAAAAACTTGATATTAGACTGTATTTTATTGTAATATAATGACAGACTGGCTTTATAACAGCATTTTTATCAATGTTCTCTGAATCTATTACGTAACACAAAGTTTTAAGGTTAAACTGTTTTTCTTTATCAAAAGTTTGGAATTGGAGCTACTTTATAGGTTTGTGTGCTTCCATTATAAGAAGTAAAAAACTTGATATAAACTGTATTTTATTGTAGTATATATTGATATACTGGCTATATAACAGTACAAAGATCAATGCACTCTGAATCTATTACGTTATAAGTTGTAACGTTAGACTGGGTTTTTTTTATCAAAAGTTTGGAATAGGAGCTAGGCTACTTTACAGTATTTTGAGTACCTCCATTAAAGAGGTAAAAAACTTGATAGAAAAATGAATGACAGACTGGCTTTTTAACAGTATTTAGATCAATGTGCTCTGAATCTATTACGTAACACAAAGTACAAAGTTGTAACGTTAGACTGGGTTTTTTTTATCAAAAGTTTGGAATTGGAGCTACTTTACAGGAGTTTGTGTGCCTCCATTATAGAGGTAAAAAACTTGATATGACATGGCTGGCTTTTTAACAGTATTTAGATCAATGTGCTCTGAATCTATTACGTTATAAGTTGTAACGTTAGACTGTTTTTCTTGTATCAAAAGTTTGGAATTGGAGCTACTTTACAGAATTGTGTGTGCCTCCATTATAGAGGTAAAAAACTTGATATAAACTGTATTTTATTGTAATATATATTGATATACTGGCTATTTAGTAGTATTTAGATCAATGTGCTCTGAATCTACTACGTTATAAGTCGTAACGTTATACTGGGTTTTTATTTATCAAAAGTTTGGAATACTACTTTATAGGTTTTTGTGTGCTTCCATTATAGAGGTAAAAAACTTGATAGAAAAATGAATGATAGGCTGGCTTTATAACAGTATTTAGATCAATGTGCTCTGAATCTACTACGTTATAAGTTGTAACGTTAGACTGTTTTTTTTTTTATCAAAAGTTTGGAATTGGAGCTACTTTACTTTATAGAATTTGTGTGCCTCCATTATAGAGGTATAAAACTTGATATGACATACTGGCTTTATAACAGTATTTAGATCAATGTGCTCTGAATCTTTTACGTAATACAAAGTACAAAGTTTTTAAGGTTAGACTGTTTTTCTTGTATTAAGAGTTTGGAGTCAGGACTGGTGTGAAGTGTTTAGAATATATTGTAAAGTTAAATGTATTGTAGAGGTTTAACTATGTAAACTGAAGTTGTGTTGTTTTGGAAACATTTTTTGGGGATAATTTAGTTCAAAGTCAGACTTGTTTTTGATATGTAAAACTTTAAGTACATGTATTCAGCTGTGTTGATGTGATGTATGTAGTATTTGGCATTTCCTGAAGTTTTTAAAATCTATTGCAAAGTTATGTTTGAGTTTTTAATGTGAAACTAAAGTTCTTTGTTTATTGTAAGATCAGTCGATTTTATTGCGAAGTAATTTCAAAAGTGTATATTTGTTTACAGTGGAGGCTTTATTTATTAAGAATTGTGGTTATAAACATGTGTAGCAGGAATTCTTGTGGAATTGATTATTTGATAAAGAAATCTATGGAAAGATACTTCTAGAATATTTATTAATTCTCTTTGAATGTGGTCATAAGGTATGGATACTTCTAGAATATTTAGTATTCAAATTTTTGATTGTGGTTCTCACACTGTCATCAGGAATATAATAATACTTCTAGAATATTTATTACTCGAATGTTTTGATGTGGTTCTCACACTGTCATCAGGAATATAATGAAACTTCTAGAATATTTAGTTTTCAAATTTTTGATTGTGGTTCTCACACTGTCATCAGGAATATAATAATACTTCTAGAATATTTATTACTCGAATGTTTTGATGTGGTTCTCACACTGTCATCAGGAATATAATGAAACTTCTAGAATATTTAGTATTCAAATTTTTTATTGTGGTTCCCATTCTGTCATCGGGAATGTAATGATCCATCTAGAATATTTATTACATCAATATTTGAGTACATGTATTGAGCTGACACCCTCATAACGTATATAATGATACATGTACTTGTGGAAATTTATAATTTATACTTTCAATGTGGTTCTCCCACCAAATATAATAATACTTCTAGAATATTTATTACATCAATGTTTAAAAGTGGTTCTCACACGTCATCAGGAATATAATAATGTGTTTTTGATATGCCATTGAAGGATTCTCGAGGAATTGTTATTTCCATGGAACTGAGAGCTTATATAAGTTGTATCAGGAATTAAGATTTATTTTGGAACTAGCTATTGGAAGTAAGTTGTCTTGTGAATATTTTGTGTGCTATGATAAGCAAACTCTTATTCTCTTTAAAGGGGAAATATTTGAATGTTTGTTTGACAATTTGTGTGAAAATATTACCAATATTTACTATTTTCTTCTATGTAAGCTTATATACTATTACAGACCAGTCTGATTTTTGTTTCTAAATGGTAAATACCAAAATAAAGAAATGTGTTAACTGATAAGGTATAAGGAATTCAAACTAGTTAAGAATTAAAGCATAGAGCATATATTTAGATGAAACTTAAAGGTTTTACTAAAATCTAAGCATTGCTTTTTCAATACAAACCAGAAACAACAAATTGTAAACATTTACATCAACCAGCATATTTAGCCCAATCTTTTTGATTTCTAAGAATAAGTGCCAATATCAATAATTCTAACCAGAAAATTCTAGATCTATTGTGGGAAGTTATATATAAGGTATTGGTACCGGTAATAGTCTGCATGCTATTCTCTGAGAATAAATCTAGAGTAAGCTAATTGATAAGTTATAAGGACTAGCTTTAAAATCTCAATAACCTCTAGAATATGATATTTATTTGGGCCTTTGTTTTGCTTTAATGTGTACATAGCTTTTGCAACACAGAAAACATATTTTAACCAGAATATTCTGGGAAGTTATATATATAAGGTACCAGTACCGGTAATAGTCTACATGCTATTCTCTGAAAATGGAGTGACCCAGGAATTCCTATTACACTGAGTTTATGTTAGATAGTCGCATGTGGCATTAATAGAAACTCAAGTACTGCTTTCTTTTACATTAAACTGTTTTTTGAAGGAACATGTTCAACAATCCTTTTTTTGTGCATTTCTAATACTTTTGAAGACTGTTTTTCATATGGTACATTCTTAGCCCAAATAGACCCATGAAAGACCATATTATTTGGTTTTGTTATGTTTTGCGTAAATATTAAGAAATATTAATTTCATTGTATTTACAAAAATTTCACGTCACTGTATATTATGTGAAAAAAAAAATCTAAATTTTCAAATTTGGTCAATAGGAGTTTATATTCATCAAGAGACTTGCCTGGTTGCATAACTATACAACAGATTACCTAAATAATCTGATAAATCCAGAAAACAATCTTTAAATACAATAATTAATAAATGCCTTAATTTGGATTAAGGCATTTATCAATAATAACCTGTTATTATATGGAAATTTACATAGTTTCATGGGGTTTTTTTGCATTCTGTTTGTATACTTTGGACATCGTTGATGAATATATACTCTGATTGACCAAGTTAGAGAACTTAATTATTTTGTTCATTCTAAGACGGAGTATTGCTTTAAACGAATGCAAAATGGTTGTTGGTGTTTTATTGATTCGTACAAAGTTGCGTCATAATTTCAAAAGGTAAATGAAAAGAAAGGCAAAATGTTTCGTGAATAGAAAAATTGAATGCAGGTTTAACTTACACAATATTGCGTCAGCTCGGCACAACACGGAAGTTTTCGTACGGTAACAGAAACTGAAATAGATCAGAATTTAAATGAAAAAATGAATCACTGTTCGATTTTTTTTTTTGTTAGCTAATAATAGGATCGAATTTAATAGTTCAGACGCATAAATTATAAGTTCATTGTGAATTAGCAGTTTAGTCAAGATTAGTTTCTAGTGGGACATGACTGGTAAATACAGTCAAATCAACATTCTAGAGCTCTAGTCAGACATGACTGGTAAATACAGTCTAAAGCTCTAGTTAGACATGAATGGTAAATACAGTCAAATCAACATTCTAGAGCTCTAGTCAGACATGACTGGTAAATACAGTCTCGAGCTCTAGTCAGACATGACTGGTAAATACAGTCAAATCAACAGTCTAGAGCTCTAGTCAGACATGACTGGTAAATGCAGTTTAGAGCTCTAGTCAGACATGACTGGTAAATACAGTCTAGAGCTCTAGTCAGACATGACTGGTAAAGACATTCTAGAACTTAAGTCAGACATGACTGGTAAATGCAGTCTAGAGCTCTAGTCAGACATGACTGGTAAATACAGTCTAGAGCTGTAGTCAGACATGACTGGTAAATACAGACAAATCAACAGTCTGGAGCTCTAGTCAGACAGGACTGGTAAATACAGTCTAGAGCTCTAGTAAGACATGACTGGTAAATACAGTCTAGAGCTCTAGTCAGACATGACTGGTAAATACAATCTAGAGCCCTAGTCAGACATGACTGGTAAATATAGTCAATTCAACAGTCTATAGCCCTAGTCAGACATGACTGGTAAATACAGTCTAGAACTCTAGTCAGGCATGACTGGTAAATACAGTCTAGAACTCTGTTCAGACATGACTGGTAAATACAGTCTAGAGCTCTAGTCAGACATGACTGGTAAATACAGTCTAAAACTCTGTTCAGACACGACTGGTAAATTCAGTCTAGAACTCTAGTCAGACATGACCGGTAAATCCAGTTTAGAGTTCTGTTCAGACATGACTGGTTAATCCAGTTTAGACTCAATCATTTTAACTGGGTCAAGGTAAATAGAAGTAGTCTAGGTCTGTAGGTCAGTCAAACAATTGATGACTAATATATTTTGACTGGGGAAGATGAAAGTAGGATTATTTCCCTATGGTTACCTGGGAAACTATTATATACCATGCATTATTTGAATACCAAAGAAAAACTCAGACCTGAGTATTCAGTATTTATTTTGAATGATTCACTAAAACGTGTCCTAATTCAAGGATATACATGTAGTACGGTAGCAATATGTTATTTAGTTAGAAAGCATACAGGTTTCTGTTAACTTTCGGAGCTTGATTTCATGTACCTGTATGATGATATTGGCTTTTATTTATTATGAAAGGGTTGTTAAAGGAATAAGCTTACTACCTCTTAGAATGATCAAAAAGGATGGAAAATTACTTAATTTTATGGGTTTTTTTTATTCTGTTTGTATACTTTGGACACTGTTGATGAATATATTATACTCTTATTGACCAAGTTTGAGAACTTAATTGTTTTGTTCATTCTAAGAGGTGGTATGACTTTCACTGCAGATGATAATCCTTGTTCACAAAGAATTTTTTTATTTTCAGGTAGCTCATCGATTTCTAGAAGAAGTCAACCATTTTCTACAAAAACAGGGTAAAACACCTGTAGCATGGGGAACAGCTGTTAAATTTCTTAATGCTCGTAAATTCGACCCAAAACGAGCCATCGATCTATTTAAAGCTCATGAGGTAGGTTAAATATTGTATTTTTATACGCAGAGTTTTAAGTTACATTAATATGGTCACACCCTGTCCCTGTTTTATTTGCGGATAAAAGTGGATATATGATCAGCTATGATCAGATAGGTCTTCAAAGATGTTAGCATCTCTTGATCTGCAGCATCAAAGTAGCACGATGCAGCATCTTATTTTCTCTAATTTGGGCGCACTGTTAATTTTGGCATGACGTTACCATTGTTACTAGCATGTAATCTAAAGGCCTGATACGCCTACATTGTAAATGCTAAAGAGGCTATAGTTTTTGACAGAATTTTAGCAACAAAATAAAAAAAAAAACTCCAGTTTCATATGCCCACATGAAATGTGGTCATTTGTTGTTGTCGCCTCCGTCAGTCTGTTCGTCAACTTGTCATGTGAACACTATAGAGACTACACTTTTCATCTGATTTTGTTTAAACTTACATTTCATTTGAATGATAACGTAAAGTTTATTCTATATCCTATATAGTACTTGTGTCCTGGTGCAAAACAAAAGTTTATTTTATATCCTATAGTACATAAAACCCGGGAAACCCCTTTCTATGTTGTATGACTCATATCTCATTTAACCGGTTTTCTATTTATTTTATTTTAATACCATACAAATATATATTACATCATTTATTCTGTCAATAATACCTTCGTAATCTCTAGGATCTTAACACAGTAACGTTGATAGCGAAGGGAAACAGTTTCTTAAATGGAGACTTGGTTGATCTGTGATAGTCACCTGGCTTTATCTTAACTTAAAGTAATACTACGTCTTAGAATGAACAAAAATATTAAGTTCTCAAACTTGGTCAATAAGAGTATATATTCATCAACAGTTTTCAAAGTATACAAACAGAATCAAATAAACCCATAAAACTATGTAATATTCCATACAATTACAGATTATTATTGATAAATGCCTTAAATTGGATTTATCAATTATTGTATTTAAACATAGTTTTCTGGATTTATCAGATTATTTAGGTAATCTGTTTTATAGTTATGCCACTAGGTTTGTCCCCTGATGAATATATACTCCTATTGACCAAGTTTGAAAATTTAATTTTTTTGTCTAAGACATAGTATCGCTTTAATTTAATTTAGAAGTTCTGTATTCATGTAGCACAGCACGGAAAATATATGCTTAGGGAGCTCCCGAGAGGACTACATAACAGTGTAGATGATATGCATGAATTTTTTAACAAATTCTTAATAATCCCTTTAAGTAAAATTTGTGTGGTTAAGAATAGTGGGCGAAGGGAGTGGAGCAAGTGAATTATACTGATTTGATGAAAAAGAGGTCAAGAAAAATTAGTAATTGACATAATACATGGTATTATCATCCCATTCTCATTGGTGGTGGCCTGAATTTGATTATCACCTTCACAATAGATGGCCAAGTCTGGGAATGGCTATGTGTTTTGATAAAAATATCAACATAATCTTATTTAGGAGAGAAGTTTATTAGGAGAGGAGTGTGTTTATTTCATATGTTAAAGGGATTGTAAAGAGGTTTTCTAAACTTTGTATGTGTATCAGGGACACTGATAGCATCAATTTGCTTCATTCGAATTTCCATTCCGACGTCTGTGGTTCTTGCAATTCCACTAAAACTAACACGTTTTATGACGTCACTGACAGTGATCTACCGGAAGCTAAGTAGTTATTGATGTCTATGCAGATCACTGTCAGTGACGTCATAAAATGGGTTAGTTTTAGTGGAATTGAACGAACCACAGACGTCGGAATGGAACTTGGAATGGTGCAAATTGATGCTATCAGTGTCCCTGATACACATACAAAGTTTAGAAATACTCTTTATAATCACTTTAACTTACACGACAATTACAGTTAGAAAATATTATTATTATCGTTCAATATTTCAGACAATTCGTAAGACTGAAGATTTACAGGATATAGACCCAGCTGATAAAGAGATACAAAGGGAGCTAACTTCTGGTAAATTTACTATTCTGGTAAGTACTGACATTGTTTTTCACTCTCAACTTCTTCAAAATACTACCCAAGGGAATGAAAATTGTTCAACTAAGATACAGGGGCCTGTTTCTCAAAAAAGTGTGAAATTATTCATTGGAAAATGCCAAGTTACGACAAAATTTATCGCAAGATTTTTTGAGATACAGGCCCCTGACCCTGTTTCACAAAAAAATTGTATGGTAATTTTTGTGGAAAGTGCGTTGAATATTTCTCTATATAAGATTGCACTCTTTCGACAGATAAATTAAAGAGAGCTTTGCAGTGTATCCATTTAGTATGTTTCTGTATTATTCCAGCCACATCGAGACTACAGTGGTGCTGCAGTAGCGTTGTTTGCAGCTCGTCTTCATATTCCATCTCACACCACACATCAGATTACATTGAAAGGTTTAGTTTATCAGTTAGATTGTGCTCTAGAGAGGTAAGGATAAGTTTTATGGTAGTCATCTCACACTGACTCTACTCTCAAACCATATGTTCTGTCCTGGTTAAGTTTCCCTTATTGTATACTATCTGACTTTGCAACTTTGATTACATTGAAAGGTTTAGTTTATCAGTTAGATTGTGCTCTAGAGAGGTAAGAACAAGTTTTATGGTAGTCATCTCACACTGGCTCTAGGGATCTTCCAATGTCAAAGCATCCATGTTGGCTCAGCTTTTTTTCACACTTGCTCTGGAGTATTCTTTTGGTTTTAAGGAGCTTGTAAGATGTTTTCCAATGTTCAATCAAGATAATACCTTCAGACGTTTCAAATATGTTGATGTTTTTAGCTATGCAGATAGATAAAATTTCCCTCATTGCACAATATTTGATTTTGTTCATCACAGCAGATGTAGAAAATTAGGTAGTCAAACTCCATTTCAAGTATTCTATGATCTAATTTCAGCCTCGACACCCAGAAACATGGTTTAATATTTATATATGATATGACTGATTCGAAATACGCCAACTTTGATTATGATCTTAGTAGTAAAATACTGAGTATGCTAAAGGTAACGGAATACAGATATATTTGTTTTTTAATTTTTGTAAAGGGTCAAATGCTTTTTGTGAAAAAAATAAGTGCCAAATATAGCTTAGCTAGCTTAATGTGCAACCAGGACCAGAGTGTTTTAGGGGAAGGGGTCATTCTTAAAGGCGTTTCGGGCCAGATGTCGCCATTTGAGAAGGCCTGTGCTAGAACTTCTTCACAATCAAAGTTAAAATGAGGCAATGGGTGGGTTTCAATTTTAAGGTTTAGTCCAACAATTTGCTACGTAACTTCAGTTGCCAGTTATGATCTGAGATTCCAAAATTTGCACTTTCAACCTCCATTTTGGACTTTTGATGATGTCAGTTTTCACCATATAATATGATATTTTTCAGGGAGCCTACCCAGCTAGATTGAAGAAAGTTTTGATAGTCACGGCACCATTGTGGTTTAAAGCTCCATTTAATTTATTACGTTTATTTGTTAAAGAAAAATTACGCGACAGGGTAGGTTGATTAGGTTTATACTAGAGTCAGGACTTCTGGGAAAAAATTAGGCGATAAACTGTCAGCTACATGGCTGACAAATTTTGCTATCCCTACAAAGTTTGGCCCAATGCATAACATCCCCTTTAATGACAAAATGCAGGACAGAAAGATGCAAACTTCCATATCATTTCATAAGTACAATAAGGGTCAGACCAATAAAGGGTGTACTGCTAGACAGGGTATGCTTACTCTTGTAGACACCCGTATACCACAATTCATTGTGAAATACTTTCTTAATTGTGATTGATATTCTTTCACATACCAGTAGTTGCTAACAATTTATTGCCAAACTGTTTTTTGGATTTTATTTTCGTGCAGTACGTATCGTTAATACTTCAGGAGTTTTTTATTTCTACAGTACCGTACAATAAATATTCGTACAAAAAGGTGGCATGATTACATTCGCTCTACGACCCTACATACTTGCACATCGCGTGGAAATTATAACAAAGGGGTCGGAAAACCATCACCTATGTATCAGAAACGTTGGACTTGTCCAGGAGTACAATTAGCAAGTTTTAAGAAGCGTGTAGAACGAAGGGGGTACATAGTATACACCCGAGACGAGAAAGGCAACCTATTTCTTTGTATGAATAATTGCACGGTACTGTATATAGACCTATTTTATTCTGGGTTTATATGACATGTAAGTAAGTATATACTATTTTAACAGTAAAATATTTTGTTATAATTGTAGGTATATACAGTAGATTTAAGCCAACTGTCAAAACATCTCCCAGAAGACTGTATTCATCCTACCCTAGATAGCAGTCGTGTTCCTAGCCATAATAACTGGTTACAACTCTGTTATCAAATATCAAACAACCAATCACCAGACATGGATTCATTTTTTATTTCACGTAAAAGGGGACACGACTCTGTTGACTATGACTCTCGTTCTGTGTCACGTAGTGGGTCAAGTGACGCGGAACTTCACATTAGTGATATGGATTCTAACTCAGAAGCGTCAAAAGAAACAATAAATGAAAAATATCATCACGAGGATCGAGAAAAGGAACGCGAATTTGACGGAACGGATTCAGAAAAGGAGGTCAATTTTGAAAAAGACGGAACATTATCGAACGTAAAACGTAGAAAAACTAACGACACAAATCGTGAGGGTAGGAAAAGGAATTCAGAGTTATCTGCCTCCGAGGAAGCAACGGAAGATAATTTTTCAGTGGAACAAAAGAAAAAGAACGATTCAATCCACATGCCGGATGATCGCGGAATGACAATAACTCAACTTTTAGAACATATAAAAAGAATTAAAAGGAAAGGATTATTCGCAGAATATGCACGTATAAAAATGGAAGCCCCAACTGGCACTTTTTTGGAATCAAAGTAAGTATTGTTTATCTATTTCAATTATTGCAGTGCGTTCGATTTCGAACGCACTGCTTTGTTTTCATAATGTTTTTTTTTTTTTTTTTTTTCTTCAAATACTGGTCAGAGCACCCAGCAAAAACTGCTAATGTCACACATGCACTGATGCGATTTGCTTTTTTTTCTCGAAAAACTAAATTTTTTAAATGTTATTTGATGCATTTTTGTCTAACCGGAAATGACGTAGGACAAAAAGTGTTTTTTTTAGAATTTTCCATTTGACGGCTCTATTTTTTATCCGATTTGACTCGGATTTTTTTAGGTTACTTCTTTGAACTAATGTCTACAATACGGATTCTTCAAGCAATTTAAAAAATTTATTTTGTCGATAACTTTTTTTAGTTTTAATTATAAAATTTTTTCAAATTCTACAATTTTAATTCGAAGAATCTGAAAATAAAAATGCACATAGGCAATTCGATTGTGAACATAATACTAATTTCAAAATTTCGATATCACTTCCGGTTTTGACGAAAATTTTTAAATTTCAACTTCCGGAATTTCGAAGATATGCGAAATTTTTTTTTGGAAATATGATTGCAATGACAATTCGAAAACAATGAATGAAAAAAAATTGACCCGGAAGTTACAAATAAGCCGCCATATTGATATGACCAACTTTTGTAAAACTCAAAATGGGGCCTCAGGGTTATGAGCGGAATTCGTAATAGTAGTATTTTAGGACAGCCCAGTCGATTGCCAAAAAAAGTACGTTATTAGATTTTTGATTTTTAATACTGCCTTTTTGTTATTTCCGGTATAACGTTTAAAGTAATTGCGAAAATTTCAAAAACTTGTAACTCGTGACCTTGACCTTTTATGACTTTGCAATCTGAACAAAGGTTATTGCCCTTGACTAGATCTATCCAATGAAATATCCATTTCCGTTGTCCGATGTTTACTTCCGGTTCTATTGCCATTTGAAATTTGCGATTTTTAACTTTAAACAGCTCTGTCACGTGACCCAACTAACATACGTCACAAACTCTTATATATTATTAGTGTGCTTATTTTACTCTTTCCAGTGATATATAACACTTTATGTTTGAATGACAATTGCGCGATTTAAAATTTGAAAATTCTGTGCAAAGTTTCATTGTAACTGCGCGTGTTTTTTTCAAATTTTATTTTGACCGTCCTGAAAACTTACAGGTAGATAGACATTTTGATTGCTAAAACAAATCTGTTTTCAAAATTTCGATAACACTTCCGGTTTTGACGTTATTCGCTTTTTAAATCTAAAATCTAACTTCCGGAATTTTGAAGTTATATGATTTTTTTTGTTTGCAATATATTTGAAATGATGCTATATAAACAATCAATCAATGAAATTTGACCCAGTTGTAATAGATCGGCCGCCATATTTATATGACTAACTTGTGTAAAACTCAAAATGGGGCCTCGGGGTTATGAGCGGAATTCGTAATTGTAGTATTTTTAGACAGTTTAGTCGATTGCCCCAAAAAGTACGTTATTCGATTTTGATATTCGATGATGCTTTTTTATTATTTCCGGTATATTGTATTTAATGTAATTGCCAAAATTTCAAAGAATTGTAACTCGTGACCTTGAACTTTTTTTTACCTTGTGACCTAAACAAAGGTTCTTGCCCTTGACCAGATCTATGTATTGATGTATCCATTTTAGTTGTCCGATGTTTACTTCCGGTTCTATGGCCATTTGATATTTGCGATTTTTAACTTTAAATACCTCTGTCACGTGACTTAACTTTAATACGTCACACATTCTTATATATTCTTATTGTGCCTAATCTATTCTTTTTAATGATATATAACACTTTATGTTTTAAATAAAATAGCGCGATATAATATTTGAAAGTTTTGTGCAAAGTTCTATTGTCACTGTGCGGGTTTTTTAAAATTTTGATTTGAATATTCTGAAAACTTGTGGGTAGCTAAGCATTTTGATTGCGATCTCAAATATATTTTCAAAATTTCGATATTACTACCGGTTTTGACGTTATTGGCTAATTAACTAAAATAATATGTTTGTTGTCTAAATGGTTAAATGATAGTGCTCTCCCTTCAACTTGTAATTAACTTGAGTTTTGGCAATACTAAACTAAAAAAGTAAAAACTATCGCCAAAACGCTAACACATTTGATTTAATAACGCTTACAATTATCGTCAAAACAGTTGAAGGGAGAGAACTACTATTTTTTATTGTTAACCTTTATTAAAGCTATCATGCTGTAACAAGACTAGAAAAAATGTTTCTAACTTTTTTGATATTAATATTTTCATAACCATTTGCTTAGTGCCTTGTGATTTATGAAAGATTTCCAGGATGACGCACTGCCCAGCGCCGTTTTGGTACGGCTCTAGTATATTTTTGTATCCATAATTATCTTTGAAAGTCTAAATTACGACTATGCGTTATATAGAAAACACATATACAGAAAATGAAGGATTAATGTTGAAGTAGGGATATTATTGAAGGAATTACATGATTTTCGTGCAGTTCTAGTACTTCTGGAGGTTATTTAGAAATATTAGTCCTCAATCGACCATCGGAAATGCTGAACATTCCAGTT
Organism: Lottia scabra; assembly: GCA_029955415.1. Classification (NCBI taxonomy): domain Eukaryota; kingdom Metazoa; phylum Mollusca; class Gastropoda; family Lottiidae; genus Lottia; species Lottia scabra. The sequence goes on from JARJEI010000009.1 coordinate 15,557,504, forward strand.
TAAACATATCTATTACTCGATATCTGACTTTAAAGAACTGGGGCCTTATTCTCGAAAACTTAACTTAGATAAAATCCAGATTTTAAGAAATACAGTTATCTGATTGGATAATAAAGCTGTATTTAAAATTAATTTTAGTGATTGACCAATCAGATGACTGGAATACTAAAATCATTGTAAGTTAAGTTTTCGAGAATAAGACCCCAGATCTTGAAATTTGTATTTTTCAGAGCACGTCACAATCTACCTAAGAATCGTTATACGGATGTTTTGGCGTACGATCACAGTCGAGTCAAATTACCCGTCACCGAGGATTGTCCTGACGATTACATCAATGCCAACTACGTAGATGGCTACATGCAGAAAAACGCTTATATTTCAACTCAAGGTAATGTCTTATAGGGTAGGGCTGACGGCACATTATTTGCTGTGGGACGGTCAGACAGAAAAAGGGGCAGGAAAGGATTTGGGGGTCAGGCAAGACAGTTACTGAGGATTGACCCGATGATTATATCAATGCCAACTATGTTGATGGTTACATGCAGAAAAACGCTTATATTTCAACTCAAGGTAATGTCTTATAGGGTAGGGCTGATGGGACAGTATTTGCTGTGGGACGGGTCAGACAGAAAAAGGGGCAGGAAAGGATTTGGGGGTCAGGCAAGACAGTTACTGAGGATTGACCCGAAATGAAAATGTGGGCAGTAACGAATCTAAGGGTCATCATTGATATTACGTTGGTAAAAATATTTTCTTTTGAAAAAATATTTCATCCTTATATGTGTTATTTTGTGATCTTTCAGGTCCCTTACCCAAAACATTTGTCGATTTCTGGACAATGGTATGGTCCAATCAAACTCAAGTTATTGTCATGACAACTAAAACTATAGAACGTCAGCGAATGAAATGTGGTCAATACTGGCCGAATGAAGAAACGACTAATGAACAGTTTGAAGAGTTTATTGTATATAATAATACTATTAAACAGTTCCAAGATTATATAGAAACTAAACTTATTTTACACAATACTAAGGTATGTAGTGAAAACAGACTCGGATTATATCTAAAATGATATTTTACATTGTCATAAAAATTTTAACAAGCAAAACAATTCAGTTAATCAAAATCGCATCCAAAAACATGGCAAGATCGAGAGTAAAAGTTGTATACTACGCCAATGTACATGTGAACAATGTTACATGGCTGGGTGATGCTTTTTATTGCATTCGGTATGAACTATCCATGTGCCATTAAATATTCATATCAGTAAAAAAGTAAAAATAACATTTGTAGGCATCAAGTCCATGTGTGCTTCAGAGTATGAGCGTTAAAGATCCCTTGATGGTTGGAAATTGTATAAGATTAGAAATTTTTTTGTTTTTTAAATTTCCCTTTTTTGCACACATTACAACAGCACATAAGTCTATTTAGGTTTCAATTTTCATTTTCCAAAAGTTGAATTGCAAAATCAATAGATGTAATATTGCAACCCTCTTTACAATCACTCAAACTTATATTTTTACATATTTATAACTATTTCAGACCGGTGAATCAAGGAATATAACTCATCTTCAGTTTGTCACCTGGCCCGATTACGGTATCCCCCCAGCCACCGGCTTTTTAAACTTCCTGTTTCATGTGAGACAGACCCAAGAGGAGGCCACCCAGAATATGGGTGAGGCTTGGCAGGGACATCGCCGAGGTCCACCTATCGTTGTACATTGTAGTGCTGGAATAGGACGAACAGGTGAGTCGGTTCAGAAGTAGCCATTTTGGCAGCCATTTAGAAAAAAAATCAATTGACCCCAATATCGCTGACATATTTAGATGCGCCAGAAAAGATTGCCTAAGAATACATATATAAGCTTATATGAAACAAAAATAAACTTAATATCCCAATAACTAATAGATTTATTTAGTGAGGTTCTATAGCACAGTGGTTAGCGCGTCGTTCTTAACAAACATGACGTCATTTGCTTGGATACGAGGAAATGGTGGTCGTTATGTTTGAGAGTTCGGTCCCTGACTAGGGTGTGAAAGTCCGATGACCTTGAATAAGTCATCTTCACTCATAATTCCAGTCCACCCAGCTGTAAATGGGTACGGATAATCCGGGAAAGATCAATGCCAGGAGGTTTGGCCAAGGACCAGCTGGGAGAAAGGATCCACACGGAACCTAAGTTGTTATCCTTGGAAAATATAGATGTTTCTTTCTTTATTTTTTATTTACATTTTGATTTCAAATAGTGAAATTACAAGAGCTTCTTTAGTTTCACCTCAATTGACCTCTTAAGACTATTTTGCCCACCTAGACACCACTGTGCTTTTGATCACTAATTCAGTTGGATTCTTTAAAAAAAAAGTTTGCTTAAAAAAAATGTTTATATTTTTGTCCACATACACCTGTGTTTCTGATCACTAATTCAGTTGTCTTGTTTTTCCAGGTACATTTGTCACAATCGACATATCTCTAAGAAGACTGGAAGATATTTCTACAGTTGATATCAGGGAAACAGTTAGAAGAATACGAAGTCAGAGAGCGTTTAGTATTCAGATGCCGGATCAATACGTGTTTTGTCACCTAGCCGTGGTGGATCACGCTGTACGAGAGGGGCTCATTAAGGAGGTGGAAGCAATGTCGTTAGAAAGTGAGAGTGAAAGTGATTAACGATATTTGTCGCGTAATGAAGATGAAGATGAATCATAAATTTTATAGACAGACTTATTTAGGTCACCAGTTGTACAAGTTATTTAGAAATAACAAATTGACTAATTACGGTCAATTTCAGAAGAAAGTGACAAAAAGTCTGTTTTAGAGACTAGGAAATTAAAAAGTTTTGTGTTACATATTAAATATAAAAAAACTCATTTCGACAAGAACAGGGGTCTACACGAATCAGATGTTCTTGACCTGTTCCAGATGTTCTGTTCCGAACAAGCTTTCGAGTAATTCTGGAATTGTTTTGGATAGGAAGTAGAAAGTTTTGTGCATAACTAAAATCTGAGTAGTTCTAGACAGGTTCTGTACAGGAAGTGACTGCTGTCACTGCACTAAAAAACCGTTGCGGTTTCGTCACTGTTCCAGCTGCATTATCTCACTAGTTTGGACAGAAAATCTGGGTCCGGAACAGTGTTCCAGTTCACTCAAATATAGTTCCGACAGTTCTGGCTGTTCAGGACAATGATTCGTGCAGACCCCAGATGGTTATTATAGTACAGTGCTCAAGATCTGTTGAACAGACAATATAACTTATTCACGCCTCGCTTAGAAACCGAGGTTCATAACGCAAATGACATCATCCATTCATAAAATACGACGTCAAATGAATGAAAGGATTATGATGTCACTAATTACTCTATCAACAAAGAAGAAAATGGAATAAAAACTGCTTTTTCGGCCCTTTTCTCAGAAATATGTGAGGAAACACTTCAACTGAAAGTAAAATTTGATTAGGATTGAGTAAGTGGGACTTGATCAGGTGTTGATAAAGACCTCAAGGTGGTGATTTTTCTGCATTGGCAAGATACTACTTTTATTTGTTTGTATTATGAGCCTTGATATGGATCCAAGATGGCAGACGCTTGAATAAGGTCTTATGAATGTAGAAAAAGGGTGATGAATGCCACAGAGTGGGGAATGGGGTAGAATTATTGTATATATATATATATTTATCAGGCCAGTAGAATTATCTCCTCTTGTTGACTGTCCGACCGACTTAAATATTTAAACTTCGTCAATTGTTCGTCAAAAATAAAAATTCATTAATTAAAATCGCATCTAAAACATAGCAGAATCAGGAGAAAGAGTTGTATAGTATTGGACTACTCCAAAGAGAAGAACCATCAGTTGTTTCGAAAAGAGTAAGCATGGCTGCTATGCGCGACCACGCCACTAACTTGATAGATGATCTTCATGGGATACAATCAGATCTTAAGCACATTGATACACATTTTGCTCAGTAGAATAAGCCAGGCATTGTCCTATTAATTTAAGCTGTCAGTTCAGAATGTTAAATTGATGAATATCACATTAAAGGGATTGTAAAGATTTCCATTCAAACATCTGTGGTTCTTGCAATTCCACTAATACTAACGCGTTTTATGACGTCACTACCAGTGATCTACCGTAAGCTACTATTGATATCTATGCAGATCACTGGTAGTGACGTCATAAAACGCGTTAGTATTAGTGGAATCGCAAGAACCACAGACGTCGGAATGAACATTGGAATGGCGCTAATCGATGCTATCAGTGTCCCTGATACACATATAAAGTTTAGAAAATTATTTTACAATTCCTTTAAGAATTAATATGTCAGTCAGCATCAAGAGTATAGTTGTTGTATATAAATAATTATTCAAATAATAAATGGCAAATGTAAATACCAAGTTTAGTCTCTGTCTGTATTATAAATTATACCCCACTCTACCCATGACATGTATTGTATCATTGGTATTTATTAGAGAAGTTCTATACTGTTATTTACTGAGTCTGTAGGCAAGGTTCACATTATTAATCTAACATTACCAGTTAAGACCAAGATGTGAACACGTCCTACAAGGAATATTTAGATATGAACTAAGTGTTACATTTACAGCAAGGGTTGAAATCGGCAAATTTTGCACCAAAACATCTCCATTAAAGTCAACCTAATTATGTTTATTAATTACAAAAAGGGAAATATTTACCTAGCAGGCTAGAGAAAAACCCTTCCATAGAAAGAAAGTATTTGCTGATATCATGGTTATGAAAATATGTATCAAGCCCCTTTATATCTATGTACATGTACTTGAAACCTTATCAACTGAAGTTTGAGTGAAATTTTCTCTTTCGCATACTGCTTCCTTTACCTGTATTCATTAGCTCAAACCAGTAGAAAAGTCAAACATCAAAACTTCTTTACTTTTCTACCACTTGAGGAAGCCAATCTCTAAAAATATAATGATTGCTTCATCTTTATCTTATATGAACCCAATTTTATGGATAACAATTACTTTAATAAATAACTTGCGACGTTTCATGATGAAACAATTGCTTGATAAAGACGAAAGTATCATCATCGAAATGTCGCAAGTTATTTATTAAAGTAATTGTTATCCTTAAAATTGGGTTCATATATTGTTATACCCAATTACTAAATGCCACTCAAGGAAGTTATCTTTGGAGTAGAAAAGTGGAACATCAAAGCTCTATTTCTATTTCTACAACTTGAGGAAGCCAATCTCTCAAGTCTAATGATTGCTTCATCTTTTTCTTGCTGTGCTTCAAGTCTGTGTCTGCTTGTAAGATAATTATGAGGTAATTGTTTGTCTAATACTAAGTGTTCGATAGTCCAGTGAATAATGTATTTTATGAAATTATTTAATATTTAGGTGGGGTCTAGCTTGACTTGCTTAATTATTTTTTTGCAGCGGAGCTTGTTGAATTTGAAAAATAGTGGCAAATATTATTTAAAATTTGAAAAATAGTGGCAAAATATTCTTTCAAATTTGAAAAATAGTGGCAAAATATTCTTTCAAATTTGAAAAAAAGTGGCAAAATATTCTTTCAAATTTGAAAAATATGTAAAAATATTCTTTCAAATTTGAAAAATATGTAAAAATATTCAAAATTGAAAAAATATAGATAATTTGGTAGAAAGTTCTTACTCGTTGTTGAAAGATGAAAATGATGGTAAAATGTAAAAATATTCCTCAAAATTTGAAAAAAGAGATAATTTTGTAATACGGTAGGCTCCTACTGGATCTAAAAGAAGAAAATGAATTTCTGTAGATGTCTATGTGTATGGTTATATGTATTGTTTGATTGTTTGTATATTTTATATTATTGTCAATAAATTAATTAATACTTTGTCAATTGACTTTTTGACTTTATTACTGTATTCTTGTGTATTTATTTTAATTTATAACATAAAGTATGGTAAATGATTTACTACGAACATCACTTTTGGAGTGTTTGTTTTACCAGCTACTATAGTATAATTTTGTACAATATTTGAGAAAATATGACAATTTCAAATGGGTTGTATACTACTTTATTTTATGGACATCACTAGAGAAGCCTAAATGGTTTACTACAAACATCACTTTTAAAGCATTTAATGAAAGCTGGCCTAATGAAGGGAAACTGGTCAATATGTTAAATTAAGGTATATATTTCTTTACAAGCTAATGAGAGACAATAAAGAAGTAAATGATTTACTACAAACATCAATTTTTGAGTTATGGCTGCATAATGGAAGATATTGAAGGCTGACAATGTTAAATTTACATTGTCATTTCTGCATAATGAGAGACATAAAGATGTAAATGTTTTACTACAGACATCAATTTTAGAGCTTTTTGTTATAGCTTGGTAATATTGAGAAATTCGTGGAGTTCTAAGTCCATCACTGGAGTATTTGATTAAGAGAATTTGACTGTCACAAAGCTGGAAAATGTACTGTTGGTCTAATTGAGGAGAAAAAATTACAGCTGGTTTTCTTTCTTTGAGAAAGTGCTTATAGTGGCCAGCCCATCTCGCAACCAATCTCTGTATTAGATAATAAGTATTTGGTAGATTCTGAATGTTAAGTGAGAATTAGAATTATATATAGAAAATAACTCTATGGTTACAACAGAAATTCAACATTTTTTGTGTATGGTTTGTTGTCTGTAGTCTAATTTTGAAGGCACAGTTGTCTCCCTTGGTGAACGAGGTTAACTTGTTAGAAGAGGCATTACAATGAGGTTTACTGCTATTAGAGCCTCGCTTGACGCCTTAAAACAACTAGTGGAGTTCAGAGTCAACACAAAAGGATTTGAATCTATATTGACAGGGGTAGGTCGCTTTTAAATTCGTCTATTTGTTTCCGATTCTGTGGATGATCAGCGATTTTTAGGATGAATGGAGGGGGCGTAACTCTAGTGTAGATTGAAATTTTATCAGACCACATTTATTGACTATAGTTGGAAGTGCTGGTCCGAACTCCGAAGTAAAGATTGAATACAATTTTATCCTTTGCATGTGTATCGTGACTTTTATAGCTTACTACATTCTGATTTTCTAGTCTTTTTTTTCGTATCAGAAATACTGATCTATTTCTATCTGTATGTGTATAAATAACACGGTGTCTTAGTCCGAAACTTGCTGACTCTAGTCCAAGTCTCTGATAGCTATTTTGGCAGGTAGCAGCTGACCTGTCCAATTAGCACTTAGAGGCTTGAATAGGGGCAGTCGTTGCGGTCTACAAGAACAGTAACCCTATGCATATGACTTATATTTACACCATTCGACGTAACGTTTGATTCATACTACATACCCCTTGTGAGTTTTAGAGTGGACTTTTGCTTTAAGTTGAACACAAAAGCATGCAGTATTTTCGTTCATATATGTGAATATATATATATACGCGATTCCCGCTGAGCAGGAGTAACAGCTAGGATTGACCCCTCCAGTTACCCATTCATTTCCTTGACGGTGGCTGTCGTCACACCCCCGGCTAATGCCGCTGTCCTTCCCTCATTGCACACTGCATGGCGTTTGCCCGTCCTCAATTAGCCCATATAGGTGCAGAAAGTAGGAAGTAAACTTCATTCATTTCATTTCATACTACCCCTTATATCCCCCTCTGATTATTGTAGATTAAAGTATTAGATGGTGGTGAGGGGAACTGTGTATGTGAACTCCTTGTTAAGGAAGAGTTATTAAACGGTGTAGGTACTCTACATGGTGGTATGACCGCTACTCTAATGGATGCTGTATCTACCTGGGCGTTGATGACCACCGGTGACAGTAAACCTGGCGTCAGTGTAGATCTCAGTGTATCGTAAGTTTCTATTTTGGCATTAAAGGGATATGTTCACTTATTATACGACCAATAAAATTTTAGTCTCCGAACTTGGCATTTTTTAGCTTATCTAATCCATAATAATGTTCACAACTCTCCCTCGAAATATAAGCCTTCAAATCACCGTGTAGACATAAATATGAGCTTTTGAAAGTCAAAAATACGACTCGCCGTTTAGTAAGACTATGCATTATATAGAAACACTTATACAGAAAATGAAAGATAACTGTTAAGGTAGGGATATAATTGAAGATACAGTTCCAGTAAATCTGAAGGCTATTTACATAAATTCAAGGCTCAAATCGATTCTCAAAAATGGTGAACATTCCCCTTTAACTTTCTAATCAATACTCCAACACATGATTTCAAACAAATTGGTAATACACAGAGAATAAAAGAATTGTTCATATATTAAAAAAAATAAATTTTTAAAATGAGGAAAAATATCAATTTAATGAATAATGATCAAGTTATAAGTAGACAATTCCGGTTACAATGCGGACACCATTTGCTTCTAATAGTTTGTACAATATCATTAATCCTGCACCATAACAACCCGGGCCATGTCAAAGTCCACGTTCCTTCAGCAACGTTAGACATTGGCATGAAATGAAATGATAGCCGTTGCTAAAGGAACATGGTCAAATCAGACATTTTAAATTTCAGATATATGAAAGCAGCGTTTCCGGGAAGTGTTGTAGTCATCGATGCCAAGACTTTACGTACTGGTAGAAAATTAGCTTTTTTAACCATAGATCTTAGAAATAAAGAAACGGGACAATTATTAGCTCAGGGAAAACATACCAAATATCTGGGATAAATATATTTAATTAAGAATGTTTTATTGTCTGTTAGAATGTATGTTGTACAGGGGCCTTATTCTCGAAAACTTTAATAAGATAAATCCAGATTTTAAGAAATACCGTTATCTGAGTTAACTCAATTTTAGTGATTGTCCAATCAGATGACTTTTTAAGAAATACAGTTATCTGATTGGATAATAAGGCTATATTTAAACTCAATTTTAGTGATTGTCCAATCAGATGACTTGAACACTTAAATCATTGTAAGTTAAGTTTTCGAGAATAAGGCCACAGGCTTACCAGCAGGCCTACATGTATATAATTATGATTAAACCATTTATAATGATAGAATTTAATTTTCGGACGTGTTACCCTTGACAGTAATGTAAGTGGAAAGAGCTGACATTGAAAAAGTGTTTAATCGTTTGGGGGAAAAGTTTTATACACCGGGGACCTCGTTGTTCCCAGACTGCTCCTTAAAGATCCCATGACAGTAGTTGTAAATCGAAAAAGTGTAATATAATTCCGTGTTCAGGACAAACTGCTTTCGTGGAGGTTCTCATTAGCTCTGTAGAGGACAGAAAATTACGACGTAATACCCTTATTCAGTTGAGTTTTCTCTTTTGTTGGAATATATTGCTATAGTAGCAAAAGAAAAATCGTCTTATCTATGGCCCGAAATATCAGAAAAACATAATTATATATTTCAATACTAGCGAAATATGTTATTCCAATATAACTGTAAAATGAAATACGATGTATTGCTAAACGAGACGAATCTGCGTCATTATCCACAAATTGTCCACTCACAAATATTTAAGATTTAAGTCTGATATCCGTTTCCGACTCTACATTTGAAAGCACACTCGCGCCAATTGGCAACAGCAACAGTGTTTTAACAAAACGCGTCTCTGAAACAGTTTGCAAAAGACACAATATTAAGCATTGACACATATATTAATTAAATCGAATCGGGAACACCTTCAGTGGGCCAATTACCTTAAGAAGTACGCACCCCACTACTTGAGTCACCGTTCAATACAAAGGTATCTGGTGCCGAGCGGTCGTAAAACAGGTTTCTGCCAACCAATCCTTGATGGCGACTTGACGTGATTTCTCTTCTGAACTGGGACATAAAAATGAAGGCAGTTCAATTTGTCGATCTTTCACATCATCTAAGTTCAAAATGTTCATTTCCTCTTGAACGATTTCGAGATTGTTCACATCGTCTGGGTTCAGAAGCTCTTCTGCCAACTGTGCTGCTGTTTTTACCGGCGGTTCCGGAAGTGTTGGATGTTGCTGCCCATTTCCGGTCTCTCCGACTGGCTCCTTGTGTTCCTGTTCAGCTGGAACTTCCGGTGTGAGATGCACTGACGGCTCACTGGAAACGGTTGCATCATCAACCCAACATCTTGGACGAGTGCGTCTGGATTTTTGTGGCTGTGGTTTTTCTTTTAGCTTTTGTGTCATTGGTGGTGGGTTGACATTAGCATCTTGGACCGGAAGTGATGCAGTATTTAAGCTTTCTGGTGCCCTGAAAAAATACAAAAAATGGTTTCGTTATTGAAGAGGCAAATTATAATGAAGTAAATGCGATATGGGGAGACTATTGAGAGTAATAAAAAAAGTCATTCGGTTCAACCTTTCGTCAATGTTTTGGAATAACGTTATCTAGCGCCCTGGGTCTTGTTTGATACTAGTGAAGTATGGGAAGACACCCACGAGATGAATGTCTTTTTTGGGTGTTTGTGTACAGAATAATTTATTCAGAAAAGATATATTCAAATATGCAATTTGAAAAGAGATTAGGATTTATCCTTCTCCAAATAGTATTAAAAATATATATAAAAAAAGGGTTTCCCTTGCTCCAATCCGCTTTTGTCCATTTGCCCCTAATACTCTTCTAGTTGCGCCTCTACTAATACACAAAAGTGTCACAAACCGTCTTTTAAAAGTCCCTATGTAAAAGGGGCAATAAATAAACTGTATATCCAAGCAGTAGTTGTTATGTAAATACTATACTATTCATGGCTAATATCGTATGTTTATAGTATTAAACAGATCATATATAACTCCGGGACAATTATTAACCCATATCAGATATACCGTATTGTGTTTATTCCAAACAGATTAATGCATAAAGAGATTAACAAAAGGAGGGATTAACGATCCTATTTCAAAAGATTAATATTGGTATAATATTTATATGATATTATGAGAGCAATGTAGAAGAGTATTTTGAAATATAACTTGTGAGTTTTACGCCCCTTCTGCTCTATATTTCATTGCAAAAAGGGATATGAAATGAAGACCTGAGTCCGGTTCCTAGCATATAAGTCCGATATTCGACTTGAGATTTTCCTACTAATTCTTGCATAGACTCAAGTCGAATTAGGTTTTTAAGCACTTACGCACAAGGCTAGGAATTCAGTCCCCTGTTCTGTATCTTATTGAGCTAATGAAATGAAATGTATTTGTGTATACTATTGTTCAATATGGACCTTCCTATAAAGAAACCAAGTGCTAACGATCCGAACTGCAAAACGAAACCCGAAATCCAAAAAGACAATTTGACGAAACATAGGTAACAGCTTATAAACTTTTCACATGAGGAATTATATAACAATCATACATTTTTACAGTTAGTATTTCATAATGAAAAGTGGTATCGGGTGTCTGGAAGAGTAAGCATGCCCTAACTACTGTTTAACACCTTACTGAGCTAAGGAAATGGGGTTTTACATCCTACTGTATATCACATTTGGCTAATGAAATAAAATAAAATTTCTATGTTCTACTGTTCTAAAACTTTATGAAATGTTGTGGAGTTTTACGTTAATTTGCCAAAATATCTATTAACCAGAGGCCATAGAGCGGAAGGGTTCCGGTTCCACAGTCCTCCTCCCCTTTTGGCTCATAAAATATTTTTTTTTTACATATTCTTACGATAATGTCTAGAATATGGATATCGAGTGACCCCTATTAACTGATAGAATAAAAAAGATTAAAAGTAACACTTACTGAGCAGGGTTCGTGCTGGTAGCTCCAGGATCTTCTGTACCGGAAGTCAACACTGGAGGCACTTCCGGTTCAGATATTGTTGACGATGATGCAGAAGACACATAATCCAAGATTTGAGATGAAAATCGTCGTTTAGGAGAATTCGTTCTCGTGAGGGATGGATTGTAATCCGGTGATACACAGCTGTCATTTAAATCTGTCCAGTCACTGAAAGTCTCGTGCATACTTTTAGCAGACGTTGATTTTGGAATGAAAACGTAATCAGTTGTAAGAGATCTACCTGGAGTTATCGTTCCTGACATTTCAGAATCCAGATTCAGACGAAGGTTATAGTCATCGTTGCTCTGGAGAAGAGCTCTTTGGATTTCTGGATGGTCTTGTTGTTTGTGAATATATCCATATTCCGATTGTGGACGCAAACGAATCGTGCTCATCAAAGATGGCGTCTTGTTATAAAGAGGACTGCCGTATCGTGATGGTCCGTTGTAAGGCGTTACCGGAAGTCGATCACAACTTATCTTCAGGTTGGCTGCCAGATCTGCTTTAGCACTTTTCACCACGTAATCGAACCTTTTTCGGCCATATTCTCTCAGATTGTCACTTTCTTCAGCAATCCTGGAAATATTGTCATTTTTCAGCACCTTATTGTTCCTCCATTTTTGAGCCATGGCCATTGCCTCTATTCGGGAATAATTCATTGGAAATTCATCTAAAGTTCGTCGACGCTGTAAAGGCGCTGACTGACATCTTGATTTCAGTCTATTGGTGAGACTTCTGGTTTCTGTTAAAGCCATGATTACACTACACTAATAACTTATGTTCCGGAGTATCCTGCTATCAATCAAATCACAAAGTATCAACTGCCTGACGTTTAGAAATAACTTGATAGGCTCTTGTCCAAATTGTCAACATCAACAAATTAAGATGAAAAGTATTTTCTTGTCATCAAAATCACTGAGCATGCTAACATCGAAAGAAACTATCAGAATGACGAAAAGTATCTCTTGTTAGGAAGTAAATGGTTACTGAGACCCTAACCCTACGTTGAGATAGTTCCTTTCTCCTGCTCAATCCACTTTTCGCCGACTGTGTAACGTTGAGAAATTACTTTGCTACTGTCCAAACTAACGATTTAACATCTACAAGTCCTTTTCATAAAGTAAAATTTGATTTTGTCCAAAACCATACAACGAGGACTTTTCCGTAAAGTAAGTTCTAGCCTACCGCACAGCTCAACAGTTACGTTTCACTGCCGTCCTAAACCACTACCGGCGTCCAAAATTAATGTGTTACAGTTCAAAAACTTCCACCGGCGTCCAAAATTGATGTGTTACGGTCCAAAATTGATGTGTTACGGTCCAAAATCAACCACAAACATTGTGTCACAAAAATAACACTAACCAAATTTTTTTGACGTGGATTGAGCTGAATTTTCACCTCGGCCTGTGCTTTCGTAATTCCAATTATATATTGTTTTTACAACCACTCTCAACTAACCAACTTTCACAAGTTATGTGTTATCACTCTAGCCTAACACCGGATATCAGCGCCGAGAAGTAACGTTGTGTGTGCTAAAACGGTACACAAAATACAAAACACACGTCCAAACGTTGACAAATTGTGTTCAACCGCCACTCAAACCAATCTCCGAAACGAATAGGCGTTGAAAAGAAACACCTAGCCTAACGACCTAACCTCTGAACACTGGTTAATCTAATGATCCACTGTAGACCTACTAATATGTTGATCTTACGGTAGCTATAATAAACCAACTCAACTGTAAATACCTGATTGTATGTTGTTATTATACAATACCGATTTATTTATAAGGCATTCTTCAAAAGGTCAATAAACTCGTTAATCCGCTTTGTGCAGCTTTGTAAATTAGTCGCACCCGATTTGTTTATCTAATGCTTAAGCTATTAACGCTATTAATGGAGGGATTAATACGCCCAGTGCTTTCGAGAGACGGCTCTGTGTCGGTTTAAGATCCTTCCACCTAAAAAAACGTTTTCCACTCGTTATACGCTTTGTCTTGAATTTGCTTTGGATCTGTGCAATGGATGTCTTGTATGCTCTTCTGCTATCAGCAATCAGATACAGTGGCAATGGAATAGCCCAATCAGTAGGTAGTTGGATCGTCGACTAGTCGACTTGACGTCTGCAAGGCGATTAGCCAAGCACCCCTTGCTTCCCAATAAATAGTATATCGTTTCCGAGTGTCCTTATATATTCCGGTTTCTGCATGCATACGAATAACGTATCCGATAGATATTCATAATTGGACCACTAATACTTATATAAATAGAAAGTAGAGATGTCCTAATGACTGGGAACAATACCAGTTTGTCTCACAAGTCAAAACTTAACTCGTAGTTAGGCTAATTATGACGTAGTTGTCATTGTTAGGGTACTAAAAATTCTGTCGGTCGTCAAGTCTCTTTTGATTTGTAGATTTGGGCATGATTTGGGTAAGTTAAAGAGACATAACGACCGCGAGTAGTCACGTGATCAAACATGGAGTCTAAATTTAGCGTTTCAAAGCGAATTTAGTCAAATGGTTTTTAAAGCCTATATAGGCCCTATATGTCCACATACGGTTTATTTACCTATGAATACATGGATTGTTCATTAGAAACACCGATTAGTCAATTAGTAAACTTGATTTTACCCTAAAATAATGAGAAAGACCTATCTTTAAGCCTTTTTACTAGACATGCTAGATAACCTCGTGCACTGTACGGTAGTTTCCATGTAAAATAAAATATAGTTCAACCAATCACAATCATTCATAAGAATGTATCGTCATCTTTCGCGGAAAAAACAGCCAATCAAAATCAACCTTGAAACAAGAGTTGTCTTTTCCTTCCCAAATACCGGGCAAGATGCAAGGCCGCCTATCATGGCCGAGACATAATATATATAATATGTAGTCTCGAAAAATGACGAAGGTTGAGCCGAATGTTTACGCCCCCTTCTAACAGTAACCGAGTAACAATCATAATGTTTAAATCTTGATAATCCAGTCTTTGATGGCTGGTGTGAAATAGGATTTTAATTTAATAAAACATTTAAAACGTCCTAGATAATTCGTTTATAGCCCTATTGTTCCCGCCTATTGTTCGCGACTATAATAATATAGGCCTAACCTAATCCTGTATTCAATATAATATATTATCTCTAATAAACTCAAACTTTTATAGAGCTATTAAAATACTGCACGTGTTACTTCTTGATTTTAAATCCTCAATATAGCACTTGTATCTACTTTGGAACTAGACTAGTGGCTAGATAAGCTCTTATACTATAAGGTAGTTTCCATATTGAATAAATTATAGGTCAGTCGATCACAATAATTCTTCAGAGAGTGTCGTTTACTTTCGCGGTAAAAATGCCAACCAAAATCAATCTTCGATCGAGAATTGTCTGTTCCTTCCCATTTACCGGGCAAGATGGCAACTTATCGTAGCCGAGTCATTATATAGTCTCGAACACAATGACGAAGGTTGAGCCGAATGCTCAATGTAGATCTTTTCTGATATTCTCGTTTTACCATAGTTTGAGAACGACAGAGGAAATACTCCTAAACATGAATATTTATCCAGTGATACTTGTTACAAAATAAAACTTGATCTATATTTCATGTACGTACAATTAAATTGAATCTAATTAAAATTAGATTACATTTCGTTTCGGTTATTTTTTGAGTGTCGACTCCGTGTAATCTAACCACTTATATAAGGCGAGCATCTTCTGGTGACGAAAATTTCAACCAATCAAAAACTACCTGCAATATCGCGGGTCTATGCATTGATATGCATTGTGGGAAGACAAACAGAAATTAAACAACACAGCTGTCTAAATTATGACGTAATTCAAAATTTACAAATATAAACGTTGTTGGCGGAAGGGTGGCACGTGCTATAAATAGCTTATTCGTCACCAGAAGACGGTTGCGTGACTCCAACATTAACACATTTTTTACATTCAGGAAACTGTTTTAGACATTGGCCGAGTGACGATGAATAGAGAATAATCAATACTGTAAACAAATCGATAGCAGAGGATCGAACTATAATAATAGCTATTTACCAATCACTATCTATAAAATCAATCGATATTCACCTAGTGACTGATCTGAAATCGTCAGGTAACCAATCAATCAATCAATATTGATCTTTCATCTACTGTTCGATCGACATATCACAAGGGGACATCGTTAAACATGATTATCTCAATGTGGAAAAGGGGAGGGTGGGGGAGGGGGTTGGGGGTGGACTTAAAAAGTTTTTTTGACTTGACCTCAGGATAATATTGACTCTGAACAATAAATTATTTTAAAGAGATATGTTCACTAACTGTTAGATCAATACATTTTTCGTCCCATCTAAAACCTGGATGTTTTAGCTATTCTAATCCATAATAATGTTCACAACTCTCCTACGGAATTTTAGTCTTCAAACACATGTGTACCCATAATTATCAGCGTTTGATTGTCAAAATTACGACTCGTCGTTTAGTAAGACTATGCGTTATATAGACAACATATACAGAAAATGAAGGATAAATGTTTAGGTAGGGATATATTTGAAGCAATTATATGATTTTGTGCATTTCTAGTACTTCTTGAGGCTATTTAGTAATATTCAAGTCCATTCGAAACTCGAAAATGCTGAACATTCCCCTTTAAACCATCAATAAATCAATTTTATTATTCTTATGTTACCTTATTTTGTGGTTAAAATACAGTAGGCCTATACAGATCTTAGCAGAGAGCATGGGCGCAGATCCCAGTGGGGACCGTTCACCACGCCTGAAAAAAGTGGTTGGGACACAATAATATGGTTGGTCCCAAAAAATTTGTCGTTCAATAATCTTGAGTTGAATGTTTCATGTCCTTTTGAAATTACTCGTTCATCTTTTTAATTGGTTGTCTCATAGGTATAACATTCATTTGATCCCTAGGAGTATATATTGTGAACAGACAAACGGACGACTGTAAATTTGCCGCAATCGGACGAAAAAATACGCTCGTCTGGATTTTTTTCAAATCAAATTATTTACTGATTGTGGCCGCACAGCCTAATTAATAAGAGCGGTAAAAATGTTTTAAACTGTAAAATAAAAAAAATCTGTAAAATCAAATAGGCTACAAGTTAGGAACTAGCCTACATAGGCTACAATGACTTTTTTACATTTGAAGGTTTCTACTAGGCCTACTTAGCAAAAAAAATCTTTGAAAGTGATAGTACATTGTGCTTGCAAGATCTAAAAAGCATATAAAGTTACTTCAAATGATATAAATGTTAATCGCCTTCAATTTTTTCCGATTGATAAGCGCGTTGACTATGCCTCTAGCGTAGCCTTTTTGGGTCTACCAAGATGGCGGCTGGGCTGGCCGAGTGGCTTCCATAGACATACTGTATAGTATGTCTATGGTGGCTTCACTTTGACGTCAATAGCAATTGACGTCATGCCCTCTCCATACTCCTAGTTTGATCCGATCTGCGTATCATGATACTAAGAATAGCGCGTGCAATCCCCTGACGTCATTGTGCAATGACGTCAATCACAACTGTCATGGCAGACTTTGACCGGAAGAGTGGTGAAACAAGGATCATTTCATGTGTTTCTAGCTAAATTAAGGTAAGTTACGTTCGTTAATTAATGAATAAAGGTAGAAAAAGGCAATTGGCATTAAGGATGGCAATTTGTGTGGCTTGTCCCTTTACAATAATGCTAAAAGATTGGTTAAAAACGGTTGCAAAACCTCCAAATAAAAACACATGGAAATCAAAAGAGAATTCCGCTAAGGCCATGAGAATGAAAGTTAAAGTTTTGCGTCCACCGCCCGCATGCCTCCGAGGCTGCCGCATAAAAAACTCATTATTTCAATAAATTTTCATTATTTTTCAAAATAATTGCACCACTCAACTTGTAGTTCATTCAAAGGTGACTACATCATCATAAAACGTTCAATACGATCAAAAACACAGTACCTGTAAATCTTTACATTTCTATTATCACTTCCTTCAATGAACCAGTTAAGAAAACTGGCGTTCATTTTTCGATGAACGCTAGTTTGTCACGTGACACTATGACGTCGTCAAAGCACAACAATGACGTAATCTAAGATTTGTGGCAAATTCAAGCAAATTATCATATAAAAAGGGCAAAATTTGATTATTAAAAGTATCTGAATATAAATATAAGAATTAAACGTTGGTCTCATTAGCATTATTGGTGTGTAAACGCAATAGATCACGCCACAAACATACATAAATGACTTCGTCATTTATTCAGTTTGTCACGTGATCTATTATTGCGTTTACACACCAATAATGCTAATGAGACCAACGTTTAATTCTTAAGTATCTATGCTAGAACAGACCGATCGCCACGGCCAAACACATGACGGGCTGATATCCAATGCATAATAACCATGATAAACATAGCGTACTAAGCCGTACCAAATTCTCCCAACCCAGAGCCCGGCGCGTTTAAATTCGTCTGCAAATTTAGTTGTCTGCCGATGAAAATAATCGGCCGAAAATATCTAACATTTAATATTTCGCCGCAGTCGGGCGAAAAAATACGCTTGTCTGCCCTCACCATAATAGAAAGACTAGAGTGTAGAGGTCGGAGTGGAGATGACTTTTAAATTGTATTAAATGAAAATAATGAATAATGAATAATGAAAAAGTGCCTCATCTGTTTTTTGAAATCTTCGGACGCAAAACTTTGACTTTCATTCTCTTGGCCTAATAAAGTTGACTCGAAACATTCGAAAGGGAACAATTAAGTGCAATAATGAAAATTACAATTATAAATTAGGCAATAACAGGCAACCAGTCAATCTCTGGGTGCGAATCACAACACCCCTAACTCCATTAATGCTATCATTATCATCATTATCCCCCAACTCCATTAATACTATCATTATCATCATTATCCCCCAACTCCATTAATACCATTATTATCATTATCCCCCAACTCCATTAATACCATTATTATCATTATCCCCCAACTCCATTAATACCATTACTATCATTATCCCCCAACTCCATTAATACCACCACTATCATTATCCCCCAACTCCATTAATACCATCATTATTATTATACCCCAACTCCATTATTACCATCATTATTATTATCCCCCTACTCCATTAATACCATCATTATCATTATCCTCCAACTCCATTCATACCATCATTATCATTATCTCCCAACTCCATTCATACCATCATTATCATTATCCCCCAACTCCATTAATACCATCATTATCATTATCCCCCAACTCCATTAATACCATCATTATCATTATCCCCCTACTCCATTAATACCATCACTATTATTATCTCCCTACTCCATTAATACCATCATTATCATTATCCCCCTACTCCATTAATACCATCACTATTATTATCTCCCTACTCCATTAATACCATCATTATCATTATTCCCCAACTCCATTAATACCATCATTATCATTATCCCCCTACTCCATTAATACCATCATTATCATTATCCCCCTACTCCATTAATACCATCATTATCATTATCCCCCTACTCCATTAATACCATTATTATCATTATCCCCCAACTCCATTAATACTATCATTATCATTATCCCCCTACTCCATTAATACCATCATTATCATTATTCCCCAACTCCATTAATACCATCATTATCATTACCCCCCTACTCCATTAATACCATCATTATCATTATCCCCCAACTCTATTAATACCATCATTATCATTATTCCCCAACTCCATTAATACCATCATTATCATTATCCCCCTACTCCATTAATACCATCATTATTATTATCCCCCAAGTCCATTAATACCATCATTATCATTATCCCCCTACTCCATTAATACCATCATTATCATTATTCCCCAACTCCATTCATACCATCATTATCATTATCCCCCTACTCCACTAATATACCATTATTATCATTATCCCCCAACTCTATTGATACCATCATTATCATTATCCCCCATCTCCACTCATACCATCATTATTATTATCCTCCAACTCCATTAATACCATCATTATCATTATCCCCCTACTCCATTAATACCATCATTATCATTATCCCCAACTCCATTAATACCATCATTATTATTATCCCCCAACTTCATTAATACCATCATTATCATTATCCCCCAACTCCATTCATACCATCATTATCATTATCCCCCTACTCCATTCATACCATCATTATCATTATCCCCCTACTCCATTAATACCATCATTATCATTATCCCCCTACTCCATTAATACCATCATTATCATTATCCCCCAACTCCATTCATACCATCATTATCATTATCCCCCAACTCCATTAATACCATCACTATCATTATCCCCCTACTCCATTAATACCATCATTATCATTATCCCCCAACTCCATTCATACCATCATTATCATTATCCCCCAACTCCATTAATACCATCACTATCATTATCCCCCTACTCCATTAATACCATCATTATCATTATCCCCCAACTCCATTCATACCATCACTATCATTATCCCCCTACTCCATTCATACCATCATTATCATTATCCCACTACTCCATTTATACCATCATTATCATTATCCCCCTACTCCATTCATACCATCATTATCATTATCCCCCTACTCCATTAATACCATCACTATCATTATCCCCCAACTCCATTAATACCATCACTATCATTATCCCCCAACTCATTAATACCATCATTATCATTATCCCCCTACTCCATTAATACCATCATTATCATTATCCCCCTACTCCATTAATACCATCATTATCATTATCCCCCTACTCCATTAATACCATTATTATCATTATCCCCCAACTCCATTAATACCATCATTATCATTATCCCCCTACTCCATTAATACCATCATTATTATTATCCCCCAACTCCATTAATACCATCATTATCATTATCCCCCTACTCCATTAATACCATCACTATCATTATCCCCCTACTCCATTAATACCATCATTATCATTATCCCCCAACTCCATTCATACCATCATTATCATTATCCCCCTACTCCATTAATACCATCATTATCATTATACCCCAACTCCATTATTACCATCACTATCATTATCCCCCTACTCCATTAATACTATCATTATCATTATCCCCCAACTCCATTAATACCATCATTATCATTATCCCCCAACTCCATTAATACCATCATTATCATTATCCCCCCAACTCCATTCATACCATCATTATCATTATCCCCAAACTCCATTAATATTATCATTATCATTATCCCCAACTCCATTAATACCATCATTATCATTATCCCCCAACTCCATTCATACCATCATTATCATTATCCTCCTACTCCATTCATACCATCATTATCATTATCCTCCAACTCCATTAATACCATCATTATCCCCCTACTCCATTAATACCATCATTATCATTATCCCCCTACTCCATTAATACCATCATTATTATTATCCCCCTACTCCATTAATACCATCATTATCATTATACCCCAACTCCATTAATACCATCACTATCATTATCCCCCAACTCCATTAATACCATCATTATCATTATCCCCCTACTCCATTAATACCATCATTATCATTATACCCCAACTCCATTAATACCATCACTATCATTATTCCCCAACTCCATTAATACCATCATTATCATTATCCCCCTACTCCATTAATACCATCATTATCATTATACCCCAACTCCATTAATACCATCATTATCATTATCCCCCTACTCCATTAATATTATCATTATCATTATCCCCCAACTCCATTAATACCCTCATTATCATTATCCCCCAACTCCATTAATACCCTCATTATCATTATACCCCAACTCCATTAATACCATCATTA
Source organism: Lottia scabra (assembly GCA_029955415.1). Taxonomy (NCBI): domain Eukaryota; kingdom Metazoa; phylum Mollusca; class Gastropoda; family Lottiidae; genus Lottia; species Lottia scabra. The sequence goes on from JARJEI010000009.1 coordinate 15,579,054, forward strand.
TTATTATCCCCCTACTCCATTAATACTATCATTATCATTATACCCCAACTCCATTAATACCCTCATTATCATTATCCCCCTACTCCATTAATACTATCATTATCATTAATCCCCCTACTCCATTAATACCATCATTATCATTATCCCCCAACTCCATTAATACCCTCATTATCATTATCCCCCAACTCCATTAATACCCTCATTATCATTATACCCCAACTCCATTAATACCCTCATTATCATTATCCCCCTACTCCATTAATACCCTCATTATCATTATACCCCCAACTCCATTAATACCCTCATTATCATTATACCCCAACTCCATTACCATCATTATCATTATCCCCCTACTCCAGTCATACCATCATTATCATTATCCCCCATACTCCAATTATACCATCATTATCTTTATCCCTACTCCATTCAATATTATCATTATCCTCCAACTCCATTAATACCTCATTATCATTATACCCCATTAAATTTTATCATCATTATTCAAATAATTAAATTTAACTCCATTAATACCCTCATTATCATTATCCCCCTACTCCATTAATACCCTCATTATCATCATTATCCCCCAACTCCATTAATACTATCATTATCATCATTATCCCCCAACTCCATTAATACTATCATTATCATCATTATCCCCCAACTCCATTAATACCATCATTATCATTATCCCCCTACTCCATTAATACCATCATTATCATTATCCCCCAACTCCATTAATACACTCATTATCATTATACCCCAACTCCATTAATACCATCATTATCATCATTATCCCTCAACTCCATTAATACCATCATTATCATTATTCCCCTACTCCATTAATACCATCATTATCATTATCCCCCTACTCCACTAATATACTATCATTATCATTATTCCCCAACTCCATTAATACCATCATTATCATTATCCCCCTACTCCATTAATACCATCATTATCATTATCCCTCAACTCCATTAATACCATCATCATCATTATCCCCCTACTCCATTAATACCATCATTATCATTATCCCCCTACTCCACTAATATACTATCATTATCATTATTCCCCAACTCCATTAATACCATCATTATCATTATCCCCCTACTCCACTAATATACTATCATTATCATTATTCCCCAACTCCATTAATACCATCATTATCATTATCCCCCTACTCCACTAATATACTATCATTATCATTATTCCCCAACTCCATTAATACCATCATTATCATTATACCCCTACTCCACTAATATACCCTCATTATCATTATCCCCCAACTCCATTAATACCCTCATTATCATTATCCCCCAACTCCATTAATACCCTCATTATCATTATACCCCAACTCCATTAATACCCTCATTATCATTATCCCCCAACTCCATTAATACCCTCATTATCATTATACCCCAACTCCATTAATACCCTCATTATCATTATACCCCAACTCCATTAATACCATCATTATCATTATCCCCCTACTCCAGTCATACCATCATTATCATTATCCCCCAACTCCATTAATACCATCATTATCATTATCCCCCCTACTCCATTCATACCATCATTATCATTATCCCCCTACTCCATTCATATTATCATTATCCTCCAACTCCATTCATACCATCATTATCATTATCATTATCCCCCTACTCCATTAATACTATCATTATCATTATCCCCCTACTCCATTAATACTATCATTATCATTATCCTCCAACTCCATTAATACCATCATTATTATTATCCCCCAACTCCATTCATACCATCATTATTATTATCCCCAACTCCATTAATACCATCATTATTATTATCCCCAACTCCATTAATACCATCATTATTATTATCATCCAACTTACCATCATTATCATTATCCCCCTACTCCATTAATACCATCATTATTATTATCCCCCTACTCCATTCATATTATCATTATCCTCCAACTCCATTAATACCCTCATTATCATTATACCCCAACTCCATTAATACCCTCATTATCATTATCCCCCTACTCCATTAATACACTCATTATCATCATTATCCCCCAACTCCATTAATACTATCATTATCATCATTATCCCCCAACTCCATTAATACTATCATTATCATCATTATCCCCCCAACTCCATTAATACCATCATTATCATTATCCCCCCAACTCCATTAATACACTCATTATCATTATACCCCAACTCCATTAATACCATCATTATCATCATTATCCCTCAACTCCATTAATACCATCATTATCATTATTCCCCTACTCCATTAATACCATCATTATCATTATCCCCCTACTCCACTAATATACTATCATTATCATTATTCCCCAACTCCATTAATACCATCATTATCATTATCCCCCTACTCCATTAATACCATCATTATCATTATCCCTCAACTCCATTAATACCATCATCATCATTATCCCCCTACTCCCATTAATACCATCATTATCATTATCCCCCTACTCCACTAATATACTATCATTATCATTATTCCCCAACTCCATTAATACCATCATTATCATTATCCCCCTACTCCACTAATATACTATCATTATCATTATTCCCCAACTCCATTAATACCAATCATTATCATTATCCCCCTACTCCACTAATATACTATCATTATCATTATTCCCCAACTCCATTAATACCATCATTATCATTATACCCCCTACTCCACTAATACCATCACTATCATTATCCCCCTACTCATTCATATTATCATTATCATTATCCCCCCAACTCCATTAATACCATCACTATCATTATACCCCTACTCCACTAATACCCCTCATTCAATTATCCCTCAACTCCATTAATACCATCATTATCATTATCCCCCAACTCCATTTATACCATCATTATTATTATCCCCCCAACTCCATTAATACCCCTCATTATCATTATCCCCCAACTCCATTAATACCCTCATTATCATTATCCCCCCAACTCCATTAATACCCTCATTATCATTATACCCCAACTCCATTAATACCCTCATTATCATTATCCCCCAACTCCATTAATACCCTCATTATCAATAATACCCCAACTCCAGTATTAATACCCCTCAATTATCATTATACCCCAACTCCATTAATACCATCATTATCATTATCCCCCTACTCCAGTCATACCATCATTATCATTATCCCCAACTCCATTAATACCATCATTATCATTATCCCCCTACTCCATTCATACCATCATTATCATTATCCCCCTACTCCATTCATATTATCATTATCCTCCAACTCCATTCATACCATCATTATCATTATCATTATCCCCCTACTCCATTAATACTATCATTATCATTATCCCCCTACTCCATTAATACTATCATTATCATTATCCTCCAACTCCATTAATACCATCATTATTATTATCCCCCAACTCCATTTCATACCATCATTATTATTATCCCCAACTCCATTAATACCATCATTATTATTATCCCCAACTCCATTAATACCATCATTATTATTATCATCCAACTCCATTAATACCATCATTATCATATCCCCCTACTCCATTAATACCATCATTATTATTATCCCCCTACTCCATTAATACTATCATTATCATTATCCCCCTACTCCATTAATACCATCATTATCATTATCCCCCTACTCCATTAATACCATCATTATTATTATCCCCCTACTCCATTAATACCATCATTATTATTATCCCCAACTCCATTAATACTATCATTATTATTATCCCCCTACTCCATTAATACCATCATTATCATTATCCCCCTACTCCATTAATACCATCATTATTATTATCCCCAACTCCATTAATACCCTCATTATCATTATACCCAACTCCATTTATACCATCATTATTATTATCCCTAACTCCATTAATACCCTCATTATCATTATCCCCCTACTCCAATAATACTATCATTATTATTATCCCCTAACTCCATTCATACCATCATTATTATTATCCCCCAACTCCATTAATACTATCATTATTATTATCATCCAACTCCATTAATACCATCATTATCATTATCCCCCTACTCCATTAATACTATCATTATCATTATCCTCAACTCCATTAATACCATCATTATTATTATCATCCAACTCCATTAATACCATCATTATTATTATCCCCCAACTCCATTAATACCATCATTATTATTATCCTCCAACTCCATTTATACTATCATTATCATTATCCCCCAACTCCATTAATACCTTCATTATCATTATCCCCCTACTCCATTAATACCATCATTATTATTATCCCCCAACTCCATTAATACCATCATTATTATTATCCCCCAACTCCATTCATACCATCATTATCATTATCCCCAACTCCAATAATACCATCATTATCATTATCCTCCAACTCCATTAATACCATCATTATCATTATCCCCTCAACTCCATTAATACCATCATTATCATTATTCCCCAACTCCATTAATACCATCATTATCATTATCCCCCAACTCCATTAATACCATCACTATCATTATCCCCCAACCCCATTAATACCATTATTATCATTATCCCCCTACTCCATTAATACCATCACTATCATTATCCCCCTACTCCATTAATACCATCATTATTATTATCCCCCAACTCCATTCTTACCATCATTATCATTATCCCCCTACTCCATTAATACCATCATTATCATTATACCCCAACTCCATTAATACCATCATTATCATTATACCCCAACTCCATTAATACCCTCATTATCATTATCCCCCTACTCCATTAATACCATCACTATTATTATCCCCCTACTCCATTAATACCATCATTATCATTATACCCCAACTCCATTAATACCATCATTATCATTATCCCCCAACCCCATTAATACCATTATTATCATTATCCCCCTACTCCATTAATACCATCACTATCATTATCCCCCTACTCCATTAATACCATCATTATCATTATACCCCAACTCCATTAATACCATCATTATCATTATACCCCAACTCCATTAATACCCTCATTATCATTATCCCCCTACTCCATTAATACCATCACTATTATTATCCCCCTACTCCATTAATACCATCACTATCATTATCCCCCAACTCCATTAATACCATCATTATCATTATCCCCCTACTCCATTAATACCATCATTATCATTATTCCCCTACTCCATTCTTACCATCATTATCATTATCCCCCTACTCCATTCTTACCATCATTATCATTATCCCCCAACTCCATTCTTACCATCATTATCATTATCCCCCAACTCCATTAATACCATCATTATCATTATACCCCAACTCCATTAATACCATCATTATCATTATCCCCCTACTCCATTAATACCATCACTATCATTATCCCCCTACTCCATTCATACCATCATTATCATTATACCCCAACTCCATTCATACCATCATTATCATTATCTCCTACTCCATTAATACCATCATTATCATTATCCCCCAACTCCATTAATACCATTATTATCACTATCCCCCTACTCCATTAATACCATCACTATCATTATCCCCCAACTCCATTAATACCATCATTATCATTATCCCCCTACTCCATTAATACCATCATTATCATTATTCCCCTACTCCATTAATACCATCATTATCATTATACCCCAACTCCATTAATACCATCATTATCATTATCCTCCAACTCCATTAATACCATCATTATCATTATACCCCACTACTCCATTAATACCATCATTATCAATATCCCACTACTCCATTAATACCATCATTATCATTATCCTCCAACTCCATTAATACCATCATTATCATTATTCCCCAACTCCATTCATACCATCATTATCATTATCCCCCAACTCCATTAATACCATCATTATCATAATCCCCCAACTCCATTAATACCATCATTATCATTATTCCCCAACTCCATTCATACCATCATTATTATTATCCCCCAACTCCATTAATACCATCATTATCATTATCCCCCAACTCCATTAATACCATCATTATCATTATCCCCCTACTACATTCATACCATCATTATCATTATCTCCCTACTCCATTCATACCATCATTATCATTATCCCCCTACTCCATTCATACCATCATTATCATTATCCCCCAACTCCATTAATACCATCATTATCATTATCCCCCTACTCCATTAATACCATCATTATTATTATCCCCCTACTCCATTAATACCATCATTATTATTATACCCCAACTCCATTAATACCATCATTATCATTATCCCCCTACTACATTCATACCATCATTATCATTATCCCCAAACTCCATTAATATTATCATTATCATTATCCCCAACTCCATTCATACCATCATTATCATTATCCCCCAACTCCATTCATACCATCATTATCATTATCCCCCAACTCCATTAATACCATCATTATCATTATACCCCAACTCCATTCATACCATCATTATCATTATCTCCCAACTCCATTCATACCATCATTATCATTATCCCCCAACTCCATTAATACTATCATTATCATTATCCTCCAACTCCATTCATACTATCATTATCATTATCCCCCTACTCCATTCATACCATCATTATTATTATTCCCCTACTCCATTCATACCATCATTATTATTATCCCCCTACTCCATTAATACCATCATTATCATTATACCCCTACTCCATTAATACTATCATTATCATTATCCCCCTACTCCATTAATACCATCATTATCCCCCTACTCCATTCATACCATCATTATCATTATCCTCCAACTCCATTCATACCCTCATTATCATTATCCCCCTACTCCATTAATATTATCATTATACCCCAACTCCATTAATACCCTCATTATCATTATCCCCCTTCTCCATTAATACCATCATTATCATTATCCCCCTACTCCATTCATACCATCATTATCATTATCCCCCAACTCCATTAATACCATCATTATCATTATTCCCCAACTCCATTAATACCATCATTATCATTATCCCCCTACTCCATTAATACCATCATTATCATTATCCCCCTACTCCATTCATACCATCACTATCATTATCCCCCAACTCCATTAATACCCTCATTATCATTATACCCCAACTCCATTAATACCATCATTATCATTATCCCCCTACTCCATTAATACTATCATTATCATTATCCCCCAACTCCATTAATACCCTCATTATCATTATACCCCAACTCCATTAATACCCTCATTATCATTAACCCCCTACTCCATTAATACTATCATTATCATTATCCCCCAACTCCATTAATACCATCATTATCATTATACCCCAACTCCATTAATACCCTCATTATCATTATACCCCAACTCCATTAATACCATCATTATCATTATTCCCCTACTCCATTAATACCATCATTATCATTATTCCCCAACTCCATTAATACCCTCACTATCATTATCCCCCAACTCCATTAATACCCTCATTATCATTATACCCCAACTCCATTCATACCATTATTATCACTATCTCCCAACTCCATTAATACCATCATTATCATTATTCCCCAACTCCATTAATACCCTCACTATCATTATCCCCCAACTCCATTAATACCCTCATTATCATTATACCCCAACTCCATTCTTACCATCATTATTATTATCCCCCAACTCCATTAATACCATCATTATCATTATACCCCAACTCCATTAATACCATCATTATTATTATCCCCCAACTCCATTAATACCATCACTATCATTATCCCCCTACTCCATTAATACTATCATTATCAATATCCCACTACTCCATTAATACCATCATTATCATTATACCCACAACTCCATTCATACCATCATTATCATTATCCCCCAACTCCATTCATACCATCATTATTATTATCCCCCAACTCCATTAATACTATCATTATCATTATCCCCCAACTCCATTAATATTATCATTATCATTATCCCCCAACTCCATTCATACCATCATTATCATTATCCCCCAACTCCATTCATACCATCCTTATTATTATCCCCCAACTCCATTCATACCATCATTATCATTATCCCCCAACTCCATTAATACCATCATTATCATTATCCTCCAATTCCATTAATACCATCATTATCATTATCCCCCAACTCTATTAATACTATCATTATCATTATCCCCCAACTCCATTAATACCATCATTATCATTATCCCCCTACTCCATTAATACCATCATTATCATTATCCCCATACTCCATTAATACCATCATTATCATTATCCCCCCAACTCCATTAATACCATCATTATCATTATCCCCCAACTCCATTCTTACCATCATTATCATTATCCCCCAACTCCATTAATACCATCATTATCATTATCCCCCAACTCCATTAATACCATCATTATCATTATCCTCAACTCCATTAATACCATCATTATCATTATCCTCAACTCCATTAATACCATCATTATCATTATCCCCCAACTCCATTAATACCATCATTATCATTATCCCCCAACTCCATTCTTACCATCATTATCATTATCCCCTCAACTCCATTAATACCATCATTATCATTATCCCCCTACTCCATTAATGCCATCATTATCATTATCCCCTTAACTCCATTAATACCATCATTATCATTATCCCAACGCCATTCATGTCATGTCATTCCATATTTTTCCCAGAAATTAAATTTCTCGACTGCCAAAGAAGCCTGAGTGCACAGCAAAATTACAAATTGAATTTGGAAAGTGTGATTCTATGGATTATTTAGAAAAAAATTGATAAAATTCGCCAAATAATATAAAAAAACGTGGTAAACTTCAAATACCAAATTTTAGTATCTGACTAATATGGTGACATTGGTTTTTTGATAATTGCATTTAGAAATGGTGCCCTATAGACTGTGGTAGATGTGTAAACTCCCACTTGTGAACCAGCGGCCATCTCTGGGCTTGGAGTGGGGCGGGGGGGGGGGGGGGGGTGGGAGAGACATCTCGGAGCAAGTTAGACCATGATCAAAGTGAGTCTCGTGTTAATTTTACCAATATGGTCCGTAGGTCGTGAGTTTTCTTAATTTGCTTTCTTGCTTGTTTGGATTTTATACCGAAATCTACAGGGTAAAGGACTATGTAAGGAATTTGCGTTTCCAGTAATCTAATTCTCAACTTTTCTTGAGTTGGTCCTGCAGTCATTATACAAAATAACCTTAAATTCGTCAGGAAATCGCATTTCAGGGAGAACATTTTTTAGAGGCAGTCGACTTCAGAAAATTGAGATTCCAGGCCTCCAATGGACATTTTCGGCCGCACGAACGGGAGCGTCTAATTCGAGATTTTCTAAGCACATACCTCAGACCTTATTCAAAATATATTCAAATACTTAAATCTATAAAGCATATACATACACAATATGATCTTTTGTTCAATTAAATGATTGAACTTTTATTGCACGTTTAACTACTAGTACAGTCCATATCAACCTTGTGGAAAACATGATTTTCAGCTTCTGTATAGCTCTCGAATTCTGTTTGTTTAGAGTCATACAGAATGCACAAATAGCCAGTTACCGAACCAGTTACACATTTTTTATTCTGAGAACAACGTTCTTGGCACGTTTCCAGTGTTATATCAATACTGGCGTCGACATCAAGAATTGGCTCACCAAACAAGTAACAAACACCATCAACAGAATATAGCATCCAATCTGTACAAAACCAATTATTGTCACAACTTTTCTTACACTGCGTTTCATTTTCATTGCCTTGACCAATCACGTTAAAATTCACCGAAAATCCAGGTTTTATTTCATTGTCATACTTGCAGGGCACTGAAAAATATAATATTGTTTTTCTCAATAAATCAGTTAAAAAAACTATACAATCAACTCACTTTTTATATGAATGTTTCTGAGACTTGGAAAAATCGACCCAAAAAAGGGAAATGTTCAGCATATTTGTGGGTTGATTTAAGCTTTTATGTTAATATCCTTCAGAGTATACTAACACTGCCCAACAAACACAATTCATTCAAAAAGGTATTTTTTATGCAATTCAATGATTTATGAAAAATCGTTTCTCTTATCTTTTAAGAATAAATGGGGAATTAATAGAAAACACAAATTGTCAAAATGCATAAATTGACATTTAAAATGAAGAAACCCATTTTTATGGTCTGTAAAGTTTCTCATGTACCCAATTTTAGCAAACTACTATTTTTTACAAGTTCGGAAATTTGGAGTGTTTTTACTAGATAACATTCGTTACGCAAACCAAAATGACTCATGAACAAAGAGATTTCTGTCATTAAGGCACAAATATTTAAACAAGTGGTTGCCTAGCAATATACGCCCACTTACACTACATAAATTGTCAATATATCAAGGAATGTTACTATCTTAATTTTTGTTGGATGGTGTTCAGATTTGAATTCATCCAAAATCTTGTTAATATAAAGCATCTAATTTCATAACTAATAAAACTCAGTAAATATTTGTCGAATCGATCTGGAATTCAAACTTGTCCAAGATTTTATGGATATTTTCCTACACACAAAAGTTTATTAAATTCCTACCACAACTGTGGTCTCTATCATGTTCACAAGTAATTTTTAACATATTTTAGGTGTAAAACTCCGTAAATATTTGTTGAATCAATCCGGAATTCGAACTTGTCCAAAATCTTATGGATATAATCCTACACACAAAATTTATTCAAATCAAACCAAAACGGTGGTCTCTATTGCGTTAACAAGCCATTTCTAACACATTTTGGGTGTAAAATACCGTGAATTTTTGTCGAATCGAACCCAAATTCGAAATGGTCCGAGATCTTAAGAATATTATCCTACATACAAAATTTTATTCAAATCCAACCAAAACTGTGGTCTCTATCTCGTTCACAAGCCATTTTTAACATATTTTTGGTGTAAAACTCCTTGAATTTTAGTCAAATCAAACCCAAATTCGAACTTGTCCGAGATCTTATGAATATAATCCTACATACAAAATTTTATTCAAATCAAACCAAAACTGTGGACTCTATCGCGTTCACAAGCCATTTTTAACGTATTTTGTGTGTAAAACTCCATGAATTTTTGACGAAGCTAACCCAAATTCGAACTTGTCCTAGATCTTTTGAATATAATCCTACACATACAATTGTATTCAAATTCAAGCAAAACTGTGGTCTCTATTGCGTTCACAAGCCATTTTTAACACATTTTGGGTGTAAAACTCCGTGAATTTTTGTCGAATCGAACCCAAATTCAAAATGGTCCAAGATCTTATGAATATAATCCTACATACAAAATTTTATTCAAATCCAATCAAATCTGTGGTCTTTATCGCGTTCACAAGCCATTTTTAACGTATTTTGGGTGTAAAACTCCATGAATTTTTGACGAAGCGAAGCCAAATTCGAACTTGTCCGAGATCTTTTGAATATAATCCTACACATAAAATTTTATTCAAATTCAAGCAAAACTGTGGTCTCTATCGCGTTCACAAGCCATTTTTAACATATTTTGGGTGTAAAACTCCGTCAATTTTAGTCAAATCAAACCCAAATTCGAACTTGTCCGAGATCTTATGAATATAATCCTACACACAAAATTTTATTCAAATCCAACCAAAACTGTGGTCTCTATTGCGTTCACAAGCCAATTGTGGACAGACGGACGGACGGACGGACAGGGGCGACGGCAATATATGACCACATTTCAATGTGGGCGTATAATAAAAATGACCTGTGCCACATCCCTGACTGAAAAAGTGACCAAAAAGTGTGTGCCTATCGTGCTGTGTCTAGGTCTGATGCTTAAAATATTTTGTGCCCAAAGCTTATAATTTCCAGGTTGTCAGTGAAAACTTTAAAAATTACCTGGTTTCTTTGCTTTACAATACTCGAAAACAGAAGGTTGTTTAGTGCTGACTGCTTCTAAAGTTCCAACACACAGCAAAACAATAACCCACATCAGATTAGAATAGACAGTCATTTTGACTCGTTCTGTGAATAACGAAGGTTTGTGTTCGTATTAATAGACCAGGGGTTGCCAGGCAAGATAACATACGCCCACTGACAGCTGTCAGAAATGATAATATTTTAATTAATGATAATAACAATTTTATTTTACCAAGTTTCATCTACATTGGTTAAAAACTATAGCTTCTATTGTGCTCAAGAACAAATTTTGAAACGTCTGCTAAAAATCAGGGGCAATAACTCAACAATGGTTTATCTGAGTAGTATTGCCAAATTCAACTTGACTTGGATCAAATCATTACTTACATGCTTACCAAGTTTTATTACGATCAAACAATAATTGTAGCCTCTCTCGTGGATACAAGTCAAATTTGACGCGTTTGGACCAAGTCAAGGGCAATAATTCAAAAACCGTTCATCCGATTATTGTAAAAATCAAACTTGACCAAGATCTCTTTAATATATGCATGCTGAGCAAGTTTCATTAAGATCTCTTTGACTGAAATGACTAAAATTTGATTGAATTTAAATATGTTTTTGTTGAAATATCTGGAGAAGCATATAGGATTGTAATTTAGAGAAATGATAGCTAATATTAATCTCTATCAGCTGGTAAAATTCTCAGTAAGATGATGATATTCGATATAAGTTAGTTGCGAATTGTCAAACTTGTTTTCCCAGTTTTACTTTCTATTCATATAAGTTAAATATAAATTAAGTATATACGAGGGGGGGGGGGGGGGGCTGAAAAGTTCAAAGCCTGACAATGTTGAAAAATAAACCGTGTCGTTAGTATCAGAAAATGTTGAATTTAATGTATGCCATCTTTAAATGCTGAAACAGCAAATAACTTCTCAACATATGATTCATTGTTAGATCTACATTTCTATTGAGTTATATGTATATATTATATATACAGTAGTAGATCAATAACGCTGATAAAGATGGTTACTACAAACTGTCAACATGTTTCAATTCCATATTTTCAAGGCATAATACCAATACAATAATCGATATGACGTCATGATATTGTCTTTAGGAGATATACTGTTAATGTGATGGATTTACACTAATGGAATGAGAAAAGTAAACTAAAAATCAAACCATGCTGTAAAAATTGGGTTTTTCTCAATAAATTCTCCTTAATTCCCAGTAGTATGCGGTCTTGGCTGGACATGTTTTGGTCTTTTAGACGGTTCGTATGGTTAAACATGGCTACCTAATATCTCCGTGTTAACTGGTAACTCAGTCAGGCAACTAGCTAATTTATTGTGACATATGATTTTAAGTTTTTAGTACATGTCACTAGTTTTACATGTCTTCCTACTATCTCCATGTTTTATTCTGGTAACTAGGTCAGACAGGAAGTTTCGTATGGTTCAGTTAGTAACGTCTTTAACATGGCTACCTAGTATCTCCATGTTTTATTCTGGTAACTAGGTCAGACAGGAAGTTTCGTATGGTTCAGTTAGTAACGTCTTTAATGTGGCTACGTTATATCTTGTAAACTTGTACATAACTTACCTATACAAATAGAGTAGTAACGTCTGTAAACTTGAACATAACTTAAGTATACAAATAGAGTAGTAACGTCTGTAAAATTGTATATAGCTTACCTTTACAAATAGAGTAGCAACGTCTGTAATCTGGGACACAACTTACCTATACAAATAGAATAGTAACGTCTGTAAACTTGTAAACTTGTACATAACTAACCTATACAAATAGAGTAGTTAGTAACGTCTATAAACTTGTACATAACTTACCTATACAAATAGAACAGTAACGTCTATAAACTTGTACATAACTTACCCATACAAATAGAGTAGTAACATCTGTAAACTTGTACATAAGTTACCTATACAAATAGAGTAGTACTGAGCATACCCCCCCCCCCCCCCCCCCCCCTCTAATATATGTTATGGGTGGTGGTTGTTATGAAATTCGAGAAATTTTCCCAAATCGTTCTATCAAAAACGTCTATATCATGAAAATATCATCTAACACGTGACCATAAATAAATAGATCAACTAAGTAAGTGGTAATATCTTACTCTCCAATCCAATGTTGGCATATGGAGGGTTGTTGGAGCTCCAGAATTTTTGTAATATCCCTGTTTGTTCCACTAATTCAATGTTCATCTGGGCCCCGTTCCACTAAAATGCGTAAGTTTACGCAAAAGAATTTGACTTACGCACATCTTACGTGAAATCTTACGCCTCACGTTTCACTAAGCAACTTACGAAGTTCTTAGCTACGCAAGTTATCACGCGTGTAATCGACAACATTGTTTTGACGAATTTACCTCTTTATTTCATCAAAAAACAGAAAAGAAATATGTATTAGAACACATTCGAGTCCTACAAACACTTTAAAACAGTCTTTAGTGCTGAAAATTTACGACTTCATCCTCAAAATGGCGGTATGATTTTCGAAGCGTGAAATGACGTCAACATGACATTTACGACGTCATCGTAACTAATGTTTGACGGTCGGAAAACTGAAAGCTCAAAATGACAAAAATAGGGCAAATAATACAGAAAAAACGTGAAAAACATTCAAAGTTTTAATATTTATGAGTTCACAAAACAAAAAAAGCAGAGTTTCATTTATTTTCAAGCATTTCTTGGTCTAAGAAAAAAGTTACGACAGGGTGTAGCTGTCTTAAGTTACGCAAAAACTTACGAAAATTTCTTGACGTAAGAATCTTAGTGAAACGCAAATTTGGGGATTTTTCTTACGTAAGTTAGACTTAAGACAATTTTGGACTTAAGAAGTTTAGTGGAACGGGGCCCAGATTTAAAGACATTTGGAGTGATCAATTATGCTAGGTTTACACTATGTTCCCGGTGGCCACGGCGCCCGAAACGTATTGCGCCGTGGATTTTGGAGTTTCATTACTTTTTTAATGCATTTTAAGGTGCATCCCGATGTATGGAGTTTTTGCAGATCAGAGCATCACGGTTCATTGATTTCTGATACCCGGATTTACTAAGTGACATTACAGTTCTCAAACCCGTCATGGCTGCCGTGGCAAATTTTTGACAGTCAAAATTCTTGCCCGCATCTAAAACAGTCACGCTTTTCTATCGCGTTGTCTCGCGTTCTCCACGTTGACCATGAAACGTGATTACCGTGACTGCCGGGAACATAGTGTAAACCTAGCATTAACAATAAAATTCAAGCACACAGAAAATACTAATTTAATACAATTAGTCAGCAACATTATAGGCTACCAGTTAGATTATACCATTCAGTATTTATTCTAGTGTTTAACAGAATGTATAATTTGTCATCAAAATTGATTTTTACAATTAACTCAATGTGTTGCTAAGGTGACAGTAATTTCAATAAATATGTAGCAGTTAATAGAATATGTTAAATGTTTCTCGAAATGTGTTTGTTCAAGTGTGATGCTATCTGACTCCAAGACTCTATGAACCATTCTTTCTTCATTTCAATGTTTTCATCACGTTTGCTTGAGAACAATATTTAGGAGAAATTTAGGGAAAACTTAAAGACTTATTAATTGTTATGTCCTTTTAGTGGAGCGGCATAGCAACTTGTTTGTGCATTTTTTGTGACAACATGTATTTATAATACCCTGTACCTGATCATCCAGTCCGATTTTTTCCAAGATTGTGACGTCACTTCCTGTTTTTCTTTCTGGAATAACAGGAACCACGGGCACCCGATGAATATTTTGCATGTACGAAATAGATGTTGGAAGTGTCCTTCGTCCACATAAAAAGGCTAGAAAACCTCTTTACAATCCCTTTAACATGCACAGCCTATAGCACACGGGGCCTCGGTTTATTTAGGGGGGAACTGGATTGAAAACCGGGTGAGGCAAATTGCTCATTCTCAGTGGTGGTGGTGGTGCTGCAGATGAAGATATCACCACACTCGTACCAGGGTATTTATGTTAAAATGATCATACACGCTTATAGGTTGAAAACGTCAAGCAAAAGGCAGTTCCCCATCTTCAATATGTCATGGCCGGAGGCTACAAACACATCCATTGGTTCGTTTGGGTACTAAAATATAATTGGAATGAAAACCTTTATTTAGAAATGTGCAGCAGATAATCTCTATAGTTAATTAGCTAGCATTTAAATTAGTCCTTTAATGGAAAATAACATAAATTTCTAAAACAACAAGTTCTTTTTGTTTTATCATGCTTGTTCAGGAAGAACTTTTAATCAGTAATGGCCGATTAGTTTCTCAGATCTATACGGTTGCCTATTGGTGCCAGTAATCCTGCACCTCCCAACTGGCCCACTCCCAGCCCCACTCCTATCCTGATGCCCTCGTCGAGTCGACCTCTACCATGACAGTCGTGTGTATTATCACCGAGTCCTAGAGCACAATCTTCAGCCCGGAACAAGGCTTTAACTTCCAGCCCTCGAATAGCTGCTGGACAGGTGTTGGCAGCCCAGGCTTTTACAATTCTTTCACACACTTGACGACAGGAACCAATGATTCCTCGATCACAACCACACAGCCCCAGCCCACAAGCTTGAATTTGTCCAAAATCTTGTAACACCGTACTTCTTCCATTATTATCTATCGCTTGACATCGGCAGCTGAAATGAATGAAATAAAGAGATTCACGTTTTATCCCTCGTATCAACGTGGAACTGGACTAGCGTGCTACCTCGTATACTATACAGTAGTCGCCATATTGAATACATTATAGTTCAGCCAATCAAAACCATGCTTTACAAAGGGGGGCTTTCTCGTGTGTCAAACACAGCCAATCAAAATCATCATGCTTTCGAAACTGAAATGCAATTAAGACCTGGGTTTTCAACTTGGGCGACATGTCTCAGACTGGGGACATTTGGAAATATTTCAGTGGACACAACCTGAGCTATAGGTCTAAAAAAAATATATAATATTTGTATTATCTGGATGGAAATGCATCCAGTGTCCACCGCCTACGAAGACTTTATACACCAGTGCCACGGTTTAAGTTCGTATTTAAAAGCAAAATGCTGTGACCTTATCATGCTTCGAAATTGCATGTTTTCTGTGACTTTCGCAAACAATTCAGATGACATATTACCTTGTGAGTAAATTGGAACACTTGAGAAAATCAGTTGAAAACCCAGGTTAACGTCTATGGAGGTCAATCGTATTCAGAATTAGATGCTATGTACTTATGTCTAATACAACAACATGATACATTTGTGCAATGTTCAAAGACAAAATACCTCTTTTACTTATGTCATAATACGTCTAATGCATAATGCAAATGTTAAATTACATAAAACAACCGACACAATACCTAAAATGATAGTGCAACCTGCATAGACGTCCTATTTTTCTAAACTTTATAAAACGAACCAATTTATCTTTTTAAAGGGATATGTTCACTTAGTATTTTACCAATAAAACTTCAGTCTCAGAACCTGGAATATTTTAGCTTATCTTTTCCATAATATAGTTCATATATCTCTTTCGAAATATAAGCCTTCAAATCCCTTTGTAGCCATTATTATTAGCGATAAAAGTAAAAATTACGACTCGTCGTTTAGTAAGACTATGCCTTATATAGAAAACACATCTACAGAAAAAAGAAAGATAAATGTATAGCTAGGGATGTAATTGAAAGAATTGTGCAAGTTCTAGTACTTCTGGAGGCTATTTACATATACTCAAGACCGAAATCGACCCTCGAACATGCTGAACATTCTCCTTTAAAGAAAAAAAAAACTCACCCTCGGTCTAAATCCAGGATATGGTCAATATCGCCGATACCCAGTCCGTCTAGATCTCTCAGCAGCCCCAGGGTAGTGGACCGGAAGTAGACAGCTACCAATAATACAGATAAACAAAACTTAAACAACATGGCGACAATCTCACTGTCTCAACACTGAATTCAACTCTTAAATCTTATATTTATATCATAATATCCTTAAAAAGTCGTCGAGAATTTGGCCAGAAAAAACGGCTTAATTTTTGTCCGCTAGAGAAAATTTTCCCTCAAAAACCAAAAGGTGTAACGTAATTTGCCAACCGCAACTTTATTTAAATCCACCCGGCTAAAACAAGATGTTTCTTTCAAACTAAAAACTGTTGTTTAATGATTTTTGAATTATTGCGGTTAGATGAATGTCTATAAACGTTTCAGAATACGTGTGAGAGAAGAAATATATCCACAAAGCCGCCATATTGGTAGGTTTTGACTCTGTCACCGATGTATGTCTCCAATGAAAAATTCTTATTTTTGTAGAATTTTGTTTTAATATTTACATTTGCTATGATGTTTCCCTTTGAACATGCTTGGTGTTTGGCGTGTATCTCACAATAGGCATTTGCTAGCCTCGTGACCAGAAAATATTTGCCGACGTTCTGTGTATGTTCACCGATGTTCTTTAGGCAACAAAACGTCGTGATCTGCGCACGAAAAACTTTTCCAGCTCTTGCGAAGCGGTCGAGGTCCAGGGAAAAGGCTTGTGATGACTTGCAATCAGTGCATAAGCACGTCGAACATTCTGTATATTTATATCATTGCAAAGCATTGCGATTTACACTTTTTCCTTCGCAAATGGTTCGCAAAGCATCGCAAAACCCAGTGGGATTTAAGCATAACGCGAGCGTGTTCTGGTGACAAAAAAAAGCTATTTATAGCCCTGGCCATACTTCCACCAATGAAAACAACGTTTACACGCGCGGTTCGTATTACGTCATAATTTGGACTGCCGTTTTGTTTTACTTTTTGATTCATTCTTCTACAATGCAACCAAGTGTGTAGACATGCGATCTGGAAGGTAGTTTCTGATTGGCTGAAATCGACTTTACCATAACACGCTCGCCTTATAAATCTTCTTAGATTACAATGAGTCGAAAAAAAAATAACCGAAATGAAATGTAATTCTATTTTAATTAAATTGTGCTATGAGTGTCCCCGAAAAAGGAAAAAAGAGAAATCTTCTTTACAATCCTTTTAAGAGCGCAAATGTATATACGCGTTTTATGACGCCACTGACAGTGATCTACCCAAAGCTCACACAGCCCACCATGCTCGTATTTTATCCATACACTAGAGTAATGGAAATTTTAATTAAAATATTAAGTTTGATCATTATATTTCACTTTTATAAGTCAAAATTAAAAAAAAAAAAATGATGTCGTATACGGACCACCGTAATCAAAAGTATTCATACCATCATAGAAATGTAGAAAGGGAATAATAACACAAGATTTTTTGAATTGAAGATATGCCCATAACTTCCGGTTTCTGCAAGAAGTTATATTATTTTAAAAGCCATGATAAACGCGATTTAATTCGAACGGAACATCCAGTCTCTCTGCCACAGTATCACTTCGAGTCAACTAGTCCTAGAGGAGAAACTAGGTCAACCATAAATTGAAACAGAAGTTCAGTAGACGATGAGTAGACTAAGACTTCCAGTCTTATACATTTTATGATATCATAAAGAGTATTTTTATGTTGTATAGGATAATGTTAATCTTAAAAATTGTATGAAATCGAAATCAGGCCTTCTCAATTAATCTAAATTTTACGAATGAAATATAAGGGCCAAATGGAGTTTAGTTAGCGAAGCCAGCAGAGAATTTAAGTGGTTGAGTGATAATAATGATGGATTTTGACACACCTTTCCTTCCTTAGAAGTAGAAATTGAACTAACACCAAGATGAAAACAAAACGGTAATACTCTGATAGCAGCTAATGGATTTTTCATATGAGAAGAGGAGTATACCAGTGTGAGTTTCTATAGTGATATATTGGGTTTAAAAAGCTCAGTTAGAGTTAGATCATAAATGTGTGTCTATATACATGTGTATTTAAACAAAATCTGCCAAATAATATAAAACAAAAACGTGGAAATTAACTTCAAATACCAAACTTTAGTCTCCATTGACTAATATGGTGACATTGGTTTTTTGATAATTGCATTTAGAAATAGTGCCCTATAGACTGTGGTAGATGTGTTAACTCCCACTGGTGAACCAGGGGGCCATCTCGGGGTTGGGGGGTACGGACATCTCGGAGCAAGTTAGACCATGATCAAAGTGAGTCTCGTGTTAATTTTACCAATATGGTCCGTAGGTCGTGAGTTTAGTTAATTTGTTTTCTTGCTTGTTTGGATTTCATACCGAAATCCACAGGGTAAAGAAATATGTCAGGAATTTGCGTTTCCAGTCATCTAATTCTCAACTTTTCTTTTCAGTTGGTCCTGCAGTCATTATACAAAATAACCTTAAATTCGTCAGGAAATCGCATTTCAGGGAGAACATTTTTTAGAGGCAGTCGACTTAAAAAAATTGAGGTTCCAGGCCTCCGATGGACATTTTCGGCCGCAATAGTGGGAGCGTCTAATTCTCAAGATTTTCTAAGCGTATCTCAGACCGTATTAATAATATATTTAAATATTCAAATCTATAAAGCATATAAAAAGGAAAAAACACACAATATGATCTTTTGTTCAATTAAATGATTGAACTTTTATTGCAAGTTTAACTACTAGTACAGTCCATATCAACCTTGTGGAAGCCCTGGTCTTCTTCTGAAACGCCCATGAATTCTGTTTCTTTAGAGTCATACAGAATGCACCAAGTGCCAAAAACCGAACCACTTACACATTTTTTATTCTGAGAACAAAGTTCTTTGCATGTTTCCATGGTCATATCACTACGGATGTCAACATCAAGAATTGGTGCACCATACAAACGACAACCATAATCTACCACCCAATCTGTACATTTCGAATTCTTGTTACATCTTAACTTACACTGCGCTTCATTTTCATTGCCATAATAAATCCTGTAAAAATCAGGTACCGGTATTTTATTCACATTCTCATACTTGCAGGGCACTGAAAATATAATGTTGTTTTTCTCAATAAATCGGTTAAAAATCCTTTTATATGAATGTTCAGCATATTTGTGGGTTGATTTAAGCTTTTATGTTAATATCCTTCAGAGTACTAGCACTGCCCAACAAACACAATTCATTCAAAAAGGTATTTTTTATGCAATTCAATGATTTATGAAAAACCGTTTCTCTTATCTTTTAAGAATAAATGGGGAATTAATAGAAAACACAAATTGTCAAAATGCATAAATTGACATTTAAAATAAAGAAACCCATTTTTATGGTCTGTAAAGTTTCTCATGTACCCAATTTTAGCAAACTACTATTTTTTACAAGTTCGGAAATTTGGAGTGTTTTTACTAGATAACATTCGTTACGCAAACCAAAATGACTCATGAACAAAGAGATTTCTGTCATTAAGGCACAAATATTTAAACAAGTGGTTGCCTAGCAATATACGCCCACTTACACTACATAAATTGTCAATATCATACGGCCCACCGTGATCGTATTGTATTGTTTTTAGATCACGGCCTTGAATGGGAGCTTGCCGTCTGGATAATCGAAGCTAATTCTCTGGACTACTTTTACTACGTCATATTTCACGTGATATATTGGCCGAAATACCGAAAAACACAGAAATCGCAAATAAATGTATTTTCTGCAGCACAGAGATACAGTCCCGCCCAGATTATAAATTTTCCAGCTGTTTTTCTTTTAATTCAAAGCTGACACCAAGCATTTTCTTCGCATTTTCTAACCTAGTGGAAAAAATATAAACTGTGTCTGTCATCTTTGATAGTCTCGATTGTCCAAAAGCGTTTCATAAGAAGTAATGTTAGACAAATGAGTTATCTTCCCCTTTTTCTTCAGACTCTTCAGGATAAGAGACAGTAATATGGTATTCAACCAATCAGCAAACTTTGGAACAAATCCCTACGTCCATTCAATCCTGAGGCTAAATTGGAGTACGGAAATTTTTACGGAAATAGCCGAACGGTTACAGAATGTGTCAATATATCAAGGAATGTTACTATCTTAATTTTTGTTGGATGGTGTTCAGATTTGAATTCATCCAAAATCTTGTTAATATAAAGCATCTGATTTCATAACTAATAAAACTCTGTAAATATTTGTCGAATCGATCTGGAATTCAAACTTGTCCAAGATTTTATGAATATTATCCTACATACAAAATTTTATTCAAATCCAACCAAAATTGTGGTCTCTATCGCGTTCACAAGCCATTTGAACATATTTTGGTTGTAAAACTCCTTGAATTTTAGTCAAATCAAACCCAAATTCGAACTTGTCCGAGATCTTATGAATATAATCCTACATACAAAATTTTATTCAAATCTAACCAAAACTGTGGACACTATCGCGTTCACAAGCCATTTTTAACGTATTTTGTGTGTAAAACTCCATGAATTTTTGACGAAGCGAACCCAAATTCGAACTTGTCCGAGATCTTTTGAATATAATCCTACACATAAAATTGTATTCAAATTCAAGCAAAACTGTGGTCTCTATTGCGTTTACAAGCCATTTTTAACACATTTTGGGTGTAAAACTCCGTGAATTATTGTCTAATCGAACCCAAATTCGAACTTGTCCAAGATCTTATGAATATAATCCTACATACAAAATTTTATTCAAATCCAACCAAATCTGTGGTCTCTATTGCGTTCACAAGCCATTTTTAACGTATTTTGGGTGTACAACTCCATGAATTTTTGACGAAGCGAAGCCAAATTCGAACTTGTCCGAGATCTTTTGAATATAATCCTACACCTAAAATTGTATTCAAATTCAAGCAAAACTGTGGTCTCTATCGCGTTCACAAGCCATTTTTAACATATTTTGGGTGTAAAACTCCTTGAATTTTAGTCAAATCAAACCCAAATTCGAACTTGTCCGAGATCTTATGAATATAATCCTACACACAAAATTTTATTCAAATCCAACCAAAACTATTGCGTTCACAAGCCAATTGTGGACAGACGGACCGACGGACGGACGGACCGACGGACAGGGGCGACGGCAATATATGACCACATTTCAATGTGGGCGTATAATAAAAATGACCTGTGCCACATCCCTGACTGAAAAAGTGACTAATTGTGTGCCTATCGTGCTGTGTCTAACAGTCTGATGCTTAAAATATTTTGTGCCTAAAGCTTATAATTTCCAGGTTGTCAGTGAAAACTTTAAAAATTACCTGGTTTCTTTACTTTACAATACTTTTCGATAACAGAGGGATGTTTAGTGCTGACTGCTTCTAAAGTTCCAACACACAGCAAAACAATAACCCACATCAGATTAGAATAGACAGTCATTTTGACTCGTTCTGTGAATAACGAAGGTTTGTGTTCGTATTAATAGACCAGGGGTTGCCAGGCAAGATAACATACGCCCACTGGCAGCTGGCAGAAATTATAATATTTTAATTAATGATAATAACAATTTTATTTTACCAAGTTTTATCAAAATTGGTTACAAACTGTAGCTTCTATTGTGCTCAAGAACACATTTTAAAACGTCTGCTAAAAATCAGGGGCAATAACTCAACAAGGGTTTATCTGAGTATTGCCAAATTCAACTTGACTTGGATCAAATCATTACTTACATGCTTACCAAGTTTTATTACGATCAAACAATAATTGTAGCCTCTCTCGTGGATACAAGTCAAATTTGACGCGTTTGGACCAAGTCAAGGGCAATAACTCAAAAACCGTTCATCCGATTATTGTAAAAATCAAACTTGACCAAGATCTCTTTAATATATGCATGCTGGGCAAGTTTCATTAAGATCTCTTTGACTGAAATGACTAAAATTTGATTGAATTTAAATATGTTTTTGTTGAAATATCTGGAGAATCATATAGGATTGTAATTTAGAGAAATGATAGCTAATATTAATCTCTATCAGCTGGTAAAATTCTCAGTAAGATGATGATATTCGATATAAGTTAGTTGCGAATTGTCAAACTTGTTTTCCCAGTTTTACTTTCTATTCATATAAGTTAAATATAAATTAAGTATATACGAGGGGGGGGGGGGGGGCTGAAAAGTTCAAAGCCTGACAATGTTGAAAAATAAACCGTGTCGTTAGTATCAGAAAATGTTGAATTTAATGTATGCCATCTTTAAATGCTGATATAGCAAATAACTTCTAAACATATGATTCATTGTTAGATCTACATTTCTATTGAGTTATATTTATATATTATATATACAGTAGTAGATCAATAACGCTGATAAAGATGATTACTATAAACTGTCAACATGTTTCAATTCCATATTTTCAAGGCATAATACCAATACAATAATCGATATGACGTCATGATATTGTCTTTAGGAGATATACTGCTAATATGATGGATTTACACTAATGGAATGAGAAAAGTAAACTAAAAATCAAACCATGCCGTAAAAATTGGGTTTTTTTCAATAAAATATTTCTTCTTAATTCCCAGTAGTATGCGGTCTTGGCTGGACATTTTTTTTTGTCTTTTAGACGTTTCGTATGGTTAAACATGGCTACCTAATATCTCCGTGTTAACTGATAACTAGCTAAGTTATTTTGACATATGATTTTAAGTTTTTAGTACATTTTACTTCTTTTACATATCTCCCTACTATCTCCATGTTTCATTCTGGTAACTAGGTCAGACAGGAGGTTTTGTATAGTTCAGTTGGTAACGTCTTTAGTATGACTACCTAATATCTTCGTGTTTGATTCTGGTAACTAGGTCAGACAGGAAGTTTTGTATAGTTCAGTTAGTAACGTCTTTAATATGTCTTCCTACTATCTCCATGTTTGATTCTGGTGAGACAGGAAGTTTCGTATGGTTCAGTTAGTAACGTCTTTAACATGTCTTCCTACTATCTCCGTGTTTTATTCTGATAACTAGGTCAGACAGGAAGTTTCGTATGGTTCAGTTAGTAACGTCTTTAACATGTCTTCCTACCATCTCCATGTTTTATTCTGGTAACTAGCTCAGACAATAAGTTTCGTATGGTTCAGTTAGTAACGTCTTTAACATGACTACCTAAAATCTCCATGTTTGATTCTGGTAACTAGGTCAGACAGGAAGTTTCGTATGGTTCAGTTAGTAACGTCTTTAACATGACTACCTAAAATCTCCATGTTTGATTCTGGTAACTAGGTCAGACAGGAAGTTTCGTATGGTTCAGTTAGTAACGTCTTTAACATGGCTACCTAAGATCTCCATGTTTCATTCTGGTAACTAGGTCAGACAGGAAGTTTCGTATGGTTCAGTTAGTAACGTCTTTAACATGACTACCTAATATCTCCGTGTTTGATACTGGTAACTAGGTCAGACAGGAAGTTTCGTATGGTTCAGTTAGTAACGTCTTTAACATGACTACCTAATATCTCCGTGTTTCATTCTGGTAACTAGGTCAGACAGGAAGTTTCGTATGGTTCAGTTAGTAACGTCTTTAACATGACTACCTAATATCTCCGTGTTTTATTCTGGTAACTAGGTCAAACAGGAAGTTATGGTTCAGTTAGTAACGTCTTTAACATGACTACCTAATATCTCCATGTTTAATTCTGGTAACTAGGTCAGACAGGAAGTTTCGTATGGTTCAGTTGGTAACGTCTTTAACATGACTACCTAATATCTCCGTGTTTTATTCTGGTAACTAGGTCAAACAGGAAGTTATGGTTCAGTTAGTAACGTCTTTAACATGGCTACCTAATATCTCCGTGTTTTATTCTGGTAACTAGGTCAGACAGGAAGTTTCGTATGGTTCAGTTAGTAACGTCTTTAACAAGGATACCTAATATCTCAGTGTTTGATTCTGGTAACTAGGTCAAACAGGAAGTTATGGTTCAGTAAGTAACGTCTTTAACATGGATACCTAATATCTCCGTGTTTTATTCTGGTAACTAGGTCAAACAGGAAGTTATGGTTCAGTTAGTAACGTCTTTAATATGGCTACCTAATATCTCCGTGTTTTATTCTGGTAACTAGGTCAGACAGGAAGTTTCGTATGGTTCAGTTAGTAACGTCTTTAACATGACTACCTAATATCTCCGTGTTTTATTCTGGTAACTAGGTCAAACAGGAAGTTATGGTTCAGTTAGTAACGTCTTTAACATGGCTACCTAATATTTCCGTGTTTTATTCTGGTAACTAGGTCAGACAGGAAGTTTCGTATGGTTCAGTTAGTAACGTCTTTAACATGACTACCTAATATCTCCATGTTTAATTCTGGTAACTAGGTCAGACAGGAAGTTTCGTATGGTTAGTAACGTCTTTAATGTGGCTACGTTATATCTTGTAAACTTGCACATAACTAACCTATACAAATAGAGTAGTAACGTTTGTAAACTTGTATATAGCTTACCTATACAAAAAGAGTAGTAACGTCTGTAATCTGGGACACAACTTACCTATACAAATAGAATAGTAACGTCTGTAAACTTGTACATAACTAACCTATACAAGTAGAGTAGTTAGTAACGTCCAGAGCCCTTTATGGAGAGTTAGGTCAATTTGGTCATCGGCTATGCTTGACGTCAATTGGTTAGCAACGATCACGTGATTCATAGCCGCCATGTTGCTTACCTAGACGTCATTATCTTAACATTACAGCAGACGATTTTTTTTCAATTATCAACTTAATTTAACATTTAAACTATTCTTTTGTAATATTGTATTACATTTTACGCTAGTTTAACGTCGTCCAGTCTTCTGTAATGCTTATTGTAAATTTCGGAACGTTTAAAACGTTATCATGGCGGTTGTAGGCTAGTCGAAAAGGGCTGGTTCTATTGTACGTTGAAACTTTTTACGAAATTAGTGCGGGATTATTACAAATTTGTCTTTTGCTTCTGTTGTTGCCCAATAAAATTTAGAATTGCTCCAAAAAATTGTAGAGGTGGGGGTAATTCAATTTCAAAAGAAAGTAGGCTACTCGTCTTATCTTGCTTGAGCCTATAGACCTATCTTTTTAGGCAATTTCTAAGATTCTCCGACTGTCAATTGTTATTTAGTGAGTCAGGAGTCTTTGTTTTTAAGACAAATAATCCTTATAGCGTTTCCGAGACTTTTGTCCTCCAAAATGTGAGCGACATATACCATACATAAGTAATTATCTGTGTGGATATGCACACAGTGTCCACTGACCACAATGACTCTGGGTCACACTTCAGTATGATTGCATGTTTTCGATGCCTTCCGCAGACATTTCAGGGGCCATGGTATTTTCCTTGTGGGTAATCGGGGACACTTTAGAAAACCATTTGAAAACCCAGGCTAGGGAATGTCGGAAAATGTGTTTACGCAGGAGTGGTTCCGCAGTCCATATACAAATAAGCCTTAAATTCTAGGACCTATATACTCGGACCCTATTTTACCAATAATCTAATAAACTTTTAATTTGCTAATTAATGTTAATTGTTAATCGTGCGCTTTTGCAATTATAAAAAAAAAATCTTGAATCCACTTAATATACCGTAAATTCGTCAGGATATGTCAGGAAGCGCGTTTAATAAGGGAGCCAAATTATCTTAATTTTAATGCACAAGAGGTGGTCCCCAAAATTAACCACTGCACCCCCAGTTTCGAAAACCTAGCTACGCCATATTGGTGTCCTCGGCATAATTAAAGTAGCAATAACTCTAATAAGGTCACCACTAATGCGTACCTTAATTCACCAAGAGGAGAGGGAGCGGGGGTGGGTGCTGAACTGCCTCGACCCCTTTGATCGAGTTTAACGTCCTCTTTTTGGCACTTGCATAATTCGGACTGGCAAAAGCCGTGCAAATTGAAATAAGTTAAATTTTGCCAGGTATAAAGCTGGATGAGACTACTCATTTTCGATTTCCACCTGTCGAGTGATCTTTAACTTAAATAGACGAACAGTGAGGTTCCTGGTCTGTGTGTGTCTCCGTTTAGATTTGTGCCTTATGGAGTGTTGGTGAGCTGAAGATGGAACTCGTTTCGAGAACAAGAATAACTTATATTAATATTTTTGTTTATTTGAATTTATAAAAGGGTTTAGCCTAAGTAAGGTGCTGATTGAGAATTTCCACAATTTGTTTCGAAATCCATTAAGGATTATGTCCGTAGGTGGTAAAAGAGCAACAAGTTATATTTATATTTGTGATTTTTCCTTCTTCTACATTTTCGAAAGGGGTTTTCCATGATTAATAATTTTACAAAGTTTCGACAAAATGTGATTATATACATTTGAACACGACAGACAAACAGACGGGCATAAGTGACGACAGTATCCTATTATATTCCTATATGATCCATATTGAGAGCGAATAGGTATGAACAAAGGGGGAAATGTTATTATATTCTGGCAATATAAGAAAACATAAAAAGTGTTCAGGAGAAATTTACAGCAATTACGAAGTAATCATTAGAAAAAGACGTGGAATATTGGAATTCTTCACTGCTTCAGAGTCATTATTCGGGAGTGCTAAATTAATAAATTTACATTTGTTTAGTAGAATTAATAAAAAGAATATTTATTTCATGCAAAAAAATCAAATTAACTTGAATATCAGTTGATTAATGCCGAAAAATAACGCCCCCGCTTTGCTGTTTTAACGTTAGCGTATAATGTCACGCTTCGATACTAGGTATTCAATATGGCGGTCATTTTGACGTTGTCCAAACTCTCTCTATAAAGGGCTCTGGTAACGTCTATAAACTTGTACATAACTTACCTATACAAATAGAGCAGTAACGTCTATAAACTTGTACATAACTTACCTATACAAATATAGTAGTAACGTCTGTAAACTTGCACATAACTTACCTATACAAATATAGTAGTAACGTCT
Source organism: Lottia scabra (assembly GCA_029955415.1). NCBI lineage: Eukaryota > Metazoa > Mollusca > Gastropoda > Lottiidae > Lottia > Lottia scabra. Next base: position 15,607,698 of record JARJEI010000009.1, read on the forward strand.
ATAAAATTGTACATGACTCACCTATACAAATATAATAGTAACATCTACAAACTTGTATATAACTTACCCATACAAATATAGTAGTAACGTCTGTAAACTTGTACATAACCAACCTTTACAATATAATAGTAACGTCTATAAACTTGTACATAACTTACCCATACAAATATAGTAGTAACGTCTGTAGACTTGTACATAACTTACCTATACAAATAGAGTAGTACTGACCCCCTCCCCCCCTCTAAATACGTGTGATAATTTTTTTTAAATATAATATATTCCTGATCGTTTTATAGACGGGTTGTTGTTATGAAATTCGAGAAATGTTCCCAAATTGTTCTATTGAAAACGTCTATACCATGAAAATATCATCTAACACGTGACCATATACAAATAGATCAACTAAATAAGTGGTAATATCTTACTCTCCAATCCAATGTTGGCATATGGAGGGTTGTTGGAGCTCCAGAATTTTTGTAATATCCCTGTTTGTTCCAGTACTTCAATGTTCATCTCATTTTAAGACATTTGGAATGATCAATTATGCTAGGTTTACACTATGTTCCCGGTGGCCACGGCGCCCGAAACGTATTGCGCCGTGGATTTTGGAGTTTCATTACTTTTTAATAAAGGTGCATCCCGATGTATGGCGTTTTTGCGGATCAGAGCATCACGGTTCATTGATTTCTGATACCCGGATTTACTAAGTGATATTACAGTTCTCAAACCCGCCGTGGCTGCCGTGGCAAATTTTTGACAGTCAAAATTCTGGCCCGCATCCACGACAGTCACGTTTTTCTACCGCGTTGTCTTGCGTTCTCTACGTTGGCCATGAAACGTGATTACCGTGACTGCCGGGAACATAGTGTAAACCTAGCATTAACAATAAAATTCAAGCACACAGAAAATACTAATTTAATACAATTAGTCAGCAACATTATAGGTTACCAGTTAGATTATACCATTCCTAGTGTTTAACAGAATGTATAATTTGTCATGAAAATTGATTTTTACAATTAACTCAATGTGTTGCTAAGGTGACAGTAATTTCAATAAATATGTAGCAGTTAATATAATATGTTAAATGTTTCTCGAAATGTGTTTGTTCAAGTGTGATGCTATCTGACTCCAGGACTCTATGAACCATTCTTTCTTCATTTCAATTTTTTCATCACGTTTACTTGAGAACACTATTTAGGAGAAATTTAGGGAAAACTTAAAGACTTATTAACCGTTTTGTCCTTTTAGTGGAGCGGCATAGCAACTTGTTTGTGCATTTTTTGATACAAGCACCAAATTTGGCACACATATACTTTGATATATTGTGAACATTTTTGGATATGGAGCCACTCGAAATTCACTTGTGCAAGCCGCCATTTTGAATTTACAATGAGCCACCCTCAGACATACATAATTGTTGATATTTTCGGATCTATTGAAATTCAATATGGCGGCAGTTGTCACCTCTTGTAAATTGAACCAGTCGATCATTCAGCCCCCCAGAATATACAAATAGCAACCAAAACCGAGTTGAACAAAAATTTCTGAGATAGGTCGAGAAATATTGCAAATTATCGATTTTTATAGACGCCTTTTTTAAAGGGGGGCCAGTCTTCATTTTTATTGGTTGATTTGGGTCTTGAATATACTTAAGTATCCTTCAGAGGCACTAGAAATGTACGAAAATTACATATTTCCTTCAAATATATCTTTTCTCCTCCTATTTCTATAAATGACTTTTCTATACACACCGTGTAGTATAACTTTCAAATGCTAATAATTATGGATGCACATGGATTTCTGAGACTTGAAAAAATCGACCCACAAAAATGAAGCCTGGGGTTGCCACTGGTAGCTTGAATAGTTGAATTCTCAGATACAAAAAATGTACAATTAGCCATTTTGAACAAGTTAATGGCTGACATAGGTCCGAAAATATCAACATTTATGTATGTCTGAGGGTGGCCCATTTGAAAATCAAAATGGCGGCTTACGCAAGAGAATTTCGAGTGGCTCCATATCCAACACTGTTCAGAGCATATCAAGGTATCTGTGTGCCAAATGTGGTGCTTGTATCAAAAAACGCACAATTCCATCATATTTGACGGCTATGCCGCTCCACTAACAGGAATGTAATATGAAAACAATATCGTTAGATTTTATTATATGTATTTAAATCACCAAGAAATATGGTGAAATGTGTTTGGTCAAATCATTTTCTGTGACATCTTGAGATTTTTATTTTCCGCCTCCTCCTCTATAAAATTAAAAAAAAATAAACATGTCATTAATAAAAAAATAAAATAAATGGAACTGTGATATATCCAAGTGTTTCTGAAGAAAGATTAAAGTGATTTCCCGGAAGCTACTATTGATTTACAGAGTTGTCTTCAATGAGCATTGGTTGTCTTCCCTTGACATGCAGTCCAGATTCATCTCAGTCAACGTCTCAAAAATAGTTTTAAAACACGTGATCATGTTTCTATTTTGTTTTGACAACTTCATCGAATGGCTTCATTCTCTTCTATGGCGTCATCTAAATGTTGACGTTTTCTCGGATGAATATTTATACCAAATTTCTCAAACATGAGATAACGTTACACAACAATATAGTCCCTACATTTAAACTATTTGAAAATTGTATTTCATCTCAAATTCCATGCTATATATCTAAATAAATGTGAGAATAAAGACACTTAAAGCGTATATAGAACGTATAGGTGTTTTACAAGAATCTTGTAAAACTTTGAGACGTTAACAGAGATGTTATCTGGACTGTAGGGGCAGACAACACTGTATGAGAGATTAACTATTGATTTCTAAAACGCGTTAGTTTTAGTCGAATTGAAAGAACCACAGATGTCGAAATGGAAATTGGAATGGTGCAAATTGATACTATCAGTGTCCCCGATACACATACAAAGTTTAGAAAATATCTTTACAATCCCTTTAATTAGATAAGTCGATTGGATGATGACCGTGCTCCTTTATTCAACAAATCAATCTTACCTTGTATCACAACAGACATCAGAGCCTTCACACAGCAAATCAGGAACTGGAGGAACGAAGAAGTCACATTCAGGAGAACATTCATTTTGTGGCGCATCATCTGATTCACAAAGACCGGACTGTCGAGCTGGTTAAAACAAATAATTCTATGTTTATATACAATAATTGATAAAAAGCTTACTCAAATTTTAAGCGTTTTTCAATTTTAACCTGTAATTGTATGAAAAATTACATAGTTTTATGGGTTTATTTGATTCTGTTTGTATTACTTTGGACACCGTCGATGAATATATACTCTTATTGATCAAGATTTTTGTTCATTCTTAGAGGTTGTATTCCTTTTATCACTGTACTTACTCATTCGGCTCAACCTTCGTCGTTGTTCGAGACTCTATAATGACTCTGCCATGATAAGCGGCCATCTTGCCCGGTATTTGGGCAGGAAAAGACAATTCTTGTTTGAAGGTTGATTTTGATTGGCCACGAAAGATGACGATACATTCTGAAGAATTATTGTGATTGGTTGAACTATAATTTATTCAATATGGTGATTTCTGTATAGTATATGAGGTCATCTGTGTATGTCTAGTTCCGAAGTTGATACGAGTGTGTACTTACTCTCACATAAAGCACCAGTAAATCCAAATAGACATTCACAGTCTCCATTATCCAGTAATGTTCCACCATTTTCACAAGATTTCATTTCTTAAAATACATGAAAATTAGAAGTTACTGAAATTATACTTGCATTCAAATGCACCATTTATGTAAAAAAGTCAGTTCACAGATTTGTCATTAATTTGCAAATTTGCCAAGCAGTTTAAATATTTTAACTTAACCTCAACAAAACGAATAACATATCGCGGATATGTTATCTGTATGACATGTTCCTTCAGCAACGTTTCTAAAGGAATGGCTGTATGATGGATCAGTAACAGAGTTGGCGATACATGAAAAAATATGTGAAATATTAAAGGGATTGTAAAGTGATTTTCTAAACTTTGTACATGTATGTGTATCGGAGAAACTGATAGCATCAATTTGTGCCATTATAATTTCCATTCCGCCGTCTGTGGTTCTTGTAATTCCACTAAAACTAATGCGTTTTATGATAGGGTAATATCAAGGCCATAACACCGTCACCACCCCCCCCCCCCCCCCACCCCCTTTAGCTACGCCACTGATAGCCTATGTCTATCTAGATAGAGATACATTGTACATACCTTCTGAACATATCTTTCGTAAGATAGGCAAAAAGACATCAGAGAAACAGGTTTCAATCGAAGGCTGATCATTGGATCTTGAATAACGCATCCAGCTACGGTTAAATCGGTGTAGGTTGCGGTATCGGTGACTGCTGGAGCACTGAAGTATAGCCATCAACACGCTCATCATCAAAACAAAAGTGAAAGAACCCATTTTCTTAGATTTTCAATTCAAGTGATTTGATATTTTCCTGTCACGATATTTATAGAGAAGCGATACTGCACCTGGTATGACGGTTAAAATTATGCTTCACCATTTGAACATAAAATTTTCGATCATAAATTTCAACTGAAAAGAAAGAGTAAGTTTTTGCAGTGATAAAATTGTATTCAATAAACTTACAACGCAGTATGCATACAGGGACCGCAGACATTCGGCTCAAACTTTATCATTTTGTTCGAGTCTATGTAATGACTTGGCCATGATAGATGGTCATCGTGTTTGGAGAATGAATTGGATTGGCTGTTTTTACCGCGAAAGAAGAAGATACTCTCTGAAAAATGATTGTGATTGGTTGAACTTTAATTTATTCAATATGGCGACTAACGTATAGTTTACGGGGTTATCTACGCTAGTCTATAGTGCCGAGTGGAAACTGCAGAGCGTCCCAGGAAATGGGTTAAAAATCCACCTCCCACCCTCCCAGATTTCGGATGTACAGATTCAGGAAATATTTCTATGACAATGGCGACAGTAGTTTGATGTGAAATATATCCGCGGCCCCTGGCTTAAATACTAAATAGAGACAGAACATTGTGTAACTATGTTATGAATAACTGGTTCATGTATTTCTGTCCCTTTTAGTCTCTGTTGACGTCCGTAGGGGCCCACGACTCACCAGGTGGGCAAATCAAGATATTGCCTAAATTTTGATGATATTTTGCCCGATTTGTCGGATTTTTTGACCGAAAACATAATATGTTGTAAAGGATAATGTTAATATTAAAAATTGTATGAAATCGAAATCAGGCCTTCTCAATTAATCTAAATTTTACGAATGAAATATAAGGGCCAAATGAAGTTTAGTTAGCGAAGCCAGCAGAGCATTTAAGTGGTTGAGTGATAATAATGATGGATTTTGACACACCTTTCCTTCCTTAGAAGTGGAAATTGAACTAACACCAAGCTGAAAACAAAACGGTAATACTCTGATAGCAGCTAATGGATTTTTCATATGAGAAGAGGAGTATACCAGTGTGAATTTCCATAGTGATATATTGGGTTAAAAAAGCTCAGTTAAATCATAAATGTCTATATAAAGGGGTGTTTTAAAAAAAATCTATCAAATAACATAAAAAAAAACGTGGAAATTAACTTCAAATACCAAACTTAAGTCTCCATTGACTAATATGGTGACATTGGTTTTTTGATAATTGCATTTAGAAATGGTGCTGTATAGACTGTGGTAGATGTGTAAACTCCCACTGGTGAACCAGGGGCCATCTCGGGGTTTGGAGTGGGGGGGGGGGGGGGGCATCTCGGAGCAAGTTAGACCATGATCAAAGTGAGTCTCGTGTTAATTTTACCAATATGGTCCGCAGGTCGTGAGTTTTCTTAATTTGCTTTCTTGCTTGTTTGGATTTCATACCGAAATCTACAGGGTAAAGGACTATGTCAGGAATTTGCGTTTCCAGTCATCTAATTCTCAACTTTTCTTGAGTTGGTCCTGCAGTCATTATACAAAATAACCTTAAATTCGTCAGGAAATCGCATTTCAGGGAGAACATTTTTTAGAGGCAGTCGACTTCAGAAAATTGAGTTTCCAGGCCTACGATGAACATTTTCGGCCGCAATAACGGGAGCGTCTAATTCTCAAGATTTTCTAAGCCTATATCTCAGACCGTAGGCCTATTCATAATATATTCAAATATTCAAATCTATAAAGCATATACATACACAATATGATCTTTTGTTCAATTAAATGATTGAACTTTTATTGCAAGTTTAACTACTAGTACAGTCCATATCAACCTTATGGAAGCCCTGATCTTCTGAACCGCCCATGAATTCTGTTTGTTTAGAGTCATACAGAATGCACCAAGTGCCATGAACCGAACCAGTTACACATTTTTTATTCTGAGAACAAAGTTCTTTGCATGTTTCCAGGGTCATATCATTACGGATGTCAACATCAAGAATTGGTGCACCATACAAACGACAATAACCATATACAATCCAATCTGTACATTTCGAATTCTTGTTACATCTTAACTTACAATCAGCTTCATTGTCTCCCCCTCCCCCATAATTTATCCTGTTAAAATTCACCGAAAATCCATTTTGTATTTCATCCTCATACTTGCAGGGCACTGAAAATATAATGTTGTTTTTCTCAATAAATCGGTTAAAAAAACTATACAATCAACTCACTTTTTATATGAATACTTTAAGGGGAATGTTCAGCATTTTCGAGGATTGATTTAAGCTTAAATGTAAATATCCTTCAGAGAACTAGCACTGCCCAAAAGCCAAACAGCATTCAATTATAACCGTACCTTAATGTGTTTTCTATATAAGTCATAGTCTTGCTAAACGACGAGTCGTACTTTTGGCTTTCAAACGCAGATTGTTATGGATACACGGGGATTTCTAGGCTTTAAATTCTTTGTGTCAAACTTGAAAACGTTTTATTTTGGACAACCTATATATAGGAAATAAACATGACGAATTTAGGATTTCAATCTCGTATCTGCCCTAAAACATCTAAGGAAATAATAGAATACTTTAATTTTATTATTGAGTAGGCCTAATATTTAATAATAAAATCCAATCACGAACGATCCCAACTGTAAGACCAATCTGAAAATCCAAACGCGACATCCATATGGTGATAAGTTCCTTCCCTTTTTTATCTACCCTGATAGATTCTTACATAACGTTAAACTTAAAGACTGGTTTATGTTCTTTATAAAAAAATATTACAGATTACCTGATATGACCATAGACAAAGAACCAACATACATTAAAACCACTACCAACATCACTCTAGAATTGACCACCATTTTGACTGAATGATACAGTATAACTGTATAGAGATAATTATGTGAATTATTATATAGAAGCTGAGTTAATTATGGTATGATTTTACTGCGTTGTAAAAGAGATCTACTCTCCGTTATTTCATCGAGTCATCATTTTGTTTAACAACAACAGACACTGCATAAATCATCAGCAAACAAAGACCAAACAACATGTTACTATACGATTTGGGTATTATAGTCCCAATAAGATATCGAAAGTGACTGATTATCACGCGTTGGTCGAGGCTGGACAACCGGATTGAAACTGGAAGCAGAAATTCGGGTGTAAAATGTCAATGTGGATATGTTACAATCTCAAACCATGTCTGGTTAAAATGTTGCTCTATTTGAACATTTTCATGCCCATGAACACAATTTACATTACTTTACTTATTACAGAAGTATCTTATATCTTATACTAAGTATTCCATAATAACATCTAAATCATAGTCATAAAATGGCGGTCGCTTTTATTATTTTAATGATGAATCATAACTTGTGGTGATTCAGAATAATATCAATGCTGAATTGGATAAACTACGGCAATGTCTATATACCACGACGTTGTAAATAAGATTATTCTTAATTTCATATTACAATTAAAATAGTGGCTTTTTTGAATGATAAATGTTGTTAAATTGTTTTATTAAAACCTTTGTTCAATCAGAATAGTATTAATAATATTAATGCTAAATTCCATAAACTGATGGTCTATTTAGAGTGATAAATGTTGTTAAATTGTTATATTATAACCTTTGTTCAATCAGAATAGTATTGATTTATGTCGTGGTAAATAGACAGTGCCAAATACCAGCTGAAATGAATAATCCTTAGTTCTTAAAGGGTCATTCTGCTTTTTTGAAAAAAGTTTCCATTATCAAAAAAATCGCAAATGCTACCTGAGAGTATTTTTAAAGTATGCTTATTGTATCTCTATATCTTCTTGATCAAACTGAATTTGGTTTTAAAGGGTTAATTACAGGGAGTACTTATTGTTAATTGAGAAATTTGACATAGTTTTGGTGTTTGCCCTTGAAATGGCTCAATATTTCGAGCTGAAACCTTTTAAATACACAAGAGGGACATTTTTCTACAATTAGGCGTTTATTTTACTCAAATCCGTTCAGTAGTTTCCTATCGGCGTCCAAAAAACATAACACACTTAAAAACCTTCCGTAAGGTTTTTAAAAATTTTAGCATGTTTTTAGCGTTTAAAAATTAACGGCTGGATTTTTTTAGTTTAAACTTTCAGATACAATAACGGGCACATAGTTACATATTTTGGTGTATAGTTTTCACAAATTTGAGCAAAAAACAATTCACACTGTCCCTTTAATTTCTATTCCTTCATGTAGGCCATTAAACTCGTCATTTGTTCATCAAATCGATAATTTGTCAAGTTATAATTTGTATAGGCATAATTTTAACTTAAATCAAATAATTATTATTTAATATTTAATATTTGATAAAAATTAAAATCATATTTAAATATACAAATTATAACTTGACAAATTATCGATTTGATGAACAAATGATGATTTTGTGAAACAAATGTTGAAACTGGCCTACAAATGAAGGAATAGGAATTAAATATTTAGAACTAAGGTTAACAAAGTGCAAATGAACAGTTCATTAGTTGCTATTATGTATTGATAGTGAGTTTAATGGATTTCGAGACGTTCCTGACCGCAGGGGTGTAGTATGGCCCAAAGTGAATATTACATATGCCTTTGGGATTACCATTGCTTAATGTTAACTAGACCCTGTGGGCTGTACTTCCTGTCTCTATTTCCTGTCGGGAGAGTTATCTGCCCTTGTATGATGCCTACATGTGTTTTTCCAAATAAACTGAATTATTGATAAACACTCTTATTCTTATCAAGAATAAACAATATAACAAGGGGCGGACTGGGCCGCATGGCCATATGGCTAAAGCCATGCGGGCCGGTGTGCACGGGGCCGGTTTGTGAAAAATGACAAAAAAAAAAATTTATATTTTGAAAAAAAAAAAACTTATAGGTCTACTCAAAATTTCAAAAGAAAGTGGCCGATATCCGCTGGAGGTGGGTTTTTTACTATAAAACATACATGGTACACGTCAAAAACAGTTAAATAAGTACAATTTATACTTATTCTATGTTTTAAGCCAAAAAAAAAAGGTCAAAAAAATGTTGGCCTCGCTTAGCTCGGCTAAAATTGGAATATACGCCCCCCCCCCCCCCCCCCTTTTTTGCAAAAACCTGGTTCCGCCCCTGTTAAGACCCCTATGCTCAGGGTCGTGCTTTTCCCGACACACTTAAGTAGGCCGGTCAACGGAAAACAACCATGGCCCCAGTCCGCCCCTGCGGAGGTATAACAAACTATATATATTTTCTGAATCCTCATGACTTTACGAGTAATTTGATATGCATATGGACACCCTAAGGTTATATTTGAATTTTGATCCCTATTTGACTTTTATTGACCCCTACCGGAAATGCCTGACATTTTAAGGGGGCAGCCCAAGTCAAAATTGTTTGGTATTCATCAGGGAACACAAAAACACTTTCAAACCTTTGTTCCCAGACTTTGGTCACGGAACCTACAGGCTGATCTCCTACTTTCAAAAATTCCTAAAATAATAAATGATGTTTTATACTTCCATCATTTTCTTGATAAATTAGCTTAATTAATTGCACGTAAAAGGTAGGATTGGAAATCATTTCTTTGACATTAGTATGGTCATCAGAGATAGCTAAAAAAAATTCCAATGGATATTTGGTTTCATTGGCCAAAATAAATAAACCTCGCCAATTTAAGAGATTCCATACACTAATTAGCTTAATTAGGCTAATTAGCATTATTTTTCTGTAGGAAAACAAATGTGTTCATGCTCATTGGTTCTCCTTTTGCAGACTTTGCGAATATTGGCAGCGTTTCCTTCTTTATAGACTTACATAGCTGATTTACTGATTTACTGATTTAGTGGTTCTATAAGTGCTAATTGGCATAATTTGCATAAATAAGGTGACCGAATTAAATCGAATTTGGGCACCCCTTCTGATATTCAAAAGTACCATCACAGGAAGCCTAAAAAAAAATGTGGTGCTTTTGTCCGGCTTGTCCCCCAAATTTTGCTAACATACTGGACTAATGCAAATGTCAAATCTAATGGGTTTCAAATTAGAGCAAAATTAAAACCATATATGTTATTAACTCATATTCAAAACCAGTCCATTATATTTAAGGGTATAAATATATTTTATTTAGAGGGTTGTTTGTTTGGTAAGTTACAGCAATACCCTTGAAAATATAATGGACTCTACATGTTTTGACGCTACCCGGATGAGCCAAAATATCTCTGTTTGACTATAAAAAGTCTAGCACGACCTCCGAAAAATAGAAAAATAAAAACACGTATTATGAATTGACAAATAAATTGTACCAGCAATAATTTTCGTTTTCAAAATCTTATAATGGTCATATATGAGTTATCGTCATTTGCTTCGTCTCACTTTGCGTCTGTCTATCGGTCAACTTTTCATTCGTCTTAACCAAGGCTAGTGGTTATGGAGAGTTAAAAGTAATTTAAGGTTAACCGATTTCATTTCACAATGTCTGTATTCGTAGGGTTAGGGTAGGGTAGGGTAGTGTGCATGTTCGACGTCCCTACTTCATTTTCCACCGAATATATTCGATTAAATTATAGTAATGTAGCACCAGTTTTCCCAGCAACATTTGACATAAAATTCGTTTGATTTTTTTATATGGAGAATCAGTTTTTGGAATCAGAATTGTTTCTATTCTACTTTTGTTCAGTCCCGTTTTCTGGTAAATATATAGAGGTCGTCAATGAACAGAAACTTAAAGATATTTTTGTTAATTTTGGTTAATGTAGATTGTTATTTTAATTATGCGCTTTTAGATCAAAACTATAATTTCTCGCTCATTTTACCACAAATGTTTCTCGCCTCACTTCGCTTGGCAAGATAGTTGCTGCCACGTGGTGCTGTCCTCAGCTCTATTCTGAATCAACACAAGTTATGATTCATCATTAAAATAATCAAAGTGATCAACTCTTTGAGACTATGATTTAGATGTTATTATGAAATAAAACATACTTCAGATATAAGCATAGAACAATAAAAATCCGTACAAGCAAAACAATTCCGTTAATCAAAAATCTCGTCCAGAGCATGACAAAATCGGGTGCAATAATTATGTAGTAGTGGACTTCCCATACGAGAAGTACCATCAGGTGTTTCGAAAAGAGTAGGCATGGTCTGCTTCGCCACTACTATAAAGGTCAAAATCATGAGGTTCAGCGAGATCAATTCATGTCTGACTAAACAAATCTGCTAAAATATGTTTTTAAACGAATTACGAGAACTAATATGTTGTGAGACTCATTTTGAAGGATTTAAATTTTGATTATTTTTCATCATAGCCCCTTTCAATATCTACATACGATCTGCCCGCGGTGTTCGTTTGGAATATTCGTGGAATGTTCGTGGAATGTTTGCTATGTATTTCGTTATCATCGGACTGCAAGTGGGTGCCTGAAATAGCTGTGTTTAGTATTGGAAATAAATGTATATGAAATTCTGATGAAGCGAAATCAGGTGAATGAGGTGAATGCTTAATCAATTTAAAGCCACAATCGTGAATTACAGCCATAACAATGACAGACTTGTAAACAGGATAATTGTCCCCAAAACTTTTACAACGAATATTTCAATGATTTATGCAGTTTCTATAGTTGTAAAACAAAATGATGACTCGATGAAATAACGGAGAGTAGATCTCCTTAACACCAAATTAAAATCATACCATAATTAACTTATCTTCTATATAATAATTCACATAATTATCTCTATACAGTTATACTGTATCATTGAGTCAAAATGGTGGTCAATTCTAGAGTGATGTTGGTAGTGGTTTTAATGTATGTTGGTTCTTTGTCTATGGTCATATCAGGTAATCTGTAATATTTTTTATAAAGAACATAAATCGTTCAGTTTAACGTTATATAAAAATCTATCAGGGTAGATCTCGGGGGAAAATATAAAAGTGCATGGGTCCCGATAACAATTTGGAAAAGCCTTGTTCCTTATTCTCAACATTCGTTCGACCAACACAATTTTAGTCTCAGAAACTGGATTTCTCGAAACTCTTCCTCGAAATTTAAGCCTTCAAATTCCCGTGTATCCATAACCATCAGCGTTTGAAAGTCAAAAGTACGACTCGTCGTTTAGTAAGACTATGCATTACATTTATATAGAAAAAAACATATAATTGAAGGGTTTGTGCGGCATTGGACAGTGCTAGTACTCTGAAGGATATTTCCATATAAGCCCTAATCAATACTCGAAAATGCTGAACATTCCCCTTAAAGTATTCATATAAAAAGTGAGTTGATTTTATAGTATTTTTAACCGATTTATTGATATTTATTGATAAAAACAACATTTAATTTTTCAGTGCCCTGCAAGTATGAGAATGAAATACAAAATGGAATGGCGGGTAATTTTAAAATGTGGACTTATAACGGAAAAAATGAAACGCAGTGTAAGTTAAGATGTGACAAGAAATCGGAATGTAGAGATTGGTTGATATATATTGGTTTTTGTCGTTTGTATGGTGCACCACTGCTTGATATCGACAACCGCTCTGGTATGAACCTGGAAACGTGCCAAGAACTTTGTTCTCAGAAAAGTAAATGTGTATTTGGTTGGTTTAGTACTGGTTTTTGCGTTCTGTATGACTCTAAACAAACAGAAGTCAAGAGCGGTTCATCATATAAATATCATGTTTTCCACAAGGTTAATATGAACTGTACTGTTAGTACTTGTAAAAAATAAGTTCATTAAATTGAATATTAGACCATATTGCTTGTTTTATTTCCCTTTAATTTGCTTTATAGATTTGAATATTTGAATAAGGTCTGAGGTATGTGCTAATAGAACATTAGAGAATTAGACACTACAGTTATTGCGGTCTAGAATACCCATCGGAAGCCTGAAGACATGATTTTCTGAAGTCTGGGGACCTCCTTTGGAAAATGGACTCCTTGAAACGCCACATTTCTTGACAAATGTTTAGTTAATTTCTAAAGCAACTGCGGGAACAACACAAGAACATTTTGAGAATTTTCAGGATTATTGGTTTTATAAGATAGACTACCTTTGACTCTGTATACTAATCATTATGACCCCGCATTGCCCTGTCGATTTCGGTATTGAAGACACAAACATCCGTACAAAGAAAATGCTACTAAACAAATCTCACGCCCTTTAAGTCCTTTTTGTACGCGAACCACTTCGACCCGGGCCCAAAATGGTCATATCTTTTTTTAGGAATTTAAGCAATCATATATGCCTAAGTAAGATTTATAAGGAACTTTAGGCCCACTGGACAGCCCGTTCCAAACTAAAATCTGTGCGCGAAAGGTTAACTGGTCATTTATTATGAGAAAGGTTTATCATGAAAGTAACGGTTAGATCATTAAGATCGTACACCGTTGCTAAATGAACATGACTGGCGTAGAATCAAAAGTTAAAACACAGGTAAAATATGGATAGTTTGATCAAGGTCAATATTAAACTTTATCATATACCTGCCACTGAAAATATAGGCCCCTACCTATCGCTAAATTTGTTATATCTTCCAGTATATCACATTGATCTGTAAAAGTTTCAGACACCACATCACATTCATTGAATAACGCTAAAACCAATCCTCCCGCCTTCTGGAACACCTTGTAACACAACACAAACCAGGCCCGTAGGAACAGGGGGGTGGGGGGCAATTTTGACATTAATGACTGAAGCAATAAAAAAATTTATTTTTATGATATAACAAGAAATTACTGGTGTGTTGTTAGGGCCAGTGAAAGCAAAATTGCTTTATATAGGCAGGAGCAGCTTTGAATTCTGCACAACCACTCTTGAGAATGAGTTTTTGTACATTTTGACCCACCAATATGAAATTGCTTCCTACGGCCTGCAAACTTTTGATACTTTTATAGTCATTTTGTTGATTTGTTTTGTCCATTTCGTGTAAAAAGACAGGTAAAGTTTAGAGAAAGTTTAGCTATAGGGTGACTATGCCACAGCTTTCATTTTATACATTTGAAAGTTAAAGTTAAGCATGACTTTAGTCAAGAATGAGTGGTGCATACCTAAATTTCGGCTTGTGTTGATTCAGAATATTATCAATGCTGAATTGGATAAACTACGGCAATGTCTATATACCACGACGTTGTAAATAAAATTAGTCTTAATTTCATAATCTGTTTTTTAGGTATTACTTTACAACTAAATGGAATTTAGCATTAATATTATTAATATTATTCTGAATGAACAAAGGTTATAATGTAACAATTTAACAACATTTATCACTCAAAAAAGCCAGTATTTTAGTTGTAAAGTGATACCTTAAAACATAATATGAAATAAAGACAAATTTTATTTACAACGTCGTGGTATATAGACATTGCCGTAGTTTATGCAATTCAGCATTGATATTATTCTGAATCAACACAAGTTATGATTCATCTATAAAATAATTAAAGTGACCGCCATTTTGTGACTATTATTTAGATGTTATTATGGAATATAAGATACTTCTTCAATAAGTAAAGTAATGTAAATTGTGTTCATGGGCATGAAAATGTTCAAATAGAGCAAAATAGTAACCAGACATGGTTTGAGAATGTAACATACCCACATTGACATTTTACACCCGAATTTCTGCTTCCAGTTTTAATCCGGTTGTCCAGCCTCGACCAACGCGTGATAATCAGTCACTTTCGATATCTTATTGGGACTATAATACCCAAATCGTAACGTAACATGTTGTTTGGGCTTTGTTTGCTCTTTGTTTGCGCTTTATTGGACCCTAAAACTGATGATTTATACAATTTCTATAGTGTACAAACAAAATGATGACTCGGCGAAATAACGGAGAGTAGATCTCCTTAACAAAGCAATAAAATCATACCCTAATTAACTTATCTTCTATATAATAATTCACATAATTATCTCTATACAGTTATACTGTATCATTCAGTCAAAATGGTGGTCAATTCTAGAGTGATGTTGGTAGTGGTTTTAATGTATGTTGGTTCTTTGTCTATGGTCATATCAGGTAATCTGTAATATTTTTTATAAAGAACATAAACCAGCCTTTAAGTTTAACGTTATGTAAGAATCTATCAGGGTAGATAAAAAAAAAGGGAAGGAACTTATCACCATATGGATGTCGCGTTTGGATTTTCAGATTGGTTTTACAGTTGGGATCGTTTGTGCTTTGATTTTATTATTAAAGCGATACTACCTCTTAGATTGAACAAAAAAAAAAATAATCAAATTTGGTCAATAGGAGTATATTCATCAGGGGACAAACCTAGTGGCATAACTATAAAACAGATAACGGTACCTAAATAATTTTATAAATCCAGAAAACTATGTTTAAATACAAAAATTAATAAATCCCTTAATCCAAATTAAGGCATTTATCAATAATAATTTCCTGAGATATTTTAGAGCAGATTCGGGTCGAAATCATAAATCTTGCAATGTTTATTGCGCATATATCGGTTGGCCAAGAAAAACAAGTCCCCAAGTTTGACAGTAAGTATCTCAGCTGTTGAGATCTCATACAAATGTTCACCATTCGTTCGACCAATACAATTTTAGTCTCAGAACCTAGATTTCTCTAGTGCTATACTCTGAAGGATATTTAAATATTAGCTCAAATCAATACTCGAAAATGCTGAACATTCCCCTTAAAGTATTCATATAAAAAGTGAGTTGATTGTATAGTTTTTTTAACCGATTTATTGAGAAAAACAACGTTATATTTTTCAGTGCCCTGCAAGTATGAGAATGAAAAACAAAATGGATTGACATCAAATTTTAAAAGTATTTATTATGGCAATGAAAATAAAGCGGAGTGTAAGAAAAGATGTGACAATAATTCGAAATGTACAGATTGGATTGTATATGGTAGTTGTCGTTTGTATGGTTCACCAATTCTTGATGTTGACATCCGCTCTGATATGAACCTGGAAACATGCAAAGAACTTTGTTCTCAGAATAAAAAATGTGTAACTGGTTTGTTATCTCGCACTTGGTGCATTCTGTATGACTCTAAACAAACAGAATTCCAGGTCGGTCCAGGAGGAAATAAGTATCCGGTTTTCCACAAGGTTGATATGGACTGTACTATTAGTACTTGTAAAAAATGAGTTCATTAAATTGAATATTAGACCATATTGTGTGTTTTATTTCCCTTTAATTTGCTTTATAGATTTGAATATTTGAATAAGGTCTGAGGTATGTGCTTATAGAACATTAGAGAATTAGACACTACAGTTATTGCGGTCTAGAATACCCATCGGAAGCCAGAAGACATGATTTTCTGAAGTCTGGGGACCTCCTTTAAAAAATGGACTCCTTGAAACGCGACATTTCTTGACAAATGTTTAGTTAATTTCTATAGCAACTGTGGGAGAACACAAGAACATTTTGAGAATTTTCAGGATTATTTGTTTTATAATATAGACTACCCTTGACTCTGTATACTAATCATTATGACCCCGCATTGCCCTGTCGATTTCGGTATTGAAGACACAAACATCCGTACAAAGAAAATGCTACTAAACAAATCTCACGCCCTTTAAGTCCTTTTTGTACGCGAACCACTTCGACCCGGGCCCAAAATGGTCATATCTTTTTTTAGGAATTTAAGCAATCATATATGCCTAAGTAAGATTTATAAGGAACTTTAGGCCCACTGGACAGCCCGTTCCAAACTAAAATCTGTGCGCGAAAGGTTAACTGGTCATTTATTATGAGAAAGGTTTATCATGAAAGTAACGGTTAGATCATTAAGATCGTACACCGTTGCTAAATGAACATGACTGGCGTAGAATCAAAAGTTAAAACACAGGTAAAATATGGATAGTTTGATCAAGGTCAATATTAAACTTTATCATATACCTGCCACTGAAAATATAGGCCCCTACCTATCGCTAAATTTGTTATATCTTCCAGTATATCACATTGATCTGTAAAAGTTTCAGACACCACATCACATTCATTGAATAACGCTAAAACCAATCCTCCCGCCTTCTGGAACACCTTGTAACACAACACAAACCAGGCCCGTAGGAACAGGGGGGTGGGGGGCAATTTTGACATTAATGACTGAAGCAATAAAAAAATTTATTTTTATGATATAACAAGAAATTACTGGTGTGTTGTTAGGGCCAGTGAAAGCAAAATTGCTTTATATAGGCAGGAGCAGCTTTGAATTCTGCACAACCACTCTTGAGAATGAGTTTTTGTACATTTTGACCCACCAATATGAAATTGCTTCCTACGGCCTGCAAACTTTTGATACTTTTATAGTCATTTTGTTGATTTGTTTTGTCCATTTCGTGTAAAAAGACAGGTAAAGTTTAGCGAAAGTTTAGCTAAAGTCATCTACTAGGGTGACTATGCCACAGCTTTCATTTTATACATTTGAAAGTTAAGCATGACTTTAGTCAAGAATGAGTGGTGCATACCTAAATTTCGGCTTGTGTTGATTCAGAATATTATCAATGCTGAATTGGATAAACTACGGCAATGTCTATATACCACGACGTTGTAAATAAAATTAGTCTTAATTTCATAATCTGTTTTTTAGGTATTACTTTACAACTAAATGGAATTTAGCATTAATATTATTAATATTATTCTGAATGAACAAAGGTTATAATGTAACAATTTAACAACATTTATCACTCAAAAAAGCCAGTATTTTAGTTGTAAAGTGATACCTTAAAACATAATATGAAATAAAGACAAATTTTATTTACAACGTCGTGGTATATAGACATTGCCGTAGTTTATCCAGTTCAGCATTGATATTATTAATATTATTCTGAATCAACACAAGTTATGATTCATCATTAAAATAATTAAAGTGACCGCCATTTTGTGACTATGATTTAGATGTTATTATGGAATACTTAGTATAAAATATAAGATACTTCTGTAATAAGTAAAGTAATGTAAATTGTGTTCATGGGCATGAAAATGTTCAAATAGAGCAAAATAGTAACCAGACATGGTTTGAGAATGTAACATACCCACATTGACATTTTACACCCGAATTTCTGCTTCCAGTTTCAATCCGGTTGTCCATCCTCGACCAACGCATGATAATCAGTCACTTTCGATAACTTATTGGGACTATAATACCCAAATCGTATACATGTAGTAAATGTTGTTTGGGCTTTATAGTTGGACTCTAAAACTGATGATATATGCAGTTTCTATAGTGTACAAACAGAATGATGACTCGGCGAAATAACGGAGAGTAGATCTCCTTAACAAAGCAGTAAAATCATACCCTAATTAACTTATCTTCTATATAATAATTCACATAATTATCTCTATACAGTTATACTGTATCATTCAGTCAAAATGGTGGTCAATTCTAGAGTGATGTTGGTAGTGGTTTTAATGTATGTTGGTTCTTTGTCTATGGTCATATCAGGTAATCTGTAATATTTTTTTATAAAGAACATAAAGTTTAACGTTATATAAGAATCTATCAGGGTAGATAAAAAAAGGGAAGGAACTTATCACCATATGGATGTCGAGTTTGGATTTTCAGATTGGTTTTACAGTTGGGATCGTTCGTTCTTGGATTTTATTATTAAAGCGATACTACCTCTTAGATTGAACAAAAAAAAAAAAAAAAAATTCAAACTTGATCAATAGGAGTATATATTCATCAGGGGACAAACCTAGTGGCATAACTATAAAACAGATATTAACGGTACCTAAATAATTTTATAAATCCAGAAAACTATGTTTAAATTCAAAAATTAATAAATCCCTTAATCCAAATTAAGGCATTTATCAATAATAATTTCCTGAGATATTTTAGGGCAGATTCGGGTCGAAATCCTGAATCTTGCAATGTTTATTGCGCATATATCGGTTGGCCAAGAAAAACAAGTCCCCAAGTTTGACAGTAAGTATCTCAGCTGTCGAGATCTCATATAAATGTTCACCATTCGTTCGACCAATACAATTTTAGACTTAGAACCTAGATTTCTCTAGTGCCATACTCTGAAGGATATTTACATATTAGCTCAAATCAATCCTCGAAAATGCTGAACATTCCCCTTTAAAGTATTCATATAAAAAGTGAGTTGATTGTATAGTTTTTTTAACCGATTTATTGAGAAAAACAACATTATATTTTTCAGTGCCCTGCAAGTATGAGAATGAAATACAAAATGGATTGACATCAAATTTTAAAAGTATCTATTATGGCAATGAAAATAAAGCGGAGTGTAAGAAAAGATGTGACAAGAATTCGAAATGTACAGATTGGATTGTATATGGTAGTTGTCGTTTGTATGGTGCACCAATTCTTGATGTTGACATCCGTAATGATATGACCCTGGAAACATGCAAAGAACTTTGTTCTCAGAATAAAAAATGTGTATCTGGATTGTTATCTCGCACTTGGTGCATTCTGTATGACTCTAAACAAACAGAATTCCAGGTCGGTCCAGGAGGAAATAAGTATCCGGTTTTCCACAAGGTTGATATGGACTGTGATGTTAGTACTTGTAAAAAAAGAGTTCATTAAATTGAATATTAAACCATATTGTGTGTTTTTTTCCCTTTAATTTGCTTGATACATTTGAATATTTGAATATGGTCTGAGGTATGTGCTTAGAAAATTTGAGAATTAGACGCTACTGTTATTGCGGCCTAGTGGGTATCGATAACTTCTAAAAATATAACTGGTTAGATAATGTGAGAAAAGTGGTAGAGGTAGGATGAGGACAAGGGGGAAAGTGGTAGAGGTATGATGAGGACAAGGGAATAGTGGTAGAGGTAGGATGAGGACAAGGGGAAAGTGGTAGAGGTAGGATGAGGACAAGGGGAAAGTGTTGGAGGTAGGGTGAGGACAAGGGGGAAAGTGGTGGAGGTAGGATGAGGTCAAGGGGAAAGTGGTAGAGGTAGGATGAGGACAAGGGGAAAGTGGTAAAGGTAGGATGAGGACAAGGGGAAAGTGGTAGAGGCAGGATGAGGACAAGGGGAAAGTGGTAGAGGCAGGATGAGGACAAGGGGAAAGTGGTGGAGGTAGGATAAGGACAAGGGGAAAGTGGTAGAGGTAGGATGAGGACAAGGGGAAAGTGGTAGATGTATGATGAGGACAAGGGGAAAGTGGTAAAGGTAGGATGGGGACAAGGGGATAGTGGTAAAGGTAGGATGGGGCCAAGGGGAAAGTGATGTAGATAGGATGAGGATAAGGGGATAGTGGTAGAGGTAGGATGAGGACAAGGGGGGAGTGGTAGAGGTAGGCTGAGGACAAGGGGAAAGTGGTAGAGGTAAGATGAGGACAAGGGGAAAGTGGTGGAGATAGGATGAGGACAAGGGGAAAGTGGTAGAGGTATGATGAGGACAAGGAGAAAGTGGTAGAGGTAGAATGAGGACAAAGGGAAAGTGGTAAAGGTAGGATGAAGACAAAGGGAAAGTGGTAAAGGTAGGATGAGGACAAGGGGGAAATGGTATATGTAGGATGAGGACAAGGGGAAAGTAGTAGAGGTAGGATGAGGACAAGGAAAAAGTGGTGGAGGTATGATGAGGATAAGGGGAAAGTGGTAGAGGTAGGATGAGGAGAAGGGGGAAGTGGTAGAGTATAGGTCGGATGAGGACAAGGGGGAAGTGGTAAAAATATGATGAGGACAAGGGGAAAGTGATAAAGGTAGGATGAGGACAAGGGGAAAGTGGTAAATGTAGCATGAGGACAAGGGGAAAGAGGTGGGAGTACGATGAGAACAAGGGCAACGTGGTAGAGATATGATGAGGACAAGGGGAAAATGGTAGAGGTAGGATGAGGACAAGGGGAAGTGGTAGATGTCGGATGGGGACAAGGGGATAGTGGCAGTGGTAGGATGAGGACAAGGGGAAAGTAGTAGAGGTATGATGAGGACAAGGGGAAAGTGATAGAGATAGGATGAGGACAGGGGGAATGTGGTAGAGGTAGAATGAGGACAAAGGGAAAATGGTAAAGGTAGGATGAGGACAAAGGGAAAGTGGTAGATGTAGGATAGGGACAAGAGGAAAGTGGTAGAGGTAGGATGAGGACAAGGAGGAAGTGTTAGAGGTAGGATGAGGACAAGGGGGAGTGGTAGAGTATAGGTCGGATGAGGACAAGGGGGGAGTGGTAGATGTATAGGTAGAATGGGGACAAAGGGAAATTGGTAGAGGTAGGATGAGGACAAGGGGAAAGTGGTAAAGGTAGTGTGGGTTCTTATTCTAATGCGTTTTAAATCCCGCCTGTTCGACCAAATATTTCTTTCACTTTCAGATAAAAACACCAGTCTTCAAAAATATAATCTTTAATTAACAGCTGGTTAATAATATATGGTAGCCTACAGGTTGGACTTAAACGATTAACTGAAATAATAAATCAGAAATAATAAAGTTTTCGCAAAATATAGGTAGCCTAAGCCGACAAACTAACAGCGCTTCAAAATGCACGTTAGATCGATTCAAAAAGAACATTAAATAACAGGTAAAATAGTTAGGGGAAGGGAGCAAGAATGCGCTATTTTATGACAAATATAGTATATCAAATAAATTAAAAGATTCATACCGAATTGTTATTTACCACAGTCTCATCAAAAATAAACGTT
Source organism: Lottia scabra (assembly GCA_029955415.1). Taxonomy (NCBI): domain Eukaryota; kingdom Metazoa; phylum Mollusca; class Gastropoda; family Lottiidae; genus Lottia; species Lottia scabra. The sequence continues at coordinate 15,629,691 of JARJEI010000009.1, forward strand.
GAATTAAAATTTAGATCGCCGTTAGTTTTAAACAACAATTACGTCAACAAATAAATGACGTCATTGTCAACAGTCTCGGTTAACTAGGCACTCCGTGGCAGTAACATACCGGCTCCCTAATTGTGTCCTTTCCAGATACAATTAAAACATTCGCAAGAAAATTCACATCATAGAAAGATGTGTTACATATTATTATAATAATAATAAAATAGCAATAATCTAAACATGCGGCGTATTATACATATGTGCGTATTGTATTCGAAATTATACACTATAACTCTGTATTGAACCATCTCGTATCCCGGTTCAATTTTAATTTATCACTTATATATTATGAATCGCTAAATATTAATCATCAGCTTCTAACAATGTACATAATTTGGTAATAGGTCTTTCTAAGGTACACGATTGTGTTTTGAGTTTTGCGATTCGAACTAAACCGTTTCTATCTGGTTTTGTGTCTATTACACGAGCTAATGTCCACGAATTTCTAAGGCTGTTGTCTAATATCATGACGACGTCTCCTACTTTGATATTTCGTTGAGGTTTTAACCACTTCTTGCGTTCCTGTAGCATTGGAAGATATTCTAAGGTCCATCGTCTCCAAAACAGATCGGTTAGATACTGGACCTGTCTCCATCTTCGTCTAACGTATAAGTCTGTTTCTTCAGTTGGTGTTGGTGACAATTCATTATTGTGTCCAGTCAATAGTAGATGATTTGGAGTGAGTGCATCGAGATCATCTGGTGAATCTGACAGCTTCGTAAGTGGTCGACTATTTATTATAGATTCTACTTCACACATGAGTGTCGACAACGATTCATCATTCAGTCTGTGCATTTGATCTCTTTGCAGGGAAAATAAAACTTTTCTAATCGTCCGAATGATTCTCTCCCAGACTCCTCCGTGATGTGAAGCAGCGGGTGTGTTGAATCTCCAATCGATGTTCTGTTTTGCCATATCATTAGTAATCTTCGTTTCATCCCAGGAATCTATAGCTAATCGTAATTCTTTCTCGGCTCCAACTAGATTGGTACCATTGTCTGAGCGTATAAAACGAGGTTTCCCTCTTCTTGCAGTAAATCTTCGCAACGCATTAATGCAGGAATCTGTATCAAGACTATGGGCTATCTCAATGTGCACTGCTCTTGTATTCAAACATGTGAATATTACACCGTATCTCTTCACCATACTTCGTCGTTGTTTGATCTCGTACGGACCAAAGAAGTCCATTCCTGTGTATTCAAATGGTAAACCATTAGGAGTTAATCTTTCAGCGGGGAGACTTGCCATCTTCTGATTGTTTATTTTTGTAGTGTGTCGCTTGCATGTTACACATCTACTCAATATGCTCTTGATGATACTTGAGGCTCCTATTATCCAGTATCTCTTTCTAAGTTGTGACAATATGTAATTTTTACCAAGGTGTCCAACTATTTGATGGGTATGCTGGATCAAGAGGTATGACAATCTTGACTGTTTGGGCAATATTATCTGGTGTTTGGCTTCAGTAGGTATCTGTGATTTTTCTAAACGTCCGCCAACTTTTAAAATACAATTTCTTACTTGTGGATCCAGTTGCAACATAAACTTCTCTTTCATCATTTTCGACTTTTCTTCCATAAAGTTTCCAAAATATATACCTTGTTCATGTTTGATAAGAATTTCTTCAGATTCTTTCATGTTTTCAGCAGTAATCATGCATTTGATTTTTCCATCGGCTTCAGGTTTCTCTCTTCTGACTCTGGATTTCAATTCATTCTTCACCCATATCAAAAGTGCTAAGGCTTTCTTTAATCTATCAAAAGTAGAGTAATATTCTAATAGTTTCGTAATTGGATCAGGATCTAGCTTCTCAATGTTTGTTGCATAGCATGATCTTTTCATTTCAAATTCGACTTCTTCTGGGATTTTCATCATTGGTTTGTTGTTTGGCCACTCTGATTCTGGTTTGCTTAAAAAGTCAGGACCGTTAAACCATCTCTTGTTGTTTATTAGGGCTTTAAGAGTTATTCCTCTTGATGCTTCATCTGCTGGGTTTTCTGAAGTGTTAATGTATCTCCATTGATTGGTTTCTGTACATTCTCTTATCATGTTGACTCTATTAGCAACAAACGTTTTATATCTGTTCTCTTCGTTTTTAATATAATGCAACACGGCTGTGCTATCTGTCCAGTAAAAAATATCATCTATTTTCATCATTAATTCGTCTATAATCTTCTTCGTAAGTTTTACAGATGTGGTGGCTGCAGTGAGCTCCAGTCTTGGTATGGTAACTTTCTTCAATGGACTAACCCTAGCTTTACCAAGTATTAAACTACAGCTTATGGTTCCCTTTAAATCTACCAAACGTAAATAGCTTGCAACTCCGTAGCCTCGTTGACTGGCGTCTGAAAAACTATGAACTTGTGCAGTGGAAATTTCTTCAAAGTCTTGAGTCTTGACACATCTTGGTATCTTCACGTTTTCTAGGTCTGGTAACTGTTTAATCCATTCTGACCATACTGATTTCTGTTTGTCGTTAATTTGTTCATCCCAAGCGAGTCCTTGGTGACATAATTCCTGTAACAACAGTTTCGGTGGTAGAAGTGCTGGGGCTGCAAATCCAAGTGGGTCGTAGATAGATGCAATCATGGACAGGATTCCTCTTCTGGTAGTTGGTTGATTTTTCACATTAATCTTAAATGTCAAATTATCGGTGGCTACATCCCAATTTACTCCAAGGGCTCTCTCTACCATGTCGTTATTTTCTCCAAATGATGGTAGTTTCGATGCAGCTCTTTCAGATTCTGGAATAGTTTTCAAAATTTCGGTGTTATTACATACCCATTTGTGTAAATTGAATCCTGCTTTACTACATATTTCTTTAAGTTTTTCTACCATAACTGAAGCAGTTGGTACATCATCTACAGATTTCAAGCAGTCATCTACATAAAAGTTGTGTAGGATAGTTTCACGTATTTCTTCGTCGTATAAATCTTCAAAATCGACTGTTGTTCTTTGAAGTGCAAAATTTGCTATGCTTGGCGAGGAAACAGCACCGAATAGATGTGATGTCATCCTATATTCTATTGGTTTGGTGTTGATTTTTCCATCTTTCCACCAAAAGAAGCGTAAACTGTCTCTGTCTTCTACGGGTACTTTCACCTGATGAAACATGGCTTCAATGTCGCTCATGAAGGCTATTTTGCCAAGTCTAAATCTCATCAAGACGCCAACGAGAGTATTGGTTAAGTCGGGGCCTGATAGTAAAACATCATTCAGGGATATTCCATAATACTTTGCAGAGCAGTCGAATACAATTCTCAGTTTATTTTTCTTCTTATGGTACACACCATGGTGGGGGATATACCATTTCTTTGTATTTTCTGTTTCAAGATCTTCTTTCTTGATTTCTTCAGCGTATCCCTTTTCTAATACAGTAGTCATAAATCCATTGTAATCCTTGTAGAATTCTTCGTTCTTCTGTAGTTTAACTTTCAAATTC